>CM016762.1:13571353-16021663 GCA_000757645.3 Steinernema carpocapsae
GAAAAATAGGTCTTGCCTGCGGATGCGAGGTCTAAAGTGCCTAAAAGTGCATGTCTAAAACGGGAAAACCGACCTGTCTGGCGCTGCAAAATGCGTCTCGTCTCGCAAAACAACCGACTCTTTCAGCCGAAATGAGCGAACTGCAGACGAGACGCATTTTGCAGCGCCAGACAGGTCGGTTTTCCCGTTTTAGACATGCACTTTTAGGCACTTTAGACCTCGCATCCGCAGGCAAGACCTATTTTTTCGGAATCAGCGCGTCGAGATCTATCTGCTCACCAATTTTCAGCCCGATCTGTGATCTGTGATTTACACTTGGGAATGTTCCCTTGTTAGTGCATATCCTAACTGGAGGCATTGTAAACTTTGAGGAATCCTATTGATATGATTTCTCTGTTAAAGGTTCAGGAAATGGTGGATGTTGGGACATCTTTTCTTGTATTAAGGGTGTTTTTTGTCTTAGAACTCGCGTGATATGGAATCAATGAACTTCATACCTCATAAATTCAATGAAATCTTGCCAAAAGTGTTAACTGAAAAATAGGTGTTCTCCGTCGCCAGCTTTCAAGTTTCAAGCAACAATATTTATTTCGCCTCGACAACTCAATCGCTCGATGGAACTTTATCGAAATTCCGCTTCTATCGAAAAAGCGGATCAACGAGGGATCAAGGTTTCCGGATGCCGCTGCCAAAGGCCAATTCGATCGCGCTATCACCTGATCGCCGATCGCACTTTCACATGCAGGCCGGATAACGACGACACGACAAGACGCAGGCTAATCAGCCAGCTGTTCTGCGTGCTCATTTTACCCGACGAAAGGTTTGTCATAAGGCGGCTTTGTTTTCGCTTTTTCTGTGCTGTCCGAGCGTGTTCTCTTAATTCAACTTCGGAAACTCTTTTCGCCTTTTTTCTCGAAATCATCCGAGCTAACTATAATCTTTGTAGCCAGCACCTCAACGTCCTACGATGTTCCAACTCCATCGGAAGAGATTCAGCATCCGCCGCAACGCCTCTAAAAGATGGCAAGCTGCTCGTTCGGCGAAGGACCTCAACGTGAAGGATCGAGACCGCCGATAGTGATCAAAGCCACGAATATGTGCGAGGAAATGCAGCGCCAGTCACTCGAAGTTGTCCATGCTGCATTGGCTGCTCACAACGTGGAAAACATGGTCGCCACCTACATCAAAACTCAGTTTGATGAGTTACACAGTAAGCGCCGTTCACTAATAAAGCGCCAGTTGTAACGGCATTTCCAGGCAAGACATGGCACTGCATAGTCGGTCGGAACTTTGGATCTCACGTCAGCTTCGAGCTCTACATTCATTTTCTTCTCGACAAAATAAGCATTATTTTGTTCAAATGTGGTTGAAACGGCTTTCATTGACACAATATAAGAACAAACATCAATTCAGACAGCTTTTCACAAAAACATAGATTTACATTTCGAAGAAGGCCTCCCAACTCTCGTAGAGATCAATGGCTCCTTCTGAGCCTTTTTCGGCAACATCGGTGCGGGCGTCTTCGACAAGAACGGTTCCGTCAGGCTTGATGATACGGAAGGCAGGAATGGTTTTGACTTCATATTTCTCAAGAAGCTCCCTGCAAAAATAACAACTAATTTCAGCCGCGGAAACTACGTAACATACTGGATCTTGGGGTTTCCGAACTCAAGGTAGGTCCAGTCACCTTGGTGATCATCGAAATACTCGACGAGATCATCAGCTTCCCTGTCGCGCGAGACAAAGATCACCTCAAAGTTCTTGTTGGCGGCCTTCACCTTCTCGTAAAAGCGCTGAAATCGTTGCTTAAAATGTGAGAAAAGGGCATCACGGACTCACCTTTAACTTGGGCGTGAATTGGCGGCAGGGGGGACACCATCCGGCGGAGAAGTAGAGGCCGACAATCTTGCCCTTGAGCGCCTCAGTGGCGTCAACCTTCGTTTCGTCCTTGCGGACAAGTTCGACTCCCTTCAGAAGCTCGGACATTGTGAGGCGAAATGCAATCTGAATCAAAGAAGATTCCAGAGTAATTCGAGCATTATTCGCCAGCGAAAAAACGTGACTGAAGGGGAAACCGCGATTCAGGGAAGGCGCTATACGAAATTGGGTCCGATTCGGATCTCGACGGTTAGTCAGCACTAGGGTTCTTCCATCGCTCTATAAAACAAACGTCGACCGCGAATCACGCTCGGCGTGTCCCGTTCGTCGATTCGTCCGTCGTGTGCAATACATCGATCGGCGTAACGTGACGAAAGAACGCGAAAAACCAAAAAATATCACGACAGGGTCAGAAAAATCGCCGCAAAGGCAGCGGGAACGCGAGAAGTCGTAATCGAATTGACCCCGTAATGACAGGCTTATTAGCGGCAGGTCAATTTCAGGATAAACTGTGCTCTGATCAACCTCGGTTTCATGTTCGTTTATATAGGCACAAAAGCTGCATTTTCACGCGCGCATCGAAAGTGTCGTTCACCCAAAATACAAAGCGGCCACTGTGTTCGGTTGTGTGAAAAAGGGAGTTTCCCGCCAAGAGATGGGCGGGTGGAATTTTGAGACTCGCCGCGAAAACTACTCCGATTAAAGTTTCTGCCCACGAGGGTGCAAGGACCAGTGGAGATTAGAGGAGATTTAAAAAATGATATGACACAAGAAACAGCCATTCGCGAGGAGAAACCGCGTCGATCATGTACATAGGCAACTCTTCATTCACGGGGCTTTGCGGCAAGCACGCAAATGCTTCGATACAGTATCTCGATGAACACAGTCAGGGCTGTCCTGTCAGGGTGCCTTTGGGTCGAAGAATACGGGTGATGAATGTTGGCGAATCGGGCACCGATGGATTCAGAATGTTGACCTGAGTTGAACAAACCCAGCTTTCCTCCAAACGCACGTCGCGTCGCGGTGGAACCACTCTAAAGGGGGTTTTATAGTTCTGCGCGCGCGCGCGTTTCCAAGCTAACGCCATACAAATTTGGGGAATTTTTGACGACCACCACGACGACGAGTAGGGGTGTTTTTAGTTGCAAAGTGCGTTCCGAGTTGCATTTAAGCGCGCAGCAAAAGCGAAATCGGCGCAGCAAAAGCCACCCACGACGAATGAAGCGAGCGTCACAAAATGTTGCTGCCGCCTCCGACCGGCAGCAAATCTGGAGAACTTTTGACTCCACTTTTGACGCGCGCATCGAACTATAAAATCGCGTCAGCAGGCGAAATCTCGATTTGCTGCTGCGTTTTTTGAATTTGCAGCTTGCGCGTAGTTCGGTTGGCGCGAGCGCGTTCCGCGTTCCGGAAATAAAGCGGCAGCAAAACAGCAAAAAATGCTTGACGCGCGCGCGCAGAACTATAAAACCCCCTTAATGCTACAGCACACGCGGATTTCGCCGATTCAGTCATACTTCGTCGCGATTCGAGAATATGCGGCTGCGTTTCGC
Source organism: Steinernema carpocapsae (assembly GCA_000757645.3). Classification (NCBI taxonomy): domain Eukaryota; kingdom Metazoa; phylum Nematoda; class Chromadorea; order Rhabditida; family Steinernematidae; genus Steinernema; species Steinernema carpocapsae. The sequence goes on from CM016762.1 coordinate 13,574,785, forward strand.
TGCGTGTGGCTTTTTCCACATGCGTCTAGAATTTGTCGAATTTGTATGGCTTAGGCAGAAGCCTCGAACTATGTCGCCCCTTCCTCCATACGAACACGGTCTGTCAGCCGCAAACAAGCTGTGTCAAAAAGCGTCGCACCATTTCGCACGTTCGGTCGGCCATATTTTGGCTGTTTTCTCGGCCAGCAGCGCACGGATCTCGAAAAATCCAAAGGATTACGCCATTTGAAGCCGAAAGCTATCGGATTGATACCTGATTCATGCGAATCGGTGAAAATGGCCTTTTTGGACCCTGTTTTTGGCCTATTTTGACCGATATCTTGGCTAAAAATGAAAATCTCGAAAATTCCTCACACAAAAAGTTTTTTATGCTCATCACGCACAACGCATCCAAAGATGGCCACGATTGGTGCGAGGCCCGCCCAGAATACGGTTTAAAGTTGCCAGTTTTGATGGGAAAATGGTGGCTTTTTGATGCAACAGATTTCTCGGACAAGACGGAATTAAACGAAAATTCCTCTCACAACTTTGTAGATCGGCTCACTGCGGTTCGAAAAAGTCTGAGCTGAGGGGATACCATGCTCTGCCGTCTTCAAACAATCGAGAAACAGATGCCTTGTTCAACGACAAGGGTCCCGACACGAAAAATTCAATGTTCAAAAAAATTCAAAATTCAATGTCAAAATGTTCAATTTTTGGGCCGAATTGCCAATACTTTTGCGATTCAAATCACATTTCTGCGAATCGAATCTGTAAAGAGGAAGAAAGCGAAACTCTTTTCGGAACAACCAATTGAGGACTATTTCGACAGATCCCCAAAAGGTGAAGGAGAACACCAAGTTTTCTACATTCCGCACTCGACTTCGCGAAGTTTTACTACTGCACGGCTCACACTACCGTGAGTGAGGTCCCGCCGCGCTTTGCATGTGCCAATTCCGTGTTCGTACTGTAAGCAAACCGAAACGCTCGACCGCGACTTTGACGCGCTTGACAGACCGTGAGACGCCGGGCGACGACCGAACGTGCGACCGATACCCGAAAAGTGCGACTTCGTTTGCGCGAGACCAACATCATATCAGCTCAGAATGGTACAGTATAAACGAAGTACGCGAAAGGCGAATCTGTTTGAAATCAATCCTCACTCATTCGGTCTAGTATTTCTCAGAAGTTCTAATTTCAACTCGGTCCTCCTTTTTTGCTTCGGGATCTGGGAAGTTGATCGAAGCCCATCATAGATCGAGCATGACGAGGACAAACAGAGCTGCTTAAGTTTTTTGAATAGCTGATTTTGTACAGATTTACGAGCATCGTTCCCTTCAAAATAAAAACGCTCGAGATACATTGAACGCTTAAATAACTTTTAAGTTGGTTTGAAAGGTGGATGAAAGCATTTATTATGTCGTATTTTCAACACCTTTTTTTCGTTCGACCGGAACACAAAGCTTAGACGCGTTAAATATTCGCGTCAGATCCATCCTGAATGTCTGGAAAGAGCGTCTGGTCACGGGTCGCCTCCTCCCCATTCAATCAAACCTGGACAGGTTTAGATTGATCGAAGTTTAAAGAATAACCAAGATTTATTAATTTCCAGAACGAGTTTCATTAAATCGATTACATTTGGCTATATATACAAAAACGGTGACTGAAAAAGTGAATACGTTCGCGAACCCCGGATTCTCCGGCCAGCTTCCTCCAAAACTTAAGAATGGCTGGCTCTGCTTAGACGCGACAGATAGTTGTAGGTTTTGAGATAGCAGATGCAAGTCATGGATTGGTAGATGACAGAGAGCACAACAGTCACTCTGGAACTCGGAAATCGTGATAATTTATGCGGTGATAAGTTTTTTACCGGAAGATGACCATTTCGGCGACGCTGTGTTTGAAGGCGGCTTCGTTTGAGTTGAAGACGTGGACTTCGCCCGACTGCGCCATCACGTTCTCTGGCACCACGGTTTTGGCTCGTTTCATCTGCTCTTCCACGTCCCAGATCATCGTGATCGCCATTGAGACGAAGGCGCCGATCGTGGCGACGCAGAAGATGACGGTGAAGAAGATGTGGGGCAACATGAAGCGGCGGCGCTCCCACAGGGTTCCGTAAAGGAAGCCGACCGAGCTGAGGAAGTAGACGGTGCACCCGCTAACAAGGCAGACTAGAAATGCACATTTGGAATCGGCACGACCACAGAACCACCTACTGATCACGTCTTTGTTGCTGCCATTAATGTTCATTTTCTGGATGTGGTAAATAGTGTAGGTGATGCAGATCGAAGCGAGGAGAATCCCGGCGACCACGAAAACGATGGAAACTGCAATGCAGCTCACTTACTTCTTCATAAGCTAGAGGTTTACAAAGGAAATCGGGAAACCAATGTACCCGTGACTATCACCAGGCGTTGAATTTTAAAAAGTAACTGCTTAAGTGGAAGTTGAGGTGACTTTAAAGGAGAAACTCACGAAGCTTTGACGAGATCAGACAACAGGTGCTCTCCTCGACTTCGCTCGATCCTCCGTAACGGCGTTTTCCGAAGGGACACAAAATGTCCTCACTGTTGAAAATATTGAAAGAGGGGCTCTTTCCAATCGATCTCGTCTTTTCGCTTAAAATTTTCGTTTGCCATCCGGTAGCTGGAGAATAACTTTAGAACGTAAAATGCGACATGGCAATCCACATACCTTTAGGTTGAGGGCTTCCTTTAACTTCGTTCGTAGCGTTTTCTGCATCCATGTTGATCGAATGAGTGGAGGTCGAGGTGTTCTTGGAGACCTCGAAAGTGGTGCCGGTTTTAATGAATTCGCCTCCCCCGGGGCTGGGAAGCTTCAAGTGATCTTTCTTCGGGAGTTCCTCCGCCGGTTCATCGTCCATGCCGAACGTCTTGTTTTCGATTCCTCGGCACTCTTTCTCGTCGTTCTCTTCTTCGAGCTTCAGATATGGCGTTGCCGCTTCCTTCAGTTCCGTCATCGCGCAAAATCTGCAAACAAAGGAATTGAGCTGAGGGTGCGCGAGAGTAAGCGCTGCGAATGTCAACAAAAAGCGCGCAAAACGAGTCGAAAACTCGATATTACCGCCGAAATACTTCCGGAAGATTTCGGAAAATTGCACGTGTGCAGATGAAGCAAGAAAAGGTACGACGCCGATTCCAGGATCTCATCTGAATGCTAGTATAGTTGTACGTCTCGACTCAAATTTCCACTCTTAACATGAGACAGTTCAGGAGTGGTCTCAGTGGAGCACCGAGTCATGTTTGCGCAGTGAGTGGCGCACGGTGGTCAAAGAGGAGCGGCTGATTTACGCAAACAGATTGCTGGCACCTCAGCAGATGACCACATTGAGAGTTGGCTGAAAAGGTTTTTCTGATTGAAATCGCAAATCGGAATTTGTGAAATGTCAGCGGAGAAGATATTTCAGTTGTTTTCTCGCAATCTGAACGTTATAAATCTTTTCGATGTCAGCTTTCGATTTTAAAGAAAAGAAGAAAGGACGAGCAGAAACAATAGACCGTTGACTTCCTAATCACGCCTGAAACTTAGCTTAAAAATGAAACGCTTAGCCAACAATTCGCTTTCGATTACAGCCTGTATGCTAATCAAAGTTGACATATATGGACGAAACAGTTGAGACGACCTTGTCGTCGTACAGAAAAGAGCGAAGTGCTGATGCAAGAGAGTGAACCCGAGCGATTGAGTGACCAACGGTGGAGAGGAAAGCCGACCTCGGAGCCGTGAGGGTAAACAATGGGCGCAATTTGGTCGCGCGAGTCTCGAGACCGATTCGAGATTTTGAGACAACTGCGCGATGGCGGAAACGTGTGTCACTCAAAAAGTAACTGCAAAACGGTCCGTTTTGTTCTCGAGTAATTAGCTGAATGCAATCAAGTTCAGCGGGCTGCAATTACAACAATTAAAATGTGTGCAGATAAAAATGCGAATTGAGCCCAGTTTCTGCTCCCCGAGTTTGACCTTCGAGGCCGCCGGATTGCTTTCAGCCATGATGACAATTCCGTTACTCAGAGCCTTCTTAAAAACACCCATTATGTCTATAAAAAATTTCTTTTTGTTTTTCAGTTATTCCTTCCTAACATTTTCAGAAATCTGGCGATGCGGCACATAACATTTCCTGAGAAATGCAATTCTTTTCTGCCCACAGCTGAGTCATTCAGAAATCCTCAATTAACCACTGCCTTTCATTTTATTTTTTGAGCTGGTGAACGGAAATCGCAATATTCTGTTTTTGCTTCTAAGTGGTGTTTCCTGTATCTTAAATTGCATGTCTATCAACAGAGTACGGTATTTTTTGCTTGGAAAGTCGAGGCGTCTTGATCATTCGAATCCGGGACATTTGCGGTAGGTTTCTCAAAAAGGATGCAGTGTCGTTTCGAAAAATTGGCCGCAAATGTACCGGATTTTTTGAAACCAAAGAATCCGAGACATTTGCGGCAAATTTTTCGAGTGCTTCTTTGCAGCTCGTTTTTTTTAAAGCGATTTGATGTGATTTGCTTTGTTGTTCGCAGCTTCCAAATTGTCGCTTCCAGTCTACCGGAACGTAACTATATCTAATCCTAAGCCTATCAGCAGTGCGACGCCTGTCTGTAAAGTTAGTGCCGCCAACTGTCGCGTCTTCTGCGCTTCCAAAAAACATAACAAAAATGTTCATGCCGTTCATATTGTAACCTGTCAGCCTGCAGTACTATCCCCGATGTTTGAAGAACGAAGCCTCGAGCCTACACACACCCGCTGCCACGCGGCTTTGCCGCAAAAACCTTATTTGAAAGTCCCAAGCCGAAGCCTATCTTCGCTTTCTCCACGTGACCACCTGTCACGGCGGTCACGTGAAGAGTTATTTCCAAGAAATCTAAGGCTTTAAAATAAAGCTTTTGATGTTTGGCGGTTATCGGATCGGTCTCTTTCCGCTTTGCAGACCCACGATAATGACCCGCGTACGATCCACGTAATACTCATGACAGTGCGATTTATCGTATTTGAAAAAAAACTGGCCGCAAACGTCCCGCTTCCGATTATTCAATGTCAGGAAGCATTTTAAAACCAAATAAAATTTTTAAGCATCTCTCAAAGTATGCTCTTTCGCGCTCAAAACAAAACTTTTATTAGCAGCATTTTGCATGTGCATAAAAATGGTCCCGGAACGAATATATACTTTCTTCCTCGGCAGAAGTAAATGAACTCCGCGGGAATTCTAATATCAATGCTTGTGTCTCAGACTTTTGTAAGTTGAAACCAATTAAACATTCTCTTGATCTGCGAGTTTGTGCCCAACCTCGTCAAAATGCCGCTTTCTTTGCATCGTTACATTTTTGTGCAAAGTAGCCCTTTAGAATGTGTGTTCATAAATAGTTTCTAGCTTTTCAACATTGTCGTCATCAGTTTTGTTCAGGTTGCCCAATGCCTTCCACATGTTACTGATTCCACCAAAGGTCGCGAAACTTTTGCCAACTCCCAAAACCAAAATGCGCATTTCCGGAAATTGCCATTTCCACCTTTCCGACCACTTTTTTCTGATTTTTTCATGAATAACACAAATTCGAGTACATACACTTGTAGGTTTTCATTTGAAGAAACGGGATTCGAATGCACCTGTCTTCGTGCAATTTATCTGTCCTTCCGGTGACGTCTACTGCATTCCGGCACGGTAGGTCCATCTATCGCGGGCCAAACGCAGAGGCGGTGGGTGGCCCTCGGCTAATGAAGTTGCTCGAAGCAATGTGAACACCCTCTCCAAAATGTTCTTTTGGTTGAAAAGGCGAATTGGTTTTGTGATCTGCGGCTCACCGTCATCTGGTTCGGGCGGTTAAACACCGAAAAACTCGAAAAAAGCAATTTATCAAGTCAATACAGTGTGCAACCCTGAAGTCCTTGATCGGATTGGACTCCAGTGGCTTCCGAGATGTTTCAAGCGTAATTCCATTCCCGCACCAGATCGCCACAACGCAAAAGAAAAGACCCGAAAAGACTTAAAAATGACTCGCAATTGGTTTAATATCGCGAGTGGCTGCTTTCCGAAGAACTCCGGAATTCCTAGGTTTTCTCGACCGGCGCAGCACACCCTTAGGGGACGAGACTGCTTTGCGAACGACACTCATTAATTTGCATTGGCAGTCATGTTAATTATGAACCTCCTTTCTCATAGGGGTCACATTGCTCTCTTGAGAGCGTGAGTATGCGCGAGTTTGAGGAAACCGGATTGTTCCGGTCAGAGCCACTTCCTAAGTTGAACTGAGGCGCGTTGATCAGATTATTCGCTGCGGTTGTCATTATTCCAACAACTGAATTTGCCGCAGAAGAACCCAAAACAAAACTGTGTTCGGTCTTTTCGAGGTCTTCGGGCCACGAGGTCTCAAACCACTGCTGGAGAGGATACTTGTGTTTTGAATGCATTAATGAGGAAGTTATTTATTGCGAGTTTAATTATGCGACGTTTGGAGGACGCTGTTCCGAACACGGTGCTTTGTCATTAATATACTGGAGTAGCTCGTATCGCGCGCCCATCTTCCGTTTGCAATTGAAAACGCGCCATAAACAGATTAGCACGGGTTCGCAACGTTATTTCCCACGTCATGCAATTAGCATTTTGCCGGTTCTTCTTTAAACCCCCTTGCATATTTTGGGCCTCCGGGCTAAGATTCCTCAGACGGATGATCTAATTTTAATTCAGCCACAAATACTTCAATGTTATTCACGTACTCAGCAACAACATTCGGATGTTGTGGTTCGGTAGGAAACAGTCGCTCAGATATTTTTTGTTGGAAACATTACTCTTCCATTTTTACGTTTTTAATTGAGCAATCAAAAGTTAATTAAAGTCTAGAACCACATGAAAATTGCTCGACAAATTTAAGTGTTTTTTTGTCAAAGTTTGACTTTTTACAAAATTGAAAAGGTAAAAAAGGTTGCTTTCACCAATTTGGAGGCGTTGACGACAAATGGTTCCGTGTGTGGTTGATTCAGGTCGAAATGAAAATTCACACGCAAAACGGAGAAACAGGTAAATGATGAATCTGGATCAAATTTCAACTTCTGTTTTAGTTCGAGTTGGTCAAACGACACTATTGCTTTGAGTGTATGTAACCATAATCAAAGAATCTCAAATCACGAGCGAAACTGTCGCTCTATATTAGTCAGCTCTTCCAGGTGTCTTGAAGACCGTTTTCGCACTGTTTTGCATGCATATTCTGAAGCAGCAAGTTTCAAACACTATGTGCGTATTTTGAAAAGCGACGTATAAGTACGTCAACGGTTGCAAGAGGACCGCAGCTACGCTTGTTGCCTTCGAAAGTAGTTTGCAAGCGGCGAGTTCCAATTTGATCCGCGTTTATCCAACTTGTCAGCACGATCGTCCCGAAGTTGCCGATTAATAATGGAGATGTTTTCGGCGTGTCCAGCAGTCGCTGGCCGAGTCTCTATCGAAGGGCTCCGTACGCGCCTAGGGAGGTTAATGTGTCTCTGCTTGCGCGGGACATGTCACCACTAGGCGGGAATCCGCAGTTGTTTTTTGCGTTTCGATTTAATGTCTACTTTGAGGACGGAATAAAATAAACACAAAACACGACGTGTTTAAACGTATTTTTTTATTAAAAGACGATCTTGTTTGTGTTTGTCTTGTTGAATCATCTCGCGTCTTTCAAGTGTTTCCTGTTTTGTGTCTAAAAGTCTTTAAAAATGATTCATTAAAGGATTGGCGCACAGAATCAGCTATTCTTAGCTGGGTCGCGAAGTTCGAAACTCTGACGCAAAGGTCAGAGACAAGTACAGTCCACTCTTAAATGGATTAGGATGTTTCTGTTTGTCGACTTAATTGCCCTTGTTTAGGGCTCGACCTTAAACTTCTTTAATGCTACAGAAGCCAATTTTCGGAACGTTCGACGTTACCAGAATTCGAATTTTCTCGACGTCATTGCGGTATTAATCTTCCCCGTTTGAGTTATCAAAAACACGTATTTTTAGAAAGCATTTTGCTCTTTTTAGCGACATTTTTTAAAGCAAAGCATTAACCCTTTTATTTGTTTGAAAACTTTGAGTCCTCACGATAGCCTAGAAACAATCCCGTGCGCACCCCCAGCGATGCAAAAGAATCAAGAACGTGTAAGCAATATGCGCTCATTACTTATTTCAAACGTACTTTTCCAAAACAATTTTTAGTACTTTTTTCGCTCTTGTGAGTTTCTAAGGCTAAATTCTAAAATCAGGTGGAAAATAGCGTTGAAGCTCGCTTGGTTTTGGATTCTTTGTTTCATGCGAAATGCGAAATTAAACAAGTCTGGAGGAAGCTCGCGACCGGGACCTCAGATCGAACTTTACCCTCTTGAGAGTTCGTGTGGAATCGCGCATACTGAATAAGCTCTGAAAACTTTCTTTGCAGCAGTAAATTTGGCGGTCATAAAGTCGGTTTTTGCCCTTCCTCGCGCATGCGATAAAACTCTACAAACGGCCGCAAGAAGTTATAAAGGAAAGCTTAGAGGTGGTCCTTCGAGTGGCCTCGAACCATACATACAGACAAGGCAAGGGGTAATTCGGGTCAATCGTTGTGACAAATTGCTGTTTTCTCTTAATTCGTCATGGCACTCGTTAATGAAGCCAGTTATATTTCGGTGCTTCTCGGAAATGTTGTCCTCGGCGTCACGGCGTGTCCTCGCTCTTTGCCCTGCTTACTCTGAACCAATCGGCTTGTTAGCACCTGCAACTTGATATCCTCAGGGGTTCCTTCATTCCTATGAGGTCGACGTGTGCTCTACGTTCGCGAAAGTCAATTATTCAGTGCGCGGCCCATTTTGGGCGATCATCGCACCTGCAAATGTTGCTCCAACCTTGACAAGTTGATTTGCCGCTCGCTTAATGTCACGTCGCTTTTCGATGAATACTTGAGAAGCGTGGCAGAAGAAGCAGCGAGAAAACGGAAAAATGTTAAAGACTAGCTTTTGTTTTGTTTATGTGGTTTCCGAGGCGTTTTGTCCTGTCTCCTTTCAGTCTCTTCATGGACTTCCAAGGTGGCTCCGGTAGCAAAGCTCCTTCAGTTCGAACCACCCTTGATGTGGTCACTTCCACACTCTTCTTCGCCGGTGTCCGGTGGCAGTTAAGTTGCAAATAGATGCGCGTCGAGTGTCTTGTTAGGACTAAAAATAACTCATGCTTCGTGAATGCGGGTTACGGTAGGAGTAGTAAATACGTCCAGGAAATCATGTAACGGGAAGTGAATTGTCAGTTGCCTCAAAGCTAATTATGGATTTGTAGCTTTAATTTGATAAGGGCCTGGAAGTAGCCGTTTGTTGTACTCTCTTAATTGTAGTCGTAGCCCGGATACCGAGTAGATTTAGTGCTGATGGCAACATTTTTGGACAAAAACAGGGAACAACGTGGAGAAGAGTGGCAGGTGGAAGTGTGGAGCTCGCTTTAAACTTTTGAGGTTTGGGAGTACGAAGCTGAGGAGTAAAAAGTCGGACGCTAAGGACGGCTCAAAGTGATCTACAGTTGATCTCCAATTATTTGACTCTTCATTGACGTCGGTTTCAACGGAGTTTTTTTTTATTTTTTGGCTCAGAGCAATTAGGCCTTCCTACTACTGCTGTCAGTGGGTGTAAATCCCCGAAGATCTGCCGTCTTCAAACTGATGCTTACAGCCCCTAATGTCAGTCGACCGTTTGTCCTTTCCAGGGCCATTATCCGTGCAGGGTGGTATTTAAACCGAACTTTTCCAGTTAATCGCGCAATTAAGACATGCGAAGCAGAGACACTCGTGTGCAGAAACTGGCGAAACGGCGCGGTACCGTATCTCTACTACTTCTTTGCTGTCCCATCTGCGGTGTCCGCTTTCGCTATCAAGCCAATGTAAGTTGCCCTGTTCGAGCTTCCATCGTCCTAAGTAGCTACGCGGTCCTCGGCCAATAGCTTAGCAAGTCGTGTATCCACGGCCACAATTAGAAGACCTGAATCATGTCCTCAAACCACCGAGACCGGACGGAATACGTCGCCGTTGGGCCGCGTTTATTTTATTAACCGCGTTTTACTTTGTATGCTCGAAAAGAAAGCGTAGTCTGTCTACCACCTTTAATACGTTTTTTCCCACATTCGACTCGCGCTGAAAACATCTTCAACTCGTTGCCAGAAGCCACGCAGCCTCTGTCGCTTCCCTTGAACTGTTTCGGCTTTCGAAATCCCCCACGTTTTCTTGGATCGTGTACTTTTGGCGAATTGTGTAATCAACCTTAAAACGTATTTACAAACAAAAGAATGTTTTCGACCAAGCCAAAAGAGTCCTCTTCACTATTGCATCCAAACTGGTCGAAATTAGATTTATTTATAATTCTGTTCTATCTTTGACGTTGATCTCGTGCCAAGGCGTTGACGAGCTGACAAAAAAGCGGTTTTTTTCGAGTAAAGCTGATATTCAAGATAAGTTTGACGGCAACAAAGTTGCGAAGGACTGATAGAGGAGATCGGATTGCGTTTGCGGGAGGAATGCAGCATTTTAAAGATGGCTGAGGGGCGAATCGGTTATTTGCATTTGCATTGACTACTGATGTTACATTTTGCTGAAGTCGTAAACGTAACATCAAACTCCTCGATCTTCGATCTTAGACACCTTCAAAGATTGCTTTGTCTGCTGTAAATGAAATTTTTAAATTGTGAATATGTTGGAAGTGATTTTTTAGTGTGTTATAACGTTTGCTTAGAAAGGGTTCGTTTCATACTGAATCTATTTCGGATCGAGTTCTTACGAGGAAGTGACATCAGCAGCAACTTAAAATTAGCAACTTCTCTTTTCCTCTTTTCGAGTCCCAACTCATTCAACAAGTTTCTCAAATCCCCTGCACAACTTTTCCAACATTTCCTTTTTACAGAATCCAAATTCTGCGCACTACAAAACGGAAATGGCCGTTTCGGCCAAGGTGACTCATCTCGTTCCAACACTTCAACCAAAAAAACCGTTCTTGGCCAGGAACTTCTCAGCAAACGGAAGTTCCCACGGCTTGCTATTGCCCTTTTGGCACTCGATGTGGCACCCTGTGACCTTGCAAAATAATCGCTTCCACGGCAAGGCGCAAGAAAGGTTTGTGTGCAGAAAAATTTTATTTGGCAGCAATTAATTTGTGGAGTTCCAAAATAAGAAACGTGCAAAGAACATTCAGTTATTGAGTTCGACGAATTAGGTTCAAAATCAAATTTGCCGCCTCAATAAGGTCACCGCGCAACGTCGACGTGTACGGTATAAGAAGACGCAGAAAACGCTAAAGTAATTGTCACAAAACTAAACTATTTAAACACAAGTTCGTTTTTTGGAAGCAACGAAAAAGACGTGATTCTTTGCAGATCGGCGTTAGGCTAGGAAATTAAGCAAAGTTTGTGGACATTGGAAATGTCCTTTCAAATGCACTGTTTTCACAAATGAGACGCTGTCGCGAGGCCCCAGGAATACTCTAGTTGACCCAATTAAGGAACAATGACGAGCGAGGGATAAGTGCGTCAAGGGGAGCGAAAGGGACCACGCTACATGGATTTTAGACGCGTTTGGGTGTGACTTTGGCACAAACCTAGCTTTGTTTTGATGGCAGTTTTATTAGAGATGCCTCCTACCAGTTTGTTACGCTCTGCATACCATCCCAAAGACGCACAGCGCCGGAAACTGCGTTTATTTGCGTTTTCCCGACTTTTCTTACTTTTGAATCAACCGAAAACGCGTCTAATTTTTGAACCTTTTATTTCGGGCACCTCGTGGAGTACCTGCCGAGAGCGCCTACCGTAAGCTCCGAGAAGCCGTGTTTGAACTTGGCGCCGAGAAATCACATTAAACGCTTAATTCATTATGAAAGAGGCGGTTCGCTCGTTTACGTAGCAAATTTTCGCAGTTCAATTCTCCCTTTTCGGTCTGTAGACGAAAATTTCAACGAGGCTATTGTCGCGCTGACGTACGCACGCATCGCGACTACGTAGTCCTGTTTACTATGCGTAGCTATCTGTCTGATCCAGGCGACCGTGTCGTTATGCTCATTTCCCCGATGTACCGACGCGTTGATTAGCCGCCTTCATTGTTCGTGCGGCCCAGGTCGTCTCTTGTCTCCATTTCAGGGTTATGGCATTAGAGATGAGTCGGCAACCAGATGCATTCAGCGAAAATACCGTATCCGTGTGGCTGACGGTGTCCCAGTTCCTGTACTGGTTCGTGCTCGTCATCGGGTTCATCACTTTACCACTCCTGTTCCGCTCGCTGGTCAGCATCCTGAAGTACAGTAGCAATCAGTATTTTCCTTTCCTGGCCGCTATCATCGTAGGCGACTTTTTGATGCTCTTCACTATCTCAATGACTCTCGTTTTGGAACGTTTTGCCATTGATATTCAAGGTAAGTCCTCTGTGTCCACTGCAACTAACGGCCACCGAAGGCTTTTCAGGAGATGTAATGTGCAAATTGACAGCGTTCACGACGAACGCCTCCGCCTGCTTCGTCCACTGGGTCTGGGTCGGCATGTTTGTGCAGCGCTTCACCTACATCTTCTACCCCCTCCGCTCCCGGCGCAACGTGGTCGCGACTCGTAAATCGATCGGATCCTGGATGTGGTGTCTGATGGACGACAGCTCGAAGCTTATCGCAATCACCGCCATCTGGGCCATTGTGACGCAGTCGTGGACACCGCTTCTGATCGCTGAGAACCGCGTGAGCACGAACACTCAGGACGGAGTCTTCTGTGGCCCGGACACGACAATCGTCGAGTAAAACCCGACCTCCCGATGTCTCTTTCATTCCGAACCCTTTTTAGCCCGACTATCTTCAAAGTGATCGTGCTCATCGAGTCGGCCTTCACCTACGCGATCCCCTTCTTCATCACCCTCTTCAGCGACATCGCGGTCCTCTTTTGGCGCAACTCCGTCTGCGTCAACCCTCCTCAGTTCACCCTTATCACGCTGGAAAGTCTCGGCACTTCGCGCTCGCTGATGGGTCCCAACACCGACGGAACCGCACCGTTGGCCGAGAGTCAGTACCTCAAAATCCAGTCCGACCGCAGCATTCAGGTGAGTCCACGCGGGTTTCGGACACAGAACCCCGGTCCGTTGCAGAAGTACCAATCTCGCCGGCACCGCGCCATCTGCCGCTGTCTCCTCATGACTTCGATCAATCTTCTACTGAACCTTCCGACCTTCGTCCTGCAGATCCTGGACGAGTTCCTTGTACTCCGTCTCTCCGTCGAGAACTCCGTGTTCTACATCTACGCCGACGCCATTTCCTACGTGCTCTACCTTCTCCAGTTCCCGCTCGTCAGCGTCTACATCCACTATCTCCGCTACGACATGGAAGTGTACAAGTGAGGACATTCTCTGAGAGCCCACTCAGGCATGACGTGTTCAGGCGTGATTCGAAAACGTACCGTTCTGATGAGCAGACGACCATGAACAGCCACAAGCGCAACGGCACCCCGCCGTCCACCGAGGTCAACTCCAGCTTGGCCGAGTCCCGCCGACTCTGAAGCTCCGCGATGACGCTTACTAATGCCGGTACTGGCTCCTACGCATATCCATCGATGATCTCACGAGTTTTAATTTAATAATAAGTTTAACCCATTTGGTCCCACCCACAATATCTTCTTGTTTATCGTTCCTACCGTATCCTTTAGTAAATAAAGGAGAACGATGGTTGGGTGATACGACGTTTCCGCGCTTTTCCGTTGCTTTCTGTTACTTTCTGCCAAAAACTGAGTTTTCAGCCGAAATCTGGTCTGCTCGATAACACTTCTCAAACAACGGGGATAGTAAGCTGGAAGCGAGGATAGTAGGCTGGGGCTGGCCTGCTGGAGCATCTTAGGCTTCGGCTTGGACATTTTCAATGTGGTTTCCGCACTGAAGGCGTCTGGAAGCAGGGATAGTAGGTCGGGAGCGACAATTTCACTCTTAACCCAAAAAGTTTTTTAAAGTTGGAAAAGTTAGAAAAATGTCGAAGCTGGCAAATCTCTAGCGAGTAAATTTCAGATGAGGCTGAATTTTCTGCAAGCGCGACCCCATAAATATAAACAATACATACAATTATGCTTTACATAAATATCTGCGAAAAACCGATGGTCACTCGGACTGAACCAGAGCATATAAGGCACTCAGCGGGAGGAGAAACGTGAACAGCCACAACGGAGAAAAGCTCAACGAATGCACCAAACCATTCCTACCCTTCGAATAAATACAATACAAACTCACAAAATACACAAACTATCACACATGTATTTAAACGTTTTTTTTTGGCTTTCACTAAGTAGACATGATCTGCCACTTGTCTCGCGGACGTGAGCTGCTCCTGTTGCTGCAGATGGTTTTTGGCCCCGTGGTAGACAGACATCAAGCTGTAGGCGAACGCTGTCACCTCGCGGATGTCTCGGTCCCCCCAGTTCTGGGTGGGGAGGTTTTGTAATAGCAGCATGATTCCCTAAACAAACAATCGGGTGATTATATGTACGTTGTGAAGCCTCTTCTCTCACCTGGAAGTCTTTTTCGTCACGAAGCTTTTGTGAGAAATGACGTAGGAAGGCTGCGCACACGTAAACATGGAATTGAGAAAAGCCATTGCGTTCGCTCTGAAAACAGACATGATTACGTGAGGAAAGTGAGAGATGAGCAATTACCAAATACGTGTCCCACAGACGAATAGTAGCACGGAGAGGAATCTCTCTCATGAGAACGTTATTCATCCACCGAAACGTGAACTGAAGGTATTCAACATGGTTCGACTCGAGGTGTTTGTGGAGTTCAGCTGGAAAACCGGTGCGTAGACATTGATAAAAAAGTAAGGACAATGGGAGTCTTCAAATTTGATCAAAAAGTAGTCTTAGAAATGAAACCTTTGAAAAGTCAGGAGATGGATACAACCGGAACAATCAATCGAACACACATACATTAAAAAAAAATTTCATCAGAGAACCCAAAACACTTACGGTCAACTTTGCACATGATCTGCTTCAACTGCAACACCTTCAGCTGGATTCCTGGCTGTGCGAACGTGTAATTGTCTTGTATGGTATCGAGCAGGGCCGAGAAACACCAAAAGCTGTCCGCCTCGATGATTTCTAGTTGCTCCAAGGGCAACTGAGCAACGTCAAATGTTCCCACATCGATGTCTGGATGATCTAGTCTATACTTTTTTTCTCCACCATGACGACGTACCGTCTTGGATGAATTCCGAAACAAACACGACAAAAAACGGCGTCACAAGGTCATTGATTCCCTGTACGTATCCACTTGCCGGGTGCCGGATTGCCCAAATAAACAAAATACGCTCGAAAATCTGAAGACAAGCAAATTTTCAAGTATCTTACAATGAAACACTCGAATTACCTCTTGAACTAGTTTTTGCTGGAAGAGAGGAATCAGCGGACACATGCGCGGAATATCAATGTGAATCTGAAAAACAATTCGTACTTAGCGATGACTATAGTATATCCTACCTGTCGGAAGGTGTCTTGGTATTGATCCTCAAAACGGGTGTGGAAGTATTGCTCGACGCAGTTCCAGTACTCCTCTCGCTTGCGGTTTAAGGTGACTTCCCGTCTTTCCATATTTGTTGGCAAATAACCCTAAAACACATAAGTCTTAAGTTGCTCGACTGAATTTGTTAGTTACCGATAAAATTCGCCAGGCCTGCGGTCTAAACTTAGCGGGGATTCCCATCCAACACGTCTTCCGGAGCTCATCCAGATCCACGTTCAAGCACTGGGGCGACGAAGGCTGATCGTCTGATTTCTGAAGTGGTGTGGGCGACGAGCGCAACCCTAACATCGTCCTCATGCGATTGAAACGCGCAATTTCCGAGTCTCCTGAACAGAAAGGTGAAAGGTACGTGAAAAGCAGCTAAATATTGTCCAGAGATAAAATCGTCACAAAGCCACAAACCTTGATTGGACCTTGGAGGGGGCGAACTGGTCGCTTTGGGAGCTGTTGCCTTGTTCGAATGCGACGAGTTCTGCGTATGGTTTCCTTTGTCCAGGCGCGGGTAGATGCCCAGGCCGTTCACATTCGGACTCGAGGTGGTTGTCGTTCCAGGGATCGGCTCTGAAAATAAAAGAATGGCATCTTGTTTGGAAGAACAGTAATTTACCTTTTTGAGTGGCTAAACGTTGCATCGCATCGACTTTGCTGTTCTTCGACGGCGTCGGGTTGCAGTTTGGCATGACGCAGTTCTGGGTCATCGCAGCAGCGTGCCGCTCGAGCACCTTTGCTGCACTGGTAGAAGCGAGCTTGTTGTCCACGGAGACCTTTGCATCCCAGACGTCAGATACGCTGCAGTGGTTCATGATTTGTAGCGGTACACGAAAAAGAATAAGGGTTACCTGCTCGCATACTTCTCAAACATCTGGCCTGCTTTTCCTCGAATGCCGCCGCTGTTCGCAAGGCTCGCTTCGCTGAACACGGTACCATCCTTCAGCCTGTGTTCCTTCTGGAGCGGTGGGTACTGAGCGCCGTAGATGGGCTTTACACTAAAACGGAAGATAAGTTACATGTGGACAACGGAGTGCTGATTATAACGTAGAATGAAGCTAGTAAAATGGTGTGATTACGGACCTTCCAGGAACTGCCCGGTGCTGGCCCCAGCTGGCACTCGTCTGCTCATTCCGTTTGCTCATCACCGACGAGGTCTCCAGAATCACTCAAAAGACGGTAGTGAGCGGACAAAAAGCAGTCAGCAAAGAACGAATCTCGACTAGGAGAAGACAATGCACATTCCCGACGGATGAAGCGACCGTTTGCAAGTTTGTCACAACGCGAGCGAACAGATGATGGTAACGGAGATTAGGCGAAGATCGGAGACAGCGACCCGAGCGAAAGCGCCAACGAGTCGCGGAAGTGGCGAACTCCACGCAGGCGATCGTCGGGCTCCCGCCGTGCAAGCGGGCGTTAGTAAACATCGCACGTGCTCCCCCAACGTCGGCGCACCAAATACTGGCCGGAGGAAGCCTCGACCACGGAAGCCAGTGATGTATGGGATTCGGCTCGGCTCGGTCCGCAAACGAGCTGGGGTATGTGATGTATGTAAAGAGATGGAGAAAACGGCTTTTGAGGTGAAAAATGATTATATTGTAACATGCTTGAAATAGCATAAAAATGAAAAGAAAGTGAAAAATGAAGTGGAACATAAAAAAGTGAAAAATTGCAACAAAACTGGACGCATAAGATTACAACGCAAAATGCAGATCAGGAAAGGAATTTAGCGTTCATGGATGGGAACGTTCAGGTTCTGTTAGTTTTCGCAAAGACCGGTTCCGTCTGCTGGAGCTTATCAAATTTGCAAATGAGAATGTCCTTTCCGACATAGAACTAGACGGCGGGGTCACCAGGATTCAGGCAATGACATTCATCTAAACAATTTCCTCCGCTTTTCTGTTCTTCTGCTTTTTTTCTGTTTCTCCACTGCTTTCTGTTACCGCAATACACTGTACTTAAACCATGCTGCGCAATCCTAGGCGCCCAAGCATGGTGCTGAACAATACGCCCCGATCGGCCTATACATTTGCTCATCAAAATCTTCTGTACAACATTTAGTGAGAGCAGCAAACGGTGCGCAATCACGGACGTTATATGTATGCACGAATGCAGCCAAAAACGCAAACGAACTACGCTCGCTTGCGAAAAGACTCGGCTTGCAGCAAAACACGCAAACACTTTGCACCCGGCTCGCGTTTGCGGGCCGAGCCAAGCCAATCCGGCCCGGCTGACGAGCCGGCTTGTTTGTGGCCGGCTCGCCATCCATCACTGACGGAAATACAGTATTCCAGGACAGTTCACTCCAAATCCGAGAAGGTGGCCCAAGCTTTCTTCGGCCTCCCCGTAAAACATCACCCCTGCTCCGATTAGAAAGCGTCTTTGAATCTTTGCATAAATTCTAATGGGCTTTTCGTGAAATCAATGCAATTCTTTGCCACCAAATATGTAGATATGTAGCATCAAAAATGGCGAGAACGCTTAACTTTGAAGATACGGGCAGTGATGGCTAGACGCGAAGCGCGAGAGGTTGCAAAGAATTACTGTAGTCTTCAAAGTGAATTGAGTGGAGGGGTCTTTAGGTTAATAAATCCGAAGTGAAAATAAGTTGGATTTCTTTAAATTTAGAATGTTGACAGATTATTGTTCACCGGAATGAGAGAAGAAAACAGCAAAACATGAACAAAATAGCCTTGTGGCGCCGCCGGTGAACAAGTTTTAGGTGCTGACTGCATGTCTACTTTCTGCTCATTACAAAGTTTCGGACTCAAAACATTGAAAAAACCAAAATAATTGGTCGTGTTTGAGGGATGCACGTCTTTACAAGAGAAAGATCGCGATAGAGAAGCTTTGCCTGGCCGTACTACGAAGACTGGGTCCATTTGCAAAGCAAGTTCACATGTATGTGTGCAAGTTTAACCCTTTGATAGGCAGAAAGTGCGCAGATTTGAAAGAAAATCACGAGAACTCACTCGTTATTGTTGATGTCTTCGATCTGCTCCGAAATCTTGTGCTGCTGCTTCATCTGATCCAGGTTCGGGAAGCACAGGTTTGTACACATCAAGACGCTCATGGCAGTAAACGGATTCGGCGGAAGACGACCTTCTCGGTTCCCTCAAGTAAGAGTCTTAAAGTGGACAAAACTATGACTAGCGTGAAAAAGAGCTGTAAGCGATAAGTAAGTGACAATTTTCAGATGGACAGTACACAAAAGGTTTCACTGGTCGCTGTGCACGACAGCTGAAAGTGGTGCGGCCAGCTGGTCAAACCCCTCAGTCGCGCTGGCTCGCGGCTCGCGCGGCTTCACGAGGAATCCGGCGGCGTAGGCGATGGCTGAGGCTGGTACGTGCACGAATCTTTTTTCCTCCGTCACGGCGATCTGTTGAAGCGCGACTTTTTTCGAGTTTTCCTCGCCCCAGTCGTCTTTGTTGACCAATTTGCTCTCGCCTCACTCGAACCGGGAAAGGAGATGTTGCCACGGGCCGAGGGAAAACAGAGTGGACTCATTCGGTGAGTCCACAGGTACGCCGCGATTCTGACCACTTCGGGGCCGAAGCAAAGAAGACAGCGACCGAAAGTCTCGTCGACCGGCGATCGTACGGCACGACCAGTCACGGAATTAAACGCTGCCGATCAGGCTTCGAAGTTTGCTGAACAAACAATGCAATAGCGTTAGTTTGTGCCCATCTGAGAAGTGTTCTGTCGTATCTTCTTCCGCTCTGCTCACAACTCGAGTGTGTGTTTGCATGATAGTTTTCATGCAGGGGAAACAACATTTTCAAGACAAAAAAGTTAAACACTTAAGTTTCAAAAATAGACCTCCAACCAATTTGCGTTTGATTTGTGGGTTTGTATGAATTGGTTTATTGAAAGCGTGTTAAAGGCGAGTATTTTAGAAGGTTTCTGCTCAGAGGCAGACACTATTTACGTTTCGTAAACATTATATTCAGTAAACTCTCAAAAATGGACTTTTTGTTTTTGTTGAAATTTGCACAAGAAACACAATTCTTGGGCTTGTCTTGACCGGGAAAAATAGCCAAAATTGGCTTTTACGAAAGTTTATTTTGTCAAGTCAAGAATATTCCAGAAAACGAGATCAGGTAAAATGGCCGTTTAAGAAAAGTTGACCTCTTTTCGTTCGAAACGGTGGGCAAACTCAGATTGATTTGTTTCGTGTCTACCTATCTGCCCTGAACCAATCTTAGAGAGGGTAAATCGAAAAATTGTTTGGATACAACTTCTCTTTCCCTTACTTCAATTTCGTTCACGTTGTATGACTTACAAACAAAGTGTGGCACACAAAAGAAATTACTATGACAGAATTAGCAGAAAAAACCGCAAAATATTTATTGTTCCACACACACACAATTGTTGCAATTCGAAAACAGTCTCTCAAAGACAGGACGAATGTATTGCGATAAGATTGCCCAAATCGGTCTCACTGAACCATTCTAAGATGGTTGAGGTTTCACCTTTGGAAAAATAAGAGGCGTTTGTTGTACTCAGGCTGATAGGAGCTGCTATCTTGGATCCACCAGGGCGAGAATCCGAGAATCGGCTGTCTCAGCATGCTGTTCAAGGAGCTGCCCTTCCTCTGTCTCTCCAAGTCACGCGATCGTTTTTCGCGGAGTCCTAAACCGCAAAAATGGTTGTCGAAAAATTCTCGTTAACTGTACTTACCGTAATCCAGAGTGTACAGAAACCGGACAGTGGGACTCTCGTATGCACTCAGAGAGTGGGCGACGCTGTGCATGACAAAAAACACTTCCAGAAGGGCAAACGCAAGGTACACGCTTGATTGCCGCATCGTGTATCTAAACAAATTGTAGTCAAGTCAGAAAGCGCTGAGAGGAGAAATTTTCTTTGGGACGCGAAATAAAGACTGGCGAGAAAACAAAACGCGGAGACGTGGTAGAGCTTCCATTTTTTCAGAAGAATTTCAGACGATTTCGAAACCTTAAAAAACCTTTGCTCAGTGTTAAGATTAGTTTCTCCGAAATGAATCGAAGACTCAGAAGTCACTAATCCGAGAGAGAGAGTCACAAGACGTCACCTTCGCAATTGTCTCTTTGGCATAGAAGGCCTGAAACACACGTACCCTACGCCCATACTGCGCAGAGTTATTCGTCAAGTGTTGACATCACCGGACGAACACCAGTGCCACAACAAACCTGGGAGGCCTTTCATTGGCTATTTATCCTCAAAGACCGCATCACGATTGTTGCACGACAACACACGTGTTACGAGGATTCAAAGCCCTGATGGTTGGTGCGCTCAAAGCCAGAAATAGAATGCATTCAAGATTCTCGAGCGTTATTTCGTTTTCTTTTTATGAGGTCATGCGTCACATGGTCGAATAGCCGAACCGATTTTGAGTCGAGCCAACTTCGAGTCCGAAGAAGAAGTAGGAGTTTTAATGAGAAGAACGATTCGACAGGATGTGAGAACAGGCTGGAAATCCTTCAACTTTTATTTGTAATTTACTAAATTAGCCAACTTAGAAATCAGGAAGAGTCGCCTGTAAGCTTTAGAAACGGAAAAGTTGTGACTGCGCTTTTAGAGTGTTAATAGAACGATTCATTCAATTTCAAGTTTTCGGAACGGAGATAACAAAAAACTTAAAAATTTAATGGCGAAAAGTACATCTTTTGTCACCGTGACTTTTTAAAGATGAAGTCACAGGCGCCTATAACCAAATAACCCAAACAAAACTCCTTCTGAAACACTTGGGCCTAAGATAAGATAAGATCGCACTATACACAAGACTCTTTTAACTTGTCCTCTCTAAGTTTATTGATTCAAGCAGTGCTTTAAATGTTCCTGTGGAGCCTTAGTTTTTGCCGTTCCAAGCCATTTTGCAAGTCGAATCTCAAATTCAGAAAATCGCTCTTGCTTCTATATATTTCCGATTTTTGCCATTTCGCATTTTCTATGAAGACGTCGCGAAATTTGTGTAGCTACCGAACGAACGACGTGTTTACAGTCAATTAATAAATATTTGAACGAACAGATTAGTTCACATTGTTTGCCCAAATTCGATTCCCAATTCAAATTTTGATTCTGTTGTGCGCAAACATTTCCATAGGGAAAACATTCGAACATTCAGAAAATGTTCAAAAGAACGAATTGCAATTAAAAACACCGCTTCTGACCGCAGTCGCTTTGACCACTGTAATTGGATTCCGATTCCTTTTTACCGAAAGAGTTATTAGGTTTCCTCGACCGGTCTTCTTCCCTCTATTAATCTATTATTTGTTTTTGATTACGACCCAACGGCTTGTTTACGGAGGGGATTTATTTGCGAGCCCACAATTGCTTTCGTTACGTTGTACGTTGTAAGTGTGGGTTACGTGGTAAACAATGCCATAGAATTAGTGATAATCATGGGTGTCGAGAATGACCTGTGTTGCCATCTATGAGATTCTCGTGCAGCTCTACACTTCTTTCTTTTAGTGAGTTTGCGTGATTTTGATGTGTTGGCATATATTCGTATTCCTTATTGTTGAAACAATGTGCTTAGATGATCCGAACGAATCCCAGACATTTCAGCAAAAAAATCAGCTAAAAATCTTATGTTAAAATGTCTAATGCCACAAAGTTATTGCTTTCACGTATTGCAATGCAAAGCCTACGCAGGGCCTTAGGCCCTGAATGCCTATTTACATCTCGCTAAATGTTAAGGGGGTTTTATAGTTTAGCGCGCGCGCGCGTTGCCAAGCTGACGCCATACAAATTTGGGGAATTTTTGAAGCGCGCGCAGCCACCCACGACGACGCGCAGGAGTGTTTTTAGTTGCAAAGTGTGTTCTAAGTTGCGTTTAAAACGCGCCTCAAAAGCAAAATCGGCGCTTCAAAAGCCACCCACGACGAATGAAGCGAGCGTCACAAAATGTTGCTGCCGCTTCCGACCGGCAGGGAATCTGGAGAAGGCGCGTTTTTTTTTGGAAATTGAGGGTTGAGTGCGGTTGTTCGGGGCTCCTAAGCCCAAATATTATGGGCTTGAGGTCTGATTTCTGCTTGCAATGCATTTTTGAAGGTTGCGGTTCCATTTTGACAAAAAATGGACGGTGTTTGGCCATTTTGAAGACCGAAAGCGCTCGACCGCAAATTTTGTTGAATTTGTCGTTTATAACGCGTTTAAATTATTTCTTCTGTATTGGCAGTGTTTCAAACATGGAAATGAACTCGGAATCCGGGAATTTGAAAGCCGGAGATGTAATTTTGATGTAATTCGAGATGGAATTTTGCAAGATATTTTGTTAGTCCGTTGGGTTAATTACCGTGGCGTTCATATGATGTGTGACAAAATAAATTTGGTTTACAGCACAACGCACACACGACTCCACTTTTGACGCGCGCATCGAACTATAAAACCGCGTCAGCAGGTGAAATCTCGATTCGCTGGTGCGTTTTTTAAATTTGCAGCTCGCGCGTAGTTCGGTTGGCGCGAGCGCATTCCAGAAATGAAGCGGCAGCGAAACAGCAAAAATGCGTGAAGCGCGCGCGCTGAACTATAAAACCCTCTTTAGAGGTTTCAGAGGAGGTTCCTGTCAGTTCAGATTTTGAGCTGAAATATCCGTTAGCTGAATTGTCCGTTAGCTCAAATGTCGTTAGCTCAAATTGGTTAGCTGAAACGTCTGCCAACGGATCAGAACACATGTGCTTTGCTGTTGTACTGTTACGCCATATAGGATTCTTTTGTCTCGTTGCGTTTGCTCAAATTTAACGGATGCTTTTTTCTTGAACTGAAAAGGTTCTATTATCTTTATTTTGTGCGAATTTCTTTTACCCAAAGGTGCGTAGTTTTCTGCAAGTTGTCGCAGTCGAAAAAATTCGCATTTGGTTTTACTGCATTTGAGACTCATAGCTTTTCACGATCTTCTGACTTTAGAAAGCCCCCTTTACGTCTCCTTGTTTTCCTTTCCCCAATGTCTTACCCAAAACTTTAACAAAGCCTCAAAAGAAAGATTCAGCCGGTTCTAGTTATTGTGGCCAGGCGAGACTATTCGTCACTTGTCCGTGGTCTTTTCCTGGACGATAAGCCTTGTTTGTCGCTGCTCCCTCTTTGTTGAACAGGAGATTATCCCTTTACTTATAATATTACTGAAGTACGTCTTTTTGTAAAGAAGCAGCCATGTCTACCGTACTAATGAGTAATTGTCACCCTCAGGCGATTAAAATAATTTTGATAATTTTGAAACAAGTATTTTCCCACCTCTTAATATGTTTTGTGAGCAGAGCTTATATATTAGGCACATCTGCTGAATATATGTTTTTTGCGATCTCACGCCAGGTTCCCCAAGAAGTCACCGGAACCATTCCAATATTTGAACCTCGCGTTGGTCGAGACAATCTAAAACCGCTTATCTAGTCCGCAGACATTGGAGGGTCTTCTATTTTTAATTCTAGCTTAACGCAAGAGCGACTAATCGTCTTGTATTTGACCAAATTCTAAGCGCATTTGCTTTGAATTTGCGGATTCACTCATATTAGACCCCACTCCGATTTTGATTCCAAATTGAAAATTTCGTAGGAAGTGCTCGAGTTGAGGCAAATGTCAACGACCAGAATTTGATCTTCAGGAAATTTCCGGGCCGAGTTTGAAACTCTCAAGCGGTGTTCCAAAAAGTTTTGTGGATTAAAAACAAAAAACGCTATTTGCCCTGGAAAGGAAAGAGTAGGCAGTTCCTCAAGTGCTGTTTTGGACGCATAATCGACTTTTTGGGTGATTTATTCGACTCGCGCATATCCTATTCACTCAGTCATTACAGTTTTCGCTAGGATTATGTTCCAAGCGGGAGCCACAAATATTCACAATTTCGCCGATCGTTTGTCATAACTGAATGTTAGCCATTTCCAGTTTGCCATTCATAGTGATTAATGACTCAGTCACGATCTAAGACCCATTTCGACTTTTTGTTTACGAGCGGGAGCCGATATATTACATCTTAGCTCGGCCGCCGGCTCCAAATGTCGACTGGAGTGGTTGCCGGTGGTGTCGGCGGTGGTGACCGAGACGAGCGCTCGGAAAACAGCAGAAATACTGAGCGTATGAATCCCACACAAATTTCGCCTGTCGCCGCCCGCGACCTTTTCCGCATTTGCACAATTTCAGACAAGCAACTCATTTGCTTAATGGCTCTTTAACGAGAGGAATCGGCTCTGCGTCTTTGAGCAGATTAACACCACTCAAGGTCGTTGCAAGAGCTAATTTAACACCCCTAAATCTGGCCGAGGCCCACACGTCCCCGGTGCTTCCGCTCTCTCTCTTCCGTATTAGTGCTTCCTTTCGGTCCGGGAGTCTTCTCCGCCATTGACACGGTCTTTGCGGCACTTTTATGGCACCCAACTTCCGTTGATCGCTCGCAGCTGGCGATGAGGGCGAAGAAATGGTGGACGGCGGCGCCGCGCGCGAGCGACCCAGACCGTTTGCGGCGCCATTAGAGCTGAACTAGGATATAAATCTCAGCGGCTGCCTTTTTCTCCGTTCCGACCGGGAAACTCTTGTGTAATTTTTCACGCATCATATCAATTGTTGATTAATGGCGCGAGCCGGACGGAGAATAAAGAAGAACAAAGTGATCGCAGCGACAAAAAAGCCGCAAACAGCGGCGGTGGCAGACTCCCAGCAGATGTCGGAGGCCGACCAAACTCGGCCGGAGCGGAGACGGTCCCCGGCTCAATCTTTGCAGGCAGGCGGTAGCTGGAAAATGTCAAGCCTCTGGAAGAGTGATATCTGAGAAATTGAGAGGAATATATTTAAGATGATGGATGAGCGCTTGTATATGCGCAGTTGCTCAACAGCAACAAACTATTATTAATTGGTTGGTGTCAGCAATGACAAACGATTTCGGCCACAACAGGACCCTTTCGTGCGGCGGCACTCTATCTTTCCGCCCGGAGCTGCTCCGCCAACCCGTGTACTAACATGTTTATAAAGAATCAGAAGACAAGAGTCTCTCTGGAAGGGTTGCAATTTCCTTCCTTCGAGCACAGGCGTGGTGTCGGTCGACCATCGAGGAACCGCCGGGAGCTCCAGAAGAGTGATTGTTGCGAAATGTTGTTTGTCTATACGGGCGCAGAAAAAGAAAGGAAGTTTCGTCGTCGCGCAGCGAAGAAAGTGCAATTTTGCCAAATACAAATTATTCATTATCGGCGAAGCAAATCGGTCGCCGCTCCGCTCGTTAGGTTTTCCGTGGGTCGCTCTCTCGATCGCCGGTGTTCGCACACACATCACCTTCTAACTCATCAATCTCACAGTTTTTTGTCCGATTCGGTGTGGCGCACTCCAGATGCCGCCTATCAATTTATCACCGATATGTTATTTTTTGTATCGCGTGCACCTTTAACTCTCCAGGTGTTGGCCGGCGACAAGAAACACGTTTCGGCGCTTGACGGGCGCTCGGCCAACTCACGAAGAACAAGACCACGGCGGCAAGATCAAACGCGTTCCGACTGATCGACTTTGACAAGTGATTGATTCAGCTATTGATTGATTGATTAGTGTCAAATCAGATTAGAGCCACCATAAATTTGACGAAACCAAATCGCACATGCTTTGCTTTGTCCCCTCGAACACCGCGTTCTGCGGTTTTTCCCTGTTGCCTACGGTAGAAGGCGACCTGAACGCTCTCCCGTTCGGCCGCTGTTCCGCCTTTGGGCGCGTCGTCTTCCGTTCGCAGCGGCTAATTAGTGATTAACTGTCATCACAATTCGCCATACTTGCTCAACCCACATAATTCAATTATCCTTTTTTGCTTTCTTTTTCAAATTCGCATCGCCACGGTTCCAAACGCTTTTCAATTGGAGATGTGCGAAAATGGACTAACTAGCAACAATTTGCTCCGAATCACGGTCAGAAACGTCGCTTTTCAAAAGGGTGAGTTCATCGACAATGAGGCAATGTGGAGGACCTTAGAGGAACACGTCGACCTCTTATAACTGCTTTCGGAGGTGCGCAGAAATTCGGCCGACAACAGCCCTCCGATAAGACGCGTCCAACAGTCGTAAACGGAAAATAGCAACATAAAACGAAGATTTACGATGCCACGGATGAAAGCCGTCCGACGAAGATACAATTTCCTACTCAAATACCTATCACGGAGACTGTTTACGACCTCCCGCAACGGCCAACTGATAGCAGCACATTTACCTGATTTATTTGGGCCACGGAAACAGTAGCGCCTGCGCTGCGCGCGCGGAAAGCTGTAAAAAGCGGATCTATAAACTGCGTTGAGTGAGAAAAGAGATTCTAATCCGGTCGAATATACTGCCTTTTATGTGACCGGCGGCCTTCGTCCATCTTCGCCACATCCCCTCCGCTCCGGCCTCACTCTTTCTTAACACATCCCGTAAGTGGCTCCGAGATCTCGTTCGCAAGACAATACTGTCCACAGTGGCGCTCTCTGCGGGATAATCCCATTATCACAACGGGCTTTAGCTGCTTAGGCGACAACGTTAATTAGTTGTTTGGCGCACTACTTGTGTTTGACCTTGGCTCGGCTAATCTTCTCCGCTTTGCTCGAGTGGTGTGAGTGCAATTACCGACTTAGTTCGATCCATGGCGACCTCCTGTCGCGGCTCTTGTCTCTTCAAACGCATTCAAAGGCGCACTTAGAGGATACAATCAAGAAACCTTTTGCGGTTTCCGCGTATTCACGCACCCTCACGCGTCCTAATGGTCACCGTCAAGACCTCCGGAGAGCTCAGGAGGGACGGCTCGTTCAGCAGCGATTTGAAATTATAGCATTATTATGATTTGTATAGAGTCGTAAAACCGATTTTTTGCTAATCGAATAAGTAATGTGCCCTGTCTCCTTGGCTTTTAGGCGCTCGTTCAGTTTCCATTTCTCATCGTCTTTTATTAGGTAATAATTCTGAATAGTTTTCGGAGGCAAACGACGATTGTTGGTGGCGTGTCGTCAACGGGACTTCTTCAGTGTCTTCTTTTTCTTCTTCCTGCGTTCTCCGCATTTAACTCGTTTAGCGCCCGGCAGTAGAACCGAGCAAACTAGCATACCAAGCCGTTTGGCCTGTTTTCGCGCACAGGTGAAAATTGGGCGGCTGGATCAGAAGATGGCTCATGTCCTCGGCTGGACTGTCGATCACTCATACTCAGTCAGTCGGTGACTATCCTGTGTGGGTGTGATTTTACTAGCTGTCGGGATATCATCAATCCTTCTTCTTCATGTGCGATGAGATGATGGAACGGTGCGCCGCGCATCTCTCATCGATCACTCTCGCATTGGACAACAACAAAAAGTGATAATTGTCTCTCTTTGCTCAACCTCTCCGACTCCGGCGCCTTTCGAGGAGGGCGGAAAGATTTGTGAGACCTCGTTACTCCTTATCTGATGTGTCATCGGCGCCATTAAATATACACTGCGCGGCATTTCTTACTGTCTATCCGCCGACGCCAGCCCTAACCCAAAGCAGATCAGATCATCCACTCATCATCAACGCTCTCACGTTGGTGCGTAAATCATAATTTATAGGATCCGAAGAAGACAGAACTCTTCGCACAGAAGAATAACAGACGGACGCGGTCGAGAAGAGACAGGAAGAAGAAGCGCCGGTGAGATGCCGACTGCTGTTTTCATGGGAAACATGGCACGGGATCGTAAATTAAGCTCAACTCACTGTTTGCCACTTGGCAGTTGCTCGCACTTCTCGTTTGCTACTCCGGAGATTGCCCCTCAGCTCCACTTGAGAAACTATCCGCTCTGCGCTCCTCAATTACCCTGGCCCTCAATCTGTCTCTAAGTTGACATATGAGCGAATTGTTCAGACTCTAAAGACATCCGGAGCAGAACTCCGGAAAGGCTCGCGCCTCGGCGGCACGATCAAAGTCTCGAACCCTACCTCACACTCGCCGTGAGAACACGGCGAAGATTGATGAACGTCAAAGCGCGGTCGGAGTATAAGCCTATTAAGGAGAAGACAAATTGGGAGATTAGCTTGCGCGAGAGCACTTTCGCACAGCGTTCGAGATCGCTCATTTTGACAATAGCCCTCATTTAGTGTTCTGTTTCCTCGGCCTCCCTTTATTTTCTGGTCCGCTTTTCCGCTTTCCTTCCCCGCACGTGTTCTCTTCACCCAGTTTTAACATAATTACAATTGCGCAACAAAAGCCAAGCACTGAAGCCTCGGACCAATTCAGAAGCGGTGTCACAAGCTAATAAATGACTCACATTACTTGACCACCCACTCAACGGACCATAAATTTAAACGTGAAACCTGAAAGATGGTGATTTATGCGCAGCCGCGGCCGATCTCAAACTATTCCATACAAAATTCTGCACCCTTCCTGATTAATGTCCGTTTTATAGCTGTATATACTTTTCGCCGCTGTTTTGTTTGTCCACGCTCATTTGCATGGAGCCCCTTAGATTCCTCCGAATGCCTCTTTGCAGTAGTCTGAAAGTTGCAGCTGCAAACACATATCGTTTTCTCTCGCACATTAAGCAAACATTTGTATGTGTGAACTTAGACGGCAGATAAGATAACACCTCATCGACGACCGATAACTCTTTGATCGCGCCTGCTGGATTTAGCTGAAAAACCACAAATGGCGCTAGCCATAAACTATTCATAATTGGCGCTAAAATCTCTACAGCCTCCGGCTTTCTTGAAGCAAATGGCATACGGTCGTAGCTGCGAGACAGCACCGATTCAGCGTGTTGTCGTTAGATTACAATCTGCATTGCTGATCTGATTATAATGTTTTATTATGGATCAATATCAACTTAGATTATTGTCAAAATCTGTTTCTGTTGCCGTCTTTGGTGTTGTTCACACCCTGCACCACCGGCGGCCTGCACCGTCCCTGCTCGAGATAGAGGAGCAGACGCCTTGAGGGGGAGGCCAGAAGGACTGAGGCAGGAGGGCGGGCGGACGGACCGCTGGCCCTCCCTCAATCTGATTGACCGGCAATTGGTGGCCGCGAAGTGAGGAGGATGTTTTGAAGGCGTCAGATGTGTAGTCAAAGCATTTGTCAATATTTGCGACTACTTGTTGCTTTGAGGTGTTGTACCCGCGGTGCGCCGCCCCGAGAGACCAATTAACAGTACTCTCACCGCCGCTGCGGGCGGCGATTGGAGCTTGCGGGGTGCCTTAAAGTGATCAGGCCACGCCTCCTCGAGCGGCGGCATCTTTTCATCTCGCGATGCCCAGAGCGCCGCCTCCTTGAATTGCAGATCATCATCAACACCGCACTGCTGCTGCTGGATGCTACTCCGCGAGTACGCGCAACCGATCTTGTTCTCGCCTCTTTTGTTCTTTCGGTTCAGTTGCGCTTGCCTAACCCTTATCGCCGTCTACTAGCTGCTTGTGTCTCGTGTTTGCATGTTACAACAACATTTGTGTTGACTCATCCAGCGATTAACCGTACACGCGATTAGCGGCTCATCCCCTCCTCCACAGTTTACAGACCGTCTTTTCCGTGATTCACCCGGTTCTCACCTTGTTTGTTTTCCTTTATTGACCCGCTTTCTTCTACGACTCACTCACGGAATTTGCTCTCCATTTCAGGGATTTCCGTCTCCCAACTCTTCTCTCCTCTAACCGCAGGATTTGTTGCAAATTGGCTCCGAATCCGCGCCTTCCGCTAACACTCCATCCGTGTCATGGTTTCCACTCACAGTAGTAACCAACAGTACCTCTCATCCGAATTCCCGTCGAAGAACCCGGTTAGTCAGTTATTAAGTTCTTTAGCGGTTCGTCTTCGGCTTCTTCTTACTACCTTCTTGTCTACCGTGTCCCATTTGTCATACGCTTGTCTCCGTTCGCCTCCTCCCTTGAGCCAACTATCCGGTGCTCGCTTGATTCTTCTCCCATTATCTGATAGCGCGACGTCGTTCATCAATCTTACCTGATCATCGTCCTAATATTTCAAACGACAGTTTGCGCGCTGATTGATGGAGCTTTGTTTTTGCCAACCCGTGGACTCTTTTTCATCCACCCGCCCTCTCCCATTCTGCGTCGTATATTTGATTTATGGTCCTTTTTCCAACAGCCAAGCACAACTCATTAATCTTTCGCACAACTAACTGTCATATATTATTCCTCTCTCTTTAAGCGTCGTCTTCAGCGATGTAAATAGTCGTTCCACAAATCTCATCCTCGAGCTCTTCTGTGCACAGCTCGCTCACTGTTTGCTATTAATTTCAGATGGACAATAGCAAGAGTCCCCTGGCAATGTTGGCAAAAACGTGCGAGACTATCGGGTTACCCGACCCGCCGGCCAAAAAACTCTCCTCTCCGAAGTCGAAGGATTGTTCGCCAGCCAGTTCGAACGCTTCCGGTGACAAGAAGGAGGACATGTCGCCAAACTCGATCAAAACCAAGAAGGACCTTGACAGCAAGAGCCCTCGCAGCATTTCGGTCAACGAGAAAAAGGTTAGTTTTGGTATTTTCTTTAGATTATCTTGTTTATAAAACCGATTACAGCTCTTCGGTAGCGAGCCGAGCACCTCGATGTGCACACAGTTTGGACCCGCAGCCTTCCCCATGATGTCACGCTGCTTTCCCGGCATAGGCGCCTTCCCCGGAGCCGCGCCTTTTGGCATGCCGTTTGCCTACCCACCGGCGAGCCCTTACGCAATGCCTCCAACGATGCCCTTCCCAGGTGCTCCAGGTGCGATGCCGCCGATGCACGGACACCACAACGGCCGGCCGTGTGTGACACCCGGGTGCAACTCGTGCACTCCAGTGCTTCCCAGCAGCGCCGAAATGATGATGATGCCAAACCTCGCGCAGTCCTTCTTCGCGGCATACTCGAATCCTCTTCTCGCTGCCGGCATGACTGGTCCTACCTCAGTTCCCACCAGGTTAGCATGGGGCTTTATTTTACTAGCCAAACAACCACCTAACGGTCGCTTAATGTTGTTATTATCGAGCGTGTCGGTCACCTCCTCATTTTCCCGATTTCAGCATGGCTTCTCAACTGGCCGCTTATCAGTCGATGATGGCCGCCGCCTGTGGCCAAAACAAGAATATCTGCAGCTTCCCCGATCCCAATGGCCAGAACGGTCACTGCGGCAAGAGCTTTGCCACGTCGGACGAGCTCACGGCCCACATGAAGTCGCACATGACCACCACAAACGCACCCTCTTCGGTTCCGGCGTCTTCCTCGACCACGACCACGCCGGTCCACACCGTAACGAACTCTTCGATCTCCGCCATCGGGCGCTCCGAAACGCCCAAGAAGTCCCGGGCCAGTCCAAAGGCGCCGACTCTGATGTACGGGTCCAACAACGCGGCCGCCGCGATGCGGTTTCACCCTTACATGAAGAACCCTGCTGCGGCCGCAGCGGCACAGATGATGGCCGCGAGTGCGGCAACTTCCCCGGCTGCTCTGAACGCCGCGATGGCGGCTTCGATGGGGGGAGCGGCCGGGATGCCGCCTTTCGGGATGCCAATGCCTCCGTTCAACCCAGCCACCCTTCAGGCCATGTACGCTCAACAGCGGCTGATGGGCACCATCCCG
The DNA here is from genome assembly GCA_000757645.3 of Steinernema carpocapsae. Classification (NCBI taxonomy): domain Eukaryota; kingdom Metazoa; phylum Nematoda; class Chromadorea; order Rhabditida; family Steinernematidae; genus Steinernema; species Steinernema carpocapsae. Next base: position 13,606,724 of record CM016762.1, read on the forward strand.
CACCATTAGCCGCCATTAGTCTTTCTTTCCTCGTTCACGTTCGTTCCTTTCCACTCTCGGTTACATGTTCTCATGTTCACTCTCGTTCTTTCACGAGTAGTTCAACTTTCGGGTGCTTTCTCCTCCCTAAAATCTGCAAGGAAAACTTAACTCGGTCCTTCCTTCCTTTCTGTCTTTGTCGCAAAGCGGTGCCCGCTCCCGGAACTCCGTGCCATCGCAACTTCTATTTTCTGTACGGGTCTCGAAGTTATGCAGATAACTTCACAGGCGAGCCAGACCTCCTCGGCTCGCGTGTCCTCGTCCTTCCACCACTTCCGCTTTAAGATTTCCCTTGAATCCAACCATGCACTGTACATAGTTGTCTATTGAACGTCTTCCGTCCAAAGTGACAGTTGTAAACCCAAATAGCGTTATCTAATAAAAAGAGTCTATTATTATTTGTTGCCTCTCGTAGAGGTTCTTCGAAACCACACAAAGACCTATAATTAGGCATGACAAGAGCGCTTCGCCGGTTCGGCTCCACTTGACGCATTTCTACGCTCCTCGAGAGGCAATCATTTCTCGGACGACACTTGAGCCAATCTGTTAGCACTCGACAACAAACGAACACAAAGGTGACCTTGCCATAAGGACTAAAAATGTTGCAAGTGAGCTGAAAAATTCTAATTTATTGATGAGAATAATCACTAACACTTTTGCTTAAAGCCAAGGAGGAGACTGTGCGAGCGCGACGTTTATTTTTCAATTTTTTGTGTTGTCAAAACAAAAGTTAGCTTGCTTGTGAAGGCAGGAACCCGAGCCGATGATAAACAACAGGAGCTTTGGTGATGGATTGTGTGATGCATCTTGAACGAATTTATATCGTTGATTGATGCGTCGTCCTCTTTTGTCTTTCGGTGCCCCCAGCGTGTTCTCCCCTCGTCTCAGAAACGGAGAAGTTGACCATGTCGGAGCTCATGCTTTTCGGTCGAGGCTACAAAAAGCGACAGGCGAAAAGAGATCAGGAACGGAGAACGCGCGGATAATCCCTTAATTTTTGTAGTGACTAATAATTGGCGCTAATCCTAATGTGTGTAACTGTGCTTAACGATCAGTTCGGTCGCCGGATTATCCGCCCAGCGGTGTGGTCAAGGCGCGTAAGCAACGCATTCTCATTTTGCCTCTTTCTGTTCTGACCGATTATCTGATTTGCATCATGTCACTCACTCTAACGAGACGTGAGACCGGGAAAGATGATGGATTGACTGCGAACATCAGTTTTCGGTTTGTATGTGTGCATGTTCGGACAGTTGAGTGAGTGAAAATGGAACAATCCAGCGTCGTTTATCTCGAGAACACACGGACTCGGCGCCGGTTCACGTCTCTTCCGGAGGCGACGGCCATGCAGAATCTCCTCGTCCATCCAGCTATCTCTCGGCTTACACTCTGCGCAACTCAGCTCGGCTCATCGCCACCTTTGTTGCGCACCACTTCTTCGCCTTATAAATTTTCCGCAAGTGCACTCAAGTGTAGTAGTGGAGGGGTCGGGTCGCACCCATTCAAATGCAGAAACACTTAACCGCTATCGCATCCAACACTTTCGAAGGCAAGAAAAGTGTTTAGCAAACAATCGTCGAAATGATCCTCTTCAACCCCTCAAACAGCATCAGCTAAGGATGCAATCAGGTTCAATGGTTTACTTCCCTCTTGGGCTCGCGTAAATGGAGCGTCTAGGTCGTCGGATCGTCCCGGAAAGTACAGTAATCTGGAAACGACGATTGCACAGCTGCTGTCCAAAATGTTGCCATTTGGCAGCGGATGCAGCTGCGAAGGTATTGTTCCAAGGGCATAAAAAGCGACGCGGATTTTTTGCGTTTATTAATGTCACCATGTTGCGAACGATCCGTGAAAGCATTAATTAAATGCCCTTTCCGCCATTTATAATGTTCCTTTTGGTGCGGGACGTTTCGCCTCCATTCATTCCTGATTCACAAAGTCCAATTTGAGTGAACCCGCGACCAGGAAACCGCTACCGGCGACGGCGAGCTGATAACGATAAGAAAAAGGTCGTCTAAGATCTCATAAACCTTTGTCAAATTTAGTCGTTTGATCACGAGCCAAGCCAAGGGGACATACAAAAGCGACGGACGGCAGTGGAGGCATCGGTGGCTGCGGAAAAGAGTGCCCAGAGGCGTCGTTTATCTGCACCGAAGACGGGACGCTGATTTATGGCCGAATGGTCGGTAAGGTAAAAACATTAACGCCACGGCCAATAAAACATTGCCGCGATCACATACGATCGCTGGAGAAGAAACACGGAAAAATTATGGGGTCGTAAAACTGTTTATCAAAGGATGATGCGACATCGGCAAAGAAAGACGGAGAAGAAAGACGACGAACGGGTCTATCTGTTTTCGCGTGAACACAACAAGGCTCATTGAAGATGGGCCGACAATTGAGCCATAAAACACGCTCAATTACCTCCAATTAAATCGGCACTCAATGGGCACAAGTTTTGGAAAACGGTACTCTCAACTACTCTCCTCCGCCCGGCCGGTTCCTTCCGTCGCCCCTCGAAAGGACCGAGTTTTTCGGGCAAACGACAGCTCACTTCCGATGAATTACGATCTGCCAAAAGGTGTTAAAGACGCAAAGAAGCCCGCTTAGTCATGTAGTCAAGTAAGTCCATGCGCCGTCATCAATCACACCCATCAATTACCGTAGTGCTCGCTTGCGCACAGATCTTGACAGAGATTGACAACCGTTGGCGGCAAATTCAAAAGTGCCTTTGACGCGACAAATGTAATTCATCATTGCAAAGTCATCAACTGTTTGCGAGAAGCGCGACTCGCGCGCAAATCTCTGCCGCACTCTCTTCCGTCTCCCTCGCGGCTTCCTCGCTCGTGCGCTCTCTCTCGTCGCCTGTCTTGCTGCGATTGGTTGTCGGACACCCGTCCGCTTGTCGGCAATCACTTTGAGCGCTCGGAAAATTTATTACGGTTTTTATTGTCGCGTCCGGAAATTAATGTTTTCGTGCACCAAAAATAAGAGAGCGAGGGAAACAGGCACAGCGACAGCGCCGCTTTGGGTACACGCGTTAACACACCAGGAACCCGGACATGGAACAATCGCTTTTGCGGGTACCGTATAACTGCGAGTCAACAAACCACCACCTTCCCCCGAATAGATTGCCTCTCGGATGTGAAGCGAGTGAATTATGTACAAGCATATGGCACCCATCCGAGGAGGCCGTCTTGCCGACGCCTCGCTCGTGTCGTCTCATCGTATTATGCAAATTTGCCTCTGCAATTTTAGCCTAATGAAACACTTCCAGATCGCTGATTAGGATAATTGCGAGATGAAATGGGCAAAGTGAAACGTGCGTTCAAGCGTGTGGGGACACCATCCGGAAGAGCTCGGGGATTTGTTCCTCTCTTTTTGGACCATTCACGACAGCTAATTTGACAGAAATGCGGCTGCTTGCAAGGGTTTGCGGCTACCCGAGAGGGGCACTAGCTTATGATGAATGATTGTGAGAACCTGAAGAAGGATTTGACGTTGCGAGTCGGTGACGAATGACTTCTCCGCTGCTTGGAACGTTCTGTTCTGATGTCCGGCCGATGAGTAATTGCAAGAGTCATCTTCTTCTGCTGCTGCCGACCACTGCGCGTGCTGTTGGAAAAACAGAGACCGGCAAACAGTTCTGGCGGTTTTCTTCAAACGAACCCAAAAAACTACATAAAGGCCACTTTCTGTTATTAATGTGTGAGAGAAGTTAGTTTGCCAACAATAGCCCCTAAAGGTCATTTCGAACGTTCGGGGTTCCCATGAAAGAATGGGCACCGCTCCGTAACCTCCCCAAAGCGCAACGTTTTATTGCCATAACAGTTCGTCTCGGTTTGCTGAACGGAGACAAACCGAAAGCCATAAACCATGTTTATGTGCCTGAGAAAGGTGTTGCCAGTCAGGGATAGTCCTCAGAGTCCGCTTGTCCGTCTCCGCACTTCTCAAGTTGAAAACACGGGGTGTTCCTCATGTGTCCAGTCTGGAAAAGGAGATTCGCATCGTTCCTTTCGGCTGTGAAGGGTGGAAACGAGTTGATAAATGGCGAGGATCGAGAAGTCGTTGGAAACCCATTAACTTGTAACTGTGTAAGGGAGACGAGGCTTGATTAATGATAAGAGGCAAGTGAGGTCGGTGCATTCATCACCGGAATAGTCATTAGCATCGTCGAGTCACTCACTCACTTTTCCCCATGGCGGCCATCAGTCAAACGGATTCGCTACCCGAACAGCACATCCATTCAAACCGCTGCCAATTCGTGGCAGAGGGACATTTTTCATTCCTTCTGATCGACCGCCACCACTGCCACCACATGGACGGACGGGAGGCACGAGGAAGGTTTTTTGGGCCGGTTTCAAGGCTACCGTCCCCTCCCGCTCCGAACCGTTCCACCCGCTATCGTAATCAACACTGTTTGCGTTGCTCATCCGCTCCGTTTGGCTCCCACGCGCGCAGATTCGAGCGACGACGTCGTCTTTCCCGTCGGAAGGATGAACCGGCCTCATGAATCGCCTCGACAAATGAGAGTTTATTACTTTATTTAATTACCAACAATAAAATTAATCGCACAGTTATTGCGTATGGAGCAAAACGGGCGACGCCCATAAAACTACTTTATGTGGTGTAATCAAATTTTAGATCGCCTTTGCAGGGGTTTTGTTAACCAGCGCCTGTCAGGGCGGCAGCAATTAGTGCCAAACGTGTGAATACTATTGTATCCCCGTTGAAACTCTGGATAGACAGTTTTTGGATGAGGATTACGGTAGTCGGTGGTTCCCAGTCAGAAAAAGGTTGTTGCTGAAAGAAGCTTTTCTTTTGCCTACACGGGTCCTTCGTCCCGCTCATACTTTACATTCCAAAAACATAATCGATCTTGGCATTGTGAAAGCTCGAAACGCCTGTTTGCTGTGATATGGAGCACACTCGTCAATAGTAATTAGTCGGTCAGCGAGCGGCGTCCTTTGAACGCCGCGCTTTGATACGGTCTCTTCGCGCACTGATGGCATATGATAGGCGCTGCCTGCCGAGCGCAAACCCGAGACGCATCTGCACTGCGGTCGTCCACACAGATAGACACACATGTCGCTCGGTCCGGTGCGGTGTCTTGAAGAAAGGAAATAACAGCAGTGCGCAACTTTGTCTGATTACCACTTCTGACAATCGTTGTGACAACTGAATTGAACCAAAGCGACAGCAGCCAAAGAAGTCCCGCTTTGTGCTTTCGAAACGCAAAACTCACCGTCGGTTGGTTCAGCTGAAATTGCTGAAACCTGGCGGAAACAAGGAAGAACGACTCATCAAACAAATTAGATAACGCTTTAACGCCCGCAACCTGTTTGTTCAGTGTTTTTTTATTCCTAAGGTCGTCCGATTTACATTGAATACCTTTGACAGAATTCGGGCAAATTAAGGAAGGGAAGTTCTATTGATAATTTTAAGCCGTAAATTTTATAGATATTATAAACTTTTAACAACCGATGGCCGAACGCGTTGTGATATGTTAGCCTACGTGTTCTGTTCTCGTCGACTACCCAAAATAGGTATTTATGGCTTTGGGAAGCAATAATCTTGGCGTGCACTGCGTCAAGGTAGCCGGAAGAAGAATAACTATAAAATGAGTCACAGATCAAACTATCAAAATAAACTGTCTGGTCAAACCGACTACGCTGGAGAATTTTGCGGATTAAGAGAGCTGTAGATAGAAGTTAAAGTAACCGGTCTGACCAATATCTTTGGTGATTGTCCACAAATTATCAATTAATTCACAGAAAAAATTTGCAAAATTGATAAGAATGCTGGAATGTTGGCCATGAAATAAGTTAAGAGTATTAATTTGAGTGGTAAATAAATTGCAAAAAAGATGCTTAACTTTTGTGCGCTGTGTTATGACTGTTGGACTCAAAAGATTGCTACCGCGATACAAAAGAGACTTGCATAAAGCGCTGAACAGCTCTTCAACGCCTTTTGGACCAACCATCCCATATCCTCCACTTCCAATGTCCCAACAAAAACGTCTAATCTTGGCGGCAACGCGGGATCAAAAAAAAACAACTGCTGTTTTTCATTAACGTGCCTAATCGCCTTCAAAGTCAAGTTTTAATTGTATTTACACTGCTGAAACAGATTTGATAGAACAACACATTTGTCAATGTGAAGAGAGAAGACAATTTGGTGATAATCAATCATGTCGTGCCAAATGTCATAGTTGAGAGTACGCCGGGAGCTCAAAGAAGAAGAAGACGACATATCGCCTCCGATCCCCAACTTGTCTCATAGATCTTCGCGATATGGAATGTTTTGTTTTTCTGCTTACTGTTGGGGTTCCGCAGCTTCTGAAGGAGACTTGTTTCCAGTCAAAAAAGTCGCGTACAGGCCACAGGACTGGGCGAAGACCTTTGAAACCTGGGGAATTGTAATAATGTTACGCAGTGAAGTATTAAAACAATTGCAGAGTGATGTGTTTTTGTTATCGGGTTGACAGTAGCAACAGGTTCGCCCACCGCTCAAAATGTTACTTCTGCCGGTGTAATATACAAACATTGCCTTCGAAGGCGTTCGAGCGGAAGACCGGCCAAACTTCGTTTTGCGAGAGGCGCCCATTTGGATCGCTGACCTCTCCGGCCAGCCGAAGTTCAGCGGCGGGACCAAGGAACACCGTAATTTCCGACCTCCCCCTTTAAGCTGCAAACGAAGCAAATCGCGACGGGAGTGACCGGATTACAGTAAACGGATGTTTTTGAAGAACGCAGAAGCCGAAGGCGCCGGTGGTCTCTTGAAACTTTCACAAATTGATTAATGTTAAAATGAGAAAGCTGTTTTTGCGAAAGCCTCCAGATGAGAGTCTCAAAATGATTTATCGGAGTTAACAAGATTTTTCGTGAAAAATAGGCCTGCACTTTCAATTTCTTGTTGTGCAAGTGGGTGTTTGACGTTCGCCTCTCCCGCTCTTCTTGCTGGGGCAAAATAAGACAGTGTCCCGGTGATGACGTGCATTACCGGGCCAAGTATTAATCTGAAAACTCAAGCGTTAAGTTGAGAAGAAAAAGTAACAGAACATTTTTATGATCCCAGGGCAAATTTGACCAAAGTGGAAACAAGCTGTGCTTTATTTGGATCTTCTCGAAGCAGAACCCAAACGTTGTTGCCGAAACCAGAAATGTACTCGTCAATTTAATTTTCGCCAGGACCCCCGAAACGGATCTCCCGTACGAACTTTTATGACCCATATTGTGGTCATAAAAATGTCGTCTGTTGCGGCACTCGAGCGACGAGAAGCCCTTTCTAACCTTCCGGATCATATGTCTTCTGATAAAATCAGCGGTGTGCGTTCGAGAGCGACTGAAGCGCGGCGAGGTGTCGGAACCATCGATCGTCACGGAGCGATAGAATCCGCGGCCGAGAGTGAGAAAAGCGGCTGGTACCCATAAATTTTCTTTGTTATCATATTTGATCGTAAAACATGCGAAAATTCCTATCTGTTGTCGATAGTTCTCTAATCGAGGCGAAGACGAGCACAAGTCAAACGGATGCCGCACACGAAATACCGTTTAATGACTGATTGCCGCAAGCGGCAGGTCAATAAAATTTTCGGCCATTTTATTTTAACGACCTTCTTTGTTGCAACTCACCGGCGCTTCGCTCCGGCCGCCCCGACCTGTAGCGACGGCAAACAGCTCCAAGATTTAGTATTTTTATGAATGGATGCAAGCAGCCCATGAAATTGTTATTCTCTGCGCTTCCCATCGTAAATTATGGCGGTGTGCAAAGTCCTGGAAAAGCGACATCACTTGCATGTCCGCTTCTGAGAGCTCCGGTCATTTTGCTTGGTGTATCCAGATGCTATGCTTTTGAAACTTGTCATCTCTGTCTGGTTGTTTCACTTACACACTAACTAAAGGCAACAAAGACAACTTATTCTACTGAGAACCCACATGTAACATCGCTGGTCTATCGCTGAATAACACCCTTTCGGCAATTTGATTTTCTAAACAGTTGAACGTTAGATTTGGATTTGAATTAAGACACAATTTTATTTCGAAGATAATGCTTGCATTTCTTTGATTTAGCTGGTTTTACTTTGAAATAGCTGCAAACTTAATCCAAAGAATATTTATTCTTTTTCAGACTGGCGGTTCCGGGAGCGTTAAAAAATTTCATCTTAACCGGCTAAAACGCGATCTGTGTGATTTTTGTCCTTTATACCTTTTTCATCTGGTTTCACGACATTTTTCCCGCAGGCAACGCAGTCCATAGTCCATAAAAGACGTTTTAAAATACGTTTTTGTAGACATTTCTGTCGCCTGTAGCACAAAGTCGGCGCATGCTGTTTCGGAATTCTTCGGCGTTCTTTTGAAGAGGTGTTCTTTCTTGTATCCGCCGTCTATTCTTACCCTCGGGTTGCCGATTTTGTGACCAATGGAATTATTAACCTCCGTCTTCGGAAAAACCCTTCGGCGTGTCCGAATTTAGCGCAGCTCTCAGAAGACGCTCATTGGCATTGATAATAATTAGAAGAAGAAGAAAATAGCGACTTGTGTCATAAATTCACTTGATAAATTACTGCTTTGCTCTGTCTCCGGCCCCTCATAAATCATCAATTGTAATAATTCATTCAGGATCGTTCTCGGTGGGTCGGCGCGGCCACTGACGCCCCGAGAACCGCCAATCTTAACGACGGCCTTGTGGAAACAACTCTTAACACTTGGAACGTTTTCGAAATGGCTATCGACGTTGGAGGCTAGGCTCTGGGTTGATCTGAAAAATGGGTGCGTAACGTGCAGAATCTGCGTTCGGACAACATATGCATCGATCAGCAGCGGTTTGTTTGACGTCGGCGTTGGGAAAAAGAAGTACCGAGAAAGGGTGTTTTGTTCCGTTGATCACCCTCATCGATCACAAGCCCGATACTTCGACCGAATAAAAATCTATTTTCTATTTGATCTCGTTGGGCGAACGGAAATTATTTAATTGAAGCAGCAAGTTGCAGCCAGAGATGAAATTTGGGACAATCGGCACGACTTGAGGGGTCTGTAAGAGCGCATTCGAGCAAAGGACTTTACGACAAGATCCGATTGACAGACGAGACAACGGATCTTGCCGGCAAAAAAGTAACGTCTTGAGTTATACCAATCGGATGTATTTATCTGCTTTTTGTCTTAACCACAAACGTGAATAAAAAACGAACAGTCAAAACAGAACACTCACGAAAACGACAAAATAGATTTAGAATTCCGGATTTCCGTTTCCTTGACTAATTTTGAACTGTCTTGAACCAGTCTTTTAAATTTGCACTTTTTTCATTTTTTAAATGCGCGAAAATGCATGGATGACTTTGAATCCTGGAGCCTCAAATTCATGGTCGCTGCTGACCGTCAGATCTTTGTGAAAGTCGAGTAATATTAATTGTGCAACATCGACGTGGGCTCAAAAACCAGAATTACCCACCTTCGTAGCCGCGAACTCTGAACGGTTCCCACAACGCGTTCTGTTTTCCCGAAAAAAGTCCGACTTTCGAAAGGTCGTTCGTCGATTGCTAAGAAAAGAGACACTTGCAATATGTGAGCAACGATTAACGATTCAATTACAGCAATCTGAGAATCGGTTAACGAGCACGACCCGTCCACTTCTTCTTGGGGTGCGGGACGGAAGCTACGGCCTCCTTCGGCAAAAAAACCGAGGCCAACGGTGTCGTTTCGCAGGTTTGCAGTATTCAATTAGGGAATATAATGAAGTGCCACTCGGATCTGCAATTTATCGTCGTTTCATCAGCAAAGTGCGAGTTTTTTGAACGGATTTCAAGCATGCAAAACGAAATTCGGAGGAAAAAAAGTCCGAGTGGGAAATTTGTTTTCTTGTACTTTTGAGTTAACAAATGGGCTACAGTTTGGGTTAGCTGCGAAACTGAATGCAAACGTTGGAGACGGGAGCGAAAACGTGGGTTATAATAACAAAAGCTCGTTTTGAAACACGCAGTGAATTCCAATACTTAACCTACCTTTACCTTTCAACAGAAAATGCAACCATAGACTGAATCTACTACTTTCGCTCTAAACTGACAAATTTAAATGATCTGGGGAGCTAATAAAATATCTCGGTTGTTTGTGTCTCATAAAACCTGTTTTAATTTTAGATTCGCATAGCCCGTGTACTCTATTTGTTCAATACAAATCGTTCAGCAATTTAAGAGATTTCCTAGAAAATCTAAAAAATAACATTTTGCTGCGAATTGTTCCTCTTTTGAATAACGTGTTTGGATATGGTGTGAATTAGTGTGGGGATTGGAGTGAAGAAGATTCTGGCAAATACCTGTTATTCGGACGGCTCTGCAGAGACGCTCTTCTTAGAAACACCCCGATGACCAGCGGCGACTCAAAAACTTTGCATCAATTACCGTTTCATAACGTAAGCCGGTGGAAGCGCGACACCCAACGCTCGTTGATGGATGCAACGGTCGCAAGTTCGGCGATACTTTTGCAACTGTTCCTTATTTGGATCAAGTCTTTCGCAAAACAGAGTGCAGACTTTGAACAGCTGGGTACATGAGACTGAGTCCAGGACTCAACAATCGGTTTGTACAATCCAACAATGTTGTTTGCACATGATTTCCTTCCAGATCTGTTGACCTCATTGTCTGTGAAACACTTTGCTCTATTGTGACAAGAAAGCAAACGAGACGTCCTAACCTAATAAGATACGAGACACAAATTAGATCAAACAATAGGATGCCACGGGATGCCGACAAAGCGGTACATTGCAGAGGCGCTCAGTCACAAAGAACGGAAAGGAAGAAGAGGACTGTTTGCTGTGCCACCAAGGCAAACATGCAAACTTGTTTACGCGGGCATGAAAGCGTAACGAGGATCTCGTTACAGGATGTTTTTGTGCAAACACTTATTGGGGATTATTTGTATTACCGACGCTTATTGCAAAGGATGGTCCTTGAAAACACCATCCTGCAGAAGAAGATTACGAGGATTCGCATGAGGCTCAGATAGAGCCAGCCTGTTCGTCACGGGTTATCCGCGAAACAGGATTGTGAAAACAAAGTTCTGTTTTTTGTTTTTTTTTCGGTTTTCAATTTCTTCGTTTATTCTACGGATTCTCAAAAAATTCGATTAAAGTATCGTCTGTCCTGACTTACCGGAAAACGCGCCGAGCTCGTCTAGACTAAATTTTATGTGCTTTTGGAGCATTTGGTTGCCTGCAGAAATGTTTCCGATCGAGTTTTCGGATCGGGTTTCCGGGTTCGGTTCCGGATCGGATCGGGTTACCCGGAAACTTCGGGTTCGGCTACCGGATCGCATCGGGTAACCCGAAAGTATCGTGTATTTTGTATGCAAATACTTTGAAAACAAGTGAATTAAACATGACTTTTCAAACAGCGGGGATAGTACAATAGGCTGCCAGATTCAGATAGGCTTAGTCTTAAACATTTTTTAACTTGAACATTCGTCAATGTGGTTTTCGCGCCAAAGGCGCCTGGCAGCGGGGATAGTAGGCTGGGAGCGACAATTTCACTTTTAACACAAAAATCAGTGTAAATTTTTTTGTGCTTGATTCTGCAGCAAAAACGGCATGAGAGAAATATTTCGGCGGTGTAAAGATTAATTCGGCGGTATTCAATTCGACGATTTGTCATAGGATCGTTTTTAGATCGGAGACCGGGTTCGGATCCGGATCGGGTAACGCTGAAACTCCGTGTTCGGGTACGGGTAGCGAATTGGGTTACCCGGAGATTTTTCTGGGTTTACATTTCTGGTTGCCATACAAGGGTGTCACCATATGTCGATCAACGATCGGACATGTCGTGTCCGGCATCCCAAGAACGAAGGCCTAGAGACAAGGCCTTCAAGGAGCAACATCAGCTGATCTGAAACATCGAGTAGCTTCTAAAGTATTCATACTGACACCCAGCCAGACGAAAGTGTTCAGGATTGGCCGGCACCTTGGTCAGATGGACAAAGGATGAAAATACTGAAAATACTTCTTAGAAAAAAAATTTAACTGAATAACCGGTGTGCAAGCTAACCAGCGCAAAAATTAAAGGCATGAATCATATTATATAATATTCCTTGGCAAGGAATAAGTGAATCGCTGCGGCGAGCGTAACGAAGAAGAATAATTTGGCGACATCTCATCTGAATGGCTGCAAAGACGCTCTTCTTCGAAACACCCCAATGACCAACGACGACTCAAAAACTTCGCATCAATTGCCGTTTCATAACACAAGCCGGTGGAAGTGTGACATCCAGTGCTATTCGATGAATGCAGCGTTGGTGGCACTTTTGCAACTTCGCGCCAACTATGGAAAGTTCTTGAAACTCACATCTCCTTCTTTGTATCGCCACAAAAAGATCAGGTGAAAAGTGAGGCAAGCCGTTTGATTGAAAAATGAGACAAACCCTTTGATTCACAATTTATTTTATAAATATCAACATGTATGATACAAAACTAATCGATACGGCTTATCAACCCATAGTCAATTAAGGAAACTCATAGTTGCACAATTTCACGTTTCTCACAACACTTGTACACCAGCAAAAACCGGAGAAGGAATGCCTGACTGGCTAGGACGCAGGGGTGGTTAAGCTTCAAACACGTGGAGGTACACAGGATGACGAGGCCAAACGCAGAGACAGACACATTTAGAACAAGAGAGGAAAGATCACGGGGAAATAGCAGATCATGGAAAGTGAGTCCCTAGAAGGAACCACACCCGTTCACGCAAACAGACCGAAGTTGTGGTAGGTGTTCTCGGAGGCTGTCCGAGTGCCGTTGCTCGACTGGTAGCTTCGGGGAATCAGCGCGTAGTGGCACATGATGGGCAGGTGGTCGCTCGGAATAAGCCGATGATCTTGTTGTGGTATACCCAGTCCCGATCGATGGGTCCGAGGTAGCCAAGCCGCATGAGTGACTGGGGAGTTCCAAAAATGTAGTCGATCACGCCCTTGAAGTCGGCCCTAAGACAGGAATGCAAAAAATAAAGCATGCGAAAGAACTGAACTTACGTATTATTCGTGTAATTGATCATATTCACGTCCACGGCACTCTCCATGACCATTCCGTGTCCACAAAAGCTTTCGTCCGTCACATTGTTGATGGATGCCATCACTTTCGAATCGTTGAAGCCCTTGAGTTCGTGATGAGTTCTGCTGACAAATCCCTGTGTGAAGTACTCGTACACAGCTGAACATGGATAATGAGATTCGTTCAACCGCGGGTTGTAAACCTGAGTCCGGCAAAGAGTTGAAATCGCCGCAAATGATCAACGGAGTCTCGTCGGTGCTGATCTGGAAGCGATTTGCCACGTTGTTGAGGATCTCCGTGACCGCCTTTGTCAGCATCATGCTCTGGATCAGCTTCACGTCGCAGAACGTGGGGTCCCAGTGCATGTGCGTGTTGCAGATAACCATTGGAGTGTAACCAACTTCTGGAGCGTTGCGACCCTCTGAAAATCGAAATTAGACATAATCAGTTTCGTCAGTTGGTCCAACTTGGATTCATATTCGCACCCTTCATCTGCAGAACGCAGGCGATGGCCACGTTGTCCTTGGGCATCACGCGGTTCAGCATGTGCTCGTTTCCGTTGCTGTTCTTGATGGCCATCGAAGCGTATTCGATGGTTTTGTGTTCCTCGTAGATGAATCTTAAAATTATGCCTTCGTAGCGTCCATATAGTAACTGCTTACTTCGAATTGCGCCAGAACAGAGCACACCCGTCGACGCGATTGCTCTCCTGATGGTCCATGGTCTTTGCCCTGGTCTTCTGGGCAAACACTCCCGTGTAACCATATTCTTCGAGCTTCGGCAAAAAGTAGACGGAGAACTGCTCAGTTTCCACTTCCTAAAAAACCAATTGCCTAATCACAATGTTCAGTTGATTAATCGGCTGTCTACAGGTTTGCGCTCAGCGGTCAGTAAAACTGCGATGGGTTGTCACGCCCCAGCTACACAAATTTGTCATAATTGAAAGGTTTCCAGCAAAACCGGTTCTCTGCAACCGTGGTTAATTTCCATTTTTGAAAAGTGCGTTCGTGAATCCCTCTCTGATACCTGCTTTTCTAAGCGCTTAAAACGATTATGTTCAAAAAACGGACCTCTTGCCCAAATCGATGAAGTAGTGCGGACACTAACAAAAAATTGTGGATGAAAGGCCTCAAACCCGATTTTACACGGGACTTTGGTTTTAACAAAAATAATCTGACTAAACTGTCGGAATTTTTGTTAGTGTCCGCGCTACTTCTTTGCGTTTAGCGAAGACGCAACCTTTTCGAAAAAAAACTATTCTTACGCGCTACGACCAAACTTTCCAGTCGAATTCAACAACATACCTGAAGAGCGATTATGTCGGGTTCGAAGCGGACAATGTCCTTCAGGATGATGGATTTTCGGTAATTCCAATCGAGGGACCACGACGGACAGTATCCAAAGGCACTCTCCGTGGCGTATGTGGGACACAGGATATTGTAGCTGAGCACCGTGAAATTATCTGAAAAAGGTTCATTAAATTCTTTTGAAGCGCATATGTAACTTACTCCATGAATGACAGAACGGATGAGACTCGACATCGCGTTGAATCCAGTGACGATCAGGCGGAGGTCCGCATTGAGCTGAAACGGAAACCAGATTAGTCCTCAAGGTAAAAAAAATCAAAGAGTGCAAAGAATACATTAGTAACGTAAATCAGACCACTTTTGAGCAATTAGTGAAATAACTGACCAAGCTTATTTGTAGACTCGCCGCTTTTCAATGACTGATAAGGACAAACGTCATCGATAGATGACTCACTAGACATGCTTGTGCTAAGGGGAGATGAGTCATTAGAACTCCGAGAAGAAGCAGTTGAAATGGAGTTGCAATCGTATAGGTCTAGAGAATCCATCTCTTTGAACAAATGCTGGCCCACTTCCAAGGAACCTTCATTGAGCCAAAGAGCAGGGCCATCCTCCTTTAGCCATCTCAAGGGACGACCAGTGTAGAACGAAACGGGAGAACTGTTCGAAGTCGAAGGCAAGCACGAACGGCTTTTGTAGATGTTAGAGTAGGCCATATCAAAGGCGCAATCTGCACAAGTGGAATGTTCATAGTGCCGGAAAGCAGACAAACCAACCTTCAAACTTCTGAACTAAGTTTTGGCCGTTTGAGGGGTGAAGCGAAATCAAAGAGCAACCCCGGTACTCGTCAGCAGCGGAACACACGTTGTTCGTTTTCGAGAGCTGCCCGCAAAACGGCATCTCGCCCACGGAGCGCTTCCCGTTGTGCCGTCGCTGCTGCAGCTCGGCCCAACGTTTCGCCCTCCTGGCGAACCGTTTCCCGATCACGGGGCGACCGTTGTTTTGCTTTCCCGCGTCATCGTGCATCCCGTTCACGGGCTTAGACATCGGTGCATAATAAGTGCTTTCAACCGTCGCAGGAAAGGACATAATCGGCGGAGGTGAACTACAAAAGGGAAACAGTTAAACGCGCAGCGGTAAAACGGAAACGACTTTTTGAGAGCCGCTGGCTAACAACACGTCCGAATAAGGCTCAACACACGCTGAAGGTGATTATCGAGCAAGCATTCTATTATGTGAAGCAGGGAGCAGCGCATCGCAACGCAGATGGAGATGATCTCACCGAAGGCGGGCTTAGTGTGCGTGTTCAATCTCTCAACAGCCATCGCAATCGCATCCAGTTTGAGATCCCCGAGGTGCAGCACAGCACAAGCTCTACTCGGCATATCCGCGCACACGTTTTCAAACGATTTGACAACCGGGAGTGGTTATGTCAGCGACAAGAAACCTTCCACATAGCCCTCCTTCGCAACAAGCAAATTCACGGAGAAAAACGGGGAAGAGACAGACAGCTGGAACACTTGTCGCGCATGGAATAAGGTACACCTCTCCTCGGTGTCCGGGGCTAGGAAATGAGAAATTCTGATGAGATGGAACAAAAACATTCAGGGAACATTTGAAAGTTTTGAAGGACCAGCTAAATATAGATGCAGGTACAGAGCGAGCATACCGGGAGCAGCAGTCATTCCAAAAATTTGGCGCTCTCCACCACATGCGGTGTATATTTAACTGATCGCGCAAAGGGTAGAATAAATATTAAATAGACAGAGTATCGGGAGATTATTTTGGGCCTGCTGATATCGGATGAGATGGAAATAAGCGCTGCACTATGATACATGTGTTGCGCGAAACCTGACGCAAAACGTAGGTTCCTCTTCACTGAAAGGTTGATCGGATTTGTGTGTCGCTTGTATTTCCAGTGTTCCCGTAGGAGTGCAAACGTGATTTGTACTTGAGAGTGAATGTGCAATCCTCAAAGTTCCGGAGAACCTCCCTCCCACCAGTTTCAGCTGCTGTTGATTGACCTGCGGTTGGTAACCTTCAGTCAGCGCTGATCACCGCGCCATCAGTAGCCCGCAACAGCTAAACGCGGAAAAGACGTCCGCCACTCAGCCGGCCGATTACGCTGGTGAGCCAGAGGGCGGTTGTATCCGCCAGACCATTAAAAGATTCGTCATCAGTGCGCAACATATCACCCGTGGTTACCACCTAACGGCTAGACGGACTGGGCGACAACATGAATAGACCGACAAGTAGCCTAAGGAAAGGAAAAAACTACTTCAAGGCCATCGGAACATAAAAAATGAAATCAGGCATAAGCGCTTATCTTGCCGAGGGGATATAGCGCACAAGGACGAAATAATGCGCAAACGTACGCAAGGCTTGGAAAGCAGCGATTTTTGAAGACGGAATCATGAAACGCGATCAGTTTGGAGACGGTGAAAACACTCATCGCCCTTGACACCGCAATCGTCCTCAAAACCCTCAAATCGCCCGCGGGGTGACCAGCAACGACACAATTTACTAGGTCGTCAACCACCCGTATTCACCCTCAGAACACATACACAGTGGCTCCTCGCCACTCCTCGGCTGAATGTTTTGAACGGCGAAAGTGAAGAATAAAGTGCAATTCGCGGATCCACACTAAATCCGTCTAAATTACACTACGTTCGAAAAACGTAGGAGATGTAAAAGACCTAAGAAAGCACTCGAAAACTACTATCGTACTTCTACAGTACGCAAAATGAATGGTCGGAAAGGTCGCTGTTTGTCTAGTTTCAAAAATAAATTCAAAAAGAGTTCACGGCGCGATCACTCTTACGTAAACATATTGCTAAACAACAAATACCTTCTACTGTCCTCTGTTGAATAGGGTAAACTGAAAACGGCGGAAAAGTCGGTCAACGAGCAGCAAAATTTGGTAAACATGCAGCATATTTTTCCCAGCAATAATATGTACTCAGTTCTAGCGCTCTTTCGGGATGGCAAAGACACGAGTTGGGGAAAATGCTATGGTTTCGTAGCACAATGACCAAATGGAAGACAAAATGCCGAAACAAATGGAAGTCGGAACAATCGAAGAGGCGTCAACACATGATCCGACCAGATTACAATAAAAAATACAGGATCGCTTCCGTGTGTGGCGTTGAATTCATGTAAATTACGCTTTCAAGTGAAAACAGCATGATGGTGGACCCGCCAAAATGGGTTGAAAAGATCGCGTCTTTGAAAAAAAACTGATTCAAAAGTGGTCTAATATATGGAAAAAGTGTACTTATTACTTGCTCATTATTTAGAAAAAAGAATAAAACTCACATGAAAGATGGCTGGTCATATACTGTAGGAACCTGGTCACATCGATTCCACTCGTATACAACCTCGCGAACTCACCCGTCAAGGGGTTATCACTCAGATCTAAGGCAAATCAGTCAAACATCATTCACAAAAATCGGTCTTACTCAGTTTTTCCAGTTGTTTCAATTTTCCAATTTCATACGGTATCGTTCGCAGCAAATTGTTGTTTAAATGCAGTTGCTGAAGTTGACTCAAGTCGCCGATCTGCGACGGCAATGTCCTGATTTTGTTGTAAGAGAGATCCAAAATTTGTAAATTACGCAATTTCATTATGTTTGACGACAGCTGAGAGAGGTTGTTTTTACAAAGGAAGAGAGCAGTCAAATGGCCAAAATTGAAAATGTTTTGGTTTAGATTTTTCACGTTGCCTGAAACCGCAAAAGGTCAACTAAACAAAACACGGGACCGAACCAAGAATCTCGATTTCTCTCCAGTCCGTACGATAACCTCGTTCCACTTCCTCGGAGGAAAGCAGTTTGAACGGTCGAAGCATACCATTAGGAAGTCTCCGTTTGTCCACGTTGGCGAGAGGTAGCGTAACATCCTGAACACGAACAAGCACATTAATAGAATAGAAGACTTGATACAAACCGAAAAATCGCTAGCGGGAGAATTGGATTTATCCGATGACGGGCCTGGCGTGTCGCGATCTTTCATTGCTATGTTCCGTCGTCGGGATTACCCTGAAATCAAGATCAGTTTCAACATGAGAGAAGCAACAAGCAAAGACTATCCAATCGCACGTTTTTCTGCATGCACGATTGACAGAGCCGTCATTGATCATCATTCTTAGTCACCAGACAATCAATACAACGACTTGGATGTACTTCTGTTGAGCAGCTCCAAATCGGACGCACAAACAATCAATTTGCAAATCATTCTGATTCTGAGTCAAATAAAAATGTTATACATGAACGGTCTGCAGCGGAAAATGCAACACATACGTTGTACTTTGTCGCAGACACTTCAAAATAGCAACATCAGAACAACGGCATTGGATTGAACGAATCATGAAAATTCGGGAGCAAATTTACGATGTTACAGAAAAGCTTTGGCTAACAACAACGTACCGTACTGCACATAGAGGATTCACGAAGATGCGCAGAAAAGGAGCACGTGGATGCTTGCGTCGATATACCGGTTAGGATATGCAGACCTGAAAGAAGCACATCAATACAATAGAATCGAGCGAAGAAACATGGGTCCATCGAAAAACGCGCCAAAAACCAAGACGGAAAATAATAACGTATTCGACGTGGAAGCGAAGAGGCAAGAATGCGACACAACCGCTGTAGAGAAGGCAGTCGAGGACAGCTGAGAGAAGAGCGAGAACGTTTCAAAAAGAGATGATAAGAAGATGCTGGTCAGCAGCTGTATATGTGATACAAAACAGCAGAACATCAGCCCGAACATCAGCAGCAGCACAGAAGCACAAGAACAGAAAGTGACGAAAACACGCTCTGTACATTTATTCAACCGAGAACGCAAACGGACGAATGGATGCAAGATATTATGTACCTGCGGTTAGATTCTTGCGCATACGCCAGGCGAACAATGCGTAAATTCCCATTTCTTTTTGGTTCGTACTGTGAAGTGCAAGTGCAAGTATAGCATCGCTTTTGTTGTTACGTGAAAACATCCGCTCGTTGCAACATAGCAGGAAACAAGGGAAGCAAGCAGCGTATCGAAATGAAATTCAGTTGGTCATCGAAGAAAAGGCTCCAGAACGAGCCGAACGGACGTGGAAGGAGCAGCAGCACAACGACGATCGCTGCACCACTGCTGGTGCCTGACCGTGCGCGCGTCGTTTTGCTCATATTATTTTGCGCAATATAAGCCGATATGCTTTCTACCAGTAGGTACGTCGTTCATTCAACTCATTATTGTTTGTTCGAATTCATGGTCGGATTACAGAGCCACGCCGTGGATGACTTAGAAGCGGCTGTGGGCGAGATCTGTTCTTTTCAAACGTTGGGGTCCCAACGAGATCGCCGGTGAGCAACGTCGCCAACATTCGCTTGTTCGGAGAGAGATCATACAACGAACTCGTTCTATCATTCTATCCGTGTTTCATGTTTGGAGATTCCATAAGTCCGCGATTGCTTATAGATTCCGATCTCTCAGATATTTTCCAAATCCAAAAATAATTTTACTAGCAGCTCGTTAAACAAACTTCACGCTAAAACAAGTGATTTTCCAATATTTTTGAAATTTCACAGACAATTGACAAAGAGCCTTCTTTTCGCACAGTATCTCCACGATTTCTTTGTCACATTAAAGAGTAAACTGTGACAGGGAACCCAAAAACAAGTATTTCCATTAAACAGTTTCAGATTGCAGTTTGCACTTCGTTCAATCGCCGATATCCGTTTGCACCCTTTTTTCATGAAACAGCTGCTTCATCCAATTTCGATTTAGCATAAATGTATGCACAATTCGATCGGCTGACTAGCTCTAAAAGCACTGGCGACTTCTCGGGGATGGAAAAAACACCAACGGGCTCTCTCGAACTCCCGCAGTATTGGGTTCCACGTTTCTATTCGGCATCCACTGTTGCGACATTTCCACGTGTTTCAGAAATTCCGATCGAAGTTTCACGTCTTGCGAGTTTCGTGGCAGCTGCTGAATTTAGATTTTTTGCAGGTGATACGATCGGCGATTGTGTTCAGAAAGCCTGCTGACCCATCGCCTTTCAGCTGACGAACCCTTTCGTGCATCGCCGCCGTGATGTATCCCAACAACTTGGCGAATTCGTATCAAGCGAACTCACCTCCCGCTGCAAATTTGCATCAACAGCCGCATGGCGCCGGTTTCCCGCAACCGCAAGGCGCGGGTTATCAGCAGCCTCCAACCTTCGGTTACCAGCAACCTCAAGCCGCCAGTTACGGACAACCCCAAAACGCCGGCGGCCAGCAGCCCTCACAGCCGGTCAACGGTGCTTATCAAAACACTAACAGTATGACTAACTCTTTTGCTCAAATGGTATGTTTTTTCTTGTTTTTTTTTTGTTATGCATCATATTACAGAGTGTCGGGTACCAACAACAACAGCCTCAACAAGGTTTTGGATACCAACAGCAGCAAAATTCCTTTGCTCAAATGGTATTTTTCTTGTTTTAGTATTGTTGTTATGCATTAGTTTACAGGGTTTCGGCTACCAGCAACAGCAGAACAGGTACGTAGACCTGCTGCAAGAAAGGAATGTTCTGCAAGTTGGAACCAACGAGAACACGATCACGTTACCGAATGTGGTTGCGAACCCTGGGGAGCATTGCTCGAACGAGTAATTTGATGGATTTCGGATCGGTCGCTTAACTAATTTTTACAGAGTGTTTCGTTGCACGATGAGCGGAATTCCGCAGTCGCAGGAACTCTTGAAGAAGTGCCGTCTTCCCCTTGGATTGACGATTCAGCCCTTCCGCGACCTCAAGCAGCTGAACGTTCTGCAGACGCCTGCAATCGTTCGCTGTCGTTACTGCCGAACCTACATCAACCCATACGTGTATTTCCCGGACGGAAGGCACTGGAAGTGCAACCTATGCTATCGCGTGAACGATCGTAAGTTTTGAGTTATGAAATAGCAGAGATATTGAGACGTAATATTTTAGTTCCTGATGATTTCAACTGGGATCCGGTTAACAAGTGTTATTCCGAGCCCACTAGACGTCCAGAGATTAAGAATGCTACCGTTGAATTCATCGCTCCCAGTGAATATATGGTATGTTTAACAATCACCTGGCTCGAGAGCATTGTTATTTCTTGTTCTAGCTTCGACCTCCCCAACAGGCTATGTACATTTTCGTCTTGGATGTCAGTGCTCCTGCCATTGAGACAGGTATGCCTAACATTCACGGTTCAACTCATGTGAATGTGACGTGTTACAGGTTATCTGCATGCGTTCAGTAAAATGCTTCATGAGTGCCTTGGCCTCTTGCGCGGTGATGAACGAATGTCCATAGGATTTGTAGCGGTCGATTCTGCTGTCCACTTTTACGAGTTTGTTGACAATGAATCCGGGCCTCGAGAACTTGTCGTTGACGATGTAGATGGTAGTTTGCGGTCTGTGACACATATTTAATCTGTCTGATTTCAGACATGTTCCTCCCGGTGAACTCTGGACTGTATGTTCCCGTCAAAGACTACAGAAGTTCAATTGAGAAGTTTGTTCTGTCTCTCCCCTCGCTGTTTGAAGATACTCAGGTTTCTCAGAACTGTCTTGGAGCTGCTTTGTCGATAGTGCAAGCCATGATCGTAAGGACCAGCGATTCTTATGAATACACAAACTTTAATTCAGGCAGAGATCGGTGGCCGAGTCACTGTCATGCAGGCTTCTTTGCCAAATTTGGGACCCGGAAAGTTGGAGAGCCGTGAAGACCCCAACCAAAGAGCTGCTGCCGATGTCAAGAACTTGGGACCAGCCACTGACTTTTACAAGAGTTTCGCTCTTGAATGCACCGGTAACCAGATTGCTATTGATCTGTTCTTACTGAACTCCCAGTACAATGATCTGGCCACCTTATGTAAGTTTTCAACTGCATTGGGCTTTCTCATGTATTTCTTTAGCCGGCATGTCCAAGTTCAGCAGCGGAACTGTGTACCACTTCCCCAATTACCACATCAACCGTAACCAGCCAGAAGTTCTTCGCTTCAACAATCTCCTGAAGCGCTATCTGACTCGCAAGATCGGATTCGAAGCCGTTCTGAGAATTCGTTGCAGTCGTGGTGTGTCGCTGCACTCATTCTATGGAAACTTCTTCATCCGATCGACCGATCTTCTGGCATTGGCTAACGTCAATCCTGACTCCGCCATCGGTGTTCAAGTTCAACTGGATGACAATTTAGAGGGAACGAGCTGTGTGTGCTTTCAAGCAGCTTTACTCTACACATCTAGCAGGGGAGATCGACGTATCCGCGTCCACACTTTGTGTCTGCCGGTGATTGCCGAGTATCCGCAACTCTTCAATGCATTCGACGTGAAATGCACCATTTCCCTGTTGGCGAAAATGGGTGAGTACTTTAGTTGCTGAACTCATAATTCATTCTTCAAATTGTAGCTGCTGATCGAGTGATGAGCGGAAATGTGTTGTCCGACTCGAGGGACGCCTTGATCAACGCTGCCATAGATGCTCTGGGATGTTATAATCGTTCGGTCGGACAATCGCTTATGAACGCGATTCTGGCACCTCCCAGCCAGCTCCGTCTCCTTTACATTCTAGGACTCTTAAAGCACAGCGCTTTCGTTGCCGGCGGTCGCTCCGTGAAGCTCGACAGTCGAGTGGCGGGTATGCTCATGCTGAAGAACGCTCCATTGGAGGTGATTTTGCTGGAAATCTACCCCGCGTTGTACGCAGTCCACAACATCTATGAGGTGATCCCTCCTGCTGACGTCTTCTACAAAAAAAATTTCAGTCCGATGATGAACCGATGAGACTTCCGCTGACGTACGAACGAGTGAACAGGGAAGGCGTCTACATCATGGATACCGGGTCATTCGTCTACTTATATGTTGGAGCTGCCGTGGATCCTGCCCTTCTCCAGGACATCTTTGGAGTGGATCACTTCTCTCTCATTAGCGAAGACGTCAGTGTCCGGTGTCGTTTCTAACTTGAATTTGTGTTTGTAGGAGACAGTCGAAGTGAGGGACAACTCACGAAGCCAGAGGTTGGGGGAGTTCATCCACTCCCTCGAGAAGCACCGTGGCCTTTATGCACCGATCATCGTAATCCGGTATGGAGCAAGGTCTCATAAATTTTCGCGTATTTTTCATGATTTTAGCGAGGACAGCCCTACGCGAGAAACGTTCACTCGTCATCTCATCGAAGATAGAACCGAGTCGTCGCACAGCTACATCGAGTTCCTGCACCATCTGAAGACCGAAATGCGCCGATAGTATTCCTGTAATGAATTGGAAAAATGTCCTGCAGATTTGATTTAATATTTATTAACTTAAGATTTTTTCTGTATTATTGTATGTGTTCGTCCGCTAGTCTAAGGGGCGGTAGTTTTGTTCTTGCTCATACTGTCCTTTGACAGGCAGGGTCCCGTTGCTCCTTTTTTAATCGTTCTAAGAGTTGCGTTTGCGCGATTTCCCAATATCCGTCGATTGTTGCCTGGGTGGAGTAGCGACTTACGAGTAACTTAACTGTCTTTCTAAACGTGCGGCTATCACTTCTGTTCGTCAGCTGGAACTGGTCGGAAGTTGGCCATGATTCCCTACCAAATTTGTTATTTGTTACGATTGTTCAATTCATCTAACTGTCAAATTAAGTTATGAATGGATGTTTTGAATAAATTGAATAAAATACCGGTTCTTCCTTGTGAGAAGTGACTGTGCCGTGCTTTTAGAAGTCAGGCTTTGAAACTGATTGCATTGGAGTTTAGTAACGTAAACACGTTGCTTTGGAAGTCACTGTTGTTCTAAAGCAGAAGATGTTTCCTTAAAAGATTCAAACCATGCATTTAAATTTTGCGCGACTGGAAGTTACCACGTTGGCGTTCATTTAGGTCTGACGATTTCCGTCATTGAAGTTTCCAGGTCCAAATCGAAAAGATTTTGTTGGCGTTGGTTGTCACCTATCCTGACCGTCCTCATCTGGGGTTAGCAAGAAAAAGCCAGGGTTGTGTTGAACGGATAGTCGATAGTTCACTGCAACAGTCCGGACAGGAATTGTTTATATGGAGTTTTTCCAGTCAATTTGGGCCGGTCAGTGAATCTGAAGAGTTCGTTTAACCATTCATGAACAAACTGGCTTGGCATTGCGGGAAAGACGATAGGGCGCGAATAGTGGGTTTTGGCTCGAATAAATGTTGCCTTGTGTTTAACTGAAAAACGTCACGAGTTTTCTTGTTTTCAAAGTTATTACTGAGAACAGAATCTGTTTTATTATTTTAATTGGGCTCGTAGTAGAAACCTCATAATTGTCACAGGAACCAACATTTAGAAGCTGATAGCAAAGATCAGCTGTGAGGCGCGTTGTCTCCTGTCTGTCTCTTGTCTCCTGTCTGTTTCCTGCTGTAGCCACCTTTGTTTCATAAGTATCCTGCACGCTCCTCAAAACTTTGCGAACATTTAAATCCAGTAGACCCACCTTTCTCTTCCAGTTCTTTCTGCTTGCCTCTCATTTCACTTAAGATTAATCTCCTCTCCCTTTGCGATATCCCACAACATTTATTTTCTTGTTTCTTAAACTTTTCTGCTTTTACAGACGTCTCAACGTGATGCTTCATGGGAAGGCAGCCACCGTGAGCGCTAATTGACAAAGTGTTTGGACACTTAATTCTCGAGACCACGCCGTGCCAATAAATTTTCTTTAAAAACACAATTAGCGAAGGTATTAACGTATTGGTACGTATTAGCGTATTGTGAGCGTGCCGATGATGTGACCGAGCGTTTTAAAAACAGGAAAACCGTAAATTGAAACGAAGGAATCTCTAAAGCCGCCCATAGAGAGATCTCTCTTAATATCGGTTATTAAGTGTTTCCTATCCATTAGCTCATTCTTCCATCCCGTAACAAGCTCTCCTGCAGCGGACTGGCCACACTGAATCTACAAGAGAGCTCCCCAACCGAAGAGGAAGTTTATCCTGTTAAATGAACTACGTTTGCTAATTTAATAATCAACTTGACTTATGTTGGTTTTGCATTTCCATTTGCCTACATCAAGGGTCGCGGCTTCACGACATTATCAGCGAAGGCACGCGCCCTTGCACCCTTCGGGGCAACGAAAAAGAGCCCGCGGCAGTGCATACAAATTCGGGAAACCAAAAGGTTAACGCTTTCCGCTCCTCGCTAAGTGTGCTGTACTCGGGTCGACAAATGGCACCGCGCTTTGAACCCTTCTCGAAATTCAGGACAACTCTTATTTTTCTCAGTTTCAATAGACGAAACACCCTTTATGAGCTGGCTAAGCCCACCGGATCATCGCTTTACGCACGTTTCTTCGACATTTACTTGATTGAAGATTCCAGATCGTTGTGATGGTTGATTTCTCGGATTGAAAGTTTCTACCGGAGATTGAGAAATTCGTGATTGCATTTGGTGACTCGTTCCAGACTTCGGTCGAGATGGGTGATTCGAACGCGACCGGTGTTCAGCAGTCGACTGTCGCGACCCTCGTCGACGAGTTCGTCGTCTACGCACAGGCCGTCGTGACGCCGCTGAACGAGACCATGGACTTCTTCAGGAACGAGACCACGAACGGCAGCGAAGTCGAGATGACCAGTGTCGACAAGACTTTGGTGCAGGTGAACTATGGCATTCTCGATGCATCAATCACGTCTGCTCTAGATAAGCTACGCGGCCAGCTACATGTACATGCTCCTTGCGATTCTGGGCGTTCTTCTCAACTCCTACATTTTGACCAGACTGGCTCAACTGGCGTATTTAGATCAAGTAAATCAAAAAATAAAATCATCAAATTTTAAAGTTTCTTAATTTTTTGTTGTGCTAAATTTACAGGAAACTAATGCTCAGAATCTTTTTTAAGGATGGCTTGATTTTTTTGACGGGATGTTTTTGTTCTAGGAACGATTCAAAAACGGATGTGGACTTCCATTAGCAGCGATGTCACTGGCTGATCTAATTTCCTTGATAGCCATCATCTGCGTCGTCCTAGTGAACGCCTACATCCCACACGAGAGCATCTCCCCGTGGGCTCACTCCCTGCACTGCAAGGTACCCAATCTCTCCCCCACACTTTCCCCTTTCACGGCTTCTGCAGGTGACGCTCTACCTGATCCACTCCATGACCGGACTCAGCACCTGGTGCTGGCTGTTCGTGTCGGCCCTCCGGTACATGGCCGTCTACCACCCCCTCTGGCACATCAGCCGTTGGCGTCTTGGCCGCCGCTCGCTGTGTTGCATCCTGGTTCTCTCATTTACCATGAACAGCTGGCTCCTGTTTGCGGTAAACGGGCAAGTCCAGACCTGCGGGGAGGACAACCTTAGCGAGACGTACGACTTGAACAGGTACGGCTGCCCCGAAAGACAGGTCGAGTGAGTCACAGTTTTCAGATTCCTCCACGGCATGGAATTGTGCTGGTCTTACATTCTTCCGGCCTGCATAACCTTTATTTTGGATATGCGCGTCATCATGACTCACCCTCCAGGATTAGCCACCAGCATCCGTCAAACAGCTTCTCGGAAAGGTCGCTCCGACAGCAACGAGCTATTGGACCGAGCGACCAGTTTCCGTTCCAAGGTGAAGCCTTGCAATGATGTCTGCAAGAAAAGTGGAATAGAAGGATTTATTCTGGGACCCTTCGCCAGTCTTAAGTGTTCTTTGTCCTCGTGGCGATTCCGAAAAGAAAAGACGACGTTTCCGGAGGTGAGCTGAAAGATGGAATGGCTTAAGGAATCAAAGAATCACAAAAACATGCATGACGTGGAAGCAGATTCTTTTGAAACTCAATGACATTAAATGAAAATGAAGCATGCTTTTCCGTTTTTTTAACACAAGCATTAGCGTTTTTCCGCTTAGTAACATTAAACAGGGAGAAAAAGACCGTTGAATGGTTCCCAATGCTTTTAGCCGCATCACGAATCCGCCTCCCGGAAACTCTCCACTCGCCGGTGTCTCAACGGGAGCACCTTGATGGTCCACCGCGACTACGACAATAACGGACAGTGCAGTGGCGCATACGCGGTCTCCGTGGTACAGGCTTCCAAAGCGCGGTCTGCCGTCTGGCGATGGCTGGCGATCACCACGATCGACCTTCTTCTCAATGCTCCCGACAACTTTCTGCGGATATCCGCGGTGTTCTACGTAAATTCTGCGTAAGGAAACACGTTTGCGGCAATGGTGCAGTCATGTCCGTTTCCAGACAAATGGGTCAGACGCCCTCAGAACACCTGGTCGCGCTCGTCGCCCGAGTTCTTTACTTCGCTCAGTTCTGCTTCAACGCCGCTTACCTGTCGAAGATCGTGTATAAGAGAAACACTCGTCCCAGGAAGCACCCGTCGGCTCTGCACCAACGCACTTCGACCATGGGCATGGTGAGTGCCGCCACTGGCTAAACCAATTAATTATCCGGTTCTCAGAATCCCAACGAACTGTCCGTTCGCAAATCCACGATCTCCTCGAGTCTGCGTCCGACGTCTTCGAATCCCTTCGTTTCCGGCGAGAAAGCGACGACGGAGGAAAAGCCGTTCTCCCGAATCGGACCCAGTCGATCGTTCCATGTGCCGCGCGGCGGTCTTCATTGTCAAGGATTGCTGGTCGAGAACGAATGGAAGATTTGAGAAGGCGGATGAAACTTTGTCGTTCGTATTTAATGATTCTTTCTGATATAAGTAAACATCGCGTGTGAGAAATTAAACTTGTTCCGTTGACCGAAAAAACAGACAATCATTTTATTAGAGACCCAGGTTCAACTCAGTTGCGACCAAATGCTTGGACTACATTTTCTGCATCTCTTGGACGTTACTTTCATACACATTTCGATTTAATACACATGCTAAATTCAGAAAATAACTAACCGTTTTTTGTTTGGAAATCCATCCGCAAAATCAGGCAGAAGTCGCGAATAATATCTCAAGTTCCGTAAAATAACAATTCAAGGTGTGCTTTTTTTGCTTCAAGCTCAACAAGCTTAAATTTCTTTTTGTCAGAAATGCGATTCCAAAAAAGAGTTGAAAAAACTGAACTTGTCTTTAATCGCTGCATCACTTGTTGAAGAGGTGTGATCAAAAATGGGTGGTGGATTTAAAGACGCCTGTCAACAAGCTTAAATTCGAACAGTTGCTGCAAATGCCTACTGATAACCACTAATGTCAGACGTGCTTAAACAAAGGAATCCCGAGACGTCTTGAGGTCTTCTCGGTCCACACCGGCGAGACAACCACAGATCAAAAAAATTTACTTCAAACAAGCGCAGTCTTTGCATAATTACTCATATACAATTTAGAAGTATCACTCGATTTCAAACCCCATTTGTAGCCATGCCGGCAGTCTCTGCAATTGGGGTGCCGGTGACATCGTGTGTGTTTTCGTAGTTAACGATCTCCTCGAATATCAACTCTGAAGACCTATTTACTCTTGGGCGACTCCTCCTCGCTTACCCTTCCACTTTTCCACGTTGTGGTCTCCTCGGTCGATCTCGTTGTTGTAGTGCTGCGGGGGAGGAGCGTTAACCTCGTTGTCGTCGAACCAAACGTGGACGTACGGATGTTTCAGCGCTTCGTCCACAGAAATACGGTTGTTCGGGTCGATCACCAACATTCTGGACAGAAGATCCCGCGCGTGGGAGGCTAGACTTGTTGTATATCAGTAACGGTCATGACCACACGGGCGCCTACCGGTTAATCTGCCGCCCTCGGAGTCCGCCGGGAACATCTCGTTCGAGAAAAGGGCCTCGAAGGCGACCGCGTTGTAGTGCGGTCGGTTCTCGACGTAGCTACGGACACTGGGCTGCAGCCTTGAGAGAAACTCGCTGTTCGGAGTACCGAGCAGCTCGACGATTTTCGTCCACTGATCAATGTGATCACTTCCAGGAAACAATACCCGTGCGCGTACCATTTCGCCAAAAATGCAGCCGATCGACCAAATGTCCACTAAAGAGCTCTCTCAGTCACCATAATTGATCCCCGGCTCCCTTACCATTCTCCGCGTAACCCATTCCGAGGATGACCTCGGGAGCGCGGTAGTACCTTGTCACCACATAGGGAGTCATCATGAAGGAGTCGGTAGCAGCACTTCTCGCAAGGCCGAAATCCAAAATTTTGAGCGTGCAGTCACTTTTTACTACTATATTGCTCGGTTTTAAGTCTCTGTGGATGATTCCTGCGGCGTGGAGATGCCTGATGCCACAAAGCATCTGGTAAAGCAGGTAGCTCATGCGCTCATGGTCCAGCTGCATCTGGATGACCTGGCACAGATTTGCGTCCATTAACTCCATCACAATGTACAGGTCGCAGAACTCGTCTAGTGTCCTTTGGGGAGTGAAGGCGTTGAGCAATCCAATAATCTGAAGCGCCGAATTCATTATTCAAACCTCATAAAGCTGCTTAAATTACGTTTTTGTGGTTAACGAGGTTCATGAGCTTGAATTCCCGATAGGCGCGTTTCGCGTGGGTATTGTTTTGAAATGGGCGGCTGAGCTTCTTGATGGCCACTTTTTCATTTCTCACCGTGTCGAAAGCAGAACTGAAAAGGGCAAAACTGAGGTTCTATGGCCAGTCCCGTGATTAGCGTACCAAACGATCCCTTGAGCTCCAGAGCCGATAATGCGGATATCCTTGTACCGCTTGAGCACACAGAGGCGAGTATCGTTGATGTCGACAGTGTAGAATTGATCTGAATCGCGCGATGTGGAGGCCATGTTGATGGGCAACCTGGAAACGCGCAGTTCAATTAAACTCAATTGAGGGAACTGACGGACGTTTGGAAAAGTGTTTGGGTGGCTCTGCACCCAAAAAAGATATTCTACGCTGTTTTGTACTTTTGTGCAGGCTGAGCTACAGGAAAATACTAGATGTAGCGGCTCGAGGGATCAATTCGCATATTGTAGAAGAACGAAAGCGGAGAAGGGACATAAACAATAGCAGAGCAGCCAAAGGTTCAAAATAATATTCAAGATGTTCGCGTTTCGTCAATAATTTACCGGAAATCAATCACTCACCCTCGGTGGACAAAACTGAGCGCGCTGCTGCAACTGTCGAGCGAAACAATGTCGGTTTCCTGTTCGCGAACGTTACCCGAAGTCGTGAGCCACTAAACGGGAGAGATAGAACGCTGTGGAATAGAGGGACAGAAGCGGAAATGACGGGATAGAGCCAATTGTTGTGAGCGTTAAAAATCAAACGAATTCGGCAAAGGGAATCTTCTACCGAAGAAGGCGCACAGGTTCTGCTCTCGCAACACGCATTGTGGTTATCGATTGAGCCGAAGGCACAGACAGCCTAAACTACGCCCCCCGTCTGCGAAAACAATCACCCGTCGGAACATGATGGTTGGCCGACGATATCCTTTTGAAGCAGCCAGAACAAACGAGCTACTGATAGTGCGCCCAAATAGGTCTAAGCCCGGCTCCGCAAGTGCAGGGAGACGGTTCCCGGGTTTTTAGAACTTTGCTTTGTGCCTATAGACAGGTCCTCAAATTATTCACGCGTCCGTATACACAGTCGTCGTGTCTTAAACGAAGCTGAGCCCGCGTTCTTGCGCCTAAAATGAAGAATGGCAACCAATACGCCGACGGATTCATCCCTCCAGGGAGTATCTCAGCTAATACATACACATACATCTAGTAAGACAGCGAGTACGATGAAGCGAGTGCAATATAAATTTTAAACAAATGTTAGACGTCACTCGCGCGTTTAGAGAAGCTGTCCGTTTCGTCTTTTTCTTCGGAAGCCGCTGCTGCGTCTCCAGCGGAACAATCGCTTGGTCTCATCTAGCGAATGAATGTACACTGGGGGAACCTATATCAGCTTTATCTACATACTTTGTATGTGCGAAGAGAGGAATATGAAGGAAATCGAGTTTTGCTAGACCGCGCAAAAAGCGGAGCGGGAGAGGATACTAACATTTATCAGCCAGAGCAAGTCGTTTTAAATAGAAAAGCGAAAAACGCGCGCGCCCGCGCACATGCCAGCTATTTGGGAAGGAAAAGGGCATCAATTAGCACTGTGCTTGAGACAACAGCCTCCAAATGGAGAACCGACCAGGACGAGCGAAGGGAAGGAAGAAGAACAACTACGAGGCCCGAATGCATAGCCCGCAGCTTTCGTATTCAGATCGATTGTGAGCGCCTTAGAAGTGGAAGTTGATGAGCAAGGCTTGGTGAACAGCAATTCTCGCTCATAACCCTTCACTCCTCCCACTACCAAATTTGAAAGGCGTTCGTTCGGCTAGACGAGAAAATGCGTTCGACACTACCTTAAGACTCTTCTCGTCCCATTAATGGAAGTGTTTTCGGAAATATGTTTAAAGCTTCTCATCGCGATGAATTTTAACATGAGTTAATAAATAGTTTATTTCAGTGGAATGAACGGAAATCGTCGCATTCTGCAAGAGCGCCGCGCCTGGATGAATGACACGTAAATCGACGCAATTAGACTGAGTCTGTGAAGTTCTGAACTATTAAGCAGCACTCACCTGTGACACGCTTCCGATAAAATTCGACAAATGTCCCTTTGTTCCTCTGAGTATCGAGCCAAACGAGCCTACTGTCGGAAGGTCTTCCTCGAGCAAATTGTTCGAACCGCGGTCAGCAAATTCTAAATACGGCATGTTAAGGAAAAAGTCGGAATTCAATAAGACGACAATACATAATCATGCATCACGAACGCATGGTAAAAAGTGCATCTGAGAACCAAAACGACAAGTCTCGAAATCGAATTTGGTCCATTGCAAAAACACTCAAACGTTTGAAATGAAATTTCCGAAATCCTCCACACTCGGACACAAAACGGCGTTGACATGCAACAGGGATCACAACGACTGTACGACACAAAACGACATCGAAACAAGCAAGCAAGCAAGGCAGAATCTGAACGCCAACCTGTGTACTCGCACATCGGGACTCGGCGACGCTCGCACAAGGCCTCAAAAAGCGGAAATATAGTTATTGATGGTTAGAAGAAAGACCAACAAATCACGCAAAATGGGCACATCGAAAACGGCGGAGAGGATATGTTTTTTGTCATTAAAAGCGTTCAGCGTTGGCATGACAATGCGCTTAATGTTTTGCGACCGGCCGCCCGCCATGTGGACACCGATCAAGCACAGGATTTTCCCACCGCTTTTGTTCTCCTCTCCTCATTCGCAACCCGCTGGAGCCGGCGTCGGAGAGTGCAATCGCTACTGGTGGCGAGAAAAGTGAAGAAAGGCGTTATAGGAATCAAACTGGAGGCATCATGTGAGCGGGGCATCGGATGGTCGCATGTACTCTGGCTGAGTAAGGAGAGGAAGAGGCGAGGAGGCCTAAAGACAAATCAAAAAACGGAGATAAGGGTGGTTGGAAACGATTAGGAATTTAGCAGCATCGCACCCAATTCCGAGTAGGGCGGCTTCACAGAATTTCTTATGTTTCTCGGCAAAAACCGCCCGTTTCTTTTTTCTTCGCCTTCGCCTTCCTCTGAACTCCCGCACATAAACTCACAAATCATAATGAGATTGTTGCGCGGTTGCTCCCATTAATGCGTCTTCCGGTGCCATTTCCGTACTTTAAAACAAAAACGGACGCATGAATATTCAAACATTAGCGGGGAGAAGCAGCAGCAGGCAGAACGGACGAACCAACCGTTTCAAAAAATTAACATGTTTTGCGCTCGTATAAACAATTTGGTTCTGTTTGTAAATGACGTCAAACATCGCTGGAACAGATTGGCAGAATTGGTTTTGGAGGACCACGACCGGCTCAAAGTGTTATCAGCAGCTGGCAGCGCGAGGCGTTTACAGCCGTTGGACCCGTGTTTTGTAACGCCGATCGACGAAAAATCTGCTCTTAATGGACGAGGAACCAAAAGCAAACATAGATTTTGTGAATAACTAGAGAAGTCCGGCGTTTGTACACATTTCACGTACTCGAGCGACAATATCACAACTTTTGATGAACAGCGTCTAGCAAACATCGCAATTAATACGAGACACGGGAAACGGAAAGCGGGAGTGACCAGTGCGGAGATTCCCGATGCAGGCGGGTGGGATAAGCAATCGATGGCTATCTATGCATTTGAGACGAAGGACAAGCAACAATCAAAATCAAATTCTGAATCGAGTGCACTCAGGACGCGGGTAATTTATCAGACGGCATAAAGCACATATTTATTTGCGAGAATAGCGCGGAAACGGAGTTCAGGGACCATACGTACTCGCGAGAAGATGAGATCGAGAGTGAAAATTGGTTAGGCCCATTTTATGTCTACCCGCGGGCTGTGTCCTCTTTGCCTGCTTGACACGTGCACAAGATTATGCATGTTGAAGACAGCGCCGCGGCTACTTGCTCAGTTAACGCAATGAGGACGTCGAGGAGGAGGAACGAGCGTCTTACCGAAAGTGGAGCGAGGTATTCGCACTATCAGTTGCTTATCGGTCCGAACCGCCAGCAAACTATTACTGGGTGGACGCCCACGCGGGTTGAGCGGCGAGTGGAGTCCTCTGTGTTGCGCTGGCCGTCACTAGCTCTTTCTCTGTCTATCTCCCTTCCTCACATATGATGCAAGCGAGGCACACACATCGATTGATGACGCCGACTGTCTTTTCCGTTTGCACGCAGTGTCCTCCGCCGACAGTACAAACGCTGAACTACTGGTGAAATGCTGGGAGAAGACGCGCTTCCGTCACTGGAGCCCGCCGGCCGCCGCATTTCCCGTTTTGACCCCCGATCCGCTGGGAGCAGATAAATGCGCAATCAGCCACGTAACGATATTTTTGGGGAGCGCCGCAGTGATTTTTGATGAAGCATCAAACAGGGCTTGCGCCTTGTTTGAAAGGCGGAAAGGAACGCCGCCAGCTAGTACTGTCAGAACCCTCAATTTGCGGATTACCGCTAATTCACAACGATCTTAGTGACCTGCCGTCTCGAGTTGCGCACAGTCGGGGACACCGACTGTGGGCGTACAGCTGAAAGAACTAAGCAAACACTCATTTTGTCAACAAAATTTTAGTTCCAACATATAAATATGACCCGTTCATATAAGCAGGGAAGATTCGCTGGATGGGTTCGCTCGAATAGAGAACCGCGCACTGTTTTGACCGCCGCTGATCTACGTCAACTCGGACGGATGACGTTTCATAAGATCCTCTTTTCGCCATTTCTCTCGCTTTGAAAATTCTATTTCAAATAACACCACCAAAATTTCTTCTCTGGGATAGTCTCCAAGGAATTAGCGCGACTTAAAAGCTAAAAAACGGATGCCATTATTGCATAAAGAGGAGCTAGCGAGGGAGGCGAACGTCGGGAAACGGTGGCTCTGTCCCCAGGTAACAAAGCGCCCGGGCGGTGGTTTCGGAGCTGAAAGGTCGCAGAATCTTCTGCTCGCGCCTGTTTACACGACGTACCGGGCGACGATGTGATTCCGCTTAAACACCCTTCGAGAACAGAGCCGTCCTAATGAGTACTTCGCACAAGGCGAATAAAACCAAGAGTTGTTGCACAGATTGGGATTAGAGCGAGTGGCGGACACGATGCAACGCGGTCTTTGTCTACTTCTTCTTGAATAAACGATGCGTAATAAGATACATTGATTGCAAAACCAAACTGGCCGCCAGCGCCATCAAGGCGACAACTCCGGCCGAAATCAGACAAGAGAATTCTTGTAATATTCCCACAGACGCCGGCGGCTTTACTGCCTACGTACGTGTCTCGCGCGGCGTTTTGCCCATGTGTGGCCCTCGGCGACTAGCCAAGTGTCGCGCCTGGATAGGGCGTCTCTTGATCTTGAAGGGTACTCAAAAAACCACACGCTCCATTGTATCATGTTTAAGTTTGCAAAGTGGACTAATTGCAGCGTAAATTGCAAAAGGAGACCGCGGATCTCTGGTTCCGAGTCGCAGTATGGTTCTTTGGTCCGAATATAGGGATCTCGGCCTGGCCACGGGACTCTTCACACAGGCCACATTTGTGAACATTATTAGCAGTTATTGAATGCACCACAACCAAGCACACGGCGTTTACGTCAGATTCGCAAGCGCGAAGAGGAGAAGGAGGAGAGAAACCCTCCTGCGGCCGAAGATAGAGGCGACTGGTGGACCGCGAAGCAAGAGAACTGAAGCGATGAGCGCAAATAAAAAATTTGTTTTTCAAACAATAACGTAATAGATAGAAAACAGCGGCGTATTATCTACAATTTGGGCCTACGTAGCAGAAAAATTATGCGGTGTGAAAGATGTTTTTGTGCATTTGGCCGTTTCTAGAGGAGAGTCCAAGGAAGTCAGAAAGCGAACAACTCAAAAGCTGTTAGCAGGACAAATAAATGGAAAACAGAGTACTTTAGGGAAGTTCAAAAAGCGCCAAACAAAAGTAATCTTCGAGCGAAACCAAACAAATTCTGTTAGTTGTTAGTTAGTCACGGCAAACGAAACGCGACAGAGTGCTCCTCCGAAATAATATCGTGTGTAGGAAACCTTATTCGGCAACAAATCGTCTGACAAAAGCAAGACCTCATCTTGGAGTCGT
Source organism: Steinernema carpocapsae (assembly GCA_000757645.3). Lineage (NCBI taxonomy): Eukaryota > Metazoa > Nematoda > Chromadorea > Rhabditida > Steinernematidae > Steinernema > Steinernema carpocapsae. The sequence continues at coordinate 13,642,569 of CM016762.1, forward strand.
ATGCCTATCGCTTGTTTCTTGACTAAAATGTGTAAAGAAGAAAAAAAGGAATGGCACTGGGACTTCCAGCTGTAGTCTCAACTGGCGACATGCTTAAAGAAACCTTTTAGGTAACGATTAAAAGCCAGGCAGTAATCTCAGAGAGAGAATCAGATGGAATAAAACTGGGACAAGTTATTTCATCATAGGTCGTCTTTATTTTGCTGACTAAAAAGCGCTCTCTGCTGTATCAAGAAGTTAGCATGTAGTGACCATTTTGTCAAATACAACCGAAGTGAGAATCTAAACTGAACTGCAAACCACTCTTCGACAGTTATGGAAGCAGTAGACGGATTGGACACGGAACAGCGTAGGAACTCTTTCATTTGGCCTTCTGCTTTCGCAGGGAAAATACGGAAATGTTCGGAAAATAACGCAGACCAGCGGAAACCGTTTTACTTGTTTGGCCACCACACTTTCGAGTCCACTCGCTTCTCGAAGTTCCACGTGTTCTCCTGGTTCACGCGAGTGTCCCCCAGGTTCTTCCAGGACACAATCAACGGCTTAATCGTGGGCAGCTTCACGGGTACGCTCTCGCGTAGCTGCTTCGCCGGGGCAGCCAAAGGACTTTGGATAAAGGCGATGTCCGCGCCGAACCAATCGCGTGCATAATTACGCTGCAAATGACGTTATTAAGTTGCGCTTGTTGGAATGATTGCTGGTTACAGTTTTAAAAGGAAGTACGACGTTCTTGAAGACGTAGGGGTCAAATTCCTGCTCGGCGCCTTCTTGTCCCGCGACGGCAGGGGCGAGGACACTTATCGCGAACAGGAGGGTGAGTAACGCAACAGGACGCTGTTGAGACATGATAAGGTGAAGAAGTAAGTACGCGCGAATCACGATAAACTTGCGTCAATTAACCGAAGCGGCGCTTAGCCGAAACTGGTTGCAGCGATGGTTGCGGCCTGATTGCGGAAACCTGATCAAGAAGGGAGCCCAGAGAGTGTTTTGCTGAATAAACTTTGTATTTATGGGAATCTATAAGTGAATGAGCAACTAGGATTATTTCTCCGGAACTGACAGAAAAGAGGAGAGAACGGTAAGAGATCCAGGTTCAGCTTGTGGGGCGCAGGTGGACGGTCGGTCACGCTTGCAGACGGAAGAAGTCCAACTCTTCGTACTCCTTCATGTCGATCATGTCCAACTTTCTGTTTGCGATCGATATGTCGTTTCTGATCGCGTTCATCAAGTCGTCTGAAGGAGTCTGTCTATCTTTAGAACTTGATGGCCTTTACTTACCTAAGCTGTTGAATGACTCCATCTCGCGAATGAAGCCAAGGGCGACCGCGCGAATACTGTTGTCGTAGAAATCGTTCGTGAAATTACACAGGATATGTATTTCCTGAACGGGAGTCAATATGAGATTTTCTTCCAAACACATCCTTACCATCGTCTTCTTCTCGTTGTGAAAGTGAGGATTCCACCCGACGCTCATCACCATTCTATAAAGACCTCCGTCGCCCACCTGAGCCAAGCCGTAATATACGCCACAAGGGAAGTTTTCCGGAAGCTGCGCGACAGCGACCTCATCCAAGTTTGCTGCAAAGAAAATGGGTTTTGCGGCTGCAAACGATCTATCACCTGTAGGACATCCGAGCTGTTTCCCTCCACGTCCGAATCCATGAACTACGATACCTTCAATGAAGTGAGGGAGGCCGTTGATCTTCGTGTAGCGCATCGCGGATTTGGCGGTCGGAAACAGTATGTAGAAGGTCTACAACGAGGTCTCAAAGTAATCTTCGTTTGGGAGATATTTCGTAACGAGCTTCTCGATATCCAAAACAGCCACTTGCACAAGACTGAATTTCGAAATGTTGTGAAAAAGACACCAGCCGTGAAAACCAATACAAACGTGGGACAGAGCGCTGCGAATACAGTACTGGCCGCTTGCAGAGCTCGCCTTGCTGAGTGTTTGTGTGCCTGGTGTCGCATTCTTCACACAATCGAATGTCGGCGGATCTCGAAGCTTCGCCGGAGAAGTGCAAAGTGCAATTCACGCCCATTTTATAGTTCGTCAATTAGACATTGTAAAGCGTTCCAAGCATCAAAACTAATTCTAAATTTGTTGCGATAAAAAGCGTTTTGATGTATTTTTTAATCACGTCATCGAGTTTCATACAACAAGCTACAAAAATCGGACAATTTAGACGCTTCAACTGAAAAAACAGTTGTTAATACGGCTGTTATAGTTATCAGTCTCATCACTGAAAATGCAAACAAACGTTATCATTTACCTTTGCAGCCAAAAATAACTTCTAAAATGAGTGAAAGTTTCGATCGGGCATAATTTTCTGTCGGTCAAACCTCAAATTGGCCTGGAGCTGCTAACGTCATCCATAAAAATAGACCAAACATTCCTTAAAAAGGCCACGCGCAACGCAGGACCACCTGATTGTTTCTAATCGGCTCCGCCCGAGTTCGAGTGCAATCCGTCTTCGTTGTTAGTCAGAACATTCCCTTCTACGTCTGTGTTTACAGCAGTGTGGAAGCAACGCACAAGTTTCCCCACCAGCATTCCTTCCCACTGAGCACGTCATTCCCACACCGCTCCCAAAACTACATTTTGAACAGAAAACAAATATACAAAGCACAGTGGAGCTTGACCTTTGAAGGTAACATTGAACACGCAGTGGGAACTTTTTAATTCACATTTTCAACAATTTGAACCGATATAACAAAACAGTTTCAATCATTCAAAAGCAGCTGTGAGCGTATTGTGGCTTTGACCCAGTCACAAAACAGAGTGGAACAGACACAATGGGATCACGATGTATAGATAGAAGGCACAGATTACAAATATATATTAAATTAATAGATGAGAAGTTCAGCTATCCTCACTCTTCTCCATACAAGCTATTTACAAATAGATCTTACGAAAAAGAGACTTTGATAGAAATAGAGCCAGAGCGTCAAGCGCAAATGAGCAATCACCAGGATACTGAGCAAAACCCGCGCTAATTCAGAATCGGCTGGGTGAATTTCGAGAAGTTTGCAGCTGGCGACTCGAACAGATCAGCGTGGTCGGGAATCGATGTCACTTGGCCGACGGACCATTTCAGAATCTCCTTGCCTTTGGCAGTGATGGGGGCAGTCTGAAAAGTAGGCATGACAAAAAGTTTCGGAAGAAGGTGACTCACTTCGTGGTAGGTGATCAGGTCAAACAAATTATTGTGCACGACTTGGTTTGTACCCAGAAACTGGTAACCGTCAGCTATTTTCTCAATCAGGAAATGCTTGGTGCTTCCGTCTCCGACCACGTAGGATACAGTATATCCCCAAATGCGTTCCGAAACACGAACCAAGAAAGATCCTGAGGGTTTGTTGGCGAGCAATTTCTCAGACTCGTCCCGAGAAATGATGCCTACATGAAACCGTCACGAACATTCTCACAAGAGAACAGTTACCGTGGAACCACAAAGCGGGCATCTGAGTCCGAGGGTCGAGTCCAGTTCCTCGCGACAGCTCTTCTTTCTTGAACCACTCGACGATCGCTTTACGCGATGGAGGTCTCGGAGGGCGCGGCAAGTTCTTTCTAAAAAGGATTCAAGCATGAATGTCCGCCAAATAATCTGCATTTTACATCGCGTCCCGGAGCGAAGTCACATTGGAGTTCTTCAATGCTGGCAGAATCGACGTCGAGGTCCGCAGGCTCTGTTTCCGGTGCTGCTCACGTGCCTTCATGGCGATTTCCCTAATTTGAGCTTCAGCTTCCCGAGCCTTTCGTTCTAAAGTGCGAAATGCAGAGCTTGGCAGCCTTTTCCGACGCCTACCTTGATCTTCCCACGCCATTCGCTGTCGCTCGACCTCCCGCTCAGCTTCCCTCTGCAGCCGTTCCCGCTTCTCCTGCATCTGCTCGAAGATTTCGCTTTGCCTTTTGTTGATTTCGTCGTCGATCGCGTTGGAAGCCTTCCGACCTCCGTTCATTCGCATGCGAACGATTTCGTTCGCGGACGGTTCAGCTGCGACTGAAACAAACCCATTATCACTGTTGAATTCTAAATGGAACCAAAAATCGGGAGAACCGACTCCACAAGTCTCATTTCGTACTCCAATTACGCGCGCAATACGTCTTCAAGGATCGGTTTGCAATCGGTTTTCTAAGCGCGAGATTCTCATATTTGGAATGATTGCTTGGGAAAAGTAATCATATTTTGTCCAAAATTTGATCAACACCTACGATTTTCGTTTGCCAAGGGTGCTCCTCGATTGAAGTTGTTGTTCTGGACAATACTGTAGTTGGAAGGTTTCACCGAATTTTGGTTCGTGACTGCAGGCGGAGTGTAAGTGTTCCAGTTCTGCAAATGAATTTGCTGAGTCCTTTTCCACAGTTAGCCTTGATTACTGATTTTGGAGGCGACGACGTTGGAAACCGGGATGGTTTGGTCGGAATCGGAGGAGGTTCGTGCCGAGCTGCCCTCGCGTGTACTCCGTTTCCGTTCTGCTGTTCGCTCGTCGAGCTTGACGGGACTTCGTTGTTGGCGTCGGTGCTCCGCGTGTACGGCTTATAGGAAGCAACCGATTTCGGGTTGTAACTCTCCACGGTTTCCATGGTTCTGGGTTCCGTGTTGTCGTACAAGCCAGTTGAAGCAGATAGCGAAACATTCATCATTGAAAGCTGATTCTTCAGAGCTTGCTCGTCGAGACTTGACTCAGAGTGGTCGGCGAAGTTTTCATCACCTTGAACCGTATCCAAGAGAATCTGGAAAATCACTTTGGTAGCGTCAGATCATTCGAGTGCTTTCACTTGCCTCATGCTCAGCTATTTCCCTGGCCTTCGCTTTCTCCTCTTCTTCGATCATTTCTTCGATACTTCTGTCATCCTGGTGTTCTCCCATCACCCAAACCCAGACTTCGCCGTCAACACCGGTAGCCCATCTAAAACCATCATTCTTCACAAAAAACAGCCTATTGAAGGAAACTCACTTCACTCGAGGTTTGTTGCAGCCCTTTCTTCGGCCGTTCTCAGCCTTGTCCAGCTTCTCCATCCGCTCTTCATTCGCCTTCCACCTTTTCAGCTGCTCTTCGCGCATTTTGATGAATAACATTTGTTTCTGTTCTTCCCCCAGAGCGTCCAGAAGCTCTGGGTCTATATACATCTGGAATTCAAAAGCAAAGAGCCATTCTAGAAAGAAGAAAGAAAGAACCAACCTTCTCTAAAATTTCCTGCAACATGCTCATCTTCAAAGCAACGAACTGGCTTTGCCGAAGCACTCGATCAGTTCATACTGAAACAACTCGTTGAACGTGAAAACTCGAGAATCGCAGCCGCTCGGAAGGTCGGAATGCGAACAAAGGTGGCTAGAACGGGCATCGGCTCTTCGGCCGATTATCACATACAGATTGCCCCACGCGATGAGTCAACATGGCGAGAGATGCGGGAAACGAAACAGAAACATTCGAAAATGAACAGGCAGACGATGGAAATACGAAGGAAAAACGAATGCGCGTCGACGGTTTGAAGAGCGTAATGGAGTGTGCGTACAACAAGGAAAACAAGTATCAGGATGACAAGCGAGAAGCTGTCTGTAGCCACAAGTAATTAGCGGGAATTCGCTTTTTCGATCAAATCACAAACCGAAACAAAGTCAAAACGCAGCTTTCGTTCAAGGCGCAGTGGTCAGTCGTATCATCATAATTCGCGTGTACCCCGAGGCGCGTAAACAAGATGCTGATTATGCGATCAACGATGTGGCGGCTGATAGTGCAATCGCCCGAATCCAATTAACACAGCTGCGGTTCGAGAAAATAGATGTGGGATTAGGAGATCAGGCTTGCGGCCGCAAAAACGAAAACACAACGGTTCGTTGCGATTTCGCCAATAATTGCGCGAAAAAACGAAATTATTCGGCGTTGATGGAAAAATGATAAACAAGGAAGCCGACCTGCGGCCGTCTTCGCTCCGTTTATGAGTCAGTGGACACGTCTGGGTGAGTGATTCTCGAAGAAGCGCCGAGGGAGCGGCAAGAAGATAGTTCTACGCTGCAAACCTGTAAAAAATTTGCATCTGCGATCAATATAGGTGCGCCGTCGTCGATCATCGGTGGTCGCGGAGAGTTACTCAGGACATTAAGTACACGCAGCCAGCCAGCAGTCAGCAGCCCGAAATACAGCCGAACTCAAAGACATTCTTGTTCTGCGAAGTCGCCGCGACAAACGAGGAAAGACTCGGCGAGCGCTGTTGCGCACATATGAAGTCTGTGTACACGGGAAGAGCGATCTGGAGATGTGTGTGCACTTCCCGTGTGCACAGACGTAAGCTGTTCTAAATTGTGGGACGGTAAACGAAATCGTGAAGTTCAAACTCGCTCGAACGTGCGAATATTAAAATTGCAGATTGCGGCGGGTTTAAAAATCTTAAACGCTTTGATGTCAGCAAGTCCTCGAGACCTAGCGAAAACGTGAGGGAGAATCCAGCTGTAGGCGACCAGCCTTAGATCGAGCAAGAAACAATCCGAGTAACTGCGAGGTGGCGAAGCCGCCGATCGTAGCTATTCATAGTAGATCGAGGTGGAAAAGCCACCGAGTGGAACGCAGAAGCCGCCCATCTAATCCAACTTCCGACTTTGGCGGGAGCGAAGCGGTGAAGCCTCAGAGGAGGGACGCGAAGCACCTCTTTTGCCCCGAATCTGCACACCCCAAAGCGGCGAAGTCGCCAAGCAGGGTTCCATGAGGCGGCGAAGTCGTCGATGACGAGACCCGAAGGGCCGAGCCCGTTTTGCCGAACCTCTTTTGGGTGCCGAGGCGTCCAGATACTGAAGGTGACCAAACTGCTCTGTTTTAGGCAAAAAGAAGGCTATATAGAAACAGTCCGAAGCTTTCTTTACATACTATGTCCCAAAAGGCAGACAAACATAAACAAAAATAAATAAAAAGTCATGGACACCGGGCGGAATCGAACCCGTGGCCTTGCGCGGTGCGCCAGTGATGGATGGCGAGCCGGCTCGGCTCGCCTTTCAGTCTGCCATCCACGCACCGTACTATGAAAACTTAGCAACTCTTAAATTGCTACACTTATCAAAGACTTTAATACTGATGCCCGAGCAACCCAATCCAATGCGCTTTAGCACACTGGTTGTTATTGAGAAAATAGTTCTGACTTGTCAAATAATATTGCCACGGCCTGCTTTGTGCAACGTGTTTTTCATAACGTCTCGCGCGGTAAACGTGAACTCTACATGCTGAACAACTCAAATTTGCACAAGAAACAGCCGAATAATCGAAAGAAATCACGGTCGACCCACCACGTCGGAATAAAGCCCAAAGGAACACTCGACTCGCCATTTCACTTTCGCCGAAGGCGCTCAGATACTAAACGTGGCTAAACTGCTTTGTTTTGGGGGAACGAAAGAGGGCTAGAAACAGTCCAAAGCGAAGCTTTCTTCACGAACAAAAAAGCTGATTCACCGGGTGAAATCGAACCCTTGGCTTCATCCGCATCAGTCTAACGCAAAAAACCGAGGAGAAATACCAAATCGCTGCTCGCTCTGTCCCGCCGCGAAAACCCTGATCGAGCTCACCGGCGCGCAACTCACATAAAAAAGACTGTAAAAATTGAATAAGTAACTTTAAAAGTCGAACAAACTGAACATTGCCAATCCAATTTGAACAACTTCCACCTACTACTTTGACCGCTAGCAATTATCAATCCAGTTTGATTAGTTATCAAAACCGCGACCTTCAGCAAACCAATTCCTACACAAAGAATTTATGCCAGCTTCAGCGAGCAAGTTCTTACTTAGGGAACCCCAAAGTCAACGCCCATGCTGCAAACACAGTATGAAAATTTAGGAACAGTTGAATTTTGTAAAATATTTCCCTGCATTTCTCGCGTCTGAGTTCTTTATATTTCTTGACGTTTCCTCGGTTTTGGTTAAATCGACGGAAACCAAATTCGGCATTTACTTAGAATTAAAAATTCCCTAGTAGAATTAAATATAGTTCACTGTTTTCCAACTGACCAGGCTCAAATTTAGACCTTCTATAATGACACTGATTTTTTGATTTTTGATTTTTCTTTCTGATTTTTTCTATCTTCAATGTGAAAAATTGGGTATCTGACGCAGCCGCCTCCTATCTGCTTTACGATCTTTGTTCCCTTTTTACGACATTGGAGAAATACCAAGCGTAACTACAAGACAAGCCAGAAGGTCGTGTTGCCACACCTGAAGATTTTCACGTCTTTCTATCGCAAATTGGCAACTCATCCAGCGTTATTGCAGAAGATCGCGCCATGGGCAAGCTCTTAAACACTGCTCTATCGGATGGTTCCGTGGTTCATCTCTTCAACACAGTCGTTATGATTCACAGCGAACCAACGTTTATTGGTGTGGAGGCTGAGGTAACTATTCATTTCCTTTAATGTTTTATGATCAAAACTCTTTCTAGCCTCAGCTTGAGGATTTGCTTGTTTTCAATGAAGAAACCTCGAAGCACTTTCCGTTGTGTACCGAGAACAGTGCAATGAATGCAAGAAGGAATTCAACTTCCCCGGCGGCCTCAAAGAACATAAAAAGGCTCACCACAAAGGCAAAACTTGGACCTGTGAGAAGTGTGGAGTAGAGTTGAGCTCCTCCAGCGGCCTCTACCAGCATACGAACACCATACACGCAGGCAAGACGTGGATGCGTCAAGATTACGGGCAAGAATTCAACTATTTTACCGGATTTTCCAAGCACAAGAAAAACAAGCATGACGGCATGAACGTGTGAAGATTGCGGACAAGAATTCAACTACAGTATGCCACATAATGATATGGACACCTACTTTTTTGTCGTAGCTCTGCAAACATGAGTTCTGGCGTTTTGCGGTTTAAACCACGTGAAAGAGCGTCGCAAAAAACGTAGCAAAACAACCGAAACCAGCACTCCGGTAGCTTTTTGGAAAAATTTGTGGACATTTGGAAAAATAAGTCAATTTTGCTGCCGCATAATGATATGGACACATGTTTAAAACGTCTATTTTTGTTCGTTTTTGGACGGTTAGCAGTTTGAAAACGAGTTTCTCACGTGAAATTGACCTATAGGCGTCGTGAGCCCACAGAAAAAAATGGTTTTTGAAGGCGATTTCTAAAATTTTGTGAAATTAAGCAATTTTCAAGTTTTTTTGTTGTTTTCAATCTGTTTTGTAGTTTTACGTTGGAGAATCACATATACGCAAGTTTTATGTTTCAAAACAAACGAAAAATCCCAGAAGGAGCTTTACCATGATCTGGTGAAACTTGGATTTTCGGGACCCAGACTCTAAAACTCTTTCAAAACAACTGAAAAATTTTTCACGCTTTTTTTAACGTTGTTTAGTCTTGTCGAGCGTAGTGTCTTTTGGTTTTTGGTTAGCGTAGGGTTTTTTGTTTGAAAGTCGCTTTCATACAAAAAACACACCAGTTCTGGTGTGAAACGTTTTTGAGTAGAGATCATCATCACCTCAAGTCGTTCCTATGGACTCAAATCACAAGTTCAGAACTGGATTTGAATGTGACTTGTCTCCAAATGCAGTTTTTCAATACAGACGAGATTGTCAAGTAGTACCCGGAATGTTTACAAATGACCGTGTAATGATACTGAAGTGTTCCCGAAGGGATATTATCGACATGTTGTTTATCATGTCTTACACCTCCAATAATACCTTTCATTTTGCTTGTATCCTTCTTGAATTGTGTGGCTATATGAGAGGAATAAATTATGTTTAGCCGTTTTTCTTCGAAATTTGAAGATGATTGCCTCAGCATGCGTAAAACTTGAGGGTAGTCCAATGCTGGGTTCGGAGGAACGGATAGATCTCCTCTGTTCCACAAACAAAATCACTTTTATACACGTGACAATTCTGATTTCAGAAATTTTAGTTAAGAGTGCTGGATTCTTAGGATCTCGTCAGCTACTGACCTCGCACATCACCAATATCCAAGCTTTCTTATGGCCACACCTTCCGGCGGCCGAATCTAACTGACATCAGAATTAACGTCTCTAACTTTTGTCTAGTCTACTCCGTGTTTTCCGGACAGGTAGTGTTCATCCTATCAAGTTCTTCTCATAAATTATTTTATTATTTTGTTCTCTTATTTTTTAATTCGTTTCTTACGGTTAGCTACAAGACCACACCCGCTCTTTGCACAACTCATCATCATTACCTCAAAGTCGATCCTGTTAGCCTGTTACATTGACGCAAATTCGCAGGATTTTGTTCGAATAGTGAGAGGGGGATTCAAAGAAACAGTTCGTCTCAGTCGAAAAAAATTGAAAGAGCGTATTTGGAGCAGGTCGTGCGTGTGACGTGCTCGGAGAGAGGTGTTAAGTAAATCCAGATGTGTTAGTCTAGTGGCATTGACAAGGCGATGTGCGGGACTGGAAAAACCACGAGCTGTTCTGTTTACAAACATTAATGTATCAAAATTGTTACAAACACTACGGTGATGTCATTGTAATCTGAAGCAGATTAGAAACGTGACTATGCGCCAAATCAAATTAAGAAACAGTTGTATGATTGCTTTTGGCAGCACATTGATTTGTTAGGTGAATTGGAAGGGAAGTCTCGCTCACTGATATCTTATATTTCGTGCAAAGGAAAAAAGGAGCTTTATTTAACATCGTCAACATGAAATATTTAACAACATTTAAAATTGCAACCCCGCTTACATAATTGTGCAACAAACGCGTTCAGGCGGCAGCCATTCGGCAGCATATTGTTTGCTGTTTCGCTGAAAGGCCCACTGCATCTGCTGGAAGCGCGACGGTTCCGGACACTCCGACTCCGAGAGGGCCAAGTCCTGACACACAGATAACGTCGAATGGCTAATCTCACTTAGGCTTACATCACAGTTGTCGAACGCGTTCACTCGGATTTGCATCCCTTCAAAGCAGTCCTCTACGAACCCGACGTCCTTTTTCTGAAACGGCAAATCAAGGGTTTGCTTCGGAACCACAAAATACATTTTTAGGCACGAGAACGGTGTCGATGCTGTTGGTGTCATGGTGGAAGGTGGCCATGTGCATCTTTCCGTTGTCGATCTGGGGATAACCGTACTCCTTAAAGGCTCGAATTACGTATAGTTAGGACGATGGGGAGCAACCGAATAAGATGGCTTAAATTCCAAATCCTCGATCTCCCGCTGCAGACTCTTGACAGTTGTCGCATCACTCACATCCATGTTGTCATGCTTATAATGAGCCGAATGAATCCGATCAACCATCGTCGCTTCGTTAAACGATTCCTCCATCGGACGACCTGCAGTGTTGTTTTTGTTTGTATTGCTTAATGGCCGCCTATAATTCATCCCACCTGAGAGCAGCTTATCAAGCATTCGGACTTCCTTTGATCTAATTCCGTCCGCGTGGACCGCTTCGTTCAAGACGTCGAAAACCGCTGGAGGGCACACTTCGCACACCGAAGTCTGCATGATGGATGTTGGGACCGCCGGCTTAAGCGTGTGCTCGGCTTGACTTGTTTTCTTATTGTCGCCGTCGGTCACGATCCCCACATCTGAAGCTGCGCTTCCGAGAGGTCTGGGCAGGAGCCGCCGATGAGGTGTCGGATCTCCTGGCTGTCGTCGGGTTCCTCACTCAGCTAAACGACTCGATTTTGACGACGATTTGCGATAGAAATGGTTTTGAAAAAATAAGCGAAGACTTTGTCGCAAACACCTTTCAATATAAGACAAAGACAACCCTGAGACTGAATTTCTCACTGGTCATTCTCAGATACACGGCCAACAGAAACGTGAAATTGCAAAAATCGCAATCAAAAGCAATCTGCGGCTCACCGTATTGAGATGCTCAGGAAACGAGGAAGAGTGGGCGCCGAAATGCTGCGAAGACTCCCGCGTCGGCAGATCGTCGGAGGCCGACGTGACGTCCCCCGTCATCTCCTTGGAACTCTTGCAGATCTCGGACTTGGACATCGCCTGAATGATCCCTGTGCAAAACACGAATTTGTTGGGACTAACAACAAACCTCATTCGAGTCTTTCGCTTTCTTATGGCGTCGTTTTCTTTTCTTTTTCAGAACTATTGCCGGGATCGCAACGCCACATCCGGCTGAAATGTTCATTTACATAAATTGGCTCCAATTTGAGGGTCCGCGCTCACTGTTCAAGGAAGTCACATTCGCAGTGTAGCCGTTCGGAACGAAACTCAGATTCGGCGCCCCTGGACGGTGGAGGGGCATCTGGAGCGGAGGGACCATGCCAGGGGGACCACCTGGTATGATCGGAGGCACTGGAACTTGACGCATCAGAATCTACACCGCAAACTCGTCAAACTAACCTCGCTGCTTAAGGAGTGGAGTAGGCTGTGGCCTAAACTGATGCAAACTTTGGTGCATTCTTAAGTTGTTGTTAAAGGTCATTTCGGGGAAAAAGTTGCCATTCGGAGCGAAAGGCGGTGGAACATCGGCGTGGAAGCTGAGCGACGAGTCAATGATGTCGCCGAGGACGGGCTCGTTTGGCACCCCAAATGAGTGAGCGAGCGTTTTGCGATGCCTCGGAACGAACTCGGGCGCCTTTACCCATTCTGAAATTCGTCCAATTCGTCTCCGTTCGTCCGGGGTGGATGTGTGCATTTGTCAGCACCGTACCTTGGGGATCAATTTTCGTTTTAATTTGATTGCCGTCGTTTGAAGAGGTCACAACTATGTTGCTTTTGGGGGAGACCGCCAGGGTTGGCTGAGGCGGCGGAGGCGTCTCCGAAGACGACGACGCCGTCGAGTTGCGCCAGTAAGACGACGGAGGACGGTCTTCGGCGTCGAAGCAAATGCGCCGATATCCGGTCTCCATTTAGCCGACCGAGCACGAACTGAAACCATTCAAATAAGCATGGAAAGAAATTGGGTCCCGTAGGATATAATCGGGGACAGATAGTATCGTTGTCGGCGGCAGTAGCTACTAATAGCGGCCGAAGTAAGTCAGTCGGGCCGCGGATCGAGACAGACGAACGGTGATGCGCTAAGACATCTTGCCAGATGTATGAGAGGCTTTGAGGCGACGGAAAGTAGGAGCAAGAAGGTGTTGTATTTCGGGGCCGGTGAGTGTTGACTACTGCTACTCGTCGAGCGCCGGGTATGCGTTCCCGTCCTCTCGGCCCACCGTTCTACTGTTTGTTACTTTTGGCCTGCCGGTTTCAATGTGCAAGCGAGCCGAGTGCGGGCCGAAAATAAGCGAATACGCGTCTTGAAGACGAAACGGAAGGCTAGCGCAGGGAGAAGGTTCGGTTTCGCAATAAGTTTTCATCGAGCCACTGAACATGTGCCATGGAGAACATTGAAAACAAAAACATCGCTTAGTCCACCCGTCCTCGGACTTGGCTGCCTGACCCGAGACGTTATCAGCGCCAGCGGCGGCGAATGCCCTTGAGCTCACTGACAGTCACTCAGTCACCCAGGAGCAGTAATCCAAAACTTTGGCTCATCCAAATTCATCGACAAAACAATTGATTTCGCCGACTCACGAAGTATCCCCTCAGACGTGGTCAGCGCTGGTGGCGGCAGCTGTTCTGAATATCTACCACCACTTTACAACCCTAGCATTTTGTCACTCTCCGCCTATCACTTGCTGGATACAAATTGACCACCGTTTGTGATTGCTGTTCTTCGCACATCAGTATATAACCATACAATAACAAATAAAGCACTCGATTGGGGAATTGTCTCCTCGATTGATGAGGAGGACGAGGTGATGGGACACGGACAGTTCGGGCGAGGGTCCACCGCGACTACTGGCTCACGCTGTTGTAGTAGGACGAACCGTTTGTTGACGCCGGTGTCGAATTACACACTTTATTGGCAGAAGATGGATTTTGCTGTTCATTAATAAAGTGCACTTGCTGAGAAACCGCGTTGCTAGACGACGAGGTTACACTGTAGGTGGAAACCATCTCACTCGTTGATTGAACGGTTTGCTGGGCCTAAAATTTATGATGAACAATAATGTTTTTCTAACGTGCGAAAGGCGACGACCTGCATTTGAGAGTTCGCTGTTGTAATCGCCTCGCTGCCACCGCTAGAACTTGAATCTCGCTGGATCTGCTGGGACACCGTGAACACCGGGGCGCCGTTGATGGAGGAACTGATCTGCACTGGCCAAAGAGCTTGATGGCCGTTTGATTCTGAAATTGAAAACGACTTGAAAAACATGGAAAATACAATATAACATGAGGCCAAATGAAGACGATCGTGCAACGTTCCCGTGCAAGTATCAGTTTGCGCACGAAGTTCTTACCGCTGTATTTCAACCAACTCCATGCTGTTCTTGACGAACATTCAAGAAAAAAGGTTAAGAAGAGTTGTGAAGCTGAACTCTGCTTAAAGAATATAAATTGCAAATTTCTGAAAGCGGCAAATATGTTTGCGAGGAACCCAAAACACTTTATAAATTCCGGTGCAAACGAAGAGGAATCATAGCGTCCCCGAGATTCTAACACAAACAGCGATCTATCAAGCAATTTGTCGTACACGAGCAGTTGTGACTAAAAAACAACTTACGTTGAACAGTAATGTATTGCTGCCCGGTATTCTGGTCTACTACAATCGGGAGCGACTGGAATCCAACAGAACTTGCTGAGCTAGTCGCTTTCGAATGATCGGCTTTCTGGACAATTCTTTGCTCCATCTCCTCTTCATAGCAAGTCTGAGACTCGACAGATTTTGAAGCCGGCTGGATATTTCTGACTCCTGAAGTCGTGGGAGCGAAGTGGTGGGTGCGATTCACGCTGGGATGAGCGGGAATGTGGATCGCAGGCTCGATGTGCTTTATCGCCGATGTCGAGTGGGACTGGTGTGCCCCAGCAGAATGATTACTCGACCCCATACCCCCATACGAAATTTTGTCCAGCTTATTTGCTTCCCGATACCTATAAAAATGATAAGATTTCGCAGACATTCAAATAGACGCACTTTCGCAAATATTCTTTGAGAGGATCGTAGTAATTGTCGAATCCTAAATTGCGCAGTGCATTGAGCAAATCTTCGGCAGTGATCGTCTTCCGTTTTTCCTGAAAAGGCCACAATAAAAGCAAAACGCAATATATACTTGAAACAAACCTCAGCACAGTTGTCGCTTGCTTCGGAAGCCAGGAAGGAAATGAATTCGGAGACGCTTTCCTGGATGCACTCCTTCGCTTCCTTCGACAGTTTCCCGTTCGACGGTAGATTTCGCTTCATGATCCGAGAAATATTTGCTGAAAGAAGCGCATCGCTAATATTTCATGGGGTTATAAAAAGAGCTCACCGATCGGCAAAAATCTCTCCTGTTCCAGGATCATCTTCTGTTTCTTCAACGACGGCTCATCGGTCGGGTCGTCGTCGTTCTCGGCCTCCGACAGCAGCACCGGCATCGCCTTGTCCGAGTACTCTTCGTCGTCGGACATCATCCCATGGACAATTAAAGATTAGATATTTGCAGAATGCCTACAGAAAAGAGAAATGAAATAAATGCGATTCAAATGAAAGGCGCCTTTCGAGAATGCGCGTAACGTATCGCGGCAACGCGGGATCATGCTAATCCGTTCGGGACTTCCCTCAAGTAGAGAAGACTGCCGCCTATGCGTCCCCAACATTTCGCCCCTAGATCGGTTATTTAACGTGAAAAAAATTTATTTCTACGTTTTTTTTTTCAACAAGGCACAAATGACCTGACACAGAAAAGAAGGCAACAGAACTCTGAAGAAAATTGGACAAAACAAGGATGTGAAGTGAGTTTGAGCAAACAGATCAGAGAAACAACTAAACAAGTGGAAACGTTGTGGCAACAGGAGGCAGAAAGATCTGTCAGAGTATTTAGGGCTGGTACTCGCACTTCTCGGGGTAGGTGCAACCGTTCTGTTGGATGATGGTGCTGGCGGCAAAGTTTCCGCACTTGATGGCATCAGCAACTGGCTTGCCGCGGATGAACTCCGCCAGGAATCCACCGGCGAAGGCGTCTCCGGCGCCGTTGGTGTCGACGAGCTGCTCCTTCTGAAGGGGAATGATTGGGAACTCGAAGACTTCGTCGTTCTCGATAACGATGGTGGGTTCGTCGCCCTGAGTGATGATAACCATACGTTTGCGGTTCTTGTTAACCTGAAAAGGTACATTTATGAAAGTTGCGTTCGAGGAACCTACTTTGGGAAGGGAAGCGATCTTTTTGGCAATCTCCTTAACGCAGGTGGTTTCGAACTTGTTAGCTTCAGCGAATGCGGCGGCTTCGCTCTCGTTTCCAAAAAGCACGTCGACGTAAGGAAGGGCCTCCATGAGGGGTTGGGTGAAGAATTGCGAGATGAAGGGAGCGGCCAGGTTCATCATGAACACCTTGTTGTTTTCGGCGGCGTGCCTAGCAACGCGCATGATGGCCGGAGGGCAGACGGTGAGGAAGAAGCCGGCGATATAGTAGAACTTGGCCTTCTCGACCAGAGCCTTGTTGGCCTCGACGTCCAGGTGGTCGATCGTGAAGGTATTAGCGGCAGCCAAGTGAGCACAGAGGGAGCTTAAATATAATTTTGTTGATTCAAGCCAAAAAGGTTTTTTACCGGAAGTTCTCGTAAAGGAGAACGCCGCAAGTTCCGGTTTTAGTCGACTCGTTGACCTGGTAGTGGACGTTGACTCCCGAGGCCATGGCCTTCTCGCGAAGGACTTTCCGACGGCTCCGAAGAAGGTGACGCGATTGGGGTCGTTGAGGATCCACTGGCAAACGCGAAGAGCGTTTTGGGTAGCTCCACCGGGGACGAACTCGATTTCGTGAGTGCTGTCGAGCTCGTCGAACCTGTAAAATTCATCCATTGATTCATTTGTCGCGTTTGCATCGCTTTCTGCGATTTTGCAGTTTTGCGTTAGAACGAATCAAATCAAACGAGTTTCAAAAATCCAACGTTCCGCCGTAGCAGTTTCCCCACGGGAAACCTTCGCCGTTCAACTCACATAGCGATATGGGAGTCGTCGGCGAGGATCGCGTCGTTCTCCTTCAAACTCCACTTTTCCAAGAAAGACTTGTCCACACGAGTCTGCATGTCGAGGAGAGGGTTACCCATACCAAGTAGAGTGCCTTCGGCAAGATCGAAAGTTCCGGTCGTCATTTTGTAGGAGATATGAGAAGCCTAGGCACTGAAATGGAACTGTAAGGGTGACGTCCGAGAAACTCGCAAGAAGTAACTCTCACTAGCAACATAACAACACGAAGTTCAACGACTAAATTACTCTCGCGAAGGACGTCGGCGTACTTGTCCTTTCCGACGGCTCCGAAGAAGGTGACGCGATTGGGGTCGTTGAGGATCCACTGGCAAACGCGAAGAGCGTTTTGGGTGGCTCCACCAGGGACGAACCGCGTTTAAACGGGCGATTTTCAGTGCCAAGTGGCATTTCAAATTCCTGTTACTCCAATTCGCACTGATCGCCTCTAATTCAAATCGTGGCGAGACGCAAATTCAAAAGTTCGTCGGTTCAGCCGGGTTTGATAAGACTGACGAGGTCCATGAGAGATGCGATTGCGATAACGCGGAAAAATACGTTTATATTGAACACGGAACCAGCGTGACCCACAAAAGAAACGCCATTTGGGATGAAAAAATATTGTAGAGGGGCAAAACAAAGAAATCGCAAATGGCATCAGCGCGTTTCTTCCCTACACTGGCGTAAGTGGCGCCCGAGATACGTGAGCGACCTATAGGAAGAGGCGACGGGAGACTAGCAAACGGGCCCAGTTGGCAGATTCCACTATGGAAACTGCGTGGCACCGAATGTGTTGCATCTATTAGCGGGTGAAAAATAACTTTCCAACGCCGCTCTTGCATGGCTGCTCCTCACGGTACTTGGCGAGACTGCCGTCGACTGGTCGGAAGCCGTCGAACGATTGACGCGCGTGTCGCGAAAACGATCGGATGCGACTATGGTCGTTGCTTGGAAGTGCTCGCCGATTACCCGGCGAATTAGCACGCGATAAAGACGGCCTGTGATCAGGAGTAGACAGTCTTTAACCCATCAAAGCCCATTCTCAAGCAAAATGAAGCCAAACGCTAAACCTGTTTATTAAGGAAGTTTCCGGAAAAAAAAGCAAAGTTTTCTTTTGCAAAAAAGCAGAGAACCCCCTCTCGATAAAGGTGGAGATTCTATTCCATAATGCCCTTATGTACAGCGACCTGAGGTTAAAGGGACACGGACATCGCGCTGTTCGCCGATTTTTGGGTCATTGGATCGCGCTCATTTTTACTGGAGAGTAGAGATGTTACCCGCCCGAAACCTTCGGGTACCCGAATCCGAACCCGCGAAACTTTCTGGTACCCGAACCCGAAAAAAGTTTCGGGTTTTAAAACCCGAACCCGACATCTCTACTGTAGAGGGGTAATCGGGGACGGAGAAGACAATTCTGCAATTAGAATCACAAAAGACGACGTTAGGACTGCGCAATTAAGCAATTGAGATAAGCTTAGAAATAGAATTTTATCAGTTTTTGAGTGGTCCCGATGTGACTACGCTGCGCATTTTGACAACCGAAAAAATTCAAACCCGATTTATCATAGCCGATCGCGATTGTGCAAGACAGTCGCGTCGGGGCTACTTAAAAACTCGTAAAATTCCGTTTCGCGTGATTCTGACGACAGAATTGTGATCAGCGCCCGCGAAAACCTCTCTCCCCTATAAATGAGCGCGACTTGTTGGTGCAAAAAAAACGGTGACCGTGTCCCTAATGCTACCGCCGAGTGCGGCTGCGGCAACGGCGTGGACCGACTCGGACAAGGTTGCAGAATGCAACACGAGCGAAGTTTGGATGTTTTTGGTAAATTTTTGGATAATTTCTTCTCATTTTTGGGTCCATTTTTGGACGATTTTGGCTTCGAAACGCTTCAGGGAACAAAATTGGCCAAATTCCAAATTCGAAAACGACAATTCTCGGCGAAATCCGCACATCGCGTCGTACGCAGCAGCAAAAAATATGTTAAATTTACAACATCAGGCAAGGAGACGTTGTTCTCCACGCCACATAACCTATTTCAGCAGGAAACTCCGAAATACCGGTCAAAACGGCCATTCTAGACAAGCCCACCCACGAAGACGCAGCAAAAACTCCAAACGATTGGCGTTTTCATTCCCTTAACAAATCACGCCGCACGCCGCAGATACTCGTGGCCACCCTCGTCGCAGCCGCACGTAAAAACGCAGTCGGTGCCGCAGAAACTCGTGGCCACCCAAGCCGCAGCCGCTGCCGCAGATACCGCCGCATCGGACGAGTTTCTCCTGGTCATCATTCAGAAATGCGCTTCCAACATTCACGGATGAGAATTTGGATGTGGATGAAGTGACGCCGACCATTCAGGATGCGCGATGAAGTTTATTGCACCGTCAAGGCTTGTCGTCGAATGTTTTCCCACAATTAAAAGACATTAATTAACGTTCATGAGCTGTTATTACTCGAACCAAGGTAATCCTGAAGATTGTTCTCGCAAAAATTCAGTTTGTTTTGTGGGATTTACTGTGCCTTTTCCTTAAAGTTCTATCTTTAAGGAAAAGATTGATATCACGAACACTTTACGATGTGGGCTGAGAGCATGTCATTCTATTTCATTATATTGACAGGTATCTATAGAAGGAATTTGTAATACTGTTGAATTGTTCAGGGTTTTTACAGCAATTCACATTTATTATGATGCTGAATTTACAACATAGCCACAACAACTGTGAATCAGCATGTTGTATTCCTCAAATGCAGCACTTACAGGGTGGCCCAAAAAAGGTGGCAGGAATGAGCGGGTGCCGGGGTTTCTGGAACGAATCATTTGAAGCACGCGCACTGCAAGCGAACCGGTGGGAATTCCGTCCGGATTCATGTGGAAAACAGAGAAAAATCGTGCGAAATTCAGCGCTTTTCTTCCTGATTCTTCCCGCTAGGTTCATATCTTCCGTTTTTGGCAAAATTTCGCGTATTTTTGACAATTCTTTGGTTCGCTTTTGCTCTATTTCCGCACATTTTATTAGCAAAATTGGTTGTGGGAGGAATCAGGAAGAAAAGCGCTGAATTTCGCACGATTTCCTCCGTTTTCCACATGAATCCGGACGGAATTCGAATGATTCGCTCCAGACACCCCGGCACCCGCTCATTCCAGACACTTTTTTCGCCACCCTGTATCTCTCATCAGAATGACTTTCAAGCTTACAAAGAACACTTTGAAAACAATGCTTTAAAAAATTTAAAGGTGTAAAAGTGAGGAGAGCACGAAAAATGTTTCCGTTTGCAGCGTCTGTTGTTAGGATAAATTTTTTGTTTGATACTATTTTGCGTTGATTTTAAGAAAAGCATTTTAAAATATAAATATGAAAACCTGTCGGTAGTGGGGTTCAGACCACTGCGAAAACTAACTCCCGCTAATTTACCGACCCTGATGTGTGGAGAAACCTTCGCACGAAAATCAAATTTGCTTCAACTTAACTTTTCCAAAGTCTCTTTGTTAAGTGGGCCACGCTCGTCCCGATTCGAGAGTCTTAACAGACCCACTCCGTCTTTATTCTCAACTCGAAAACCGGAATTTTTCGGTTAATTATGTGAAAAGCGTTCCACATCATGGAACATATCAGTGCATTTTGCGTTCCGATGTGAATCATGGCTGTCCAGTTCCGTCAACTCATTAATCCCTCTTCAATTCCCCGTGATGAATCAACTATCAGCTTCAACCACAAACAGTTTTGGGTCTGAACTCGATTTGCAAAAGGGCCGTTTACAATTTGAGACCACCGAAAAGTGCAGAAATTCATGACTGATATTACGGTCAATCTTAGTGAGATGACAATTTCCGTGGAGGCTTCTGTTTATTAGAGGGTTTATTCGAATGCATTTTTACAGTTAACAAGAAGAAGACAGAATAGAAAGAAAACGAAATGAGCAAAGCGTACAACGGAAGTTCATATAACTCAAATTATGAAACCGAAAACTGTTTAATTGCAACAGAAGATGCACTTGACCAGTGAGATGATGATCGAAGCAGCCATTAAAATGACCGCGATCGCGATGACGACAATGACCCACGTCTGGAGCTTGAAGCAACACTCGCCAATGGAACTTCCACAGCACTCATAGTAGTGGGCGAACGAAGGCGCCGGACCTGAAGCGAAATTTGAATTCTCGGACGACGTCTCCCCAAAAGGTCTTACACAGGACGCTTGCGCAGGCGGTGTTCCCTTTAGTTTCCAGGATGCTGTCCGAGGCATGGACGCTGGCGAGAATGGCGAATACCGCCGGCAGTACAAGGAACGACGATCCCGACATGACGAAGAGTCTCTGAAACGGGTTCGGGTCGGAGTACTCGTTGGCTGGAGTAAGTTCACGCGGGCTTAATTCCGTACAATGAATCGGACAGATCGACACGCAACGAGCTATTACAATTAAACAAACACATTGAAACTCCGCCGGCTGAGAGCGCGTCGGGGAACCATTCTCCGCTTACAAAAAACTAAATCTGTCTGCTCTAAGCGGAATCGGTGGATGATCCATTAGGGGCCGATATTGTGGAGACATAAGGGGAATCGATAGCGGCAGATACAGGCCGACGGTGCATGCAAATGGCGCTAGGGGACAATGTACAGGCATGCTCGCCGTCGGACAAAAGCGGAATTACGACAATCGGCGGCGGGACGCGTTTCCTTCGCTGCTACTCGTGTCGGCGGTGCAGGCCGACAGCGGAAGGGTGTGGGTTGAAAGGACGGGAGGAGTAAGACAGAGGTCCCAGACTGGCAAACGTCGCTGTTAGCGGTGGGTGTCGATGGTGGCAAGGATGAGTCACGCAAACAAACAGTCGCGTTTACGTTGCGAGGAAAAACTGACCCGAGCCACGCGCAGGCGGGGTCAAGGTCTCCGCGAAACCAGTTCTAATCAGTGATAAATATCCGCCCGTGGGTCGCATTAGCTCGGTGGGAGTGTCGAGACGCGGAGCCGATTCCACTTAAGGAGTTTAGGCGCATGCATAGCTAACCGTTTTTTTAAATGAAAAATGCATGAACAGTGGATTAGGCGCAATAACCGTTATGAAGCGGTTATGAGTAGCAGAAACTAATCTACCTGTTTCGTCCAAATGTAGCGTTTGAATAGAGGAAGACCAATACTGAAATGCCACATCGGAATTCGATAGCTCTGATTTCAAAAGGCTGGGAAAATCGAACGGATTAAAGAGCATTGTCATGAGAACACCAATGGCGAGCGAACCGAAGCGCTCGCAGTAAATCCGAACGACATATGAACGTTTTAAATGCTCAGATAACACAGAAGACCTGGACCATTAACGCCGCTTTCAAAATACGTTCTTAGCCTGCATTTGAATTTCTTCAGCAATGGTCCAAATAAAAATGCGAGTTAGACTTTGGAAATTTCATGTGTTAGTTACTTCAAGGCATTGGCTCTCAATTTTTCTTTCTGAAAGATTTGAATAGGAAATTCACTGTTTGGCAGTGACAAGGTCACTATTCTTTTCTCCTCAGCAATCAGCGTTTAAGCTCAATTCCCGCGTCTACCAAGGCTCTCTTCAATTATCCCTGATTAACTTCCACGAATCCGAAAATACATTTCAAAACGTGACCACGAACGAAGCGAAGGAGCCTGCGTGGAAAATACAGCTTCTGAAGGCGATTAAGGCAGAGATAATCTGTGCGCTGACTCCAAGTCTTCGACGCGTATTCCTGCTCCCCTCGAACGCGCGAGAGTCAATTCCATTTACTCTCATAATTTGGCCGGCGACGATGAGCACCGAAATAACGAAAGAAAATTTGCCCATCGTCGTGGCCCTCTGTCTTGCCATCGCACTAATTCTGGTTCTCTTCGTCGTTTGGTTCTTAAAATTTCGACGTACGGCCGTTTCCACAAAATCGAAACCCATGAAACGCGATCAGGAGGAGAAGAAGTGAGCGGTGAGAACGTGAAAATAACTAATTCATCGTTTCCTTTGCCAGAGACAATAAGATGTTCGCGGACCAGGTGAACCAGCGCATGAAAGCCCACGAGGCCGAGAGCCGCCGGCTGGAGGCAATCGGCGCCTTCGAGCAAGGCGTCAACCCCGCCGTCTCCCACCAACCGAACTCGATCTCCCGCAGCGAAACGATCGCAGAGGTAACTCGTCGTTTTTCTCACGCATCTGTGAATCCTCCTTTTTGTAGTTCGAAAACCGAATTAACCAACAAATGGCGGAGACGAAGATTTTGGAAGATATCCGAGAGCAAGACGAGGCCAAAAACCCCAATGATGGCGATGTAAACAACAGTTTCTCCCACAGTTCAGAATTCTCATCTTTCAGGACGAACTCACTCCCACCGTAGTCCGGCATCCGCATCTGTTGCGCCACTTGCAGAAGACCGACTCAAGGATTGCGATGTACGGTGGCGAGCCGTTCTACGACGTCGACTTGAACCCGAGTCTGAAATCCGTCGAAAACTGAGCGTCCGTGGAAACAGGTTCCCCAGTCCAATCATATGTTATTTGGTGTTAATACGGATAATCTTTGAAAGGTACTTTCAGCAACATTTGGTATTTGTTGGTCTTTTGCATCGCTCTCTAAATATCTCCAATCCCACTTTCCCACCCACTTTTAGTGTTTCGTTTCCCCGAGTTCGTATTTTCCATCTTCTTATACACAGTTACTACCAGTAAAGCAAATAAAAACAATTTCTTGGCTCGGAGTGTTACTCGTCGCTGGACGAAGCGGTCTTCAAGGAACATCCGTCGTCGTCTTCTTCGTCGAGGAGCTGAAACGAAGTGAACCGATTATACACGTCAATGTCTGACAACGACAGCGAAGGTGATTTAGACGATATTAGCGCTTAAACTGAAATGTTTTCATTAACGTAATCGAATCTATTTTAAATTTCATGCCAACTAAGCGCAGTCATCTTTAATCCAATACTTTTGGGGGGTTTTAAAAACAATCTTAACGGACAACAGCTGATGTTGAGACAAGATGGAGAGCGAATTTGTTGTAAGGACTCACCTGGTTGATCTCGATCCTCCTCTGCTCCAAATTGGGCATCTCACTCAACTTCTTCTCAATTTCCTGCTTTTCCTCTGCCAGCGTCAGTCTCTGGGTGAGCGACTTGAGCTCCGTGAAGCGGTACCCTCCCTCTCCGTCGTATTGCAAGAGGTGCGTGTGGAACTTCCACAACGAGGGTCTGTGGGTGACCGTGAGAAGAGTGATGTTGGAGTCCTTGATGGCCTGGTAGATGTTCCCTTCAACGTCGATGGAGACGGCGCTGGTGCACTCGTCCAGGAGCGCGTAGCGAGGTTTGTGGTAGAAGACTCGGGCGAGTCCCATGCGCTGCTTCTCGCCCCCGGAAAGCACGTCCATCCAATCGTTCTTCGCCGACCAACCGCCTTCTCGGTCGACAATGTGCGACAAATGAACAATTTCCAGGATGCGCGCGAGGTCGGTGTCGTTCACTCCCTTCTGCTTCATCTGGGACACCGTGTCTGGGTAGATCACCTAAATATACCGTATCCCTCACTGGTCTGAATTTGTGCGAAGTACTGACCTGGTCGCGAAGAGTGCCGAGCGTCATGTACGGTCTCTGAGGGATGTAGTACATCATCGACTTGGGCGGCTTCTCCACGGTACCTCCGTACACGGGCCACAACCCTCCCAAAATGCGGAACAACGAACTCTTTCCGCATCCGTTTGGTCCGGTGATCAGAGTGTGCATCCCCGGCTTCAGTTCGAGGTTCATGTTTTTGACCACGACATCTCCGTTGGGTGTCACAATGGGAACCTCCATGAGGCAAATGTCTCCGTCGGTCTCAATTTCAACTCCTGAAAACAAAAAGTGAAAACCGCAATCTTCGCGCGGAAATGCCTTTGATGGTGGAGGTGTCGAAACGCTCTCCGCGGTTGTCGCCGTTGGGGTTCTCGCCGCTGATGATCTGTTTCTTGTAGACGCCCTTCTTCATATCGTCGAAGACTTCGAACATCTCATGGACGCGGGAAGTGTACCCAGCCAGTTCGGTAATCTGAAAAAGCGTAATTTAGTGAAAAACAGATTTTTGACGGTTTTCGATGCCAAAATCTTACTTCTTTGTACGACGTCATTAGGCGTTCCATAGCGTCCGCCGAGTTGTAGAGCAGGTTCTTGGCGGTGGCAAAGCCCCGCGTCCGCTCGCTGACGCCGCCGTCGGGGTCATCATCTGCAAGGACTCGTCAGCCGCTAATCACGCTGCCAATGAGACATACTGTGTTTCGAGTTGAACGAGAGCAGGATCGGAATGGCAATCATGGTCATACCCGTACCGGACCACACGTATTTCATGAGAAATTGTTCAAGCATAATATATGGCACGCGCTTGCGGTAGATGAGCATCATTTGTTCCTTGAGACTAGAGAAGGCTTTGGCCATTTGGTTCTTTTCCGTCTGAAACCGACCGTAGTTTAATGAACATGCTTAATCGCGTAAGATAACGATTGTTTCATCAGGCGGCAAAAATTTGTGCGATGGACGATAGCGTGAACTTCACTCGCAACGTCGTCGTTTCGTGTTTTCAGTTTTGTTGGTATAAAAAAGCACGTAAATTTTCCGCAATGTTAAAAATGCTAATTGCAACATTTCCTCCTGCTTGTAAAATTATGAAAACCAAAAGACTGATATCATGATGTTAATGACTTACGTTATGGCCCCCATAGAAGGCAATTTCTTCTGAGTTCGTGATGGCTCTGGAGTGCAGATATCTCAAGTGACCCTTTCGCTTCGCCTCTTCAGCCACCATGTGACCGAATCTCGGCGAAAGCGCTTTGAGGATTCTGGCAGTGACCATGACCACAGCGATGCCGAGAATACTGGGCACCAGGACTGTATCGCCAGCTTCTCTCTTATGCGCATAAGAGATAAGAGTAAACCTAAATAAAGGACTGGTTTACTTCGACTGCTTCTGGGTCAAGAAAGACTCACGTGATAAGAGCGATGTCGAAGATTGGCTTCGTGAGGTGCGAGTAGAGGTGGGCCACGGACTGGGTGAACATGGTGATGTCCTCGGTGAGGCACTGGTCGGCGTTGAGGAGGCGGCTGTCCAGATTGCTCACTTTGTAGTAGGTCTCGTCGCTGAAGTACTGCTTGTAGGTGACCAGCCGGGTCCGGAAGGCCAGTCCGAGGTAGCTCTCGAAGAAACGGATCATCGAGTTGATGAACGTGGCGGGGATGGCCACGAGCAGCCACTTCAGTTGGAAGGCGAACTTCTCCACGTTCCGCTGGACAATCGCTTTCACGATTCTGCCCTCCAACGCCGCCACGTAGATAGTCAGAAACGTTCTGCACATGAGAATAAGAGAGTGGATTCCTGTAATTTCAAGGTCATTTTTGTCTTTCAAATCTGTTACCAATGATTCCGGCTTCTTTGCTGAACACTCCTGGGACCATGATCTTCAAGAGGTGCTGCAGCTGCGTGAAGAATTTGGCCTCGAAACCTCGGATCTTCTTCTTTCCGCCGTCTTCGCTGCTCTCGCTGCTTTGTTTTGAAAGCGTCTTGTGCAGTTTTCTAACTAAAATTCAAAAAAGATAAAATCGTTGTCGTTTTTTGTGTTATCATCATTGACTCATGCTCACAATCACAAATTCCACCTGCACAAAACTATAGCAAAACTTACATTTAAAGACGATGAGTGTAGAGATGATCTGATAAGATACAAAAACTCCGCCGATGACCAGTCCGCCGCGCAGCACTCTCTTTCGCAGCCTGGGATCGAGGAGCAGCATGAGGATCTTTGTTGACATGCTCATGGTCGCACGTTACCCTCGTAGACACCTGAAAGGATCTTCAAATGAGGCCAGATCGACGAACATCAATAACATCTGCCGGACTGTCGGATTCGGTTCGTACGAGAACACCGCGGCCGGGCGAGGGACCAGAGTCACAAGCACCAATACTACACTGCGTGATAAGGTCTGAGCAATCACCACCCGATGGTCTGGCCCACCCGCAGCCACGCAGGCAGAGATCGTACACGCGAAGACGGACGTGAAAAACTCGTCAGCAACTCACGTGGGAGAAAGTGAAAAATACAGGAACAATCATCGAAATCGACAAAACACTTCGCGTGTCAACCGGTTGCGGCTCCCCTCACAAGCGTCGTCCACACAGGTTGCATTTCTAGCAAATCAGTTCAAAAGGCAGTGCGTCAAAGACATCACGCCCTCAATTGTGTACACTTATCATAGACTCTTCTGTGGCCTGATTATTGTCGACGACCACGATAACTAAAATAATTCAAAATGCCGTTTCTAGTGTAGCGGAGCAGGGAGTATAAGCGATCAGGAAGCAGAGGAATTCTTGCAAATGGAAGAAGGCGAAGACAAAGAGGACATAATTACGTACAGCTGAGGAATACATCTTTGTTTTGGACCAGAATCGGCTGCAAGGAAACCAAACTAAGAGATCGATTGTGATTGCGCGAGACGATTACGCAATGCGAAGCGAATTCGATCGAAGAAGGAGCTTTCGGCGGCGATCTCGCAATGATGCACTGCGTGTAAGCCTTCGCGGCTAGTGGACAAGGAACGGATGCACACTTGTGGCGTCTGCGTGTTAGCTAGCGGACGGACTCGTTTAAGCAAAAACCTGACTGCGCACCTCACTATTCCAAAAATGTTCCACGAGAACCGGTCGTCACGGAGAGTGGACAAGGTTCGAGGCACTTGTTTGGAACTTATCAGCGGCAACATGTTTATAAGTAAACTGACCGCGCGAGCACAAAAACGGTTGCGACGACTTCCTGCACACACTCGTCAGGGACGAAATACAAATAGAGCAACCCACAAACTAAATTTTGTGGTCTTGAAGCTTAAAATTTCAGCGTTTGTCTTTTGTTTTGATCATATTTAAATCACTTAAGCTTCAGTTAAATTCCAATTTTCAATTCATGTTTACAAAAATGGACTTTGCTATCTGTAGTATTTTAGGATGCCAGTTTGGAAGTTACTATGTAAATGTTTTTAATGAAAACATTGTTTCGCGAAAGCAACAGATTATGGTAGGTTTATTTTGTGGCCAAAATACTCATTTAGAGCACCAAATCAGATTAACAAGAGTTATAAAATACGTGAAATCCCCTCTGTAATAACAGAATGCAATGTCTGCTTTCCGTCTGCCGAAATTTTCGAGCGAACAAAAACAACGGACAAAACACCAACGGGACTCGAACCCGTGACAGTCCGTATGACCACACCACACATTCCAATCAAAACTGAACTTGCTTAAGTTGGCTATACTATGGCTGCGCTCATCTTTTCGGAGAGAGAAAATGCAAGAATAAGCTTCAACTCTAAATTTCAGTGTTAAATGTAGGAACATACAGTACAATACAGTGTAGCAGCACCCGTAAACAAAAAAGTTGGCACACAAACAACATACGCTCTATCAAGAAACAAAAGTCGCCAGGCTAATTTCAAAGATTAAGTTGGCGCGGAGTAACGACCGGGAGTGTTTATAATAAAAATAGTTTTGTTTTCGGTGACCAGAGACAGGTGTAAACACTAGCAGTAGCAAAGGTGTGAACACTAAAAGTTGCAAAAAATCTTTAGATTAGCCTGCTTTTAGGTTTAGAAAAGTAGGATTCAATTTGCAGCTATATGATTTTAGACTTGATTCGCCGATTCCAAACAAGCTTGCTTCAACTTTTCAAAATTTACAAAAAACTTTTTACTTAAATTGGAGTTCTTCTATGTTTGTAAATCGCGCATGCTCATTTTCATCGTTTATTATCAGTATTTGCAAATTTAAGTCGTTTTTCTCGGGTTTCTTTAATTGCTAATTTTTCCACTTTTGTTTGAATTCGTTGCTTGCAAAATTAGTTGCCCTCTTAGATCTGAATAAGATCTGACTTCTCAGAATCATTACTTCTACTTGAACTTCCACATGGAGAGAAAGACCAAGCCGGAAAGCTACCAAGCTTCAAAAAGGTCTCAGCTAAGAGTGCGCAATGGTCAAGAAGGTCAACGTATTACTCCTAACCGAATCGTTCACGGTGTCGCCGAGGGGTGTTCAAACTCAAATTTTGCCTTGTCTCCGTCGCTGTCGGCCAAGTTTGAACATAACTGCTCAAACTCGTGTCGCCATCGCTGTCACTGTCGCCGTCGCTGCCGTTCACGAGTTTGAAAAAAGCATTAGAAAAAACGTTGAAAAAGAGCACGCGCGATTTACCACCATAGGAAAATTCTGATTTAAAAAGAAAGTTTTTTCGTAAAATCTGAAAAGTTGAACCAAACGATGGAATCGGCGAATCAAAGTCTAAAATCAGCAAATTTAATCTTAGCTCAAATTGAAAACTGCACCTATCTGAACCTAAAAGCAGGCTAATCTAAAGATTTTATGCAACTGCTAGTGTTTACACCTGTCCACTCACTAGATCAAACATTGATGAAAGTTGGGTCGTTTTGCTAAGATTAATGATAATTTGAAACACTTGAACCGATTTGATGTGGTTGTTTTTGATACACTCTAAGTAAAATTAAACCGTGTACACCCAAATATACAAAGTGTGCCGTGGCCGTTCTCAAAATTCACCGGGCCACCCGTCTCTTCCATGGTTATGGCCTTCCTGTTTACTGCCTTTTACTTCTTCTTTTTGGTATTACTGCCAAGGGCGCCATTCTACCTGTCTTAGAACGTGACCGCTATTGAATGTTTTGTACCTTCTGTTTTACTCAAATCGGGCTTCTCCGAATACTCCCTGCAAGCACTAATAACCCCGAGTCGCTCTTTGAGTTCCTTGAATGGCTGCCACCTCATAATGCGTTTTCCCATATATTATTCTCCGACAGGTTGTGGGATGACTCCTCGTGAAGCAGCTTAATGGTGTAAGTGACTTTTGAATCCTTCAAACGTGTTCTATTCTGCGCATTGTTTTGTGACAAGGGCAAAATAACACCGAGGAGTCACACGAACGCATCTCAGCCGTTTTTCCAAGTTTATTTGTGGCCCTTAGCAACCTGCCCGCTCAGATATTGTTAGCTTAAGGAGAAACGGGCACACGGGAAACGAGAGAGCGAGCGAGAGCCGACGTAACCGAATTCCGAACAAAAGGCGTGCTCCGAAATACAAGGTAAACAATATGAAATTTCCGACTTTTCGCTTATAATGGAGGCGCCTAGGTCGGCCGGCGGAAGCGCCATTTGCATATTTACCCATCCACTCAATTCGATTTTTATTGCTTTGGCAATTACTTTGTAATCATAGCATCGTCGTAGGTTGTCTCGGGTCCAGCCAAGGCCAGTTTGCTTCGTTCCTGTGCCGAACCATCGTTGAGTGCGCTAAATCCATTTTGCTCATAAATTGAAAATCCGGGCCTAATTTACTTACCTTCGCGGTCAGGTGATTCGGTTAGCGACGACGTCCTGAAACGAGAGGTGGCTGTTAAATACGAATAAATTAATGGTGGCTTCAATCAGGGAGCAGGTCGAATCCTCCCGTGTGATCGATTATTTAAATGTTTCACACAGGAGAGAAGGATACTTTATATTCCCTCGAAGCCGCGCACTTGCCCGCACTCGCGCCCCGCCTTTCGGAGTTCCAGCTTTGACTGACTGCGAGAAAGTTGGATGTCTTTAAGCGTATTATCGATGAATTGGTGATTAGCATCGTGTTGTCGTTTTGTTCCGCCGTTTTGTCTCACACGTTTAATAATGATTTCTGAAATCCGAAGACGGTGGAACATCCATTTTTCTAATTGTTGCCAAATGTCTTTCAATTCCACGCGCGAGGGGGAGGGGACGCGCTTTAGAGGAAAACGTACCTGATGCTCGGGCTCGCGGTCGCCGAGAGCAGCGTCTGTTTCTCCACCGAATTCAGGCAGTTTGAGCCATGGTGGTTCCCGAGAAGACCGAGTTCTGAAATGCTAACCATTAGAGAGAGTATTTCAGAGTGGCGAAGATTGAAAACAGCGGTTAGTGAATGGTTTATGATGCGCTTAACACCATCATGACGCTTCGAGTGGTTGTTTTTGCAGTCGCCACCGTGAATCTGTCTCTAGCACTCAGATGCTTCGACTCCACAGTCCACGAACCACATCACACGGTTCAGTGCGCCAAGGGCCAGGTGAGTGGATGGGCAGAGGATACGCTGCGCTTGTATCAGTTAAAAAACGATAAATAAGTCATGAGAGTGGCGGAGCTTCTGTCATTGATAATTGGCAACATTATACGCGGGCTGTTTTTTAGTCGTGTTATGACGAATACTACGCTTATAACTCGTCAAAGGGTGAAATCCACCAGCATTTCGACCGCTTTTGCGTCTTCCAAGCACACTGTACGCAAAGAGGAATCGACAACGCGTGTATGAACCTCGAGGAGCTGGACCAGGTCGTGCAACAAACCTTTTCCGACAAAATCCGAAAGTCGCATTTGGTGAGTTCTCTAGCATTCTAAAAGTGGACTCCGGCGCGTCCCCTCATTTGCATAATTCAGATCTTGCTCTTAATTCTGTCCTCTTTTTGAGAGATTTGCGAAAACAACTCTTAGCAATTTTCAGATTAAGCCAACCCAGATTCTGTACTCGCGGTTCTGCTGCTGCGACGAAGATGGCTGCAACTCGTTCAGCGCACTCGACTCGCTCGCCCGGTTCAACGTGACTTCCTCCGCCGGCCCCCCTCAATCCCACCACTGGTCACTCCTCACTTTAACCATATCTTTAGGTCTCTTCGTCTAAAGCCTCTTCCGGCATATTTCCCGCGATTGTAAATACACAGAGAGAATAAATTATCCTACCCTCCTTGTCCAGTGCGTCGGGGATGTAATGCGCCAGCTTTGTGAGCTGTTGAATGAGTTCCCACAATTGACTCGACTTCTAAAAAATCGCGTGTGGTTTAGTGATTTCAACGCCATTTCCGATGTGTAGCAAAAGACGAATTACCTCGTGTAAGTACTTTTGGCAGAGCTTATTTTCCTCCTCCAATCGAGTCAAATGCTCTTTCTCGTTTCCGTTTCGGCGTCTGGAAAGACGGAGATTAGAAATCCCTCTAGTCCACTATACAATTTAATTACGTCGATAACTGGCGATTAACGTTTGTCGTATTTCTCCCCACCACCGACTTCATCATCCCCTTCCGATATCGCTGTTCACAACCACTCGGATTGCGCAAGAGTTCCACAACCTGAAAAAATAATTTTTGCGTTGTCTGCTTCTTGGGGCTGCAGCCATACCTTGGGCACGAAAACCAGAGATAGCGTGAGGGTTGTGCAGAAGATGATAAAGAAGCTCGTTAGGGCATATGCCTCATTGACCCTATCCTGGGACGAGGAAGCACGCAGTGCAATTAGAACGAGTAGGAGCATGAGGTACCTGCAGGATAAACGCGAGTGAGACGCCGATCACGCACATCACCACCACGTTGTACACGCACATACCGATGTATTTGCTGTCGTTCAGCGCTGGAACATTCACGTGTCGCGTTTCCCAGGCAAGAAAGCATCCGAGAATCTAAAAATATGAGGTAAGCGAAAAAGAAAGCATGGTGAAATGACCATTAGCAATCCCTTGGTGCCAAACAGAATCAGTTGGAAAATGATCGACTTTTGGCTGTGGCAGCGTTCGAGCTCGGGAATGATCAGTCGGCTTTCTGCGTACTAAAGCGACTTCCTTGCACAAAAGAAAAGCATCTCGACATACCTGGGTGTACTGAGATGAGACCGTAAACTTGAACGGCGAGAAGAAGGCCCAGAGGGTGAGGACGATGGTGTCCACAGCGAAGAGGGAGCCGACTATCAGCAACAGTTTTGAGTCTTTTATAGCTTTTTTGTTCATTCTGATGTTCGTGAATATGGAATGTACACGCCACGTCTTCGCAAACATCGACCCGAATGCGATTGTGAATCCTACACAGAGAATCCAGGTTTTGGCCTAAAACAGATTTTAAAAAACCCTTTAGACTTCACCCACTTAATTCAGATCTTTCTAAAATTTATTTTTCCAGTCAACTGTTCCCTTTTCTGCAAAGAAAATTCCTTTCGTGTGCTTTGTGTAATTTTTGCCAATTGTCGTTCCTCAAATTGCAATCACGACCGGCTGTTTTTCTTCCGGTGCAATGCTTTTCATATTTGTGCTGTTGATGGCTTCCAAAGTCTGCAGTTTCTAACAAGTGAAGTTATCCCCGCACATCATACACACCGGTTTTCTCGGAAAATTAATTAGATGATTGTTGTACTTAACAAATGGAAGCTTGAAAAAAAGTTGAAGGTGGTTGGACATAATTTAAACTGAGATCAGACAAGTTCAAACCTTGGCAAAACATGCAAGAAAAAAATCTTTGTGCCCTGCTGCATGATTTCTACCGAAAAAATCTATTTCCTCTTAGCAATCTTCCAGTTATTTTTATACCTTCATCTTGCTGAATATGCCACTGAAGGAAATGGAAATATTAATCCGAATGATAAATGTCCCTTGTATGCCTCAAATTGGACTTACATAACACAGCTTGACAAAGTTTCCCGGGTTGACAAAGCGCGTGTCAAGTCCCAGGAGGATCACAGAGATATACGCAAAGATAGATCCGACTATTATCAGATTATTCATGTTGGGACTTGACATTTTAATAAATCTGAAATGATCGATGATACAAGAAACCGCAAACTGAGACTTGTGACAAACCTGTGACTACGGTAGCGAATGTTGATGATCAGAAACACCAACGCCAGACATACCCCTATCATGGAAAGTAAGGCAGCAACAATGAAGATAATGTAAGACACATATTGGCGTTCGCGAACGACGACCGTGGAGTCCAACGGCGGCTTCCAGCCTAAAAAATGGATTTATGTTCCAATTTGTCCCTCTTCACGTACCATCTAATTGGTCAGAGTAGAGCGTAAATGAGTCCGCAGCTCCGTCGTAGGTTGCAATATTTACATACGAGTCATTGCGCCACTGATAAACATCGATGAGTCCGAGCCGTTCGTTGTTTTCGAAGCGAATCTTACCCTGAAGGCTTAGCCGCTTAGAAGCTTACGTGGAAAAATATATGACCACAAACCGTTAATCCATCAAAAGAGCTGTTATTAATTGCAGAGAGTAGGAGATCGTGAGAAATGTCTGAGGAGACACTGAGTGATCGCTTTACCGCCAAGGCCAGCGTCCATATTCCGTCGTACACGTAAGGCCCGTAAACACTGGAGTTGCAGTCGTGATTCGAGCAGACTGAAAAAAGCTCGTCCGCCACGTCGCGCACCGTCTGAAACGGTTCAGTTATATTTGGAAAATGGCGGAAAACGCAGAAACGTTATTGATTTGTAAGTCAGAAGCTGACAAAAAATTAAAACTTTTCAAACCAAAATTGAACTGTTCAAACACTTATAGTCTGAAGAGTCTAAAGTCTGAAGCAACCTTCATTCAGAATCAAAATCAGTTTACAAAACGGCCAGTTTTAAAGAGTGCCTTTCAAAGTGTTTTTGTATGGAGAAAAAATATGCACGAGGAATTTTTAAGTGTCTTTTTTGCTCACTCAGACTGCCAAGTTCCCACCTTTTTGGACAACAACGTAAGGTCTCTCTCGGGTCGACTGGACGCAAATTCCAACGCAAAATGGCCCTCCAGAACTTCACTAATCTGCTCCACCGTGCAGTTGCTCTCTTCGACGTTGGTCCACCACGCAGATTTATGATACCCGGGCAGAATCCACACGTAGTTCGAGCCAAACATTCCTTTCTCGTACGCCTCGCACATCACTCGCACGGCCAGCTCCGAATCGAAATCACCGATTATCACACGCACATCGCGGCGCTGCAATTAATTTTTAACAAATGAGAATCGGAAACGGAAATGTTGCCATTCGGGGTTGCTGCTATCTAGACAGTTCCCAACCGCGTGAATACAAAACGACCCACCTTCAGCTCAGCCAACCCCACGGCGACATTTTCGAACTCGTCCACAGTGAATCCCGCGGTGTAGATCACCTTGATGCCGTAGCCGTGTTCTAGCTTGGTCGTCAGAGTTTCATGCGGCTAAGCACGGCAATTAAATGAGTTTGGAAGATTCATTCCTACCAGAGCATAGCGGGGGTCATCGCTTTGCTTCACGGTTCCTACGCGCGTCCAGTTGAAGTGGTACACCAAGTTGCATCTGGCCGAGTTGATGTTCCGGTCGCCGGGAACGATTCGGAAAAACGTTGGATAGAGCTGAAAAGAAACGTTCATCCCTGCAATCACTCGCCCTCCGCCAGTTCGTCCTCTTCCCCTCGTCGACGCTCGTCCGTCTCTGGGGGGACACGGTCACCCCAATAGTAGCAAGCATGTTTACGTGTTTTGGAGGAGAAGAGGACGGTTTATTTATAAAATCCCATTTTTGCGACTCATGAAATAAACTATAAAATCGGAAAGGCAATTTCCTAAATTCGCGTCAATCTTGAGAGTGGTCTGATGCTAGTTCGGGACACTCCCGGCGCCGGCCAAACTGCGGCTGTTCCGCGTCCTCGCAAAACGTTCTTGTGAAAACAAAGCAGCGGCAAGGTTCAACAACACACAAATGGCCCATTTTGTATGGGCTGACCTTGTTGACTCCTCATTGAGGGGAAAGGGGCTTAAATGGGATTTAGACGTGTGCAAATTGAATTTTGTGTACGTTTAACAATGGAGTTCGTCCGAATGGGTGTCAAAGACACGGCGGCCACGAACGGTTTCTCCGGATAGATCGCTTTTCCTAGTTTTATCAATGTCGTCATAAGGAATCTCCCATTAAAAAGGACATTGATCTCTAAGTAGGCGATTCACATTTATATGCGAAGAGGGAGCGGCCAAAAATCTAATAAATATGAATGAAAAGTGACGGTCGTTTAGGGCTGCTTTAATGGCCCAAGTGAGAAGAACATGAAGAGTTTCCGGCTAGAAACAATGAGCACGAAATAATCCTCACCTCGTGAGACTCGGCGGAAGCAAATTTGGCATGAGTTTCGGCGTAGGAGAGGTGCAGCAAGTGCCAGAATTTTGAGGCCATGGCCACCGGTTCGTTGACGTTTGTGCACATGTCCCCAAACAGGGCAAACGGTCTTGGCGAGTGGTTCATCAGGTCAAAGAGAGCCTTCATTCCCATCGAAGTTTTGCACTGCAAAGGGCAAAACTCAAAATCGGCAACACGAAACCAATCTCACCTGAGTGTCCTTCAAGATCAGCTGAAAGTCTATGCCATTGAGAAGGCATGTGTTCCGGTTAATGTGGTCGAGGGCCAAGTGAATTACAGGTTCAATCTTGTCGCGATACGGTTCTGGCAAGAACACTCCCAAGGCTATGGTGCGTTTCGGTTCGCCGGGGCACTGGACGGCAGATACCGTAACCAAAACCGCTGCCACCGTAGTGGCGGTGAGAAGAGCGAGCTGTCGGCGGCCCATCGGTAGCGAAACCATCCTAACCGGGAACCAGCATGTTGATGAGCGCTGTCGGCAGCTTCACCTAAAAAAAGAGTAAAGAACGCTTGAATGCACTCAAGAAATGCCCCGCGAGCGGTGTGATCATGGTGCACTAAAGGCAGTGAGCTATGTAAATGTTTGAAGACGACTCCGACTCTATCTAATCAGATAACCATTGCCCAACGGGGACACACTTGCGCGCAAGCAAGCTGGAGGAGACAAACGAGGCCGAGGAGGACGACTATGGCTGCGACGGCCACAGAGGAGAGGCAGACTTCTTTTCGGGGATTCGAGTCGCACGGGCCAAAAGCGCGCGACAAATGTGACAATATTTCAATTTCACATAAGCACCACAGAGGGGAGGACAAGTGGGGAGTTCTGGAAAGGCGAAGACGGCGCCGAGAAAAGTAGTTTTAAAAGACAAGAAATCAGACGAGGTGAACTCGGCAAAACTGGAAGCCGATCGCGCGAAAGAGGCTGCTGGGTTCGCTACAGAACCGCCCTCCATCTTTCCCGTTCCTCGTTTGCTCCTCCAGCGCCACCCTCTCCTGCTCCAGCGCTCCGGAACCCTTAAGAGTTGAAAGAGAAGAGATCTTCGAGACGCTGTTTATCCAACAACCGTCTCATAATCGGCGGTCAGAAAGCACAGCTGCTTTTGCGGTTTACTCGGTTTCAGCAAACAAGGAAGTCGAGGTGTTCGCGAAACGCCGTCGGCGTCCAAAAGCGATACTCCTTTCCCTTTCTTCAATTAAATTCAACGACCCATTTTCGATCGAATATTCAAATTTAGACCACAGTTGGATGCGTGATCGATGAGTAGCAATAAATGGGTGCTCATAAACAGAAAGTCGCCTCAGGAAAAGAAAAATCGGTAAACGAATGAGCAACGCCGTTTTCCTATTCTTACTATGCAAAAGCGGCACGAAAACGATGGATGAGATGAGGGTGGAAATGTTGTAAAGAAATGTCGGACACAAACAAAAGAACACGTTAATCGATTCAACTCTCGACACCTTTGAAGAAGCTATGAATGGGAGAGCCCGTGTGAGTTGTGAAGGGAATAGTCATTTAAAAGAGTAAGTGGTCCCGAGACAGACACGAGAATAGGGTTGAGGTGAGCGAGGCGCCTCATCCCGCTACTCTCAGCTGCTTCCGCCACTCTCTTTCCTCAACAATCTGTGAAAAAACACATTGCAAGACAAGAATCATGGTGATTGGGCGTCGGCTGAGGTGGTTGGCCGAGGGAACAGTTGCGATGTCCGACTTTCTAATGAATGTTCCTCACGACGAACGCAACCGCTGTGCTTCCATCGGCAACCCAAATTTATAGTTCATGGCGTGCTCAGACGGATTGAACAACCCTTTCTCGTTGCTTATGATCTGGAGCAGGTGTCGTGCGGCCTTGAAACTATGACATTAATCTACTTAATCATGTCCATTTCTTTCATGATTACACGCCGATTTATGGCTTGTTTCCTAACGGAGAACGTAGTTCTCGGGACGCTCTAGATCAAATCCGTCGTAACACACAAGAAATAGTTTTTTTACATTTTGAAAGACTATTTTGCCACAAATTTCCAATTTTTATATGGTTTTCGAATACTAATCTTTACGAGCAGCACAAGGACAGCCAACTGACCCATTCCAATGAGCGATTCCAGGTACAAAGTTTATTTATTCTCTGTATGTCGTGTTAACATTATAAAGCCACTATTACCTTCTACTAGAGAGAACAACGCAGCGGTCCTCTAATAATGTGGATTTCCCATTTCAAATTAGGCAAGAATCGAATATTCGGCTTTTCAATTTCTTTCCTGCCGGTACAAGCTTGACATATACGTCGGTTTGCAAAAAGCCGTCTGTCTCCCTTCTTTCGTTTGCATAGCGATGCATCGTAACCTTCTAACACTGACGAACGGCTAAAATAAGCAATATAGTGCCTCAAAGTTAGCCGAATCCGTGAATATATTCCCAGATCGCCTTCGAAAAATGATTCCACCGCCGTTTTCCCTAAGAAATGGGGAAAACTGGATCTCGAAACGGGCGAAATACCGAAATGTCCGTGTGACCCATGCGAATCGATTCCTACGCGGCAGATCCTCCCGGAATAGTCTTCCGACTCCTCGAATCCGCATCCTACCTCCGTCCCCGTCTCGTCGCTCCGCACGCGAATCCGGAGGTGAGAACGAACTTCCAAACTTCGCCTCGGGCGGAACATTAGCCCACACGCGGCTGAGTCCCGAGAAGATTGTATTGCAGACGGCAGATCGGCGTTCTGTTATTGCAATGTGGGTAATGCTGGCGTCTTCGATCGCGCGCCGCGTTCTGAGAAAAATGCGTTAG
This sequence comes from Steinernema carpocapsae, assembly GCA_000757645.3. Classification (NCBI taxonomy): domain Eukaryota; kingdom Metazoa; phylum Nematoda; class Chromadorea; order Rhabditida; family Steinernematidae; genus Steinernema; species Steinernema carpocapsae. Next base: position 13,681,234 of record CM016762.1, read on the forward strand.
AAGAAGCGTCCGACGCGGCTTCCTCCCGATCAGCTGATCGGATGCGATGCGAAGAAACTGCGAATGACGGACGCGATTTGTTGCAGTTCGAGCCCATAAATTCTCTTTGACCGCACGCACTCGATTCCGCCGCTCGCTCGTCCGCTCCCGGTTTCAGCAAAGTCGAGTGACTCGATGCTCACGATTGATCGCTACAAAGTACAGCTGACCGCTTCGCGATTGGTAGTCGCGTCATCATTCGATCGAATGTTGTTCGGCACGCTGGTGGGTCGATTCAGTGCTTCAACCGTTCGCTCCAATTTTCTCGATTTTTACGCTTGCTTCTGAATCCATTTTTTCGAGTATTGCATTTTTTCGGACTTTTCAACTCATGCACTTCTATCGATTGATGAAATACGCCTAGAATTTTGGTAGTAGTATTCGGCGAATAGCGAGATGGTAGTAAATGGACTTAGTAGGGCTAAAGGAAGCCCGGACGGTTATTGGTTACATGGTTTAGAAGTCTGGTGACTGGCGCGTCATGCAGTGGACACGTGGAGCCTGCCACATACTCCGCACCAGACGCCCAGCAGCAGCAACGCACAGTTGCGACGGCTCTTCGCGAGTGTCGCGTGTGGTGCGTGCGTAGCGCGATAGCGATTGCGTTGACTAGTAGAACAGACCGACGCGTGAATCGATACGCGGGTAAATCGACGATATTGCTAACCAATATTTTATTTCTTTCAGAAAACGTCTTTTAATATGTCCTGGATTTGGGACTGGTTCAGCGGTGTGTTGAACTATCTTGGTAAGCACAAATTAGTTCTTGGAAGTAGTTGTGTTGGTCATGTTTCAGGTCTTACGAAAAAGAATGGCAAGCTCGTCTTTCTCGGACTCGACAATGCTGGTAAAACCACTCTTCTTCACATGTTGAAGGACGACCGCATGGCACAGCACGTTCCCACGTTGCATCCTAGTTCGTTCTTATTGTTTTGTCTCTGCTAATTGCGTTCTTTTGTAGCATCGGAAGAACTTTCTCTCGGTGGAATTCGATTCACCACGTTTGACTTGGGAGGTCACGCGCAAGGTAGACCTCTGAACGTTGATTTCATATTTCATCTGTTCTTCGTTCAGCTCGCCGTGTTTGGAAGGACTACTTCCCGGCTGTGGATGCTGTCGTGTTCCTCGTGGATTGTGCCGATACGGATCGTATACAGGAATCGAAGGAGGAGCTGAGCAGCTTGCTCGCCGACGAACAAGTCGCCCAATGCCCTGTCCTGGTCCTCGGCAACAAAATCGACAAGCCGACCGCCTTGTCCGAGGATTACCTGAAGTGGCATCTTGGAATTTCTCAAATGTGTACCGGCAAAGGACAGGTTGCTCGCAACGATTTGGCCACTCGTCCCCTGGAAGTTTTTATGTGCTCTGTTCTGAGGCGTCAAGGATATGGGGAGGGATTCCGCTGGCTCTCCCAGTACCTCGATTAGACCTGATGTGCTTGCGGATTAATGATCAGCATACTAATTGTATGATAATTGAACTTACTAAATATGTGATAATTGCGTTCATATAAAGATTTTTGTGTGGAACTGTTGTCGATTTTGTGGTTCGATGAAGTATTTATCTCGCGCAATCAACATCGCACTTGTCTGGCATCCGTCACAGGTTCGGCCGTCGCCCGACGTCTGAGACGATTATAGTCTGTTCTTTTTTCGATGTGGAGTGCGACCGCCAAGTAGTACATTTTCGGCTTCGCTGAACGTCTTCAGCACAGCGAGAAACCATATTTCACCCACAACACGCCGAAACCCCGGAGAATCGCTTGACCGTCGCTCGCATTGCAAACCGGCGACGCTCGCTTGGTGCCGCCGCGAAATTCCAGATCGAGTTCTCCGGCCCGTTTCGGATACGGTCGCACTCCACAACAAAAAAAAACTACCCGCCATGAAAAGTCGCCGCCGCTTTTCGCACATTTCGCAGGACTTTTCATAGTAATTTCGATGGTTCCACCGCGATCGCATTGCACTCGCAAGGAGGCGCGGAAGGTGACTTCGAGCGACGCCAGACGAAGTCGGAAGATGGTTCGAATCCGTAGCATAAATGAAACGATTGTTTGTGAAGCACTGCATTTTCCAGAATACCACTGCAAATGATGGCTGATGTGGTGTGTACACATTATTAAAGAAACCTTGAGCGTTTTCTTCATAATGGTTGATGACAATTTAACGGTTTCCGATACAAACTTCACTTCGCGCGGATTCATTTATAGGTTGGAGTGTTGAGCGAACGTACGAATAGTGCACTCGCGGTGCGACCATGGTCCTACCACGATACTTTCCAAACGAATGTTCGAAATTTCTCTTGCCTGCGTATCATACTTCTCACAGCTAGTGTTGAGACGCTATGCCGACATGCTCCTGTGACTTCTTTTGATGATATGCGATGATAAAAATGGGAGACTATTTATCCCTGGGATTCAGCAAAGCAGCCTTCTGGAACAACGGGCTTCTGCATTAACTTTGGGGAGCTTGATATCTGAAATTCATTTGGGAGAAAACCTATTTTGCTTGAAAATGTCGTTTACTGGTATTGAGTGGCATGTTCGTCTGTGCTGAATGGTTTATTCAGCCAGCTATATTTCGAATTTCTGTTCCGACGCTAGTCTTATACGCATATAATGCCGTTTTTGGTATTTCTTGCACGAAACATTTTGTTAATTGATGCTTCTAACGATGTCTTCGTGTCCGTATTGCGCTTCCAACGTTCGCGGAGCACATTTTCTCGTTCGTGCTGCTCATTTTCGAACGGTTCTTATCGGAACGCTTTTGTGGGTTGCTGCTTCGCGTTTCGTCTTCGACGTGTTTAGGAAAGTTGCAAAACTCTATGTTTTAATGTTCTCTTTTCGCGATTGATTTTCAATGTTCACGCTCGGGTTAAAACCGCTAATGTTCTTCCTGCTTTAGGTATAAATTATCCTGAGTGAGTAATCCTCAATAATGTCCGACGGAGTCGTTACTATCCGTACCCGCAAGGTGCTCAACAACCGCCTTCTTGCCCGCAAGCAAATGGTGAAGATTTCGTCCATTAGTTTAGCATTTCATGTGCTCCTTTGAAGGTTGTCGATATCGCCCACCCCGGACGTGCTTCCATTCCCAAGTCCGAGCTTCGCGAGCGTCTGTCGAAAATGTACAAAACCACCTCCGACGTCGTCGTTCCCTTCGGCTTCAAGTGCCAGTTCGGAGGCGGAAAGAGCACCGGATTCGCCCTCATCTACGAATCTCTCGACCTCGCCAAGAAGTTCGAGCCCAAGTACCGCCTCAATCGCGTATGTCTATGAATCTGTATCGATTATTTTCATTTTCTCCGATTTTAGTTGAACGGCACCAAGGTCGAGAAGAGCGGTCGCAAGCAGCGCAAGGAACGCAAGAACCGTCAGAAGAAGTTCCGCGGAACCAAGAAGGCCGGAGTTGGTGCTGGAAAGAAGTGAGGTGTACCCTGAGTCCCAACCTTGTTATTGTTTTTTAAATAAAAACGTGTTGAGTTTTCTTAATGAATGTCCGGTTGGCTCTATCACCTGCGTATTTCGACTAGACCCGGCTTGGTGCTCATTTATTTGGTCTGATCTCGCCCCTACTAGGACTCATATTCGGCTATTGGTTCTTTCTACTGAACTCCTCTATTGCGAACTTGTGGTATCCTGTCGGTTAATTTCGAAACCATTGACACTGCATGAATAGTCGAACTATTTCCGCCTTGGTTGTGAGATGAACAGCTGAAATTCTCAGTGTTTGTGTCTTTTAAAGGTAAAGAAGGATGGGTCCATAAACAAGAGTCAATTCGCTCAATAGGGAACTTGGTCACCATTTCCCGGTGTAAGAAAAATCTCTAATGCAACGTTATGTGGTTTCCCAAGAATTCGGTAGGAGATTGATTTGGATTCTACGATTGGCAACGTTATGGAAACTCCGACCTTACCTATGAGTTGCGTCACATGCCACACAAAAACCAAAGGAGATAAGTATAAATAGTCGGAAGTATTTCGGAGCCGTGAACTTCTACAAAATTTCCTAATCGGGTCTTAAAACAAGAAGTGATTGAGAACAAAAGCCTACGTACCAATCTGCCAACCCAAACCAACAAGCTTCTCTTGTCAAGGAGATAAATGGGAAAGTGCGGCTTAGATCACATTTTCGCTCTTCAAGAACATGCGCTTCCATAAATGTTGTCCTGTTTTCTGAAAACATTGAATTTATTTCGCGTGGGTTTTCAGGAAAACCAGTCCCACAAGAATTGTGGAAAGAAACTAAATATAGGTATTATTTCGTTCTGAGAAAAGGGGGAACTTTCTAGCATTCCGAAAGTCGACATGTAATTCAACATTTTCAAGTGGTCTCATGCGATATACCCAAAGGATTGGAAACGCTTGAAAAGCTTCAACCACCTCTATAGTGTTTTCAAACAGCTCGCTGCATGAAAATATACTCACAACCGTATCCGTTCGGACAAATATCGGGCGAATCATCACCGAAGGATTTCCACACCGGTTCATGAGCATCTTGTTACACACAATTTCTATCGTTAAATGCTTGATTCCAACAATTCCTATGCTTTCAGACTCGAATTAGGACTGCAAGTATACACCGTATCAATTTGGCCCACTTCTCGGAATAGAATGAAGCGATTCGAAAATTGAAAATTCTTTTTGTCTTTCAAAATGAAAAACTTATTTTGAAGTTAGCGACCGCTTAGCTCAAGAACGGCTTTTGGAAAAAAATGGAGCGGTCGGTTTTGACATCGCAGCGGGTTTTCTTAACGCTGCCTGGTTAAATGGGAAAGCATTGACGAAGTATAAGCACAAACAAACAGTCCAAAATTGACGAACTCATGATCTTATTGTCGGACCGCGATCACCTTGACGAATTTTTCGAAAATTGCTAAAGACGCTAACGCCGCAGGCGCAGGTTTAATATGGAGAATCACGTTTTTAGGCGACTCTGGCGCTTTTGCCACGGTTTTCGACTTGTTTACGGGAAATGGGTGAGTCAGGAGAACCGACGAGTTGTAACGACGACTCGGCAGCGTGTTTTGAGCCCAATTTTGCCGAAATCGGTGCGTTCTTTGGAGCTCAACATCGTTTTCAAGCGACCACTGTCAAATATCAGCCACGGATACCTATTCTTCGCGAACTATGAGAGTTATTTAATGTTTATTCTTTTTCTTCTGTTTATAGAAAAGAACACGTTTAAAACCAAAGGAACAATGCGGACGCCTGGGTCCGACAATATTTAAAAGTACCAATACAAACAAAACTCCCGTCCAAACGTAGATTTCCGGGCAGGAATGTCCACATAATTTTAACTCGTCGCACTCTTTCCACCTCAACATTTGCTGGCATCACAAATACAAATTTTACTCTTTGAACTTGAATGCCAACCACTTGTAAATTGAGTCGTCAAAGATTCGAAAAACAAACTTTAGGCGCAAACCGTGTTTAGTAACCGACCACAGATCACTTAAAACAAGTATATCTACTAACCTCCATAACGGCAGACATTTTGACCGCCGCTTGTCCAATGAATTCGCCAAATATGTCGAAGTCACCCACACAACAAGAGATTAACGACGTGAGTTAAGAAAACAAGGCCTGTTTCTGCCCACCCGATTGATGTAAGCGAGTCCCAGAACGCCGCTTAAGCCGGCATTCACATTTTACCCGTCGGCTTACTCAACTTACGAGGTCTCCAGGCGATTCGATTGACGTCCGTCGTTAAAAAACAAGCCTTCGAGAATTACCACTTGTCTCGCATTATCGCTTGTCTGCTTTTACCGTATCTCTAGGATCCGGAGTCAATACAGTACGGGACAAAATGATGGAGGCACCCATATTTTTCCTCAAATTGAGCTTTGGACAAACTTTCACGCAAAGTGAATTACATCACTGGAAAGAGCGCGCAAAATAACGGCAGAGCGCACAGAATGTCTAACAATTACAAACATTTCTTGATTTTTTTGAGGACTCGTTTGAAGATGGCCAAAGTTTGTCAGTACAAAATGATGAAGGCAGTCGTTCCAAACTTGTTTTAAATGCATTTTGAGCGCAGAGCAACTGTGCGCATGCGTTTCCCTAGAATTTTTGGCGAGTTGAAAAAAAATATTTCAGGAACACCCTTTCTAGACCAAGGCCAACCCGCGTGCCAAATTTCAAATTCTAACTCGTGGGACACTTTTGGAGGTTCCCTTGTTAGAAGAGAGTTGCCAAACCATCAATTGAAATATGTAGAAGGGCTCAGAGCAATCAAACAATGAATAGTGCTTAAAAATTGTTTGAAGTACGTCTCTAAGACATCAGAACCCTGTTTTGATAATAGTTTTCAATCCAAACCAAAGCAAAAAACAGTTTTCAAGAGGACTGGACTGACAATATTCTGTAAGGCCATCACTGATGATTTAGAAAAAACGTTTAATTTCCATTTTAAAATGCTTTTTTGAGTCTTCACGCCAAAATGAAGACCTTCAAAATAAGTGTAAGTTGTCCGCCAAGGAGATTCTCGTTTTCTGCTCTTGTGCTTCAAATATGCAAATAATGTTTTGGGTTACACATTACAAATGTCAGGTTCAGTTCAAAAGTTCACCGCTTCGACGTGCCGCCTCGGTTCCCAGATGATAGGACTGCAGCCATCTCCACTTCCGCAGGTTGCGACAGGACGACAGAGCACGAGAATGCCCGCGCCCGTCGCTCCCATCTTCGTCATCCTCTCCGTAGTTCGTTGCTGGTGGCGTTCTTCGTCCGTTCTGTCAATGTGACGATGCCCAGCCACAGCGTCTATATAGTATAGTACACGACTGTTCGCGCACCGTTTATCCAGACCTCTCCCGAGCATCTGAGCGTGACCAGACAAGACGAAGGCTCTCGATGACGGAAGGGTAATTCGGATGTTTGCAAGAAAGCATCATGCACATTAGTCATTTTGACTCAAATCCGAACTCTTGTTCGACGGCTCACGCAACGGTTTGATTGTTAATCTGCGTTGTTTACTTTCTTGCAATCCGCCGCTGCCTCCAGGACTTCTATTTATGTACCTTCTCGGTTCTCCGTTTATAGTCTGCACGTGCTCGCCGCTCACCGCGAGTTCTCTCTGGTCAATCAGAGCTACCCGCCGTTTGCTCTAATCTTTAAATACCAACGAGAAGTTCGGGAGGCGTCGCGCCGAGGTAGCCTCATCCATTCTGATCCCCTTAAAAGCCAACTTAAAGCCATCCCGCATACATACAGTGCCGGTGTTGCAATAAGAGTCTCGACCAGCCATCGTTCCAACAGCCGGCGCTGCTTATTACTCACTCACTGCCGCACGGTACGATCTGAAGTACGTTATCACGGTTCCGACTTCCCCCACAGCTTGTTAGTTCACACGCAAAGACCCATGTCTCCCCCACGTCTCTTCCGTCGTTTGTGTCCTTCCAAATGCACCTGCTCAACTTCGCGACCGTTTCAGATTCATCGACAACCTCGTAGTCGATGGTCTCTTTGAGTGACTTCGTTCTTAATTAGCCTCCAGTCTACGTCTGTCGCTCGTTTCCGGGAAGTCGTCCTTACCAATGGTAATCGTCTTTTTTTCCTTTGCACCTCCACAGTCTTCGTGTCGATTTCGCGACTCCGAAGCGCTTTTTTCAATACTAAACAAATCTCCCAAATTGTTGCACTTCCACATAAGTCATTTAAAAGCCTTTTAAATTAAAAACCTTTTGACTGCCAGAATGAGCCATATAATGAGGTAATGAAGAACTTTTGTACTTTTTGCAAGGTTATTACATTTTAATTTTCGACTGATTGTCTAAACTTACAACTCAGCCGAACTTAAAATAACTCTTTAAATTCAAAAAACCCTGGGCTACGGTAACCGGTAAAACTGACATGAGGCAGAGTCTCATCGAACAAGTGGGAGCCTTCGGAGACAAGAGGTTGGATTTGAGTCAAAATGACTAATGTGCATGATGCTTTCTTGCGAACATTCGAATTACCCTTCCGTCCGCCGGCGCATTAATCAGTCCGTTTTCGCTCTTTCTAACGCGTTCGAATTTTAACAACGTAGTTTTCTTCTCACCGAGAAACGTGTGGGCGGCTTGGCTTAAGCTCACGTCTTGTCCCCTGACCACCTCTCGCCTCTATAATAACCTTGTGATTCACCGCCGAATCAATCGTGGGGGAACGGAGTCAGCGTAAATATCGACTCACGCGACAGCAAGTTCTCTATGGTATATGGTAATTAAGGTTAAGCCATGTGGGCTTCTGACGTCAATGATACCTTAAGAGAGCAGCGTTTGCACACTTACGAAATCACTCACGAAATAACACGCAATCTGATCTCATCTCACATAAGACATTTGGTGTTTAGAGCAAGTTCAAGGAGGAGATCAAAGAGGAGGTGCTGTTCCGGAAAAGCCAATTTGGTTGGGTAACGTGATCTATAAATTTCCTATTCAAATTTGTTGCGTTTTTAGCGCTGGAAAGAGTGTTCCGTCCGTTTGGACTTGAAGGATCAAACGTTCAATTACACGACGCACCACTTGATCGGAACTGAAAATGACCCTCAGTCGCCTGAATGTGCCAAGGTCAGTTTATACGTTGCCGTGTGCACCGAAGCAAGGTTAACGAGGTGCCAAAAAAGGTGCGAGCGCATATGGTGGGACGCGGCGTGGGGTTCTCGGACGTCCCACCACGACGCTAATTCGCTGCGGGCGTTTTCTGAATCACTGACCGAAATTCTCCGTTTCTGCGTCTTCTTCTGTCTTGCTCGCTCGCCCTTCTCTGTCTAAAACGTCTCGGCCTCTTTTATTCAGTGATGACCGTGAAACAAATGCGAATTAAGTGGATGACAATTGTTTCAAAGCTTCATTTTGTCACGCGCAGCCTGCCGGCTTTGTAGGGACCACCACGGAGGCTATTTAGTAATTAAACAAATGATGGTTCGCCGCCATGTTTTGATTGCCGTGCCCCGGGAATCGGCATTGCTCTTTGGCAATTGCTCTCGTTGCGGTCGCTGTGAGTGCTTTTTCGTAGCCTCAAACAAATGCTACTCGGCCCTAGAATTTGCCCATTTCACAAGCTTTTTAAGTAGTGCAGAAAATACTTTTGATAAATGGCTTTCCGCTTACGGGGTCAACAACTAATTCGTTTCCATGGGTCGACAGCATTAGCACCTTTATGGCCACCACGTGTTCTGGTCTCAGTTCTGGAACCGTCCAAATCTTGGAGACTTTTGATGATAGGCTCAATCCAAGCAAAGCTGTTCTGGATTGCCCCGACTCTTTAGTCGCTTGCCTCCAGCTCATAGCTCTCATGTATCACCACCAATCCACAAACTGCCAATTAGGTTCAACATCGGACACGAGCGGAGGCCCTAAAAAGGAGCTTGTTCCATCGTTTCCTTAAAGTTCTCTCTTCCGATAAGTCTTACTCTCGCTCCCTTAGTGCAATTTTCGGTGTGCTTTCAAAGACGTGGAACATCGGAGAAATATTTTTGTTTGTTTGGCTATTTTTGGATTTTTGCGTTCTGGTTTTTCTTGCGAGAGCAGTCTGGTTCGTGGTTGTAATTAGTGGAGTCTAGATTAAATAAAGTAGTACTTGACGGGAAAGAAGCGGGCGCGCATGCTTGTATCCGTCGGGCTTTTGCATTTCGCCGCGGTCGAGAGTCCGCGTTTCTCATTTTTTGTGAATGAAAACGTGCAATGAATGAACGGACGGGAATGTATGAATGAAGGACGGCGGCGGCGGTGGTGGTGGTTCCAGCGACTCATAGCCACGAGATTCCGGATCTCGAGTCGGTCGCATGGTCCAAAGTCAAAAGAAGTCGGAGAAACCCTAGTGATTTCGTCGTCGCGGCGTTCGTGGCCTCATGAATGAATTGAGCGGAAGATTGATGGAGATTGCAAATGGAATGTGCACTTTGGGCTTTGTCGAGAAATATATATAGAGAAGAGTGAATGAAGTGAGGAGAAACGATCGGCCGCTTGGTCGTAATGCAACACCAATTATATAATCGAAACTCTAGTGGGAGTTCTTTGTGGTGGCAGAGCAGTTAGGCGACATTTGCGTACGCTTGGATCATTTCGTTCCTTAACACCTAATTAACTTGCGGCCTGTTGGCGTTCAATGGAGTGCGCGTCGCGCGAAAGATAAATTATTCACAAACCTTCAAGCCAAAAATTTATGGATGAATCGTTACGGTCGTTATTGTCTTTATGGGTCTAAGAAAGTACTTTTTGTTGCTTTTTAAACACCACGCAGAAAAAACGGAGAAAAGGAGGTTTGGCTTTTACTCACATTCACGGCTTAAGCAGAATCTATCCTGGTCCTCTCCTCTTCGATTTCACTCGGTTCTTTTTGCGCCCGGCATCTTTTCTGCGAAGAAGGATTGTCGATTTTTGAGGCTCATCCGGCAGAGATTGGACCTTTATCCGAACATAAATCTTCATTTGTACCACAGAGAGAGAGTAGATTATTATGTTCTTTAAGAGCGGAAACGGTGGTAGAAGAGAAAACCACTTTGAACTTGGTCTCGAGACGTTTGAGTGCGCGGAAAGGTGCACGCACGTTCGAGAACGGGCACCAACGGTCGACCCTTCTCAGCTGTTCGTATCGTCTTCTTGTGTCTCTCCCGTCGTTGGGTAGTCGTCTGCACATCGTCGGCGCTGTGCTTTGTCCGATCGATTGATCCGTCCTTCGCCGGTCTCCTCTGTCACCATCTCCTCCACCACCACAGCCAATTGATCGCTCTCCTCTTTTTCCTGCTCATCCATGGGGATTCAGCGTTTCATTTCGTGCATGTACACCATCGCTTCAATCGTCACTTCTATAACTCTAACGTTGATTCGCCAATGCTCGATTTTTAGGCTTATTTGTTTGTTAGTTGGCTTCGTCCTCCTTTCTTCCACAATGTGACCACAATGCTGTTTTCTTGTTTTGACTCCTAAGGGAGCACAGTCGTTGACGAGCAATAATTTGCGTCGCTGAGTTGTTTTGAGATGGATATACTGTAAGCGGTGGTGGTGCTAAAGCCAAATTTTGTTTTGACGTCGTGGGTTCGTTTCGCGCAACGGATCGTCGACAGGCTGCCGCCACCTGCCCACTCGATCCCGCTCGCTTGTTTCACTGAAAAAGCGTGGAGCAAGACTGACTGTTTAGTATGTATTCATATAAGACATCCATGTTTGTGTAGTTCGCTTCGTCACTCACACTCTCACGCGAAGTCGCAGAGGAAGGAGCGTATTGTCGTGGGAGACAATGAATGGCATACGTACCCGTGTTAATTACGAAATTAAATTTTGCGTTAGCTTATGGTTTTTACGTTTGATGGCGCTGCTCTTACATTGACTTCGGTGCGCTGACGTCGGCGCTCGGACTCAATTTGACATTGTGTGGAGGACGCAATCTCTGTTCCCTGATCGGCCTACAAACTCTCTTTCAGGTTCCTCAACACGGCGTCCATTGGAGATCCATTGACCTTAACGACTTCTCAGTGGCCGGATTGCGACAGAAGTCAGGCCGATGTAGATTCGGTTTCGTGGTGAGCTCTCCTGTTTTTGTTTTGCTTTTAATTATTTTCGCAGTAACTTTTGTTTCAAACAAACAAGTCCTTTTCCTTTCTTCGCAGCTCATTATAAATGCGTCTTTATTAGAAGGGTCGTCTCTCCTCGGAATCTCTCTGCTTGCTCTGTTTGAGGGTTTTGCAATCTAGATGTTCGCGGGAGCCTGACTCACGCCACCACCTTTCAAACTGACGAATGGTTTACATGAGTCGGTGGTTTTGTGAATGACGCGCTTGCAAAACCTTTGTTCTTGCGCAAAAAGCTATACAAAACAGTAGGTAGCCTTTGAAAGCTTTCCAATCTACGTGGGAATCCTGCGCCCTCTTATGAAGAGGTCGTTTGAAGCGTTTTCCTATCATGTCTAAATTTGTTTTGCTTTGCTCAGCTTTGTTTTCACCGGCGTGTCCGAAGACGTGATTTGCGCGCCTCCAATAATTTAGATCAAGGCGCAAACATTCCAACTTTCGCCTTTTGAAAACAATAGTCTGCGAGAGCCAGTGACAAAATAAAGTCATTCTCTGCAACGTCCTACAAAACATCGTTCTATTCCTACTCAAGTATCCTCCTCTCGTGATCAACCCGCGCGCGGTTGCCATTTTCTGGTTCTGGCTGCAATATTTCTGTGGTCCCCGTCTCATCTCTTCTTCCATTCGCCGTGTTATCGCTTATTTTTGTGATGCTGTTTTCTGCTTTTTTTCTTTCGACCACAATGTATAATTCAATTAATTTGATTTGGCCATGATCGGGCCACCGAGGTGTCCCTTTGAGAGCGGAGAGGTTGTTGCACACCATGCGATAAGGGATAAAGCTGCCATAACGAATGTGTCGCTCCTAAAACCCCCGCAGGCCATCTTTCAATTTTCTACCACCCGAGCCCCACCGGTCGCTTTATGTCGGGTCGGATTAGTCCAGGGACCACAAGCTCTGCCCTTTCATGCAACAGGAGGGATTGCCTTTTGATGCCCCCTTAATGTCGCAATGGGTTTTTTTAGTTTACTCGCGCGTCGCCTCTCGGCCTTTCAATTGTACGAGGCATAAAATGTGCACCGTAAACGACTCTTTTGCAACCTCCCTCGATCCTGAACTTCTCTTACTTGAGCCTTATTTCAGCTTATAACGCCGCAAGGAGTTGTCAATTTCGGAGTGCTGAGCCGACAGGCGATGGAAGAATGGTTGTCGGCACTGAAGTCACTGACCTCGGGCAGTGCTCACCATGAGAAACAGGTACGTTCCTGCGTAAATCTGAGCCCAAATTCACATGCTCGAGCAAAATGTAGCGCGAAAATCCACGTCGACGCCTGTGTTTATTGGGACAAAACAATTCAATTTGTCCATAACCCAGTTAGGTTGTGGCCGTTCATTGGCAGAACATTTGTATTTGTGCCGCCATATTACAGTACCGTTTTGTACGATCCAGTCCCGAGTCAGAATCTTTTCCCTATAAACAACGTCGTTTAGCAAGAATGTCTGAATTCCAGATTTTGAAAGCCTTTGCACTTAAAAAGCAAACTACTATATTCTGGTCGGGATTATCCGGTTGCCTCATCAAAGAGCAGCTAAACTTTCCGTGTTTTCACCTGCTAAGTGTGAACAGAAGGTGCGCGAGAGGCGTTAATTCATTTAATTAATTCATTCATTCATTCACGAGTTCCTTCGCTCGTACTTTCCTAATGGCGGCTTTAAAATTTATGTGCAGTTTGGCAAAGCGTTTGGAGAAACCAACTGTCCTGCGTGCCGCCAAAAACGGTATCAGCATAATACTAATTACTTGTTCTTTTCAGTTTTATGGAGCACTAAAGCAACAGAACCATAATTACCCAGTTCTTAGTTGAACGTCCCACACTCCCTCTTTATTTTTGTTTGTGGCGTCAGAAAGCCAAAAGATTCGAAAAAAACGGACTCGGACGCTATTTTAACCAGTTTCCAGGAAATTGAACATTAAACCCATTTAGACTGAAAAAGCCGAATTCTATGGCCATTAATTGCAACCAATTAAGGGTCATTTCTTCCTTTTCCTTCCGAGCTTCATTAATGGTTTACGGTAGGTGTGATGTCTGAAAGACCAAAGATTCTGAGTGGACCGCTCCCCTTCTTCCGCTCAAATCTATTTGGGTGGCTGGATTCGAAAGAACCAATAATCAAGCCACTCCTAATCACACCGTTCCTTACATAGAATGAAAGTAATTATCCCAGGACCAAATCTAAAATACCATTTTGGAAGTGAAAATGGACTGGAATGGCCAGCTACAGTAGGCGTGCCCAGTCCCTTCCACGCTTTAACGGGTATTTCGTCTCATTTAACGCGGATTTCGCTCGCTTTAAGACGCAAAAAGATGCATTCTGTAGAATTGTTAAGTAAACGACTAATTGATCTTAGAAGAGCTATTTTTAACAAAGACCAGAAATTTCTCATTTCACTTTATGAATAAATTTCGACCCTTTAAATGTCTCGTAACAGTAAAGCTGCTGGCGGCGCGGCGCTACAGTATCCGTCTGAGAGAGCGCTCTAAAGTGTTTCTTCCACGTAAGCCACTCTCGGCTGGGAAGTAGCAGAGGGCCGACTTATTGTATTCTTGCACGCAATTTTCTTTCAAGTTGAAGCTTGAGCATTTTCTGGTTGGAACACGCACAGCTCATCTGCTTCTTCTTCCACATCGATTCCGCGTGGCACTTCGAGAGTTTTTGCAGCTCCGAATTCTTTACCAAAGGCCATTGAGCCGTTCGCCATGTCAATTGTCACCAAAAGGACTTTTCGATTTTTGCAGAAGGGATATTTCTTCAGCTTCTCCGGGTGCCTTTCCGGCTTTGGATCAACTGAGCCAGACTGCACTTTGCCAAAGGAGTTATTATTGTGCGCATTTTCCATGTTTTTTTGCCTCGGAATCCTTTCGTGCTAAATGTTACAGCGTGCACTTTTCTGCACCGTCTGCACGCTTCGCATGGCCGCGATTCCCATTTTCTGCCCGGATAATATATGTGTATTTGTGGTGACGAAGCAGTGAGACAGTGCTTTGCTGCACACACAAACGTTCAAACAGAAAAGAACTGACGTCCGTGCCCCGCAGGGGACGCCCGCCGGCCGTTTCCGGTGCGGACCGAGGAATCTGGCTGCTCCCTGACTCGCAGATAAACTTGTGCGACAGGATAAGCCGATTAAATTTAATGGTTTAGGTCGCGTTTATATTATGGGACTGTTTTGTGGATGAGCAGATGACGGAAACCACGGATGAGTCAGACAACAAGTTTAAAGGAACCCGTCACTGTAGTCCTGCGAGCAAGTTCGCGTTTGCTTTCGCAACATCCAGCTGCGTTTTTCCCTTGTTTTCCAGGAACATCCAACAATCGCAGTAAATTACGAGTTTCTAGTCGACACTTAATGCGATTGAATGTTGACGTTTCGAGCTCTAGGCGCTTTGGATCTATGGTCATTTCTCTGCTTTTTGAAGCACACCTGAACCCCAGAAACTTGTTAAAACTCGAAATAGCTTTAGTGAGACTACTGAAAGCGTATTTTGTGTGATCGAACGAGGGTGTCCTTGTAAATCAATGTAATTTGTTCTTTAGTACTTTTGAGCAGTTGATTTACCTCGACAACCTTTCCGAGCTTCAACTCTCTCAGGTTATTTGTTTACGTCACTAACTGAGAAGAAAGCGAACAAAGAACGGCTCTACGAATAGACCCGGATGGTATTGTTAACCTTGACCACCTTAACGAGATGCGCCTGCAGCTGAATCTCAGGAATAAACAAGCTGCTCGGCTCTCAACCCTACGCGTCCGGTTTAGGATCGACCTCCCCGATCCCAGGCACTCCGCACGCCCCCTCGAGCGGACTATGGAAATGGTTTGATATCAATTTTTCCGTTGCCGCCGCTCTAGGGCTGTTGCACATTCGGTCCCCCGCTAACTATATGAAATCGACGAACGCCTAGTTTAATCTCGAAATTGTGCTTTTTTGACGGTCTTGTCGAAAACACAGAAAATCTTTGCGAATGGGGACCAAACAAATGGCTCGAGCGTCGTCTTCGGCGACACCGATGGCGGCAACAACAAGTGCACTTGCTCTCCGGAGTGTCTAAATGTTTTTGGTTAAAAGGACATCCCCATTTACACTGTCGACCCGCGTCCTCGAGGACAGCAAGACATTTAGCGATGAGACATGGATGAGTAGCCGCAGTGTTTGGACTCGACGGCCATAAACCGACTTCTCGCGCTCACACCGGGTCTTAGCACCAATCGGAGCAGACGAGACTTTAAACAATGAAAAGGCGCGTCTGTTTACAACCGATGCAACAGGGCATGTGGAAGTACTAGTAACTCGATTCGTCCTTTGTTTATTTTGTTTTTTTGGCTTTGCAAAAGTTGTTAAATTTAGCGCTACCTCCTTTCTGACTGTTTTCAGCGCGTCGATCTGAACAACGTTTGATCGAAGTGGTGGTTGAACCTCCAGCGGGTGGAAAAGAACCGTTTTCAAAACAAGGCCAGTGGCTTTGGTTTTGCTTACGCTTCCGGCAGTTTCAAACTTTGGGCGCGTTGTTCTCGCATTCCGGGTTGAAGGACTTTAGTTTAATATTCGGAGCACACGTTGTACGTTTAATATTCGATTAAATACCGTATCTTAAAACCATTTTTGCTTGTTAACAGAATGTTTACTTAAGCAACAGTGATTATATTAAAATGGTATATTTGTCGGAAAGTGATGAAATAAAACAGGCGTGATAAAATTTGGCCCGGATTTCTGACTCAACTCTTTGTATTTCGAGTAAAAGCGGTGCGGACAACGCACTCTAAATTCGCGCCTGAAAATTTCTGCATTGATATCGATTTGTCTCGCATGTCCTCAAGTCCGGGGCCTGTAATGTCCGCTTTCAGAAAACCGCTGCGGCGCGTTTCAAGATGACCACGTCAACGGAGCACACGTGGTACGTGTGCTCTCATGCTCGTCCCATACACTGCAACTACTGTCGAGAACGTCTCTCCGGTGTGGCTTCTAACGGGTTGTCATGTGAAGGTGGGTTCAGTTTTCCAAATCTTAAAATATGGACCTTGACCGCAACATGGAACCAAAGTCTACATTTTACTTCCAAACGGCAACCAATAAGCTTAAACAACCAACAGAAAACCTTAATTTTGCAATGTACTGGTAGTAAAATGACGATGACCACTTATACAAACATTTGTAGTAAACAAGGTTGTGCACCCCAAAAGACTGGTGTTTCCCGCCGCCCTTTTTCATTACCGTATTTACGGACTTGAAGAGTATTAGTCAGCGACGCGGAAGGCAGCTCAAAAGTGAGAGTGGCAACTCGAGGTGGTGAAAAAATGAATGTAAACAGGAAGCTCAAAAGCAGTGATGCAAACGTTAGACAGTTCGGCCTGGCCCGGCCCGACCCGTTTCAAACGGACCGACCTGGAGTGCTCACGAAGGCTGGAGAACGTTGATTTCTCGGCATTGCTGGCGTGTCTCTGAGCGAGTTTGGGCTCGGGGTGATCGGCATTTCATTCCACATCGAATGCGGAATCGACCTAAAATCGCCGGAATCTGTGAGCTGTTGAAAAAAATTCGCTGCGTGCGAAACTCGCATTCGACGCGGAATGAAATGCAGATCACGCTGAGCCCGCCAGCACTGCAGAGAACTTAATGTTTCTCCAGCCTTCGTAGGCACTCCAGGTCGGTCCGTTTGAAAGGTGATCAGACCTTTCCGGAACAGAACTTTTCCGGAACGGCATTTCAGTCCCGGACATTTTCAGTGAGCTAAGCGGTGAGTGATTTTCGAACTCAAAATTTTACCGTTTACCAGAGGCATTGTAGCAGTTGCAGTAGGAAGACTTGTATTCGGGAGGTTCCAGGTCGTTTAAAGTCTTTGAACCCATTTAATACCACCTTTTGGAGTAAGCAAACAATAGTTTTAAAAACTCACGGAGCAATCGGCAAATCGTCCCTTTTAGGAACCCCAACTTTAAGATAAACTGAGCGATGCGACACTTCCTCGTGAACGGTCCGGTTCAGACTGAAGACTGAATTGTCCGGGAATGAAATACCTTAACTGAAATATTGCAACACGGTTCCGGAAATGTCATATGATTGTTTGAAACGGATCAGGTCGGGCAGCCGAACGGGCCGGCGTTTGCATCACTGCTCAAAACACGCAAATCTCCTGGAAAAGTAGTTCAAGGGATCTTTAGCCGATTTGTTCTTTTGGCCCTAAGACCTACGATCATAATCTCGAGATTTGTCAATATCTTGTCTTTTAATAACATCATTTATTATCCAGTTTGCAAAGTGAAAACGCACAAGCGGTGTGCCTCGAAAATCGCCTCGAAGTGCAAATGGACCAACCGAGAGAGCATACCAAACGAGCTGAAAAGAGCGCCCGACGGGATCATCTTCCAGCCGCACCAGTGGGTCGAGGGCAACCTTCCCATGTCGTCAAAGTGTTTCATTTGCGAAAAAATATGTGGATCCGTTCTCAAACTACAGGTTAGCCCTAGCTGCCGTAATCCACACGCGTGAAGGCTGGAATAAAGCGTCAACGGTGGCTTCATTTCGCCCCCTTGCAGGACTGGCGGTGTACGTGGTGCAACGTCTACGTCCACGAGCAATGTCGTCCTCAGATGAACCGGCTGTGCAACCTCGGCAGCCTGAAGCTCTCCATCATTCCTCCCGTCTCGCTCCGAGGATTCGCCGACTACGACACCGCGATGCTCGGGGGCGAGCTTGGCGGAGGGTCGCCGCTGCTCGTGCTCGTGAACTCCAAGTCCGGCGACAACCAAGGCCTCAGAATGATTCGCAAGTTCAAGCGACTGCTGAATCCCGCGCAGGTGTACGACATCATCGCCAGCGGCCCCGAGTTTGGGTACGGTTTCACCTGTCATTAATTCGAAAATTACATAGCTCACAATGTGTCAGTTGAGAAAAGCGTGCCTCTGATCTATTTCTATTTGAAACTAAAACGAACTGTTCAGGTTGAACCTCTTCCGGGAATTCGACTCCTTCCGCGTTCTTGTCTGCGGCGGCGACGGAACCGTCGGCTGGGTCTTCACCGCTCTCGACAAGCTCGGGCTTCACCCCAAATGCCAAGTCGGAGTTCTGCCACTCGGCACTGGCAACGACCTCGCCAGAGTTCTTGGATGGGGCCACGTTTTTGACAGCGAAACGCAGCTCCCTCATGTGATCGAACGATTTGAAAGGGCCCACAGCAAAATGCTTGACAGGTTTGTGCCATTTTCACATTCATCAAACCCACGTAGAATGGTTCCAGGTGGAGTGTCTTCATTCATGAAGGCGACCAAAACATTTCCGCTGTTCCGAGGAAGAAAACAAGTGCAGCCGAAAAGCGGGAGCACAGCGTCGCCGACCACTTGACCGTCATGCTCTCCTCGGACAGTTACACTCTCATAATCGCTGCCAACAAGTACGCTGATTTCCGCAAATCCCTTCCTTGAGGATCGAATTTCAGAGCGCTTATTGATTTGGTCCGGAATTATGTTGATCGACTGACAGAGCACTTCGACTTGATGGACGCGATCGAGAAAAGCGCCCGAGAAGAGCGAGGCGAACTGGTGGACGAAGTGCCGAGGGTAAAGACCGACTTGGAAATCGAGTTGAACGAGCGGGTGAGCGAGTGCCGGAGGGCGAGATTGCGGTGCGTCCAGTTTAGCCTGTCGGAATTAGACCAAGTGCTGTTTAGACCAGTAAACGTTCAACCGCCGCGGGTTCGGTCTGACCGTTGGTCTAAATTGGTCTGTCGTCTACGGTCTGGTCGAAATCGAGTCCAGATGAACAAATGCACTGTTTTTGTGTTTTCATGTCCGAAATCATGCACTATCAGCCCGGGACTACACGGTTCCACTCCATGAGCCCAAAGGCCGCCAGGAGTGGACCAAGCAATAAAATAGAACCTTTCGGTCCGTGATCCAAGATTCAAACCGACTACTAAGCCTTGTAGGAGTGAGCTGCCTACAAGCGAAACAAATTTATCCCATAATATGCCGAAAAGCAGCTTTAGGTTGGATTCTTTACAACCACAGAATTCTTAATTTGTGCCGCATACATACGTACAGTGCAGGCTTTACTTTTAGGTTCGTGGCTTCGATTTTAGTAAACTTTTGCCTACTTTTCATGCGTGCGGGATTCTATGAGTGACATGAAAACACAAAAACAGTACTTCAATTGTTCACCTGGACTTGATTTCGACCACACCGTATGCGGCAGGCAATTTAGACCAGCGGCCAGACCGAACCTGCGGCGGTTGACGTTTACTGGTCTAAATCGCGGTTGGTCTAATCGCGACAGACCAATTTAGACCAACGATCGCGCTTGATCTAAATCTGGACTAGATTTAGAGGCAGACTAATGCTACGGCCACGACCGAGTGCGGCTGCGGCATCCATCTGCGGTCGGCAGCAGCGGCTGCGGCGGGGGTGGCCACGAGTTTCTGCGGCACCGATTGCGTTTTTACGTGCGGCGAGGGTGGCCACGAGTATCTGTGGCTGCGGCGTGATTTGTTAAGGAAATGAAAACGCCAATCGTTTCGCGTTTTTACTGCGTCTTCGTGGGTGGGCTTGCCTAGAATGGCCGTTTTGACCGGTATTTCGGGGTTTCCTGCTTAAATATGTTATGTGGCGTGGAGAACAACGTCTCCTTGCCTGTTTTTGTAAATTTAACATATTTGTTTGCTGCGGCGTGCGACGCGATGTGTGGATTTTGCCCAGAATTGTCGTGTTCGAATTTGGAATTTGGCCAATTTTGTTCCCTGAAGCGTTTCGAAGCCAAAATCGTCCAAAAATGGCCCCAAAAATGTGAAGAAATTATCCTAAAATTTACCAAAAACATCCAAATATCGCCTCGTGTTGCATTCTGCAACCTCTCAGGTCTCTTTTTGCAAATTTAACATATTTTTCTGATAATTTTGATGATTTTTCGCTTTTTTGTGCTTACGAGTTTCGTGCTTACGCAGTTTTCGAAGAATTCAAATTGTTTTAAAGCATTATTGCAGCAAATTAGACATTAAAAACCAAAAATTTGCGCAACCTTTGACACATAGGACGACTTCGAGCATTGCTGGCAACGGACGAATGATGAGTTGACCAATTCTTTTGAAAAATTCAGTTCATTTTGCATGCTTTTGCGCTAAACCACCCATTCCCCAAACAGAAACCGCGGCCGCAGGGATGGCCACGAGTTTCTTCGCCGCAGCCGTCGCCGCACATCGTCGCCGCAGCCGCAAGTACTCGTGGCCACCTTTGGCAAAAACGCAGCCACAACCGACGCCGCACGTGAAAACGCAGACAGGTGGCCACGAGTCGGTCCACGCCGCAGCCGTCGCCTCAGCCGCACTCGGTCGTGGCCGTAGCATAAACTGTCAACACCTAGGTGTGCAGTGATCGCGTCGAGAGTTACCGTAAAAGTTGCACATTCGACTTCTGATTTGACATTTTCCGTTTCCACAGCTAAAAATCAAATATTCGCTGTGGCTGCTGGCGAAATCCCTGTTTTCCCCTTCCCCGTGTTTCGATGAATCTGTTCCCATCAATTTCTGCTTTTTCAGTGCGACATCCTCTTGGATAAACTTCATTACCAACTCTTGAAGTTCGAGGAAGATGCGGCAAAGGCCGGAGAGACGCGCGACGAGTCCGGAGTGGAACCCGAAGACGATACCAGCATGGAGTCGATTCACGAAGGAAAGGGAGATCTTCGGTTACGAAAGGTAATTGAGCTCTTTTTTATCTGGTATGCATCTCATACTGTATTCAGGCGTCTTTAACGTGCGATCCCACTTTTGTCCGTCAAGCTCTCCACGACATGATGGAAGAAGCGGAGAAGTCGACCAACACGGAAATGCTGCAGCACATCAGCTCCAGACCATTAAAGTTCGTCCAGTTAAAGTTTGTGGAAATGATGTTATTTCGATGTTCTTGTGCTTTTGGGTGCGCTCACTTCCAAAGGGGAAGTCTGAGAACGGCTTACTGAAAGTTTGTTTTCTAGGTGTTCGGATAGCAAGCGCGAAAGGTTCCGAAAGAAGCGGAGCAAAACGACTCCTTCGGTGTACGTCAACGAGTGCCAGTCCAACAACAGCACGACGAGTCCGTCGCCGTCCCCGTGTGCTTGTAAGTATTGTCAGTCTTTATCACTAACTATAATTGTTCCGTTCTTCGCTCAAGTGTTTGAGGGTAGTTGGAAATTAGGCTTTGTTAGATATCTGTTCATGTTTCGTATTTTCAGTGACCGCCCCGCGTAACAGCACCGCACGATCGTCATCCCCGGCCAGCCAGACCAGCGGCGTCGGCTTATCTCCGGACCCTTCGTGTTTCCTGGATGCTGAGAAGCCGCCAAGAATTTTGCCTCCGCATCTGAAGCCTCCCTGCATCGGAGACGTCCAACCGCCGACGCCCTGCATGACCCCGTCTACGTCGGAACCTTCACACTCATTTCTTGACGTTACCTCCTCTCAGTCCATTGATAGCGGAAGTCCTTTTCTACAATCAAATCATCGAACTTCCGCCATTGGATTGACTTTGAAGCCAGTCAGTGAATCAGATCTCGTAGCTCTAACTTCAGGTTCTACGTTGAAACGAAGCCAGTCGGATGTTAAGTCGTGTCGATCGGACAGTTCTATTTTTGGTGAGTCAGTTCTGGGGAAATTGTATCCATAAAGATCGCTCTGCAGAGAAAGTGGACAACACTCACCTCAGGGAGCAGCGAAGCGTGAGCCCAGCCCGATCCAGCAGTTCGATGCCAGCCTTCAAGAAACTGGTGCTGCAAATGTGAGAATACTAGCCACTTTATCAGTTTGTTGTATTTCCTTATTTTAGAAATCTTGTTGGCTGTGGAATTCGGGACGAGAATCTCGTGTCCGAGCTTCTGATCTTGAATGCCGACATCGAGCACGTCTTGGGAAACGGAATGAAGACCGTCTTCGACATGATTCCCACCGAGATGTGCAACGAAAAGAAGGTCATGAATAACTATTTCGGAATCGGCCTCGACGCAAAGATCGCGCTAGATTTCCACAACAAGAGAGAAGAACTTGCGGATAAGGCTCGTAGCCGCTCGAAGCTGTTCATGATGTACGGGATGCTCGGGGGCAAGGAACTGCTACACAGAACCTATCGCAATCTTGACCAGCGTATCCTGCTGGAATGCGACGGACGACGTGTGCAACTTCCGGCCTTGCAAGGTCTGGTCATTCTCAATATTCCAAGGTGGCTTGATTTTAGAGGAATTCGTTTAACTAGTATGTGATTCCAGCTACTCCGGTGGAGCCAACTTCTGGGGCGCAGGAAAAGGAAACACGTTCACCGTTCAGAGTTTCGACGACAAGGTGCTCGAGGTGGTCGCCTTGTTCAGCGTCATACACGTCGCGAGTAGCCGCATGTCCAAAGTGGTTCGGATGCAGAACCATCGGATTGCTCAAGCTCGACAGATCAAGATTATCATCACCGGCGATGAGCCGATTCCAGTGCAAGTTGATGGCGAACCGTGGCTGCAGCCTCCGGGTCACATCCATATTATGCACAAGAACAGGGCTCAAGTCCTTGTCCGCAATCCAGCCTTTGAGGCTACGTTGAAGACATGGCAAGAACAGAATCGAACAGCGCCGACCACCCCGACCACCATAATGCAAAATGCTTTTGGTGCCTTCAGGGATTCGGCCGACATCGACGCTCTGCTCAACACGTGCGCTGCTACAATGGAGGTCATCCAGAAGGAGTTGCCCGAAGTCAATCCTAACATCGATGGGTCTATCCTGACAGCCGTAGCGGATGCGGACTTAGCACTAGGTCAAGCGCGGAAATCTGCTGAGCAAGAAAAAGTGAGCGCGGCCAGGGCGAATCTCTTGGAGACGTTGAAGAGGCTGATCGTCACGGTGAATGGCCACCTACGGAAGTCATGCAGCAGCGATTGCCACAATCGGACAGCCAGTGGGAAGCTTCGAGATACTTTGGATCAACTCTCAAAGCAGATCGAGAAATATGAGAGCGGCCAGAATGGAAATGGGTGCGACAGGATACAAATCACGCACTACGAGGAGCAGCGGAATGGTCAGAGCCATCACAACGACGGAAGCAGCCGAGACGACGGGTGCCGAAGGTCGTCTTCGAGATTCACCCAGTGGCTGAGGAATCGTTGGAAGAAGCGCAGGAATCGGCGGGCTCTTTCGGTCTCTCCCCAAGGTAGGCAATTAGACCCAACAAATAACAGTACAATGTTCCGTTTGCAGTTCTGAACTGGACATCCGAAGACGTCGGGCGATGGCTCGCTTCAGTGCAACTTCAGCAGTACCAGGACGCGTTCCTGAATCGTCAGATCACGGGAGACCAGCTTTATTCCCTGGAGCGCTCGGATCTTAAACTACTCGGTATGATCAAGTCTGGTCACATCAAACGATTCCAAGTAGGCTTTATCCGAACCGGCGACATGTCTCTATTCGCGGCTTTTTCAGAAAGGGTTAAATGATCTCAAAGGAGGTTCGATAGACTACGCTCCGGTGGATAAATCGAATCCTACGACAACTTTCTCGATGGAGGAGCCTCGCTCGGCGAGTGCGCGCATAGAGCATGACAATGAAACCGTTGTTTCCAGCCAATAGAAGTTCAAATTCAAATATTTATTTGGAATTACTTGTTTCACGGCAGGCGCATTTACGCCTTTTGCGTCACATAGGTGTTATCTAATACTATACGGTCTCTACTACTATATCAGCGTCTGTTTCCTTCCCATTTCGCCAACTCCTTTCCACGTGTACCTACTACTTACTCTATATCACATTCACAAGTATGCGATATCCATCGTTTCCTTCTCTCCTCCATCTCCTGTATCTTTCCCTCGATTGTTAAGTTCTCCACACCGGTTACCCACATTTCGTTTCGCGGGTGTTTATTTGTCCATCGCTATCAGATGGACGAAATTTACGACAAAAAGGTGGACTTCCAGGGCTTCAGTCCTCCTCAGTCCGGACGCACCTGGCACCGTTCTTGCCAATCAGAACAGATGAAAATTGTAATATTGTTAATTAACATGCGATCAATCCCGCAAGAACAACTCGTTAGTTTTAGGTGACACTATGGCTAATTATTTATTTGTGATGTACGCCTGACTCTCTTTCCTTTGTTACGAATCTCTCGACTTTCCCCTTTCCTTCCCTTGTTTTCTTCGGTTTCATTCACTTCGCATTTCAGTGCATTTCTTCTTTTCATGCGTCTTGCACTCCGTTTATTGTCAATAGCAGCTTTGTATTTGATTCGCCTCTTCAATAAAAACTATTCGCAAACGCGCGTCATTCAAACCCTGGAATTTCATGGACAAAGCCTGTCAAGAGTCAAAACTGCACTGAGCTCTTGGTCTAAACATTGGATGCAGGAGTTTCTGATGCATGAAAGCTTTATTTAAGAAGGACCCCCACTGTATTTACACTCTATCATTGCGAACTAAGGCCTAGAGGCCCATCAATTGTTAGTACAGATCTCCACAACTTTACGCATGAAGTTTTAAAGTTAATGACACGATTCATAGGCGTTTCACATCACTTCATCGACCAGTACCTGTGCAGATGCACTGTTTTTCCCAGCTTCTCGACGACGGTGAGGATTCCGAAGTTGGCGGCGACGTGGCACGCGGGGTGCTGGACGAGGGCGACGTCTTCCAGGTGGCGGTAGAGTGGGTCGCCGGTGTCTATCCGCACAATCTTGCCGAGGATCTTATCGTAGACAAAGAAGTTCCCGCGCTGGTCGACGGCGAGGGCGCCAGGTCGCTCCACCACCGCGAGCAGCTTCCGGTCGACCACGCGGGACTCGCGCACGGAGAGGTGCCAGATGTACCCACGCTTCTCCTCCACCACCAGGAGTTGCGTGATAGGACCTGAATCGGAAGAAACTGTGAGCGAGCAGATTCCAGAGGACCCACCGACGATGGCGAGAACTTGCACGTCGATGAAGGAGAGGTCGTAGCGATGCAGGAGCTCGGTCCAGGTGCCATTCGAACTCGTAGACTCCCGAGAACGCGGCGTCGGCCACCGACAGGTAGACGTAGCCGTTGGCGGCGACACTTAGGCGGTCCCGCGTGTTCGGGTAGTCAATGATCCATTTGGGGCCTACGATTCTCTTTTTTATGGCCAGAAAGTTGATGTCGAATTCGGCCAGATGCCGTTGATAATCCACGGAGTCTTTTTCTTTGTAGAGCAACGAGACCTGAATGGGAACAAGGTTAGGGGCTCGGGTTGACGAAATTGCAAAGGGACCGCTTATTGACCACAATAACTCACAAGCATCCAGAGTGGATGCATGGTGAAATTCAAAGTAAAACGTGTAGAATGAATCAATGCAGACAAACACAATCACCGCGTGTGGTCTATTACTGTGTAATACAGTTACGGTAAGTCAGAGTCAAGAAAAAAGAGTTCAAAACAAAAAAGATTGATTTTACGAGCGGAATTGAACCGCTTGATTATTGCCAGCGACACCCTAGATGTTGTACACTAGCCATGGAATTTTACTGACGTCTTACCAAAACCGATCCTCGGTCACGAACGTAGACCGGTGACTGAGCACTCTTCCACTGGCTCTGTGAATCGTTGGATTTGCAGATTGGGTCGAGGGACATCGAGAGAAGGATCAGACCAATTTGGTTGTCGGTGACAATGACCGTGTGATCGGGGAGGAAGATGGCCCCCGTCGGCTCTTTCAGTTCGCTGTCGCAAGTTCTTAACGAGTCGATTCGTTGAGGACTAAACGTAAATGAATAAAAATGCGTTTGCAGTCGACTGTTACCTTATATGCAGGATGGAAGGAGCTGGTTTTCCCGTTCTGGCCGGCCTGTCTTCGAGAGGCTTCTTAGCTGCTTGATCTCGTTCATTAAAAACGAATTGAACGCTTTTTCGCCGTTTGGATTTGTCCTCGTCTCGGCCATCTAACGTTTCCTCCCTAAAAAAGAGAGTTAATGAAGGATTTGTCAGAAGCAAAGAGGAATTGAAGTAAACAGACACAATTTGCTCATATAGAAAAAAGATAGACTTACTGGGTTTCGGACTTTGGTGGGTGGACGCCGTTTTCTTTCGGAGGAGTTGCGCAGATTCCGTTCTTGATCGGAACGTCGGCAGGGTGTTTGATCTCTTCCGTTTCTTCGGTTTTGCTGAATGAAGGTTCGGAGACCCTAAAACACCCGGAAAGATCTGATTCAGTGTCAATAAGTAAGTTTTGCTTGTTTTGAGGTTGAATTTTGGGCAAAAAACACGCGGCAATCTTCGTTTTTTAATAGCGTTAAATTCGAGCGACTCCAAAAGTTAACAAAGCTGTAACCCTAAATCTGCATTTGCCCCTACGCATGCACACACTTTGAGCCAAGTCCGACACCTCTCGGAAAAACACGTTATCGGCAGCATTACAACAATTCTACGTCCATTATAAACAAAAATAATGTTCGACGTCGGCGGAAACTTCTCAACTGCTTCTGTTTGTGAACGAAGGCAAAAGTATGAAATCTAGTAATGTCACTCACATCAGGCACCCAGAGAGATTCTGCTCCGACATTTTTGTCCCTCACTTTTTGCAGTTTTTAAACAATTGTAAAGACCGATTGCGAGCACATGACAAATACGTTATAAGTGAGGAAACAGGGATACTTTGCGTTCGTTCTCGATCCCTTTTCAATCGAGTAAGAAACTTTGAATTAATGTTTTTCATTCACAATTATAAACACGAATAGTTGCATCAAAAGGAAATTCAAGTAACAAACAAACCTTTCTACGGCTGGCTCAATTCCTCTCTTGCCTTCTTCCGACCCTCCACTCGTAACAGCGTCGTCGACGATCCAAACGATCTCCTCTTCCTTCTGCTCCTGAACTGGGGGTGCAGGGTCCGGCTTGAGCTCGGAGCCACTCGGGGTCTCCACGTTGGGCATCGTCACGGGTTCCACGGGCTCGAAGGAGACGGTGGTAGCGGGTGGGGGCGCGTCCGCGGGCTTCTCGGGCTTACTTCCATCCTCGGCGCTGACCACGGACTCCTCCACGATCCATACAATTTGTTCCTCTCCGGCAGCACTACCTTCTTCCATGCCAGCAAGCAGCAAACATTAGCCTCTAACACACATCAACTGATTGCCGCTTTCCGATAAACGATCAATATGAAAAACAGATCGGGTTCAGGAGTCTCCTCTCGCTGTGCTCGGAGGCAGCCGGGCCGAGGGAGACGCTGAGACGCAACCCCCGCAGCGGCGATCGGGCCATTACATTCCCATGGTCTTGGCGCCGTTCTCACTCTCCGGCTCTTGCGTCTCACTTCAAGGTGGATTTCAAAAGTTCTTATCGTCGACGGCTGCCGCGAGATCCGCGAAGTGCGAAGAATCAGTCATTTGCACGAATTTGTTTGCTTAGCTGGAAGCGATCCCTTTAGAAAAAGAGCTCCGGACAGGACAAGATTAATGGTTTACTTGTTTCTTTGGAACCCGAAAACGAGCTTCCCAACAATACGTACACGACGACACTGGGAACGCATCCGAGTAGCGGTGACGTTTGGAACATAAATAGGGGATCGGTACAGGTAAGGTAGGAATGGTTGAGAGGGAGGGATGCCGGTGGTGGGAAGAGGACAAGAGGAGGAAACCTTGAGATCAGAGAGGAAAGAATGAGAGGGTGTAGGGAGGAAGGAAGAGAGTGTTGACTATCTTTGACCTGATAAGCTCTGAGCATTGAACACATTTTCGAAGTTTGAGCGGCTGCTGAGATTGTTGAGTTCTATGGGGATCTCTTGGAGGTTCAGTGAGTCGATGACCCCAGAGCTGAACATCGAGCTCATAACGTCGGTTTCGATCTGACCGATATGCTGAAAAGGACTTGTTTACGAACGCTTCTGGAAGCGAGAACATGCCATCAGTGAGGGGAAGAGGAGGGTGATGTTGGCAAGGCGCGAAGAGCGCTCGAAGGAGGTCATGTGCGCGAAACGGACTTCCATGTAGCGCGTGAGGACGGAGATCACCTTCTCCCGCATGGTTTTGGCTACCAGGGCTCCGTTCGGGGAAAGCGACGAATCTGCAACGAGTCGTGGTTCAAATGCTTTCAAGCAAAGTGCTCCACATGAAAATGCGCGTGTAAGACTCTCGACAGAATTAAAGTTCCGTGTAAGCCACACTTTTCTTGTCAAAGTAAACAGTAAAATAGACTCACCGTGTTGAAAGAGCGATAGAGTCTTCGTGAGGCAGTATTCGCTCTCGTCCATGTCCAGCTCCTTCAGAGGCTTCGCTACCATGTCCACCAACTTCTTGCAGATCACACCGTACGTGCGAGCCCATCTAAGGCAGAACCAATTACTAAGAAAAGCTGTAAACGAGAGCACGCGCCAGTCAAACACTTACTTGGCCTGCATTTTGTCTAGCCCCTCATCCGAGTAGGGGATGTAGGACCCGTTGCCGATCGGGAGACCTGTCCAGTCACCGCTGTTTTTTATTTTGAAGGCAAAATGAAGCCAGCCGAACATCATGAAATTCTTGCGGAAGAGGACAGCCTGAAATGAGTCATTTAAGTTTGATTTTAGAGCCATGTCACTGAATTACTGCAATTATGACACTTTCCGCTACAGTAATCCCGGCTGATTGGTAAAAATTATCTATCTACTTTCACTTTACACTAAAGAAAGAAAAATAAGTCGTTGATTTTGATCGGTGAAAGATCAAAGTTCTAACGACTTTTGTAGAAGAAATGTGCAGGGGGTCGAAACAAAACGTACAAGAACGTTCTTTTCCCCGTAACTTTTCATAGTTGACTCAGAATTGGGCAAACCCTAGGTTTTCCGGAATCAGGAGATCGGTACAATTTTACTGGTACCAAAATGTCTGGGTTTTGATGCATTTTTAGAAAACCGACCGGTCAATGGCATTTGAACCACCAAAATAGACCATTTTAGAGCATTCGCCCAATTCTGAGCTAACACTGAAAAGTTGCGGGCAAAAGGAAAGGGTAAGTCTTGTCTCGAACACCCTGTAGAACTCAAATCAAACCCGTTTTTGTAGCTACACAATCAAACGACAGGCTCACCTGGTCCTCCTGCGAGAGCATCTTGAAACAAGGAATTGACATGCACCAGTCGGCGAGCAGAACGAAGTTTCGGTACCAGGCCGCATAGAGATCATCGTCTTGCATTATACGTTCACAACGCCAGTTAAGCTAAAAAAAGATTTTCAATTGAGAAACCAGGAAAAGACCCTACCGGAGTGCGTCGAGTGACCAGCTGAGGATTCTGGAGGCCGCACTTCACGGAGACGTCGCGGCCCCAAGTTTCGATGATGCTCGTGTCCTCGGAACTCACGTTCAAGTCCGTGATCAGCTCGCAGTTTCGGTCGATCGCAAGGATGTAGGCAGCAAAAGCCAGGTCGGCGTCTGAAAGCGAAACTTTAGACAGGCCTCCTACGTGCATCCACTTCTCTGCTCCACGTCTGCGCCGTCGATGCTGCCGTCGGAGGGCTCGAATTTGATGCGGTCGCTCTTGTTCCTCTCTTCGCGGACATCTAAAATTAGCGATTAAAAGACGTTTTCGCCTTGACCGACTGCTTACGCTTCGGATTCATTCCGCCCAAAGTGCATTTGCGAAAACGACACGCGCGACATCTGTTCCGACTCTCTAAACAACATCTCGGTTCATCTCGATTCTATGGTAGCGGCGAACTGACCGTTGTTGATGTCGCAGTTCCCCTTCGCGTGGCACCGGTAATTTCGGCCGTCAAAGACGCTTCTGCGGAAGAACGCCTTGCATCCGTGGCACGAGGCGGCGCCGTAATGAACTCGAATCGAAATGGTCGATCCGCATCCCACGCACGACTGCAAAATAGGAAGCATGAAGAAAAAGACTTTTGAAAACAGAGAAAATCAAATTTCTGATTTGAAAAATATTTTGCTCACGTGATTTGACCCTTTTGTGCAAAAAACGGCGCCCTTTTATACCACAAACTACATAGATTGATTCAAACACGCATTGTACTGTAGCCGAATCGACCGAAAGTGACATCAGGAAGCCGAGCATTCCGGATGCCACTCCGGACGGATGCCAGAGAATAGTTTTTGTTTGCGTTTGGAAAGAGGTGGACTTCTTTTGGGAGAAACCTGCGGATACCTGGGCTGAATCGCGCACGGAACACAGAAGGCAGAGGTAGAATTTCCGCACTTTCTCCCGCTGCAATTTTGCTCTGTTGCGAAAATATCTGTACGAGCAGAGATGTATGACATTTGCGCGCCTAGGACGACAAAGCATTAAATACGACACAAGTGACGCGACATAAAAAAACCGAACGAAGACATACTTGATTGCCAACGGAGCTTTTCGGCGATTTCTGGGGCGTAGAACCAGCTGAGCGGGTTGGCTGAGGCGAAGGCGCCGGGGACGAAGACTCGGACTTGAGCGAGCCGCCGCCCAAAAGGCCGTCTACTTTGTAGTTTACGGTAAGCAGGCCGGCGGCGGCCGCCTGCAAGAGATCAACTCCGACTCTCCCAACGTCGCTCATTCCAGACCGGCACTTCTTGTTCTGAAACAGAGGTGCCAAGGGTAACTAATAAGGGTTAATAGTTCGCCCGACGGCCAGGTTGTAATTGAAACGGCGGAGGCTGGGACGACGGCTCACAAAGGGTACTCGTAAACGCGCAAGCGGTGACGAAACGAGATCGAAAAATCACCGTCAGAGTTGTCTCCTTCTTGTTACATATACAACACCAAAACAGGCCTTCTGAGGAAAATGTAAACAACGCAAGTGAGCGGCGACATACGTCACAATAACAACGCTATTACTTTCTCGCTGTCGCCTAAGATTACAGTGGCTCGGATAGTCTCCCGGCCGTCCGTGCAGCCAGACCCGAGGTCGGAGGCTGAGGGGCGTACCCAGGTCAGCGGTTCGGCGGACAATCCGGGTCGTGGACGCCGTCCTCGGCGTGTTCGGCTGCCCGAACTGGCGTTTGGGCAACAAGGAAAACAGCGAAAATATCAGAAATGACTCACGACTGATCACGATTACGGAGTTTCTCTCTCGCACTGTTTACATTTGCGAAATGGTTATTGTAGAGAGCGAATGCCAAGGCGGAGTCGGAAGAGTGCGGGCAAAACAAGAATGATTCGGTGATCTGCGACTGTTCTGGAGCGGGTCGGACACTCCGCCGCTCTTCGGGTCAAGTCGCAATTCAGCAAATCAGCTTGTAGACGCTGAGTAATGTTTTGTAACAGCGAGTGTAACAAGGCTACAGTAAGAGAGTTACGAGTAGTTGTGACGTCGAAAAGTAAGTTCTGGGAATTTCGAGCCAAAACAACTTTGCGGAGAAATGTTTCAATTCAAAGCGAAATTCACAAACAAAAAATCAAAATTTTCGACTTCACGAGAGTTAAGCGTTAGAGAGATAGCATAATCTGAAATGCGATGAGGCATGTGATAAACGGTTTGAGTAGCCGCTTTTGGCATCTTTTTTTCGAAATAAAAACTTTATAACTATTCAAAAGAATCGAAATATTCTAAAATTGCAGAATACCTAAGAATTTAAGTGGAAACGAAATTTTGAAACATGCAAAACGATGGACGCCAATGGAACCCGAAAGCTTTTGTTGCGACAGTCCGTCACATCAACCAGCACACCAAACAGTGATTGGAACTGCAAGAGCGCTAGTTGGATATACCGTGTTATAGAGAAGCCCGTTTATTCCATTTAGTAACTTAATCAAAACTAAAACCATCTACGGTATTCATAACAAAAATAAAGACAATAAGCTCAATTAAATAAGGAGGCTGGCTAGAAACTACTTATCTCCCAAAACAACCAAATTACTTCGCAATAAGAAGTCCGCCCGAAAGGCGAACCCCAGAGTAACCGCACTTTACCAGAGTCCGCGTAAGTGAGTAAATATTGTTTGTACGGCTGCGTAAGTCGCCCACACCTACGTAAAAAGCCAAAAGGTAATATTGTTTTATCGTAATGACATCGGCATGTAGTGTGCGTGCAACACTGCGATGGGCCAGCAAAGCGGAAAACAGGAAGACAACACCAAAACACACCTTAGTTAACAGATATCTCTTGTTCGCTAGCGACCGAACCGTTTTTACCGTACTTTAATCGCGTTCTCATCAACCCACTTCCGAGGACGAGAACCCTTTAATCTGCGGTTCGAATCAAGGTTTTGTTCTTGCCCGGATCGCTCGCGCTGAACCCGGCACAAAACGCTCGCGGCCGGAGTTTGGGAATGGTTAGGCTCGGGAAGAACACCTGGTCCGGCACTCGGCTAAACATTCACAATGAGTGCACATGCACACACTTATATGCATATGAATATTAATTAAAAGGGTGTTCGGCACCTCCTCGGGAGGCACTGGTGCACTTCGGGCGCCGGAAAGTGCAAACGGGAAAACAACACAGAAATCAGCGTCGAGGCAAAGGTTAATGATGCCCAACAAGGCGGCGGGTTAGTCACGTTGCTAAGCGCGGCAAACTTCGCCACGTCTTTGGGTACATCGAGTCCACGTCTGTAGGGAGGGTGGTTGAACTTTGTATGTGAAGCCGCCTTTAGTCACCACCTGCGTAAGAACTAGAATATAAAACTATGCACAATACCGTAATTGCGCACATTGTCAGGTAAATATCGTCTCCAAGTACATCTGAGTCAAGTGTTTTTGCGCTTAAGTTGCGTGAACCAGACAAGTCCTTTGCTTGTACTTTATATGTTAATATGAGTGGACTATGAGTGGCTGAACTCACATGTCTTAATGTCGGTCTCGAAATAGACGTCTGGAATGCTGTGGGCTGAAGTGCGAAATAGCGATTTTGCATAAAAACGTATCCAATCTGAAGGCCCTTACAAAGTTAGAAGGGTAGATGTTTGCGTGGGTCTAAATGAAGATTGAAGACTTACTAGAGTGCCGGCAAACTTGGCGAGACAACAAGCAAAAGATCTTCGTTGGATTCCAAATGCATAAAGCAAATTTAGTAATTTAACAAAAATTGATGACTTAAGAATTGAATTTCCGAAAAGTACCTCGGAAAATTACATTTGGGAAAAATGTCATGACAGTCCTTTGTTTTTATTTTACGTGATCCATAAAATTGTCAAAGAAAACGAACAACGCTATTCAGCTTTTCTTATTTAAACACGGTGCTTCGAGTTCTCCACTTCCCAGCGTCCCAACTGTAATCCTCAATTCAAATCCCAAAATAGAACCTACCACGTCCTCGTTTCGCACGCTGAGAGTGCAAAACGCGTTTTTCAAAAACTAAACGTTTTTGCTAAAACTTTGTCCCACGTTTCATACTCTCGAGCTCCGGAACAACTTGCTAATTAACGTCTGGGAACACGTAAATCGCAGAAAGTTTTCGACTTTGCAAGAAAAAAAATGAATTTCAACGACCTCCCCCCAGACGCAGATTTGAGGAAGTGCCGCGTGTTCGGTTTGGGACTTCCTCTTTGAGGTCACTCGTTTGTCTGGAGAGAAATCGAAAAGGATTTAAGAGCCGAAAATAGAGCGCCAACAGCACTCTCAAGCTCTGGAACAACCAACTCTCTACCGTAACCCAAAACAAGGAAACCGCACTAGGCAGAGAGGCTGAGAACTCACTGATAAAGACGGGCGGTTCAGAGGAACCCCTCCGCAGTACGGTATATAGTGCGGAAAGAACTGGCGCAAAAAGTAGCATTGTTGCTAATAGGTTCAAACTTCCGACGATCTTGGTGATCTGTGGACGATAGCGACGACGGCAGGTGCTTACGGTTCTTACTCGCCCAGTTGTCAACAGACGGCCGCTGTACTGGTATCTCGTGCCTAACAAAGAGGCCCTGCGTACAACTTATACTGAGTTGATACTGGAAACTTCCTCGACGATATCGGGAGTGAGCCGCGTCTTATCTCTCTGACCTATTGATCTAGAAATCACATCATGTTGAGTATCAAGAAACGCCCTAGCACTCTCCGAGGGATCTCTGGCTGCATCTGGCTCTGAGATTTGATGATCAACCAGCAAAGTCGACACGGACGACACTATTCTGGAGCGACCAATGACCGCGGCTACGGTATTCCGTTCTCGCAGAAAATGATAAGACATCAGTGTGATCTTTGCGATTGCAAAATTCCCAAAACAAGGTGAAGAGCAGAGAAGAGCGGAGCGTGCTTGAGAATCGTATTTGAGTTGGTCAGACAAATTTAACGCCGTGATCTGGGTCAGTTAGTGAGGGGATTAGCGAGGCAATCGGGTTTTTGGTAGGTTCGCGATTATAGGGCGAACGGGACGCGTGGGTTGAAGATGCTCTAGTACATTGTTGTAAGCATATGTGGAAGACTAGAGCTTAAGCAAGAGCATTGAATCAAAAGGAATTGAATACGGATTGTAGAACAAAATGAAAAAATGTTTTTGTTCACAACTTTTGGCCAATTCCTGCGTAAATAAAAATTAAAATTTGAAGACGACGAGAAGCATGATAAGCATTTAGAAATGGGAAATGCCCGTAAGGGGATCCTGGTGAGCCGGTGAGCAGAGAACCGCTCCTGATAGAAAACAAATAGCCGTCAGCCGTCCCAAAGAGTAAACCAGAGACAAAACCGAAAGAAGTGCACGTAGACGGCTACCCTTTGGTAAAATTTACGCCCGCCGTCAGATGACATCAAACTACTACCGCTGAAACCGTTCTCAAAGTGATCTTTTAGGCCCGGCGACTGAAAAATTCTTTTCGAAGAGAAACGAAAGAGAATACCTTCCGCGTCTCCCTTGGTATCTTTGCAGTCTTACAGGGACGCCGAGAGAACTGTCATAATAATACAAGCCACATCAAATAGCCACAAGGAAAGCACCAGAAAACAAAATAGTCATCCGGTTCCCAGAGGTCCATGCGTCCAGGTTGCAGGAAGGGCGTATGGCTTCACTGTTTTCCAACAATGGCATGTTTGCAAGTTCCGGAATATAGGCCCAGCCAAGCAGCCAGAGATTACCCTCATCATGCGTTCGAGGAGGAATGCTCACAGTCATAAACACAACACTACTCCGCAGTTTCCTGGTCCTTGCAAGCTGGTCACCTGCCACCACGAATCCGGAAAATGGGACAATTCCTACTTAGCCCTTGTGACTTAAACATTTGGAAAGTTTAGGGAATGATAAGGCAGATGAAGAAGGGAAGAAGGAAGCTATGCGAGTTATGGGAGGTAAACAAATTCCTGCAATTGAATGTAGAGGACCAGCAGAAAGCGAATTCTCCGAGTGAATCACGACCCATTCTCCACTCCAACTGCAGAAGACGCCGACGACGCCATCGCTGATTCCGGCGTCGGCTTTCTGGGGTCATCATTGTTTATTGTCGGAGTCAGTTTTTATTTTTTCCAATTTTTTCCGAGATGTGCTTAGAATGAGAAACCGCGTTTTTAGAATCTGAATTCAAAGGAAGAAACGTGTAATCTTCACGGCGGCCAGTCTAAATTACCACCCAAGCTCGGGATCGCGAAGGTCTAATCCTTTCGTCTTTTCCTGAACAGGCAAACTCGAATAACAGAGTTGTAGCACAAAAAACAAGAGAATTCCTTCGCGTATCGCGCAACTTTCAACTTTGAAAACGATGGAAATAGGGTTGTTTGGCTACAAATACCTTAAAGACTACAAAAACGTTTGCTCTCTTAAAGGAGAGACCAGGTGTGCTGACGCGGATTACAAATTGAAGTGCAGAAAGCCACAAACGGATTTGAGATTTCGGATTTGAACCTTTGCAAGAACAATGGAAGGAGGAGCAAAGTGCAGCGAGAACGAGTGCTTGTTCTGCTGCAGCTAATTCGCTCAAGGTGCCGACTGAGGTGTATATGGTCGTAAACTGTGCTAACTAAACGCACTTTTAGCCATAGGTTAATCTAGCGGTTGAACTCAAGGCTGCATTGTACGCAAAGGGTAACAAAGTTGATGTTGTTTTGACCTATTTTGTAAAATGCTTCTTTGTAAATCTGTTTTGGAACATTTCTATCCACACTTCCCAATCAGAATAACTTCGACAACGACTCAATACACTCTTAATACTCTTTTTAAAATTTCAAACTTATTTTTGAAATATGCATAAATTAACGTTGCTGAGCGCGCTATTGCGCGAAACTTCAAATTCCAAAAAATTTTTTAAGTTGGCGCTTTCACAAAAAAGCGTGACCAACATGTCTGGATCGCTCCTTTATTTAATAGGATAGAGTACCATTTCAAGATACCGATTAAGATCTTTCACCTATCTAGAGCGAAATGTGGAATGCCTTTTTAAAAGGTCACTTAAATCGCTCCTTTGTCGTTCACAAAGACGACAGAAGGGTCGATGTTTAGCCAAAGATTATTGAGATCAAAACGATTGTTTGTTCAATGGGCCGCCAAGTTCCAAGAACGGTGAAGATTTAGAAGCGGATTGAGCTTTGAACACTAGTCATCTTTCACGTGTTTTGCCGTGTGTACTTTGGAAAGCAAAAACGAGCAGCAAAATCCACTCAAAATAGAATTTTCGCGGAGAAAACTTTGCGAAGGAGACGTGATCGGACTGTGAACTCTTAATTAATTTCGAGACACTGGAAAACAAGAAAGGCACGCGCAATGAAAGTTGAGGGTCTGGGAAAAGTTGCTTCTCCTTGAACTAACAAAGCAAATCGGAAAGTTCATGGAACGCCGCAGAGGCGAACGCGAAAACCAGTGCGATTGTTGCGATACCGAAGAGAGTGCGATGGGCGGCGAGCAACGCAAACGAAGGGAAAAACTGCGGCGGTGGGGGTGGAGGACGACCAAAACACAGAGCACGAAAGCGATCAGCTGCCGGAGTCCGCGGAAGGATCCCGATCCTTGAACAAACTCACGTTGAACGCAGGAATCTGCTTCGATCAGGAGCTGCAGGCGACCACTCCAGCCTCACCAAGACCAGCTCGTTGGCGGGAAGATCACGGACGGCGGGTGCCTCTCCGTCTTCCGCCGAGACCACTGATCTCACGTTTCGGTTCGCTTTGCATAAACAACCGATTTTTCGTGATCGGCCGAGTGTGGGAGCAGCGCCTTGATTTTACACAACTCGCTGATCGGTACGTGCAGAAGTAATCTTTTGAACTTTCGGGTCATCTTTCTTCAAAAACCAACTTCGGCGGCCGCTTGAGCCGCGGAGAGACCAACGTGATCAGCGGGCAAAGGGAGAAAGTTACGCGAGTCGGGTGCCGACAGATCTTTGATACATTCAAGCTATAATCATGTGCGCGGTGCCTCCAAACACAGATGTTAAAAGCGCAAACGATTAAGATGAGAGAAGTTGCGCTTCGGCCAAATTGGGTGCGACGCGATTATTATGTACGCAGGTCAGAGAGAAATTGGAGGCGACGTTTACTTGGGTCTAGACGGACTACGTTTGGTTCAACGGAATGCCTGTTCGAAAAAATTGCCAGCCAAGCGGTTACGCAACCCTTCCGGCTTTCCGTTATCACAAACAAACAAGCGAACCGGGGTCACCGGCTCTGGCAACAACGCGCGGCAAGGCTGGGTCCGACCGGCGAGCCCGAGGAGGTCTTCCTCAGTGGACCCTCCAAAAAATGGGCCAGTCGACACGCGGAATCAGAAGAGCAGTCTTTGGTGCTGATCACTGGTTGATCTGAAATTCTTCTCGTGCCTCCTCTTCTCCTTTCACCCCGTCCCCTCGTGGTGCGTGCGAACACTACCGTTAAACGGTCCGATTTTTTGATACCACATTTATTGCTGTTCTTTTAGGTTTTGGCGATGCGAGAGGAAGCGTTAAAAGTTGTAATTCACGATTTTGATGCGGAGACTTGTTTAATGTAAGGGGGAGCCGATAGATGCAGTCGGATATTAAGAGATAAGACAAAAGTTGAACGGACGGGGTGCCACTTTTTTGCATTAAAACGGGAAAGAGATAATTATGCGCGAAAAAACCATTTGCAATCGATTGCAACTTGTTTGGTGCCTGGATCAAACTACACACGCGGCGGCAATTAGACGTGATCGGAGCATAACGGTTCCGAGCGTTTGCCGCGACTGGCGCTGCCTCTCGGCTGATACGGAGGAGAGGTGGTAGGCAGCGGAAGACCCAGGTTCCTCCGCCTGGTCTGGCAGAAGCCAACCGCTGCTTCACTTTCACCTCACAGATTGTCAGATTTAAAAGAGGTTCTTCCAGAAATTAGTAGTCGGAAGAGGTACGTACGGTATAGTATCATTTGCATTTATCAAGTGCAAATATGTAAGTTTTCATCAACTCTAAAAAATCGTCTTACTAATATATTTTTTTCAAAAATAAACAAAAATAATTTGAATGTTTTAAAGAAGGGTTACAGATCGGGTTCGAAAAACGGCCACCGTCGTAACAGCATCGGAAGGTGATATGCCTGCGACAATCTCTAAACGAGAGCTTATGGGACCCATGAATGCAGCAATCAGACTGAATTTCACAGTCAAATACAAAAAGCGACCAGGAAGAAAAGCAGACTTTCTGCGGAATGAGGCAGCTGTACTTTCATAAGGACCAACGTGACCTCTAGTTACAGAGACCCACGCAAGCGACGCGAAATCACGAGTGACGATAGTTCCCACAACTTTTCCCACTATTATCAGTTTCTCCGACCTTTGTTCTTGTTTCCAATTACGACGCCGCTTGTAAGCTAAATTAAAAACTTAGAGGTGTGGAAAAATGAGTTTGGGTATAATGTAGTCGTTTGAAACCGAGATACCGTAATTAATCTTTTCGTAAAAACGGAACCCAACTTTAAAAACAAATTTTGAAGGAAGTTCGCAGCCTCCGGAGTCATATGCAAAATGGTTCTTCTGACACACGCTTATAACTTGATGAGTCAGGGCAAATGTGGAAAATACAACGTTTACAGGAAAGTACGTAAATCAAAACAACGAAAGAACGCGAACTTACGCGGCTTCCTACAGGCTTCGCGTGCAACTCAAAGTCTTCTGGCTATTTGTGAGCGTAAATCAAACATTAAGTCTCCCGCGAAGGGTCATAAAACGTTTAGTCGAAGCAAAAATACAATTAGTAAAACGTAGCAATCCTTGGAACGTTTAAAGTGCCCAGAAACATTTCATCTGACTTTCTCCCTGCGTTCTGCTTGCGAGCGGTTTAATTTTCCATAAAAGCCAAATTGTGCCCCAACCTCGCATTTCCAACCTGCACACAGCCCACTATCCGTTCCCCGCACGTAACTCCATTCATCGCATGGCGTCATTTAGCCGCAAATGTTAAATCCGAAATAGATTCTGAAACTTGTCGTTTTCGCTGTCGCCGATGGCGAAACAACTATTTTCGCATAAATTCGTCACGGTCATAAGCGATGACGCATTTGTTGCAGTTCGGGAACGCGAAAGGTCCTAAGGGCGATGTCGCCATCACGCACGACGGTCATGTGCCCATTGCGGCGATTTGCTGTTTCTGCGGTGCGGAGGTTGCCGATCAACTTAAACGTTTGGTCTGCGTTGGGAGCGGCGCTGAGAAGAAGGTTCGCGGAATTTCGGGCATGCAGAAAAAGAAATACAGAGGTGTTAAAGAAGCTGCGAGAGTGCGAATGATATCTAAGGCTCTCTGGACATTCTCTTTGTACTTAGAATAATTTTAGTTTAATGGAAAAAAAAGAATGACGCCGTCGAGGGGTAGGCGAAAATTTGGAATTGGCGAAAAACGAGACAGGTGTATAGTAACCCAGGAAGAGCTAATCGAGTTCACCCGGAGCCACGTCTGAACTGCGCCTTTCTCGGCCGAGACTAGCAAGTTGTGCACCAGACTGCTTGTAAAAGTTCGCGGCAAAAAAGGAAAAATGTTTGTGTTTACGCTCTTCAACAGGTGGTTCCGATTCTTAGAGTCCTAGCGTCATTGTTGGCAGCGAATCCGCTTGTTCAGGAAAACTTGGAACAAAAAGAGACTTGAAAGCCGGGAGGAAATGTAAAGTGAGCTTGCGAACAGCTTTGATTAAATCTTTTATCAAAAATGGTTTTTGAAAAGAAGCGCGGACGAAGATTTGTTGGGCGTCCCAGGCCGGACACCGCGAAACGCAACCATCAAGAGCGGCAGGGGGGTAGGTAGGATCGCAAAAGGTGACCTTTGTCCAAAAAGCTATTGAAAAGTGCTTATTAGCAGTGTCACAAAAACAAGCCCACCAGTGAATCTGCAGTTTTTTGTAACGCTCGACCTGCATCCGTCGCCGCCGTTCTGGATCAAAGTCGACATTTATATTATCTCTTTGAACTGTTCTTGGCACTGATCATTGAGCGCTTCTCGTTTCTCCCATATTGTTGCTTCGAATATTTCCGCCGCACTTATCGAGAGCCAGAACACAGAGGAATTGAAGTCCGGAAGGACACTGGACCCGAGTCTCCGCCGCGAGCGGGATTAAACGATCAACAAACCGCGAAATCTGTTTTCTATGCATCCGTTTTGTAATTCGCTGAAAACATTACACCACTGCAGAATGCGCACTTATCAGTGGTGGGAAATCTCGCATAATGCACAAGTATTCTGACGCGATGTTTGTTCCGTAAAAAACGAAGCCGCTGTAAAAAAGCCGTTGCCACGGGACCTTGAAGCGCTTCCGGTCCAAGATCTGGACTGAGGTTTTTGAAAAAGGGGTATTGTACGCCAACGTAACTAAATCGAGAAATCAGCCATATTTTTGCACAAAAGAAAAATTTTGAAGGTCTAAATTTGTGCACTTTTAGGTTGGGTCGATCAAATGCAAAAAGACTTGACTCACTGCAAACCAAACGAGGGACTCCTGCAAGACTCGATGATGTTTGACTCAGAGTGCGGCTAATAACTACAGTTTTTGTTTTGGCCATTGCGTGGCGCTGACGTTGAATGTTGTTTCAGGTCAAACAACAAACAGAAATGCGAATTTGAATAAACTCGAGAGTACGTTTGCTGCGAAATTCTTCGCAAACCAGCTTACAGCCTTCAGATGACAAAAGTGAACTTTGTTGCTGGAAGAAGCGCTTTAATTCAGCATAGGTTTTACTCTTAATTAGAACTTGGAATTTCTGAGAGATTTATCCATTCCGAAATACATTTTTCGCGTTTTTTTGTTAGCACTTCCCTCAAGAAACGTTACAATATCCTACTCACAAAGGATTAAAAACAACAAGAATTACCACAGACGTAGACAAACACGGTTGAATGGGAGCTTTTGTCCGGAGAACCTCTAATCTTTTCTAACTCACGTCTCCCTACTCAATGAAAATTGCCGAAACTGCACTTAAGCGCAAATGACTCAATGTCTTCTTTAGGGACGCCTGTCCACGAAAAACCGCGTCGGATCTCTGTCTACATTTTTGCAGAGGGTGTACTTTCTCGTTTGACCTAATCCGCCACGTGATGAACCTGAAGTTAATAAAGCACTAATTGCGATCAGCTGCACTTGACACTTCCAAAATTAGAAGACACGTTCCTTGTCTTTTCAATCAACACCTGCAGTGTAGTCTAAATGGCATTAATTGCTGCAATAGGAGCCAATCTGCATAATTCTAGCGCAAAAAATTGTACAAAATATGTTGGTTTTAGGATGAAGAAAAGTAAAGATTTGAGTTTTCAGGTTAGAATTACCCACCAAACAATAAAAGAAAATAATGGAGAAATGTCAAGAAGCTTAGCTAATCTCATCAATACAGTCCCTTCTGAAAACTCTAAAAATGCTTCTTTCTTGCGCCGCAAATGCTGCTTCTGCGGCTAAAAAGAGTTAAACTGTTAGACGAAAGCACTTAAAAATGTACAAGTTTCAAAATTCACAAACGGTAATTGATTGTGAGAATGACGTTAGAGAGGCTCGCAGTATTGTCAGATGAATAGGTTAACGTGAAAGGAAGTTATGCAGCAAACGAGGGTAATACTACTCGGAGGGGATAAAACCAGTTTTCGGTTGTGTAATACGGAACGAGAGAACATCCTTTGCGGTGAGATGCTGATCCCAGATCAAGGCTGCCATATACACGTCCCCTAATTTAGTCGAAATTCTCACGTAAATTTAACTGCAAAAATTAGCAGTTAAGTATGCGACCTTGCAAGGCAAGGCGACAAGGAACTGGAAAGGCGAAAAGATCAACAGTTGCAGAAGTCAAAAAACAGTAGGAGCGGCGAGTTTAGAGCTCAGGAAATGCAAACGATGGACGGAAGACCGAAGCGCCCGGTCTGGTTTGGTCGGAGCAAAGGCTGTTTTCGACCAAGCTACAGTAATTCCAGTTCGAGACTGAGCACAAGCGTGTATTGCGGAGTGCAATTAGCTCAGAAGTACAACATTTGAGTCGTGATTATCTGAATTATTCATCTTGATTGAGGGCTGATTCTTCGAAGGTCCTATGTTCAATTCGCGGGTGACCGGGTGCACACTACGGTACCCTTTTTGTTGCGTTCATCACGTTCACCGCGCGCCCGTTTAACTGAAACGGGCAGCGCCCAAAAAATTTAATCTTTCCATTTTTACACAGTTCAATGATCCATGTTTTTGCACCGAAAATGCTCGTATGCCTCCCGGGTGCTGCTTCTCGCTCGTCCTTGATACTCTTGACACGTCCAGTCATCGGTTTCATGATGTGATCGCTTGCACGTTCCATCTTTTTGCGGGTGCCCGGGTCAATGGGTTTCGGCGCTACCTGGAACCACCCTCGCTGCACCCGTCTCGTAGCCAATCTGTCTCATCCATGCATTCTGTTATTTATTAAATGTCAACTTCTTTTCGGCGTTTACGCCGAGAACTCGTTTAACCGAACGGGGAACAATCGCAAGTAGTTCCAGCTATTTCAAAAAGCCGAGCCGAGTCTGCTGGGTTAATGTGTGCTTTTCAGGTGTTACGTGACCTTTTTGCGCCAGTTCCTCACCGCCAGATCAAGGAAGTTCGAAGCGTAGGAGAATCAGGAAAGTGCGTTCTGCAGCCTGTGCCAAGAGAATAGTCTCTTTATTAGCCTAGAGCAAAAGTCAACGTGAACGTCTGAGGAATTATACATAAGTGCATGGGAAACCG
This sequence comes from Steinernema carpocapsae, assembly GCA_000757645.3. Taxonomy (NCBI): domain Eukaryota; kingdom Metazoa; phylum Nematoda; class Chromadorea; order Rhabditida; family Steinernematidae; genus Steinernema; species Steinernema carpocapsae. The sequence goes on from CM016762.1 coordinate 13,724,745, forward strand.
AAGAAATCAGCGCACTATTGGTTGGAAAAATCAAGAATGTTCCGATGTTCCGACATGTGGAGGGGTTTGCACGGGTTCAAAACTATGCTTCGCTTGTTTCTTCTGGCTTCGGGAAATAGCTGATGGCCGGCCACCGACACCTGTAGTACGAAGCAAAGAAATGATTATTAAGTTACAGTACACTGATTCTTGTAACAGAGTGTGTGTGTTCAGCCAAAAAAGCACTCGTTTGGAAAAAGTCGATTCCCGGTCAAGTGATTTTTAAAGTTTTTTTTAACAGCCACGTCATCTCCAACAAGGAGAAATATCGAGCGGAAGACTTACAAGCAAACGAAGCTAATTCAAATTTAATCCAAAATTCTTGATCGGTCATCCCAATGGAATCTTTGTTATCCTTCGAGTGTTGATGAGGCAAACCTCTTGGCCACTTTGACTCATCTTTTTTAAATTTTGTTGATGGTTTTTTATAACCACGGCCTTAAAAATAAAACAAAACAGTTCGGACAAGGATTGAAAGTATTGAAAGTGTACTGAAAGTTGACAACACCAATTAAGCATTAGGAATGTATTTTTGACTTTTTCTGCAAAGTTAAACCATGATTATCAGTAAGACTCGCGCAAACTACCAATTCGAACTTTTGACTTGCATCATCAGGTATTGAGAAAAACTATTAAATTTTAACATCATTCTCCTGCAACGAAACATGTCGTCCTCGCTTGTTCGCGTGAGTAAATGAAATCACTTGCAACGCTAATGTGGTATTTGCATGTCACTCGAAAACGCTAATTGTCGCAGATTTTTCAGACAAAACACAGCGATTTGTCTTCTTTTTTGCTAATTTTTACCGGAATTCGATGCTTTTTGCAGCATCCGAAGTATTCGGGTACTCCAGAGCTTACTTGGATCAACAACTTCACCCGGTGACTTCCTTCCCGAAACGCCTTTTCCTGAACCATTTCTTGTTTCTGACACTTCCCCTTACCCTCATTGAATTATTTATCTTTGCATCATAATTTATTTATTATTAACGAAGATTGGAAAATATGCGCCACTTTAGTGTCAAATCACGGATCCGTCGCGACTGTTTATCGCTCTCGCTTCCTCCGAGCAGCTTAAAAATAGTCGGAATAATAGCTGCGTTCCATGGACGTCATCGTCTTCGAAAATCACGGTTTCGTTTAATATCTCTCGGGTATTTTTTCGTTCCTGTCGTGCCTTATAAGTAGTTCTCCTCCACATAAGCGAATTGGTCGTGTTTAAGACCCGAAGCTCCTATAGCTCTCGTATAAAATCAATGCGTCTCGTGACGGCTTCTAAACAAATTCGACTGATCAACAACTGTCACATCTGCCCAAACAACATAATTTCGGCCACTCTAGACAAAACATCGTGATTTCCCATTTTTCTAAACCATTTTCGAAGAAGACTCCAAGCTTGAAAAGTCCAATTACCTTCTCACGCAATTACGAAACGAAGCACAAGCCGGGAAACTTGCTGAATCCCGGTTGTTTCGAGGACTGCTGTTTGGAGCTTGGCGTACGCATCATTGTACTTGTGCATAAAACAAGTGTCTTGAATGTCTTGAATTGTCTTGAATGTTGCCGCGTTTTTTCCTCATCGACTTCAGTAAGATCCTTCAGTCGCTCGAATCTGAGCCCGGATTTCCGGATTTCCGACGAATTTACATTTTTATTTTTATATTTTAGCAGAAAAGTGATTTGGATTATAAACCACTCGCTTCTCTCACAGTACTGTGAACTTTTCAGAAGCAACTCAAAATCAAACTTGGGTGTACCGTTTTCTGTAAATTTGTTTAAGTAAACTGCTTTGTATTTCATCGCCGCATCTTTTCCCATGCATGTTTCGACTTTTGCTTTCACGCGAATTCCCATTTGTTGTCCTTTCATAGTTCCGTTCATCTTTCTTATCCTGCCAGTTCCCGTTGCAAGCTTCATTTATACCACAGTCCTCCTCATCATCTCGATGGGCCAAAGTCGTAATTGCCGACTTTCTGCTCATCAGAGCGTTAAAACCAAGTTTCGATCAAATAGAAAGTGGACTCTCCTCTTCCTCTCCTCTTATTCAACGTCTTAAGAGTGTTCAGCCAATTAGAAGTTTTCTGCTTGCCGTCCTCAATTTTCGTTACTCCATCGTCTGCCGCGCTCGACGGTGTGATGAGTGTCAAGTGTACACAAATTCCGTTTGCTAATCACTTCGAATGAGTTTCTGAGGTGCCATCCGATTTGCCGTAGTGGCCCAGCCAGAGAGCGGCTGGAGAGGCTTTGATTTGCCTGTTCGCGTTCTTGTGCAGACGGTGCAGGCGAACAAAGAGGGGCGCGAGCGGACGGAGACGCCGGTGCAGCGGCGGAATTAATTTTGTCCAGACTCTCTCTGGCCAGTGGCCGGTCGGTCGGAATGGGCTAAATTACCCGCGAGAAAAGAAGAAGTCGCCATCGCTTCCAGGCAGACACAACGCCTTTCCTTGGGCGAGTCGACTTACTGCTACATCCTCGACATATATTGGCATCGACGGGTAGCAGCAAACAATCAATAGATATCCTCTGGCCTTAGCATCCATAAAGCCGCAAACGCGCCACTCCGTCACCGCTGCTGGCTCGCGGCTGCCGGTCCCCTTGCCATACTCTGGTCCGTCGGGGCCATGCCGGGGACGTCTTGAAAATACGCGCAAGTGTGCATTTTCTTTTTGCTCACGCCATTTTCCGTTAATAGCTGCATGAGGGTTCGTCATTCGGTGCGTGCTTCAATGCGTAGTTTTTGCCTCGAAAGCAGCACTCGCATCTCCTAGTAACGTCTCTCGCTTTCCTCCTCTGGCTTCAATGCGTCCGTCCTCCCATCGACGACCACGGCAGCCCCCGAGGTAATTTAAAGCATGTGTTGTATGTGTTAAAAAATAAAATGTTTGCCAAAACGGGCGTCTCCGAAAATAGAATTTCTCTGGGGTTTGGTCGGTAAGGATACGGGCGGAGGCTGATTGGGTGCGAACGAGGCATTCCAACAAAACTTGCTAGTTAGGTGGCTTCGTGCACGTAATTCTATTCGACCTTTTAAATTTATCGGTCGGCCGACTTGTATGTCGCGGTAATAAGTGTGTATATATGCATGAATCCAATTATAATGTGCGAACGAAAAAGAAAACAAAAAGACCGCAAGGGCGACGAATGGGCCGCCGTTGGGCTGAGCGGCGTGTTTCTGAATGTCGCGCTCATTGCGTATGTTTCTTTCTTTTCCAGATGCGTTGCTCAATTTCTTCTCTATTCTTTCACTTATGCACAATTCACTTAGTCCAACTGGCCGATTCCAGCGTCACTCCCAACAGGTAAGCCCCGTGAATTTCCTGCTTTTCTTCTGATTTCTGTTTTCAGTTTTACAAAATGGGCAAACCAGCTAGGCCGACAACTGCGAGACACTTTTGCAGAAGCCACAAAATCAAGACAAATTATAGAAGTAAGCAAGGAAACAAAATAAGAAATAACAACCGCTATTCCAGAATTACGGGGTAATAGCAGAAGCGGAAACGTTCGATCCGCGAACAGAATTGAAGAAGATCAAAACGACAATAGAAAGGTACCTCGACGAACGCGCAAAGATGGCATGGGTGAGATTTGTGCGTGGGCAAGTTAATCTGGACGTTTTCTAGGACGCCAAGATCAGCTTACAAGCAAGGCCACTGTCGAATTACAGCGACGAGGAAGTGAACGATCCCGACTCAAAGCAGTTCGTGAGGTACATGAACGCGAAGACGGAGTCCGACGCGACTTCGGTGCACAGCGACTCGAGGACGAGTGCTATGACGGCCGTGAATAGCACGCGGGAATTCGACTTTCAATCAAACGCAAACTTTTACGGCATTCAAACAAGCCGAAAGGCTTCCGCTGTGCACATTCCCACGCCGGTCTACGACAGGAGTGAGTCATTAATGTTTTCCGTTATTTTTGGTTTTTCATTTTTAATTTTGGATTTGTTTTAACCTGCATTTATTCCACTTTTGCAAAAAATAGCACTCTTTGTCAGTTGAATGCTTGATCAGTTGAAAACTAGTTTGCTCTCTTTTATTTGCCGAGATCAGACGTGAAATCGTGTGTTCCGTGGCAAAGTCCCTTCGACATACCACACGTAAATTCATGCTTCTTTCAAACTCGTGGGCGACAACGACAGCGACGGCGACAGGGCAAAATTTGAGTTTGAACTTTTTCGGATTTCACACTTTTCACCTTCTCGACTGTCAATTCTCTAGATCGAGCCAGTGTAGAAAGCAAAAACGCAAGAATTCCTAGCAAATAAGGCGTGAAACAATGCAAAATTGCGTGAATCACCTCCCAAATCGGAGATAAATCGTGCATGAAGCTGCAAAACAGCTCGAAATCCATTAAAATCGACTCAAAACCTTCCAAAATGATCAAAAATCGCCTCTTCTTCCCGTGTCGCCGACTTTATCGCCGAACTTTTCGAAACGATTCGAAAAGTTCGGCGACAACCCTTTCCATACAAATTTGTGTCGCTGGGCGACAGTCGCCCAGCTTGTCGTCGGAGGGTGTTTAAATTCGTCGCTGTCTCCATGTCGCCCGGCGACAGACCCGCCACAACTTCAGCGACGTCGCTGTGAGTTTGAACACCCTGTCGCTGTCGTCCACTAGTTTGAAAGTCAATTGCTTTCTTTTCTGGGCCGGCGACAGTTCCGACAAACTCCATCCCATTTATAAACATGACAATCTTTTTGAAAATTCGTGTTTTGCTTTGTCTGATGTTTTGGTTTAGAGCTGGATGTGCTGCAGAAGATCGAATGGTCCGACATCGACCAACACTACCGGAGCAACCAGGAGAAGGTGAAAGACCTTTCGTTCCAGATGTTCTGCTCCGAGTCCGGCTTCATGCGCTTCTTTCCAGGTATCGCGTTTTCAAGGGAACATTTGTGAATTTGGGAATTTCAGCGGCGCCGTGGGTGTGGGAGAGCAAAGGCGAGGAGTTGGATCTCTTCGATTGTCGGAGCACCGAATGGTACATCAGCGGGGCGACGATGTCGAAGAACATGATCATCATGCTGGACCTGTCCGGTTCGATGCTCGGCCAGAGGTTCGAGATAGCTAAGCAGACAATAGAGGCAATCATGGACACCCTCTCCGACAACGACTACTTCAACATCATGCCGGTAATGACAGTGCTCCGGCGTCCCTCAAACGAGTCTAATGCTTCAGTTCTCTAAAACGGCCGAGTTCCTGGACGACTGCTCGACGGAAAACACTCTCATCCAGGCAACCATCCGGAACAAAAAGGTAGGTGGGCTCCGCGCGGTCTGTCGGCTCAGTTCGGCCTCCTTTCAGTACCTCCGTGCGAAGCTCAACAACGTCGCGTCCGAAGGGAAGGCCGAATACGAAAAAGGACTTTCGAAAGCATTTCAAACGCTCATGAATGTATCTATTTTCGGTTCCTTCGTAACACTTACTTTGTCTCACGCTTTTGCAAGGCAAATTTACCGAACATAACCGCAGCTCACTCTCGGTTCACTCTAGCTAACGGCTTTCGCTTAAACATCCTTATCCCGCTTTGCTTGTGTTTCGCTTAATATCGCTTTGCTTATTTCTTAGCTGCCCGGAGAAGTGCTGTTCAAGAAGAAGGAGGAACTGCTCGACGGCTCCGAGGAGGCGCTGCGTCTGAAGAACAACAAGTCGCTCCGGTTCATCGAGTCAGAGGAACACGTGCTAGTCGTTCATGATAGCTATCTGGAGGCGGTAAGAGGCTTAACGCTTTTGCTTTTCCTGCTTCGTCACTGTAACACTTTCACCTTCCCTTCCTCCCAGGACCCGTTTGAACGCGGCTTTTAAGATTTCCAATTTCACGGGCCGCGAACGGCAGCTCGGCTGCAATAATGTCATCATGCTCATCACCGACGGCGCGCCCGGCAACTACAAAGAGATCTTCAAGCTTTACAACAGCAAGAAAAAAGTAAGCGAATCGCTTGCGGAGGCTCACATGAAGCATCACGTCCACATGCCAGGTCCGCTTTTTCTCGTTTTTGATCGGCGAAGAGGCGATTGACTTCGACGAAGTCACTTCGATGGCCTGCAACAACCGCGGCTTCATGGTCCACGTGAGCAACATGGCCGATGTGCAAGAAAAAGTTCAGGTAAAAATGGTCGCATGGCTTCTCTACACCCGAAATGACATGAACTCGCGAAATCTAATAAATAAAACTTGAAAGCAGTCTCAGGAAAGCGGATTCTTCTGCTATTTTTGGAAATTTTATTTGAAGGGCAAAATTCAGAGCGAAATCCGCGAAAAAAATCCATTGCTCAAATTAATCCCATGGGATTCCGCTGATCTTTTGACTAATCCAGAGGATGAGCCACGGGGAGTTTAGGATTGAAACAGTAATCCTATAATCCCAAGTGGATGGATACTCAGAGGCGCTGTTTTGAAAAAGGGGCACTTTAATGTCGGATAAATGCATTTAATTCATTTGGCATTTTGAGGGATGCAAAAAGGGACGCCTGAAAAAAGGGATCTTTATTGGGGATTTAAGGTCCATTGAACTTTCCAAAAACGGGATTTTACAAAAAATTGCGGCAGCTTTCTGTATATCCATATCACTAACTTGTTCAAAAGGGCTTTTATAATGAATTCTTGCAACACACGTATGAATTTCTAAATACAAGGACCGTTTTCAGCATTACATCAAGGTGATGTCGCGGCCCCTAGGGCGACAGGCGAAATCATACAAGACAAGCCGCTGTGGAGCGGAGTGTACAAAGAGCGTCTGGTAAGTCCGAGCGCCTAACGAACCGGCTCCAACCTTTAAGGTCTCTCCTACTCCGATTTCCTTCTTTCGCCTACCCTTCACGCGAACTTTCGAACGTCCACCTACATTTTTAAATTTTCGCTTTTGTAGTATCTGCCGCGTATCGAGACCGAAATCTCGGCCGAAGAGATTAAAGCTGCTGACTTAAACAGCACCGTAAGTTGTGAATGGTGTTGCTTCCAACCGGTTTGGGTCGTTTTTCGAAGTTTCGGGTGCTCTCCCGCATTTCCATTTTGCTTGCTTTTTCACTGCTTTGGCATGCTTTTTGACTATTTTCCGGTCATTTTACTTCGTTTCATTTTCCTCATGGGTTCGGTTTTGGTTTTTCGCGTATTTCGACTTCGCGCATTTCTCTAATATTTTTTATCGGTTCCTTTTTAGCTTTCCGGAGGAGGCCCGCCGCCGAAGAAGGTGAGGGAGCGTCTTCGAGGAGTTTTTAACAAATTCAAAATTTCAGAAAACCAAGATTACACAATTGGATGCTAAAAGCGAGCTTTTCGTCACCACGGTCAGCTATCCGGTGGTCCTCGACGGGGAGTTCATGGGCGTCTCCGCCGTGAGCATTCCCATCCGAGAGCTCATCCAGCTCACGCAAGTGCGAAATGTAAGTTTAGTTTACCCAGGAGTTCTGAAAATTGGATTTTGTCCACGAAAGCATTTCAAAGGGACAAGGGTGGTATAGAGTTCTTCTTGGCTATCAAAAGTGTGCAAAAACAATTGATCCAAGCTACACAATTTTGTATTTGACACACGCAGCAAGTAAACATGGTGGTTGGTCCTTTGAACACATGACGCGGCACGAGATCGCAAATGTTGATTCTGTTTTTGGTTTGGATGAACTAAAAATTGACACTCCAAACAATTCAAACACTTTTATGAAAAATTAAAAGAGCTATTGTGCAATTAAAATGAATTTTTAGGAGCTTTAATTAACTGTTATATTCACAGTGGGATGTGTAAAATCAAGCAAATCTTCAGGATTTGGGTTCTTTAATCATTTACAAAATACTGTAGGCAATTGAAATAAATGGCAACATTAAACTGGCCAAAAGGACCACTCACCTGCACACAATCCTCATTTAGCCGCAGCTACTTCTTCATGGTCGACAAGAACGGCCACGTAATGTTTCATCCACAGCTGAAACCGATCGTAAGAACGCGGCCGTTGCCCACAACCCTCGTTTAACTGCGAATTCTAGGATCGCGTGACAAGACAAGTGAAGCCTAACTACAACAATATGGACTTTCTTGAGCTCGAAGTGCCGCAGAACCAGAAACAGGTAAGCTGCGCGAACTCAGCAGACAACTTTCCCTTTTCCGTCGCCTCTCTTTTCTTTTCCTATCGCTAGTTTTCTCTTTTTTCACAGATTTGGGGAAAAGTGAGCGAGCAAGGAAAGTCGCTTGCCCAGTGCAAGTCGTCGGTGTTTGACGCCGACTGCATTCGACTCTTACGGTGGCAAGTAGGTATTGAATGTCCGCTTTCGAGTACTTCCGTCGTTTCCTTAACTCTATCGCGTTCGAGCGCTGCTCGAACTTCCCGCCTCTCGCCCCTAACAGTCTCCTTTGCAGGCTCGCAGAGCGATCATCAACTGCGACAACACGGAAACATTCAGCATGGACATTCTCTACGCGAATCTTGACCTTGTGAGCAAAAAAGCGAACAGCGGAAAATACACGTATCATATTTGAGGGTCGCGTGTATCGGCAGACGAACGACTACTACTCGGAATGTATCCGAAGAGCCCACTTCTCGTAAGTGTGAAATCCCTTCTCGACGCTGTTAAAATTTAAATAAGCGCTGCAAACAGGATTGGGTCAATAATTAGACACACGTAAAGGTCGCCGGTAATTTTGCAATTACAAATATTTTAAATCATTTGCTGAAAGCGAAGGTTTTGTGCCGCGAACACGTTCGTCATGGACGGCTTCTAACAATTTCTCGCTGGAAAAGCTGGTAGCTAGCAGTTCTAAATGGGAAATGAGAGTCGGTGTAGTAAAAAAGGTGCAATTTGAAAAGTGCTCCTCGAACAATTCGAATTAATTGTCTTTAGACGAATGTTCAAGCGAAGGAAAAAAACGTAGTTGACCGAGAATTTCGGTCACAGGAAAGAGATTCAACACGCGACCTAAAAACAGAGGAAATTGATTGTTTTTTAACAAACAAGTTTCTGATAAACTGTCTGAAAAGGACAAGTTTCTAAGGCACTTTGAAAATCTGTATGACAAGATCAAAAACTAGTATTGCAGCAAAACATACTAGCAAACAAAGAGCAACTCTTCTCCAAAGGCACTTTGTTCACATGCAATTGTCAGAAGTCGTGAAAAAAAGTACAAGAAGAAGGTTTTTTCTATTCTGGGTAAACAAACACACGTTGCAAACGAAGCAGCAAAGCGAAAGACTAATGAAGCACTTTCGATCCAACCACCTCTACGCAAACTAATCGAAAACGTTTCGAGTTTAATCGAATATTTCCCAAACTTTTATTACATCGCCCGGGCAGATCCCTCAGGCAATCTGGATGTTTGCATTCTTAGTGGTGCTGTGGAAAAATGTAATTTAAGAGACAACACTGCTGCAATATCGTTTCGTTTCAGCGTTTGTTTGCTCTAACTGCATCTCCCTCGTGTTGCAAACTTTCCAAGTGTTAATTACGGATATTTTTTGTCCGAACTAATCTGCTTTAAGCGTTTCACCTCTTGAGTGGTTTCGTTAAAATTGGACGACTACAGTTAACATTTGAGTAAACCTAAAATCACAATTTTAGGATCGGAATGGCGGTCGCGAAGGACGACGAAGTTCGGCTGCGGAGAAAGATGCCCAAGGACAGACAGGTGAAGGCCAACAAAGAATGGTTCTCAGGAAAGCGGTGGAGGATACATCCCAAATGGTTCGTCCGCAGCTGCCCCTTCCCTCCCAAATACTCCTTTTCAGGAGATACTGCCTTTTGAACGATACTGACACGGGTCTCACCGCGGAAGAAGCCTTTTTCGTGTATGTTAAGCAGATGCACGAAGTCCCCATACTGCCAGATTTGTGTCGTTCACGGAAAGCGCTCGTCGAGCGCGTTTTATTGGATGGTGAAGCGACTAATGACATCGAAAACTTTTGGGACCTGAATTGGGAGCAGCACAAGGAGTGAGGACACCGCCGTCCGTCTGTTAATTTATCCCTGTTTGCAGGAAGGGCATCCACCTGGTTTTCTTCGCTACCACGTCAGGTTTCATCAAGTTCCACAACCAAACCCTCGACAACTACCTTTATGAAGACCCGAACTACCTCGAGCCGTCTCTCCTCGACGAGATCACCAACGACCCCAGACACAGAGTGAAAAAACCGGTCGTTGCTCCGGAAATTAAGTACTTTTTTGTCGCATTACACATGATAAGTCCTCGCTTTCAGCAAATATGAACACTTCGTGCTAGAATTGAATCGGAAGTCCATGGCCGATCCTTACTTCAAGAGAGCCGTCCGGATGCCGAACACAATCGTATTCGACGTGAACTCTAGGAGTGAGTTCTTCTTTGGACCCTTTAATTTATTGCCGTCATCTTTCAGCCAAACTGTGGTACGGTAAATCGATGCCTAATGGGTACGGTAACGAGGAAAACGAGACGTTGTTAGTGACGGCCACACAAGCCCTCTACTTGGACCAAGCCCTGGTGGGGGTGGTGGGGATGGAGTTTGTGTACGACCACTTAGTCAACACCATGGCTAGTATCGGATGTGGTCCTTCGGTAGGATTCAGTCAATTTCAAAATCAAGCACCGGCTTATTTCAGGACGAACAAATGTGGTGTTTTCTCATCGACGAACACGCTTATGTTGTTTACAGCAGCTTGAACACGACCACTTACTCGGCGTATTTTGCGCAGAATGAAAAAGCGAAACGCGATAATGTCATCGGAAAGTGGTTCGGGCACGTTAATCGCGTTACGGAACGAACGATGGAACTGCTGCTGAAAAAGAACTTCTACACCGTGACCACATATGTCGACTACCAGGCGATGTGCAAAAACGAACAAGTGGCCCAGACGACGGCGTCGGCCAGCAGGGTAACACAGCGAAGGAGGACATTCGTGAATTTTTTGCCTTCAGCTCACTTTCTCGATTCTCAAGTTCATCGGCTGGTTTGTCCACCAGCTGTTCAGACTGATAACCCAAACGCTGCCTTCCCTCTTCTGGCTCGACCACTTTTCAGTTCCGGCGAAAGGTTGGCGATAACGACATTGAATAGGAGATCTTACGCAGACACCTCTCCAGCATACACCGTCTCCTTCCAAAGTAACACGGACGAATACCCCTGCGACAAGATGTCCAAGTTCTACATTGCGAACACAAAAGCACGGACGGAAGCGTTTCTGATCGACGAAAACCACTATGAACGGCCCTGCGGAGGGTCGTGTGCAGTGTACGTTTTTCCGCTTCGATAGTATTTCGCACGAATTTCGTACTTTTGGTCGTTTGGCGAGAACTCCTCCGAGGGGATTTCCGCGTCGAAAGTTCAATTCAATTTAGTGCCTTAGCGCGCGCGGCAAATTATAGACGTCTGCAGACAGACTCGCTCGTACTTTGCGCATTGTTCAGAAAACTCTACGCTTCTTGGGTGCCACACACAAATCTTCTTCTGGTAGGAATACTGCAAGGGTCAGGCAGCTGGTGCTACGACGAAACGCAATGTCCGAGAGGCGGAAGCTCGACGTCCGGCGTCAACGTGCCGTTCGGCTTCGGCTTCATAAAAGTAGGAAGCGACCAGAAACTGAGCATAGATCCGACGGACCCCGCTTCTGACTCGGGTCCGGATGGCGTCTCCGCTCATTGCCGCCATCTGGTGCCTCCAAAACTTGGTGCAGGTGCAAGTCAGTGTCTGAAGGAAGAGGACGAGGATGGAATCATTCCGGTGAGTAACCCTCCTTTCGCTTCTTTCGCCGCTCTTCGCTGCTGAAAGAAATCCGTCGAGGACTCATTTAGCTCCGTTTGCGTCAAAACATAATTATCGGATTTCAGGATGAATCAGAATTTCCCTGCTCACCCGCCGACTCGGTATCGCCTTTCAAATTTCTTATCTTCTGTGTGGTTATTGGTCAAATGCTGCGCCTTTGAAACGGGAATCTCTTCAACTTTTCATCCTTCGAATGTTTTCGTTTGTTCTCTTTCTCCTTTTGTTGTTATTACGTAGGTAGAGTTTTAGAATCTGTATGTAACGATGTTTTCGACTTTTCGTTACCTCCTGTGATATGTACATAGCCGTTTCAAATCAAATTTAAAATAAAGTTTTATTATTACCATCAGCTTGTCGCACACTCTGGTCGCCATTAAAAGCCTTTAAATTTCATTAAAGCAGTGTGAACGACCACTGAGGAGCAATTTCTCGCGCATTTGCGATTGGTTTCCTTCCACATTAAATTATTCGGGATGGAGGCGAAACACGAAGGAAGACTTTCCACCTGATTTCACTCGCCGGTAAGCGGAGTCGCCGAGGCCGTAATCGCCGTCGTTCGTTCGGTCGATGGCTGGCGCTCCGCCGGTCGGTCGGTCCTCGCTCTCGGCATGAAAGCTGTGCACTCCGAGTCACGCATTTCAATTTGATCGCTTCCGCTGGAGGCGCTGCGCGCGAGCCGCTTCTTTCACGAGAACTTTTCCCTATTCAAATCTGATTATAGCTATTGTGAAGTCCGCGTGCAGGAGCAGCCGCAGCCCCGACCATTATCACTCGGATTGAGGCGCAACGGTGACAAAACAGACCCTTAGCAGCTCTTTAGAAACCGCCCGGGCGACATCTTCAGCTGTCCCCAACTGACCACTTTGCGAGGCGAGCTGGACCCGCTTTTGGTAATCTTTGAGGGTCGCCGACGGGGAAGTGGACGCCGCAACCAACCGGCGGCCTGTGTCAGTTGCTGACTGACTTTCCGTTCTGCACAGCTCCGGGCCGAACGAGAGATTGCGTTCGGGTTGCGGCAGTACTTTGTGGGAATCGCCTCGAGCGAGATCATATGTGTGTAGTGAGTGGCCGATGTGGATATATGTTCGCTGTGAACTACGTACTCAAAGTGTGGGAAAACCACGTTTATTGCGGTGTTCTGTGGAAGCCACCGGAGGGAGCAGAGGCAGCTGAACGGTCACTCTTCCAGGCGTTCGCCACTGCGTTCAGTTGTTCCTTTTTTTCTTCCTTCGTTTGTTCGTTCGCTTATCCAACGTTGAATCATCTGCAAACTGAAGAGGCCGCGCACTGCGCCCAGAGGTCCCGGGGTGCAACGATGCATCATGGCTTTATCGGATAAGCATAAGTCGGGACTCGCACGAGCCCGCGCTTATTCGCCGCTTTCTCCAGTGATTGTTATCCCTCTCTTTATGCCTTTGAGGGCGCGCGATATGTTCGGACGCACTTCTACCGGTCGCCGGTACGCGCGCAGATCCATCGGAGAAGTCGGAGCGTCCGCTGCTTTCTGAATGCCGAGCTCATTCCGAATGCATGTGAGGAGAAACGTGCAAGGGCTGGTAATTGAATTGTTAGGCATTGGACGGTTTTTTATGAATGCATCTTAAAGGAAGCGCGCCGGACGCATGGAAAAGCGGGGTCTAATTTGATTATACCTACCGTTTCACGAGCCGGCTGTAAGCGTATAATTACGGCGAGTTCAATTCGGGTCGGAAGGGGCGAGTTAGCAGAACACCTTAGTCTTCTGGTGATATAAATGTTATACCCGGTGGTTAAGGGCCGACTGAGGGAAGAGAAGGGCCGTGGACGGGTCGTTGTCGGGATGCCCACCAGGCTGTCTTATCAGATGTGAAAGAAAAGAGCGGCTGGCTCTGTCTGTGTAAGCGCGCGTGTGTGGCATCATCACTCAACCACGCGCTAAGGCTAAACAAACCGCAAACGAACAAGATATGCGATGCATATTGTCTGTCTTTTTTGCATATTCCGCGTCGCCCTTATGGCCAAAGGACGACACCACTCTCGCCAGAGTATCCGGTCCCACCGGCTGTCTGACTTCCTGTCGGCACAGTCGATCCATCCGCCCGCTCCAGCCCATTTTATCCTTGCCACTTCTCATAGAGCATTTAAACCCTTCAAGTTCCAAATGAGCCCGACTTCTTGCCGGCGGCTGGAGAGATTTCGCCTCGGTTTTTGCTCGTCTGCGATATGTTGTCCATGAATTGGAAGGTTAACGCAAATATTAGGTCTTCAGGCAGAAGGCTCAGCTTCGCTCGTTATGTATGCATAAATTTTACACGTCGATGCAAGGAGGTCGCCGCTCCTTCAAAAGATTTGTTTGTCGCCAAAGGCTCTTCGTACTCACATATTGCCCTAAATGCGTAATATTTACATTACTAATTACGGTTCTTTTATCTTCCGAGTAGTCCAACCGGCAAGTGTCTCGAATTGCCCGAGGAGCAAATCGTGTAACTAACTAATTGGTCTCTAATAGGAGCTTCCGCGATCTACTCTTCATCTCTCAATTAAGCGCCTATCCCTGCCCGCGCGAGCTTAATCACTTGCGGGTGCCGAAAACACTTGTTCCTCAGCACTTAAAGTACTCCGGACGTTATTTTCAGAACGTTTAAGAGCACGCCGAGAAAACAGAGTTCCCAGCGGCGACTCCACGACATGCTGATCGCTTTATAAATGGGCTGAACGGAACGACGATGAATTTATTGTTCATCGCACTTCCAATTGTCTTTGTCGCAGTGGCAGGTAAGCAAGCGTCTGGCAATCCGCAAAAATTCGTGATTAATGTGACTACACGGAAGTGACAAATTGGCGGAGCTGTCTCTATAATCCTGACATGAAACCGCTAAGTAGCAGAGCCCGGACTGTCATCAACTGAGTTTCAGAATGTGCGATATGTTTCTGTGGTAAGGACAACTGCGAAAGTTCCATGATTTGTACGGCCGAACACTGCAAGGTTGGATTTAAACTCGTCGGTAAGTTGCCGTTTCCAAGCTTCATGCTGTGATTGAACTCAAACAATTCTTTTCCTAGCGCAAAACGCCGAAGCAGCAGAGTTCGTTTTTGTGTCTGCGCTATTAAAGGAGCGCCGGCAATAGGAATGTTGTTATTGAACAAAATTTTCAGAATAATGCTTTTGCCTGGACCATGAATGCTCATACGCATGAATAAAAAACGTCGTTTTCGGGCCCATGAAAATTCGCATCGAAAACAGCGAGTGCAGTTCTGATTGTGGCGTGCGCTTGTAAGACGCTTCCGTTGCAGGCGAGAAGGTGCGGCTGCAGCAGCTCTGTAGCGACGACTCCGACGACACGACGGCCGTGTGCAGGCAAAACCAGGACTCGTGGCAGGAGGTGTGCACCTGCAGCGAGGACTACTGCAACACGTTCGCCTTCCTCCGGAGCTCCGTGGACCAAATCAAGAACGACGAAGCGAAGCAGCACGAGCTCGAGGACCCGTACCTTCCCACCGTCAGACCTGTACGTTCCTCCGTCCGCTGTCGAGGGCACACACAAAGCCGAAGAGGGAAAGAGTTTGACCACCAAAAGCCATTAATATTAGAAAAGTGTTTTGAAAGAACGGGCCGACAAGGGGGACAAACAAGGCCCCGGCCATTCTTCTCACGCCATGCTAATTTCAGAACCGCGAAGACATTTCCCCCAACCACAGCCGCAATCTCAGCGTACTCTTCGTCATCGTACCGGTTACTGTGGGTGGTTTAGCCACGTGCCTTATTGTGATCAACTACCATTGCAAAATGTGATCGATGTTGAGCGTTGTTGTTTCTCTCAGATAAACACACATCTCTATTAATGCGAGCGGGGACACGGGAAACAGACGATTATAAATGAATTTAATAAAAACAGCGTGCACCTTCATCTGGAAAGAACATACAGGAAGAGCCTCAGTTTAATAAGACAAAGCGGAACAATCCAAAGACCTGGTACAACTGAAACCATTTAGATTGAGCAAGCGAACTCTGAAACAACAGAAAAAACTTGTTTTAGACTACCGTAATCCCTTAACAGAACTTGTTTTCCATGACAATCTAATCCGTTCGTATGGCAAACATCTAATCTGAACTGCTCGCTTGCCATTAGAGCAACTTCATGTTTACGTGGACGCTGCAAACAAACTTTTCTTAATTATTTTCCTACCTTTGCTTAGCGATTACAGATTTGACGTGGGCCGAATAGACCGCAATGATCTGTGATTTTATTTCCCAAGTTCAGTAACAATTGAAGCATAACAGATACCCAGAACTATGGATCTGCTGTGGGATCACTAATAAGACAATATGCCAAATTCACACGATGGTTCATCCTTTATTAAATAAAGGAGAACGATCCAGACGTGTCCGTCCGTGTGTCACACCCCTGAAGCGATGTCCCTGATTGTCCAAATGCGGGTTACGGTAGCGACACCATTTGCGTTTGCACGCGTATCGCCGTCGCCGCGGTCACCAATTTTTAAAGGAAACGTTCCCACCAAAAATGACAAATTTGGCGCGACGAGAAACTTTTGCTTTCACATAGCTTTTGGTTTGGTCAGATGTGTCAAGGCAGCTTGTGCCTACGCTCATGGAAGTAAGAACCAAAGCATGGGAATCTACTTAAGAAAATAAGAGAACGTGATATGCGATTATTCCGTGGTAAGAACTCACATCAGAGAGGGTTATAATTGTTAGCTTTTTAGGTTTTACAGGTACACAAATGTGACATTGTGTCATTTGTGTCGTATTTTGCTTGAGCGCATAAACAGCATCGCTTTGGTCGCCTTAGAATGCATTTAAGATTCGAGCCTAACAAGGAAAAATGACCTCCAATTCTCCATCCCAGCTTGACGCCTCATCATGGACACCGTTCCTTTCCTCTTCACGGAAGCCGTTCAAATCCTGCTTATGACGCAAACGGATTTCCTCTCCGGACCCTGGGCATTTTCTGCATTCTTCGACAGACGGCGCGAGAATCCACGACTCTTAATCTAGTGCAGAGCACCTCAGGAACTCTCTACAATATCGGTTGCTCTAAACCCTATGTATTCTCCTTTAACCTTGGAACACACGCTTTTGAAAAACTACGAGCTTCGGTCGATTTATGTGAATTTGATTGCTGTGCAATGGAATTACAGGGGTCGGCTCCTCAAACTAGATTCGAGAGCATGCCGCGCTCTGCGTGCATTTATTTTTAAGACTGAGACAGAAGTCTTTGTGTACACTGAAAATTACCGTAACGACCCCACTATCCAGAGTTTTTTCGACGTCGTTCCCAGATATTACTCATTCTTTCACTTCTGGAACCATCCTAGTACTGACCGGAAACTCGATCTTGAAGCCATGCAGACCATGAA
Organism: Steinernema carpocapsae; assembly: GCA_000757645.3. NCBI lineage: Eukaryota > Metazoa > Nematoda > Chromadorea > Rhabditida > Steinernematidae > Steinernema > Steinernema carpocapsae. The sequence continues at coordinate 13,741,857 of CM016762.1, forward strand.
AGTCAAATCAGTAACCCTTGCAAAAATCTCCATGACTCATTACATGTTTTCTCAAATTTGTGCGTTTATCCAAAACCCCATTTTTTGTTCGATTTCGTTCACAGCACACACGGATAGCGAAATCCCGGCCAAGACCGTTTATGAAGCGTTTTGGAGGGGGCTCCGCGAGTTGCTAAGCCAAGGCAAAAATGCGATCCTGAAACATGGAGGACATACATATGGAAAGACAACTGGAGATATCGATCTAACGACTATCTGGGAAAAGGACTGGTTGAAGTCTGAGGGAATTGATTTTGAAATTCTTTAAGAATTTTGTGAGTGTTGCGGAGGACTGTTTTGAATAAAGGATGCAGATATAAATCTTGCCAGGGTTGACAAAACGTGGGGTGCGCACTCAATGGAACATCGGACCGCCTTAAGGCCATTTTCTCGTTATTTCTCTCACTCTCGTGATTTCGAAATCTCGCTTGCAGTGTTTATGGATTCCGGAAGGCCGAATTTCGGGATTTTTTGGGTTTTTGCGTTTTCAACGTTTTGGGTGCCAAAATGACCGAAATGCCTAACACCAAAAAGGTCAGCTGGCAAATAATAAATTTTTCTTGCCACACAGTATCCTGCATGATTCATGCACCTCCGCCTCATCAGAAACGAAGCGAACTGTCCCTTGCGGTGTGCGTGGGATTGCTTCAGACCAGTGGCGACACTGGACACCAGACCCACTACTTCATCACAGACAGCATTTTGGTAAAACCCAAACTTCACTCGTTTCTGGTTTGTGACAGCTTCGAATTGCGAAATTGATAGTGTAGGGTTTGCTAGTGAAAAATCTCTAGCAGCTGGAAACAAAGTACGATATCCAGTCAGAAACTGTGTCATGAGATCGTTTCATATCCCTAAAGGAACCCTTTTTGTGCCTGACAATACCGAATTCACGAATCAGCTGCCTTCTCGCGTTATCATCGGACTAACTAGCAATCGAGGCTATTATGGAAGCCACAGCGCCGATCCTTTCCACTTTTCCCACTTCAACCTGCGTGATCCTTCACTAGTCTGCTCATCGACCACTTATCCACATAGCAGATATTTGATCGATTACCAACGCGATCATTTGGTTCAGCCTTACGTTCAATTTTTTGTAGGGCTCAGAGTTTAAAAGTATTTTGCAAGTGAAAAGCCTGCAAAATGTAATCAGTGATTCAAACGCTTATTAAAACGGTGCTATGAATAGTCACAAAATTATTTCTATTCTGGAAAACGACTCTGCCATAAAATCCAAATTTATTGAGCCGTCTAGTGATTAATACGAATGAAAAATCCGGACCTGGAGAATATTGGGTGGCTGCTTATGTGCCTAATAAAACGCCAACCTACCTCAGCATTGACAAATTTTTGAGACGTTATAAGCTATGGCTGTGTGGTGTAGGCTTTGGGTGATCCCTAAATTTGTAGAAGTTTGGAATTTTTCTGTTTTAAGGGTGTTCGTTCGTGTCGCGCGCGCGACTCCAACAAACGCTTCAATTGTAACAATCTTGAATTCACGTAAAATTCTGGCCGAAATTCCGATTGCTACACTATTCTTAAAAGCCTTCAAATGCCTAGAATGAGAGCTTACGGTTACTGTAAGCAAAGCTACAGCAACCCATCCTACATCAACCCCAATTTTTGCCTGATTTCGGACCACACGAAACGCGATCTCCCAGCACGAGTAAGTAATTAGTCGATCGAATAACAAAACACTCCTCTTCGCTGGCGGTTGCTGTGATTCTGATTGAGCTGATTGGCACCGGGAGTCAACGAACCGACTCCCGATGGGTCTTTAGCCGCTCCACCGGCGATTGAAAGCGCAGTTTCGTTCTTGATTAACACGTGTGCCCCGGGTTGGATTTCGGCTTCGGCTTTCTGACCGAAAGCTGACCGGTATTAATTGTGTGTAGACTCGGTTGACGACGGCGGCCTTCGACCATGAGTCGAAGCTGTTTGCCATTCGCGTGCGAAACGTGAAATTCGAGACGCCGACGACGTCCTCAAGTCGACTCCTCGGCCGCGACCCTCGGGCGAGGTTCCAAAATAAGTGGACGGTGGTCGGTGCCTCCACTTCCGTCCGTATAGTCATTCTCGTCTTCCGTCTCCAGTTCTCTCTCCGTTTCAGACGTTCTGTTTCAGTGTCATAGCCCGAGGGTTTCAGTGTCGTAACCAGTGGCCGGTGGATGAAGGGAACGCCGGTGAACCCGTCGGTCGGTCCCTTATCAGTGACCGATTACGCGAGTTTCCCCTGGAAGGCCCGCCAGTTGCACAACGGCCGTCGGGCGGGCGCGTCTGCCTCAGCCCTGTTCCCAGGCCACGTTCAGGTGAACTTTTACACGCTGTGCCGTAGGTAAACAGACCGGTGATAAAATTAAGGAACACCACCCAGCGCGCTTCGCTGGTCATCGGAAACCGACGACGGTACGCCTGGGGGCCGTAAATGTGAGAATTCGAATGTAGGCTTTCGAATGTTGGAAAGATCGGATCCGAGCGAATTGGAGACAAAGAGGAACGGCAAAGTTGGAAGTTGAACACATTCTGAATGGAGGCACCAAACACGCCCCTTCTGTCTTTCAGTCAAAGGCTTCACGCTTTAGATTCTAAGTTTCATGACGCGCCGGCCCCGGGGCTATTTTACGACGGTCTTCTTTGTATGCTTGTGCTGCACGGAGTCGTATAGTCACTCCAGTCATCGGACGCCGTCAGTTCGAAGTTATTTTGAAGACATTTTTACCATTATCTTTTATCAGTTCTGACTAAACATGCATTTGTTTGCTCGACTGACCACAATGCTAATCGAAGCGGCCAGCAGCGTCGACTGTACGACGACCGACTTCGCCAGAACCTAGCCATTGGCGACGTCGGCGCGTCGGCGGACGGCGACAGCGACATTTCGTGGATCGCCCGGCCCGCGTCCGAGCGGTCAGTCGGTGGTCGGCAGTTGTTGAACCCGCCATATCAAAGGTGTTTAGTGCATCCGCGTGTTTGAAGGCGCTAGCGTGTGTATTCAGCGCAAACAGACTTCTTCCACAAGTGCGTTTTCGCATTTACGAACAGCATCATTTTGCCCTCGGGGTCTTGAGTCAGGCCAGTTAGCAGCAGCAAGCGATCAGGTAACGCGCGAGTGCAAATAGGGAATTTCAGAAATGTGTTCCGCATGTGACCCTTGCAGACGGAGTGAATTGTAACGCGATGAGACTGTGAATAGGAGTTGGCGGAAGTGTAGACGAAGTATTTGCCATCCACGAGTCATCAGCCACACGTATTTATGCGATCGAGCAGCCATGGCCCCTCAAATAGCGATCAAATTGCCTATAGTCAATGACAATGTCCTGAACTTTAGCTCGGATCACTGCAAGCGGCAAATGCAATGAAAAATGGCAAATGAAGGCAAATGCAAATGGCAAATGAAAAAGCAATGCTACGGGGGTTCAAATCGACCGAAGGTTCAAACCGACCGAAGGTTCAAACTGACCGCAAAAAAGGTTCAAAACGACCGAAGGTTCAAACTGGAAAAGGGTTCAAACTGGTCATAGGTTCAAATCGTCCTGGTGTCGTTTTGCAACCGCGACGGCGCCTAAATTGGTGCCACAAACGCCGAATTGGAAACAGTTGCGGTTGTTTTTGGTCTCAATCAGCTCTACACTTAATTCCGAACCGAATAATATGTGATTTGAATTATTTCGAGAAAAATTATGAAACTGCGAAAACGACGTCTACGCTCATGAAGACTGATCATCGAGTCAGGCTGACCACGCTTCTTGGAGGCGCGAAGCGCCGATTTAGAACATATTTTATAACAGAAATTTCGCGCAATAGCGTGCACAGTCCCGCTGATTTACCTTATGTTTTAGCAGCTCAAGATACTAGACAAGCACAGACAACGAAACAGTCCATCACAAATAGCATAGGCAAAAGTATTTACACAATTAATTTTCCTTTTTCAGCTGCGTTCGCGAACTGGTGGATCCGACGCTCGCCGCATAGGACGAATGTCCGGCGGATGGAATCCTGACGCTTGACGAATTTCCAACTCCCGAGCTAGTCTGAAATCACAATATTAGAAAAAATCGAATATGGTAAGTTGACCTACCGCGACGTTAACTACATGCCTTAAGCCTTCCTGAGACAAACCCGACAAAAAGTTATCCCAGGTATAGTTGACCATATTATCGATTACTGCACCGGCTTCACGCATTTGTCCAGAATAACGAGCATAGACCCAGGTGCACAAGACTCCAATGAGGAGCAAGAACATGAGGGTGAAAATGCTAGCGATTCCATCAACGCCGATCAGCTGGAAGATCTCCTGGAAGAAATAATCGACGAACATGAAGGAGACAAGCACAGCCGGAGTGCGCATAGACTTGAACAAGTTTTTGCCGTTATTTACGCGGATAAAGCTCTCGAACTGCTCCTGAATTATGGGAAAACGTGGTATAAGACTTCGTTCAGTTGCATACCGAGATATCAGAATCCAGCTTTTCCAAGAACTGTAGGGAGAACTCAACACCGCCCATCTTGCGAGCATTCTTGAATACTGCGATCGAGCTGTTTCGACAACGAATATGTTGCTCTTCAAGTTCTGCTGTGGCCATGTAAGGAGTGTCTCCGCCACATATTTCTTCCATCTGCCGCACATAATGTGCTTTGGCATTAGACACAGCCGCCAAGTTGTTTGCTTCAGCCGTGGCCTGTAATAAAGCATGTAAAGTATGTATGTATGCCTTCGCAAACGATGGAAATAAAAGATACTTACAATAAGCATTGACTTCGGTTCGGGCAGATCTTCACCTTGAAAAATGTTGATGTAAGCCTTGAAATATTCCAACAATTCACGGCAAGAAACATCGTGGCCATTGATTTTCTTGACGACAATGCCATTTGGATCCAAAATACGAGGAATGAGAACTCGGAGTTGCTGGACAAATTCCGTTTCGATGGCTAAACACAACATTTCAGAGCAATCAGACGTAAATCGATTCTTACAGTCGATTTCTCCACGGAAGTTGGGGTTGGTAGCCACGGAGAGACCAGGATGAGGTAGAAGGAAACAGCCAATGTTTTCGAAGCAAGACTTGATGTGTTGACGAAGCTGCTGCAACTCCGGGTGTTGCCTCTCGGAGATCTGAATTAAAAGTTCGTTACGCTGAAAACAATAACCATCTCACTCACCTTTAGACGGTTCTCCAAAATTCTTTCACCGCCTTGGAAGCCAAACTCAGCCTCATAGGGGTAACTCCAATCACGGACAAGGAAGAGCAACGATTGAAACGGCTTGCTCGAAGTGTCCTCCATGGCAAGACGCCCATATTCCGTGAAAAGTTGCAAATGCTGCAAGTCATCTTCTTGAACATTCTGGGTGAGGTTGAAGATCTTAAATACTGGCCAATACATAAAGATCCTTCCGAAAAAAACTACCTGAACGGACGAAACCATCGTGGACAGAGCAAAGATCGTAGCACAATCTTTCACAGTGCTCTGTGTATCGAATGCACCTTGAGTGTCCATAAGGAAAACGACGATGTCTTCGCCATCCTTGTTCTTAAGAATAAAGGGATCGCTCCAAATCAAGATACCAGTGGTTTCGCGTTCGCTTCCACCTCTCCAGCTAAAACCATCTAGAGAGCCGGAAACCTTCAACCAGTCTCCCTCGACGACGCTATCAACGTGTTTCGTATTCAAATAGCGGATAAAAAAGTTCAACAGGAAACTCTTTCCTTTGCGGTACGCTCCGGCAACGCTGATGATGCACACCTAAATAGAAATAACTTAGCAGGAAAATAAGTCGACTACCACACCTTCTTATCAGCATAGTTTGGGTTGAGTAGCAGCTCCTCGAGAACGGCTTCGTTCAGAGCGAAAGAATGGTCGTCATCTCTGGCTTCAATGACGCGTCGAGCCTTGTCTCCAATCCCCTTATTGTTGACAATTTCCTCTTCGCTTGGAATGTCGTAACCTTCGTCCTCTGATCGCTGTTGCACATCCATTTTGAAGAAGGATTACAAGCTGAAATCCAGATTCATAAGTAAAAAACCTGACAGCAAAAGCAGTGTGATCTTCAGCGCGAAGGAAACGAAAAACAAGCAAACAAACGGTCGCGTCACGCAAACATGAAGTGCTGAACATGAGACGAAAACAGTGAGCAGTGTCGCCACGAAGTGTGGGATGAGTCGATAAATGTTATGAACAGAGTTGTTCCACGTTCGTGAAAAAGATAGATGCGCGACAAGATCGAAGTGTACGCACGAAATATGTCAGTATCGATCATGAACCGTATTTTAATACGTGGAAGCTGATAATGCATAACTATGACACGAATGCAAGGATTTCACAACCGCTACTGGAAACTACGCACTTGCTCGCCGCGTCGCACCGCATTGTGTTGACGAGAGGGGAGCTCCTCACGAGTGCGAGTGGGCAAGTGCTGCTGAAACGCGCGACCATTGCTGGCGTCGCGAGTTCGTACTGGGGAAAAGGAAGCCGCCGCAAGTCAGCTGGGGAGTGCGGGCCGGTAGAAGGTCGCAACCCACAAGTAAGCGAAGACGAGACAAGCGAGCGAGCGATCCGGGATCCTGCCTCAGGGAGGGAGGAATAAACAGCGAGCGAGGGCACTGCCCGTTCGGCCTCGTCGGTCATCACACCAAAGCGCGTCAAAACAGCGGCAGCGAGCGACAATTATCTTCCCGTCAGGACGACCTTTGAAAACAGAAAACATCCAGCTGGAAATATCGCACGTTCGGACTTGTGTTTGCGGGAAACGACGCTGTTCGAACTTGATGGACTGCAGGCTGCAAGAGGCGCTCCTAAATGGTACGGGCGAGGTGTTTGCGAAGCAGAGGGATGCAATCTCCTGCTGGAAGAGCGAGCCCCACAAGCGGATCTTCTGCTTCGAAGCGTCTGAATCGGGTAAGTTCCGCACAACGAACCGGAGTCGTTATAATGAATTTAGTAGGCATTGAATTCGATCGCGAAGCGTCGATAAAGTGAAGCGAATTCGCCACATGGCGTACAGAATTTACACACTAGTATTTCAGGTTCGAGGGCGTATCTGGTTTCAACCTTGAACGACTTCTGGAGTTGGTACGAAAAGGCGGAGTCAAGGCATTTTTACGAAGTGTTACCGGAAGATGTGCCCTGCCGTCTCTACTTCGACCTGGAATATTACCGCTCAAACAATCGGAAACATAGCGATGCTCTTATCTTGGACGAATTTTGTTCGTCCTGTGCGGAATTTACCAACGAGAAGTTAATCTTGCCGGAAACTCTTTCAGTAGAAAAGGTAACACAAAAAAGCATTCATGAACTACATTTTTTGAATTTAGGATTTCTTCATACTGGACTCTAGCAATGAGGACAAATTCAGCTCTCACGTGATTGTACATCTTCCCGGTGGATCGTTGTTTCGGTCTAATATTTGTATGAAAGCATTCGTAGAGGAATTAAGTCGACGTCTCCTTGAATCGGATAGGGCTGTGGTCCTTAATGCGAACAGCGAAAGAGTCCCACTGTGCGATATGGCCGTTTATTCGAAGAACAGGTGCTTTCGGCTGTACTTGTCTTCAAAAGCCGGAAAATGTACTAGCCTGAAAATTCATGCGGCATCTAAGTTTTACGGTACGTCGAAGAGACTTTAGGGCTCAAAGGCTCTCTTCCATTCCAAAGTTCAGTTTTATTTCATTTGCTAAATAATTTCCAGGAGCCGACTCGCCGAACCCAAGACAAGTTTTTGCAGACTCTTTAGTGATCCCGGAAGATTACGAATCCCAACGCATCGTTCTGTTTAAACAGCTGACGACTGGCTCACGATCGCAAAGTTCTTATCTTTTCGCTGACACTAACTTATGTTGGGGTTCGAACGATTCTGTGTCACCTTTTCCGATGACTGAAGATTATATTCTGGAAATCAATAAGAAGTTCAAATCGCTGGCAAGAATTCGAAGTTGGCGGATCGTGCGCGAGTCGAATTCAATTGGCCCTCAAGTGTTTTACCAAGTAAGACATTGTGTTACATCAGTTCATCAGAGGACATTGTGTTTTCAGCTCATCGGAACGCGATACTGCTTCAACATCGGGAGAGAACACCGAAGCAATCACATTTATTGGATCGTTAATATACAAAAATCGTGTTGCTACCAAAAGTGCTTCGATCCCGACTGTGGGGGTTTCCGCTCGTACCAATTTCCTCTACCGTATTTCTCTCGCAAGGAACTTTCGGAAAACGGTAACTCTAAAATTTAATGAGATTTATTAATTCTTACGGACATTTTTAGGTAGGTATTATGAAACCGAAGAACAAATACAGCAGCCGGTTTCAAAGGAGAATTTGATTGGAATCGAAACACGCGACTGCGATTCTTCCTTTTATGATCTTGCTTCAGACAAGCTTCTGTTTCTGCCATCGTCTTCTGAATACTGCGAAGATTCCTTCTACGATCCCTCAACCGACAGGATTCTAACTTCCTGAAGTTCAAATTTGACTTCGCGTTTTCCACTCGATATTCCGTATGCTGAATTTCTTGTACGTGACAAAGTGGAATACATTTTACACGTTTACTCATTATCAACAGAAACGAAGAACAATAGCGGACAAACCAGTAAACTTGGAAACGAATTCCTTTAATCTCACAAAAGCTCTGTTGGCGAAACTAAGATCATTACGGTGAATTGAAAAATAGCATCGGGAAAGCAAAGATCACGAAAAGAAATATGGTAGAGCGAAAAGAGAACAACTGTGAAACTAGACAAAGCTAACACGATTCGTGGGAGCGGATTATTCTGTATTACAGACAAACACTGAACTCTTTGATCCGTAACGTAACATGAATGGTTGTTACTAAAGGAAGCTTAAAGCTTTGCGACAGAGTAATAAATACGTTTTTACGGCGAAAAACTTTTGTGAATTAGGACTACGGGATACAACGTTAATAAATACTAAGACTACAAACAAAAACAGAAGAAAAGAGGACTAGAAGTTGGGAGATTTCTTCACTTCAATACTTTGGTTGTTGCTGTTGCTTTGATACGAGCGAATCTGGAATTGAGAGGTTAGAAACTCAGTTTTAGAACGGAAATATACCTTGCGAACCGTGGGATCCCGATTGCTGACGGGTCAGCAAAGTGCGAGTGACGTTGCCCTCGACGTCTACGGTCTCGCAGGGCTCGTCTTGGTGCAGCTCGCTGACGCGGGACTCGCTTTCGGTTCCGGTGAACTGGACGTGGCTCATGATGGGGTCGCGGACACGAGTGACCACGCTGCGTGAAATCGTTTCGGTCGCTCCGTCCTTTCCTCGCTGTACTGTCCGGAAGGTGGTGACCGTGGTCGGGTATGACGACAACGCTGCGTCCAGGTCGCCTCCGAGTGAGTCTCGGTCGTCATCTTGGTACTCCTGGTAGGTTCCTTCGGTGTCGCCGCTCAGGACGGCAACTGCGGTTTCAGGACTGCGGGCTTCTTGACTCGCGTCCCCGAGGAGAGAGTCTTCTTCGGTTGCGATGTTTTCCAAAGAGTCCTTGATACTGCCTTCCGACAGTCGCTCCAGAACTTCATACTCGGTAAGAGACGATTCCTCGATGTCACGTTCACGGCGCTCCCCTTGTAAGACGGATGCAAGCTCGAGGGAATCGACGCTCGTTTCAAGCATGGGGGGAACGACGGAGACGTATTCTTCTTCGATGCTGTCTGAGGGGGATGTAGCGCGGGGAGTTGCGGCTGCCTTCTCATCCTGAATGTCAAGTGGGATGGCCTTCAGCTCGGAGACGGACTCCACATCGTCTTCGTCGTCGTCGCGGACGCTCATGTCTTCGATTTCTGACTCTTCACGGATGTCACTCAGCATCATCACTTCTTCTTGCGGCGATGTTTCCAGTTCTTGTTCAAGACGTTCAAATTCTTGAAGGGAACTGATCGAGCCGGACGTTTCGGGCTTATCGCGACCGCTGATGAAAAGTTCTACTTCACTACCGCTAAGACTTTTGTCGCCTTTCAGCAGTAGTTCCTTTTCTATTCTCTCGAATTCCTGCAAACTGGTCTCAGAGACGTTGTCGTAGGACATATGTTTCCGTTTCGAGAAGAAAGAAGATTCGGCCGAGACACTATTGACTGAGCTGGAGCCACTTCCTTCTTTGAGCGAGTCGGTGTCTTCTGGTTCTTCGTCAACAGTTTCCAACTCTTCCCCTTGGTGGGACTCCTGAATCGGAAGTTCTTCCTCGCCTTCACTGATGTCTTCTCCATAATACATACTTGCCGTCATGACTGACTCGTCTTGAGGTTCCACTTGTCCTTCAGGCCATGAAGGCACCTCGGCTTCTTCAACGGCAATTTCGTACTGTTCCACTTCTTGATGGTACGTTGGAACATGTTGCGTTTGCAACGACTTTCCTTCTAACCCGGTCTTGTCATCGGCATCGATTCGTTCACTGTCTTCTGATGTTCGAGGTGGGACAGGCGAAATAGGGCGGTCTTGTCCTTGGTTGCTTCTGAGGAAAGAACGGCTTTCAGAATTGGCCAAAATTTCGGTTATTTCCGGAGTCCCTCGCTCACTGGGATAGTCAAAACTGAACGCGGGCGCTACATTGACAACAGTGGAAGGCGCCGCAGAAGAAGACGCCCTTGTAGAAGAACTTCCAGGTCGTTCTGATTCGGTAATGCTTCGTGTGAGGTCAGTTTCAACTTCAGTAAGAACTTCGCTGACAAGTTTTCTTGAAAACTCATCCAACGACTGGTTGCTTGCGAAGCGCTTCCCTAAGCCTTCAACAAGCTCTTCTTCCAAATCGTTAATTTGCTCAAGTTCAAGATCCTCACAAGTTTCAACATCAACATGTGTTACAACCGCATGAGAAGGCACTTCATCATACTCTTGGGCGGCGTGCAGTGGCAATTCCAAATCGGCCAGGAGAGACTCAGCAGTCTTTTCCGCAGCTTTAAGAGACACCCCTACAACAGTGAGTGAACCAACAGAAGCTTTGGATATATGAGCTGCAGGCTCAAAGTGAGACTCTTCAGCATGAACGGAAGACTCGGATACGTGGGCTTCAGGCTCAAAGTGAGTCTCTCCAGCATGAACGGGAGACTCGGATACGTGGACTTCAGGCTTAAAGTGAGGCTCTTCAGCATGAACCGGAGACTTGGATACGTGGGCTTCAGGCTCAAAGTGAGTCTCTCCAGCATGAACGGGAGACTCGGATACGTGGGCTTCAGGTTCAAAGTGAGTCTCTCCAGCATGAACCGGTTCCTCGGGTTTGTGAGAGATTTCGTATTCCTCTTCAAAGTGTTCGGTGACGTGAACGGGGGACTCAGCAACATGAGCTTCAGGCTCAAAGAGAGGCTCTTCAGCATGAACGGGAGACTCGGCAGCATGAGCTTCAGGCTCAATGTGAGGCTCTTCAGCATGAACGGGAGACTCGGATACGTGGGCTTCAGGCTCAAAGTGAGTCTCTCCAGCATGAACCGGTTCCTCGTGTTTGTGAGAGATTTCGTATTCCTCTTCATAGTGTTCGGTGACGTGAACGGGAGACTCAGCAACATGAGCTTCAGGCTCAATGTGAGGCTCTTCAGCATGAACCGGTTCTCTCCTCAAAGCGTTCGGTGACGTGAACGGGAGACTCAGCAACATGACCTTCAGGATCAAAGTGAGGCTCTTCAGCGTGAACGGGAGACTCGGCAGCATGAGCTTCAGGCTCAATGTGAGGCTCTTCAGCATGAACCGGTTCTTCGGGCTTGTGGGAGATCTCGTATTCCTCCTCAAAGCGTTCGGTGACGTGAACGGGAGACTCAGCAACATGAGCTTCAGGCTCAATGTGAGGCTCTTCAGCGTAAACGGGAGACTCGGCAACATGAGTTTCAGGCTCAATGTGAGGCTCTTCAGCATGAACCGGTTCTTCGGGCTTGTGGGAGATCTCGTATTCCTCCTCAAAGTTCGGTGACGTGAACGGGAGACTCAGCAACATGAGCTTCAGGCTCAATGTGAGGCTCTTCAGCATGAACCGGTTCTTCGGGCTTGTGGGAGATCTCGTATTCCTCCTCGAAGCGTTCGGTGACGTGAACGGGAGACTCAGCAACATGAGCTTCAGGCTCAAAGTGAGGCTCTTCAGCATGAACCGGTTCTTCTGGCTTGTGAGAGATCTCGTATTCCTCCTCGAAGCGTTCGGTAACTGAACGGGAGACTCGGCAACATGAGCTTCAGGCTCAATGTGAGGCTCTTCAGCATGAACCGGTTCTTCGGGCTTGTGAGAGATCTCGTATTCCTCCTCGAAGCGTTCGGTAACGTGAACGGGAGACTCGGTAGCATGAGCTTCAGGCTCAATGTGAGGCTCTTCAGCATGAACCGGTTCTTCGGGCTTGTGGGAGATCTCGTATTCCTCTCCTCGAAGCGTTCGGTAACGTGAACGGGAGACTCGGCAGCATGAGCTTCAGGCTCAATGTGAGGCTCTTCAGCATGAACCGGTTCTTCGGGCTTGTGGGAGATCTCGTATTCCTCCTCAAAGCGTTCGGTGACGTGAACGGGAGACTCGGCAGCATGAGCTTCAGGCTCAATGTGAGGCTCTTCAGCATGAACACGGTTCTTCGGGCTTGTGGGAGATCTCGTATTCCTCCTCAAAGCGTTCGGTGACGTGAACGGGAGACTCAGCAACATGAGCTTCAGGCTCAAAGTGAGGCTCTTCAGCATGAACGGGAGATTCGGATACGTGGACTTCAGGCTCAAGTGAGGCTCTTCAGCATGAACCGGTTCTTCTGGCTTGTGAGAGATCTCGTATTCCTCCTCGAAGCGTTCGGTAACGAGAACCGGAGACTCGGCTACGTGAGCTTCAGGTTCAAAGTGAGGCTCTTCAGCGTGAACGGGAGACTCGGCAACATGGAGCTTCAGGCTCAATGTGAGGCTCTTCAGCATGACCGGTTCTTCGGGCTTGTGGGAGATCTGTATTCTCCTCGAAGCGTTCGGTAACGTGAACCGGAGACTCGGCTACGTGAGCTTCAGGTTCAAAGTGAGGCTCTTCAGCATGAACCGGTTCTTCGGGCTTGTGAGAGATCTCGTATTCCTCCTCGAAGCGTTCGGTGACGTGAACCGGAGACTCGGCTACGTGAGCTTCACGTTCAAAGTGAGGCTCTTCAGCATGAAACCGGTTTCTTCGGGCTTGTGGGAGATCTCGTATTCCTCCTCAAAGCGTTCGGTGACATGAACGGGAGACTCGGCAGCATGAGCTTCAGGCTCAATGTGAGGCTCTTCAGCATGAACCGGTTCTTCGGGCTTGTGGGAGATCTCGTATTCCTCCTCAAAGCGTTCGGTGACGTGAACGGGAGACTCGGCAGCATGAGCTTCAGGCTCAATGTGAGGCTCTTCAGCATGAACCGGTTCTTCGGGCTTGTGGGAGATCTCGTAGTCCTCCTCAAAGCGTTCGGTGACGTGAACGGGAGACTCAGCAACATGAGCTTCAGGCTCAAAGTGAGGCTCTTCAGCATGAACGGGAGATTCGGATACGTGGACTTCAGGCTCAAAGTGAGGCTCTTCAGCATGAACCGGTTCTTCTGGCTTGTGAGAGATCTCGTATTCCTCCTCGAAGCGTTCGGTAACGTGAACCGGAGACTCGGCTACGTGAGCTTCAGGTTCAAAGTGAGGCTCTTCAGCGTGAACGGGAGACTCGGCAACATGAGCTTCAGGCTCAATGTGAGGCTCTTCAGCATGAACCGGTTCTTCGGGCTTGTGGGAGATCTCGTATTCCTCCTCAAAGCGTTTGGTGACGTGAACGGGAGACTCAGCAACATGAGCTTCAGGCTCAAAGTGAGGCTCTTCAGCGTGAACGGGAGACTCGACAACATGAGCTTCAGGTTCAAAGTGAGGCTCTTCAGCGTGAACGGGAGACTTGGCAGCATGAGCTTCAGGCTCAATGTGAGGCTCTTCATCATGAACCGGTTCTTCGGGCTTGTGGGAGATCTCGTATTCCTCCTCAAAGCGTTCGGTGACGTGAACGGGAGACTCAGCAACATGAGCTTCAGGCTCAAAGTGAGGCTCTTCAGCATGAACCGGTTCTTCGGGCTTGTGGGAGATCTCGTATTCCTCCTCAAAGCGTTCGGTGACGTGAACGGGAGACTCAGCAACATGAGCTTCAGGCTCAAAGTGAGGCTCTTCAGCGTGAACGGGAGACTTGGCAGCATGAGCTTCAGGCTCAATGTGAGGCTCTTCATCATGACCGGTTCTTCGGGCTTGTGGGAGATCTCGTATTCCTCCTCAAAGCGTTTGGTGACGTGAACGGGAGACTCGCAGCATGAGCTTCAGGCTCAATGTGAGGCTCTTTAGCATGAACCGGTTCTTCGGGCTTGTGGGAGATCTCGTATTCCTCCTCAAAGCGTTCGGTGACGTGAACGGGAACTCAGCAACATGAGCTTCAGGCTCAAAGTGAGGCTCTTCAGCGTGAACGGGAGACTTGGCAGCATGAGCTTAGGCTCAATGTGAGGCTCTTCATCATGAACCGGTTCTTCGGGCTTGTGGGAGATCTCGTATTCCTCCTCAAAGCGTTTGGTGACGTGAACGGGAGACTCGGCAGCATGAGCTTCAGGCTCAATGTGAGGCTCTTTAGCATGAACCGGTTCTTCGGGCTTGTGGGAGATCTCGTATTCCTCCTCAAAGCGTTCGGTGACGTGAACGGGAGACTCAGCAACATGAGCTTCAGGCTCAAAGTGAGGCTCTTCAGCGTGAACGGGAGACTCGACAACATGAGCTTCAGGCTCAATGTGAGGCTCTTCAGCATGAACCGGTTCTTCGGACTTGTGAGAGATCTCGTATTCCTCCTCGAAGCGTTCGGTAACGTGAACGGGAGACTCGGCAGCATGAGCTTCAGGCTCAATGTGAGGCTCTTCAGCAATGAACCGGTTCTTCGGGCTTGTGGGAGATCTCGTATTCCTCCTCAAAGCGTTCGGTGACGTGAACGGGAGACTCAGCAACATGAGCTTCAGGCTCAAAGTGAGGGTCTTCAGCGTGAACGGGAGACTCGACAACATGAGCTTCAGGCTCAATGTGAGGCTCTTCAGCATGAACCGGTTCTTCGGACTTGTGAGAGATCTCGTATTCCTCCTCGAACGTTCGGTGACGTGAACGGGAGACTCAGCAACATGAGCTTCAGGCTCAAAGTGAGGCTCTTCAGCATGAACGGGAGATTCGGATACGTGGACTTCAGGCTCAAAGTGAGGCTCTTCAGCATGAACCGGTTCTTCTGGCTTGTGAGAGATCTCGTATTCCTCCTCGAAGCGTTCGGTAACGTGAACCGGAGACTCGGCTACGTGAGCTTCAGGTTCAAAGTGAGGCTCTTCAGCGTGAACGGGAGACTCGGCAACATGAGCTTCAGGCTCAATGTGAGGCTCTTCAGCATGAACCGGTTCTTCGGGCTTGTGGGAGATCTCGTATTCCTCCTCGAAGCGTTCGGTAACGTGAACGGGAGACTTGGCAGATGAGCTTCAGGCTCAATGTGAGGCTCTTCATCATGAACCGGTTCTTCGGGCTTGTGGGAGATCTCGTATTCCTCCTCAAAGCGTTTGGTGACGTGAACGGGAGACTCGGCAGCATGAGCTTCAGGCTCAATGTGAGGCTCTTTAGCATGAACCGGTTCTTCGGGCTTGTGGGAGATCTCGTATTCCTCCTCAAAGCGTTCGGTGACGTGAACGGGAGACTCAGCAACATGAGCTTCAGGCTCAAAGTGAGGCTCTTCAGCTGAACGGGGACTCGACAACATGAGCTTCAGGCTCAATGTGAGGCTCTTCAGCATGAACCGGTTCTTCGGACTTGTGAGAGTCTCGTATTCCTCCTCGAAGCGTTCGGTAACGTGAACGGGAGACTCGGCAGCATGAGCTTCAGGCTCAATGTAGGCTCTTCAGCATGAACCGGTTCTTCGGGCTTGTGGGAGATCTCGTATTCCTCCTCAAAGCGTTCGGTGACGTGAACGGGAGACTCGGCAGCATAGCTTCAGGCTCATGTGAGGCTCTTCAGCATGAACCGGTTCTTCGGGCTTGTGGAGATCTCGTATTCCTCCTCAAAGCGTTCGGTGACGTGAACGGGAGATTCGGATACGTGGACTTCAGGCTCAAAGTGAGGCTCTTCAGCATGAACCGGTTCTTCTGGCTTGTGAGAGATTCTCGTATTCCTCCTCGAAGCGTTCGGTGACGTGAACCGGAGACTCGGCTACGTGAGCTTCACGTTCAAAGTGAGGCTCTTCAGCGTGAACGGGAGACTCGGTTACGTGGACTTCAGGCTCAATGTGAGGCTCTTCAGCATGAACCGGTTCTTCGGGCCTGAGGGAGATCTCATATTCCTCCTCAAAGCGTTCGGTAACGTGAACCGGAGACTCGGCTACGTGAGCTTCAGGTTCAAAGTGAGGCTCTTCAGCATGAACCGGTTCTTCTGGCTTGTGAGAGATCTCGTATTCCTCCTCAAAACGTTCGGTGACGTGAAACGGGAGACTCGGCGACTTGAGATTCAGGCTCAAAGTGAGGCTCTTCAGCATGAACCGGTTCTTCTGGCTTGTGAGAGATCTCGTATTCCTCTCGAAGCGTTCGGTGACGTGAACGGAGACTCGGCTACGTGAGCTTCACGTTCAAAGTGAGGCTCTTCAGCGTGAACGGAGACTCGGATACGTGGACTTCAGGCTCAAGTGAGGCTCTTCAGCATGAACCGGTTCTTCTGGCTTGTGAGAGATCTCGTATTCTCTCCTCGAAGCGTTCGGTAACGTGAACGGGAGACTCGGCAGCATGAGCTTCAAGGCTCAATGTGAGGCTCTTCAGCATGAACCGGTTCTTCGGGCTTGTGGGAGATCTCGTATTCCTCCTCAAAGCGTTCGGTGACGTGAACGGGAGACTTGGCAGCATGAGCTTCAGGCTCAATGTGAGGCTCTTCAGCATGAACCGGTTCTTCTGGCTTGTGAGAGATCTCGTATTCCTCCTCGAAGCGTTCGGTGACGTGAACCGGAGACTCGGCTACGTGAGCTTCACGTTCAAAGTGAGGCTCTTCAGCGTGAACGGGAGACTCGGTTACGTGGACTTCAGGCTCAATGTGAGGCTCTTCAGCATAACCGGTTCTTCGGGCCTGAGGGAGATCTCATATTCCTCCTCAAAGCGTTCGGTAACGTGAACCGAGATCGGCTACGTGAGCTTCAGGTTCAAGTAAGGCTCTTCAGCATGAACCGGTTCTTCTGGCTTGTGAGAGATCTCGTATTCCTCCTCGAAGCGTTCGGTGACGGGAACCGGAGACTCGGCTACGTGAGCTTCACGTTCAAAGTGAGGCTCTTCAGCATGAATCGGTTCTTCTGGCTTGTGGAGAGATCTCGTATTCCTCCTCGAAGCGTTCGGTGACGTGAACCGGAGACTCGCTACGTGAGCTTCAGGCTCAAAGTGAGGCTCTTCAGCATGAACCGGTTCTTCTGGCTTGTGAGAGATCCGTATTCCTCCTCGAAGCGTTCGGTGACGTGAACCGGAGACTCGGCTACGTGAGCTTCACGTTCAAAGTGAGGCTCTTCAGCGTGAACGGAGACTCGGTTACGTGGACTTCAGGCTCAATGTGAGGCTCTTCAGCATGAACCGGTTCTTCGGGCCTGAGGGAGATCTCATATTCCTCCTCAAAGCGTTCGGTAACGTGAACCGGAGACTCGCTACGTGAGCTTAGGTTCAAAGTGAGGCTCTTCAGCATGAACCGGTTCTTCTGGCTTGTGAGAGATCTCGTATTCCTCCTCAAAACGTTCGGTGACGTGAACGGGAGACTCGGCGACTTGAGATTCAGGCTCAAAGTGAGGCCTTCAGCATGAACCGGTTCTTCTGGCTTGTGAGAGATCTCGTATTCCTCCTCGAAGCGTTCGGTGACGTGAACCGGAGACTCGGCTACGTGAGCTTCACGTTCAAAGTGAGGCTCTTCAGCGTGAACGGAGACTCGGATACGTGGACTTCAGGCTCAAAGTGAGGCTCTTCAGCATGAACCGGTTCTTCTGGCTTGTGAGAGATCTCGTATTCCTCCTCGAAGCGTTCGGTAACGTGAACGGGAGACTCGGCAGCATGAGCTTCAGGCTCAATGTGAGGCTCTTCAGCATGAACCGGTTCTTCGGGCTTGTGGGAGATCTCGTATTCCTCCTCAAAGCGTTCGGTGACGTGAACGGGAGACTTGGCAGCATGAGCTTCAGGCTCAATGTGAGGCTCTTCAGCATGAACCGGTTCTTCTGGCTTGTGAGAGATCTCGTATTCCTCCTCGAAGCGTTCGGTGACGTGAACCGGAGACTCGGCTACGTGAGCTTCACGTTCAAAGTGAGGCTCTTCAGCGTGAACGGGAGACTCGGTTACGTGGACTTCAGGCTCAATGTGAGGCTCTTCAGCATGAACCGGTTTCTTCGGGCCTGAGGGAGATCTCATATTCCTCCCAAAGCGTTCGGTAACGTGAACCGGAGACTCGGCTCGTGAGCTTCAGGTTCAAAAGTAAGGCTCTTCAGCATGAACCGGTTTTCTGGCTTGTGAGAGATCTCGTATTCCTCCTCGAAGCGTTCGGTGACGTGAACCGGAGACTCGGCTACGTGAGCTTCACGTTCAAAGTGAGGCTCTTCAGCATGAACGGTTCTTCTGGCTTGTGAGAGATCTCGTATTCCTCCTCGAAGCGTTCGGTGACGTGAACCGGAGACTCGGCTACGTGAGCTTCACGTTCAAAGTGAGGCTCTTCAGCATGAACCGGTTCTTCTGGCTTGTGAGGATCTCGTATTCCTCCTCGAAGCGTTCGGTGACGTGAACCGGAGACTCGGCTACGTGAGCTTCACGTTCAAAGTGAGGCTCTTCAGCGTGAACGGGAGACTCGGCGACTTGAGCTTCAGCTCAAAGTGAGGCTCTTCAGCATGAACCGGTTCTTCGGGCCTGAGGGAGATTCATATTCCTCCTCAAAGCGTTCGGTAACGTGAACCGGAGACTCGCTACGTGAGCTTCAGGTTCAAAGTGAGGCTCTTCAGCATGAACCGGTTCTTCTGGCTTGTGAGAGATCTCGTATTCCTCCTCGAAGCGTTCGGTGACGTGAACCGGAGACTCGGCTACGTGAGCTTCACGTTCAAAGTGAGGCTCTTCAGCGTGAACGGGAGACTCGGCGACTTGAGCTTCAGGCTCAAAGTGAGGCTCTTCAGCATGAACCGGTTCTTCGGGCCTGAGGGAGATCTCATATTCCTCCTCAAAGCGTTCGGTAACGTGAACCGGAACTCGGCTACGTGAGCTTCAGGTTCAAAGTGAGGCTCTTCAGCATGAATCGGTTCTTCTGGCTTGTGAGAGATCTCGTATTCCCTCCTGAAGCGTTCGGTGACGTGAACGGGAGACTCGGCGACTTGAGATTCAGGCTCAAAGTGAGGCTCTTCAGCATGAATCGGTTCTTCTGGCTTGTGAGAGATCTCGTATTCCTCCTCGAAGCGTTCGGTGACGTGAACCGGAGACTCGGCTACGTGAGCTTCAGGTTCAAAGTAAGGCTCTTCAGCATGAACCGGTTCTTCTGGCTTGTGAGAGATCTCGTATTCCTCCTCGAACGTTCGGTGACGTGAACCGGAGACTCGGCTACGTGAGCTTCACGTTCAAAGTGAGCTCTTCAGCATGAATCGGTTTCTTCTGGCTTGTGAGAGATCTCGTATTCCTCCTCGAAGCGTTCGGTGACGTGAACGGAGACTCGGCTACGTGAGCTTCACGTTCAAAGGGAGGCTCTTCAGCATGAATCGGTTCTTCTGGCTTGTGAGAGATCTCGTATTCCTCCTCGAAGCGTTCGGTGACGTGAACCGGAGACTCGGCTACGTGAGCTTCACGTTCAAAGTGAGGCTCTTCAGCATGAACCGGTTCTTCTGGCTTGTGAGAGATCTCGTATTCCTCCTCGAAGCGTTCGGTGACGTGAACCGGAGACTCGGCTACGTGAGCTTCACGTTCAAAGTGAGGCTCTTCAGCGTGAACGGGAGACTCGGCGACTTGAGCTTCAGGCTCAAAGTGAGGCTCTTCAGCATGAACCGGTTCTTCGGGCCTGAGGGAGATCTCTATTCCTCCTCAAAGCGTTCGGTAACGTGAACCGGAGACTCGGCTACGTGAGCTTCAGGTTCAAAGTGAGGCTCTTCAGCATGAACCGGTTCTTCTGGCTTGTGAGAGATCTCGTATTCCTCCTCGAAGCGTTCGGTGACGTGAACCGGAGACTCGGCTACGTGAGCTTCACGTTCAAAGTGAGGCTCTTCAGCGTGAACGGGAGACTCGGCGACTTGAGCTTCAGGCTCAAAGTGAGGCTCTTCAGCATGAACCGGTTCTTCGGGCCTGAGGGAGATCTCATATTCCTCCTCAAAGCGTTCGGTAACGTGAACCGGAGACTCGGCTACGTGAGCTTCAGGTTCAAAGTGAGGCTCTTCAGCATGAATCGGTTCTTCTGGCTTGTGAGAGATCTCGTATTCCTCCTCGAAGCGTTCGGTGACGTGAACGGGAGACTCGGCGACTTGAGATTCAGGCTCAAAGTGAGGCTCTTCAGCATGAATCGGTTCTTCTGGCTTGTGAGAGATCTCGTATTCCTCCTCGAAGCGTTCGGTGACGTGAACGGGAGACTCGGCGACTTGAGATTCAGGCTCAAAGTGAGGTCTTCAGCGTGAACGGGAGACTCGGCGACTTGAGCTTCAGGCTCAAAGTGAGGCTCTTCAGCATGAACCGGTTCTTCTGGCTTGTGAGAGATCTCATATTCCTCCTCAAAGCGTTCGGTAACGTGAACCGGAGACTCGGCGACTTGAGATTCAGGCTCAAAGTGAGGCTCTTCAGCGTGAACGGGAGACTCGGATACGTGGACTTCTGCCTCAAAGTGAGGCTCTTCAGTGTGAACCGGTTCTTCGGGCTTGTGGGAGATCTCGTATTCCTCCTCGAAGCGCGGTGACGTGGACCGGAGACTCAGCAACATGACCTTCAGGCTCAAAGTGAGGCTCTTCAGCGTGAACGGGAGACTCGACAACATGAGCTTCAGGCTCAAAGTGAGGATCTTCAGCATGAACCGGTTCTTCGGACTTGTGAGAGATCTCGTATTCCTCCTCGAAGCGTTCGGTAACGTGAACGGGAGACTGGCAGCATGAGCTTCAGGCTCAATGTGAGGCTCTTCAGCATGAACCGGTTCTTCGGGCTTGTGGGAGATCTCGTATTCCTCCTCAAAGCGTTCGTGACGTGAACGGGAGACTTGGCAGCATGAGCTTCAGGCTCAATGTGAGGCTCTTCAGCATGAACCGGTTCTTCTGGCTTTGAGAGATCTCGTATTCCTCCTCGAAGCGTTCGGTGACGTGAACGGGAGACTCGGCGACTTGAGCTTCAGGCTCAAAGTGAGGCTCTTCAGCTTGAACGGGAGACTCGGCAACATGAGCTTGAGGCTCAAAGTGAGGCTCTTCAGCATGAACCGGTTCTTCTGGCTTGTGAGAGATCTCGTATTCCTCCTCGAAGCGTTCGGTGACGTGAACCGGAGACTCGGCTACGTGAGCTTCACGTTCAAAGTGAGGCTCTTCAGCGTGAACGGGAGACTCGGCGACTTGAGCTTCAGGCTCAAAGTGAGGCTCTTCAGCATGAACCGGTTCTTCGGGCCTGAGGGAGATCTCATATTCCTCCTCAAAGCGTTCGGTAACGTGAACCGGAGACTCGGCTACGTGAGCTTCAGGTTCAAAGTGAGGCTCTTCAGCGTGAACGGGAGACTCGGTTACGTGGACTTCAGGCTCAATGTGAGGCTCTTCAGCATGAACCGGTTCTTCGGGCCTGAGGGAGATCTCATATTCCTCCTCAAAGCGTTCGGTGACGTGAACGGGAGACTCGGCGACTTGAGCTTCAGGCTCAAAGTGAGGCTCTTCAGCTTGAACGGGAGACTCGGCAACATGAGCTTGAGGCTCAAAGTGAGGCTCTTCAGCATGAACCGGTTCTTCTGGCTTGTGAGAGATCTCGTATTCCTCCTCGAAGCGTTCGGTAACGTGAACCGGAGACTCGGCTACGTGAGCTTCAGGTTCAAAGTGAGGCTCTTCAGCATGAACGGGAAATTCGGCAACATGAGCTTCAGGCTCAAAGTGAGGCTCTTCAGCATGAACCGGTTCTTCGGGCCTGAGGGAGATCTCATATTCCTCCTCAAAGCGTTCGGTGACGTGAACGGGAGACTCGGCGACTTGAGCTTCAGGCTCAAAGTGAGGCTCTTCAGCTTGAACGGGAGACTCGGCAACATGAGCTTGAGGCTCAAAGTGAGGCTCTTCAGCATGAACCGGTTCTTCTGGCTTGTGAGAGATCTCGTATTCCTCCTCGAAGCGTTCGGTGACGTGAACCGGAGACTCGGCTACGTGAGCTTCACGTTCAAAGTGAGGCTCTTCAGCGTGAACGGGAGACTCGGATACGTGGACTTCAGGCTCAAAGTGAGGCTCTTCAGCATGAACCGGTTTCTTCTGGCTTGTGAGAGATCTCGTATTCCTCCTCAAAACGTTCGGTGACGTGAACGGGAGACTCGGCGACTTGAGCTTCAGGCTCAAAGTGAGGCTCTTCAGCATGAATCGGTTCTTCTGGCTTGTGAGAGATCTCGTATTCCTCCTCGAAGAGTTCGGTGACGTGAACCGGAGACTCGGCTACGTGAGCTTCACGTTCAAAGTGAGGCTTTTCAGCGTGAACGGGAGACGATACGTGGACTTCAGGCTCAAAGTGAGGCTCTTCAGCATGAACCGGTTCTTCGGCTTGTGGAGATTCGTATTCCTCCTCAAAGCGTTCGGTGACGTGAACGGGAGACCAGCAACATGACCTTCAGGCTCAAAGTGAGGCTTTCAGCGTGAACGGGAGACTCGGCGACTTGAGCTCAGGCTCAAAGTGAGGTCTTCAGCATGGATCGGTTCTCTGGCTTGTGAAGATTTCGTATTCCTCCTCGAAGCGTTCGGTGACGTGAACCGGAGACTCGGCTACGTGAGCTTCACGTTCAAAGTGAGGCTTTTCAGCGTGAACGGGAGACTCGGATACGTGACTTCAGGCTCAAAGTGAGGCTCTTCAGCATGAACCGGTTCTTCTGGCTTGTGAGAGATCTCGTATTCCTCCTCGAAGCGTTCGGTGACGTGAACCGGAGACTCAGCTACGTGAGCTTCACGTTCAAAGTGAGGCTCTTCAGTGTGAACGGTAGACTCGGCAACATGAGCTTCACGCTCAAAGTGAGGCCTTCTGAACCGGTTCTTCGGGCTTGTGGGAGATCTCGTATTCCTCCTCGAAGCGTTCGGTGACGTGAACCGGAGACTCGGCAACATTAGCTTCACTCAAAGTGAGGCTCTTCAGTGTGAACCGGTTCTTCGGGCTTGTGGGAGATCTCGTATTCCTCCTCGAAGCGTTCGGTGACGTGGACCGGAGACTCAGCAACATGACCCAGGCTCAAAGTGAGGCTCTTCAGCGTGAACGGGAGACTCGGCGACTTGAGCTTCAGGCTCAAAGTGAGGCTCTTCATCATGAATCGGTTCTTCTGGCTTGTGAGAGATCTCGTATTCCTCCTCGAAGCGTTCGGTGACGTGAACGGGAGACTCAGCAACTTGAGCTTCAGGCTCAAAGTGAGGCTCTTCAGCGTGAACGGGAGACTCGGCAACATGAGCTCCAGGCTCAAAGTGAGGCTCTTCAGCATGAACCGGTTGGCTTGTGGGAGATTCGTATTCCTCCTCAAAGCGTTCGGTGACGTGAACGGGAGACTCGGCAGCAATGAGCTTCAGGCTCAATGTGAGGCTCTTCAGCATGAACCGGTTCTTCGGGCTTGTGGGAGATCTCGTATTCCTCCTCGAAGCGTTGGTGACGTGAACCGGAGACTCGGCTACGTGAGCTTCACGTTCAAAGTGAGGCTCTTCAGTGTGAACGGTAGACTCGGCAACATGAGCTTCACGCTCAAAGTGAGGCTCTTCAGCATGAACCGGTTCTTCGGGTTTGTGAGAGATTTCGTATTCTTCTTCAAAGCGTTCGGTGACGTGAACGGAGACTCAGCAACATGAGCTTCAGGCTCAAAGTGAGGCTCTTCAGCGTGATCGGGAGACTCGGCAACATGAGCTTCAGGCTCAAAGTGAGGCTCTTCAGCATGAACCGGTTCTCGGGTTTGTGAGAGATTTCGTATTCTTCTTCAAACGCTCGGTGACGTGAACGGGAGACTCAGCAACATGAGCTTCAGGCTCAAAGTAAGGCTCTTCAGCGTGAACGGGAGACTCGGCAACATGAGCTCAGGCTCAAAGTGAGGCTCTTCAGCATGAACCGGTTCTTCGGGCTTGTGGGAGATCTCGTATTCCTCCTCAAAGCGTTGGGTAACGTGAACCGGAGACTCGGCTACGTGAGCTTCAGGTTCAAAGTGAGGCTCTTCAGCATGAACGGGAGACTCGGCTACGTGAGCTTCAGGTTCAAAGTGAGGCTCTCCAGCATGAACCGGTTCTTCGGGCTTGTGAGAGATTTCGTATTCTTCTTCAAAGCGTTCGGTGACGTGAACGGGAGACTCAGCAATATGAGCTTCAGGCTCAAGTGAGGCTCTTCAGCGTGATCGGAGACTCGGCAACATGAGCTTCAGGCTCAAAGTGAGGCTCTTCAGCCTGAACGGGAGACTCGGCTACGTTAGCTTCACGTTCAAAGTGAGGCTCTTCAGCGTGAACCGGTTCTTCGGGTTTGAGAGAGAATTTCGTATTCCTCCTCAAAGCGTTCGGTGACGTGAACGGGAGACTCAGCAATATGAGCTTCAGGCTCAAAGTGAGGCTCTTCAGCGTGACGGGAGACTCGGCAACATGAGCTTCAGGCTCAAAGTGAGGCTCTTCAGCCTGAACGGGAGACTCGGCTACGTTAGCTTCACGTTCAAAGTGAGGCTCTTCAGCGTGAACCGGTTCTTCGGGTTTGTGAGAGATTTGTATTCTTCTTCAAAGCGTTCGGTGACGTGAACGGGAGACTCAGCAATATGAGCTTCAGGCTCAAAGTGAGGCTCTTCAGCGTGATCGGGAGACTCGGCAACATGAGCTTCAGGCTCAAATGAGGCTCTTCAGCCTGAACGGGAGACTCGGCTACGTTAGCTTCACGTTCAAAGTGAGGCTCTTCAGCGTGAACCGGTTCTTCGGGTTGAGAGAGATTTCGTATTCCTCCTCAAAGCGTGCGGTGACGTGAACGGGAGACTCAGCAACATAAGCTTCAGGCTCAAAGTGAGGCTCTTCAGCGTGAACGGGAGACTCGGCAACATGAGCTTCAGGCTCAAAGTGAGCTCTTCAGCATGACGGGAGACTCGGATACGTGGGCTTCAGGCTCAAGTGAGCTCTTCAGCATGAACCGGTTCTTCGGGTTTGTGAGAGATTTCGTATTCTCCTCAAAGCGTGCGGTGACGTGAACGGGAGACTCAGCAACATAAGCTTCAGGCTCAAAGTGAGGCTCTTCAGCGTGAACGGGAGACTCGGCAACATGAGCTTCAGGCTCAAAGTGAGGCTCTTCAGCATGAACCGGTTCTTCGGGTTGTGAGAGATTTCGTATTCTTCTTCAAACCGCTCGGTGACGTGAACGGGAGCTCAGCAACATAAGCTTCAGGCTCAAAGTGGGCCTTCAGCGTGAACGGGAGACTCGCAACATGAGCTTCAGGCTCAAAGTGAGGTCTTCACGTGAACGGGAGACTCAGCAACATGAGCTTCAGGCTCAAAGTGAGGCTCTTCCATGAACCGGTTCTTCGGGTTTGTGAGAGATTTCGTATTCTTCTTCAAACCGCTCGGTGACGTGAACGGGAGACTCAGCAACATAGCTTCAGGCTCAAAGTGAGGCTCTTCAGCGTGAACGGGAGACTCGGCAACTGAGCTTCAGGCTCAAAGTGAGGCTCTTCAGCATGAACCGGTTCTTCGGGTTTGTGAGAGATTTTCGTATTCTTCTTAAACCGCTCGGTGACGTGAACGGGAGACTCAGCAACATAAGCTTCAGGCTCAAAGTGAGGCTCTTCAGCGTGAACGGGAGACTCGGCAACATGAGCTTCAGGCTCAAAGTGAGGCTCTTCAGCATGAACCGGTTCTTCGGGTTTGTGAAGAGATTTCGTATTCTTCTTCAAACCGCTCGGTGACGTGAACGGGAGACTCAGCAACATGACTTCAGGCTCAAAGTGAGGCTCTTCAGCGTGAACGGGAGACTCGGCAACATAGCTTCAGGCTCAAGTGAGGCTCTTCAGCATGAACGGGAGACTCGGATACGTGGGCTTCAGGCTCAAAGTGAGGCTCTTCAGCATGAACGGGAGACTCGATACGTGGGCTTCAGGCTCAAAGTGAGGCTCTTCAGCATGAACCGGTTCTTCGGGTTTGTGAGAGATTTCGTATTCTTCTTCAAACCGCTCGGTGACGTGAACGGGAGACTCAGCAACATAAGCTTCAGGCTCAAAGTGAGGCTCTTCAGCGTGAACGGGAGACTCGGCAACATGAGCTTCAGGCTCAAAGTAGGCTCTTCAGCGTGAACGGGAGACTCAGCAACATGAGCTTCAGGCTCAAGTGAGGCTCTTCAGCGTGACGGGAGACTCGGCAACATGAGCTTCAGGCTCAAAGTGAGGCTCTTCAGCATGAACCGGTTCTTCGGTTTGTGAGAGATTTCGTATTCTTCTTCAAACCGCTCGTGACGTGAACGGGAGACTCAGCAACATGAGCTTCAGGCTCAAAGTGAGGCTCTTCAGCGTGAACGGGAGACTCGGCAACATGAGCTTCAGGCTCAAAGTGAGGCTCTTCAGCATGAACGGAGACTCGGTACGTGGCTTCAGGCTCAAATGAGGCTCTTCAGCATGAACCGGTTCTTCGGGTTTGTGAGAAGATTTCGTATTCTCCTCAAAGCGTGCGGTGACGTGAACGGGAGACTCAGCAACATAGCTTCAGGCTCAAAGTGAGGCTCTTCAGCGTGAACGGGAGACTCGGCAACATGAGCTTCAGGCTCAAAGTGAGGCTCTTCAGCATGAACGGTTCTTGGGTTTGTGAGAGATTTCGTTTCTTCTCAAACCGCTCGGTGACGTGAACGGGAGACCAGCAACATGAGCTTCAGGCTCAAATGAGGCTCTTCAGCGTGAACGGGAGACTCGCAACATGAGCTTCAGGCTCAAAGTGAGGCTCTTCAGCATGAACGGGAGACTCGGATACGTGGGCTTCAGGCCAAAGTGAGGCTCTTCAGCATGAAGGGAGACTCGGATACGTGGGTTCAGCTCAAAGTGAGGCTCTTCAGCATGAACCGGTTCTTCGGGTTTGTGAGAGATTTCGTATTCTTCTCAAACCGCTCGGTGACATGAACGGGAGACTCAGCAACATAAGCTTCAGGCTCAAAGTGAGGCTCTTCAGCGTGAACGGGAGATCGGCAACATGAGCTTCAGGCTCAAAGTGAGGCTTTTCAGCGTGAACGGGAGACTCAGCAACATGAGCTTCAGGCTCAAAGTGAGGCTCTTCAGCGTGAACGGGAGACTCGGCAACATGAGCTTCAGGTTCAAAGTGAGGTTCTTCAGCGTGAACGGGAGACTCGGCAACATGAGCTTCAGGCTCAAAGTGAGGCCTTCAAACGTGAACGGGAGACTCGGCAACATGAGGTTCAGCTCAAAGTGAGGCTCTTCAGCATGAACCGGTTCTTCGGGTTTGTGAGAGATTTCGTATTCTTCTTCAAACCGCTCGGTGACGTAAACGGGAGATCAGCAACATGAGCTTCAGGTTCAAAGTGAGGCTCTTCAGCGTGAACGGGAGACTCGGCAACATGAGCTTCAGGCTCAAAGTGAGGCTCTTCAGCCTGAACGGGAGACTCGGCTACGTTAGCTTCACGTTCAAAGTGAGGCTCTTCAGCGTGAACCGGTTCTTCGGTTTGTGAGAGATTTGTATTCTTCTTCAAAGCGTTCGGTGACGTGAACGGGAGACTCAGCAACATAAGCTTCAGGCTCAAAGTGAGGCTCTTCAGCGTGAACGGGAGACTCGGCAACATGAGCTTCAGGCTCAAAGTGAGGTTCTTCAGCGTGAACGGGAGATCGGCAAATGAGCTTCAGGCTCAAAGTGAGGCTCTTCAACGTGAACACGGAGAATCGGCAACATGAGCTTCAGGTTCAAAATGAGGCTCTTCAGCATGAACCGGTTCTTCTGGCTTGTAAGAGATCTCGTATTCCCCTCAAAGCGTTCGGTGACGTGAACCGGAGACTCGGCAACATGAGTTTCAGGCTCAAAGTGAGGCTCTTATAGCATGAACGGAGACTCGGATACGTGGGCTCCAGGCTCAAAGTGAGGCTCTTCAGCGTGAACGGGAGACTCGGCAAATGACCTTCAGGTTCAAAGTGAGGCTCTTCAGCGTGAACGGGAGACTCGGCTACGTGAGAGCTTCACGTTCAAAGTGAGGCTCTTCAGCATGAACCGGTTCTTGTGGCTTGTGAGAGATCTCGTATTCCTCCTCAAAGCGTTCGGTGACGTGAACGGGAGACTCAGCAACATGCGCTTCAGGTTCAAAGTGAGGCTCTTCAGCGTGAACGGGAGACTCGGCTACGTGAGCTTCACGTTCAAAGTGAGGCTCTTCAGCATGAACCGGTTCTTGTGGCTTGTGAGAGATCTCGTATTCCTCCTCATAGCGTTCGGTGACGTGAACGGGAGACTCAGCAACATAAGCTTCAGGTTCAAAGTGAGGCTCTTCAGCATGAACCGGTTCTTCGGGTTTGTGAGAGATTTCGTATTCTTCTTCAAAGCGTTCGGTCCGGAGACTCAGCAACATAAGCTTCGGCTCAAAGTGAGGCTCTTCAGCGTGAACGGGAGACTCGCAACATGAGCTTCAGGTTCAAAGTGAGGTTCTTCAGCGTGAACGGGAGACTCGGCAACATGAGCTTCAGGCTCAAAGTGAGGCTCTTCAACGTGAACGGGAGACTCGGCAACATGAGCTTCAGGCTCAAAGTGAGCTCTTCAGCGTAACCGTTCTTCGGGTTTGTGAGAGATTCGTATTCTTCTTCAAACCGCTCGGTGACGTAAACGGGAGACTCAGCAACATGAGCTTCAGGTTCAAAGTGAGGCTCTTCAGCGTGAACGGGAGACTCGGCAACATGAGCTTCAGGCTCAAAGTGAGGCTCTTCAGCCTGAACGGGAGACTCGGCTACGTTAGCTTCACGTCAAAGTGAGGCTCTTCAGCGTGAACCGGTTCTTCGGGTTTGTGAGAGATTTCGTATTCTTCTTAAACCGCTCGGTGACGTAAACGGGAGACTCAGCAACATGAGCTTCAGGCTCAAAGTGAGGCTCTTCAGCGTGAACGGGAGACTCGGCAACATGAGCTTCAGGTTCAAAGTGATTCTTCAGCGTGAACGGGAGACTCGGCAACATGAGCTTCAGGCTCAAAGTGAGGCTCTTCAACGTGAACGGGAGACTCGGCAACATGAGCTTCAGCTCAAAGTGAGGCTCTTCAGCGTGAACCGGTTCTTCGGGTTTGTGAGAGATTTCGTATTCTTCTTCAAACCGCTCGGTGACGTAAACGGGAGACTCAGCAACATGAGCTTCAGGCTCAAAGTGAGGCTCTTCAACGTGAACGGGAGACTCGGCAACATGAGCTTCAGGTTCAAAATGAGGCTCTTCAGCATGAACCGGTTCTTCTGGCTTGGAGAGATCTCGTATTTCCTCCTCAAAGCGTTCGTAACGTGAACGGGAGACTCGGCAACATGAGCTTCAGGTTCAAAGTGAGGTTCTTCAGCGTGAACGGGAGACTCGGCAACATGAGCTTCAGGCTCAAAGTGAGGCTCTTCAACGTGAACGGGAGACTCGGCAACATGAGCTTCAGGTTCAAAATGAGGCTCTTCAGCATGAACCTCTTTCTGGCTTGTAAGAGATCTCGTATTCCTCCTCAAAGCGTTCGGTAACGTGAACGGGAGACTCGGCAACATGAGCTTCAGGCTCAAAGTGAGGCTCTTCAACGTGAACGGGAGACTCGGCAACATGAGCTTCAGGCTCAAAGTGAGGTTCTTCAGCATGAACGGGAGACTCGGATACGTGGCTTCAGGCTCAAAGTGCGGCTCTCCAGCATGAACGGGAGACTCGGCTACGTTAGCTTCACGTTCAAAGTGAGGCTCTTCAGCGTGAACCGGTTCTTCTGGCTTGTAAGAGATCTCGTATTCCTCCTCGAAGCGTTCGGTGACGTAAACGGGAGACTCGGCAACATGAGTTTCAGGCTCAAAGTGAGGCTCTTCAGCATGAACCGGAGACTCGGATACGTGGATACGTGGGCTCCAGGCTCAAAGTGAGGCTCTTCAGCGTGAACGGGAGACTCGGCAACATGACCTTCAGGTTCAAAATGAGGCTCTTCAGCATGAACCGGTTCTTCTGGCTTGTAGGAGATCTCGTATTCCTCCTCAAAGCGTTCGGTGACGTAAACGGGAGACTCGGCAACATGAGCTTCAGGCTCAAAGTGAGGTTCTTCAGCATGAACGGGAGACTCGGATACGTGGGTCAAAGTGCGGCTCTCCAGCATGAACGGGAGACTCGGCTACGTTAGCTTCACGTTCAAAGTGAGGCTCTTCAGCATGAACCGGTTCTTCTGGCTTGTAAGAGATCTCGTATTCCTCCTCGAAGCGTTCGGTGACGTGAACGGAGGACTCAGCAACATGAGCTTCAGGTTCAAAGTGAGGCTCTTCAGCGTGAACGGGAGACTCGGCAACATGAGCTTCAGGCTCAAAGTGAGGTTCTTCAGCGTGAACGGGAGACTCGGCAACATGAGCTTCAGGTTCAAAATGAGGCTCTTCAGCATGAACCGGTTCTTCGGGTTTGTGAGAGATCTCGTATTCCTCCTCAAAGCGTTCGGTGACGTGAACCGGAGACTCGGCAACATGAGTTTCAGGCTCAAAGTGAGGCTCTTCAGCATGAACCGGTTCTTCGGGTTTGTGAGAGATTTCGTATTCTTCTTCAAACCGCTCGGTGACGTGAACGGAGACTCAGCAACATGAGCTTCAGGCTCAAAGTGAGGCTCTTCAGCGTGAACGGAGACTCGGCAACATGAGCTTCAGGCTCAAAGTGAGGCTCTTCAACGTGAACGGGAGACTCGGCAACATGAGCTTCAGGTTCAAAATGAGGCTCTTCAGCATGAACCGGTTCTTCTGGCTTGTAAGAGATCTCGTATTCCTCCTCAAAGCGTTCGGTAACGTGAACGGGAGACTCGGCAACATGAGCTTCAGGCTCAAAGTGAGGCTCTTCAACGTGAACGGGAGACTCGGCAACATAAGCTTCAGGCTCAAAGTGAGGCTCTTCAGCATGAACGGGAGACTCGGATACGTGGGCTTCAGGCTCAAAGTGAGGCTCTTCAGCGTGAACGGGAGACTCGGCAACATGAGCTTCAGGCTCAAAGTGAGGCTCTTCAGCGTGAACGGGAGACTCGGCAACATGAGCTTCAGGCTCAAAGTGAGGCTCTTCAGCGTGAACCGGAGACTGGCTACTTGGGCTTCAGGCTCAAAGTGAGGCTCTTCAGCGTGAACCGGTTCTTCGGGCTTGCGGGAGATCTCGTATTCCTCCTCGAAGCGTTCGGTAACGTGAACGGGAGACTCGGCAACATGAGCTTCAGGCTCAAAGTGAGGCTCTTCAACGTGAACGGGAGACTCGGCAACATAAGCTTCAGGCTCAAAGTGAGGCTCTTCAGCATGAACCGGAGACTCGGCAACATAAGCTTCAGGCTCAAAGTGAGGCTCTTCAGCATGAACGGGAGACTCGGATACGTGGGCTTCAGGCTCAAAGTGAGGAAGTGAGGCTCTTCAGCGTGAACGGGAGACTCGGCAACATGAGCTTCAGGCTCAAAGTGAGGCTCTTCAGCGTGAACCGGAGACTCGGCGGCTCAAAGTGAGGCTCTTCAGCGTGAACCGGTTCTTCGGGCTTGCGGGAGATCTCGTATTCCTCCTCGAAGCGTTCAGTGATGTGAACCGGAGACTCGGCAACATATGCTTCAGGCTCAAAGTGAGGCTCTGCAGCGTAAACGGGAGACTCCGAAACATGCGCTTCAGGCTCAAAGTGAAGCTCTTCAACGTGAGTTGGTTCTTCAGGCTTGTGGGAAATATCGTGTTCCTCCTCGAAGCGTTCGGTGTCTTGAACGGGAGACTCAGCAACATGAGCTTCAGGCTCATAGTGAGGCTCTTCAGCACGAACCGGAGACTCAGCAACATGAGCTTTAGGCTCAAACTGAGGCTCTTCAGCGTGAACCGGAGACTCGGCAACGTGAGCTTCAGGCTCAAAGTGAGGCTCTTCAGCGTGAACCGGAGACTCAGCAACATGAGCGTCAGGCTCAAACTGAGGCTCTTCAACTTGAGTTGGTTCTTCGGGCTTGTGGGAGATCTCGTATTCCTGCTCAAAGCGTTCGGAGACGTGAACCGGAGACTCGGCTACTTGGGCTTCGGGCTCAAAGTGAGGCTCTTCAGCGTGGACAGGTTTTTCGTGCTTGTGGGAGATCACGTGGACTGGAGACATAACAATGCTAGTTTTTTCAATAATGGATTTCTGAGGCAAGTCAGAATCCTCTCGATGAGTCATGTCCAGTGCAAACCGGTTTTCTTCTACATATTGTTCTGTGGTCGACCATCGCTCATCAATTTTATCGTCTTTGTCCAATGATGACTCCAAATCTAACTGTGTGTCTCTTTTGTGCCTTGATATGGTTCCGTCACCATTTTGATCTTTGTTAAGTTGCGCATTGTATTCTGTGATTCTTGCTTTCACGAAACCTTTTTCGGGCTCCGCTTCTTCTGTTAGTTCTGGATGCTCTTCAGCCAAATGCGATTCTGCTTGTTCTGTCGCAGAAGGCAACGGGGCCGGTAGCTGCTCCTTTTGCGATGGGCTTGCGGTTGTTACAGCAATGGACTCGAAGATTGCTATGCGATCTCGGACGGAGCCAAACGACGCGTTAGATTCGGGAGACGATGACCGCGGCTGCTCACCTAAATTGAGGATATTTATTGAGGAATCAAATTTAGAACAATTATGCAGTGTAAGGTGGCGTAAGCGGAAGCAGAAGTGACAGTAAAAGTGTTATGGAGTGTGCGGAAGTGACGAGGAACTGAGAAAGCACCGCTAAGTCCCTACTTTTTATATGTTTCTATTACATTTTTGATCTTAACTGCTTTTCTTTTTAAGTTGGTTCGGAAGAAGAATGACACGCGATTTATACTTTTACCTATCAACAACTACGACAACCGTTAAAAGTCTGTTTTTATAATTGGAACAGTTCAAACGCTGAGATAATGAAAGCACCGATTTCTTTGTTTGTTTCTGCTTTAGAATTGCTGCGAATCTTGAACAGCCGGAGTTTGGACAATTTTCACTAAGTGAATCTGGTGGTCGTGAGGGTCGACGCTTCCGTCGTAAACTTGGTCGTTCACCTTCAGACGAATCAACTCTTCTCCTTAAGGCACCAATCACTTTCTTGCAAAAATCGAAGTTAGCCGCTGTTAGTCGTGCAGGCCAAACTGCACTTTGCAACCAAACAAAATTCGCAATTTAATTAGGACTATTCATTACATCTATTAATTGGCGTCTGGAACCAAACGACAGTCAAGTGAGAAATGTTCACAAACTTTGCATTTAAATAAGTAGCCAAATAGGACTAGTCTTTGGGATAGTTGCTTATGAAATGTGTTTACTGTAAGAAAAAACTATTGTGTCATGGTGTGACTTTAGATTCAGGCAGCAAGGGTGGTAAAGCACAAAGAGAACACATGCGAACGTTGTGAACAAGCAATACAAACGACGACGATAGTTCAGAAGACGACGCTTTACTCACCGTGCTGAGCTGGCTTCTGTTCGTCTGAAAAAGAAAATGTGAGTTTGTCATCTCTAAAAAACACATCGCATACCAGGATAGCTCGACTTTGTGGTTGTAACAACGCGCGTCATCTTTTTGGAGACGACCACGCTTCCGTCCTCGTTGGTGAAGCCCTCGTCCATTGTCTCGACTTTTTGGTCGGTTTGCGGAGCGCCAGATGGCATGCCGTGTTGAGTGGCTAAACAAGTACTTTAGACAAGAATCTCAAATGTTGAAAGCGTTGGTTTGAAAGTCCAAATCATGCTGTTGTGAGTCAAGAGCAAAAGTTAAGGAGACAAATGGAATAAAACGAAGATCAGAAGTTACATCAAGAATGGGGACATAGAGTTATTACATGGTTAATACCTCTAACGTCTGTATACAGTCACGCAAACAAACTCAAGTTGGCCAGCATCTCCTTGTGCAGCTTCGACACCTGCTCCTGGTCCAGTCCGCACATTCCGGGGGTCTCCGTCTCGTAGCTGGTGTTCGTGGTTGTCGTCTTCCTCGAGGTGCTTACGCGGATCTGCACGTCGGAGTTGCCGGAACCGGCCGCGAGCGCTTTCGCAACATTGGAAGACAGTTGGAAATCCTTGGGGCAGATCGCTCCCGCCTGCTTCAGCTCTTCTTCGAGTTGCTGGAGGCGATTCACCGCAGCGGTATACTTCTCCGGACTGGTCATTTGCAGTTGGGACAGACCAATCAATATGTTGGACAGGAGCAGACTGGTGTTAGGCGCAGAGCCGGAATTATCAGCTGTCATCGCCGCCGAAAAGTCGGGAAGTTTATTACAGTCGGGAGACGGGGACGGCGGGGGCATCGGTGAGACGCTTCCCGAGCACGGCTCGGCAAGCAGCGGAGCACGCAAAAACTCGGTCTTCTCTTCGTCGTGGCCATTTCCACCTTCCTCTTCGATCGGCTGAACGAATCCAACGAAAGGCTTTGTCTCCTGGGGAGCGACTTCAAGAATGGCAGCAGCAAGAGAGTCCGAGCGGGGGCGTTCAAACTGAGCGGAGCTGGCTACCGGCGTGTTTTCGTCGATGAGATCGTGGCGGTCGTCTTCGTGAGCGATTTCGACCGAAGGCACTTCAGGTACGGCGTGGTGCTCCTCGTCTTCGTGAGCACCGTGCTCGCCGCTCCACTCCTCGACTTGGAAGTCTTTGAAGGATTCGACATGGTGGAAGGTGGGGGCAGTCGTCACACTGTCCGGGTTGAAAGCTTCCGGGCAGATCACTACGCCTTGGATAAGGGGCACACCGTCGCAGGAGATACCGGAGAGGACGAGAGCGCTGGCTGGTTGCGACGACATTGCTTTTAGCAATGAAGGCATAAAGCAAAGTTTTAGCCAGCTGACGACGGGGCGAAATGCCTACGTGCGGGTTTT
The DNA here is from genome assembly GCA_000757645.3 of Steinernema carpocapsae. NCBI lineage: Eukaryota > Metazoa > Nematoda > Chromadorea > Rhabditida > Steinernematidae > Steinernema > Steinernema carpocapsae. The sequence goes on from CM016762.1 coordinate 13,776,977, forward strand.
TAGCTGTCTGTTTGCGTATATCTCTTTCTGTTGATGTATTTCTTCGGGTGCACATTCACCTGTGAGTGAAACACAAGCGAGAAACACATCGCGATAAAATGGGCGGCGAAAGAAAAATTTTCGTTTCAAATCGTTGAGTGTTTTTATCAACTCAGAGGAGACCTGAACACTAGCTAAACGCAAACGATCGTTTCAATAGAATTGCCAACAGTTAACACTTACACATGATACACAAAGGAAAGGAAGGAAAGAAGAGAAGAAGCAGTGACGATGATTTAAAGCTCAGTATAAATTAGATAGCATAATAAGAGCGGCTCTTGACTTGACTTTATTTTGTTTCAAATCTCCGTGTGATTATTGTATGAAGAGAGTGTGACAGTGGATAGTTATGGTGGAGTAACTATATACGTAGAGAAAGGAGAGCGAGTATTTTGTGAATGAGAGAGAACAGAGAACTATCTACCTTCTCCATGCATGTCCTCATCGTCATGAGCCTTGGCAGCATCTTCTTCGGCTTCATCAAAAGTTTCTGAAAAGAGCTCAAGTAAGAAAAGTAGCTGAAAGCTGGTGCGAAGAAAAAAAGCGAAGAACTGCGAAAAAAACTTACCTTCTTGATAGAGCTCGGGGGCTTCGTTACTAATCTTGTGGCTAGTGGTGGTGGTGATGACGCGGGTCTCGGTGACGATGGACCCGTCGTCCTCTTCTCGGCGAGTCTCGTGCCGCACGACGTCGGTTTCGGAACCGTCGCCGTGCTCGATGTGCTCCGTCTCGAATTTCTCCTGCGGCTCCTTCGACTCCTCTTCTTCGTTGGGTTCTTCAATGATCGGAGACGGCTCTTCAAGTACAACTTCGTCATGTCCTTTCACATATATTGGAGACTCAGCTTCACGTTCTGAAATGACCTACAATAAGTCCGTTCACAAGTGTGTGGCTACCTTCAACTTCGCTGGGACCTTCCTTCTGCTGCATTTCAGACATCATTTCATTCCACTTCTCCATTTCCTCGTCGTTGAGAGGCACTGTCTCATCGCGGATCTCTTCGTTGACCGGAATCTCATCTTCGAATGTAGTAGTGATTGTGCGCTCCTCGACGAGAGGTCCGTCTCTGGTGTCATGGACGTGTCTCTCCTTTTTGACTACAGTGCAGATAGTCTTCACTGGTTCTTCGGGTTCTAAAAGCGGATTTCAGCGAGATGGCAACCTACAAAAGGTGAACTTACCGTCTTGGCTCGATCCTGCGACAGCGGTGACAACGGCTGCGGCGGCAGTGGGAACTGCGGCAACCGCGCTGGCGGTGGTCGAGGGAACACTGGTTCCGTTGGTGGCGTGGCCGTCCACTGGCTTGATTCTAGTAAGCCTGTCAGTGCTGGACGCAGAGGCGCTAGATGTGTCAAATCGTTTCAGAGAAGATTCACCCTCTTCGTCCGAATCTCGCTTGTTCATGCTTCGAACAATGTCGTCTCTGCCGATTCGTTTCAGTGCACTTTCCAAATTTGGTCCTAGAACAGGCAATGTCATAATCGCACCCAACCAGCTGTCTTACGGTTTGCTTCGCTCTTCTTGAGATGAATCCAGATTTTGAGAACAGAAATCGGTTCTTTTCCGACAAGCTGCTGCTTGATTGCACGGATATCCTTGTCGGGAATCTGGAGGGCGCGCGCGAGACGGGGCCAGTCTTGGCCGATCTTTCGCACGACCACTTCGACCGGCAGGTCTTCTTCCTGAGTCTGGTTGTCGGCAGCGGCTGCAGCGGCCTGCAGCTCTTCGGGGGACGACTCGAAAGCTGTCGAATATTTTGATGTTATGTTCACCTGGCGACTGTCTGGCTGAGCAGCAGTGCCCATGTCCAATTGGGCATACTCGGGTAGCGTAATGGCCAAAGTGCAAATGGGCTGCTGCGGCGGAAGGGTCTCCGCGCGCACCTTCGGCTCTTTCATCATTGCGATTCTTCCGGTGGCGGAAGCGTCTTCGTCGTCACGAGGACGCACCTGAATTCTTCAATCAGACAAGTGTCACAACTAGTGATCAAACTTTAATGTTGAACGCGAGCCGGTTTTCCTGGAATGGCAAGAAGTAGACTTGCAACTGGTCGCCGCTCTTCGTGACTGGAACAACATTTCCACTGAATTCCAAGAACTGATGCCGGCCGCTGAGGACTTCTACGTCGCGAGAACGTGCGATCTCGACGAAATGCTCCTGCTTCTCCAAAGTCTTATCTTCTTTGTCGTCCGTCATGCAGAACACTCTACAAATGAAACGTAAAATTATGTGGGCAATTACGAAAAGAAACACCTCAGCTGTCCCTCCGTGGGAAACATTCTGCGAGCGAATACAACGAACTTCGCCATGTACGGAACAGAGATGGCTTCATTGTAGACTTCCTGAGCCATACGAGCGGCGTCACGCGGGGTCTGACAGTCCATGAGCCAGAACCGAGCGGAGACGGTCGTGGTGAAGGAAACTTCCTCTCCGGTGAAAGTGAGTTGCGTGGTTCCGGTGATGTCTTCCCACTGGGCCGGCGATGAGCCACCAGTAATACTGCACAGCAGGCGAAGGGTCGGTGGTTCCTGTCCGGGCTGGCCACTGTATTGGGTCAGCATTCCTTTCTGACTGCTCTGAGGGAGAGGGATGCAGAGAGTGATCGGCTTGTGAAACTTCCTTCTGCGAGGCTCCACGGTGACGATCGGACTGACAGCTACGCGGTTTCCGTGGAGGCGAGCGACAATGTCGTTGGGAATCGGTTGGGCTTGAAGCGAGACCTTGATGATCTTGGTCAGCGAGCCATCGGGGAAAATAGCCTGGACTCGCGGAACGACCGACGACAAAATTACTCCTCCTTCAGGTCCGACGCAGTGGACTTCCTGGCGCACTCGAGTGACAACGGCGAAATACATGGGAAAATCGTTAGTCAGAATTCGGGTGATTCTGGGAGTGTGAAGATCATCGAGTTGAGCCAGTTCGGCAGCGTCGAAAGACTCGTTGAGAACCTGAGACAAATAATAAAAATTATTGAAATCACACACAAATTTACCTCCTGAACAGCATCTTCAGTGGCCTCCAATTGGTGCTCCTTCCAGTGCTGGCCGTCATCCGATCGAAGAATCACGATTTCACGCTCGCGTCCACGCAGCGAAGCAAAGTGAGGGACTTCGAGAATGACCGGACCGAGAAACTTGGCTCCGTGAGGTCCCATTTCCAGGATCCTCGAGGCGAGCGATTCGCCTTCGGAGAGCGGTGGCGGATGGGCCAGTTTGTCCTTGCGGAGGTAGCGACAGGTGATGCGAGTCGGTTGCGCAGCCTTCCGAGGAGGGATGATGATCCTCACTCCGGAATGGCGGCATCCTCGCATGGCTCCTCCACGCGCGTCGACCAAGAATGATATCAGGAAGCTGGAAAAAGCAAATAACAAATGCAAACATACATATCGACAGCATTCCAGATGGCCACGAGCTCATCACTACCGTTTAAGGACACTAACGACACAAAACGCACAACTACGACCAACTAACGCAATCACAACGAGGGCAAACTCACTTCTTGTGTAGTAATTTACTTTAAAAAGCGACATCAGTACTCGTTCGGTTAGTAGTTTGCAAAATTCGAAATCAAATTTGTAAAAAGTCGAAAAACGCGTACCTGGGTTGCGAGACCGCATGGGTGTGGATGACGTTGTCGGTGGCCGTGTTGTCCAGGATGCTCGAGTCCACGACGGCTGTGGCCACCGGTTCGTGTTGGGCCTGCTTGATCAGCGCGTCTAGATCGGCGTCGGTCGTGTCCATGTCAGCACCGCTTCGCGACAACATCTAAACAACACTGGTGAGTGATTGCGTCTAACGTAAGGTAATTAGAAGAAACCTGTTCGCCGGTGTGTATCAAATGCACGCCTGTCGAGTCTTGAAGACCTTGTGTCAAACTCTCCGAGAAGTCTTTGACGTGAGCGTTTGCAGTTACCTGATTGTCTTCGCCTAAAAAGTTTTGAAAATAAACAGAAATCAATAGTGTTGCGTGACACACCAGGGCTCCCGTCTCATGATTTCATTTGCGACAGCGATACGATGACTTTGGCATTTGCGAGCAGAATGCGGATGTCTGTTTATCTTATTAGAGGAACAAACAAACGTGGAAGAATTGGACGACTTAAGGAGTTTGCATGCGTGTCCATAAACAGAGAAAGCGCCATATATTCAATAACTGGCGGGGATCTTGGACTAACTACTCACGTTATGGGCGCTTAAGAAAAGTGATGGACGTGCAGGCTACGGCATTTTATGCGCATATATTTTAGAGTTGCGGCGTCTTATTTTTGGATGCGAATATGGAGCGGCAGCAAGCGTAACAGTGCCGGGCAACGCGCGGAGCATGTCCCATAAAATGGGAAGAGAGCGGTTATAGATAATCGCATCTCGTCGAAGTGAGGTGATGATGTTACACTCGTCACTGCGCGCGCACGCTGATCGAGGGTGTGGCCACATGTTCCTCCTCACCTTCGTCCTCGGAATCTGAGAACATGGTCTCGTTCATGGCCTCCGGGTTTTGAGGGTTGTAGCGTTCCTCCATAACGGTGGTCGTCTCGGTGATTACGGTAGTCTGCGTCACGGTCTTCAGAGTTTCGACCACCGAGACGTATCCGAGACGCTGCGCGATGGAGAGCGGCGTCTGTCCGGTCTAAACGAAAATTCATTTTTAATAAAGGTGCGAGAAGTCGGTCGACCAACCGATGTGTAGACATCAGGCGAGGCTCCCTTTTCGATCAGATAGCGGACGCAGTTGTTGTGGCCCTGCTGGGCAGCCTGGTGAAGCGGGGTGTAATTTGCCTTAGTGGTCGCCGACACGGGAGCGCCGTGTTCCACTAAGAACTGAACCATGCGGATCTGTCCGAAGTGGCAAGCAACGTGAAGCGGCGTGTAGCCGGCCTTGGTCTTGCTGTCAATGATCGCGTGCTCCTTCACGAGCTCTTCGGCGACGTTCACGCGATCTTCCTGAGCGCAAAGGTGCATTGGAGTGAGTCCGTTCTTGGCTTGAGCATTGACTTTCGAGCCGTGCTCAATCAACAGGGCGGCCATTTCTCGATGTCCTTCCTGGGCCGCAAGGTGAAGAGGGGTAAATCCGGCCTTGCTCTCGGCGTTCGGATCAGCTTTGTACTGTAGAAGAGTTCCAGCAATTTCCATCTGATTCTTCTTCGCCGCGATGTGGAGTGCAGTATATCCGTTTTTGGCCGCCGCATGAGCAGACGCGCCGTTCTCAAGAAGCAAAAGAGCGATCTAAACAACATCGTAAATTTCAAGGTTAAAAAGCGCAGATCCACCTTGTCATTGTTGTAGTGAGCTGCGACATGCAACGGAGTCACTTGATTCTTCCCCTCAATGTCCACGGGTGTTTTAGCTCCCAATAAGATCTTTGCAACTTGAAGATTTCCATATTTCGATGCCAGGTGAAGGGGTGTGAATCCTTTCTTGGTGAGAAGTGCCTTATCCGAGCCGTGCTCCAGGAGAGTGCTGGCCACTTCGTCTTGTCCTTCCTTGGCTGCAATGTGCAGCGGCGTGTACTGGTCCCGGGTGGCCGCATTCGGATTGGCTCCGGACTGGAGGAGCCACGAGACGATGTCGGTATTTCCGAGTCGCGAAGCGATGTGCAACGGAGTCTGCAGTTCCCTGGCTTGGGCGTCCACCTTCGCTCCGTTCCGGGTCAAGACGCGGACAATGTCGGTCTGGTTGGCACGAGCGGCCAAATGGAGCGGAGTCTCGCCGCGGACCGTGGCGACATCGACATTCGCTCCTTGCTGCAGCAAGTAGATGACGATGTTGATGGCGCCCATGAAGGAAGCGACATGCAAGGGCGAAAGACCGGATTCGGTGGTGGCTTCGATGGCCGCATGGTACTTGAGGAGAAGTTCTACGACCTTGATTCTGTTTTTCTTGCAAGCAATGTGAAGCGGGGTGAAGCCGTTTAAAGCGCGGGCGTTGGGGTCGGCGTTTCGGTCGAGTAAGAGTTTGGCGACTCGCACATGTCCACAGTGGGCTGCAACGTGAAGCGGTGTCAAGTAGTCGACAGTGACGTCGTCGACAGCTGCTCGATGGTAAAGCAGAATGCGGGCGCTGTCAACATGATCCCCCTGGGCGGCCATATGAAGAGGAGCCAGTCCGTTCTGAAATTTCCATCAGTACCGGTTCTGTTAGGACAGCGGATACCTTAGTTTTTGCGCTGATGGGAGCACCTTTTTCCAGGAGAATGTCCACGACTTGATCATGGCCCGATCTGGCTGCGCAATGCAAGGGCGTCAGGAGATCGCGAGTTCTGCAGTCGATGATTGCCCCGTGGGCGAGAAGCAGAAGAGCCATGTTCCCGCGGCCCCATTTTGTGGCAACGTGGAGGGGACTGATGTTATGACGCGCCTGGTAGTTCACATTCGCGCCTTTCTCGAGCAGGAGCTGCGCCACTGACTCATTTCCATAATGGGCAGCAATATGCAGTGGTGTAAATCCACTTTTTGACGTCACGTCCGCGTTGTGTTCATTCTAAAACATTAATTTTTTAAATTTTGTTTGAGCCGGTGCGTTGTCAACCTGAAGCAATAGAGCAGCTGCTTTGATGTCGTCTTTTTTGGCTGCAATGTGCAGGGCTGGAAGTCGGACTTTGCCGCGAGTGTCGTTTTCGAGGAGGAGCGCAACGATTCGATCGTGCCCTTGCTGAAGGGCAACTGCGAGCGGCGTGAATCCGTCTTCGGTGGCCAGGGCTTGGTTGGCGCGATGGGAAAGCAAATAGCGAACCACGCTCTCGTGGTTTTCTTGTGCCGCCATGTACAACGGCGTGAAGCCAGTCAAGGACTGGACGTTGACATCAGCTCCATTTTCAACCAAGATTGTGACAATCAGCTCCTGGCCGGCGAGCGAGGCGATGTGTAATGCGGTGTTTCCCTTCTAAAAAAGCAGAAATTAGTGAAAATGCGGAACTTGAAGAAAAACAAACCTTTGTAGCTGCATCAACGATGGCTCTTCGCTTGAGCAATTCACGGACGACATCGCTGTGGCCTTCCTTCGAAGCCAGATGGAGAGCGTTCAGTCCGTTCGCGTTGCAGGTGTTGATGTCGGTGCCATTGCGAAGAAGCTCAAGGACCTTTTCGAGATTTCCGGCTCGGGCAGCACGAAGGAAACTTGCGCTGTTTTCGCTTTTCTGACTGTCAGCTGGGACTGCGGCCGGCTGTTGTTGCGCGGCCGTCGTGCCTTCAGGTTGAGACATGCCCGAGTTCTGCTGAAATGTAAAATTTAAAATATGTCAAGCGAATTACAGTAGCGAAAATGACGACCAATAATGATGCGGAAGGGTGCGAATGAAAACCAAATAACACGTTGCGCTCTGATCGCTTTTTGCAACACGCGGATTCGCAACCCAAAGCTGAGAATGGTTGCATTTTCCTCGCACAACAGAGAAAATGCGGGAGGGTTTGCGAGGAAAACGGGGAAAATCGATAGAAAGCTATCGACTCCATCCTTCGTGGCTTGTGGCACTTCGAATTTCTTTTAGAACCGAGAGTGGCATTTTTTATGCCTTTCTTTGCCGTATGATCGGCGGGTAAACGATTAATTGTAGTTTAGGATCTATGAACGGGAGAATACTCGCTTGTCATTTCGGCTGCTCTTCGATGTGCTGCAGCTCCCATTCGGCGTGCCCAACCACTTGCAGCTGCTGCTGATGCACTAGTAAAACAAGAAGACGAAGAAGCGCCGAGGAAAGCGCAGAGCAGCAGCAAAATAAACGCAGTCACGGCCATTATTCTAATTAGTCGCCGGCCGTTCCAAGGAAACAACGGACAAAACAAGAATGGACGGCCGTGCTCGGAAGCAGCAACAAGTGCGCGGGGAATCGGCGGCGGTGGCGGATATTGTCGAAGGTTCGTCGACAGGCGCCAACTGTCGCAGCAGACTCAGTTCCTCTCCCTCTCGAAATTCCTCGCTCGCTGCTTGTATTTGACTCCGGTCGAGATGGTGCTGATGATGATGATGATGATGATGATGATGAACATTTACAAGCGAAGCTTGCAAAGCAAACAGCGATCAACGCAGCACCAAGTTCCCGACTAAATCAGCGTGGCGTCTGGGTATAAAAGTTGCAGTTCACGCGCCCATTTGACTGCGGCGAGGGACGAGTAATGGATAATTGCTTGATCTCGCCGAACATCGAAATTTCCCAAATAATGTCGATTGTCAACTAGCGCGTGAGCAAACTGAAGAAACCGCTGATGCTCCTTTCTGTGCAGAGGGCCATATCCGCCGAATGTGGCCGGGCGCCAACTATTGATCTACCCTGGTCCTCCTCGCCTCCTCCTCTTTCTTCTTCGGCTCGGCATGCAAACAAGCGACCGAGGACCATTCAACCGCGCACAACAACGTGCACACATATCACTCATGGTTGGCAATCTAGCAATTACGAAAAACGTTAAAGTGAAAAATTTGGACGTCAAAATACATGTGTCGTGGTGGTGCAGCTCTCGCTTCGTATATAGCCAGTCGTCTCTCGCTCGCCCTTCTCGTTTTTGCACTTTGATTCGTTCTTCAAAAAAAGACGCTTATAAAGGAACAAAAATGGGTTCAGAATAGAGACATACTGAAGCACTTCGTCGAGTGGTGCTATCTAGCAGCGGTGCAGCTGCGGGCTGCATTGATAAGTTATAGAGCGAACACAAAAGGAGAGCGACGTGGCTTTGGCTTCACAGAGGCTCGATCGGAACAACCCTTCACAGTGCACTCAATCACAGTACAGCGTGCCGCTGGAATCGTTGCCTTGGGTTTGCGGAGCGCACTCTTGGTCTTCCTCTCTCATCCTCCTGTAATCAATACGCAAAAATTCCTGTTTCGCCCATGTGAAAGTGGAATTCCGTGCCGCGCGCAAGCGCAAAAAATGGTTTGCGGTTCTCCAAGGACGGCGTACCAGCGAAATACCGTTCGGTGACAAGACGTTACTGTGCTGGGTATTGGGTAAGGTATAAAGGAAAATGTAAAGCGGAGAGCCGTTGAATGCCTGGAGAGCGAGGGGTTAGGGTCGCTGGAAAGGCACAGCCTAGGGGCCAGATGTCCAGCGGGACAAGAGTAGCAGCTGCGGGCGGGACGCGGTTGGCGTGCCGTCGAACAAAAGGGATATAAGAATGTTGGTGTCCTTATGGTGCTGGAAAAGGGCCAAATCAGAAGCAAAACGAATTTACGAGTCTTACACTTATCAAATTGTTCTGTGGATTGTCTAAACGACCGCGTCGTCTTTTCCGCCACCCGGGCGTTGCGCAGCTGGCTTTTAATTGATTTAAGCAAGAACATTCATTATGTGATTGATGCGAAACGGCTTCTGTTCAGAGCCAAATAAACAATTGCTATTGCCGATCTTCAAAAATTAGCATCCAAAGTGACATCGGAGTACTTTCACTCAATTCTACGTCTGACTAAACTGTTAAATTCTAAGAAAAGCTGCAGCTATCCCAAGGGCCTTGTTTTATGCCGTCCAGAAAGGAACAGGCGGGCGGCGCTCTGTGGCTAAGTTTAAACGCTTTTCGAGTTTCCAGTGACTGCTGGGCGAGAGGAAAAGTCTGACTGCGGAAGTCTGACCATGCTGAAACTCCACATGTGCATGAAAAAGGCGTTTTGGCTAAGCGAGCGAAACAGCTGTCACGCCATTGAGACTGCTCGTTAGAGCAAGGGAACGACTCGCCGCGTTGCTGAGGTCCACTCCTCCTTATTCAGCGCTGGAATGCACCCCAAATAGGGTAACTAGCCGAGCTGGGACTGCGAGAGCTCACCGTCGAAAATTATCTCACCCAACGCGGAGATTGAGATTGAGCGATAGGCGCCAGAGAACGGTTTTGCCTCGACGCGCACGCATAATCCATGGGGATGCCTCGGAGCTCAGAAGTAGCAATTAATCCGTCCACTAGTCCCTATCTCTGTTTACCTAGACGCCGGCGGGAGAGTTTAAATGTTATGCAACCGGCAATAAGCGCCCGAACTCGTCGGAAGCGAAAGGACGCGTAAACTTAAAAAGCGAGAGCGACCGGGTGAAGATGGCAACGCAAAAAATTTGTGTACACTGAATCATCGCTGACAGGCAACCTTGGTGTGGGAGTCTATCTGCTCGCCAACAAGGCAAGTAAATGCGCGTGTTAGAAGCAACCCTCGGTCTAATCGGATTAAAAGAAAGCCGAACTTGGAGAGGACAACACGGGAAGCGCAGGAGAAGTCTTGCAGCGGGGCGCTCAGCAAATGGGCACCGAGTGTTGCAAAGAGGAAACTAGAAAAGCCGCCCCGAAGGAAAGTTCAATCGCGGGAAGCGGGTTTCGCAAACGCTTATGTCACCATTTTCATTGTGAAAGTTCCCATGCGTAACCGATAGAGCATCGCACGTTACACAAAACCAAATGGAATCGCGGCGGGGGTAGAAACAACAATAGTTAATGTATTCGGATAGAAGGATGGGATCGCTAGCCAAATTCAAATTCACTCTTATATGGAAACGGGCGGTTTAGGGAAAGGGAACATACCAGGCGGGTTGGGGTTCGAAAGTCAAGCGAGACTATTTCAAGTTACCTGGTTGTGAAAATGGATACAAATCATTAAAAAACTGAAACAACTGTAAGACAAAAAACAAAACATTTCCATATGAGTCATCGCGAAATCTATTACAATAGTGATTGCCTATAGATCAACAACAATCCAAATTAGAGGAACAAAAGATGAACAAAACATTATTACAAAAAAGTTCTTGTATAATATCAGAATGCTGTCTGTGTGTTTTCCGCCTGCCGAAAGTTTTGTGCGATTAGAAACAGCAGACGAAACATAGGACGCCTACGGAACTCGAACTCACGACCTTCCGTGCGGAACTCCAGGATACTAACCAATACACCATACAGTCATTGTAAGCTGACAAGGGAACTGCCAAAAGTGTTCCACGGGTTAGAATCTGAAATTTGGCAGGCGGGTTGGTCTAGAGCTAGGACGATTCCGAAAATATTGTTTGCCAACTCGCCAAAAATCCTAGGAACACGCAATTTCAAATTTGAAAAATGTATCTAAGAAAATTCCAAAAATTTTAAAAGTTTTGATTCAAAGTTGCCTAATTTTTTCACACTTGCAATTGCGTGTTATAACTCATTTTACTTGTCTCGGCGTGGCAAGAATAATAAACTATTGTTAGTTTTTGTACGTGACGTATATCTTTAGAACTGATGTGCCGCAAGTTCCATACTGGAACTAATTAATGGTCCAAAAATGCGATTTTTGTAGTATTTTTGGCGAGTGAGCAAAAAATATTTTGGGAATCGTCTTCCTAGCCCTCGGCCAACCCGCCTATCAAATCTCAGATTCTAACCCGTGGGACACTTTTGGCAGCTCCCTTGTGAGATGATAAAGTTGGGTATACCTTGACTGAGTTCAGCGTTTTGGACTTTGTTTGTATGGTGTCTGTCATACAACATGCGTTCAAGCAAGAAGCAAATGCCACATCAAAACTTTTAAGTCCACGTTTAAGTCTTATAAGTCTAAAAATTAAGTCTGCGCAGAGTAACGCGCGAGAGCGTTAATAAACAATGAATAAAAAGTAGATCCTTTGCTAATTTAACGCAAAAATTTGAACTTTGTGAATTACTACTTAGAAGATGTAATTTTGAAAGGCACATTATTAACTATGATCCACGTGCAAAACAAATACTGAACGCTTGGATGAGAGAGGTCGAATACGCGATTCACGTTTCACTAGTTCGAAAATATTAGAGCGGTTTCAAAGAACTTCAAGGGTAATTTCGGGTAATTTTGGGATCGTTTCACTGTCCACTTTTATATAAATAAGAGTCGTGAATAATGCAATCTTTGAGTCAATCAAAGGGAGCCTGAATCGGTTCAAACCGTGAAACCTCTTGCAAACGCATTCCAAGGAACGTACCCAATTATCCCAAATTTGAAACGTTCAATCCGTTGGCGGAATTCGACCAGAATTGATACTAATGTAAAGTTTCTGTATGATCCACTATTAATCCAGGATTGAAACCGGGATACCCAATCGGTTCAAGATCGAGCAAGGATCCATCCAGAGTAGGAACCGGGATACCCGATCGATTCATAATTAATCCTTAATCCGACCAAACCGTACCTCATAAATGGACCGTTTAAAGGAATTCCCAATGAAATCATAAGTTTTCGTAAAAAATTGAGTTTTCACCTAAATTACGTTCAATTTTTCTCACTTTTTCGTGATTTTACTTAGTTTTTCCTGTGTTTTTCTTGCCTAAACCATTCTCCTTTCCCTAAATTGATCCAGAATTAGTCCTAGTCCACTTTTATATAAAGAGTCGTAAAACAAATCTTTCAACAAAAAAAATGGCGAAAATAACAAAACACAAATATATACAAACAAAAATCCCGTTTGGAGGAACTCAAAATCGGGGAGAAGGGGAGAAGTGGGTAAAAAAGAAAATCGGGGAAAGATGGGTAAAAAGCATAATACCACGAAATAGCTCACGCAAGTAATAACAAACATTCTTGCTTCCAACAAGACAATCAAAAACACCAAACACAAATCGGAAGTAAACATTAAAACACAGTGTAACGCGCAAATAAATGAAAAAACAGGTTTATTTTCAATTTATTTGTTTCAGAAAAAGTTTGACTGTTTGAATTTGGAAAATGTGCATACGCTCAATGTGAACCCCAAAATCAAACATCTAACTGTAAAACAGAACAACAACTAAACGAAAACATTCCAAATTGTCCATCACGTGTAGAACGGGTTTTAGTGCAATTGCTGAATTTCCATTTCCTGCAACACTTTCCACTTGTCCAGTTTACAATTCGTTCATTGAACATCATGGCTTGTTAATTTGTCTTGTGTTTTGCAATCAGAGGATCACAAAAAGCCGCAAGGAATCGACATTTGTGCTTTGTTTACAGGCTCATTCGGTTTGTCGCCGAGCGACGCTTGTCTCCTAAGTCATATCAGATGACGTGACTTCGTCCGACTCCAGAAAAAATCAAACGAGCATCGGAGTCAGAGTCTGAATTCGAATCTCTCGCAAATGCCTGAAAGATCGCGGCGGGACCCAGAGCTCAGGCGAGCGACGCGACGTAGCCGCTTCTTTTAATTGTTACTTTGCCTTTGTTCGTTCTCACGACGTATTTTGTTACTTTCGCCTAATACACACCTGTTTTTCACGCCGTCGTTTGAAATTCAACAACGCATGGCCGTCATATGTTAGATACGACGTTGGCGAACATCTCGTTCGGCCCATCGTTTTTACGGTTTGAGTGGGAATTTGAAGAATGCGTTTTTCCAGACCAACAAGTTCGTCTGCTCCTTGCGATCAAGAAAGTTCTTTGTAGAAACAAATTTGGATTCCATGTGCGTGTTTTGCAAAGTTACTTCCGTTCGAATTAAGAAATCAATGTCCGTTAGCTTTTTTTAATGCAGGCCATAAATTTCGTTCCTTGTTAAGAATTATTGCTTCGTCCCGGGTGGCCGCAAAACAAAATCATTCTCCGAGGGGAGGCCATTTTCAGAAGGCTTCCTAATGTTTGTACTAATTTCATTCACTTTTTCATAAATAAACAAGGTTATGAGATCCTAGTAGGTAGTAAGATCGGTCGCTTTGGAACTGTGCTTTGAGCGTTAAGACGAGGTTTAATAATAGTAACAATCCATATGATAGATACCCTTATGCTCCGCATTAGGTCAAACCAATTTACGAATTGAGGCCATTTAGAAAATGCTAAAGTTTCAGAAAAAAGCTAGCAATAAACAAATTTCGAAGCGCCAGGCACCCTTTACAGAAGAATTCCATTTCATTTTGCGCTCTATCGAAATCTACAAAATAAGCTGTTTTTAATGTTCAGTTCATCTTAATTCCAGTTGAAGTAGAAAACAGTATGTCTACTCAAAAATAGCAATTCTAAAAAGGTAAAAAGGGGTCGCAGATCTGGAACAAATTGTGGCCAAAGGAATTCAAGAATTAATTTCTTTTTTCAACGAAAAACTCAAAAACCAATTATAATTGATGATTTTCAAACGATACACATATTAATTACGGGTACTCACATTTATAGGACAGACATAAACAAAAAAACACGATCGTAACGCGAACACGCGGTAATTAATCATAGAATCTTACTTGGTGAAAAACAAGTAGCAAAGTCAAAAAAGCACGAAGAAAAGCGGATGGTATTTGAATAAAGGAGATGGGAGACATATACATGACAAAATTTTAAGAAAGAAAAAGATTAATAAACAGAATTTAACTATAAATGACTGCAAAAACAAAAATGCAAAGACGTGGGCAGAATAAATAATTTTCAGCTTGGTATTTTTCTAACTTTTTGGGAATTAACATTCAATTCTCAATGCTAGGTATCCAAAGAATTTTGGAAGGGAAAAGGCGAGTAGAAATGTGATTTGAACAACGAGTCCTATCTTAGTCTAGTTTATAACAGTGATACGTGTTGGGATTGATCTGTTGCCGTGATTCCGAAGCCCTCAGTGCACGGGGCCGCTTAAAGGTTCAGTTCAAACAAGAAACAGCCTTGCATTCTTAATTGAAACGCAAGGTCTGCGTTGGACGAAAGCGGAACCTTTTTATTCGCACGTTGTTTCCAAGATTTTGTCACCTGCCTTCTTCAAGTTCGACGCTCCTGTTTAATCTCAACCTGATTCCTTCCGGCTCTGACTTGTTTAATTGCATTTGTAGGTAAGGAATCCCCGCATTTCTTCTTGCCAATTACCGAAATTCAGTCTGTCTGCAATCCGGACTGCATGAAAACGGAATTGTTTGATAATGTGCAGTCATGCGGAAAGCAAATAGCCTGATGCATGGTCTTTAGAACTGAGAAGGAGAACGAGAGTTTATTTAAGTGTAACCGAGCCTCTGATTGATGGCTGTCTCTCAAAAAGGTAGAAAATGTTTTTGCGTGGACAACTGGAAGTCCATGAAAAATGGGCCAGGCCGCCTCCGAGTCGCACGCATCGATTTTGTTTCCCTAAGTAGTCGTGCGTTGGGGACAACGCAGTCGTGCAGTCTCGTTGCAAAGAATGCAGGAGCGCCTAATATGATAGATTGGAGCCACTCATTGTGCCCCGCCTCCGGTGCCGACTTTTTCGAGGAAAAGGGAATTTTAAGTAGAGAGGCCCGCGACCAACTTGGGGGCGATTGTCGCTCGGCTCGAATGGCGCTCATCCGAAATTCATTGAAACCCAATCAAAAAACGGAGATTTGCATCTTTCCCAGCCAGCAGCGGTTCCGGCGCAGTAGACGACGATCGAAGTGACCGTAAAAAACGTGCAAACGTTTGAGTTCGTTTCGAAGTCAATAAAACGTCACTTAAACGTCGTCCACTTCAGTTGGCGGCTGCGGAGCTGACACCGAAAAAGGAGGACGAAAAGGGCAAAAGAGCGCGAGAGAGGAAGAGGCGGAAGAGACGGCCATCCATACTTCGTCAAGCGACAGCAACGCGTTATGCAAATTTCGAAATCGTCGCTTAAATTATGAATGTCAGAGACAATGGACTGCCCCACTTGGAAGGACAAAGCTGTCTTGAGCGGCACAACTGATGGCTGCACTAGGATTTCCGTCTCAAAATGCCAAAAAAGTGCTCTCAGATGTGCTCCATTTTTTGCAGACCTACAGTAGTGCCAGAGTGTCACCCGCTTTCTGGCTGGTACTGTCGATCCCCACTTTGTTTCGGAAAGCGTTGCCTGATTAATGATCGTCATCATTTAATGTCAACATGATACTGACGTGTACCTACCTAAAACAGGTTTTGATCTGAGCCCGTGAGTGTGATTTTCCCCTACTCTTGCCAGCCGACATTAGAAACTTGGTGTGTTATTCGAAACGCAAACAACTCAATTTCGACCGCATTGTTTTGCAGCCGAAATGCGTGCGCGACGAAGCAAACGTTTTGGGCGAAGTCGGCACCAGTCCCGTTCAGCTATCCGACCAACCGACCCTCTCTCCCTCTCTCTGGCTTTCTAATTGATTAAGCGAGAGCAAAGGCCAGTTCACATCGGGCAGTTGCCGCGTTTGGACTAAGTGGGAAAAGAAGAGCATTTAGAACACAATGCACATGAAAAAGATCCGCGTGAAACGGACGAGGAGAAAACGAGAACACGATTAGACGTAGGCTTGGGACCCGCTTTAATCAGCGGCCGCGGAAGAAACAATATATCGCCGGTAAGCAAACAAACGCGGTGACGTGCGCAACACGCGAATTACAAAATTGAACACAAAAGACTTACAGCTGACGACGAAATCAAAGATGCTCGATGTTGAGAGATTTATATCCGCATAACGGTTGATGCTGGCAGTAAGAGCTTTTCAACGGAGCGCGTGTTCCTGGTTGAGAGACAACCAGTACTCGCAAGACCGTTCTGGGATTAGCCAGAAAAGAGTTCGGAACGAAAGTCAGAAAATGCGAAGACTCGAATTCTGATGAATGAGTCCTGAAATGAATGCCCGTGTAGTGAATGCCATAAATGCTTCTCTCTGTAAGGGAGAGTCTGTGAGAGGTTTTCGAGCGAATGCCCAGCGAGGCAAAGGTTGTTAGAGGCACGCCGCTCGGTTGACCGGGTGAATTTCCTGCTGCCGGTCGTCTCCGACAACCAACAAGGTCACGCTATGCCAATTACCTGGTAATTGGGATGAGACAAAAAAAAGGCACATGCGCATGCATCCGACAATCGAGAATGGAAGGCGGAGAGGAAAGAGACAATTTTATATGGCGGAGAAGAACAAGAGAGGAGAGGAAATGGGCGAAGCTCCTTCCTCCGACCGCAGATAAGAGGATAGGAACGGCTCGGTGCAAATGCAAATTTATTAGTGCGAGTTTTGTGTCTCTGAAAATGAAATTGTCAAATGATGGTCTCGAGGGTATTCGGACGGCAAAGACGTTGCGATTCTCTTTTTCGAGGCGGCGGTGGACAAAAAAGCCGGCGAAAACGACCGACCGGGACCGAAAAGGAGAGAGATGCGAGCCTTGAAGGTGAGGAGGGAAAGGGGCAAAAGGCTGCTCCGTATGAATAAGTGCTCGAATAGCGGCGTCGCCTCAGGATGTTGTTTATGACAATAAAACATTGCACGGGTGACAGCGAAGGTGTGATGGTCAATAGTCTTGCGGCATTTGAGACAAACCACGTCGACGACTATACGCCGACCCCTTTGTTGGCGGTAGAGGGCTACCGTAAAAGGGAAATAGTAACCTCTCGAACGCCGAGGAGGAAAAGTGGCAAAAAGAGTTGTCAAATTGAATAAATTCATGAATTGAGTGGCGACCAGAGGAAGGTGAGTCCGATGGAAACTGACGAAAATGGGTGATCGAATCCGAGGGACGGCGGAGCATGGAATCAAGGACGTCTCTCCGCCCGAGTCTCTCTGTGTACTTTTTGTGCTACTTGTGCACTCAAAATTTATAATGTTCAATTTGAGGTCGGAAAAAAAGTGGAAAAAACATCAAGCAAACACCGGACGCGTGCATGTGCAGACTGTCTTCCTATAAGTCGCGTGTATTCAGTGGAGAACACGCCTAATAAAAAAACAACAAGCGGCAAAGTGAGAGAAAGTGCGGGAAAAAGACTGATTCGACAATACGACAATGCTGCTGCTCCTGCACCACACTGGTCCTTCTTCTCTCTCGCTCGCTCACTTTCTTTCTCTCGAGTCAATACAAATTAAATATGATTCACCCGAAACTTGCATTTGCGACAGAGAATCGTCTTCCGCATTGGCACCGCCCAACCCAAAAACACTGCAAAGACTTTGCATAATTATAAGATGCGACGCAATACCGAAGCTGTGTGGGTCGCCCTCGCCTCTCTCTCACAGGTCCTTTCTCAGTGGCGTGGGCGTGTATTTAATCAAGCGCACGGATTTGACAGGTGCGCAACCAGCTGGTTACCGTCGAGACTCTCGTAGAATTTTGTATCCTTTTGGGGAGGGTACACTGGAGCAATGTTTGCACACGTGTCTGTACAAGAGATTAAGCGACCGGATTATGTTCAAAGCTTCCGTTCGTTTCGACAAAATTAGAAAGCAATAATCCAAACCCGAAATTAAGGTTTGTTTAGATGGCGTCATGGTCACACGACTGGGCCATCTGGACAGCGGCGACGGCAAATCGATCAACACCAGCGTTTACAACACCACGACGTGGCAAAAACGGGGTCCTTTTGTGGGCATCTGATTGGAAATGCTCGGGACAAAGCAAAGCTTCACGTTTTCTCGGTCTTCAAAAAACGAGTTTCATACTTTCAAAATTCGAAAGAGAAAACGAAACCGCACAACACTCAATAATTACTTGCAATCAATAGATATTCAAAGAAGACAAGCAAGCCCAAACGCGCAAGTCTTTTCTAAGATGCGCGTTCTTGCCAGTCGCTAGCGGCGATGACGCCTACAGGGTTCACTTTACCCGTGTGATCGGAGCCGCCGTCGCTGGGAGGGAGAAGATCAGTGGGGAAGGAAACTCTCGCGCATTCATAAGTGACACGACGGCTAAGAAAGAAAGACTGCTGCGTGTTTAAGAGTTTAAAACTAATCAAGACATGAGGGCACACTCGCGCATATGTGACGCCGAAAGGACGACAAGATGGCCGAGGAGATGGCCGATGCCGTCAGCGGCAGCGGTCCTAGACGAACGCCGGTCTCGTCGCGCGGTTCTCTGGATGGCCAATAAAACAAAAATGGGCTATCCTCCTAGCAGCTCCAGCTGTCCTCTCCCGCTTCCCCTTATCGCGCATCATGGAGGCAAATGACCTTGTGTCCTCTTCTTTCGGGGGCCACCACCGCATATACACATGAAGGCTTAATTTTCGAAGCCTATGTAATAGAGTAGATAAGGAAAAAAGCGGAAAACGTCTGGAAAGGGCAGATCGCAAATTGGACTCATCGAGGGCCAAGCGCGTCCGTTTCTGGCTCGGCCACTTAAATCAAAGTTTGTATTTATGGTGCGACCTGCAGAGAAAGGTACTTGGAAATATATATCCATACATAACAAAGAAGTGGCTGGGCAAAAAAACTCAGTGACAGGAGACAAAAACCTTTGTCAGCCGGTTTGGCACGAGTGGCAATCACCGCAGAGGGCACGAAGGCCGGAAACGTGAAACTATGCAAACCTCGGCGGTGACATTCTCGCACTCTTGTCACTCCATCGGTCGCCACCCCATTTCGTCACCTTTGCCCTATTGTAAGGGTTGTCTGATGTTACTCATCTGGCAAACACAAGCCACCGTGTATACCCGTTGCGGCGCAGATGTAAGAGACTTTATTTTGACGCTTATGGTCTCGAAAATTCCAAGGCTTTTAACGACAGATCAGAGACAGATTTTAAGCGAAGTTCCGCGTCTGTAAAAAAAACTGTACGAAGAGAATGCGGGAAGCGTGGAAATGTCGGCGCACCCACATCAAAATGGAAACAGCTCGGCTCTCAAAATAAGAGCATAATCCGCAATTGGTGAGAGCAATTACATGACGCGCCGAGTTCTGCTGCTGCAAGGGAGCCGGGCAAGACGCTTTTAACGACTGTCGCGCGGAGCTTAGCTACGTGTCGCTGTCCTGCTAAAACTTACTAAATACTGTTGAAGAGTCTTTAGAAGGTCCTCTTTGTTGGTTTGCGCTCCTTTTCCGTGTTTCTAACGCCACGGGGTTGTGAAAGCTGCTGTGGAGGCACGATCGGACGAGAGCGTCGGCGGAATAACCTGTGTCAATATGGAAACGGAGCGGAGAAGACTGGCGGCTCGCAGGACAAATTCACCCTTTCTCGAGAGCTGTGACAACGGCGGCGATGTTGAGACTCGCGCGCCGATCGCACGCGCCTCACAAAAAAGGATGCCGGAAGGCAGAGGTGAGGCCGCTGAGCGGAGCCCGGCCGGGATAGCTCCGAACACCTCGCCGGTCTCCGATGTAATTTGCATGTTTCCATAGTAATTAATCCACTCGCTTGCAAAAACGTCTGTCCCCATCGATCGCCGTGCGAAATCCTCCGCCGTCCTTAGACGGACTACAAGAGTCTTTGAGTGCAGGTAATGATACCGTAACAGCTGGACAACACTTAAAGGTCAACACTCTGCAAGGCGTTCTTTTTCCACCGCCTCGGTTTCCTCTCCCTCGTCTCTCAACAATGCATGAGTGAAATATACTGCTTGCGCTTTTACATATGCACAAAATAATTATTTTTGCTGGGAAGGCACGGCCGCAAAACGCCGTGTCCTTCCCCCGTTCGCCGCGACGTGCGGAGGACAGAGGGCACAATAATCTCCTCCTCGAAGAAGGAAGAAATCTTATAAGGTTCTATCGCGCAGCCTGATCTGCATTCGCGATGAGTATATCGACTGAGTCAACGACAGAAAGATGAAACGAGGACGAAGACAGCGGAAGAGGGAGAGGAAAGGCGTCCGAGAGAGGACCCAACATCAAAATGCCATTCGGGACGAGGCGAATCGGGCACAAGTTCATCCCAACAATTTTTTGCGAGGCGCGCGAGACACGCCGGAGGCATTTACCGACTTAAAGCCAAGGAAGAGCAAATTAATGCAGTGGACGTGCTCCACTAGGATTGCGTGTGCTGAGTTGAGGGGACGACAGCGTTTTTTGCAAGAGCGATCAATGCCCGAACAGCGCTACACTCCGCCACTAATTACGGCAGCTTAGTAGAAAACAGCTCGAATTCATTAAGTCAAATCCTTACTTTCAAGCATTCCACAGAATATGACAAAAAACACTAAAGCATAGAATGGGTCCAGGATGAATTTATAGAAAGAGCGAAGCCCTGTATCGGAGACGTTAGTGAGTTCTCTTCGCCAAAGACTAAAATAGAGGGAACATTTATAGAAAGCTTTTTTATCCACAAAACGGTTTACTTTTCCGACGCTTCAAGGACGCCGGAGATTCTTATCGGCCGCATTTTGCAACAATTTTTGAGTGCCATTGGAGACTGGTTTCGCTTTGCTTATTTTCAAAAGGACTTTTAGATGATGGATATGATTTTTGCTAATTACTTTGTACCTTTGAACTGGTTCCATTTGAGGAATAAACGCCTTAATTTAAAAAAAATACAAAGTCTATGTGAAATAAATATTTATAAATCAGGCGTTTTTAGAAATGTTCTACTTAAATAAGTTAGCGACTGAATCAGACTTTTTTGAGCAAACAATTCAATACTCCGGTAATGCCAGGTTTGCCAAATGGATCCGCAGTTCATCCTTCCATAGGTTCGGTTTGGATCCAGGCGAGCGATTTTGGATCCATGATCGTATGGATCCGCAAAGTTCAGGTTCGGTCTTCAATCCATTCTGGTCTTGTTCGGCCTTTGATCTACCAATTTCGACGTTTACGTGTCACAGGACTTGAAAATGGATCCAAGACCGAAACTTTGCGGATCCAAGGTTCCGAGCGGATTCTTCCGTTGCGCGACGGTGGATCCAAAATTGCTTGTTTGGATCTTTGGATCCAAACCGAACCTTGGGAGGAAGAGCTTAGACGCACCCAATACTCCATCTACAATTTGAAAGGAAGTTTTTACGTATACAAATTACTGAATTGTTTGCTCAAAAAAGTGCATAACGCAAAGCGTTTCTCACACTTAACGCATATTTCGGTCGAAATTCAGATACAATTAGCTCTGCTACCCTTAGAAGATTATCAAGTATTTTGTGGGTCATTTTGCGGGTCACTCTCATAAATCTTTTATTTTCAATTTTGTTGCCTAAATGGCTGCTTACACATTTTCATTTACATCGAGTTGATCGTCTGCCCGCCGCTGTCAGAGAAAATACCCATGCCGTGCGCGTCAATCAATGTGATAAACAAATTTACGTGTTCCGTAACAACAAGGCGATGAAAAGACTGCAGATAGCTCTACTCGCATGAGCGGTAAACACCGAAATAGCAAACGAAAATCACCTCCGTGGACGATTTTGCGGGACAAAGTTAATTGTATTTTGATTTTGTGAATGTATGGATATGAAAGTAGTCCGGAGTTGTACAGGGTGTCCATCGTATATGCCCCTTGTTTTTCCGATTAAATTTCATTCATAGATCCAATCTTTCCAAACTTCGGTTTTTCTGAATTTAGAGAACGGCGCAATTATACTGGTACCACAATATCTGGGTTTGGATGCACTTTCAGGAAAAACCGACCGGTTACGGATAATTAAAAGGTTAAAATGAAAATCCCAGGGTACTTTCACGTTTCAAACGTGGAAACTAGACACAATGAACGGTCGCACTGTTAGCGAACGTTCCATTCTGTGAAGAAAGTTTGTGTGCACCGGTCGTGCTCGAAATTTCCCGTTGCGCTGTTTTCAAGCTCACAAAATTGTACCGGTCTCTAGATTCAGAAAAACCTACATAGGTTTACTATGGATTGGACCCATCAATAAAAAATAATCGCGGAAAAACAAGGGGCGCCTACGATGGAACACCCTGTATTACTCTTGGAATTGTGATGGTGATAACGTTGTACTAACAGTTTGCTGCTTTCTGTTCCTTGGTTTCCTAATCACGTGCTTAATTTTTTTAGCAAACAATCGCCGTGTTTGCGTTCGCCAAATTTTATGTTTCACGAGAATCGGTTTAATTACGACAATGTTTTGCTTCTGACTGACTAAAGCAATTGAGCGAAAACCGCGTAGAACTCAAACTGCTGCACGCTTTGGTTTGTGCTTGAATTCATACTCTTAGGCAAGCCGTTTTCAAAATCAAACTTGGAAACGTCCAGAAAGATTACCAAAACTTTCTTGAATCTAAGAAGATGTCTCGGAAAGTTGCCAGTTTACGCTGCTGAAGCGCAATGTTTGAGTGCTCACCGCAGTGTTCTTTAGCAGTAGCGTCTCTTTCCCATCTCACCAGGCCGAGTTGACGCGCTAATAAAGCAATTTTTTGTAAATCATATTGCTTCACTTTTGTCTCTTTGCTCAATGTTCGCTTCTGACCTGTCAATTTCGTGTTGTCTCTTCGCTCTTAGATACGTCCACAACAAATTAGAGCTCCATTTTTTGGTGCTGACTTTTTTTCTTTGGGCTAAATTGATTTTCCGAAAAATACCATAATTGTCTTTGTGCTTCATTTTTGTTGTATTTTTAGGTTTCCTGTTTTATTGCAAGCAACAAGACAAAGAGCGGCGCAAATGACTCGTTATCGGAATTCTACATTTTAGATTTCTGATTGCTAACGTTTCCTTTTTTGGCTCAATCTTTCTGTGGGTGTAAATGTTACAGCCCAATAAAGCAAATATCAAACTGGACATTGCGTATTACTTGCGTGTCAGCGGCGCGCAAACATCTCCAACTTTGCGGAACGTTGTTTGCTCAAAAACGACTCAACTCAAACGGAATCAGTGAGGCAGTTCCGAGTCAGGTTCTGCGTTTAATTTTTCACTTTTGGTCGACGTTTGAGTAAACGTAGACGCGCGAGTAAAGATCAACTGCAATTCGAACAAGTACATTCATCCTGCAAAATAGGGACTTGTACAACACTTCCGTTTTTGCTGTTGATGGGGAGGTAAGAGGTCGAATGGACTTGTCAAAAGCATTTGCTTCCCTAGTAATTGCAATGCTATCGGCTACCTTTTAAGCAATAAAATTCGAGGAGCACACAAACATTCCAGCGTCATTTCCGTCGCGCAGTCCCGCAAACCTTTTCGTTTGTCTTCTGCACAGAACAGGACTCTTTTCTTTAATGAAACAAGTCGATTGAATCAATTTAATCCAAATATAATTGATATCCGTAGAGATACCATGGAAAACCACAGAGACACAATCCTCCAAAGGGTCAGAAAAATCTGTCGCAATGTTTCAGGGCAACGTGTTCAGATCTAATCAATAGATTAAACGGGCATTGAAATATGGTCTCTGTCCGCCATCTGTATGCTCCCTGCACTTTTCCTCATCACGCATTATGGCAAACAGGTGCCTCGTATGTACTATGTCTCGTGTGAGTATCTCCTTATACCCCAAGCCCAGGACGTCAAACATTAATCTTCCGGAATCCACTTTCAGAATATCACAACGTGGCTAATCTTCGAGCTGCTTTTTGTGGTCTGCTCCTCCTTCTCCCTCTTATCGGCGTTGCTCTGATAAGAATAAATACGGAAATAATTTTTTCCCACCGCCACATTTTGGTGCTGATCAGCTCGGCGAAAGGTTCAATATTTTTTTCTTCTAACCATCAGCTCTTTAAGTCCTCGATTTCAAACGTTGTTTACCCTCAGTCCTAGCCTCTATGTCACCAGCGGCCCTCGCACTAAAGCCCGGTCGTTTCAGAGCTGTCCAGCATGGTGTCAGTGGCGTTCTATTACGCTCTCCACATTGTCGGCCTGGCGATCGCCACGCTCGCCGATGTTCCGCAGCACCCGCCGCCTCCCGCGGCCGTCGAATTTTGGAAGTTATTGAACGAGAAGCAACTCAAATTGACTTCCATACAAGAACTCAATGGGATCATGCAAAACTTCTTCGCCACGGAAAACTCCACGACACTGGACCACTGGAAACGGGGACTCCCGACCACGGAAGAGAAGACGGAGATTACTGCGGTAAGCTCGATTTCTGGGCGGGTTCATAAGAATTGTTTTAGCTTATTTCCGACCTTTTGAACGCAGACGACTTCCATGATTTCAACTACTTCTGGCTCCGCAAGAAGTACCCAACGCTGACCCAATCCGTGGTGGTTACGGTATTCAACGTAAGTCCTCGTACTGTCGTTCCCCTTACCTGAAAACACTTTAGAAGGGAAGACACGCGATGGTCCACGAATCCCAAATGGTCGGAGAAAAGTTTGCCCGGATGTGGGGGTACGTTTTGGTGACAAACAAGCGCTTTGCCAAGCGCCCTTTGCACCACTCGGCCGCCCACTTCCAATCCGACGGTGACGTTTGCAACCAAGCGGCATCCGTTTTTGAGCAGACCAGTTCGAGAACGCTGGTTGTTGCTGGGGCCAGCCGTTTTTCAGTCAAAGGGTAGGTCCTGATTCAGAAGGGTTCCGCAGAATGAGACGTTTAGAGACAACCGCAGTCCTTGCCAAAGTCTGTACCAGGTCGCGGACGCCGCCCACGCTTGTTACACGATGTTCCAAACCATGAATCTCGCGGTCTTGGCCTCTGTCAACCAAATGCAAGACTCCAACGATCATGCGTTCATCCAGTGGCACGGAATGGCCGAAACCAGCTGCAGCCATTCGCCAGTCTTCATCAGTGCAGGTGCCAGAGGAGATCACCCAGTATATAACAGCTCAACTATTCCTGCCAGCAAGGTACGCGTAATTCGTTTATTTGGTGGCATTCTTTCAACACCCGCTTCCCCGTACCAGCTCCAAATCTCTCACGATCTTTTTTCGCGATGACTCATGTAGCGTTTGCAGCTCGTATCACGACTCAACGACCACATGGGTCGCATCGTGGCTCACACCCCACGCACCGATAAAGTCTGCAGACTTATCGCTACTTCAAATATTTTTGGCCGCGCCATTTACGGCGTTCCAGCTGATAACGTCTGTAACACGCGGGTGAATGACCAGGTACGATCAACATCCGGAAGTCATAATCCGACCCTCTGTTCAGAACGTGACGGGGCGTTTTATCCACATCGAGCAGAAACGGGAGTTCCGCGACAGCTGGGACGTGTGGGCCGACGTGGTGAATGCGGTCTTCTGAGACTGGGAGCTGCAGGGAAATAGATCTTTTTATTAGAACTCTTCGTAAATATCGTCGTTACAATAAATTAACTTTTTCCTACTCATCAACGTTAGCAGACCTTGTTGTCATCTTCGTCGGTCATCACAATGTTGTCTATGGCTATGCGAGCTTTCTTCGCGTTCTGACCTAGTTTCGCTATCCAGTAAATTTCGCCATGAAGTCGTGCTTCCACTTCGCCGAGCTCTCCTCGGCGTCGATCGGGAAGCACTTGTCCAGCTCCCTTTCGCTGCTGTCCTGGCACACGAACAAGGTCACGTTACCGTGCTGCAAAAACAAAATTTTGGTTTTATGGCTGGCTGCATTAGGATGTCCTACCTGCTTGATGAAGTCAAAATGCAGGCGTGCGGGCGCATTCAGATGGAATATGGGAGACTCGAGAATGGACACTGGTCCTTTTTCGAACAAAGTGGTCTCCATTCGGTTGTTTTGCACTTTGAACATGCTAAGGCTCTTCGGAATCCGCTCCGACCTGTATAGACAGGGCGTGTTTCCAGAGAAGTCGCACGACAGGAGACGACACACGTTGGAGTCGGGAGCCGAGCTGAGGCTCGACAACGTCCTCGTCTTGGTGCCATGTTGGCGGACTGATGGACACACCCCTCCCTGAAACAGAAACCAGTTCAGAGGGTCCATGAAAAGAGGAACGACATACGTTGTAGGCGATATCGTCGATGAGAACCATTCCCGGTTTGTCGGCTTCTGCGCGAAACGAGATTCGGAACGGGTGGGACAATGTCGGGATGTCAGTCAATAGAGCTCCTCCTTGCTGGGGTACGATGACCTTCTGGCAGTCGATAACTTCGGGACTTCTTCCGTCGAGAAGACACACCGAGAGACTCGTTTCACCTGTTGTCCAGTATCTAAACGTTGGCTTAAACGCAAGGTCAGTAGTTTGGACTCACCTGAACGATAGAGTAGACTGGTTCAAGTTGCATTTAATGGTTTCCGTGACAAGCGAGGCGATCTGTCCCGGTCGCGTGAAGTTAACGACTCCGAATTCATCATCTATAAATCAGACACTCACAAATGTATTGGTATTGTATGATGTCGAACCTGGGAGCGAAGACGAATCGGTAAGGGACAGAAACTTGTGCAAATTAATGGGTCCACTTCCGACTTCCCACTGCACCTCCTCGCCGTCGTTCAAATTGGCCCAATTACAATCGATTCCACGACGTTCAAAGGAGCACGCCAGGTCTTTAGAAGTGTAGATGGGCTTGTTCAGGATGAGCGACAGCAGCGGGGTGGTGTAGTAGGAAGAGCCGAAGTCGTGGACACTCAAGGCTTCCGAGCAGAGCACCGCCCGGTAGTTGATGTCGTCGATGGCGATCATGCTGTCGAAGTCGGGATTCACGGAGTCGACGCGCACGAGGAACTGAGCATAAAGTTTACGTGGCAGCCGTTAAACACATTCGGCACTTACGAAGAACGAGTTCGTCTGCTGGAATTTGAACTCCACCGGTGAAGGAGACTGGGACATTGGGACGTTGTGGCACTCCAGGTCCACCATGTCCATGTCCACTGCACAAACACTGATAGCAACATCTTTCGTGGCCCAGAATCTAGAAGTTCGGAAATGCAACAGATTTCGAGTCAAACCAGCTTACCGCATAGAAAGAACAGCTTCTTGGTTAGACTGACACTGGACAGGGTCACTTTTCAAGTAGCGGAAAGGAGCCTTCGAGTTTTGCTCGATGTAGTAGAATGCGAAGGGTCCTTTGGGTGTCACATAGGTTCCAGTGGCGTTGAAGAAGATGGCTGGCGGCGGGGCGCTATCGGCTCTTTTCCAGATCTCAAAAGTGAAGGAAATCATGAAGAATTGTAGTAATTTCGAGCAGAATTGAACTACTGTAGAAACACACAAAAAGAAACTTACCGAAGTTCCGTTACCTCCATCGCGCCACCTGCACTCCTTGGCAAACGAGTCACAATGGAGATCAGACGACGCTTGGATCGGCTGCCCTTCGGAAGACGTGATCAGAGGCGACGTCTGGAAGTTATATCCGAGATCGACTGAACACCGCGCGTTCAAGACAGAAAAGATTTGATTGAGACTTACTGTTGACTTTGCAAAGTGATGCGTCGTAGAGAATGTTGTCGATCATCACGAACGCACCCTCTGGGTTCTTGATGTCGTAGGCTCGGATTCCCAGCCGGAAAGGAGCGTCTTTGGGTGGAATTTCGACCGAGCATTCCGTGTTCAAGTGGACGGTTCCGCAGTCCACATAGGGCTTCTCGGGGAGAATTACCACGTTGCCTTCGTGGTCCAATTCGACGATGACCACTTCCACTCGCGCTGCATTGTATACCCAGTATCTGAACACGCCATATACATACTGGAACAGCAAAGTGGGCTTACGTGAAAGTCAGGATTCCAGTGTTGTTCTGGCACAGGATCGGCGAGCTGTAAAAGATAGCGCTTTTTTCGCCCTTCTTGCGGTCGCCGACAAATATTAATTGTTCACCTGAATGAAATGACAATCGCATGTTTAACCCAAATATGCGAACGATAGAGATTACCTTCACGCACTTTCGAGGGACCCGGACGCACTTGCAGGATGGGGAATTCGATGTGCTCGGTCTTCTTGAACAGGTGGAAGTCGAGCGAGTCGACGTGTCCGCGCGCGTTTCTCCAACGGCACTCCGCGGGGTTATCGAAGTTGCAATTTAGGTCTGACGAATGACGAATCGGTTTGGCAGATTCACCTGAAAAACACAAAGTCGACCGCGCCAAACCAATTCCGACGGTTTCGATTGAATCTCTCCCAGAATGTTCTTGGAGAGGACTCCAATCATTTGTTGGTTTACATCTAGAGGACTAGTTTCAAAGGCTTCGTTGGACAAAATCCAACGTAATAATCACAGTAAACCACAAGATAACGCTCAAAAAGCAGTGGCCGCAATTTCATAGCACATTTCTTTCGTCAAAAACCATATTGACTTGTCGAAAAGTACATTTTTCTGCAACTGGCCACTGTTCCTGAGTCAACACACTGAGCGCTACCAATAAAGTAACCTTCATCAAGCGCTTTCAAAACCCCACGGAAGCAACTCGCGTAAGTACTGGATATAATCGGATTAAGCAAGACATACCCGACTCGTGCAGCCCTTTCGGCACCCAGTCGATTCCGAGGTACTCGTGTAGTTTCTCCCGCTCGGCTTCATATCCCGGCATGCATGCTTCAGCTAAAACACACTATTAGCAGGCCAAACAATGTAAAAATCTACACCAACCAAATCCAGAAAGTAACACTATTAGAAAGAACAGGTTCGAGAGCGGCGGCGTCATCGGGATAGAACTGACCCTTTGAAGAAGAGATGATGGGAAGGGAAGGACGCGAACAAGAAGAGAAAGTCCGTGCGCGCAGCGACTGGTATCTCACGAGAACAAATGAATTCAAATCCATTCATAACGGCGACGACTTTCACTTTCAACGTTTCATCACTCCTTAAACAAATGAGCTGCAACAAGTTCGCCGTCGTCGGTACACAATAAGGTCACACAAGGGCTTCGTGGAAACCTGGTTGGCTTGTGATTCTCTGTGCGATCGACGTTACATACCGTAAGCCCGGGCGCACTGTGAGTTCGAGGATAAGCCAGGAATGGTCAGACGATGCCTAAGGGGATTTCTCTTCGACTGGTTTAAGTCGTAGGTGAATCATCACATTTGCTCCTTGTGCAGTTCGCGTTTGTCTACCGTTCCTTTCCGGGTACGGTTGCTTCGAGTCGCCGCATCTGAGATATTAGCGTTGTTCGACTTCAGATTAAGGCGTCTCAAAAAAGACCCTTTGGGAAAGTGTCCAGCGTACATGCTAGGTGCGGGTGGAATACAAAACGTATCGAAGAAACATCACATGAACCCAAATACTTCACGCGGCCTGAAGTCGTACCTTGTCCTTCGTATGTATCTGGTCCACAAATATTCTCTGATCGATTCCACTGACCACCGACGAGGTCTCAACGCTCTTGGCAATCGGTCACTTTATCGCGTTATGAAAGTGAAATAATTAACACAAACCAAATATTCACGAACGAGTAGTCTCTCATAATCAATACTCTAGCACATGTCTCTTCACTAATTACCCGTATTATTTTTTCTTTGGATTCAATGAGAAAGAATGTTGGCATGTTTGAATCGCTTCCCATTCGGCTTTGAATGCTTGCTTCGGATCTTGAGGAGCAGCCATCGGTCCCGCAGTCATCTGATCTTCCATCATTTTAGATGTATCGGCGGCATTTTCTTCTCCGAGGACAAGCGTGTAAATCGAACGCAATCCGAAAACGTTCAGGAAGTACCACGAGGCAGAAGAGACCCACGCAGCGTCCAATGAGACAAGCTCGATTCCGCGCTGGAGCATTGGCTTGAATCTTAAAGGAACAGAAGTACAGAGCGTCGCAGATTAAATAACAAACCTCAGAGTTAATGGAAAGGGAACGCGAGTTGTGAGGAAACCGGAAAACGTCCAGTTGATCCAGCCTCCAATCACAATCATCGGGATCATATTGAGCATATTTCCTTTGAGCATTTCAACCATCGTCGAGGGGTCCATCGGGTTCGCAGCATTGCTCTGGCGACCTCGTCCTTGGGCGATGTATCCATACTCTTCGTCGCTTAGGAACTGCTTCCGCATCATAAAAGACTGACGAGGAAGAAGACGACCATTTTCGCGGAGTAGTCGAGAGCGCATCAAATAATGACTGAAACACAAGTAATTAAAAGTTGCAAATGCAGTTGATTCACTCACTTATCCTGGATTTGCTGCAGGTCCATCTTTTTCTTAGTCATAAGAAGGAGAGATACATAATGGCGGAGTATTCCAACCATAAAAGTGATGAAAACGATAGGCACAAAAACCCATGTTCGTATAGCCGGATCCAATACCAAGTCGGTCATCTGAAACATGTGCGGGTATTAATTTGCAAGATCGCTCGATAAGCTAAAAGACGCGAAAATGTAAATGTGACAACGTTCCCGATTCTCATCCAATACGCGGAAATTTTGAATCCTTCTCATGGAACACGTAGAAAATGGTCACCATTTTATGCATAAAGAACATCATGGAGCAATGTGTGATCAACGCAGTTTTACCGCAGTTGAATTCTACGGCATCCGTACTTCCCGAGGATCAACACTTCTCAGCGATCGGAAACGTTCTTTGTCTCGGAAACCCTAAACACGAGTCTTATCGAAAACCAAAAGGTGACCGACGCGAGCAGCCGTCAGACAACGCGTCCCGCACGCGGCAAGGCGAGCTGCAGCGGCTTCGCGAAAACCGCGTGCGACGCACAAGGGCCGCCGCAGTTGGCTGAGCGTCGACGGAAGCAACCAATTTCTACCGTATGCCTCGGCACTGCTTCGCCCGGGTCGCCGTGGCGGGAGCTCGAACAAACTCCTCGCCCATTTTCGCTTTGATGCGTTTTTTGATTTAGTTGCGTGGACCGGTGTGATCGGAAAGTGATGCGCTGTACGAGTCTTCTGATCACATGGAACTGGAGGTAAACTGCTGAAGTACGACGAGTTTCCAAAATGGGAGTTTGGTATTGGCAACGCGCGCACAACATCGCACGGTGTTGACAGTTTAGTCTGCCCGATTTAGACCAGATTTAGACCAAGCTTTAGACCAGGAAATCTCTACCTGCAAGAGGTTCGGTCTCGTCGCTGGTCTAAATTGGTCTGCCGCGTTTTAGACCTGTAAACGCCTAATTGTGAAGAGTTCGGTCTGGCCGCTGGTCTAAATTGGTCTGCGCTTGAGCGATTTAAACCGACCGCCGACCTGCACGGTTCCACGCACACACGAAGCCAAAAGCCGTTGGACGTTCTTGGCATTTGCGGGTTTCGATCTCTTGCACAGTGTATCTTTGGGTGTAGCAACGACGAACGCATCCATCTTGCAATGAATCTTGCATCTGCGATCACTTGGATACGCTCAAAGAACCGTACCCGTTCTGGTTCACTGCGCTGCTCCCAACCGGCATTTCTGCATCGGGCTATATATCAAGGGAATGCGTATGAGCGGTTGAATGGATATCAGCGATAGAGCTCCGAGCTGCCGCAATTGTGTTCGGAATCAACATTTTTGTGTTCTCCGCGCATCGAAAGACCCCAACCTGGATGCCATATCGGGGAGAGAGAAGTGACTCCTCAAAGATAGCTATTGTGAACAATCAAGCACAGCACACTGCTTGATTGTTCACAATAGAAACCATTTCGACCCTGTTTTTGAAGTTTAGACAGCAATTTGTGTGGGATTCTGGGGATTCGAAGGGGACGCGCTCATGTTGTGCCAAAATATGGTTGGAAAATCGAGAAAAGGAAAATCATGATGTTATTCGTGCTCAAATTGGTATTAGTGTTCGATTCCACTGGAAAAGAGACGCTTTTGAAAAGTCGACGGTTCGGTCAGGCGACGCGAATGGACGCGCGCCGGCGGCGGAGGGCCGATTTAGTATGGAAAATAGCGAATTCGGCCTGGATTCGAGCGTAAATTGGCGGCGAAGTTGTGTTGCGTTTTCTGAAAAATGGCAAACGAAAGCTTAAAAGCTTAAGGAGGGTTTCCGACTCGTTTTGCGCTCGAGATCGAAGAAATTGGTTGCGTCGCGACAAATCCTTTACGTTTTGAAATTTTCGCACGCGAATACGAGGGTTTTCTGCATGAAACGAGGCCGTTTTTTGCGTTTTCATGGTGTTTTCTGCCGCGGTCGTTGTTCTGGCGCAAAGAGCACTGTTTTCTACGTATTATGCACCTGAAATATCATCATATTCGTGGATTTTCGGCCGTTTCCAGCCTTATAACGCTATTTTAGCGCTATATAACGTTATTATAACACTTATAACACATATTTGTTATAGCAAGACTATTTAGAGCATTGGCTAACCGCGATTTCAAATCAGGCTTCGTTTCATGCAGAAAACCCTCGTATTCGCGGTAAAGGATTTGTCGCGACGCAACCAATTTCTTCGATCTCGAGCGCAAAACGAGTCGGAAACCCTCCTTAAGCTTTCGTTTGCCATTTTTTAGAAAACGCACGCATAAACACAACTTCGCCGCCAATTTACGCTCGAATCCAGGCCGAATTCGCTATTTTCCATACTAAATCGGCCCTCCGCCTCCGGCGCGCGTCCGTTCGCGTCGCCTGACCTTTTTTAAAAGCGTCTCTTTTCCAGTGGAATCGAACATATGTCAAACTTCAGACGTTTGTGAACATCTGTGCGAGCGTTGCCAATATCGCGTTTGATCAATTCTAAGAAATTTTGAACGAATCTGTGAGATTGAATGTAATTGTATGCTTGATTCGACACTGTAGTGCTGTGAATGAAATCACTCGAGGTTCAATAACCGAAAGTCATAAATTCCAATTCCATTTAAATTGTCCCCGTGTGCTGTTTTACACTCTTCGCTATATTTTTATACTGTTCGCTAATAGCTTGCTCATTGTAATTGTTTTTCTTTCAGAAATAATGGAGGAAGAGCGAGATGGTTTCACATTCAGAGAAATTGGTGAGTAGAGCTTCTCTCTTCGTGCTTACAATAAATATTTTAGGGATTCATCCTCAAGCTATCCCCAACTACGACGGTTCCAGCCTTATCAACATGGGGAAGACTAGGGTGATGTGTACAATGTAGGAACTCTCTTGACTCCATTTGTGCTCAATATTTGCTTTAGCCGAGGACCTAAAAGCTGCGAACTTTCCGATAACGAACACAATTGTACCGGTCACGTCTACGTATCCGTAATCGGCATGGGAGATAAACAAGAAGCTGGCATCGTTCAGAGAGGTGTCAAGAACGCAGTCTACTCCAGCTTGTTAACCTCGAAGATGTATAAGGTTGTCCTGTTGCCCTAAAAATATTGCTATGTTCGATTTTCAGGTGAAAATCTACGCCGATATCCGTGTCGCCCATGATGACGGGAATGTTCTGGCTGCCGCCATCAACGCCGCTGTTATCGCCATAACTTACAGCGGTCTGGAAATGTTCGACCTGACCGTTGGAAATGGTGTGGCTCTGCGCTCGGATAAGACGTCTTCTGTGGACCCAACTAAAGAGGACCTCAATGCGTCGAGTGCAATGCTTACTGTGGGGTTAATGCCATCTCTCCGACAGGTTCGACTGTTTGAAAACGTGTCAGAATGCTAACTTTATTTTTTCAGTTTGGATGCTTTGAAATGGCCGGGCTATCCACGTTCAGAAACGTCTTCAATGCGGTATCTCGATGTGAAGAAGATGTTTACGACCAGCATTTTCGAATCCGATCCAGTCTGGTGCACAAATTAATCGAAGAGTCGGGAGTGAAATCTATAGAGTAATTGTTGATGAATTGTTGTTGTTTTCTTGTTGTTGAAAAAATGTTTTTTTTCTCGTTGTGAGCGTTGGGTGATCTCTTATTTACTTTTATTAATTATCACTAAGTAAGTTCGTGGTAAAGTTTCCGACCAGCAGATTTAGCGAGGCGGTGGTTTGAGGCACTTTAGTTGACAAAATTACTCGTAACGACGTAGAAGAAGCGGCCTTCCTCCTTTTTCAGAGCTTTGATGAGTTTTTCGGTGCATGCGACGGTGGTAGACCGTTGCACTAGTGGACTAAATGTACAGTAGAGCTCATAGCTGGGGTTTATCTAAATTTCTCAATGAGGGACTTGATGCGACATGATTGCCTTACCACAACGTAGACAGTACAAGACGGTTTCACTATGAACAGCGTCTTCACTCCAGGTTTGTAGGAGTCTCTCCTTTGTATATAATGATGAAGACCGTTGTACTGTTCGATGAGCTGGGCTCTTTCTATCCTGCTCACGAATGGCTTCTCGAATGAGGAAGAACAGACTTGCGACGAAGAAGTGTTGTTGTAGATGAAATGCCAGAGGTCAGGGCAGCCGATCTAAACTCAGGTAATCTCGTATTCGAGCTCTTGAGCATTTCACCTGTTTCAATTCGAAAGCGATGGGTCTATGGATGGATTCTCGTATAGATGTGCAATGCTTCGAACCGTTCAATTTGCCGATGATCTCATTTCGAATCATAGACAAAGGGTAGAACATGTCTCGTGAAGTGCTGATTAGAAGCAACGCGGCATCCGAATCGTCCCATAGATACGATATGTGCGCATGGAGGAAACCCCTGTAATGAATGATTCTGTGTGCTGGATGGCTGGATGGAGGTAAGACAACTCACTGGTTATTGAATCTTGGGAGGCAGATGGGGGCCCAGCCCTCCACATGCCGAAAAGCGCTATTGTTGTGGACCATGTTGATGAGAATGTGGAGATCACAGGGGGCCAGCAGGTACCTCTTCATCCTTACGTAGGCAACCAGCTGACGATGAGCAATGACGATGCCAAAAATCACACCATCCTTAAATAATGGAGCTTCTTAGTGAGCACACAGTTGAAAGAAGGGTTGCCAACCACATGAACGACGTTCACAAATTCTCACCGTTAGTTTTGTGGCATTCACTGTGGACGCGATGGTCGAGGCGATGAATTCGCGGTCACTGCAGGCCATCGGAAGCACCCTCACACCAGACATGAAGATGGCGGGATCTGCCCTCCAGGCGCTGATGCATCTGGACAAGGACTTATCACCGTCTCCGCGGAGCATTTTCCGAATGTCGTAGTTTTCCCCTCGGATCTCATAGACCTTCTTCAGCTGAGTTTTTGAGAGGATGGAAAGCACCTAAAACAACAAAATTAAGGATTAGTCTGGCTTCGAAAATTCAATCTTAAGAACCCATCTGCTTATAACTGATGAAATTGTACTTGCCTGATGGTAAATCACGTCCAACTGATTAGTTAACTGGAAAGGAGACCTCGAGGCGATGCACAGAATCAGCGGATGCCGGTGGGAGAAGCGGACGTGGAGGTTCGGAGCATCGATGGAGCAGAGATTGTCCTTCCATGACTCCACTTTATGTACAAACGCCTGAACTAGCGCAAACAAGGGACACATTCGGTCCTCGTGACCCGCACTAAACAGAGAGCTTTAAGTTACAAATTTAAGCGTCGCTTACCTCGCAAAAATCGGTTTTCCATAGGCGGAAAGAACAAAAACGTGATAAGGAAGCGTGTTGAGCATTTCCAAGATCTTAGAGTCGCTGACTTCCGGTTCCAGCTCGTCCTCCTCCTCGATGGGTTCATCGTCGTGCTCCGCTTTATTTTCCTAGACAGCAATTTCGTTAACGCTAAACCTTCCAAACTCACTACTTCTGAAGCGGGCAACTGGAGCTGCGCACACGACTCTGACGTGGCCAGAGTTTGTCTTCCGCCAGGCACGATCCCATCGCTTTCTTCGATATCTTTCATGTGACAGTCGGAAGCTGCAAAATAATAAATAAACAAAGTAAAGCTTATCCGATTTCAGCCAAATGAGCCGGATATACATTTTCAAAGATACAGTACGGCTGTGCGCGTTCAAGGCGGTCGTGGCGAAACTCGCGACCCGGTGATGCCGAACGCCGCGGGGTGGCGAGACCGATGGAGAATTGCGGAAACCTGGCGGAAGAGTGGTTTGCAACACGAGGGCGTCTTTTAGCGATAAGGCCAGAGTAAGCGATGCCGCGGCTGCACTGCAATGCAGCTCCGACTGTATTTGCCCGCGAGAAGAATTGCTGGAGGCGGCCACCGCACGCGAGCGAGCGCCGTCTCCGTCTACCGTTTACGCCGGATAAGTCGCAACAATTCGAGCTTGTCACCTTTAGAAACTTCTGTAGCTTGAAGTTTTGAGCTGTTGTGAAACAGAAATGGTTTGGTTCATTCAATGCGCCACGGAAAACTCCGCAATCCAAACAACTGCAACGGTAGATCCGCTGAATGAAGTGACTAACAGCCTGTGTCACCTTTCCTTCTAATAAACATGAGCAGAATGTGCCCTTTTCTAAAAACACCATGAGCACGTAATACGAATTCCGTTAAATAATGCCAAAGGGATACGTATTTGGGGAATAAAGCGGGAGATGCACAAATGGCGCTGGCAATCTTGTTCAGTGTCTTTCTCCGTTCAACCTCAAACCTGATTCTGATTATACAGAATGGCGCAAAAAAAAACAGCGCGCTTATCTCGAAGCCGTTGCTATGTCTGGAAAGGGACAGTTGGCCGCCATACATTTTCCAGACATGTCTGGTTCGGTCAAGAACGAAGGTAGGGGAGGACCAAGGCAAAATTTTGTGATTTTTTGACAATTATTGTTTTTTCTGAGGTTTTTGCGAAAAATTGTTTTCGATTTCCTCTATCGAGTGCATTCAAAAACGGTCAAATTGGACAGATAAGCATCGAGATACGAGCCTCCAAAAATTTACCGTTTTTTCTTAACAGTTTTTCCAGACATTTGGCTATAAGTGCACAACGTTAGACCCGACAGGAGCGTGCTATAGCTCATTCGACGCGAATTGCCAGGCACATTTCATCTTAACATTGTATGCTTCAAAAATGCAACGGCTTCGAGATAAGCGCGCTGTTTTTTTTTGCGCCACTTTGTAAATTCAACAGTAAAAGAACTAGAACCATTTTGTTCCTTTAGGAAAGCCAACGTACTACTGAAACTGAATCTTAAAGGCTATAAATTTATTACACAATATAAGCCACAACTAGTCCAATGCACAATACAAAGCCAGCTGAGTTTTGGGCAATTCCGTTATCCACAAAGAACGGATAAAAGAAGTCGCTCGGCAGTTTCAGGTCAATGTTCGGGAAGATCGCGTGGCGTTCGCGAAGAGGTTTTGGATAGCGCGTATGGAAAGAGACCCGGAAGGGCAGCCACCACGTTTTCGTCGTCTGGAACATCACTGTTTCTACAACTTCCCAAACGCACAAGTTAACAGTGCAATTTCCGTTGATGTCCACCATCCCAATGTGGATGTTCACTTCTGAGGGAATAATACACCCGGACATCTGAAAAATGTTTACGTGAGGTCTTAGTCGATCAAGGAGGGACTGACCGCCGTGGAATTGACTGTCCTCTGAATCACGGGAATCTCAGCGTCCCCGTAAAAGATCGCCGAGGGACGGTAGACGTTCAGGAGGTCGCTGATCGCGGAAAGTACTTCGATACAGGAATTCGCCCTTAAACACATTCGGAAAAAAACTAAGACAAAATTCATCTTTGACATACGGTATCGAACAGGCGGACGCTGTCGACGTCCCCAGGACCACATCCATCGTGCTCCCGGTCTGTCCACAGCTTTCCCCACTTGGAATCACAAACGTGCCGTTCTCTCCTTCGGGAGTCCTCGTCGAAATAACGTCGATGACTTCTTTTTCGTTGGGTTCCACAAAAACGAAGCATTTCTGGACGAACTCGGTGACATTCCTTGGCTCCAAGGTAGTGTACTTCAGCCTGACAGACGCGCTTTGCCTGTTTCCAAAAGATAACGCATATTCGGCCTAAATGGTCACCTGATAAGCGTCGATCCCGACTCGCTCACCTCTTCAACGACGTTGTGGCATCGGTTTTCCAACCACTGAGGACTCTTCAGCGAGCCTTCTTCAATTCCGACCAGCTCGATATTCTCCAACTAAACAATGACTTAAACAATCTGCAATGGGACGTTTGACCAACAGCCTCTTTTGTGAAATACTGATCTGAGAGGATTTCCTTGGTCGTGCAAGATTTTTCATCTATTGAGTCCAGGGGCGCACAATGAGCTACGTAGTTTTTGTCCAGATCTTAAAATCAAGCATTTAAATTCGGAGATTGAGGTTGTTTTACCGATTCTAGTTTTTCCGGAGCAGTAGCGACCAAACATCGCAGTCGGAAGAGTTATTCCTGGCTTCCCATCAAAGACCCCAGCGCAAGTGGACGGCACAAATCTGACCTTTTGAGCTGGGCGTGAAGCTTGCGACAGCAGGTCGATGAAGACAGGACTCACGGACGAGTTTCGCGCGGACAACAACTGTTTCCGCATTCGAATCGCGTATGAGAAATTGAGTGGCGCAAGGAGGGTGTCAGAAAAAATGTAGATTGAGAAAGAAAGCGCAAAAGCCGCAAATGCATTTGTGCAGAAACTCATGCTTGTGGGTGGCAAAGATCCGTGCAGAGGTCCGGGCTTCCCCTGGATGTCATGGCAACATGCGCGCGCAGGACCACCAAACGTCTACCGGTGCAGTTGCAGGACGCTGGCCGTCCACCGGCTGTGACCTCTTTCCACTTGCCTTGTTCTTCTTTAACAATGAATCGTCTTTCATGTATAGCGTAAGGCTAAACTGTGGTCTGTGGATGGAAACCAAAAACGTAATTTTCACTTACAGCAAATCAGCATCTCAGACACTCAACTGAATTTTCCTTTTTGCCAGAACACAAACAAAAATCAGATCTCAATGTTTGTGCCTTTTTTCCATCGGGCACTCGCTCCCTATGCTACAGAGACTCAACGCGACACAAATGATAAGAACAACGTCGAAAAGTGACCAATGATCACAGGACGAAATGGAAAGCGATGAAGCGGATGATTCCGAAGCAAGAGCTGATGGTATTAATTAGAGCCATCATGGTCTCAGAAATCTTATGCGTTGTGATTTATTACAAAAGAATACATTTTTACAGTTAAGACAACTTCGGAAAAACGGACAACGTATTATTAGTGACCCGAAAGTCGTGTTTACTCGTAGATCGTGGACATCTTCCTGTCGACAGTCATGGGCCCGAAAGGGTCCGCTTTTTTTGTGACGTAGAACGTTTTGGTAGGCGTTATGATCACCTTGGGCTCTTCCTCCTTCGACTTCGTCTGCGTGGTGGTAGCAGGGTTCTTCCACGACTTAAATTTAACACTAGTTGAAACATTTTGACAACAAAAAATGACCCACTTTAGTGGAGTCTTTGTGCTTTGAACCCCTTGTTGACTCATCGATCTTCGATTTCGATTTTGATTTGCGGAAAATGCTTCTCAGCCACTTAAACATCATCAGTTCGTTTCTGAATGACAGCGAAGAGTTAAAACTAGAAGACAAAAGCGACAGATACAAAAAAAAAACGCGGCAAAAGTTATTGTTCATCTGTAAAGCGACGGGAAAAAGGGTGGCACTTTTGTGCAGCTTGCAGCTGCTCGTGTGAAAGGCGGCCGCCAAAAATGGACTGCCATCAGAGAAGCCCGAGGAAAAGATCTCTCGCAATCTCCGCAAACGGCGATTTCCACTTTAAATATCTATTTTGGCGAGTATTTTCACCGTAAACAACCTCGTGTTGAACCCGACGCGCACTTGCACGCTGAATGCTTTTGGCAACGCCGTTTCTGATCACCGGATCGAGGTCGACATCCACAAAAAGTACACAAGGTCGTTTGCAACTCGAAGGAAGTTGATCTACAGCAAATCGGAGGACAGAAAACAGAAAACGGCTAATCTACTTCACCGATCGAAACCTTTGAAGCAAGCGAGTGACAAAAGGTGTTTCGAAAGTTTCGAAGCATCATTTTGTCGGATCTCTCCAAAGGGCGGCGGCAGTGCGGCGAGATCTCCCACCGTGACTCAAACTTCTCCCTCTGAATTCCCCTGTAAACACGCAACGCTCTGTGATTCATTTATCAGACACCGAAGAGAAAAGGATAACGCTGGTCGTGCTCTACAAGCAAAAATTGAACATCAGCTCCGCGTACAAATGCTCTTTGGGGACGGTAGTCGAGCCATCAGCCAGGGCTAGCAGGGCCGCCCGCCGGAAGGCCTCCCACGTGAACACGTCTCCCGCTTTCGCCAGCAATTCTTGGGCTTTGGCGGTCACTCGGGGATATTCGGCGGGTCTGAAGAAACAAAGAAAGGTCAAAAAGACTCTAAAGATGGAAACCACTCATTTGTTCAATCGTAGAAGTTTGGCAATGATTGTTTTGTCCGTCCGAGGCAACTGTTTCATCTCTGAAATTGGAAGTGATTAGGCCGAGCCAGGCAAGGGAATTTATTAAAACGCATGGGAAGGTGTGGAGGGTGGACGAAGCGATGCTATTGAGAGACATTTAATGGACGCGCGCTTATTCAGCAGTTATCCGTGGCCACGTTGCCTTTAGTGTTATGGACAAGGCAAAACACAGCAGAAAAAATCATTACTTCCTTGTCCTGAAAAGTGCTTTATGGTACGTTTCAGACAGCAGAACAAAACCACTTTTAAAAAATCTTCAAGTCAAAAAATATTTATTAACAGTATACCAACATATATGTTGTGCTTACTTAAATGGCAAAAAGGCACAAAAAGACACTTTCTACTTCTCTGGGATACAAAGTAAAACACAATGAGAAATGAGCATGTGTAGTAAGTGGGACGTGTGAGTGCATACAGCAGAAGGGTGGAGGAAATACATTGAAAAAACCCAGTCTGCAAAGTGTGACTACTCGGAGCAAAGAAAATCCGGTCGAGAAAGACTAGAATGTAGGGGCGAGAAAGCGTCGAGAATACGGATGATGTCTCCCCTTTCCCGGTTTGTTCTGAACATAATGTCCTCGATGTGGTGGTTTCCGTTCAAGAAGGGGATTAGGTCATAAAACATGTCCAACGCACTGGAGACTTCCTGTGTCAAACTGCTGTAGGCCAGCACAGTGCAGCTAGAATGGAGTCGTTCCGCAAAGCGTTCGCGGTATTTGGAGAAACGGGACATCGTCACAATTCTTTCCAAGACTAAAGCGATTCTTTCGATGACTTCTGGCGGCAGAGTGACGTCGATTAAGTTCTGATCCCGCGTGTAGGTCTGGAACGGAGGCATCAAGTAGACGAACGTGTGGAGCTGCATGATGAGCTGGTCGCGGAGCAGACGACAGATGATGTTCGTACGTTCATTCTAAGAACACAAGATAACGAAGAAGGGGCAAAAAAGGACTGACTCTTAAGTTTATGTCGGCGTTTGAATTGTCGATGAAGGTGGAGAGGGTGGTCGGGGGAGCGAATTGGGAGAGGACGTCGGCCAGGTGGTAGTCGGGGAAGTACTCCTTGTACTGTTCGGTGAGGCTGAAAACGATTAGCTGAGTTAACCACTCGACGATTTATAAATATCTCAAAATCAGCATTCACAGTCACCATTAAATAGAAACGAGGCATGCCTGTTGTTCAGAGGCAACTGCCTATCGGTCGCCGAAGAATAGACGTTGGAGCCACTCAACGGAAAGATGACGATCGCGCGGCCCCAGAGGATCAGATGTCTGACCACCATCAAGACTTGGATGAGGGGTAGACCGCAGGCCAAGCTGATACCTACCAAGCTGCAAATTATGAGATCAGCCGTTAGGGCAAATATGACACAAACCTCTTGTCTGGTTCACAATGGTTCAAGAACAGTTTGAGAGCAGGGTTCGCGTCTGGGCTGGGAATCGTTTCTTCGAGCAAGATTATCCCGTGATATGGTCGAATTTTCCTGATGGCGTCTTCTAAGTCCTGCCTGAAAATAAGAATTGCTTATTGGATGTCTGTGAAGACATGCGCACCGAGATTTGGGCGGGAGGCCCGCGTGGGTCATCGCTTGGGTTTCGAGACAAAACCCAACTTCGACAAAATTATTGATGAAGGCGTTGACCATCCCGTAGTCTCGCAGATCGTCGTAAACTTCTCGCAATGTCTGAGCGAGCTGGCTTTGGTCTAAAACGCCAAAATTGAGTTGACTGCAAACACCAGCCTCCCTCACTCAGAATGACTTCGAACGGTGCTTTTACGTCATGCATATGAGAATCGATTTCATCGTGAACCCTCTGCATAATCAATGCTTCCTGTTGAAAGTAGTTGCATCTCGTCTGCTCGAAGTTGATGGCCGAGGCGACGAGTCTACTCAAGTTCTGGAACGACTCGACGATGTGAGCAGGGGCGCAGGCTGGAAGCACGAACACGACGGAGACGAAGTTCGGAAAAGTGCCATAATCGGAACAGAGATGGTCGATGCGCTTCGGGAAGCCGGCAAATCGGATGTTGTCCACTTTGACCTCCAAAGGGTGCTCGTTGCTCGACGACAACAGATAAGCCAGCATCGGAGTTGAGATGCCGAACTGGACGCTTTCAGAGGGTCTCTCCTTTTTGTATTCTCTGAAACGAGAGTCCAAACTTAGAAAACTACGTTTCTCTTACACTTTTGTGACCAGTACAGGCTTCTCCTCCTCGGGAGTCTCATCCTCGTGCCCGCGTCGACGACCGTTGCGGTCAGGCGACACCGACTTCGACTGCGTCAGTTCTCTCAGGTCGATCGTGGAGTCGTCGGAGAGATCGCCGTCGTCGTCATCGTCGTCTGAGTAAATCCTGGCGATAGGAGGCTCAGGAACCTCTTCCGGGGGAGCTGTGGGATTCACTTCCGGCTCGAGGTCAGGGGGCCGCTCGCTGATCATCACAAAAGAATTCGGCAGCGGCAATTTGTGGGGAAATGCGAATAGCACTTGCTCGGCAGTGGCTCCTTTAGTCACCAGAATCACTCCCGAAGGAATGTCCTTCGGGACGAAGTCGTCCATAACCGGTCTGTAAAGAGAACCTATAGCGAAAAATTTTTTCAAGTCAATCAACTCGCACAAATGCAGTTTTAACCTTAAAAATGTGGCAAATTCACACAAGCATGCATGCGGTGACAGAGTCGGTCTTAACGACGGCTATACCTCGATATCAATTATGTCCATATATTTTGAAATCATGACGTCAAGAAGGAAACCTCCTCTACAGTAATGCTATAGGAGAACCGACTCCGTTCTCAAACACAAATTATGTAAAGCTGAGGATATTTATAAGTTGTACACTTCTAGTAAGATTATTATTATTAAATATTAAGCGAATGTTATACGCTTATGAGATCATAAGCAAATCAAGCAAAGGTCCTTCAAATATGGTTTACTCCGAGCCTTCGTCGTCGCTCTGGGAGCTGTTCAAATTTATGCCCTTCCTAAAAACTACTGTTAACGAAAGTCTTTTTTGAAATCATACGATTTGAAGTACTCCACCAGTTCTTTAGGAGAGACATCATCCCCGATATCGTTGTCGATGCGCACAAAATTCCCAACAAGCTCTCCCTTACGATAAACTTGGACAGTGGGCAAGCCTTTTGTTACCTAAATGTGGCTCGAGTGGACGTTAAGGAAATCAGCTCACTTACAAAGTTCTCAGACAAGCCAGACTTGACGCCTTGCACGCGGCAGAACTGCGCATTGCCATACAAGCCCGCGAGCGTCTTGAACACGGTATTCAGGCGACGACAGGCGTCGACCTAAACCGAAGAGATAAATTTCGAGACGAGTTTGACAATGTGCTACCCTGAGATCGTACATGTGGATGATCAGAGTCATGCTGCACTCCTCAATGGCAGCTAGCAGTTGGTCTTTGGATTCCAATTCCAAAACATTGGAGAGAACTGTGCTGCGCATCTCTGCCAGTCTGCGACTACGGATTTCGTCCAAGTCGTCTTCGTCGTTCTCTTCTTTTTCGTCTTCGTCGTCATCCCTTCTTTCGCCCGAAAGCATTCCCCGTTTAGCCATCTCGGCGATCTGCAAATAGCAGTTGTATCTTTTTGAGGATCAAATGCATACCGCCCGCTCCTTGTCTGCCCCCTGCATACGCTGGATGTCTTTGGACCGGCGATAGTCTTCCAACACTCCTTTCACGCCAGTGTTCCGGAAACCATTCATAACGTTGGCTTGGTGATTATCGTCGTCCTTCACGATCTTCAACTTCGATTCACCCTCGTCATCAGAACTGCTGCAATATCCCGCGTTCTCTCCGTGGAGAATCCTGTCTTCGAGGTTGGCCATTTTATTATGCGTCTGGAATAAACGTTCTAAGTCATCGTTGAATGAAACTACCAAATAACGATTCGAAACGATTCGGCTTGGGAAATCGCTGTCGTTTCAATTTTTTTCAATTTCAAACGATTTTGATGAAATCAAAGTGAAACCACACGGATATTGGCGAAGACGGGATGAAGCAATGCACACTTGGACACCAGCGAAAGTAATGAGAAAAAAACTCAATATTGGAATGGAAGAAGTATTAGGCTGCAGTGCGCTTGGAAGCCAAGTACACAAATGGACAAAAGAAAATAACGAATGGTGTTGGACCACGAGGAAGCATGACGAGCACGTGGATACAAATTTATAAACATC
This sequence comes from Steinernema carpocapsae, assembly GCA_000757645.3. Lineage (NCBI taxonomy): Eukaryota > Metazoa > Nematoda > Chromadorea > Rhabditida > Steinernematidae > Steinernema > Steinernema carpocapsae. The sequence continues at coordinate 13,821,707 of CM016762.1, forward strand.
CTACTTTCCTAAAACAGCAATAACAAGGACATAATAACGAAACCCGTTAATTGAGCAACTATGAATGCTCACACATTAAAATCCATTACTTTCTCTCTGTCCTTTCCTGAGGTTTGTCCGATTAGTCGTTCCTTCTCGTCGATTCTCTTCCACTGCTCCCATGTGACATAACTGACTCCACGTTCCGTCAGCAGTTCTTCAATTCCGCCGCTGAGTTTCGGCTTTTCCGAAGAAGAAGCTTCCAGATCAGCGCAGATTTCTTGAGCGACAGCAACGGCACTGTTTTGGGTGTTCGCTATAACGCCTTGCGGCTTATTCGCACACCATCCAACAGCGTAAACCGATGCTCCCGAATCCTTCTCTGTGTCGACACGGCAAAAGTCCTTCATCAAAATCGCTGATCCGTCCTCGGTTTTCGGGACACCGTCCAGTATGATATTTTCAAATCCTATGCTATAGATTAGTAAACCGCATGGTAGCTGGATGATTTCGTTGGTTCGTGAATCGATGAATTCCACTGCAGACACTCTCCCCACCGAATCTTTCAGAACGCCAGTCGGCTTGTTGTGGAATAGAAGGCGGCACTGCTTCGAATATTGCCCATCGGGGAAAGCGTTCTTCAACAAAAGTTCCGTTACTCGTCGCTTCGGTCTTTGCAAACTGGATGCCTTCTCCAGTAATGTATCAATTTCTTGTTTGGAGATCATGTCGATACTAAATGAAGATCCTGGAAGCTTGATCTGTTCGCGCAACTCCTTGATGGTGAACGAAATCTAAAATCAGATTGCTAGAGGTAAATTAAGAGTTCCTCTCACATCAAGTGGCCCACGCCGTCCTACTATATGAACGTTCGAAACGTTTGAGCCGCCGAATTCATTCAAGATAGCTTCGGGCACATCTGTCTTCGCAAGTCGCTCCTGGGTTGACAGCAATATACGAGCACAGTCCAGAGCAACGTTTCCATTGCCCACAATAACCGCATTTTCGCAGTCGAGTTTGGGATGTCTGGCTCCGGGAAGTCCATTATACCTGCAACACTTGCATATTAAAAACCTTTCCTTGTGCATTGTTTACCTACCATGATACAAAATCACTGCCCGAATAACAGTTTTCAGCGCCGTAGATTCCGGGGATATTCAACCTTCTTGGACGATTTGCTCCGTAGGCTAGTGCCACAACATCGTAGCGACTTCTAAGTTCTCCGAATGACAAGTCTGTCCCCACACCAACATTGCAATACAATGACAGTCGGTGACGATTCTCGTTGAACAACTTATCAAACTGGTGTGTGCAATTTTTCACTTCAGGATGGTCTGGAGCAACTCCGTAACGGACAAGGCCAAACGGGACTGGCGATTTGTCAAAAACATCAATTACGCTTTCTTTAGAGCGTCGCAAAACAGCAGATGTTAGATATAAACCTGGAATCTATGTTATCATGATGCGAAGCGTATTGCGCAAAACGAACCAGCAGGCCCGCTTCCAATAACGGCAATTCTTGGTGAAATGTGAGAGTACCATCGTGATCTAATATCGAATCTTCCAGACTTAATCAGCCTCCCGATACCAAATAAAGGTAAGCTGTTCCGCATCACATCCACTAAATGATGCACAGACTTAGATCAAACAGTACGCTGAAACCCCACAAATACTATTGAAGAACCAACATAATGTGGAGATGACGACACCTGAGATTACAACACTTTATAAATTAACAATTAACAATAGAAAATGAACTACTCATCCACTTCTTGAATTTCCGTAACGTATGTTCCATCGCGGTAAATACAAATATGAACCGAACTAACGACCCGCGTCTGATTGATGAAGTCGCGATCGTCCATATAAGGGATCAGATCATCGGTAACCTCGACGCTGGTCTGGAGCATGTCAAACGCGATTGATCCGACATTACGATTCTGGACACGGAGGGCGATGAGAAGGGCGTTGTTGCAAGCATTTCCGATGGCGTGAATGGCAACAGAATCCATCTTCCCATTCAGTAGTTTCATGACTCGATCGGTATATGACTCCACGCTCGTTTTCCTGAAATAAGTTACGGTTGAAATGAGAAGAATCCAGAGAATCTCACTTTTTTATGATTATATCGCCATCCGATTTCCGGAAGGCGGGAGGGGCCCGACGACGCAGCTCATATCCTTCAGCTTCAGCATCGACGAACATTTTGACTGCAGATTGATTTGATTAGAAGAACAGGACAACAACGGCCATAAAAAAGCAGCCAACGCTGATCCAAGGGCTCAAGCGTTCGCCGATTCGTGCACACTTCCAGAAGACTCCAAGCAATCTAAATAACAATGCAAACGTTCGGCCTCAGTGAATCTGAACTTACCCCTCCTTGTTGCGATCGATGAGATTCGGCACGAGCGAGCGAAGGTACGCACACGTGCAAATGAGAAGAAGAATAACAGAAATCAAACTCTGGAAGTTGAATATGGCCGACAGTTTGAAATGAATGAGCTCCTTCTCGAAGGAGGATGGATCAAAACTATCTGGAAACGAAATTGAAAAGAAGCGTGTGATGGACAACGAAGCGGAGCAGTCGCGACAGTGAAACGAAACACTGAAAACAGAGCAGCAGATAAGACGAAGCCGTCGCAGTTCCACGGTGCAATCTGTCCAACGCATCGCCCCGACCGACCGTAAACAGTTGCGCATCGTTCACGTTCATCGTCTTGGGACCCAACACATGCACTCCACTCACGCCTCGCTCAAACTCATGCGCGACGGGCGACATAATCCTAAACTTCAGTCTCCGAAGCTGCAAGGAAAGCTGTTTCATAGTGGTAAGTCAATAAAAGTGGAGGCTCGAGTCAGGGACCGAGACGAGTCTTAATCCATTTTGAGGGTGCGATTGGAGTTTTAGCGATTAAAGAGGGGTAGAACTAGAAAAACCGTGTTAAATAATCCAATCACTCCGTGCCGGGAGCCTGAGATCGCTGTCCCAACTAGTGAAAGTAATGCCAGGAGACAAACGCGCGCTCTCCTGGTCATTTGAACTATATTGGTTAATTGAAATTTATTGCTTGATATTGTGCTGACGCTCTGTGCTCGAAAATAACTTTATTCGAACAACAATCCTAACAGTAAACGAATTGAAGGAAAATTAGGCATCCTTAGGATAATCGAAAAAGTTGATATTTGTGATATACCACGGTCCTGGTGGCTTGATATACCTCGCGATACTGAATTAATAAATGAGAAAGAGTAACATGGCGGGAGACTTACGACACATTGGCCACTACTATTTTGCCCTTATTCTGAGCCAGTTTGCGGAGTGACATCGCATACAACGGTTCGCCACTTACGTTGATAAAAGACACGATGGTACCATTGAAAAAGTAACCTCCTCCGGTCTCGTTCACTAAAACGTTAGAGGACTTGGTAATGGCGACAACAAGGGCAAACTCACATCCAAACACCTTCTCACCGGAAACAATCGTCGAGTGCAAAAATGAGTGCACGACGTTCCCCTTCCCGTAGGAGAACTGCAATCTTTTTTCGAGCAGATCGCTGGGAATGGTTTCCACTGCGTTCTTTATCCTTTCAACGCATTTTTTGGTCATAAATGCCCTCAACCGCTCCCAGTTTTTCGTCCGTATATGGAGAGCAGCTAGGTCTATGGCCTGTAATCAGAGATAGAACTACACGATCAAAGTAAGAGAGCTGACCTGATTAGCTCCATTCAGGAAGCCCGTTTTGCTATAAGTCTTTTCCACGAAATTCCCGTAGATGAACTGAGAAATACCAGTTGAAGCCCACCGCTGCAATTCGAAAGACGGAGCTACCACCTTAGGTCCAGTGAACAGTTGGAAATCATCGGCATTGATCGAAGTTGTGGATTCCTGTAAATTAATTAATAACAAACTACGAAATCATTTAAGAATTCTTACCTGAACTTTTGTGGCGGAAGCAGAAAGCTCTCGAACGGCGCAACGTCCAGCAACTTTTGCCGGATGCGCGAGAAGCATTGCTCTGAAACAACAAATTAAGTGACCCCGCTTTTACTCGGAAATGAGATAATGACTCCACTCGTAGAAAAAAATCCCGAATTGCATACTTAATTTTTTTTCGAAATTCTCGAAAGAAAGGTGCAACTGACTCTGAAAGATGGTCACAGCACAGTGCGGACTTTCTGAACAACGTTAACCTTCTCCGCCGTTGATTACAGGCGTTTTCGGGCGTCTTTGCCCAAACCGTGCGGATGAGAAAGCCGCCGGGGTGTCAAGCGCGAACTCCGGTAAACTTCTTACGTTCGGCAAACAAATTTCGAAAATTTGAAACGTCTGCGAAGTCGGTCGCTTCGCCCGACTACGAACGGAGATCCCCGACCAGCTCTGCGGTGGACAAACTCGGTATATAACTAACGCTCTTTTCGGCGTTTCCTGTGGCCTTTTTCCTGTACAGACCTTTTTAGGTGTCTGATGCGGTGCGTCCAGGAAGCGATCGACAGGGCTGTTAATCACCACTCTCTGAACTGCTTGATCACCCCAACGTTTGCATTGGCGAAGAAACAGGCAGCCGACGCGATTCAGAAGGGCCTGGAACCGTTTCCCATCGTCGTCAAGGACTGTTTTGCTGTCAAAGATGTGCGGATGTCGTGCGCCTCGATGATGCTTGCGTCCTACCACCCGCCCTACACCGCGACAGTCGTCCAGAAACTGATCGACGCAGGAGGATGCGTGATTGGAAAATCGAATTTGGACGAATTCAGCATGGGTTCGACAAGCTTCCGCAGTTTTTACGGCGCTGTGCGAAGTGGCCTTACGCTATCGGAAGATGTCGAAAACGATTGGATCATTCCTGGCGGTTCCTCGGGAGGGTCAGCAGTCGCTGTGCAAGTGGGGATCGCTCGAATGTAAGTTTCGAATACACAGAACTTAGTTGGAACCACTTTTCAGTGCTCTCGGAAGTGATACGGGTGGATCAACAAGAAATCCCGCAGCTTTTAATGGCATCTTTGGATTCAAGCCGACATATGGATTGCTTTCGCGACACGGGTTAGTGCCCCTTACGAATTCGATGGATTGCCCCTCGATTCTCGCCAGATCCGCTGAGGACTGCAAGCTGTTTCTGGGTTTGAAAGCGATTTTTCTGCTGCATGCACTTTCTTTATTTCAGATGTGATGAAAGGGAGGGACTCGTTCGATTCGACATCGGTGGACACCAAACGCTGCGTAGCCAATGAACGAAAGTCACTGAAGGGTTTGGTTATTGGTATACCGAAGGTAATTGGCGCGTTCATAGATTCCGATTATTTAAGATTACGTATAGGAATATTTCAATGATGTGCTGTATCCATCTGTCCTGAGGGCCCTAAATCGCAGTGCGTTGAAGCTTGAAGCAGCCGGCTGTATTGTCAAGGAAGTCTCCATGAAGTATACAGAGCAATCCATCGTTTGCTACCACATTCTCGGAGAGTGTGACGTTGCCTCAAACATGGCTCGCTACGACGGTGTGTCGTATGGATATCGACAATTTGGGGAGAAATCGTTGGATGCGATGTACAGTTCATGCCGAAGCCAGTCTCTGAACGACGTAGTGAAGAATCGGATTCTGGCAGGGAATTATTTCCTGTTGAAAGAGAACCGAGAGAAGTACTTCGAGAAAGCAGTGCGCCTGCGTCGTCTAATTGCGAAGGACTTCCAGCGAGTGTTTTCGACCGACGGTGATGGTGTTCACGCTCTCTTAACTCCGGTTACAAGTGATTCCGCCGCCTCCATGCGTGACTGGAGGAAAGAGCAATTCCAGCGTGACTGGGTGGATGACTTTTACACACAACCTGCTAACATGGCTGGTATGGAAATGTGGATTATTCTTTGTGCTCGGTTCATCGACTTTTTAGGAGCGCCTGCAGTTTCAGCTCCCGTTGGCCTTTGCAAGAAGGGTCGTCCAGTCGGAGTACAATTGATCTCAAATATCTTCGAGGATGATCTGTGCCTTTTCATTGCAGGCGAATTACATCGTATGATGGAAGAAGATTAGACAAGATATTGTATTTTGATCGACATGTATTTAGATTTTTATTAAGGATATTAATGCCATTTTCCGCATTGGAACGGATCGCATGTGCATTTATTATGTGCCTTCAGTGTCTGTTCGTTTCATAACGTAACAGGCAAAATAAAACATTTATTCGTTGATCTGCGTTAAAAGCTTAGGCATTTATTATTTACACACAATTACGTCGAGTGCTAAAACTTATTATGGCAGTTGCGAAGGCGGATGTTTTTTAAACGTGTTTGTATTTGGTGAAGAGGGAATGGAGGAGACGCAGCGTGCTTTTCAGATCTCCGTTCACGATGTCTTCGACTCGGGAACGAGGGCGCGGCATTCCAGCGTCCTCCATCAGACGGAAAGCAAATGCAACGTTTTCGTGCATCTGTTTTTGGTCGGTAACCTGGAGTTTGAGAAAATTCATGAGGGGATCGGATAGCCACAACTCACCTGAAGATGGAAGTTGTAGAGAGGGACGAAGTAGCCTTCGAGGAGGCCCATGAGGAGCACGAGGTAAACCCCGTCCTGGAACTGCGTCTCCAGTTCGGTCACCTCAAGGTTGATCTTGTTGAGATGCTTATTGCAGAAGGCGACGAGGGAAGTCTTGACGTGCGTCAGCTTCGCAGGTCCATAGTCGAACAAAGTATCAAAGGCATCGCGTTCTCCCTTGAGCCCGAGTTCAGTTTGGCAGGTTGTGAGCTGTTCCGTGGTGATGCGCTTTTGCATCTTGTTGTCCTTCTTCGAGACAACCATTACCTGGGCGTTGACGTACTCGGGGAAGCGCACCGGGGCGCGGAAATGGATGGCCAGAGCGATCAGCAGATGCATGATGGAGACGATGTCCTTGGCGTGAATCGAGTCGGCCGTCCATTTCGGGCGGTCGACGATGGCCTGCGACAGAATCCTGTTCGCAGCCTCGATCACCGTGTGCAGCTTGCGGCGTTGGCCTTCCTCGCTCTGCGACACTTCGGGCACTTCGATCTTGATGTTTGCGAGCTTCTCGATGAGTCGCTGGATGACCTGGCCGTCGAACAGATCCTCCTGGATATGCCTAACGACGATTCTGTGCTCAGCGAGCTCTTTATTCAGCCAGTGGATGAGCAGAGTGATCAGTTCCTGCACCTTGGGGTCGTCCCGCGATTCCTTCATCAGAAAACGACGTTCCTCGCCTGAATAGCTTCGTCAGTCTCAGCACAGCATGGTCACATTACCTTCTTCGAGGATGAATTTTGTGGGCATAGGGAGGATCATGGTCGAATCAAGCGCCTCCATGCCTTCGCGCTCCACCTCGATCGCCTCATTTTCTTCTTCTTCGACTTGAGTTTGCTGCTGCTTCTTCTTGCGGCCGATTGTTCCGAATTTCTCGAGGAGCGACGACGATTCTTCCTAAATCAGAAATGAAGCATGGGCAACAGATTCGAACGATCGCGAACTCACCTTTTTGGGTTTTCCGCCCTGGCGACTCATCGTGCCGCCGACCGATTCGCCTCCGCTGCTTTGTGCGCGACTCATTGCGAGCATGGTCGAACAGATTGTACTACTCGGGCTCTCGTCCACGCGCGCTCTGCTGAAAACACGGCGAATTTAGCTGACCGTTCGTCCCAACTGTATAATAACATAACCGCGAAACGGCGCAAGGCAAAACAGAAGATCGGACACGAGAAAAGAATTGTAATTGAGGCGCCTTGCAGTCAAATCAATCGATTGTGCATATTGCGGGTGAAGACGGAGTGGGAGCGGCCTGCTGGCGATATACAACTACTGGGAGGAGGCCTATGCATTCAAGAGCAGTCAGTCCACAGCAGCAGCATTGGACAGCAGCCGCTTTGGCGGCGGCGCAAGCGGCTCAGGGAGAGCCGAGAAACGTCGCGATCGTAGGCTCTGAGTCAGCCGCTTGCGATCAGGCTGCTGTTGTGGAATGCGAGGGAGCCACCGGGGTTAAGCCTTGTGAACGGGCCAAAGGACTTGATTGTCATAAGCACCGACCCAGACTGATCAGCGGGTTTACAGTTGGGTGTTCTGATTAAAATATTGGGATTTAACGAACGATCGAAACCTCACATGCTTTCTATACATGTAAACACAAAACAACACAAAAACTGGTGCCTGTTTCTTTTCTCTCGCTTTGAACTTTGTGGTTTTGGAAGCTGTAAAACAAAATTTTCTAGCATTTGCTTTGTGGCTTGTGTTGCAGGATTTTAAACGTTTGCCTGAGCTTTCCATGATTTTTCGAACACAACTCTCGACTACATCTCAAACCTTAGTCAATCTTTGTAACGGCGAACCGAACATTAAGTGTTACTTCTACAAGACTACCCGAACATAAACAATTAGGCACACGTATTCGACTAGGCCAAGTCAGCACATCACTGAGGCGAGACGGAGACAACTCTCGGCGCTCGGTCAGTCGGACTTCTTCTCCGCACCGTCTTTATTGGAATTCACGCCGTTCGCTTTGCTCTTCTCGCTCTCGGAACGGTCCAGAGAACCCTCTTCGGTGGTTTCTGAGACCGTCTCCAGATGCGGCGGCCTCTCTTTCACGGGCGAGGGGGAGTAGCTCTGGTGCTTCGAGAGGTCGCTTAACGACCCGTCCTCGTCTTCGCTGTACGGATGCTTCGGCCGACTCATCGTGAAGCGGTCGCCGGTCTCCATTGTGTTCGCGACGACGTCTTGCAGCGAGACCGGACGTGTCCTGAGGGAAAACAATGCACATGCACCGGCGGAGTCGTCGTAAGTACCTGTTCAGAGTTAGGCGATCTTTGAGACGGCGGACGATTTTCCCGGTCGAGTGCATCCGCAGTTTGCCTCCACTGGTGATGCTCCCCTTTTCGCTGTTTTCGGCCGTGTGGGGAATCATTTTGACGTGCTCAATGGGACTTTCGATGACGACGTTCGACACAGAACCAACGAGGGCGTTCATCGGCATCGAAGCCGTCTGCTCGGAGTAGAGCGGGGTCTGGCCCTCCTTGAAGTTGTCCTGGAACTGCTCGGGGAACTGGTTGTGCGCCTGGTCAACCAAACATAGGGCCGTCTAGAAAAGGTGTGCGTTGAATAAATCGACTAGGAAACTGGAAACCGTAATGTTTTTGTCGATAAGGAAGTTTCCTTCGAAATCGTCTTCGTCTTCTCCGAGAGGGTTCAGCAGCGCCTCGGCCACTTTCATCCAGCCCATGTAGAAAATCAGCTGCAGCATCGTCATGAAGGGCACGTGCAGGTCAATCTGAAATGGTCGAAATGAAGGAATGCCGTCTCTAGCCTACTGTCCAAAATTGGTGGGCAGATAGGTATTGGACAGAAAATAATAAAAGTCTAGAGCTTACTACACTGCGGTTGGGAGCATTCGGAGAAATGATGAACTGTCTGGAGAAAAGGCAGATAAAGAAGTACACACGGACCGCCAAAAAAACGACTTGAGGGTACGCGAGAGGAACCGGGACCCAGTCGTAGATGCACAATTGGCCGAGGTTGGTTCGAAATGTACGGACTTCCTAGATATTTTGTGGAGTGAGGAGACTTTGGGGGTTATCAGTGCATACCTGCAGCATGCAGTTCATCAAAGTGTCGTTTTCGATCTTGTGGTCGTTGCGCAACTCGTAAATAAGCGCGAAAATCCAGTTGATCGGGATCCAGTACTTCGAATAGGGCGTGTTCGTCTTTTCGAACATGATTCGTTCGTTGGAGTGCATGAATCCTTAAGGACGAGGTCAGACATGGTTAGACATTGCTGTGTGTCCGAAATTTACCTGCTTCCACAACTGATTCCATGTTTGGAAACCGCTTTCTCACTTTCAGACTGATATCTCGGAACACGAGGACCTGGGTTAGCGACAGGTATCTCACTATATTCCTTCGCTTCATCCTGGTGTCGAAGTCGTCTCCTCTGATGTAGGTGGTCACAAAGAACGCAGTGCTAAAAACCCCGTTGTGTCTATTGTCCCCACTGGAAAATGTTACTTTTCAATGAACCCCATATTGTTGAACATGTTCTTCCACCGGTCCACCACGATTGTGACAAAGAAACCGAGCATGAAGGTGAGTGGAATGTAGTCGAGCTTCTTGTCGCAGTGTGCGGCGAACGCTTCAAATGCGCTGAAATAAAAATGGATGGAGTACAAACAAGTTCTGTGATACGGAGTGGTCGAGACACCCGGTGTAACCCGAAGATCACTTTCGATCATGAAGACACAAAAAGTCGACTTTGTACGTACTAAGTGACCAAAATTGAAGTGTCAAAGAATCTTGCGCAAATTTCTTTTGTACACTGCAATGATTACAAAATTGTAGACGCTAAATTCGCGAATCCGGTTATCTCTTCAAACGCGTCGGTTTTCTCGCGTTATGTAAAAATCTGTCGTTACACTAAAGGAAAAACACGTCCTTGAGCGTTCCACTCGATGTTGCCATTTGTGTTGCCATTGAATGGTTGGATGCAAAATATGCACTTCAGACATAAACGAAACGTAAACCCATGTCTGATTATATGGAAACATAGTAGTGTAACTGTTTGCACTCGGCATTTTTTTGATTCGTGGCAGTGAGAAACTGAAAAGGTTTTTTGAAGTACTATCTTTTCCACAACACTCCGTAACGGTAATAAGTTTAACTAGGGAACACAAAAACACTTTTCTATTTAGGTGAAGTGCGTTTGAGATATGGCATCTTTATAAAAAGTTTCAAACGATACTTTTGCACTTTTGCAGCAGAATTCCGTGTGTCGCCCTGCAAGTTTTTTGTAAAATTCGGTGCTTTGTATCAGTGCTGACATTCGAATCTTAAAGCACATTCCGAAAACACCAAAATGTAAGAACCGCTTTCAAAGGTTCGTCCAAAAGCGTGCCCTTTTTGTTTTCATACAAGACGTCATTTGACTCTCAATTTGCATAAAATTGTCTAAATGTTTGCGCGTTTGCGTCGGAATTCAATCTACTACTAAATTCGACCAGTCCGACACCACAAGACCGTAACCGTTTGGTTTGGACTACAAAACAACAGTTTCAAACGGTAAACGTGAAAAGTGCTCTTAAAGCATTTTTGCATTGCGCTGTTAGCTTTACTAGACAAGAAAAATACCGATATTTTTGTGCTTTCGTGGCGTGGATAGACGCCGAAACTTTAAAGGTGTCTCTAGGTTCAAACCGGTCAGTGACGGAAGCAAAGTTCAGCAGCACCATAAAGAGCCCTTAAGGGAAGTTTTTTTGCTGCTACTGATCATAATCAGAGCAGCCTGAATTTCAAAGACTCGCGAAACTTGCCGCGGCCATGCTACATAACAAGTCATTGAGAGGTTCGCGAATTACCTTTGCTGATCGGCGGTGAGGAGATTCCTGTAGACGATGGAGACGGCGAAGTAGCAGATGGTCCAGACGATGAACTCGGTCATCACTGACTGCCAGATGCTTCCCCGCCACCGGAAGATGATTTTAAGGAAGGCGAACGGACTTGTCGAGGACATGTCCAGGTTGTAGGAGATCGTCATGGCGGCTGCGGTGCAGACCCTTTCAGGCAATCCTTCAGCTAGATGGTAACAGGTTAGAGTGGCTCAGACGCGCGAGTGCTCGATCGGAAAGGGTAGACGCTCGCGAGAATCTGCCCAAAAAGCAACTGGCGATGAATTAATTTCGATAACTTTCAAAGGAGAGGGCGGACAGAAGTTAGCACTCGGCCGCCACCGAATGGTCTTTGAAAACCTGTCCGCCTCCCTAATGGAGAAGACATTGGCTGAGCTGAAAATTAATCAATCGTTTATGCCGAAAGGCGGAGGCGCGCAGGAAGAAGAACCGACGCGTGGGCTCGAGGCTCGGCTCCACGTTGCGGCGACACGGTTGTTGTTTTGTAGCCGAAGAGACCGAAGACGGGGACTGTGTGCCCGCGTGCGACCTTGGAGACACGACAAACGGTTTTATTTGTTCGACATAAAGGGAGAATAGGGTCTACATCGGCGGATACAACGGCCCGCTTTACAGTCGATCCCGTGCAGGCCGGCGCTTCAGCTTACTTCTCCGCTGACCGCTGCTGAAGTCTGCGCTGCTTGAGGATCTCTCCGATCACCGACATCATGCGGTCCTTCACGAACTGCGCCTCGTGCAACGAGCGGAACCGAGCTTCGGGAAGCGGTCGCTCTTCGCTGTCCATTCCTGAACACAATCCGTCATACAACAATAGAGTCTTCAATTGTGTTGCTTGGTAAATAGTGACTGTAATTTATGTTTAACAAAGTCTGGTTCGCTTGCTTTTTGCAAACTAATACTGTAAGACCACTAAAACCTGAATTTGTGACAATTTCTCGTCTACATTGTGGCTTCACATCAAGTGTAATACGGAGTTATAATGTTTAGATTCATTTCGACGTTAGAATCTGTTTTGGAACTTGGCTACAGGACGATTGATTGGACGATTGTCGCTCGGGCAGTTGCAAACAAAACAGGGAAAATGTATTAATGAAATCAAAGATTCTGTGTTGGAAACTACAATGTCTCTGAATGGTTCATTAGTGTTTTGAGGGTTTAAAGGGCTCTTTAAAATGTTTAAAGTCAAAAATTTGTTTTCAAATGTGCAAAACAAGTAGTTTTTTTGAGCGGATTTACGCTCAATCGGAAGCAGTATCGGGAAACTGGGAGTCTTTTTTGTAATTTTGTAAACCTTTTTAACATGCAAATGAAAACATTTCTTATACGTTCGAGAAACAACAATATGGAGTCATCTTTCGGAGTCATTTTTACTAAACTGACCGTAGTTGTAGTTTCTCACGACATATCCGAAAGCTGCCTGGACGAGCAGAAGTCCGAACACCAGTCGAAGCAGCATTCTGAAACCAACCAAAGATGAGAGCGGATCTAATAATTTGTGATGCCGGTAGCTAGAACAACGAAAAAGCCGAAATAAGACGAAGGACATCGAAATCACCCATGAATTTCTAACCAGAATTAATGAGGAATCGAGGCTCGGACAATCTAGGTTGTTTGTATTTCTGGCCAGGCCGCACAGGGCGTCGTCGACAACAGGACCGCGATTTGCCGTTCTTGCGGGAGCCCCGCTCAATGGTCGACTTAAATAGCGTCAACATGAATGTATTAACCACCCATTTACATGGGACATCTTCACGTGTCGTCAGTTGCGAATTAAATTGTGGGTTGTATTATGTACATCGAGGTTAATTTTTGGGAAAACCACTTGATGACGACATCGAAGCCGCGGATATCGGGCGGGGCCAGGAATGGCAGTACGTGCGAGAGTTGATGAGCTATTCAGGAGCCATAAACAACATCGTCATAAACTTCGACGTCCGCTGTTTGAAGCGCAGAAAGGGTAAGGTAAGCAAATCATTATCAAAAAGGACAGATTCGGAAAGTACTTCAGTAGTTAACAAGCGATCATTCCTTTTAAAAACAATAGCTAATTTATGTCTCGACTCGAGAACCGATTATGGGTACTGTAGCACTTAGAACACCCAGAAATACAATAAAGATAATATTTACGCGAAACGGTGATACTACATGAAAGGAGTTTTACTTTCTACAGCAAAAAGAGACAGCTTTTAAGCAGCCGAAAAACATCTTAAAATCTGTCAGCTAAAGGTAGATTAACCATAATCAATCATAACGTTTACAAGAATAGGATAGGCTATATAGACTAAATGCCGTTTTAAAAGTATTAAAAGTACAAACTTCAAGTTCATTCACTATTTTGATAAAGTCATGAACATGGGTTTTTCACAAACTAAATAGTGAGAATGAACAAAGAGTCCCACACCTGTTTCATTATTTGCCGAAATTGAAGCAACTTTGTTGAATTGACAGAAAGACTAAATTGTGTTCATTTTAGTCAATGGAAAGTTGTGAATAAAACAAATTTAGTTTGCACCAGAAGTTTGGATATTGGGGAAGGGACTAAAAAGAGCTTCGAGAGGAAAAAACGAATTCCATTGTCGCTGTGGCATCGAAGAAGGTGATTATTGTTTAAGTAGTGCGTGGGCTTTCTTCAATGGTACTCATGCGTTCTTGATTCTGTTTTTTTAATATTAACGCAACAAACTTTTAGAAAAGTGTGCAAAATTTTGCACGTAGTAGATTAGTCGCGGATCACGTTCCACTCAGCATTCTACTCCGCGGAGATCAAGTTCAACCGGTGAACTTTGCCTCGTTGGTTTGGAGTACTTTGCCTTCATGCTCTATGTATAACGAAACGAAAAGTGTGAAAGATGCCAGAAAACGTGCACAAAGAAAAATTTCTCACGCCAAAATGTTTTTGAACAAACGGACCAGTAGCCAGAAATTCAAGAAGACATGTGCTCATGGTAGCCTGCATTTGACAACTAATTTTCGACTCTCTCATCAAGTCTTTTGACTAAACAACCGTTTTGAGCCACAATACCGACTGTTGTGACTTGAATTTAGTTTAATTAGCGGATTCATAATTGGCTATTTGCCTTGAATCGGGCTTAACGTAAACAGCATTTGAAGGAAAAGACACGGCTCACCTCGAAGAAAGTAGAGTTGGGAATGGCGAGGGGCCAGAGGACCGGAGCCTCGGAGATTAACCTCGAAATGACGTGAGCGTGAGTGGAAGTGAATCAAAAGTTGCACATGTCGATGTGCTAATTATCTTCATGGCGGTGGCGTCGCTTCCTCCGCTCCTCAATAATTCATTTGTCAGATGTGAAGACTGCACGGAGAGGAACAGCAACAAGCGTATACATTCCCGAGACATTACAAGTGTTTTCTGTAAGACCGGTCGGGAGCGGCCGAGACTCCCGAGGCCTCCCAGATTCTCGTCACAAACTGTTTTGTCCGAACATGTGTTAAGCGACATCATTTGCAGCAAATCAGAATTTTGTTTTCTTCAAATTCATTTTTGGATGTGGCTGATAAGTGAGAGCTGTCAGCGCGTCATGCGCACGTCTCTTTGAGCACATTTTCCACTGCCTTAATTCGCAATTCAGACCACTTCGCGTTTTTTGAAACCATTTAAAAAGGGAGCCCTGTCTCCAAAACAATGCTGTTGGACATGTCGTAACGTGTTTTGATGGACCCGTATCCGCAATTTTCTTTGTGCTGCGCTTTGTACTCCAATTCATTATTATAAGTACAACCGTCAATTGAACCCGCCTGATTCTAATTCGCCTATGCTTACTGAAATTAGTAAGACGTTGTCTTGCCGCTCTTTATCTCCTGTCATCGGAATCGTGATTTCAGTTCTTGGCTTTTTCATTAAAAGATGGCATCAGGAGGAAACTCTCACGTTAAATATATCAGTTAGCTTTTTTCCTTTTGAGTCATTTTCTACTACTACTTTTTGTCGGTTGAAGGACAAAATGTTTTCTCCGGCAATCCGTTTTGTCATCCTCCATACACTTCATCGTACTCACCAGACTTAAGTGCACGTCCTTTTTTATCGCCTCACCCAGGCTTTATCTGAGTACACTGCAAGTGTAAGCGTCACGTCATTTTTTGCCAGGAACCAAAGCGTTCTTTTTCTGTTTCCCCCGAAGATTTCACAATATTTTTAAAATTGTTTGAAAATTAAATTTCTGTCGTTTTCAGTTTTTAACAGAAAGCGCAATCTGAAAAACACATCATCGCTTTCGGTTTGACCAGCAGTCTTTGCTTTGAAAGGTGCTCGGCTACTGAATTTTTCATTATATTTTCTGTGAAGAATAGCATTTGTTCCAGATTCATCTTTGAATTTCTAACTTGGCCTTTCTTGTTGAGAAAGACCTAATAATTTTTTTGCGTTCTTTTTGTATCAGCTACCGCTTCTGCAGAATGAGAAAACACTGGCGTGGAAACGTCCACACGCATTGTTTCGGCGAATCCATACAAGACGTTTCTCCTAATATATGATATAATTGATGAATTTGCTTTTGTTTGCCGACCTCGACAAACTGCAGAATCGAGTGTTTTGTTTTGCGAGCCGCTGGCTTCTTTCAAATCTCTAAAATCTTCGCTTAAAAAGAGACGTTTTTTAGAACGTTTTTGTTGGCAAGTGTTTTCAAACTCTCTGTGTTCACTAAGCGGCTCTTGTCTCCGCTTTATTTTGCTGGAGGTGTTGCGCCGCTCAATACATTCCTCAGTGACCTTTTTGCTGTTAACTAGCACAGTTCGTGGGAACAGATAAACGTCGACGATATTCTCAAAAAACTAAAATTAAGTTTTCGGGTTGGATTGAAACCATGAATTATGGAGTCGAACCATGTGGGCGATCGAAACCAGAAACGAAAAAATTTGGCACATTGGTAACAGCTACCTTGTGGCGGGGTTACGACCCGTGGCTAACAAGGAAAACCCGTGGATCTGTCACATAAAGTGAAGAATTGCCAAACGGTTTGGTTCGTGCACCAAACGCGTCTCTGGCTCCTGATGATGAAGGTGAGATGTTGTCAAACCTTTTGAAACAGTTTTGAGACGTTTGTTGTGTCCGAAAAGGACGTATGCAGAGTCTCTGATTCTACACAACATTTGAAGAGTTTCAAGTGGAACGTGAAGATATTGTCTGCACAAGAATCTTTTTGCTTGATTGCTTACCGCAATTAGTTTAGGTTCTTCCTGTCCACGTTGCCCACGTCCGGGTAAGCATGTTTCCAATGCGCAAACATCCGCGTCGCTTAGAAGCGGACACCGACTTTAACTCAAGCAGCCAGTCTATAAACAATCTGTTCTTTTGTTTCGCCGGATCGAAATCCATTCATAACGCACGTGATATTTAGAAGTCGGCTTCGTGAACGCCGTTGCTAGACAAATCCAGTGTAAACGGCGCTTCCACGCATTGTTTGCGCTGAATTTAATTTGGATTCAGACTACATGCCTCTCTTCGTCAGAATTTTTAATAGGTTTTTTGAAGAATTCGCGTTTGGAATAGAGCACGCAGATCTGCTCAATGTTCCATTTTTCGAGGACTTCGTGTCATCCTACAGCGTTATTTTGTGCGTAATTGGGTTGTTTTCTAAATCCAAAATTTTGTTTTCTATTTTTCCCGCAAATATGGGCACGTCGGTCCTGAGTTCGCACTATGACGCATCCTACTTTCATCATATTAGTAGGGCTTCATCTGAAAACTCTCTTTGAAAAAAAGCGCCACTCCTTCTTGCCTGAAACCAAAATTCAGTTTTTAAAAGTTTAAGTGATTCTTACGTCTCCATATTTACAGCCGCCACTTAATTTGATGAAGCTTTTTGTTTCTGCGTCCACCTCACTTAGAATTTTTTGTGTATTAGACTCAAACGCCATTTTTGTGCAGTAGACTCGAGATTTAAATTTGGGTTGAGTGGATCATATGATGCACTTTTTCTTGTCATGATAATGTTAATAATGCTGACAGCACTTTTCCTCAAGTTTCAAGTCTCCTACACACTTTCCCTACGGTTTTTCAAAGTAAGTAAACCCTTGAAGGCTGAAAAAAAACGTTTTGTTTTTCTTTAAATTACTCAAAATAAATAATTTAATGAATATCGTTGTTCCCCTCATTGCGCGAACTGGCATTTTGTTGAGCGGATTTGTGCCACTGCCGAAGAGCAGTTTACCCTACTGCGGCAAACTAGAAACAGAATCTATCGAACCAGTTGTGCTCCGGTGCACGCGATTTAGAAAAATGCCGCTTTTATTCTGATAAGGTCGCTTGGCAGCTGACAAACAGGAAGTTTCAGTCTTTAGAAATTCAAACGACTCGCACTGTCTTCCTCGGGCCGCGCAAAGTCTGCACTTAAAGGGACACGGTCACTGTTTTTTCGAACCATTACAGATCGCGCTCATTTCTGGGGCAGGAGGGTTTTCAAAGACGCTCATCACGATTCTGGCGTGACAATGGCGAGAAACGGCTTCAGGACTGCGCAATATGGCAAAGTTCGGATAAGGAAAAAATGAGAATTTTACCAGTTTTTCAGTGTTCCTGACGCTACTGCCCTGTCCAATCGCGGTCGGCTACGATGGAATCGGGTTTGCAATTTTTCGGCTGTTAAAATTGTCGTTTTTCTTTGCGATTGTGAAGTTTCTTGTAGAACTTTGAGTGGATTTCTGATTTCTGTCCCCACAACGCGATGAACACAAAAAATTCGACCAAAGGCCACGCCACTCCGTTTTCATTGTAGCCTATTGTGTTCTGTGCAGGGTAATCGCGTCGGGACCGCCCAACGACTTGTAAAACTTTTTTGCCTTATCCTAACTTTGCCATATTGCGCAGTCCTGAAATCGTTTCTTGCTATTCTGACGCCAAAATCATGATCAGCGTCTTTGAAAACCCCCCTGCCCCATAAATGAGCGCGATCCGTGCACTCAGAAAACGACAAAAAATGCGATGTCTGTGTCCGTTTAAATTCGTTGTTTGTTGTTGTGCTTTGTCCCGATGGCCGGGAAAGAATTAAATATTAAAAATGGAGCGTTTCAAAGAAAGATTTGGGGACGTCTGTCAAGGTAGAATTAAGGGTTTCCGTTGTTTTCCGCACCAAGTGTTTCTCCACTTTGTTTCAGTGCCACTTTCACTCTGTTTTCCACCGTTTAGGCAGCATCCACTTGCATCATGAAATGAACCCAGCTTTTCAAAATATTGAATTACCGAAATTTTATCTGGTGCTTTTTTTTGGCAGTTTTCCGTCGATTATTTTTCACTGATGTTTCCGTTCCTAGCAAATCTGGGTTTTTCTGAATCAGGACAACGGTACAATTTTATTGATTAACGGGCCCAAAATTTGGTCCTGAAATCAGAACAAATTTTCAAAAATTTCATCAACAAAATTCTCTCTGGTGCTCTCCTATGCCGCCCCTTACCAATCAGGGACATGGACATCGTGATGTCGTTTTTGTGACGGATGGACACGCCTGGATCGTTCTCCTTTATTTAATTGAGGGGATACCAGATTGTCGGGGTTTTGAAAAGTCTGTCTGAAACGTTTCTTCTGAATTTAAGCGTGATTTTTAATGAATTTCCCTCAAAATTGGTCTCCGCTACAGGAACTTAGAGCACCGAATTTAGCGCGCCGTTTTTTTGAAGGTTTACACGACACTAGCGCGCATTTCCGTTAACTCCAGTTTCCGCTAAATTGACTGATTGACTTGATCGAAAAAAGTTTATCTAAGCCTGTTTAAAGCTGATGGCCTGCAGTACAATCCGGACTTTTGAAAGGGGCAGCTCCAGCCTTCCCGCTTCCAGGTGCCTTCGATGCAAAAACCGTAATGAAAAATGTTCAAGCCTAAACCTCAGATGTTCCAGGAGGTCAGCCCCAGCCTATCCCCACTGTTTCAAAGAGACAGCTTCGAGCCTATACATCCCGCTGCCAGGAGGCTTCGCCCAATTGTCCTGCGCCCAGTTGTCTCGCGCACAGTTTTTCGCGCCCAGTTGTCTTTCTCCGTTCGCCGCGAAAACCACATTGAGAAGTCCCAAGCCTAAGCCTAAACTGCTCCAGGAGGACAGCCTAAACAACACACCCCTCTGTTTGAAAAAAAAACCTACGACCTTACAGGACCTTCGGCCCTGATTAGCGCTATCTGAGGTCTCTTGAAACGTTTTTAGAACGCGGCGAAAAACTTTTAAAAGCAGAAAGCAATCAAATCAATGTAAACTTATAATTAGCGGCTTTGCGCGCTCTTCCGATTGCAATTCTTCCGGTTCGCGCGCAAAATAACTGTGCGCTAGAGTCCTTGGCGTGCAAAATACGGCGCGCTAATTCGGCGTGCAAAAAAAAAAACGGTGCGCTAAATTCGTGTCACCCAGGTTTCGCTGCAAGATCTCCTAATTTTTAATAATTCAAAGCAATCTTAAGCTTGAAAACAGCACAGGGAAAGTGTCCAAGCACAACCGGTTCGCAGAACCGTTCAGCACCGAATGGAACATTTGCATACAGCGCGGCTCTTTTGTTTGTCCGGTTTAAACGTTTGAGACGATTCTTCATTTTGACCTGTCAATTAGCCTTTGCCGGTCGGTTTTTTTGCTAAAGTGCGTCAAAACTCAGACATTTTGGTATCAATAAAATAGTACCGTTGTCCTGTTTTAGAAAAACCCATATTTGCTAGGATCGGACGCAGCGGTGAAAAATAATCGGCGGAAAACTTCTTTCGTCTATGTTCGGACATCCTGTAGAACAGATATATTGGGGGTAGTCTCATGTTGGCCGATTCCAAACTAATTTAAGTGCGATGGTTTTAATTTTCACTGGCATTTCAATGAAAATAAAAATTGAATTTTTAAAGTCAACTGGCGCTGAATGGCTTCAATAGTCCGTCCATTTTTGTCTCAGATTATTGTGGTCAGCAGGACTTATTTTAGTCTTCACGTCGTTTTGGGAACAACGCTTGTCTGCAGGTGCAAGGGCCGCCGGGAAGGTCGCCCGTCGCGGAACAACTTTGTAAAAGACAGTTAGCACCTACTTGAACACGCTGCAGTTATCAAAGTCACACCGACTTATTACTATTTTTTGTGGGTGGCGAGCAGCTGCCGGAGCGTTATCTCTTCTCACGTCCTTACATTTTGATTCACGCACTTGAGCCTTTTAGTTCAAGGCCAGGCACTCCTTCTCTTCCCACACTTTCCTCTTTGCTTTATCCGATAAATAAAATTTAAAAAACATGATGCGATCCTCTTTCGATAGTGTTTTTGTGTTTCTGTAGTTTCAAGAGCCCTAGCAGAACAAAAAGAGTCGCTTTTGCTTCTAAAACGTCAATTGCTTTTTAAGAAGCCTTCTTTTTCAGTCTTAGGTCTTTTCACTAAGGTCATGTTGTGATAATTATTCTGCGCTATTTTGCACACCACGAACCTAATTCTCACGCGGCGTTGTTTTCCTGAAGTATGGCACAAGGAATCGCGTAATCAAATGACTGAGATTTCTGGGAAAAGGCCGTGTTGCCTTTTCAATCTTACACACACGAAATTAACGAAGCTTTGTTAGTTCCACCCTCCCGTTGCTGGGATCGGAGATCCCTTTCGGGCTACAAACAAAGTCAGCAGCGTGTACGGGCAAACAACTTAATTGTTGCGACGGCAGACTGTAGAGGAATTAGCTTCTTTTATTACACCGTCTGTTTTCAATTAAACGTTTTAGGCCTCGCTGTTCGGTGTTTAACTTTCTTTAGCAGACTCGCTTCCTTCAGCGATTGCATCGGTTGTTGTTCTGCTCTCCGTTTTCGAAAAGAAGTTCTCGGTAATATTGAGGAGTTCGTTCCTTGGCGACGGCTTTCGAAAACCAGACGATCAACGTAGCTGCTTTAAATGTTTGTTTCTGTAAGGGAAAAATCAAAATTCAACAGCTAAATTTTTCTGACCGCAGCCGACGACTTGCGAATTTAGATTTTCTACATTTTTGTGGGTCAGCTGCATTTTCAGTAAGGCGTTCAATATTTTCCTGAAACATGCGAAACACTTTTTGTCATTATTGTATCCTCCTTCAAAATGTCCCTTAGCATGTGTTTAGCGTCTATTGCCAAAAGATGTCAAAACATCTCTTTCCAAGTTCAAACGAGCCTCTTGAGGTGTTTTCACACGATTTACCTATTTGCATGGTCCCTCCTTTCGCTTCAGTACTAATTAAAGTGCACCAAGTCCGTCACTAGGGGATCTTTTTGTGTTTTCCGTTTGTCGCTTATTTTGGTGATTCGCCCGCACCAGGCGAACACGCTGGTCGAGTCGCTTCCCGGCAGATTATGCGGGCGCCCTTTCGCTCGCCCCGGTCCATGTATATGCGCTTTTGTCAAGCCAAAGAAACGCTAATTCCAAATTGCAATTCATTATTATAAAGCGGCGAATTCCCTTTCGCGTTCTTCTTGTGTTGCGAAAGAATGTTTTTCAATCAAGGAGGGATCAACTAAAATGAGGTACCCTCGCTCCCACTTCCCATTTAAATGACGACCCAGACAGATGCCACCGTCCGGCCGACTGTCGGGGTCGTTTCCTTTGAGGAGGCGAAGGGGAGCCACTTACTCGTGCATATTTGGATGTTTAGACGGTCGTCTCCACGTCGCTTTTGTTTGGATCTATGGCAACTTACAACAAACATTTTATGACCGAACTTGATTTCTGCTTTTTATATTCAGAAACTCGTCCAGGTCAGCCTCTTCGCTTTTGCAGCTTTCGGATATTTTACCGCCCGCGATTGTGCCCGATATCTCAAATCCTCAAGAGCTCCTTGATCATGATCGTGGGTGCTCAGTCCTCCCGACTCCCTCGATGTCGAAAAAAGTGATTTGTAACTTCTCTGATATCGGGCCATTATTATGACATTTCTGAGGTGAGCGGGCCTTCTTTCCGTCTTTCTGATTTTATCATGTCCGCGTTGGGGTCGCGACAAATCACGGCCTCAATCCCACGATCATTAACTGCTCATACAAGCCGACAAAGTCGCGAAAAAGATGCGTATTAAACTTGCGAATACTGCAATTTAATAGACTCTATTAAATGGGGGTACGGGCTCAGGACGCAGACCGATGAGCTCTAATTAACGCTTCGAGTTCTCCGCCAGGACACTGTAAGTGGGCCACAGCTGGGAAGGATCCGGTGACGGTCCCAGCCAGACTTGCAGGCTCAACCGAGCAGATTGGATGTCCTGTGTTGTGTGGAGAGTCAATTATATGGATGAGTTCAGTGGTCTATTTTGACATCACCGAGATTAGTCGCGTTGTCTGCCGCGTTTTCCGTGAACCCTTGCCTCGTCCGCCAATCAACCGCGGCCCACCGTAGTCGGCGCGGGGAACCTCACACTTTTCCGTTAATATTAAATGCCAGGAGCGATCGTTGTGTGCAGGAGGACATTGATTTTCGTGTTCTCGATCAACGCGTTTCTGCTATCCGGTCGTCCATAAGGTATTATTTACGGCCAGCAGACCCATCTATCAATTCATCAGACGTAGAATTTAATTTCTGCCTTGACCCACAGGCCAACTACAGTCTTGACCTCGCTGGAAGCCGCCTTTCGGTGTCACTTTGCATATTTAGATGTTCTCAGTTATTCTCAGTCGCCTTCTGAAAACTGTACTTCCGTTCTTACGCACATTACAGACAGGAAACGTATTTTTGGGTGTCTCGTTTCTTCTCTCCATGTCTAATTTATTTATTCTGATGACGGATCAGCCTCGTTGTGCGGAAAAGAAGAATAATTAGATTGGAGGCTTCTTCAAACCACAACAGGCCGAGTCGCCTTTGGCGATTAGGCGTACGTTCTGGCTTAATCTGATTAATAACGTCAGGTCAGCTTGTTTGTCCCAAACCCAAAACCACCCACTTTCGGCCTGACTCTCGTCGTGACAGGAAATGTTCCAAGTGACCTTCGGAGGCTGTTTTCCTGTTAAAAGTCGGTCTAAAAATAGATAGACAACGTGGACACAATATGATATTACCACATTCTGCTTAAGAATGCTTGATTCCCTTTCGGGTGCGCAGCGACGGAAGGAAAGGCAAAAGGGGCGGTTCTTAGACGCCTCTGAGCGGAAAAAAAATTAGAAAACGGCGCGCGAAGAACATCGGGTCCTCGTGTCCAATAACGTGCTAATCTGTCTTTCTACCACTTAGTTCGTTCGCTCCGTTCAGTTGATTTCCACGTGTTCAGAATTGCGCGAGATGGTGGACAACTGTTCCTGTCAGCACGAGCACGAGGACGTCGACTTGTTCAACGCGGTCCTTGTCCTCGGCGTGCTCCCGGTGATCTCCTTTGTCGGCGTCGTCGCCAACGTCTTCAGCATCCTCATCTACTCCAAACATCGCCAATCTGCGAGTCTGTATCTGACCGCCCTCAGCTGCTCCGACCTGGGTAAGCCAATTTCCACAAGCTTTCTACAGTTACACCTTCAGGAGTGTGTCTCTCGGGCATCTTCGTCATCTCCGCCGACTCCCTCAGACCCCACTTCTCGCTCATAGACCAGACTTTCGTCCTCCTGCTACCGAAGCTAATACCGTTCGGCCTCGCGTTTCAAATGCTTAGCGTCTACATCACGGTCATGGCTGCAATTGACTGTTTCCTGTCCGTCTCAAGGTGGGAACGTGTGACATCCTGAAAATAACCCAATTTAGGTCTTACCGGGACGTGAAAGCGTGGTACTGCACTATGGACAACGCGCACAAAGTCATGTTTTGCCTAGTCTTCTTTGTGATCCTCTACAACATAATTTTATTTGGCGAGCTCGAGGCGATTAAGTGCTTCAACGTCGAGACGTCTTCAGTCATGTACGAGCTTTGTCCTACGGAAATGCGTCTCAACGAGAGCTACATCACCATATATAGGTTGGCAGAGGCTCGTCTGAATGTAATTTGCGATTCTTCTTTTAGAGGGTACATGTATGCTCTTATCATGGCTTTCCTGCCTTTCACCTTCCTCCTGTTCCTGACAGTTGGGATTCTGTGTGCAATGAACACCCGCTGCGCGGAGTCCAACACGGATATCATGGAGAGGGCCGTGGAATCAAGTAAGCAATAGCTGCAAGAGCCATAAACGACACTCAGACAGAATTCCGTTTGTTTTGGGCGTCCCGAAATCGGTCTCATTTGTCACTTAATACGAGCAACACTCAAAATGCCGACTTTGCAAAACACTTGAGATGAGAGCGATTTCAACGTCTTAAATGGTCTTTATTTCGAACCACCTGACCGCGACAGTTTCAGTGGCCACAAAGGCGGACGACGCGAGTTCCCCGATCGTCCTCGTGATGGTCGTCGCCCTCTTCCTCCTATGCAACGCCATCTCGCTTCTCGTCAACATCTGCGACATGATCGCCGGGTAAGTCCCTCTTTTCCCGGTTCCCGTGACTGAATTCACTCTTAGACTAATCACCGCGGACACCCAGATGGCTCTCATCGATGTAGGCAACGTGCTGGTCGTGTTCAACGCGACCGCCAACTTCTTCATCTACATCACCTTCTCCCAAAGCTATCGACGCGACCTCTGCCTCATGCTCGGTCTCAGCAGGGCGACGTGACTGGGCCAAAGTGGATCTCAAAAATACCAAACGCAATCAGGGTGCTCAATGGTCTGGCTTAAGAATACGGTTATTCCGGTAAACATGTACAACTGATGTTACGTATGCAGCAAATACGGAAATTAAACATAACTGAATTTTAACTTGTTCACGTGCAGTTCGACTGGTTGGGAACTCAGGATAGGGACAACCTCGCTCACAGTCGTCAGTCGATGAACTGTCGAGTTGAATGGTTTTTTTAATTGTCTTTGAAAATTCTCTGTCAATAAGCGAAAAGCAAACAAAATCTGACTCTCGTAGTTTCGGAAATGCTTCCAAAACATGCTTTGGATTGAATTCGTATGGTTTGTGACGCTTCGGCATGACGATTAATGGTTGTGTTCGCGCATTCTGGAACTCCCGAACAAACACACGTTTCGTGATATTGGAATATGAGGGTTTGTTTGTGTTTTTGCCATAAAATCCAACGCATTTTGCGGGATCATTCGGGATTAGATATAGAATGTCTTTGTAGGACAGTGCACCACTCGCATGCAAACTGCAGACGTAAACAAGTCTTGATAATCGCGGCAAAAGCAGAAAGTACCTTCCGGAAACGAGTCTTCATAATATAATTTATACATTGTTTTGCTTTTTGAGGATGCACCAAAACACTTGCAGTAATCCCTTGAACCGAGAAGTCCACGGGGATTAGACGAGTTCAACATGAGTTGGCCACGAGCGTTAAAAAGCATGTAAATCCTCAAAATATCGACTTCTTCGAAGATGAACACATAAATGTTCTGAAATCAGAAAAATCAGAAAATGAGTATTTTATAAGAACAAAGCAATTCGAGTGGAATCGAAGGCATTGCTCACCATGAGTTCGTCGGTAATTTAAGCCTCGTCGTGCTAGTCTTCAACCAACGTCAAGCGGACTCTCTCTCTCTTCGAAGGGTCCCTACTGCACTTCCTCGCAGCCGGGGTCACCAAATGTCACTCGCGTCGACTTCCCTTGCGGCGATGTCTTCGCTGTATGGTCCCGTCGCGGCCGCCCTGACCCCTTACAATGCCTCTTGCAGCTCCTCTGCAGCAGCACTGTCGCCCGACTGTTCTGCGTCGGCTTTGTTCTAACCGTGTTTTTTCGCGCATTGCTCCGTATTAATACCGCTTGTAAAGCACCAACGTGGACGCAGTAACGGCACCTTCTTATCAGATATTCCAACTCACCGCGTGTTTTCTGTCTGCTTTTGTAACCGATTTCAAACAAGTTCAGCCGGGTTCCGCCGTCCGGTGGCCGATTAGAGGCTCACCGAACTGGAGAATGTGGCTCGGTCCCGAGTGGAAACTCCTGAATGACAGTGCCGTTTCTTCCACGATTCGCTTCTCATCGCTGATTTCGCGAATCCTGCGATCGTCTCTTGTTTTTCTGTTTCTGTTTACCAGCAAGGCGTGCTTTGTTTGTACAATTATCATCTTCTTTCACCGTGATAAGAGCCTCGAATTGATTTCCTTGATTTTCAGTGCTTGCGCCATGGTCGAAATTCGTCAAGCTACGGTTGAGGATCTCATCAACACGCAACACTGCAACTTGCTGTGTCTGCCTGAAAACTACCAGATGAAGTACTACTTTTACCATGCTTTGTCGTGGCCTCAATTGACCTACGTCGCGGAAGACCACAAGGTAAGCTATGCCATGCGAAAATATGTGGAAATCATTTTATGCATCGTTGGATGCCAGGATTGAAGCTGATGGCTGTTTGTTTCTTCTTTTTAATTCGTTGCTTGTAGGGAAACATCGTGGGATATGTTCTGGCAAAGATGGAAGAAGAGTCCGACGAGGAACCGCATGGGCACATCACCTCTCTTGCCGTCAAGAGAAACTTCCGTCGTTTGGGAATCGCTGCCAAGCTCATGGACCAAACTGCCCGTGCCATGATCGAGAACTTCAACGCGAGGTATTCGTTTGAATCGAAAAATAAAATATTTGGACGTTCACTTTTCAGATTTGTCTCCCTCCACGTCCGTGTCTCCAACCGAGCCGCGCTGAACCTTTACCGCAACACGCTGGGCTTTGAAATCAGCGACACTGAGGACAAGTATTACGCTGATGGAGAGGACGCGTACGCGATGAAGCGTCCTCTCATTGAGTTCGCTAAGCAGCACGATATCGAGCCTGCTGATGCCACTTCGTTCTTCTCCCCACCTGTTACTCACAAGAAGCGCAAAAACTAATGAAAATAATTCTAGGTCGGGATTTAGAATTGTTGTTGTTTCTCTTTAGCCAATGATCTTTAATATCTTTGCTATGTTAAGTTTTGTCCTATGCCCAGGTACTAATAAGATTTATAATTAATTTTGGCGAAATTTCGTTCTTCGCACTGGTGACGAGCATCACAGTCCTTGCTTCGGCGTTACCTCTGTTTCATGCTTAGTGTTTTCATTCTTTTGTATTGTCTTTAGGGAATGTGCCTGTGAATGGGAAGTATCCGAGTTCGCAATAAGATGTGCTCCATAATGAACGACGAAGAGGCGAAGTCCACTGTTGAGAGTGCGCTTAAAGAGATCAACTTGCGTCACGACCAAGCGGTTTTTACGAATGGAGGAACCGATGAGGAGGCGAAAGTGAAGACGTGAGTGATTATCGTTTTGAAGCTTTTGACAAATTACGTGGCAAAGTCGTCTGTAATAAAGTTTGGTTCTCGCTAATGTTTGTATGTGGTCAGTTAATGGTTGTATGTAATCAGAAACGGCAGATAACCAAAGAAAAAAGAGCACAAAAACTGGCCTCAAACATTTAATTTATGTGTTTCAGGGGTCTATCCAGTGGCTCCAGACGTTCTTCATCAGACATTTCTTCGAACGTCATTGACACAAGCGCAGTCCCCGCTGAAACATCTTATGTTCTTTTTTTCCAGGTGACTCTAGCGTCGTTTACTACCGTTATTGTAATTGTATTTCAGGTTCTGTTTCCCTTTTTTGTCGCTGGATTTGGAATGGTGCTGGCGGGAATTGTTTTGGATGTCGTGCAACATTGGGATTTGTTTAAAAAGGTCCCTGAGACATTTATTCTGGTTCCGGCACTCCTGGGTTTGAAGGGCAACCTAGAGATGACGCTGGCGTCACGCTTGTCCACTTTGGTTAGGTTGCGTACGCTGATGGAGTTGAATGCGTATTTATAGGCAAATATTGGAAAAATGGACACTGCCGAAGATCGTTGGAGCGTTATTGTGTCGAACCTGGCGCTGATCCAAACTCAAGCGATTGTAGTCGCTTTTTTGGCGTCTTCCTTTGCCATAGTACTGGCGTGGATCCCTCAAGGCAAGGTTGACTGGGCCCATGCGTCTTTGCTTTGTGCCAGCAGCTTGACTACGGCGTCACTGGCATCGTTGGTTCTCAGTGTCGTCATGATCAGCGTGGTGCTGTTGTCAAGACGATACCACATCAACCCCGATAACGTGGCAACTCCAATCGCAGCTTCTCTAGGTTCGCTTTTCCTCATTCTATTTAATTTTAGCCGCTTATGACATCCAGTAAAGCTAAGACAAACTTCTGTCGAATTGCTCTCGTGGGTAACAGATCAGAAGGTCTTCGATTTTCACTATAAATTTTCAGTTCAACCTGATCGAAATGTTCTTGTAACGTCGGTCATTTAAGGGGACTTGACAACCTTGGCAGTACTCACTCTTTTTGGATCGTTCTTCCTGACCGCTCACGAAACCGAATCGTGGCTCAACGTGATTGTCATCGTTGGCTTCCTCTCTGCCGCACCGTTCTGGGCTATGATGGCTGCTCGGGACCGTAGCGCCCTCGACGTACTCGAAAACGGGTGGACACCTGTGATATTCAGTATGCTCATCAGTAGTGGTGGCGGCTTTGTTCTCGAAAAAGCAATCCGCTCTTACCCACAAATGGCCGCTTTCCAGCCTGTCATCAACGGTAGATTACTTAACCGAACTCTTCATTCTAATTTCGTTTTAGGCGTCGGAGGAAACTTGGCTGCCGTTCACGCCAGCCGCATCTCCACATTTTTCCATCGCAACTCGCAGATGGGTCTTCTCCCCTTCGAATGGGACCTCTCGCGTTTCACCAGCTTCAATAGGGCTTTTTTCAGTGCAGGTAGCAGCCTCCATTGAACCGTTACAACTCCGTTTTAATTCATTCAGAATGGGATGCACGCTCCGCACGAGTGCTTCTCTTCCTCGTCGTGCCTGGTCACATGACTTTCAACTGGCTGATTCGGGTCCTGCATCCTGGCGAGGCCCTTTCGAGTCCACTTTTCACGAGTCTCTATTTGGCTGCTGCTCTGACACAGGTCACTGTCATACTCTACATCTGCCAATGGCTTGTTGCGGCCATGTGGAAATACAGAATCGACCCTGACAATGCGGCTATACCATATCTCACGGCCTTAGGTGATTTACTTGGTACTACACTCCTCACCGCTGCCTTAGTCTCTTTACGAGCTATTCACGAAGATGAACTACAATCATGAGAATTATTTATACTGTACATAAACCAAAATTTTGTGTCTATATCGAGATTTTAAGTTTTACGGCAGCGAATTTCTAAACTTGGTCATAATATGTAATAAAGGTTCTATGTATATTGTTCTTCTTCTCACTTACGCATTGAAAAGCGGAAACTGATGGAATTAAATTACGCACACAACCATGGAAGCATCAGGAGATCATCATCTACTGTAACTGTATTCTATTTCTCTTTCGACCACATCTCCACTGTGATAAGCGTAAAAATCGAAAATATTAACAATCAAAAGAATAGCTGAACGCAGACGACTGCTGTAGCTTGATAGGTCGCGAACGTTGCGATATGCCCAAGCATTCCGGCAGCGTAAAACCCTTCTTATCGGTTTGAAGCGTTTCCAACAACGCAACAATGGCCCTAGTGGAAGCGATTGCCGTTCCGTTGCAGGTGTGTGCATGGCAGCGTGATTCATCCCGTCGCTTGATAGTCAAATCTGCAACAACATGACTCAGGTTACAGAGCATGAGAACGCAGAATTACTGAGCCGTCGAGACTGAAAATCGGTGCAGTTGGACGTGCTCGAGACTTCACCGAAGACTTTCCGTCCGGGCATCCACGCTTCAATGTCGAATTTTCGACTAGCTGGAGCTCCGAGCTCCTGGGTAGGCATGTCGAGGACCCGACAGTGAAGGCCAAGATTCTCGAAAATATCTGTCTGAACATCAAGCAAGTGCTGCAGTTCGTTTTCGCTTTCTTCGGGAGCACAAACTGTGAACATTTCGACCTGAATTGCTATCAATAATTAAATGGACATGCGACTGTTTTCTACCTTCGTAAACTCGTGCACACGATACAGACGAGCTTCGGTGGCCGATTTGGAAACTTCTGGACGGAAGCACCGGCTGTACGCGACCATCTTTAACGGTAAATCTTCTTCTCTAATCACTCGATCCCGCAACAGCGCGCTTATGCCCATTTCTAAAGATTTCTTAGACAACATAAATGCACTGATATCTCACCAGCGGTTCCTGAGAGACACGTTTCGGGATGGTCGTTCAGCACGTACTGAATGTTCGTGTGTTCCGCACGCTGAACAAGACCACAGGCTGCTGTAACCTTTTTTTCCACCAAATCGGAAACCGCAACTGGCTTGAATCCGTTTTCCACGGCCTTTGTGTAGGCGAACTTCAGAAGTTGGGACTCCAAATTGGACAGACTACCTGAAATATAAATTCAAACTGCTAGAAAACCCCTTTGGCAGGAACATACCAAGAAACGCGTAACTGCGCTTCCCAGAGGTTGTCGTTGGATGAAACAGCGAACGCCATCCCTTGACAAGTGCTTCCGCAGTGAACAGCTTGCCTTCTCTCTGCCGTGCTCCGATGGTCCGGACTACGCATGCGGCGGATTCATCGCCCTCTGGAGCATCTTTATGAGAGAAATTCGGTATCAACAAAGCTTCTTCGTAGAGCTTGTCCCACAATTCGTTGTACCTCTTTTCCGCTGTTTCCTTATCACTGTGCTGCGCAGGGTCGAACGTTTCGATACTCTTCCAGACGGCTCGCAGCGCATCAATATCTCCTATTCCTTTTCTGGAAGCAATGTTCTTCCGAATGCATGAGACGTTAGCCTCATCCAATAGGTAGTCGAAGTTCAAGTCGGGACGTACGACAGAGCGCGTTGATGCCGCGGCTGCAGACTTGCAAGCGGACTTTCGCCAAGCCAGTTGCACAAATCTGCCAGAGCTTGCCAACATCTGGAACAACAGATTACCGAGAGAAAACAATGAATTTCACAAAAAGGCAGTCATACATGATCAAAAATTAATCGATGACGAACACACACAACATTGCATGTTGCTCTATATTCTAGCCTCATTGAAGACAGGCATCGCTACATAAAATCTCTTATAAAAATACCCAATTAGCAGTTTGGAAACTACAGGTCAACATGACAATGGAAAGATAAAGCACAAATAAAATCTATTACCCGTATTAACAAAACAAACGCTACACAAACAGAAAGAAACAAAAACATAACATAAGTGACCACTGCGAAGAATTCACCTGGCACATTAAAACAAAGAGAAACAGGTTAAGGGCGCGAAGGCAGCTGTTTTCGTTTAGCGATATAGCTTTCATACGTACTAAAATCAGGTGAATATTGCTCTCAATCTAAAAAATAAATTTAAAATATGATTTAAACTCACTTCAGCTTACATTAATCTTTCCGTAGGTCTTGCCCAATGGCAGCAGTTGGGTCCGCTTGTACTTCTTCAGCGCCCCAATCGCAGAAGCCACCTTAACTGCGCTCGGATCAAAATAAGGTCGATTCACGCTTACCTTCCGCTCTGCGGCCTCCTCGCAAGGTGGGTAATTTTCCCAAAAACGTCTCGCAAGCTCATAACACGAATCCGTGACCGCCATGAGTTCCACAATCTGGTTGCGGGTTACATCAGTGGGAAGGCGCGGCGCATCCAAATTCGAGCTGTTCAGCTGACCGTCCGGAATGTTCAGCGGATCGTTTCCGCTCTTCATCATCTCTTTATAGCGCTCAATGTGCTTGGGCTAAATGCAAGAACGGTTGAGTGAACCATTAGTGTTATCTCACGTACATCACGCTTCTGCGAACAAATTTTAGTCATCAGAGCCCTGTATCTGGCAGATTCCTCAGGCGTGACGGTCTTCTTCGCGCACGTCACACCGGAGAACACGTCAACACCGGCAAGGTATCGCTGCATAGTGTCGTCAGTAGTGGCCAACTCGGCACTTTCCAGCACTATTTCTTCTCCGTTGAGATCGACAGCCTCCGACTGGGCACTAGTTCCAGCCTACAACAATATCAACGTTACATGCGCACATGAAATTCCCCTTACAAAGGGGGAACACCGCTCGTCCCCAACCTTGGAAGCCTTGACGGATATGGACGCATCCGCGGAGTTGGTCTTCGCCAACTTGCTCCAACGCACTCCGAGCGCCGTCTGCAAGATTCTGCCAGACTGATAGTTGCAGCGGCGTATGAGAAGAGCGTTCTTAGACTCGTTCTTTTTCTTGTTATTCTCTTCATCCTCTTCGTTCTTCAAAATACCAGTGTCATCTTTTAGAAATGTCTCGTCAAGAGATTTCTTGACATAGGCAGACTCCAGTATGGCGTCCATATCTGAAAATAACATAAATTCACGTCCAGAAAATTGAAGCGAACCGGCATACCTGCATCATCAGCTTTGATGCACTGCAGAAAAGGATCATTCTTCTTGTTTTCAACAGGACGGTCGCGATTGAAGTAATACGAATGGAAAAACTTCGCCCAAAACAGCTCTTCGGTGAACTTGGATGGGACGAGTTCTTTGTGCCGCTGCATAACTAAATTTTTCAGATTATGCTTAGTTCCACCGATTCAGTAAACGACATACCAGATGGGAACGTCTTAAAGATGATCCCAATCGACTCGGGTGTGAGCATCAGCTTCAAACCATTGCGGCCTTCTGTCTGGACGAGAGATGTTAGAAAACACCCACGTCCCCTTCCTTGCTCTGCTCGTTCTACAAGCGCAATAATTATGGTTGGCGCACAAAATTGGAACTAACCTTTTTAATATACTCTGTCCAGAACTCTGCTGGTTTAATTACTTTAGTTACCACCAAATGGCGATAAATGTCCTGCAGCTCCTTATTCTCCGCCAACAAACGTTCCTTTTCATCGGTCGATTTCTCCATTTTCCCAATCATCTATATATATATATATATATATATATATACATATATACATAAACCACTTGGAAGATTCGTTGTTTACCTGTCCGATGACTTCACGTTGTCCTCGAAGAAGGTGGTGCGTGAGTTCGACGACCTGGTCACGTTCAGCGATCAGCTCATCACGACTTTTTTCGGGATTCACGAAATAAAACGACACCGGCTGCAGGTTATTCCGACGCACAAACTGCACTGCGATGTTCTTGAGGGATCGCGCAACCTGCATTTCTAAAATAAAGAGTTGAAAATTAGTAAAATATGGTTCGCCATACTCTCAACCTGAGGAAATACGAGGCTGAGCTGTGGAGGGGTGCCCTCCTCATGCCACTCAATTCGGTCGCCGAACAGAGAGAGGATGCCGCATAATTTCGAGCCGTCTCCAGTCTTGATTTCCACTTTCTCCACGATGAGAAGGAGTTCTTGAAACGGCTGCTGGTGATTATTGGCCATGCTGGGGGTGAAACCCACCTGAAAGAAAAGAGGTCGTCAGTCGAGTGTCGTCAAGGGCGGAAATGACAGGCGGACGGAGCGACAAACGACGACGAAACAACCTTCGGGGAAAATGAAAGGCGAAAATCGCAACATCGTGCCGGGACCACTCACGAGCGTCGAACATTCGCATCGGTGTGTCAGATATTTATCTGACACACCTTCTTTACTGCTACGGCCAAGACCGAGTGCGGCTGCGTCTGCGGCGACGGTGTGGACCAACTCGTGGTCACTCGTCTGCGTTTTTACGTGCGGCGTCGGTTGCGGCTGCGGCTGCGTTTTTGCCAAAGATGCCACGAGTGAGGGACTTGCGGCTGCGGCGGCGGTTTCTATTTGGGGAATGGGTGGTTTAGCCAAATAGCATCTAAAATGAACTGAATTTTTCAAAAAAATTGGTCAACTCACCACTCGTCTGTTGCCAGCGATGCTCGAAGTCGTCCTATGTGTCAAAGGTTGCACAAATTTTTGGTTTTTGTGGTCTAATTTGCTGCAATAATGCTTTAAGACAATTTCAATTCTTCGAACATTGCGTAAGCACGAAATTCTTGAGCACAAAAAAGCGAAAAGTCATCAAAATTTAAAAAAAACACAAAAAAAACAAAACAAACTTTTACAAAGTGACCTGAAAGGTTCCAGAATGCAAAACGAGGCGAAATTTGGATTTTTGGTATTTTGGTAAATTTTTGAATAATATCTTCTCATTTTTGGGTCTATTTTTGGACGATTTTGGCTTCCAAACGCTTCAGGGAACAAAATTGGCCAAATTCAAAATTCGAAAACGACTATTCTCGGCAAAATTCACACATCGCGTCGCACGCAGCAGCAAAATATTTAAAATTTAAATTTACAAAAACAGGCAAGGAGACGTTCTCCACTCCAAATAACCTATTTCAGCAGGAAACCCCGAAATACCGGTCAAAACGGCCATTCTAGGCGAGCCCACCCACGACGACGCAGCAAAAACGTCAACTGATTGGCGTTTTCATTTCCTGAATAAATCACGTCGCACGCCGCAGCCACAGATACTCGTGGCTACCCTCCGCAGCGCTGCCGCAGATGGACGCCGCAGCCGCAGCCCGTGGCCGGGGACCACCCGCTGCCGCAGCCGGTCGTGGCCATAGCATACAGAGAAAATAGCCATGGCTATTTTCTCGACCAGGAGCGCATAGATTTGGAAAATTTCAACTGATTCTCCCATTTGAAGCTGAAATCTATTGATTGATACCAGATTCGTGTGAATCTGATAATGACCCTTTTCTGACCCTGTTTTTGGCCTATTTGGACCGACATCTCGGCCAAAATTGAAAATCTTGCAAATTCCTCAATAAAAAATTTTTTTAATGGTCGTTACCCACAACATATCGAAATATGAGTTCAATTGGTGATGAACGTATCGAGTTATGTTAATTTGATGGTCAGTCGGTCAGTTTTGGTGCGAAAATGGTGGTTTCTGGATAAATTGCGGATTTTTCAGACAAGACACACTTAAATGAAAACTTCTCAATACAATCTGTAGATCTACTCATTGCGCTTCAAATGAACTGAAAAACGGGAAAATCAGTGCTTTCCTGATCGAGTTATGAGGAAAAAAATAGCCATGTCGGGCGAAATTTTTAACGGCCCAAATTCACCAATTTCGAACGAAAATCTAGACTTTCGAGTTTGCACAGCCCTGGTCCTAAAGTGAAAGTGAGGCGGTGATCGCGATTCGCCGACCGTGATTTTGGCACGCTTGACACGCCGTGTATTCACGGTGTGTCAGCCGCGAACAAACTCTCAAAAAAGTGTCGCACTATTTCACACGTTCGGTCGGCCATTTTTTGGCTAGATTCCGCCATTTGAAGCCGAGAGCTTTCAACTTATACCAGATTCATTGAAACTTACCCTTTTTGACTCTGTTTTTTGCCTATTTTGACCGATATCTCGGCCAAAAATGCAAATTGAAATGGTCAATGCACACAACATATCCAAAGATGAGCACGATTGATGAAAAACCCGACGAGTTATTGACATTTGAAGTTGGTCCGGTTTGGTCCAAAAATTGTGGTATTCGGATAAAATTGCGGATGACGAAATTGAATGAAAATTCATCAGGCCAATTTGTAGATCTACTCATTGCGCTTCAAGTGAACTGCGAAGCAAGCAAATCGGTGATCTCCTGGTCAAGGAATCCCCTCTATTACATAAAGGAGAACGAAAACGCAATTTTGCTGATTATTTTAAATGATGACACACCGAGTGTCCTTTTAGCCGAAAAATCGCGTCATCGAGGCGCGCAGCGCCGAGACAAAACAGAACAGTTCTGATTTAACGAACGAATTCTCGCGCAATAGCGCGCGGGGCCCCGCTGATTTGGAACATATGACAGCCATGTCGAACGAAATTTTCAACGTCCCAAACTCCACCATTTCGCACGAAATATCTAAACTTGGATTTGAGTTCTGGCTATTGAAAACTTCTCGGCGTCTCTGCATCTGAAATAACAGCTGTTGATGGCCGTTTGACCGTGATGTGGGCCGCCTCATTTGGGGATCACGTCGCCGTTTCGATAAAACATTGGTCCCGAAGCGAAAACAGGAGATTCGTCAACCGTGATTTTGACATCGCTTGACAGACCATGCATTTTCTTCCTCACGTTGGAGGCGGTGCGAAATCCTGCTGATCCGCCACGAATCCGCCTCGCGTTCCAAGCAAGAAACTTGAAACTTGGCCGGCCTTGGTTCCAAAGCTCACTCGTGCGAACTCGGGAGACGTGGAGAACGTCCGGTTTGGATGCGAAATTGAAAACAATAGAAACCGAAATGAAATAAGGTTGGGACCATCCTTTAGAAATTGCGCTCAAAGAAGAGATTTCGGATTCGTCTCCCGTCGAATATTAAGGGGCTATTTGGTGAATTTTGACGCAGGTTTTGGAGCCTTTTCTCCAAAGTAAGAGGTTGTTGCATCATAATGTCAAGTTTGTTTTTGCTCTGATGATATATTTATGAGAATTTGAAGAAATAGCACCATCCAAGTTTTGCGGAATACTGCCAAGATTTTCACCTTTAGGTGTTTCCAAGTGCAACGACGAGTATGTACATCGCAACTGTTCCGAACCAAGACGCATTTTTTTATTCATCAGAAGGGATGGTTTTCGGTGTAATATCAAGACGCTGTCCGGAAGAGTTTCTAGCGTCGAACCTTCAAAAGAAATCGCACGCTTGAACGAAGTAATTGCTCTTAAACTTGGGTCAATCAGAAGCCCATTTGCGGTGCTCTGAAAGGCAAGTAAAAGTGCGAATCCAGTTTTCCTTCCTTTTACCTTTTCCTCCGTCGGCAAACAAACAATTTTAACAAAGGCAAAGCGCTGAGCCGAAAGCGAATGCTCATGTATAAAATTGAGAAAAAAGTCGTGATCAGATGAAACTGATAGATGGCGGATGGAACAACTTCTTTTTCTGCCTCCACTCGCTCTTGTGTCTTCTATGCGCGGAGGCGTCCGGTTGTGTGAGGCGCTACCGCTCGCTCGTGGCCCCGTTTCCGAAGCTTATTTTACCTCGCCGACCTCCGTTTCCGCACACAAACTCTACCGGCAGCACGATTCTTGCTCTTCTTTTCTTTCGTGTGATCGACGACGCCCTCCAATCAAAGAATCGGGCATTTGTTTCCGCGCTACTAATCCGGGAGTTAAACCCCAGATTGCCGCGAGACCTTGTTTGCTGACGCTCGGAGCAAGTGGGGCAACCCGAGCGAATTCTGCGAACTAAAGACATACCAATTGAGCAAACCTTCTTTGCCTGTAAAAAGGTGCAGAAGGAAACTCGTTTTTTCCTGCTTCCGAGCTAAATGCGTTCGTTTAAAAAGTCGAATTCAGGAGCGAAACCGGAAGTCTGCACTGTGCAAGCAGAAGAGTTTATGGTGTGGCATTTTAAAGATCGACAGCAGGAAAAATAACCAATTGCATAAAAAATGTCTTGATAACCATTACAAAATAGACACTTTTCTCATTCCGTTGTATTTATAACTTTGAAACGCCCCCCTTCTAAGAACAAAACGGGATGTAACAAATATAAGATCATTTTGAAGAACAACTAATATTGCAAAAAATGAGTACAATCTGCATTACTCAAGTTGAAAGATTTCCAACTCGCGCTCATGTTCGGAACTGATATACTGCATGGTGCATAATGTAATCAGAAACTACTTTGTGTCAATAGTCACCTTCAATTAAAAAAACGGGTATTGTTTTATAAGTGTGTTCGGGACCTCAATCTATCTTAATGTCAATGAACAAAGCTAGCCACATTCCGTGAATCATAAGGGGAGGACTCTCTTATAAGTTGGACCTGCAAAGACGCCACTCACTGCATCGTTTGCACAGAAACTGATTCACTCCATATTCATACTTTTGCCATTTTTTCCAGTTCCCGCAGTAGCTCACGGAGTGTGCCGTTGTTTCACGTTTGTTTGTTGATCTCGCACGGGCCTCGAGCAGTCGGCCTCAACCTGGTACCTCTTTTCAATCGGCAGTCGGCCTCAACCTGTCCCGTACGTTCATTTTTTGTATAATCGTTAACTGCTTTTTTATGCGCTGACAGTCAGTCTCAAACGGGATAATTTTCCTCGACGGCGTTGAATTTATGGAGAGTTTATTTTAACTCGCGTGGCGGATCCGACCTCGTCGGGGTTCATCTCCGCGGCCGACGCGCGCGAAGAATCTGTCGGCGTGCCGCGAGCGACCATTGACTAACGTTGTTAATCCGTACGGTATTCAGTTGCAGTGTGTCAAAAGTAAACGAGAAGGCGTTGCGTTTTTGTTTGGTGGGAGGAGTTTCCTGTTCGGCTATAAGCATGAAACGAGTCGACTTCGACCACAGAGTTCGCTGGAAGAGCGGTAATATTAGTCGCGTGGGGCGGTGTTCTGCCTTTTGCCTCCTCAGTTCATTAGATTCGGTTTCAGTGGGTCCCAGTCTGACCCGACTTCGACGATCGAACGGCACAGAGATGGCTAGCTCGTTACCCTTCCCTGACTATGGTCTTAACACCGACGACATCCACTACTTCCACATGGACTCCGTCGTCCGGGGTCGCGGCCCCGACCGCCTCAAATATCTGGACTTGGAAGGTAGACCCGGCTTACGTGATCCCTTGCGCAAATACGCTGCGGTTCCTATTTCCGTTTAGGCAGATGGAAGCTGAGCGGCAAGAGCATCCCCTACATCTCGGCCGCCTTCAACCACCTGCAACGCCTCAACGACGCCTCCGTCCCCATGAGGGTACAGCCAACAACAACACCTCGATTTCGTAATGTGCTTATGAGTTTCAGAACCTCGAACGTGCGCCGCTGAACGCGATTGGAATGGTTACATGGAACTCCAGCGCCCGTGTGCCGGAGAAGCCCGAAAAGAAAGGTAAACATTTGCTCTGGGATTCACGCCGACAAAAGTGTCCTTTCAGAACTGACTATCTTGAAGCCGGAAGTCGAAATTAGGGAGGTGATTCCCCCGAGCCCGCGCGAAGTGGTGCCGCATCGTTCCGCAGGTTACGGTAGGTTCCAGCTGTTTGTCCGTCCGCTTGCACAGCACCGTTGCACTCAGGCTGGGCGCACCAGAAGCGAAAGCTCTCGATTCCGGACCGTTCCCGCAGCCCCTCAGTCTCCTCGCGCAACGGATCGCCCACGCCGGAATTTGACAAGTTCGCGAAGTATCAGCGAAAAGGTGACCGTTGGATTCGGGTCTACAACAGCATCGACAACCACTTAACTGTTGACACAGGCTATCGTAACCGTACCACGCCTTTTTTGCACGACAGTAGTCCCGACAGCGGTATCGGGAGCTGCCAGATCACGCCGTTTGTGGTGAACAACAACGAGCTAAATTATGAGCTGGTAAACGTTAAGGCTAGGCTGAGACCAGTTACCACGCGGGTCGGGAATTTAGTTGAGCGAATGAGAGCGGAGGCTGCAGAAACCCTAAGTCCCACTGCGAATACTGTAGAAGTCCCGGAAATCATTGTGGAGTCTAAAAGTGTGCCGGATACAATAGATGATGGAATCAAAGTCGAGTCTGAAATTGACGACTGCGACAGAGAGGTGCAGTGGATCCTGGTAGATGAGAAGGTTTCAGTAATTAGAGTAGAAGAGACGGAGTATTACTGTGATTAGGACCGCCAAAAGAAGTAGTCCGCCCTGATATTAGTTATTCTTGCTCGTCAGTTGTTACGCCATTAAACAGGATAAATATTATACTCGCTGAGCTCCGTATTTTCCTGTTATAATGCAATTACAGACTCCACCACTACATATGGAACTCGTTACGGTTCCCACAGAGACTTGGGCTACATTTCCAACGAGGACCGCCATAGCTCTGGAGCACCTAGCCCCAAGGATGAAGCCACAGGTCTAAATTTACCAGACTTTTTTGATTCTAAATTGGCTATTTCAGAACATCTGGAGCGTCCTCCTCACAGAACTCAGCCACTTTCTCCTACCCCAAATGCGAAGGTTGCTCACGACAGTCAGTACGACCCCACTTATCTCAGTCGTGGTAGGTCCATCCGTTCGACACAAATGCTTCACAGCGATTTCAGATCGTCAGTATGCTGACGAGTTGACCATAAGTGTAAAGGACTCGAGCAAGTACTATTCGGAAAAGCCGATCGCCAGCTACCGCGATCAGTACCTTCGGAAGACCTACGAACTGAGTCCAAAGTCGACCGGCAGCACCGACTACTCGTCCACGTAAGCTCCGCTCTCGCTTGTTCAACCTTGGTCGTCGTTTCAGCTCCGAACAGAACTCGCCAAACAAGAAAAGCCCCCGGACCGCCGAGGAATACCTGCTCGAGGCCTACCACTACAAGTCCACCTTCCGCGACGAACCCCGTCGCTCACGCATGGACTGGTCGCCTCGCTACTAATTGTAGATTTCCACTACACGCGTCTACTTACTGCCTCAGAGCACTTTTGTAACCCTGCTTCAGTGTAATAACGTCAGTCAGTTGTATTTTGACTGTGGTAGCATCGAGAAATTTCATAAACCCTATATCTCCAGCGTATCGAGTACTCAACTTTGTTCGGTAGTTTAGTTCTAAGAGCAGACTAGGTAAAAGGTTACCTAGCACTGCCATTTTTCTTTAAACGTTTACTTATCCTTAGCGGACAAAGCGTTCCTAATAAAATATATGCGACCCAGGCGAAGGAAACAAGAAGGCAAATAGCGAAAAACGCAAATACACGTATGTAGCTTGAGCGATTCTAGCGTCTGCACAACACAACCCAATAACTACTAGCTCCCAGTTTTGACTTTTTCCAATGCTACATTGAATTTGACACAATCAAAAGCAATCTTACCTGTGTGAACAAATAAATCATTTATCTCGCACAAATCAAACAATTTTCCTGACTGGTTAAAAAATATTTCACTCGATGGGACATGCGGTTGTTTTCAAGACAATGATGAGATACGACAAAATGGTTAAGCAGAACATTTGGTAGATTATCACAATGAAGAATTGGAGTGCAGCGATTACAGGATAAAGTTATGTACAAATAATTAAATCGTTGGGGAAATGGTTCGCGACAGTTTGAGGAAAGCAGGAGGGAAGACAACTGGGGAGGGAGGAAGAATCCGAGAGCGGATGCACCGGCAAAAGCCAACTTTTTCGAGAACCCGTGTGTTCAAGAACAGTTTGCCTTGTCCAAGTAGGAAGAGGAGAAATCGGAGGCGCAGACAGACTTGGTCGAGTACTGCAGTTCACTTGGACAGGTTAGAACACTAGCGAACTTTGTGCCGATGAGATCACACAGCATTCAGTCCTTCGAAGCCCGGGTGAAGGTTGAGACGATTGGTGATTGTAGACGCCCCGGTACGTCGGTAGGTGAACGACATCGACGTGGGGTAAATTATGCCGTCATCACGAACCAGCGACAAGGGCACTTCCACTTTGTTCTGGTCGATGTAAGGGAAGCTGTTGTTGATCTCGTGGATAGGAGGAATGATGCAGCTCAGCAGGTCCTTGTTTCTGAAAATGACAGCATGAAGATGACTAATTAAAAATTCACGTTTGATTTACAGGCTAAAAAGATTAATCCCGTCTATGTATGTTTTCCATCCCTCAAAATTTTTGTGCGATCAAAAAGAGCATCAAAAAACGCCGCCACCGTGACTCGAACCTGCGACCTTACGTCTGTGAGAGTAACCACTACGCCATACATTTACAGCTGTGTTGCTTAAATTCGCTATACCACGTCTGAGTTCAGCTTTTTGGCACCCGTTGGCATAAGATCGGTCGCACGATGTAGCAAGCATCAAGTTTAACTGCGTGCGCAGAGTAACGCGCGAGAGTGTTAATATGATATGAACACTAAAAAAAAGGAAAATGTCGTCTGGCTCACCTGAATATCGTTTCGGTGGGCACAGTTCCGAACCAGACCTTCAAGTTGGGATGAAAGTTCTCGCCGCACAGGTCGAGACGCCCCTCTTCGTGCTCGCCGTACTTCTCCAAACCCCCGACCACCGGCACGGGTGTGATCGGCTGTCTCACGGGGCCCATCGCTTCGAAGAACCGATACTCGGCCTTATCGGTCGAGATGATCGTCCACGCGGCGCCGTCGACAATCTGGTGTCTGTGTTCCGCGATGATCTGGGCCTAAAACGGTACTATGCAAGACTTTTCAACAGGGAAATTCGTACCTGATGCTGGATGATTCTATCCTGGGACAAGCAGAGATAGGTGTTCGACTTGTCGTCCAATTGGAAGGCGCATTTGTGTAGCTGACTGACGGGTTCTTCCACGGAAGAAGGGTCCAAGACAACGTTCTGTTTGTCGACTTTTCGAATTCGCTAAAAGGAACTGACATTGGATATCACTGTGACGACGACTCACCAGACGAGGAAGAGCCATACCCGTGACGCTGTCGACTAGTTTCACCATCGCTCCATAGTAAACGAATCCATCCTTGACATTGAAACTGGAGGTTTCGTCCCGTCCGTCTTCTTCGACTGAAACACGAAAATTTGACCGAAACTTCGCGAACCTCTCTTACTCAGATGGATGGTGAAGGCGCCCCACTTCGTGGAACTTGCATGGAAGTTGCCGTTTTCCACGTGAAGATACCGCGTGCTGACAGTCTGTGACCGTAACCTGTTGAAGAGAGCCACTTTGGTCCCACTTGCAATGCACAAATATTTGCAGTCTGTGCTTTTCATCGACTGCTTCTTCTTAGATGGCTTGCTGATCACTTTTATCCTCTGCGAGTAGAAGGTGCCGATGTCGTGGGCGTTGCCGTAGAAGATCTGCACGAACAACTCGAAGTACTTGCGTTTGTCAGTGTCGCTAATAAAAAGCGTTTTTGCCGCACAGTAGTCCTGAAAACATAGAATATAGCTAGCTCTCTAGCTCTTCTTGCAACGTCTACCATATTTCTTCAAATTCGAAAATGATGAAAACACCTACTTTTCCGTTGATGTCGAGCGCCTGCTTCTCCTGCTCCGAAGCGCCGATTCCGATGTAGCCGGTCAACTCGGTCGCTTGGGCGTCGTCGAGGGGGACAAACTTGGCCAACTCCGCTTCGCTGAGTCCCTTCTGCTGCATCAGGACTTTGCACTCTTTGTAGAGCTGTTCCATGGCCCTTTTCTTCAGCTTCCATCCTTCGCCTTCAAGGTAGATGCACGGTGGCGGGCAGAAGAACCTAAATCAATAAATCCTGATTAGGCCATGTAATGTCGCATTTCGTAATCCGGTGTGTTATTCCACTGAATCCCATTTGCCCGGTCGCTAATCCGGTGACCTTACGAAGAACGAGCCGCGCGGGGACGGACGCCCGGTACCGTATCTTGTTGGAAGCGGTGCGGCGACCGGTGTGAGTCGATTGAAAAAACAATAATATTTTCGGTATTCGAAGTAATTAACTTCTTCCGATTACTTTCCCACGCTCTGACACCAGATTTCCATGGCGAACATGCCCTTCGGGGAAACGAACTTCGATTAATTAATTCCGAAAGGGGAAAAAGCAAAGTTCGCCTTGCGTCACAGTTTCTGGGAGCGAGCGGTACCTACAGTACCGGGCGAGCCACCAGGGCACTCAAAGTTTGAAAAAGAGACGACAGTATCACTCGCAAGCAAGCCAGCTGCTCGGCGGCGACTTGAAACGGCCGCGCCGCGTCTCTGGAGTCACTTCCCATGTCACCGCCGCGCGAGCAACAGCCGTCTTCCGCAGCCGCCTTTCGGGTCTACGGTAATATGGGCGATGAGCACGACGCTCTATTGAAGACGAATATCGCGAACTGTGCGCTTCAAGTGTCCGTCCGACAATTGTTGACTCATGGAACGCGGCGCTTTGAAGGAATTTATTTTGTTTTATTTCTTGTAATTTTTTGTGGCATCCCCTTGCGCAAGCGGGCGAGCAAGACAAGGCAAACGCACGGGCGAAGGCAAACGGATCCCGGCACCTGTGTGCGGTAAATCGCACGACGCAAACACGCTAATTGTAGCATGTGGTCCGCACCTGATAGGCACACACGCGGCACTCAATTACGCGGATCTGTTTGATTTACCGTTTCTCGTTTCCGTATGACTTTTGCGCAACTTTTGCGTGGAAGATTGTTACGGTGCAGTCGTACTTGGTTGGGTTCGAGAGGTACTCCGACATGCGTTCCCTGCAGGCAAATCCGTAAAAAAATACGTTAAAATGTGAATTTCGTACCTTGTAAGGGAAGTGGGGTCGGGGAGCACCATTTGCATGGCGTTGGGCACGCTACCATATCCGTTGGGGACATTGAAAGGAGTATCGAATTGCAGAGCACCGAAAGGAGTCACCGATGTGGAGGAGGACGGAGGCGCGCAGAAGGAATCTAAAAACAAGGCAAATTGAATATAAACACGAGCAGACGGGAACTAGTTTAGTACCAATATTCATCATTGCATTCGAGTGCGGAGAATAAAAAAACGGAGGATGTTGCGATGGTGTGTGAGGATTCACGAAGTGGGAAGCCGCCTGGACCTGGGGCGAGAGGGAAAGGGGCCCCGGAGGCATCGAGCCGTGCGCTCCGCCGAACGGCGTCGAGTTTGTCGCAGTCCAAAGCGCGTTTTGCTGCATGTAATGGTGTGGATTCTGAAGCAGCTGTTGGGCCTGGTGATAAGGGTAAGGGTAGGCGGGGTTCTCGTTCGGCGAAGCGG
Organism: Steinernema carpocapsae; assembly: GCA_000757645.3. NCBI lineage: Eukaryota > Metazoa > Nematoda > Chromadorea > Rhabditida > Steinernematidae > Steinernema > Steinernema carpocapsae. Next base: position 13,866,467 of record CM016762.1, read on the forward strand.
GCATCTCATACTTAAGGAATTTTGCCGATTCTGGGCTATTGTACAGATTGCTGGGTATAGAAGGAGGCTTTGGATCGTTCTCGGCGACCGGCGAGGGCTGGTTCTGGGCGGCTCCGTTGCTTCCGAACGGATAAGGGGGGTTATAGCCGGTGGCTCCGGCCGAGGTGACCGGGGAATAGAACGGAGAGGTGGCGGAATAGTGCCCATGGAGACTGTTGATGTCGCCGAGCGCAGAAATCTGCGGAAGATTTGCCGTGGGGCCACTGGATGAACCGACGATGCCGCCACTGACTGCCACGGCCACATCGGGACTTGATGCGGCACCCATGGGCGGAGGTGACGTGGCGTAATCCATAAAATTCGGAAAAACCGGCAAGTGTGCGACGGAAATGTAGAAAATCCCAGGGATTCTCGCACCCAATACAGCAGCGGCCGAGAAGGTACGGGAAGTTCGCCCGGAGAGCTGTTTCCAAACAATTCCCACGGCCGACCGGTCCACACAACACCAGAGAAGTTCTTGAGTCGAATGTTGGCTGGCCGGAGGCGACGTTCCTAAGGGCGAGACCGCGACTGCTCGAGGAACTGCTGCGTGAATATGTCCGTCGGATACGGTGTCCAGTGGTTGATGGTCGATAAATACTACTGGAGTGGGGTGCTCTACAGCCAGCTAGCTATAGATGGCTGTGAGCAGCTTGTCTTTGCCGAATAAGAAATCTTGAAGGGCGGAGTCAAACGGAGCGTCGAGCCACACGATGATGGTGGCCGATGGTGGCGACGACGACGACGTAAACGCTCCAGAGTGCTCGGTTGAGGACCGAGACAGCCAGCCGGAAGGGACTCGCGCAGCGTGTGCTGCTGTCTATTTGTGCTGACAGCGTTTGTCCAAATCCACTTCTCCAACGCACAGATGACAATTTTCACACGGTTAAAGATCCCCTTAACGTGTCGTCGGTAAAGAAGAGCGCGCGCGAACTCTCGCCTACCTACTTATTGATGAGCTAAGTAAGTCGGCGATGACGAGTGTATTGAGCGCAGATGGGCCAAGTTGGCAGGCGGGCGATACGGTCAGGCGACAAGGTGCGGCGGGCGGAAGGCGTGCTTGAGGGTATGATAATTGAGGCGGGAATGAGTAATCATGTGTTGTAGAAAGAGATAGACAGCTCAGGGAATTGTTTAATAATTCAACGAACGAGGACAAAGCGAACGATTCGGCGAACTTTTCTCGAACGATCGTGGAAGCAACGTTTCATCACGGAATCAGACACAGACAATATTATCTTAATGTGCGAGCGATTGAAACCAGCGGATTTGAGCCAGAGAAGGCCAAAGCACTTTCCAAAACAATCAAAAACGATCAGGGATCGTGGGCAGGAGGAATCAGGAGATCAGGATATGGAACAAGAGCACCAATTAGTTGTACATTACGAGGGGCACCGCACCGGAGTCGTCTCGCTAATGTTGCTCTTCTGTGTTGCTGCCACTTGCTACCGCTGAGACCTTATCTGGGCTGCTGCTGCTTCGGCTTATCGAAAAGAAACTGTTCGAGTCCAGCTGACGCTATCCGTGAGTGCCATCAGCAAGTAAGTCCGTCCACCAGTTTGACAGTCACCAGCGCAAAACAAAGCTTACGCAATGGGAAACCATCAACGGCTTAGTGTGCGAAGGGGATGAGTCCTAAGTAGGTCGCAATATGGCTCACTCGGTGACCCCAGTTGTCCTCCCGCGTGTTCGCCTTTAAGTGATTCCCCTCGCAACTGCAAAGAAGAACATTGTTTTTGTTCCGGGCGTCCCGGTTTCATCGTCCGGGTGCGCCGAATCGAGATAAAGGCCCCACTGTTGCGTTTCAGGCACACCGATTTCTCTCCGTGTTCGCTACTTTTTTGCTTTGTAACCGGTGTAAGCGGCGACCGCATGCGGTGGACTGAACAGGTGCTCCGTTATCGTTCCCTGGGTTCGTGTGGTACGTTTTAAGAATGTCACCGCGTTTCAGGCTGTCGCATCTTGCGCAACGGGACAAAGGGAACGCGAGCTAGGCAGCCGTGCGCGAGATACGGTAGCGCCACGCCCCTCGCGGCACTCGATAAAAGAGGACATAATTGATTAAAATTACGCTGTGCGGAGGTTAAAGGGAACAACTAGCTTTCGGAAAAACGGGGTCGTTTTGACCAGATATAAGCGAAATGTGACAGATATATAAATCAAAAATAGTTTATAATATAATTGAAGCAGAAGATAAAGAGAAATAAGAAAGTGGAAGTGGTGTAGACCAAAAAGGAGCATCCTCATGTTCACATCGGCTGATTGTGCAGAACCAAAAACAGTGCAGAAATCACACGATGAGTCAAGCGAGAAGCCAACCCGCTTACTAATGTTTCAATGGAGCAAGCGAGACAGCGACAGGACGGGCGGCAGCCCTAACTTGGAGCCATGCAAACTCAAAAAATATAGATGAAAAAAATCGTCGAGGACAAAATGGCGGCTGCACCGAACGCACAATGAAGAGTAGCTTTGGAAGGCCTGCCCTACCCAACCTCATTCCCTTAGTTAATTGTGGGAATGAGAAAATTCACATTCGTGGAGGCAAAACTACCACCGGATTCGCCGTTGGAACACACGCCAAATTTGCTGCTTGGGGCTATTCACAAATTATTATTCCTCGGGTCACAAGGTCTTACTCGAGCAAGCCGCTCGTCGATGCCGGTGTTCCTCGTTCTTGAATTAATGCAGCTTTGGCTTCAACTGTTCAGTTTACAGTTTGTGTCTAATTTTTCTCCGCTTCTATTTTTACCAATAAGCTCACCTGAATGAGACGTCGACGGAAGCATGGAGCCGTTAGTGTGTCGTCTTTTCGCGGCCGACTCGTCTTCCAAACGGTGGTCTGGCGATTCTGATCCACGTTTTATACCTCTACCCGCTTGTGCTTCAACGGTGGCGATGGCGGCAGAAAGGGCGGCAGCTGAGGAGGGTAACCGTCGGAGGGATTGCTGAGCGAGGAGGTTGGCAGGAAGGAACTGAAAGCGCCTCCATGAGTTCTGTTAGCCTTACTGTCAGAAAAGCAAAAATTTTCTGCTATCGTTTCAATGCGAAATTGTTGCAAAGTGTTAAAGGAAAATGATAATGTAAGGATAAAGTGGGGTTCTCACTTTTTTTACGCAACTTTACTCGTTTTATTTTGTCCTTAATCGCTTGTTTGTGGACGGGAATGTCAGCAAATGATGGCTATTTCACAAAAAGCAATTTTTGTTTAAATGTTCCATGGAAATCCCACTGTAACCTCTTTTTCAGTCTTTAACCTTTTCTGTCTAATTTTCGCGCTTTGGACCATGTCTCTTGAATTCAAATAGGCAGCTTTTAGCCAGTAGTGAAAAAGTTCACGCAATGTCTTGGGCATCGAAATTCATCATTTTATTTGCTTTGTCTTGAAAAGTTATGTTTGTTGTGCTTTCGGACACTGTAGTAATACTGCAATGAAAAAATGATAAATCAGTTCAAGTCGCAGAGGTTTCCACTCATTTTCTTCTCAAACGCTTAGCTTTTTGAACAAACCTGTTGCATTAGTGACGCGGCGGCCAGTTGGTCCGTGGAGAGCGTGGGCCAAATCATGCCTTGTTTGGTGAGCAGATCGGCGAGAGCTTCAGGCAGTGAGGTGGCAGAGTCGAGAGGGTTTTTGTGTAAGGAGATCTGTAAATTATGGGTCGGATGAAGATGCTGGGTTTGGAAACTGGCAATAGTGCTGCGCAAAACTCAAAGCGACAAAAATATCTAAAAGCACAAAGACACCAATGCGAAAAAAACTGTAAACGTTAGCACCCAGTGGACGAGAGTGTGAAGAGTTGGTCTTGTAATTAGTATTGTACTCGTCCATTTTCGTTTTCAATTTTGCTTATTAGGCGAGGCTGCACCTCGCCTAATAATATTTTCTGCGTGTGCGTGGATCTAATTCAACTAAGGATTTTTGAGGATTTTTGGAAAGTGAAAAAATGTATTTATGCAATAAAGTCGTTGTCAGTTTTGCGACATTTCTACTTTCCCTATGCCTCCCTATTTTTTATTAGCTTATTTTTTAATTTTTGAAGTAGTGCAAAGTGCCTGTCTCGTGAGACTGCTCTTCTTATCTGACCTAAACAAGAAGGCGTTCCTTTTATCTTATCAGTTTGTTTGTTTTGTAACGTTTTAACGAGTGTTACGAACATTTAAATTAGCCATTTCGATGAAAACAATTTTGAAAAATGAAAATTAAAAAGAATTTAAGCACGCAAAAGCAAAACTATCGGACCAACACGCAAACACTCGAGCAGCAGACCACCACCGGAGAAACCACACAAGCAGAGCTAGCAGAGCCGCCACCCAACTTACCTGATCGGGTTCAGTTTTTATTGCATCCATCATAGACTAAAGGATCAGAAAGGGTCAAAGCCTCGAGATTCAACGCAAATCTGTAAGTACGCAGAAGAGTAGACTCGGAACCGGGTTTTCAGCCGATAGACACCAGTAGCTAGCGATATGTACAAGATTGCGGGTTAAGTCTCCATGCTGACACGGGCGCCGGATAGCGGAGGGCGAGGGACAGAACAGACGCGAAAGAAACCGATCGCAGTACATTGACACTCGACTCGAAACTGCCGCCGCTGGTTCGCAGTTGGAATGACGAGTTATTATCCAAAATAACCTTCCGCCTAGAAGCCAATCAACGTTCCCACGACACTTTGCGATATAATAACACAATCTAAAGCCGAGTGGTTCCCATCCCACAAAGTCAAAAGCACCATTAACTCTTTCTCTGATTTTCAAAAAGAGCCACACTGAAAAGCGGACGCCCTCGAAATTTCGGAATTCCGTGGACTGCCGGACCATGTGAAAGTAGGCCCGCAGTCATGTCAGCGGAGATCCAAAGTTCCCATGGATGAGAAGTTCTCACACATCATGATCGGCACATCGGTTCGCTCCACATTTTAAAACAACGATCACACGCAGTCTCGCCCTTTACAAGAGAATCTAAGAATTTGAGACGACAAAAACGAGCACACCAGAGCACAGCGGACATGGGGAAAAAGTTTTACAAGCCCGAATAACAGGAACGCTGTAAATTCGTCCGTTTTGGAGGAGAACACGTGCTTTAAGGACCAGTTTAGGCATAGACGGTAGAAATGTTCATTGATCGGCGGCTGCGGGGAGCAGCGTGCAGGCAGAGTCGGTCGGAAAAGCGAGAAAGTTCGAACTGTTGCACGCAAGGTGGTTTTTGCTGAATGGGAACCCATTACGGTTGCAGCTCCGGACCCCCTCAAGGGGGATGCGCCACCATTTAGGTTCTTGAAAGGTGCACAAATTGGAAGATTTCTGCTAAGTCCATGTCCGCAAATGAAATTGTCGCCAACGGGTAAACAAAGATGGTACAACACAAGGACGAGCAGATCGCGTGCGCACGACAATGCGGCAGCAGAAAAGGGGAGGAGGGGGAATGCGCTGCTCTCTCTGCTCTCCGCGATGGGAAGAGGACGCGGAAAGACGACACACAAATCGACAGAGAACTGTGGGAAAACCGCAGAGCAGCACAACAGCGTGGGAATCGCTGATGGACGACGACTTATTATTAAATGGGTGGGCGCGCCGTCCAAAAAGTAGCATGTGGGCGCGTGTGAGTGTGGTATCGCGCGCACGCGCCTGAGACTGAGTGGCTGGTCCTCTGCGGCGCTCGGAAAAGGCGAGGAGTTGCCACCTTTGTCGCTGATCGTCTTTCTCATCATAAAATTAGTCATATGCTGGAATGGATTTTTCCATCGGTTCACGGTGATCGATTTATGTTTGGTTTTTATAGGACATCGAAGTGGGGTCGGAAAACATTTACTCTTGGAGATCCATTTTCCGCGGATTCACAGGACACTCGGTTAGCCGAGGAGTCCTACAGAAACGGCAGGACAGACTTTTATGCGCTTGAAAAGGGAGTCCGAAGTTGTGTTTGACCTTCGGCAATCGGGAAAAATTTTTCGAATTTCGGGAATTTCCTTCGCATATGGGAGGACCGAGGTGAGGAGGGACTGTGGTAAAACAGCGGTGCCGATGCGCGACGAGTCTTTCTTTTATGGCTTATGGCGCAATTATCGGACGCTCAAGTCAAAGTTTCATTTGCAGTGGATGCTTCAAAAATACACTAAGGCGTTACCATTTGAAGTCTGCACACAAGTATGCGGAACTGATATTCGACCATTTTTCTTATCACGCGTACAGGAACGCCAAAACACAAAGGTTCCCGCAACACAAAAAGACTTACTTCCAGGAGTTACAACAACATTCATAAACTCGAGCCGCTAGACACGTCAGCTGGGAATGGGTCTCCAGATGAGTCAGCAGAGGGCCGGTCGAATGAGAACACCACTACTTTTGTTTCATCGCTGCCTACACTATGACTTCGGGATAGTGAGGCTGTTGATTTTCTTGCAAATTCTGAACTGGTTGAAAATAACCGTAGAACAACAGAACGGCATGCCCTTCGCTGCGAGACCCGTTGGGTGCAGCTGCAACGGGAAGTGTTTACTGAGGGAAAAAATGAGCAACCCCCTAGCAGGCACATGGGTCTCCGATTGACGCATCGAATATCGAAATGTAATTTTTGGCGCTGAACATTTGAAACATATTTTGTAAACTAAAATTTCCTTTTGGACTTCAAGAAAGATCATTTTAATCAAGGGATTGGAAGGAGTTAGTCAGAAATTAATTGCAACCTAAAAAACAAAAATGTAAATTTTATAGAATTGCAAAACAAATAGCATTGTGTTGTACCCAGACTATAAGTTACAGACTATACAAATAAATGAAAAATTGTTTTTCACTGGCTGGAACCAATGTTTTGATTCCAATTTGGCATGAATGTAAGCAAAGATAGCCCATTATATATTTTGTTCTTTTTTCCTAAATCATTAGACAGTCACACGTTGACAGAATAAGAAAAAATCTGCGTTGACGCAAAAATCACAAACCGAACTTAACTGTTTTTGATTGAATTCTGAAAGTGTTTATATTAAATATGAGTCATCACGTATCCTAAGCTGCACATTGTTCAGTCTCAACTTGTTTACCATTCCTGGCGCCGTTCCAATGCACGAGATTCCAGGATTTGAACAGGTGAGTAAATATGAGCCACCGAAAAGAGCCCGATTTCTACCGGAATGATGTGCATTGGCTCACAAATGCTCCCACAAATGCTCCCAAAAGCAGCTCTCCTCACCTTGCTCCTGCTCGACGCGGCCGTCGCCCTCGTTTGCTACCAGAAGTCTGGGACCGTCTCGGATTCGCCGGGAACCGCGTTTTCCTGCCCACGGCTTTCGTTCCCGGGACCTCGATACTGTATTAAAGCGACCCAAGGACCCAACATCGTGCGAACGTGTGATCAGACAAACTTCTGCGACGTAGGGATTAGTGGATTGCCTTAATTGATGGAAGTTTTAGGGGAACGGGAATGGCTGCTTTTCGCGAAGTCGTTACGAACAAATTTACGACGAAGTCTGCTGCTGCAACTCGAACCGGTGCAACTCGCAAGGACGCGTGTTCAGCAAATTGCTGAGCTTGGTTGTTCTCGCAATTTCAGCTGTGCTCACCTTTGCTTGAAAGTAACCCGTGACAGATTTCCGTGTTTGTTTAATTCGTTGTATCATATTTGTTATATCTGAGTTCAAATTGTGTTTATTTTGACACAAATACATTTATATGCTCAGAGGCGCTTTTAAGGTCCTTTCGACAGTTTCTATGCCGGTGAAGCATGGCAGTGAATTCTATTTCAACAATGGAAGAACACATCGCCGTTTCCAACTTTAGGTTTTAAAAACACATAGCGTTACGGTCATGGTTGAATTTTTCGCTTTCAACATTAAGAAAGGAATCGCGGACAGGGAGAAAATGACGTGGATACGCACAAAAATGTTTCGCTTATCACAGAGATTTTAGATTCAGGCGATGTGTTCTTCAATTGTCCATGTAACCTCCTGTTGGGCATGTAACTCAGTTGTGGATTCAGTTACAATTCATTTTGCTTCCAGATTAGATTCGATTGATTTAGAAAAACTTCATAAAACTAAAAAGAAATTTCAATTTTTCGGGGTTTTTTCATAATCGATTCAAAACATTTGTTCTAAATTTTGGATTGTCACGCTGTAAGGCTTTTAGAATTATTGAAAGATAAATGATTCGTCGTTTAGCTAACAAGAAAACTTTTTAAGGTGTTCAGGGCATAGCTAGTTTTAAACATAACGCAGGCATCTTTGCTTGACGAAGCCGGTATGAGTGCCGTCCGTGAATTTTGACCCTCGCTGTTCGACCCTCGCCGAAGGCAATATTTTTCAAAGCGCTTTTTCTTGTTTTTTCAACGTGTTAGGACACAAAAAACGTACAAAATTAAACAAATATTGGTAAAATGACAATTACGACCGACCTGAAATGTTAACACCAACCGTGTCCTCATGATTTTGATGTTGACATTTTATTTTACACATGTTTAAGTTTGTGCTTTTTTCTGTGTCCTAACATGTTGAAAAAAAGCGCTTTGAAAAATTTTGGCTCCGGCTGTAATTGAACCTGTGAGGTCAAAATCGTCGGACGGCACTCATAGTGACTACGTCAAACAGACGTGTCTGCGTTATGTTTGAAACTGGCCCCCTGAACACCCTAAAGTCCACAACTTTATATGGCCGTAACTTTGTACTTTTCGCGTTAGGGCAGCTAATATTTAGTCTCATACAGGTCTACATTTGTGTTTCCCTTCTAAGTCCAGCAAACCTATTTTCTAGACGGCAAAACCCGTAATACGACTGTTACCTGAAATTTTGGTTAATTTCGAAATAATGCTGAAGCCTACTGAGCCTACTGAGGCTTCATACCACAGGCATCCCAAACGTGTCTTTATCTTTTCCTTCTTAAGACTAAAAGCAGTGCAACAGAAAGCTTTCTTAATCATATAAAATCAAAATGTACTTTGTAACCACTTTTCAATTAGACTATTTTTGAAGACCGAGATTTAAGCGGGCAGTTCAAAGAAAAAAAGCTTTTGTAATATTCAGGACTAGGACACTTTGACACCATTTGCATAGGACAATACCTATTTTATGGCTATTTTGTCTTTTGTGCACGGTGTAAGCTGAAACGTGAAGCATGGTCTCTGATAGAGAAGCGTCAGGTATGATGAAGATTCAAATTCAAAACCGGGCATTGCCGCAATATTCAAAGCCTTGGTCAAATTTCGGGCTACTTCAAACCTTTTTCAAATCTCAAATCAAATCTTTGAATTGGTTTCCAATTTGGTCAAAACTATTTCCATTTCGTCTCACGGAACTTTTGTTCAATCGATTTATGACAATCCTGAAACTTAAATAAATCATAACTGAACCCACAACTGAGCTACTTGCCCAACAGGAGGTTACATGGACTCTGTAAAGCCTGAATCCAAAATCTCTGTGACAAGCGAAATATTTTTATGCGAGTTCGCGCCATTTTTTTCCTGTCCATAAATCGCTCTTTGTCACTTTTCAAAAAATGGATTTGAAGTATTAAACCGAACCAATTCTACAAAAACGAAGATCACCTACATCACCCATTCGCCACAGTTTGATTCAATGTACAGCAAGTATCCACCCAGTTCAACATTTAAAAATGACACACAAAATCTTTTTCAGTTTTAGAATCCAGTGTTTGGCTCAAACTCGATGAATTCGACGCCCCCGGAAACAAACGTCTTTGCGCGCTGAGCAACATTATGTTGTGTCTTATTACAATGGAATAAATCACGCAGCTCATGTTTCCATGCCGTGAGGCTCATTGATTTACAACAATTTCGCAATGTGCCCGACTGAGTCGCGATGACTCACGTGTACGTAATTTTGAGGAAATGTTTTCGCATGATCGTTTTGGTCGTTTGCGTGAGGCTTGAATTGCACTGTACACATGAAATTGAAAAGAAGTTTTTTTGTGGAAACGAGTATCGCGATTGGAGAAGGAGGTATTACTCAACCAGGTATTCAGGCGGCGACTTCTGTCTTGAGCAAACCGCTCGGGACGATGACATATATAAAGTGTGGAGAAGGAGTTTCTCGTCTGTTTGCGTTATTTCCAGGAATCGGGCGACGGTATGGCTGTGCTGAGCGTGTGGCTGCTCCTTTTGGCGGTCTCCTTCGCCGAGGCCCGCGAATGCTACAACTCGGTCTCGAGGATCGGCGAGCGAGTCCCGAGTCTGGACATCACCTATTGCCGCTCGGAATACTGTGTCAAGTTCGACGACGCGATGGGAATGACCCGAAGGACCTGCGACCGCGAAGGACTCTGCAACCGCATTGTGAGACAGACCGTTGGAAGGCTGAGTGAGTTATTTTAACGTTTCAGGGAACCGGGTGCCAGTTTGTCCAGAACTACGATCTTCACGCGGAAGCCTATGCCTGCTGCTGTCGCGGCGACCTCTGCAACTCGGCTATGCCCTTCTCTTCGACTAAGGCACCTCTGGTTTATGGGGCCGTTTTGATTTCGCTTATCTATGGATATTTTCGTGTCTGAAAGTTAGTGGTGCTGTAAATAAGAGTAACAAATATAATCTTATTAACGCTCTCGCGCGCAACTCTGCGCGCGTAAACTTAAATTCTAAAATTTTGAATTACATTACTACATTTGCTTTTTGCCTGGACGCATGCTGCAATGTGCGACAAATCTCATGCTAGCGGCTGCAAAGAAGTTGAACTGAGTATAGTCAACTTAAGCAACACAGTTGCCCACAACCGCATGGTGTAGTGCTGAGGACTACGGCACGGATGGTCACGGGTCCGCTTTCCGTGGACGTCGAACGATTTGTGTGTTGTTTCTGTTCGCTTGTAAATTTCGGCGGACAGAACACAAGCACGAAGTCGTTATTTTATTTATCCGTTATTATTGGGGGGATGCATTAACTGCTTACGAAATTAAAAAAAGTATCCAATCGGATAGGAGTAGAAAAGGGAACAAGGAAAAAAAGGAGAAAAGCTGAGAATTAAATAAAAAATTAGGAAACAATGAGCGACAAATTAAAATAGTTCTTGTACAAAAACTCGTAGAAAAAGTAGAGAACGGTGCTTGCTCTTTAAACTGCCGTCTATTGCATAGTTTCTGGAAGCATAAGAACAAATCGCCACAAAATGTGATATCGGCTTGAACTTTGTAAGAAGTTTGGTTTTTGAACAAAAAGCTGAGAATCGCTGACTCATAGATCGTCTGGTGACGCCGTAAGCGATCTCTTATAGCGGAGATGCGGCGATTAAAATTCGCATTAAAACCGCTGACACTTTCTGGGTGCAGCTGCACCGAGAGTGCGAGTCAATTCGTGGGCGGAAGCAGAAGATCATAAAAAACCGATGCCAAAAGAGAGTTGCGAGAAGGAAGTGAATGCGATCTCTTTTAGATTCGAACGCGTACATCGTATCGTGATCACCGATCGCCTTACAAAAAAGGCGCCAATCGATAGCGCGTTGCACACCAGCAGCACCTGAATACCTTCGCAAACGGTTCTTCTTTCTGGTCTCTTTTCACGTTTGTGTCGCTGCTATTTTCATGGACTTCGAAAGCCGCTTGGAAGAACTGGATGGAGTTAGCGTTTCTCGGAAACATTTCAGAAAGTTCGGTGCGCGAGGGGACAAGACGGGCGCCCCGTCGACGCTTCTGTGCCACAACGAGGACTCGAGCTTCAAGCACTATCCTCCATCCCGGATCGCTGATCACCCGGAGAGCCACAAGCGGCTCACTGCTATCATTGACAGGCTCAAGGCGACCGACCTTTTTTCAAGATGTGCCATAGAAGATGGAGCAGCGACCGTAGGCAATTTCGACGTCGAATGTCTCGCCGCAACAATCGAAGCACCCTACTTGGATCTTCTCAAAAATGTGGAAAATCTCTCCGACGAGGAGCTGGAACACGAGGCCGGTAAAATGGACAGCGTGTATTTCCAAAAGGTACGTTTGCCACTTATGCAATTTTAATTTCAGGCTATTTCAGGAGTCCTTCAAAGCAGCCTTAGCGGTGCTTAATTTGATTTTTGAGGCGACAGACGCGGTTTGGGACGGACTGGTAAGAATCGTTCTGTTCGGCATGTAATTTAATTTTGACTGATTCCAGTATTCAAATGCGATTGTGATTGCTCGACCTCCGGGACACCACGCCTTAGTGGGAGAAGGGAACGGCTTTTGTCTCCTCAACAACGTCGCCCACGGCGCGGAGCATGCGCTGTCGCTGGGAGCTCAGAGGGTTCTTATCGTGGACTTCGACGTGCATCACGGCCAAGGAATTCAGAGACGTTTCGAGGACAGTGGAAAGTGGGTTTTTATGCATGCAAACTCACCTAATTTTTTCTGTTTTTCAGCGTGACGTATTTCTCGGTGCACCGCTATGAAGGCGGTAGATACTGGCCGCACCTCCACGAATCCAATTTTACCTTTGTCGGCACCAACGAAGGAGCCGGGCACACGGTCAACGTCCCTCTCTCGAAGGTAACGAACGGTGTTTTGTTGACCAAATTCAAGAGATTCAGACCGGGGCGAACGACGTGGACTATATGGCAATTTTCTGGAACGTTCTCTACCCACTCGCCCTCACCGTGGATCCTGACTTTGTAATTATCTCGGCTGGTTTTGATGCTTGTGCCGGAGACCCTTTGGTAAGGTGGAGAAGAGTGACTTCATGTCCTTTACGTTTACGTTTTTTTTTTAATTTCAGGGCGAAATGAACGTCACGCCTGATCTCTACGCACATTGGATCTACCACTTGAAGGCGTTTGCGAACGGGAAGGTAGTGACAGTGCTCGAGGTTTGAAAGATGTGTGTTGCTATAGTTGCAATTTGATCAAAACAGGGTGGATACAACCATTTCAACCAATCGGTTGCTGTCCAACGCTGTGTGGAAGCGCTTCTTGGAAATTCGGTGGCTCCAATTAAGGCGATTTCTGGACCAAGCGACAGGTAATCGATTATTTAAGTCGTATCTTTTGTATATGAGTTTCAGTATCTCCAAAGACATTCTGAACACTCTGGATGTCCAGAAGTGGTACTGGCCAGCTCTGAATGATGGAGATGTTGCAATATTTAGCAACGAATTGAAGACGCAGGAAATTCGACACCAAGGTGAGGGTAGCAGGCTTCTCCTAGCTCATTAAAAAATTCACAGCTTCTGTTCAACACCTTCACACGGACCCAGAAAAAACGATCCACAAGGAGTTCGAAGATCAAGAGCGACTCTTCAGCAGCAGAAAGCGGCCAAAGCACCCTGTGGAAAGTGAATCCTTGAGACTCCGCTTTGTGAACGAGAGAGAAGACACGGGAAACATCGTCCAGGCCAACTTGCCGCGGTTCCCGATCGAAAATTTTACCCCAAGTAAGATCGGCCTCGTTTCTTTTAACGATTTTGGATTACGCCATATGACTATGGGCTAGTGAACTTATTTACAGCCCTATCGAAACGCGACGTGAAAGTCGGTCTAGCCTTCAGCCGGGCTACTTGCGGTCATCGCGCAACGTTGGCCACTCACGAAAATCCAGAACGAGTCGCGAAGACGTTCGACCACCTGCAGGCCGCGGGTCTCTTGGAAAAGTGTTCCCTACTCGAAGGATCAGCTGCGTCAGATAAAGATCTGCAGCTGGTGCATTCTAAAGAGCACATTGAATTTGTGTCGAAGCTTCACGTAAGTCCATCTGTCATGTACTTCCGGCAACCTTGTTTCCAGGACGACTCGGGACTCCTCAGCGAAGATCTTTATGCAAACGAATCCACGGAAGCGGCCGCTCGCCACTCGGTCGGATGCGTCTTGAAAGTGAGTTCTGTGATTTACTTTTAACGCAGGCAAAACAAAATTAAAGCCTGGCGATTCCTTTATAAGTTTGGCACCCACTCACTCCTTTTTCGACTTGACATCCAGTTTGTGCATCTGGTCGCTACACTGCGAGTCCCTGAACGACCGAATAAGGGAATTAACGAAATTAGGTCTTCGATCTCACCTGCCGATGGCCGCGCGTTGTTTTGCTTTCTCGCCGAACCAGCCGTCGGCGGCGAGAATTCGGATGAAGAGGACGGAGTTGATTACGAGGAAGAAGAAGCCTCCGGCCAGGGCGATCAGGGCGTAGTATGCGTGCATAGAGTGGTAGTTGTGCCAGGCCCATTGTAGCTGCCAGCCTTGCACCAGGAAGCGACAGAAAACGAACCTAAATTTACAATTGCACCAAGAAAGGTCAAAGTCCACGCACGTGACGGTGTTTAGTAGCTTCGACATACTGTAGCCCTTCGAGTTCTTTTTCGCTTCGCCGGACAGCTGCATGACGGAACGGATGTGCAGGAAAATGCTGCAAATACAGACCATTTAAAGCATTTGATGGCAACTTTTCACCTGTTGAACTCCATAATCAGAGCCCAATGGGCGTACGGGATAAACTTCTGTGGAAGGACGGCGCTGGCTAGCGCGAAAATGCTGAAAATATGGTGGATGAGCAGCTCGATGGTCCACTTCGAGATCTCGTGACGCAGCATGTCCGTCGTGTCATAAGCAAAATATCCTGCAAACAAATGACATACAAAAATAGCACAAAAATCACAATCACCGATTGAGATCATGGGGAGATGGACTGCAACGGGATCCACCCAGTGGATAACGTGGTCGAACATGACCTCGGGCCGGAGGAAGAGGAAAGCGAGGGCCCAGCAGCCGGTGATCGTAGAGTGGATCACACATACTGTGAGGTTGCGCAAGCGATACTGCCTAAAAATTTGGAATGAAGTGCATGCGCTCCCATTTTAAAAACCGCTGCAGTTTGTAACAAAAGTGAGCGAAAAGCCGATCGATTGGAGGAAATTCATTTTGCAAGAACGACTTTGTCATAGAAGTGCACTTTTGTGATGCATCCTTCGCAGATGTGCCGTAAAATATTTTGCGAGCAAATACGCTAATGCACTGGGGTTGAAGCCAATTTTGAATGAAACCCTTTCGATTTGTGCTGTTTGAACCACATAAGATGCCGTAAAACACGATTAGTTGAGAAGCTCAACCTGCATCGTTTCTAGCATTGCCAAATGAAATTGTTCTGGCAAAAAATAGTTCCAACGATAAAAAAGCTTGCCTGAACCCGCAATAGTTGGTCCACGCGAATTTGCGCACAAATAGGCCCAAAAGCTGGAAGAAGCAGAAGTAGCAGGAGAGCGGAACGAGCACTTCGGAGGTGTTCAGTCGCGACCAGGGAGGCAGACGGAGTTCGGCGCCGCTCTGGGGGCCGTAATCTTGACCTTCAAAGGCGTTCGCGTCGGCGCTGTTCGAGGGGTAGTCGCGGAGGGGTTCGGGATTAGACCTCAGCGCTTCCATGCTGGACTCGGACGCCGTCGACGACCGCGAACGCCTCGACCTGAAACGAATGAGAAGAGATCTCCTTGCGGCGACCACGGCGACCACGGCCACTTCGCGCCGCTGACGGTGTATCCTCGCAACGTGTTGCGCACTGTTGTCCGTTACTAACAGAAATATTGGTTTGGCATTTATAGTGGCAGCTGGCTGGACAAAGAAGGCCGCAACTGCGTGGACCGAACCCAGCAATTAAGAAAGCAGCGAAATGGCATATCAAGAATTACACGTGCAAATCAATCCGGGGAGAAAAGGATGCAATGAGTATTTCGAGGCAAGGAACGACGCGCTGGCAGATGAGACAAATAGTGAGAGGCCGGGTGACAGTAAAGTCTGGAAGGCAGACACAAAACACAAGTTGATGGTAGGGGAAGAGACTCGCCATTTGCTGAGATCTTTATCGCCAAGTTCGGCGCTGCTAGGAAACACTTCCGACCGTGGAGTTCACACATTCATGCGTGAAACAAGCTTCTAAGTGAAAGTGCTGGTGCCGAGGCTTATTTGATCAGCGTCCTATCGCCGAAGAGCGCTTGTTTCGATTCTCTGAGCAAACAAAAGGCCTGTTTGCATATCAAATGATTTGTTACTTTATGAGCACGCACTCCATCACTCCGTGAATCACTTGCGAATTCGTATCCGACTCGGGCATTTCATTTTGCTGTTTTCAGTGCGTCGAAGAAGTCCTTTCCGGAAACCTCGCATCGGCCTTCGCTCTTACTCGCCCACCAGGTTAGCCAACAATTTTAAAAATTGTGGTTTTGCGATCTGAAATTCCGAATTGGATCTTTTGGGAAAACTGAATTTTTTTCTTTCTCAGATTGGAACTCAGCATTCGACTTTTTTAGGACATCACGCGGAGACCAACAAAGCGCAAGGATTTTGCTTCTTCAACAACGTCGCAGTAGCCGCCAAGGTATTAGTCACTGTTTTAATCGATGTTGTTGCAAAAGAATTTTTACAGTACGCACAGAAAAACTTCGATATGAAACGTGTGCTGATACTCGACTGGGATATCCATTTCGGAAACGGAACCGCCGAAATATTCGCCAAAGTGGGAAAAGCTGATTAGTTTCAAGTTTTACAATTCAATTCAGGACGATTCCGTTTTATACGTTTCGCTACATCGTTTCGCCGAGAGCTTTTATCCGCACACTCAAAAGGGATCTCAGGACTATGTCGGTGACGGAGAGGGGGCCGGGTATACGGTAAACGTGCCTTGGCTTAGCGAAGGTCGAAATGACAACGATTACCTTTTGGCCTTTTCCAAGGTAAGTCCATCCTGCCACTCGATTTCCCTCTACTTATTTAAGGTTGTCATGCCCATTGCGTACGAGTTTGACCCGGAACTCGTGCTCGTCTCGTGCGGGTTTGACGCCTGCCAAGGCGAAAACGTCCATTTGGGCGACTGTTACCTGACCCCTTTGGGGTATTCGAGAATGATACACCTGCTCGGATCCCTCGCAAACGGAAGAGTGATTGCGGTTCTCGAAGGAGGTGAGTCCAGAGTAATCCGCATTGAGAACTTATGACCAATCAGGCTACAACATTGACAACATTCGCTTCTGCACTGAAGCAGTTTTGTCCACCATGGTGGCTAATCAAGCTGTGGAAGAAGAACCGGTGATTCCTTACCGAAAGAAAACTTTTACAGAGGAGACCCTCAGGACTATTCAGTCAGTAATTGACGTTCACGGAGCACACTGGAAGTTTCTCCGACCTTTTATGGCGTCACCCGAATAGACCTTTAGTGATTGGAGCTTAGAATAAAGATTGCCTTATTTTGCTCTGTCGATATAAGAGCTGTGTGGCAAACACAGTATTTGTTAAGCGTTTCCCAATTTTGAGCGTAATAAATTGATTGTCATTGAGTTTGCTGGAAATTCAGTGGTGAGATCAAACTACAAATAGAAAGATCAAGACACAGCATTTGGTGAATTTTGTCAAACCATAAAAAGATTTGCTAAAAGTCAGGCTGAACGTCATAAATTAAGATAATTACAGCCACAGTATACCAGAAGTTTCTAAGGCTCCAAAGGTATGAACGCTAGCTTTGGGAAAAACTTTTTTTCTGGTTACCGGACGGAGCACCGCACCATGCCCCAATTACAAACCACTCTCACACTTATTTTCCAAATTTAGCTGTAAGTTTTTTTAGTAATTATATGTTTCATGTTCAAAAATGAAAACCGTTTTGTGCAGTTCAACATTTCAAAGTGATGTTTAAATGCTTAACAACGACAATTTCTCATTTTATTGAACTATTTGACTCACAGACAAGGTCATCGTGAGGCTTCTTGCTCTCACTCAATCAAAACACAAAGTCGAAAACGAAAATAATGCGAGGATAAGATTAATGGCAGAAAAAAAACAAGAGAAAGACGATTCAAGAGTCAAACAAAGTTGTTTGAGATACTAAGGTTTGAAAGCTGCAGTGTGTAAGTGAACAGGGACGCGAAAACGAGGAAACGACTAAATGTTCGACTGAGACTTAACAATACAAAACATTTTATACAAACATGGGCTAACGCAGACAGCCGGAAAAGCCTCTTTGACTGAAAGAGGGAGCGAAGGGACGTAAAGACGGAAAAATAGATAATGAGACAACAATGTTGTAAAGCTTTCTGGAATATACAGGAAAGGCGTCGGGCGGGGACAAACGTAGAACGCTACTCGGCGTCGCCGCCAAATAAGAATCTAAGGACGTAAACAATCTACTGACATTTGTAATTTAAAAGAGGTATTACCGGACAGTTTAAGGCAAGAAATGTGTGGAAACAGGTAGTGGGACTCGTCAGGGTGTAAGTGAAAGAACGGCGAGATGTGATCGGGGATTCTGGATTCGGCTTGAGATCGGTTGGTGGTCGCCTAGAGGGCGCTGACGTGATCGTTGAGATCCGTTAGGAACTGCTGTTCCTCGGTCGAAAACGCAATAAAGTCCGGAATCGGGTGGTTCTCGTGACTCTTTATGATTTCGGGAAAGTAATTTACTGAAAATCCCGATTAGTTTGAAGTGAGCTAGGTCGATGCACTTACAGACAAACTGCAAACTTCTGGAAAGTTCGGGTTGTCCACTTTCGAGCTTCGGTATTACCAGCTTTCCTTTTCCGTTGGAGGCGCTCTGGGACTGGAGGTACGCGCAGTCGAGGGGGTTGTGCTCGAAGTGCTGGAAGACCTGGTGGCATCGGCCAACCAGAGAGACGATGTCGTCATAAGGGAACACGTAGCGGCCGATGTGGTCGATGAAGACGTCTAGCTTATCTTGGATCGAGACTTCCGAGTCGGCCGACGACGAGGAGTCGGAGTCGTCCTCGCCGACTCCGAGCTGCAGCGAGTGCGAGAAGCTCCGCGAGATATTCTGCGCCGACCGGATGGAGTTCTGCAGCGTCGCGCGGTCTATGGCCGAGGGCGCCACCGCTGAAAGCCGTATCTTGGGCGCGTCGTTCTCAATATCGTCTCGATCTCCCATCGACGACGACGTGCTCGAATCAGATCTGCCACTTTCAACGGTTGTTGTTGGCGAGATAAGACCCGCAATTTCTGTGGTTGTGCTGATTGGCGCCGCGAGGTTGTGCGGCGAAAACATGCTAGAAGGGATACGGTAGGAAACGGTCGCCGACGCAGCCGGAACTTACTTGTTCTGCCAGAACTTCATGGCAAAATCCGATCGAAGGGAAGAGCTATTGAGTTGGCTCAGAAGCGACGGGAGGATGTCGGACTGGAACTTGTCCGCAGAGGGCATCTGATACTTGGGGAAAATGGTTTTCAGGAGGGCCCGGAAGCCTCCCCGGTCAACCATCATCGGATGCTGCCGGTCCACCAGGAGCATCATTGCGATCTGCAAACTACAAAAAGTCTTTTCTTTCAGAGTGGCTCATACCTGATTGGTCAATTTTTTTGACTCAGGGTGGTTGTCACCCCACTCTTCGATGCTCAGGTTGATCGGCGCCGCGAACTGGCTGGGGTCAGACTTTGGAGACGACGAGTCCAGCTTCTGCCGTTTCGGCATCGTCTGTGAAAGGTCGACCACCCTTTTCAAGTTCTGTTTAGCTGTGCTGTTCTCATTCTGCATGAACTGTTTGCTCATGTCAATCGGATGATGCGACTCGCTCAAGGCGGTTTTCTGGGTCTGAGTGGCTAGTGCTTTCAAGTTGTTAAGTGCGTGTTCAAACGACGTCGGAAAATGAGGAGGTATTTCCAGCGTCGCCGTCGTGGTGGGCGCAATTGCAGCAGGATTTGCAGATGGTTTTCGGTGGGATACTAGTGCGTCGATGCTGTGAGGAGCCGGTTGACCGCTTCTATTGCAGCGGTTAGCCGGTCTTGGCGGCGACAAGGAAGATATAGATGACGACGATGTTGCATCGTCGGCTTGAGAGACGATCGCATTCGTCAAATCCTGCTTCGGAGTGATTTGAGTAAATTCGCGCAGCAGTTGTTCCCTGGCGCGCTGCTCTTCTGAAATAAATTGCTGTGAATGACGGCGAAGAGCGCAAGTAAGAGTACGGGTGTGATTAGACATATTCAAACCCTGAGGAGGAGGCCGGTGCGGCCGCTGATCGTAAGTGGCACCGGCAATAAAAAACGATCAAAAGATAAATGTGGGACGGAAACTCTGCGTGGTGAGACGGGCTTGGGCAACAAATTTGGCGGGAAACGCCGAAGAGCAACAATACCGAGAACAGGGGTGCAGTGCCGCGAGCAATGTCACATCAGAGTGCGCGCAATTAATCGGCTCCCATAATGCCCGTTCGGCTCGTCCGATCTCAAACGGCTATGCTCTTTGTGTTTCGAGACGATCGGTCGGTCGATGGACGCTCCTCGCGCCACGAACAACACACGCACATCAAAAAACGGAACATCCTTCAAAAGAAACATAAGTACCTGCTGGCTTCGCCGAGCCGTTATTCTTGAGCGCGAGGGAACGAGCCTCCTGCAGCTGCTGGTACTGGTGCACGTGACAGCTGCGCAAATGGCGAATCATTCCGGTGGTGCTAAAAAACAAAAACCGATTAGTGGAGTTATGAATGGACGTTGGTCAGTACCTGCTATTGGTGGCCTTTATTGTCTTGCCACAGATCTTGCATGAAGCGGCTTGTTCTGGAGCCGGAAGCTGGTCAAAGAACCTCCACACTTTGGCTGTTTTCACCGAAGACCTTTTTGTCTATAGACTGGGGTCGGCTTGGTCAGCGGCGGGAGGGAGCCGCAGAGCGCCGCCGAGTTGTGGAGAGCGCTCACGGCGGCCAAGGAAGAAAGCCGCTTGAAGTGAGGTACGGATTGGTGGAAGCTCTCGAGGAAGGCCTCCGCGGACATGGCGTTGGGGTTCACCGAAAGCAACGGAGAAGCGTTTTGCTGGAGACAGCACGCGAGCGCTTCTGGAAGGCTTGCCCCGGTGAACGCTTCCTCTTTGTGGAACGAGAGATCAATTGTGAACTTTTAGGCAAGGAAGGACAAGTCCCTGAAAGAAGACGGTAATGGATGATGGAAGGAGAGCCGTTTTTTACGCGTAAACAACACTCGTTCAAGACTATACAACTGATATGAAAAAGAGAATAGGTAAGCGAATACTAGTAAACCCAAAGGGTTTCGGTTTGACGATCAACATCAGCGTCTTTGCCTGCAGGGCGCAATGATCGGGGTAAACAAAATAGCTGCCAGCTATCAGTTATGATTATTCTCCATAACCGTGAGTCATTCTTGCGCGGTGTCGGAGTATCGGCAAGGGAGGATTTCGTCAGATAGCCGCAAGACCCAGTGGTTACCTGCGCTTAAATTTGAAGTCAAACTTGTTCCCATATTAGTGGTGTAATCTCGCGTGCAGATAAGCATCTCGACGCATTGTCGCCATGTCGAATTCGTCAACTACCCGCGCGCCTAAGAGCCTGATGCGCACGCAAGGCGGAGAAGGTTGCGAGAAGGTTCGGCAAAGACCAGTCGAGACCGGCCGAGACTACCGTAATCCAAAGGTTTCTTGCTCCGAGGAGACAGTGGCCGGCTTACGTAACTTACTGCAAATTCGCTCTGTAAATGCTAAAGTCTACATGCACAATGTGCCTGGAAAGTAAACAAGATTCTGGGTAAACGCGATGTCAGCGGCCTTATCAGCTGCCGAGTTCCAGAACCAAAGGGAAAATAAGCCAGAGATTGAAAGCTAACATTAGAGTGTTCTTTTTCTTAGGAGGTTAATATTGACCCTTACGCCAAACCGTGAAGGCCCAAACGCAATTTCAAGTCGAGAATCAAGGGATTCTCGACGCTAGGACATGGTAGTCCGGAGCATCTGAGGAGCTTGAGAAAACACCTCAGCGAGGTAACGAAAGAAGCGCGAATGCACTCATCTTCTCGTTGAAATGTAACAAGTAACATGTTAAAGTCCGCCCTATTGCAGATACGAAACGCCCCAGGGCAAAGAAAGACCGGCGGTCCGTTCAAACTGTGCGCAACAGCGCCAGTGGTCACCCCGGCGTTCTTTACGCGCTCGTTAGCCGCCCGCTCAAGAGCGTAAATCGTGCAGATTCCCAAGAGGCATTCATCCTACGTAACACGTCGGAGCAGCTAGCGAACATCTCCGATGCAACACCGAAAAACAAGAAAGATGCAATGCGCACAAGAAACGAGAAATGGGATCGAATCCGCGCTAGATCTCGACCGACCGACTGAGGCTGAACCGCTTAAGGGTCGAGGCGGCGACTGGCTAGAACCAACTCAGTCAATCAGGGACACCCTTCGGTCTTGGCGAGGGATTCGAGCGGGGATCGGTCGAAAGAGGAACCGCGCGAGCGGCGGTCGGCAGCTAATGACAGTAGGGCGCTGAAGGCGGTGGGCTGGCTGCTCCTCAACATACTCGTGGCGGTCACAGTCACGGATGACAGTGTGCCAATTTGTTTTCGAGAGAATGCAACAGCTGAAAAAGGAGACCGGGGCGTCGAGTAGATGGGACGTGTCTCACGGGTGGTTGACTGCTTACAAAACGACGTTTCCTCGGTCGCTTGCTTGCGCATCTCTACGACAGGTGTGGTCATTGCAGATAAATTGCCCTGCGGCAACGCGACATCCAGTCGCATGACGATAGCTTCTTCCCTCGACTCAATGCAACTCTAATCTATGGATGCGCAACGTGCAAAAAACGAGGATCATCAGTTGCAGCAAGACAAAAAGTAGACCAGAAGGGTCGGAGGATGTTGCAAGAAAGCACTTTACCTAATAATATGTAGGGTTAGTTGTCTCAACTTTAAGATAAGCGAAACGGTAGCCAACCGTGATTTGATTCCAGCAGCTCAGAAAATACTCGTGGGGGAGCGAGAAGCATCTGATCGTTTGATAGCCAGTTTGCGCGGGTAAAAAACGCTGGTATATCTCGGGGTTTGGACGGCCGCTGGCTATTCGAAACACTGCTGATGTGCTCTGAAGAGACAAAAAGGGGCTGAGACATAGCAGAAACAACATTTTTATACATTAGCAAATAAACGAAGAAGAATGGTCTTGGGCAAAAATTCCAAACAGGTCTCCAGAGTTTGCAATGACCCTCTCAGTCGAAAAATTTAGACGAGATTCTGAGAAAGTTTACGACAAAAGTAAACAAGCAGTTGAAATCAGAATGAAAACTGATCGTCCTCTGCGAAGCCGGAAAGGTTGCCCCATCGTAATTCTCAGAAATTACCCATACTACAAGAGGACCTTCAAATATGCAAATAATCGACGCGGTAAGCCAAAAACGGGCGTGTAGAAGAGCGGGTGACTAGCAGCGGTGATACGAACAGAAAAAAGGGCTTTTGGAAAGCTGGTTCAAACTCGACCCCGAGTCGGGTGGATATCGGCTTGCGTACGCCTCTCGATCATACAATAATACCGCCGTTCGGTGACGGCCAGCGGCGGAACGAGGGCTGAACGAAAGAGGCAACCGCGAGGACGACGATAAAGAGGAGGCGGAGGAGAGGAATCGAGTTGAGGGGTGCGAGGCAAGACGGACAGAAACATCGGCAATCCAGCCACAAGGCCTCCGGCGTACAATGGAACAAAGGAAAGTCTCGATCAGGTTAAGAGAAGCGTCTTTTACTTGCCGGTTACAAATCGAACCCAGATAGAGGTAGCGGGAAGACGACCCGGCTCCTCTGAGGTAACGTCAACATCTCTCCTTCCCCGACTCATTTAAACTCCTCCCGCTTTCATATTCCGCCCTCTTTATGAGGTTCATGTTTACGCAGGAGTCCCTTGTTCGCGAAGGTTACGGTAGGCAGGTCATTCGTTAAAAGTTAAGAAAAGCATTAGCCACAGCGGTCACAAGCGGACAACGGATGCGGAAAGTGAGGAAGGGAGGTATCAAGTCTTCTCGGGTTCTCCGGTGACCTCAATAACCCGGTTCGATTCAAATTCAACTCATGATTATGTACCACCGCAATCATCATTATCGCCATTGGGCGCGCCGGTATCCACGATTCAACACTTCGTAACATCAAACCTCAGATCGATTAAGGTCAAATCCTAGAGCCGTCGCTGGTAGCAGCGAGACTCGGCAACGTACCCCGATGGACCCAAGAACCAGTCAACTGTCGGCAACCACCAACACGGCGTCGTCCTCAATTGCCTTCGGTCCCGACAACTGAAACAACGCCACACGCGCGTGCTACATTACCGGGGCGCAGAGACGCGCATCGCGCTCGTCACGGCTAATTGTCTTATTTTGACAGGACGCGCGCATGTACAAGAAATGCGAGTTAAAATTTGTCATTGGGGCCGAGGACGACCCTCCGCCAGCAGACAATTTTGCCTCTCGACCTTGACAAACGGTTCGAGGCACCGCACCAGCATTTGACTTCCGCCGATTCTCATGTTGATTTTGAGAGATTTTTTGCTTTGTTCAGACTGCGATACCGTAGATGAGATAACCTTCGTTTCCCTCTAAGTTATTAGGGTTCAGGACGAGAGTGGAGATCAGGGGATGGAGCTCCGCAAATCACGGTTTGCTGGAAGATATATTACGGTAGCTCTGTTGACAAGTTGTCTTTCACGCAAGAGCAAATCGCCTTCAAATCCCAATCATTTGCTGAACGCGCACCCAGATGCACGGCGTCTTTGTTCATTGTTTTGGAGACCAGTGAACTGCTCGAGATACGGAGGGGATGGAGGGCGAAGTGAAGGAAGAAGAAGAAGAAGATGATGATGATGATGATGATGAGGGAGAGGATGCCATCATTATGCGGCGATTTTTCTTGCGCAGCTCCGGCCGAGGAGGCGATCGGGCGAGCGACGACCGATCGGGAAACGAGTGGAGGAGAAAGGGGATAATTGCGGGTATCGGCGTCACTCGTGGCGCCCGAGTGAGATTATGCATCCGAAGACCGGATCGGATAAATGACAGTCGGAAGACAGACCTCGGTGGACAAAGGAAGCCCTCGCTATCTTCACATAGTTCAGCTCTGAAAAAACACGATTGATAGACCTCGCTTTTGTCAGAAAGGTAAATCGAACTACGGTAAACATGAGGCCAACAGCCCAGCGGACAACCAATCGGGCCAACTGATTGTGACTTTCATTCGGTACGCGATCGTGCCTGGTCCCCTAATTAGCATGAATGGTGTAAGACGGAAGTGTATACAGAATCGGCAATCTTGTCGGAGATTCCCGCGATGATAGCAAGGTTCCGTCGCGTGCGCTTCCGCAGCTTTCTTTCTTGAGTTTACAAAGAGGCCAAAAGCCTCAATCGCTGTTTTCGTCTGCCAAGACTGTCACAACAAAGGATCCAAAAGTTTAAAAGGGACCTGCGTTACCTTGGCTACCGTAAGGCAAATTGTTTGTTTGCCCAACACCATCGACAATGCAACTGTGTTTCTCGTTCTTGGCACAAGATCAGCACGGTCTCCGCTAGAAACCAACATCTTGAACCAGGCTTAAATAGGCCTCAGCATTTCTTGTTTGTTTGTTGTTTCTGTTTTTGCGTAAGCACGTACGGCGCGTAGTCACACATGCACGAGCAAAGTGCCTGTTGAATACCGCGCGAAGCAACCAAAAAAACAAGTTTCTCTCCGCGAGCTAAATGTGTTTTTTTGGCGAAAAGCAGAGCGCGATTTGCGTTAGCCGAGTGCGCGAGCGCAGCATATCTTGGGATCGGCGTTCGGCGTGGGTCCATCGATTCTTGTTTGGCTGAGGCAGCGTCCGTTTCTCGGTTACAGACGCCTCAATTGCCCTCCGGTTAATTCAAAAGTTTGCTCAAATCAGCGGTGACAGTGCAAAAATGTGACATGACAGTCAGAGCGCCCGCTGCCGCAGAGGCTACACACACTCTCGGAGGTCGCTTGTCCGAGGGAACTTTATTGCGACCCCGAGGCGTTCGGCGGCAATGGACATGCCGAGGACGGCCGACGGCGATTGTTGACCGCCGCCGCGATCCCAGCGCTGGCGGCCGGCTGAGGACAATCAGAATGTTGTATGAGTATAATGGATACGGATGAGACGGTGATGATTATACCTTCAGCCACACACGACGTACGACCTCAATACTTTGAAACGATTATTAGTGCGGAGCGTTGAAATTGCTCCCGAGCCGGTCATGTCGGATTAACCAGCATCGGCGTCCTACTCGCGCTCGCGCGCGCAATCATCCCTTGCCCGGTGACTTCGTGGCGCGCGAGTCTAAAAAGCATTTGACTCGCATTCAAGATTCGAACCGGGGATTGAAATTGCAGAGAACTTCATCGGAAATTTTCACCTCGCACGTGTGAGCCGGCTGACCACGAAAGGGTGTCCCGGGCAACGGCTAACGCAAAAGCTACGAGCAGCTGGATAAGGACACAGGGAACATGCACTTTCAAGCTGCCATTCTACTTCCGTACTTCCGCTTGTTTCAAACCACTAGCATAGGCAAGTAAAACCAAAATCTGGCTTGAACAAAAACTTTTCCTATTTTGGCATCCACAGCTGCTTCGTAATTGGACACAATTTCTCCCTCAAGCCGACGATTATTCTAATAAACACCAATCTTCTGGCTACGTTGCAAGCAATAACTTGACAAGGTAATGACGAATTATTTACGGAACGCCCTGCTCCGAGGGGTGCTAAATACTAATCAATTCCATAATGCAATAATTTCACAACTTGGGATTGCGCTGTTTATGGTGTCCATTCTACCTTACGAAAACATTTGATATTCAGTCTGTTTTCAGTCTCCAAAGTGATCTTTTTTCCAAAAATAATTGTTCAGATTGCACCGAAGTTCTTGCAAAATATTGTGAAATTAGAAACGTCACAGGAATCTGAGATGTATTTTTACATGCGTATTCCAACATTTATTTCCATTCTAAATCAGTCTTATCTACGCTTTGAGTGATTCTTCCCCACTTCCTTTAGAAACACTTTCATGGAATTTCCTACCAGCGGGCTCCTCTCACATAACCGCGACCACCACCTCTTTCCTCCGCTTGGATCTGATCCTCGTCATTTAACCACTGTTTACCGGTAAGGCGAATGCCGACCCGGGTGACTCACTCAGGGCAACTTTCAGAGAAGTGCATCGCCAGGAAGAAGCGGCCGAACGTCCTCGCGCCGTCCGTCCTATCGATCAGATCGTCGCCGAGCGGGCGCTTCGAGATTTCTCCACAACAAACAGCGCATTCTTTCGAGGGACGCCCGCCGAGCGATCTTTACCGTACTCCCTAAAACAGCAGATCGCGATGTCGGGGGAGTTATTCGGAGGGCCAACGACAGACTCGGCCGCTTATCGTAGACCGCCAGAGAGAAAGCGAATTGAGCATCGAGCGAGGAGTGAAACCCAGGGTTTGTTCGACAATTACAAACAAACCGAGTTTGTTTAAAAGGCCCATTTCCAAATGAATTCTTCTCTCGCAGATCGGCAAACGGAAAGATGCAGACAAGATCGTTGTATGGGCAAATGTTTTACAAGCTGCCATTTGACCGGTCAAAGGCCGTGAAATTGAAGCAGGAGTTGGAGATGCCGACAGGGCCCTTTCAAGGAGAGTCTTTGAGCAGAGCCGATTTTCGCGATCCAGGCGAGTTTGTTTACCGTTTCCCTTAATACACCACCACCTGGTCTCAAATCAAATTGAGACATAAATTTGGAAAATACAAAATGAACGTTGAGTTCAAACGAACACTCTCAAAGCTGTTTTCAGGAGCACCTGATCGATTCGCCATCAAGAAACCCTTTCACAATCTGAGCATTAAAAGCGAAGCTCCATGCGACTACTCAACCACGTCCAGGTACTTTTTTCGTAAATTCAGCTGAAATTAACGCCTCTTCTAGCTCCACCTTTCAAGGACACACCGGCAAAAGAAGATCGGCAAAGAAGCTGAAACCGGAGATGCGAATATCTGAAACTCCCATCGACTTTTCATCCAGCTACGCGTAAGGAAAGGAGTCACAAAATAAGTTTATGCCTTGTTTTCCAGAGCGACATTCTTTGAGAAGGAAACTGAACGAGCGACCCAAACGAGACACTCGGAAGAATTTTCGTTTCCCGACGACATATTGAATTTGTCCACCACCAACTCTGATTTTTTCAAGGAATGGGACGAGTCTCAAGTCGAGAAAAGGTGAGTTTTTGTGTGCTAAAATGGCAAAATACGATATTTTTAGGAAAACGAAGAAGCTGAAGCAGGAGATTACTCCTCCAAGTGGCGACTTCGCGAAATTCACGACGAGTTCGGATTGTTTCAAGGAGTGGAATGAAGAGCAAATCAAGAAGAGGTCGTAGGCTTGTGTATGTTTTCTTGATCCGCATGTTTTCAGGAAACCTAAAAAACAAAAACAGGAGATTCGGCCGCCAAGTGGTCACTTCGCCACCTCTACAACGAATTCTGACTGCTTTAAGGAATGGAGCGAAGGGCAAGTGATAAAAATGTGAGCTTTGTATGCTTGAGTTTGATCGAATTGTGTGTTTAAGTAAGCCGAAGAAACCGAAGCAAGAGATTCAACGTTCTGGGGATCCGTTTGCGAAGTTGACCACGAACTCGGAGTGTTTCAAGGAGTGGGACGCAGACCAGATTGAGAGACGGTAGGAAGAAGGTTTGATCAGTTTCAAATGTTTTTCGCAGCAAAGGAAATAAGCTGAAAGAACAAATCGAACTTCCAAGCGGCGAGTTCACAAAAACCACGACGAATACGGATTGCTTCAAAACGTGGGACGGAGAGCTAATCGAGAGGAGGTGAGGCACGTGGACAAAGTCGGTTCATAAAATTTTTTTAAACTTTAGACAACCGAAGAAACAAAAACAGGAAATGCGGATGCCTAGTGGCCACTTCGCTACGTCCACCACAAACTCGGATTTCTTCAGAGAGTGGCACGAGGACCAAGTAGAGCGAGTGTCAGTTTCTCACGTGTCTTAAATAAAATTACCATTTGTTTCAGAAATCCTAAGAAGCTGGTTGAACAAATGGAGAAACCAGAAGGCGCAATGGCTGCTAAAAGTGAGTATTCGTTCCAGTTTCGAGAAGTCGAAGAATCCGATCAGCCGACAAAATTCCGCCTGGCGGACGAATTGAAGTGGGCCGGTAATGAGCGCGACTTCATCATAAGCAACAAACAGGCCTTCGCCGGAGGCCACGGCTCGGCTTTCCGCATGCGACGACTGGAAAACCAAATTCCTCGAAGCACGGAGACATTTGCGGCACAAACGGTCAACCAACTGGACTTTGCGGGAAAGGCCCTGGCGAGAGTCAAACCGGTTATTCCACCGGCTGAAAACATTTCGCGTTTAATACAAAATGGCGATTCCGGGAACGCAATACCCAAGTCTTCTCGCTACCGGTAAATTTTCATACACATTTTGAGGTAATTCTGCATGAGTTGTATGTGCCCTTTTTTGGTCGCTTCAAGACGACCCTGCGTGCTTTGCTACCGCGCCAATCCGCTCCGCTCCGCCGCCGCTCCGCTTCGCTTCGCCTCTGCTCCGCCTTGGCGTTCGTCCGCTGTGGTCGAAAAGCGACTGTCCCACAATTTCTCCAAGGAGCGACTGCCGCCCGGCCCTCGAAAGCGGACGGACGCCTTTTAAGCCCTTCCGGGTCCATGTCTAGACCGAAACGTCTTATCCGGGTAAATTAGCTGCATTCCGAAACATCAGGTGGCTAATCAACGAAGGTCTGTCTGAAATTGCGTGTGGAATCATTTGGACTCTGCGGTGCTTTGTGGTGCGATCAGACTATCCCCGCTGTTTGAAAGAGGCCGCATCAAGCCTACTACACCCTACTACTGTAAACCAAATGTATCCGTCTGCGGTAGCCTCTAAGCCTAAGCCTATCGCAGCCTGGCAGCACTAGCCTACCATCCCCCGCTGTTTCCGACCGGCCGACCAGTCGTTGCTCATTAGAAAATGATTTGGTTGCTTGGAGCATTCGGAGCAGTCTGCTCGGAGTACCGACCGGTCTTTTTGGAGCAACAAGTTCAAATGAAGTGTATTTAATAGACGGGCACACATGACTAATTTCGAAATACTTGCAATATGTTTAGGGATTTTTTTCAAACCGAATCAAGTTTCTCTGCTCCGGACATTGGTTTGAATGAGACTCGAAAATTCTCAGCAAGCCCAAAAAACAAAAGTCAAATCCTTCTGGGTTGATTTCTCGAATCCTTCCGCCATGTAAATAAACTATTTTAATGTTGGCTGTTGTCTTCTTTATTTTCTAATACTGATTAGTTTCAACTTTTCGCACTGTTATTATATAATCATGGCGAGTGAATGAAAAACTCAATTTTTGTACTTTTCCCTATTATTGATGTTTTTAAATTTTTGGCACCTGGAAAAAAGCATCATATTGTGTAATCAGAAGCATTCTATGATCATATGCTGTGTTATCGCTCTGTTTGTATAACGCCCAAAAAACAATAATCAAGTTAGAAACCAATCTGACACTTTGTAACAGACTGCTACAATGCAGATTTGAAAACCAAAATATGGCTAAAACTGATAAAAACTAGCCTGCGTCAAAAAGTCCACAACGTCCTATGTTAGCATTGTTTGCAGAAGTGAAGCCGCAATAAAATACAAACTTTATGTTCATGGAATTTTGAGCACCACAAAAGGAGCCTTTTCAGATTTTAGATTTTCGTAGTTTTTGAATTGCTGAATTTTACAGATTTTCATATTCTTCGAATTTCCTTATGTATTTGATTGTATTGGTCTCCGTTGACCGATCAATCTTTCCAACAGATATTTAATTACCTGCGTTGAGTGTTTTAACGTGACGCAAAACTATCTACGCGATTGATAGTTCAAAGAGCGCACAACATCTTTTTCATGTCAAAAAGATACAATATACAGTCTGCGTTAATGGACGACTAAAGCCAGTAATGGAACCACGCAAATTTGCCCAAAATGCGTTTCAAAACAATTCAGGGCCAGACGAGATTAAAACGTTTTGTCTGGCGCCGAGGCGTTTTACACCATGCCACGCAACGACCATGTTGCCAGGTCAAAGTTCGCGAGTATTTGATGCACGTTTCTATGTTTAAATCGAGTATCGTTGTGCGATAAACGCATCAATCCGACTCTACTACAAACAATGGGACGCAGATCGTTTATACTTCACTTGAGCAAACGTTTCACTACAATAATGAGCAATCCTTAGCGGACAGTAGCATAGCATGTTCTCATTTCTACCAAAAAGTTTGCAACGATAAGGAAACGTGTTTGCTCAATAAGTCAATGTGGCTATAAATGACCCCAACGCAGCGGTGAATGTATTTCAGAATAGCTCAAAAACAACCTTGTGAAATTTCGTCAAATGCCAAGTTCCCCCAAACTGATCTCCAACAAGAAACGATTTATTTCCTTCGAAGTCGCAAATGTTGTTATGAGTCTGATGCCCAATCAGTAATTATTCGCTGTCTCATTTGTGTCTGAAACGAAAGTAGACGTTCCCAAATCTCTTTCCGTGCTAGATTTCGCAGCATGCACATAGCCACTCCGCCATCGACGTCTCCACGACAACGTCACTTATCGTCCGGGAGTCCGACCGGCGATGAACAGCGGCGCGAGCGGGTAAAAGAGCGACTTGGATATGCAAAGATTTTTCAACGTCAGATCACCCGATATCGTCGGCGAGGGGGGCGTCGGCCGGGCGACGTCAAGGGGGCTTCCCGAACCAAGCGGCCGCTTCGACGAGTTTATTGTTGTTTTGGGTGCTTTGGTCGCCGATCAGCTGCGGAAACGGTGTTCTCAGATGCTGGAGTCGCTTGCTGCCATCACTCATCCTCCGAGCGAGACCGTCGTCGCTGTCTTTCAAGTTGGAAACATCTGAGTGCGCAACGGGAAAGCGGCCGTTTGTCAAGGAAAAAGGTGTGGACGCGCGAGACAGATCGGCTCTGTGCTTTGACCCGCCGTTCCGAGGTGCGAGCGCATGT
This sequence comes from Steinernema carpocapsae, assembly GCA_000757645.3. Classification (NCBI taxonomy): domain Eukaryota; kingdom Metazoa; phylum Nematoda; class Chromadorea; order Rhabditida; family Steinernematidae; genus Steinernema; species Steinernema carpocapsae. The sequence goes on from CM016762.1 coordinate 13,898,187, forward strand.
TGAAGCCTTTTACACGATAGCACAAGCAGCAGCGGAATGAAGATGAATTACGCGCCATTGAAACTCCCATAACGGAAGGAGACTCAAAACAGGCATACCCAAACAAAGGTTCTTGCACTCAAAAGAAAGAAAACAGCTGTTCTCAGTCGACGTCGGCAGGATACGCGAATTGCTCCGAATCGACCTGCACTGTTTTTCGTTTCGCGGATTCACGAACTGTTCACTAGCAGACGATGTGAAAACCAAGCAAAGAAAGAATGAAAGTGCAAACGGCGGCTGCATCTGAAGAACACTCTTGATTGATAACGTGGAGGAAAGAACGAAATAGTCTACCGCTCGCGGGAAATTTGCGGTTACCAGGAAGTGCACTTAAAGCAATTAAATTATTTACATAGTGGTTGTTGAGTAGACGTTTCAAGAAACAAAGTCTAGTGGTTCATGCAGTTCAAATGCTTAAAGCAATGTATCTTTTTTAAAAAGAGAGTGCGCAAGAGTGTAGTTTGGTCCGAACTGGACCTACCAAGATTCAGAGAACAGCTGGTTGTGAGAATACCTGCAACTTTGCTTGGACTACTTGTACTGAAGTACGAGCAAACGTAAGCAGTTAATAGACTTCTTTTAGTTCCGATACAAAACAGTCAAAAAATAATCTTGTTAGCGATGCTTCGTTTAATGCCACTTTTATGGCATTTTCAGAAAACGCGTTGATGGCATAGAAATCGCAAAAAATACATTGGCATTAAATGCGATTAGAAATGTTTGAATTGCATTTCCACGCCAGTTTGTGCTCCTGTCTGGCTAAACGGACTCCGTTTGCTCAGCAGCTTTCCCAGAATCAGCCGCTCTAAAAAGGTTTTTTTTATTCCGACGGAAGTCTTCCGAGAAACGCGCCCGGTTCCGCTACAAAGTACAACCATGACCTTCACATTGTTTTGGGTCGCAGACATTAATTGGCCATCAGCCTCAAAAACTTTGCGAATCAACAAAGTCCGCCACAGATCTGCCTGCACATGACTGTCGTAGTGGCGCTGTAAACAGTCATTATACAGCAAATGGAAGCACATAAACAGTATTATGGCTAGAAGAACGCGTTAACTATGATATTCTTTGTGCATAAGGAGCAATCAGTTTTTGTTTCTTGGCTCGACTACACCTCGCCGTTTAATTTTCGGCAGAATTCCAGATGACGGAAGCGAAACGTCGGATTACAGCAGCGGAGAAAGCATCACAAGCGTGACGTCCAGAGGTAAAACGTGCCAATTGGCAAGTGGAAGAAGCACAAAAAACGAAAAGCTTGAGCGGGACACGGATCGATTCTGAAACAGACCATTAGATCCCGATGCCCGTGGTGACAAAGGGAGACAGCGGAGGTTGGGGACAGAGACACAAATGTTGATACAAATTGATCTTCTTTACGCCACACGACACGAATCAGTGGGGGAATCCGGTGATCGGGCAGCTGCTTTTCGCCTTCAAGTACGTTTATATACTGGCACGTTTGCTCCATGCCGAGATTCTTTATTCCTGCTCTGCCGGTACTCCACCCGGTCTCTGTGCCTGCTGCCGAAGGACTGATGGAAGCTGGGAGCGGAGGGTCTGCGCCCGGCTACGCGTGCGCGCCCGCCCTACTCAATGTTGCGAGGAGGAGCTTCCGAGCCGCCGCGTCCCGCCCTTTTATTATATAAAGGTTTGTGGAAAATTCCGAAGCACCTCAACCGATTTCGGAAGCCTAACCGGACTCGTTTTCAGGTAGATTGTCTACTATGGACGTGTTCGTTCAAATCCTCGGCTACTTCAACTCGTCCACCATCAAGGACATCCAGGCGTCGCCTTCCCCCAAGGTCGACAAGAATGAACTCATCGAGAAGCGCAACAAGATGATCGGGTAGATGTTTCTGAACCCCTGCAAGTGGACCATTTGTTTATTCAGGAGCACCTGCGAGATCTTCTACAAGGACGACCCCTTTGTCGTCACCAAGGGCGAAATGCAGTATCTTTTCGACGACCGGAACCGCAAGTTTATCGACTGCATCAGCAACGTCCAACACGTGGGCCACTCGCACCCAACCGTCGTCGGCACCATCACAGAGCAGCTGAACCGCTCCACCTGCAACGTACGTTTCATGAGCGACAAGCTGACCGAGTGTGCCGAGGCCCTCCTGAAGACTCTGCCCGCGGAGATCGACACGATCCTCTTCTGCAACTCTGGGTAACATTTTCGCGCCAATCTCCTGGAGGTAACATCGGCACTTGCAGATCTGAGGCTAACGACTTGGCCCTTCGTTTGGCGCGCGATTACACCAAGCACTACGACGCCATCGTTTTGGAAAAGTGAGTCTTTCGAATGCCCAAAGTAGCCTTATCAGTGGGTGTTTCAGTGCGTATCACGGACATCTGACGTCGACAATGGAGATGTCACCGTACAAATTCGACCACGGCTGCTCCATCGAGCAACCGAACTGGGTTCACGTGGCCCCCACCCCCGACACCTACCGTGGGAAATACCGCCTCAGAAACAACGAGAAAAGCGACGCGCTGGCCCGCGAGCAAGGCAAGAAGTACAGTGATGATGTGCTCCGCATCCTTGAAGACATCAAGACCAACGGCCGCGGGTGTGCTGCGTACATCTCGGAAGCCCTCCAGTCTTGCGGAGGTCAGATCATACCGCCTCAAGAGTACTTTGCCGACGTGGCCAAGCACATGCACGCCCACGGAGGCATTGTGATCATCGACGAGGTGCAGACCGGCTTTGGCCGCGTTGGCAGCAACTTCTGGGCCCACCAGATGCACGAGGACTTCGTGCCCGACATCGTCACTATGGGAAAGCCGATGGGCAACGGGTTCCCCGTCGCCGCCGTCGCCACGCGCAAGGAAATTGCCGACTCCCTCGGCGGAAAGGTCGGATACTTCAACACGGTAGGTAACGGAAAGTCAGAGCCACGATTGAAAGCGCGTTTTCAGTACGGAGGAAACCCAGTCGCGTGTGCCGCCGTCCTCGGAGTCCTGAAGGCGATCGAGGAGGACAACCTCTTGGAGCACTCGAAAAAAATGGGCGAACTTTTCGAGTCCGAGCTGACCAAGCTCCATCAGAAGCACGAATGCATCGGCGACATTCGGTTAGTGACGCTCCCGTCCTTCGCCTTCTTATTCTCTGTTTTTCAGTGGAGTCGGAATGTTCTGGGGAATCGACCTTGTGAAGGACCGCGAAACTCGCGAACCCGACCAGAAGCTGGCCTTGGCTCTCATCATGAAGCTGCGCAAGGAATTCGGAGTGCTGCTGAACGCCGACGGACCCCACACCAACATCCTCAAGTACAAGCCCCCTCTTCAGTTCAACGAGAGCGACCTGCTCATCACTATGGAAGCGCTCGACTCTGCTCTCACGGACCTCTGCCGAACGTAGACTGTCTCAGATCTCACTTCTCTTTGCTGGTACAATTATTACTTATCATATACTGTGTATATTTGTTTCTTCAAATGTCTTCCATCAGTCGGTTAGTGTCTATATTCCAGTGTCTTCTATATTCCAGAAAAATATCAGTAACATAAAACATATTTTTCATTCACCTTGATCGGTTTACTACCCAACATCAGAAGCAAAAAGCCTACGCATGTTTTTTTTATTTTCAGAATTTTTCCGACGAATACTACGGAAACAATCCGATAACAAAATCAAAAGTCGTCGAGAAGAGCAATGTGACAGACCGCGCTGACAACTTCCCTTAACACAAGTCCAGCTCAACTCGTCAGCGTCTTGTTGTAGTTCGCCCAGCTCGGATATTCGCCCAAGCTGAACAGCCAGTACCCGTATGTATGCGTAAACAAGACGGTCATGACGAGAGAAAAGAGATTTAAGACGATCCCGGCCTTGGCCATGTCGACTACTTTTAGCATTTTCGACCCAAAAACGATCGCATTTGGCGGAGTTCCAGCGGGAAGCATGAACGAGTAGGAGCAGGAGAGCGTGGCCGGGAGGATGTACAAGAGGGGGTTCGTGTGGTTTTGACGAGCCTAAAATCGGAGCTATAAACACGCGCAACGCCGCGATTCGCCTACAATTGTGGACAGAAGAGGGAGGAAGATGGACGCGGTGGCGACGTTGCTGCTGAACTCGGTGAGGGCCGTGATCATGGCAGAACTGATGAGGACGAAGACCCACTCGGGCAGCGTGGTGATCGTCGATATCTGCGTCCTGATCCAATTCGAAAGTCCACTTTCTCTTACGCCTGGAACAGAAACGTGCGAAAACCATAATTAAACTTTGCCGTCAAATGCGATTGTAACCGGAGATTGAACAACTTCAGATTTGTCGTACTTTGCGAAAAATCAAAGAAATTAAATTACTAAACTAATTAACTGTAACACTTTCTAGACTATGCACTAATTAAGAGCTCACCTGCGGCCATGGCGTATCCTCCACCAAGCAGAAAGAGGGTGCTCCAGGAAAATCTCTCCTTCATCACATTCCAGTCCATCAGCGGTTTCACTTCCTTGCCGTCCTCCTTCAGCTTGAAGGGGTTTTCCGAAGGCAAAACAAAGAGAAGAATTGCTGCAAACATGGCCGACGTTCCGTCGGTGACGTAACTGAAAAACATGCACGATTAAAACCCAACGACGTTCGATGATATTACTCTTTTATGAACCACTCGCTCCATCCCGGGATAACCTTCGGTTGGCGGAAGAACCAAAGAAGGACAAGGATAAAGAAGACTGAAGCTACGAGAATTTCCTTGAACCTAGACAAAAGAAAATCACCATTTGTAAACGTCCCTCAGAGAACTCACTTCATTCGACCCAATCTGTCGTATTTCGCCCTTAACATGTCGTGCACAACTTCTTCCTTGTCGCTTTTCAACGATCTGAATTGTTTGTTTCACTAGTACAAACAGAACATTTGGCAAAACCTGCGAAATCCGATGAACAACAACTGCAACCAAAACCAGCAGAAGATCACTGAAACGATCAGCTGAGGAACGGCGAACCAGATCCAGCTGATGAAGGAGATCGGCGTCAGTCCTCCGTACAATCTGAATTGAGCCTTGCTTTGACAATCTAGTTTGGCAGTTGGCCTGCCTGTCGAGATCTGCCGAGAGGACAATATTGGGGCCTGTGCCGATAAGCGTACCCGTCCCTGCATAATGAACCCTTAGTTAGTCACACATCTAAAAACAATATTCTTACCTCCTATCGATGCCGCGTAGCAGATGCTCAGAAGCATCGCCTTGTAGACGTTTTTCTCCGCGGCCGATGTCGGCATGGCTGGCGCGAAGGTTTCGCCTTGTTCGCAGTCGGCAACTAGGTTCTTGCTTAGGCCATTCGACGGGACGCAGCTAAAAACTTTTTTTTCAACAAAAGCAGTTCGAAAAGACGTATTTGGGACTACGAACTAGATTTTGTCCTGGAATGAATCCAAACCAACGTAGGAGTGTTCGGATAGTCTTTGCAAAAAATGGTGAACCCATTTTCGCGGCTGCAAAATATCAGGAACAATACTAAAAACACAAAAGTAAAACCAATTTTCGACAAAAGGTTACTCAAAAACCATGCAACCTGATGCTGGTTTCTAGCACTAATTCACGGGTTATTCAAATCGAAAACACGTTGTAGAAGCCAATAAGCTGCCTTTGAGTCACTCAATATTGAAATTTCAACACGCATTAATTTTTTTAAACACCTTTGCGAATTAATAGATTCCAGTTCGTTTATGACAGCGAGAGCGATGGGCACCATCATGGCGGTGGTTGCCGTGTTCGAAATCCACATGGATAGGAGAGCCGTGGCTATTTGAAAGCCCAACATCAGCCTAAATAATAGAGGTATAAAACCAGTATACATGGTTATTTCTGGGACCATCTCGGGTTAGACCCACTTGAAACCAGAATACGCAGCGCTATCCGTTCGTGCAAGTTGGTGTTCTCCACACCAACGGCCATCACCAAGCTGCCGAAAAATACAAAGTTCGAATCCTAAAAATTCAGTTTGAGCATTAAAGTTACAAAAAACAGTTCTTACCTGAAGGTACTGTTCAGAAACCTTCTTGGCCGTCATCACTCCGAGCAGGGGATACAAGATGACCGGCAACAGCGCAGTTACGGCCAGCGGGAGAATTTCCGTCATCCAAAAGATGCCCATCACAAGCACGACGTAGGCACATTTCGCTTCCTAAAAATACACTTTCCTTTCGCCTACCAAAACACGATAAATGGTCAAACCAAAAATTCAATCAAAAGGAGACCCTCAAAATGCTTTAAATACGTGGGAAGTTTCTATAACAGGAATAAGCAATGACTCTCACAGCGCTCGTACCTTGAACCACAACAGCGGCTCCAACCCACAAACACTTACCGAACTTCCAACGAGGAGGGGAAACGGGAGCAGCAGAAGCGGGAGGAGAACGCAGAATAGCTGCCGTCTGGCGGCGGAACACAGACGCCAGACGTGTGAAGCACGCCACCGACTGATAAAAGCGACGATGGCGGTCATGATAAAGGTCGGCTTTGGCGATCCTGGGAAGCCTGGCACAGTCGGACTGTTCGCGGGCTGTCGGTTAGGTGCCTTTGCGAGGAAGCCTCCAAAATCTGTTTTTTGTATGGCGATAGGAGGACCTGAAGACGATGCATGAGGACGATAAACAGCCTCGATTACAGTACACGAAAGGGCACGACGCGCCGAAGAATGTTTTTCGAGTAAAGAATAGCATTTTCTGACATATTCTAGGCAACACGCTTGAATAAGGCGAAAATATCATAACCTGTCAAAAATTTCAAATTCTTATTCAAACAAATGTCTTCAAAAGCTGCAATCGTAAATCTGCACGTCCCACATTAATCTGTTATTGAAGACGGATTTAGAACCAAGAAGGTCAAGAAACCGGAACCGCATCAGCCAGACGCGCACTGCGAAATAATGAACTGGGCGGTTTTTATGAAGGAAGCTGCTACAAGCATCTTCGCTGTTTACTTTTTCGGAATCATAACCGGAACAGGAGCTGTAGCTCGGCCTTCTGCAACTAGAAACGAGGCCTGCGGAGGGACTCGAGAGCGCCACGCTCGTGTGAACACCAAGCCCGACGGTGCTACCGCTCCCGACGGCGTTCGATACCTTATCATTTCCAGATCGTTTTTGCCGCTATCCGCTCGAATCCTCGCCGCACTTTCCCAGTTTATTTCTGGTCGTACTCGATTACCTACTTCCACCATTTTCCAATCGGTGTTCCTGTTTGCGGAATCACTGTCCGGGCGCGTGATCCACGCGTGACCGGTCAGTTGACCGTCGATAGACCGAAGGAAGTGGCCTCTCGATAAAGAGAGCTGTTTGTTTCCAGGAGAATATAGAAAAAACACCACACGCCGAAATACAGAGACGAATTCTGAAAGGAGACAGCTCCTGACATTCCAGCAGTACTAATAAATTTTTAAAATACGGAAGGTGCCTCGGAGGTGATACAACATCGGCATTAATAACAAAGTACAAACGGAGAAAAAGAGAAAAAATGAGACTTTCCCTTGATCACTGTCTTTTCGATGTAGATAGGAGCAATTTTATCGTTGCAGAGATCAGAACGATGAGGAGGACATTTGAGTTTGAGCGATGTCTGGGCAGTTTAACTTGAAGTTAAAGTTAATCACCTAAAAACAAACATCGTTTTTATCGCACAGAAAAAATGATTGCTTCAACAAATTTTGCCGCCTAAAGAGAAATAGGAAAAATCGGTGGATTCAGAATGTAGTACTGTGTTTAACACACCCAAGCTTTCCTCTAAACACTCCAACCTCGCACAACAGCGTGCTTGCTGCAAAACCATGAATGAAAAGTAATATCTTTAAGAATCAATGCTGCAACCTGCATAAATAGCAATCAAAGACAGGCCTGGGGGACTTTTAACTTTTTCAGAGTGTCGAAAAGATGTCGTGGTGTTGCCATCACGGGCGCTTCTACGCGTTTCTGATGGGGTAACTAAACGTCACCAACTCGGCGGCGTTCCCCTAGGCCTGATCAAAAATCGACTTCTTATTTACGGGATCAAAACTCAGGCCCACAGATCAACATGTAAACCTTATCAGGAAGTCTCTGATCGCCCCCTCGTGTTGGCTTTCTTTACAGATAAGGAATATGCATTAACACGCGCGCCAAAGCGACGTTCCACAGCCTTCGCACTCTGAAACCGAATTTGGAAAGCCTTCAAACTGAACTTCCCTTAAATCACCAACTCTAATCTTTTCCACGACAACGCTTTATAACCGACAACGCACGACGTTGAGTGCATTTTGCGAACGAGCACCAAAGTTCCTGCTAGTAAAACTTAAATAAATAATACGAATTATGGCTGTGTTTTCCGGAAGGCTTAGCGGTACTGGCATATGACTGACGCTAAACCGCTGGAACTGTTAGAAAGTCAGTGCTCCAAGCAGAAATTTGTGATTATGTGGGTCCTGTAGTTTAACAATCGGTGACTGTTCGACCTTTATCTGAACAATTTCTTGAATCACCGGTAGCCGACTCAACGACTCGAAAGCTACGTAATGCCAAATGGAACTAGTCAGAGGTGAAATCAGGGCAAACAGCAATGACGAGGCTTTGAATCAGCAAATTACCAATTTGCATATGCCGATTTTTGATGTGCTGACAGAAAAATGTTTATAGAAGTTTGTGAGTTTAAATGTTATCTTGAGCTAACTTGAAATACTTAAACCTCCCTTTTCGTTTTTAGGACTGTTTGTATGCTTAACCGTTAGCTTCCGTCAAATGTGATCGTATAGCAAGACACAACAACGTGACGTAGGAATTCATTTGTCAAAGATAAATGGACAAATCGCAGAATGATTCACAGCTAGACACAGAACTTGCTGAAAGGAATCTTTCAACGGATACACGGCTGAAGATTGAGTCATGTACTCGGGTTTCACTTCTGGATGATCGAAAACAGGGAAACATCTAAGGAAAAGGGACTTTGTCCTTGCCGTTGTAAGATCGGAGGATGGTCGTTGTTGCTTCTACATGCAAAATTTTCTCAAAATTATAAAACATTTTGTGTCGTCCCGTTTTCAGCTGTTCTTTTGATTCACCGCCGATTTTTGTAGCCTCATCGCTTTAACTCCAATTGTGTTGCCGACTGTTCGTATCGGTATCTTGAGTGGTCACTTTTGCACCTAAGCAAATCAAAAATTTGTCTTTAGTTATCGACGTTTTTTGTCATTTTTCTGATTGATTTAGTTCAGATCGCGTTTGGCATTGTTCAAATACTGATTTAGAAAGAGCTGCTTTGTCAGATGTGCCAATGAGTCAATGACAGCAAAAACTTTATTAACGAATATCAGTTTAGATAGGTATGATTTCAAATACCACAGTTGAGATTGGCCCACTGTATTGCGTTAGCGTATCAAAACTTTACAAAATACAGGAAAACGAAACGTCTCCGTGGAGACCAGCGAGCACTCCCGCGTGACTCATTTCAGAACGCTCTGACCACCCGTTTTCACGCCCGATTGGTCGCATACCACACAGATGACCACCGGTGACTCGCGACACTTTGACATATCTGCCGAACCCGAATTTGCAGCAGTTGCTTTGTGTCTCGCGCGGGGCGATCACAGTTCCAAATACGCAAATGATCATCAACCCGCGCACTCGCTGCTACCTTTCCAACTTCTCTCGCTCGGGGTTTTTCATCATCTGTCTCGGGACGGCAAAAAACTCGTTTTGTGATTTCCTTCAACCGCATCACTACCAAGTGAAGAAGATACGATCTTGCCGACACCCCTTCTCAGAGTAAGATGAGTGTCTCGTGCTCGCAGTCCCGTGCGTCTTCATGCGTTTCGCATTTGCATATAACCATTTCGATTCGATTCCACTTTCGATTTTGCTTTGCTACCTCCTCGAGCGTCGAATCTTTGCTCGATTGATCCGTCTGCGAGCAAAGTAACCTGGCTTGTGTAATTAATTGTGCCTTCTCTCTGCGGGTGCCTGGCAGCAAGTACAAACGGAGGCAAAGCGCTTAAGTGTTCTATGAGAAGCGCGTTGAGATTACCTGTTGTAGAACGAGCGGAGATTGCGCGACGGCTATGAAAACAACAAAGAAAGGTACTTTTCTGCGATCGGCCCGACGGAAATCAATTTGTGGCTAGTACGACATTAAGCAAACGTATTGCTTGGACCTCTCTAATTACTGTCGACTAGGCGGAATTAAAAACGAGGCACGTGGACCAATTCTGCAACTTCTGGAGAGGAGTGGAGTCAGCATCGGAAGCGGGATGCTCTCGGGCCCCCTCCGCCGAACGCCACCGGGATCGAACGAATTGGATATTCGCTGCGGTCGCCGTTAATCAGCGCGCTGTTGCAAAAATTATTCGAATTTCGCGCTGCTCACCGATGTTCGTTTAAGTCGGTTGCGTGAAACAGCGCGTGTCGCGCGGAGAGCGCACAGAAACGCCAGCGGGACCGAAAATCAGAAAACGACCGTCGAAAAACCGACTCATCTCACTTCCAATTGATTATAAACGGCAGGCGTCAAGCTCAGCATCAGTTTTCGCATCTTCTCCTCTCTTGCAAGCATTCAGAGCGCGTACGGTATTCAGTGAGGTCGTGGATCAGGTTCCTCCACTCCCCTCAGCCGCCTTCTCCCATTCCTGAAATTCACTTCTTTGTGGTTTCACAGCCTTCCGTTCTGGGTGGCCACTTAAGGACAACCTTGCAAGGCTTGAACCGCTGTTGTTTTTTGTTTGTTCCGCGCATACAGAGATTCAAACGTTAGTGGCGGACAATCGGGCTGATCAGCATCCGACGACAACGTCAACAACGGCAGCCAGAGATTCTTCATAACATTGTCAATGTTACGTGTCTAACAAAACTGGTCTCCAGCCCTCGCTCGCACTCACCTGTAATCCCCTCGTCATCCCTCATTTATCTGGAATAGCTTCGAGGCTCTATTTAATTGTCAACCGGGTCAGGTACTCCTCCCCTGCTCCTTGCTCCCCTCGCGCTTCACTTCCTGGAATCACCGCGATCGATAGGGCACCGTTAACATAACTGGTTCTGGGCGCATCGCCATATTCTGTGATTCGAAAAGCAGCTTCCCGACTCATCACCTTCATTTGCCTATGTTTCAGGGACAACACGGCAACATGGGGTCCCTTTACCGTTCGGAGGAGATGCGCTTTTGCCAGATGATCGTCGAGAAGGACGCGGCATTCGCTTGTGTCTCTGAACTCGGAAAGCATCCCTACGTTCAGTTCAAAGATGTAAGTCTCCTCTCCCGCCGAGTTCCTAAATGATGGCCTGAGTTTCAGTTGAACCCCGATACGAATGCCTTCCAACGAATGTTCGTTCGTGATATTCGCCGCTTCGACGAACTGGAACGAAAATTGAGTAAGGACCCGAGCAAACTGTCTGTTGATGCTTAATGAATTGCACTTTAGGATTCTTGGAGACGCAAATCAGGAAGGACAATATCGACATTGTCGACAACTCCTGGGACGGGACTTACGATGTGATGCCCCAACACGAACTCAATCAGCTGGAGCAAATCCTGGTCGACCTGGAACGCGACGTCATGAACATGATTGACAGCGACGCCCTTCTCAGGAAGAATTTTCTCGAACTGAAGGAATGGGAAGCCGTTCTGGAGAAAACTGACCAGTTCTTCCAAGGAGTGAGTTCAGGAGCACGAAAAAAGCGGAGTTACGGACGTGTTTAGGGAATCGACGACGCTGCCATCCAAGAGATCGAGCAGGCCGAAGATGGCGAGACTGGATATTCTCTCCGAGCGGAGAAAGAGCCGATCGGGTTTGTGCCTTTTCCCGCCATCAGCGGATGTTCAACGCCGACTTTTCAGATTCTCTGTTGGCGTCATTAACCGCGACCGTGTCAACGCCTTCGAGCGCATCTTGTGGCGTGCCTGCCGACGCACCGCGTTCCTCCGCTATTCCGAAATTGAGGAGGAACTTACCCACCCCGAGACCGTGAGTTTCTTGAGAAAAGGCATTTTTAACTTGCATCTTGCAGGGCGAAAAAGTCAACAAGACCGTGTTCATCATTTTCCACAAGGGAGACCGCCTTAAGAGCATCATCGACAAGGTCTGCGAAGGCTTCAAGGCAAAGCTGTTCAACACTTGCCCCAAAACCAGCAAGGAACGCCACAGCGCCGCTCTCGAAGTCCGCGCCCGCATCACCGATCTGCGCACCGTAATGGGCCAAACCCAGGAGCATCGCTTCAAGGTTCTCAGCGCCGCCGCCGCCAACCACCGGCAGTGGCTCAAGCAGGTGCGTATGCAGAAGTCCGTCTACCACAACCTGAACCTGTTCACCTTTGACGGCATCGGAAAGTTCTTCGTGGCCGAGTGCTGGGTGCCACTCAACGACATAGAGAACGTCCGCGCCGCTCTCGAACGCGGAGTGGAAGCCAGCGGAGGCAGCGTCCGGCCCGTGCTCAACATCCTAGATACCTCGGACGAGCCGCCCACCTACAACCGCACCAACAAGTTCACCAACGTCTTCCAAGGCATCGTCGACTCGTACGGAATCGCCTCGTACCTCGAGGTAAACCCCGCTCCATACACCATCATCACCTTCCCCTTCATCTTCTCCTGCATGTTCGGTGATCTCGGCCATGGCATCATCATGTTCTTGGCCGGTCTCTACCTCGTTCTTCGCGAAAAGGCTCTCGAAGCTCGTCAAATCCGTGATGAGGTAAGCCACCTAACAAATCCCTTTTCTTCACCCACTTTTCCAGATCTTCAACATGTTCTTCGGCGGTCGCTACATCATCCTCCTAATGGGTCTCTTTTCCATCCACGCCGGATTCATCTACAACGACGCTTTCGCCAAATCGTTTAACATCTTCGGCAGCCAGTGGAGGAACCCGTACACACAGGACGCTCTTGAGTCGTGGCACAACCAGAGTGTCCTCACCAAGAAGGAGCTGATGCTCGAGCTTCCGCCCGACTACGCCTACCTCCACAGCGAGGGCCCCTATCCCTTCGGAGTCGACCCCATATGGAACTTGGCCGAGAACAAGCTCAACTTCCTGAACTCAATGAAAATGAAGCTCTCCGTCATTGTCGGAATCGCTCAAATGACCTTCGGAGTCGTCCTCTCGCTCATGAACCACCGCTTCTTCAAGTCGAAGATTGACATCTACACCGTCTTCATTCCCCAGATGCTCTTCATGGGCTCCATCTTCATGTACCTCTGCCTCCAGATTATTCTCAAGTGGATCTTCTTCTGGGTTGAGGAGACCACCATCTTTGGACGCTTGTACCCCGGATCCCACTGCGCTCCCTCGCTTCTCATCGGCCTCATCAACATGTTCATGTTCAAGGAGCGCGAGCCCGGATTCGTCAACTCCACCAGAATCATCAACGAGGCCAACAACCACACCCAGTTCGCCGAGCTCGACGCCTGCTACCTGACCCAATGGTACCCCGGACAGTCCTTCATCGAAGCCATCCTGGTCCTCATCGCCGTCATCTGCATCCCCATCATGCTCTTCGGAAAGCCCGCGTACATCTACATGCAGCAGAAGAAGGCCAAGAAGGCTGTTTCTGACAAGATGGTAGGGTAGCACTCACACGACGGCCCTAAGTAGATGATTTCAGAGCGTCCGCATGAACATACAAACCGACGAGACCGAAGTGATCACCACCAACGGCAACGGATTCCACAAGGACGACGAGGAGGAGCACAAGCCCCACGGAGGCCACCACGACGAGGCCTTCGGAGACATTATGGTCCACCAGGCCATCCACACCATCGAATACGTCCTTGGATGCGTCTCTCACACTGCTTCCTACCTCCGTCTCTGGGCTCTCTCGCTTGCTCATGCTCGTAAGGAACCGGTCCATCATCGCCGACTTCATTTTCCTTTATTCAGAGCTTTCTGAGGTCCTCTGGCACATGGTCCTGGCCAACGCCTTTAGCCTCTCCGGCGCCGCCGGCGTCATTGCCGCCTTCGTCATTTTCTTCGCCTTTGGAGTGCTAACCTTTTCCATCCTCGTCCTCATGGAGGGATTGTCCGCCTTCCTCCACGCCCTCCGTCTCCACTGGGTCGAGTTCCAGAGCAAGTTCTACCTTGGCCTCGGATACCCCTTTATGCCATTCCACTTCAAGGACGTCCTTGTCCAGGCTCGTGCCGCCGACAACTAGATTAGCAGTCCCCTTTCTTTCCTGTAGTTCGCATAATATGAAATTTGTGTTCATATCAGTATTACGGTCTGATAAGTGATAAGTATCCATTAGTTCCTGATGTCTCACTTTGTGAATATAAACAATAAAGGCTTTTTATCAACTAATTTTTCGGCTGACTTACAAAGTTCAGAGGGTTATTGGACAGTAATAAGAAAAATACATGGTAGCAACAAACCGATCGATCCGGGCTGCTGAGACACCGAGGACGTCTACGGGAGGTCGGCCGGGCTCCATATAGGGCCACAACCAGTGTCACTTGTGTCGATTGGACGACTCCGCGAGGACACCGCCACCACTCCAGCGTGCTCCAGAACACGATGCCGACGGATTCGACGCCGAACGATTCCAGCGACGACCTCATCAACGACTCCGGAAGGAATCCACCGACTGCGCTCGGTCAGCGCTCCACCAAATGGGACGAGTTCGAATCCCCAGTGGGCACAAGTCGGAGGAGGGGAGCAGTGGCGGACTCTGGCGAACGTAAGTGAAGGTGATTTGAAGGAGCACGCGGGTAGCTCAAAGTGAGCCTAAGCTCCCGAGAGTCCAGACGCTCAAGTCGGTGATAAGAAGCCAAAAGCTCGCAAAAATACCCGTGGAAACGACCGAAATCGCTTGATTGGGAGCGATGGGCAGCTCGCTGTCATCAGTAAGCCAGTTTTCAAACACCTCAAAACACATAAGCGCGAACGGGCCTCCACCTCGCATGACCAGGATTCCCGGATCGAGGCTGGAGAAGTGCGTTCTTCCGCTGGGGCTGACTCACATCAAAAGAGCGGGACGAGTTCCTCAAACTCCTACACATCAGGTGTAGAAGCTTCGAGCGCGTGTTCGGACACTTCGGTGTCGCCACCGCCGCCGCAAGTCTTTTTAATTGAAGCAAGGCTGGAACCAAAGCCTGGCTTCAATGTACAAGTGTCGAGGCTCCGGAGAGTACATTAAGGGTACCTCGTGGACGGCTTGGGAACAAACATTCCGCAATGTGATAAAAATTCGGCGCATAAGCGATCTGGAGGATCTGATTCTGATGATTGTCACAGAGATAGACACCGCTACCTATGGTGAGTTTCAAAACATGTGCAAAAACGTGGAGGCTCAACCCTATTTAAGAGGACATACTGGCAACCCTGCGTGAGATGTACGCGGACCACGAGTCCGCCTTAATGTTCCGCGACGATCTGCTTACGGCAAGCCAGTGTGAAAACCGCACGATGGCTGAGTATTTCATGGATCTACAGCGCATCACGGCCCGATGCGATTTCGATTGCGTGAGCGACGTCAAGGACGCCTTTTTAATGACCGCTTTTATAAGAGGCATTCGCTCTAACCAGGTCAGAGCCGAGCTGATGAAAAAGACTGTAAGTCACGCGTTAGCCCGGAAGCTACTCGCTGAAGCGAGAACGATAGAGCAAGCAGAAAATGGTGCGCGCAAGATGGCGCACGGAACTTCAAAGACCGGCACGGCTGGAGTGTTTCAAGTTGAGGATGAGAGTGCGCATAAACACAGCTCGAAACCTCACAACAAAGGACATAAAAACCGTAAAAATAGCCATGACCGGAAGACAACGATCAATCGAAGAAAAAGATCAAATGCTACATGTGCGGAAAAATGGTGCACCACATGGCCAAAGGCTGTTGGTATAACGACAAGAACGCGGGACGCCGCAAGGATCAAAAGGGCCAAAAACGTGAGCATGTGAATTTGATTATTTGTGTTACGTTTCGTTGAAGCTCAAGAACACGACAAAGCTGTTCCTGTTTGATATGAGAGCCTCGGAGTCGGTGAATGACGGAGAGACCTGGATAGAGTTGAAACAGCCGGCAAGGACGCCTGTGGAAGGCGAAATCACAGCGTTCGGTGACCAGACACTTTATTTTCTGGGGAAATGCAAGAAACCCGTTGACCACTTCGAATGGGCCACGCCCTTAATCATTGTACCTAAGATAGACGGGTGTGTGCGAATCTGTGCCGATTTGAAAGTGACATTGAATCCTCAACCAGCTATCGACCAATAGCCATCGAGTCCTGCAGATGTCGGAGACGCCCATCAAGTGCCGACGCGTGGACTTGGACGCACGATTCGACGAGGAATGTTACATTTTAAAGATATTTATGTCATGTTATGCATTGCATGCATCGCCTTTCAATGCCGATTCCGGGGGCACGGCATCGGAAAGGACCAGCGGACCGTTCAGTTTGAGCGCGTCTACGTTCTCGCCTTCGCCATCATCATCAACAAGTCACAGGGACAAACGCTACGCCGCGCCAGATTGCACTTTAATGGACGTCAAGTTTGGTCGCACGGGCACTTTCTCCCGCGTTCGCAATATGGCGTCGATCAAGGTCCTCAGCATCGGCTCAACGCACAATTTGTTGCTATGCTCCTAGTATTTCGGTTTTAATTTACAGGAAACATAAAACCAAAATCTGATATTTCGGCTCTCGATGACCATTAAACGTTATTTCAAAAATGATCCGCGATAATCCTGACATGACATTTGAATTGCAGAAAGGTTTGTTTCTAAAAGCGTTCTACCTTTCCCGCAACATATGTATTTTAATGACGCAAGCTGAAGTCAAGTCGGTTGCGAAAAGAAGGATTAATTGGGTTCCTGGTAACGAGCAGCTAACTAGGATTGTAATCCGCACACTGCTCCGCAATTCGAGGCTTATCGATAGTCGGTTCTGTGTTTTGGTCTATCCGACCTAACCGATGTTTTTAACTTAGCTGTTTTCTCGCTCTTTCTGAAGCACAAAATGAATCCCCATCTACCGTTCCCAGAACATGGAGTATGTCATTAGGGAACAAGGTATCCTCGCTTGGCGACTTTCATGCACTATGTAGATATTGCAAGCCGCCTCTTCGCGGCAGCAGACTCTCCGCTTGTTGAGGAACAGAGTTGTCCGAATCTTTATTAAACCACGCGACAAACATGTTGCTTCTTTTCACTTTTTCTCTCCCGCGTGTCCGCTCATCTTTAGCGCTGCTTATCCTCTTTGCTTTCTTTAGAGTGCTTCATATTCTCGTACTGCTCGTGCCGGGACTAAAAAAGCTTTTTTCTAACTTTCAAAGAAATTTTTTAAAAGGAGTTTTTTGGGTCACGTAACCTTCTCAGTTTTCCTTCTTTGATTTTGCTGTCGGATTGGTCTTTCAATTCCACAATGCCAAAAACGAAAATTACGTAGGAAACTTTGCAGATCCTTTGCCCAATCAAGTCTCGTTACAAGACTTCTAGAAAGAGACATCTACTCACAATGTCTGCAGAAGCTCACGTCCAGACCAACGAACCTTTCAAAACCTCCATGGTAAGTATCACATTCAAAATCCTGGTTAACGTCATAATTCTGCTCAAGCTGAACAAAGAAATCGAGCGCTTTTATGCGAGCAAAGTCCAAACGCAGGAAACCCTCTACCGGAAGCTCCATCTTCTGGGCATTCTTAAAGCGGCTTTGCGGCAACTCGGCTGCAATTACCCAGGTACAACAGCCACACGCATTCTGCGACTACAACTGATATTTCAGAGAACTCGTTCCACATTGTTGGGCCGACTCTAAATGGATTTGGAGATAACGAGTCGGATTTGGACATTACCATTCTCCTTTTCGACAAGTGTCTCTGCACGAAGGAGACCGTTCGCGAGTTGCACTACTTGAAAACGCTCTGGAGACAGCTTCCGCTTGTGCGCACCATCGAGGTGCTGGAATGCAAGATGCCGATTCTTCGCATGTCTTTTTGGACACCATTTGCCGACATGACCGTTGACATAAACATCAACAACGTGGCGACCACCTACAGCACCCACCTGCTGTGGAAGTACTCAATGGGTGAGTGTTCCCGCTGACCTATTTGCCTTCACAACAGCCACTGCTAATGTGGGCATAGCTCAGGGATAGAGCGCTCGCATTGCATGCGAGAAGTCCGGGGTTCCAATCCCCGTGCCTCCGAACATTTCTGTTTTTCATTAGTTTGTAAACGTTTTTTTTTTGCTATTTTGTTTATGCTATTTTTAGTGGACCAACGAGTCAGCATGCTCTTCATGGTGGTGAAGCATTGGGCCAAAAGTCGAGGGCTTAACGACACCCGAAACGGTACATTCAGTACCTACTCGCTCGCCCTGATGGTCATACACTACCTGCAATGCGGTGTACAGCCCGCTATCCTGCCTGAAGTAGATCTGATCTGGCAGAAAGGGAATCACGAGCCTTGTTTATGGAGCACCGAGAACACGACCCGTGTCGATGATCTCCTCGTGGACTTTTTTGATTATTTCGCTAATCAATTCAAGTAAGCGAATAAATTCTCCACTTCCCGTTAATTTTTTTTTGCTTTTAGCTTCAGAAAAGAGGCCATCAACGTCCGTGCAGGAAAACGAGTGTCTAGAGAAGAAGTCATCACGTGGAAGCCGGAATACAGGTCCCAGTGGCAGAGCATCTGCATCCAAGGTTTGCTGGTTTCCTTCCCAATCGTTGTTCTCTGAAGAATAAGCGAAAATGATCCAGAGCGGCCTGTCCGAGTGTCACAAACTCATGTTCGCTTGTGATCTTCCTGCCGCGTTACGAACTTACCGCCGGATTTTTTCCACTGATTTTTCACCATTTACCGCCGATTTTCAGCTTATTTTTTAGAACGCTTACGCCGAAGAATTGACCGCCGTTCTGAAGACTCACAAAATCAAGCGAAGCGCATAAATCCTTTGCAATAAAAGCGTCGCATTTCGAAAGCATTTTGAGAGACTTAAGAGAGCGGTAATCAAGTGGGTAGCTCTTTAGGAGGCTACTTTTGAAACAGCGGGGATTGTACTTCGCACTGTTGACAGGCTTTGGCTTAGCCCTGGTATCCCTTCTTTTCAAGCTTTGTGTGAATGTATTGTTAATTCTGGGTAAATAAACGGTCATGGAAAGCGGCGGCTAATCGGCGGAAAAATCGGTAGTAAATGCAAGTGGCGGTAAAGATTCGGCGGTAAATTCATAGGATCCTTTCCGCACGGATCGGAATGAACGGCGTAATGTAGAATTGCGAGCAAATTGCAAGCGGCAGCAAACGCGGTTTTGGTAACACTTTTGAAAAAATGAAAGCGTCAAGTGTTCCTTAATTGCCAAGAAAACAGCCAAGAAATTGCTTAAAAAAAGCATAGCGGCGAGGCTTTTATAAAGTGATAATTTGAAAATGCGGAGTGCAAAACACCGAACATGACTGGTCCAAGGAAGTACAGTGCAGCCCGATTAATTCCAGAATATTTGTGAAACATTCAATCAAAATCAATTGAGCCCTCAACACAAAAAATTAATATCTCATTAAAAGCGTTTTTTTTTTGTAAAAACCACACAAAAGACTTTTCAGATCCTTTCACGCTCACAAACATGGCAAGATGTATCTACAAAAAAGATACCTTCGTCTTCATCTGCGCGGAGCTGAAACAAAGCTATTGGGAGCTGGCAAGAACCCGGGACCTCCACCGTCTTCTCAGTTTCACGGTGCGTTCGTACCGCAGAATTGTGAAGCAGCATATTTACCCGGGGAAAATCGTCCCTATACTGCAACTAGTACCGACAAGCTACTACATCCCAGCACGTGGTCCACGGGTCACTACTGATTTACGTGCGCTTCCGTCAGCTCCGATCTCGGCGGAACCGTTTCCTCAGCAGTGCGTCCAGTACCGGTTCTAGTGTTTCTCGAGGCCAATGGTGCAGCTAATCTAATGACAGAAGCAATTTTGCGCTATAAGTCAGCACCATTCGAACAGGCAAAACGTTTACAACTACGCGAATTCTTGTTTTTTGTGTCGGTTGGCTTGTCCGTTGTGTCGTCACGTTTTCACTTTTGTTTTCAATTCATCGATAGTTTTCGGTTACAAGTACAAATTCATGACCTCGGCGTTCCTCCAATACTTTTCCGCACACCGCTAAACACATTTCTCGTTTATTTCACTGTCTGGCGTTTGTTTTGTCCATATTTATTGGCAGATTAGCATTCTGTTCTGTCAATTAGCAATCTTCTGCAATTTTCTTTCAAATCACATTTCAACGTCAACTTTGGACATCTCTGCATAGTAAGTCAAAAACGTCAAACTTAGATCCTCTTTGTCCTCAACCATTCTTCTTTTTCTTGTTGTTTGTAAAGCCTACTTCTGCTGTGGATTGTGTTTGTTACATGTCTTAATAGAATGTTGTTCAAAACGAATCCGAGACTTATTTTTGGAGTTAGTTTTGCGGCTTCAATTTCAGTTTCTTTGGAATGAACAAGGGGATAACTATTACGAATACACTCCGAACAGGGTCGGAGACGCATTTGTTTTGAAATTCAGAAAATAGCTGCAACTGCAGCTGCCATAAAAGACCCTTTTGCTGACGTGCGTTCAAATGTCCTTTCCTACTTAAGTTTTCTCATAAAAACTCGGTGATTAATTGAAATACATAGTGAAGAGAGGGTAGACACTGTACACACTGATTAATGGACCTGAGTCGCACTTCGCTTCGTACCACTTGTTGCGGCGATTCTGATCTGATGGAGGTTCTCAGGTGGGTACAAACAGGAAGTCGTAAAAATTAGGAGATGATTAATAAGAGTTGTTCCGCTTCTCGAATGCCGCGATTTGAGGGGTCTCAATGTTGCGAGTGGTTTCTTTCTTGTGTGCGTTCTGAATCTTGTGGAATTTCGCTGGAAAAGTGACGATTGAGCGCCGATTCCATGAATTACTGGTCTCCTGCAAAGACCTAAAGCTTGAATGGGCAAGCACTTCCGATTCCAAAAATTTATCGCCAAAGATTTATTAAAGCCTGTCAGTGTTTTTGTAAACTCTGCTCGCGATATCCAGTTTGTTGCGTGAAGATGACGAATGAGGTAGAACGCGACAATTTCATGTCACAAGCTTTGGATGCATAAAAAAGTGTTCGGCTAGAGCGGCTAATCGCCTGTGACAATTGTTTTGCAGCCAAGTCTTAACACCACCTGACGTGTCGTACTATCACACATCTTTTTGGGATTTGTAAAGTACTGTATCTTTAATTGGGACTTCTTTCCATTTGTACACAAAATGGTGAGAAATTTAAAATTGCCTTTAGCATCTAAACTTATGTTTTTGTCTGTTTGTGTGGCTGGGTTGTGGGCAATAATATGATACTTCTAAGAAAAATTCTGGATCCCCCGGATGGGAAATAGGTGTCTGGACGCTGCGTGTTTTGCGCTCAAATTGGTTCTCAAAAGTCATTGTTTAACATATAAATGTCTGAGTACGGAGCTATGGGGCAATCAAAGGAACCACTTCCTGCATATCAAAGTTTGGTAACCTTCTTCGTTTCTTAAAAAATGAATGCGATTACAAAAGCAAAAAGACGAAACACATATTTTGGACCATGTTTAATCCTCCAATTTCAAAACCTTTTCGAAAAACCAAAACATTTTAAGACCTTTTCGTCCTTTAGCATCAACCTGCGACATCGAAAAACCCATTACCAGCCTAAATGTCACGAGATTTGCGCATCGAAGCAACTTGGGTAAAGTTTGCCAAGCGGAAGAAGTCGCTCTGCCCTGACCCTGTAACACCCAGAATACTGTTCAAATTCCATCAGGCGCCTTTTCCGAAGAAAAACGGAATGCAAACAACGACACCAAATGGGCGCAAACACTTGGAGCTGGTTAGGGCCAGGCAGATTTCATTCAAGTAACGTCCGATCTTGAAGGAACCCGACAAATACGGAAGTGGTCGTCGCTTCTTCAGCGGAAAGATTCGTAAAGTACTGTATCTTTTATTAGGACGTGGCTGCTCTCGCCGCTTCGAGCTCTGTTTCAGCTGTTTTCGCTGACATATTCCGCGGGAACCTGCTAAGTAATTCCAGGCGATTAATTTTTACCTTGTTAATGATACTTCGATAGCAGCCCTTCGGTCTCTGCAAAAAATTACGATTGTCTTCTTCCCGGGCGCTTTCGGCCGAATGTTTCTGAAACGAGTTCCAGCTTATCAAATCGCCGCAGATAAATCGTCGCCAAACAATTTTGTTGATGAATG
The DNA here is from genome assembly GCA_000757645.3 of Steinernema carpocapsae. Classification (NCBI taxonomy): domain Eukaryota; kingdom Metazoa; phylum Nematoda; class Chromadorea; order Rhabditida; family Steinernematidae; genus Steinernema; species Steinernema carpocapsae. The sequence goes on from CM016762.1 coordinate 13,920,372, forward strand.
ACGCAGGCGGGGCGATAGCAGATTATCCAACGAGGCGAATAGTATACTCGATCGAAATGAGCAGTCAAGATTTACAAGCATCACATCGACGGCGACCACTTTGCAAGAGAATCTCAGAAAAAAGGACGAGAGCTCCGAGCGCGACCGAACTGCACAGCGCACTCAGCGAAGCCTTGCAAAGTCCTTAATCGTCTGTGGCTTAAAAGATCCTGTTTGGGTGAACCGATCTTGGGCAATTTATCTAAATCTGTTCTATCGAAACTTATGTAGGATCTTGAAGAGGAAAAGTTTCTGAACCTCAAAAAGTTGTAGGTCACACAAAAGTATAATTTATTGAACCTTTTATTTGAAAGTCCACTTTTCCAATTTTGTTTCTAACCTGAAAATTGCCAAATCAGAGTTACAATATTGCTTTTGCAAAGTTCTTCTTGGTTATCTCAAGTTTTTGACGTTGAAATAACCAAAACCATACGTGACTATGTGGTTTTCCGAAACGACGATCCCCTGAGGGCTAGTCGCTAGGCAGCTTGCAGCCTGAACGAGTGCACCTGGCGACCTCCTGGGGAAAACGAGTGGACGCCGAGGCGGTCGTCTTCTTGCCTCTCCGGCGGCATCCGGTCATCGCATATTTACTTTTTTTGACAACGACATTGTCTTTTATTCGAATTTGGAATTTGTCCGTTTGAATGCGCATTTGAATGCAGGGAAAATGCGCGAACTGATTCGAAAATGCTCCTCGGGCTTCGAACCGCCTCTCAGCTCGCTTCGCAATGCGTTCACCGTCGTTCGTCTTCTTCTTCCCTTCGCCTTTTTAATACTCGTTATATCGCCCCGCCCGAGGCGGCCTTCAATTGTCGCGCGGGCGGGCGCGCCAACTTGGACTATTGCTCTGGGCTCCCCTCTAAACAAGCGACGCTTTGGGAGGAGATATCAGCGGGCTTCTCCTTGACGATTTGTTTGGTCGACACATTTTGCGACTTTTTTGCCACCCAATTGAGCATTCCGATCGTACTCTATATATCCCCCCGCCGATGGTTTTAGTGGACCGTTAGCGCCTTCTTGCCGTGCTAAAAATGGGCGGAGGCGGAGGCGGCGGCGGAGTTAAGTTAATAGTGTGTGTTTTCGAGCCGATTTCGTTTCGTGAAGGTTCGCCTCGTGCAGCGGCCTGCCTTAATAGTCCTCATCGGTGTTCCTTTTACTTTTCCGTTTAGTCTTCGCCGGGTTCTGCTCTCGGCCTGAAACCGCAATCATTCTGTGGGAGACTTCCTTCAAGCCGCTAAACTTTAGCGTGCAATCACCGTTTGCGGCTTATATCCAGCACATTGGACAAGAGCTACAGGTACGGACTTTTTGGAATTCTCTGGTGTACCCACTCTTGTGTGAGCTCTAACAATTTTTGTTTTCAAAATGCACAAATTATTTGATTAGAAGCCACGTTTTGTCGTTCAAAATTTCTACCATTGTGAAAGTGTCCGATGTGTCCGATCCCTTGTTTGTACTCTTAGTTTTTTTGCCATTCTTTGGAATCAGATAAATACAACTCCTTTTTGTTCTGTTATAAGTTGTCTTCAAAAGTTTGAATGATTTATGCTATTTTAAAGCTTTGGAAGAGACAGATTCAATATTCCAAATCGACTACTCTTCGTATGTTTTGCATATCGGTTTGTTTCTTAAACTCCTTTTTTGCTTCCCATCAAATTGCTTCTTTTGCAGTACTTCAAGTCAGCTACAAACTCGCAGTGTAGCACGGGCTCCAGCGAGAGCCTCGGCTTCGAAGCGTCGTCGAAGGGCACCTCAGAGGAAGAGGAAAGCTCGTCTTCGTCTTCCAGCAGCGACTACTCCATCAACAGCAATGTAAGTGATTGGTTTCGCCTCATCAATTCCACTTCTTGTGCTGATATCCGTGCAGAAGGAAAACATCGTCGTCGTGCAGAAGGAGGAGACCTGCAAAGTGACCGTACGCCATCTGACACACAAGTCGTCCGATCGTGAGGTTTGCTCTTCGTTTGTTTAGTCGCAGTCGTTTTATGCCGATAACTCTTCGGAACGCGTTTCCGCGCAAAGTAGACCATTGTTTTGTATTCGACCTTGAGCCGGACGCGTGCCAATTAGCGTCTCGCGTTCCTTCTCTTTGCAGAACGGCAAAATTAGGCAAAATCAAGGTATTACCGACCACTTCTTACAATGGAGATGTCGTAACAAGTTTCACTTACAGCCTTCAGACACCCTTAATACAGTCGCCCCCTTTCAACTTTAGTCTCGCTATCAAAAGATGTCCTGTCTCCCCTTAAACTGTAAAGTGCGAATAAGTCTTTGAAGGTCACGTGACAGATGGGTTGGCTATTTCAGGTGCTCGAAGCGCTGAGAACCATTGTGAGTCCGGGCAATCCATACGAGAAGTACAGGCTAATACAACGAGTTGGCGTCGGGTGAGTGATATTGCGAGACGATTCTTCTTCGTTTGCACAGCGAAGATAAATGTTGTCAACGATTCCGGTTTAGTGCGTACAACTATTGCGACAATTTGTGTCAGTTAGATTGCAAAAAGTGACCATTTACCATTACAATTTGCCTAATACGACAATATTCGGTAATCGGCACTCGATTTCAGCGCCAGTGGAACCGTCTTTGCCGCAAGATGCCGACACACGGGCCGGACGGTGGCCGTGAAACGTATCAACTTCAAGGCGCAGCAAAAAAAGGACATGCTGGTGACGGAGATCAAAGTCATGCAACACTACCGGCATCACGTATCCGCAACCTTTTTCAAAGCACAAAACACAAGTTAATCGTTTAGGCGCTGGTCAACTTCATCGAAGCCTTTCTCGTCGACGAAAATGACCTCTGGGTGGTGATGGACTACTTGGAAGGCGGAAATTTAACCGATGTCGTTATCAAAACGATTCTCGACGAAGGTCAGATCGCGGCTGTGCTCAAGGAGTGCCTCCTGGCCCTGAACTTCCTGCACCGGTAAGCCGCCGCCGGACGTTTCCTTTACAGCTGTCGTTAGGCAGTCATAAAACAGACGTTTTCTGTCGAACGGTTTTTCTCTTTAGAGCCAGCCCGGTCGGTGATTCTCCCATATCAATCAATCGCCGCGAGGGGATTCCAATCAGCTTTGTGCAGCCGTGATCTGATCTAATAGTGGTCGTCATTTAGCCACGGAATAATTCACCGCGACATCAAGTCAGACAACGTCCTCCTCGGAATGGACGGCTCCGTGAAGCTGACCGATTTCGGCTTCTGCGCTCAGATCGAACACGGCGCGAACCGCGCGACCATGGTGGGAACACCATACTGGATGGCACCCGAGATCGCCAACAAACGCAGGTACAACTACAAGGTGGACATTTGGTCGCTGGGCATAATGGCTCTTGAAATGGTAGACGGTGAGCCGCCGTATCTCCAGGAGACCCCAATTAAGGCAAGTGTGAGGTGGCGACTCCGGCCAGAGGACATGAACACGAGAAACTTTCTCGTTTTCAGGCTATCCACTTAATTGCTCAAATCGGGAAGCCGGAGGTAAAGCGGAGGAGCGACTTGTCCCCCGAATTCGTGCACTTCCTCGACCGGTGCCTGTGCGTGAGACCCGACCTTCGGGCGGACACCGCCGAGCTCCTCGTCCATCCCTTCATCGCCCGTGCTCGACCCCTCACGCACCTGATTCCCTACATCAAAGCCGTGAAACAATTCAAACGCTGAATTGCGATCTTGGCATATTGTCATAATCAACAAACAATCTGTATGTACAAATGGGCCCTCGATTCTACCAACGACCTACGGCAACGCGAACTTTTCCCTCTTTTCATCCTCTGTAAAGAACTTTTAGTGTGGGTATAAATTGCTCTTTGCGTTAGTCATTTCGATTAATAAATTTTTCGCTACGCAGACTTTCTCGCTCTTCTTTTTCGGAAATGGAGCAAAAAGACGTTTTTGAACGCAACATTGAAACGTGTTTCGCATTGGAGATTGATGCGATGACCGGTGAAAGCACTAGGTTGAGGATCGTAGGTGGTACCACTGAGTATCAAGAATGTGTTAATTGCTGATTCAATGAACAACATATAATTTTTTTACATTTGCAGAATTACGTGCATAAAAAATACAAAATGCAAAGGAAAACGTGCAAAAAACAACAATTTCAGCATGAGATGCTTGGAGCCCTGTTTACACGCATTAAAAATTTCAATTTATACGTACATTGACGTCAGCACGTACTCTAGATAAAGTATTGTTTAAAGTAAAAATGTATTGATTACGACGTGCACCAGTGAGCTTTAAAAAGCTTCTGTCATAAGTTAACATTTTGCATAAAAGCGACCAAAACATGTTATCTACGAATCTACTCTACGAAACAGGACATTTTCTCGCCGCCGTTTTGTCGCCGCCGTTTTGCCGCCAGGACGTTTTGTCGCCGGGATGTTTTATCGCAGAAATAAGGAGGGTTACTTTAAGCATAAAATTCATGAATGGAACCAGCGTCCAATGACCTTTGTTTTCCCAAATACAAGGAACCCAAACTAGAAACAACGTCCTCGCCGACTGTGTGAATACGAGCAGGGCAGTTTTCACTTAGCGATCCTCGATACATAAAGCGCCAAAACTTCGTGATTTCATCTTTGCTATCCTTGTCGAAAACATAAAGCCGTAAACAGCTATCTTGCGCCGTTTTCGTTTCGATTCGATGTCAGCCATCTGTTAAGACGTTAACGTTTTAATACATAGCATTTAAAGCATTTTCAGTTAGAGAAACACAAAAAAGAAAAAGACGGGAAGACACATGCCCAAGGAGATATATCCGTCTTCCCGGTCGTGTTCCTGCGTCCCCTTGCACTTCTTCCAAGACGAGTCGCATAACCAGAGTTCCATATTAAGTGTTGCACAAGAGCACCGGTCACGCCACAATTATTGATGCCTAATCTTCAACGTAAGCTAATTGTTACCAAACAAATTGCGGCGGAAACAACTGAGTCATGCGCTTTGTTCTTCCGCGTCCAAACCTCGCAGAACTTCCAGCTAACCATCCGCTTTCCGTTGCTTTCCTTGAAAACAAGTCAACAAACAAATTAGAAAAAAGAAAAAACGAAATTGCGGTCGTCGTGGAAAACTGCAAGCCACAAATCACCTGGAAAGTCACCGTTGCTCTTACTGGGAGCTTCAAAAAATTCTGTTTGTTGTCATCCGAACCTCTCTTATTTGCTCACGCGCACATTTTTATATGTGTAACAAGGCCTCTGCATGTCTATCAACATTCGAAGTTATCCGCGAAATTTGCTTCTTCGGAAACGTTATTATAAATATCTTAGTTTCCGCCGGCCCAGAGTCAAACATTGTTCCGCCGCAGCAAAATCCCCTCGGACTTTATACGAACGTCTGGTTTTCTCATTTGTTTCTGTGTCCAGCTGCGCTTCCTCATCTGCTTCGCAGAGTTCACGCTTCAGTGAGTGGTTTCGCCGGCCGGCGTCCCACAATTGATTCAGGTGCACCGGTGGGAGAGTTCGTATTTTACATATTTACGGAGTTTACGGGATGTGGTGTGAGTCTTGCAAAGAAGGTGTTTCATGCAAGTGCAAAAGAAAATTATTCTATTAAAGTAAAACTTAAAACATGCGCTAAGAGTTAAAAGACGTGCCAAAAAGTTCTCCTTTTCCTAAAATGGTTTCCACTGAGTCTTGCGTAGTAACGTAGCAACATTCTAGTAAAGGGAAAAAGTGACTGCGAAAGGCGAAATGACTTACTTGTAGCTGGAAAATATAATATTTGGAACAAAACTGACAAATTGAAAAAATGTTTTGATAATTTCAAGCCTAAAATTGATATAGCCAACGTGCAACGTGTACATTTTCAGTTGAACTGCACAATAAATGACGTTTGTTTAAATAGTTTGTAAAAAAATTAGTTGAGATAAAGATTCTACTGGGCAAACCTCAGGTTTTCCCGGGCATCAGAACCTCGCGCCCAAAGTGCTCCGCGCTCTAATCTAAATGGCTCATTCCTACTGTGCTTCTTAAGACCACATCGATGTCCTGAGCTCATAAAAGATCTCCGAAAACTTTCCATGACATCGTTTGCATGGTCGTGCTCACGTATGGAGGATTTACAGCGCTTTATGGCAAGGTGTACCTTGAGTACACAGCCTCAAAGTGTGTATCTTCCTGTGCAAGTGTTTACAGAAAGATCCCATCTGTCTCCAATAACGGTTCGTTACCCGCAACACCGTACTCTTTTATTCGATGTTAAATTGGCATTAGTATTCTCGTAAAACGTCGCAGATCTTCTCAATCACATTAAAAGTGTATCTACAGATGGTTAATAGTGATGCCCTCTGTAACCCAAACTAGCATCTTCTCCATCGCTCGAGCCCATCTAACGCCCGCCTTCCCATCCATCTTTTGGAACTGCCGCCTCCACTCTTCCATCGGATTCTTGCGGTCGTCGCGGGAAGACAGAGACGAGTAAGTAAGTCATTTAAGGAGAAATCTCTTTTTCTGGAAAATGGCATTTGAAGACGATTAAATTACCAAATCGGCTTTGTCCTCTCTCAGTCGTCGTCATGTTTAATCTACTATTTACATTTGATGTTTCTCTGCTCCAGAATTGTCTAAGAGTGCCCCGTGACCCGGTGCAGCCCTCCTCGGAGTCGCAACATGTGTTTTCTGTTTCCGTAACTAAGTTTGGTGGCCACAAATGTTTGCTTTTATCGTTCTGTCATGTCCCAACCCAAGATTTATGATGTGTCGCGGAACACTTTCTTTCCAGAAACGCCAACTTTAATTGAGAGACTCTTTGCCGGAGCATCGTGTTCCTCCCTTTTATCCTAACTCCTTTCGCCGCCTTGCATTTGGCCAAAAAACGTTGAATCCTAATGTGTCTGCCGAAAAGATGTTGACTTAATAGACGATTGCAAATTAAAGGGAGGCCTGCAATTTGGACAAAGCTAGAGCCCAGTAGATGGACTCGCGCTCGCTCATCAGGCCCAGCCGCCACCTCTCCCTCTCCAAATTAACCGCCTTATTGTCACAATCCTTATTTCTCAATTCCAATGTGCAGCGTGAATAACAACAAAGCAGCAGTGGCCTCGCCAACGAAGCCGGCGAGGATAAACCGAAATGCGTGTTGGTCGAGAATTTCAAATTCAATTAGTTAAGTCAAAATATGAAACGAAAACAACGCGTGCAGCGCTTAGTCGCGCTAGAAGCAAGCGATCCAGTCGCGTTCTCCACTCCACGCGCGTTCTGAAATGTCGACTCGTCGGCGTCGCCGGTCGTTGCGTCTGGTGTCTCGAGCGAAGCGGGGGACGTCGCCGGGGCTTATTGTCTTGATCGTCTTCGTTCTCCTGCAAACCTCGCATCTTAGCCGATCGTAAATCTGATATTCTACGTCCCTGCTGGGTCTTGAGGGAAAAAACGATACCTAGTCTATTCGGACGGGTGTTTCGAGAGCTTGACTCCGCGACCACCCGCTCCAGGCGCTGCAATATTTGGCGCGATTGTTTATTTGTGGCTCTGATGACGATGACGGACATTAAACGATTTCATGTCTCATCACTACTTTGCCGCCACGGCTGACGTCGCCGCTAGTAGTAGTAAATGTGGACGTGGTGCCAAACTATTGATCGGAAAGTCAGTCGTCCGTTGTTGGTGGAGTCGAGTCTCGAGTAGACTTCTCGTAATCGCTGCTTCCAGCCGCCGTTGTCGTCCCAGCAATGCCGGCGGAAGAAAGAAATGCGGCTAGAGAAGGAACTCAGCAGACGCCAAACTTTACCGGTCTCTTCCTGCACCGGTGCAGTCGCTAAATTCGCTGTTTTGAAGACGTTGTTGTTGCATTGCGGGCGAAGGTGGGAAGTGAGCAACAAAGCGGAGTTGTCTGACCTGCCCGCCGACGTCCCAGTGCAACCGGCGGCGGTCCTTGCAGCGGCCATCCGACAACAACAGTCTGGCCCACGATCTCCTCTGGACTTCGGCGATCTCGTCGCTCTCCTGGTGACGAATGCACATCGCCCGCATCCTCCGACAGTGCAAATCATTTTGTTGTCCGTCGGCCGTCGTGGCCAGGCCACTCCGCCGCGATTAGCGGACATTATACTCTTCTGACTTCTGTCTAAATTCGACCAAAGCGAGTAACGCTCAGCCCTTACTGTGCCATTTTTCGCCACACTCGCGTATTTGATCACTTTTATCTTGTCTAATTTTTGCACTAATTATACGCGTTTTTTCATTTGGCACCACGGACCATCTTCCTCAACCCACATGAATGATGTTGATAACGTGCTGTTCAAAAACGAGAGCTCGGCGGGCGTACGCCGAGCTCTTGTGGTGCTAAGCCTTCGCGGACCGCGAGGAACAGTAATCTCGCGCGGGGAGGATCTTTATCCATATCCATCACGTTACAAGCCTTTCATTCCAGGCGGTCTACGGCATTCCTTTCGCGACCTCATCCTATATCTTCCCGCACGCGAATCCAACAATAACACCCATATCGTGACTGGTGCCAATGAAAACATTTCTAATTTTTCTTTGGTTTTATTAGTCCGGCAAACGCGCTACGCGGAGAACACTCTGATGGTGAGCAGGGGGCGAAAACGAGGGAAACCGATTGACGCCTTATTTCTGTTTGATTTGTTTTAGCGTTGGGAAAACGCGGAGAATAGTGCAGCCGCGCCCGCGGCAGACCAAAACTGCGATTTGCGCGTTGGTGTTTATGCGTCGTCGTCCGTCATCTGAGCGTGGGTGCAAAAGTATTTGTGGTTGTTAAGGGTACGGAAACATTTGCGTGCGTAAACAGAAACAATCGGTTTGATCGGCTCCGCGTTTTTCGAACAGCGCCACAAGGTGGCCACAACTACTCGCGAAGCTCCATTTATCCATTCCACTCGTTTGATATGCTTAGCAGATAGAGAAGAAGAATTGTCCGAACAACGTCGAGGACGCCGCTGAGATGCTGCAGGCTGATGCTCGGGGGCGATAGAGAGCACGAGTTGGGAGAGAGCGCCGAGGCAAGTATGCTCAAAGCGCACACACCGCCTTGACAACATTGCACTGCTGTAACCACATCTACCACCGATATCGATTGTTGATAATTCCATTGGTCGGGAACGGGTGAGCACGGTTAGCGGTTTGAATTTGGAAGAAGATTAGCCTCCTTCCACTTCCGCGGTTTATCCTCAGGTGGGTTCCGCTTTCCTCTCCCGCGCGGATCCGTCGTAAAACCGCGCGTTTGCCACCTAAATTGATATTCGCAGCTCCGTCGTGTATTGTTGTCGCCTATTTCCGTTTGCATGACCGCCGCTCACACTGTGCGTTATTTAATTGAGCGGCTTCATGTGACACCGAGTCCGCGTCATTTGCGAGTTCTCCCGGCACGAACCACCAACAGTAGTCGGGACCACATTGAGAAATTCATTCAGGTTGATATAGAAGACAGAGACCGCGTTGATAAGAGCGCGCTCGAAAGGGTCCCTATCGCTTTATTACCTAGTAACGTGCCATTTGAAGGGCCATTCGCAAAAATGGTTATGTCAAAAAGATGGAGGGCTGTCTGTGCCTTCTTCCTTCAGGCTAGGAGAAGAGACAGGAGGGAAATGGATGGTTTACTGATATGTTCCCCTCGTCATGCATCGTGTACGCGCGCGGGCGCGCGATGGGTTTTTGCAGTCAATTTTTTATTTAAGACCACTATTCACTGCGGCCCAAGGCTGCTAGAGTGCACCAGCTAGGCGCCGTTACCACGTATTGCGCGCTTGAGCATAAAATCATTGTTAAAGGCTGGAAATTTCTGGACATCTTCGGCTATATAGTACTGCTCTTGCCAGCCCTCCTTTCAAGCACTCATCTCCTTTGGTTTGTCGTCGTATCCGTGATTTGCGATCTCAGCTTTTGAGCGCAAGGGCTCAGCTAGCTTTGGAGCGAGGTTTGAGAGAAATTTAATTATCGTTGATCACGCTTGCCCTCAGCACTTCTCATTCGCGCCACCGCTCACCACAATGCTACGAGCGCGTTCTCGCATGAATCCGTTGATTATTCATTAATTAATAATAGTTCCACACTCCGAACTTTTTAAATGTAGCTTTATGAAGCGCGTCCAAGCCCTGCTTCTTTCTGCTACTCACCAGCCAATCAAGCGGACTCACGAGAACCGCAACAGAGTTTCAAAATCGTTGGCAAGTCTCGACTCCTTTTTGTTAATCAGCGATTATTTCGCTGTACTGAAGAAGAGGACTACTTTAAATTGTGTCCTCACATTTCGGACTCGCGGAGTCGACACATAGTTTACGTGAGGTCTTTCTAGAACGCCCTAATCATAACTAAAAGCTATTTGACCGGTGTGCATGGTGATGGCACCCCTTAATCTCATAAGCTCGCCGTCAACGTTTGGCTGGGGATGAAGCGACGACGAGTGGAAGATCTGACTATTTCCGACTTCCCCTATGTATTTGCCTATGATGTGTCGCTGCGAGGCATGGTGTCACTGAATTAAGAAGTGCCGGACGCGTTCCAACTGCGTTGGCTGCATTTTTCGTCGTTGGTGCCGTGGTCTCCGGTAGTAATATTTGTGGGTGCTGCTAACGAAAAACCCCAAACAAGTGGCACAACACAGAAATGAAGTAAGCGCACTAACGCGCCCGTGTTGTTGTTGCATTTGGAGATTGAGGAACACCGATTGGTCACTCGTCCGTCAAACGAATTTTTTCTCGTTTTTTTTTTCTGGAAGCGAAAATTGGAGTGTATCTCCATGGCAAAGCTGATGCTCGAACTGGCGCGTTAATCGAGACAAATTCGTTCTCCCCCCAGGCGTCCTGTGCGCTCTTATCCCGGCTTCTATCCGCCCTCATTCCTTATTCTTTTATATCAACTCGTAAGCATTCACATTAAGTCGACACCTTCTCTGATTGTCGGCAAGCCTTTAAGGACGCGAGCGAACTCGAACTCTTGATAACATTTTTCTCATAGTGACACAGTCATGCATATCAGATTAATGCCTTATCTGGTGTTCTCTCTCGCTTGTTTTCCTAGTTTTCCTAGGTTTTGGGCACGAACCCACTCGACTCTGCGACGGTTGTGGCCGCTCGCGCTCTCGCAAACACGACTGTCGCCGTTTTTTTGCCCGCGTTAGCTAGGACTAAATCACTATTTAGTTGCTTATAAATATTTATTACATTTCTGCATAGAAGAAATGTTACAACAAAACGCGACTCGGAACGGATTTCCCGCACAGCGACACAAAGCACGCGTCGCCTGTTTTTGCGGTTGGAGCTTCCCACCGCTTCTATCCGCTCCCTGTCTTGTATACATTTCCGAGCAACCGGCTGGGGCAAACGGTCCATGCTGGGAGCAACGGTAACAGCCCGGCCGCCCCGGCCGTCCGGGCCACCCGTGTGGAGGGAACAGCCTCAACGGTTGCGATTACCATAGCGCTGTTTCGACGCCGGCGTGTTCCCGTCCGTCCACACCGCTTTCCGATTAGTGTCGGTTTGATGCTGTGGCTCTGTTCGGTGTTGTTGGGCTGCTAGGGTTAGTTCGACGACGGGTGCTCTCTCGAGTGGCGAAGAAAGGAAGAATGTAGGCTGCGGGAGGCAATGCCGTTGTGCTTGATCACCTTTCGTGTCGAGTCAACATAGAACTGGTCGGTTAATCGCAACAACGCCTTAGAGACGCTGCCCGGAGAGAAACATTGCCACTCAGTCAGTCGTCAGTCTCTTCCACGCCCGGAGGGAGCTCCAGGTGAACGAGATGCGCCTTTCGTCCAATTAGTTTTTGGCAGCAACAGCAGAAGCAGCCAGCAGCTTGCGTGTGTCTCTCGCGCGCGTTTTTTACGGCTACAATTTGTTTGCTTCTGGCACGCACACTGCGCTTTTAACACGTTTTCTACCGCCGATTTTTTCTCCACTTCCCACCAAAGGTTAGCGCGCCGAGCGCCCACCACCCAAATAATGTGATCGTTATGGATTTTAGTACTGTTTGCACTTAAATCGACTGCGTGATACCGCGTCGCTTAATGTTCGATTCGTGCTTCATCCCATTCGCGTCTCCGTGTTCCGTTTTGCTATTAACTCGCTGATCCGTTTCCTCTTTTCAGCACGTCCTGGGTAACATCGGAACACCAGAAAACCAGAAATAGTATTTTGTGGGGCAGTTGTAAAAGCTGATAGTTTGTGCTTTACGCTGAGTTGAATGGCCACCTCGTCATCGGGGGCCGACAGCGCCACAACGAATGCCACTGCAGGTGCATCTTCGTCGTCCTCGGCGGCCACGTCCAGAGGACACGCGGAACGAGTGATAAAGAGTAAGTTCACTTTTTCGTTCGCAACAAGACAAGTTTCGGGTGTCGAAACAGAAACAGCGCCGCTCAAAAATAAGACGATTTTATAAAGTGACGTCAGCCCGGGCGCGCTTCAGCTCACTGAAAGCATAATATTCGCTGAGCCAGAAGGGGCACCCGCTTGTCGTGCGCCCTCGTATCAGGCAAGGAGTTTTCGCACGTTTATTTACGGTTGAGTCAAAAAGCGCTTGATAATCTCAGATTGTGTGTGAAGGGAGGTGAACGCAAAAAGGTACCGAAGCGAAAACCAAATCATCTAGTAGAACACGCTTAAGAACGCCGGTGCCGCCGCATATTTCAGAAACGAAACCGAATTGCCGGAAGTGTCGACTAAGGGAAACCTTCGACCCATCGGAGTGAAAAAAACGTAATTTCCTTCGCGTTGATTGAGCCGTCAAACCCTCACAATTGCAGTGATATATGGGCAGCCGGAAAACATCTTCCGGATTCATTTTGGCTAAGCTCATGCCTAGAGAACAAGTCGAGCTTCACTCATTGATGCTCTGGAAAAAAATCAAAAGGGCCATAAAAGACGATGAGAGATGTTTACGGTGAAATCAGGAACTTTAAACGTCTTCGGACCGGCGTAGTCTGCGTGTTCTTTCGCGTGCGTACTATAACTCCTCCGCATTTTGTGTGATCGGTCATCTCGCTCTTGACCGGAGCACCCGCTCGCCGCACTTATCACGAAAGCGCCGATCAGATATTTATCAGTGGGAGTGGAGCGGGGCGCAAACGTGGGAGAGTGGGCGAAGCGGATGCTTGTGCTTGTGAACGGCTCAATGATACCCGTTTCGAGATTGGTGGATAGCAAAATTGTTGTTTGAATTGTCGTTGAGAGGGCGCTGTGGCAGCGGCATAAAAGGCAAGGGTCAGGATGGACGAGATTGTTCTCCTACGTCACGATCTGTGGCGCTCGCTCCATGGTTAAGCAAAAACGCACAGGTCTCAAGTCTCACAGTAGGGGTAAGTCCGGCTGTTGCTCTTTCACTTTTTGCCCACATTGCGAAATGCCGGCTTCTTCTGAGCGCTGCTGACCATAAAAAACGTTTTGCCCCGAATCGACCACGAAGCGCTTCTTTCATTGTTCAAAAACAAGTGGTCCTTTTCACATGACCCATCGTTCCTTGTACAGACATTTCTGAATGCTCATTGTGTTCTCATTACAGCCGTGCAATTCCCTTGTAGCGAAAGACTGACAATAGAAGATGTTTACGACAAGCGAACGGGGAAGCCGCGATCCGACGTCCTGAAGGAACACTTCATCAAAGAAGGTCGAATCGAAGAAGAGGTGGCAGTGCGGATCATTACAGGTACTGAGTAAGACCCAAAGATCCGATTATGGTTGGCTTCATTTCAGAATGCACTTCTTTATTTCGGCAAGAGAAGACCATGCTGGACATCGAGGCTCCCGTCACGGTGTGCGGCGACATCCACGGCCAGTTTTACGATCTAATGAAGCTGTTCGAAGTTGGAGGCTCTCCGGCTAATACAAAATATCTCTTTTTGGGTGATTATGTCGATAGAGGGTACTTCAGTATTGAGTGTGTCCTGTACCTGTGGGCGCTCAAGATCTGCTACCCGTCGACGCTGTTTCTGTTGCGGGGTAATCACGAATGCCGTCACCTCACGGAGTATTTCACTTTTAAACAAGAATGTGAGTTTACTCCGGTTTCCCTCCGACGACACAAAACCCTTTGCAGGTAAAATAAAATACTCCGAGCGAGTTTACGACGTGTGTATGGAGTCTTTCGACGCTCTCCCATTGGCAGCTCTGATGAACCAACAATTCTTGTGTGTCCATGGAGGACTTTCGCCCGAAATTCACACTTTGGACGACATCAAGAAGGTTAGCAGGTTCCAGCCCTTCAGTGACTAAATTTCGGCCGAGTTTAGCTTGACCGATTCAAGGAGCCGCCAGCGTTCGGACCCATGTGCGATCTCCTGTGGTCTGATCCCCTGGAAGACTTCGGCAACGAAAGGAACGCCGAGCAGTTCTCCCACAACTCCGTTCGTGGCTGCTCTTATTTCTACAGGTACAATCAGCTCTTGTGTTTGTTTCCATAGCTAATGATGCCTTTGTTTCAGCTATGCAGCGTGTTGTGACTTCTTGCAACATAACAACCTCTTGTCCATTATTCGCGCGCACGAAGCTCAGGATGCAGGGTGTGTAGTTTTCATTTGTGCAGCTTAGCTGAGTTCTGGTTTCAGCTACCGCATGTACCGGAAATCTCAGGCCACAGGATTTCCTTCTCTTATCACCATTTTCAGTGCTCCTAACTACTTAGATGTCTACAACAACAAAGGTAACTGTAGCTTTACTTCAGTTTTTGGATATTTGATGTATTTGTTCCTATCTGCAATCTGAATGATTAAGAGGAAGCTTCGCTATTGTTTTTGTTTTAGCCGCCATTCTCAAGTACGAGAACAATGTGATGAACATCAGGCAGTTTAATTGCTCGCCCCATCCCTACTGGCTGCCCAACTTTATGGACGTCTTCACATGGTCCTTACCATTCGTCGGCGAGAAAGGTACGCGGTGTTCCCTTCCGGAATCCCCGCATGACGTTAAACGAACTTGTTACAGTGACGGAAATGCTTGTACACATTTTGAACATTTGCTCAGACGACGAGCTGATGGCAGAAGGTGACGACACGTTCGAAGGTAAGCGAGAGAGACTGAAGTCTGTTTTGTCTGCGAAAGAGAACTTTTGTCGGGTGATATGCAAATGAGGATAATGATGATATTGACATGCCTGAGTATTTTGAAAGAACCAACCAATCCCTAAGATGTGCAAGCAATCCTCTAATTCCCACCATCGTTTTGGATGTGATGATCATATTAATCTCTTATTTGAATGTCGTGATTTGGAGACTGGAATGCCCTGTGGTTCCGACAATACGTTTACAGTAGAGTGCACGCGCAAGCCTTCCAAATAACAACCTGACGCATGAGCAAAACAAAAGCGGAGAAGAGTAAATTAGTCCTTGCGATCGGTAACTTTGAATGCTACTGTGAGTCAACTCGGTGGTCCCTTGAGTATTGTTCCGTTCCTGCAATTGTCGATGTTTCGAAGTGATCCGCGCATGATTCTCTCGACATATCAGCTTCAGAAGTTTGTTGTATGCACCGAAATTCTTCTCCTCCTTCCCTCCTTGCTCCAATTTCATACATGTACTTGATGTCCTCCCTCAAAAAGCGAAAAATCTAGCGATAACATTCAAAAAAAAATTCACTCCGTTGTATCTAATTCTGTTCTTTTCATGGACGCTCTCAGGCGCCGATGGTAAGTGGATCGTTGAACCATTTGACCTTTTTATAGATCAGATCTTTCCTATTTTTGCTTTTGTCCAAATTTACGGCTTTATTCGTCTTTTTTGTGCTCTCTTTATCCTTCCGTTAGACAATAGAGCCAATTTACAATATTGTAGCGAAACGCTTTTGCTTTGTGTTGCGGTGCCAGCTATGCAAGGTGTGCTGTGTTAGGTGCCGATCGCTCCGTCTGGGACGCCGTGATCCACGGACCCCGGCGGCCGGTCGGACGCTGTTTAAGGCTTTTTGTTGCTTTGGTCGTATTAACTGTTTGACACGCGTCAGTAGTGGATATTACGTTAACACGCGTAGTGTGTTAGATCGGTCTGATCCAACGAATGATGGTGACGGGGCTACTGCCGTAATTAAGAGTTGCTAATTTACTGCTGCACCTAACCTTCCGTCCGCTAATCTGATCTTTAAATACTCCGTTTTTAGGAGGAGTGCCGTCGGCAAGGAAGGAAGTGATCCGTCACAAGATTCGTGCTATCGGAAAGATGGCTCGCGCCTTCTCACTACTCAGGTGAGTGCAACTCTGGTTTTGTCCGTTTTCTTGCTCTCCATTCGGTTTGCTCTGTGACTACTGTGACCTCGTCCGAAAAACTAATTTGTCACACAAGCTTCGGCTTCGGTGTCTTTCCGTCCCCTCTTGCGGTTTCTTTTTCCATTGTGCCCAAAAAAGACGTCGGTCAGTGTGCGTGTTTGTTTCAGGGAGGAGAGTGAATCTGTGCTCCAGCTTAAAGGACTCACGCCGACCGGAACTTTGCCAACCGGATGTCTTCAATCGGGCCGTCGCGGCCTCCAAGAGGGTACACATCTATTTTTGTTATTACTTAACATTCACCGACCATCGAGGGCGCTGAACGCAGCAGTCAGCCTGCAAACACCCTCTTGTATCGTTCACATCCTTTCTCGTAGTGCTCTGCTTTCTAAGCGTTTTGCAGCATGAAGTGGTGCGTTGAAAATTCGTCGGCGAAGACTGACTGCCTTTATAACAGTTTGGGTTTCGAACTAATCAAAACGCCTCGTTTTTAAACCTCTTAAGCGCCTTTATTCCAAATTCTCCTTCTACAGGCATGAAAGCGAAACTGTGCTGCAACTGAAGGGTCTGAACCCGGGAGGAAAATTGCCCCGGGGAGTGCTATCAGGCGGGAAGCCTGCGCTACAAGAGTGTAAGTCTTTCTTCCTGAATTCCCCCGAATGCGTGCGTGAACGCTGCAAGATGGTGTTTTTAATTCAATTACAGTATTTGTACCTGCTCCAAGCTCACTCTCCTAATCGCGCTCATTTAGCTCTGTCCGGATTCGAACCTGGGCACAAGATTCAGTCGTTCGATGAAGCGAAGCTGCCGCCCCCGATGGGCGGCTCCCCGAGCGGCGGCTCGTCGCCCGGCGCGAGTCCGTCGGCCTCGCCAGCTGTGAGACGGCCCACCGGGCCAAGCAGTTAAGCCACATTGTCCCCCACCTCTTCCGTCCTTCAAGAGTTCTTCATTTTGTTTCTCTCACTACATCTTTCAATGTTCAAAGGAAAAGAGAGCGAAAGGAGCGGGTTTCCTGGATGATACTGCATGTGTTGATGATGAAACTGTTTACCCTATCCACAGCATGTCCTTCAACATGCAAAGCAACGTTGTCTGTTTATAAGATTTCTTTCTCTATTTTCCTATTTACGCATAGCGCATGAGATGGTCTATCTATTTCGATTTCATTCAATTACTGAACTTTCTTTTACGCAACCCGTTTGTTGTTAACAACTGTAGCCAAATAGCCCTACACAGAACACTGTACCACGCAACGCCTTCTGATTGCACCGGCGATCTCCTAAACGAGAGCGTTCTAAGTCCTACACGACTATTCACCATCGGTTTGTGTGTTCCCGAGATCTAGAGAATCTTAGACGTACTCGTCAAATCGTAGTCATGTATTGTAACCCTCTTTCTTAGTCTTTCTGCTTGTCCACTCTCTACTGCAACTTCAGACAGCGGCTACTGTACAGAAATTCTTGTTTCCGATTCTAGTTTTCTTTACTCTCGATTCTCTTATTTTACAAATGAAGTTTTATTCTTTTCTAAATTGACGGTTTGGAGTCCCCGACGGAGGGTCTCAAATACGTCCGTTTTTCGACAGAATGAGTTATATTGTCTCTATCGCAAATTGATGACGAATTTCGTGTTGTTATTAAATCTTTGCCATACTCTTCTTCTTTTTCACCTTCATCCGAGCGTCTCTCGTCTGCACGTGGTTCACGCGTTTGTACG
Source organism: Steinernema carpocapsae (assembly GCA_000757645.3). NCBI lineage: Eukaryota > Metazoa > Nematoda > Chromadorea > Rhabditida > Steinernematidae > Steinernema > Steinernema carpocapsae. The sequence continues at coordinate 13,938,260 of CM016762.1, forward strand.
CTTGTTGGTTTCCTTCTTCTCACATAATAAATAAATGAAGTCCCTAGCTGAATGGTTCGAATAAAACATTTTTGCAGGATTTCTAAAGCGCGACAGCTTCGATTAGCTCATTGGATAGTGTCTCTTGTGGGGTTTTTTGCGTATCCTAGACATTTTGGTAATTGTCATGGTGCTACAAAGGGGATGTGAGTGGATGCAGCGGAGATAATCAAGACACTTTATGAGACTATTGAAGAGGTTTTTCCATCGACAAACTCTTGATTCATTGTCTCAAATATCATGTACTTCCAGGCATCCATTTCATCCAAGGTCTTGAAAAATCTTTTGGTAGCGATTTAGCACTAAAAGCAAAGATCTGTCATTGGCGACTTCTACATTCAAATGCCGTCGCCTGTCTTGGTTGGAAGCGAAAGCCTAGTGGTACTTGAATTTGAATCATCAGAGGCAAGTTGGACCCGTGTGAGCTGGCCGTTCGCGAGATGAGCTATCAGCGGCATGATTTGACCGCTGTTGACTGTTCATGAGAGACATCGGGGTTTGAGTCGAGGTGGAAGTGTGAATAACACAGCGAGGCGCGCTCTCATTGTGTCACTTGTTAGTTTCAGAGATTCGAGGAGCGGTTTTTGTTCCAGCGATCCCTACAGCCTGCAGCTATGAGCCTCGCTGTGGACGTCAAGGACCTCTTCCACTGCTGCAAAACGGGCAAATCCGAAACTGTGAAGTAAGGAAACTCTTCTGAGTCCTCTGATTTGATTTATTAGGAGACTGATCGAGAGAGGAGTCAGCGTGAACATCCGCGATCGGTGGGACTCCACGCCGCTGTACTACGCGTGTCTCTGTGGCCATTTTAATGTGGTAGAGTTGCTTTTACAGTCTGGTAATTATTGACAGTTCTTCTGCTCTAAACTTCCATTTTTTGCACGCTTTAGGTGCTTCTTGTAACGCGGACACCTTCGACGGCGAACGATGTCTTCACGGCGCCCTGACTCTCGATATTCGAAACCTGCTCAAAGAATTCCAAGTGTGTTCGAAGAACGTACTTGGCCGCACCCCATTCCATTTGTTCATGACCAAGTGGGTGAACGAAACGGATTCAGACGAATTCACGAGTATTTCAGACTTCGCAAGGACTTGATCTACGTCGATGCTTTTGTCACCACCTCCGACGGCGATAAGATCCCCTATCACAGTTGCATCGCCTCGCTTTCGCTAAAAAATCTGAAGATTTTTGAGCAGATTTCTGGGCGAGAGGATTTCACCGCCGAGCATGTTTCTTGTATACTCGATTTCATCTACACAGGTATTTGTTCAAACGGCCTAAGCCGACGACTCAATGCGGTTTCCAGCCGTCGTCGACATTCAGCCCATCTCAAACGACCTCTCCTCGTTGGAAACGATGAGCTATGCTCTGGGAGTGGACGAACTACAAACATTGGTCACCTACGAATGCAACAGAAGTAAGCCTGTCTACGCGAAGCAGAGGTGTTTCTGAAAGTCACGGGAAAAATTTTGGGTACCCACACGCAAGCGGCAATTTTAAGACCAGAAATCGACACCCGCAAAAAAACAATAAGAGGACTAAAAGGGTCTGTTTAGCTCCGCTAAAGCAAACATTTCGTCGAACCAGTGGGAAGGAAATCGAAATAGCTTTTTTCAGTTAAGTGCGTGTGGCTGCACTAGAGCGACGGCGTGTGGATTTTTAAACTTAAAAAACTTTCTGCATCACGATGGGCTTTGAGTTTTTTCAACTTTTTGAGCTTGTATACGAAAAGTTCGGAAAAACGTGGAAAAGGATGTTCAGAAATTCAATTTTTATGGCGGTGGGGTAAACTCAGCGAGAGCTCTTTCAAGATTCCCAAAACGATTCAAGCGCAATTTCAGCTTACTTTAAAGTTTTTAAGAAGTGTTACGCTTAAGCTCTTTCTGATCCTGCTTGCGGTAGTTTATTTAATCTTCACTTCCTACACGCCACCCCAAGTCGACCAGAAGCTTTCCGGTCTGGTAAAAATTTTAAAAAATGTTTCAAACATTTTACCAACCCACACGCAAAACCCGCACCCGTCCCCGAACCAACACGCAAAATCACCTCTGATGCGGAGTTACCAACTTGGAACTGAGCGTCTCAAGGGTTTGCTTGATCGAATGTAATCGCCTGGAACAAGATACCCGGTTTATTCCGCCTCCTGCACAGGCTTTGTCAAATTTGTTTATTTTGGGGTCAGGCAACTCACTGCATACCTGTGTTACGCGTTGACCTTTTCTACTCTCTAAACACTGAGAATCTTCCATAAATTTTAAAGTCCGACCGAATTGTTAGTCACACAATTTCAGGAGAGCGGAAGCAGGGTCGTTTTGTCAAAGCCGCCGCCACCTTGGAAGGCGACTTCGACAATTGCATCCAACGAATGACCACTTTGTTCGCAACCGTAACGTCTGGCTTCCTGGAGTCTCCTCGCGAAGCATTCCACGACATCGAAATCACCGTCGGTGATCAATATCCTTTCTACTGTCACAAGGTACACCCTCACACTCGCACTCCCCACTTTTCCTGGTTCCTCCGTGCAGTGTGTCCTCTGCATCCGGAGTCCCTATTTCCAGTCTTTCATCGAGTTCGCGCAGAACCTCAATGAGAACTCCGTCCAGCGAATCGAAATCCAAGGCACAAAAGTGGCCAGTTTCTACGAGGTGTTGCACTACATCTACACCGACAGCATCTACATCGTAGGTGCCCCTGCTCTCGATCTGTTCTTCAAATCGAACTCTCAGAATGACCAAACGGACGCATTTGATATGTTGGAGGCTGCCGATATGTTCCTGGTTCCGGGTATGAAACATAAAGTGGGCAGACTACTCTGCAATGAGTTCACCGTCAACAATGTTGTCGGCCTTATTCGAATGAGTCGCCATTTCGGCGTAGAAGTGATTGAGAACCAAGCCGTAGAATTTATCTCGAACCACTTGCACGAGGTTAGCGAGGGACTGTCCAAGGTTGGCGAGGTTCCGAGTTTCAGGTTCTGTTCACAAAAGAATTCAAAGAGCTCGTCCGCGACGACGCTAGTGCGATTGTTGACCGCCAGGAAGTGGACTCTATTGATGTAGTCGATGCCATCAGGTTCCACCTCTACGCGAAAGAGGATCTCGACTTGGTCGATTCGCTGCTCGCCGAGCTGAACTTGGATGCCTGATCGAGCTCCATTTTTAAAACGAAACGCACAAGGCTATCATCACGTGTACTGAATAAAGGCTTCATTGCGAAAATTGCGCGAAACAACTGAACTTTGGCAAGACATCTACCAATATTAATTTCAAATCCCCTCTATAATAACAGAATGCTGCCTGTTTGTTTCCCGTCCGCTGAAATTTTCGGGCGATCAGAAAGAGCAGACAGAACAGTGGTCGCCGGCGGGACTCGAACCTATAATCTTCTGTCCGGAAGTTCGGCTAATACACCACACAGTCATTCTCAATGCTGATGATGAAAATGGCTATGCATCGACTGAGTTCGGCGTTTTATAGTCTGTTTTTTTCGATGTGGAGTACAACAGTACGCGCGGCTGACCGGGAAGCTCGATTAGGGTTTTCCCGGTGGGACCGAGCTCGAAGCGATGCGGTATTTTTCGTCGGATTTTCAGCGATTTGCGGTTATTTTCCGGTGTTGACAGTTTTGTCGGATCTTTAGTCCAGATTTAGTCCAGGCAAATCGCTGCGGGAGCCTTGGACAAAATTTTGTCGGATGCACGGCAAATTTAGTCCAGTAAACGCTAGTTCGGTGTGAACTAAATTTCGGGTTTGGCGCGCTGAGTCCATGAAATGCCACGCTTTCTCGAGTTTGGAGAGACCTTGGAGCGAGATTTAGTCCATGCCCGGACTTTAGGAACTGGTGCTTTCGGAGATAGCGCTCTCGGTTCCCGAATCGCTATTTTGCGTTTAATGGACTTCAGGCTTGCTCCGAAAGCCATAAACTCAACGATAACAGAGACGCAATCCGAGAAATTAGCGATAACTTCGCTCAGAGAGATGCGCTTGTTTGCAAGGACTTCTATAAGCTCTAGTTGAAATGAGCTCGGATTAGATGGTTGACTATAACAAGCGACTGCTGTAAGACTTTGTCACTTTTTGTGCGCCTTATCAGCAATGAAGGCAAGAAGAATCCCCGGTGCGCTTGGCTAAGCCTGTACGGAGATGGTTAAGCAGTTGTGCCTCAAAGCTCATGATTTGCCGCTATTTAGTCCGCTCCAAAGCTTCTGCAAACTCGACAAACCGTGGCATTTCATGGATTAATGCTACGGCCACGAATTCGTGCGGCTGTGCGGCGACGGCGGATGCTGCGGCGTGCGGCGAAGAAACTCGTGGCCACCCCTACGTGCGGCGCGAAGCGGTAGATCAAGCGGCCTTCCAGGTCGAAAATTGAAATGAAGAGATAAACAAATTTTTATTCGTAACGAACAAATCCATTAAAAGTACTGCGAATTTTGGTTCTGAGCTTGCGCAGACTCCTCCATTCTGAAAACAGCTATTGCTATAATATGCACAACATCAACTCAAATCACCTACAAATCATTTATTTCAGCAGAAAACCCCGAAATTCCGGTCAAACCGGCCATTCTAGGCAAGCCCACCCACGAAGACGCAGCAAAGCAAAAACGCCTACTCGAGTAGGCGTTACTCGTGGCCACCCCCGCCGCAGCCGCCGCCGCACGTGAAAACGCACACGACCGCCGCACGTAGCCGCACGCCGCACAACTCGTGGCCGGGACCCCCCACGAAGACGCTGCCGCACGCCGCACGCCGCACAACTCGTGGCCGTAGCATAAATACTCAGAGCGCCGAATTCGTAATTTAGTCTACACCGAACTAGTGAAAGTGCGACGTTTACTGGACTAAATCCGCCGCGCGTCCGACAAAATTTAATCCAAGGCTCTCGCAGCGATTTGGACTAAATCGGACTAGATCGTCCGACAAAAATGGACGCACCATATTTTGCGATACTCAGTCTCAAAGCGAAACTCATGAACTTTTAAATTTTCACGGTTGAGGAAGAATGTCGCAAGGTTTTTTGAAAGCGTGCGTTCGTTTTTTGTCACCTTAGCCAATCGCCGCAGACAATCGCTTATTATCAACAACAAAAACAAGGGACGTCTACGCTCGGACACCCTGCATGTCGCCGGAGAATCTCGAGAAGCTGTTGTTCCTGAAGTGTAAGATTCCATTGGAAGGATTTGAGATCATATAATCCGGCATTGTTTCTTACTGTCACTAGTTGTTATTTAAATTTGGATGACTTGTGGTGTTTCGGCTCACAGTATCGCGTATCGTATCGCAATTTTTGAAAATCGTGTCGCGCATCGCAAAAAATATCGCAAAAGCACAGCCCTGGGCCGGAGGCTACGTGGATTTTAGGTCCAATTCTGGGGACGCCTTCAATCTTGATTCAAATTAGCGAACGCGGTCTTCTGGTTCAAACAGGTTGAGACGCGAGGCTCTTATTAAATGCGCCGTTAACAACAACAAACAGGAACCGTATCATAAGGTAGCATGAATAGCGAATAAGGCCATCAATAAATTAAAACTACACAAGAACAGAACTAAAAGAGTTACAGCTCGCTGTGCTCTTCCTCGACTTTGGTTTCGTCTTCCGCGGCTTCAGCTTCCTCCTCTTCGGGGGTTTCTTCGATTTCAGCTTCCTCTTCGGCCTGCTCTTCAAGGCTGAGATCGAGGGACTTACGAAGAACCTGAAACAATTTCCAATAATCAGCTGAATCGTAAATACGCTAACTTACAGATTCAATACGCTCGGCAAATCCAACTTGGTCCTGAAGACTGAATCCGGAACGGAGAGTGGCAGTTTCGAAAAGAAGCTGGGCGGTGCTCTTGGCGACCTCATCTTCCTTGTCGGCTTCCACACGACGGAGAAGCTCCTTCACGACTGGGTGACGAGGGTTGATTTCGAAGGTCTTCTTCTGGTTAGCGTAGAAGTCATGAGTGGCATCGTTGGCCTTAGCATACGCCTGAGACTTCATGATGCGCTCCATGTTTCCGGACCATCCGTAAGAGCTGGCGATGAGGGCAGAAGGAGAGGTGGTGAGACGCTGGGAAACAACAGCCTTCTCAATCCTATCCTTGAGGGCGCTTTCCTTTAGCCACTGGGTGAGGGGCTCGAAGGTCTTCACGAGCTGTTCCTGGACTTCCTTGGCCTTCTCTCCATCGTCGATGTTGAGACCTTCCTTGGCAACGTTCTGGAACTTCTTTCCGTCAAACTCGGGCATGGCCTGGATGCAGTACTCGTCGACGGGCTCGGTGAGGTAAAGCACTTCATATCCCTTCTTGAGAAGACGCTCAACGAATGGCGAGGCCTCAACCTCTTTACGGGAAGTTCCGGCAACGTAGAAGATGCTCTCCTGCTTTTCCTTCATGCGCTCGACGTATGCGGACAGGGAAGTCTGCTTCTCGGTGTCGTTGGAGCTGAAAAATCGAAGCAACTTGGAAAGACGGTTGCGGTTCGAGCTGTCTTCCATGACTCCAAGCTTGATGTTAGTGCTGAACTCTTTCCAGAACTCTTCGTACTGATCGGCGTCGATCTTTTTCAACATGTCGAGAACCTTGCGGACAAGCTTCTTCTTGATGACCTTGAGGAGTTTGTGTTGCTGGAGGTTTTCGCGAGAGACGTTGAGAGGGAGGTCGTCACTGTCGACGATACCACGGATGAAGGACAGGTACTTGGGCATCATATCGTGGAAGTCGTCGGTGATGAACACGCGGCGAACGTAGAGCTGAAACACCATTTACGTTAAAGAGATGCTCGTGAGAAGCAGTAATCTACCTTGATGTTCTCGGTAACCTTTCCGTAGTTCTGGAACATGTCATTGGGAGACTTCTTGGGAACGTAGAGAATGGACTTGAAGGTGACTTCTCCTTCAGCAGTGAAGTGGACGTGGGAAAGGGGCTTCTCGGAGTCCTTGGTGATGCTCTTGTAGAACTCGTCGTACTCGTCAGATTCGACTTCAGAGGCCTTGCGCATCCAGATGGGCTTGACGTTGTTGACGCGTTCCCAATCCCAAACGGTCTTCTCAATCTTCTTGGTCTTGGGCTTGTCCTCCTTCTCTTCCTCAACCTGTCCGTCTTCAGAAGCGGCCTCGGGAGTGGCGTCCTCAATAGGTTCTTCGACGGTTTCTGTCTTCGATTCCCACAGGTAGATGTTGAAGTTGATGAACTGGCTATACTTGTGGACGAGGTTTTTGAGGGTTTCGGGCTCAAGGAAGTCATGGGCTTCTTCCTTCAGGTGAAGAGTGATCTGTGAACCGCGCTTAAGGGTAGGTCCACGAGGATCTTCAACAATGGAGTACGAAGCTGAGTCGGATTCCCAGATGTACTGCTTGTCATCGTTGTGCTTTGTAGTGACGACGACACGGTCGGCAACGAGGAAGGCCGAGTAGAAGCCAACGCCGAATTGACCAATGAGATCTTGCTGGTCAGCACCGTTCGAAGAGCTGTCCAAGATCTTTGACAGGAACTCGGAAGTTCCGGAGCGAGCGATGGTTCCAAGGTTGTTCATCAGATCCTGGCGGGTCATACCCACGCCGGTATCGATGATGTGAAGCATGTGGTTCTCACGGTCGGCCTTGATGCGGATAGAAAGCTCATCAGTGGCACTGAGGGCTTCAGGATCAGTGAGGGAGATGAGACGGATCTTGTCGAGAGCATCGGAAGCGTTGGAGATGAGTTCACGAAGGAAGATTTCCTTGTTTCGGTACAACGAGTTGATGATCAACTTCATCATGCGGTTGACTTCGGCTTGGAATTCGTGCTTCTCCGCCTTGTTCCTCAGCTCCTTCATCTGTGCCACGGAGAGTCCGTCAAGTTTGATCGCTTCTTCTTCCCTGTAACGATGGAAGGGTCAAGGCAAATAAAGGGGGATAAGCAAACAGGAAGTCATTTTTGTTGTTTGTACAAAAGAGAATCTGGACGGGTCAATCAATTCGCCGACTCTGAGCAAACATTCTTCAACGAGGTCGCCGCTTAGTGCGAGGAATGTAAAGAAACGCACCTTTGGATAACCTCATCGTCCGTCTTCGATCCTTGGCTGGTCTTCCCAATACTTTCTTTAACAGTCGGTGACACCTCGTCGATGTCATCTTCGGCGTGCACCTTATAGCATGGCGAAAGAGCTAAAAATGACCAAAATTATAAGAAATAATAGATTAGAAACAGGAAAAAAACCCATCTCCAGCGTTTCAAAATTTGGGAACAAAAAACTGTCGCTGCTGAAACTTTTCGCAACAATGCATCCCTATGCAAATCCTGTCGAAATTTCAGAACTTTTATTAACGCGCGTTTCTTTTATTAGGTCGTGACATTTTTTTCAACAGCCGGATTGATGGCTGCAGCCAGCTGACTGGACGCACACGCAATGTGAATGTGCAACTCCGCTAAAATTAAGAATTTTTTGACCAACCATGTTAGCCCGGGCTCGAAGTTGGACGCTGAGGCAATAAATTGCACCCAACAGCACTGCGGAGCGCCGCCGCTGCCAGAAGATGTGAGGGGCAGTGGGAGATAGGCGAAGGAACTTACCGAAAATCGCAAGAACGGTGACAAGACCGATCAGAACGGTCGTGCGGGCCATGTCGGAGAGACTCCTCGATGAGTGACTAACCAATAATGGGACGTCGAGTCAAGCTGAGGAAAGGACACGCGGATGACCAGGGAAACTCCGCCCCACGCTTTGCAGCCAATCACGAGCAGACAACGCCAGTGACGACGTCACGGCAAATGTCCGGCGGGAGCACTGGGTAACTTCTACCGTTCGGCAAAAATCCAACGTGGACGTCGGCCGCTTCCTGCGAGGCTTAGATATTCGCGACTCGGCGAGCATTCGCACTGCCGAGTTCCATGATACACGTGTCGCATGGCTTTTTTGGTTCGTTTCGAATTATTGACGTGGCACTGGAGTGCGCCTTATTCTGTGCCACTCGTTCACTTCTCGGGTTAGGTTTGAGCGTGCGCATGGGTGCTTCGCTCGCCGCTCCCCGCGCGATCAGCTGATCGTCTTCGGGTGATCGCCGCCTTTCACACATGATCGCCTACCTCAGTTGGGACATGGGGCCTCGTTTTCTCTGTGACCGATATTCGGCGAAATTAGACATTTTGTGGATTCCCGTATTTTCTAGTGCAGACGCAAGACCGACGGGCATAGCAACCGCCTTAGCAATCAATGCTGGCCATAAGATTTTCTGGCAAGAGTGGCCACCCGCAGGGCATGTCTTTTGTTCCATATTTTCATCTCTTTCATCTCTCCGTTGTTAGATAAAACTTGTGGGGAAATTCGAAGTTTTTATGGTTGTGTTCAACGCTTTACTTTCTATGCGTAAGTTCAAACGTTGTAGCACTTCGGCATACTCGCTCGGTATTTTTCCCGTTATTTGTGTTCCTGCACATGTTACCAATCTACTTTCCAATTTCAGGGTAGTTAAAAAGATGGCTGACGTAGTGTCGAGCACTCCAGTTCCTCCGGTTGAGGCTCCAGCAAATGGAAATGTCACTTTCACAGAAGTCGAACAGGTCACAGCTTACAGCTCCTTGTACGGGATGGCTATCCTGTGTCTAATCGTCGGAAGCGTCCGCTCACTTCAGTTCGTTCGGCGCCATGTCACCAAAAACAGGGGCATTGAAGCTTCGTTGTCTACTCGGGAAGCAATGAGGTTCCCCTTCACCGCCAGCGCAGTTCTCTTCTCCTTGTACTGCGTGTTCAAGTAGGTGTGCATTTGCCAAAACAACATTAATGATCTAATTTCCAGCTTCTCGAAAGTTTTCAACTTTGTTTCGGTGTACCTCCCTCCGAAGATTGTCGACATGGTTCACGCTTGGAACACCACTAAGGCTGATCCCGAAAACGTCACTGAGGCTATCCAGAACGTCACCGGAGTTAAGGCCATCCTCAAGCAGGCTCTTGTCTACATGCCGACGATTAACAAAGCCAACGCCCTTCACTTCTTGCTGCTGCTACTCTGCTGGGAAGGTTGTGTCGCCTTGGCAGCCATCTTAAAGCCACTGTTCCAAATCGTTCTCCGTCGCCTGCCCATCGGAAACCGTCAGCCCCGTCTTAACATTCCTTACCTGATCTCCATCAAGAGTGGCAAGAAGGAAATGGACGAAGGTGCTATCGAAGACGCCAAGAAGGACGACACTGTTTGTGGACTTTTGCGACTACAGCTTTAATAACGTTGTGCCATTCAGGAATACATGCTCAAGATCGAGTTCGACTCTCACGATGTCATCTGCATCCTTATCTGCCTCTCCGTCGGAATCTCTCACTTGTATCAACGTCACTGGATCACTAACAACTTCCTCGGTGTTGCCTTTTCGATCTATGGAATTGAGAACCTCCATCTCAGCAGTTTCAAGGTGGGGTTGAAATCTCACAATCTTGTTAGAGCTTCTCAATGAGTTAAATATTCAGGCTGGAACCATTCTTCTGGCTGGACTTTTCGTGTACGACGTTTTCTGGGTCTTCGCCACTGAAGTCATGACTTCCGTCGCCAAGGGAATCGACGCGCCGATTCTTCTGCAGTTCCCCCTTGACATCTATCGCAATGGATGGTTGGAAGCCAACCGCTACGCCATGCTCGGTAGTACTTGTTCAAGTATCGTAACTCACGTTTTGATTTTAGGACTTGGAGACATCGTCATCCCTGGAATCTTCGTCGCTCTTTTGCTGCGTTTCGACAACCGCGTTAACCAGAAGTCCGGTGGAAAGCAACAGAACCAAAAGTCGCGCTACTACTTCTACATCACCATGTTCGCTTACGCTTTTGGACTCCTTGTGACCATGGGCGTCATGCATTACTTCAAGGCTGCCCAGCCCGCTCTGCTCTATCTGGTACCCTCGTGCGTGCTCTGCCCATTGATCGTGGCTTGGTTCCATGGTGAGCACAAGGAGCTCTGGAACTACAGCGAGGAGACTCTTACGGACAATTACAAGAATGAGAAGAAAAAGAAGGCCGCTAATAACTATTTATTTATTTAAAGTAAATATCCGTTGTTGTGGTGCTGTCGTCCCGAACGTTTGCACTTTAAACTTGGCCTAAATATGCAGTATTCCGTGTGATTCTCTAATTTTGGTGTGCTAAGAAGGTTTATCGAGAGTCGGACAAGAGGAGACAATGAAGTAGTGCAAAAAATCCATTGTGCTACTGTTCACATCGATCCGTTAGAAATTAATCAGTTCTTTCCAAATGACCTCGTGGCATAAACGTACAAAATAATAAGGTCACTGCGGCTCATCGTGAATACATTAAGACCTTAGGAGTTATCTATCTGCCTTTTTGTAGAATCATGCGAATTTTGAATATACTGAATCTGAGCTTATATGGCACTAGAAGGCTATTATCGGGGTAGAAGATTCTATAGCATCGTCCACAAAGCTTTCACCTCGATCCTAACCAACAGCGGTAAAAGCGGTCCCCTACTCTAAATGAATCTCTTTCCACTGAGATCGTCCAAAGTGACGTTCAATTACAACTCTCGACAAGAGGAATGCGCTTATGATGGGTTTCTTTCCCCTGAGCTCATCCCCTCGATAATGCGCACGGCGGAAGCCATCAACTAATATTATTAACACATTTTCTTAATGTACGACGAACAGGAAAGGCTTCGACTAACGAAAGGAGATGAGATTTGACGTGTTCGAAACGAGTGTGTTTACTTAATATGGGATAATTTGGAAAGAAGCCAAAAGTTGGTTAGCAGAAAATGGATGTCTTGTGAGTCTCACTCCATGAAGTCAGAGAAATAACAGAAAAGCATCCTTTATTTCGTGAAACCATCAACTCTCACTCTCATTCTTAACAATCCAATACCTTAATCAATAGGAATAATTTAAGACGTCAACAACAATCAACGAATGTTATATCTTCAGTTAACAGAAACAAAAAAACAAATCCATAACAATCTCTCAATCTCAACAATAACAAGAGTATATCACTTAAAAATATGAAGAACACCAGTATTTAGAAACCGCGTTGACCCCGAATTTTGCTAAACAGATCATCCATGGAGCGATCCAATTCTTTTCCTTTGAGCGTGGACAGTGAGTGGCTAACACGTTGAACGTAATCTTCTGGGATAAACGTGGAGAGGCACGAATCGAATCTATCCGGAATCATGTTCCTGATCGTCTGCAGAAGAGCTATTGCTTCATGCTCAACGAGCACACACTGTGGGTCTGACGCGACGTAGGTCGCACATAGTGGCAGCTAAAATTTTCATTTTTCATTCAACTGAAAATACGACAACAATACCTTCAGCGCAGCTTCCATCGCCTTGAACCACACCGAGTTAATAATCACTTCATTCTGTCCATACGTAACGAACAACTTGTTCAAAATGGCGAGAGCGACTTTCTGCTGGACGGGATCTGGATCCACTGTTCCTTGATACACTGAGCTGACGAACATCTGCAACAATTCCACCCCTAAACATCAAGTGTTTTCATGTTAAAATACCGTATTTGTGAACATGTGCTTTACTTACCTCCATTCGACACCAACTCGAGGACTTTGTTGGAAATGATGGATTGGCAAAATTGCAAGTAGTTCCGCTTGAAATAGCACAAGCTACGCGTTTCAACTTCATCGTTTGGATCGGTTCGTGTTTCCAGAAGAGCGAGAATCAGTTGCAACAGAGTGGTCATGTTGATGCCAACACCAATGATCTTTTGCTGAAAAGGTTGGTTATTAGGCGCTATATGTATCAAGGTGGTTCACCTTATACTTCGTGAAAATCTGCTGAGCGAGAATGAGAAAATCTGACATGGCTTTGACAGTACGCGCAACCATAACAAATTTATGGAACAGCTCCGGCAAAACAGGGATAAGCTGATCATCTAGACAGATAACCATGCGGTGCAGATATTGGCGAAGAGTGTCCAGGAGAATTTCCGCGTTGTCAACCGTGAGGGCGTTGAGGTAGGTCTAAAACATGGGTTCAACTACAGTATAATTGGAAATAGCCCCACAGTCATGAGGAACACAAATGCCTCAGTGCAATTGCAGGAATCCATGCTGTTCTGCGCGCTGAAAGCCTTTGTAATTCTACTACTGTAGCTGATCGTGTTCTGCAATTGTCCAATAAGCAGTTCACGTTTCTCCTGATTGGCGGCAGGTGTAGCCTCAATTTCCGAGACAGTAGCTGAGAATTTGGATACCAGCGTAGAAGCAAGATCTTTCATGTACTGCTCCTTTTCTGCCGGGGTAAGGGCTCCATTAACGATCAACGTTGCGGTACATTCAAAGATGAACGCCTGTTCGTCCGAAGAAAGCATTGCGCTATGGTTAGGATCCACACCCAACAAGGGGATAAGACGATGAATAATGTTGCCGACATGTGGACCTAAGAACGCTTTGTGCGTTTTGACAAATCGACAGAAAAGGTAGACCACACGAGCACGGACCTTTTCATCGGCATGACAAATTCCGCGATCGTCGAGGTAACAGTGCTGAATAAAAAAGTCATAAGTGAAATAAGGTAATGACCACATACCACAAGATTGCTGAGAGCTTCCACATCATTACCCACAATCTTATCATAACGGGAACCGATTTCAAAAAATTGAACATTGATAGTTGCAATACGCCGAGCGGCAATACTGCTTTTCAACACCTATATCATAAATCGTTCAACTTAATTTCCCAAATGTCAACTTACCATCAGCACCATGAACGTGATAGTTGGGTTGTCTGCGCGCAGATAGCTCACCTATAACAATACATTGTAAGATGGTCGCCAAAAAAACGTCTTACGGAAAGGAAGTCCGTAAGATGGAACACTAGAGAAACGGTTGTCTCCAATTGCCTCACAGACGCACTTTCGCAATTGCTGCAAACTTGGCTAGCAATCGCATGAATTTTAGTGATGATCGGGCTGGGATCGATGGCTCCAATGGAGTACATGATGCCTCGCAGATCCTTCCGGAAGTCCGTGAACTTATCTTCACATTCGCCGGTTCCACCAACCTCGAGGTCTTCAGGGAAAGACCAGTGGCGTATGCAGGCGACAATAAGAGCGTCGAGGAATTCACGTTTCAAGTTGAGCACATCGTTATTGTTCGAGGCTTTCAGCAAATCCACGTAATCCTTCAGGAAATCGACCACTGTCTCTCCACACTCTTGGTCCTCATGACAAAAGCACTCCATCGCCTTTGGAATGAGATGTTCGATATTCTGATAACAAGCAGAAAGTAGCTTCTCATTTTCCTTCGGGATCCTGGAATGGAGATTTGCATTACGCACGATAAATCAATCGTAGATTTCAACACCGGATTAAATGTAGGTCAAATCTATTTTCGCAGTTCTATCCATTGTCGTCTTGCAGCACAAATCGTGTTCACTCATGCTTCTACGCCTATTATTCTCTTTCTATCCAATCCTTTTACTGATTTTTGCTCAAGAAACAAAAAATGTTTGGACCTCGGAAATCGCTTGTCTCTCTCTAATCTGCGACAGTGGAAAACATTGCGAACTCATCGAAGAAGTTGCTCAATGTGTGAGCGACTCGAATACCGTTCTGGCCGTTCGTACTTCTCGAGTGATGTCAACCACAGCATCGTCCACAACTGTGAAATCGCGCAAACATCGGCCAACTTATTGCGACTCCCCTCCCGTTACAGGGAACTGCTCAAAAAGCCTCATCCGGTGGTTCTACGACCCAGAAGCTAATGAATGTCAGCGATTTAGCTATAGTGGTTGTGGAAATCAGAACAACTTCATTTCCCGGTCAAGTTGTTTGCACGTATGCCAGAAATAAAATTTTTAACACTTACTTGTTGAAACACTCAATCATACATGAACCCAAATTGCTGATCAGATTGGCCGTTCTCCTAGTCTTCTCGTAATCCTGAAGTAAGATAGAACATTCAACATAATGAAAATCACGGCATACCTCAGAAACGTCCAAAAGGTGTTTTTGAGCAAACATATGCTCGAACGCACTGACAAGAGCCATCTTCTTTTCCACATCCATGCCCTTGTAGAGTATTCCGGCGACAGCATCCAAAGCATCTTCCATAGTAGCAGACTTGTCCAAATTATCTATGATAAGTGTGATCATAGCGTCGTTGGCGACGAGTTCCAGGTCAATCCAGTCGATGTACTTCGAAATCGCTTGCAAGCAAAGACCTTTCGTTACGTCATCGCAAACTTGAAGAATTTCGTGCCAAGCTTGGGCCACATCTTGTATGCACAGCTCGCGCATCGCGTCTTTTATACGCGTGTTTCGATCCAGGAGGCTCTGAGACCGCGAGATCTCGCGATCCACGACTTCTTTGTCGATCTCAATAAGAGTTCGCAAAAAGAACTGCGCCTTGTTGTTGTCCAGCTGTTCCAGGAAAACTTCTTGCATGAACCGGGGCCATCGATCCGGGAAATCTTCCGCAAATACCAAAGAGAAAATGTGGGCCATTTTCTTGGCGATGACAAAGGGCTGTGAGGCCGTGGAGTTTGCGATCACAGTCATCCAGTTCGACATCAGATGGCGTACATGAGATGTGATATTGATATCCATGTTGCCCTTGTAATTCTTCACTATGAATTGCTCGACAACTTGCAGGAGAAAGAAATGCTCTTGGACATTTCTAAACGAAATATAGCATCAGTTTAAGAGAAATAGCCAAACCCTCTTACCTGAAATTGCCTTCAACGATGTCAGTCAGGCACTGGCTCCATCCTTGAGGATCTTGCTTCAATTCTTCGAAGTAGTGATAAGCCTGGAACATTTTACATAAAACGAAATGATTGATATCAACACAGTACCTGGCTCTGAGAGGAAGGGTCAGAGAGAAAGTTCGATGCATGCTTGCCGAGCCTGTTCATCCTGAAACGCACCATAAAATACTTAATCTTCAAAGTCAGTACCTTCAAGTTAACCTCGCGAATCCCTTCGCACAAAAGAAGTGAAATAACAAATAAGAAACACAGAAAGTTATGACCGTTGACTTTTTCCCATGTGAAAGTGGCGTATTTAAATTTCCATCACTTGAGGGCAAGAATCCCTGAATGACAAACGCAAATAAATAACAAGACCAGTCCAAATCCACTCACCAAATGAGTGCAATAACGAAATCAACACGCGATATAAGTCTTAATGCTGATAACAACGTGATTACGGGACACGTGCAACTTTACAAATCTTGACGAAATTAAAGCAATTTAAAGCAATCGCCAAGAAACAAAAATCAACGAATAAGTATCCGGCTGATTTTTAAGATTTTGTTCCCTATTCGCCCGAGAATGTTATAAAAGACGGTTTCCCTGCTGCAGCCACGCGAATTTCTACGACAATTCAGACGAAACGCGCGCCTCATGAATCTATTCAAAATTTCAAATGCCACACATGCGCTAAATCGCGCTAGGAAACGCTTTTGGAATAATAACTTCGATTATTAGCGGCGCGATACGAGCGCGAAGGTGCATGGAGCAGATACCAGTAATTACGTAAAGGAATTCCAAAATTCAGTAACCTGCATTGTTCGGAAACATTGAGTAATTTGAATAGAGCGACACAACCTGACAACAGCGCTTTGTGGCTGACACTGTTTAGACACCTTAGAGCAATGCGAACAAAAAATGAAATGGCATCTTCAGAAGGAACAATGAGTTCCTTTATTTACCCAAATTCAGCAGCTCCCTGTATTTCCGGAGCGTCTAGTTGCGGTAAAAAAACGCAACGAATCCCTGAGGTGAAAATTAGCATTTTTGAAATGCTTTCCAAACTGGAAACAAAAGGGCCCATACGAATGCCCCACACGACCTTAACACTTCGTGCATGAAAGTTTGAACTTTACAAGGGTCTCAACACGACGCGACCTCCAAACCGACTCGGCCCAACTATACTGTGCAAGGTCGGCGTTGCAGTGGGGTCGAGCAAGAAGCTTGGAAGGGAGCCAACTTTAAAATGTTCGCGTCCTTCTGCGCTTTGCCGGCGACGTCACCTACGGTAGCCGTGTCAGTCTTTCACTCTTCCCTGTGCTACGTAATCGACTGCGGTCGTGAATCTTCTTGCACCCAGATGGGAGATATGGTCTCGAAGGCAGAGCCACGGCTTCGACGAACAGTTCTTAGGTTTTCGCACACGGGAAAATTCGAAATTTCGCTCCATCAAGTTTCTCAATTCCGGCAACGTCGTTTTGGTTGAAATTTCGTTAATTTATGCAGAAGCGATCACAAAATTGTATTCTTTATTGCTATCCCCGATCGATTTCAGCTTTGCTGTCACCGTGAGACGCTTTTTCCGTATTTTCGCGCGTTCCGTGACCACTTCAACCCGCGGTCTGTATTTGAGCAATGCGACCGTGAGCCATCTGAAATGCGAATTTTGCATTTCTAAACGTGGCTTACCCCATCTTTCTTTCTAACTCTTGACGTATTCCAGGCTTTGCCGTTCGCAGTATCCGCTCGTGTCGATAGCGTCTTGCGATTTTTATCGAAGCATTCTGTTTTGCTGACAGAATTCGTTCATCTTCGCTCCACTAGAAACTCTCGTTTGGGAAATTCGCACCACTGAACTGAAAATGTCTAGCGATGACCAATCCGATCGCCAAGTAGGTCTACTTCGACGTCCCCCTGTAGCCTTAATTTTTAGTGTCCGCTTTGCATGGAAGCACTCGAGTTAGATGATTTGAACTTCTTCCCATGCAAGTGTGAGTACCAGGTATGTTGCGTTCAACGATTTGAATTGAAGAATGAGGTCTTGTAGATCTGCTGGTTCTGTTGGCATCGAATTCGCACCGACGAAAACGGACTGTGCCCGGCATGCCGACAACCTTACACGGAAGAACCGGAGTTCCAAGCTCCGAGTTCAGAGGATGTCATGAAAAACAAGGAGAAGCGGCTGAAAACGCAGCAAGGGAAGAACAAGAAAATGAGTGCGGAAGCGAAGAAGCACCTTGCGGCTTACCGAGTGCTGCAGAAGAATCTGCTCTACGTGGTCGGACTACCAACTCGCTGCGCGGAGATGGACATGCGGAAGAGCGACTTCTTTCAACGCTTTGGGAAGGTCGTGAAGTCGGCGACTTCAGTAAGCGGCACCGGAACCCTGAACGCGTGTTCAGCCTATATCACGTACAACAAGGACGAAGAGGCGTTAAGGGCGATCCAGGTATAATTGTAATCTTAAAATTTTATGTTGATGGGTTCGGTTGCAGGCCGTGAACAACTCCGTTATGGAGGGAAGGCAATTGAAGGCATCTCTTGGAACAACGAAATACTGTTCTAGTTTCTTGAGAAATTCCAACTGTCAGAAACCGGTTAGCTCGGACCTCAACTAGCTTAATTGAAGCTGTGTTGGTTTCAGGACTGCATGTATCTGCACGAAATAGCGGATTTGGAAGTGAGTTTCACCAAGGAGGACATGCACGCTGGAAAGCATGCTGAATACGAGCGGAAATTGTTGGAAGAATTCTCGAAAAGTTCAGCTCAGCAGGGAACAACGGTTTCAGTGGGATCGTCGTTCGAGAGGAAAGAGTAAGAATGACTTACGCCGATCGGAATATACGGCATTGTTTCTTTCAGTATCACGGCATTCTCGAATGCCCACTTCCCTACTATTGCTGAAATTAAGAAACAGCAGCAGCAAACTTCGACATCGTCTCCAACACCGCCAAAAGCGTTATCGCTGGAAAGAGAAGAAATGTCCACCGAAGAAAACGCGGAACAGGAACAGAACGGCGTGCAAAGTGAACAAGACCAGGAGGTCGCGGAAATTCTGAAGGAACCCTTACCGTCCAGCAATGGAACTCCGTCATCTCAGAATTCGATCTCGCCAAGCGAATTGGAGAATGAGGTACTTATTTGACCACACTAACCAGTAGGACAAGTTGGTTTTAGACGAACGGCTTCTCTATTGTCAGACCAGAAACTCCAACTGCCTTTGACGATAAAGAAGAGCAAGAGCTTCCAGAAGACGAATCGACCAACGTTACTGAAGAAATGCGCGACGAACCATTGCAATCCGAAGAGGACATTGGAATTCAATTGGCGAAGACCATATCCGACATCCTGCAGCCACCCCAGTTCATCGAATCTGCTCCGACGGCTGACGAGGTCAGGCAAGCGTGCAGATCACCACCTGGATTCTCCCGGAGAACCACTCCCTCTGTGCACAGCGAGATCAGCTCGAAGGAAGAGAATGTCAAGTTTCCTGTCAACCTTCCACCCCCTCCCGGTTTACTCCCACCTACTCTGGGGCTGCAGCCATCCAACGCCGGTTCTTCGATCTTGGGCATGTTGCAAAAGAGGACAGAACCAGTTCCTCCTCCACAGACGGCGCCTTCTTCCAACTGGCACAGCATGTTTGGATTTGCGTCCAATTTGGGTCAAGATCAAAGGAAGCAAAGGGTTGCTAATGATGACGACTTAGGATTTGATCCTTTCCATGAATCCACCAAAGGCTTGGCGGCTCTGGTCGCACTGGAAACCGGAAAAGAGTGTGTGGTTCAAGTGATATTTGCCATTATTCATATTTGTCTAGGATGAAGCAAAATGATTCCGCTGCACTTGAGCGCCACCATCAGCGTCCTTTGCAGCAGTCTCAACCCCAAGCTCAACCACAGTCTCAGCAAAAACCAGTCGGGGTGCCTCCAGGATTTGGAGCTTCGAGCAATGCAAATAGCAAATGGGGATTCGGCGATCAGGACTCCCTGTACCATTCTGCGCCGCGGCATTCCCAACAACTGAGGCCACAGTTCCCCGAGAACCTCGGATTGCTGGCAGACATTTTTAACTCTGTGGGAACAAATCAACATGGTAACCATAGTCAAACATATTTGTGACCATTAATCTGTCTCAGGCAAAAACTCTCAAACGATTGGAGATCGGCTGCGTCAGCACAACCACGGAAGCTTATTCGAGAATGCGGGGTCCCGTTACAGGTCCCACCAGCCTGGATATCCCGAAAACCGTCCCGAAGTGGGGCCATCGAACCGTCATCACATGATGTACGGAGAGAACTTCAACGAGAACCGTGCTCGAGGAGACCACATGAACTTTTACAACGAGGACCGCCACAGAAACATGACGAATTTCCACGACTTCAATCAACCGAGACAGCACCAGCGCGGAGTCGCGCCACCTCCAGGCTTCGACAGCTCTCGTCACCAGCAGCCATGTTGGCCCGGAAACCACGCTCCATCAAATCTTTCTCGATTCAACGACCTTCTCGGGCATGGGGACAGATCGTCGTCAGGCTTCGACAGACCAGATTTCACGAAAACGGCTGAATCCCAGGCAGGACTGAGGGCGCTGCTTCCTAATGTCAACGTGCGCTTCCTAGAAACCTCAGGTGAGTGATCGCTTGAAGGACGCGTGTTCAAGGAACTCTTTGCAGACGATGCTCCATCGCTGGGACACTACCATAATATTTTCGACCGTCCGGAACGGCCTCACCAGGCATCTTCGATGCACCCGTTCTCTCATTCGAACACTCAAACTCAACAATCCAACCACAACGCCTATGGCAGAGCTTCTCCAAAGCTGGGTACCAATGCGAATCAATACTTTAATACGGGTCAGAATGCAAGTAATCAGTGGTTGCCACCCCCTCCTGGTTTTCAGCCGATTTCTCGGCACTGATGGCCAGTCTTTCGGGGGCTACGTGGCGACTTTGTCATTTCATGGCGTTTTCGGACTTTTAAGTTCGCACTAGATTCTTTCATGGTTTGATTGTTTCTCACGTAACGGAATGTATCATAAATGAGGGAACTGAATATAACACTCGATGGTCTGCACTCGGTCAACGTTCTTATCTCCTCGTATCACAGCACGAACACTCTAAGGTTGCTACGAAGCCTGGTCACTTTAGTGAATCAAAGGTGAAAGTCATTTCAGCACAGAAACGGAAGACGTGTAGCGTGGCCGCGATGCGGAAATGAATAGCAAAACCACGTTGCGCGTTGATTATCGATGGAAAAAGTGTTTTCTCCAATAGGAATGAGCAACTTTGTAAAACGTTAATTTTGCAATGTGGACAATCTAGTGCCTCGAAACGGAAGCCTGTTTCTGTGTTAAAATAATTTCGATCCCCGGAGCGCCAAATTATCAAATGGAGAAAAGTTCTGAAGTTGGGAAGAGGGCAAGAAGTTCCGATGGGTGAGTTTCACGATGCTTTTGTCTGATCAAACTTGTTTTCTGTTGAAACGTAATAAGTGGGCAGTTGCTAAACAATTTATTTGTCACATAAAATATTTGTAACCCCGTATAAGTGAGTCATTTCTGAGGACCTCGTCAACAAATTGGATTGAGCGAAACCTCACCTTCAACTGCAAAAAACAGTGAAAAATCATTCAAACTGAATATAATCTGCGAATATTCACATTGCGAGAGAACTAGAAGGTGAGAGATGTCTTGTGGAGGAGAGAAGCATTAGTCGTCGCGGCCTTTTCGGCTGCGCCACTTCATAAACTTCTCTTCGCCCAGCGCTTTCCGGAAGTGTTCGTCGACTGAGAGACTTTAGATCAGAAATGTCCAAACGAGGATGCTTACTTTCGTCGGAGTCGCTGCGGCCGCTGTTTGAGCGGACTACGGTACTCACGGGTCCGCTCGGGGAGAACCCTTGGATGTTAAGGGACGGCGACGGAGCGGTGGGTCTGCGGAGTGCCGAGCTAACCAGCCTTGTATCAAGTGGAGATGCCGCGGATGTGAACGTCGGACGTATGCTTGTGGCGGACGAGTGCTTCGATGGTTGTCGGCGGGGCCATTTTCCGCTCAGAGAACGGCGGAAGTGTTCCGAGACGTCGGACTCAGGAGACGAGCGGGAGGTCACCGACGACGCACTCCGTTTCATTTCGATGTTCTTCCGCACTGAACGGACGCTAATCATGCAGTAATGGGGCGGTACTTACCGTACGTAGTGTTTCGAATTACGGTGGGCCTAAGCAGAGGAACGCCTGATGTAGACGCGTTGTTCAGCAGTTCTGGAGGGTTCAACGAGACTGGACGTTTCATGGACAAGTCGAGAGGCTGAAATGGTTTTTGGAATATAGAAAAAACACTGGGAGTCAAAGTTCAGCCACGACTTTTCAAAAGCTCTTTATAATTGCAAACATTTTCCAAATTGAGCAAACAAACGCTCACCTGATCCTGACCGTCTTCGGCGGTTTCTGGATCAACATCTGCCTCCACTTCCACGCTGGGTGTGCTGCTCAATTGACCCAGGCACAAGTGGTTTGCAATTTCCAAATGCTGCTCGGGCGAGGTAGCGATTTTCAGATCGACTACATTACGGCGAAGATAATTGACACTATTGTCGAGACTGCTGACAGCCACGTTATAGGACGGCGGGGGCAAGATGTTCAGTTCGCAGCGTGACCTTTCCACAAACAGCGACGGCGGAGGCGCTGCTCGGACGGTCGAATGGAACGCGGACGGGTTCGAGCCGAACATGGTTAAAGTTTCCTTCTGGCAAATTTATGAATCGACGGTCAACAAGAGACTCGTTGCAGCTACTATCTTTTTTGCTTATCTGAAATGTAGCCACAATCAGAAGTCGCAGCAGCGGCGGACGCAACAAGTAACGTTAGTGATAATACGTGAGTCGGTGATACGAGGGCAGAGATAAAGGGGACGCGTGTGGCCGGGAGCGGAGTCAACTTGGCTCAGACAGATCGGGGCAGATCGCTTTGGGTTGGGGTATCATCGAACTTATCAAAGGAGGCGAGGGGAAAACAGGCGAGGAATTGAGGAAACGATGAGAGTGGGTGGGGAACGATGAAAGTGACGCCATTCGGTCAGATCGTTGTTGACAACTCGCGTACGGTTGGCGCGAACAAAGCAGCGAATAACGGCGAGGATGTCCGAGGCAGGCGATCCCGCGGGAAGCGGCGCAATTTGCATTTGGCAACCATTTTGTGC
Source organism: Steinernema carpocapsae (assembly GCA_000757645.3). Classification (NCBI taxonomy): domain Eukaryota; kingdom Metazoa; phylum Nematoda; class Chromadorea; order Rhabditida; family Steinernematidae; genus Steinernema; species Steinernema carpocapsae. Next base: position 13,961,155 of record CM016762.1, read on the forward strand.
AGGCTGCCCACAACCGTCTCTGGCAACAGGAACACGGACTACCGCACAGTCGCATTTATCGTATAAGGCGAAAGACGCAAGAACGGTTGCTGCGGCTTCTTGACGGAAGGCCGGCCGACCGGGCACAAGGCCTTTCTGTCCCTGTTGCTCTGTTGCCTTCACCGTGTCTGTAAGGCGCGCTAAGTGTGGGCATCAAAAGTGCAGTTGGGATTGTGGCACCCGACGTAAAAAACATTATGCCGCAGCCATCTTCTAGAGCTTTTGGAGGGGCGGACGGAGGGAGGAGGCAACGATGCAGACGGGACACGTTGTGGCGGTCGGTGAATCACCCAGGCTGTCTGTAGCTATCCACATTTTGCGGTCGATGCAGGAGGGATCAGAAACCTTGGATGGGGCTCTATCCCACTCAGCTGCTGCTTGCATTAAGCGTTTATGATGCTTCCGTCAGACGCAAAACTAATCCAAGCATTTACCTACTCGCCTAAGGCCAGACCTTCGGCGGCGAGTCTCCGGCGGTCGGTCGGTAACCGGTTCCCGCGCATCGACTTCTCTAGCGGATGTGTGGCTGAAGAAGAACGACTGACTGAGTGCTGAACGGTGATGAAGAAGATGACGACAATGACAACAGGGACAATCATTATTGTAATGAATGAAGGCGAGAAATTAGAAATGACAAACTGACGAAGTCTAAATTTCTATATAAGCGCTTTTCACGATCTGCCGCGATATGTGCAAAGGCGGAACCGAATACAGAATTCCGAGGCGGGGCAATAAAAGTTGGGAAGTGCGGGAAGAAGACGCGCAAAGGCATCAGTGATTCGCCGGTCGCTGAGCCACAAAGAGCAAAACATTATGGTTTACATTTAATGCAAGCAGAAAAAAGAGAAGAAAACATACGGCGTCCGATCAGCTTCAGAAAGCACCGAAAGCCTCTCATAATACGGTCACACGATGGAAACATTAAGAGAAAGGGTAAACAGTGCGGAGCCACTGCTTAATTGAGCCGATGCCTTTCGACAAATTGCTCCGCCAAGGGCTGTTAAAAACAATTGAAGGAAATCGAGCAACATTCTGACAATCTCAAGTGGTCCACGGATCTCTATTATTCCGCGCGAGTATCGCGCGCCCCCGCGCACATTAGACATCATGAAGACAGCGGAGATAGAGAAGTTGACAAACACGAACACGTTTCCATCTTCTTCTTGGTCGTCTTCTTCTTCCCTTCCGAAACTTCACACTTTTGACGACGGAATCCGAGGAATGCGCGCGATTTGACCTTGTCCGCCAGCGCGCGCTAACATTAATAGTGCGCTAACCGACCGGCCGAACATGTGACCGGAAGTGTTTTGACGCAAAACAAGTTTCGTGCGGACCAGTAGTTTTTGTTTATTGTAGTTTTTACCTCCAGTTATCTGTCCCGTTCACACGCTAAGAATGCTGTTCGTTAAGCGAACACAAAACAGAAATCAGGAGAACCTAACAAAATTGCAAACAATAACCCGTGTGGATCGCAGGCGGGGCTGGAGACCCGCGGCCACCCACCACATAATACATAAAACAAAAAAGCGAATCGGGTTTATTCGGTTTTCTTGCTGCTGTTGGACTTTCCGGGGTGGCGCTTCGCGATGTAGGCGTTGTAGAAGAACTGCGCGAAGAGGTACAAGTAGCTGAGATACATGACGGCGCCCAAGGCGAGGACGTTCCAGCTGCAAGGGGCACTTCAGAAGTGTTTAGCTCGACTCAACTCTCACCTGCACTTGCAGTCCGGAATCGAATTCGTGCTCTTAATGATGACGAGGTGGCCGAAGATGTAGCAGCTGATTACGAACTGCACAATCTGGATGGTGGTGATGAACTTGGCGACGGGCTTAGGGGTCGTAATTCCGAGAGCGCGAACGCCGAAGTAGCTGAAAGAGAGGGTTTTAGAGAAGGTTTTAGATGGTCTCCGTGGTTCATTTTGTTGTTGAAAGTGCGTTGCGGCGGCTTTTAGATTCTTACAAGTACATGACGGTGTGGACAGTGAGATTGAGGGCCAAACTCCAGCGGCTCCACGCTTGGGTCTCGTTGTAGGTGATCGTGGCGTAGAGGAAGGTCAGAGCGTGGTGGTACCAATGCATGAAAATGACCGGCTTTTTTCTGAGTACCAGGAAGAGGGTGTCGCCAAGTTCGGGAGCCTTGGACATGACGAACATCCATCCCCAGTAGCCCGTGTAGGGGTCGGTGTAGTACTCCTCATTGTAGCAGTACGAGCCTGTAAAAAAGACCCGTGATATTCCGAAGGATTCTCTTAGCAATTATAAAATTTTGCGGAATGCCTCACGACTCAAATTGGCCTATTCTCTAAGCGCGACTGAAATGTTTCCGAAGACAAGACAGGCAAGCGTCCGTGACTCACTGCAAATGTATAGCAGAAATCGGTTGCATTCCTTCGCCAAGATGTGAAAGGGCTGTCATCCATTCGGCGCATACCAGGGATTTGTGCAAACCATTGCTCTTTTTCACAACATGGTCTAAAATAATGTATTTTGTTGTGAGTAACGATAGTGTTATGAGGTGCTTTTCTGATCGGAGAGGAAGAAATTGCCCTGACAACTAACGAAACACTTTTAAAGTGACATTTTTGAAAGAGTAAAAAGCTACGCTGCGCTTGCAATTAAAGAAATGAAGAAGAATGATGCATCATACTTCTTCATTTAAACACACAGAAATGGACACCAAACACGGACTAACTACACAAACCGCCACAACTCACATTACGGGTGATCAGTAATGTGTTCGGAGACAGCTGTACGGTGCTGATAAAAGCGCGCGTTTAAAAGAGTTTTTGAGTGTTGGAATTCGAAGAGCCACTGTCAATATGGGAATAAACAATGAACAAGTGTATTCAGATTGCTCGTCTCAATTTTGAATTCACCAAAGGACACTCTCATTTCGATCTACTAAACAGTGCGATGACATTTTAAGAAAATGCTGTTTTTATATCGTTTGTCGCAATTAAAACAAATTTCAGTCGCGTAATAAATGTAGACACAGATGTTTTAACTGATTCAATAAATTAGACGCGTCGTCAATGGGAAATTGGAAAACTAAAGCAAATTTATGGACGAATTCTTGACGAAACAAATAAAAATTACAAAGTTTGTAAAAACTGAGCTCAATAATTTAAACTCGTTGATGAAAGACCATCTTCACTCTTAATTTTGTGTCAAAAGTATAAATACTAACCTACGAATCCGTGTTTCTGGAACGTGCTGAACAATTCAGGAATGAGACGATAAGCGGCGAATCCAGAAAAAATGGAAAACAGAAAATTCCAGATCGCTAGGACATTGTCCAGCTGGAAGGCCTCGCGCTTCTTCATGATTTTCTGCCCGAAATAAACCATGGCGAGGTAGCCGATGGTGACCTAGGAACAGCTTCAGAGTTTGGTCCGAGTATGGCGTTAATTACTTTGAATGAAGTCGGAACCCAGTGAGACATGAAAGTAATCGTCTTGTTGAGATCCCACTCTGTGAAGAGGATGTCCGCAGCTGAGACGTAAGGTGTGGTTGCGACCGGTGTAGTCATGTTGTCCTGGTTTGGATGTCGGCGGAGGAGACCGGGGAAGGCAGAACCGAGCAACTGCAATAAGTTCACTTTATAGAATCCATATCTTTGGGGGAGGAATCACCGGCGCAGCGGAAACATGTGGCATGGCATCATGTCACGTGATCACTGTCGAGCGAGGAGCGAGCGAAGGTGTTGCGATCGCGAAAATCGTACGAGAACTGACTCAAAACTGCTTGCTTGCAGTTGATCAGTGTCCGTCTCAATTTCGCACCCGCTCACTCGGTTCGCAGCCGAAAGGGACCCGGGAATCAAGAGAGGAACAAGCGCCGACTACAAAATTACACCCGTGCGATAAACCGCGACTGACGCTTCCGCCTGTACCCAATCATGGATATCGAGCCAGAAGGCAGCTTGTAGAACAAGGAACGCAGAGCTGCGCTGCGAAAAGGAAAAATGCCACTCGGTGACGTTACCGGTTCTTCCTTTATACAGAAAACACTCATCACGCCATTTCGGTGTTATCAACTGGTGAGGTCGGACCTTCAGACTTTATCTAATCGGCACCACCCTCTTCCTAATCGGCTAACAAATAGGTGGATGGAGGATGCAAACAAGGAACGGTGCAAATTTCCTTTGGGCTTCTTACGTAATCGAGTGCGGCAGGCGTGAACCCAGATCAAAGGTAGAAGAGTTCCTAAGTCGAAAGGCAGCTCGACCCGTACCTTGTAACCACGTTTTAGGAAGAAACGTGTGCATGTTAATCCGTTTCAATGCGTTCTACTTAGTCAGTGCGCTCAAACTGCTCGAAAATCCACTGGGAGAACTACAAAATATGTGCAATAATACGGCATGTATAGCCGAAACCCTTAATTATTCACTCACAACATTCGATTATTGTATACATCTAAACTAATGCCCAAAAACAACTTCGACATGAGACTGTCGGCAACCAAAATAAACCCAGGAACCTGAATGAACTTCATGCCCCTGTGTCGACCTCCCTGCAGCACCCAATAAATCGATAACACTCAAAAACCCTCTATTTGCGTTTCCTGTACGTGTTTGTAAAAGGCTATTTTTTGCTTTCGGCAAACAAGTTGCAATACGCTCGACTCACCGCAGCTCTTCGAGCATCAGGCGAAAGAACACACGGAGAAGACGATGAGTTGTGGTCAGATCATACCACCAATGCTCTTGCCACCAAACACTGCGACCTTTGTACTCGGAAACGCAATGATTGTGAGCATATGATAAACATGTGAAACAGCAAACGAGAGCTGTGTTTATGTTGCCCTTTTCACGAGGAAGTTGATTCGCATAATTTAGAGGCTTCGAGCGTGGCCACCATCGTGAGGGAAGAGAAATTATTATTCAATAGCATATATCTTTCATGAGTGTTCAAGATTATTAAATACAGGGTGACTTTAAATTTCGATAAACCAAGTATCACACATCAACGACTCGAGAGCAGGTTGTCGGCCCACGGGTGATTTAGTAAGAATTTGTGGAGAACTAAAGGTAGAGGCCATCAACGGTACAATAACAGAGGGAGACATAAACATAAATGGTTAAATGGTGAGCAAAAGGGAGACAAGACGTAAGCTCTGCATCCAATAACAAGAACGGTACGAGCTTATCTGTACATGCCTTCGAGTTTCACGCAGGACGGAAGCTGCATTTTTGCAGCCGTTTCGTACCGCTCTCGGTCACCCTGCAGTTTAGCACGCCATAACAATGTTTCCCCTGAAAATAAGGACCAATTAAGAAGTGATTTTGAAGCTTTGACGGACTAATAAATCGCCTCGTAAATCAGAACGCTTATCAAAAAACATAAGGAGCACTCGCTCCCAGCGAAACCATGAGGCAATCAACTCACTTTGGTTTTTCTCCTTGTAGCAGTTCATCCGTAAGTTAGCTATGTAGTCATCCTCCACTTGTCGCTCGATCTGGCGTATTCTCCCATTATAGTTTTCCTCAAAGTTTGGCGCAACATAATAGGGAACGTGTAGGGTCTGCGTATGACGCATTTCAGTGTAAGTTCTAAAAAGTAGTCGTACAATAGATCGTGACACTAGATACTTACCCATCGCGGTGCAGAGAGTACGCAGGAGCATTCACCAACAGTTGGAAGATCAGTCCGAAGAAGATGAGGAACAAAGGGAGTAGCTGCAGGATACTTCCTCCACCATTCTAGAAGGCAGAGCTTACTTTGGCCTGATGCAAATATCTTACCAGTCCTTGGTCCTGCTGACCTCGTCCACCTCCACTGTAGAAGTGATAGCGATAGCCGCCTCGGTTCATCGCCCCCGTTGGGTAACCACCGCCAAAGAACATGTTAAAGATTTCTTCAGGGGAAATGTCAGCTAAATTTGGCTAGGTTAGCGAATAAATCATAAAGCGGCAGAAACCTTCGAATCCGTGTCCAACATCATAATCGCTAAAGTCGTTATTTCCGCGACGAAGGCCGTTCTCCTGGTTTCCGTACAGGTCATACTTCTTTCTCTTGTCCACGTCCGACAAAATAGCGTACGCATTTCCGACGGCCTTGAAGGCTTCTGCAGTATGCGGAGCCTTGCACTTGTCGGGGTGCAGCTTCAGAGCAAGCGCCCGGTACTTGCGTTTCACTTCGGCGTCAGACGCCGTTTTGTCGACACCAAGAATTTCGTAGTAATCCTTACAATGCCGGATTCTGCAAGAAAAACATTGAGCAAACGTGCGTTTGTGAGTTGATGCTACCTGTCGACATTTTCGACATCCTCCGGGGTGTAATCGACGCCCTGCCTTGGACCACTCTGTGATCGAGGTCTTTCCTTACTTCTCTTACCCGTTGACTGCTTGCGAACTCGACTAGATCTCTGATAAGCTGAAATAAGCAATTCAAATTGGGCAAAGAACATCAGAAAGTACACCTAATAATAAGAAATGACCAGTCTCGAAACGAGCAAATAGATGCCAAATCCAGCATATGATACAATTAAAGCTGATCTCACCTTGCGATGATTCCGCATTCCCGTTACTTAGGTTGGGCTCTGACTGGTAATGGTCGTCGTGCGCATAACCATTGTCTGACGACGCCTGAGACGACGTGCTCAGATCCGATAGGAAAGTATCAAACTCTAAAGAACTCTTACCAATGAAACCAGGCATCACTTCACCGGAAACTAACCCGACACATCGATGCTGTCGTTGAGGCGCTTTGCCTTCTCCACCATTCTCTTCACCTTCGCCACATCTGGTGAAGAGGCATTCATGGCTTTTCGCGCCATGTGAAGACAAATCTCAGCCTCATCCTTGTTAGCATGTTGGACCATTGTGGTGAAGCCAAAGAAGGACACCACATCCAACAATTTACCCTTAAAACAAACCAGGTTACATATAACGTCGAGAGCAAAAGGAAACACGGCAAATAAAAACATCGAATCGACGACGTGGCGATACAATGCGGAGTATTTGAAACAAACATCATCAAAAAAAGATTTCCGCCACAATCTACATGCGTATGCCTATTCAAAAATATTTCGGATATAACATCCATTCTTTTTTTCATTTACGGCTACAAATTCAGCCATAAGGGAGAAAAAATTCCATGCAGTTTCTCATGCATTCCCAATAAAATCACAAAACGCAAAATTAAAACGTGAAATTTGGACAGTTTTCAGTTTCGGCATTCCCAAAATTCGCAGAATCGGCTTTAGACCGCGGCCGAGATTAGTGGACAAAAAGCGCAGCCTTAGCCACGAGCAACGGACTCAAGAGGACACAAAACAACCTATATATATAACGCTCATGATATTACGAACGCTGCAGGGGACGCGGATCGTTGCGATGAGAAACGCGAAAAGCGAACTCGCCACACAACTGACAATCTTTTGTCGCTCGACCACCCACGACGACCAACGCGATCCATAATCACACGTTTAACTTGAGTCTCGTTGAGAAAATCGAACAATCGATAAATAAGAAGTGCAGGGGACGACTTTGATGAGACCTTGCTGCCCTTGTTCCAAGCAGTTTCCTAGGCTGTTTTGGCCACGTTGACGAAATTCGCTTAAAACCGACGAGCAGTCGACAGTTCGACTGTTCGGCGTTCGATTTTTGACTCACGCGACGGTCTCGCCGCGAGCTTTTTGTGTCGTAGTGAGATTTGATCGGGTGTTCGCCCTCGAAATGGGCTGTGGTGGGAGTCGGATCGCAGTTGGCACAGCGAGTCGAGGACGGCAGCGGCAGGTGGCGGCCCGAATGATGGGCAGCGATTCGAAATCGGGTTTTCCACGTGTCGTGTAAACGTAACTGGATAATGACGCAGCAATGCATCAGTAAGCGTGTTAACAACTCGTTAATTTGTGAAGATATTTTTTTCATGACGATCAGTGCAACGCAACGCTGTGTAGTTTTTTAGGGAGTAGCAATGTGTTGTAATCCCCAATTTTCGCATCAGCAAGAACAGTTTGCACAATGAGACAGCTGTTCTAATCACGACCATCTGCAGAAATGTCTTGCGGGTTGATAGAAATTGACACATGAACATTTATGAATCACAAGGGTTTCGGTGAACTGGCTGATGCAGGAAACGAATGATGCAGAAAATTTGAAGAAAATCTAAAGCGACATAGAGACATAGTGATCAGCATAGGGTATTGGTTGACCATAAATTGACCAGCACAGTGCATTGAAATCGGTGGTTTGAGAGTAAAGAAGTATTTATACATTTATAACACATTTATCCAAATAAAAATTACGATCAATGCGATCGGGCTTCATAAAAATGTTCCTTGACAACTGTATAAAGCAGGCAGAAGAGTCACTCATTAAACGCGAGCATAACAATGGTCTGAAATTCCAATGTTAACTCAATTGCTTCGGCTAGAAACGTTGCACACCAGACAAGAAAGAATAACATTTTGAAAGTTTTAGGGTGCTACTAGATGGTAGCCGTGATTATGGCCGTGCCGTGTCCAAGTTTACCAAACGGTGGCCGTGGCCACTGTCTTCGTTTGTGGCCATCGGTGGCCACCGCAAATTTCCTAAACGGTGGCCGTGATCGGTGTCGGTGGCCGATGCTTCGTGGTCACTGGTGGCCGTGACCGACGTTTGGATACCTGGACAAGTGAGTACCGGGAGATTTGAGTACCTATCACTACTCATTGCATAAAACGTGGCCAAAGCGCTATTTCGAATCGAAAACTGGATGTATTCAATGTCTTTGTGAGTCAAAAAAGGAAAGTTCACAAGGTCCAACACACTTAGCTGGGCGCCGTCAAAATTACGATAAGTGCTCGTGGCTTGTTTTGAGATTGTCTTTAGAAATCAAAGGAAGCACTTATCTTAATTTTGAAGGCACCTGGGATACTCGCTAGGTAGCCACAATGCAGTCGTCCGTACAGTCGTACCTGCCAATTCAGCCAAGCATGACATGACCACAAAAATTCCTCTTTACCGTGGATATAAACACTTGATGCAGCTAGTGTTTGTTTCAAAATAGCACTATTGCCACGTTTTATGCAATGTGCAGTGATCGGTACTCAAATGTACCGGTACTCACTTGTCCAGGTAGTCAGACGTCGGCCGCGACCACCAGTGGCCACGGAAGATCGGTCACCGACACCGGACTATTGACACTGACCAACAATCGTTAAAGTTACTCCTGATGCATCAGCAAGTCCTGTTCCGAGTCGGAATCAGTGACGTGCTCGGTGAGCGGAACACGGCAAGCATCCGCTACTCTTCGAACGTAATAAAACGAAAGAAAGATTGTGTTTAAACTAATTGTGTTTAAACGCTCCGAGGGTGCATATGTGTTTGTTCGCTGATTAGTGAACTGCAGAAAGTGAGACTGACTGACGTTTATGGCTCGTTTTCTCGCAGCTTCAAGTTTCTGCGCTCGACCAGACCGAAAAGGATTCACTCGCCCGGCTCCCTCACATTGGTGCTTCCGAGGAGAATAATCTCGACTTAATACCTCTTCTCGAACTTCAAAACACGCGTTTATAATTCATGTGCTGTAATTAGATATCTTAACTAGGTTCCTGTTTCTTTCTTCAGTCGACTTCGAGGAACCGTCGCGGTGAGCAACTCTCTGAGTAGTGGACTAGAAATTAGGCGTCCTAATTAGTTGCTAAGACTCCTAAGTCAAGCTCAATCTTGTCTAATGGAACATGAAGGCAACAGTTAGAAGTCGCGAATGTGGCCACCAAACGAACCACTGTTTTCTTTCCGTGCTGCTGCGGCATGCGACTGTGCTGGATTGTGCTAATTGAAGAGGCATACACCAGTATCTGCGGGTTGCGGGTGCCGAACCGCTTCCTATGCCTTCTGTTAGGGATATTTCAGTTGAGTGTAGTTATACTGTCGCTAGCCCAGGTAAGTTCACCTTCCAGATTTTGAAGCAATCAAAAAAGCCATACAAATCAAAATAACATTAATTCGCTTTTTGAGCCTTCAGCAGTGTTAAAATACTATTTGTCGGAAAGATGGTTTTCCTGAATGACTGTAATTGCAGCACGCTTTTTCGTGGCACAAACACCGCCACGTCTTCTTCTGCCACTCAAATATCAGTTCTCCCGCTCCCTTCGATGAGCACTTTCTCGCCTATGACATTGTCATTTTCGACTTCGGTCTTATGCACCGCGTCCTCGGCACGAGCGAGTGTGTGGCGAATTACCTGGATGGTGGATACATGCGCGCCTTGTGGTGCCTTCAGCACTCCTCCGCTCTGCTTCTCATGATTTTTACTCTGTACTTCTTTCGTCGATTTGTGTGGCTGCTATGGCCATGTAAGTGAACTCCGAAATTTAATCTCGATGCTTTGCTGATTTGGCAAGGTTAACTGTTTTTTCTGTTTAGGTCTACTGATGCAGAGCTCCTACGCCCTTGGCATGGCTGTCCTCACAATGGCCACGGCCCCCAAACTCCTCGAAGCCATGAGTGGGACGGTGGACCGCGAATTGGGCATCGCGTTCTCCGCCTACATCAGCGGCCTCGGGATCAACTGGCTCTTCTGCTTCGTCCTCTGGCATTACTACTGGGGAATGGAGAAGAAGTACGTCCTCGGCGTGAGCGGCTCAATGAATTCCATAAATCCTTGACCCAGTTGTTACGTTTATATCTGTTTAAATTACGTTTTATCTTCGAAGTTTTCAGCTGTCAAATCAAAACGTCGACAAAAACAGCGAAATTGATACTGTGGTGATGAAGATGGTGGTCGTGAACATTGAGAGGCGGTCCAGTACAAACGCGGCGTATTTCCACTCGCGCTCGATTTTGGCTTCGCCGTACTCTTCGTTTAGTTGGTCGTTTACTTTCTGCACGAAAGCCCACATCAGTACATTCAACGTTCGAACTTACCACAAGGTAGTTGAGAGTGTTTTCCAGAAGAAGCAACTTTACCAGCCTTCCTTCGCTCATCGTGTCGAGGAGTTTCAGATTGTTTAGAGGTTCTCGCGGCGGCAGTCGCGGTTTTTCGTGGAATTCGTAGCTCGTCTCAGGTTGGAATGGTTCATTTTTCTTTAAAATGAACCCAGGTCTTCTCATCATAAGAAGCCACGGGAGCCAGTGAAGAAACAAGATGCGCATCTAAACATTAATTAATCGTCATAATCGTCAGCTATCAAATTTTAAGCTCTTTTTATGGTTGCGTGTCTCACCCAGTCAGACATAGCATGAGTCTTCGGCGACCGCTGGTGGAAGTTCAGAATCATCACAGAAAATGTGACCGAGAAAGCTACCGTACACATGCAAACCATAAAAAACGTTCCTAAAAGTTGTGTCCTTAGTTCAGGAAAGTATAATCGAATCACCCAAAAAACAAATCGAATTGGAAGTTGGTGGCGACAGCTCCATAACGTAATTTTGGAAAATGCAGATCGAGAGCATCACGGTAATTTCTGAATTGGTGACTAAGCAAAGAATCTGCGGACTCGTGAAACTTACGCAGCGACATTTTCTCTCCGGCGTCAGGAGGCTCCGCGAATCCAATTAGTGTTAGAATGGTGATAAGGATGCAAGGAACGATGAGGTTGAAAGCTAAAAGATCCATTGTCGTTCTGAGCACATTCGCTATCCTCACCGTAGTACAATGCTCTTCGTTTCAGAATGATGTGGAATTCAATGTCGTAGTAGGGTTCTGGACAACATTCGTAATAACGAATGTTCCTCTGAACACTTGTGTCTGAAAAAAGTTTAGAGAGGCTGAAAAGAGCAACCTACTGGCAACTATCCATTCGCCATTGTCCATGTAAGCTGAGAGGTCCAATCCGATTTCGTCGATTTGCAGATCAAGTTTGGAGCCATCGTATGTCCACGAACCGAATTTCAGAGTGCAATGTTGGACATCCCACGGGAACCACACAATGTTGATGGCGCAACTTAGCTTGAATACCCCTAAACGAATGTCGTACGACGTTGAGTCTTGTTGCACCTACCTGGAGGCACCCAGTTCACACTTCCATCAGCATAGACAACAATATTCGATGCGAAGAGCTTGTCGAACTCTTCGGCAGCGCTGTTGTACAACAGAATGTCGGGCGTCCACAGCATTTCCTTCTGGAATCGGAGGTCCGTAACCTCTCCGAAATCTTGAGTATCCCACTGCATCTTGTAGTCGTGCCAGGACTGAGATTATCTATGAAACATCTGAGACTGAATTCTAAGCACTTACTAGCTTCAGCCAAGCGTTCACCTCCACCTGCTGTTCTCTCTCGTTCTGGAATAACATGTAAACTTCAAATTGGGCAGATGAGATCCTACCACGTCCAAAATCTGCTGCAAAGTCAACCCCATTCGGACGACCACCGGATCCTTGGAGTTCTCCACGGGACGTTCCAGTGGCTGGTAGTCATTTAGAAGATGTTCGTACAACCTCCGTTCTTGGAACGTTGCTGAGATAAAGCGATCAGTCGTGAGGAGAAGCGCGAAAAATAAGATTGCCATGGTGCATAAAACGATATGTCCTGCATGAGGATGAAGCTGAGAAAGCAGCTGAAAGCCACAATAGAGGTACCGCCGACAAGAGTGCAAACAAACAACGGCAAACTCGGGACGAAATGTTCGAAGAAGACGAGTGCTTGCTGGAGAAGCGAGTTAAATGTTCCGAACTGTGTAGTCGAGAGCAGCAAAACAAATTTTACCAGAGTTTTTTTTGGCACACCAAATGGGGGCTCATTGGGTTCGCCAAAGAGCGGATTTTGACGGTTCCGTTAATTGATGCACTGCTGAGAGTAAAACTCTTTCAAAGAACTTACTGACTGTCGATCTCCGAAAATGAGTTGTTCGTTCTGAACAGTTGCCTGACTTCCTTATTTGCTCTGTTCAGAAATCAAAATTGCGCATCCCCGAGCTGCGCTTTCCCCACCGGCCGACCATCAACACGGTTCGATCGGAAATACCAAGCGCAGTCGAAGGACGCGCGACGCACCGGGTATGCGGCCCGACAAGCGGCGTGTGTTTTGTTGTGACCGAACGCGCAGACGTCCGATCGCCTTGTGGCACGTCACTTGCTTTATCTTTTTTTTCCGTTTTAGTGCCCAACTTGTCTGTCTCTGTTTTGCACGTTAGGAAAATCCACTTTCCCCATGGGCTCCCTTCTTCTTTGTTTGTCGTTCTGTCTCCGTCCTGCGCGCGAACAACGTCGGAGTTCCGACCGCGAACGAGCGCCCAATTTCGCGAATTTTTCGTGCTTTTTTGGCTTCATTTCTGAATTTTATTTTCACAGCACGTGATTTGGACTCTGATGCAAAGCTTGTAAAAGAAAGAGATAAAAACCGAAAGACTTAAAAATGCGGACAATACATTGTTATTGCGTCCTCTTATGGCCTGGGCAATTTACAACTAGTCGACATATTCGCGCGTTTGATACCGATGCAGCAATTAAACGAACATTCCTCTGCCAGCTTTGTAGATATACTCATTGCGTTTCAAATGAAACCAAAATCTGGCAACTTCGTGTTGTCCTGATCTAAGAATTTCGAAAACAAGGTGGTCATGTAGGGTGAAACTCCGAACGTCCGAAATTCGGCCGTATCGGACGAAAATCTCAAAATTTAGCTTGGATTCTGGCATTCAAGACTTCGCGGAGCTTCTGCAACAAAAATTACGGCTCATAATTGCCACTGGTCCGCGTTCTGAACGTCATTTGTGGATCACGTCGCCGTTTCGACGAAATAGGCGCATGGATGCCGAAGCGAAAATGGGAGATTCGCCAATCGCGATTTTGACACGCTTGACAGACTGTGCCGTCTACTATGGAAATGCGCGAAATTGCCCGCAATTTATCCTGAACTTTTGCATGTATCTCGCAAAACGAAAGTCGTGATGAGGTGCGCGCTGATCTGAGGAGTGTGTTGAGCCCTTGACCGCCCGATTTCGCTTGATATCCAAAGCGTGATTCTCCAAAATAAGAAAATTCGCGGCATTCGCAAGGGACAAGGGCTCAAACTGTTCTTTAGGACATGGTGAAGCTCACAAAGACCTCCGTTTCTGCGTTTGATACCGATGCGGTGGCTATCGCGCGAATGGCGCGAGCTTGTTACCGTAATCCCAGGCCTCAAGACATTCTCGGCGGGAACCTCACTTCATGCTTGGATCTGGGGAAACTCGGTTGAACGTGACCTTTGTCACGGTTACACAGTTGAGCGCAATTGCTTGCCGCATCGGTATCAAACGCGCGAATAGACTGTACAATTACAATCCCACAATCCTTTATTAAATAAAGGAGAACGATCCAGACGTGTCCGTCCGTCCGTCCGTCCGTGTGTCACGCGAGTTGCCTGGTAGCGGCGCCATTTGCGTTTGCACGTGTTTCGCCGTCGCCGCGAACCGGTCGGTTTTGCAACTGCGTCGGCGCCTAAATTGGTGCCGCAAACGCCAAATTGGCCACAGTTGCAGGTGTTTTTGGGCTCAATCGAATATGCGCGAAATTTCGAACCAAATTATATATAATTTACGGTATTTCGAAAAAATTTAAGAAACTGCAAAATAAATTGGAGGCGCGAAGCGCCGACTTGAAACATATCTTGAAACAGAAACCTCGCGCAATAGCGCGCACAGCCCCGTTGATCACAAATAAATTCACAATTTTCGCGGCGTGTGGTTTCTTCGAATTGTAGATATTGAAATCGGTTTTCGCGTTGTAGTACAATTATACCGGGATTGTGGATATTGAAATCGGCCCTTTGTGAAATGTGGAACCATAATCGTGACCCGACTTGCATCTTTCGGGTGCGAACGTTTTTCGGTCTGATTGGCTAATTTTTCTTGAATTTCAAAAGCGTTGCCATGCACGGAAACTGAATTTGGAAGTGAAATAAAAGTCAGAAAGCGAATTTATGGGAAATATTTGAAATTCAGTAATTCTTTCACTAATTTTTCTAAAAGCACTAATTTTCCGTTCTATGTGTGTATTTTGAAAAACGTGTCATTAGCTGTTTTGAGGAGAACTGCGAGGCGTGTTTTTCGATGAACTTTCCGGTGTTTACTGTTCCTTTTCAGATTAATCGCGCCAGGCACGCCACTTTCATTGGCACATTGGGTGGTAATGAAGCGCGTGTTTGGTCTGCGTATTATCGCAAATTTGTCGAGCAGAACTCGGCTGAATTCTCGACGCAGTCTCCATAATGGCGATTCGGAGCGAAGCATAAGTGGCATTCCGGTATTTTGAAGTCAGCTTAAAGTCTGATTGTACCTTAACTTTTTCAGGCAACCCAATACTCGTTGGTTCTCGACATTGATGGCGTTATCTGCCGGGGAAGGGATCTCTTGCCAGGCGTCAAAGAAGCCTTTTCACTCATAACTGACCGTAAAGGACGTTTCGCGGTGCCGACCGTTAGTTTCTAGTTTGCGATTCTTTGTTCAAGCGTATGATAAGGTGTTCCTGACGAATGGAAGCAATTCTCTCCGTGCCGCCAAGGCATCGAAGTTAACGGAATTGATCGGAGTTCACGTATGGGATTTTACCAAATGATCCTCATTCCTTTATCTCAATTTTAGGTTGAACCCGACCAGGTGGTCATGGCGCATAGTCCGCTGAAGATGTTTAGCGACCTCCAGAAGAAGCACGTTCTTGTCGTTGGTCAGGGACCCGTGAAGGAAATAGCGAATCAGTACGTTCAGCTATTGCTACGTGGATAATCTTAATGGGATTTAGCCTAGGCTTTCACATCGTAACTCAGCTAGATGACCTCCGGATTCTGTTTCCCCATCTGGACTGCGTAGACTTCAAGCGGCGCAGATTGGACGTAAGTGGAATTTAACGACTTAAGTTTTCTCATAAGACTGAATTTCAGGCTTTTACCCAGATCGGTGCTTTCAATCCCATCGAAGGTAACAACGCCTCGTTGTACAGTATTTTTGATGGCTCTGGTTTAGCAATAATTTTCCTTGGAGAACCTTTGAAGTGGGAATCAGCTTTACAACTGATCACGGATGTCTTGATTACAAATGGAAATCCAGGTTAGGGTTGAAATTTTTCGTTTAACGATATTTTTTAGCGTCCATGAAACACAAGCGCACCACGAAGAACTACCCGCACATACCAATTGTGGCTTGTAATTTAGATCTTCTTTGGATGGCTGAGAAAGGGTTACCGTTGCCGAGGTAAACTCTACTTTTTGTAAATCCACTCCAGTTATGTGTGTAGATTCGGTCATGGAATTTTCCTGCATTGTCTGTCGTCGGTGTATCACAAACTCACTGGATACGATTTGCACTTTGAGGCATTTCTCGGGAAACCGTCCGAAATCAGTTACGTACATGCTGCTCACTGCATTCAAAGACAAGCTTTCCATATGAAGATGCAATGTCCGGACACCGTTTATGTCATTGGGTAGGCCATTCTTTATTTATGAACTTTGAATACTGGCTTTCAGGGATAATCCCGAATCGGATATTCTCGGAGGAAATCTTTTTTCGAGGTACCTCAAGAAGCGCGGGTACGGTCGATTTGACCATTTGGACGTTCGTTTCATCGACACCGTTTACGGTAAGTGGTTGCTGTATTTTCCAGACTGTAACAAATTGATTGCATCCTCTGAAGCAACGAAAGATAAGAAAAGAAATGATGGGGAATTTCACGAATTTGTAGTACTGTAAAATAACATCAAATGTGTTTGAGCACCTTTGTTCAAACTCGTTTCAGAAAGTCCTCTCTTCGATGAACATTCTTCCTTCGAGTCGATCAAGAAATGCATCCCAGTTCTTCTCGAAACTGGAGTCTATCACGAAGGCTGCACGATGAACGGCATTGTCCATCCGGTTTCAGTGATGCTTAAGGAACTGACCGAAGAGGAACAGAAGCATTTGCGAAAGCCCGCCTTTGTCGAAGAGAACCTCTACCAAGCTTTAAAGACTATTTGCTCTCGCCATCAGCTATAAACTAACCGTAAGCATTAAAACCAGTAAAAGATTTATATTGTTTTCTTTGCAGCATGTACAATAATATAACAAAGGAGGCAACACGAAGCTCATACCTGAGACGCATCTACGGTTCCGTTCATGCTCTGGAACTCCTTCCAGTTCGTCGTCAGATTATCTATCTTTATCAAATTCATTAAAATAAAGCAGTTTCCGCTGGCGGGTTCCATGATCTAAATAAAAACAACCTTAAGGAGATAGAACGTTTATAATATATGTACCTCGAACGTCGCACTGTCAGGGTTGACACGTGTCGGGAAATTCTTGATATGACACTTGAACACGTCTTCACGGCGGTCGTTTCCCTTCTTCTTCTTGTTGCCTCGGAGGTTCAGAACATTCAGCGTGAATTTGAGCGAATGGTCCGTAAGCGTGAATTCTGTGAAATGAGCGTTTGAGCACAACTTTGATGGTTCCGAAGGCTTCTTGAACGTGCTGACCAGTGCGGCGAAAAAGCTCTTGCGCTTGCGAAGCCCTTCGGCCTTCAGGGTCAACTGCACCTTCGTACCGGTGTCGCGGATGACGGAGACAGAAGCCAGACGTCCCTCCCCGACGTCTCCGCCGGAGCAGCTCTCGGAGTCGGACATCTAGGCGGTGCCGCTTCATAAACAGAGATCAGAAAATTATGATGACGCAGCTTCACGAGCGAAAGGGTGATTCGCGCATACGACAGAAATACCGAAGTGGTGTACAGCATGAAAAACGCTAGAAAAATTCAATGGCGCATACGCAAACAGGTTTTAATTGTAACATCCAGATGGAGAGTTTCCGAAAGCCCCTGCGTTGAACAATGACTCATCACAGTTTTTCCACGTTGGAGCCAAGAATTAGATCGATGACTGGTATGAAACCCTTCTCGAAACCGCGAGGAACTCAATCAATTAATTGGAGCAAATCGCACAAGGGTGCAAATGACAAGATGAGTCACAAATAGAAAGGCGCTCGCTCGGAGGGTCTTCAAGGTTGCGCAAGTGTTTCGCCGTGCGCGCAACGGAAAGGGGAAGCGACGGACGAAGTTGGGCACCGCGAAGCGGCCGCCTGCGAATGGTCCTCGGAGAAACGTGGCACCGCCACAGCAGATTCTCCTGCGCCACAAGCTAAAAGACAAACACAAATTGAAATCGTCATATCAGAGTGCGCGAAGGGCGACAAATCGATTCCACGCAACCAACTCTTGTGGGAGCAGAAATAGAAGGAGAAGAACAAAAAGGATTGCCCACCGGGGGTGTTGTGGCGGCCGGAGAGGAGAACAGCATGCTGAATTTCATTAATAAGCAACAAGTCGCCGATTGTCGTCGGGTAAAGGCCGATGGGGTCACGGCAAACAACGCCGGTCGCTCAGGAACCTCAGAGATCGCAAACCCGGCCGGCTGACAGTGCATCGCCATACCCGCGATCTGAACTCAACTCCGATGCCGGCGACAATTAACAACAATAGTGGGCTGGCTGGCTGCTGGTAGAAACACCTTCGCAAAACAGCACCTTACTCTCTGTCCGCCTCGACTGCGCACCACTCCGAAACGCGGGCGAAATGACGAAAGAGGCATGGGTAAACTTGGTTCTGACGTTTTACAGGCAAGACGGATTTTCTCAGAAGCGAGTTCGACGAAACCGCCTTCAATAAAACAAATGGGGAAAGCAATCATACCAAATTGATATTAATTCCCAATTAACAATTTGTAGCCAAGTCACAACTTTTAAGCCCTCTAAATGCGACTCAACTAACATTGACAATTTCCAATCCGGAAAATATTACCAAAAAAGCGCACTTGATTCTCAGCATTGGAAATTTCGAAACTTGTCAAATTATATTTTTGTGCAAACAAAGCGCTTCAGCCGAAACAAGCTGGCGTAAAGGAGATGTGTCACTGTGGCATGAAGACTGTGCCAGAGAAACTAATTGAATCAGCGCAGTCTTGGCATCGGGCTGCTTTCCAGCCATGCCATAAGACATCAAGCGATGCCAAATTGCCAAACAGATGTGAGCGATACCCTTCGTCAACGAGTCGGTCGTGAGTCGTGCATATGCAACAACGGGCAAAAAAGCGCAGGACCAACCCGCAGCAGTCTCCCAGCTTTTATTGATTCCTGTGAAAGTGGAAATTAAGAAATATAGGGCTCTTTGCTTCGCCACTCGGTCAGTCCGCCTTTTGAGGAAACTAATCAACTGCGCAATAAGGCAATAACAAGCTTGAAGTTGGAGAGCATCGGAAAGCGCAAGTTATGTCCGGCCAGCACTTGTAGCTTGAATGTCGTTATACTCCCCGTGTGAAAACTCGCAGCAAAATTTTAGTATTGCAGCTTCTACGATATTTGATCAGGTTCTGCAGAAGACCTCACCGCCGTTCTGCGTATCATAGGCGTTTTGTTCGTTGCCTTTATAAGAGAAAAGATAGGGACGAGGATAAAAAGTTTTTATTGAGTTTCTTTTTCCTTTGTTTTTTGTGTTAAATCATTCGAGGGGATGGAGAAATGGCTACTGATCTTGGTCAAGGCTGCCCAAGCGTTCTAAATCATTTTGCAGTCCATCAATTCCTGCGTTCCACTCCTCGAATGTTGCGCCTTACCGCGGTGATAAGTGCTAAAACATCTACACATTCTGGCATAGCTTTTCTTTATAAATGTAATGAATTTCGGAACTGAACGCACACCTTTAGTTGTCGCCTTACCAGGCGCGTTACCACATTCTCCGGAACAAATATTGTGCGTGAAGACGACTATTCGAACGCGGACAAAAGTCTCTAATAAACGTCAAGACTGAGGACGTCGAAATGGATGACGACCTTAGCCATGTTGGAAATAATCGTTGCAATGAGGAACGAGAGCAGATCAAGGGCAGTGGATACTTGCTGAAGAGACTCCTGGATCGAATCATATTGTTCGATTCCACTGGAAAAGAGACGCTTTTGAAAAGTCGACGGTTCGGTCAGGCCAATAGAGGAGAACTCAAACTTCAAAAAGAGAAACACCTGTCTGCGGAAGAAGCTCGAGAAGGCCATTTGCGATCTTCAACTGGAAAACGAAGCAGTCGAAGAAGGTGCAAAGAAGGAATTGGAAACTCAGAAGCGGCTCTTCGAAGAAGAGAAAGTGCAACTGCGCGACACGATATCAGTTAATGTCTGAGCCTGTACAACCGATCGTTTGGGTTAAAAGGATGACGTATATATAGACATCTTCTTGTTTCAAGAATGTCGTGTTTGTCCGTTTAAATTGTTTTACAGAAGTGTCAATGGAGTAAACACATTTAATCCTTTCAACAGTTTTTTCAACCCGTTTTCGAGTTCACCAGGCCTCGCACAAGAGCCGTTTCAACAATAAAGCAACAACAAAAACACTGACACTATTCCCAAGTCCTCGATACATCTGACTTCTCGTAATTTCTGGCGGTTGTCGTAGTCGATTCCGAAAACCCATCAATCTGGACACTTCTTCCACGGATAAATAACGGATCCTGAGCGAAGCGATCACCTCATCCTGTCCACTGGACATAATGCCAAGAAAGTCTGCTTTGGTAAAGTTTTTCTAAAAAGTTACAACTTCAAATGAGCTAGAAGGAAAGAAAGCTCACATCTTCATGGGAACAGGGTACCCTTGACACTAGCAAAGATCCAGTCCCTTTTACGTAATGTCCGTAAGCCTTCGTAAAACATGCTGTTCTGACCGCTTTTGGTTCCACGAGGTCAATAATGTCCCTGTGCTTCAGGATGGTTTCCAGTGGCAGGAACAAATCCGGGTCCTCCTCTGCTTCGAATGATAAGTATTCTTTCACTTGATTTACATGGGCTTCATTTTCTTGCGTCTTTATCGAAGACGCCCCAAAGATCGCATCATCCGAGTTCAGTTTGGCGAGAATGTAGTAACGGGGTCTCGAGTTCGGAATGCCGCATTCAACGGGTGATAGGAGGTGCGCCTAAAACTACATACTACACGTCAAAAACGAAACTGCGGTTGAATTATACCTCGTGCTCATAACCACGGTAATCCAACGCTCCCAAAAACATTTCTTCGGCGGCAGAATCTTCGAATCCAACAACATTTTCAACCATGATGAATCGGGGCGGATGTTGCACCTCACGGATTCGATCACAAATTTGCTTCAGCGCGTCACATCGGGCATCCTTTAGATCGAGTTGCAGGCCTTTTCTAAAAACAATGGACTAGTTATGACATGATGGATTAAAAAGTATATAACGAAGCGTCCGACAATAGGCTAACTCGGGAACCATAGACTAAAAGAATGCTTACTTTACAAATGGCTGACAGGGCGGGGACAGCGTCCAAATATCGGCCATTTGCTTGTCCACAAATTTCGTTGTGAGGGCCTGAAACCGTTGTAAATTTATATGAATAGTTTGTGACTTACACTACCTGAATATTCTTCTGATAGAGCTTCGTATCCGGGAAATTGAAGGCGTAGATCCGATTCGTGGTAGTGTTGATATCGAAGGCTCCAATAACGTCGATCGAGTCGCTTACATCTTAAAATTAAACTGAAATCGGACGAAAGCGTGAGGCATGGCTAACCTTTAAGGGCAAAATGGAATCCCCCAATGCCACAGAAGAACTCGAGCGCCTTGAGGCGCCTCGGAGCCTCGGAATCGTTCATGAGAAGAGCGTCTGAAGTTTTCCATCGGTGGATTGCACGGAAACTGCGATTTGAAATTTGAGAATACCGTATCCTCGAGTTCACACCGCAGGGATGCCGAGGAAGGTCACGACGGTGGATCGATCTGTTTTGTACCTAATTTTGCCACTCATCTAATTGTGCCGCTGTGCGGTAGATTCCTTCAAATTCAAAGTGGTCTTTGCGGGACAGCTGCTAATAACGCTGCCAGGCGAAGGACAATTTAATTTTGCTGCTCTTGGCTGTGCTCGCGACCATGGTAATGACTCATCACCGGTTTTAATTGAAACCTTGCTGTAAAGGACTCTTACAAACGTAGGATAAATGATAAATCCTACGCTTGTCAGAAGTGCGAAGCCAGTCTGTAAGTGGGTGCCACCAACTGTCGCGCCTTCGGCGCTCCCTAAAAACCATAACAAAAATGTTCATGCTATTCAAAGAAATTTTCAAATCAGTTATGTACATGACAATAAAAGTTTAAAGAAACGAGATCAATTGCATAAATGTACCCAAATTACGAGAACTGCACTACTTCCGGACGTTATACAAGCTAGCTGTCGAATGCGTAAGGCTCGAAGTGGACTTCCGCACGCTGGAGCAGCGGCTCGGGGGGTTCCTCAAGCCCATCTTGTGCAGGCTGTTCGAGGACTGGTTGAGTCGGTGCACACTAGTCCGAGAGCTCGGTGCCGCCCACCACTGGCGTTCGGCTGAGCCCCAGATCGAGAAGACCACGATCGGGAGAGCGGCGACGATTCCCGAGACGTAGAACACCACGGCCCATTCCTGCTGGGCGCCGTGTTGGACGATCCACTTCGTAAGAATCTTGTTTCCGATCCCGAACCACGCGACGATGAAGAACGAGATTCCGGTGATAATGCCGGAGAAGGGCGGCGCCAGTTGGACCATAGCGGTGATGACGCCGGGCGTGTGCAGGCCAGCGAAGAGCATGGCCATGCAGAGGGCCGCGATGGCCAGGACGGCCCGGTCCTTGTCGAAGAAGGGGACCACGAAGATGCAGAGCGCGAGGCCGCCCGAGGCGACTCCGTTGAACATCTTGCAGATCTTAGTCTTGCCCCACGTGGTGTGGGTTTCGAGCCAGGAGGAGGCGGACGCAGCGAGCGTCTTGCTGAGGAATAAGAAGAAGATCGGGAGAGCCGAGATGATGCCGTTTTTCGCCGGTGCGAACTCCAAGACGTCGCGCATGTAGTTGGGCAAGAACTGCAGCATGATGACCAAGGGATATTCGTGGCAGACCAAGGCGAAGACGGCCGCCCAGAGGGGGCTGGACTTCAGCAGATGGCTCCAGGGAACTCTTCTGGCTTCCGTGCGTTTGCCAATGCTTTCGCATGCGATTCTAAACGTTTCCCGTCACATTTTATCTTGAAAAAATACAATTTTACCTGCTCTCGATGAAAAGCCTTTCTTTCCTTGAAATACAATACTGTTTCGAGGGTTTGTCAGCACCCATGGGAAGCCAAAAGATGGCCACCAGAAGACTGATCATCGACGAAAGGTAGAAAATGGCCGGCCATCCTCCTTTGATATCTTTACGAGTGCAAAGATATCCGGCAGTGGGGAGAATGAAGAGGGTTCCTGGAGACGCGACATTAGGGTAATCTTAGGATTCAGTGCTTACCGATTTGTCGACCTCCAGTGATGATTCCGATAGCCGCTGCGCGCTCCTTTTGGGGGAACCATCGAGTGATTAGCGAGTTCACGGCGGGCATCAAGCAGGCATCGGCCATTCCGATCATGAGGCGAGCGGCTACGGCGTACCAGAAGCTGGTGGCTGCGAGCAAAGGGAGCATGGCGTTGGCCATGGTGCATAGGACTAGGGCGACTCCGACCATCCATTTTCCGTTGATCCTGTCTGCCCACATTCCGGTGACGACCATGAGTAGAGAGCCGGCATTTTGAGCTGCCAAGACAAGACCTTCCTGAAATAAAGATCAAATTATTACAAATGAATAAAGCCAATTTCACGTTAAACAATTTTTTTTCCGATCGGGTTCTTATTAATTTTGTTTAAGGACAAAACAAAAATGGAAAACGCGCAACTAGATTGAAGAAGCGCAGGGTAACCTGTCAACCAAAAACGAGACTTGCGAAATCCGCCGACTTCAGCTGTTTATCCCCTCGCCAAACTCATTTACCGGTTCTGGCTAATTGACATACTCGTTCTCGGTGAACTCTCACTTATCCCCAGTTGCGTCACTGCGTGAAATTTTCAATTTTGCATTGACTTTTGAAACCAGATCTGAGCAGCCCGCTGATACCCACCTGCACGAGACTTTGTTGTTGCAACATGCCCGAACACTTGCCCACCCGTCACTCGTTCTCCTTCATCCCCAGAAGCGGGCGCGCGTCTCGCGCATACAATCGCCGCCATTAATCGACAACCCGATTTAAACAAAATAAATTTTCTTTTTTTTCACGGTTTCGAGAGAGACTGTAGGGGCGTCGGCGGAGAGCGACGTCGCCTACGCCGAAAGGCGGCGGACGCCCGGTTGCACGCACAGCTACTGCAAAGGTTATGAAATCAATCAAATTGCGGTTACTCCCAGCTCGAAAAAGAACTTTATGAACGCTCGTTGATAAGCACTCTCGGTCACTTGTCGCAACCCAAACAGAGCCAAAAATTCGTTGGTTTTTAAAAAATCTGATCTTGAAAGATGGAGAGCAACCGGAAACTTCAAGGAGTCGAGAAATCAATGTGACAAATGACCATGGAAAGCGAAATGTAGGTCTCCATGGTCGAGACAAAAAGTTCATTCTTCCGTTTCCAAAAGGGACAACGTCATCTGATTATGCGTGTACTTTGGCTGAGCGGCAGAGATGAGAAGAGAAGTCGAACAGACCTGATCTGACTCCCATTCGAGTTCGCCTCCGTAGCCGTGGATCGGACAGGAAGTCATGCAGATCAGGGCGACAGCCATGTTCGAGGAGCTAATGGAGATGGTGATGAAGCAGCAGCTGAGAAGGGCAGCCACCAGGAGCCGCATGGAGGGGAACAGGACCGAGGGGGTGGCGAGGTCCCCTTCAGCCGATCAGGTTGGGTTTAAAGGAATATTCGGGAGGGGGAATGCCGATTCTGAAGATGGGGCTCCTGGCGGGAGGGTGGTCGAGAGAGGTGGATCGGCTTAGGTGAGGCGTCTTTGAGTGCTCGGAGTAAGTGCGGGAGAGGTTCTCCTCGGAGACGTAGAACATCGGGGGCTTGCGTTGCAGCGTCTCGGCCGAGGAGTCTTCGGAGGAGCGGGAGACGGCGTCCTCGCCCTCGAAAGAGAGGCCCTCTCGCTCGAGGGACTCGGCGGAGTATTCGGCAACCGGAGGAAGTGACAACCTTTCCTCTTGCATGGTCGGTACAGCGAGTAATGATGGCGACAATCGCCGAGATGGGTACCTTTTGGGGAGGTGGCGGCTCCAAATTTCTTTGACTTTGGTCGCGCCCTTTCTCTTCTTCTTCCCTCCCCCCACCCGTCAAGTACTCGGCCGCGCACGGGCGCACGCAGGCGTGATCGTTACGTAATCACCCTCTGATAAAACGTGATTTGCCTTGAGGCCATCGACGTCTATGTGCTATATCCCAGGCTAGGGGAGATCACCCCTCTGAAACAAGATTCTCTTAGAGTTTAAATGAAATAGCGTCGCGAGAGATGTTTTTCTGCGCTCGTAAATGGAATGACATAGACCTGATCATCCTCCGACCGGTGAGGGGCTTCTTCATGCATCAACTTCGGCTTTGGCAGTCTATCCCTTGAACTTTTCCGAAGACAATTCGTAAACAGCAGTTGCAACATTTACCGACAGTCAACAACGACATCCACGTGAAGGGCGACGAACGCTGCCGCCTCTCCCTTTCCGGTGAAGAGAAAAACCCTCTGCGCTTTGGTTTCTCGACCGTATTCTTTGTAAACCGTCAGCAACAGGCCTCTCCTTTCTCCGTTTCAATCTCTCGAGAACGGACACAGCTGTGTCTTTTTTCGGCCACACTTCCGCACTACAAAACATTCAGAATTCAAACTAACCGAATCTGGGGATCGTGGATCGAGCGGTGCAGAGATCAAGAGCAATGTACGTGGTCGGCACGTGGGCACTTGCAACTTCCTCGTTGTAATTATAACCTCGGTCGAGAGGGGCTCGTTTTTGGCGTCTTTCTGGCGCCGCATGTTAACGGCTGAAATATGGTTTTGCTCTTCCATTGTGGCATTCACTTTTGTTCAAAAACCCGAAATCAAGCAACTGTTAAAGCTGGGTTTTTCGTTTTTCTTTGAGACGTCCCCATTTGATCAAGATGTAAGAAGCACAAAGTGAGCATTTACAAATAACGCGGATGTAAATGACTTTTGTGAGGTGTGTCCAGATGTTTCTCTCGTACTTCGCCAACTTACACGTGCTTAGGTGCACTACAAAAGGCTAGCCGAAAGTGCAGTTTTGAGCGTGAACCTGAATTTAGTCGACATTTACACTTAAACCTTGGAAATTTCGGCTACTTGAAACTTCACTTTTCAACTATTGTTGGTGTGCATCAAAACCGCAAACACAACTTAAAGCGCTCAGAAATCCAGATGCTCCGCAATTCCAAAACAACTCGCTGACGGACCCACGAACTGTTTTTCGCTTCAATTTTCAAACGATTCTGTATTTTAAGTCTATGCAGCATTATTTTCAAACGTGCTTTTCCTATGCAAGACGCAAAGAACAAAATGTCGGAATTTCAAAAAGGGTCATTATTGCATTGACTGTCTGCTACGCATCAAACATACACGTTTTTTAAAGTGCGTTTTAATACTTCGCGCGAAAGATGAATTGGAGAAAATTGCAACAAAGCGACGAACTTACATCAGTTCTTTAAAGATCGCCTTCGCGGGTGTGGGCGGAAACGAAAGGGTCATGGGCGCTTCTGTTTGGAACAGAACGCCCGCAGCATGCACCTTCAGTTCTTGCAAGAGGCTGTTGCGGTAATAACTGGTTTCGGCACAATGCCTCGGCATAATTCATTGAATTTCAAG
Organism: Steinernema carpocapsae; assembly: GCA_000757645.3. Lineage (NCBI taxonomy): Eukaryota > Metazoa > Nematoda > Chromadorea > Rhabditida > Steinernematidae > Steinernema > Steinernema carpocapsae. The sequence continues at coordinate 13,987,741 of CM016762.1, forward strand.
GGCGTTCGGTCTTCAAAACGACCCTCGGCTTTTTCGGTTTTGGTTTGCAGTTTGCGTAGGCGCCAGAACGTCTCGCCTTCTGCGTCTTTTGTGAAACTGTCCGGTAACTGTCGACGGTGGGCGAAAAAGGGATGTGCAGACGCTCGCCACGGACTTCCTGGTTCGCTATTCGGTCAACTGCTTGCAGCGATTTCTTGTCCTTTCTGAAGTTTCAAAGTTTCTCATGATTTTCTCATCGGGGTGCGAAACCGGTTAGGTCATTGCCGGGACGCTGTTTCGTCATGCGATTATGTAGAAGCTGATTTGGGCGAAAAAAGTGGCTTTTTCTAAACAAAACGGGGGAAATCTTGAATTGTGTTTCACCTCGACATCTTATTTGGATAATACGTGAGACTGCCGCGTTAGAGATCTTTTGACTCTCGAACACCGAAACCGGTTTTCTAGAGTGAACTTCGAATTGATTAATGAATTAAGCCTCGGGTCAAGAGTTTAAGTTGTTGAATATAATGGACCTAACATGTTATAAGATAGAAATGTGGAACAATGTTAAACGATGTCTTGTAACAGACCGTTCGAGGCTTCGTTTTTGTACTTCTTCTTTTTCCTGCTTTCAACGTGTTATATTCGAAACAAACTTCAGAAGTATATTGCGGTTGATCTTTAGCTTCTGCGTATTTATGTTCATTGATTTTTACCAGGAAGGGCGTCCGATAGCAGGCCGACACCGAGTGCCCTCGGCGGACAAACACTCAAGTACGACGGGAGCACTTTACGGTAAGTGTAGAAGAGCACTGAACGTGGGAAAACATGACGATCGAGGCTTATGAGTGTAATGATCGAATGGGCAAGAAAGTATTGTGACAGATTTCACGGTTGAGAGCGACCTTTGGTCTCTCTTGGACACAAACGTGAGTAGAGGTCAGATGTTGTTTGGAATCGCGATCTGAACCGAGGAAATAAGTGTTGGCAGTGTTTACTGGCAACCTTGCAACATTTCACATTTGAAGCTTCTGTGATCTTTTCACGCACAAAACAGGAAAATGTTGAAAATGTTACAAACTTCGGGTAGGTAAATATAATCGTTAGCTTTGGACTTTGGCCTTCCAAAATACAATTTCATCCCGACCTTTCCGCTTCGTTTTTAACATTGATTTTTCCGCGTTAAACGCCAATCATTGGACATCCTTTTCAATCCAGCTTCAAACAGACAAGACATCCTCTTCAAGCCAGCTTCAAACAGACAAACAGTGACAGCAGAGGGGATAGTTTACAAACAGGCCACTTTACAGACAGGCTCGCACTGCTTGTAGGCTTAGTATTGAGCTTAGGTTACGTTTTGTTTACAGTCAGTCTTTAAAACATTTCACAAAAAGTTAAAACCGTAGGCAGGCAGAGCGGAAAAACGGGTCAGAATTGCCCAAGGCGGAGATGTCGCGGGGCGGAAATGTCGCAGACGGAATTGTCTGAAACGGAAATTTTGGCGAAATTTTGAAAGGCCGAAGCCTAAGGCCAACGATTATACCTTTTGCAAGGCCAACGATTATACCTACCCACAAATTTTAATAGAGCCAATTATACTAGTTAACAAGTTCTACTAGCACCAAGAATGATCTTTTCGTAAACAACGCTGTTTGATCTGAAGTAGGTACTCTTGGACGCTTTTTGAAATGCTACAAACGAGATGAGTGGACGGCGTAGCTAAATGAGTTTGGAAACCAAGCCATGAAACAAACGCAACAAAGACAGTCTTCTTGTATATGGCGTCAAGGCCAACAGAAACGTATTAAAACCATTTTATTCGAGATGCGCATATTTTCTGCGCATACTGACCGAGTGGTCACTCGGTCACTCAAATGCCATATTTAGTAACGAAAGAAAAAGTAGACTGTACGCAGCGACGACGGTTTTTCGGAAGCCATTGTGATTCCACTCAAGGAGGAAATCAAGGTCTTCAACACAAATTTTAATTTAAGAAGTTCAATTAATCTCTGGCGCATAAGTGCGTGCTGCTCAAACTCCACGCAGTTTTCGTGTCTGCGTGCGAGCATCCAGACAAACCCGTTCTACGAAAGTACGTCACAACACTTCCATTAACTTCCTATAACATATGAAGGTTGAAAATGACCTTTACAGTGTTTGAGTTTTGCCTGCACTTTGCGACAAATGTAGCATCGGTTTATCTGCAAACTAGTCGAGCAACGTGACACGAAAACTGACGCACGCGACCGACGCAAGCTAACGCCATACAAATTAGCCAGAAATTGTCCAGAAATTAGCTTGCGTCTGTCGCGTGCGTCTCGAACTATGTAGAGGCCTTTAGGACGTTTAGCATCAATGTTCAGCTGTTGAGCCGACCGCCTAAAATCCGAAGTTTAACACGCATCGCTGTTCACGGCATTACTTTGGCAGCAGACGTCGAAACTCCGCGGTTCGTTCAAACGCTTCTTGATTGTAAACGAAAACGTATGTCCCTGGTGAGCTTGACTCTCGTAGAGAAACACTTCGCCACCTTGCTGGCTTCAGCCAGATTTCACTATGGTCCTGAAACCTGAAAAATAACCTGAAAAAATTTCACAATAAAAAACCTAGAAGCTACGGTCTTTCCTCCAAAAGAAGCAAAACAGCCGCATCTCAAACATGGCGTTCAAGCTTTAGGGGTGCGTCCAGTTTAGTCTGCCCGATTTAGACCAAGCGCGATTTAGACCAGGAAATCTCTACCTGCAAGAGGTTCGGTAAATTGGTCTCCGCGTTTTAGACCAGTAAACGCCGAATTGTGAAGAAGAGGTTCGGTCTCGTCGCTGCGTCGCTGGTCTAAATTGGTCTGTCGCGGTCGAAATCGGGTGTGGGTCAACGATTGAAGGGCTGTTTTGAGCCTGTGCATGAGATCACATCACGTTGAAACATAAAATAAGGAACAGTGCAACAATTAAACTTCAAAAACAGGGTCGAAATGGTTTCTATTGTAAACAATCAAGCAGTGTGCTTGATTGTTCACAATAGCTATCTTTGAGGAGTCACTTCTCTCTCCCCGATATGGCATCCTGGCATCCAGGTTGGGGTCTTTTGATGCGCGGAGAACACAAAAATGTTGATTCCGAACACAATTGCGGCAGTTCGGAGCTCTATCGCTGATATCCATTCACCGCTCATACCATTCCCTTGATGTAGCCCGATGCAGAAACGCCGGTTGGGAGCAGCGCAGTGAACCAGAACGGGTACGGTTCTTTGATTGCAAGATGGATGCGTTCATCGTTGCTACGCCCAAAGATACACTGTGCAAGAGATCGAAACCATCGCCTAGAGAACGTCCAACGGCTTTTGGCTTCGTGTGTGCGTGGAACCGTGCAGGTCGGCGGTCGGTTTAAATGCTCAAGCGCGACAGACCAATTTAGACCAGCGACGAGACCGAACCTCTTGCAGGTGGAGATTTCCTGGTCTAAATCGCGCTTGGTCTAAATGTGGTCTAAATCGGGCAGCCTAAACTGTCAACACCAGTTTGTGCACCAGTTTTAGGCCAGATTTCGTGGCGGGACCAGCATAACTTAGGTTTTGGTAAACGTCGTACGTTCATTTGTCCAACCGTCCGTTAGCTGCCCAAGATTGTCCACTCTCGGCGATTGTCCGGCCGTAACATTCAAGGCGTTCTTGGTCCTTTGTCCATTTTCATAATTCATGTTCACGAGGATCTGAATAGCCAGGTTATCACGAAATAAAAAGCTTCAAGAACCATTTGTTTTGGAATGCTGAACATGGCTTCGGTCGAAGGTTTTGAATGGCAAGGCGATGTTCTATCGACCAAAAATGCAACAAAAAAATTGCAATACTCACCTGGGATCTTTTCGCCTGGGATCTTTTCGCCTAGGATTTTTTCGCCTAGGATTTTTTCGCCTGGGATCTTTTCACCTAGGGATCTGTTTTTCATATAATCGTTTCCTGTCAAAGCTGAGAGTTAGGTTAATCATAATTTTAGACATTTGGAGGAGCGCAGAGGCAGACCCAGGTGAGTCATAATTAGCAGTTTTGAGTCTTGTGCCAGCCAGAGCGGGAGATCCATTTTCAAGCTGGGTCACGAGTGCAGCAGATACATTCTGTCGGGTCTATCCGCTTGCCTAGTCTTCCAATGTCTTCATTACGCCTTGTCAGATACCTTTTCTGGGCATCTCATAGGCGCCGACTCACAGAGTCCATTTTGGCGCGTTGCTGAAGGGGAAAGCGGAAGAAAGTTACAGAAGAGCGTTATTGACGAAAGATATCATTTTACGAGCGTTTTTCGCCCGTGAGGCGTGGTTGCAGACCGTCTAGAGGCCAAAGAAGGACAAAGTAAGGGCATTTGACATTCAGAAATTCGGCTGACATTCACGGGCCTTTCGGATCCGTGTTGGCGATGATCTCCTCCGCTCAGTCGAAGAATCAACGGCGGCACGCGCCCTCACTCGCTTTTTCTCTAGCGCTCTTGTAGGACGACGTCGTGGGCAAGGAATTATTGGGTACCCTCGCAATATTCTGAGCTGACCGGCGGGATCGAGTGCTTTTCCAAGTCACAGCAAGCGAGGGCATCCATTTTCACGAAATTTCACGGATTTGCGCGACACTTGGCGTTCTGAATTTTGAAATTTCGTTGTTTGCATGCGGGATGTTCGCGTTTTACAGGAACAGATCGCGCATGGAAAGTGGCGATTGAAAGCCGCAAGACGGCAAAAGAGACCCGACTTTCGATTGCGGAACAGCGTGCTGTTTGGCTCGCGGGATGTGGGCGCCACACATTTCATTCTTGCAAATTGTGTGTTGTGCACCAATTTCTCCTTTTCTAAAAGCCTTCTTTTTTTCAGATGCCTTTGAAGCCAGAACCGCATCGTTTTTACGCCAGTGGAGCCAAGGTCCAGGAAATGTCGGTGTCTCAGCTGACGCAGCTGGGAAAGGAGCTTTCTCTGGTTCGATCGCCGTCTATGTTCCGTGTCTATTTAACTCTGTTTCTCTTCAGGAAGTCGGTGATCGTTGCGTGATCCTTCTAGGAGTCCTCCATGACAAGCAGACGTTCGAAAAAGGCGTCAACGAACCTCAGGACATAATCGACTACTGCCTCCAGATGTTCGCGACGCTGGCCGAAATCACTCTTTGTCTGCAGAAGAACGAGAAGGTCACGAAGCCGTGGAGTTTGGAGAAGATGGCCGCCATGCTGGCGGCTCCCGAGATCAAGCGTCCGGATGTCGTCGAGAAAGAGGCCCAGTTCGAGCGCAACCGCGTGAAGCTGATCCAGGCGATGACCGATCTCAAGATGGCCGATTGGTTCGCCGCCGTCGCCGATCCCACGAGTGCGCCCAAGCCTGAAGATCCTTGATCATTTAACGGTCCATTTTATGTAGCAAGTATTGAAAATTAAATTAGTGTTGATGTATAAATAGATAGAGGTTTCGGCAGAGGTTTGCTTATCTGATCTTCGCTCTGTGAAGCCATCAGAGCTTGCCTTCGATGTTGACGTTCTTGGTCTTATTAACTTTCTGATAACAGAAGTCAAAAGGACATCTGCAAAGTTGGACGTAAATACTTCAATTCTAAAGATTTCACGGAGATTTCACTGTTACCGTTCCGGACCATTTGTTTGTCACGTCAGGTTGTTTGTGCCAAAACACTACAAAGAGGTCACCATCGACAGATTTTCAACAGTCGGCATACATAGCAGTTTTACCGTCTCATTGCGATTCCGCAAAGCGCGTCTTCTCCTCAAACCGTAGATCCTTGTTCCCAGTTGTCGCAAGTGCGTCGTGAATCAGCCACCTTTCCATTTTTGTGTACTTTCGTTCAGGTGTTTCCAGAAAGCTCTTCTTATGTCTGGTATGTTTGAGTACCAATCAATGTAATGTGTAAACTGTGCAAATCTGCGCTAATTGAAAAAAAAACGTTTTTAAACCATTAGTTCCGGTGAATACACAAGATCCCCTCATAAATGTTCCCCCGAAACCTCCAGAGCTCCCTAACGTGTTTATTCGCTTTGTAGGACATTAGATTTTGTGCGAAACTATGTCGAAAGTCAATAACAAGTGACATAAACGTCGGAATCCAATTACACAAAATTAATTAAGACTTGTGAAGTTTTGGTTTTTGGAAAACCTTTCGGCTTCAGATTTTGCAGAAGTTTTTGAAAAGGGCATCTGCGAAGTTTGACGCCATGATCTCAGTTCCGATTTAGAAACTGAATATGACTTGGACTGAGGGGACACGGCGCACAGGTGGAATAATCACTGTTATTTCCAGATGTTTTCTTGCAAAGCGCCCTTTCTTTCTGTGCTCTTGGCAGTTTCTGGAATCATTTAGATCTCAAATACAGACGATGCCTTCCATTTTGACAAAATTCCTACTGTCAAGTTTGCAGCCGTGTTGTCAATCACCAACTGAAGTTTCTGTTTTACAACTTGAGGAAACAGTTTTCCAGTCTCTCAAGTCCTTGAGAATCAAGAGTGCATTTCTTAAAGTGTGTTCTGCTCATTCAATCACTATGTACATTTCCGTTACCAGGTTTCGCCCCGCAGACACCAAATGTGTCCAAGAACTCCGTTTTCTTTGTTTCCGGCGAATAAGTCTTTTTTGTCTCCGCTGAACAGAATCCTTTTTGCCACGCGCATGTTTGGCCTTTGTGAGGTCGCTAAATCTACGCTCCCGTGTTTTCTCGCTTCACAAAAAGGAAACAATTTGAGGAAACACGTTCTACGCTCCCGAAATAAACCTTTTTCAATATTTTGAACGTTGAACTATTAAACAGTTACTTGGCAACAGTGAGTGATTTGTTCAGCTGTAATAACGAAAAGGGCACGCTGCATACCAGTTACCATTGGCCAGTGGGAAATGCTGGTCTTAGTTTTGAAGTACAGCCGTTGGGATTTGCCAACGAAATCTTTGGTTTGCGGACTTTGTTTCGGACAAACGGTTTTGGCGAGAATGGATGTCTTGATTACTACGTTTTTGTGCTTGTGCGGGAACAAATCTGGTAATCGTGTTTTTGAAGGGCGTTTGATAACTATGCAGAATCTAGTGACAAAACACATGAAACGTTGGAGAAGATGAGTTGCAAAGGATGACGTTTTGTTTTAGTTTTTAACGCCTTTCTTGGCATGTGAAGCGTCGTAATGTTCCTGTCGGCTTTTGCGCCACGGTCACGACTCTCGAATCTGCTGAAAACGTCCCGGAAATTTGTCGCGGAATCGGTGCAGTTTTCTTGTCTCAGCCAAAGATCACAGTTCCCCTTTCATTGCTCCCTCTCAACAACTTGTTTCCCTTCAGATTGAGTCCTTTTGAGGAGTTTGGAAGAGGTCAGTGTGCTTACAAAGCAAATAGTGCCAATGGCACTTTTGATTCATGTCATCTGCTTCCCATAAAATCATTAAGGCATTCCCTCAGAATAGATCTCACAAAATTTACAAAACAAAAGAAGAATTCTCTAGAAACCAAGAAACAATTATACATGAATTATACATTTCGATCCCTCGACCGGCAATTCGGTTACCCGGGGAATTTTAATTGAATCTTGTTTGTAAAGGTTTATCGTGTCACGCTTATGTTCTCTGTCCTTCTAAGTGTTGTTGGGCAGGAGCACAAGTGGGGCTTGTGAGGAGGAATACAACTTCCGTCCTGGATTGTACCCGCTCCGGTTTTTGGCCATTTAAAATCTTTCTGCGTCAATGATACCCATGAACTCTTTTAATAAAAGCGTTAGAGTTCCAAAATTACGCGAACGTTTTGAGCCAAAGGATCCCTTCAAATGCCGTTGTCCTCGGTAGTAAAGATTGGAGACTTTCGCCACCGACGCCTGCTCCCTTTCAACTCCAGACTTTCCAAAAAACACCGCAATCACACGCTACTCTCCATATATTTCCCGACCAAATGTCCTGTGGTACTTCAAAAGTAATTTGTACAGTTTTTATTAAGAATTACCTCCACAAATTCAGTTTGCTTTTGTCTCAAATTTGGTGTTGGCCTTTCCAAAAGAGCATGTACAACACAACAAATTGCTAACTTCATTTTTCGGGCAAGAAAACCCAGTGAATGCCGGCTGAAGCTTCAAATTCCTACCTGCAGACGGTGACTGTCCCCTATAATTGTTGCTTTGCATTACAATGGATCTGTATTCTATGGGTCTGCTGTGGAAAATACGGTGGGAGTGAGAATAACATGTCATTTTCAAAAGATTTTTTTGCTGTCGAAAAACTGAAGAAATCGCATTTTGAGGCAACTTTTGCTTCAAATTAAGACAGAAGTACAGGGTGTCCAATCAGTTTTGTGAAATAACTAATAGCGAAAAAAGACAAATTAGAAGTATTGCAACGTACGGATTCTTGCAATTTTGAGTTCATACGGAAAAACGTAGAATTCTCGTTCAGACAGATAAAAAGCATTGACAAAAATTTTACCACAGAATTTTGTTGTTGTTTTTTTTTACAGAACTTTTACAGAACAACACCCTGTAAAGTAGATGAAGGAGATCTCTCGTTCACTAAGGTTGAACTACCCTTTTTGTTTATGTCTTCATGCTTAGTTACACTTGTGATAAAATGGAAATAAAGTCCCGGCTAGAATTAGCATATTAATTGGCCCCACGTACGTTCAAAAGTAAACATTAAGCCATTTGAAAATACGTGGCCCGTCACAATGTCCTGAGCTTCAGACTCTTGCTACAATATCATTTGTTGTTTTCTCCATACGCCAGAACAAACTTAATCAATTAACCCTTGGTCTTGCAAGGTCCCGACCCCCGCCGAGTCTTCCGAGCCGCCACTCGAGCCCAAATAAACCCCTCGGCGCCAACTCGTTCCCGCGTTACATTTTTTTCCGCGAACTGGACTTGGTTGAGCAGCCTCAAAGCCTCTCCAAATACATCCGCTAAATTCAAATCCGTAAAAAGCTTTTTTCGGTTCTTTGACTGGTAATTACCGAATCTAAGTGATGTGGGACAAGCCACTTAGACGGTGACAGTCTCAGCGATTTCCTCGAGCGATTAAGCGTTTATTAGCCGAAATGACCAAAAACGAATGGGAATACAAATAGTACATATTCGGTGCTAACTGAATCCGCGAGGTAAAATGGAGGTTTGCGAACGGATCGAGTTTGTATTTCTAGGAATCCTTGATGGACGTCGACGATGAATTGTACTCTCGCCGTCAGAATCTTCTTCTCATTTTCGATCGCGCGCCGACGCGAAAACTCAAAGGGAGATCCGTGGACTCCGTGGAAAATCAGCCGCTTCGCATCGATTTTCTTTGCAAATCGCAAAATTCGTTTTATCGGAAGGCAGCGTACCGTGATCCCGCACGGATTGCCCAGTGGATTTTCGCGTAGATTTGGTGTTGTGAGGTTCGACGTGTAAAAAAGTGCGGTGGAAACAGATCGTAGTTGGACATGAAAGCAGGTTTAACTTGGGTCGTGCACTCCGTTTTGCTAAACGACGGCTATCCAAAGTTTATCGTAGAAGGTCGCGTTTGTTTGGGCTTTCCTTACATGTTAACTGTCGTTTTCTACCACTGTGAAGCAAAACCACATTAAACGTGGACTACAAAAGACAACAGCATTGTTTGGATGTTATAAACGTTGTTAATTGGTCTGACTTAGGGTTGAGAGTTTGCTTGTAACTTCTTTTGAACAACAGATGCAGACAAGACGTGGGTTTAAAAAATGATCCGAAATGTCTGGACGCACTTCCTCACAATTTTCCAGTTTAATTTGAAATTACACACGAGAAATCGTTTAATAAAAGCGCTTTTTAACAACGCGAAGTTCCTCGACAATTGTTTCCGGCAACGTTCGTCTTCCCATACCTAAAGCACCAGCTGCATTTCTTTGTTCGTTTAAACTTGTCAGTTCCGTATTCCAGTAGATCTAGAATCCTCTAAGTAGTGAACTGAGTCTTCCTCAAGGCTTCCGTCTCGAGTTGTCTAATCACATCCGCTTCCGGTCGTTTGCAAACTTCGCGAAAGGTCCCGGTAACCATTTTGAGAAACGGAAAACGTTCTTGTCGCCTACGAATGACCTTCTGTAAAAGCAGACAGAATTTTCTTTTTCGTGGGAACGAGAATTTGTTTTCTCCGAATTTGTTTTCACGTCCGGTGTGAGTTTATTCCAGTCCAAATCCACTCAGTTGCGGACCAACTGAGTGCAATTGAGTCCGGGGAAAGGTGCCTCGTAGGTATTCGCTGATATTGTTGTCGATTGTTGTAGTGCACGGCGAATGCCCGAAGCCCCGCTTTTCGCGGTTTTTTGATCTTGGGTCTTCCCGACAACAATGCCGCACATTCCGCGTTCCCAAAAGGTTCGCTACAGAAACGGTCCCTAGTAACCCGAAAACATTATTTCGCCTGGTCTTTTTCTGTTTGCCTGTTTTTTCTTTCTATTTTCATGTTTTTTGTTAAATATGCGGGTAGGCCGCAGTTTGCAGCCTATAAGGCTTTGAAATTGCTTTGATTTCTAGTTTTTCAACTGTTTCTGTTTGTTGTTTTTGTGACTTTTCATCGGTTTAGCCGAACGAGAGCCGACCACACATTCACTCAATTTACAACAATTTAATATGTAAAGTAGCTAAGTTGACCAGAAACAAACGAGGAACGCGCTGAACGGTGAACAAGGACGTGTTACAAGCGAACGTGGTATTTCAAATAGCTCCGAGTTCAACCTTTCTCGACTTGACTTACTTTTTCTGTTAAAACAACGGTATTTGAGGTGCCGAGCAGTTTTCGCTTGAGTTCAGCCTGTCCCACTTTGGTCAGTTCAGAACACGGCGGATATCGGCTAAGTGATTTAAATGTTGCTAATGCAAAGAAGCGGCTTCTCACTGCTTGATGCCGCGTACAAATTGAAATACAAAGTCTAAATCCGGTCGTTGCTGACTAATGGTATTTCATTAGATGACATCACACTGCGCCCATCGGCGAATTCATCTTAATTCAATTTTTTGGCTAATGAGTGCTCGTTGAGCAATAGCCCTATTATTCTTAGCAACTACGAGGCTGTTTTTGTTTATATCAAAAGTGACGTTGGCAGGACTTTGAACTTTGACCTTTGCTTTGACCCCTCAAAGTGGCTGAGCACCGAATCGGATCTGTCGTGCGATTTCGTAGAGATTTCCGCATTTTCCGAGAAGATCGAGGAGATGAGAAAACGCTTGCAGTGCACCCCTTGTGAGCTCTGAACATACGTTTTCGAGTAATAAAGTTTTCGGAAAGTGCGGAATTCTTTGTTTCTAGCAAAGAAGAGGAAGACCGCAATTTATTTCGAATGGTAATTTTGCATGTACGTCAATTAGTTGGAAGAAAGGGTAAGAAGGGAGAATCGGAGCGAGAAAAGAAAGCCAATTGGAAGGGAGCTGGAAGTTGAGCTATGCTGCTTGTTTTGGGGGTGAGGACAATCTACGTTCGAGGCTTTCGTAAATTTGACGGCGGATTAAAGATCAAAGTTGCTGTAAAAAAGGAAAAAGCGTAGACTGAAATGCAAAAACTACTTGATGAGCGGAGAACAGAATGCACTTTCCCAATTCAAAAAATGTTATTTTAAATGTTTTTTGATTACAGAGGTTCTTCGTGATTTTTCTTTTGCTAATAATTTTATTTTTCGGTTAGAGTGGGTTACGTTGGTTTACTGAGATGCTCCAGGAGGCGTGATGATAACGGTTCGCTTGCAATATTTTATGTGCACGCATTACCGTTTCCTGAAATCGTGGAATTTTTGGTGAGACGCTGCGGGTTTGCAGCAAGTTCCCTCGACGTGTGCTTTTAAAGAAGTTCGTGCGAGAGTAATAAAAGAGTTGCGCCCCCGCCTACGGTATCCCGGCCTAAGAAGTTTTCTCTTCAGCCATTGTCCGAGTTGCGGAATGGAGCCCTGAACGTGCGAACGCTAAAGTCCAAATGCCGTGTGAAAAATTCATAGTCTTATGAGCATAATTAGATTACCCATTGGTTAGGCCAAAAGCCGACAGAGCCGACTGAATTGAAGAAGGGAAATGGAGGAATAGAGGCACATGCTCGGCCTCAGGCTAAACGCTGACACGCGGAGCGCCGGACGAGTGGTTTGCTTGTAGAAAAGATGTTTTGTAAAGTTCATTTACGTTTTGTCTTTTCTTTGACCTTCGGTTTCTGTTCAGAACTCCTTGGAGCAGGTGCATTAGGCCGCCCGTCTGGGTCGATCAGGAGTTTACGTACGACTCCCGATGGAATCAGTAGGTCAATTCGAGTTTCTTAGTGCCGCTGCAGAGTTGTTCACAGGTCTGTTTTATATTGAACTTATGGGCTTCTTGGAAGCTTCAAAAGTGGATTGTTTGTTTATCGAAAAGAGGTAATAATTGACAGGTCATTTCGCGGCTGATTCTTCTGCTGTAGTTTGACGCGGAAGAACTGCATTCTGACAATATTGAGCCCGTACCACTTGTTTTGTCCTTTCTGTTTTCTACTGCTCCATCATTCCAAGCATCCACTTCCCTTCACGTGACATGGACCCATAAACATTTCCGAAATTTTCGAATTGTTTCTGTTGGGATAAAACATTAATTCCGCGAACGGAGAAACCGCCTGGAGACATTAAACCCACGAGAGTGGTGGTTGCCTGCAGCTCTTTTTACAGCTCATTTCAATTTCCCCACTCTTTCGTTATGAGATAACCTACGCTGTTTTTGGTCTTTGCCTTAGTCGAGGGACGGCTTGGTTTTTTATCGTGGTCTTCGCAGACTTCAAGTTTTTTCTTATTTGTGAAAGAGGTGCGACATAAGCGCAAATAACCAGTAGCAAAAATGGCTGAAAGGCAATTTGCATTTTTGTTGACTAACATTCAAATTGGGTACTACGGTTTCCATTTGAAGGAATGCATCTGCACGACGTAGATTATAGAAATTTCCGCCTTGCAGCCTCCACATTTTCGAAGAACTGCGCCAAACATCAGTCCCCCTACTCCAGGCCCTCTTGCAGTTCTCGACCGGTCTGCGCATTTCCTGTACGTCGGCGTCCCTTGTACACAGCAGAAACCGATTCAGCATTTTCATCTAAGTGGTCTCGTATTATTTCATTAGCGGAATTAATGCGATTGCATTGCAGAAGGCTGCTCAGTGCTTCACAACTGTTTTAGCAGTTTCGCCCGGATTTTGCTCCAGATGAACTCGACTGATACGCGGGGAGCGGTTCACTTAGAAACGTTTCCGTTATCGGCTCCAAACACACTTCCTCGCTCTTGCGCAGATTCACATTACGCACGTGCTACGGCCCTAATGAAGCGACGATGCACCGAAAGTGTTATCAATTGACTTTCGCGAGCAACCCGACGCTCACGTATCTCAGGAGGGGCCTCGTCTATCTTCAGCCATCTCGAGTTTCAGTCAGGGCTTGGAACTTTTATCAAGTTGGTCGCACTTGAAGACATCCTGAACGTTATTCGAAGTTGCGCTTTTGCTACCTTTTTCTCCGAAAGTCTGCTCTCTATCTTCCCCGAAGGGGTCACGAGTCATTTCCTAAGGGTCTTCCTCCATTTTTGACTCCTCGTCTCGCCTTATTTTCACCGATACAGTCTTCGCACGACGTGTTTCTTGTCTTACCTCTGGGAATCCTCAAACGAAGACTTAGTTCTCCTGTTTACCTTTAATCACGCTCGATTTTGTCGACGTCCCAACGCGGCGATAGCGAAAACAACGAAACAGACAAAAGACATCTCCTATCCCGATATGCGAATGTCCCACGGCTGAGACCGGTAAACACGGCATTTTGCGCTTTTAGTCTCTCTGGGAGCGGTAAACCAGTGCTACCTGCCGTGTTCCCACCAAAAAGTCTCGTTTTTTCACATTGGCCAAAAATGTTTGATTCGAGATTTGGTTTTTTCTCTGCTCGCAGTTCCTTTTTGCAAATGATCACAATGTGTCTTCAAAATGGTAATCTGTCCTTTTCATCTTTTTGTTACTGTTATTACCAATGACCACGTTTCAAAGGTCATTTGTAGCCATTGAAATATACCTAATGACACTCTCGTTTTGCTCACGGTGTTGTCCCCGCTAAGGGGACGGGAGAGAGGAGGAAGGGGCCGAGGCCACGCCCCGCCTTCTCCCCTTGAGAATCGCAAGCCTTCAGGCGTTGTCGAGTGGTGGCGGTTGCGGCCGGTCCTCGCGCGCCCTCAAGACGGGCGCGTAGGAGAGAGGACCATTTGTTGCCCGGTAACCTCGCCCGAGTCGTCTTCGGAAAGGCGCTCGGATCTCTCCAAAACCGAGCTGAGATTTCCGACCGAAAGTGACGAATCCTGTTTTAGATGAATGATTGAGTGTTCTCGCAATAAAAAATTTTGTCTGCTGCAAGTCTGCGCGCCTTCGGAGATTCGCGGGTTCTCCTCCGGGTTCTGACCTTTTTTGTGTTTCAGAATTGCAAACGAAGATGGAGAACGAAACCGCCGGCGAGATCAACGTTACCTTTATGGGCGTCTTCTACTCGCAGACCTTGGTCGCCTCAATGGGCATTTGCCTGAATATGCTCGTTCTGATCATCGGCTGCTTCCGAATCAAGGGGAGGTACGTGTGTTTACGGGCATCGGGATAAACACGGGAGGGAATCGGTGGTGTCTTCCACCGTCGTAATTTTCATCAGGCGGATACCGTAGTTGTTGTTTGGAGCTAAATGTCAGCACAAGGTTATGGGAAACCATTAAATATCGTAGCTGTAGGACAGGAATCGTGGCTCCTGGGGGAGGAGCTGGGCAAACAGGCCGTGAGCAGGAGATGCAAAATGGGAACTTTATGTGGGAATACAGAATCTAGATGACGATCCGCAATGACTCGAGGTGGATTTTTGGTGGAAACCCGGAAACCATCGCTGATTTTTACGAATGCCCCAATTGTCATGAAGTGAGTTGACTTGGCGATTCCTCCGGTTTCCCACTTATCATCAAAATTCATCAATAAACTTTGAATTACAAGCCTCAAACACCCTAAGCGAAAATTCAAAATTAAATTGTGCAAGCGCTTTTCTTTATTCTACACACGATTCTGTATCGGTCTAGATTGCACCCGTTATGAACATGCCTTAATTGCATGCACCTCAATTCCGGCTTCTTGTTTTCAAACTCACCATCTCCTCCCGTTAAAAAGTTCACCCCATTTCACACAACTTGATGATTTATTTATCGCGTTTCGAGACGTTGTTTATACTCTGCAAAACGTGGGAAACATCGCGAAGCAATTTTAAACAAAATTAGTCAGTCTAATGTCGCGCAGTGTTTACTTCATAAAGTGGTTCCGCCCCAGCACGTCCTTTAAGTTATTTCCTTCCAAGTCCCATCAATTGTCTGAAGCCCGCAAAAATAAAAAGCGATCGCAAAAAGGGACTCAAGCGATGTGATTCATTCATCTCAAAATTAATTTCTGGCCAAATTTATTCAAAAGTGCAGCGGTACTTCGCGGAACGATGTTTGCTCTGTTTTCTGGCTCCGGGCGGTCAGAGAGTAGAGCCATTTTGATTAAGAACGCGGGTTCTGGTGTCCAAATCACACAGAGAACAATCCATTTGTTCCCGTTCGGTGTGACACGTTTGCGTGACACGATCACCGCCGGGGTTCTTCCGCCAGGACGCACTCTTTGCCAGAACCACCTCATGGCACCCAATTATTAGCATGAATAATAAATCATTCGCAGCCTAAGCTTATTATAGCCAGGGGTTTATGGCGTCCTTGCAAAACAATTTTCGGAAACGGATTTCGGCTAAGGTTCCGGCGTCCGAGGTTTATCAGGAAGGATGGAAGCCATGGCCAAAGTACGTGTGATCTGGTCAAAAAAGTGACTTAGGCTCTGAATTGAGAGGATTACAGATTTATGAGGCAATTGAGAAGTCATCAAGGAACAGATGTCGTTTAAACTCTGAATTTACAGTTTCAACTTTTGAATTAAATTATTAGCGTCTTCATCTAATTTGGGACAAGAGGCTGGCTGGTTAATAAGGGTATCCCGTTACAAGAAAAAGATACCGAAGGGACTAACGTTGTAAAATGGTTCCTTCTCGTTACGTGGCAGGTCTCAAGCTCTATTTTCAGCTACCGGCACTACCTCTCGAACCTGGCCGTCGTAGACACCCTCTTTGCCGTCGGAGCTCTCTGCACCATCATCGACTTTCACACGTAAGCCCCTTATTTGCCTCTCCGACCGTAATCTCATGATTTTTAGACCCGTTCCAACCTGGATCAAAGAACTCGCGAAGAGCCTCTGCGGTTTAACCATTCCGCCCATGAGCGTCGCCCTTGTCCCGATATCCGTCGACCGCTACCTCAAGGTTAATTGAATTCTGTTTGCCGTACTCTTCATTTACACTTGAATCACTGAGCGAGTGTTTCAATTTTTAAGTCCAAAGCTCTTTCGCGTCTGTTTGAACAAACTTTTTGTCGACCGAATGTTTAACAGCTCGGCCGAATGGATTTTATGTCCGCACGACCATGCTAGAATTTCCTTAAAAAAAGAATTAAACATTTTACAAATTGCGGCAACGTAGAAGCCTGGAATGTTAACTATGCAACCTGTTTCCATAGTATTTCATGCACAGCGCTTAACAGCTTTTTGGTTTTCGCAGACGCTTTTAATTAATTTTCTCTTTGCACGCCAGCGATAAATTTGTTTGTCTGAGCGAAATTAGAGACTGGAGATCTTTGAGATTACTTCATCTTCTCCAAGCCTCATCATACAGTGAACTCCTTATTTTAGATCTGTGCGCGAAACAAGAAACGTGGCTGCTCGATCCCGATTCCTCTGACCTGTCTCCTGGCCGACCTGGTGCCCCTGACGAGCTTGATGGTCTGCAAGGTGCTGGACGTCTCGGACCGGCTCACCAACTCCATCTACATGGTCTTCATTCCGGCCGCATCGCTGATTATCGTTCTCTGCTGCAACATCGCTCTCTTCTGCTTCATCTCGCGCCACGTGACCGTAATCGCCTCATTGGAAAACCGTCGCCGGCTCAACGAAACAAAACAACTCGTGCGGGCCACTTGCATCCAGGCCGTGACTCCGCTTTGTATGCAACTCCCGTCGCTTCTCGGAATGTTCAGCATCATGACGAATGAACAGGTTTGGTGCAGCCGCTAAAGAGTTGTTTGGACGGAAATGTCCAAATTCAGATGACCGACGGCGAGCGCTCCGACATCGTCTGGTACCTGGCAAACATCTTTTGGCTCATCATCGTGTTCAACCCGCTCGTGGACGCTTCGGTCACACTCCTCGTCGTCCGTTCCTACCGTAACGCCGCAAGGTAAGCATCACGTAAGCATACGCTCCTCGACTCTCGTGACCGGAAAGAGATCAAAACAAATTCGGGTTTTCGGAGACGAGAGGAGAGGAAGGTAGCTTGCGTGGATCCACGCGTCTATTTACGTTGCAAACGTGGTGCGCGTGAATTTGTCGTGTTGTTGGGAATGAAATTAGAAGCTGGGAAAACAGAGCAAAAGGTCCTGGTTGGAGTGTTCTAAGCTCGAACTGTCATTTCTGCTTGTACCAAACAGGCAGTGGGACCACGTCATTAACACACATCATTCCAGAGACTACGTCCTCTTTGTGCTTCCCAACTGTTTCTTCACCGACTACCGTCGCCAGCAGTTCCAGCGCCGCTCGGTCTTCAAGAACACCTCCCGCTTCAGCAACTCGCAGAACGAAATTGCCGGCGACTCGAAGTCTAACGTCTGAACCTGACGCACAAGATGATCTCGTAGATTAGCGCGCGGGTCATTCAAAGCGCATTTTATTTATATATGTATCATACCGTTGTGCGCAATTTTTCGTTTCTATAAAATAAAGAAGAAAAAAGACTTTTCATGTTTCTAGAGTGGGGATATGGTGTGGGATTATTGTGGCCTCTTGAGGACAAGCGCCTTCAGCCGCTCGATCTCTTCGTTCAGGTTTTGGACTTGTTCCTTGAGTTCGCTGTTCTTCTCGGTCAGCTCCGCGAGTTCTTGGTTTACGTACTGCTTTGCTTCCCGTTGGCGCTTGCGATAACGGGCTGCCGCTTCGTTGTTCTAAAGAGCCGATTTAAAGGTTACAAACGGAGACAATTTGAAGGATAAATGCAAATACTTTGTCTTAATTTGAAACAGGTCATGAAACAGGGTTCGTTCTTTTTTGGTAGAAGAGATCTATCTGAGCATTTATGTGATTAATTCTTGATTTTTTTCGCGCTGTCCTTTAAGCCTACAATAAACTCTACCAAACGTCAAAACAGAAAAAGACTCGTTCTTGGAAAACCGAAACGCGTCCAGGTAGCCAAACGAAAGCTACAATCGAGCCGAATATTCCACCTCATTTGGCGAATTGTCTCAAATATTCGGATGCCCGTTTTTTGTTTTTGCTTTAGGCTGAAGCTTTCGCCTTAAGAATGTGTGATTAGGGGCAATTGAATTTGCTTTTTCCGCGCTTGCAGAGACAAAGGGGGCATTACGGCCGGCCGGCCGGACTCACCTGTTGGCGCTTGCGGCGCAAAATCTCTTCCGGTGTTTCTTCACGTTTGGCGTCCAGAATGTCGAATTTGTCCGACTTCAAGGCAATGCCTCCGACTTCTTTGACCGCGGACACGACGATCTTGATGAACTCTTCCAGCGAGACGTTCGTAGTGGCCGCTGGACTCCTTGGTTCCGGTTTCGGCTTCACGTCCGCAATCTGGCACTGGGCCATTTGCTCCTCGGCGCCAGTAAACTGGAGTTGCTGAGGGACGGGCAGCGGGGACATCGCGGTGGAGGTCAGTTCCACATAAGGCTGAAAAGACGCATTGCTAATCGGATCGTTCTGGGTGGGAATGCAGATAATGTGAGAAAGACAGGTGCATGCAAACTGAATGAAAACTGATGGGAATCCCGTTTTAACTTTTTGCCGCTGCTTGTGCTGCTTTTGGTTGAAATTCGGAGAGTGCAGCTACGTGGTGAAACGGATTGGATAGTCATTGACGGAAACTGGAGAAATCGAACTCAATGAAAGGGTCCGGTTTACTGAACGGTATATCAAATCAGCTCAACGCTTTTGGAAATCTGGGACAAAATTATCATGACAAATGTTCAGTTTGTGTCGTAAGGGTACGTTTTTGTTTGTTTAAACTACCCAAGATCAGAACGTTTTCCCCATCGTCAAAAAACAAGGCTTCGCAATGTTGACGCCCACTAATCTCACTGGGTTCCAGCACACAACTCGTAGTTTTCATTTTTAGTCAACTGTACACAGTCGGTTCACGGAGTGCTCACAAGCAGATCACAAAGTGAAGACGCGCTAATGTAAATTCATGCTTCCCGAGAGTCTTTATCAGAGTCACTACAGCACAGTCGGAGCTCTGAACCGCGGCGTGATCAATAACCGTCGTCGTATCAAGTCAAAAAATATGGTGGATTACAAATGTTCTTGCTTACGTCAATTGTTCATTTGGGAGAACTGAGTACTAATTACTCTCGGTTGATATGATTATAACTGATTTTATATCGCTAAACGTACTGTAAAAAATTTTACTTTGTGGTCGTTAAATTATCCGTATTAGCGCGGCCAAATTCAACTAATGTCACTCGTTGACAAGATCGTTGTCTCATCCACCAGTTTTTTTTCTTTCTACCATATCAAGCGGTGACCTTTTGTGCCAGAGCCGGTGAGTGTTCTTTGCTCAAATTTTTGTTGCTGATGAAATCATTTTAAATCTAATAATTGAACGCTTTCCCACTCAACTTGTTTGCTATTCCCAAAGTGCGGTCGCTATCCGACGTTTCACTTCGAAACCTGAGTTTTCCGCGGTTCCTAGCCAGCACATATCGCCTGTACCGCGTGTGCTTTATTCAGAGTGGATTTTCCCGGCTGATCTAATTATACCCGGTCTAATGAACTCACGCTTGGCGTGCTCTGACCCCTCTCGAACTCGGCGCACTCGCTCACGATCTCCCGGTAGATGTCCTGCGGGGACCGCGGGTTTACGGTGGGAGTCTCTGCCTGCAGAAGCGAGTCGGTGATTTCGTCACTCAGAGTTCGACTTCTCGAAGAACACGGCGCGTCGAAGTTGAAGTAGTTATGCTGCGGAACCGAAACCGGTTGCCGAGCGGGCTGCGGGGAGAGCTGGACCGGCGCGTGAATCGGTTTGTAGCTGTGAGGCACGTGTGCCGTCTGATGCAGGACAGCGGGAGGGTTGTAGGCTAAAATGGCCGAGAAAGGATGGCTGAAACTTTGCTCCTGAACACTTACTTTGGGTGTGTTTGGGTGTCTTTTTCTTGAAGCCGACCAAGGAGCTGAACAGCGAACGTTTCATAAAATCGTCCGCGTCGAACGGAGACGTCATCGTGGCTGCAAACGCTCGAACTACAAACAGATTGTTTGCGGGAGGAAGTGCGAGGAAAGGAGACAAATGTCACTGACAAAAACGGGTTCAACTTTGGTCAGAGCTGTAAATCACCGAGCGGCGAGACTCACTTCGCCCGGTACGCACCACCCACAAGTCTTTATCAGAGGCTCGCGCGTGCAGAAAATTACTTGCGGCCCTTCGGATCGCAAAATAAGGAAGAAAAAAAGATAGGGTCAGAAATCAGAGATTCGTCCCCCCAAAGAAGTTTTAAGCAAGAATACAACCGATTCAGTTCAAGCCCAGCTCGGGACATTTTGTTAATACAATCAAGCGATTTTCACGCGAGACATCCAGACAAATTCTGATAAAAGCTGACGTAAGTTAAGGAGATTTCAGCGTTTCGATAAGTGTTTATCAGAAATGGTTCTAGAGCATAAATTCTGGTTTACGCGTTCTGTGAACTTGATGCAGGTTGCCTGGATTAAGCAAAATGAACTTGATTAAAATGAACAAAGAAATAAAGTAATTAGTCTGCAATAGAAGTGTATCCTAAAATGCCCTCAAGCAGACTGCTTACTATCTATCTAAACCAAAAAATATCGAGTCTCAACGATCGCTGCCAGGTACGCGAGATTGGGCAGCCGATCAGATCATCAATAACAACTTCTCTTAAAATATTGAAACATTCATTTGACCAGCTTTATGGGAAGTCAAAATTGAAAACCTTAATTACCTGTTTTCAGAAAACGGTGAAGTTGATGTTAGCCGCACGACGAACAAAACGAAGAAAAGACGCGCTCTTAGTGTTCATTCCGAATCCCAGATGCGGCTGATAAGGAGGCCTCGGTCGTCCAACGTCTGTACCACTTCAATCCGGTGGTGTCAATTCTGATCGCTCCGAGGTGCGAGCGACCAGTGACTACAACGTCCAGCGCGAGCAGAGAAAGCTCGATGAACGGCGGTGCCAAGCGTAAACAGCACTGATAAAAGTAGACTCGTCAGATGATTCAAACTTCTGCAGACTCTTTTTGCCTGATTCTCTCAAGCAAAAAGCGCGCCATAGGACTTTGTCTCCTTTCATCCAGTCTCGGCGTAGCTTTGCGGCGGTCGCGTCTGACGTCACTGATTAGAGGAGTGAAAGTTGACTGACCCACCGAATGCGACTGTAAATCCTGCCGACTCGTTTTTGCAGTTTTCTCGCTTAATTTATGTTCGACCACCGTGTGTTTCGCGTGTGTGAGGACTTGTACGGCATTACGGTTGAGCAACAAGCTCCTAGAAGATAAGGAGAAAAGCGTCGTCGACTGGCCATCTAGATGAATCAGCATATATTGGGGGCAAAGTTTGCGGTTTTGGTCACACCTCGCTTTTGAATGGAAGGTCGGAAACGTATGCTATTTTTGTAATTTCTTAAAAAAATTTTTAAAAAAGTTGATTTTGTCGAAGATGAGCCCAAAAAGGTGATTTTGAGCTTTAAACTCGGTCATGATGGAAGTTACGGGAAAACGGTTAGCTTATTCGGAAACTGCGTCAAAAATTAAGGTGGAACCGTAACCTTAACTCGTTCAAAAAAGACCAAATTGAAACGCTTGATTTTGGTCCTGAGCAGTGCTGTTTTGTAAACAACGAGGATATTGTGGGTCTGATTATTGTCAAACCGCAATCACCTTGACAAATTTTTCGAAAATTCGAAAAAGCGATGCTAAGCCGCCGACGCCCGATTGATTCACGTTTTGAGACGATTGTAGCACTGTTGCACTGTTTCCACGGTTTTCGGCCTGTTTTTGGGAGAAGGTTGCTTCGGGACGTTCGACGGATTGTAGCGGCGGATCTGCCGCGTGTTTTAAGCCCAAGTCTGCCAAAATCGGTGCGTTCTTTGGAGCTAAACATCGTTTTCAAGCGACCACTACCTATTCTTCGCGTTTTTTGTTCGCGTGTTTTTTCTTTCCAACATGTTTTCCAGACAATCAGACAATATGAGAAGTAAAAAGAGCTTGGCAAACTCTAGAAACTCGAAGAAAGCACAAGAAACTCGACAAGAGATAGCTGAAGCGGAAAAGAGGAAGCTGAAGTGTGACTTTGAAGGCCTACAAGATGCGTTTGCGAAGCTGGAAGAGAAGCACATCGAGTCGCAGAAGGAGTACATACATCTAAAGAAGGAGAACACCATGCTGGTGGAAGACAACGCCAAGCTAAAGAAGGAAAACGACGTCGAGGAGACAGGAGCGGCGGGCGCAGGGGGGTTGCTTCAGCTATCTCTTGTCGAGCTTCTTGTGCTTTCTTCGAGTTTCTAGAGGGGGGCTCTTTTTACTTCTCATATTGTCTGGAAAACATGTTGGAAAGAAAAAAACACGTTCAAAACCGAACAAAAAACGCAAAGAATAGGTAGTGGTCGCTTGAAAACGATGTTTAGCTCCAAAGAACGCACCGATTTTGGCAAACTTGGGCTTAAAAAACACGCGGCAGAGCCGCCGCTACAATCCGTCGAACGTCCCGAAGCAACCTTCTCCCAAAAACAGGCCGAAAACCGTGGAAACATTGCTACAATCGTCTCAAAACGTGACGTGAATCTCCATACTAAATCGGGCGTCGGCGGCTTAGCATCGCTTTTTCGAATTTTCGAAAAATTTGTCAAGGTGTTTGACAATACTTGGCTTCAGAAATCGCCTAAGTACAACTATTACCGTTTTCAGCTCCGCGGAAAAGATGGGGTGAAAAACACACTTGAAGAAGCGCTGAGACATTGGATGGAACCCGCGTTGCAAGGCAGCGACTTGCCCGAGTTCAACGCAGCTTGGAACAATAGCAGCAATAGAGTGAGATTTACGGGTTAACGCATTGACAGAATGTACACATTATATGCGTGGTCCACTTGAGGGGTCACTCAAGAAGTCAATGAAAACAAATGGATCGTTTGAAACTAAGTGATTCCTGGCAAGAAATGCCGCTGGAAATGGTTGAGCAGAAAGGACTGCAACGTGTAGGTTGTTATTAAGAATTGAATTTTGGTAGGAATTAAATACGCAGAATAGTGTTTTTCGACATTACTACGCAGCGATGTAAGAGAGTAGGTCCTTTCCGCTCAATCCTTTTGGCAGCTAAAGTCTACCTTTATGTTTGACCCTGTTGTATTTCGCGCTCAGTCAGTGTGTCCGCTTGCATTCATTAAAAAGTCAAAACAACTCTTATATTGTCGCGCGCCGGGCGAAATGGACGGATTGCGGCGAAAGCGATGCTACCGCCGGATCGGTGTTTTTGGACTGCCGGATAAACGTGGATTTCTCCGCCGTTCTGGCGTTTTCTGGGCGCGTTTGGGCTCGGCGTGATCGGGAACTCATTTCGCGTTGAATGCACCCAACATCGCCCAAATCTGTGCCATTTAAGCAAAGTTTGTCGCGTGTCGTTGGTTGGGTACCCATTCCGGCAAAATCAGTTTTTCGGGTTTTTTTTTGCTAAACATAGCGGAAAATAAAATTTTGGACTGAAGGAATATTGTGGAGAATAAGATTCTGCGTCGAATGAACCAAAAATCAGCAAAATTGACCCGTTCCCCAAAAAGTTGATTCAAGTTCAAAGAAATGCTATCGAGATCCATGATTCTGTTTTGGGCATGTTTTGGCTACAGTAAGGTAAAATTTCATTTTTTTATTTGAGTTATTTGAGATAAGCAACTTTCCCTCTTCGTCGATCTTTTCCCTCCGTTTTAAATGTCACACCTAGAACAAGAAATTTTTTGACCAAACTTTCTACTTTTCTACTTTGACCTCCCTCTTAGAGATGTTACCCGCCCGAAACTTTCGGGTACCCGATCCCGAAACCCGAAAAAATCCGAAAAACCCGAAAAAAGTTTCGGGTTTCGGGTTTTAAAACCCGAACCCGACAACAGGCTCGTTGTCCTTGTTCAGGCAGCTAGATTCTGCAATGAAACCAAGTCATTAATAGATTTCAAGCAAACCCTTTATTCAAAATTCTAAGTGAAGCCAGAAACTAACTAACAGATCATCTTCACGCTCGAAAACTCAATGTTACCATCAAAAGGAAAGCCGCGTGTTAGGAATGGCTATAACGTCATTGTCATCGGTCGGGACAGTGAGATTGTAGTTGCGAAAAATTGCTTTTCTTCCATTGTGCTCATACTTGCAGCTTATTAAGTCAGGAGAGCAGGTGATGGGATTGCAAAAATCATCGCTCGTGACATATCGGTTAAAGTTAATCCATTTTCGATCCGTTTTTTTCGATGAAGCGAGGGAACGGAGAAATCGAAGAATTATGATTCGGAATTCTGATTTTTATTATGATTCGACCATTTCGGCCAATTATGATTCGGCCCAACTGATTCACTCGGGAGCAAGTCGTCGAAGATCGCGTAATCTGTCGGCTTCGAATTCAGGTGCTAATTCAGATCGCGATCTCCACAAATGAGCTAGTTTTCTTGCTTTCGAAGCTTTACCTTGATGACGGCCCGCTGAACTTCGATCAGTCTGATGCTTCCCGTTTGGCGGTCGCGGATGGCTTGGTTGAGGTTGAGGTTTATTTTTCAAATTTAGAAGTCATAGGAAGCCGTAAATTTAAATCGCACGCCAGATTTTCGCACCATTTTTGCAATAATTCGGTCTGAAGAGCTCTTGGAGTTGATCTATAGGGGTTCCGTGAGCACCTTGAATGATAGCGCAAATAAGGAACTGGGTTTCAACCCCATTCTTCTCATTTCAATGCTCATATCACCAATTTTTTGGCTTCTTTCAATGCGGCTGGTTGATGTGGAACGGCTCCGTCTTCGCTTTGATCAAATTCGTTTAAACAAGCGCCATCATCCCAGGCTTCACGCCCTAAACACACCACTGTCAGGTTCTTATCGCATCCAGTCTTCGGCTGGTGCATCCGGACGATCGTCTTCTTCTCCTTGACGCCCTTCATGTACCCGTGGGTTGTGATCGGGGTCATCGTGAGCCCCAAAAACCTTGCGTCAAAGAGAAAACGATTGATTTCCTGTCAGTTTTGGCACCTAATATTTAATAAGTGCATTTCGTTGAGGACTCCTTTGAAGGCATTTCCGAAGACAGAACTTTTCGGTGATCTTTTTGGCAACTGACGTTGGAGACCAATTCACTGGTGTATGGTGATCTTGTGGCTCTGAAATTGCTGACACTGGACCCAAATCTAGAATATACGCAGGTTTGGTTGAGGTCAGTCCTTTTAACAGACCGGATTTTAGAAATCAAAAGCTTTTGATCAAAACTGACGCCATGGTCGCCACGCTCTCAAATCTTTCCAAACGTGAGACTATGGAATACGTCAGTGGCACGGAGAAGTCGGCTGTATGTCACAACATTGCCGGTGTTTTGGGTGGATGGTAGCTAAATGTGACATAGAAAAAAAAGTATTATGCCGTGTTGAAGTGGAACATGACGAGATCAACAAGTTTAAAAGTCGAACCAAAAACAAGGCAAAAGGGGACGCTGAAAATAACTTTGATGAAGAATTTTGCAAAGGAAAATACAGAAGATTCAAATTGAGTTGTTTGGACGAGTCGTAGTCTTAATCTTAATACCCTTTTTTAAATAAAGGATTGGAAGAAATTTGAATTATAGCAAGGGTCTAATTCTGAAGAGCTGATTACCTGTCTTCAATTCACTAATGTCTGACAAACTTTCGGAAAACGCTTCACGTCGCTTTTTTCTCGTTTTATGCATTGAACGGTCTTAAACTGTTTGATGCTTTGTCACCTTTCAGATCTCTGGAAGAGCTCATGGAGATGCTCTAGAGGGGTTCAGTGTGAGAAAAATAAAGATGCTTTCTTTGAGACCGATGCTTTGGAAGCATGGACCGATAGCCGACGGAGAAGTTGAATTTGAAAAGATAAAAGTTGTCGAAGCATACAAACAGGGACATAGGAGATAGAATTAACTAACTCAGGGAAAGAAGCGTTTTTCGAGGTAAGGAACAGGAAGAGGCGGGGTGAGTAAGGTTTAAAGCTTGCTAGTCCTTCACCGTGTTTTGAAACTCTAGGAATTCGAAAACTCAGGTTAATTCTTACTTCTGCGGTCGAGCAACGCTTCGATCTCGTCAAAGATGGGATTAAGACGGGATTCCGGGGTGTTAGAAGTTGATTTTGGAAGGGTAAATTAATCGATTTTTAGGGAATGTGAAACCACGCAAAAGCGAATCTTTCTAACTGGTTCTTGAGCTGAAGACGGCAAATAACGTAGTACAGGTCGCGAGTTCAAGGTTATCTTCGTTCCTTCGTAGTTGGCCAAGGATTCGTTGGAGATGCTCTTCGAAAGCGACGAAGAGGACGAGCAGGACGTGGTTTCCTCTTCGGAGAATCGCGGAATTCCTCGCGGAGCGGCGACAGGAGTCGACGTGGCCACGGGAACGGCGAGAGGCTTGATAGGAGTGATCGGAGTCGGAGCCTCGGCCAAGGTCGACAGACGTTCCCTGACCTCGATCTTGGGCTCAGGGAGGACTTCAAGTTCCGACTCCTTCTTGAGCGTCTTCGGACGACTTCTGCTTCTCGATCTTCTGACCGCGATGTCGATCATGACCGCCGAGGGGACTTCCAAGACTTCTCCTTCCCGGAGAGGCGAATAAGTGGTTTCCGAGGGAAGAAATTGAGGGTCCGAGAACTGGGCGGCGAGCTCTGCTCATAAGGACAGAGGCCTACTGACGTGGCCGCCGGTGAGTTTGTCCATCTCGGAGTGGAGATTCGATGGGTGGCTCTGGCGAGATTCACTCCGCGCTGAGATCATCGGAGTGTTGTAGAAGCCGCTGTCGGAGGCTTCGAGTTCGCTGGCAAGGGAGTAGTAGAGCGAATCTGAGCTTGTAGTTCAATACTGTCCACAATTTTAAGATTTTACGTTTAAACCCGATTCTTACCTCATGTAGAAGTTCCCTCGCTGCCTAAAATTGCTGAGCTCCTCTTCGGCGTCCTGTAGCATCCCCATCACCTCCGTATACCTCTCTCCTGGAAGCTCTCCACCGTCGCCGCCAGCTGTTCTTGCTTTTCCAGCGCTACGGTCAGCTGCGTGTGAAGGTCCAGATTCTCCCCGTTCAGGACCTTTTCGCGATTGTGGCGTAGATTGATATCTTTGATGAGCTGCTCGACTTCGGCGCTCTGAACAGCGCATTCTTCGTTTTTCGTGACAATTTCGGATTGAAGCCGGGAGATCTTGTCGTTGGCGGAATCCAACTGCCGGAAATATTCCTCCGAGAGCTTCTTTTATTTGTCTTCGAGAGCGCCATTCTGGTTCTTGAAATGGACGAGATCGGCTTTGAGCAAGTCGTTGTTTTCTTCCAGATGGCGTACTTTGCGTTTCAGGGCTTTGAGATTTCCTCTTCGTTCTCTGAGACGTCAAAAATAAGGCCTGGAACAGGGTCCGAAAAGCTTGCCTAGCTGCATCGGACAAATCCGCGCCGTCATCGTAATCATCAGAAATCGAGTGGAGGAGATTGATGCGCTGTTTCAGCTGGTGCTGGAGTTGGGCCGTCTTTTCATTGCTCTTGATCAGCGATTCCTCCAGGAAGTCGTTCCTGAAATTCGCTTAAATTGGCTATGTTCAAAATACAAATCCACATACCTATCCTGAAGTTCCCGATTTGACTCGAGCAACGATTTGCCGATTTGGGCGGCCAGTTCGAGATCCTTCTCTTTCTCAATAAGGCAAACTAAATAAGAATTTTTAGGCAGCATCACATAAATTATCGCGTATTCCTGCCCCCAACGACAAACAACCGACACGATTGAGAGCGAACTCAACCTAAAGGGGGTTTTATAGTTCAGCGCGCGCGCTTCACGCATTTTTTGCTGTTTTGCTGCCGCTTCATTTCTGGAACTCACCCGCGCCAACCGAACTACGCGCGAGCTGCAAATTTAAAGAACGCAGCAGCAAATCGAGATTTCACCTGCTGACGCTGTTTTATAGTTCGATGCGCGCGTCAAAAGTGGAGTCGTGTATGCGTTGTGCTGTGAACCAAATTTATTTTATCACACATCATAGGACCGCCACGGTAATTGACCCATCGGACTAACAAAATATCTTCCAAAATTCCATCGCAGCTGTTTTGCCAGCATGGACGCGGAGCGAGAACTGGATGGCGTATCATGGGAGTTTCCGGTGACCACATGGCTCAAATCCGCAGGAATTTCAAAAGGGCTTTAAGATGGTCTCTGAATGGTGTCTCGATCACTTGTTAACAATAAGACTCCTTCAATTTTTCCCGTTTTTATGTGCAGCACTTGTGGGTCAGTGTGTTGTGGCTTTCATCTGCCTAAAACCTACAAAATGACCCAAAAAGCATTGGAAAACCTTATTTTGAGCCTTTCCACTTGTTGCCTTCAATTGTCCGAGAAAACCGCAACAGGGCCGTGCAAGTTTTGGGTTTTGAGTCTTGACAAAAAAGTTTTGACTTTTACTTTTAACATCGTCGATAAGAAAGTTCTTTCCCGAGTGAATCGCACTAAAATACGCAAGCATGATGTTGATCTTCGCTACAATAATAATAAACTCGCGCATTTTGAAAAGAAAGAGTTCAAGCACTGCTTCTCACTGGAGGAAGTTGTGTTTTTAATTTAATGAAATAATCATTTCCATTCAGTGGCTGTGACATTGCTTTCTCTCCCGCCGCTATGATCAGCCAAATATAGGTTGTGCTAACAAAGCCAACGTCTCCCACAACTCCTTCACTCACCTCAACTCCTGTGGAGCCGACAACTACCAAACTGGAGCCGACGGTTCTAGAAATTACAGTCTCGTTTTCAGAAGGGAACCTCAGACATTGAAGCGGATACACTCCAGCCGTGATTTGGCTTGCCTCAACGACCATTTTGACGGATCGAAAAAGACTGCATCATATAATTGAGACTACCAAAGATATGATATGTTGATTTTCTGCGCTGTCTTGTTAACAATCATGCGTCCAAACAGCGAGTCAACTCTTATTCAAAAAAATTCGGAACTTTCTCATTTCGTACAATATATTCTTTATAATTAGAAATCTGCCTTCCGGGCGGGATCAAAGCGCTACGGTCTCGTTTGCGGCTTTTGGAAGCTGCTGTGGTGGAGGGTTTTGCTGCTGCACGGGCTGCGAGGAGCCGCCGGGTGAGTTCGGCTGGAAATTGCGGAAGACGCTGTCGGACGGAAAGTTGAACACCGGCTCCTCGCGGTCTCTTCTGTTGGTGTAAATTCCGCCGCCCTGAAATAGCGTTAATCACGACGATCCGGCAAGCGGTGCAAACAGAGAAGCTGGCTTAGGCTGGCCAAAACCAAGTGCAAAGCAGGGCCGCGAAAAAGCGAAAGAAGGCTTACAAGCGACGCTAAGTATTACTTTTTCGTTTTGCGCGGTGTATTGCAAAAACACTTTTCTCGACTCAAATTGCAAAGGCTGCGGCTTGCGACGTCTGATGTGCATCTAAACGGAGATGCGCTGAGTCAATGTCGGAAGCTCCTGGAGGTGCTGCTTACCAGCTGCTTAAAGAAATTGTCCGCCTGGATCTCCCGCTCGCGCTGCTCCTCGTCCTGGCGGCGGTAGTAGCCTTCGAACTCCTCGCGAGTAACCACGCCGTCGCCGTTGAGGTCGTGCTTGTGGAAGTTGCGCGACTGCGCCTCGATGTAGGGCCGGTCGCCGAGGAGGAATTCGGTGAACGTCAGCTTCTCATCTCCGTTGCTGTCTATTCTCCGAAACTCTAAAATTTGGAACATGTAGCTGAGTGAGCTGAATACAAAGACGTGTAATATTGTGGGAGTTGTACGAAATAGTGTCAAGGATTACTGCAGCCTATAGGCAAGGTAAACGTTCAATTGGAATACGTTCTATTTACCACGAATTCTGTTTGGGACAAACCGTTAAGTCTAGGGTTGAAGCGGTCCATTGGAATTGGCGTGATGTCAGGAACGGGAGCCGGCACAGGTGTCACTAGCTGGGCGCACGTGCAACCGAGAAGCACGGCGAAAGCGAGGCAAGAAACGAAAGAACGTTGCATGATGCAGATGCTTCACGCTCCTCATCCATCAATTTATATAGGTCGCTCGAACTCGGCGTGTCGATATTGTAATGACTCTTTTTCCCTAATAAACGATCGAACGATACGTTTCGGACCTTTTTTACGCGCTAAGAACGTGGTGTCTAGTTTTCGGTGGCGCCGGATCTTATTCATTGTTTCTAGTGCAAATCTGTGCAGACTTGGATTAGAGGAAGAAAGACGCTTGAAATTTCCATTTTTTAGTGTTACACTTTATACATACTTACGGACTAACAAGCTAAAAAACAAAAGTGTGTATCTGCATAAGTTCTGCGCTGAATTCTCAAATTTACTGATTACGGCCGGGATATCTACTAATCAAAACCAAACAAGCTGAAGACAGTTGGAGAAAATACAGTACGAATAGCTCTATTCGTACCGTATTCTCTCCAACTCCGGATCTTACGTGTGTTCCCTCATTCATTTGTGTCCATATTAATAAATTAAGTTTTTCTGTTTGCGTTTTCTTTTTGATCCTCTATTTTAAGACAATTCCTCTCGATTTCTGGCACATCTAATTTCCTCTGACAGCATTTGCAATGTGCAACATGTCATCACAAAAAACGTAATTTCTCAGAAGCCGCTCTAATCCGTTTTTCTGGAGACATGTTTCAGGGGATTAGAAAGATAAAAAACGGTTTAGCTCATTAATCTCTGTGTCTATCATCGCCTTTCCTGTAACAGACGACGTTCGAAGAATTTGACGTTTATTCAACGCAGCCTACGAGCGACCCCAACTCCTAAACCTTTTTTTCTTCGGTTTTCGCCAGCATGTTCAGGTCTCCTACTTGTCGTCGTTTCAAACTTGAGGCGCTTTGTAAACAGAAAAATGCTTCTTAACACAAACAAGCTGGAAACGACGAGACACTCCTGCATCAATCTTTAATGAGATCCCAAATGGAGTCATAAAACAATGGCCGCAGATGGAAATTGGCGCCGAAACCAGGCGCGGCTTCTGACTGACTGGCCCACTGACTCAAGAGCGGCCTTTGTCTCAACCTGGTCTGATCAAGTCTAACCCGACGCTGACGAAAGCAGCTCGGAGACCGCTTCCGGCTCGCATGAAATTTGCCGTATAGGCGCTGGGCATTAGGAAATCCATTTTTGAGTTGTTAGTCATTGAGAACGCTAAACGAGGAACTGAATCAAAAATAGGGAAGCTCCAGCGAGTCAAGCGTATTTTACAGTGAAAGAACATTTTGAAAAAAGTCGCTCAGTTTTCTCTGTCTGCTTAAAACTTAAAAAGAACTGACCCAGAGCAAAGATAGTGCTTCAACGACATGAGGACTTTGAATTAACATTCGTCGTAAAGCCAAAACTCTTTTAACAATTAAACCTTAGGTTAGAAATAGCTCTCACATACATGTGCAGCTTTCGTTTCAACGTTGTTCATGCTTGTTGTTTAATGGTTGCAAACGGCCCCATTTCCACATTCTACGCCGGAGAAGTTTGGGAATTCACGGAAGCCCGATCGAGTGCCCTTGTTTGTTTACCCCCTAGCGCGCGTTTGCGTTTAATTATGCGAGCGAGCTCTTCATTTTCCAAGCAAAATTGTGCTCGAAATTACAGAAAATTATTCACAAGCGCACTGATTAATTAAAACTTAAAAGTTCTCATTTTGGCACGACCGAGATTGTCCCCAGGCATCCGCAGCCTCTTGAAACGTCCGTAAAGTATGGAGGTTCAAAAAAGTTGGGAATCTCGTAAACAGAATCAAGGTTAATTGTAGCAGGACAGGAAAAATGTCTTTCCGGTCCCGAGTGTCGGTCCAAAAAAGGTTTTGTCGCGTGTGGCTTCAAAATGCAAATTGAGAAAAAAATCATTAGAAAGTTGGGACAGAAAAAAGTGATACTTCAAACTTGCAGAACCAAAGCTATCATTTGTGAATTCTTAGTAAATATTCGATTCAACTGATTCCTAATTACCACTGTCGAGTTAATTGTCGTTCGGAGCACATGGCCTCATTAGGCTAAGTAAACCCTCCAGCAAGAAAGCGTGAGTGATGTGCGCATTCTCTGCGCCCTATTTGCTTTTCCCGGACAATGAATGATGCTGTCCCGCATCGAATGACACCTGCATCCCAGATTACCCGAAAATCTCAGCCGACTTCTGCGAACATCCAAATTGTAATTTCTCATCTTGAAAGTGTCTTTTCATGGAATGCATCATGCACACCGTGCATTTTCCATAGCCGGAAAACTATTCTCTTAAATGTACTTATACTGTGAGCGAGAAGACAACCTGAAGAATTGTTTTTGTTCGTTCGTACTCACGCGATTCCCCGAATCGCAAACTACGACTCGTGGATTCCGAAGGCGAGATTTCATTGATCTCTTGATTAGAGCATTCAAGGAGTCTATACTCAGGAAGCAGCTGTCCACACGGCAGATAGCACTTATCATAAAAGAAATTGCAGTTATTCTTCGTTATTACTGGCGGAGTGTGAACAATTCTAGAACTGTAGTCGCACTTTTAAAAAATACAGGGAAGCGCTTGAAAAAAAACAGTATGTTTTATAGTCACAGGTCACTCAAAACTCTTATCTGACAGTTCTGAGAAAGTAGGTTAAGTCAGTTTGAAAAAAATTAATTTATGACTTACAATTCCAAACATTTGCAATTCAAGTGAGGCTTACAAGCTTTCACCAAGGACAAACTTGTGCGAATACGACGCCTAGGGATATTTTGCCTCTAAACGACAATAGGGCTTGAAGTAACTCATTTATAGTTCATCAAAAGATTTTGCAATTACGAAGAAATAAGCCCGTTCCATACGAAAGCAATAAACTTTTCACAGTACTCTTGTTCTGTCCACAATTCTGAATTTTCAGCTGCATTAATTAAGGTTGTATTGCATCTCGAATTTATTAAAACTGAAACAGACAACATCGAAGATATGTGGGGACAACATCACAAACAATAAGATGAGTACAGTTGAGGGTCCCGAGAAGACGAAGGTCGTCAGAAGAGATCTCGGTTGATGCTCCAGCGGTTGCGGGCCTTGCGCAGGATGCGGAAGCGGCTCGGGAGAGCGAACAGCGGCGTCATCACTAGGAATCGCTCGTCCTGGTTCGAGTTCGAACGGAGACATTGAGAGTCACGAGTACTGAGGCTCGCGGTCGTTAATGGAAGAGATGATGTGCGCATTTCGGCAACCCACGGATGGTGATGACTCGCCGTGGGCTGTCCGAATGGGCCTCCTGGAGCCGTCGTGTGGCGACCCGTCGAGAAACAATTCACTTCCTCGTCCGATGCCAAAAAACGCCATCCGAGCACTCGACGCAGCGCCACGCGGAAACGTCTGAAACGGTTAAAAATCGGTTGCAGACAGACGGCGAAGACGAATTGCGAGTGCTTAGAGTTGTTGTGCGTGGCTCGAGGCCATTGAACGACTTTGCGTTTCCGGATCTCACCTGGACATGAGCATGTAAACAGCGAACGTGAAGGGATGCACGGCGATGACGATAATGTTCGCGATCGCTTGAATGTGGGGACTCGTGGCAAAGGCGAGCGACTCGGCCGTTTTTGGAAAGAACTCGGTGATCTTGGCAAGAATGATGCAGACCGTGGAGGGAACGCGGGCGAGAAGGAAAATTAGAATGATCACCACGAGCATGATCGTGGTGTTGCGAGAGGAAGTGCGGCTGGACACGCGGTGGTGTCTTTGCTTCCTGAAAAAATGCTTTTTAAGAAAGAGTCTTTGGCTTGGGTCGGCTTACGACAGCTCCATCTTGTCCGCTGTGCGAATGGTGCGGATCAGGAGTACGGTAATGACAAAGAGAATGGTGCTAGGAGCAAAGACTAGCAGCGAGAGGCGCGAGATGTCAAAAACCATGATGAACACGTTCACTCCGACCATTTTCACAATGTCCGAGTGGCCGATAAAGCAGCGAGCCACCCAGATTGTCATGTCGACGTCGCCATACTTAAACATTGTTCTTTAACAAGAGACACCGTACAAACCCTCCTACGCTTAGGCAAAAGTGGTATATGACTCGGGATTCGACAATGCAGTGCAGGAAGGTCCAGAAAATGGTGACGAGGACAATCACCGACGAGAAGCGGTGCATCATCTGGCGAGTGCACCAGTAGGCGGATTGCAGCGGATAATGTACAGCGACGAAACTTAAAACCCTTGTTTAAAATCCGGGATCCAAAGTTGGTTTCACTTACCGTTGGCCGCCGAGAAGGAGTGTGAACAGCGTGACAAGAGTGTTGAAGAAAAAGGGCAAGACTTCCATGCAGATCTTGTGCAGGTAGCAGAGTTCGATGTGCTGGTTGATGTCGTTCTTGTGGTCGAACGTGTAGTACCAAAGAGTGAACGGCAGTGGCACGACGGCCCCGAACAGGGCACAGACCGCCATGGCCAGAAGAGGATCAATTGTGCTTGTTTTCTGCAATTTTTTATATTTTAAACATTGTTTTTTGATCAGCGTAGCTCCCAGTTCTC
This sequence comes from Steinernema carpocapsae, assembly GCA_000757645.3. NCBI lineage: Eukaryota > Metazoa > Nematoda > Chromadorea > Rhabditida > Steinernematidae > Steinernema > Steinernema carpocapsae. Next base: position 14,022,484 of record CM016762.1, read on the forward strand.
TCTTGCTTGAGCTTCACATGCTTTTTATTAAAACCACTTACCGACTTCTGGCATGAGAGCACGAAGATCACAATGCCATTGGTGACAACGACAAGACCCGAGAGCACTGGCAGAAGGAAGCCGTAGATCAACGTAATCTCCGTCGTCATGTCGGAGTCCAGGAACTGGAGCATTGTGGCCGAGGTACACGTGTTCCAGTAGCTGTCGTAGAAGAGGTCCGGTGAGTTGTTGCAGTTCATCGCGCGACCGTTACCGTACACCTAAAATTGGTCTTGTAAGCCAAAACTCTCTGGGCTACTATGCCTCATCCTGGTGACAGATTTCGACGTTCTGGTCTGAGAACATGGCTAGTGAGAAGTGGAGAAGAAGGACTGCGAAAGGAAGCGGGAGAGAGCTCAGAAACTCCCGAAAATGGATACAATGACAAGAGCGACCACCTTACGGCACCTCGGTATGAGGGTGCATATAAACACGCCTGCCGGTCGAGGGAAAGTCATTCATAATTCATTAAGCAGAAGTGTACGACAACGCGCCTCGAAATAATCCAAATTGAGAGTGGTCTGGCGGCGTCGAAAGGCAGAAGCGGAGCACGGCGAAGCGATCTCTGGAATGGAACCATACGCGTTAACTAGCCCCGAAAGAAGTCATTATGCACCGTAGGCCGCCGCCGACTCGCGTGAGATTGGAAAGAAAAAACGAGTCCAAAAGGACTTTGCGCAGACAAAAAATAACATGTGGTAATCCGGAAATTTATGAATTACAAAGTAAAGCGAAGTGATTCCCACGCCGTCTTCGGAGTCCCGAATCGCGGTTCCAACGAAAAATAGACGCCGCCGATTGCATTTGTTTTCCCTGGGCAAGTGACAGAGCAACCTCGATTAAGTGTCTTTTCACGGCTGAGACGGATTTGGTGGGAGTGGCTAAGTTAGAGATCATGGATAAAGGCGTTCTCTTTCTAGCTTTCGGTCGAGTCGTGCCAAACATCATACCTGCCACCGCCGATCTCTAACCAGCACGCAATGTGCAAAGGGACTAAAATGGCAAGCAAAAGAAAAAGTCCCAAAAATTGTTTCTACTTTTGACCCTTGATTTTTACAAACGAATGAATAAAAATAGAAAGTAAATGTAAAAATAAGTTGATTTCCCAAAGGTTGTTGACGTTTGAGATACTGAGATACTGAGGAGAAATAACTTGTGAGACGAAAACCAAAAACTAAAACCATATTTCAAGTGGCTGAAAAGCTATTTCGAACATCTTAAAATTTGTTAGAACCTCGGAAGTTTGATTTGCAAAACCTTTTTGAGGACATCTCACCGTGGCTTTTTGCAGACAAACAATTAATTCGGGAACAGACAGCGCGATCTCCAGACTAGGGGTTTTAACACAGCTCTAAGACTTTATCCTCCATCACATAAGCGCACGCTGTTCCCCGCCTCTCAAAAGAGCTTATAAAATCCCGATCCATTTCGGGCTTAACCCTGACATTGGGGCGGATCTCAATGGACCACGACAAAGAAAGCGGCGAAGAAGTGGACACCTTTCTCGGAAAATAGAGCTTACTGTTTCTGCCCCGCCTCTAAAGAAGAATGGTCATTCTCACAGTACCTTCTTTTGGTATAATTCTAACAGTATGTAAGTACCACAAACAGCAAACAAAAAACGAACATTGTAGTGAGGTGGACCTGCGGGAGCGACAATTGCTAAATTGGAGATTTCCGGTGTTGTGTGTACATGGCGCCATTCGGAAAGCTTACAATTAAAGCCAAACAAAATTAGCGCCAAATTCGCTGGACACCTAGAATAAATCATAAAACGTGGCCACGACTGAACGTAGGCCGCGGAAGGAAGCAAAACACGTTGGACTCAAACTACGGTCAGGTAGACGCGATTCCTGCTACGAACTTGTTGCACTTTAATAGATAAACACACAGGAATTTTGTGACTGGTTTTGTCCTCTGGTGTTCTCACAAAACCAAGAAAAGTGCCTTTCAAAAATAATTAAAAGTCACACCAGTTACGGAATAAGTTCACGCGGGGGGTTTCACACGCGGTTCAAAAACATGAAGGGCACCGAAGAGGCAAGAGAACCCGTAATCCTCAAGTAATTAACACTCTCAAACAACATCGCTCAAATGCGGATCACGAAACGAGTCCAGACTCCCTTTCGCTGACCTCGGTCCCTGGCATCCGACAGACCCTCAAGCAGCGGCTCCCCGGCCGATCAACGCCACGTATGTGCAAATGTGCCTGAGGGCCAAGGAGCAATCAAAAACAAGAGAAGATGTTCGCAAACGAAACGAGAAAATAGATCTGTGCTGTCTGGCGCTGGGGTTAAGGTGCCCAGCCTAAAAGGTCCTCGCGCCAGCTAAGATTCGCCGTGAGGAAAATAGGCAAAAATGATGAACGGGGTAATCGAGGACAGGCCCGGGAGGTCAAGACCCCTCAGGCGTAACAAAAACAACAATAACAAGCAACCCCAAATGATCGAGCGTAACCGTTTGTTGTATATCCTCTTCATACATATTTTATGGCCCTCTTAAATAGACACGTTGGTGGGGCGGCGGTTGCGCGGAGCACAAAAGCCACAACAGGGGGCTGACGAGGAAGAGGGGTTCCGCTGCCGTTTAGTGTCTTTAACAAGCAGCAGGAGCCGTAACCACGCAAAATGTGGATTAATTGACGAGATTATCATATGCCCGTCACAAAGGGTAGGATACCCGGAAACACCAGCCGAGAAATTCCCGAAACTGATCTAATTAAACTTCATGAAAGACGCAATAACAGCTTCATCCCACAAATACTCCGTTCCCCGCATCGCAGAAGCAACAAAATCTTGCGAGCGAGGAGAAAACATTGTTTTGTTGCTTTTGATTGGGAGCAAGAGAACCGTTTCCGGGCCTCAAGTGACAGATCAAAAATGGTGAAAGATCGTCTTGGATAAATTTTATGGTTTTATTACATTTTGCCTTTCACTCGCTTCCCAAAAACCAAACTTCCTTTGTCATTGCCTCGATCTGGATATTTTAGATCAGGTAAAATAATCTTTTACAAACATCAAAGAAATATTCAGTCGGTTGTAACGGAACTCCCGTGAAGACGCCTTTGAATTCGAAGGCATCAAGAGTTAGGAATTCCTGGCCGCCCAGAATATTTTTTAAATCAAGAAAAAATCAAGCGAGAATGTGCGAAATCGAGATTGAAACCACTTAAGCATATTGGAGAGCAGAAAGCAAAGTCAAGCGGAAGTTTTTTCCCAATTCATTCAAGTTTGTCTTGTGGGAATCTTTTTTAAAACGGATTCTGACGAGAGGTAGGAGCGACGGGAAAGGGGCTCTCCCTACGAGAAGCTCGAGGAAACTCCCGTGCAATGTTGTGCCTTCCGGGAATGCTGTTCAAATGCAAATAGTCCACAAGATGCTCTTCGCGGCGCCAAAAAACTTAATCCCACCGTTTTCCGCCGTCCACGCCACAAGTAAACCGATCAGCGCCAGTTTCAAAAGTTAAAGTGCGGATGTGATGTCAGCACTTAATTCCTCAGCGGACAAAGCCCGCTCCCGGCGCCGAATCCAGCTTTTGTGGAGTCTTGAAAGCTTTCTGAGTCATGCTGATGGACGGCTTACCGCCCCAGACTAATACCCAAAGGTCAGGCTCAGGTAAGTCCTGTGAGTCAGTACGGGATCAAGACGGCGATCGGAAATGGGTACAGGGAGCGCGAACGACGCTCGAATTGTTTACGAGAAACCACTTTGCGAGGGAGCGGTGAGCCTGGGGAGTTGGAAAAAGAGGGCGAGTCTAACAGACAACCAAACGAGACACATCCGCTGTGCTGTTTTGAAAACAGAGCATGCAAGTCTGGATTGGACATAATCCGGCGCGAACCTCAAAGAAACGCACTCCAACTGTCCTCGCAATGACGTGAGCAGAGGTCGGAATCCGGGAAATCGGCGGGAGGCGTTGTTCTCGAAGCTCCCGTTGCGACTACAGATCTGAGGACAATAATTTCCAGAACACTTCAGTTGGTCAAGTTGAAGAAAAGTTGATCTGAAATTGTTCTACTAAGCCGTTTTGCGAAATTGAGTGGAAATCTTCCGTGCTCGTCAGAAGGGATCGGCGTCCATGATGTTTTGATCTGACAAGATAGTCAAAAATCGGGCGAAAACTGTGCCGATAGACCAATGTTTGAGGGAAAACAAGTTTGTCTAATACGCTACAATACGATTTTGATGGGAAAAGGTAGTCACGACTGTCTGAGAAAATAATTTAGTTTGAAAGTAGTTCGGCGTCACTGAGAAGCTGAGTCTTTCCATGAGTCTAAACGTTTTCACAAAAAATAGCAATGAAGTTTTTGAAAAGGTGAAGTTGTTTGAAGCTGTCTAACTAACTCAATAGGGGTTTTGTACTTAAAGAACATCTCAAACCAAAGTAGGAAACCCTAAAATTGGGACGACAAGGGCTGTCCGTCCCAACAGTCGTCATCCGCGACTCTTTCGGTCACACCAGTCTCCATAGCGAAATTCTTTGTTTCCTCTAAAAAAGCAGCGAACACACCAGATTGAAAGAAACCCGCAAATGCACAAAGATTATAGCGGCCTGAGGAAGCCGTGGGCTCCTCAAATTAGGCGACGGCTGCCTCTCCCACAGGCAGATATCCTCGGCAATTCTCGGCTCCGCAACAGCAGGCCTTCCGTTGTTCCGGCTCCGAGTAACTGCCGCTTCCGCCCTCGACGGAACTCTTCTCCGAGGGTCCATAATCGTAACACAACTCTTCACCTAAACAGAAGAAAGTGACAACACTCAGCAAACGACTCGGTCGGGGTGGGCGAGAAAGCGAGGGCCACTCGTTAGAACTTACCCTTCTTAATTTGTCGCCGGGCGAAAAGCGCCACGTGGGGTGCTTCGGAGTTGAAGCGGACGATGCAGGGAGTAAGGTTTGGGTCGCAGCTATGGTTGATGAAGCGGGCGATGTTGGAGCGGTGTCGGGCGTCGATGTAGCTGGTTCTGGTTCCACCTGAAATCAGCTTCCGTGTGGACTAGACGTGTCACAAGATGAAAAGTCAAAACTACTTTGGAGATGTTCCTTAATTGTGAATGTGTAATTATGCGGTGAGGAGCGGGACGTTTTCGCGCGTCTCTGCTCTTCTTCCGCTGAAATCAGTTCTCCGGCATATTCGCAGACGAAGGAGTTCTTCGCTATCATCTCCTCGGCGACAACGCCGTTTCCTTTGCCCGGAAATTGTTGAACCTGAAAGCATGTTGTCTGAAATTCGACGGAGTTGCACTAACACCCACTTCCACAAGAAGAAATATTGACCTTTGGACCAGTCGCTTTCTGACCAAAAAATGAAAGGCACCGAATGGTTGGACAAGTACACTCTACTCAAAACTTACGACCTACCTCAAGTTTCACTTTGATTCTCTCCTGGACTACTCGGTTCCCGCACGATCTGGGCAACAGAGCACACGCGCACGAATCGGAGCACTCCACGATGGATCCGATGTCAGGGAAGGCCACGCGTCCATCGACGTCGTAGTTCATCTGAAAGTACACACGCCATCAAACGTCTTTCGAAGTGTCTTCAGAAGTCATTGTTGAATAACAAGACGTTTAGGAAGTTTGCGACGAAACCATTTTGTGTGAGCAGCGTGTTTTTGGCAGAAGGAGCTCGCTGGATGTCCTTCCTCATGCCCTTGTCTTCTCCAAAATTGATTAATCTAATTCCAAACAAAACCTGCCGCTCCACAATACGTCTTTCCAATCTACACAGGCGCACTTCAACAGTTATACGGCGCTTCTACTCTATTTTTACCCGAAAAATAGAAATGCTCAATTTTCAAATAGGGTCGACTTAGCAGACGAAAAACAGCACAGACGTCAAAGGGGTTTAAACACAAGGTCAGACGCTTAGACCGCGGGCACAACACAGTATCTACGTTCACCAAAACACAGCAAGGCAGGGCTCCAAGAAAAATAAGGCATCCCATTAAATACTAACAAGGTCCCTTTAGTATACAATTTGGTCTCAAGGGCACAGTGTCAGATCCTTGGCACCCTCAGGGTAGCCCAGGTCCACGCACTTTCGCTAGTTCGTATTCTTGACTTACCGCGCATGTCAAAGGCCAGATGTCCTACAATCGAAAACATCAGTTTCGAAGTCCATGTGAGAATGGACTCCCAAAGAAAGCTCACATATGACCAAAACTCAAAACTAAGACAATCGCCCCACTTACGAAAAATTGCTCACCTCGGATTTGGTATACTGTAGGCAAGTGCAAGATGAGTCGCAAACTGCCCCAAGGCATTCGCAACCGACGAAGAGCTCCTCGAACAGCTCGGTTTCGTCGACTCCCGGTCCCGGCACGAGCGATTCGACCTCTTCGAAGTTGGCGTCCATCGGAAAAACGGACATGAGGGCTCCCCACCTTCTGCAAAGTAAATTCTTGAGCAACGGATCATAGAACCACCGGCAGTCAGTCAACATTTCGCGGACATTCAACTTTATTCATTTCGATCACGTTTATTGCAATCAAGTCGTGTCAGGCGTTTGATATATTATGTACAAAGAAATGCTACCAGCTCATAAGTTATACAGCAATGTTAAAAAGGAACCAGATTTGCCACAGGAGAACAGAGGGCATATAATGCACGTGTGTACATAAGTGAAGAGGCAAGAAGGAGGCTTGCTCAGGAGGCCGCCACGGAACTCGTGTCCTTGATCAGCTCCACGTAAGTGAAGGGGAACTTCCCGCGTTTTCCGTTTTGCACTCCTTCGCAAAGACCCGAGGGCTCGATTTTCGTCATTTGAAAGATGTCGCCTTTCTGAAATTCCAGGTTACTTTCGAAAATTAGATGCATCACTATGTAAATTTCTTCAATGCATTGAAAATTCCTGACCAGACTCAATACTCAATCAAACTCAATCAAGTACATGCGGGTTTTCCTGCCTATTTGGAATGTTGAAATGTGACAAGCAGTTAAAAAGTGTGTGCTTCTTACTAGATAAATTAATTAGTTAAAAAACAAAATTTAATTACTATCCGACTTTTCAAGTTTTCGCCGTTTGCTTCTAATTATCCGCATCATCAAAAATCGGTAGGAAGGAACCGAATTCTCCGTATTATTAAAATGTCAAAAAGGAACCGAATTCTTTCAAGAAAACGAGCGATTTCCGGATTACTTACGGTCAATCGAAGCGCCTCGTTGTCGTATGCGCTCGGTTGTCGGTCGAGAATAACTCGAACGAGTGCCGGGACTCGAATGTTGCCAAACGGATTTGTGGGTGACATCATCCCATTTTCCGAAACATCGCTTGTACCGGAAATAGAACTGAACCGCTTATCCGAGCTCATGGACGACGTGCTGCAACTTCCGTGGATCCTTGCGTTACCATCTTGGTCTTTCTCATCGTGCTGAAACACGTCATCCTTAGCGAAGGGCAAGCAAACCGTTTGATATTTTTCCACTTAAATTTGCAAATTTACACGGCAACAATTACCCAAACGAGGACATTCGCAGAGTACATTTAGTTCTACTGCAAGACCGTTATAAAGCGTAACTTACAGGCTCCACATAGTTAACTGGGATGAGTCCGGTGCAGTTCAAAGCGTTCCGGGCCTTCCACCAGTCGGGTTCGGGCTTGGCGATAATTTCCAAGACCTCTCCGCGCTCGAAAGGCAGATCTGAGATGCGCTCTCCCTCAAATTTGAACAATCCGACCACCTTTTCCAAAGGTTTCTTCATCACAGGCCTCGTGAGACTTGCTGAGTCCAAGATTCGCATTTTGTAGTGGTTGAGCAGGGTCGGAATGTCCACAAACTGCTGATCGGCGATCTGAAAAGTGACATTGAAACCAACTGAGATCCCGTTAATTATCGTTTCTTCAAAAGCTTATCTTTAGTGCCTTCGAGGTCCAAAATTCAGAGCGAAAATTGTTTCCGTTAAATGTTCTATATAACAATACCTTAATGTAAGTTTTCCCATCTTCCATTTCCGCCCTCTCGATCAAATAATGACGAATTTTGTTCATCCCTTCCCTGAAACAGAATAAAACTGTCTCCAGCACCAAAGCACCCGCAAACCTGACACTAAGCGAATATCCGCCTTGAGTCGAAGAATCACGAAGCAGGAATGATCCGATGCTCGAAGGATGGCTCAACAGGAGACGATGTGCCTCATCGCGATCGATTCCGGGGTAGTAGAAGCTGTCCCAATCATAAGGATCGAAGGACATGCTTGCAGGGTACCTGAAACAAAAGGAAACTTGGGAGGGGAAATTAGGAGACGGACGCCCTCGAAGGAAATGCGGCCGCTCACGCAGGGAAGTGGAAGAATTCGGCCAATCGGCCAAAGTCGTCAGCTGGAACCAAAAGGCCGGCGAGGAGAAGCCGCGCCACCGACGGTTGTGATGTACAGTCACGGCGCCGAGCAAGCAAGCAATCGCCCACCGTAAGACGCACGCGCTCAGGCAAATCGTCTTGGGTACACCGGTTCGCCAGCGACCGCCTTGCGAACCGTTTTCGGGTTGCGGCGGGCGAACGAATTGTGAAATGGTAGATTGGTCGAGGATAAGGGAGGGAAACACGCTAATCTAGAAAGTCCGACCATGTTCTTGTAATGTAGAAAACAACGCTTATACACGCTTGAATAAGGTGTTCGCCATGCTGATGCTCAATCCAGTTCCAGCCTTCACCTCTGAATAAATGGCATTCGTCTAGAGAATCTTACTCGCTGACTTGACAAAATGTCGTATGATTAAGCACGCTCTTTAGACAACGATATGTTTTTCTGGTAGTTTGAAATTTTTGATTTGACCGAAACTCACAGTCGACTCCCCTCGCCTTTGCAAACGTTAACGGCGTTGTCCCAGACGGTAACAACTAGAATAAATTTATTCTTCGCTGTAGCAAGAAAAGCACTCATTTTGTCGACACGATCAAGACTCGATTGAAAAAGCAGATAATGGGTTAGTTTGAAGCCTCGGAATCTTTAAAACCTTTTCCAGAAAATAATATACAGTTGCCAAAGTTGATAAGTACCCGTTACACGAAGGACAACAATCTAAGAATAAATAAGGGGACAAAATTTGAGATATCAGAACAATTCGAGGGAAGCACAAAAAGGACTCGAAAGAAGCGGGTGAAGACACAACACTCCTGTGACCAAAGTAAAGAGGGACAAGAACGGTGCGAGCGAGGGGAGGAAAACCCCTGCTCGCGGAAGATGGCATGAAGTGTCTTTACATAAACATTTACGGCTTCTATATGTACACCAGTGAGAAAAGTAGAGCATATGTCACAACCTGGAGGGGAGGAGAGGGGAGATAGAAATACTGGGTTTTGCAATTTTCGGTTTACAACTCGTCTATAAATTGAGATTTTCTATTAAGGACAAGAACTACTCGGTATGTACACGCTCTTGCAGGGTCGAAAGGACAGAGGAGGGACGACCTCAAGGCATCAGCCGAGAAGCGCTGTTGTAGCCATCGTTAGTGCCGTTGGACATCACCGTGGAGTAGTCCATCTGCACGTCCATCGTCTCCAGCATCTTCCGCAGCTTTTCGGGAAGATTTTGGCTGACGGCCACTTCGTTCATGGCCAGTTGGTCGTAGAGCTGCTCCTTATACTGGTCCAAGTATCGGTACAGCTCATTCAACGCACTGAAGACGTAGAATTGCCGGACGTGAGACTGCGACTCGGCCGCCAAGTGACCGTTTATCTCGTTTTCCGAAATGGGCGGCATTTCCTTGATGTTCTGATAATACCTACAACCAGAACATTACATCAACAAACTTTCTCGGCTCTCTTACTTGTCGACCCAAGTCTTAAACCGCCGGATATCCTTTGCAAACAGGAGTTTACTGCTGGGACTGTCCTTGGTCAGCACGTGCTCCTGCGTGGAGCAGGCGTCCATCAGGGTCTGCGCGACGACGCTCAGCGAGCCTTCGATTTTTGTAGGTTTCGGGATATCAAACAGGAACTGAGGGTTCTTTATTAAGTTCACCCAGAATCTCAGCGGCAAGGCGTTGCTCTTCCACGCGTGCACCACCTCTGGATCGTAGATTCCGTGTTCTTCAGCCTAAATGTGGTCAAAGTTGAAAAACCGAAAGTTTCAAAATGTAACTAACCTGTTCGTCCATGAAATCAAACATGTATTTTATACACGCAGGAAGTTGTGGACCACGGGTGTTTGTGCTGAAGATCACTCCAAGCAGCTCCTCGATGAATTGCTGCAGTGTTCCCTTCATGGTGAGCAGACGCGTGAGGTAGATCTCGGTGACCATCTTATCCTGCTGCTCTCCAGGTCCGTGCTCCGAAGGTCGAACCAAGTGGAACAACTTCCCGGACTCCTGTTCCTTGCTGTGGTTGCTACTGTGGGTACCGAACGGCCTCTGCAGAGTCGGGCTGTTGTTCTTAAGGCTGAAGGTAGACTTCTCGGATTTTCCGCTCAGAAGCGAAAGGTTGTAGTAGGAGTTGGACTGACGGGGAACCAGCACGAACGATGCGTTCTCGTTCACCTTGTAATGAGCCAGCGTGTTCAGATGTCTCCATCCGCCTGCTTCGGAACGAGAAGTAGTGTCCAGGTCTTGGAGAATCGTGCGTCCACTCGGGCAGTCCCGCCACTCGAGATCCACGTCGTTCGCTGTGGGACGGTTCGAGTAGGGCGTGCTTCGGAAAAGAGCGTCGAGGCACTTTTCCTTTACTTGTGTGATGGAGTCGCAGTCGAGCACACGGACAGGGGTCGAGTTGTAGCTCCCGTGAGTAGTATAAGTCTCCACTCCGGCTTCACATCCGAGGAAAATGAAGATTTCGCGAAACTCAAACGTCGACCGCAGCAGTTTCTCCTCGGACAACGAATATCGGGCATCCAGAGTGATCGCATCTTGCGGCCCCTTCTCCATCTGCTGCTTTATCGCGAAAAACAGTTGGTAAAGTTGCTGGCCGCCGCTTTGCTTCAGGAACGGATACATCAGGAATGTGAACCACGCTGTAAGCATCCGTTCGGCCACACTCTCCGATCTCCGAAACAGAATTTTGGGCTGGAAGCGCTTTTCCACGGTTCTTGCAATGAGTTCTCGCAGCAACTGCTTCAAGATGTCGGTGCAGTACTCCATCTTTTCCTGGAGAACAACCATCAGGAGTGAACCGACGTACACTCGGTCCTTTCCTATAAAGTACTTGTTGTCTTCCATAGTCCGGATGAAAGTCAGCAGGAAGGTCTTGTTCATGAGAAGCCTATTGAACTGGCGCAGTCCGGCTTCGATGGACGTGGCTCGGGACTGCTCCACTTCGAGCTCTCTCAGGACAGCATGATTCGTGTTGTTAGGGAACAGCACACGAGAGGCATAATCTCTGTAAGACAAGAAGGGGATAACGGGCGTTCCTTGCATGTTCTCTGTAAATGCGTTCATGTTGGTTTGCAGTTCGGCGAAAGCTTCCTTGCATTCGGTCGCGACCTTCATCTCGATTTGGTCCATTTGGCTTTTCAAGTACTTCATCTGTTGTTTGTGTGATGAATTCTTCCTTCGGTAGAGTATTAGGAGCAGGGCGAAGGCGACGCAGAGGATCACAATCGCAATAATGATCGCCATTACCACAGTCGGCGAAATGAAACCATCTCTCGTGTCGTAGGAGAACACGCCAATATCGGTAGTACTGCCTCCAATAGACACTTCGACGTGGGGATCACTGTCTATTGGGTAAACTGGGCGTTCTTTTGGAGGCTTGCAGGTCAATAACTTTGCAGTGAGCGTCTCGACGTTGCAGTGAGAGGATCCAATCATGATCTGCACGTCTTGTTCCGTGATGAAGCTCGTATCGATCTGTCCGCTGATCGTGAGGATGCTATCGGGGTCGTAGAACCGCTTGTCCGTGAACTTCTCCAGAATCGGATTGCCGTACACTTTCATTTTTGATCCATCGCTGACGCTAAAGATTTGGTGCGTTACAAAACGTCTGCTCAAGTCCACGACTTACTTCACCAAGACATCGTTGATTTCAAAACCGTAGTCGTAGCGAATCTCTCTGCTGATCGTAGGAACCACCGTACTGTGGGGACTCACTTCCAGCTGCGGTGTCTTGCAGATAATTGAGTCACTTGTGATATTATGACAGTAAGGACCTCTGACGGGGAAGCCATCCTGCATGATGACCATACGGGCGCGCTGAATGAGGTTGAAGGAATCGCCGTAGGCTTGGACCGTGATTAGTCCAGACACAATTGTCGCTGGAAGCCGCACGCTTCTGATCGTCGGATTCTCCCTACAATTCCTAAGTTGTTTAAAACCACACGACGCAAAAAAACTTACGCGTAGCTAAAGGAAATGTCGGAGGTAACCATGGTGTTGTCGAAGTTTACAGTAATCTTCTCTGGTCGGGCTGAAGGACTGGCGCCGGTTTTGCACGTTATACTGTCCGCAGTTCTGTTCAAAACCAAACAACGTATTTCGCCGATGAAAACAGAAACGTCGTAGCCAGCATCAAGGTCCACTCCTCGAATGGTCAGATGAGAGCCTCCCATCTTGGGCCCTAAAACGGCATTATTTTGTTCCATTTTGAATCATTCTGTAATTACCGTTCACAGGAAAGAATTCGGTGATGACGGGGTGCACGTATTGGAAGTAATCCGTGGAGATGGCGGTGTAGTTTAAGGTTTCATAGAGTCGAACAACGATCGGACCTCCAGTTCTCTGGTTTCCGTTGCTGACTGTCTGATATCGCGAAGTTTGGCAGACAATCTGAGAGGACGGGACGTAGGCTTCGCGGATAACTTCACATCGATGATTGGCCACCTGTACGTGATCCTTCACATGCTCAAGAGAGTGTCCAAGATTGTCGCCGCGGATTGTAATCTATTACAACCGTAATTATCTTGCGTAAGGTGTCCTGGGCACTTACCAAAGTTCCTCCTTCAATCGGCCCTTTCCTCGGAGTGAAGCTCAGGATTTTAGGATGAGGACAGAGAGTTGATCCCTCGTACCAGGTGCGTCCAGCGGTACATTTCTCCCGCGCCATACAGGCGGTTCCGATTGGCCGGTCACTTTCGCACCATCCGCACGCGAAGTTCGGTCCAAGAGTCAGACACAAGCCACAGTTAGAAGCTAACTGGTCACATTTGTACATGATAACCCTCGATGAGGCCATGTTGTCCAGAACGCGAGTGGCCGGATTACCGTCCGTCGCCCAAACCACCGAAAAGTTGGCATGGCTGGTTCCGTTTCCTATCCCCGCGCCATAATACTCGAACTTCATTTCCTCGCATCTAAAACGCAAATTAAACACGCAAGAGTAAAAATGGGACAAACATAATCTCATTTTCCTCTTTCCGGGCGTTTCGTTCATGTACACTGTGGTCAATTTCGAACTGGCACTTGAAGTGAGACATGAAAGGCATCAGATTGTCAACTCGCACTCGGATCTCCTTCGTTTTGCTAGCAGCCACGTAGATGTCTTCATCGAGAACTAATTGAGGACATCCACCAGCTCCTCGGCGCTGCGATGGTCCATCACTCTAGAAGCAAGCGGACAATAATTCTCAGCCGCAAATAATTCCTTACCGCGTGACTGTTGACTAGGTGCTGGCCCCTACATTTGTTCTCGGTAGTATCCCGATCGACACATTGGTCGCTCTCGATGCACCAGTCGCAAGGGAAATCGCTGCTCACGCATTCTGAGCATGACGAAAATTTCTGGCAGTCATAGAATGTGAAATTAGACAACGCTAACGAGATGGAGCTCTTGTCTCGGACCAAGGACAATCGTGTGTTGTAACTGCGCTCGCTTCCGGAGAGTCGGGGGATGTTCGTCATTTGGGGAGTCGAGCAATGGATCTTTTGGTCGGCGGAAACGGCTGACGCATTTGTGATCAGTACGTACTTGGACGGAAACGTGAAGGCACAGCTCAAATCCGCGGAATCCGCAAAGTTCTCCACTTTGATTTCGATAAACTTTGCCGCAGTGATTTGAGTGCGGTTCGGGCTGACCGAAATGATCCGTGGACAGCGGCCATCGTGGTATGATAGCCATTCCTGGTTTTTGAACGGAACGGATCTCTCGCACGTTTTCAAAGGGGAGCACTGCGAGTCGCTGACGCACCACCCACAGTAAGGATCTCGCTTTTCGAGGCAACTGACGCAGTTGAAACTCGAGGAACAGTTCGCGACCGGATATTTGCTCACCTAAAATACAGTCGTGATTTCTTGAGAAAAATTTCGTTACCTTATTCGGCGAAAGCACAAGGAGAAAATCTCCATTAGCACTGAGCTGCATATCTTGTAGAACTGGTTCTTCCACATCGAGTGTCTCGTAAACGTATCCCCTTTCACGGCCTGTAACGACTGTTTTCAGGACAGTTCCGTCGGCGGCGGCCAACTGAGCTCGACACAACGGATGTGAAGCGGGATTTGCTTGACGTGATAACCGGCGAGGCTGAGATCGGCTTGCTCCCTCCGATCAACTGGTTCACGTCCTTTCCACACATCACTTGCTCGAAAGTGTATTCCGTGTTTTGACAGGCACCACGCGATTTGAACCAAGGGAGATTCTGAAGAAAGAGAGGATTAAGCATTCAACTCCGGTTCCCCAATCACACCTTCTGCATTCCGTCGCCACCTCTAAAGCAATTTTCAATTGTTTCTCGAAATTCGCGACCGATCCGATCCAACGAGTAAACGCATAAAGCTGATTCTGTAGTTGATATGTTTCTGGAATCGCCATCTCCCCGACTGAACACGGCGAACAGGATATCACTCGAAGTTCTGAAAGTATCAAAACAGTTATAGGCGCACCAAGTAACGAAGCACATACTCAATGCTGAGGTTAGCAGCCATGTCATAACCCGGTTTTCCAAGATAAATATCGACCAGTATATTGTAGTTGACGACACCCGCTTTGCATTCCAAGGGCATTTCCACGTAGCTGAGATAATGCAAGTCGTTTCTGCACACTCGGACCAACTTCGAGCCGATGAGGGGATTCATAAGATCTTTCGGCTGGCGAGAGGCAAAGTAGACAAACGGATCGTTCTGAGCAGAAAATCCGCCAATATAGTCAATCCTAGAGAAGCCGCATTTGAAGGAAAGACATTGATAAGGACACTTACAAATAAGAATCCCTGACGCCTCGTTCGATTTGCAAATGAGTACCCGTGCCGATGGCTTTATGGTAAATCGTGAACATGTTGTTTGCATCGAGGGATAGTGAGCTGAGTGCTGGAACGTCGACTTGCCGACCAACCACAGCGGTGCTCGCAACGTAAAGAACCGAGGGCGCTGAAAAGATTCAATGAAATAAAAGTCACACGCAAGGGGGAAACTAACATGAATCCGTCGTGGAGTTGGGAAACTTGGGTCCATTCCCGACGAAGATCACCGAAGTTGAATCCCTGTCATTCGCGACAACCGCCGAAGTCGATTCTTTCTCAATCTTCGTGATGTTGTAAAGATTTCTTGTTCGACATTTACCCTAAAAGATGACAACATTTATAGACTTAATTTGACCGTAAAAATCGACATACATCATGCGAACTCGCGCATTCAATGAGTTGATCGTCGTAAATAGTCAAGGCCTTCGAGAAAGTGGGCAGCGGACGACAAGAGAGGCCATCGCAGTCAGGTGGAGGTTCCGGGCCTGTTATCGCTGATGTTTTAATGTTCAACTGGTCAGGATTGAGCTCGTAGAGGCGGTTCACGCCACCTACATATACCCGTTCTGTTTTCGGATCAATGACCATTTTTTCAAATGGCCCTTCATTTCTGTCAGGATTCAAAAATGTCACTGATTTGCTGCTTACGCAGCAGTCTGGTAGTGCGAGGAGGAATAAATACAGGAGACATAAAAATGTGGGTCTTGGCCACAGGTGATAACCGGAGGGTGAGCGAAAGGAACCCCGGGAAGACGTTCGCGGAAAACATCTTACGGCGTTCGCGACTTGACTAGAACATTCGAAATCGTTGGAAGAATCTTGCGAAGAGTAGTGTTCCTGAAAAAGGTCAGTTGAAACAGTACAAGTGAGGCAAGCCAAAAGTTTTCATATAATGACTATAATTTTTGGTAAGATATAACCCTGAATCCGAAATGTTATTCATTATCATCACACCTCAGTCTACGTTTATAACTCGAAAATCTCTTCTTGCCATCAAAAGTTCATAGGGACATGTCATCGAACGGCGAAATCATAAACCAAATGAGATAAGTGAAGCAGTATTCAATTGTCATCACAAACCTGATCGTGGGTAGAAAAATTGGATGGTGACGGCGCTGACGCGCGCCGGCTTTCCCTAGAGGGCCATCGTGATCGTCGCGATTCGGCGGTGGGCCGTAGTAGCAGTGAGGAAGACGTCGACGGAGACATCGGAGAACTGGAATGAAGATTCATCGTCGACTTGAGTATTGTGCAGGCGCATGTCAGCAGGCGCTTATTCGCATAACCACACTTTAATCGTGTGCAAACTTCGAGTGGCTCAGCTCTGCAACAGAAGAAGAATCAGTTGGCGAACAAAAATTGGTAAGAAAATCTGGCACGCAATTATGGTCGTTGCCCTTTATGGGGGAACGAAACGAATGACACTACTCAGCTCAAGTCAGCCGCTTGAATGTGGGCCTAATAAACGAAAAGGACGTCCAGAAATGGAAACGACACATACTCGAACAAGAACAAGTGTCAAAAAAGCAGCATCATCATCGATCGTGTCGATATGCTAGGAAGCGTGATGAAAGAGACACATATGCTGATTTGCTAGACTCGAAATTCGGCCCCAACCATAAAACCATTCGCCTCGCACCAATAGCGAAAAACCAATATTTTTGGACTTTTTTGAAGTATTTTCTTAGCCACAAATCTAATAAATTTTCAGTAGCACCCAAAAATTTAAGAAAAATTAAAAGCAAAACGGGCAAAAAATGTGCAAAAAGAAATTTAATTTCCACCATTAAATACTTAGTAAAATAGCCAAATCAAATGCTCCTAATTTCAACAATATTTTCAGGCTAATTAAATTTACCGAAATTAAATTTTTTAAACTGATTTTTCCGAGAACGCCCACGTCTGATGAGGCTGGTCCTTCAAAGATGGAAACTTGAAGGAAAAAAAACACAAAAGGCAATGGGTTCAAGCGTAATAAAGCTCATCCGAAGGGACAAAAACTTTCACACATTGAAGACATTCGAAATCCTTCTTTCTTTCGACACACGCGGGGAGTCGAAGTTGTTCACGGGGTGATGAATGCAAGCACGACGCGAGGTGAGCAACGGGGAAAGGCGAAAGCCGTGCGCGCAGAGACAATTAGCCCGATTGATCGAAAAACAGAAGTGTACAGGTTCGCGCGTTCAGGCGATTGCCTCCTTGCACTCGCAGGTAGAAGAAACGAGCGAACGCGAGGAGGGGAAGAAAGGCAGCCAGCCCCATTGGGACGGCAGCAGGTCGCCCGCTGCTGCTCCTCGACTCGATAAGATCAAAAAAGGAATTCGCGCCACAAAATATAATTCGGCGTGGTGCCGGTGAGCCGAGCTAGGATCGGCCCATAAAAGGTTTCATTTTTCGTGCACGGCGCCTTCTTCCCTTTCACAGACTAAAAGAATTCCAAGACGGAAATGCGAGATGAATCGGTTGCGCACCCTCAAAAGTCGCGAGATTGTTTGCCGCGTCGTCTAAAAACAATGGTGTTCTCGCGTTTTTGGAAAATGCCAAATTTATAGGTGAGGTCAGCGATAAAGAAATTGTGAGGAACGGGCCATTGGACTCCACAATAAAATGTGCCATTTTTTGTGCACTGAGCGAATTACGCAGTCCGCCGACAACTACGAACAGGGCTTTTAATTGCGACTTTCGGAAAAATGAAGCAAGCGAAGGGCAGACCGAGAAAGACAATTAAGAGGCATTAATCAATGGATGCGCCGATATATTTACACTGTGGCGGGGTGCGAACCGAGAATCGGTGGTCCTCACCCGCGCCCCAGAGCGCGGGGGCTCAGAGTAGTCAAGGTCGAAGAAAAGCTGCTGGTGGTGACGCGACGACCGTTATTTAAGCAAATTTGCAGCAAATGTAGAATTGAAGGCCGTTTCAATCAACACATCCTGTCCGAGCAAAGCACACAGAGCAAACGCGAACCGCGGAAGTTGCGATTCAATTAAGCTCGTCTCACACATGCTATTTGACAGAGTGTGCATAAGCCAACTGGAGTAAGTGCTCTGCTACAGCGAGTCAGAAGCCGCAAGCCACCAAGTGACACGCTTTTGGTAAATAAGTCGAAATAAATTGTTAATGACAAGCATCACAGCTAAATTCTCTTTTTGGGCCCACATAGCTTTTATCCATTCGCCCTCTGGCAAGTGTTAAACGACCGCGATTGGCAGCGGCTGATGGCTAAGGCGAAAATCAAATATAGAAGACAGAAATGTACCCGAAGTATCTACGCGAAGCGATAGATAACTGCAATGCTAATTGATGCTTTGTTGTTGACGCATTTCTTGCAAATGTGGTTCTTCCTTCCACAGGCAAACTTTTTCAGAGAGACAATGTTGCGATTTGCTTGCACGTTTCGCGTCGTTGGAGTTTTTCAGTTTACTAGCGCGCGAAAGTTGCTAATGTGAAGAAAAGCAGACAATTGTACTTCTATCTTGTTACGAAAAAACCCGCATGAAAAAGAGCACTGCTCTCGACAAAGAGATATTCGATCTTTCCTCGTAGCGCAGTGACAAAAAAATGAGCGAACGTCACCAAGCTGCACCTCGCTATTAAATAGACCACTGACTGAGAGAGTACGTATACATGCAGGTTACAAATGGTTCGCGAACAGACTAAACTACTCTAACGGCATCGGACTTCCAAAAAATACAATGAAACGAAGGTATGCAAACGTAGTTAATAGATCGCAACTGACCGGAAGTAGTGGCACCGCCGCTACTGAAACGGATCTAAAAGACGGGCAATTGACACAATCAATTAGAAAGCAAACAGAAGATCAGCCGAAAGCGGGTCGCGCCTTTATAAGGTGCTCAATGACGAAGGGCCGAGCGATGGTGTCGGGGTGCGATTAGCAGCAGGCATGGCGGAGACAAACCTAATAAGCATATCTGTTTGCGGTGGACAGTTCCCGTCGAGATAGGTAGGCAGTAGCACTCCATCAACCCTTCTGCGCAGGTCAAATCTTTGATCATGTGACAAGGCGACCACGGCGTTCCCCGCCTTAAGACGGTAAATCCGAACCGAGTTCCTTAGCTTCGAAGGGGTGCGACTGAGAGAGGGCGAACCATGCGATGAGTACGGTGGGAAGGAACACCAACTAAGAGATTATGAGAACGTCCGAGGTGTTGTTGCGTCTTCGATAATGCTCTGCTGCTGCTGCTTGTCAATCCGTAGGGGGCAGATCTGCGCCGAGGTCATCATATAGACGAAAACGCACCAACACCACGAGGCAGTAGTTCTCGACAATCGCGTTTATCTTCGTGGTAATGGGAACGGAAGAAAAGGATTAAGACACTTTCGCGATCTTGATCTTCCTTCTTCCATAACCTCAAGACGGAGGCGCGGGATCAGGTGTTCCGGAGCACAAACGGGGCTTCTAAAAAGGTATTCATCGAGTGGACACTCGTCTGCAATGACTCTGCTTGGAACGTTCTATCCATGCATCGATTTAATCGCGAGTAACGTTGACGACAATTACTAATTTATTTTATGCGATGTGTTGAAACGGCGAACAACGCCAAGCAGCGAGACACTCACTACTGTACACCGTCCAAAAATTAAGACGCCCGTTTTATGCGGTGGTTTTCTGCAAAACGTATAACGTGGGGCGACTTCAAGAGGAATGCTTAACTAGAAACCGAGATTGATCAAAGAAAGAGAGAGGACTCCGATTGTCCGTCAACGACGCGTGAACTGTCATCGAACGTGCGCGCTGGTTGTGGGGAAAAACGGAAGAGAACGAAGAGGAGTTGAAGGCTCTTCGAAAACCGTGTCCTTGAAACGCCGAAGAGCGAATCAGTCAGTAGTCAGCAACTGCACAACGCCACCCGATCTCCTGCAGCCGGAGCAGAAGAAACGCCTTCAGGTTGTAAACAGTGACACGGTCTGCGGGCGGCTGAGGAGGTGGCGATATCCACCATCCAGCGGCACAAGTCAGACGCGGAGCTGAATACAGGTGAAATAAAAATTTCCGTTTTTATTACACACGTGAGAGCCGACTGAGTCAGCAGTAAGTACTACTCACAAGCACACCCGCCGAATCGACGAATTCCTGGAAACAAAAACGCTGTCGTCCTCTCGTTGTGCTGTGGTGTATTTTTTCTTAATAATACCCAAAATTGGTTTACGCTCCACTGCGCTCTAATGACCTGGCAGGCAGTTTTTCTTGCCGCAGTATGTTCGGCCGAATCAGCAGGTAAGCGCTGAGACCTCTCCGCGCTGTGATTCATGAGGGTTGCGAAATTGTCGAAAAAGCGAAGCGCACCATGCATGTGTTCTCTCGATTCCCTTGTAACACGCGGCCAAATCGACGCTTCCACTTTTTTCCAATAATGATTTGGGAGACAAACGAAAGAACGGGTGGACATGCTTCTCGGTGTCTTATTCGGGTCTAAAAATGAGATGACGGGGGCCAAAGGACATAGGCGAAGCAGCAAGACAAGATGCACAAAATTAATCATGTTCCCATTGCGAAAATGTCCCATAATGTGATGCGGGCCCTCCGCAATCGGAAACAAGCCCTCTGGAGCATTTGGCCACCGGAGCCAACAGATTTGCAAATGCGCGTTCAATCAAGTGCCTGCCAACTGCTCAAGTGAACACAGAATTAGTATCGGGGCGCGCAAGCGCCGCATGTAGAATAAACGCAAGTAATCATGCGCTAACTGGGCCACATTGCCCTTTAGATTTGTGGCTCCCGTGCGAGTAATTGCTCCGCTCGCAGTGTTTGTCGGAGACAAAATACTAGGCGTGTATGCATGCGCACTCACCCGATCACATCCGAAACAGCGCCAGGGTTCTGCATTACAGAGAGCTTTGTGGCGGCAGATGCAGAGCAAAGGGAGAGGATCGAGGCACGGATCGCAAATCGAATTAGCCTATATTCTCTTCACGCGCATCCGCTCAGCAGAACCACTCTTCTCCACCGCCGTGTGAGTGCTCCTGGTGAGTGGACAATGCGAGGGAATATCCGAAACTCGCCTTGCGGTTGTAAACAAAATATCAGATCAACGAAATAATCCGGAGGCGCCGAGACAAACCGTGACTAGCTGGACGAATTTAGTGAAATACTCGTTCGATCGGCCGTTCCGCGCACGGGTACTCGGTCGGTGGATAAATATAACCGGAGGCGATTGGACGCGAGCCATCGATCAAAGCGAATATAAACATTAAATCATATGTTATATGGGAGCTCCAAGTGCCGTTGCTGCCTGTGCGGGAAAGCAGAAGCAGACGGGGGGCGGCCGCGAGGGCGTTTAGGCGAACCATCGACAAACGTGCCGGAAACTGTGCGGCTGCGCAGCGCTGGGACGTCGAAAAAGTTGTAATGTTTCTGCGATTGCAGCCTCTTGAAAAACGGATCAAGCTAAGAGAAAAGAAGACACTGCAAATGATAAAGGCGGAAAAGCATATAGAGAATTTACATGGGTTCTATAAGCTAGTAAAAATAATATTTTAAAACTTAAATTAGTCAAGTAGACAATTAAGCGAAGCGTTAGGTAGACTATTCTCGTTATGCAAAGCGCCATTTGTGACCAAAAGTTGCTCGACCCTGAAAATTCATTTTTTGAAAGACCCAGAAAACGCGCGGCAAAGACTGCGCACGATCGTCTTTGGCACCGCAAATTGCGGATTACAGTAGTCACTGAGATCAGCCGCGACTACCCTGCACGCATTAATGAGGTTGCTCGCAAGCGATTAAATGCAGTCAGCCGAATGACATGACTGTGCGAATTTGCAGAGATAAAGGAGGATTAGGACAAATCGTTCATTAAGGATTCATGCCCTACACACGCGCATTCTAATTACATACTGATGAAGGCAAGGAAAGTACTGCCGGCGGTGATTGGCATAGTATGTTCTCTGCCTACTTACCACTCATGGCTCCTCGCCTGCCGAGGCAATTAGATTTTCGCTGGAATATAAACGGTCTAGCATGAAAATAAAGTAGTCAAAGCAGTTAAACTTTCGAACTCGCGCAAAAAGGCGATCACTTATTTGGGTAAACACCTGAAATTGAAGGTCACGAAGGCACTGTATTACACTTTACTACTGTAACTTAAATGTTCGAAAAAATTTTTGCGAACGACAAACCTACCATAATGGTGGGTAAAGTGCTTTCAAAGCGGCTGGACACTATACACTAGAGCGCGCCTTGAATAAATAAATGAAATGTTTGTGGGTGCGCGGACGCCGGCTGTAGATCTGTCGACAACGGTTCGCGGGGACCTAGGCACCGCGCAGGGAGGTCAACTGACCGCCGGTGGACTGAAGACAGAGCAAAAGTGGTGGTTGCGCTGTTTGAGGCGCGTAACAGAAACGAAATCCAAGTCCTAATTGATTGGAGAAAAAAACGAAATTGCGACAAGAGAGCGAACGCGGCGGCGAATACCGCCGAAACGCCGCCGCCCCAAACCGCTAATTGTTGCGCGGAGAGGAGATGAAGAGGCGGAAGAAGTACTCTCGAGACGGACCTGAGCTGTTGGTGACAAGCAGTCATTTCTCGCTTGTACATCCGATTGCTCGTACCACGTTTTAAAGACGACGCCGTCTAGACCGAGCTAACGCGCTGTTAGGGATGGGTCCGAGTCGGACTGACAGAAGGCGTTGGTGGTCAAAGGGAGCGATTACTCACCGTCAAGTAATCCAGACCGAAACAAATTTGAAAAATAAAAAATCTGACGGTGCAGAGCGGGGAGCGCTGGGTTCGTTCGTATTTCCACTCGTATTTCGGCAAAAGTGGAGATCGAAAGTGGACGCAAGCCGTGCTGATCCTCTCCCACCTGCCAACGAGATCATAAATTAGATTCAATTGCTAAAACATTTTGCTAAGTACCGGGGAGGCAATTTTTTTGCCATCAGATTGCAAGATCGAGAACATTGACAATGCAAAAAAAAATCTTGAGATGTCTTTTTTCACAGAAACAGACGACAAAAAAGTGTTAATGAAAAGTACTTTACAGAACAGGTGGACTTTTGAAATCAAAAAGGCATTGTTTCAAAAAATGGAACTGTTTAATCATGTCAGAACACTTTTTCAATTCTTTAAAAAGTCAAAAAACAAAATTTATGTCAATTTTAATATTACAAACTGTTCATATAAGGTTTTCTAGTTTGAGTTTACAAAAAATAGACCAACGGAGAGAGTTGTAAGCAGTTTGAAGCGTTAATAAAATTGTTTCAGCGAGCATTCGCAGCGTTGTCAAAAACTCAATTTTAAAAGATTTTTTGAAGTTTGCTGAAAGAACGGCAGTTTTCACCAGAACCATTCGTTTGTATTAACTGTGTTTTCTTCTCAGACACTATAGGTGAAGTTCACGTTTACTTACGCGCGAGAGTCGTCCGAGGCGATGACTGTACCGTTCCACTTGAAACGGCCTGCTTATGTCCGATAACACCGCTAAAGCCCAAGAATTCCTTAGCGGGTGTGGTGCCGTCGTGTAAACGCTATGTCAACAAACCGATAAAGAATTGCATTCACTCTCATTGCTTCTTAGCGGTACTGGCGTCGTCGTAAAGCGGTCGTCGCCCCACTGATTCACAGCGGCATCTTGTGACAATGCCGGTAGGTGAAACTTTCTGCTGCGGAAACTGAATGAAATTCTAGGGTCTACCGAGATATGACGCTGAAACGTTCCGCAGTTTGCGCAGAGTTGAGAACCCCTCTATGCAAATCTTTCCTTCTGTCCATGTTCCCGGAGAACCCAACCTACAGGTGAGGTAAAATGGGACATGTGAGTGGACACACATTTGCAGGAGCTGGCAGTGTTGCCCGGATCAGGAACCCCTCTTTCATACACTCCCGTGTCTCGTATCAAACCTGTCCAAGGTAGCCCTCTCCTCATGAAGCCCGAACCGTAGGTATCTCAGATCCCACAAAACAGCATCCTATTGCATTCAGTGTGAACTGGCCTCAGGTCCTTTTCGAGCACGTCAATTTTGGCATGCACCGTCTCTACTTTCTGCTGAACCGTCTGCCTGGTGTTGCCATGCTTATGGTGGCTACTTGGATCGTCTGGGGACGAGGAGCTACAACGGACAATAAGATCAAACTCTTTGAAGCTGAGAAGGGAATGGGCATTTCTGCTGTGGTCGTAGCCTCGTTCCACCTGGTTACCATTATTGTCGGAAGCATGAACCATAACAACTCTCCCAAACGTGCTTTATATCAGGCAAATTTCCGACCTTGCTATCCTATCTTTCTAATAAAACATTTCAGACTATTTATCGTAGTATTGCAAGCTTTGTAAACGCCGCCGCTGTCATCGTGGTCATCGTCTTCGCTGCTGTCGCCTGCTCAAAACTCAGTAGCTTTGTGAGAAAGCTTCGGAATTGCTCTTCACCACGGCATTTGATTTCAGAAAGACAATCTCGCCACCCTCACCGAATGTGCCGGCCTCTGTTATTCTCAAAAGGAGAGGAGAGAATCACTTTTGCCGCCGTTATTCTGGGACTTGGAGTCATGATGATCCTGCTCTCCGTCTGTGCTTTCTTTCATGCTGTTCTCGGCGCCTATAATCTTCACAAGCTGATGAAAAAAACGAAGAAACCACAAAAATTCCAGAGATCTTACGTGCAGTTCCCCCAAGCTCGACTCCAGGCCTCTTACAACAACCCAGGAGTGACCGGAGACAGTGATTATTATTAACGAAAACTACCTCCCCCAACGTTTTACACATCATTGAGTTTATAAACGTCTGAGTATCATTCAAATAAATGCGATTTCCTTCCCTGGAGCCTATGACTCACTGCATACATACTTGCAAGTACAAAGTGCATCACTTTAAGACGAAATCGATGTTTGGTTATTGCTGGGACCATGTTGTAGTGATAAACGCAGTTATTAACCGCTGAAAAAAATTAGATTACAAACTGAATCGACGCTAAAGTTACAAAAAAAGAAAATAGGCTGAAGGAACCGGTGACAATCGATGAAGTAAGCTAGTAACAGACGGTCTAGCTTCAAAAGTCGGCTCCGAAGAACGACGGTGTAGCATGTTGAGTGCGAAACGGAAGCTGCAAGGCCTAACGACGACCCTAAACGCGGTCGAGCACTACGGCTGCCACTAATAAAACCGTCTGCGCGATGGAAATCCAGACAAAAATCCAGGACAATGACTGTGAAGTAAAGCGTTGGTTCGCAAGCCGAATGTCGAGTCCCGCCGGCGACCATTGTTTTTTCTGCTCTTGCCTGAAAATTTCGGCGGACGGAATACAAACAGACTGCATTCTGTTATTATAGAGGGGATCTTTGACAGTTGTGGCAAATCGGATTCTGCATCGAATGAGCCCAAAATATCAGAAATCGGGTTGATCGCTAAAGGGTTGAACGTTTTTGAAAGTAATGCTATGAAAAATGAACCCTTTTTAGGCCTAAAATGGAGCCTGACACTGCTTTTGGGATGCTTTGGCAGGTTTTTTGCATTCTAGAGGACCATTTGAAGGCCATAAGATTTCCCGTAGTTGTTGTAAATGAAAACGTGGAAAATAGTGGTAATTGTTGTCAGCAAGTGATAGAGGCATCACCTGTAAAGCCCTTTTCAGGCAAGTTTGGTGTAACAGGTGGTGTAAACAGATGTAAAATGTTTCAGGTGTAACAAACAACAGCTATTGTCCAACAAACGGTGGCCAACGCTGTACATTTGGTCCAACCAAAAGCTGGGTCCCGACACGACGTCCCTGTAACGTTTCGCTGTAACATTTTGTCCAACAAAACGACTATCGCCCCAACTCTGTCGCCGTTGCAGGAGTCCCGCCGCGAAATGCCTGTTTGTTTGAATTTCGGAATAGTGGAGGTGACCAACGTTGTGCAAGACGGGTGCTTTCGGTTTCCTGAGGACATTTGCAGCGTAAGTGTTAGAATTGCGTTTGGTTTTGGTTGTTTTGCTCAATTGCACGAAGGAAAATGCCCACGGTGCAAGTGAAGTCGAATGTGCGGTAGATATCGTGAATGTAGTTGTGGCGGCCGACTTATTCGCAGGAAAATGTTAATTTTGCGTTTATTCAGAGAGGTAATAAGATCCGCGCGATGGGAGCCAAAGGAAAACCCACAAAGCGGAAGGTCTACCCGAAGATCGACAACATCAAGGAGTCTCTCGATGGCTTCGTCAAGGAAGTGATCCTTTCAAAGGCGCGGCCAGCAGTGTCTGTGTTGGTGAGTGGTCTGAACTCCAACGAACGTTTACTCATTTCTGTTTCCAGGACAAATATGACGGGATGTGTCACGCTCTGGAACGTGAAATTTGGGGAAGTGACGTTCTTCCTCAAGTCAAGAAGGGAATGTTGCGCAGCCCTGAAGTGGCAATCTTCGGTTGGTGGCTTCTCCATTTTTCGTTACTAATTTAAACATCGAAGGCGTTGAACGTCTGCTGGAGTTGTGTTCAGCTTCACTGGATGGTTTGGAAACCGACATCCAAAAGATGCTGTCGCCTGCCGTGGCCTCTACGAATGAGACCCTGCGGGACTCTTCTCTCCACTGCTCTACTCTTCTTGCGGCAAAGATCAGTTCAGAAGGCGCATTTTTGTCCGTCGCCCGAGGTCTTGTGGATGTGTTGAGCATGAAGCTTCCTACACCTGACCACAAGTCTGCTGTCATTCGTGCTATTGAGCAAATCTATGATTTTCGTCCTGAGTTCAGTGGTGACGGCGAAGTGATCAAGTTTTGTGATGCCCTCATAAAGGCTGCTTCCTCAGAAGGTTAGTTTTAGTTGCCGATTTTTGTGTAAATAGTTGTTGTAGGTAACGACGCCTTATCTGCCCAAATCTATGATGTGCTGGGTGTATGGATGAGAAGCGTAGTACATGCTTGGCCGGGATTTCAGACTTTTGTTATGGTTTGCGAATACGGTGCAACTTTTAACTTTTTTGTAATTTTTAGACCACTTTGAAGGCTTCGCCAAGTCAAGCTAGGTTGGCGGCTCTGCGTTGTATCGCACTTTATTGTGCTAACAGTGTGTGCTCAGTGTAATTACGCCTTGTAACGTCCAATTTTAGATGCGTGCGATTTTGTGGCGAAGACTCCGTTTCAAGCTTCTATCGAAGCACAGTACCAGAAGAGTGGAGAATCGGCTCAGAATATATCGGAGCTTTTCCCACTGGCGTTGTTATACTTGAAGATTGGTCAGACGAAGAAGGACCCTAGCGTCTCCCAGAAGATTCTTGCCAATCCTCATTTTCAGAAGGAAAGGCTGGTTTCGTCGAGCTCTTCAAAGGATATGGTTGTCATGTTGAACTTGGTCATGCAACTCCTTACCAGTGAATCGGGAACAGTAAGTCTTTTGTATTTATGTGCATATTAGAAATATTGAATTTAAGGTTTCGGATACGCCTGATGTGATCTACCATCTGTTGACCGTCGCTTTCTGTTGGCCGGAATACGCTGTACGAAGGGTTGTTGAGAGTTTTATTCAAACCTCGGATTGTGCGAAATCCGTTCAGTTTGTGGCAGAATTGTTCGAGTACGCATACAAAGACATCGACTCAAATGGACTCGATCAGGTAATTTACCTCTTCGTAAGCAACTAATTCATATTGGTTTTATTAGCTTCTTCAAAAAGTTTACCCGCCGTCAACTGAGGTCGACGATAAGAACGGATTCAAAATACCGGGACGCTTGCTTCAAAAGATGACTGTTTTGTTGTTAAATGGCGTCGCACACGTGCAGGTTAGAACGGAAGATAACTGGCGAATTATCCTGATGGCTTCGCTACCTCTGTGTTCTCTCCCACGAGTTGGTAAGATTCACAATTTTGCTTTTTATTTATTAATCTTGTGCTTCAGTTGAATATGATGGGTCACTGTGGATCCGCTCTCTGCATCGGTTCTGCAAATCTACCAACTTCTTTTCGGATGAAACGTTCTGCCGTAATTTTGTCGGAAAGGTGTTTGACACGGAGCGGCTCGAGGTCAAGCTCAACATGATCAGTCTTCTCATCGCAGAAGGTGACACCAGTGCTTTGATGAATTCCGAAATTTGGATCCGCATACGCAGCCTTATTGGAGATATGGATACCGATGAGTTCTACGTTATTCCGGAAGAACACTATCATATTCTCGAAACACCTGAAGGAACGCTC
The DNA here is from genome assembly GCA_000757645.3 of Steinernema carpocapsae. NCBI lineage: Eukaryota > Metazoa > Nematoda > Chromadorea > Rhabditida > Steinernematidae > Steinernema > Steinernema carpocapsae. The sequence continues at coordinate 14,050,737 of CM016762.1, forward strand.
TACAGCACTAATGTGATTGACGAGTGAGGGATAATTTTTCGGAATTCTGTTTATTTTGTGCGCTACAGGAATTCGGATGAGAATCTGGACACCAAGAACGTTCGTCGCGAAAACAAGACGTATTCAATCAAGGAACAGCAAGCGGAACTTCAGTTGCGCAAGGAGTTGGCTGAGAAGAAACGAGCTGAAGGCAAACTTTCGAAGAAGCAGGAGAAAGCTATTGAGGAGCAATTGAAGAAGGAGAGCGTAAGCGACATTGTTGATTTATTGATATATCGTCGTTTTGTTCAGGGGATTCGCCAAGAGTTGCTAAAAACGCAATGCAGCGCCAAGGAAAAGTTGAACATTCTAGCCGCAGCTATCCATGCCAACCCTACCGGTGCTTTGAAGCATATCGATATGTTCTATGTGGACGTAATCGGATTGTTAAAGTCACCGCTAGTCTCCAAGTTTGCTGTCGAGTGTTTCCTCGCGTTCAGAGATTCGGCTTTCGACCCCAGCGATGACTACTTGCGTATGTTCTTCAATTTGGTCGAAGTTTTCAGTGCAATCTTATTTTAGACGAAATCGTGGCACACGCTTCACTGCGGGAGTTCAAATCTCATAACCTTTATAGTGAGTGGTGTGATGAACCTCTGGCTGATCAAATCGGAAGATCGATTTCATTACTCTCTGCTCTATGCATGGACTTCGGAATTGAAGAAACCGAATTAGACCCCGACTTTTACCGAGAATCCATGAATGTCGCCAAACTTGCTTTTGTGTTCCCTCTCGTGAAAAGTGTGCTCCGCTCTACCAAGTATCCGTCCTCACTCAAGTCTCTTGTGGTCGACTTCATCAAAGATGCTGTTCGAAAGGCGTTTATCAGGGTAAGTGTGCTGATTGTTATTGACTTGTAACTTCTCAAACTTTCAGGAAGAAGAAGTCGGTCTGGTTCCTTTGGTGGAATATGCTGATCTACTTTTGAGTCTTATTGGAAACAATGACTACTCTCATGTTTTCGATATCTGTAGTGAATCCCTCGCTAACATGGCGGAAATCATCGAAATGTCGGGGCAGCCGAAGGAGGGTGTGCGGTTCTATCAGTCATTGTTGCCATACTTGACGGACGCAGCAAGCGATGAGAGACGTGTCATTGCCTTGAGGACGTTGTCGAAGCTGTATCTGACCATGACAAGTTTGGTGAAGGAGACGATCAGTCGAGATTTTGTTCATCGCATTTATGTGGCGAAATTCGATGCTACGCCGGAAGTTGCCACCATCGCTGATAAGATTTTTGCTGACTTCGGACTTGAAACGGATTCGCAGGTATTTAATATGAATATTGGAATAGTTAATTCGTATTTATAAGTTTAGCTTTGCGACGAAATACTGACCGACGTGCGTTATGAGAAGATCAACTGTACTGCTGTTCCTGCTGCTCTGAAAGCTATTTTACAAGAGTATCCGGAAAAGATGATTCAGATCATGAGTCAGCTCAAAAATGTTTACGAAGAGTCTAAGGAGGTTCGTGCAATTTCTCGCAAGCTTTAATTTCAGACCTATTGTTTTAGCCTGCCGGTGGCGAAATAGATCAATTCGGACGCGTGGTCGTGGAACCAAAAGACCAATATCCGGTTCGGCTAGGATGCGCATTTTGCTTCTTGTCTTTGGCGCACATTGTCAATCGGGCCTTAGCTGTTGACTTCATTGCTTTGATCGTGCCAAGTGGTCTTTGCGATGTACATGCCGAGTGCCGATCAGTCATGGTGAATGCAGCTTGCAAGGTTATCAACAGAGTAAGAAAATAGTTGTATTTATTTACTCGAAGTTGCTGATTTCAGTTTGGTGAACAATGCATGAACCAGCTTTTGCCCCTGCTTGAAGATCTGTTGGACGCCCTGAGTGAAAGGGGTGAAGACGACATTCTCCGGGAAGGCTTAGTTGTGCTGCTTGGAACGCTGGCAAAGGATTTGAACGAAGGAAACCCGAAATTATCCCAGATCTTTGGTCGTTTGATTTCAACTCTTTCAACACCATCGCAGCAGGTACATAATGGATCGTTTTTATCACTTTATAAGTGAATAATTCAGGTGCAACAATCTGTTGCAAAATGTTTATCTCCGCTCGTCCCTCTTATGCCTGAACAGGCTAAAGAACTGCTTCAGCATCTGTTAAATCTTCTGTTTTCCGAAAGTACTTACGGTGAACGACGTGGCGCCGCCTATGGAATCGGAGGAATTGTGAAGGGTCTTGGACTTTATCAATTATCAGAGACCGAAATTATGGGTGAAATCAAGGGTTCTATGATGGATAAGAAGTCGGCTAAGAAAAGAGAGGGTGGACTGTTTGCTATGGAAATGCTGTCTTAGTAAGTCTTTGTGTTATGTGTGTTAAGTATTCTTCCTGCTTGTAGCTCCCTCGGAAACTTATTCGAACCTTACATCCTCCAAATCACCAAGGACATGTTGCTTGCATTCGGGGACAGTAATGACTCGGTCCGAAAGTCCGCGGAAGATGCATCTAAAGCGATGATGTCCATTTTGTCAGTGTACGGAGTGAAGCTTCTCATGCCTGCGATCTTGTCAGCTCTGGAAGAAGATTCATGGAGAACGAAGTGTGCTTCGGTCGATTTGCTGGGAAACATGGCGTTCTGCGCTCCTCAGCAGCTGTCTTCGTGCCTACCGTCGATTGTGCCGCAGTTGATTGAAGTCCTTGCTGATTCCCACATCAAAGTTCGCGCCTCTGGTGAACGTGCGCTGAAGCGAATCGCTCAGGTATGCATTAAACTTGTTTGCGACATTTCATGTGGTATACTTAAGGTCATTCGCAACCCTGAAATCCTGGCTGTCAGCTCACACTTGCTTGGAGGATTGGTTGATCCAGCTGAGAAAACGTCGTCGTGTCTCCAGATCATCGTCAACACCAAGTTCATTCACTACATAGATTCTCCCTCGCTCGCCCTAATCATGCCCATTATTCGGCGTGCTTTTTCGGATCGATCTACCGAAACTAGGAGGATGGCTGCGCAGATTATTGCCAACATTTACAGCCTGACAGAGCATAAGGATATGGAGCCATATTTGGATGAACTTATACCAGGGCTCAAACACTCTCTTATGGATCCTGTGCCGGAAGTTCGCGCAGTTTCGGCCAAGGCTCTGGGAGCTATCATCGCGTTCTCCTCGGAAGAGCGTTCGAAGGCCCTCTGCGATGAGATTATTCCATGGCTTAAAGAAAATCTTGTCTCTCCCACGAGCTCTGTTGATCGGTCTGGGGCAGCTCAAGGTTTGTGATAGTTTAGCTGGCGTTTACGAATCGTTTTGTTTTAAGGCCTGGCCGAAGTTTTGTTTGGTATCGGTGAAGACAATTTGGCGCTCGTTATGCCCGACATTATCAAGACCACTGAAGCTGAGGATGTAGAACCTCACGTGAGAGATGGATACATCTTGATGTACATCTACTTGCCCATCGTCTTTGGCGAAAAGTTCATCCCCTATTTGCCTGGAATCGTTCCTTCTATCCTCAAAGTGAGTTTAAGCAAGATTTTGGCAAGTAGTAAGACATTGTTTAGGCACTGGCGGATGAAAATGAATATGTGCGCCACTCGGCTCTTAAGGCTGGCCAACGCCTTATTCAAACGTACGTCAACCAGGCCAAGAAGCTCTTGCTACCTGAACTGCAACGTGCCATGTTCGATGACAACTGGCGTATCAGGCACGCGTCGGTCACTCTCATCGGTGACTTCCTGTTCAACATTTCTGGTGTTTCGGGCAAGATGACTACGGATACCGGTGGAGAAGATGAGACGATGGGAATGGAGGCAGCCAGCAAGGTTATCGCCCGGACTCTTGGCACCCAGATGCGAGATAACATCTTGGCTCGCTTGTATCTGATCCGATCCGATGTCGCCTTGGTGGTTCGTCAAGCTGCTTCACATGTGTGGAAGGTGGTTGTCACGAACACTCCTCGAACGGTCAAGGAAATTATGAAGCCTATGTTTGAAGGACTTCTGAGTTGTCTTTCCTCGAATTCTGAAGATCGTAAACAGGTCAGTGTGGCCGTTGAACCGCTTCATCGAATTTGTTTGGGTGTTTAGATGGCCGCTCGCTGTCTGGAAGAGCTGGTTAGAAAGATGGGAGAGAGGCTGATCACAGATGTTCTGCCCGTTCTGAAGGAAGCTTTGGAAACACCGGACACCAAGGCCAGAATCGGGGCTTCAGCAGCACTGAACGAAATCATCTCGAATGTCCCCAGAGAAACTGTCCAGATTTATGCCGACAATCTTGTGCCGTTGTTTGCTATCACGTTGACGGACACCAATGAAGTTGTCCGTCAGTCGGCAGCGAAGACATTTAACGCCTTCTTTCATGTGAGCGGCTTGTTATCTTAACTTTTGCTTATGTTTCTATTCAGAGCATTGGTCCATCCGCTCTAGATGTGGTCATCACTCCGCTGTTCAACTCGTACTGGAAAGAAAAGGATGATGCTATTCTTGGCAGTTTGTGCGCCATCATGAATCTCAATGGAAGACGGGTATTGCCATTCTTGCTGCCGAAGTTAACTAAGGCTCCAGTGGACATCAATTCTCTGTGCAAGTTATGCGGAGCTGCTGCGGAATCCATCACGCACCACATTGAAGCTATCACGAAGTGTTTGGTTCAAAACTTTCCAGATATGTCAACAGAGGTAGGATTCTTATAATTTACTACAAGCCTCTAATATCTGCTGTTTTGTAGGATCTTCTTTTGTGTGAACCCTTGATCACGTCGATCATTGACGAAGAAGACGCGTCCGCCATTGTGGTTTCCTTAATGGAACACGCTCAGTCGGCTGAGCAGCTTACAGCTCTCCGTCTCCTTAAGCTGTTTTTGGAGAAGACCAAGACTGATGTGGAATGCCAACTGGAGTACCTCATTCCCAACGCCTTGATCTTCTATGCGTCTAGCAATAACGAGGTGGTCGAAGCAACCATTGGGCTGCTTTCCGAAGCAGCGAAGAAGCTCTCTGGTACGAACTTTGAACACATAATGGTCTTGCAAGCTGCCGTCAACAACCTGCAGCGACATGCCACTGGAAAGAAGCTCAACATTCCCGGATTGGAGACGCCCAAAGGCCTACAGCCACTTTTACCTTGTCTTCGTGAAGGAGTCTTGAATGGAGCCGTTGATGTGAAGGAACTCGCAGGAAACGTGTTGGGACGGCTTCTCTTGAGTTGTACTGGTGATGCCATCAAACCACACGTGATTTCCGTCACTGGTCCAATGATCCGTATTTTGGGCGACAGATTCCCTTCCGCTGTGAAGGTTGCCATTTTGGGAATTTTGTCGACTATGCTAACGAAGACGGGACCGATGATGCGACCATTTGTGCCTCAACTCCAGTCAACGATTTTGAAGGCCGCCCAGGACCCATCAGCCAGCGAAGTTCGATTAGGAGCTGGCCAAGCCATCGCTCATCTCTTGAAGATTCATGCTAAGCCCGACTCTGCTCCGATGGAATTTGTAAAATTCGTTTCGGCTTGTGAAGATGAGGAGATGAGGTAGGTGGCTAACCATTGTCCCACGAATAATATCCATTTTCAGGGAGAACGCTATCACGAGCCTGCGAATCATATTGAAGGAGAACGAGCAGAAGCTATCGCCGGCCACTGTGGAATCTGTGAAGGCTGTTATTTAGAATGTTTTTTTTGTTGTCTAATTCTCTGATACGGGACTTGAATTGTTCTGTTGTTGGTCTTATGTCAGAGTTGTGTTGTTAATGTAAAGGAAAGTCTATTGTTTTATCAACTTTGCAAAGACTGGACTTATCCAGTATCCAGTGATATAACCAGTGATGAATGGCGAGCTGGCTCGAGTGAGCCTACTCGCCATCCATCTCTGCTTATAACTGATATTCCAAGGCGTACAAATTGACAATTTTTTGGAGGTTTGGGAAAGTGATGCCTTTTCAAGAGTGCACGTTTCGCTAAAAAGGTTAGGAAACTGATACTAAATTTAAAAAAAGAAAGCGTGTCGCAGACATGTATCTTTCTTGGATTGAGAATCGTTTCAGTTTTCACGCACCTCTTTCTTTGGTGTGCTTCTTTTGGTCTTCTAATTACCATCAAAGATTCCCACTGCGAGAACCCTGACTGTTCGCGGCTACCATCCTATCGATTTTGGACAGCTGGTTCAATAGTGAGTCGACGTTTCGTAAGCGCCGCTGTGAAGTTGACCCGTCGCGCGAAGGTGGCGGAACTGCGTTTGTGCACCTTCTTCCTAACGAGAACAGTTCGTTCCGCAGTTTCTCGAATGGAATCGCATCGCTTTTGGTCGTCTTTTTGACGTTTACCTTCGTTGAAATTTATTGAAATTTGGACGTCGTTGATCTCTGGTAGAGAAGCCACGTTTGCCTTTTGTGTTTTAGCCAATTGACCGGCAGTCGGATTCACTTTTGCGTTTGCTCTGTCACGGTTTTCTCGAAGAACGGGTTTGCTTGCGTATGCGCCCATCTGCGTTGAATTGAATCACTCTCAACTAATCGTTATTTGAACTTTCAGGATAGGCTCACGATGGCTAAACGGTTCGAGCGGATCCTTGGTATGCATTTTTAATTTTGATCCTGTGTTCATCTTTGTAACTTGTCTAGATCGAGCCACCGACAGCACCCTGATTGAGCCGAATTGGGATGGAATCTTGGACTGCGTGGACTCGATTCGCGGAGGGGAGATCGCGTAAGTGTCCATAGTTGTAAAAGACGGATTGACTGTGAGGCGTGCATTTCAGACACAAAATGGCTTTGCAAGCCATCCAGAAGCGTCTTCATTCGGAAAATCCTCACACTGCTCACCACAGTCTGCTGATCCTCGAAGCTTGCGTAAAGAACTGCGGAGCGCCGTTCCACAAAGAAGTCGCCTGTCGCGCCTTCATGGACGATCTGCGTTCTCTTGCCACCAGGAGAGAAGGATCTTCGCAGAAGGTTCGAGTGTTCTGGCTCAAAACGATGCAATTGAATTGTTTCAGGTGCGAGACAAGGTGCTCGAGTTGATTCAGTGCTGGGCTTCAGCTTTCAAGTCGAAATCGGAATATAAAGTTGTTGTCGACGTACACAACGAAATGAAGCAAATCGGGGTGGATTTCCCCGTCCTTCGGGAAGCCGATGCGATGTTCCTCTCGGAAAGTGCTCCGGAATGGGCCGATGGTGACGTGTGTTTCCGATGCCGCATCCAATTCGGCCTCATCACGAGGAAGCATCATTGTCGAGCTTGTGGACAAGTCTTCTGTGATCGCTGTAGCAGCAAGTCTATGATTCTGCCCAACTTCGGGATTGAAAAGCCCGTGCGAGTGTGTGACACTTGCTACAACAAGCGCGTATCTCCTTCGGTGACCAAGAAGAAGTACGAATCGAAGGCGGTAAGTATCAGTACGTGTATTGTGGGAGTGGATTGCGTGATTCTCTCGCATTGATTCAACGGCTTAACACGGTTCAGTTCAAATTATGACAAGGGCTGTTTTTACGAGCGGCGGTGCTGAGTCACCTCATTTCGAGCAATGCTCATCTCGATTCAAATGCATTATCGGCGTGATAATTCCATAAAAGAGGATTTCATTTGTGAATTAATACGGGTGGTTTAGGAGGAAGCGCATTCCGACGACAAGGAGATGGAAGAGAAGCGCTTGCGGGAGCTTGCTGCGAAAGACGAAGAAAATCTCGCTCGGGCGATTGAACTGAGCAAAATGGAGGCGGAGAAAAGCCAGATTCTGAAGCAGCAGGAGCTGCTCAGCTATTACAATGGGGTCAGCAGCAAGAATGAGATCGATTCTATCACCGCTGCTTACAACGAATTGAATATCAACGGCAAAATGACTGGAAACGGTGTCTATTCCGATGACCGTAAGCACATCACTGTTCTTCAGAGTAAAACTTGAAATGTGTGTTTTTAGGTTCGAAGTCGATTTCCGAGGATAGCTGTGTTGATTCCGAGGGCGCCTTGCAGCGTTATTTAGACACGGAATACTGGACGAAACGCCGATTCGAGCAGGATAACGTCAGTTACTCTAGATTTCAAGCATTACCTTAATTTGTAAGTGATTTCAGAAGGGCCAGGAACTCAAGGCTACTGCTCCTCCCCCGAGCGAGTTGTCCTTTTCGGGAAGCATAAGCACTCTTGCCACGCCCGTTCCGTCGCAACACAACTTGGAACAAGAATTCAAATCTGTTGAATTGTCGAAAAACTCCAACTTAAGTACGGAGATGCCTGACAACGAGACTGAGGAGATAGCGAATTACTGCGATGGCTTGGAGAGGCAGGTCACTGTCATGGACAACCGCATCCGGAGCAATCTGATCCGAGGCCGCTCGATCATCAACGACACGGCCATTCAGACGCTGTTCGTGCAGTTGGCTGAGCTCCATTCGGATGTCATGCGTCGCATGAACGATCTTGAAGTGAAGCGACAGTACTACGAAGAGCTTCAAGACCGAATCGCGCACATTTCGGAGGCTCGACAAGCGGTGAACGCTCTTCGGGAGGACTACATGCAGCAGAAGCGGGAGCGCGAAATGGTCGAGCAGCAGGCTCGACAGCGTGAGATGCAAGCGAAGTTGCAGCAGATGAGAGACAAGAAGAGGGTAAGCAAAACTTGAAAATTGCTTGCAGATAGTGCTGTTGTCATGATTCGGTGGAGGTTGTGGCAGAAATCAGCGTTCCCCCCTTTGTTCGAACTTCACTCAACAGCTGATTTTAGGAAATGCTTGTCTATGAACGCCACATCGCTCTTCAAAGATTCCAACAGCAGGAACACGAGATTCAAATGCTTCGAATGCACCCTGGTGTTGCAGGAATCTCTAGCGTACAAGGTCCAGTTGCAGTAAACCCGCAAATGTACGGGCAGGCCATGCCCAGCAACTACGGCTATCCTTCAGTGCCCGCTCCCGACGTACATAATCCTACGCCTGCTCCTCAAATTCCAATGGGCGGCGCTCCTCAAGAAGTCTATTCCACTCTGAACAAGCCCGGAATCCCCAGTGTCGTCTCGTCGTCCATGCCTCCTCCAACAAGTCATTACGCTAATCCTGCTGCTGTTAGCATGCCGACAGCCAGCATGCTGGCCACCACGGTAACGTCGTCTGAGAACTACACGAACGGAGGTCACCATCACGGATACTACGGCCACCCAGGAATACCAGTTCCTCAGTCTCCCTACGCAGTTCCTCAGCCGCAATACCACCTTCCCCAACCCCAGCAGATAACTCCGAGCAACCACTACGCCGTGAATTCGATCGCCCACAGCCAGCAACAGCAAATGCCTCTACCACAGGGTCAGCATCAGCAATTGCCCCCTCAACCTGCGTACCACCACGACGCGAACATCCATCCGAGTGAACCAGCCCATGTGCCTCAAGAAGGTAAGGCTCTCCAAGGACTTAGCCAAGCGATTCACTCACCTTCGTTTTTAGCTCCGAACGAGCCCAGTGTTAGCGTTGAAGAAGCGCCTTTGATCATATTCGACTGATGACCCTCCGCAACTGCAAAGCTGTGATAACTTTTGTACTCATAATTGTAAAAATGTAACGTTTATAAGTTAGATTAATTGCGTACGCCATAAGCGGAAAACTTACTCCTATGTCCGAGTTCTCCGCTCTGCAACTCCCAACATGATGTCTTATTTTGCAACATCCCCGGCTCGATACTACGTGCCCAGTATTCCCTAATATCACAGATTTTGGATTGAGGCTTCACATAGTTCACGTAACCTCCTGTTGGGCATGTAACTCAGCTCTGGATTCAGTTAGGTTTTATTTGAGCTTCCAGATTAGATTAGATTGATTTAGAAAAACTTCATAAAACTAAAGAGAAACTTCAATTTTTTGGGGTTTTTTCATAATCGTTTCAAAACATTTTTTCTCAATTTTGGATTGTCACGCTGTGACTCTTCAGTATTATTGAAAGCTAGATGATTCGCTTTTTAGTCCAGGAAACCTATTTTCCAGACGGCAAAAACAAACGAAAAAACAAAAAAGGACTAGGACACTGACACCATTTGCACAGGACGAAACCTATTTAATGGGTATTTCTTTTTTTTGTGCACCAATGTAAGATGCAACATGAAGCATGGTCTTTTATAGAGAAGCTTCAAGTATGATAAAGATTCAAATCCTTGGGAAAATACTTAGATAGATCAGAAACACTAGATAAGCTCCCAAAACCGGAATTTGCCACAGGATTCAAAACCTTGGTTCAAATTTCGGGCTACACATAAATTAAACCTTTTTCAAATTTTATAAAATTGTTAATTGGTTTCCACTTTGGTCAAAACTATTTCCATTTCGTCTCACGGAACTTTTGTTCACTCGATTTTTGACAATCATGAAGTTTAAATAAATTCCAACTGAACCCACAACTGTGAGTTACAAGCCCAACAGGAGGTTACATGGACTCTGTGAAGCATGAATCCGAAATTTCTGTGACAAGCGAAACACTTATGCGCGTCCGCGTCTGAGTCGTTTTCTCCCTGTCATCCACTTGTTGTTGCTTCCCGCAGATCAGCTTTGACAAAAACGAGCCTGAAGCAATCAGTACTACTAAACGGTGGCCGTGGCCACTGTTTTCGTTTGTGGCCAGTGTCGGTGGCCGAATAAAATATCCTAAACAGTGGCCGCGGCCGGTGTCGGTGGCCGACCTCCCGTGGTCGTGACCGGCGTTTGAGTGCCTGGACATCTGAGTACTGATCAGTCGCCTTTGGATAAAACGTAGTCATAGCTAGGTTGAGATAATCGCTAGGTAGTGGCAATGTCCATAATATTCCACGAAGACACTGGATATAGCTAACTTTTGTTTCGAAAAAGTGCTGTGGAACCAGTGGTCACGGGAGGTCGGCCACCGGCACCAACCACCGTTTAGGACATATTAGGCGGCCACCGACGCCGACCCACGAAGACTGGTCACGGCCACCGTTTAGTAGTACACTGATGCAATCCCTTAAACGAATCCTGAACGAAAACTTCCTTACATGCAAAATCCTCAATTTAGTAGCCAATCTAAATAATAAAACCAGACAATATACATTTCCCGTATCTCAGAGCTTTGTTAATGAATTAAAGGCATCAGCAGTACTTCCAGAAATCCGGATTCAGCCTGAGACGTTGCTGGAACCTGTTGAACCAGTCCTGAACGACCCTTAGAGGAACGACCTCGACGCTTTGCGACGGCATTTGCGGGTTAGGCATAGCCACCGCATACGATTGAACGTGATTGACAAGATTCGTCAGCATTTTCGTTGTGAACTGCGACATTGTAGATTCCTTCTTTGGTGCAGTGTCCAATTCGGCCACTTTCTGCTCCAATTCAGCGATGGGTCCGACGTGGATTCCAAGCAGCACACTTCCGGCCGTTGCGTTCCCAGCGGCAAACATCGAATGACCGGCGGCTGCAGATTGGTGATTGACCTGTCCGAAGCGAAACATAGCGCTGGGCTTGTTGGCGCTGAGTCCTCCGAGGAAGTGCCAGTCTCCATGGCCGACGCCTCCGTCCAACTGGGGCCATCGGGCGTACACTGCAATATAGAAATTTAAATACTGTACATAAGTGTGACTGAATGGTCTAGAAGAACTCGCTTTACAATCTTGCGAGTAAAATGTTCCAAAATGAAGTTATTTGGATAAGGAACTTACCAGACGCACCAATTTCAGCGGGAAGGGGAATCGCGCCAGTCAGGAAGACTGCGATGTGGTTGATAGTCGACGCCTGCGGCAGTTCGAATAGGAATTCAGTTTCTGAGACCCGCACACAGTCGGTTTGCAGCTGAAAATACTCAAATCGTCATGAAAACCAGGAGAACGTCGCACTCACCGCTCGTCCGGCAGCAATCACACCGAAGATTGGTCCTTCAGCCATGGCGATGGATTATCAGAACGCGATGGTTAACGAAAGAAACGTTTTGGCTACAAAGAACGTGTTTAGATGCGCAAAGGCGACCATTTAAATGCGCGAATAAAATGTGCTCGATTGTTCTGGAAATTACAGTTTGAATGGAGAAGAAACAGTAGACCGAAGAGGCTTGTGCAAGAAAGTCGTTGCGGGAGCCCAGTGGAGGGGAAAGCGAAATGGTGCTTCAGCTCCGGCATCTTCCGAGTGAGAAGTGAACGGACGGGGGAGGGAGTGTTTGCAAGTGGAGCAGAGCTTCTGGAGGGAAGGTTTCAGGGAGACTCCTTTCACATATAAAATAATTCTGACCAAAATGACCTTATTTGTTGAATGGCCCTTCAAACCTTCAAATGCGTCTCGATTTGGCGATCTTCCATGAAAAGCTGAAGGCGGTTGGTTTTCAAAAATTTCTTTTTGCAAGAAGGCGGTTGGTCGGCGAGTACATCGATCAAGCGTAGAATTTGCCGTTTCTGTCGAAAATAGCGGGAGAACGGCAGTGTTCATCCGTCCCCTCGCAATTTAAATCCCTGTCACGCGATTCTTTGTCCCATGCAGTGTGAGTAAGTTGAAATGAGTTCTCGACTGCGGAAATTTCTGAATTTTTGAAAAGTTTTCAAACAACACTTAATTGAGAGTACCTCACTTTTTGTTTTGTGCTTCAATAACAGCAATTATGATTTTTACGGCGCACTGACAAAAGTCTTTGAATTTCCAGGCAAAATTTAAACAGCTTTCGCGAGTTTTTTGTTTTCTGCGTAAGAAATGGTTGTTTTTGAATGACTGTTTTCCAGGTTGTTAGGCCCAAATGATGGTACACTTACCTCCGATTGGCAGACACAAAACTTTCCAAAAGCGTCGAATCTGTAAAGCCGTTTAGAAGTATAGGAATATGGATTCTTCGCATCCACGCGGTGTTTGGTGCTTGTTCGGAAAATCAGAGATTACCCCAATAAAGATTCACTTTACGATCTTCACCACGGACACCTCAGGCAAAGCGACCTCTCGGGCTCCTTGTTTCCTCAGATCTCCGAAAAAGCGTCAATTAGACGATTCCGTCCGTCGTTTCCTGAGCATCGTGTTTTTGAAGCGTGATCACAACGTTGAATATATGTTAAAATGATGAATATCCACGTTTTATGGCCTTCCTGAGGAATGGTGCCGACGTCTTCTGACGCTTTACGTCCTCTTCGTCTAGTCTTTGCCCCATTTCAATTTGTTTTATGCACCGTTGAAAGTGGTTTTTTCGTTCGAAATTACCCCTCTGCAACAAAAACAAGTTTTGAAGATTAGTCGTCTTTCCTGACTTCCGCGAATATGTGGTCGTCGCCCGAGTCTCCCGCCGAAGCCGAAGTGTCCCCCTCGCCCAAAGAAGCCGAAGACGCAAAGCCGGCGACGCCCGAAGTAAGCGGATCTGCCGAGGAGGTGGACGGCGAAGCGCTGGAAGAGGACTGCGAGCTGGAGGAGGACGATTTCAACGACGACAGGAGCGACGAAGGCACCTGGGACGACCCGGATGAGGTGCATTCTTCGATTCCGTGTTGTGCTGTTGCTTCTTTGCTTTCCTCTACGTGGAAGTCAATGCGTTGCTAACCCAAGACACTCCTGCATTCAAACGCGTAGCGAAAATCACTACCGTATCCTCACCACAAGAGTAAAAAAGCCCTGGCCGCTTCGCGCTGGACCTTTGGCCTGTTAACCCTCTTCCAAACAAAGAATTCATTAATTATTTATTTAGTCAGTGAATCATTGCTCCCAGGCTTCTTAAGCAAAGATCAATAGTTGAACTCTTCAACTCCAAATGGTTCTGCACAGTTCCTTAGGCTATTTTTTAGTGCTTGGATTAATGGGAAGCTTTAGATGGTCATAGGTTTATGGAAACTGCAAATGAAAAAGAAGCGCACATGTATTGTAACAGAAGTTGCGGAGGACCCCACGGTGTTAATCTAAAAAAAACTGTTAATACCTAAGTTAGCTTACCAAATGGCGATTTCCCTATTGTTTACTAAGCGGAACTGGTTTTGAAGAGATTCACATTTTTCACAGTCCACACAGAGCGTGGAAAGACTCTTGGATTTGCCTACGGCTTCCCAATTGAACTTTCGTACCTCTTGAGCTTTTCAGAAGAACGAGCCAAGTGGTTTCTTTATTTAATTACGGGAAAACGTTCCTCAAGGCGTTTTAGCAGCAGATTTGAGTCAGGTCCTCGCAGCGTCCGCCGGGCCATCAAAAGTTGTTCCCCAAAGAAACGCGAGTCTACATACGCTTCCACTTCATTCTTTTCGCGCGAAGTCTTTTTTTGGCCTGTAGCCGCGAAAGGCGACGACGATCATCGCCAGTCGCAAGCGCAAGAATATGGATTTTGGAGCTTCGCTCATTTTTTGTTTTGTTTACACGACACGTTTTTTTGGTTAATGAAGTTTATTGTATGACAACATGGGACAAGGCGTCTCCGAGTTTGGGAGGAGGAGCCACGAAGAACAAAGCGACCCGCGAAGAGACACAAAGGGTGTCGGAAGCAACACAAGCAACAAAGAGTCTCGAATTTCGATGAAAGTTTATGAAAAGTCGATAGTTTTTATGCATAGATGTCAAGGGGCCAAACAACTTACAGCGTGGTTGTCTTTCTTTGTTCCGGAGCATCTCAGCTTGGAGAAGAGCAGTTTTTCGGCAGTTACAAAGTCCGCTGTTTTTTGTTCAGATCCCTTTTAGTTCCTCAAACCCGCCGTCTCGATTATGAGTATCTAATGTTTCAAAAACACCCACCGGCTGGTTCCTGGTGTTCTCGTCCGCAATTAATTCTGAAAAAAATTGCTGCCGTAAGCGATTTGTGCTGCCCACTCGTTGCTTTCCCGCCGCAGTTCAAAATATTATTCATTCGAGGAGATGCATGACGGCCTTGTTTACGTATGCATATGGTTAGGTTAATGCGGGTGGGGAAGAGGAGGCAGTTGCAGGGAGACCAACTTCCGCCCGACAGTCGGGACTTGCCGCTTCTTCTCCTCGGTAGCAGAATGCACGCCTCGCTGTCGACGCGGCTTTCGGATCTGGTGAGCGACGTAGCGGAACTCCTGGCCTTCAGATCTTTCTCCTCACTTAAAACACGTTAATTTCGTTCCCAAGACTAAGGGGCCTTCTTGGGCCGAGTTTCCCCTCGTCGTTTAGCTCCCCTGCGTGTGTCTGTTTCGGCGCTCCGTCTGACTGGATTCGTTGTCGTCCTTATCTCCTCGCAGCTCTTGTTGCATAACTCCAATTTTTCGACTCGAATTAATTTATTTCCGGCGTCCGTTAGCCTCAGCTCAGCAGCTTCGGATAGGGGAACAAGTAGATTGTGGAGAGAACGCAGTCGGGGTTGCGGGACGCTAACTCTTCTCCGCCCAGAGAGGCACGGCCACTCATTTCGGCAATCCCTTTCACCATTTTCGCACTTTGTCTCCAAATCCGGCAAACGAGCCCGGAATCACCTCTGCGTCGCCTTCCCGGAGCCGCTCCCGCCCGTCCTGCCTGCACCATAGGAACCACTCCCTCGACCACCCTCTGGAACCGCCCGATTCTTAATTCCTGCTATGTAATGGAGTGGATTGAGGCGAATTTAACCGAAACACGCACTTGACTCTCTTCTTATTGCCCTCGAGGCTGGGCCAGTAATATATTTGAGGCGACGATAAGCAAGAAGTGCCTTAATCTGTTTGACAAGAAGACGTCGTCCGGTCGTTCGTCGTCTCCGACCCCCCTTCCGAAGCTTCATCTCGACGACAACCGCTTTTAATATACTGAATCGTTCGCCTGTTTTCCAAATTTGACTCGACGAAGATGTCGCGCATCTCCTCAATGGCTCGGTTCCGGAAGACCGACGCGTTGGCCAACGAGAAGATGCGGTCGAAGTCGCGCCACTGTAGGATCAACCAGTTCGTCTCGCAGCTGGTACAGTTTTTCGATCCTTTTGTCGTCTCGCTGTTCTGGTTTCTCCTTGAGGGTTTCTCGTCTTAGGTCCCACTTTCGTATTAAACGCAGAGATCGCTCTTGAGTGTTGCAAGTTCCCCGTCCGAATGCCTTCAATTGGTCTCTTTCGAAACGTTTTGTTTACTTTTTTCGCACCCGCAAAACAAATGCATGTGTTTTGGCAAGTCCTTAAATGAATTATTTAGGCGTTTGACCATACTGGCTCATACGACGAGTCAGTCGGTGGCTTTATGAGACGCCAGTTCCGCACTAATGGCAGTGAGCGTTGTCTTCAACTTAACAACTACGGAAATGGTCACAACATCCACAGCAACAAGGAGGACTCGCACTTGTACACGTTGCAGGAGCAGATGCCAATCAAAGGTAACCACGATTCTGAACCTCTCGCTGTCCTTCTCCACTCTTCCGACTTTCCCGATTCCCTTAGATCTTTTGTCTGGGACCTCCGTTCTATCTATTTTGTACTTTTGAAAGTTCCGGAATCGAACAAGGAGGTCCCACGTACAAAAACGACTTCATAGTTCAGGCGACCCGGCCGTCTCGCTGTCCTTACGTCTCATTAAGCTGCGCGAGGCGGCTCGTCGGCGACACGCTCTTCAACTTTATGGCCCTATACATTTAATGATTTGCTGTATCGCGCGCACGTTATCTAATTGGCAATTTGTGGCGAGAATTACATTGCAGTCCTCAATGGCTCTCCTGGCTACATCAACATCCTGGACGCGTTGAACGCGTGGCAACTGGTCAAGGAGCTGAAGACGGCGACCGGACAACCGGCGGCCGCCTCATTCAAGCACGTCTCGCCCACAGGCGCCGCGATTGGACTCGTCCTCAACGAAGCCGAGATGCAGTCCTACATGGTGGCCGATCTGAACATTCCAGGAAGAGCGCCTTCGCTGGCGGCCGCCTATGCTCGAGCTAGAGGTAGGAAGACGAAGGACCACTCGGGGAACCGTTTTTGACCACCGCAAAGCATGAATATTGATAAAGTCCGAACAAAAAAGGGGTCCCGAGCGTGGCCTTTGAGTTCTTTTGTTATAGAACAAAACTGGATAATGAAAACGAAAAACATGAAACTCTTGCTGAGGTTGCTCGGTGAGTTTGAGATGCGATTGTGCCGCTACCAGGTTGGCTTGCCGCCACAGAGGCTTCAAGCAGTCACGAATCCAGCCAGGAGTAGACATTGCTGTGTTTGCTGTGTGAATTTGCTAAACTCACTCAACGCTTAACTTAGCACATTTCTCGCGCTACCGTATAATCTTGGAGGTTTTCAGGAGCTGATCGAATGGCCGCGTTCGGCGACTTTATCGCGTTGTCGGACCGTTGCGACGAGTTGACGGCAAAGATGATCTCGCGCGAGGTCTCCGACGGGGTCATAGCGCCCGGCTACGACGACGGGGCCATGTCGATCTTGGCCAAGAAGAAGAACGGAAACTACACGGTGCTAAAGGTGGGCATTTACCTTCTCTTAAAGCTCAGTTGTCGCTTCAGATCGACCCTCGCTACCTGCCTTCGGATAACGAGGTGCGAACCATCTTTGGACTCAAACTGAAGCAGAAGCGGAACAACCCTGTGATTACTCCCGACGACTTCATAGACATTGTTTCCAAAAACAAGGAGGTTTGACTCATTCAAATGCACTTGTGTCTAAAGGTTTTCTTTGAGGTGCCCAAAACTGCCATGGACGACCTGTTGGTGGCTTCAATTGCCGTCAAGTACACCCAATCCAGCAGTGTTTGCTTTGTCCACCGTGGCCAGGTAGCAGCTACATTTATTCCTTTAAAACTGATCCACAACATTTTAGGTGATCGGGATGGGGGCCGGTCAGCAGTCACGGGCCCACTGCGCTCGCCTGGCCGGGGAAAAAGCGGCTAATTGGTACGTGAAGCAAATCACTGCGCCCTCTAAAAGCTAGAACAAATTAGGACGCAATGCGCACGATTACGTAGTAGGGGCCGGGAGGGGGGAAGTGTGAAGGGAGGGGAGAAGTAATTAATTCGCCGGTTGTCGCGTTCCGCGCCTCAAACGAAGAACTGCAACTGGTTACGTCGACAATGGCCCGCTAGGGACATCCGATGCACTGGTCGCGTACCGCCAGCCAGTATGAGCCGCTGGCGCCACCGTCGTGGATTCGGGCGAGCGTTTCGCAGTCGCTTTTGCCGTAGCACTTCAGCCGGAACAAGTTGCCCAGGGTCTGAAAGAAGACGGTAGAACGTAGCTCCTCTCAAAAAGATGCTTATCAGAACGATCAACAATGTCCGCTTGCACAGAACCTAGCTGCAGTTAAATAGGAAAAAAGTTTCCGTTTTTAAGGAATTTTTTGTTTACTGAAAACAACTAAAGGAAAGAATTCCGTTTCCCGTCATGCTAATGTGATCCCAATCAGCCATCTGACATTAGCATCAATTATTGCTCCTCAGGAAACGAATTAGATTTTTTCATTTAATTGAGTTTTTTGGTTCTCTTTTTGCGTCATTTTTTTTCTCTGACGTAACCGCGGATATGCCACTATTAATCAAGCCGGCGTTTCATCCGTCAAAAGTGAATTGTGTCCCGATGTCCTCAAAGCTCATTCATTTTCTTGCAAACTTTAAGGGCACCGTGTTTTGGAGTCCTTTTGACTTGCGGCCAGCAAAAACAGATCTCACCTTGATGCACTGCGATGAACATTCGTAGTCTTCGGCGCACCGGAGCCACGCGGTTTCGCTGTCTTCGTCGATTTGTTTACCCGGCTGGTAGCACTGCTAAAACGCCAGAAATCAGCTGATGTCGTTTTTTTGCGGTGGCTAGAGCGTTTCACAGGCTTCTGAGAAGGCAGAAAAGCGAAGGACAAAAAATGTTTAATCTGAGATGTGCTCTCGAGAACGCTACGGGGCCAAATGCGCCCGGGGGACCATTTGTCTTTCAACTGAGCAACATTTCAAATGAATTTTCGTTGATTTTTAAAATTGCAACATGTGGGCAATCTTTGTCTTGTCCAGACAGGCTTGTGGCCGCATATTAGCGGTTTTGTTTTTTGAGACTGTCAAAACAAAATGACAAGAAACAGAAATCGGAGAGTAATTTGACAGCTTATTTTTAAGAAAGCAAAGAATGTTGTCAAATCACTGCCACAAGTGACACAAAATGTTTGTCAAGTTTGATGAGTGTTGGAGTTTTACTGAAACGTCAGAAATACTCGTTTGAACTTGCTTTGCTCTACGTTACAATCAGAATCCCAATTCTTTGGTCTTAGAACTTGCCCTCAGACTAATGTTGTTTTCTTTGAAAGGAGATTCAAAGCATTTCAGACAGGAATGCTTTGTAATGGTAAAGATACGATATTTCTTTTCATACTTCGTCAAAATCAAATTCGGAAGACCAAATAAATCTATCTGTGACCTCAGTTTTTTGTCTTTTGGCGTTTTGTTTTTTGACGTAGTCAAGTATCTGCCCTTGTGAAACAAAATCAAAACGAAAATGGTAGTTACAAAGGTTTTTTATAAATCAAGAGTACTTTTCGTAAATAGCTCCAGTTTACCATCTTAAAAAGTGCAATCGAACCCCGAAATGCGTGGATCCAATCTTCCCAACGGTTAATGAAGTCTTTGCTGCTCATCCCAAATCCGCTTCAATCAAATCTCCTCGCAGCGTTCTTTTTAAATTAAGACCATCGAACGTTTTTCTTTGCGATCTCGCTATTTCACAAATTCCTTATCTACTTCGATGCTTTTACGGGGCTCACCGAAAACCGCTTCTGTTTACAATTTGTCGCCACTGCATTCTGGAACGCAAGGACAACAAAACTGACGCCTCCGCGCGGGTATGCAAATGCTGCCGATGACTAATTTCATTGTTTTTCCCCTGAAAAACTCTCAATTAAGCATTGAGCTTGCTTCCGCGAGACCATTCCGCTCTCTCGGGAAATTGCGCTGTTTACCGTACCTTGTACTGATACATGTTCAAGCGGAAGAACCCACACCCGACTCTTCCGTTTGCGTCATCGGAACAACCTTTCGGCTGACATCCGCTGTCGACCACGCACATGGCCCTCAAGCACTCGTTGTCGAATTCCACTAAATTTTGAGAGTGCGTGAATGAGTTTAATCGGGCTTGAGGAACTCACCTTGCGGAAAAAGAAGAAACGACTTAGAGAGTGAGGCGAGGGCGACGGAGTGAATTAATAGGATTAGTACGGACATGGTCCATGAATGTGTCCCGCTGCAAAACATCGTGAGAGCACAACAAATAGTCAGATCGGGTCTTAAAATAGAAATGTGGAGGGAAAGTTAAATAAGGAAAGACTCGTTTTGACGTCAGTTTGGTAATCCCGACGGCTGCGATAAATAGCCTTGGCTCAAGAGCGGAAGGAGGAGGAGATTAGCCTTGCTTCTTGAGGCAAATGATTAAGGGTGACGCCGAGGATTGAAATACTCACCTATTAAGGAGGAGTTGTGTTTTTGACCCTTAGGTGACGCAGCTTTTACGTATTCGAATCACACTCGGGTTATGGGAACGAGTCAAGATGCAATTTAAATGCTGTTATAAAAGGAGCTAAGGACACTGTAAACCAATATTCCATCTGTGGTCAGACAATGGACTGAATGGTGTAAACTCTATTTTCATATAAAATGGCCTTGTTTTTGAGGGAAAAAAGCGGTAAATGAAGGTGGAAACTGATAGTTAAAAATTTTGATTCTTTTAGGGTTTGAGGAATTAGATAATATGTGAAAGGAAAAGAATTAGGTTAAATGGAAAAGCGCCTACCTAGAAGCAGAAGGTGTCTCATTCAGATAGTCGGAATCCGGGCTTAGCCGTCTGGCATTCTATATTCGAGGAAAAATCGAAGGCAGCGAAGAGTCTTCGTTGCGGGGGAGTTCAGAGTCGAAAGGGATCCGAGGGAAGATTCGCTCGGTCGCTTGGAAAGATAGTGGCGGCGGTACCGTCGTCGCTTCCTTTCTAATACTGTTGTTTACCCGACGGCGAAACATACATCCACGCCAAGTGGGCCAATTTCAGCGTCCGTCGTTATCACTCTTGCCTTCTTAGGTGGTTGCGACAGCACGAACGAATTCTTAACTTGCCGTGGAAGCCGACGATCAAACGGTCCGAGAAGACGAGCGCTATCGACATGATGGTCTCCGGGATGCTCGGCGACGAGCTGTCGCTCGAAAAGTGGAATGCACATTTCACGGAGTCGGTGAAGCCGTTCACGCAGGTCAGTTTGGTAACCAGATGCCAAAATAGAGCAAAAAAAAGAATTTCCAAATTCAGAAAATGCAAACCCGAAAGTTGAATCAAATTGCATTAAACATTGAATCTTGGAAAAGCCTATTTCTGCAATTTATGCTTACTTCCATACAGCTTCTGACGGATGTCACTGTTTAGGAAGAACGACGTGCGTGGCTCAACAAACTCAGCGATGTTGTCGTCAATTCTGACGCGTGCTTTTCTTTCCGCGATAACATCGACTGCGCTCGACAGGTACTGTTTTACCACATGCTGCATTTATCTGGTGCACAAATAAAAAACATTAGTGAGTTCGAGTTGTCTTCGGGGCACTCGCACTTGCGCACAACCTCACTACATACTGCCCGGAGTGCCCTCGTGATGTCAAAACGAATCTTTATCAAAACAACTCCAAAGCCACAAACTGAGAGAAAATTAGGTGAAATTTCCGTTGAGTTTCATGTAGCCTTGAGGTTGCTCTGTAGTTTTGCCTGAAAAAAACATGGGTGGCGGGAGCGACAACGATCTGAGACGGTCGAACCAAATCTTGTAATTGCAACACAAAAAGGCTTTCGGAAAACCTGATTTCATTGCAGTTCGGCGCCCGATACATCGCGTGTCCCGCTGGAACATCTCAGGAGATTCTCGACGCCTGCGACGAGTACGGCCTTGTTCTCATTCATACCGGTCACCGATTCATGCACTCTTGACAAATCATTCTCAAGCGCACAGCAGAAGTCTCCATGACTGTAAATATGCAGAATTTTATTCCCTTTTCAGCACCGTATCCTTGACCGTTTGCATCTATTCCATATTCTTATATCATACAAGATTTCTGAATAAAGGACTCTGTCTATTATTTCTCAACGTTGCGAAGTGAATTTTTCAAATTACATCGCAATACAGAACGATCGTTGATTGCGTGATTTCAGCTGGGAACTCTCCAGAAATCGCAGTTGTACAAGCCTCAGAGAACGATCGTTTTTATAAGGATTCCCAATCTGCATTTCGGCAGCTGCCACCAGCTTTCAAACGTCGATTGACTCACTCGAGAGAATCACGTCCTCCACAAAACCGGTTCCTCTTAAAAACGCAACACTGAGCAAAGTTCCTTATAGCCAGCTGCTTACCGCGCCCTCCAAGATTAATGCTGGATTGTGGTTTTCAAATTTCGAGGTTCTATTGTTGCCGGCAGTAATTAGAGTGACATCGATCATTGTCGCCTCATTGTTTCGTTTTGTTGCATAGCAAATGACGCGCATCGACACTCTTCTTCCGAGCATTTAGAGCGGCCCAGACAAAGCGCCCACTGTCCACGGCCGATTTTCTGACCAGACAAGCAAGCCACGGAGGTCAATTTACATAATGCTCTCATCGTTAAAATCCACTTGCGGCCGGCTTCTCAGCCGAAAACAACGGACATAAATTTTGTGATTAGCAAGGACATTTCAGCGTAGGTCGGAAATGCAAATTGGAGTCGCTGCGGTCGAGTGTCGTTCGCATCATTTTGGAAAGGACTCGTTATAAGAATAAAGCAAGAAGTGGTTGGAATGTGCTCACTTTTGCAGAGTAGCAAAGAAAAGAAAAAACTGAATTCTGCTCAAGAATTCTGCTGTAAGAACTAGCACTTGCTAAACAACTGCTAGATCGGGAGCACAACGGGAGTCGGTACTAAAATCTTCAGTCTTCAGGCTCAATAAGCATAATGGAGTTTAGGGTTAACAGAATCTTTCAGAAGACAGAGGGGACGCGGTAGTTTAGAAAGCTTCGCTTTGAAATGCTTCTAGCTCTTTTCCCTGACAAAACAGTGTGGAAGTCTCGTCCCCGTTATTCCGAAGGAGAAAGCGCTCTCCCTCGACGGCTTCACCGTTTCGAAATTCTACGCTTGATGACTTTGCAGCTTTACGATATATCTGGCCTTGAATCTGCTAAAACGGGGCCAAAGAACACTGAATTGTATTAACCAATTTTAATGTATTTTTTTAATTTTCACAATACGAAGAACGCAAGTGAAATCTGCTCTAATTTGCTTCATCACCGGACTTCAAAAAAATTTTCAAAAAAGTGCATTGAGACTTTGGATGGCAACATGACTGAAGGGAAGACGGAGGCGGAGGACTTTCAACTTTTTAAGACTCTTTTTAGGTTGCCCTAAACGCCGTTTTGAATTTCGATTTGCTGATAGCATCGTCGTCAAGTTTTTATGATCTTTGCAAGTGTTGCCAAAGACTCCTTCGCTCCTCCACGGGTTCCTCGCCACTTATTCGTTCGGTGCTTCGTCGCTCGTTTCGTTTTTCTCTTGCTTGAGAAAGTCGCTTAGCGGCGGTTTTTCATTGTGAAGTGGTTTATCATTACGGTGATGGGATAATAGCTCAAAGCTCGGCTCCCCCAAATTACCGTAACAACTTAATTTTCTAAGCATCTAGCAACTTTTTTAATGCTAACCTAAAGTACTTTGTGATTCTCTTTGCCATCTCCCAAATGTCCGCAATGTCCCAGATTGAACTTTCGCACAAACCTTCACGCAACCTAATAGGAGATTAGCCAGCGCGCGGCCTTGATCCTTCAATTTGCATAAACCGTGATTTCTGAGCAGTGAGCCGCGCGTCGAGAGGGTTCTGAAGTGTTTTTGGTTCACCGTTGCGCGGTCATTTTACAAGCGGAATAATAACATAGCGGTGAGAACGAGCTACTTGAAGCTAAACGTCCAATCGAAAGACAATGCAGTGGTTGTGCAATCGGTGGTGAGGGCAGATGTTTAATGGATGGGTGCGAGGACAAACCAAACTTCATATGTGAGACCTACTTTTACTAGCTGCAAAAATTGCAGAATTAAGTATTACTCCAAGATTTGCTTTTTATTGAAACGTTCAGAAATGCGCGTTTCTTGTAAGGCTCTTCTGATTTCCAAATAATGTTAAATCCGCTTTATGAACTTGAAAATAAGGCCTGCGTTTACATCTTCAAATTAAATGTAGGAAAATCAGAACTTTGTCCACTTTGTTTTGTCTCTACGTTGAATACGATAATTGGCTGCTAAGCACTCCGTTCTCAATCCAAAGAGCCACCTAAATGTGCAAATTTGGCTCGGGCGATGAAAGCTCGGGTCTTGTCTCGGCACTTTTATCGCCTCGGTCGACAAAGTGCGCAAGTGACACGCGTGGATGGATCACCGCGGCCTCTTTCCGACTACCTGTCAGTAATGCGTCTTAATTTGAACTCGACAACAAACAGAGCGCGGCGAACGGCGGCACGTCTCTCGTCTGCGGCCGCTGTTTATGCATTATTCATGCTCGTTAGACTCTCTAAATGGCGGAACACAAGGGCATTTAGTTACACGACATGGCTACGCACTCGCCCTCGTCTGGCTAAGACGGTGATGACAGTGAGCGCGCCGCTTTGATCTCGCGATACAAGTGGTGTGCGCAGTGCCTCCAGTTAATCCCTTCTGTCCATGACCACCCGATGGGCGACGACAAGGTTAATCTTGCCCCATCACCATCTGATGCGCATTTGAATCGTAAATTGATACGGTGCTAGCAGTCGCACCATGAACTCGCACAGGAAGTGGGAAAACCTTGTAAATTTGTTGAGTTTAGGGCTGAAAGAGAGGCAGTGGCACCTTCCAGATTGTATCTACGGGGTATCAGAGAAATGAACTTGTTTTCAAGTGGCAGGATTTTACGCGAAACAAGTTTCTGACACCAAAATCAACAACAGCAGTACAAAACCTAAACACTCAGGCTTTGTTGCCTGAGTACCTAAAACTCGAAAACTAGTGGCTTCTTTTGGAATATGTTGCGACTAAGTCTTCTTGAACATAAAGAACCCATAATCATGCCGATTGACTTAACTCCTCTCCAAGAAGCAATTTAGCTTCCTTCTCTCTCAATTTAAATGGTTGGCACATGCATCCCATGACTTTTCAAAATCAAGTCTTTGGAATTTCAAATTATGGTCAAAATTCTTCCCGAGTGGGAATTCAAAACTAGCTATCGGATTGCAACTGCCCACCGTTAGCCGGAGCGGATAAAGAGGCGCAACCTTATTTATGACTTCTTCCGGTGTATCGTTTCCTCTTTGTAGGATTCGCCTCCCGCGCGGCGGTAGTTGTTTATTTATGCGGATTTGAAGGTCCGCCGCCGCCACCAAAACACGGTGACGCAAGGAGTCTATTCAAATACCGTAAACGGTACGCGTCATTTATAGTCAGTTGGTCGTTTATTTTAGGCGGAAGCCCGAGACTGCGGCGGATTGAAAGGCGGATCAGCGCTGCCGCCGCCGTGCGCGAGAGGTTCCCATAAAATGTGTGTCCTGTGAAACTGAAAGGTGATCTGCATGCTCGGCTCTTCTCTAGGTGTCTAAGCCGCCTTGTAAAGTGCCCTTCTCGGATGACGCTTGGATACACTTCACACAAAATTGCCGCGCTAAATAAGAAGGGTTAAGAGGAGTTGGGACAAGACTGATAGATCGCCCGTGTCAATTGCTTGAGAAACTTGGCTAACCGTCGTCGAGGGATGTGTCGCCGCAGACTCGGCAAGGTGCAAAGTAACTTTGTTGTTGATAAGGGCACAGAGGGACTGTTGATAGGCACTGTGCAAGTGCTACCGAATACGCAATCGGCCGCAACTTTGCCACTTCGTCCATTTTAATCCCTTGAAATCAGCGGGGATTATGTGATTAAACCGACTTCTGCATCTAGCTCTCCCTGAACCGCGTTCTGTAGTTTTTTGAGTTTTTTGAATGTCCTTGAGACTGTATTACATTTCACCTTTCCAAATTAACAACTTATTTTATATTTTGATGGCGTTGGTCAATCGAAATCCAAAATAATGATTTCAGGCATTTTTTGGTCTTTGTGATTTTATCCTTTATGAGATAAGCGCTTGAATGGAATTTGCATGAAACTGGGATGTGGTTAAATTGCGAAAATGTGTGAACGTGGTCGGTTGGAATTATACGTTCTTTTTCGCCAGCAGATATCTTTTTTGTCTTACATTATTTTTTGTCTCTCCTGCATAGATTTTGTGTCAAGATATACCAGATCCGCCATATGCTGGGAATAAAATTTGCTTTTGGTCGACCTTCTTTTTTAAATCGACTTTCTTTGATCTCCCACTCGGTTCAGGCGCAAATTCTCATGCGCTGCGGAAAAACCCAGAACGACCACCAGGTGTCGTTGATGCGCAAATTTGTAAAGCTGTCACTTGTCATCCCACATCGTCCTATGGAGATTAAGTGTCTCGGAGGAAGTTTCTTTACCTTTTCTTCGTTGAGGGCGCTTTTTGAGTTCGCTGGGAACCCGACAGTGAGGAAACGGACCAAGGGGCGGAGCCTAGACCCCAGTCGCCGCCCCTCGTGCGAGAAATGACCAATTTAGTTTATGATCTCCTCGCCGGAATCCGCCAAGTCTCTTTCCTCATCGGCGGCCTTCTGTGCTGCCTGAAACAACCGCTTCGAAACGACCGGAAACGGGCACGGTCACTCGGGGTGAGCGTCGATTAACTCCAAATCGAAAGCATGTTTGTCAACTCGTCCAGCAGGGGGTGTGTCGGCACATATTTCCGGTTTTGTTTGCTCCTTACTTTGCTCCCTATGTAGCCGGCTTTGTTGCAGACCGTGTTGTCCTCGAACTTCCGCGTGTTTATTTGCCGGCTTTGCCTGATCCTCTCGTCTTCGTTTCAGAGATCGACGTAATGGATATGGAAACCTCGGAGGGTTCGCAGACGCAGCGCTTCGTTTCGTGTCTCTTCGACGCCGACGACGTAGTCAACTGCGAAATCTGCCTGGAGCCTTTCGACGCCTTGGAGAAGCGCCCGAAGCTGCTCCCCTGCGGCCACAACTTCTGCAAGAACTGCCTTTTCTCCCTGTGCTGTCACCAGCAGGTAAGCGAGGACCTCCGCGGTTGTTTTGTCTGGAGCGACCGTCTGCCGACTGTCATTAAGTGAGCCGCTTGGCGGGCGCAGCGCAGGTTCAGCATGTTGGGAGGGGGCTATTATCTTTGCACGTTAATGATCTATGGTGCTGCACAGACGAGAAAGGGTCTGCCGTTAAGTAATTACAATTTATGAGGGTGGCAGGGTTTGTTGTTGTCTGCACTTGCTGAAGGTCATCTTCGGGACAGAATTCCCTTCTTCGAAGCCAGAAAGCCGGAGCCGCACAATGGATTTCCTTTTCCGTCTTTCATATTTGATTTTCAAACAGCTTTTGAGTGGAAAATTAAATTTTTTTCAGTACTACCTCCTCGAATCGGTCGCTTGCCCCACGTGCAGGGAAGAGTTCTCCACCACCATCGCCATGGAAGCGCCGGTGAACTACGACTTGTGCAGTAAGTGTTCTGAAGATCTCCCTACCATAATTTCTTCTTGTTTAGAAATGCTAGAAAGCGTGCAGAAGGGCAAAGAAGTCACTGTAATCCACATCAATGACGAAAACGTCGCTAACGTCGCCAGTGACAGAAAGGACGCCACGAACGTCTCCTTAAACCTCTCGCGAGCAACCACCAAAATCAGTCTAAAGTCGGTTTCCCGCAAGTACCGGAAGAAGTCAGCCAGCAGTCTCCCGAAGACGAGACTCAGCTCCGGCGAAGGGATCACCTGCACCGACTGCAATCGCCGCTTCTCCGAACGCCACTGCGCCAAATGGGTCCGCTTCTGCGAGAAGTGCAACGGGAAGAGCAACAAGCTAGTATGGATTCGTTGATTTATAGAGGGCGAGACAGTTTCGTTTTAGGTAGTGACTTGTTTGGAGTGTTGTGTAGAGCGTCACAACGGCCACAAGCTTATCTCGCAGCAAGACCTGGAGTTCAACCACCACCGCCTCATCAATGATCTCTACGAACTTTTGAGGGCGCGACAAGAAATGAATCTGAGTCCAAGCACGCTGGACAGCACGTTCATGAGGATCACGAAAGAGGTCTGTTTTTGGCTTTTTTTGCCGTCTTACAGGTTTTGCTTTAGACGCTGAGCGAAAAGTTGATCGATGGTCTTCCTCAGCGCATCAAGAAGCTGGAAAAGGCTCGGATGCCTCTGCCGCCCGCTGTAATTGTGAAAATGCGCCGCAAGGAACTCAGGAATCACCTAAAGTTGCAGAAGATCAATGGGATGTTTGAGGTAGAACGACCTTTTCGCGGCGTCCCTAAACTTGTGCTTCAGAAAACTGACGTTGGAGACCTAACGACTGCGAGAAAACGGCAGCGAGTTCAGCGTAAGTCTGAAGAGTCATATCAACATTTTTCAACTGTAATTTTAGAGCTGAACAATGCGAAGAAAAGCGCCGATCACTCTGTCGCCCTCATGAGCATCGAACTGGCGACCCTGGCTGTCACGGAGCTCACGATTGGCTCCTTCGAGTCCCTTTCCGCCTCGTTCCAGGTGATCTTATCGACCAGATCGACGGATATGGACAAAGTGAACGCCTACTTGAACTGTGTGAGGCAGTTGAGTGCGATGATCACAGAGTGAGTGGCGAGTCTTTGTGGAGTCGATTGATGGAGATAATTTTTAGCACCTTGGTATCGCAAACTTTGCACCTCTTGGAAGACGCTTTGCTCAACTGCTTTCTGAATCTGCACCTAATCACGAAGAACATGATCGTGATCGAGGAGGAGCGAAGGCGCGTCTGGAAAGCGGTGCAAGGGACGTTCACGGAGCTGCTCAGGGTGGCTAGATCGGTAAGAGCTCACGCTTTTTTGAGTGGTTTAAAAATGTGGTTCTTTTCAGATCTGGACGCCGAAGGACGCGAGCCGCGTGGAGATCGTGGAAGACATTGCCTATCTGTGCCACATGTACGCGGACGTCTGCGACAACGCGACCATGCTGATCTGCATTATCGAAGCCGCGCGCGCGCGCTCGGAGGAGACGCACACGCAGCTGGAGCCGCAGTTGAAGGTGACCAGAACACGTTGCAGTTTTTCTAACCTAGTGTTGCGTTCCAGATGATCGATGAGCACCTCGCAGAGTGCAGAAAGTGTCACATGCAGCAGCGAAGCGCCAAGGGCAGCCGTCGACCGCGACTGTTCAAAGGACTCAGAACATGGTTCAAGACTGTGCTCTCCAAGTGAGCACGCGAGCGTGGCCGGCGAGGAGAGATAGCGACGGATTAAAGGATATTTTATGAGTGCCAGTTCTGAGTGAGCTCCATTAGCAAATGTTTATCTCTTGAGTGATGTAGTCCTAGTAAATAACCGACCGATCCCTCATGTTTGTTCGGCTTTATGTTTTCAAAGACCTACTTAGGAGGAAGAGATTTCAACAAGCCTGCACGAGGGATTAAGTCTTACACGCCAGAAATTAGCACCCGTTGCGGTAGTTTCGGTGACCCACCGCGGTGACTGCTCTTGTTGGGAGACTCCCTATGCCTATGTACTAGCCCCCGCTTTTCGTCTGGTTTGGTCAGGTGATTGCGAACGTTTAGTTTGTGGTCGTGCGTCTGATCACAAAACGTTTCCGTGTGCACAATCGCGGAGCGCAAAAAGTGATTTATTGCGCGTTTTGCAAACTTACTTCGAAGTAGCGCGTTTTTTATTAGTTACTGTGCTCGTTAATCAGTTCTTAAAATTCCTGTTTTGAAGAATTTCTGGATCACGCTACAAGCACACTGCTAATTTATGATAAAACTGCACATGTGTAGTTTTCCAAACACAGATCCTTATTGTTTCGTTTCAGGCACTTGATTATCAGTGCGCAGGTTACGTTCGTAATGTTCAACCATCGACAAAAAAATTTGAGCTTTTTCTTTGTTTTCAAGAGTGATGAACCGAGAAAGGCTACGGTACTCGATCCACATTAGTTAACGGAAACAGGACAACGGGTGCAGGGCTTAATCTGCTCACGGGTCGCCCCGTCCCTAATCCGTCGTCTCTGTGGTGCACAGTGTACGTCCACTTTTCGAACCTCGTAAACACAAAATTCGCGTTGATAAGATAGGAAACAGGTCATCTGGTCGACATGCAGCCTGCACTGGGAACACGATCACCGCTGCTCAGCTTGTTTCACTTTTTCGTCTCGAAAGCGTTTGATCCCGAAAAGCTGCCGCTAGTGCCGCTTGCGTGCGTTCCCTCAGATGCAGGATTGTTCTTTTCAGCGAATAAGAGACAATTTGAGACGGAAAAGTGTGTCAAGAAAAGGTCGAGACCGGTAATTGCAATAAATTTTTGAGTTAATTGCACTACGCACGCTATCTTTGCCATAAATGAATATAAATTACTTTTAAATCAGCCCGTTCTCACCTGTTTTGTGTGTTCTGAGACCACAGTTTGTGGGCAATTAGGACTTGAATTGTCAAGTGCCTTTTTACTCCTTTGGTGTCGTTCAAACCGCTCTCTTTGAGCTGCGACCTACTTTTCAAACGACCAGCAATCTTACTTTTTCAAAGTTTTAATTTTTTAAAATTGCTTAGTTACTTTTTTACTTCCGTGTCAGGTGTATCAAATTCTGCAAATTCCAAAAATCACAAATTAATTGCATTAGTGCGCGAAATGAAATTATAAAAAATGTGAAAGTGCATAATTAAAAAGGGCAGCAAATTAGCAACGTTAGTGCAAACACTTTCCAACTCTTCAGTTCTTCAAAATGTTTTTGTTTCTGTGGTGGGTTTTCGTTTTTTCATTTCACAGAGTTCAATGTTTGCGCAAAATGTGAGAGCGCGTTTCCCTGTCAAACTAAACATGTTCTAGTAATTCGGTTTTGTTTATACCGCCTCCTGCAGGGCTACGTCACAACCGATGTTTACGTTTCTTGGCGCAACCAACTCGGAACCCCAGAATAATTTACACGCGGTAATTTATCTCGATTTTTCGAAAAACAAAGCGGAATTGTGGGAACTGGGTAATTAAGCACGGAACACGCGACAAAAGTATATATATATATTTGTTTTTGACCCGACAGCGTCAAGGAATCATCCGTGTTTTATGTTCTCAGGGAACACATTTTCGCCGCCAGGCACAAAATCTACGCGAACGCCGCGTTATCGCTTTCCTTGAATGAATATAGCGACCGATTTGTCGGAGAACTCCTGCTTCTGCTTACGTAAACGACCAGAAATCTGCAGTTTGACAGAAAGACATTTATGGTTGTTGTGACGACAAACTGCAGTCGCGCGTCAAGTACCGTAACCAGGGCAAATGACTAACGTAAGCGAGCGCTTTTTTGGAACGAGAGTGGGCAATTGTGGTTTGTTTGTCGTCGCGGACGTGAAGAACAGCGAAATGGGCGTTTGGCACGCATGCGGCATGGTTACGGTAGGAAGAAAGGCGGCCTCGAATGTTCCCGTGATTAATGGAATCGCTTACTTGGATTCTCTCATCCGACTCGTTTCTGGAAACGGGTGATTAAGTGAGCTGTGCTGCAAAAACAAAAGTTGCGAAACACCGTCGTGTGCATCTTGCTCGGTATATCTAACTCAGGAAAGTCCCGTTTGCCGATAATAAACTAGTGTTTTTGTTTGTTTGTTTTTTGGGGGATTTGGTTACTTCACATTTATTTTACGCATTACAAACATCAAATGAAGTGTTCACACTATATCAGATGGTTAGCTAGAGTGGTAGCGACCACTTCTCCTTGCTCTTGTATCTTTATAGTGCTTTCCACCTATAAACAAAATCATAAGTTAACGTTTATCCCGTTCCCCTCATCTTTTACAGAGTAACTCAAGCCACAACATCCTACCGTATTCCTCTTGTCGTCGTTCTCAACTTTGTCGCCTTTATTTCTTTGTTGGTTTTCGACGATCGCTGCTAGACAAAACGTTTCGATCAGCGATTCGAGCGCCAAACGGATTAATTAGTCTTGTCGGTCCCAGACGAGGAAGTAGGTTCGAGGCGCTGCAAAAATCGCGACTTTTTCCAACAGTCTGCAGACGCGTCCGTCCACTTCGCAACATTTTATTTCTTGCAACTTCTGTTTTTCGAGACTTTTTAGAGTGGTGTAACAATTTATCGGCCGGCAGAACTGTTTGTCGCCACTGCAGGAACCTGTTCTCACGTTCCGTTGCGTTCGTCGACGGAGTCTGCTACCGTAACCTGATTTGTGTCCTTCTGTCTTTGCGCACGCGTGAAAACTTTTTGTTTCTTTTAGCAAGCAAAAAATTGAGCAAAAAGTAGGCGATTTCAGGTCACACCTCCTGCTTTGGTTTTGTGCGAACAGGATTTAATATGCGCTTTAACTTCGACGAGGTGTCGAAGTGTTTAGACTTTTTTTCTTTTTGTTTGTGCTTTTACAGAGTTTTTTAATTGTTCCTTGCATGTTCCGTGAGTTGTGATACGCAGTGGAACGAGCGGCCGAACATGCGTAGGTCTAGACAAAAAGTTAGATTGATTTCTGGCATAAAACATTAATGATCAAGGCCCAACTGATCAAGAAACAGCACTTTAACCCTCCGGTTACTTACTATGTGCACAAACAATATTTTTATGTTTCGGACAGAAAGTCAAATTTAGCCTAGCGCTTGCGTAAGTGACGGCTTTCCTGGAAGTACTCCACAAACCACCTTGAGACCCCTTTTTGGCTGCGCGGGTAAATACGCCCAACCATTCAAGCTCGTCGCGGTGGAACGAGCGGCCGAACAAGCTTGGGACTTCTGATCATTGGCCGCCGCTTGCGTAAGATTCAATTCATAATGTACCAACTACAAATTAATTTAACGTCGTTGTACCTCCCCGATTGTGTTGAGTGGCGGCTGAACACATTCCCGGCCACCGCGCGGCCGGTCTGAGTCGTACTTTGCTGTTTATGTCGTTTAACTGGTTTTTTTCGCTTCCACACAAGCCTTGCGTGGCCGGGAATGTTGACCGACAGTAAAATGATAAGGATGGAAAAAATGTTTTGTACTTGATTGTCTGATTCAGGGAGCAGCATAAAAGAGAGACGCGTTTTTGGGACTTCTCTCCTTGGCGTGACGGGGTTGTTGTCGGGGAAACCCTTTGACTTTCTTTGATTTTTTATTTTACCGATGACGGAACTGCTCCGGGTTTTCTAACGCATTTGTGGAACAGGAAGTGACCTTAAATCGAGTCTCCAGAAAGCAAAAAAGAATTTTTTTTGTTTAGTGTTTGATGCGTGTCAGAGGCACAGACCGTATCTCTTCTTTGTAAAACAATGTTCAGCGATAGGAATACTTTCGATACAGTAGGCAATATATGGACCATTTTTTATTCCCAACATCAGCAAATAGGTTTGTGAGAGTTGTTAAATCGAGAACCTCTCCGACTTCGAAAACATTTTTAACTTTCTTCCACTTCACTTTTGGAACCGGTTCTGGCTAACTTGATACCGTATTGAACGGGAAACAAACCCAACGAGGAACTGAAATGGGTTGCTCATCTGAGCATTCTTCCGCGAACGTTCCAGTTTATCATGTTTCCACCGAACTGTTTGGTCTTTTTGCGTTTCGTTTGACGAGTGTTGCCTTTCACGTCTCTTATGATTCCGGAGTTTACTCATTTTCAAGCAAACCAGATTTTAGAGACGTTCGAGACTTCACATTCATCTCCATTTTACTTTCTTTGAAGTTTTAAATTTAGTCGAAATTGATTTTTCGAGAATGGAGCCTTCGGAATACTTCAAAACGAAAATTCAAAAGTTTTTGCAAAAATGTCGGAGAGATGTGTTCGTTTTCTTCGCGAATTCGACTCCAAACAATCCACAACTCAGAGCGTCATGTTTTCTTTATTAAATTGCACGCAAACTGATTATTATTAATTAGACGCTGAGATAGTAGTAAAAATCGAGTCTTACGTAACTGAGTTGCCCTAACAGTGATTCATTTGTGCGCACCACAGCGCTTCGACCACTTGCTCGTCGACGAAAATGGCCAACTCGTTGATCTTTCGGTCGGTCAATTGGTAGCACTGTTCGATTAGCGCCGGCTCCTGCAGTTTTGAACAGCTCGCGCTTGCGAATGCCGAGATTTCGGACTGCAACAAGATCTGTTGGGAGCGAGGGCTGGCTCTAAAACCCACCTTGGCAGAAATGGCGTAGTTCTTCACGTTGGTCAGCATGCGCTCGCAGAAGAGACAGGTGAGGCGTTTGTTCTAAACGTCGAATTGTATTTACGGAATGTTGCGAGAGGGCTGCGCTGTGACGTACTGTGGGAGTCCCCCGATCACATGTGCCCCAGACGTGCGGGTGCACGTCTCTAATCTTTATCGCGTCGTCTGCCCGCTCTGGTCTTATCGTTTCCAGAGAAACTTGAAGGCCGACCCTTCGCGGAGTGGTCAGGTGGGCCCATTTACCGTTTTCGTGTCTTTGCCGGCCTTCGAGAGCAAATCCTTGAATTCCGGGACTTTGTCGCCTTCAAGCGAGAGCCGCGCTGGCAGCGGAGTGCTCTTCGGGGTCGTCGGAATAATGTTGTAGGGCTTTAACGGAAGCTTCTTTTGGTTCAGGCCACTTCCGTGTTTTGGGACCGGAGTGATTGGAGAGGGCGAAGGCGACTCGACCGTCGTTGCGGAGGTCGGAGATTCTTTAATGCCGAACGGATTCCCGGTCTCGCACAGATTGAGGATCTCGCAGATGTTCTTGGAGGGCATGTCGTAGGTGAGCGAGAAATAGATCTGCGGCAGACTATCGCCGACGAACGCGTAACACTGGGTCTGGAATGTTTGTTTGTAGCCTTCACAATGTGCATATACTACATTATTGAGTAGACAGACTCAGTCTGAAACAACAAAGTGTAAACCTTTTTCCAGTCCCTTGATTTTTTGTTTGTTTTCTGAGCTTTTCGCGAGAAAGAAACATGCGAAACGTGTCCGACCCATGAGGAAACCGTGCTTTACATGTTTTTCGTTCATAATTTATGTAGTTCGGCGCCAAAAAGCGTGGATATTTTTAAACTGCAGTGAGTTCCGCGTGGTCGCTTGACGACGGTATCCCACATTTTCGCACAAAAAGCACAAAGTACGCCGCGGCTGGTGGGGTTATAAGGCCAGTTTCCATTTTTAAATTCATTTGTTGAATTCCGTGTTTGGTGGTTTTTGATCGTATGGTAGGTTAATTTGATTTAAAAACAACGTTTTGATTTTGATTGATTTTGATTCTTAGACCTAGTCAAAATCCCTGCAAACTAACAAAGTCGAAATTTCTAAAATGTAAAAGTGAATTCATAAACGCTCACTTCCTTCTTAAATTCACTTCCCGTAAGCAATAAACAGCGACCGGAAATTCAATAAAGATTGGCGCAATTTTCAGACTTCAAACAGTTCCACGTCTTCTGACGTAGAAACGAATAATTATTTTCCGAAAGCAGTTTTAATGTCTGGTGCCTGTCACTTTGTATTTCCGCAACTGAGACTACACAATGTTCAGGCAGATGGTGTCGATTAGTGTTTTTCCGGAACTTACCCTCAAAACGAGCGGTAGGGATTTGCAGCGGTCATTAAGCACAATTTTCAATTGCGCCTGGCTGAGACCAACGCGTTTCTTGGTGACTGTGAGCATCTGGGTGCACAGGAAGCAGCCGAGATTCGAGGAGCCCGAAGTCGGACGTTGATTACTTCTAAAAGAGAAAAAGACACTTAGAAACTCGTTTTGCTCTGGGCGACCCACTCGTCTCAATGAGATTACGCGTGTAGCTGCTGCCGTATCCACCGTAGTTCTGGCTGAAGTAGAGCGACGCACCGGTTTGTCCTCCGGCTAAAATAAAATGAATCAATTCTTTTTAGTTTGTTTGATGCGAACAATTTCTAGGTTTCCGCTTAGAAAGTTATTACAAAAAACAGGTTGTACATGTCTCCTCTACAGCGCACACCTTCACAGACTACAAAAGGCTTTTTCGAACATCATATACACAAATAAGTGTTTTGTGCGTCCAAGGTTGGCATGCGAAGTACAAATATTTGGAAAAGAGCGAACATTTCTGGGAAAATCCAGAACATTATTAACACTAGGGAATTATTAGGACTATTAACTATATTTTTTGAAGTCTTTGAAACCAAATGAAACCTGTTCACTATGCAACCGAACGGTTTTATTAAAGCCAATCCCGAATCCAAGTTACGGAAAATCTTACCGAAGACAATTACAAGAAGTATCACTCGTGCAAAGCGCATCGTAGACCAGAATAAAGCGGCCCTTTAACTGTCATTATCTACCTGTGGAGAATGAGGCGGGGCGAATCCTCTGAGCAAATAGATTTTGTCACTCGAAGCCGGCGGGCGGTCAACGGGCTACTTCACGACTGAATGTTCTTCGCCGGGTGCAACAAAAACAGGAGTGAATTTTGGTCGTGTTGTGTTAGTCGCTTGTTTTGAGGATGCGCGGGTCACAAAAGCGAGAGGGCACACGGCAAATTACGAGTTTCGAGGATTATGTGGGGCGGTAGAGGGACTATGAGGTGAGGTGCCTGTCTTCTTCGGCTTCAGCGCATGCATAACCACGAGCACATCTATCTCTCCGAGTGGTACTGCTCCCCTCGTTTCATTCATTCTTCATTTGAGCCAGTCGATCAATACCGAATTAGTCTTCCGTGTGACCACGCTGATCTATCTGACAGACCGCCCCCGTTTTAGGCGGCTGAGTGGGGAAACCCCTTCCCGCTACGTCTCACGCTTGTTGCGCGTTAAGCCGGTTTCGCGTCGCTCTTTAAACGCCTTCGTACTACTACTTTCCTGCCGCTGGCACGAGCACTTTTTTCCAACCGTCCTTCCCTCGTTTCTTCCTAGATTCACTGTTTGTTTTGGTCAGTTAGAGTACCTTAAGCGGCGCAATTAAGAAGTAGCGCGAAAGGGTCTTTTCGCACTTTGTTAAGAGAACGGACCACTCGAGATCGATAACCGGAGCCTCGAACCCGAGACTCTTGGCTAAGCGGAACCATCACCTAATGGCCGGTTTTATAACAAGGGGAGCGTTATTAAGCGGGAAGGTTCCTTGAAAACTGCGCCAAGAGCCAACCGTGCGTGATCCGACTTCCGAATTCGTGAGCTTCGTAAACTCCGGAGAGTTTTCGAAGGAAGCGGCTGATAGCAACATCTCGGGTGTTTAGTGTACATTAAACCTAAGAAAACAGAGCAGAAAACACGCGACAACATCCGATCCACGTTTGGATGGGTTGTCGTTAGGCTTCGAAGTCTTTGAAAGGAAGGGGCGGGACGCGGTGGTGGGAAGGCGCAGGAAAACACATGTGTCACTTTTACAAAGCCGTTTTCATTAGATGCACTACCTCAAATGATTCACGTGGATTTAGCTTTGAGCCTTCCGAAAACGTGCGCTCAATTTTTTCTCCGGGTTTTCCAAAAAACAAAACGTCCGCTTTCAGAAGGCGTCCGGCCGCCCGATCGCTCGTGTCTGGTTTGCGGCGAGCGAGGGGGCTCGAAGCACTACGGGAGCTACTGCTGCAGGTATTCCTTCGCTCGTTTTCCCAGGTGCAGGATGTTATTTTCAGTGGATGCAAGGGCTTCTTCCGGCGGACGATTCGGTTCAAGAAGGTCTACAAATGCATGTCTGAAAACAGCTGTCTGATCGAAAAAGGTAAGCTGCCCACTTCCCGTCGGGCGAAAACCGCTCAAATGGGCTTGTTTATCTGTAATGCAATTTCAAATTTATTGCTCCCTTCAATATCGTTGCTTCCTACTGTTCGTTGGCAATGGGTGGGTGCTTAAACGCCATAATTTGGTTCCCATGTACTGTCGACAACTCCATTCGGGCAAACAAAAGTTTTTACTTGTTTCTTGAGTGTGATCCAGTATGTTTTTTATAATAAATCACGAAAACCTTTTCAGAGTACCGTAACTGCTGCCGAGCCTGTCGCTTCCAGAAATGCATGGACGTCGGCCTAAATCCTCTCCGTAAGTCGTTCTTTATTTTGTCCTCTTCGCAAGCCTAACGAAGGAAAGGAAGTCAGCCTGGGCAAAAACGATTACGTGACTACTCCCACTAATGAATTTTGTTTTTGTTCCAGTCGTCCACAGCGATCGCGGGGTTACGGTAGATGACGACATCCCGACGGTGGTTCCCGAAGTCGGCGCGTTCGCGGAAACCAAGAAGTCTCCCACGTTCCTTCTTGCCGATTCCCCGACGGATGTGATTTGTCTCGACGACGTTTCGCCACTGACGCCCCGACTTCCAATCTGTGGTCCCTTCTCGGTGGGTTTGGCGGTCTGAAGCCTTCTCTGACGCGCCCTTTGCAGACCGTCAACAACCAGCTGGCCCTGGTGGCCACGAACATCGTCCCGCTCCCCGACCTAGACGACACGCGCAGCATCTGCCGCTACTTTGTTATGGTCGAACGGTGAGAAAGCTTTGTTCCGGGGGATTTCTAGCCATTGTCTTGCTTTACGTAATTTTGGACGTCATAATTGAGCCGCTCGCCAGTTATAAACATAAACAGCTTCAATTTTAATTTTTATAATTTTTGTGATTTTTAGCTAGTCACAATTCACAGATCGCAACTGAACACTCCTTTTCTAATTCCGTCGCTTGAAATTAAATGAAAACCGGCAAATCGAATTCAAACGCAATCAAGCTTCTTGGAAATATGACATTAAAACGTGTTGAACTCAGCGGGTCTCAAGACTTTTTCCCAAGATAACTTCGCAAAATATGTCCCGACTTCTCTAATCGAACTCACTGATCAACTTTCAGACTCTGCGATGACTTTGTGGACATGAGTCTTAACAGCTCCAGTCCCCAAACCGACCGATACTCGCTGAACGTCCCAGCGGAGATTGCCTTTGACCAGCCACGCGCAATCACACATCGATACAAGGTACGTTATCCGCATGTGAACCCAGAAACACGTTGTTCACAGTAAAGAAGAGCTTCCCTCACGTAAAAACTAACGAAAATGAACGATTATCTTTGTTCAAAATATAAAATATTCACAATTAGTTTGGAAGCGTGATTAAATGTTGTTGACACCCCAGTTTCAAATTGCAATGCGAAAAAAACAAGACTTTCCAGTTTTCAAAAGTGTAAACATGAAATTGTTATTAGAACTGAACATCGCATCCGATCTTTTTATGTAAACATTTCCATCCTTCCGTTTTGTAATTCCTAGACGAGGTCTTCGTCCCGACCCAACCAGAGATCAACGACCACATAAAATTGTTCTTTTTCAACAATTGTTCAACTTCGTTTGAACTGGTCTGAGTATTCAGAAAATCTTAAAGCAGTGCGAATTTCTTGCTGATGAAGCTGTTTTGATTAGAAAACGTGTTATTGTAATCGCGAATCCCGTAAAAATTGAGCATTTTCAGATCGACTGGACTCCGAAGTGCTTCTTGCAAGCGTCGGGTTTGAAGAAGGTCTGGTGCCGCATCGTTGGTCACTTCGCAGACTGGGCCAGCCACATTCCGGAGTTGGCCAAGCTGGACGACAACGACAAGGTTCGTTTTTCTCCTCGACCTGAAGCCAACTTATTTTAGATGCGGATGCTCATCGGCCGCTCGATCCCGTGCATCTGGTTCCTGATCGGCCACCGCTCCCTGATCAACAACACCGACGGACTCTCACTGAGTGCCGGCACCTACTTTCCTGCAGACGAGGCGCAGCAGAAATACGTCGACGAGGAGTCAGTTTGTTTGGCTTTATTTGGACTTGCAAGCAAAAGCAGAGCTCGGAAAAGTCCGAATCATAGATGGACAGGCGTTGACAATTTTGTTGGCGAGGAGGGAGGGGTAGGTGGTCTCCTACTGAGAACATCCAAAACTTCTTAAAAGGCGCTTTTATAGCGCATGTAATCAAATTTACTTCAATTATGAATCATTAAACCAAGAAACATTTCAAAAAATTCATGGTTGTTCTCTAAGAATCCTCCTTTAAATCTCCACCCGACTGATAAACTATCTGGAAGCAATTAATTCACAATGTTTTCATAATTATAAAATTGAGAACATATACGACGTCGTTGCACTGGCGCGATCAGTTTGATTAGCAAAGTGTGTAAGAGTCTTGCAGAGAAAATAGTCGGAGAGATCCCTTCAAAAGCGAACTTTGTAAAGAAAGTTTTTCGACAGCATCTGGCTGCTATAAATGTTTGCTTTGCATAACTTTGCTGATTGAATATACATGAAACATAGAAGCCACAAAACCATCCAAAAACAACATTTCGAAAAATTCGAAGTCCAAAAACAAAAACATCAACCGACTATTTTTTTCGTTGACTCTGGTACTCTGGACGCAGAGGAGGCTGCAGCAAATTCTAATGCAAAATTTAATTTTATTACGAATGGAGTGAAGCAGTTTTATCAACACGTTTCAAAAAGTTAATAAAAATCAAAAAATTAGAAAAAAACGCGGTTTCTGGCCATTTGTCGCATTATTTGTTGCATAGTGTTTTTGGTTGCCAAGAACCCATGAGGAATTGTCTACAAAAACGGATTTTGTAGTGCTTTTACGAGCTTTTTCAGCACTTTATATTCAGATTTTCAGTATATGTTTCAGAATATTAACCCTGTGCAAGTCTCTCTGCGACCTTTTGATGTCCGACTTCGTGAAGCCGATGCGTGAGATGAAGACGACGGAGGCCGAGTACGCCCTCATCCGCGTCCTCTCCTTCTTCATTCCAGGTGCTTTTTCGAGGCTGAAGAGACAATTAACAATTTAGTCCATTCAGTTCCCCGCCTGAGTCCCGCAGGCCGCGAGATCATCGCCTCCGGTCGGAACAAGTACCTCAGTGTGCTCAGTGACCTGGTCAAGAAGACCCACCCGCACTTCGGCTTTGCCCAGGTGGTCGACCGGATCGGCAAACTGCTTATGTTGATTCCGGTGGTCGAGGTGAGTCATGCCTGCAACATCGTCACTATTCGCAAACTTAATATTTCTTTAAATGATAAAACACTTAAAACAGTGAAAATATACGCTAAGCAATCTGTATCCTGGACGGAAAACAGGAAATTGTCTGAAAGAGAGAGAGAGAGCGGCGGCTTCAGGCAGATCGTCAATTTCCTTGTTTTTTGCGGTTTTGATAAGCAGCGAAGATCAGTTTTGAATCTAGTTTAGCTAGGAAAACACATTAAATGACAAAAAGTAGAGTTTGTTGCCATACTTTAGCTTCCGCTAAGCAACTCTTAAAGTATGGTGAAAGGTTTTGGGCTCTGCTCGAATACAATGTGCGATGAGGTTGACATTTCAATTGGTTCATTACAGAAAATCTCCCAAATAGAAGACGACACCCTCGGCATGATGACTGTTTTCAACGTGGCCGAAATGCAGGGAGAACTCCCGTTCGAAATCCACGTGCGCAAGAATATGTGACCCTCTCCCTCCCTCTGACCCCAAAAATGCGCGACAAGCGATTGATCTCCAATTTACGTTCCGATGCTGGTTCGACTGCTCCGTCCTCTCCTCAGTTTAGCTTCGTTCTTATGATTCGTCCTCTTCTTTTCTGTTCATCTTTTTACAGTTCTGGTCAAACACATCTACACAGACATTCCATGTCCTTTCTTTGTTCATGTCGGTTGAAAAATTAGTATTCCTCACCAAAACATCATTTGATCATTAAACTATTAAGAAGCGTTCCTTAACGTTGTCTTAAATAAATGTTTTATTCTAAAGATTTGATGTTTGAAGCAAATGGACAAATTGCAAAAACGGAAAGGATTATAGTGCTAAGTAAATTACGAGATCAAATTTGGCACAAAAGTAGGCCATGGGATGACTGTAAGAATCATGCCTGTAATTCGGTCTGAGTGGGTCAAAGTAAAGCCTGTAAATGGGCTCAGAACGCTTGATTCAAACTTAACAGGAACATCGAGATGTCGAGGTAGTGGTTTGGACTACCGGTTTTGAGGTCGTGGGTTCGACCCCTCCCGAAACCAATATTTTAAATCTTTTGTTTTGCTTTTTATTGTTGGTTTAAACGTTTATTCGCCAAAATAATTGTGTTTCTCAATTCAAAGCATAGCTTTGGGAACGCCAGCCATGTCGTACATAACAATGCTCAGAGATCACAAAGAGATTAAGAGATTTAGACAGTAATAGT
Organism: Steinernema carpocapsae; assembly: GCA_000757645.3. Classification (NCBI taxonomy): domain Eukaryota; kingdom Metazoa; phylum Nematoda; class Chromadorea; order Rhabditida; family Steinernematidae; genus Steinernema; species Steinernema carpocapsae. The sequence goes on from CM016762.1 coordinate 14,092,705, forward strand.
CCGAACAATACGCGCTTCTGATTATGGATTCCTCAGAAAGTCAAAACAAAAAGCTTAGAGAGTTGAAAATGTAAGAGGTTTCACAGAGAGATATCCGGACGCAAACCAGGCATACTGAATCATGGGGATAAAGCGAGGCGCACTCATTTTACAGACTGTTATGTTAATAAGCTCGGCCAGGTTGGATCTTTGAGATACAATAAACTCGCACTCACAGTGCATAAGCAGCTTAATAAAGCGCCGGTAGAAACATTTCAACAGGCGATTAAAAAATAAGTCAAGAGGTTGTACACAACAAGTAGCTTTTTGGATTGTTGTGTATGACGATGGCTGGCGTTCCCAAAGCTATGCTTTGAATTGAGAAACACAATTATTTTGGCGAATAAACGTGTAAACCAACAATGAAAAGCAAAACAAAAGATTGGCTTCGGGCGGGATCGAACCCACGACCTCAAAACCGGGAGCTTATTGTCGAGCGCCGGACGAAGCAGCCGGATCGCGGCTTTTTGGTATTTTGTAGCTTTTTGACAATCTGGAAGGCAAATGAAAGTCACAACACATTGTCCCACAAGTGCTGTACATAAAAAAGGGGAAAATAGAAGGAGTCCTATTGCCAATAAGTGATTGAGGCACCATTCATAGACCATTTCGAAGCCCGTTCCACGTAAAACATTGATTACGGACATAATTATGGTCGAATGCAGGTGATGTGACCCTCTTGATCTTTAGACCTCAAGATTCTTAGACCGGCGACCTCAAAACCGGGAGTCTACTAGATCACTACCTCAACACCACTCACGTATCTGACAAAGATGTTACTCGGTCACGCTATGTTCGAAACGTGCGTTTTAGACTCGTTTTTAGGCTTCGTTGTACCCTACTCAAACCGAATTACAGCAGCTGCAATTTCGCACAATTCTTAGTGATCCCATGACCTACTTCTGTGCCAATTTTGAGCTCATAATTTTCTTAGCTATAATCCCTTCCCTTGTTAGCTAGTCAGTTAATTTTTAGGAGCCGAAAGCCTGCTCGACGTGCTCGTCATTTCGCTCAGTCATGAAAAAATCTAAGATTCTCACTCTTTTAAAGACTGCTTTGTAGTTTTTGAGACCAACGCTTGGCCGAAAGACGAAGGCGAAAAGAAGTTGAAAGACCATCGATAATCACAAATTTCAGTAATTACAAACGCTAATATCCCTGAATCTGATAGCCCTCTACAACTGAGTACTTCACAAAACAGGATTCGTCCCGGTAAACGGAATGTCATGCTCCAATTCAATATTTGCTTTTAAATTTCGTTGACTAAAACAAGTCGGTCAGTACGTTCAGTTTAGGAGTGGAGCCTCCGTCCGTTTCACACGTCCGTCGTCGTCTTCGCGACAACTTCAGAAACCGACCTGACAGGACAGCTGGACCGCGAAAACGAAGCACAAATGTGTCCACAACAACGAAATGACTTGGCATTGCCTGCGTGCCCACTTTGCAGCTGTTTCATTACCGCCAGCACCTCTTGTTCATCACTTTTTCTGTTTTAACCGGCATTTCGTCCGCAGCCGCTACACGGATTTCCTTGCAGTTCCAACTACTCTCCAGGCTCAAGTCAAAAGCGGTTTAAGCGTTATTTTATGTTAAGAAAGGGCCAAAAGCTAACTTTATGGCGTTTTATTTTTAGTTTGTGGGACATTGACACTTCAGGAAGCGTTCGAAACAAGGCGATTTCCTCCCATTTGAACTACTCGGCACTGAGCCGCGTTTCCTTTGGGATGCGTGAGATCCCCAAATGTTTCTGCAAAAAAGAGTTCTCATCGCTAATTTTTATGGTAGTTCAAATGTCGTAAGTGTGTTTCTTAGCTGCAGTGCTCTTGGGTTGAATTCTCTAGGGAAGAACGTTGAAGTAATGTTAGCATTTGACGTCTTCAATGATCTTACGGTAAATATTTGAAACGTCCCCTTTCACCTATTTCGACTTCCTTTTTAGATTTGTCTAAAATATAACTTTTCGTGAAGCAAAAAATGTTTAGCTCTAATTTACATTGAGCTTCTTGATACTATGTTAAACCAGTGGCTCTCGATTCAACCGTCAGCCCAGCTAGTTCCTATTGCAAGCGGGAAGGCTAAGTAAATCGACGTTTTCAAGTTTTGAGTTTTTTCATAACTGAAACGGTTTCTACATTCTTCTCTGAACTCGCAAAGATCTCTCGCCTTGTACTGAAGTGGGATAACTAACGTAAGACACCCAAGAAAAACAACTCGCGATGTGCTGCCAGGTATGGGAAGTGACGTCCGCACCAACCGCGCGTCTCGAAGAATGCATAATTGTTACTCAAAAGGCATCCTTCGCGGTTATTTCATGTTATGAGTGAACAGATTATATCTTATTTTAGCCTTTGTGGGTGAACAAACCGCAAATAAACTTATTTTTGTCGCTCATCGCTCTCCGTTTTTTTGCTTGTGTGATGCCAAAGACTGGCACCAGTCGACGCCAAAAACAGAGGCGAAGCCACAAAAAGGTTTGTTCGGACTCGTTGAGTTGACTACCGGTTTGTTTGAGAAAAAAGACAAAAGCAAGGAAGACGGCGATATCGTGACGAAGGAAGTGGAGGAGCTGGTGAAGACCTTCACGAATTTGATGAACCGGTCGGCCGGCGCGAATACCGCGTCTATCCCCACCAAACGCGACTTCAAAAATTTGGAGAAATTTGTGAAAAAGGAGGTTCATCTGTACCAACCCGTTTTTCTATTTCTAGCTTCGGGAAGCATCGGAAGAAGTGAAGAAGGAGTTCGCCCGCCTCGGCAAAGAGTCCGCCGCGACTTCCGATGAGACGGTATGGTTCTTCCCAATTCCGTCTAGTTTTCGGCGTTGGTTCTTGGCGTTTGACACATTCACACGTTTTGACAGTGGGAAGTGCTCTTTGAAACTTTTGTAAACCTCAAAAATCCATAAAGTCAGACTTGCTTCAATGCCAAACATCCGGAAATTGACAATTGCGGGAAAACTTGACAATAGTTGCATTCAGGTGTATTCGCTGTATTTCGCATCCCTTTAAGGGGGTGGTATAGTTCGTGAAGCGCGCGCGTTTTCAAGCTAACGCCATACAAATTTGGGGAATTTTTGGCGCGTCACGATCAGCCACGACGGCGCGCAGGGGGTGGTATAGTGACAAAAGGGTGGTATAGTTGCATCAGGCGCGCGCGCGAAGCGCGCTTTAAATTTGAGATCGGCGCTTCACAAAATGCTGAAGCCCTCGACCGGCTTCATCACTTGGGGAAGGCGCGTTTTTTCCTTATGAAGGAGTTTTCGGTGGGGTTTTTGCGGGTTTGAGGCCTGAAATCTGCAAGTGTTGCATTTCCGTTGGTTGTCGCTGTATTTTGACAAATTTCATGCAAATTTCTGCAACAAATTTGCGTTTTGCCCTTTTTTTCGCTGTACTCATTGTCAGTATCAGTTTCGCATTCTGAATTTCCTGAAAGCCAGAATCTCAGCAACTTTCCTGAAACGGCCGATTTTCGAACGTCTGAAATTTCGCCGGGCATAGCCATTTCTTTCTTAATTATCCTGGATCGGGACAGCATAGATTCGCCTATTTTAAAGTTCATTCGAAGCGCAGAGAGCAGATCTTCAAATCTTGAAAAAGAATTTTCGAGATTTGCAGTTTCGGCCAAGATACCAATCCAAAATAAGCCAAAAACAGAATCAATTTTACAGATTCGCATGAATCTGGTATCAGTCGAAAGCTCTCGCCGTCAAACAGTTGAATCCTCTTCAATTTTCAAACTCCATGCGCTTCTGACCAAGAAAACGCCCAAAATCTTGATTTGCTGCTACGTTTTTCGAAGTTTGAGCTCGCGCGTCGTTCAGTTGGCGAAAGTTGGCGCGCGCGCTTTCCAGACATGAAGCGCGCTTCAAAACACCAAAAAAAAAAAACGCGTCAAGCGCGCGTTGAACTATACAATCCCTTTTGTGTTACAATCTCGTTGCAGCTCCTGCGCGAACTCAACCCAAAGAGCAACAGTGAAGCTGACGTGGTGGAGAAGATCCTCGAGGAACTGAGGGATCTTGCAGACGTCGTCCGAGAACTTGAGGACGAATCACTTTGATTCTCTGTGCCATTTTTAATCTCAAAGTCCAATCGACGTGTTCTCTTAAGCACCATCCACACTTTTTTCTTCAACTTTTAAATGACAATTGTGACCTATGTTGTGAGCCATCTTTGGTAATAAATTGAATCAAGGCTTTCAAGCACGTTGGAAAGGTAAGGAAAACATTTTTTTATTAAAAAAATGACAACTGATCTAAACGGTGGCCGTAGCCGTGACGAAGTGTACTAAACGGTGTTCGTGGCCACAGTTTTCATGTGTGGCCGGTGTCGGTGGCCGTGGCCGACAACTGAGTTTCTGGACAAGTGAGTACCACTACATTTGAGTAACGATTACTGCTCATCGCGTAAAATGTCGTCATAGCTCTATTTTGAAACAAAAACTAGCTGTGTCCAGTGTCTTTGTGCGTCAAAAACAGGACTTTTTCCGGGATTCTCTTCTGCGTGGCACACTTGGCGTCCTAACAGTGGTCTTGAAAGCTTTTGAACGTATGCTAAAGGTTTAATGTATTTTTGTTCATAAATTACTGTTTGGCTGAATAAGAGGTGAACTAGTCACAAAATCAATGTTATATGTTTTTTGTGCCTTTTTTGTTTGCATATTCTTAGTCTGCTTGTGGGCACACGTAGGTCTCCCTTCTTTTTTTATCATCCCTCCTCTGAACACTTCCTCTGTTCCCCTCCTTCTCCGAAAAACTATTCTATGTAACTCATTTTATTTTACTGTGTGTATATTCAAATAAATAGATAAATGCAGACTTTTCGATACGATCGATCATTAAGCATGTCAAGAGCAATGAGCTCTATCCTCCGTTTCAAAATCTTTTTCCGATTTTTTGAGCGCGTTTTCCGATTTTCCAATTTTTTGAAAAGCGATGCTGAGCTCAATCACTGTAGGCGGCGTTCAGACTCGGAGGGCATTCCGCTTGGGCCCCTGGAATGCAGCAGTAGCCAGTGAAAGTCGCTCGATTCGCGCGAATTTATTGCGTTTCGCAAATGAATCTTCGTGTTTTCTTCTCGCAAAATGAGTCCTCCGCCTCTGTCCCACAGCTGGTAAACTGCGGGGTTCAAGCGAACCCTAAACTTGTTGCATGTGGCGTTCAGAGTGATTTTGGCGATGTTAGGCGCAACTGAATGTCATGACAAGGAATGTGAAACAGGCCGAACGAGCGTTGGAAGCCGCCAAGGAAAGTAGAAGAGGCCGAAAATGCAGTTTGACTTTGACCAGCCTGCATTCCAGGGTACCGAGCGGAATGCCCTGCGAGTCTGAACGCTGCCTACAGTCAGCGCGCTTAGCATCGCTTTTCACAAATGCGCTAAAAAATCGGAAGAAGGTTTTGAAATGGACGATAACTCAGTAGCCACAATGTCTGTAGATCGTGCCTGCCAAGTGTGCCACGCATAAAGTAAGCCAGGAAAAATTCTTCTTTTTTGACTACTCAAATGTACTGGTAGTCACTTTTCCAAGAACTCAGATGTCGGCCACGAGAGGGCACAAACAAAAATAGTGGCCACAACCACCGTTTAGTACACTTGGCAACCGGATTTGAACCGGTGACATCTCGATCTGCAGTCGAATGCCCTGCCACTGAGCTATGCCCCCACATGAATTTGCTTGTCGTTCGTCAAATATAGGCACGTTTGTTTTGTTAAAAACAAACCGGTTTAAAGCAAATTAAATTTTTTGGTTGCAGCGTTCCAGAAACGCGTGTTTTTGTGATGACGACCTCTAATCGATGCGCAAGATTGAAAATTTGAATTGCTTTACATTGTCTCCAGAAAATGACAATTTTTTGTACGAAAAAGCAGTGTGGCGATGTGATCAGTTATGTTTCCCCTTTTTTCATGAAATTCACACGGCTGTGGACTCAGTGTTGTAGGTCGCTTGGAAAGAGAAAGCTCTCCGAGATCAATTTGGAGTGGAAAAGCACAAGCTGAGTCACTTGCACCAGTCATCTGTCGTAAGTGAGACCAGGCACGAGATCCAGTTTTGTTCGAATGGGCACCGAGAACAAGAGGAACCGCTTTCTGCCCCTCCGGTCCACCCGTTCCACTTAGCTCTCGATCGAACCTTCTCGAAGCTTTTTTGTGTCCCTGGGCGCTTAAGACAAACTGTCTTGCTTTGGTATAACCCAGATTTCCCGTCTTGCGTTCTTCCGTCTTCCTCTTCGCGGCTCTCACTGTACGGCGTCTCTCGTTCGTCTCGGTTGACCTTCGCGCACCGTCGAGGTAAACAGCAGCCCGCGTCGGCCGGCGCCGACTCCACGTCGCGCTCGCGCAATGCGCGTACTGCACCACAAATCGACGCTGATTCGCGCTTGTCCTATATTCAGCCAGTTCGGGTGGGGCGGAATAGACACTTTTCAGGTGGATTTTATTCCTCAATACGCGTATTTTTGTCGCGCAGCCGCCGAATATTTCGTCGGAGTTCCCGTGCTTGAACATTGCCTTTTTATGCCCTTTCCCGCGAGTTTCGCTAACTTCCTTCGCGCTTCGCCCACGATCAATCGCGTCCACGTGGAGGTGTCGCTTCAAAGAATCGGCTCGTTGATGGATTCGCTTTTACAGACCACCCTTCAAACATGGATAAATTTTATCTGTATCTCGCGCTGTTTTTCCTCTCCTGTTCGGTAGTCAACGCCGGTCTGGTCACTCTGACCATGGAAAACCTCGACGCGACGCTGCAAAGTGCTCAGGTGGGGAACTCGCCGAATTAGCCGTCTTTAAATTTGTGCTTCCTGTTCCAGGTCGTCTTTGTCGCTTTCTGCGCCGAGTGGTGTCCGTTTAGCCGTCGCTTGAGGCCTATTTTCGAAGAAGCCGCCCAGAAATTCGACGTGGACCATCCCAACAAGAGCGTCGTATGGGCCGTCGTCGACAGCGTGCAGCACGTAAGTTTCACATTTTCCTTGGGTCGGTGATTGAGTGGACTCAATTTCAGCCAGATGTCTCCGACAAATACTTTGTCAACAAATATCCCACGATGAAGGTCTTCATCAATGGTGAACTGATCAGCAAGGAGTACAGGTATGCCCACTTCTATTTTTGCGAACATTTTGTTTCAGGTCTACCCGCTCCGTCGAGGCTCTTACTGAGTTCGTCCTCCAGCAGCTCGACGTCAGCATCACCGAGTTCCCAACCAAAATCTATCTTGAGGCTGCCATCAACCGCGACAAGCGAAACGTTATTGGATACTTCCACGACCGCAACGGACCTGAATACGCGAATTTGAAGGTGTGACAAGCAGTTGAGACTGTATTGGTGTAACGTGTATTTTTCAGAAAGTGGCTTCTCTGCTCCGCGAAGACTGCGCCTTCTGGGTGGCTGGGGATGAAGCCATCCAAGGAATAAGCAGCGGGAACTTGCTCAAGTTCCGGGATCCTGGCACCGACGACGAACAGACCTACACCGGTAGCTTCACCGACTACGAGTTCCTCAAGCAATGGCTCATGGACAAGTGCATCCCGTTGGTCCGCGAAGTCACCTTCGAGAATGTGGAAGAGCTGACCGAGGAGGGAATGCCGTTCCTCATCTTCTTCCGCGACCCGGCCGATAAAGAGGGCGACAAGATCTTCAGCGAACTCGTCATGCGCGAACTCTACGACCAGAAGGGCGCCGTCAACTCGCTTCTTGCCGATGGCCACAAATTCGCCCACCCCTTGAAGCATCTCGGCAAGACTGCGAAGGACTTACCCGTGCTCGCCATTGACTCCTTCCAGCACATGTTCCTCTTCCCCGACATGAAGGAGTTGGATCAGCCTGGAAAGCTCCGACAGGTACCGTTTCAGCTGTTGATCTTTCTGACACTTCTTAAGTTTGTCCTGGATCTCCATTCCGGAAAGCTGCATAAAGATTTCCACGAGACGTTGGACCAGCGTATTGCTGACCTCCAGAAATTGGCTCTTGAAGAAGCTCAGGCTCAAGACGGCGACGCGAAACCACCGTCAGCGCTGCCCGACAGAGAGTCGACGCCGAAACCCTCCGTCTTCAAGGAGCTCAAACCTTCAGGAAAACGCTACTCTCTACTGCAGAAGACCGAACTTTAGACACCCAGGAAAGAGAACTAATATTCTTAATAATTTATTGTAGCATAATTCTATCGGTGCTGGATCCGACCACATCCGCCCATCTTGTTCCTACGAACGTAGTTTATGTGTTCCCCAAGCAGCTGCGAGAACTGCGCCTAGCTTTTGCATACACCGGGTCTTTCTCTGCCTTTTCCTTTTATTGTGGGTCATTTGAAAAGGGTTGTGCAGATTTAGATGTATTTGACGACGGCTATTTACTTTCATTTTGGCCCGTTTTCTGTACATTAGTCTTTGATTACAGTAAAAGTTTTTCTACAGGCCATTTGCTCGAAAGAACGTGTGTTTGAGCAACACATATTTGTTGTTTGAACAGTTAAGAGGGGATATCATGTTTAGGATAGGCTGAGGGGGGGCTGGACAATTGTTGGGATTTACCTACACACCTTGTTGGAATCGCTCATTACCCCATGTCTGATCTTATTGGCCTTTTTGTGGTGATTCTATGACTGGCGTTGACACGCAAGATGCGTTTAGCCGAAATTAATCCTCTTATTGATTCGAGGAGGCCGATTTAAAAATCCTTGGTTCCCTATCGTAAGGTTTTCGCCATAGACAGCCCATAATTTATCGTGGAAACTTGGACACCATAGATTGGAAAAGTCAATTTGTACCAAAGCAGAGGCGCCAGTTGGCGGGGATACAAAAAACAAAGGACGCCAAAAATCAGGAGCTCGTGCGTCAGAATAATTGCCGACGTGCGGATGCTTTCGATGTCACGACCTCCTTTCGGCTATTAAATGCGCACTTCGTGGAACGCCGGTTTAATCATGAGAATGAAAACGGCCTCAGGCCGAAAGCACCGAACGTTACGTCAGGGATACTCATAGAGGGCGATCGGAAGACAGTAATTTAAAACAATGCTCAAAATAATAGAAATTATTGGTATTGAGTAGTCCGTTTAGCGATCACCTCCATACATAGTCGAGTTCGATTAAAGTTTTAGTTCATGCACATCCAAAGTATGCATACTAGCGTAGAGCGTTAAGTCGCACGATGCTAGTTCTCAGAGTACGGTAACGAGATCACATATTAGATGTGTCTGGTTTGAAGAGGATATAAAGACGTAGGTTATATTTGCATAATCAAATAAACGAAAAATTATTAGTTGTTTGAAAGGTTCAATACCTGTCTAGCAGTGACATGCAAAATGCTAAATATGAAGGGGAGGTCGGTGACTTGCGCTGGAACCAGGATCTAATTGAAACCTTCCTAGAATGTTTGCAGTGTATAGTTGCAAGAATCTAAGAGAGCAAGGCGCGACATATCGTAAACGGAAGCCGTCTAAAGACTGCGTGGGTGGACAAGGAATCAATTTGCTGATGGCTGAACCGAGTTGCTGTTTTGTCCACACATGGACTGGAGATGGCCAGCGTATGACGTACGAAATGAGGCGTGTGCTGGCAAATACGATTCCCACAACGGGCCCACCCACCTTCTGAGTCTCACTTCTTCCTTTTCGACCTCGCGGTGTTCTCGGGACTTTAGGAAAATGGTCAGTTTTCTTTGAGAAATCGGGAACAGCGAATGTTATTTAGATTGGGTGGCTGCACATCTGTGCGCAGCAGCTAGTAAGTGACCGATACGGAGCGGAGATGTGGAAAAAGATTCTGTGAGTAAAGAACTGCTGAGGACATTTTGAAACAGTCCGATTTCAGGTTCGATGCTGGGATCGACCCAGAAAAAGTGTACGAAAGCAAGACGACTTACGAAGACGAAGAAACCTACCAGATAATTAGGTCCATTTCCATGGCGCTAGGTAGATGCAGTTTCGAATATTCCATGCTTACACCGTTTTTAGATATCAGCGTCGAAGCAGTCTGGGAAGTCTTCGGGGAGTATGTCATAGATTACGCTTGGGACAACGGCTTCGACACTCTTTTGATTGCAATGTCCAACAACTTGAAGGTATGTTTCGAGTTTCCAAATAGAAACAGGGCTCATCACGAGGCCGTTAACGTCGATTGAGTGTCATATGCATGTACATAAGCAATTAAGAATCTGATATGAGTCCCATCGACGTTCCGGAGAAACCCGCCAAGTCATCTTCCAGCGAAATATTTAATTTATTTGCCCACACGCTTGAAATAAATTGGCACTAACAAGAAAAATAGTTTTGGTCCAAATAACAACGCGATAAGGGACGGAAACATGTTCTTGATACTTTTTGTCTTTTAAAAGTTCATTCGAAAACAAAATTCTGAGTAGTGAGAAGTTTTTTGATAACAAGTCAGAAGTTAATTAAAACAAACGTGCTTCTATCTTTTTTAAAACTTTGGCTGTCTTTAAAAAAACAAAATTTGTTTTTAAAAAGAGCTTCAAATTTCAGGACTTTGTGGACAACCTGAATTCGATGCACTTCTTCATCGACAAACTCGCCTTCAACACCGACGTCCGCGGGCCGACCTTCCAGAGTCAGCCGCAGTCTGACGGAACCATTCGACTGCACTACTATTCTCTCCGCAAGGGAATCTACCCGATTGTGATTGGTAAGCTCAGGAGTTAGAAACAACATTGAGACAAAATGGTTTTTCAGGTCTCCTACGACAGGTCACACGGAGGTTATTTGATCTGGAGACCAAAATTGTCGTGACTGAGAGAAGCGAGGTTCGGAGAAAAAATGGGATGAACGAACACGTCATCTACACGATCGAGTCGGCTTCCTCAGACCCCAACAAAACGCTGGGGGTACACACCAAGCGCAATGCTTTTGAAGCGTTTCATAAACTCCCGCCGGTAAGACAGATGTCAACAGATTTCTACACGTTTATTCATCAACAACGTGACCTCCGCTTCGCATCTTTATTAATATCGACATTGCAGGTCCTCCCGATGTCCGTGGCAACCTTCTGCAACATGTTCCCCACCCACATTTGCGTCAACCGACAGCTTTTCATTGAGCACTGCGGGGCATTCCTTATGCGCGAGTTCAACCTCTCCAGCAAACGACCCACGAGTTTGTCCGACTTCTTGACGATCATTCAGCCGAACGACGTTCAGGTTTGTTCGCTTCCACAGCTTCCACAACAACTTTTATCTTCAGATGACCTTCAAGGCATTAACGGGCTACTTGAACAGTTTGTTCATTTGTCAGGTGAAGCACCACATGAAGCGAAACGAGCAAGAAAAGAACTCCGCGAAGGCCTTCAACAAGCCTCTATTTCTGAAAGGCCAGATGGTGCTCGTGAACGACGGAAACTATGTGCTCTACGTGAACTCGCCGCATGTGACCACAGTAAGGGAGTGTCTGGACGTGAATGTTTGCTTGAACGACATGCAGTCCCACGATGCGATGAGGGACGTGATCATGCTGAACCAGTCGAGAATATGTCAGAGAGAGTTGAAGTGAGTTTCAAGTTATTTCAATTTCTTTTGAGTTTTGATTACGAAATGAAATTTATCGAATCTATAAAGCGACTTTATCCAATTCAAACTTGTTTCAGCAAAAAATTGGAGGAAACCGTGCGAAAGATGAAGATGTTGACCACCGAACTCGAAGAATTCCGGTCGAAGACGGACTATCTGAGGTTCGACCGAATCCCATCAGACATCGCCCATCACATTAGGAATGGGATTCCAGTGCCAGCACGTGCGTATCCTCCTTGTCCCGAGTACCCATTTATGAGCTTTCAGAGGAGTTCTCCTCCGCCACGTGCCTCGTCACCGTTCTCTGCAACTTCGACGTCATCTCGCTCCAGTGCCAGCCTACAGAGATCATCAGCGTCATGACGGACTTGTTCCACCGCTACGACAAGCTCATCGACAGACACCAGTGCTACAAGGTGCTCTCGATCATGGACAGCTACTTTGTGATCGACGGAGCCCCGGTGCCTTGTGAGGACCACGCCGAGAAGATTATGAACCTCGCGCTGTGCATGCTGATGGAGACGAAGCAAGTCCGAGTGCCCAACCTGGGCCTGCCTCTCATGGTTTGAGTCGGGTCTGCTGTCATTTCTTATTGAGATGATTTTAGCTGAAAGCCGGAATTCACACGGGACTCATTGTGACCGGTGTCATGGGAACGTCGAAAATACGGTAGAGTCAAACTTCAGAACTGAAGTTTTTTATTTGCTGTTATTTTAATGTTTAATGTGCTTCTTGCAGCTACGGAGTCCTCGGCGAAACCGTAAATGTCACCAAGAGATTAACGTCCTGCGCCGACCGAGGAACGATCCTGGTGAGCAACACATCGAAGGTCCACGCGCTGAAGCAGCACGACAATGCGTTTATCTTTGAAACGCGAGGTTATGTGCACACCGGACAGCTCACCACCACCTACACCCACTACCTGATTCAGAACACCAAAAAAAGTGTTTGGGAGTTGATCGGATGCACGAAGCGTAAGCGGATCTGAGGGAATTCCGGTCAAATTATCGATTTCAGCTCCGGAGGCGTCGATAGACGGATACCGGGAAATGCACGCAGCAGAGGATCAGTTGGCGTGGGAGGGCGCCGAAAAGCGGATGAAGAAGCAGAGGCAGGTTATTGCCGCGTTCCGCGGCGAGCGGCTGGAGCTCTCGCGCGCGGCGCAGAAGCTGCGCAACTTGAAGAAGAGCTGGACTTCGTCTGGCAGCAACGACTCAGGGATCAGCCGAGGGTCTCGCAGTGAATCCTCAGTGTGTTCCGTTTCCTAGAATGTGCAGATAAACGAAATGAGTGTTTCGGTTTGCCCAGGGCATGAGTTGAGGACCCCTCTTTTTTTGTACGATTCGTTCTCAGCGGTGAAACCCGTTGCAAGACTATAGTGTCTCCCCTTCGTGTTTAAAACAGAATTTACGCGGCTTTAAACATTTACCAAGACCGTGCAGTAAAATGAAAAGGAAGCTAATAACACAGATTTCCATTCACTCGTTTTCTACCATAATCGGCTTTGACCGTCAAAGGGTCCAAATTTCAAATTGAACTGAACACGATTTCAACGTTTATATCGATCGACACAACATCCGACGCTCCCACTTTCCGTCGTGTTTACCTTTCGTTAGATTTCCCACCAACTTGATGGCGTGATGTCACAAAAATACAAACGAATCAATGCAAAGCTAAGGCTTTCTCACGTGTTAAATTTTATTGAGCAACACTTCATAACTTGCTTAATGCTTCTTGTCCTTCTTTTCCTTCTTGTACTTGCTCTTTCCGCCTCCAATAACGTACGATTTGAGGAAGAAGTTGATGAAGAGCGCGAGGTAGGTGGTGTCCATGAAGGTAGCAAGAACGAAGATACGGTTGTCGAAGTCGCAGGCCACCTAAAACGTTTCGTTAAACTGCAGTTGAAAATAAAAGCTTACTCCGAGGTAGTAGATAAGATAGCCAAGATGGACAAGAATAGCACAGCTTATAATGAACTGGAGGATCTGGATGGTGGTGATGAACTGAGCGATGAATCCAGGAACGCGAATCTTCATCGAGCGGAGGAAGTAGTAGCTGTACATGAAGGCATGGACAAAGAAGTTCAGGTAGATTCCCCAGCGGTTGAATCCAGGAGAAATGGGGTAAGAGAAGAAGGCGTAGACGAGGGTGAGGATGTGATGATACCAGTGGAGGAACATGAGAGGACGCTTGCGAAGCACAAGGAACACGGTGTCGACCAGCTCGATGAGCTTGGAGGCGATGAAGAGGTAAACCCAGTAACCGTTGTTTCCTTCGGTGAAACCTTCAATCTTACAATACGACGCTAAAATGAACGTTTACCAAAAGCGAGCACAGGAGTCAAACGTACTTTGAAGACCCTTGTTCGTGATGGTGCTGAAGAACTCGGGAGTAAGCTTGATAGTTCCGAAAATGCTGAAGACGGCTAAGAAGCAGTTCCAAATATTGAGGGGGACGAACAAGTCGAAGGGTTGGCGGTTGCGCATAAGGAACTTGGTTCCGAAGACGACAACAACGTAAAGGATGCATGCCTGAACATAAGATACGATTGGAGACACAGACAAGACAAGCACGTACCTGAAGAGCCAAAACTTGGTGGTTAGTGATCCACGACTTAGCAGACTGCTCGTTGAAGGGGCTGGAAACCAGCAGCTTCACGAGTCCCGCTCCATCAAAGTGGAACTCGGCAAGTTGTTGCTTAAGTTGCTCGACCGACAAATCCATTACTAGGATTACCTGAAATTATCAAAAATTGAAGAAACTCCACTAATTTGTAGCTATGTCACCTTAACAAAAAACCGAAAAGACCGACGACACGCACACGACACTTTACACCGGTTCAATGAAGGTACAATAAGAAGAGCCACATTTGCAACGAGTGAACTGATTAGTGGCCGCCGTCTCACGCCACCAGCGAGAGCGGCGCTGTCACGGAAGACGACTGCAAAGAACTGCTCGTCTGGTTTTGTCGCACGATAAGGGTGCGAAGGAGTGGAAAGGGGGAAGAAGTTCCGTGCGCTTAGATCAGAGTTCGCCCGCTTTCTGCAGATGTACTTTTATTCTTTCCCGGACGAGCGAAAGTGAATAGTTCTATAGCACACTGCTTTGGGATCTGACTGCTTTAAAATTAGTTCTCTTCGAGCGCTGCATATTGCACATGTGAACAAGACAGGGACCTCAAAAGTCGCACTCTCTTAAATGGACACGAGCGAAATCCCGCCAGAATGATGACCGGTCGTTTAGACCAAGTCATTTGGAAATTTTCCGCATACCAACCTTCGACTTGAATGTCCACGAAATCGTGGTATATGTAATGCATACATAATGATTTAAGTGTGCTCAGGGTTCGATTTCGCATTCAAAAAGCAAAGGCCAGTACCTCCCATTTCAGTTCAACAATTACTTTCATGTCGTCGCACTGAAACTTTCAAAGTTCAATTGGTTCCATTGATTTGTCGAAAATCATTAATTTCATTGCATTTCGGAACTTCCGACAGAACTCAATGTAAATTTATAGCATAGTAGGACTCCAGCACAAAGGACACACCGTCTTTAGTAAAGAATAAATTATGCACTACTCCTGGCGACCCGTGCTTCCGTCACAGAAGACATGAGACTCGGTGCCTCCGTGCCCATAACCCTTGGGGCCGAAGATGGCTCCGTAGCACCGGTTGCAGTAGGGCTGTCCGTCACGCTAAATTAGTTCAGTGAGACTTCACTTATAAGATGCGCTTTACTCACTTCAGAGTGACTGCCAGCGGTAAGAGTCTTGTTGCATTTGTCGTTGGTGCAGCGGAGGCAAGGACGGTGCCAATCCTTTCCGATCGAAGAGACGCGCTCAGCTGAAAAACTCATCATCAATACAATAAGCCGGCTTATGGAAGCTTACCAAAGTAAACGGGCTTATTGCACTTGGGACAGTTGGGCATCTTGTCTACTATTTGCTGAAAACAAAAAATTGAATGGTCGAAAATCGCTTGAAACTTCGGTTTAAATATGCCCGAAATAACGCGACACCAAGCCACCGGAGGGAGGAACAGACCGATAAAGTAGTGGACATATCTGCTGTAAGCGTCGGCCGCAGCAAAAAGCGGTGCGCACCACAACGAGCAGCTGCTGCACTAAGCGATAGTCGTGTGCGCAAATGCCACAACTGGCAGCCCCGGCGTCAACGGGGTCGTGTATATGCTCATCGGATTAAGAGAAGTGCAAAAATGACCCAGGTTTTGATAGAGCAGACTGAAAGTAAGCGACAGCCAGTAAATACAACAGAAGGAGAGAACGAAACAAACAAAGGGCGTTGAGGAGTGCGAACGCATCGAGACCCAAATGAGGTCGTCGGCGAAGGCGTCCAACTTGAACGCCAAAAATTGGCCGATCCCTCCCGCAGGCCCCATTTTCAAGCTATTTTTGGCCACCCTCCCGCCAAAAATGGGACTCAATTTGAGCTAAATAGTGCTAAATAGAAGTTCATCACTAGGCCAAAACGACGGGGTGCGGCAGGGCGCGATGGGGTCAGAACGATTCAGGACGTCGAGACGAACATTTTGAATGGTCACAAGCTATACTTTCAACGTAAATTTGATGCTTCGCCTAGGTCGGACGCGCTAGCAAGGGTCTTCGTTTTTAAATTGCCGATTTTGGGTTCATCGCGCGCTTTGGGCGGTGGGTAACAAGCGACCCTCCCGCAGAAAAGGGTCGCTAGGTCCCCGCTCACCAACCTCTGGAAATAAGACAACCGCAAATTTAGGACAAATTCTACCAAATATCCCCTCTATTAAATAAAGGAGAACGATCCAGACGTGTTCGTAACGCTTTTCGCACGTTCGGTCTGTCGCCGCCGCCGTGGAGCGGTCGGTTTTGCAACCGCGACAGCGCCGAAATCGGTGCTGCAAACACCGAATTGGCTACCGTTGCGGGCGTTTTTCGGCTTAATCAACGCAAAAATTGGAATCGAACGATATATAATTTGCGCTATTTCAAGAAAATTCATGAAAATGCGAAATCGCTGCGCTCATGGCTCCTTTGACGCGCGAAGCGTCGACTTGGAACATACAGTTTGGAAGTTTGGAACTATATAGTTTGGAACTGAAACCTCGCGCAATAGCGCACTCAGCACTGTTAATATAGAAAACGCAGAAAGATCCCGTAAAAAACGGAATTTCGCAAAAAAACGGCGGAAAATTACGCCCTATTGTCCAAATTGCTAATCACAAAAATGGTCAGTCGAAACCGAGGAGCCTTTCAGAAGCGAAGGCCGATCGCCGCGAGGCAGGACGTTTGCAATCGCACCGAAATCGCCCTCAAGGACCGCAGCGCGATTAAGACTCGAGGAGGGAAGACGAAAACATGAAAGGACAAATTAGCTGTGATTGCGATCCGGTCGTTCGGTCTCTTTTTCGGCAACATTTATACGGAATTACGCGGCGATGTGAAATTGCGCGCGCAAATTTTGAACTAACAAAAGGGAGTGCTGAGTGGGTAGGCGTTAGTCATTCTTTGAGTAGGCACCAAACCATCAAACTCATGCAACCCCCCGGCCCCCAAAGCGAATGGTGACGCCGGCGGGCGGAGGAAGTGGCCACTTTTGGCGGCAGCGCGAGAATCGCGATTTGGCGAACGCCACACGCGACGACGAAGCCATGGGGAGGAAACTGGAAACAGTTCTATCCACCCATAAGCTGGATCAAGGCTGGCACGTGGAACCGTCGGCGAGATGGGCGCTGATACGCGAGACGCGTTGTCGAACCGCCAGCCGCTCAGAAGATAATCTATTAAAAGATGACAGAAAAGGTGTGAAACTATGCGAGGAATGGAGCAGAAGACGCAGAAATATGTACTAGTGCGGGGATAGACAAGACTGTAAATAGAAGTGGGCGCCGGAAGGCGGGCGGTTATGAAATTATTTAAATGTCAAACACAATGACATGACGCCCTTCCAAATTTCGGGACTGTGACTCACCCTTCGCGTTTTTCTCGCAGTTGGGTGTGTTTAGACTGACGCGATGGGCGTTGTTGAAAGGGAGGAACGTTTGTCGACAAACGACAACCCTCTAGTTATTTCGCTGCTTTGTGATTCAGCTCGTGTAAACAAACATGACCAGGACAAACCGCGGACAAAACATAAAGCGAAAAAACGGTTCATGGTCCTAGGAACAAATTCCACTCAAACAGATCGATATAATCTACGTGATCCACAAAGTTAATTGATTATGAATTGTGTGCATACCATCAAAAGTCGAATGCTCTTCTAGGATAAGACAGAAATGAAATGTCTCACTGGTTTCGTCACAAAAGCGCCTCTCCAAAACACTACCGTATCACATTGAATTATTTCAGAAAAGGGCACTCTGCGTTAGAAAACACGCCGATCCGAATTATTAAATGACAATTTTAAATTTCATCGTATTTCCAACTCATCGCGAGATAACTACAGTATTCAAAATTTCGAAATATTCGTAAGCCCTTTCTTTGAACATCATTCGAAGGATCGAAATGGAAGTGAATCAGTTCGGAAAGTCTGCCGTGGGAGGTCAATTTCAAAACATCGAAAGTGTTTTATTACATCTACAGCCGTTTCAGGCAACGAAAATATCCGATACTCGTACATTGATTGAGCTTGATAAGATCTTTTTGTCTTGTTTTTTTTTAAACTTGTTAGTGTCACTGTCTGCTACCAAATTATACCACCTGTCTCTGCACTTTCCCTGTTGAAAATTCATAATCTTTCTGGATATAAATATCAATGAGCTCTCCAACTATAGTGTCGCTGTAGTTGCGTCAGGCACCAGAAACTACACCACAAAGACCTCTTTTTGAGCATAACTCTCTATTTCCAAAATTTAAGTATTTTTTGAATCACTGTCAAGACTCCAGTTGACCAACAATTTTCTATTTTCTGTAACAGATTAATGTAAAGTGTTTTCATATGTAAATTAATCGCATTAGATGACATTTCTTTTGTGCTCTCCCCATTTCTCGAGGTGCTTGTAGAAAACAAGACAACGCGTCGTTATGTACATTCTTATCTATGTACATTCTGCGGAAAATGTGTTGACTAGTTTCGGCATTCCGTGGAATGATCAAGCAAACTTCAAGAACGTTTCTTAAACTAATTGGAATGTAGCCCGATGTTTTGACTTGTCGTTAAATTGATTGCAAACTAGTCTGACGAGGTAGGGCCGCTGATGCAAAAGTTGTGGCATACAATCAACTGTGGCACACACTTGAAAGCGCAGCAAACATACATTTCATTTTATGTGTGGTCGAAAATCAAAAGAGCCAAATCTCTAACGGGGGAAGCAACCCGATTAAGAGCACTAACTCCAAGCATCGCCCCGCACATGACGTTGGGTTGATTTGCATGCCACATTCACATATTCCGGAATCCTACAACGTGCATAAATTAAAAGTTCAGCACGTAAAAAGGGTCTATTCGTTTTTCACAAGAGGTGTGCCTGCGTGCGCTGTACGCTCTCCCCTTTCGGTTCGTTGTACCAAAATGTCCTCATTTCCAAGGAACTGCAAAATTTCGGTTATTGAGAACCCGGGCCTCACTCCCAAATTCAGGTAATTCACATTTTATTTTGATTCGTTTGTTTTTGGCCTTGATCCAGCTTACAACTTTTCTTTGCATCCGGTCATTGGCATAAGGGCGTCGTTTTCAAGGCTTTGTCAATCTGCAGTCAATGCTTCTGATAACCAATGTGCGCGCTAGTATTGCTCGCAAATGAAACGCAACAACATCTGAACTTTCTCAGTAACCCTTACTATAGAGCTCGTAACGAGATTTGTCACATTCGCGGGTGTGGTCCCACCGCGAAAATCAGCACCGCTGCTCGTCCGCCGCCCCACTTTGTATGGCGGAAGGCGTTGTCGGGTCATTTGAGGCTGCCCGACGAACGTTCAAGGCGCTTTTTCGAAAAAAGAGGGATGTGATGAGCTCCGCCATGTCCTGAGGAGCAATTTGAGCCCTAGACCGCCTGATTTCGCCTGATCTCCGAAGCGTGATTCTTGAAAATACGAATTTTCGAGGCAGGACCTCGACTACGAGACTGAGAAATTTCGTTGCGGGCTCTATACTCACAACATCTTCAATGAAATGACAAGACTATGTGTCTGAAAGAAATGTCGCCCTTCCTGTCCTTTGCAAATCGCAGCGACCGCTTTCGGTTGTACATAGATTTTTTGTGAAGCGCAATTCACATTTCTGCTTCTGAATACTTTATGTGCTGTCGTTTCTTGGCCGCTTTCGAATCGAGTCTCCACGTGAGCCGTTTGTTTTTGTCTTCGCGCGTTCGGGCTTCTCGCCGGCCGGCGCCTCCGCCTCACCTTCCGCCTTGCGCTCTCATCACGCGTTCGTCGCTGGCGACTTCCTCGGCCTCTAGCTGTCCTGCCAACTTTTCCTTCTTTTGTACACCGCTTCTGCTTTTATTCGGAACGAGACTAGATGACCAAGCTCGGACATGAGGAGTATGACCTGCTGAACGGAGCCTCGGACGAGCAGTCTTCTGACAAAGAGAGGTTGAGTTTGTCTTTGTTTGCTTCGCTTTTTTTATTTCTGCTTCTGTTTGTGATTTTCTGATGGGTTTCATCATGAGTCATGGGCGCTATTGGCCCAAATAAAAATAGCTCACAAAAGCCAAGACAAATAATTTTAGCACGAAAATAGAATCAATTACAAACTTGCTTCTTTCTGCGCACACGCGAAATATTTGACTGGTTTGAGTTCCTTCAGTTTCCAGAACACACTTAAATGAATACCTCTTTTTGAGCGCTGCAAATTGTTATTTTCATTAATTTCATACGCTAAAGTTAGTGTATATATCCGCCGGTTCGATTTTTCTTTCTTGGCTTTATTTATTCGAAGCCTTTTTGGTTTCACAGTTCTATACACTTGTTCTCAATCTGCTTTTCTTTCAGCACCGCTCTCAAATTTGAAGAGCGCAAAACTAGCTGGACGTCAATATGGCTCTGTAATGCCCTTCAGCTCATGTGCGGAATACAGTTCTCAATCTACTTCACCTCAATGTGGCCATACCTGAGTACGGTAAGTGCCAGTGAGTCAGGGCTGTCTGATGAGCATCTTGATTTAGATCGACCGCGAAGCTGACATCGATTTCCTGGGTTGGATTGTGGCCGCATTCAGCATCGGGCAAGCTCTTTCCAGTCCTGTATTCGGCGTTTGGAATCAAAAGACGAGTTCGACCAAATACCCTTCGGTTTGCGGCCTATGCTGTATGGCCTTGGGAAACCTTATGTACGCCCTGCTGCCAAGTTTGAACTCAGGAAGCGTAAAATGGTTTATGTTGGTAGCTCGATTCGTAACTGGCTTTGGAGCAGGTTAATTCTCAGTTCTTCATCTCATTTAATGTTTTTGTTCAAGGTACTTTGGGTGTTCTTCGAGCCTACACTTCAAATGCCAGCGTTCCGAAAGACCGTGCGAGGGCCGTCGCCATCGGAATCGCCTCTTTTGTACTTGGACTCTCCTTTGGACCTGCCCTCCAAGCGATGTTTTCGCCCATCGGACAAGGCTCTACTCTGCTCGGATTGGTTGCCGACATCTACACGATCCCTGCTTATCTCATGATTTTGGTCGCCCTAACTGGCGTTGGGGTTTTCCTAGCGCTCTTCGAAGAGGATTTGGCCGGTGTGATTTCGAAGGCCGAACTTCGAGGTAAAACCAGTCAACAAGTAGTCGATAGTATCTACCGTCTTTTAGAATCCACCGTTGTAATGCCGAAATTCGACAAAGTTGCGGCCGCCATTTGCATTTACATGTGGGCAGCGCAGTGCAGTGTGGCCACTAATCTTGAAGTGTAAGTCAACACTCCTCCTGGAAGCTTGGAAATAATTTTGTGTTTAGACTCGCTACACCAACGACCATGGTCCTCTACAACTGGAACAACCACGATGCGATTTTTTACAACGGCGTTATGCAGACAGTTTCTTGTCTGATCAGCGTTTCGATGTATTTTGTCATTGCTTTCACGCCGGTCGGAAAGATGTGAGCGCTGGGAATTCCTGCCATTTCTTTTAATTTTGGGAACGGTTTCAGAGACAAGCGCAAGATGGTCGTTTTCGGACTGCTCTGTTTCATCTCTTACCACATCGTCAACATCCCGTGGCCGTTCTATGAGCACAAACTGGATTACATCAAGCTGGGTCAGTGCGTAAAGCTTTTCAGCTGATTTTCGTTTTCTGTTTAGCTCCGAATTCGACCGTGGAAGACACGGAATACAGTGGGGGATGCCTTCGCGATTATGAGTGGTGTGAAACCACAGCAAGGATCCCTTTCCTCCTCTATGTCTTTACCGCCATTGTCAGTTTCGGCCTCGCCTTTCCGTTCATGGCTGCCCCAAACGGGACTCTGTTCTCAGAAGTTCTAGGACCACGCCGCCAGGGAATGATGCAGGGTATATTTGAATTCTTTGGTTCCATCGCTCGTTGCGTCGGTCCTTTGTATTCCACGTGAGTAAATTCATTTACGTTACCTTTATTATAGAGTGCATTTTTAGAGCTCTTTTCGAAACGTCAGGATACAAGTGGCCAGTCATCATACAGTTGTTTATTTTGGTCATCGGCGTCGTTCTGGTCGTTGTCTTCCGCGATCGTCTAGTTCCGCTCAAAGTGGAAAGGAAAGAATCTCGCCCAGAAGTTGCAGTGCGTGCGTGATTTTCATTGCCACTTTTTTGTTCTATTCGGATAAATGTCATTTGACACAAATTGGTGAATTGTTTTGCTTGTTTTAAATAACCGTTTTTCTTTATTATTTTCCACGTTACATCTAACCAAAATAACGTTCTTTGCAACGGATTTGCAAAAGATATAAGGAAGTTATCGGGTATTATCTGATCTTTGAAGATATTCGTCCTCTGAAGGGAGAGGTGCCTGAGCCTGATTGACTCTGCTGAGCGATAAGGAATAAGGATACTCATCCAACGGCGTGATTAGAAGCAATCAATGCGATCTGATTTTTGATGTTTGCATTTTTAAAAGTCGTCTGCATTCCATTCATCGTGGACGACTGCTTTCCGAAGGTCTTGGGGGTTCTCTTTGGGACTTATTCCCACACAATTGTTGACGAATTTAGGTCGCGTTTGAGACAGTTTTTATGTTGGTCGCACCTCCGATGATGATTCTTCTGCTAAGGACAGGTTTCGTCGGCGTTGACGCGTTTGGGGAATTTCCATAGGACGGCCCTTGCCGATAGCAGACGTTTGTTACACTATTCACTGTGTGATCTTTTGGTGGGCTCTGTTACCAAGTGTTTTAGAGACCCTGTGGACATTTCGGTCTGGTTGCCCTTGATAGGAAAGGGATTTCACTGCACCTTCCTGTTCAAAAACGTGCTTTTTAAATAATTCTTGTATTGTTCGCTTGAATCCAAAGAGTAAATTGGAATTTGAGCGATATTCTAATTTTATGGTACCAGAAATGATAGTTTCGGGAGCAGTGGTTGTCAGTGCTGTGTCTCTGGTAGGATCAAAAATACGTACTCGTTCAGTATGTACCATCGTAGTGTGATCATTTTATTACTGACAGCGAATATAAAATGCGTTTTGCTTTTATCACGGGACGATTCCCAAATGAAAAGAAATGCCTTGGAAGTGCAATCCTCAATTCAGGAAAACCTGACATTTAGCCTTAAAACAATATATGATTTTCAGTTGACTCCGACTTAAACCGTTAAATAAAACGTCTTTTTAAGCATTTGCCAAGTGGAGCATTGACAAAAGAAAAAGGTTTCAACTGCGCTGTATGATTTGCGAGTACTCCTTTTGGTCTCGTTTTTTTTATGCTGAAACGAAAGCTTAATTGACTGAGAAACGCGATTAACACTTTAATTTCGGATGATCGGTTCTTGTCGACATTTTAATATGGGTCGAATAAGGGGATGTTTCACTTGTGAACTTAATGAAATTCCTTCGCGCCGCCGCATCTCCAAATAGCCGGGCCACTCACTCTCGCCCGCCCTGCACTTGCTCACCGCATGTGAATTTGTGACAAAGCGGCAGTAATGTGACCTCAATACAGTCATCGCCAAAACGATCGTTTCGCGTCCTGCCGCGTTGGCAGCGAGTGGGAAACGCCGCCCGTTCGGTCCGTCACCGATTTGTGCGGCGAAGAAGCGACCCAAAGCGAAATGGCTTTAAGTTGTGTTCTAATTTCATGTTTATTTTGAATGTTTCTTCAGCAATCCATGGTGTTCATGTTCTCAGCTGTGTACGTTTCGTCGTTAGCGCAAATTTGAGGTCTTCTAGTTTTTTTTAATGTAAAACTTGGAGACCTCAAATTACCATTTAGAGCCATTTCGCTTCGTTGCCGTACAAATTGGCGACAAACCGAACGGGAGGCGGTTCCCGCTTGTCGCCAATCGCGGCAGGACGCGAAACGATCGTTTTGGCAATGGCTGTACCATCTTGACGGGCACTTCTCCGTCGCGACTGTCGCGTCCTCTTCGTCTTGGCGGCTTCCCTTCCCGCCTCAGTCCGGCTCAAACCTTTCCGTCTCGACGCGGACGCCTATAAATTTTGAGATCTGGTCCTAGGGCTATGATGACGCCGCGCTGTGTCGTCTCCGGCGTCTGGCTGGTTCTGCGGCGAACCCTCGAAAGAGCGAGGGACTCCCACTCACCTACCCAGTCCCTCCTCCGCGTCCATGAGTTCCCCTTTGTGCTCGTGGACTGAGCGCGATCATCACTCAGATCCTGCGACCGGGGCAATTGAGCCGATTGCGTCGCCGATCATGTCTGATCCGGCCGCGACTCCATCATCGACCGCGGGTGTTTTGCCGTGGCGATTCATTCGGGTCTTAGTGTCATCAATCGATCGATAAATAATATTTGTATCCACTAATCTGCGCGCTTTACCCGGCTGGCTAAGGAGCTTGTTATAGCCACTTCACTCCCACTGTTTGTGCGTTTCAGTCCCATTCTGGGCCGGTTTTGAGCCACGGGCTCAAGCACAGCCCCTCGTGGGGTCCAAAAGGCAATATTCTCACTTAATCGCTTCCCGTCAATTACCACGGCCGGTGTAAAATTATCCGTTTTTTTGACGTTCACGAGAGCGGACATCGAGAGTTTAAGAAGCTGGGGAACGGTGAGACTGTGACTCTGCTTACACTGAATTTTATTCCTTAAAGCTGCTAATCAAACAATTTTCGGTTCGGGCGGCGCGGGGTTTTGTGTCGCCGAGGTGGTCGAGAGCTGCTTGTTCTCGGCTACCTGCAAACGATTCCTTATTTGTTGTTTTTTGTGCGCGTGTTTCTGCATCGCGTCTTTCGAAAAATGGGGAGAATTCGTCTGTAAAGCTGATGCGACCGCGTATAAATTGCTCACATATATTGGGTCTGACATTTTTTGGGTTCTGTTCCTCACACTTCTTAATCGTCTGTTGTTTCAGAAATGACATCGGACATTGACTCCTCTTTCGCAGCTCTCAACATCAATCGGCATGTGTTCGACGATACGGACAACATTCGGACGTACGAAAAGGATTTCAAACGCAACAACCCGACCGAAGTCCACCGCTCGTCCACCTCGACGTCGACGGAGCTGAAGGTATTGAACTGGGAACCCGCGAAGCGACTTTTAAAGCAAAAGCAAATCGGATTGCATTCGCCCAAAGCGCGAACTCGTCCATCGGGCGGTGAAACATAGACGATCGAAAATGAGGCAAAAGTAGCGAAACTCCCATTTTCTTTCGCTCTATGGCCAACGACAAAAACAGCATTTTTGTTTTGAAATGTTCCGAAGAGTATCAACATTGTGCTGGAGAACGATATTAGCAACGCTGTGTGCGTTTCAAACAGAAGCAATTTTATCGCTTTTACTCGAAATCCTGTTTTCTTGCGAGAACCGGTAAATTGTATGCCAACCATGGAGTAATTATCCGCGTTGGGATACGGGAATAACAAAAATATTTTCCTAGGTTCTCACTGGGACCTTCTCTTCATCGTAATAATTTTGATTCATTGTTGCCATAACCTCCGTCATTTCAGAATATCTTCGCGAAATTCGATGTTGCATCCAAGCAGATCTCACCGGAAATTCTGGAAAAAACACGGGATTTATGTGCGAAGTATCTCGGCGGCGCTTGGTCGAAAGTGAACAGGGAAGACTTCCAGGTCACGGCAATTACGTAAGTGCATTGAATGTTTTATAAGTTGTCTAAAATTGGAACATTTTCAGCGGCGGAATGAGCAATCTTCTGTTCCTGGTTAAGCTACCTTCCCACTTGACACCCATTGGATCGGAGCCAGACGCGGCCCTTTTGCGCATCCATGGGCAGAGCGACGTTGAGCAGTTACTCACTGAATCTGTAATATTTACAATGCTCAGTGAGAGGCACTTAGGGCCGAAACTGTTGGGCGTTTTCCCAGGAGGAAGATTTGAACAGTTTATCCCATCACGGTGTCTTCAATGTGAAGAAATTGCTTACCCTACGTGAGTCAATTTCGTTGCTTTAGGGTCTTAAAAATTGCTGCTATTTCAGGATGAGTTCGGTGATTGGGAATTTGCTCGCTCGTGTTCACACTTTGGATGTCCCCATCACGAAGGAGCCTAATATGATTGCTTTGGCTGAATCTTGGCTGAAAAAACTCCGATCGACCCCTAGTGGGACTCGTGAGTGGAATCTGAAGCCTGTGAAGGCGAAAGTCGATATGGACGCAGTAAGATTGAACGATTGTTCTTCCGCTATCACAGTAATCTTTTCAGCTGCCGAAGACATTTTCTTGTGAATCTCTGGCTCGCGAAATGGTTACGGTAAAGCGTTGTATGAACGCCAGTAGAAGCCCAATCGTGTTCTGTCACAATGATCTCCAAGAGGGAAATGTTCTTCTCTACAACAAGTACGAGTACACTAGTGATGGAACGCTGCAGCATGTCGGGCCGTCGACCGGGGAAGAGGAGCCTCTCGTGTTGATCGATTTCGAGTACGCCAGCTACAACTATCGCGGATTCGATTTGGGCAACCATTTCTGTGAATACGGTATCGACTACGACTGCAACGAGGCTCCGGGTTACAAGGTTCACAACGAACGGTTCCCCGATGCGGAAGAGCGCAGACGGTTTTTGTCCGCGTATATTGATGAAGTGTACAAGGTATGTACCTTTTGTATCCTGAATTTCGCATTGTCTTTTAGCTACGAGAAACCGAAGATAACCCGCATTTCCCTCTGGATCTTGTTACTGGAAACCGGGAGCGTGACCTGGAAACGCTTGTTGAAGAGTCACTCAGATTTATGAGTGTGAGCAACTTTTTCTGGACGATATGGTCACTACTGCAGGCGGAAGAAAGTATCGTCGAGGACTTTGACTTCCACTCGTACGCCCAAGACAGGCTTGCCCTCTACTACCATCAGAGAGAACACCTGTTGAAATACATTGAAATGCACTGATTGTTATTTCTTGAAGTCATAATTGGTGTGTGTACAAAACGTTGTTCTTATCTCTTCGTGATCGATTCAGTTGGGTGTAGGGTTTCCTATCAGAGACCGTCGCCGTTCTTGACAAATTGATGTCGCCAAGTTGCTTACAAATGAATTGGGCTGACACCATTTGTGTGCTCAGGACTATAGTTACGAGAGCTAGATCAACACCACGTTTAATGGTGGTATAGTCCACAGTTTCTCAAGCTGATCAAACTGCTCTTCTAGTGATAAGTGCCTCATTATTGGTGACCGGAACTTTTTGTGACTTGGGCTGACGAACATTTTTGATCTTCACACTGTAATAATCATTGTACCAAAAACCAGTCATTCCGCTGATCCAAGGATTAACTCTATCAGTGGCTAACCATAAACCCTCATTAGCATCGCTTGAGCGTTTTTCGCACAGGGCTCCGCAAGCACTTCCCGCTTGCAGAGACCTGTGCGGCCATACGACCATTAATCTCTGTTTTCCGAACATTTGTGGCATTCTAACGGTTTATTTTTATCAGCGGAAGGACACAGTTGAGCTCCTGTTGAACCGCTCAGTGCAGTGTTGTTATTTTGATCGCGTCGAAAGAAGGCCAATATTATGGATTTGATGATGAGAAGCCGTGGATTGTGTATCGAAGTGTTTGTTCCGCAATCAAACCCTCGCTTCCTCGTTTCGAGATATCGATCTGTGCGAGTGCTGCTCGTCTTGATCCATCTCATCTGCAAATCGAAGCGTTTCGATACTTTGAGGCATAAACGCAATCGTGTCCCGGCGATGGTGTGTGATGCAAACCCAGCTAGGGCGGTCTCCTCGGAGGTCGTGCATGTACTAAAAGTAACATTTCAAGCCTATCCCGAGCTCTAGGCAATAAAAAGTGAGCCGCAGTCACCTGCAAAATATCCGAAGAAGTGATTTTTTCCTTTTCGGGATACTTCCTGCGAATCTGCTCGATGATTTTGAGCAACTCTTTCACCTCGACTTCGAGCTGTTCATGTTCCTGGGGAGCCTTGCGCCCCCTGCGTTTCCAGTTGATTTTCCTGCCGAAATAGTGGATCTTCAAAAACAGCCACTTCAGTTCAGACGCGGCCAAATCGGCACACATGGACAGCACGGCGAGCCCTGGAGATGGTTAAGTTTGAATGAATAGATAAATCGACTGAAATACCGCAAGTGACAAATAAAATGATGTAGATTAGCGTCAACGCATGACTCAGATCGTTCGGCATTTCGGACATCGTCAAGTTGGCGACCAGATTGAACGTGATGAAAAACGCTTCGATGAATGACTTTTGGTTGCCACCGGAAATATGCGGTTGCTCAAGTGCGGAATAGGAGTATTTCTTACCAGCGGCGAGGTAGACAAGACCTCCCACACAGCAGAAAAGCAGGAGTACTGCAGCGTTGACAGAGAGCGGGAGTCGCTTCGCGTTCGGGTCGGCTTCCTTGCGACGACGGCCCCAGGGCCGAGATTTCCGATTTCGAGGGATCCTGAAATGTGGTCGTCGCTGGAAGAAGAAAAAAGGCTAACCTCCGCCGACTTCTTCTCCGCTGAGGCTTTATTGCCTTAATCTCCACCAACTCCATCATCTGCTGCTTCTTCGCCCTGAATCCCAGCATGTCTTTCAAATGTTTCCAAGCACGCACGTTCTGAAAATATCACGAATACATTTTCTTCAATTGGAACTGATCCCCACTTTACTGTATAGAGTTAGCACGACGTCTGACAAAAAGCGGCCAATGTCGACGGCTGCGAGGACCATGAGAGGAATCCCTACGAGCCCATAAGCGATGGCGAACAATTGTCCCCCGCCAGTCTGCGGGGCAGCCGCTGCGTATCCGGTGGTCGTCTAAAAACAGTCCAATTTAAGAATTTCGAGTTTGCCACAGACCAAAATAGATAATGAGTACAAAATAGCGGACATCTTGTCCCATTTCGGCAAGATCAAGTCTTCGCTCAGGTTCGAAAGATTCGTGATTTTGAAGGGTCTCCCCTCCATAAGGCTGGATAACCTGAATAATAACAATTGACCTGGCAATGTTGGTAAACGTACTTCGAGAACGATCCGAAAAGCTTCGAATCGAACTTGGGTTGCCTCGAGGACATCGGACATAACTGCCTTGATTCGTCGTGGATCTGCTGGTAGACCTCCTTGATGCGGTCCAGCTTCTCCGCCTGCTTCCTCCGGTCTTCGCCATCTTCGATCTTCGCAAACACCCACGCGCCCCCCAGGAGGAACAAGAACAGGAACAGGTACAGCCCCAAGTGAGGCAGCGCGATTTTCACCAACTGAAAGGGAAAGTGTTTGAGGTGCAGGCAAACCGCGACTCGCCCTTCTGATCGTCAGTTTCGGCTTTGGCGGGGGCGCGGGAGCGGTCGGCAACTGAGGCACCTCGCCGTCTTCCAGCGCTTCCATTGCAAATAAGCCTGGTTCTAAGGCTATGTTGCACGAAGCGGATGTGCCCAATCATAACCGAATTAGGTCGACCACACATGGGTAATAAAGGGGTCGACACAATCCCTATTTGCTGCTGCACAAAGTAAGTTCAACTCAGCAAAATGATTTCCATGCCGACTGTTGAGAGGAACCGTCTTAGAAAAGTTATCTTTTCAAGCTGTATCTTAGCGTTCGAAAAAGACTTACAATGCCAGCGTCTGCCTCGTGCGACAGCTTTGCAAGGTGACGTCCTTGTGGGACACAAAAATGTATGAAAATAATCGAACACGTTTGCTGTAGATAGTTGTTGCCCTCGTGCATTTTAACCGGCGCCCTTTACAGTTCAGATCTCGTGTGCTGAAAAAATTTTCGTATTTTTCTCACTTGCCAAATTCTCAAAACTGCGTTGGGGGAGTATTTCAGTCCGTATTATCCTTGAATAAGATGTTTCTTATATTTTTGAAGTCTCAAATGATCCATAAACAATGTAATCATTGTGTAGAAAACTGGCAAGCAAGTACAAAAGTGAAAAGAGCTCCAATTTGGTATGAACGGTTTCTAACTTCTTTGGCTGGCTACCGCAACCCTGCTCTGCAGAATATCTTCGCGTTTCTGCATCGACAGTGTATAGGGCTGCATGATTGAGTCGCGCAAAAATTCAATTAGCGCAATCCACTTGCGCAAATCGCGCGAAATTAATTTTCAGAAGTCGTTTCGTAATTCATTTGAAGGCTTCCTCTTTTTCAAACTTGAATTGAATTTCATAGCCATCTGCAATCTGTGGTCGTTATGAGTCGACAAGTGGATGCAGAAGCTGTTTGGAGGTCAATTGCGGTTGATGACTTTATTAATATTGTGCAAGGAAAACTTATATGGCCCGCGTGTCTGAGAATTGAGAGGTCTTCTTGCCTGAGGGTGCGAAAGTCCAACAACTATGGCAGCAACGACGCACTAGAAGCACCTGGCATTCTATCTACTTCACTTTATGTACAATAACACGAGGGCTGCCGCACGTGCTCCAACGGCGCGGGAGACAAATGAATATACAGGGAGCGCCTGCATAACGAAGTGTCCTGAAGGGAAATATTAGGGGAGAGGGACAACAATACACGTCGGTTGCGGCGGAATCTCAAAGGAACTTAAGTTACTAGTTTGTGCCACGTATATCACAGGAATCTCCGGGAGTCGAACAGGAAAGGTAGATGGGGGAAGTGGTGATTGGAGAACACGTGTCTTACTGATTGGAGAGAATCAAGATCAAGAGGAAACAAAGAGTTATGTATAGAGAGTATGTATGCAGTTAGTCGAGCAGTGTTAAGAAGGTCGCCCCTCAACAGGCGACGGCCTGTTCAGACTCACTGTCGAAGCCGTTGCACCGTGCCGGATCGAGGGAGCGAGTGCTGGAGACCTGGGGACGACCACCGGAGTCAGTAGACGTGGTGGCCGTTGGTTGAGATTACGGAAACCGGTGCGTGCATGGCTGAAGTCATCATCATATCTGAGGAGTGCGATTTATGGCCACCCTGAAACGAGCAAATGGTTACACTCTCTGGGTTTAGATCTTTGTCGTTGTCCTCAAAACGCATTCGAAAGGAGCAAGACGCCTGAATCTTAATTGATACTTTAAAAACAAGGTTTTAACAAGTAATTAACAAGAGGACCACAAAATGGAAAACTCGGACAAGTTAAAAAGGAATGCTTGGAACGAAACAAATTTAGCCAAAATTAAACTATATGTATTTTTGATAAAATCAGTGGAAGAAACCGGAAAAGGAATGTCTTCAGAAAGTTTAGTTCAGATTTCATACGCTTTTGTAAAAAGAAGATACTTGTATCAGCGTCAGATGCTCGTTTCTTAAAAAAACATGCAAATTTTTGGTTGATAGTTAATCGAAGAAGTATAAGGTTACTTACAACGACCAACCTTTTGCACATAGCCCTTCTGATGCTGCATGTGGTGGTGGTGTTGGGGCGACGTGGTCGTCGTGGACACCATGCTTTCGTCCATTTGCCCCGGATCTTCGTACTTCATGTGGTGGACTCCCATATCGCCGTGGATTGGACCCAGGGGAGGTCCAGTCGCCGAAGTGACTTCGCTTATCTGGTGCCCATTATTCATGGGATGGAGGTGCTGGGGTTGTTGCTGGGGCTGACCGCTGTGATTCTGGTGACCATTGTTCATTATTTGTTGCGATCGTTGCGACATTTGCTGGTGAGGGGCAGGAGGTTGCGCTTGTTGCCGCTGTTGGTGTTGCGGCTGTTGATGTTGCTGCTGGGACTGCTGGGGCGGCTGTTGCTGTTGCTGCTGCTGAGGCGCTGGGGCAACGCTCGCCGGTGGCGACGAGATGTCAGTGTTCCGGATCATCTGCTTGATGCTGGAGTGGAGTTCGTACGGCAGTCCATTAAGGTTTGCAATGTTGAAAAGGGCCAAGAATTGAACGTTGTCGTCCTCTTGTTGAGATAGGTGCTAAAGAGCGATTTGTTTACTGAGCCGAGCGCCGCCGTCGTCTTACTGTGATGCTCGGAAGCAAAAGTTGCAGTTTGGAAACTCGATTGCACACTTGTCTTTCGGTCAGATGGGGATGTTGCTGCTTCACGTGATCGTAGAGACCGTCGATGTACTTCTCACGAACCCGATTGACATGCGCCTTGCCGTCGTCACTGAGACGTCGATCTGCAAGAAGAGCACAAGGATGAAAGATTAGAGAACGTGCGTGGCGACTCACCCACGGTGAACAAGATCAAGGCCTTGAGAATGCAGAACTCGCCTTCATCCATATTCATCTCTCGCATCGGGAAGACCAGATCCAGCATGAGGTGTTCGCTGAGAATTCCAAAGTAGTGGTTGCAGCTGGAATGTGGGCACGCTTGATTCCAATACGCCCTCCATGACATCCCACTCACCCAGGATCCATTGTCTTTTGCAACTCCTTATCGCGCGGGTAATAGGAGCCGTTGACGAGAGCGACTCCGTCGCATCCCGACTTGAATGTTTTGTAAGTGTGCGCCAGCCAGTTCACCGAGACCACCCTGTTTCTCAACAGCGTGTATTGATCTTCCA
Organism: Steinernema carpocapsae; assembly: GCA_000757645.3. Classification (NCBI taxonomy): domain Eukaryota; kingdom Metazoa; phylum Nematoda; class Chromadorea; order Rhabditida; family Steinernematidae; genus Steinernema; species Steinernema carpocapsae. Next base: position 14,125,173 of record CM016762.1, read on the forward strand.
CGCAGCCGATGTGGACGTCGTCCAGGGTCGTCAGACGCTCCGCTGTCCAACGAGGCTGCAAACAAGTACGTTCAAGAAGACAAAAACGTCTAACAGGCACTTACCGGGGTTCGCTTGGCCACAACTCCAGGCTGCTTGAATGCCGCTTCAATGGTCACATCCACTCGGCACAAGCGGTCGAATTCCTCCGTGATGTCTTTCTTCTCCTCTGGAGGGTCGACCATGCTGTCACAGATTTGCTCCTAAACGACTCTGTTACGGGGATTCAACCTCAGTTATTACTCACGAGCTTCATGAGGTAGTCTACAACGGTTTCATTCTTGAAGTGCGGTTGAATTACATTAATTTGTCCCTGAATAGGTAGTTGGGACTGCTGCTGTTGTTGCTGTTGCTGCTGCTGGGGGTGCTGGTGAGGCTGCATCTGCTGGGGTTGAGGCTGGTGCTGGGGAGGCGGTGGCGGAGGTTGGTGGTGCATCTCCATGATTTCTTGCTTCGGCGTGAGGAATGGTCCGCAGCTGAGGGTTTCGGCGAAAGCTCGGTTAACGACGCCGCCTTCACACAGGAACAATTCTGTTAAGGAAGACAAAAAGAAGAGAAACGTCTACCTGTAACATGGGATGTAGGCACTGACGTGTGGGAAACGGCAGTTACGGGTGTATGAAGCGAAAGGCCTCCACCGTGTATCGACGCCGACGTGGTGGCCAGTGCGGCGGCGGATACGGTAACAATGTTTTCGTCGAGAGGGGGACTTCCTCGGGAGCCGTTTGAGCGTTTTTTGTGCTTGTCGCGCTCGCTCTGCACCGCTCGAGCGTCCATTCCAACATCGAAACATTTGCGCAATCGACAGGCTCGACATCGGTTGCGATATTCTGAAACCGGAAGTCGGTTGGGAATAGTCGTCTATGATGTGGAAGCACAGGACTTCCCACTTATTATGCGTGCACGTACCTTGAACTACTTGGCATTTTCCTCCGAATCGGCAGCTGTAATCACGTTGCTCCCAAATGCTTCGTCGAAAAAAACCTTAATGACTCCGGCTTAGACCTTCAGCCCACATGCGCACCATTCGCTTACCTTTGCAGCCGTTGCAGGCGATCGTGCCGTAATGACGTCCGGCGCGAGCATCTCCGCAAACACGGCACTTCATGATCGCTCCGGGGAGGATCTTCCCGCCCGAGCACGAGGCGTCGTAGAGGTCCGGAGCCGCCGAAACACTAGGTTGGTGAATCAGACTCGGCTGCTGCTGATTCGGGTAGATGACGGGCGAGAGATTGCACTCGATTTTCGGCTGAATGAACTCCATTGGCGTGTTCGGAATAGTGATCACGGGGGTTCCGGAATGTAAATGCGGTGCGGATGCCACCGACATCGCACCGCCGTTTCCCGGAAGCATCGACGCCATGCCAAAAAACGGGGAAGAATCGAAAAGTTGCGTTTTGTTTTCGTGTCGACGAAGCTTGTGCCCAAGGCGCTTATCGAAAAGCGCAAAATCTGCAAAGTAGCAGAGCGTTAATTAAGACCTGAGCGAAGCTCGCAAAAGAGAAAATTGCGAATGTCGCGGATTAGTGAGCCAAGGTCGCCGAGACCTTCGGCATACTTTATCGGCACACCACCGAGAGCGCGTGCTTTCGGTTTCGCGAAAGTAGGTGTGGCCTCGAAATGGCCACATCGAGGGGAAGTCCGTGTCTGAGGGCAGCCGGGGGTCTGCAGCTGACTAAACAAAAGTGCTGCTTCGGACAGAACCAGCGGGCAAATAAACAGCACAAAAAACTGGGGTTTATGCAGGGAATAGAGCTGCCGAAGGGAAGGAAAGGAGAAGCCGGCGCGGCGGACATACTTTCCGTTGCGATCATTACTTACTCAACACGTGATTTTGCAATGTTCGAAAGGTCAGACTTTGCGCGGAATGATCGGGTATGGAGGTGCCCTGAAGCGCGAGAAAGGAAGTTTACACCGCGCGTCGGCGTCAGTATCGCGTCCGACCTCGGGCGAAATGCGATTCGGACGACCGCATACTGGTAATGTAAGCCGCTTGCAGCGAGCGGCATAAGCTGGTGGCCAAGGGTGACAATCGCTTTAGCCCTGGGCGCATGATGCACCCAGGAGGGTGAGGCGAGGCATCATCGGCAAGGAAATGTTGACAAAGAGAACAATGAGCAGTTGAACCACAAAGTGGCCGTGATATGTGATAACAAACGCACATTGGAAAAAACGCGCATACACGAAGGCGTTCGTAGCATTCGCATTCTCCTTGGGTAAACCCCAGTCAGAGAGAACTGATTGATAGAGAGAAGATCGGTAGGTAAGTTCCAGCAGTCGACCAAAGACGGAAGACTAAAAAGATGATAAGCGAATGAAACTATTTAGGAAGCAAAGGGTGTCATAAGCACACACACGGCCAGAGTGTTTGATGAGCAGCAGACGAGCGGAGACGGTACATGACAGGCATCAGACCGATCCTCGAAGTGCGTCCTGACAGACCAATTACGTCATAATGTGATCAATTTTTGGTAACTCATAAAGGCACTAAGTCGCAAGGAACCGGAACTCTCGGAACGAAAAGTGCAGGAGGGCGGCCAGACCATGGGACCCAAGCCCGGGCGACCGACCAAGGCAGACAATATGAACTCGATCCGGCCAACTCCTACTGGAACACAGATTTTTCTGCGCAGAGCAAATTCTTCGAGGAAACGATACAAAAGACGTGTACGGGCAAACATTCATACATTAACTGCAGGGAGAGAGCGCTTTGATCAACGATCGCGTAGTGGATGATGGAGTTGACGATGATGGAAGGGCTGAGGCAGAGCAGGCGTTGGAAGAGTGCGGAACAGGTTTCGAGCTGCTCTCGCATTTCGGCTCTCTCTGCATAGGTGAACAAGACATAGGTGAACAAGACGAGAGAAGCTTGGAGAGAAAAGCCTCGTGGGGAGAAGAAGGAACAGACGAACTACCAGTGTTCAATGATAAATATTATCAGAGTGGTATATCGATAGGGCAAGCTGCATAGCAGCGTTGCGTTTTGTACCTCTGATATGTTTGTTCCTGACAAACCTTGATTTCGCGCCTTGGATACTGTCCCTGCTCACGAACGTACAGAGAGTCAAGAGTGCACAGGCTGGTGAAAGTGTCATGTCTCGCTGCGGTTCGGTCGAGGCAGGAGCGAAGCGTGAGCGAGCTGAGTGCAGCGGAGAGAGCGAGAGCGAAACAACGCGGCTCGCGCTATTGTTATCAGATCGGCTTTAAACAGCGCGACAAGGCGAAGTGCAACATGTTAACTAACAAAACGAGCGGGGACATGACAAATCGATTTGACGGAACGGCCAAAGGAGTCAGCTCCGCTACCTAGCGGTCGGTCGGTCGATTCGGAGTTCTTCAACGACTCCAATCAGTTGCAGCCGATTGTGTGCATGTGTGTACAACGAGTTCAGCAACTATTTGTTTTTCGGCGTCTAGTATCGAGAAAGAACCGAGAGGAGGGAGTACCTAAAGCTGACTTGCACGTGGCCCCTTTCGACTGTCCCTATTTTCCCCGCCAGCAGCGGCTAACTCGCCTGCTTTCAAGCAAACAATCAACAAGCGGTTGCTATCGTTCTCAAGCTGTCATCCATCATCTTCGATCAAAGAGGAAGAAAAAATGATTGCGATTGCATACTGTAGGAAGAGGGCGGAGGTGTCGACGCCGCGCGACGGCGACCGTAATTCGGCCGTCTTCTCCTGAGGCCACCCGGCCGGCGTTTCCCAAACGACGATAAAACGTGCGAAAAGTTTGTTTCTTCCGACACCAGGCAATCTGTTGGCACTTCGAAATGTGTTTGGCTCCGCTCGCCGGAAGAATTTCACGTCTCTCAAAGTGATCTAAAAGCGCAAATGTAACTATGACGACAGGGAAAGCCGACCGACGTGCAATGCGAAACATTTAAAGGATTTAAGACGCGCAAACGTCGGACCTTTGCCTGAAGGCCGCTGCAAGAAAAAGAACTGCAAAAAGTTCCAAAAATTTTGGTCGCGATGCTTTAAAAAGGCATCGAAAGTGACCCTTAGACGGTGCGGAGATGCAATGAGAAATCGGAAAAGCTTCAGACCGCGAGCCCAGTTTCCTCCGAGTGGCGGGCAGGACTTTTGATACCGTCGCTGTTTCTGCTGCAAACATGCGAATCCAGGCACAGACTACATGCGGCCGTGCCGATACGGTTTTCCCGAGTCTCCAATTAATAAACACTTGGAACCACGTATCGCAACTAATTAATAACAACAGAGCTATTTTTCACACGCCGATCTAAATATGGACACGGGATCAAACCATTACAAAGTCAACGCCGCAGGTTCGCTGATCGAAATGTGTCGCCAATCGGTTGGTGAAGAGCGGGTGGCGCTACAGCCGCCGGGAGTCGGAAGCAAACAGTGGTCGGGCATCGCGGGTGCATCTAAATGCGATACCCCCAACCATGGTCGACCAAATTGGCTCACGTGCTGCCTTACTTCTCCAACTGCGCAGCATAGCAACTCCGGGTCCAGGCGTCAACAACTGACTGCAGCAGGCGGCGAGCTGGTTTTGTCCGGCGCATTTTGTGCAGCAAAACGCCGAATCTCGAGTTTGGAAAAATCCGTGCAAAGGTGCATCGTGGGAGCGGAGTCCTGAGAACACGTGGGGAGTTTGCGAGACATTCAAAAAAACATGCAAAGCTGCATGCGTCCCACGTGATGTTCAAGAAGAAGTTCGTGCAGCTCGGTTCAAGGCAATCGCTGGTCGGTAGACGGGCAGAACGAGAGAGCGAAATGTTAGATACCCGAAATGTTGAAGCGTTTTGTCGTCGCGCAAAAAATTTTCCTTGCGCAAACGTTTTTAAACGTTGTAAACAAGACAAAGCAGAATTGTGGGCACGTTGAAATGATCAGTAAACGAGCAGAAGGAGCTTTAAGGGGGTGGGATCTCTAGAGGACCAGAAACATTCAAATTTGTAGAACGTCAACAATACATCATTTGGTATGAGATTTAAATTGCCTAAGCTGTAAGCTCAAAGCATGTTTTGTGTTTTGCAAAAACAAAATTGTTGAAAACAATTTTAAAAACTTTGTAAACATCTCCCAAAAAATGATTTTGGAAGGTCCACTTTCAAGCGCGAGAAACGACGTTCTCAACTCGAAAGTCATCTTCAATCATAATCGATTCCGAGCAGAGCTCCCCGTTGACTTTTCAATCTTTGATTTTTGAACTCCGTGGCTGACGTGTTTGTGAACGAGGCGTTTCTATTCGACTTCCGATCTGTTCAGCAAAATCACGTGAAACGACAAAAAACAAATGAAAAACGAAAAAGAAAACGTTAAATGTTCAAGATCGGCACTGTTTGTCCTCACGAGGAACTAGCACGCGAGCGGACTCTAATCGCCGTTGGGAGGGAAACCGCGGCCTCCTCGCAGTGAGAGTCGCCTAATTACGGAGGGGGAAGGTAAGGCGCACGTGTAAACAACGTCAACGCGTAGAAAAAAAGCTTAAATCAGAAGCGAGCGCATTCAGCTGAGTCTTCCGGAAGAGGCCATGCTCGAGAGAAAGTTCCCACTGATAAGTCCATTCCAAAGTGCACCTAATAATTGCAAACTCTCGAATTTCGAGGCGCTGACAAAGAGCAGCTGTCGGAAGCAGCGACGGCCTTCCGAGCCTTCCTGGCGCTTTGCGGCGTTTATCAGCCGCGAGAACTGGACACATTTTGACCTCCTCTCTGGGCACATTCTCACTTTTTGTGTTTTTATATCTGGAGAGTAACAAAACAAAAGTTTTAAACGTAGTCATTTAAATAATTTTGCAGTTTTGTGTTTGCGTCGAAGGAGCAGAGCGGAGTCGATCTACGACTTCGATTGTTCTTCCACTCGATCGAGTCGTAAAACTGTTGCAAGGAACCGGCGCACTAGTCGAAAAAGGAAAAAAGTCCACGAAAGGTCTCAATTGTTTTTAAAGTCTTGTCTATCATAAAAAACGCTTAAGATGAAAACATACAAAAGTTGATGGGTGCAGAAGCATCAAGCATACGGATAAATTTCTTGCTTACTTAGCTCTGCCTTCAAGCTGTGTACACCGTTACAGGATCCACGCATCATTTGAACTTTTTGATTGGTCTCACTCACCCTCGCTTCCGGACTTCAACCAATTTTTTCTTTTTGCAGCCATCTGCGTCACAAAAGCGGACGTTGTCAACAGCGTTACGTCTTCTTTTGTCTCTCGCAAACCCAAAAAAACCGTTACAAAAGCACGTACTGGATCATCAGTGTCTCTGGTCGTTCATCGATAAGCCAACTCCTTATCGAACAGCAACGCTCCCGGAATCCATTCCGTCCTCGTGGGGTCAAGAAGAGTCCGAAGTAACAAGAGCGCCTCTTTGTCAAAATGCGGTAATTTGATATGTACGCACTTTCTTTGCATCGCGTTTTCTGCGGCAATTACGAAAATGCGTCTTATGAAGTCGGCTATAGAAAGTTGCAAAGACAGTTTTCAGTTGCCTAGAACGCCATAAAAAATGGAGATTCTCGTGCCCGAGTTTCTTTCCTGGAATCGCGAATTCCGTGCGCCTCGCCAGAAAATTAATAAATTTTTGCAATAAACGATTGCGTTTCCGCAAGGCTAAGTGGTAAATAAGGGGAAGGGTACGGTAGCTGAGACAGAAAGAAGTGCATTGGTGGTTATCGAAGTCCAAGTGGCTGCAGGTGGAAACTAAAGGTATATTTTGGGAACGGACCTAACACATTCTTTTCAAGGTGCCTGGTACGGCACTACTACAAATTGTTGGTGACAAACAATTAGGGTCTCACAATAATAAAAAAGGCTGCCGAAACTGGGGCAGCTGAAGGAACAAAGAAGACTTCTTTGCGCCAAATTTATAGCGACAATTGCAACAGCGGAATCGATATCGAAGGGGAATAAAATTTTATTGCTTAAGCAATGCAAACTACATGGTTTGATCACCAAGATGACGGCTAAATTAAGGCAATGACGGCTTGGCTCAAGGTTAAACTTTTCTGCCACCGGAAGCAAGAGTCAATTCAACTAAAGTTTTGAAAGCTTTGAAATGTCTAGATGGAATTGGTGCGCTGAGGCCTAAAATTTAAGAATTCCAGACAAAACAGCGAAAAAAATTCAAAAACAAAACAGCGAAAACCAAACTGCACGGGCATTTGGAACTCACACGCTGACACTCACTTCATGTTATATGTATGTTGCTAATTAAAAGTATCGAGACTGTGACGTTACCACGACTACAGTGGATTTAAACTCATTAGTGCCTCCACAAAAATCAGAAATTCAATTAAGGAACCACTTAGTCCCATCAATAATTTATCTTTAGTTTGCTCGACGTTAGCGACTCTACAAAGTCAGAAACGTAGCTACCGTAACCTGTTCTAATGTGTCGTAGTTTGACGCCTGGGCTCAAGGAAACGACGTTTCTTTCACTCTAAATTATGCATTAGTCGTGAACGGATTCGGAGGAGTCGAATCAAGAATGCGAATATTGTTGCAAGCCATGCGTTAATTTAGACGCGAGGATAAATAGATTAAGCTGTAGTGAGCTCTTTCGAGCAGGTGAACTGAATTAAGCCGGTGTGACACTTATGGAAATTCGGAGATGCGTGTGAGGGAAACCGAGCAGACATCAGCGCGAGATGAGCTCGAGGCTTCACTTTTTAGACTTACTTACCTACACGTGCTCTGAGCTTTGAGTCAGAACACGTTCTGAAACATAATTCTAGGCTGTCATGCAAAAGAATAACTAATGGATTGACGTGAGGACGACTTTAGGACCACGCATCGACAAGTCTGCATTTAACACTCGAAAAACTAAAGAGGGGAATCGATGGGGACAGGAATATGACAGAGTAGTTCAACCAAAGTTTGGTTTTTTAGACAGATTTTTTTTGTAGCTTAGACCAAACAAAATACGTTTTTCCCTTTCAGAATTCCAATTAATTTTAGCATGAACGCGTTTACTGAAAACAAAAACACTGAAAAGCAGACTAAACGTGTAAATCTTGGTTCTTTAAGAAGATATACAGAAACGTCCTAATGGAAAACTGCTTCTGGACAGTGGCTGTCTTCCCAATGTCAAACCAGTGAAACAATGAAACAGTAAAAAAGTTGCAATGTACCTAATCAGAATATACCTTTTGTTATATGCTGCAATTTACCCAGAACCGCAAGCCGAATCAAATGAATCGAATCAAAGCAACTCACGGACGTTGATTTGCACCTGAAAGGTGAACTTTTGTACTTTGCCACGTGCTTCCAGCGTTAAAGAAAGAAATTCCAAATTCAGGACAGCGAGTCGACTCGAACGAAGAAATTCGAAGTCCGAGGCAAAGACTGAGTCTTTGATAGTGGCCGTGACAAGACTATTCTCAGGGCTTTCACAATATTTTCCTGGAGAGATTGTACCTGCGTGCTAACGCGTGCCAAACAAGGAATTCGTGACTACAAACGTGGGAAGGAAGCCGGACTTGCATAAACAAACACAAATGTACTCCGCAGGGACAGGTGCTAAGCCGCGGGAAAGGACGTGAACGAAAGGAAACGGACGGGAAAATGCATTAAATCCTATTATTCGTTTTCTAAAGAGTTCTTCCGGGGATTATAGGAAACCTTGCAGTAATCAGTGAGGTAGCTGAGAAGCCTTAAGAATCTGCGGAACGGTGTTCGATTGAATCTTACTAATAACCGAGATAATCGCAATGGAAGACCACGTGCACTTTCAATGGGCAATGGTGACAGGTGGGAAAGGCCATTCTCCCAGACCGCATTTCTGGTTTGGCTTTCAAAATCTTTTTTTTTAAAAGAGGCACAATTTCGACAACTGGTCGCGTTTAGTTGACATGGAGCTATCAAACATAAAATCAAAGAACAAGTAAACGAAAACACGAAATATTGCGGTGAATTTCACCTGCACAACGCTGATCACATTTAAGGACTGAAGCGTAAAAGTTTATAAGAAGTAAACAAGTCTTACTGTTAAAAAGACTGGAATCCGCCTGATACAATTCAATCGAACCTACAAAATATAGCGACTAATTGGCTTTAGTACATCACCCATTAAAGCAAACATGGAATTTCTATTGCGTTTGCGACAAACGCTTTCTGATCTGTAGACTACAAAAAGGCAAATAAATGTTCCAGCAAACGGTCCTAAAATTGTAGAAACATTTTAGTTTGGTTTGTAGTTGGTAGGCTTTAATTTCGATTTATGGTTTCCGCATCGAATTCAGGTAAAACCTCTGAGAATTGCCCTCAATTGTGTCTGTATGCGTCTCCCGAGTGCAAACACAAAGACAACAGCCTGAAACACTGGATTTCGTACTAAAATTGAATTCGTTTACCAAAATAAGCTGATTAGGCTCTGTTCGAACCTTCATAGGAAAACATCTTAAAACCGGATAACACCTCTTGCTTACAGGCGTCTTATCGGGGTCGCTGCTGCTTTTTGACTTTCATCTGTGTCGCTCCACTTTCCGACGTACATACGTTTCCTTACTAGCTCGAAAAACTTAATTTTAGCTTAAACGGACATTTCCTCAGGCTTTGAGTCAAGGACGAAGAACACTACATGCAAGAAAAGAAATGGAAAGTCTTCAAACGTGAAGAAGTCGGGATCTCAAAGCTAGAGGCTAGCTCTACGTCTTTTCAACGCAGTAATCTGGCCCGAAAAGGCCCGAAACAACATTCTCTCCCACACTTCCTTTCTGAGTCAGTCGCCACTTTCACCCAGACTGATTATTTCTTCGCAAAACACTAAAATACCGTTGAAATCTGCGTCGATCTACCCGCCTGACCCGCGGATCAATCACTCTCGTCATAAAAAGCGACACTTCTCGCCTCCGCCGTCCGAACACTCGGAATCGCTTTTTTTGGCCTGCAGAATAACTTGCATAATTAACGCAGTGATTATCGTCGTACAAAAGCAAACTTGGCCAATCGTAAACATGATCGACGTCTATGCATTCAATTCTTAAGGTGGCTGGGGCAGTTAAGCTCGGCGCGACACCTATAACGATGTAAATAGATTTCAGCAGTCGACAGTTGTTAGTCGGCCGTTCGACGAGGTTTCAACGTTGCTCAAGCGATCGCGGCGGCCTCGATCGATGAGCATTGGAGAAGAAGCCGTTTAATGAGCGGTTCCTTTGTCTGAACGCAACGTCGCTGGAAATTATGTAGCCGTAATGAGGTGGCTGATTCTATTCCCCCTTCTCGTCCTCGGCGCTTGTGTCGGTACTCTCATTTTCTCAGAATTCACTCGTTTAACTCCTCTTGCTTCTAGACCACAGGTTCCAATGCAAGAACAAGTTAGCCGCCTTGAAAAGTGTTTGTGGAACTTCTTCGGCATTTTGTAGCGCCACGTCTTTGTCTGATTGTGTTTTGAAAATACGCAAAATTACAGAAGCGCAACATTCCCAATCCTTTGCAGGTGCTGACAGATTGGAAATATTGAAAATCTAATGAAAATATTCAGATTTCTATTGCTCCGAAATTCGCAGGTACGTTCAGAGGCATCCTTGTGAAAGAAGACTTCGTCTAGCGGAGACAAATCACGCGAGTGGAGTCCGGCTGACCCGCTCACCCGATGCGGAGAGCATCCAGCGATGGAGGAACCAGCTGCGCACAGGTGAGTTCCCGAATTTCAGATGACACTGGCAAACAATCTTAGAAATCAAGATCCAATTTCGTGGCACTTATTCCTTTTGATCACTATAGCACGCAGTTTCCAGATCTTCACAGAGAAGTCCACACAATTTCTCAGAGCAACGAATCTTGCTACCATGCTCTTTACAACAACTGCCTGCGGCATGTCTCGTGCCGCGAGCTCTGGAAAATCTTCCGCCAGCTCTGCACCGTGGACGCGCAGAATCAGTGCCAAATGACCAGCAAGTAAGTGAATGAGTGTGGACGTTTCCATTCGTTTTGTTTGGACCTCAAAATGCTTACCATTTCGATTTCAAAGCTCGATTTTCCTTACCCTGTAAACATTAGTAGTTTCACAGCGGTCTCGCCGAAATTTACCTATTTTGTCGAAACCCGACCTCACTTTCACCCAAATATACTCCTCGTTCCCATCAAGGGTGGTGGGTCACACCACTGTCGGACTGAGCGACGTAAAGAGATGCGGTATCCTTGTATTGGGGGGTTTTCGGGTTGCGAATGTGGACGTTTGTAAATGCGGCGCTTTAGGGAGGACTGCTGGCAGTCGTTTGAGGGAATCAGTTGGACTGGCCTCGGCACCTGCACCTGCTTTGACGACAACTCGGACTGTCACTGGATCAGGCTCCAGACGAACTACAACAAATGCATTTGTTTGTTCCTTTTGAATTTCTTCTGCTTCAATCTCGATCTTTCAGACGAAATTGTCCAAGGGCATGAAGAAGTGGAGAAAATCGGCAGCCGTCAAGGAGCTCAAAAGGCGAAGGAAGTCGGAAGCAGCAGTTCACAGGCGACACCCAACAACATGTACGGAACGCGGAAAGGTGGGAACAAGCGCTGTTAGAAAAATTATAAGTTTCAATTTTTAGAATATCGACCACCCTCGAATAGCATCCAACAACATTCTACAGCGCAACAGCAAAAACCGCTTTCAAAAAGACCTGGAACTGCCCAGAATGAAAAGCATTTTGGAAGTCCGACCGAAACGCAGTCTCCGACGACGCCTCCGTCCTCAAAACCGCGCGGTTCCCCTCCTAGGACCCATACGAGTAGCCAGAGTCGGGAAACCTTTCCTATAAGACCTCAACCGTCGAATGGAAACGGGAACTATGCAACAAGCCACTGGCGGAACCAACCAAACAGTTTCGAATCGCAAGGATCTTCTGTTCAAGGCAGCGAGAGCAAAGAATCCGACCCGCAGCGCCCGAACGGCCACGACCCCAAGAGTGGATTTACCGGGTCGAGACTAGACCAGGAATTCTTTCCGACCCGTGCGCACATCCAAATTGTTCCAGGTAAACCGGCTTCAGTTTCTTATGTAGTATTCTACGTTCAGGAGCACCGCAACACGGAAGAGTCACGTTGGGAACCTCGTCAAGTGATCGAAGAGGTCAGGAAGCGAGCACCGACTTCCGTCGACCCCAAGGGGATTCGAGTAGCGAAGGTACGGTTGGTTCATCTCCTTTGAGTTGTGGTCGATGCCTTTCGTTTCGGTTCTTTTCAATTCTATTGATAACCTTGTATCAGTAGACATAAACACTTTCCAATTTTAACTTTGCGACGTCGTGAAAAGAGGCCTAAAATACTTTCCGCAGTGGCAACACAACAAAAGCAGAAGTCACATTAAACGCATTCACTGAGAAAAATGTTATTTGCTTTTTTGGTTTTAATATGGCAAAAGGCATGCAGAAAGCGTCGAAAAATGTGGTCATTTGAGTCAGTGATGTATCGAAACGTCTAAAGTATTAAACTTCCTTTAGGCGTTCAGCGAAATAACGACTTGATTAGAGTAACGAACCAAGACCAATCTAGGATGTCTGGCACCCAAAACAGTCACAGAAAAGAGCAAGGTAGGACAAAGTTATTTTGGTTATTTCACCGTTTTCGTCTTTTCAGTCCGAGTGAACCAGAACAGCCAAAGATTTAAGCCGACTGAAACCGTGAATAACCCGGTTGTGTCCACAAGTGGCCACGTAAGGCAGATGCAGACGGTTTCCAGAAACAGCGGGGCAGCTCACACTTTGTCCCCCACTTCAGCCCCGATCGGGGTCTCGGTTGAAGAACAGCGGCGGAGACAGCACGAACTTTTTCTGATGCAACAACAGGAACGCCAGTTTCACGAAAGGGAAATGGCCGCTTACAGGCACCGAATCGCCGAGGAGAAGAAGCAGAGAGAATTCGAAAAGGCCAAGCTGGAACTCGGAAGGAAGCAGCAGACGCTGGTTAGGACTAAGCAGAAGCAGGAGCAGGAGCAGGAGAACAATGGGTTCGGTGTTCTTGTTTGTTCTTATTAAAATCACTCCATATTCAGATTTTTGTCCCCTCCACGATCCTTCTCTGGTTCCCACAATTCCGATTTCGTGTCCAAGCACGCGCAGAAACCCGTTTCGAACTCTAAGTGGAGCACTAGCACTCCTCGAGCCAGGACCACATCCAACTCTGCGACCATTTCCGCCACGGTTTCGGAAAGCGCTCACAAATTTTTAGTTTCTTCGCCTGCACCTTCGGATACTATTTTCTCGTCTCCTCTAAATCTGACCATGCAGCAGACGTCGGCGGAAAAGAAGATTTCTTCGAACCGTCGTGTTTTACAATCCCTAGGAAACAAACCCGACTGGAAACCGACGGATAATCCTACGAGCCAAAAGGTCGGAACATTCTCCAAACCGCCTCTTCTTTAATTATTCACTGCTTTTCACGTTTCCTCGAAAAACGTCTGTAAATTACGGAATCCGAACTTTTCAGAAGAAGACGAGACCGACCATGCGACCTCCAAGCTGGCGCCTGGCTCTTATCGAAGACCCGAATTCATCCTCTTCAAGCGTCTCTGAAATGTAGGTTCACGTTGGAATTTTCGGTTTTCTTCCAAACTGGCAATTTTCAGTGTGACCACGCAGACCGTGAGTACTAATTTGGAGAAACCGCCGACGTCACCTGTAATGAATAGCTCGACCGTGGGCGTCACACCATCCATTAAACATGTTGAAGAGAACCGTAATGAAGAGGACAACGAGGATAACGATGGTTACGGTGGCGGCCTGCAATTCCACTCGGACGTCATCTTCTCGAAGAAGAAGTTCCAGCCGGCGGACGAGGATGCCTACAATGGTAGGTCAAAGCGAGGAAGCGTCGGTCGGAGTGCCCATCCGCCGCAATCCCTCCCTCTCATTAATGCGTTTGTTCATTTCGGCCAAAATCTGTTTTATTGCAAATTGTCAGAGGGTCTCCGTTCGGAAAAACGGCGAGCGAGAGTCACATCCGTAAGATCGGTGCTGGCTCCAGCGAAGGAGGACACACGCGCACTCGGGGACACATTCGGAAGGCCCGAACTCTCGCGGGCTCACGTAGCGCGGCCACGACGACGCCGCGGGAGAGGAGACACGAGCGCGAGGGAGATGGAAGTTGAAAGGGCGTGGCTCTTGTGGCTTTTGACAAAGTGTGGCAAAACTTAGGCATTTCCACACTCAGGTGCTGGTAGCCGTAACTTTGTCGAAAATCACGACAAGAAGCGCATGTGGCTCTCCGGCGGCTTGCCACTGTCGTCTTCTCTCGCGGAGGTGGTCCAGAAGCGGCGGCTGCTACAGTAATGTGGCCACAGGCCACGCACGGGCCCCTCATCGCGTACATGCTTGCCCTCTCCCTCTCCTCCTTCGGTTCCTCTTCCGCTGGCTCGACCACTCAGCGACACCGCCACCCCCACCGGCACTCCTCGCCTGTATCCAGATCTGCCTTTCCAGACAGCACCTGCAACATAGCTTACACCTTATGTACCGACAACGAAGCCTGCAAATGGCATCTTAGCGAGGTCCAGATGAAGTGCACCCTGAACGATCGGTGTGACCGGGACTCCTGTGCAGCGGTGAGTGTTTCAGCCCCGTCTCTTTCAAACCCTCGTCCGTCCTTTGCGGCTTTCAACGCTTTTTATCACTTGGCTTCTTAGCAGCCGCATTATAAATTTACGTCTCCATGACCTGAATTGCAAATACGCTTCAGAAGGCGATGCCCTCGCAAACTTTTCTTTCCTCGCTTTTTCCATTCTTTTCATTGTTTCTGTGCGTTTGCAGGCTATTCAACGTTTCACGCAATATGTGCCCAAACCGTTGGTCGAGGCGATGATGTTCTGCCACTGTATGGTTTCCGACGCGGAGTGCATCCGGCGGCAGGTTTGTTCGTTGCACAATTTTTAAACGTCCAACTTAAGGACCTCATTATGGGCCTTTATCGATTGTATGTGATGGTGCACTTCACATTCAATTACTTCAAACACACGACTTTGGTCGAGGGTGAACTCTGTTTCGCGCTAATTTGTTTCTCCGTTGCAGCAGTGGATGTATCCCAGGTGTCTGTACGCCGAACCACAAGACATTGGCCCAATTACGTGCACCGAAGCCGTGGAAAAGTGCCGTTCGGAAGCCAATTGCGAGTAAGTGGAATTATTAGACGCGCACGGGGAGTCTCCGAAAACGGGCAAAAGTCAAAAATGATGCAAATTGGGCCAGCTAACCAGATTAGGTGTTTTTCGCAAAATACGCGTCCAGACGGCGGGCAGGCGGTCGGGACAATTTCCGAGCTAATTAATGTACTCTCACAGGCACTATTCGTCGCTGTTTTTCCAATTGTGCAACGCGGAGGGTGGACAGTGCACCAACGCGGACCTGGACCGGTGCCGCCTCGCCCTGATCGAAGTCCGTGCAACGTACCTCGAGTTCCCGTGCTACTGCGTGCAGTCGGACCTGGACTGCCGCCGGATTCAGAACGGCATGTTGCCGAACAATCCGTGCGTGGGTAAGTTGGATGGAGGGAGAGGAGTGGCACGACGATTACTTTCAGAAAAGTCAATGATAGAATATTCGCTGCTATTGGAAGACAAATTTTTGTCGGAGCCATTCACGGGCAGTCCTCCTACTTCCACAATCAATTCTAACGAGATTGACCCAGCCACGCCGGGTTCTCCGGCCACATCAAATAAGAGCAGCAAACCAATCGAAGAAGATAAGGACCAACTTGCTGGCGGCAGTCCGCTGGACGCCGAATCACCGGTACGTATTTGCATTTTTGAGTGGTGTTTTCAGTGAATCTTGGGCTTGCAGACGAACCTCCAGAGCGAATCTTCGAAAAAGACGTCGACTGCTACCACGAGTGGCCAGAAGGTGGAACTGGAGATCGAGCCGGAAAACAAGAAGTTCAACGAGTCCAAGTACTCTCTCACATCGACGGCCAACGGGTCCCAAAAGGCGACGACGCGAGTTCCGCTGATCAGCTACACCTCGGAGGAGCTGAAGGATCGTGAGCCGATGCCCGAGGGCGGCTGCTACACGAAAAATTCCGTCGGCTCCTGGATTCTCCACCACACGGACACGATCATTCGGGTGAGTTCAGCCGCCGTTTCCCCTTCCCACGCAGCCCCGTTTTATTTTTATCGAAGACGCGTTTTTCACCTGTCGTCACGAAACATGATGTGACTGCGGAATTGCGGAATTCGGAATGAGGCAGAAAAAGTCGGGTTGCTCGGCGAAAGTTGTGAAAAGTCAAGAAATCAGGTTTTCGGAACTCCAAAGTTTAGAATTTTGAGACAAGTTCGAATGGACATTGCGAGTTGGTCTTGAAGGTTCTGCATAAACGTGCCCTCTATTGCACCGGGACGTTTGTGGCTTTTACAACCTTTGTCATACAGGGATATTTGTAACTATGGCTCAGTAAGTTCCTCTGTCGACTTTCTGTAGTTGTTCTACATTAGGCTGCCGATATTTTATGCGTCGTGTTTTTGACCGCCCGCCGTTATCAGTTGCATTAACTGGAAACTCACGCAACAAAAAAGCCATATTTTTTAATATTGACTCTAAAAACATCGCTCAAAGACTGCATTTGCGTAGATTTGCACCTAGCTGCTCCTCACGGACAGAGGAAACTTTTTCCAATCGTTCGGATGACATTTTGTCCCGGCAGAAATCCACTTTTTAAAGACGCAAAAAACACATGCATGTGGATGACCTTCCCAGCAAAACTGTTCTCTTTACTTTTGAATGGCATATAAATAAATGTATAAATTCGGAGAAGCCACAAGTCACGGAACTAAAGATAAATGAAAACCAACGCGCAATGATCAATGAACGGAATGATCAATGAACCCAATCGGGCCACGATGCTGCGGTGGGTCTTTAAATCCGTTTCCGGCCGCTTATTAGTCTTTCTTACCTCTTTTTCAAGCATGAAACAGATTTAATGAGTATTAAACGTTTGCCGCACCGAACAGACGCGGACATAAAGTTCTTGCGAAACTGCTTGGGAAAAAGGCACAAAAACGAAGGATTCGGAAATTGAAGCGACGGGTTTGAGAAACTGTGGGTTTTGTGTTTCGAAAGCAATTTTCGACGACACCGAATGACCAATTACCACTTGCATTCACTTCAGAAGGGTCTCGAATGGTCTGGAAGGTGCACTTCCTGGTGTGAATGCAACTTCGACGGAGACTTGGCCTGCCACAGTTTGCCGTGTCTTAGCAACGTCACGTGTCACGTCGAAGAGACCTTTGTAACCTTTGGCCAGAAACTGTACCTGAAGGACCGGGGCGCCTGCACCTGCTGCGAGGACGACTTTGTCTGCCAGACTCCTAAAAACTTAGAACCCCTCGACGATGGTACAAACGAGACTCACAGTCAGTTCCAAGCTGTTTTCGGATTTCAGGTCTTTATATGTTTGCGGGTTATTCTCAAACGGAAGTCGACATGCTCAAGGAACACGTGCCACAGAACATTTTGGAGCGATCGGGCTTTGTGAGTGCGGGTCACGACGTCGCGCGTGACATCAGCAGTCAACTTCAGCAGGCCCTCGAGCGCGTTATGCCACTGGTATGCCAATATAGTTTAATTAAAAACCGAAATGTGAAAAAGGAGCGGCAGTAAGAAGCTCGTCGTGACGCGTAGTCGACGGCAGAGAACTCTTTTTTCTCAAATTAAGCCTAAATGTTTTTAGAACGAGAAATGCCGTCTTGTACTGCTGGAACACTACTTGGAAGAGCACATTATCATGCACCAGATTCAGTGGTACGGAACGAACCGGTTTGGCAACGACACGAAGGCCAAGTGGCAGACGGGCATGTTGGAGAAGGTAAATCGGCGAGATTTCAAGTCTTCTGTGATCTATGGCAGGGTGTACTTGACCGTCTAAAAGGCAATTTAGGCCTGAAAAGGGCAAAATATTATTTATAATAGCACTAGGGGAATCCGCCACAATATGAAACCTTCATAACAGAATTGAGCTTTTGAATTTTAGTGTAAAAACACGTTTTGGGCATTTGGATTAGTTGGAAACTTGCCTTACGACAAGTCTAAAAGTACCACCAGTTTAAAACCTTTTGAAAGCATATGTCTTAGCCTCTCAGACACCGCTTCTTGAGCAAAAACATGAGATTTCAAGTTTATTCTGTCGTTTAATCTTGATAGTGGAGCTCATTTTCCACTTTTAGTCAACATATTTGTCCATGATGTATTTGCAGCTTAAGATTCCTTAATGATCTCCGCTCGGTTGAATTGTTAAAAGTATAATTTTCCAAAAACACATTACTCGCACAAGTCTTTTTTCTATGTGAGTTGCGACAGGGGAGCTCGATCAGGGTTTTCGCGGCGGGATCGAGCGAGCGGCGATTTGGTATTTTTCCTCGGATTTTCAACGTTTTGTGGTTGTTTTCGACGCGGTGAGGCCGCCAAGTACATTGTTGGCTTCGCAGAACGTCTCTAGCACAATGAGCAGCCATGTTTCTCCCGCAAAACGCCGAAACCCCGGAAAATGGGCTCGCTTGATCCCGCTGCGAAAATTCTGATCGAGTTCCCCGGCGCGCCGCGCATACTGTCGTGGCTCACATCATTAAAAAAACAGACTGTAACTCAACACCCGGACTGAGCAAATGCTCCCTGAATTCCGACCCCACTCGTCTCCTCAGTGCGTTCGTTTCAGATCTGCTCGCCATATGTCAGAAAGTTGGCCGCCGTGTTCGAAGTGAGTGACGCTGACCGCTATCAACTCGTTCTATCAGTCGTGAAACAGCTGAAGGTTATCGACTTGTTAGACAGCGTCCCGGAGAACTTAACTCCGACGACAGCGATTCAGTTACCAATCATTGTTGTTGCCTTGTTTGCTCAAATTTTCGGTTAAGATACTTTATTCTGAAAGAGTCTTTAGTTCTGTTTTTGATATCTTGGCGGCAGTTCACAGAATGCAACACTTTGAAGGGTAGCTGGGAACGAAACAGAGCCTCTCGGACCCGTACACCCAGAACACACCTTGTCGACCGTCCATCTCGTACGTAACTTTGGCAACGGGAAGAGCTTCCAGCGTATGTCGTTGCTGTAAGAGATCCAGAGATGTATCGGCAACCAAAGTGTCAAACATACCTTCAATACTCTACAATAACCCATCGATTTTTGCAAATGAAGCGCACAGAGACGCTTGCTGGTTTGATTCACTTCCTGAACGGGGAATTTAGTCACCGGCAGCACGTACGGCTGGCACTCGTTGAAGATAATCTGCCCGCTCACGGTGCGCAAGAGCTTCTCCGGAATTTCGGTTTCCGTGTAGAAGTCGTTGTGTTCCACTGAGCTAAATCCACTTAATGAGCCAGGATCGGATGTTTCTGACTCACAAATAAACTCGGAGCTTTGTGAACGAACGGACACTCCCGTTGCCGCCACAGGTGGTGCACGGCTTCTTGCATTGGCCTTTGCACTGGTAGCAGTCGCGGATTCCCCTTCCTTGGCAGAAGATGCACAAATCGTGGTGACCTATCCCTGGTGGGGGGAGGCCCGCCTTTGCCATAAAATGAATTGGTGTGCCCACACCGTAGGCTAAGCCGCCCGTACCCGTAGGTCTCACTATAGCAGTCCCACTCCCTGGGTATCCTCTAGCGATGTCCGACTAAATAACGACAAGATCACAGGTGGTCATCCAGGGCAGTTTACGATAACTTACGTGCGGGAATGTCGCAATCATCGGATGGGTGTAAACAGCCGGATGTGCAACGCCGGCCTTCATTCCAGTTCCCCTGAAACAATTAGAAAATCGATGAATAATGCCCGAGACGACTCTAATACATACCTACAGTAAGTGCACTTGTCGGTTCCATAGCCGCGGCAATGAAAACAATGGATGACGCCCTCCGAGCCGCAAGCAGCGCACTGGTTCAGCTTGCTGGTACCTGGCAATTCAAGGACTTTGTTCTAAAATTATAGATATAATTAACAGGGCCGCGCGCGCTATTGCGCGACAGTATTTTCTTTAAATCAGCATTGTTCGGCTTTTCGCGCCTCGCAGATACATATTTTGCAACAGCCTCGGCGCTACGCGCCTCGTTTGAACGATTTCTCGTTTAAAGGCGACTTTGGCGCGTCGAATTCCTCCAAAAGCGCGCTTGAAGCCTCAAAATTTTCAGCGTTGCTCTTCCCCCGCCGCTCGGAAACCACGAAAATTAAGGCGACGGCGAAAAGCGTGCAAACGCAAGCGCCGCCGCTACCGTACCCGTTCGTTCTCCTATATTTAATAGAGGGGATTAGAACTCTCAATCTCTTCCTGTTTTTTAAAACATAAAATACAGCCTACATTAAACAAGAAGACCACAAAGAATCATCCCTTATTTACCACATACGATAGAAGAATCCGACACATAAAAGTTCAGTTAATGGTACTTCAAAAGCGTACAAAAAAGCTGAAGCACCCTTTTGACCAAATTCATGTCGTGAGCAAGAAAGGCACCCTTCTAAGCCTCAACAGGGCACATCAATCAAGTGACGCCAGCCTCCTACCACGAATTTCTCATTTAATCTCGATGACCCCTCAGAAACAACATTAACCCTTTGAACTTTGAATGATTTCATGATGCATAAAAAGTGACATGGCTAGATGCAAACAAATCACCTGGTCAACAAAATCCTCGTTCGGCAACACCTCGTAATCCCAAGGACTGACAGAGTCCCCAATGCCGCTCCCACAAGGGCGCGCGGCGTCAGCTGACGAGAGTCCATGACCCTCCAGAAGCTGGCCAACGGAATACGCCTCCGTGGCGTCGATGGTGCTCCTCAGCTCGGTGAAGCTCTCCAGAGTGTACTAAACTAGTGACATTAGAGTTCGTTTGTCGTCTGGTATCGACATAAACTCACGTGATAACAACAGAAGTGCTCAACGTTCTCGATTCTCATTTTCTTGACTGCACTGGCTTTCCAATACTTGTGCTTCTTCGCTTCAAGAAACAAAGCGTTTCGGATGTCGGTTTCGGTGATTTCGACGACGCTATCAAAGCGGCGGTTCGTTGCTGTCCGTTCTGAAACACATGTAATTGAAATCCATTCATTTGTTTGGCGATGAATCAAGGAGTGAAACATAAAAAAGTGGAATGAACGTGTTCGACTCACCGACATGCTGCTGGTGTTCGGCAATGTGGGCGTTTGGGGGTGGCACGACACTGAAGTCGGGATGCTTCTCCTCGATCTCACAACTCATCTTCTGAAATGATCAAACGAAACTAATAAGGAACAATAGCTTCCGCGTGAACTCTAGCGGCCATCAAAAGCGAGATAACCACTCTACTTTTATTCGCCCTCAGCGCTCTCTCTCTCTCTGAGGCAACGACGGCCTATGCGGGAGGCATCGATTTCGTCAAAATGGATTGGAAATGTGCTGAAGTAAAGCGCCGTTGCTCAGCTGAAGGAAACAAGTGAGGGCGCGGCCAACCGCTAGCGCTTGCTTGCTTCCAGGCGCGTCATTTGATCACAGCGCTCAGTAACAGCCGTTGCTTCGCAACATATTTGTTGGAAAAAACCGCCGACGTAAACGTGCTCATACTTCCAAAAAAGTATGACAATCTTTCGATCTCCCGATACATCTGAAATACGCGAGCAGACAACGCTTTAACGTCGCATAATGAATGTATAATGAATACAACGAGCCAGCTGTTATCGTCCCGAAGCTAAATACTACACGTGAAAAGCGAAGACAAAAATGAGTGTTATTTTGCAAAAACAAAAGCACAAATAGGGTGAATTACCAACTATAAAATATGTACAATATGCAACTTAAATTCGGGGTGTAAGTTTCAAGTAAATACCATCAATTGGTCGAAGAATGAGTTCGGACTTCGCGCGCACTTCATCGCGTCTGTGCAAGCTTCGGAGTTGGAAATTTCGTATAATAAGCCATAACAGTCTTCTCTTCCATTAAGGCGAAGCGCTGCCCAATACAGTTTCGGCTGCCGGCAGAGAACGGTATGAAGGAGTATGGGTGACGCTTCGTGCCATCTTGGAAACGCTCCGGACAAAACTCCTCAGGATTGTCCCAGTGTTTCGGATCACGGTGCACCAAGTATGCGTTAATAAGAATCTGAGTTCCAGCGGGTACCAATATGCCCTCAAATTCTTGATCACATCCGAGTCTTCGAACGTAGATGGGCACGCTGGGGAACAGTCGTAGAGACTCCTTCAAGCAGCATTCAAGGTATTTCAGCTGGCTAAGGTGTTCCACGGTAATTTCCTCGACATCGCCGATCACATCCATAACCTCAGCGTAGACCTTCTCTTGAACTTCGGGATAGCTTCCGAGCAAATGCAGTGCCCAGGTCAAACCAGTAGCGGTGGTATCATGTCCTTCAAACATGAAAGTGTCAACCTAAACTCGAAACTTCAAACTCTCATACTAGTGGTATTGGTCACACCTCAGACTGGACATCATCAATGGACATTTGTCCCTTATCAGCCATTGTGAGAAGCAGATCCAGAAAAGGCGGCCTTCCGGAGAGTGTGTAGTTGCGCTGCTCCAGTTCCTGCTGCCGTTCTTCGATAACCTGGAAGAAACCAAATTCATTTAATTTAGAAAATGTAAATTACCTTTTTCGTGAATGATTTCAGCACATTAAGTGCCCAGTCATGTTCCTTGCCTTCTCCGAACGCGTGAAATATTAGATCGTTGTAGAGCCAAGGTGCCTTCTGGCGATTCTGGATGATATCATTGATCCTGTAGACTGCGCGTACGTAATCGGAGGATTCATTAAGCTGCGCGTTGACGCAGCGTCCCATCGAGGTCTCACAAATGATGTCCAGCGCGCACAGAGTCACGTACTTGCCGATTTCCACTTCGAAACTGAAAATCGGAGAGTCCACAGAAAGCCAACAGTCATCCTAGCTTACTTGGACTTGAACAACTGCTCAACAAGAATTTTCGCCTGCTTGTTGAAGACGTGAAGAAAATCCTTGAGGATATCGTAGTGGAACGTTGGAGTTAGAAGCTTCCTTCGAGGTCTCCAACGTTCAGTAGCACTAAAAATGACTCCATTACGCAACAATATAAGTACGACTCACCTTGTCAACAGCGACAATCCAAGCCAAGGCTGCAGGAGATCATAGGCTTGTCCTTTCTCCAAATGATAGGGACAAGTGATGATTTTCTCGACATATTCAGGAGAAAATATCATCAATGAGGGCATGTAACCAATCCACAATAGGATGAGCCTGGGCTTGGTCGGATAGAGATAGCCCATTCCCATGACTTGGTCGAGGAACCCTTCAGGATCTCGCTTGATGATGGGCGCATGTCCTATGATCGGCCACGATCGCGGAGACGGGAAATCAGCCAGGCGCTTCCGCTGTTTAAGGTGCAGCCATAACCAGTATCCGCCAAAAGCAGAGATGATCGCGCAGAGAAACAGCAGCGACATAGCTCGAGGATTCTCCTGAAATGAAAGAAAGGGTCAGATCGCATGTGAACTGTTGGCAGACACCGTGTTGAATCGCGACAGACACAAATTAAATGAAAGCCAAAATAATGCCACACCCAACGACCGAATTCCTAGACGCGAAAATGAAGCATTAAATAAAATGTATGGGCGTCCCCAGAATTGAAACTCCAATCCGCACGGTTTTTGGCGCGCAAAATGACAGCGAACACGAACATCGAAACGACGGAAGGCGAATTGCAGGCATAAGAAAGCGATGCGCGAGCAATTTGCAGAACGATATGGAGACGAAAATAGCGATTCAGGCAAAATCAGGATATGTTTGCAGCCTGCAAACTCTGCAAAACCACAAGCACAGTAAAACGTCGTCAGTAGCTCGCACTCGTCGCTCTTGAAGCAACGGCCACGCGGGGTTTTACTGACGGCGGCGACACCACACGAGCAATGGTTACAAACACTTTATAATCTAACGCAAATGCCTCGACGTAGCAATACGGCTACTGAGGCGAATAACAAGAACAACAAACAACAACAAATCACGCAGACCCAACTTAACAACATCAACAATAGGCCTCCGCTTCTACCGTCTTCCGCGACGATCCTCCGGGGTCTCGTCGCGATGTGCGCGCTTTGAACCGCGACCGGTACTCTTCGCACGTTCGGTTTGGCGCCCATTGTCTGACCGCGTTTGGCGGTTGTCTCTCGAACCGCGTTGTTTTGCGTTTTGCTCTCTTTTTCGCTGTACTCAGTATCAGTTTCGCATTCTGAATGTCCTGAAAGCCAGAATCTCAGCCGACTTTCTTGCGAAACGGCCGATTTTCGAAAGTCTGAAATTTCGCCGGGCATAGCCATCTATTTCTTAATTGTCCTGGATCAGGACAGCATAGATTCGCCTACTTTGGGTTATATTCGAAGCACAGAGGGCAGATCTTCAAATCATGAAAAGGAATTTTCGAGATTTTCACTTTCGGCCGAGATATCGATCAGAATAGGCCAAGAACAGGGTCAAAAAAGGGTCAATTATACAGATTCGCATGAATCTGGTATCGCCTTCAAACGGTTGAATCCGCTCGAATTTTCAAAATCCATGCGCTTCTGACCAAGAAAACGCCCAAAATCTTGATTCGCTGCTGCGTTTTTCGAAGTTGAAGCTCGCGCGTCGTTCAGTTGGCGAAAGTTGGCGCGCGCCCTCTCCAGACATGAAGCGCGCTTCAAAACACCAAAAAACGCGTGAAGCGCGCGCGTTGAACTATACCATTGCCTTAAAGACTCACCCAGATCTACGCATCAGAGTGTCGTGGCCACCAAGCCCCAACTGACGCCGCGACCCCAGGACGTCTCCAGCACAACACAGGAAGAAGCAAGAAGTCAGGACGCCAGGAAGGGGCACCAGAGAAACCAGGACGCCGTCACCGCCAGGACCACACGCCGAAGCGGCGCCATCGCCTTCGCCGCGCCCATGATTCAACCCAGGACTACGACGGATCTGCAGGCGCCGCTACCGTACCCAAGGAATTAGGCCCGCGAAACCGCAGCAAGCCCGCCAGGAAGAGAAGAGACTCGTTGTTAGTCACTTGTTGATATAAGTGTATTCCAGGAGCCTTAAATGGGACTGGATTGTGGTACTCTTGCTTTGTACTATTATACTATATTCAAAGTAGGTGTCCATATCATTATGTGGCATACTGTATGTTCTCTGATAAATCGGTGCCCCGGTTTGACGCCCCTCTCTCTGCGAGCTTCCTGACCTTAGCGAAGGTCTCGTTTATCTGTGGCCGCGTCGGTTGCCAAAAGGACCGATCGGAAGTCGTCGTCGGTAACTCCGTTGGCGCGTATACAGGGTGTTCCAAAAGTTCTGGAACGCCGTTCGCTCGTTCAATTTGCAGCGAATGCGGGTTACGGTAGCGGAGCTGTTTAGATACGTTTGCACGCGTTTCGCCGTCGCCGTGTACCAGCCGGTTTTGCGACCGCGTTGGCGCCTAAATTGGTGCCGCAAACGCCAAATTGACCACAGTTGCGGGTGTTTTTAGGCTCAATTGAATATGCACAAAATTTGGAACCAAATAATATATAATTTCCAGTGTTTCGAAAAAATTTATGAAACTGCGAAATCGGCGCGTCTCTTTGGAGGCGGGAAGCGCCGACTCAGAACACATTTTGAAACTGAAACCTCGCGCAATAGCGCGCGCGGCCCCGTTGATTAATAAATACTGTAACGCGACCGAACGATCGATGTTTCTTGGTTTTTAGCATCTTTCGATTTTTATGATTAATTTATTCGTGTTTATCGCGATATTCTGATGTAGAATCACTGATTGCACTGTTATTTTCTTGCTGTTTTCCAAAAAATGGTGTCCGAAGAAGACCGGTCCGCTGTCGTCGCCCACCACAAGCGCCGAATGCCGAAATGTGAGATTACGAAGACTCTCAAATTGCATTCGCTGCAAGTACATCGCGTCAACGTTTCCAAGAGACTGGAGGGATAATAAAGGATATTCATATAAACGGAAGACCACGAAGCGCGAGGACCCCAGCGCTAAAGAACAAGATCAATCAAAAGATACAGCGGAATTCCACGAGGAAAATCCGAAAACTCGCCAGGAAACACGGAGTCGGCAAGACTACTATGCATGCGCCTGTCCGAGGTGATCTGGGACTCAAGTCGTACCTTTTTTCAAACAGCAGGAATAGTACTGCAGGCTGCCAGGTTTTAATAGGCGTAGGATTAGGGTCTCGCAGACGAATATTTTTGGTTCCCCCGCCGGAAGCACCAGGCAGCGGGGATAGTAGGCTAGGAGCGACAATTTATCTGCAAACTTCAGACCATCGCTCACGAAAAATTACGGTCATTTTTGAGCAGTAAAGCGGCGCTAAAAATGGGCGCGAAATTTGTCTACTCAACTGTGAGACGCTCGAGCGAGCATTTTATAGTTGTTTTTGCAGAGTAACACCGTTGATTCCGACCAAACACTCCGCAACGTATTGGTTTTCCGCGCATTGCTTTATTGTACGTATAAGCCACGTCTTATCTGCATTGTGCGTAACAAAATGGTATCCATGCTAATCTACATTCGCGTGCTCATGACAAAGCTTTGTCGGTCTTCTACAAAAATGCTTTTTTTGTACAGCCTTCTGCTTGTGTTGGTTACCGACTATTTGCAAGAAACAATGTATTCGCCTAGTTGGATTCTTTACTTGGGAATTCCAAATAGTTTTACGAACAAGTCGTCGTTTCGTTTTCTTAGATTAGTTATCTATTTTTCGATGAGACGGTGTCGTCATCAATCGGAAGCAACCAAAGAACGCTGTTTGATGAATTATATGATAGCTAGCTACTGTCTAACACTGATAATTGTTAGATTGCGAACCCACTGTACACTCTGAAGTTTGGAGTTATCTCTTTGGTTGAAAGTATGTTCCACTTGGTTTCCTCAATCCTTGTGCAACGTTTCAACTTTGGATAACTACGAAAACACAGCTTGAAGCAAGACCGAGAAGTATTTATTGTCATGGACAAACGCGGCCTTGTATTGATAACCTGTTGATTAATAACTAACTCATCGCTTAATAAAGAGTAGTTCAATCTCTTCTCGTATTTGTTTGTACAGGGGTGTCCATCCCGCGTAAAAACACTCATAACTTTTCATTGAACTAACTAGTGCACCCGTCAATTTTTTGCTTGTTTCAAACCTCATCTTGAGCCCTAAAAGACTTCACTTTTCTTACCATTACTTTCAAATTTCTTCAACTTTTCGAGGAGCGCGCTAATTTCGGATATTTTGAGCTCATTGGACACAGAATCTGATTTGCAAGAGGTTCGTTAGACAAAAATTTGAATTTAAGCGCAATTAGACCGCAAAAACGTGTCTGAATGGGTACCCAACCAGCGACACGCGACTCCCACCAGAACGTAATCCTACGCAGATTATGTGAAAAAGATTCCTAGGTGAAAAGATCTCAGGAGAAAAGATTAGGTGTTTGTTAGGTGAAAGGATCCCTCTGGTAGAAAATGTAAAATTTATCAGAAATGTGAACAAGTGTTTGGAAATCAGCGCCAATGCCTGCGTATGTAAGGGTAACCGTTAGCGCTCGATTTGGCGACGAACTGTCTTGTGGTGAGTTAGACGGCGGCGACTTGTCTTCTGTGGCGAGTCGTCTCTGCGGCAAGTTGTATCGCGGGAAGTTGTCTTGCTTCGCTTTGCACGCTTTTTGAATTGCGCGCTAGTTTTGTGTGATTTTACCGCAGAAACAACACTCAAAAATGTTCAAGCCTAAGCCTATTGCAACCTGGCAGCCCGCAGCCTATCCCCGCTGCTAGGCGTCTGCGGTGTAGAAACCAAAAGTATTCGTCTGCGCTAACCCCTAAGCCAAAGTTTGAGATGAAGAAATCGGAATGCAACAACTCAGCTCCGACGAACGTACTGTTGATGACGCCTTGCAGGTACTGCCTTTCTGGAGCAGTTTAGGTTTAGGCTTGGGACTTCCCAATCTAGGCTGTGCAAGTTTGTGCCTTCAACTTTTGCTTAATTGAAGACTATCACGATTCCCGACATTGTTTGTCCCTCTGCTTTTCTTATTTCAAAGCTGTTTTTTGAGAACCCGGTCCCCCTTCTGTGCGTATCATTCCCATCAAATCACGCAGCCTTATATTTATTAAAGGGCTCCGTATAGAGACTTTCCGATTCTCAGAAACAAATACTTCGCCCAGTTTCAACTCACAAGGGAATAACTCCAAGTGTCCGCCTTTGATCGGGCTGAAATTTGGTACAAATGCAGACCTATATGAGACTAGAAAAACCCCAAAATATTAGCTGCCCTAACGCGAACAGTGCAAAGTTATAGCCATTTAAAGTTGCGCATTTTGGAACAATCAGCGCATTACCAGGATTGTACCTTGTACAGATGCATGTTTGTCTGGCGCAGTCGGTAGTGGGCTGGAATGACAGTCTGGAGGTGGGTTTTTGGTGCCATGAGATGTTTTTGCTTTTTTTCGTGGTTTCTGTATTTGGTAGTAAAAGTTCGCTTTTTTGGCGCGTGCTCGGATCTCCAGACACGTTTTTTGCGTGCGCTTTTGTGACCGTTTTTTTCTGCTTTTTCAGCGTTTTTTTTGGAGGATTTCACGTGTGATTTTGAGGGTTTTTTGAACCAAAATGGCCTCTGTGAATGGCAGCAATGTCGTGCGCATGCTTCCGCTTGTTTTTCCGCTTTTGGACGCTTTCAAAACCGTTTCTGCTGAGGAAATCCAACTTTTCGAGAACATAAAACGTTTAATTCACGGCGTGGATGATGCTAGGACTGGGAATGAGGATGGCGCGCTCGTTTTGGGGACCGAAGACAGCGACGAATCTGATACCGAGTTAGATTCCAAGCACAAAATTGACCAAAACTCTGATTTTGCGAAAAAAGCAAAAACATCTTATGGAATCGAACCCTCAACCTCTAGACTGTTTTTCCAGACCACTACCGACTGCGCCAAACGTGCATGTCTGTACAAGATTCAATTCTGACTGTACCCTGATTGTTCTGAAATGCGCAACTTTAAGTGGCCATAAATTTGCACTGTTCGCGTTAGGGCAGCTAATATTTTGGGGTTTTTCTAGTCTCATCTCTAGTCTAGGTCTACCTACATTTGTGCCGAATCTCAGCCCGATCGGAGGCGGACACTTGGAGTCATACCCTTGTCAGAACCGTCAAAAACCCTGGCCACACACACCGCGATTCCGATAAGACGCACCTTCCTCGATTCGTGCAGTTCCTCTCGACTAGCTGCACGAATTTCGTCCGCATGCGTCTTCCTCTGCTCACAGACGAACGCTTGACGGAGAAGCACGTACGGACAAGCGGGCACGTGGCAACTATGCGGGCACTTGTGTTTCGCTACTTATGGCTATGTGGCTGCGTGTGGCTCATGCGTCTGAATTTCGTCGAATTTGTATGGCTTTAGCTTGGCAAGATGCATGCGTTTCGAACTACTATGCGGAAGCCTTAACGGGACCGCGCGAGACTTGAGTTTATTAAAAATGTTCGAAGTCGGTGATTTGCGCCTTCAAAGAGCGGAATAATTTTTGTTACCTTAAGCGTTACGTTAAAGCGTACAAACATGTCTGGATCGTTTTCCTTCATTTATTAGGATTTAGAATAAATGAGCAAGTTAGTTGTTACAGCAAAGTTTCTGTATTTTCTTCATAGAAAATGTGTGGAGCTGTGTTGTTGTTATTTTCACCAGTCCCAGCGTGATGCACCGTAAGAAGTACAGCCGGCGTCCCATCCTTCAAAGTGACCTTCGACACGTCAGGCACTAAACGTAGCAGTGGTAAATATTATGTCTCCATATCGCCGAGTACCTGTGACCAGATTTCCCTTGCTGTCCTTCGCCCAGTTCGTCGGCACTCCGTAATTACTGACGCCGTTGATTTCGTTAATTAGACTCTGCTTGTCGCCCTCCGTTTCGTCTGTCTATTAAATGTGTTTGTTTACCACCTATCACCCCCATTGTCTCCTCACCTTGTCAGTTGTTTTTATTTCGCCTTTCAGTAGCTTGAGAATCTCAAAAACTTCGGCCCGAAGGGTCGCCTGACAGGTCAGATAAATTGGAAGCCGGAAAGCACAGGCCAAGTTTGTCAGCAGAGACACAAGGTCGAGGGCAATTGCATAAAATCTGAAAAACAACATTTAAGTCAAGAGCGTTGACGAGTTGAAGAGCGGTACAATACAGGGGCAGAGCTTTCTTTCGGCCACATGAAAGTTTCATTTGGATTGTTTGGATCTCCCGGCTTCTAATTTTGATTACTAGACGTTTCCTCAGTCAGAACTCACCCAACATAGTCGCTGACGAGCGATTCCTTGTCAACGTGTTCCCAAATTGTGAGTAAAACGTTGATGATGTTGGAGATCAGGTAAGTGCAGACGACAAGCACCAGCGTTCGGGTGGCCGACCGCGCGGTGACCTAGACAACTTCTTAATTACCGCAACATTGCTCGTTTGTCTCCACTCACCTTCCTATTTGTCTTTTCGACGCTGTCTGTCATCTCGGCGCAATAATTCTTTTTTTGATGGATGGTGAAAACCCGGACAATTCGAATGTTAAGATAGGCGAGGAAGAAGAAAGGCACAAACACGGTGGCGAAATTGCGGTAGTAGTAGCGGACGATCTAAAATGACGCACTGAAGGTATCAGACAAGCCGCGGGCTGATACCGTATGATAAGGGGTTTCGAACACCCACCAGGCGAAACCGAGTTGAATCTCTTGGAAGTGGCCTGCACATCCATCGTTGAAGCTAATCTGAAAAGCGGACTTTGAACAGAGGGATAAAAGTTGAAGGGTTGGTTAAAGAAAAACTGAGAGCAGAACTCATGTGGAATAGAGATGACAGTGGGGGACAGTGAGTGCCCTGTAAGGAAATGACCATTTGAAGGCCACCTTCCAAATCTAAATTGAATTCTTGCGTAATTTAGGGAGCATCCCTGAAGCTGAACGGCCAAAAACCCCGCAGCGCCGGTCGAGAGGTTTCATTTTTCTGCGCTTGAGCTACAAAAAAGCCTTCAATTCAGTAAAGACTCAATTACATTGTATAATATAGAAGAGAATTCTAACTGGAAAACTCGAAAATTTAATAAACTTCTGCTGAAAAAGTGCTTTACCGCAAGCGTCCAACGATCACCAGGCGCCGAATCACAGACGCTCGCAAAAGTTGTCCCCTGGTTTCTGACGACAAGATTTCGCGGGTGCACTTTGCAATTCAGAAGCGATTATCCGACAAGGACAGAAATGAAGAAAGAGGAAGTCAGCGACAAAATCAGTTTCTAATTGAATCTAATGTCTCCAAAAGCGAGCCGTGCGTTTGCCTTTTAAAGACAAGAAAGACGAATAAACCCGGAAACGTCATCTCTAAAAGTGCTCCTTGGGGACCGCTAACAGCGTGCGTCCGCGTTCAAATGTTTCGTCTCGATCGTGGTTGTTGGTAGCTTTTTGAGTGTTAATGTTGCGATCGGTTTTGATCTGTTTATGTCTCCGTTCACTGGGTTTCCGAGGCTACTCATGCGAGGAGTGGAGCGGGGAAGCGCAACGACCATCAAATATAAGAAATTAGATTTACGTTCGCCCTTTTTTCGCTCCGTAGTCCTCAATATTTAATATTGATCACAAAAAGTTTGACCTTAAGATAAAGTTAAAGATTAGAGGAAATCGGATATAGAATTCCCATGTTGGTTCCAATTTCTTACAACCTCGGCTAAGACGGAAGTGCAGACCCATCCTCGGATCTAATGCGGGCCTTATCGCTGCATTGGGAAATGGATATTTATGATTTATCTCCGGTTTTCCTAGTCTCTCTTCGTCCAAGGTTTACTCGCTTCCGAACAGAAGATTTTTTTCACGATAAGCAAATGGGCAAAGAAAGTGTAAATACGTCTCATAATTCACGTATGACTAAACAAGCGAAAAGCCCCAACTTATCATTTCATGAATTTGATTTGACTCAAGCGACAGCAGTTAATTCTGCTTTTGTGGGGTCTTCGGGAACGTCCACTTAAGAACTCGCAAACGCGGGGCAAAAACTTCTGGAAGCAGCGAGTGGCTCCAAGTAAAAAAGCATGCGCATTTCCTTATTTTGGTTTTTGTAGCCATTGTTTGCTCGATTGCTTTTCTTTTTGTTCAGCCGCAGCAATAGGCATTTAAAAACTCGCTGAGCCCCTAATCCGTCATCAAACTAGCAACAACCGAGCGACCCTGACAGGTCGAATGGGTCAACTTCCTCCTCACAGACTGCTAGAAACGGAGTCTTTAATTCCCCCAGAAATACAATAATCGGCGCTTTTATTGTTTTTGAAAGGATTACTTGGTAGTTCCGCGTTTCCGCGTTTGTTTATGGCGCGGGAGGTTTCGGGTTCGGGTGACCCACGGCATGTTTTCGCTTTTTTGCATTAGATTGAAAAATGAGGTGATGGGAAACAGACCGACAGAAGGAGGGACGGGAACATTCGTCTGCAAAGTTTTGTCTTTCAAAGGATGTTTTCTTTTGATTCGGACTGCTGTTCTTGCCTGATTTCGGTCAGATCGGCTCCGGGACATTGCAAGCACACCTGTTCACCATGGCTCATTTCTTTTGCCCGTCAGTTTTTATCACGCTCTCTGTTTCCTAGTTTTAGACAACCATCGTGAGTCAAAGGACGTATCGCGTTCTTTACTTCAGGAAGAAATGTACCCACTGTCGACATTCTTTTTCATGTCGTTCGGGGTGATAAGGACGTCGAGGCGATCAGAAAGAAAAGATACCTTGAATTCGAAGTAAATCGACCCCTTGCTCAGGATTCCAAGAAGCACCATGACGGCAGCAATTCTCTTGCGATTCCTCTGCACTAGCGACAGGAAATTTGAGTTCGTGGTGATGCAGTACCTTTCGTAGGTGGCAGCCAAGATAATGAGCGCTGACGAAGTCATGGCAATGTGAGATATTGTTAACATTGGAACCATATACCAGAACCTGGAATTGACCGTTTTTAAATTATGGTTTTAAATTTTTTGGCAAAATTTAAAGAGCATATAAAAATTTATGTGTGGACCGAGAGCAGGCGTTATGAAGTTTAGAATATGCACTTACCAAATCCTGAGGATCACCACCGACTCCAGGTAGTCGGAGAGGACGTTCATCGACATCAAAAGGATGTACGCGGTGCTGACGAAGACGTCGAAGAAGGCCAGGAGCATCATGTACATGTTGTAGGTGGAGCGGTGGTGCTTTCTGGTGGCGAACAGGAAGAACAGAAAAAGGTTCTCGGCGATGCTGATGATGGAGATTGTGCTCCCAAAGACCGTAACCAGCCAAAAGCGCACATTGGTGAGGGGAGGCTTGTCGAAGCCACAGCCCTCGAAGGGATCGGTCGAGTTCGCGACGGAGGCGTTCGAAGCTGCAAAGCCGTCGAAGGCGCTCGTCCCGGCAGCGACTTCGAAGGTGGTCGCGTTCACGGCACCCAAATTTGGAACCATCTGAAAGGCGGAAGACTTCAAATACTGCGTTGATCGAACAGACAATTAACAACCTTTTACCACCACCTTCAAGAGACGACTACCGCCACAATCACCTCCCTCCTCCTTAAGGCTCCTTTCAGTGCACGTCGCACCAATCAAACAGCGTGCGCAGATGCCGAGAAATGCTGCCGCGGATAATGAGAAACGGGAAAATATATACTGTTTTGGTCGAATTACAGCAGAGATTATGCAAAAGCATTTATCACGAACGAGGCTAGTGATGATGCCGAGACAGTTGGGGACGTCGGGACTCCAGCCCGGACGTTTTAAGGTGCTTGAAAAGGCGAACCACAATTTGTTGTTCCTTGGCCGGTCCTCCTAGCGTTCCGGGAGCGCTTTGGGTGTAATTAACACATGCGTTGGGTAACGCCAGCGTGCAAGAAGGTGCGGATGTACACACCGTGGTTTCATTTCGGCTTCTTCGCAGAGACGCTTGAAAGGAAAAAGATAGTTAACACTCATTACGAGAACAATTAGGCGGCCGCCCGGAGACGAAGGGCGGGCGGTGATCGTGGAGTGGTGAAGTGGTCTGAGAACAAATCAAAGACTGGGTTGGTCCCCAGAAACAGCCATAATGGAAGTAGTTGTTGCTTTTGTGCCCTAGTGGCAAGAGAATAAAGCTGAATAAAGATAAATATGTTTAGGGGTGGAACTTGGAGGCGTCGTCGACGACACAAAACAGACAAGCGCCCAAGACACAAGATTTTGCCAAATCCAAGTTCGGAGTTGTGGTGTTAAAAAAGAAAAAACATTTGAGCAAAAAATCATAGGAAGCTCAGTGGTTGGGCACATAATGGGGAGGCGACGGATGCGCGGGAGGAGCCGCTTGTTTCTGTTGCCTTGAGCTGTGATGTGTTTCGAGTCATCGCTTAATGAGATTGATCGGCCCACACCAACTCCCAAAATGAGAATCGAATTAGCGTTGATTTCTGCTGGCTGAAATCGGAAAAAATGCAAAAAGCATAAGTTCTGAGACCACTCAAAAGCGAAACATGTTGCTCGGTTGTGAAGGAGGCTGTAAAACAAACTTCACTCGCCATGTCCGGATATGAATGAGTTAAGGGCCCCTAATCAAATTGGAACTCGAATTGGAAGCGGCGGACCACCCGTCTAGCCGCCAAATGTGCAATCAGTTCTTGGTCAGGTAGTCATAACCGAAAGCGAAAGCGGTTATGACATGGTTCCCAGTAAAACCCACACCCACAACCGTTAGGAGGAGCGCGCGGAACCTTTTTCCCAAAACATCCGACTTCCCCCTCAACCCTCATTCTCTCACCATCCATCATGAGAATATCTTTTGAGCTGGACATGACAAGCAACATCATAACAGAGGCCGTGTCCGAGATTCTGAAAGGGAGCATTCCGCGACGGCAGATCGGTGCCGTCTCGGATACTTACGAAACTGTGCCACGAACTTTCGAATCCATAGTTGCCGGTTGTGGATTTTTCAGCGAACCGCCCTAGCGGTGCTACGCAAACAACTCGGATTCTCTCTTGGATCAATTGAGTTACTTGCAGTGTGCGCCGTGTATTCTTAGATCCTAATTCCATTTGAAGAATACGAAAAAAGCGCGGCTCAGAGGAGATAAAAATTGGATCAAATGATACAGCTTAGTCATAGTGATATATGTTATAGTCTATTGTTATTAGGTTTCAAGAAATAAGACACACAGAAAATGTTGCAAGTGGAAAAGTGCAATTTCGGGAAATTCAGCTTCCGCCTCCTGAAACATGGATCCTCATTAGAGCGGGCTGGTTTAAACTTTAAACCTGGTTTAAACGGCCGCCGAATCGTCATTAGGAGCACAGCAGGAAATGTGTAAAGGGGGATAAATGAAAAGTCAATCAGCGAGGCGTCAAGGAACGGGCGACATTCATTTTCACGGCATATACATATTCAACGGCGGCTCTCACTTATCCTTCAAGCGGTGAGTGCGGTATCCGACCGAGATCTCTTTTTATCACACCTCGGTCCATCTTTCATCCGTAAAAATTTTATCAAACTCATGAGCGTGAGGTGATCAATAATCATTTCAACGATCACCCGCTCGTCCTCCCGGGACAGATGAGTGAGTGCTAATGAGGCCGCGGCGCTAAATGGACGACGCTTTTTCGAGCGACAGTCAGCTGTAAGATTCCACAACTAAATGTTGATAGAAGCGGTTGCAGGAGAACCGCCATGTGGCCGCAGTTCCGGCTTTCCAAAGGTACCCATGTGCTGAAAATACTCGTGACTCAAAGAAGTTCAGGCCAAAGCAAGGCGCTCGAGATGGTTTCGCGCTGGTTGCTCGGTCCGGGCCATTAGGAGCATCTCTCGCCGGCTAAAACAAATGCATCATCATATGCCATTGATTCTTCTGCATATAATATCCATTAGGTCCTCTAAATCTGGCCAAAACGATCGCCCGCTCCCAATAGGTCTTTCCAGGGCCACATTTCATTTGATTACGACCGGTCTCGATTCATTTATATCTTTTAGGTGATGTTATAAATACGCTACTTCTCTAGTAATAAGGCCGACGAAAAGACTATCATAAAAATCGCGAAAATATTAATATGTAGGTCTTCCGGCGGCCAAAAGCGCTGAGACGCCCGAGACCAGCAAAGTCTGTCGCAGGGCCGCCGGTCAATGTGCCCAAAAAGCTAATCCGGATGTCCGTCGTGAGAAATTCGCTAAGACAAAACACCTTAAATCTGATCAGAGCGAGCTTTGCGGGCAGGGTATTAACTTTCGTTCGTGTTCGGGCCGGAATGTCGAAGAATCACACGAAGACAAGCTGACACAACGGGCGAAAACACGAAGTTTGACAGCTTACAACATAAACATTGTGCCCATCAACACTCAGATTATTGTCGTTGACTCAGCCGTTCATCAAAAGCCAATGGCTCTCATAAGTCAGCACCGAAGTGAGCGGAAACAACCGAGGCGCTGCCGATTCTAATGTGTTAATACGGTAGTTTAACTACGAAGAGCTGGAGACCACAAACGGGAGCACCCGGGGAGGAAGAGAAAACACATGAAGCGCCTATAATATCTTAAAACACATCTCTGTTTTGATGGTTTTTGCTGTTGCGTCGCCGACTGCGCATTTTTTACAATTAATTCATTGGCCAAGATGGGATGGTTGTCTGGAATGTGCTAAAACACACAAATGTTTATGTTCAGAGGAGAAGAACAACGGAGAGCGGATGAAATTCGAAAGCAAAAAACAACGGAGAATTCAAAATAAAACCGAAAAAAAACGTATAACTGCCAAGTTTAGGACTAAACAAATTATTTGCACGCGAGAAGCCCGACCGTTAGCGTAAACGGACGGACCAAAAGCACACGCTCCAGACTGCCAATCGCTGTCCGTGCTACGGCGATTTCCTGGACAGCGGCACATCTAATAATTACTTTTTGCTAATCGGCCAAAAGTTCCAAAAGTTCAAAACAAATTGGAGGAGGCAAACGATAAGCAGACACCTGAGGTATCATGTGGAGTACCTGAGCTTGGGCCCGAGATACAAACAGTGATTTGTCTTCCTTATCGCC
Source organism: Steinernema carpocapsae (assembly GCA_000757645.3). Lineage (NCBI taxonomy): Eukaryota > Metazoa > Nematoda > Chromadorea > Rhabditida > Steinernematidae > Steinernema > Steinernema carpocapsae. The sequence goes on from CM016762.1 coordinate 14,162,121, forward strand.
ACTACAAATCGATCACAGTTTCTCAGATCCTCAATGAATGTGTTGCCTCCCCACCTTGGCCTCAACCATTAGCGACGGGTGGAAGAGATATGTTTATGAGATTACCTGGACCACAAACGAAAAAGTAAAATTTTTGAAAAGGTCTCCAACATCGACTCGGATACCGTACGCTCTTATTGCTTCGCTATCCTGTCTGGTGTGAGCGCTTTTCCGGTTTCCTTTTCGTGAATTCTCATAATTCGATTATTTTGCAAAGATGACGTTTCTGGCTCCGAAATAACAAATGCAAATTTGAAAAATATATAAAAACAACATTTCCGGTGATGTGGCCGTTTGGCCGAATTTAAATTGGCTTCCGCGCACTCTACTCATGGCCTGGGCTGAGCATTTAACCCTTGCGTATGCGAGAAAGAGGTACTAAAACTGTTTTCAAAGAGTGAATTTGGGATTGGCAAATTGGCAAAACTTTTGTGCAAAAAACAAATATTTCAAGGACTGAAATGAACATGCTGTCTCGGAAGCTTGTCGGGGATAAATCAAGGATAACAAATTGTTGCGTCTCTGGTAAAACTAATCTGGGTCAACGGGAAGTTTGACGTAATTCAGGTATCTTGGCTAGCCCATTTAATGTCCTTTAAATTGGGTACTAAGGCCGTTTGCTGGCCGCCGAACACTGCCTATGACTAATCCCAGAATTAGTCCATCGGCCAGGTCGTAAAGTTAACTGGCTGTCCAAAAGAAATACATTCAACGCGTAGGCGCATGGAAGGTGTGCTCTAATTTCCCCGGTCCACCTTCTCCGTTCTTCACTCTGACCAGCCGCAGTCCCAAAGACTCATTTGCCCATCTAACTCATACGTTTTTTTGCACCGAAGTCAAGTGCTAGTGCCAATATAGTGTGTCGGAACATCGTAGTGGGTGATTATAAGATTCGGGGAGTCGCGTGACATCGCGTGTAAACTGATCCGCCGTTGCCGAGACCCAGATAAAAATTCAAGGACCTTACAACAAGCAAGCGCGTTGCCCAGGTGAGCGTCAGTTGCACAGAATTTCACAGACGCTGCGAACGCCATTTTATGAAGGCGATTATGTTGCGAGATCGCCGCGGACGCCGCTTCAGATCCCTTTGGCCATAAAGCAATGTGCGTGTGATCATCGCGATTCGGTTTTTTCTTGCTCTATTTTAAAAAACCCTCAACGACCTCGGCGTCCTGCTCGCTCTTTCATACCGTATAAAATCCCGTTTCAGAAGCACTTGGGCCAGTCTGCTCCGCGAGTCGCAACATGGGCCTTGTCCCACTTCTCTTTGTTTTCCTCCTCGGTGAGTAGTTGTTCGTCGAGTATTGTGTGACAAATTCGTTAAATTTAGGATCGTCCACAGCTAATGAAATTTCCAGATGCTGCTCGGCTGGTGCGAGGCATTTTAGAGAGCAGGAAAATTGTGTGAACCCATCGACGGTCGGATTCGGAAATTCGGTGCTGTGTAGCCGCGCCAACTCGGTCTGCTGCCTTCGCGCACTTTTGGATCAGAGCTGCGAAAGGGGACGGAAACTGGCCCAGAACAACGGGATCTGCCCCGCGCTGATAAACCGAATCGGCGGAGGCTTCGAAAAGGTAGAGAGTGAGCGGTGCGAAAACAGGCTGATTTATGAGGGTTGCAGGAATGCTGCGACTGCTGCATGATGGCCAAGGACCTGAGGGCGAAGGACGAACCGTGCGTCGCCTCCCGACAGCTCAGCGCTCCATGTCTCCAGACCTTCAACGCATGCTGCAACCGGACCCGGAGTGTCTTCGAATCGCCCCGACGTCACGTCCGCGACCGTTGCGCGAATTCGCTGTGCTCGCACCTGTGCAACGATCGTGGGGACAAGGAGGTGGAATGCTCGTGCCGGATGGGCTTCACTCTCGCCCCCAATGGCTTCACTTGCATCGGTAGGTTTTTGTGCCAGCACAAAAAGGTTCAAAATCGAATTGAGCGACGTTGTTGGAAACCGTTTAAAAAAACGTTGCACTTTCGCCGGAAAATGGGATGCTCTAAGTTGGAAATTAGGTCCGCTTCCGGAATTGGGAAAAGCGTATTTTTATATTACCCACTTAGAAGTTGCGAAAGGGGAAGTCTCAGTTCGGTTTGAGTCACTCTCGGGAGCTGGATCGAAGCTCGTTTTCAATTTCGTTAATCCATCTTTTTGACTTTCTCTTATGTGCTCTATATTTAAAACTTAACAACTTTACAAATGTTTTCGGGCTCGGAACCAGACTAAACAAAATGAAGTAATCGATCTCTTCTGGGTTGAGGAACTAAGACTTATGGGAGTCTGACACGCCACGACGTTTGCCACTTACAGGAAACAAAGGGCTTTGAGTCACACTAGAACTAAGTCTCTTCCAAATTGCAACTTCATAAGAGCTCTTTCAGCCGTCGAAGAGTGCAACTTTCTCAACGAGCGAGCATACTGTAGCAAACACCGTGACCGCTGCATCGTTAAGCGGGGAATGTATCGCTGCGACCCGAAAGCAGACGAAAACCTGCGTTTCATGTCTGCCGCTCCTACCGCCGAATTCCGACCAATTCAAAACGCAACTTTCTCCAACGACATTGGCCAATTAATCCAGAGGAAGAAACCTCAGCGGATCCGTCCTCAAAATGTGTCACAGTGCGCTCCCGGATTTCGAGATAGCGACGGAAAGGGGGTCTGCAAAGGTGAGTGCGTCAGAACAATTTCCTAGAAATTCAGGCTATTTAAGCATGCCGATTCCCTCCGAAAGTATCGTTTGTTTTAAATGGTGTCAAGTTGCAAGTTGCTTACAGACATCGACGAGTGCGCCGCGGGGATGCATCGGTGCACGCCGCTGCAAACCTGCCAAAACACCGACGGAAACTACAAGTGCGTGGAAAAGCGGTGTTCGTGGAACGAGATCCAGAACCCCCGGACCGGCGAGTGCATCCCCGTGGAATGTCCGGAGGGCTATCTGCCGAACAGCGGCAGCTGTGTGGACATTAACGAGTGCAACGCCCCGGGAAGGTGCGGGCCGAGGAAAGTTTGCATAAACACTCAAGGATCCTACCGATGCGTCGACGAGGAAGACCGATGTCCCTCGGGTTTCCGGGTCGCTCGGCCGAGCGGACTCTGTGACGGTGAGTTCGGGGAAGTGGCACACGCACTTCCTCTTCCTCTAACAATAGAACTGCTAAAAGCAACAATTTATGAATCACGTTAGAATACATATGTTCCCTGGGAGTCCGTCTTTAGCCCATCAATCACGGGGAATAAAAACTTTGGACAAAAAAAACACAAAAGACGTGTCAGATCTCGTTTCTTTTAAAAGAAGAGGCCCTGGCAGGAAGATGATGTTTTCACGTCTGGAAGAAAAGTTCAGAAAACATAATGTTTATCGACAAATCATTCTTGAGTGTTTTTCTAACAGAGCTGTAACAACAGCCGTAGGCTACGGTGATAATTCATATTCCGCCAGCAACGACATTTAGAAACATTGTCCTTCGGCGGCGGATAAAGACAACAGGCCGGCAGCAATAACCAACGATTAGCTTAAAAACACCAAAGGGACACCGAGGACAAATGATTTCTCCAGAGCTTCTTCCCCTTTTACATCCTTCAAATCTCTTGGTCTTCTAACACGAAACAGCTAGCCCAACACATTACCATGGAGCTACAAATTGCTTTTGGATCGACCGGGGATTTATGAAATTGAAAATGAGATTTCGAAAAACGTGAATTTGAAAATCATTTTGTTGATTCCGAAAAGATTATTTACGCACAAATGAAATTCTGCCGTTTTCAAATTTGTAGTTTTGACGGTTTAGACATCGACGAATGCATCGAGGGCTCCCACACCTGCGGCGCCAACGGACAGTGCATCAACGTCCAAGGATCGTTCACGTGCAAGTGTCCTCAGGGCTTTCAGTTCAACGAGACGGTGGGAATTAACTGGTTAGCGCGGAAGTAATTTTCGCCTTTTGATTGCAGACCAGACAATGTGATGACATTAACGAGTGCGAAACGTTCGCTGGCCACATGTGTTCCCCACACGCCAACTGCGAGAACACCGTCGGGTCATTCAAGTGCCACTGTAAATCAGGCTTCCTCTTGGCCGATGACGGGCGAACTTGCAACGGTCGGTGTTCTCTTCAATGTTGCCTTCACGAGCGCGAGAATATTTAGACGTTGACGAATGTGCCACTGGAAGCCACAAATGTCACCAAAAGTGCACCAACACACCTGGAAGCTACGAATGTGACTGCGAACCCGGATACAGGCTCGACAGCGGGGACAAGCGCACTTGTCAGGACATCGACGAATGCCAAGGTGAGAAGCGCTTGAGGGGTCGTCACAATTTTAGAAACGGGTTGTTCCAGGCCACAACGTCTGTCTGGGCGGCTGTACCAACACTCCCGGCTCCTTCCAGTGCACTTGTCCGCGGGGGTATCGCCTCGACACGGACGGATTCCGATGCAAAGGTCGGTCGACTCTTCGTGGGGTCTAGCTAACCTACGGTTCAGACATCAACGAATGCGGCAAGAACACCTGCGAAGACCACGAAGCCTTGTGTATCAACACCATTGGGAGCTTCAAATGCCGCCACTTGGATTGTCCCCAGGACTTTGTCTACGACAGCTACTACAAAAAGTGGGTGAGGAGTCTAGACACCATTATCTGGTCCCTTTCAGCAACGTGGAAGACGGATACTCGTGCCTGAAGAAGTGCAGCGTCAGCGACGAGAACTGCATGAGCAACATTACCAGGGAGATCCTCTACCAGTTCCGTTCGATCGCCTCGATGCCCGTAGTCAACAAACCGGTCGAAGTGTCTCGGATCCACACGCAGATGCACATGCCGTTCTCGGTGGACTATGAAATCGAAAACGACTCGAAGCAGTATTTCGTGGTGGAGCAGCGCGATCACATCGGTGGGCAACGCATTTGCGAAAGTCAAACAGCCATGTTTCTTGTTTAGGAATTTTGAACCTTATCCGACCCATCGAGGGCCCTCTCGAGATCACGATTAAACTTAACATCCGCACGAAATCGCGAACGAACGTTCTTATCGCGCACAACGTAGCTTACATCCAGATAGCCGTAGCTCCGTACACCTTCTAGCCTGAGTAGAGTAATCTAAATGTAAATACTAGCTTTCTGCGCCTTAAAGTGTGGTGAAGATGCCTTTAAGTGAATCGTATTTGTCCTTTAAAGAAATACTTGAATAAAATTAGCAATCAAAACACTTTAAAATATTCAGCAAATACTAAAAAAAGTTTTCGGTGAATGAATAAACAGGAAACGAAATAAGCCACTGATTGCGCTTTTCGACACTAACGAGCATATTGGAACTGCTTCTGTTAGCGCTCTCTGGAGTAGACCAAATCTAAACTTAAAGGTCGTACAGAGATAGAAGATTAGGCGAACGCGGATAAGTATAACGGAGCGCTAAGGTGAGCCATAAGATGCGTGAAATGAAGAGGACATCAAAATTAAGCGATATGATCAACCATTTGACTTGCATGAAAATGCTTTGTGCATTAAAAGCGTACGTTTCTCCGACAGCAGCGTCAAAAAGAGACAAGTAACAGATTGGGACTCTCGGCAATTAATGAGCACAGCTGAACTGCCCCGACTTTGAGTGCACTCGACAGGGGTGCAGGAAGGAATTTACTTAAGAGACGTGGCTAATCCGTTCTGAGATCGCCCTCTCACAAAGGACTTTCCACGTGATGCGTGAACAGATGCACAACGATAAGCTTATCCAGACGAGCAACGCGAATACTTTTAGGTCCGCTCTTCCGTTCATCGCTCATCAAGTAGCCCCATGGCAGTCAGTTCCGCCAACAAGCTCATTCGAAAAGTTGAATTGAATATTAGTTAATGCGCTCCACAGCAAAAATAATCGGTGCAAAGTTCAAAAGGCACTCTGGTTGCTGAATTGAGCTTTTTGCAGAACGCGCTTGTAGACGAAATAATTTTCGAAAACATCATTATTGCCAGAACACGACACGACAGCAAAGCTTCAATAATTCATTAAAGTGGTTTCTTCACAGCCTCTGAGGTGTTTGGGGAACAATACGCCAATTCCGGTCATTTTTAAGCATACCACACTTCTTGATTCGCGCTCAATTTCAGCCAAAACTTCCCAGGGAAAACAAACAAATTCATAAAAGATACAATTAGTCAGGGGGGGGGGGGGAGGTTTGAAACGTTCCGGTCGAATGTCTGCCGTTGTAATCTCTGAAACAAGAAAGGAGCATACAAACATTTCAGAAAGTCACGCCCAGTGCTCGGTTAGTGACGATCGGTTTTATATCGTTGGGGTCATCAAGTTTTCCTACAGTTTTTGTCTCCCTTTTGAAACCAAAGGAGAAATGGTAAAACTAGGGATTACAGGAAAAAAGCTGTTGTCGCCAAGCGGAAAGGGAGAAATTCGTCGAAGCCACGGAGGCATCGATAAGAACGATTAGCACCGCCGATTTTGTCAATCTCGGTGTCGAAAGCACGTTCCAAAAACAAACAAAAGGCATAGGCTCGTAATGCCTTTTCGCAATTAGGCAGGCGGCCGAGGACACACCGAGGAAAGACGGCGGTCGCGTCGAAGCCGACTGACTCCCTTCAGAACCAGACCGACTCAGCAAGTCGAGAAACACCGTGGTCTCACCACGATTAGCGTGCGTCTGACTGCGGTCGGTACGGTTTCCGATGTCGCTGTTGGCTGGCGTCTTGCTTTCAGTTTTCGGTCGTTTTCGATCGGAAGCGCCCCGGAATGCCGTCGGCAACTTGGATTCCTTCGTGCGAGCGATATATTCCGCGTGTCGTTTCCGGTTGATCGGCTCAAGGCGTGGATTCGGATTGTGTTGGGCTCGATGAGGCTTCGTGCGAGCGATATATTCCGCGTGTCGTTTCTGGTTGATCGGCTCAAGGCGTGGATTCGGATTGCGTTGGGCTCGATGAGGCCTTGACCGCAAGCACGCACGAAGTGTTTTTTGTCTAGTTTCCCAATCTACTGATTTTCAAACCCTTGATGCAAAGCGATGCGAACGCGAGCGATCACGAGCGATGGCGAGCGATCGCTAGCGATCGGGAGCAAATACCGAACGTATGAACTTTCTAAAATCGCGTCATTCGTTTTGACGACGCCTATAGTTTCCCAATATACTGATTTTTCATGCTTGCAAAGCTTTACGTTCTCTTTATTCAGCGATATTAGATGCCTTGTAAATTCCGGCTTGATCTTACCCTACCTTAAGATTATCTTTAGGTTAAGATTATCAACCTTTAGTTTAGATTATCAATCATTTTGATTGTGGACCGCGCAATATTATGTGCCTTATTTTCGTTCTGACAGCTGTGAACTTTCAGGAAGGATGTCGGTATTGGCTGCCAGATTGTTGCGGAATGCAGTGGCTGTGCCGAAGTCTGCCACTATCGTCCCGGCTTGCTCCATGTACAAAAATCCTTATTTGGATCGCTTCCATAACAAGAATAAGGTTTCTCCTGATTTTTACAAGAAGGTTCGTTGTGATCATGGATTGAAATTCGGATTTAATGAATTTCTTTTCAGACGACTGGTCTTACGGGGCTCTTTGTCAACGAAAACCCGCACCGTGCCCTCACTGTCGTCTACGGACGTATACTTCGTGCCCTCGAACAAGTTCCTTCCAACGCTGCTTATCGCAGATATACCGAGCAGATCGTCAAGCGCCGTCTTGCTCTTGTGCAAGAGGTGAGTACGATTCGTAGGACGCTTTTTACTTATGAGCAGATCATTTAGGAAAACGATATTGTTAAGCTGGAAGAGAAGATCGGAATGGGTCAAATTGAAGAAGTCATCGAACAGGTAATTATTGTGGTATAAACGTATCTCAAGTTTTGCTGCAGGCTGAGTACGAGTTGAAGTGCGTACGTGCTGTCATCGAGTCGAAGGCGTGGGAGCCTCTCGTTGAGAAATCGCCTGAAGGACAATGGCGATGGCCCGTTGTTTAGGTTACAGTGCCCGACTGACGTTAGACTTAGATGCGTGCAGAATACTACCGCTTTCTGTCCCTAACAAGCTAAAAATAAATTTGGTTTATCTTTGTGTGCCATTCGCATCCTCATTCATTGTCATAATTTATTTAGCAATCTTTTTAGTCCTCTTCATTCGGTGTTTATTAATTGGAGACAGCATATTCACCTTTATCGTGATGATTATTGTTCTCATCGATAACCCCGCCCAACATTTTCCCGGATTGGCATTTTGCACAGCGGGTGGTACTGGGCTGTCAGCAACAACTGTAGGTCGGTTTTGAAGATGACGTTTGCAACTTTCCGCAGCTCAATTGATGTCCTTAGAGGACGTGATGTCTCCGCGCTTCCTTGTGGTCAATGTCAGTCTTAGTAGTCTTTAATTAAACAGCTCATTAATCTTTTAAGCCTTGAGAAAGAGTGGGTAGGGCGACTTTGCTCATAGGTAATTTATAGCAACAAATATTGCAATGTGGATAGCGGAACGATGTCTTAGGAAGCAGAGTATAGTAGTTGTTGACAGTTGGTATCCCTTTGTGAAACGTGATGTGATACTTTTGAGAAATAGCCCCAAACAAGGGCGTGCTCTAATGTGCCTTTAAAAGTACGAGCTTCTATCCACGAGTCCTCTCTTGATGTCGATTCCCGTTTGCAGTTTTGTGAACCATTTGCAACTTTGTCGTTTGTTTACAGAGAAGATGACACGCTCCGTGCTCAGATTTTGGTTGGTTCTAAGCTTCTTCGCCCTAGCCTTTCTGCTCGTCACTGCAGAGAAGAGGTCGATTGCCTTAGGAAGACTCTCATTGCGACCTGGGAAGCGAGCTGACTACTCCTGTAAGTGATAGATGAGGTCCACTGTACACTGCACTTCTTATTTGGAGAGGTCTACCTTTGGCGAAACTTTAGCGAAAAGGTTCATCTCACGCACTTGGGCTGAAGATGCAGTGCATCCGAGATGCAAGCGTTCTTCTGCGACATTTTATTCCTTCTCTCACTTTCCTGTCATTTTAGCAACTGCTCAAGATATCAGCGATGTGCTCCAGTTCATCCGCGTCCCCAGCGTAGCTCCCTTTTGCTCTGGCGCCCTGGTCGAAGCTGTGACCACGAATTTAGAAGCCGTGATACGTCTACTGGATAAGTACAGCACTTACCTGGAGAGATGCAATGAGTTGGGCTACGACATCCCTATCTAGAGAATCGCCAGTAGCGTGCACATTAGTATCGCTGAATATCTCCTTTTGTCAATCGTTACATCTTGTACCGTGATGTTATGCGTTTCACTCCATTATGCCGCTTGACTGACGTGTTTGGTGTACACTAATAGGAAAAGTTATGAATAAGTTGTAACTCGTGTGTCGGGCCTTTTTGGAAAGGTCGTTGTGAACTCATCCTCTCTATGCCTCCTCTCACCCACTTCTCAAATTTTGTTTTAATAGACAAATATAGCGAAAGTATGAGCAAGCGGTGATGGCGGCCGTTCGTGTGATGTGAAATTCTTTAAATTATAGATGAACCCCACGTCGTTACAATTGTGGTAAAGACAGTGGCGGAGGGTAAAAAGACAGTTATAATAAGATACTCAGCCTCACATCACTCCGACATCTGGTCATCGAGTGGATGGCCGAAAAAGGGTCTATGAGACGTGGAATGATTCAGGTGGGCAGAATATAGCAACATTTTCCCGGTGCTCTGCGATTGACCGGTTCCGGTCGAAATATTATAACTCGATTTTGATGTAGAGGAAGCAGAAAGTGAGGAACAATTTTAGTAGATTGGAATTTCGATTCCGGTAAACTTTGTGCCCCATTGAATCATGGATAAGATTATGGATACATTTAGTTGTGTGTTCAATAGCTTTTGCGTTCGAGGTCTTACCTTCTTCGTTTTGGAAGACGAAGAAAAATACAATCTGCGTGTATTTTCGTCCTGCACCAGTTGAGGGACTAAGCTCTCTGTTTCGAAAAATTCTGAAAAATTCAACTGAGTTTAGTCCATTTTCAGATTTTATTCCTGAGCATTCAGATAGGCCATCTTGCCAGTGATTTGTTGGAACAGCACCCCACGCTCTGAAGAGCGAATAATAGATGAAAACTCTTTTTCGAGCTCGTTTATCTCAGTCATTCACAAATTGGTCATTTGGCGACAACAATCGTCCCAGCAGAGTCATAAATTAATGCTTTTTGCCGAAGGTAGCCGAGGAGCAGACGGTGGTGATGTCATTGACCAATTTGTCGCCCTTATCGCCATTAGAGAAAAAAAATGGAAAGATCATTTCCTCTTCCAACACAATTTCTCTTTCATCACCCAACAGTTTTGTTTTGCGGACAACCGCGAGATAAGAGGCGAAACGAACGGCGTCATTCACACAGTTCGCTTCGGCTGACTGGTCAATCCGTAGATGGGACGTTTAGCTCCGTTCTGTTCTCAATCGATTACGCGTTTATCACGTACTACTCCATACTCCAGATAAGGATGGACGTGCGCAAAGGCACCTTCGGCCTACGTGCGAGAGGCGCCCACTGCCGCCCGAACTCGAAAAAGATTTACTTACGGCGATCGTCTCCGCCCGCCTAAGGCGCTCAACTTCTATCAAAATGTTTCCCGATGGTTCCGGAAACGGTAACGTCGACCGGAAGAACGGAGAAATTAAAACGTTTTTTTGCTCCGTTCCACTTTTTCAGATTGCTAAAACAACATGTCTCACATCATCCTTTTCACTACGCCGTAAATCCGAATTGTTAACCAATAACAGGAGGAATTTGTTCAAGTAGGGTAATTTATTAATATCTGATGTCATCGTATATTGGAAAGACGGAAGGAAAAACGCAGCCTTGCGTTTATGTTGAAATTCAAAAAAATATAAGGAAGGAGAAAAGACAATTGTTTCGTGATTAAGTCACAAATTCAGCTTTGTGCATATTCAAGTTTGTCGAACGAAAAGTGCCATGGAATATAACGTTTTAAGTTTTTATACTCGTTTTGTTTTTATGAGGAAACGCAAACATCGAATAAGCAACGAATCTTCTTCAAATGCAAATCTATCCACGCATGGAATATTACACGTATGTCAGTCTGAGTTCTTGTGTGAATAGCATTCTGTTCTACTGGCGGTCGAGTCGGAGCAGCCTGTCTCGGACCTCGGTGATCTCGAGTTCCAGGTCTGCGGCCATCCCGCGCAGCTCTTCGTTCTTCTCGGCGAGCGAGCTCAACTCGTTTAACATTTGTGCTCGTCTGCAAAGAGATAGTTTTTGCAGGATTTCAAAACGATTTTAGCATTGGAAGGGTTTTTGCGTGTGCGAGAAAGCACGCCAAGGAACCATGTGATTGACATGCGACTGCAGCGGCATGACTGTGCAGGGAGGCGACTGAACGGATGCACTTTGAAAAATAATTTGTCACAACAATTGTACCCCGCGCAGCGCATGTGGTTCGAGGTACTCCACGCTGGAGTCTTCGATTGGAAGCCGTTGCCACTCGAAGGAGAGCAAGTGCAGACACACAACCAACGTTCAGGCCACGGATCTCGGTGAAAGGAATTCGTTTCGCGCTTTCAAAACGGCTGCTGAAATGACCAGTGCTCAAAGAATGTATTCTGAAATCCACTTCATTTGACTTTTGAAGAACGGCGACGAAAATATCTGGTTTGCATTTGCATAATTTTACCAGCTCAATTTTTTTTTTCTTACGCAATTCGAATAGCTTTAGTTTTTTGGATTCCGCTATAGTTTCACTCACTTGTCCTTCTGCCGGTTGCGGTATCTGGCCGCAGCGATCTTGTTCTGTTTTCTTTTCCTGTCCAAAACCGCCTTTTCTCGAGAAACGCCGTCGTTCAGCTGCGGCTTAAGCTTCTCTGCAGTTTTGAAGACGATATTGACAAGATCAGTAATTCCGATCGACCCGACCATCCCGTCAGCCCTGAAAGATGCCTGCACTCGTCTTATCCAGTGCTAACTTACTCATGAAAATTGCAAGTATTGCATTCATGGTTACTGTCGGCCGTGGTCTTGTGACCACATTTGGACACTGCTTTCGGCAGCCCCACGGCTATTTCGTCAACATTTGAAACCAACGAAATCATTTGTTGGGAAAGAAGAGTGGCCGGTGGAGGAGTGACTTGAGGGGAAAGGAGCGGGGGCGAAGACGCCGGAGCAGGTGGAGGCGGAGGTGGCGGAGCGACCGGCGCGGGGCCAACCGGGGGCATCGGAACCGACGCCAGGTCGAAGCCGAGGTAGTTGAAGGGCCCGGTGGGCGAGATCGACGCCCGCGGCACGACGTCCGGGTTGCAGCGTGTGTAGGCCACGTGCTGACTGCATGCTTCTAAACGAGCAAAAACAGTATTGCATCACTGACCAAGTGCAGCGACTATCAATAACACGGTGTTGCTTATCACTAGCATGAGTGAATGGCTGGAGCAGCGGGAATCAATCTCCCCATGATATGGTTGTTGAAGGGAACACAGAAGCAGCACGTACCGCTGAAAACGGAGGTAGGCGCGGAATTAGCAAATAGGTCGCATGCGGGGAGAAGCCCGAGGTAGCTGGAGTAGACCGAAGGATGGAAGGACGGGCTGGATGGGGAGCGATTCTTCAAGACGCTCAAGGAGCTCCAGTTGGTTTCGCCGAATTGGTCGAAGATCGAAGAGGTTGAGGGTTCGTGGAGGTGGCTGCCGTGCTGAGTCAAGTAGGATGCGCCTCCCGGCCTGAAAGGAGACTCTTGAACTAAAATCAGGAGACCCTCGACATACAGGTTATTTGGAGGAGAAGCGACGAGAAGAGAAGAGGTCAGCGGGGAAGGACCAGTCCACATCAGTCCACTTGAGTCCTGGAAAGGGAAGCCGATAAGTGATTAGCTAAAGGCGATCGCTTCGCTACGTGATGATCAGTACACAAGCCAGCCGCGACTGTAGACTATCGGCGGAGCCCGGCTGTCGTGGGAAGAGGGGGCAGGGAACGAGAGAAGCAACCGCGGGAATACACGCAAGGAGGGTGAGGGGCACGGAAGAAGCGTGTTGGATGCCGACGGGTAAAACGGCAGAGAAACACCTTATGGTCGCCTGCCCGCACGTCCGAACAAGCGACCGAGCATGCGGCACCGGCGTGATTGCCTTATCGCGCTGGAATCCACGGTAGCGCTGCACGGCAACGCTACTGTGGATTTCGTAAGACGTGCAAGGCCTGTCAAACTTCTCGCGCCTAGCCTTCAGTTGCGTAAGCCTGGTCATTCGGTTCATGATCAAATGTATTATTTATTATCATTCGAAGATTCGATAGAAAAACGCGGAAAGCCGTCACTGTAGATTTATATGATTCAGGGCGTGATTGTCGCCTCAAAAAGCCACGAAACGTCCATTTTCGGTGGCGTCTGTGAGTTCTAGGGCCTAATTGTATGTTTCGACACCAGATTCAGTGCCGGAAACAAGAAAATCCTCTGTAAGGCGCTCGCAAATGCCAAGTCGAGCTGTGAACATGTTGGGAAAAGTCGCTTCTCGCGTGTGTGGTCTTCGCGCGATATCGCTTGAATTATCAAGATCTACAGTTATGGCTTTCCGCGTTTTCCTATCCAATCTTCGAATAGAGAATACGTACGCACAATGCTCTTTTGCTGCTGTTCACGACGCAGAAAGTGCACTGAAAGATCGCCTCGCGGCTGAAGAATAAATAAAGTCTGATCATCATCTTCGCCAGGCTCTCGGCTGGCTCTGTTGTAACATCACAATACAAGAAGTGATTATCGAATGAGCGGAAAAACTGTCTTCTGAACGGCGAGTACGAAAAGAAGATAAGACCAGAACCGCAGATACCGCGTCGCGCAGGTGCGTTCGCAGAAGAGCCAGCCGGCGCTTCCGTTCCCTGAAAACTCCTATTGGCAGGAGCGGAGACGGATGTATCAAAACAACGTGGAGCCCGCGTTGAAAATATCACATATGTTACTGTGTAAACACTTCGTGAGATTGTTGTTGTCGAAGGGAAAGGAACCTACCCGAAACGACGCTCGACGATTCGTAGTCGCAAACAGTGCAGGTGCAACTTCACTTGTCAAATCAAGCCAAAAATACAAAGTGAGCACAGCTTTCGGCCTTTATCGCCTTTCAACTTTTCTGTTAAAAAACTCTAAAATGCATAGAAACAAACTGGCAACCTTTTAGGAATGTTTCGGAATTAGTAAAGCCGAATTGGTGATCTGTGAAGCCACACACATATATAAATTTGCAGGTGGGGGAGTCCACTCGCTTTACAGCAACTTACTTTACGAGTTTGGAACCAAATGTTGAGACGGAGTTTAAAACGCCGAGCGACAATTGCGAAGCGGCGATCTTTGATCACCTACGTCTTCGTGAATCACGGTGGCCGATCGACGGCCCACCGTACAAATCGTCAGCTGCAAAAATAAGACTGTTTGGCGGAGAGAACACTAAAAGCAAATAGAAGCCGACAGGACGTTGGTTCGCTTATGCAGAACGGTCCTGGTGGTCAACGTTACAGGAAGGTGGCAAAATTAAGTCATACGAGCAGCTTGCGGCTATTTGAAAGATTTACAAAACACGGTTTAGCACAAGTAAAACGGCTAGCCATTTCGTAATCTTAAAAATTCTTTGTTAAACGTGTAGCACACATGTTTGAAAAGCTCAAATCTCAAATTCGAAAATTAGTCCTTTTTGCAAACTGTCGTCATTCTCGCTGACATTCCACAAAAACAAACTTTGCACCCAGCCTAACTTATCAAAGTTTTCAGTTTTGCTCACAAAACTCAGCACCTCCGACCCTCCATTTTCACGTGCTATTTTGTAGTCGCCACATGGTCTTATCATCTGATCAGCTTGGGTAAAACAAAGCATCACCATCTTCCACAATTGATAGGGTACCGCCGCCGTGCAGGCCTGACCCGGCCGTGACTCACGCATTCTCGTCCTTTCCATAACCGCGGACAGACGAAAGCCGCGTGCAAATTTAGACGTTAAACGGGGAACCAAGAACGGTTGGAGATCAAATTCCGCTTGCACCCATGTGATTTTTACACCCGCCGTTACGAAATATTTCTCAAAAATTGAAATATTGTAAACACAAACACGAGTTTGGGGGGTATTGCGTCACTCTGACACTGCGAGGATAAGAACGAAGAGGTCTGAAGTGAGAACTAGATTCGAAACAAGGAGAGATCACAAGTGATCAAGAGGTGTGTCAGGATTACGTTTTGGGCAATCAAAACAAAGAAGCAAGCAATTCGATTGTTACGGCTCGCGCAAACAAAAAACGGACATATTTGTAATGTTTAATTGTTACAGTCGCAAATACGGTCAGTCGTTACAACGATGATCGGTCGTCACTTTAGCTGTGATCGCACTATCGATGTCTAAAAAGTCAAAGCGTTGCTTTCATGACTTTTTGGATAAATCGGCGCAACTACTTTCTCTTGACCGTTTATATGCACTAAATTATGATTTTTTTAGCAAGAAACTCAATATTTCCGTTAAGCTGGTAGTTGTAGTTCCTTTCCAAAAGTTTTTTCTTGTTTCGTTAGTTCGTTGTGTAAGCGCGGTGAAGAGTGAATTAAAATTTTTCTGAACTGCGGCCAGAAAATCCATAAAGATGTCACGTATTGTGATAATGAGCACGGGCTCGTTGAGATTTACGAAGACAGATAGGGGGTGACTGAGTTTAAATTTAATTTCTGCTTTTAATGAGCAGCTTTATCGAATTGAAACTAAGGACCGCCAAGTGCTTTAGTTTTTACACCTGCAATTTTCCTTTCAAAATCTTTTCCCCTGTTTGTACCATTTTCCTGAATTCCTATTGGTACATTAACGCTCTCGCGCTCTCTACGCAAGCTTAAAATTTTCAGGTGACAATTGCTTGTTGCTCGGACGCACAATTCATTGTGTGACAGAACTCATGTTAACGGGTACACAAAAATCTGCTCGTAGTCTCGGCATAGTCAACTAAACCAACCTAATATTTATCGTTGGTGTAGTGGTTAGTCTCGCGGGCTACCCCGCCGAGGGTCACGGGTTCAATTTCCAGTGGCGTGCTTTGTTTTCTGTACTGTTTCCATTCGCTCGCAAATTTCGGTGTACGGAAAACAAACAGACACACAGCTCATCGTTATTAGAAGGAATATCAACACGTCAACTTTATCGCGCTTCTTCCCTATTTAAAAGTTTGGATTTGTCATAAAATAGACAACTTTTGCAAGCCCCAAATGTGGAAAAGGTGTTTTGGGAACCTTTGCTGTTTAGCAAAATAAGTGCTAGTGCCACGAAGCACATTTATGAACTTTAAGAGTTTGTTCTTTTGGAAATTTTTATTTATGACCTTCTGCAAGAGTACATGCGTCAATCGAAAAATCGTTTACGCATTCCTATTAGTACTTTTCGGACTGACATTCACGTTCACGTTCTCAGCATGAAGTTTTTAGGTTATTCTCTTTTGATTTGAGGTTCAATTCCGGGGGCGCTCATACATTTATTTTTGGTCGCATCGATTCTCGTGATCTATGATAGCTACGGAGCTCGTTCTTCTATTTCGAATTTTTCGTTTTCTTCTAGCTTCCTTGAGAGTCCCCGCTTGGTACCTTTGCGGCACTTTGACCGGCTATTCCGAAGTGCCTCGATCCAGCGATCGGAAGTTGTTTTGAGTTCCTTCAAGTATTTCGAAGGACGAATCTTCACAAATATTCCCATTTTGGCAAAGAAGTTCTCGGACGTGGACATTGGCGAACTGAAGACTTGGCAGAGTATCCGATCCTCCGACAGCTTCTGCTTGAACTGCTTGTCACCAGTTCGCGTGGTTTGGCTCCGAACAACTTTGGAGATCAGTTTGGATCACTCGCAAACGTGAAGAGCGAAACTTCGGGACTGCTTACAGATTCGTGAAAAGTGAGTGTGAATTACCATTTTAAGTCTACTTTTAGAATGTATTACACATTTTAACTTTAGACACGAACGAAGTGGCCAGCAGCAAATGTTCCGACTTTTCAAACAATTTTGAAAAGGAGATCCATTTGACAGCGTTCTCGAGTCAATCGGTGTTTCCCGGGCAAAGTGATGTTTCATGAGATACAATTTAAAAGTGGTGGTGGGGATTCGTTTCTTATTGACAATAAAACTTTCCTTTCATTCAAATGTTTGAATCCGTTTTGATCAGCGCTTCCATTTTTTATTTACTGCTTTCACAAGCATCGCTTTTCAGAGAAAAATTTAAAATGAGGAGGGGTGACATTCATACATATTCGTCTAATATTTCTTGATTTTTATGTTGCAACCTCAAAAGCTTACAACCTTCTTATGAATTTTTATGGATTGAGTGGGCTTGAAGACAACGAAATCAACAAGAAACTCACAAAATTTACCGAATCGTCGCTCTTGAGTGCTTGAAACGAAAAGCCTGACTCGACCAAAATGCCCGCAAGCGTATAGCTTATTCCGCAATACTGTTGCGATTCAGACAAGCAAAATCGTCCGTTTTGGAGATTCCAGAACCATTTCGGTTTCCGAGCTTCGATTTTGTGGGAGAGAGAATGCCGCCGTTTTGCTCTATGTGAATGTTTTTGCGTCTGCCGTTCGCTTTTGTGAGTCAGCGCTGAGTAGCCTCCGACCTCCTGGGAGCGCGGTGAGCCAGCTTGAGAGTGGAAGTCCCGACGCTCGGTTTCCGTGGGCCCGCTGCAGCGTTTGATTCAGAAGTGTTCTTCCCGCGGTCGTAAACTAAACATGATAAAAAGATGAGAAATAGTCCATGTCGGCATTGTCTCGTCGGATTCCAGCGGCGTCCGACAGTCCGTCTTGTCCTCCGCGGCTCTTGCACAAGGGCGGGCGCTGCATGAAACGTGGCGCGCATTCGTCACTTAGCGCTGATTTGTCTTCGCGAGTATAGTGCAAAACGTTTTGCTCCGTTTTCACTTTCCGCCAAAACCAACCGCCGTTTTGCTTCGGCCACCGCCGTGACGAGCGTGTCTTTTCCCCGCGTGTTTCTGGGGTTTCGTTCTTGGTATTAACGAAGTGGCTCATTTCCAGATACAATGTCGTCCAACTCGACCCACGAGTCCGACCTTATCGGAATGTCGCTGGAGGTGATGAAGAAGGCTTATTGCCCCTACAGCAACTTCCCCGTTGGAGCCGTGCTCGTCACCAAGGACGGAAAGGTTTTCACCGGCGGTATGTTTACGATTCTGTTGGGAAACTGTTTTGGAAGTTCAACTGATTTTGTGCCACACGCAACGGAAATATCTGTTCCACGTTATCTTGTCGTAAACTTTTTTCATAGACTAAGCGTTCTCTCCTGTTCATAATGCAATTTCCGAATTTTCGCTTACAATATGTTACCTCCCGCGAGCTCAAAAGACATTCAAGCGACGATCGTTTATTGATCAATCGATGCTGTCGCCTGTCACATGACATTCATTAGACGCGGATACTTCCACAAATACTTAGTCTAACTCCCAAATTTATAAATCATCGTCTCTCCGATAATTCATCGCCTGTTTTTTTTTTGTGTTTCACGGGCACAACACATACTACAATCAAGTCTTTCAGTGAATGTCGAGAACGCGTCGTACGGCGGAACGATCTGCGCGGAGCGCTCGGCCGTGGTCAGCGCCGTCTCCAGTGGGCATCGCGACTTTGCGAAGATCGTAATCAGCACCGAGCTTGAGGACCCCGCAAGCCCATGCGGCCTTTGTCGCCAATTCTTAGTCGAGTTTGGAAACTACGAAGTAAAAACATTTTTCAGTGATCACATTTTTTAAAATCTTGACGAGTAGCGATTTCCGAAGATCTAATTCCATTGAGTTGATGGGAAAGTGAACGCACATGCTAATTTCGGATGTGTCACTTTCAAGCTACAGAAAAATAAAATATTACTTCAAATAATGATTACTTACTTTGCAGGTGATCCTCGTCTCCAGCACTTCGAAGAACATTGTGAAAACGACGGTTCGCGATCTCCTTCCGGGAGCCTTCACTCCCAAGTCCCTCGACGAGCACAGCGCTCAGTCGGCGTGAACTGTCGAGTAACGCCGGATCTTTGTTGCGACAAATAAATATGATTAAGTTGTGTACTTTTCGCAGTGCCTACAACGAAAACGAAGACGGCGAGACGTCGCGGAGAGGGTGGATGAGGGAGAGAAGATCCACCCGGTGACGTGTTGCTTGCTGTTGGAGAAGAGAGCGAAAACAACCGCGTTTAAATAATCGGCGATATGTCGAGATCGTGTGCTCTCGGATGATGCTTGTTGGCCGGATGCCCTGGCGGCTGCGGTCGTGTTTGGTAAACAGTCGGCGCCTCGAGTAACCGACTTCCGTCGCTGACTGTCGTCTCGAGCAACCTTATCTCAAGCTTCCCGAGCTCCCCTTGCGGATCTCAAGCGTTGTCGCGTTGCTCTGAACACCCGATCGCTCGGAGTTATATCGGGCGCCCATACCTGACAGTTGTTCTTTGGGGTGATCATGCATTAGCGAGCTGCTTGCTCAGAACTCCGAACGAGATACCGCGAGTAATTGGCTTCGAGATCGGTTGTCTCGTTGGCAGAAGACAAACGGCCTTTACTCATTTAATCGGCTTTTGTGACAATTGCCGAGTCGCTCCTCTCTCGAGCTCCGATTTGAAAGTCTTGTTTATAAATACCCTCGCATTCCGTTAGGACTCTGTCTCGTGACTCACAGGATCTTCGAAGTCGCCCTGCGAGTCGTTGAGTGGTTTGGTGCGGACTGGACATGGACGACGCATCAGAGGTAGCGGCATGGATCTGAGGTCGAGTGTGCTTTTG
Organism: Steinernema carpocapsae; assembly: GCA_000757645.3. Lineage (NCBI taxonomy): Eukaryota > Metazoa > Nematoda > Chromadorea > Rhabditida > Steinernematidae > Steinernema > Steinernema carpocapsae. Next base: position 14,181,886 of record CM016762.1, read on the forward strand.
CTGCAGAGACATCCTGAAGATGAAGGGTTTCTTTCACTTCAGCATGCTTCTATTCGGGCTATCGCCTTGGCTTTGTTCCGAGCTAACATTCGATGGAGGCTTCTGAGCGAAGTCACCAGGAGCTTGAAGGAGTGGCTGGCCGGCGTCGATTTGCCTGTGAAGGTGAAGAAGCTCATCTACGCGGGGCTCCGAGAAACTTTCCGAGAGGTCCAGCGATGGGGTATGTTCCAAAGACCGTTTAGTTTTTTTGCTGAGACGTGTTCTCTTAATTAGAATCTGTCCACTGAACCTAAAATCTGGAGAGTGCGCTTGATTCTTCTTCTCGTTTGTTTGTAAACGCACTTCTGTGGCAGCTCGTATAAACTGAAAGCGATCAGTCCTCAATTTGTCTTTCATGTTTGCTTCACCGGGAAATCGATGATCCTCGTTGCAGGTGAGAAACACATGCACATGTTCCCGGACGATGCTGCTCGATACACCAAGAACAATGTACAACGCGTCCACCGAGGCGAACATCTTCGCATGTTCTACGACTGCATCACCTGGAAACCGAACGAATACCACATCGACGACTACGCGACGGCTCGGAAAATCGCCCTCACCGAATGCCACAATTGGCCCGTGATGCAGTTCCAGTTCGCCTCCGTTTATGCAATGACAGACCTTCTCGAGAACGACTTGCGCTTCGACAAGATTCGCCTGCGGACGTTCAGGTAAGAAAGAGCATGGAACATCGACGGCCGAAGTCTAATGTTTGTGCACTTCAGGAAACAAATCGGCGAGCACTGCGTCTACGAGTTTTGGATCAGGGTGCTCGAAGACAGAGTGCAGTGGGAGAAACTCTTCCGGCCGGACGGACTGTCGCCTAGCCAATTAATTTCGTTCGTTTTTCAATTTGCCATTGTGAACGGCTACTTCGAACTGATGACATTCTTGTGGGACCGCATCAGCAACCAACAGCAAGAGTACATCGGTGTGTGCCTGCAAACATGCATGTTCAATTTTTGATCTCGGTCGAATTCAGGGTTCTTAAACTGGAAGAAGGTGTGTTTCAATGCCGAACACCGCGAAGTCATCCGCTTCCTCTGCACGCGGCTGTGTGCAATTAACTCGATCGGCTTGGCACGCATCACGTGGACAAGTTTTTATGACAAAGTGTATCATACGCTTGAGGTAGCAAACTTCGTCTCAGTTTCGGCATTTTCTCATCGGAGTCGTACATTTTGCAGGATGATGCGGGTAATAACGTTCTTAAAAGCGAGAGCATACGGAAGTTGAAGTGTCTTTTGGACAATTGGTGCAGTTCGCTGCGATCGGCGATGTTGGCCAAGGAGAACTTTAGGTAGATTGACGACCGTTTTTCAATTTTACCTAGCACGTAAAGCAAACACAACTTTCAAAAGTACTTTCAAAAGTTCAATAATTTACGACTAAATTTTATAAAATGTGAAATGCAACAACCATCCAGTTCTTTCATTCCTCTTATGTAGTAGAGAAATTGTGACCGTTCTGACTAATTGCGTGTTCTCGCCGCTTTGCTCCGCTTGAGCCCCGAAAGATCAACAACAAAATTCAAATAAAAAAATTGCTTTAAAAACGACCGCCGTTTTTAGCCACAATTTCAAATAAAAAAATTGCTTTAAAAACGACCGCCGTTTTTAGCCACAATTAAGAATACCAGCTCTTCTCCTTTTGCTAATGAAAAATCCAACTTTAAACCACCGAAAACCTTGACGCCCCGAACGCCAACAAGTAATTCCACATGGCATGTCTGTTCGCTCTGAACCAATCGGCCGATCCACCGTCATCAGATATTTTGAAGCGTCATGCCCACGCTCAGATGTTCGCGCCGTTCATTGGTTTATTAATCAAAATAATGTTTGCTTTTTCTTTGTAAATATTACAATTTTGAGCTGGAAAGAAAGGAGCGCGCCAGAACAAGACAGCGCTTTTTCCGGAAGCTGCACAAGTCTGAGTCGAATGCAAAAGAAAACCTAAAGAACGTAGTCTTAGAAAGTTGGACTTCTTCAGACGGGAAGGAGCAAAGGTGTCAAAACATCTGATGACGGTGGTTCGGTCTTGACGTGTGTCTGCGGTTTCTATTTTGTCTTTTCTTCGATTAGCCGGATCGTCCGAGAACGGAAGTGTACGTTGGTCGACGCTCGAGACTAATTCTGGATTCCAAAAAAAACGTTTTTTTCGTGTTTGCGTCTTTTAAACTGTCCCTTCGCTCGTTCCAGTCGCGTGAATCGGGCGTCTGGAGCAGCGAACAGCTCTCATTAAACTGAACAAGTTGTTCTTGAAAAAAAATTGAAACTGATTATTTTTGACTCCAATTCAATGAGTCAAAGACTCCACTTCCTATTTTGCTTCACACGACCGTTTTACAGTTTCTTTTTGGTATTTCCGCTAATAAAAAATATTTTGATATTTTTCACGTTAGAAAATATTGCGCTAAAAGCAATTGAGAATTCTCCCCAGAGGTCTTGTTTTGGGCAGAGCGGCCAAATTTAGTCCTAAAGTACAAAAGTTTAGACCAGCTGCCCGCACCCCATTTGTCAAAAGCACTCCAATATTGGTTTTCGGATCGCAACAGGAAATCAAGTTGATCTTCGGTATATCGTTTCCTCCCACACACGAGTGCAGTTGAGAAGCGACAAATTTTTCCCAATCAGCAGCGACTTTGTTATTCGTAAAATGCTTCCATCAAGGGCTTCTTTGTTGAAGCAAACAGCAGCAAAAAACCTGTCTTTTGTCGTTTCTGGAAAAGACGCTTCGAGCAGAAACGATCTTCAATTTCTTTGTTGTGGAGCACTCGGCGACAAAGAGTTACTTGTGCTGCTTGATTGGTGGAGGAAGTAACAGGGCAGCGAGCATGGGACAAAATACGGTTGAATCCTTCAAAAAAAAGTTTCGAAGAAATGTTTAAGCGACCTAACGGTTTTCCGTTTTGAAACTACGTCCAAGTTGCCAAAACACTTGGTAAAGAACATTGCGCTACACAACCTTACCCTATGTTGTATGGACTGTTATTCGGTCTCAATCAGCGGTGCGTTTCTCTCCTCCTTGTGATTCACGTGCTAGTACATAACAAACACATTAGCGACGCCAAAGGACCGCCGCCCTGACCTTTCCAAGTCCGAGAACCGGCTCCCAACTATCAAAATTAGTAAAGTAAATTAGGGAATTCTTCTTCCCTACGACTATGACGTCAACGCATATCTTACTTTTTCCGTTTCAGAGCGTTCACGGACTCCTTCGTGAACAACCAGCCGGAAACCTTTGCCATGTTCTTGGAGTATCTGGACAAGAACCAGCTGAGTGCCGCTCGCGAGTACGTCGACCGAGTGTACGACCGGAAAAAGACCACGGAAGCCAAGTCGCTTCGGCAAATGGTAATCCGGCGGCAGCAAACCATTGACTGAATGATCTGAACTTGTTTATGATTTTGTTTATTGTGTTGCCTGATTTTCGGAGAACGTATTATACATACGTCGTCCACTTGTGTACAGTGAATAAACCGCGTTCTTGCATAAAGCTTCACCGGGGAGAGCGGCGAAAACCAGTTCATGCGCCAAGGGAAACGTGAATCGGCATAATAATCGGCTGACTTCTGTGAGAGTCTGGTTGCGTTTCTTGTGCTCAACTCTGGTTAATCCGCAAGGTTCACTTTCCCTCGGAGTCTATAAACTCCTCCGCACAAACCGTTCACCCATTCAAGGAGCGTCGAGTTCCACCGCCGGCGCTCAGACGACGCCGGAGTAAATAAACTATAAATTACCGGCGAAGCGTAACGAGCAAAACGATTGTACTCCCGGTCCTGGATGTTTTCGGTGTTTCGGTGGATACCACGTTACAACCGCGGCGTTTCTGTATCCCGACGCTCTTGCCGGTGCTCCAGCTACTCCTGCCGCCGGGCGTCAGCTGGATGTGTAGCGAGGAGGGCAAGAAGGCGGCCGTTGGGCGCGTAGCGTTTGCTGCCGGTGCCTCCAACTGGTTCCCTTCCGCGCACCTCGTTCTTCCTTTTTCCGCCTTCCACCGCCATCATTGGATACTTGCCAATAAGAGAAGCTGTTTGGGAACGGTTTGATACCGGGCGAAGGTGTATTCCCCACCCGTGCCGCAAAGGGTCCTTGGCGCCTTCGGCGCTTCCTCGGCCTCTTCTGGTTCGTGCGCGGGTGGGGGTGGTGTTTTCCTTCACAGTTGCGGTTTCTGACGATGGTGGGTGGCGATTGACGTAATTGTGTATTGTGGATAGTGCAAGATGTAACACTCACGCTCCGCTCCTTATTCAATGCTCGTTACCGTGTGTGTATGCTCCTTATATTGTTTCTCTCTAGGTCGCCACGGCACTAATTCAGTGTTTCCATCCAGACCACAGACGACACGATGTTCCCCGGTGCGGCGCTTCTGAAGGCGTTCTCCTTGGTGTTCCCGCTGCTCGCGGTCTCCTCGCTGGCCGAACAGATGAGTCGGGAGGGCTGCGGCGAGACCAAGGGATGCCTGTTCAAGCCCGCCGGCTGTGATCCTTCGCTGGACTGCACCATTGCCGTGGTGTTCTTCGTGGACGGGCCGAATTCCTTGAGGATCCAGCTGGTCGCCCAGAGCATCCTGCCTCCAGTTCCTCTCCAGTACATCGCGATGGCGTTCAGCCACGACGCTCAAATGGTTTGACACTAATTTGTTGTTGATTCTAATGAGATTACGTGCGCTTTGCAGGGCGAAGACGCTGTGACCGAGTGTGTCCTCGGCTCGTCCGGATCGTTTGGAGGCGGCGAGCCGGAAGTGTTTTTGTCCTACAACCACGGCAAAGCGAACGACCGCATCTACTTGAATCAGGTACGGAATAGCAGATCGTACACCGTAATCTAGTCTAACGTGTTCAGACCGAATCGGGCATCATGATCAAAAACATCGAAGGAGGGCTGATTGACGGCCGTCTAACTTGTCAATTCTCGCAACAGATCATTCCACAGATGTCATCGAAAGGCGAACAAATTTGGCCTTTGAATCACAAATACTTCATAATGGGCGCAACTGGAAGCGCGCAGCCAGACGGTAAGTGGGGACGAATGACCCGGCGTGTTGTAATAAATTGTTGACAAGGATGCCCTTTGGCCATCTACGACGAGGAGTTCAAGTGTTTTTTGTTTGACTTCCCCACGCAAGCGCGTAGATGGACAACCTCCGATGGCGCGACCCTATGAAGAGCTGCTGAGTGGGGAAGAACGAGGCTCCACACGGCGCCCGACGCGCGCATTTCGAAAAGGGGACCACAGGAATGAGCTTGCAGGCAAACATTCTTCGCAGACATTTCAATTCCGTCATTTTTCTCAAACGACCCGTTCGCCTTTACGGTGAATCGGTTTGCCGCATAAACTTTTCAAGGCTTTCAACTCGCGGAAGACCTGTGTACCGTTTGCAACGACCCCTTAACGACCTCGGAAACCTGTCTTTCCTTCAGTTAACCCCGCAAACTTTTTGTTTGTACCATCGACTCAATGTTTCCAAAAAAACTCCGAATCGTGTGAATTGAACTCTCATGTGTTTCAGAAGTAAACGTACACGACACGAATCTCGGCAGCCACTTCTTCGTCTCGGCCAGGCCGATCAACCCTTCGCTGATCGGCGAGAAGCTCTACGATCTGCCAGCCAGGTTCGTGGAAGCAACCACGGCCCCGGCACCCCAGACTGAAACGCCGCGAGAAGAACCTGCTGACCACAGCAGTTCTGTATCACTCCTCCCTTCTCTGCTCCTTTTATTAGTCACCCTCTTCTTTCCCAACTGATCTGTGTACATATGATTTATTTGTATAAATTCCATCGTAATATGATCCAGGCGCTTTTTAAAATCCAACGATCGGTGATAGATAGATTCATGCATGGCACCAGGCATGCTTCACAAGCTGTTGTGAATGAATAGGATAAGAGAAACCATGCGTGAGGTTAATAATGACAACCGTATGAGTTATTATGGCAAATGGAGAAAGGAATTGTGCGCCAGTGATTACGCAAGAATTTCCTGACCGGCTTTGGGGATGTTGCCGTTCTCATCTAAACCGAAAATGGGCTGCTTGTCCATAATCACGCGCTTGTAATGAGTGCGGCAGTAGATCTTCGAGCCGACTTGCTGGCAATTATCGAGTCTGAAATGTTGTTTTTACTAGCAGGATTATCTGCTGCAAACAGACCTCAAGGAAGTCGAGCAAATGACGCAGCGAAAACAACCGACGTGGTAGTACTGGGAGAAGCATGCAAAACACTCGGCCGGATATACCGTCTTCGCGCACTTGAAGCACTTCGGCGAAGGAGTGAAGCGGAAAGCCTGAACATGGGTTAGTTAAGGAGATGTCACGGCAAGCTGTTATACTATTAGTTAGAAAGAGGAAACGGTGATGCTATTAGTCAGTTATTAGTCATTAAGAGGGATAAAAAAGGAAACAGCAAAAGTTAAGTCGTTTCGCGCTACTCATGCTTCAAGCCAGAAACCATGCGCGTGCAATTTTGCCTAGGCGACCTTCGGAGTTGGGCAACATATTTTTATCGCAAAAATAAATATACAAAAAAGCGGTATTTGGCGAGCATTTCACAAAATCCAATCTGTAACACCGACTAGAAAAAGTCTTAGCCGTATCGCGAACCGTTCCCGTCTTATTCTTCCTGTAAATATTACGAGATGGACCGACCGCCCTACACTGAGTGCTGTTTGTGACTTACCTTCGTGGCTTTGGTGGGCATTTGGCCTTTCTGAGCTCGCTTTGCCTCTTTTTTCTGGATCTTTTCCCACTTCGCGGCCATCTTGGAAGCGTGATCAGCCGCGACCTGGATTTCTTCCTTCGTCGGCATGTCTGCTTCTTCTTCCTCCGGCTGCTCTTCGGCCTTCGCCTTCTCTTTCTCCTCTTAAACAAGACCTTCAATGTCAAAATAGCCACATTATAAATGCAGTACCCTTGAGACGCTTGAACTCTTCCTCGAGCACCTTTTTCTTCATTTCATTGACTTCAGCATCGTCATCCTGGCCGGCCTGTTCGAAGCGCTGCTTGAGGTTCTTGGACTCGAGTTTCATGCCCTCCAAGTCTTCCAGTTTGCGTTCTTTAGGAATATTGGACTGTTCTCCGATATTCTTGAACTTGTTCATCAAATTCTTCACATCGAAGTCCTCATCTTCTGGTTCCACATCTAAATCAAAGTAGAGTTAGATTACGGTGATTTTAAGCATTACCATCATCTACGACACGTCGATTGATCGGTTCAGGCACGTTTGTGTTTTTCTGGACGTCGTACTTCTTGACGGCGGTCTGAGAAGAACTAAGATTATTTAGGTGGATGAGAGACTATGTCACCTTCTGGAGGTTAGGCGCGACAGGAGCGGCTCCGCTGGCGTCGATCTCCTTGAACTTGTCACGGGCCTTTCCAGCCATCTTGAACTCTACATCGAATTGCGCCTTTCCGGCTGCAAGAGCACAATCATAATGCGAACAAGGAGCACTAAGAATTACCATCCGAGACGACGGACGCCTGACCCTTTTCAAAGCGGTCCTTAAGGTTGCCCACTTCAGCGGCGGTCTCAATTCCTTCCGGTTCTTCGCCACCCTCGACGGCTTCCTGCAAACAGACACATTAGTTTCCAGCTCCTCATCCTAATCACTCTTACTCCAGCTTCTTCTCTGGCCTTCTTCGCCTGGAGCTTGCGGGCTAGCTTGTAGCGGAGGAACTCGGCCTCGATCTCCTTCTTTTTGAGCTCGGCGCGTTCCTCGGGAGACATATCGTCTTCGCCCTGAATAAGTTCCGATTAGTTCATTGGAATGGGGGAGCAAAACAGCGGGGGAGAAAGAGTGGACGGCGACGATTTAAGTCATCATTCCTCCAGAGTAAGTTTTGTTACACAAACCTTCTCGAACTGAGCCTTAATGTTGCCCAGCTGAACATCGACGTCGACAGCTGTCTTCTCGACGGGGCCAGATTGGTCGCCTTTTTCGAAACGTTCCTTGAACGAAGACATTTCTAAAAACAAAGTCATCAACGAACTTCAACGCTGGAAACGCCAAATGTACCTCCGAACTTGAACTCGTCCATGGTGGTCTTTTCTACGGCCGATCCTTCGTAAGCCTTGCCTTCAAGGAACGACTTACGTGCTTCAGCGGCGGCTGCAAAAACAGGGTTAGCCAAGTGTACGGCATTCAGAGCCTGAGAATGTTTACGGAACGAACACTGAGTGCCAACAACAAGGAACAACCGGTGCGGAGCGAGTGCGCATATACCTCGTGGGGGTTGTGAATACTTGCCACTGTATCGTCGCCTCAAATATGCAAGAAAAGCCTTCACCGGTTGTTCCTGTACCTCCCCTACAAAAAAACCAAAAACACCAGTGGACTCCCGAAAATGTCAGATCACTAAGGAAGCTGAATTAGTTTACCTGAAGTGTCGAGCAGTGAGCTATCGTAGGACTTCTCGACAGCTTCTTCGGCTCCTGTGCGCTCCTGGAAACGGTCGCGCACCTTGACGCCCTGCTTCAATTCTTCCAAATCAGCCTTAGCAGCTCCTTCTCTCAGTTCCGCGCCTTCAACATCACCAGTCTTCCACTTGTTCTTGATGTCTCCGACCTAAAAATATCAAATAAACATAGCAGATTTTGCTCGCAAACAAAACTGAAACTGTGCACATTTTCGTTATTGTACGTTTTCACGAAGAAAGACTTACTTGTTTGAAGTCAAGATCCTCACGCTTCTTTTTCTTGTCTTCGCGAATAATGTTAGGATCGCGCTCAACATCCTCTTCTTCGACCAGCTCTTCTTCATTCGCGGCTCCCGAGACAAATTTGTCCAAGTGAGCCTTCACCTTGCCCAAAGCAATCTCCTCCTCAATGACGGTCTTCTTTTCGACGTTCATCGTTTCATTCACCGACGACTCCCAGTCTCCTTTGCGATCCTTTAAGCTGCCGATTTTCGAAAAGTCGTCCTGAACTTTCGTCCCGGCTGAAAGAAGAAAGTCTCGCTGCAGAAGTATAGTCAAAGAACTGTTGCGTCTACTATTAGATTAAAGAGAACGGCGCGATATTCATCGGAACACAGGAGCGGGGTGAGGCGCGCGGATTCGAATGTGAAATGATAATGACCACTGTCCATCGGCTGGCTGTCCGGTCGTACTCCCCGATTCAAGGCCACAACACTACTGTTTCTGTGCCTATTCCCAAAAGAGAGCGGCGGACATTCTGATGCCCCAATTAAACATTACCGCTACGACGATTTCCATCAGCTCTCACCAGCCCGCGCGTTCGCTGCTGTTGTTGTTGTTGCAGTCGTAAACTGACAACAGCTTGAAACACAATTGCAAGTCATACGCACGCGCATATAAAAGCTGTAAATCGTTTGGAAGTTTCTTGCAGAAAGTCAAAAAGAGCTCGAACAAGTGGGTATTGCTATTTCCATTGGACTCAAGTCTCTATTTTTCCTACATATGGCACAGGTTCCCAAGTAAAGCAACAGGAATAACTTACAGCGAACGACATCCGAGGACAACTGCTTCGGCCTCGAACTGACGGCAAACTCGTCGTCCTCTTCGCCTGCACGTTCGTCTTCTTCGGTGGTCTCCGGATTCATCGACTGCGCGATTTCAGGGTGAAAGACTTCAATCATGTGCACCTTGCAGAGAAGTTTCCCTTCGTGACTGTTGTAGTTGGTGGTCCTGAAACAATCGCTGATACCGATCACATCCGGAACCAGATCACTTACGTTAGTCTTTTCGCACACTTATAGCACTTGAAGCAGTTGTTGTGGTAGAGCTGCTTGTTGGCGAAAACGCGTTCGACCGGATAAACGGTCTTTCCGCAAATGGCACACTCCTTGGGCGCTTCGTCAGCGGTCATTTCCTTCTGAAAAACAATATAGTTGAAATAAACGATCATTCCTGCCCAAACAAAGTGGTCCTACATTTCGAAATATGAACAAAAGGCGGGAGGGGCACAAGTACATGACACAAAATGAATTGAGGATGCGTGTCCCTATCCCCTCGATAATAACGGAGAGCTGTTTGTCTGTCTCTGTTCTGTGGGCCGAAATTTTCTAGCGAGCAGAAACAACGGACAAAACATTAGACGCCGCCGGGACTCGAACCCATATCCCTTTGTGAGGTAGCCCAGTAGGAAAAGTTCATATTTTGTTATTGTGTTACAGTACCACCAACACGCGTTGCTCTGCGCAAGCTAAATCTCTAAAATTTTGATGAGATCTTTCCGTGTTGCTTGGACGTATTATTTGACAGATGTCATGCTAAGAGGTGCCAAAAAGGTTGGACACATTCTTGCTATACCCTGCTTAAGCAGCACTGTCGCCAATGACTGTATGATGAGTGGTTAGTCTCATAGACTACCGCACGTAGGCTCACAGATTCGAGTTCTGGCGGCGACCTTTGTATTGCGAACTGTTCCTGTTCGCTCAAAAATTTCGGCGAACGGAAAACAAACAAAAAGCTCCCCGTTATTATAGAGGGGCTTAGATGTATTGTTAATTAACGGGATCGCGCGCGCTATTTCGCGACAGCCTCAAAATTTTCTCCGCCGCTCGACACGCCGCGCGAAACCACGAAAATCGCGGCGGCAACGGCGAAATGCACGCAAACGCAAATGGGGCCGCTACCGTAACCCGCGTTCGCTCAATCAGGCAACTAGCGTCTAAAAATTTCGTGACGGACAGACGGCCGTCTGCGTTCTCCTTTATTTTATCAACGGAGCTGTGCGCGCTATTGCGCGAGGTTTCTGTTGCCGGCGGCCGAAGGCCGCGCGGATTTGAGTGCGCTCATACATTTATTTTTGGTCGCATCGATTTTTAAAATATATTCAAGTCGGCGCTTCGCGCCTCCAAAAAGACAAAGCGCACTGATATCGCAGTTTCATAAATTTTTTCAAAATACTGCAAATTATATAATATTGGGTTCTAAATTTTGCGCATATTCGATTGAGCCCAAAAACACCCGCAACTGTGGCCAATTTGGCGTTTGCGGCACCAATTTAGGCGCCGACGCGGTTGCAAAACCGACCGGTCCGCGGCGACGGCGAAACGCGTGCAAACGCAAATTGCGCCGCTACCGTAACCCTCGCGTTTAGAAATTTCGTGACACGGACGGACACGTCTGGATCGTTCTCCTTTATTTAATAAAGGATAAAGGATTTTACCTGGGTAAATGTGCTCAAAATGCGCTTTTTGTCGGCCTCCGACCGTTGGTAATCCGGCTGCTCTTGACGCTCAACAGAGGCTTCTTCTTGGGGATTCTCAAAGCGTCCCTTCACGCTCGCCAGAGCCTCTTTGCCGACGCCTTCGAGCTGTTTCTCCATAGACTTCAGCTTTTCTTCAAGATTCATTTCCAAGGTTTCATCCATCTTTTCGAAGCGGTCCTTGAACTTAGAGTAGTTTTCCTGGAAATGAAGGTATTATACGGCAGTTCTCAACTTCGCAGTCATACCTTGGTGGCGGCAAGAAGCTCCTTGCGCTCTTCCTCGAGTTTCACCTTGGCTTCTTCGCTGATTTCTGTGGAAACCTTTCCCTCCTCGAACTCCTTCTTCATCTTGTCCAGTTCTTCCTTCTTCGCCTTCAACGCTTCGATTTCCTCGCGGCGGTTATCGTGGACGGTGACTTCTTTGGTCTCAGCAAGAGCATCCTTCTGAAAACGAACCGAAATTCATATTCGAAGATTTATCTGAGGTGCTTATGCTGCTCGCTATCAAAACACGCCTTCTTTGTCGCGCAGCAGTTTAGCTTTTGAAAATCGCTCAAATAAAGAGGCTATTTGTCAGTCGAAATAATCTGCTGCTCCAAATTATGTTTTTTCTTCAAACAGCGCCGAATATAATAGGATGTGTCTGCACAGAGCTTAGGAAACGAACGGAAATTTGCGCTACTAATGGTAATTGCGAAATTTCTCGAAGTCTCAAAGTTTTCTTGCAGTTCCGGTGATTCATTCACCTTGTGTACCACCGTTCAAAATGCGTGCGTGGGAGTAAATATTTGCGTGTTTTCGTTTCAATGTCACATTTGTACGCATTCAAATCGTAAATGGTTCCTAATTAATCAATTTCTTTGTGTACTGCCCAGCAGCGCCCCAGATCTATCTCAACCAACCTCCGCTTCAGATCGGCCAGCATCTGAGCGCCCTTCTAAACTCGCTCGGGCCACAGCGACCGCTGTACGGCGCTTGCTCGAGATGTCGAGTGCAGAACGACGAACACGACTGCCGAGAAACAGTTGTGTTGTGTTTGTTGTCGTCACCCGCCGCCCCCGCGGCGGAAAAGTAGTCAAGCAGGCGATCAAGATGAAGACCTCTCGAATCTGCGGGTGTAGGCGGCGGAGAAACAAACGAAATGAAGCGAGACAAAAACTGGGCACACTTGGCGGTGCATAAGTAAGAGCAAATAGTATTGAAACGAACTAACCAGCTGATTGATGTCGGCCACCGCGCGGCCTTCGATGTTGATTTTTGGAGGCGGCTTCTTAAGGGCTTCCTCGTCCTCCGAATCAGAGCTCACGGCATAGGGATCCTCGTTGTCGCTCATGATTGGTTGGTATGGGCCTCTGAAAGCATTGAATATTAGCAGATCGCAAATCGATTTCGCGACTCTCGAACGGCGACGAACCCACAAATGAGAAGCCCGGGCGACGACAGAAACCGAACGAATAATAGAACGACGAGGGACGATTTGCGAAAAGGCGTTGAAGAATCAAGTTGTTTTGGTTCATAAAACGCGGCGTCACATGTTGCTTTCTCCTAATCGACCCTTCCGGCCGCGGCCCACCTGAACCGAAAGCCGCTGGGATCTTCTTCCCAGCCACCTCCGGGTCTTGGCCCCGACCGACCGGCTCTCGCAACCAGCCAGCAAGCGACGGGCGGTTACAAGGGGCAGGGTAATCATCGAGTTCGATCGGCTCTCTGAGAGGAGTTCCCGTAGCGCATCCACTCTCGATGCTAATGAACATCGTCCAAGCGATCTGGCTACAAGCGGACGCCTAACCCCGGGAGTGAGCGTTTGGCTAGGATCCGCCGGCGTCAGAAACGATAGGAGCAGAAAAAAATCGGTTTTCGGAGGGCCGACCCACTGTCCGCCCGGGCAAAAACACCTTTGTGGTGTCGGTCGTCCACTGGACGCGAGTCACGCGCAAGACGATGAAACTTCCGATCGAAAGAATAATCCAACGATTGCCAGAAAAAGCGGCGTCGCTGAAAGGTCTGTTCAAAAAGGGCAGCGAAGAGCTGAAAGGATCTGCTCCTGAGATGAAATCAAAAAAGGCCGATCAGAAGGAGGAAGCCGCTTTGCGATCGTTGAAGGCAGAATATCGACAGAACATACACGCGGATTAACTGCTTCGTTTAATTGAATGCTTTTACTTGGGTGAAATAAAAAACAATAACCTTAAGATCGAAATACGATGGAAGATCAATTTACGTTTTTGTTTACTCGCGCGAAGAAAAGTATTAAGGGCCACAGACATCAGTTATTCATGGAAAAAAACGAAAAAGCGAAAATAATGCATTTGAACGAGTGACAAACGTTCAGGACTAGTTCAGAAATCACATTTCTCACGCGAATCGTACTTGAGGGCTACTCGGCGAAGGATTGCACAGGACGGAAAACGTAGGAAAGCGGACTGGGCATATGCGACCATAGATCTGGCTGGAAGCTCATAAAAATTTCACATCAGCGTTTTTAAATTTCGATAGATCGCTAGTGAAGCCCCTCCACAAGTAACTGTTTGCAAATTGGCCAGATCGCAGTGCCGTGCACTCGCGACCGCTCGCGGTGCCCGCGGTCCTCTCGCGCGCGCTATTCATCCAAGAAACCGTTCTTTACACTCAGCACAGGACATTACACTCCCTCGTCCAAGACTCTCGGCTTGCTTCCTCGAGCTAGATCCTTCGATCTGAGCGAGGTGTGGCTGCCCGCGTTCAGCTGGCTGCCTGCGTCTTGTCCTTAGTTGCGGGCAAGTTCTGTGTGTTTGCTCCGACGGCTTCTGGCAAACACTCACTGGGCCGGAGAAGCCGTCGGAGGTGGTCGCCGCTTCGAGCCTATCGATAAGAGCTAAGCGGCCATTGCGTTGCTTGCAACAGAAATCGACCGACCGGAATCGATCCGATGTGACCAAGAACACAGTAACACCCTCGCCCGGACCAGTTTCCGGACTCCGATTTCCGAGCTTTATGTTTGTCACATGTATGGATGCCCGACAAAATAAGACTCACCATCTCAACAAAAGGCACAATTCAGTTGTTCGAAATAAACTAGAACAATAAATAAGAAAGCATATCTAAGCAGACGGAACCACTAAATTTGACCACAAAGGTTCAAAAATAATTTGCTTGATGGATATCTTTGCAGCTCAAAAAAGTGAGCGGACACGGATGCCTTTGTCAACGATCATCGCAGACGCGTCTGTGGTAATCAACGTAAGCGGTCGGAATTTTAAAAGACAGCAATATGATGAGCTGTGAGGTCTCTGACCTTAACTAGAACCACATAAATAAAGAAGTCAATCTTTTAAAGAGCCGATATTTTTGTAACTACAAATGCCAAGCGTTATGCTTGTCCTATTTACAAAATAGATGTGACTCATATTCTCCATGGATGTCGTTTCGTTTGCCATAAGATCAAGAGACAGTCCAGGTAGGCTGTGATTTCCCCCGGGGAATGAGCAGGTGCTCGTGTTACAAGCAATTAAGATTCGCTTTGGACTCGATTCAAACGTGTTTTTATCTCCAGTTAGCATGAAAAATGAGAGTGTATGCTGGTACGGTTAAATTAAGTAATATAATTACAAGCCCTCATCTTCCCTCATTTTCCAGCGGATCACTTTCGTTTCGACCAAGATAGCTCAATTCTTCAAATTCGACCAAAACCAGAAACAGTGTTGTTCACAAATGTCTGGACACGGCGTTGCATCGCAGAATCTTGCTCGCCGTAATCTAGACAGTAATACTTTCTCCTGGAGTCAGAGGACCACTTCCTGCTCGTTTCATGATTTGGTTTATGCACTTGCCTTATTGTAACAAAGGTCACCCCGCGTTAGAGACCTTGAATCACCCAACCAGCGACAACTGCATAGTTTTTCAAAGGAATTTGAAAACCAGTTTGCAAACAGCTGAAATATTTGTGGCGGCAACTCGATGACCTTTCGTGATGCGCGCCACGAAGAGAGACCGGGTTTTTTTTCATTTCACTGATGAGTCGTAAAACTTGCGCTCAGAGCTCTCCCGTTTTTCTCGCCGTCCATTCTTGTTTAGAATCCTTTATGAAGCTCGAATTGCTTTTATCTTGCCATTTCTGCAGGTTTCCATAAGACCGATCCACCGAGAATGTGTTGTTGGGAAAACTGTGTTTTGTTTTGGTTCGAAATACAAATAGCGATAGGAAGCGTTTGGACAATACACATAATTGTTGTCCCTCTAAATGGTTACTATTAGTGTTTTTCCTCTTACGTTTTAAATAGCAACTTGTGATTAGATGTTTTGCTAGGATTGCCGAGTTGTCGAGATTAATTTCTAATTTCGACAAATAGAGATTTTCTGCCCGTAGGCGTATCCTCTTAAACATCACATACACTGACAGACACCATTTCGAAACTGATTTCAAATTATATAAGGACGACAGAAACCTCATTTGAGCACTATTTTCAAATTACCATTCTCAAACCAAGTTCCATTAAGTCGATCTGAAGCTCATCCTGCACGTAAGCCGCTATTGTTTTATGTCACGCGTTTTCCTTATTTCTGCTCAAAACCAATATCTTCGGATTAGGAGAAGGTGAACAATACCCGCATTTTAGCGGTGAGCATGACTTACCTAGGAAGCACAACAATCCCGACACTTGGACACTTTGAGAATCTTCGTCTTTTGTGAACGAAGAAACATTTTGTTTACCAGTCCAGTTTGCAAAAATTTCAAATTCTCAAAGCGGCTTGGCAAAACGCCAAAACATTGAAGAAATCGTCCTTTTCATGATTCACTCCAAAACTTGCAAATATTTGTTTGCTTCCTGTTTTATTTTCTTTTTCCGTTCCTCTTTCCGCTCTTTGTTTAATTTTTGGTTTTTTCCGAGAGCGAGATGGTTTCTGGTCTGTTTTTGTAAAGGGAGGCATCCTTTGTTGTAATCGTGTAGAAATTTATGCGTTTCCCACCCGAATTTTTAACGTTTTGTCCGATTTTTAAAACATAATTTGAAACTTTCCAATTTTTAGCAGTTAAGCTAATCAAAGACATTTTCCGCGTTTTAAAACATGAAGAAGCGCCACAAAAGGACCACTAAGTGAAAACCCACTTTAAACTTGTGAGTCCGGTCCTCTCACCAAAGTTTTGTTTTTGTATCAAAATATGAAAATTGAAAAATAGAAAAGTTTGATTAACTTTGATCTTTTTTACAAAGCATAATACACAATTTGCTGTTCACCTAGAACTTTTAGCAGATGGCCGATAACCACATGAGCATCACCCGAGGCCGTTTCATCCTCCTGCAAAGTTTCGGATTTTTCCGTTCTTAGTCATCTGTTATTGTTTACCTGCAACCGGAAACTTTCGCGCCAATCTCTAAGTTTCTGGAAGTTTGTTTCATTCGAATCTTGGCCCTTTCCCATGCCGAAGGCCAATGTTTCTTCTTTTCGGTTTCAATAAGCGAAGACCAAGTAAGTGTTCCCACGAGTGCTCTCACGCTTGCAGCATGCACGTGTTCCAGCCTCCCGTATTTTGTAGCTTCGGGCAATCTGGAGCTCCTGTTTACATGATCTCCAGCTTTGCCGATCACGAAACGATCAAGAAACACGGAGACCAATCTCCAGATGCAGTGCCGAAGCTCCAGAATCCGGAATCGTAGTCTCGAAAAGCTGGAGAATGTAGCCTGCGTCGCGTGCTCTTTTTCTGCTTGTAGGCACACAGGGCCAAAATCCGCAATTAATGTTTGGACTTGAAGTTGATGAACTTTGTTTTTTTTGTAGCGTTTGAAGCAAAACAGTTTAAAGATTGCGAAATGGAGCGAGTGTTTGTAAGCATAAGAGCAGAGAATTCCGGGTCTTAAGAGATCGCGTGAACTCTTGCGGGAATAGCTGCCTTGCAAAAATAATAATTTTGTAGAAGACACAAAGACTTAGTCAGTCTCACAAAAGCTTTATGACCTTATAGTAAACGCAATCAAAGCCGCTTCTGTCTAGTTCTTGCCTAAAATTTTGTGATTTGATTTTTATCAAAAGGCAAGTCATCCGACTCCGAAACCTCCAATTGTGGGCCACAGCAAAGTTTGCGACCTGGAAGAAAGTTGTTTGTATTGTTGCAAAGCACAGGTGCACTCTCTTATCAAAACTAAAATTCGCTTTAGTGAGGGACCATAAACCAACGACGCCACTTGCAGATTGGACAGGGCGCCCACCAGCTTCCTTATTTTCTTTCCTGCACACAATTGGAAACTCTTGCCGAAACACGTAGGGCCCTTGAAAGGTTTCCGTCTTTGAGCGACGCTCACAGTTCTGGTCCAGGAAACAAGGAGGTGCGTGGGTTGAGGACAGAAATGCGCATTCGAAAGTGGATATTGCTAGGATGATCTGGACAATCCCATTCAGAGCTAACGCAACAACTGATAACAAAACCTTTTTGCGGATGCATTTGAAGGATAGGATTAAGAGAGTCGGGTAAGAACGGTTGAAGGCCTTAACAGACAAAAGCATGACTCGTGTGACCTGACATTCACGAGCAGCAATTTTGCAAAATTTTGTTGTGAAAGTGCCTTACGAAGTCAACCGTGCATTTTGTTTTGTTTTTTTGCTTTGGTGACAAAGACGTGAAGCGTTAAATGACCGAAACAGTCACATCTTCTGACTCTTTCCCCGTCACTGCAAAGTGGAGTGATTGAAAGTGTCTTCAATGTAAAATAATCCATTCCGTATTGTTTATTCCGTTGCCTTTTGTTTGGCAGAGCTTTTTAATACAGGGTTTCTGAGAACGAAGGTTTTGCTACCTTGCGAGCTCCATTAGCTCCGCTACTCAATCCTGGAGACATTAAAACACTTTCTCGCTAATCCGCAGATTAGCTGCTCGGAAACGAGCGAGCCTGGTCTCCTTCCCTTATATCCAGCGGGAACAACTACACGAGATCCCGTGCCTACAGCTGGAGCTTTGTTTTCTCCGACAATTTTTGTTTTCTGAACCCTTGTAGATCTAAACTCTCAGCGATCAACAAAATCTGTTTCTGCAACGCGAAGCTCCCATGAAGCCATGGGAAAACTGGCATTCGAAAAATTGTGTACCAGCACACAAGGAAGGCTTCTTGTTTCTTGCCATTTTTCCCACATCCGCAGGTTGCTCAGAGCGCTTGGAACCAAAGTCCACGATAAACAATCACCGTGAACGGAGATCTCGATTTTCGCTCGGCGGACGCCTTCGATTGGGAGATCAATAGTCGTTACGGGGAGAAAGGAGCACAAAAAGTGATGGCTTCAGCTGCCTCCAGCTGATAAGGAAGCCACCGCTATGCTCGAAGTTTCTTTTTTGTTTGCCGTACATGTAAAGCGACGACGCAGATAGGCACCGCTTGCGTGTGGGGGTTGTATACAATACGGGAGCGCGGAGAGAATGTGGAGGGATGGAGCCGGTGAACGCTGGTGATAAGTGTACAACCGGGTTGGTCCCTGCGAAGAGCCGCTGGCAGACGCGGCTTAGACTCCTGCCTCTTTTCTGATGGTACAGGGTCAATCAACTCTTCGCATGAATGTTCCACCGCACAAGAAAGAGTCTTTGTTTGACTTTATTAGAGCCAATGAATCTGCCTCACAGGGACCAATTGGAGCAATGCCAGTCTTACCTGGCTCAACGTCTCATTAAGAGTGGCTGTGGTGGACTGAGAGTAATGAAAGTTTTGATGGTTTGAGGGTACTTTGTCTTTTTAAGGTCGTCACAGCTTAACCGTGGAAGCGTATGCTTAGAACCACTGAACGCTGGAAGTTTCCATAGCGTTTGCTAAGTTCGAAGCTTTTCTGGCTGTCAGGAAGCCGTCGGTGAACGACCGAAAAGGAAAACGTCCGCTTGCAGTTTCCTTCCAGCACAAAGGAGTACAGTAAGCTGTAGGGTTTATCTCGTTCGACGCAATTGTAAAGGCGAGTGTTCTTATCAGTCATTGTACTGTCCTACTCCCCAGGTATACGTTGGAGGGAACGGCAGAGGGTCACAAAATCGAAGATGTTTAGGGATTGGCCCGCAACGGACTTATAAGTGCGCTTTGGCTCCCTCTCATATCCCTGCATTTGTAGATCGTTTCGACTGTCTAAAGCGATTGTTTTCTGTTTTGATGCCGGCGCTAATATTAATCGAGATGTTTGAGAGGAAGCGATTGATGGTTTTAAAATTGACCTCAACTTCTCATTGTGCCAACTTTTTCTCCATGTTGAAAAACTTGTTTTTGGAGTTTTTCGCGTTTACCTTACCTATCAGGCTAATTTTTGGATGGTACCGGCTTACATCGGAATTCAAGCATAACTAAAATAAATCTGCAACCCTCCTGGCACCACAACGACCCTTTCTTCCACACCGCTTCTTCCTTATCAGTCTTCTTGAGGCACTTCTGTGGCGACGCAAAGTTTAGCAGCCGTAGAGCAGAGGTCAAGTGCGCGGCGACTGAGTATTACAGTTGGGTGACGTTTGGGACACGCTCAAACGTAACTTTTTGCTTCGTGCAGAAAACGGTTCGGATTTGCCTGCGGTGGAAAGCGACCCGAAAGTCCCTCAACCGCCGAACCTTCTGGAAGACGCTCGAGAGCGTCCGTCTTGTATTTCTATAGGTATTTCCTTATCTATCCGGAGTCCTCGGACTTTCTTCGCCTGCGAAAAGACTTTTCACGTTCGCTCTTTTGTGTGGCATTTGTCTGAAGCAACTTGCTTGCTGTAAGTATTGGCTTATATCCGGCGCTGAGATTAAGTTGAGTCGAACTCGAAGCTGCCCTCCTCCCCCTCCTGGTAACTCTCACGCCCGTGGCGCGCGCGAGAACACGCCTTTGCATTTGATTAAGCTCCTCCTCTCTAAAAATGGTGTCCCGCTCTGCAATGATTTGCCATTAGCTAGCCAAACGTTCGTGTGGGCAGATCGTCCTAGACCGAAGCCTCTGACCTTGTCCCTCTCGAACTTTTTGTCGGACTTCAGATTTCCAGAGCCTCCCTCAGTCGACCCTCGGTTCCACAGCAGCCCCTTCCACACCCGACTCAGACCTTCAAAGCAGTCACCCTGGATCCGATACAGTAAGTTTTTTTCATTTTTGTCACACTCCGTTTGTAAATTAATTAAAAACTGCATTGTATTCAAAGACTTGATGGTCCTCTGGGAAAGAGAAATGAACGGTTTTGCCATGCAGCATTGCAAACGGCAAACAACGTTTCCATGTTGGATACGTTGTTCAAACAGAGCCAAAGCATAGAGCTTAAAAGCCGCTCAGGCTTTGTTTAGTCGGGGTTCGCTTTGCAACAAATCGAAGAACCGTTTTACGAGAAATAAGTCGATGACAGGCGTAAAAACCAGAATCGGGACCGTTTGGCGAAGGTTCACCTTGCAAGCCAGTTTTAGTGTCGAGAGTAGTTCCAAGCGACAATTTTAATAAGGGTGCCGCAGAGGCAGAAGCGCATGGCCCAATTAGAGGCTAAATCAAGGGGTGCAATTAAGTTGAAACACTGTGCTGCTGCGAAACGGATTTCGTTCGGTAATTAGTTGCAAGCAAAAGCAAAGCGACTCTTGCAGCTGAGGACATCCGTCCAGGTCCCGGAGGGGCTCGCGTGGAAAATGGTAGCGGCTGGGTGCTGGAAAGGCACGCGGCGCGGTTCCGAAGATTAGAGGCCGGAGATGAGCCGAATCATCACAACAAATAGTCTGAGAAGTGTTCACCCTCCACATTTCTCAACTCCGATGAGAACTGATTTTGATCATTTGCTATTGATGCCCGTCCGTCAGCCGTCGGCGACGACGTTGTCTATGACGTATGGCTATAATCTGTGGGTTCGGCGTGCGCTTAAATGTCTTAGGATAACTAATGATTCGTCGAAAGAGAAGAGGTGGTGAAAACGAATGTTGGCAGCCTTGACAGGAGACGAGGAGTACTCGGCTCGTTTGGGTTCTGTCGGTTCCTCCTTTCGAGTTTTGACCATTGCTCTGCAGAGCAGCAGCCGTCACGGCGCTGTGCAGCACTCGAAATCCTGTTTCGCATTTAAATATGCGATTGGAAAAAGTTTTGTTTTGTGAAAGTTCACTTTTGGGAGTTCCTCCTACCCTCCGCTCTCCTCCCCTTAGAGCGTGTGGAGCGCAGCGTGTGGAAATTCTCTATGTTGCTTTGCATCGTCTTTTTCCGCTTTTTGTCGCTTTTTCCAAAAACGCGCAGTCGTTTCCCCTCTTTCGCTCTTTTGCAATGTTGCAATGCGGCTGTCAGCGCTTCTTGATCGGCTACTGATTAGCATTAAGGACCAGTCGTTGGGAGCTAAGAATCGGTCGGATTGGCGACATAAACGGACGACCGACCGAGATCAAGAAAGACAGATAGAAACTGCCGAGTGAAGCGTTTTCATTGAGTTGGTCTGTGGGTATGTCGGTCGGTCCTTCGGTTCGTCGTTCGGTTGGTTGGTCCATCGGCCGCCGGAGGATGTTGTTTAAGATGCTGATAAGGGTGGCGAAGAACGACAGAATGAGAGGACGAAAAAGAATAAAGAAGAAAGTGGCGGCCAGTGCGCGAAGCATGGAAGTTCGGTCAAGTTCAGGCGGTGCACCCTGCTGTTCGGAACACCGGCCACGACCTTTCTACTGCGGCGCGCGCTCATGCACACTTCTTTTTTCTACTTGTTCTTCTCTTCTCCGGCGGCAACCACCGCGCTCCGACCGGCAATGTTGCACGACAGAAGCAGTGAGCGAAGAAGAGTGAAGACGAAAGACGAAAGGACTTTGGAGAGGAGACTCCGCTCTCGCCGGCTGCAGCACAGAGAGCGCTCGTCCGCAGCGGAAAAACGCTACGGATGACGCGGAGTGTCGCCCTCGGCGGCCTTTACGCCGGGACATCGCTTTCGGTTGGTGCCTTCGAGTTGGTCGCTCTGCCGCTGCTCTGTCGCCTCCGAAGTTGCGACAAACGCAACCAGCTCTGTTCACTGTTCTTTCTCTCTTTTGCCTGGTTGCGAAACGTTTCTGTCACTCGCGCCCTATCGCCCGCACACTTCGACGACTGACTGCCTGGTAGTCGGCGGACTTCCCGCGATGGCGGCCGCCGCGCCAGGAAAGGTTTGCCAACAACCAATGATCGCACCATCGATCGCCCTACCAGCTGCTATCACTCAATCACTAAACATCTCGCCCCTCGCTCCCGACGGTCCACTCGAAACGCGCCTCGCCGCGATCTCGCTTTGTCTGCTCTGCGTCGTCCTCGCCTGCAATATTTCACCTCCAACCTCTTAAGCTCCTTTTGACCAATTGCCAGCCGCGTTGTCTTCCAAAACAGCTGATAGCGCGATCGAAAGTCCCGCCCCTCGTTATGAAAGCGTTTTTCGCGGGCGCTCGCTATCGCACTCCGACTGTCCCCTTGCCAACGTCCGGCGGTCGCATTGTATTACTTGATAAGCGCCGATGGAGCCAAAATGGCAACGTCCTCAAGCCTAAATTCGCTGATCGCTCGCCGCTGCTTAGTTTGCGAACAGGATTTCACGCAAGGGTTTGAAAGACCTATTTGTTTGTTGGTTTTTCTTTCACACTTTAATTTACGGCCACCGATCATTAGTGACGTTTGAGACGCGCGCGACTGATAGTACGCCTTGGAGTCCTTTTGCCATCATCTCCATGCAATCGATACGATCGAACCACACACACGCTAAATCGACCCTACATCATCAGCGACTCCTCTCTCGCTCACTCGTCTCCTTCATTCTAGTCCCGCATCGCTCAACCGTTTGTTTGAAAACCGAATTTACGCTCTTCTTTGGTCTTCAATGACGTCTGCGCGGCTGGTACACTTCGTTTTCTTTGTGGATTGTCTTCTTTTTCCCCAAAACCACTCAAAGTTGGGTTGTCAGACTGATCATTCCTATTTGAACAAAAAATGATTTTACTCCCGCTCGGCGACAGTCGTTTGTGATTGATGACCCAATGCACTTCTTTGAAGAAACTTCTCTTCTTCTTATTCTTCGAAATTCTTTTCTTGAACCTCGTACGTTTAGAACAGTCTTTCGTCACCCATTTTACTCCCATTTTGCCAGTGGATGCGCTTGCTTCGATCTTCCAAAACACAGCACAAACTCCAAAATACTTTCCAGGGTTCACCGAAAGGGAGACGACTCGTTGCGCCGCGTTTTGCCGCGATCCAGTCAGCGCCCCCGTGAAATTGTTTGATCGTTGTTCACGTTTAGGTATGCATTTCGGCTTTTTGGCTGCCACTCCGCGGGCAGACGATCAGAAACTGTCGCTCTCCCTTAAACTCTTACACTTTCCTCCCGACGACCTTTTCTAACGCTTACTTTTCTTTTCTTTTAAAGGTATAATCCACTGGTGAACCCGTACCGACCCAACACGTTTGCAAAATATAGATTTATGAAAATGTACGGTCCATCAAGTCGCAATGCGGCTGTTCCCAAGGACATATATCAGGTACTGAGCCACGGGCACAAAAAGGGCTAATTCCGTTCAATTTCAGACCGATCCAGAACGACAGAACCGACATTCGCGATCAGCTGAGAGCTCCTCTGAGATAATCTACTCCGACAGTCCGCGATCTTTCAACAACAACGAGGTGAGCGAGCTGCACACAAAAAAGCGCAGCAGTGCTCTCGAAAGAGCCAATGATCATTGATCTGCGAATTTTTTAGCTCGAAGACTACATAATCGACGAAGTGCTCTCGTACGAGGACGAAGTGCGCAGCGGAACGAACAAACCTGGTCAAGTAAGTCCTACATCTTCGGAATTTGGCCAGGCGCGGCGCGATCAGCCCCTTCTAATCGATTGTTTCGACGTGACGCACCTATCGGCGATACATTTGCCGAATGTGCGTGTTGTCGCTCTCATTTGTTTGAAGTCGGCGTGGCGTCGCAGATTTTTGATCCTCTAGAGGGCTCGCTCAATTGATAAGCATGGCTCGAAAAAAACCCCACTCCCCTTTCGCGGGTGTCTTCCTGGCGCTTCCAACTCCGAATCGAAAATCGCTCCGCAGCCACTTACCGGCACTTCTCTATTTCAGTTGCCCGCGAGTTTCTCGTGTTCTGATAACCTGACAGGAATGTCAAACGACCCCAGAATTGTTTCCGCCAGCCGACCAATCAACGCCACCGGCTCTTCAGGTAAATATATACGACGCGAACAACAGCCCGAACTACCGTGCACTTTTTAGGCAACTCGGTTCAGAGCGGTTCTCCGGCGCGGACCATCCCCATCCATTCGCCGCTGGCTTCCTCGTCCTACCGCCAGATCGTCTCCTCGAGCGCCCCCTCGTCCAGCCTCGACATGGAGGCGCTGGTGCGCGGCTCTGCGGGTTCACATATGCAGCACCACGGAAACGGGGGCCAGACGCCCGGCACCAACGACGAGTTCTTCCGGGACCGCCGCAAGAAGGACATCCATAACATGAGTAAGGGTTCAGGGCAAGGTTCTCCTGACTAAGTCTTTTCATTTCAGTCGAGCGACGCCGTCGGTACAACATCAACGACCGGATCAAGGAACTCGGGCTAATGCTGCCAAAGCACTCGGCTGAGTGAGTGGACTCGTTCGTTTTGCAGTTGGCCTTAAATAGTTTGTCTAGGGATATCAAATTGAACAAGGGCACCATTCTCAAGGCGTCCTGCGATTACATCCGCCAGCTGCAGCGGGACCGCGACATGTTCGCGAAGCAGCAGTCCCAGAGCGCGAAGCTGGAGCAGACTGCTCGGCAGTACGCCGACCGCATTCGAGTATGTTTCCCCCAAACCCAGACAGATTCTTACGCCCGTGCCTTTACAGGAGCTCGAAAACCATATGGAAAAACACGGTGTGCCCATCCCCCCTGCTGCATTGCCCGCGTTTCCCCCGCACGGAATTTCGCCCGCTCGAACGATCAAGCAAGAACCGTTCGACGAAGGGTCGCCTTCCGCTACGCCTACCGGTTCCCTCGTAAGCTTTCCAACCTTGTCTATCCTTAAAAGTCATCTCCGACTCTCCGTCTCAAGTGCAAAGTTCACCGATTTTTGGTCGCTTGAACTGGTCGGTGGTAGCTGATTGTAAACAAAACATAAATTAAACGTCCCCGGAACGAAGTCGCTCATGGTCCCGATTTCAGCCAACTCAAGGATTCATGTCGCAACTGTCCGAGATGCAGATCGCGAGCCCTGTAAGCTCTTCGTACGGACGCAGCCCCCTCAACTCCGGTCTCCACTATTTCACTCCCTCCTCCGATAGCCCCTTGAGTCCCCCCGTGAGCGGTGCCCGAATCCCCCATGTCTCGACCACGTCGAATTCGGAGTACGGCACGCCGGCGTCGACGACCGGCTGGCCCAACAGTGGTATTCACCAAAATATCCCCTTTCACGATCTCGCGATGGATGACTTGACTTCACTGCAGGTTGGTGACAACTACATGCTTTTTCCACCGCTCGGCCTCTAAACAGCCATCTCTCTCTGTGTCAGACTGGTAACCCGCTGCTCCAGGGCGATCCCATGATTTCGGCCAGCTGCTTCCCACATAGTCAAATGAGCCCCGACATCCAATGGGACCAAGCGGGATTCTCTCCTGATTCCAACAACCAGGTGGTTCACCAGGCGACCTCCGCTTCCACATGCTCGCAGATGGACTTCTCCTAGCTCTTCTTTCCTATCAACCTTCGCCTTCTTCCGCTCCTTTCTTTCTCTTCTTTTCCTCTTCCTGTATACCGTACGCCGATTTCTAATCGCTCATTTCGTTTTTCTGTGATTTTGACTTCAATCGCAAATTTCTTCATAGAATTCTTACTAACACATTTACCTACCGTAACCAAATATCCCACCTCCAGAAATTATTCAGTCATTTCCTCATGGGTCTGATCGTGTAACATAGCGATGTAGAACAAACTTTTATCTGTAAATTTCCATTTATTTCATTTTATTTCTACTTTTCTCCGATGTCTCTTTGCATGCTGTTGTACAGTTGGTGTACCCCAATTGTGAATATTCTCCGTCTTCGTGTAAGAAAATTGTACATTTGTTCCAATGTATAGATTTTATCCTATTCCAGAGTTTTATGCGTCCTCGTCCCTCTTCTAACGATTCTTCCCCTCTACCTTAATTCCTTGAGGTCCTCGTAATAACCCAACTTGTTGGCCGTGCCGTGAGAATATTGTCACCTGTAAATACTGTTTGTATAGTGTTCTCAGCCCTCTCTCATCCCGAAAGTGTAATATAAGTTTTTCAAGGCGACAGGAACTTCGAGAAAGTGTATATAATATAAATAAGTCTCTCCCGCGTCCTGTGTTCCGCTTCGCCTCTGGTGGGCGTGACGTAACAGCTACATTAATGACAACTTAACTTGATGGCGATAAACACCAAAAAACGAGCGATCGAAGGGACAGATACCTTCTGACTATGGTCCTTATTCGCCGGCGTTACACACAATTGCAAACGCAAATACTAAGCATACAGTACTCCTCATTGCGATTCACAGGGAACTTTGCCCTGGTTGCCCTTTTCCATCAAGCGTTCGGAGCTGAGAACAATCAGGCAAAGTTTTCGGTGGATCTCAACGAGAAGTACTGTGCGCGCGGTGTTTGCGTTTGCAGGTGACAGAATCGGTTTTTTTCCGGCAGCGGGAGACTCGCCAAAGCCGTGAAAGGCAAAATGTGATTCGGAGGCTTCTGCGATCCATCACTCTTTTGCGTTCGGGTAATTAACACTCGTAGGCGTCGCAGCAGGCGTACTCGCTGCACGCGCTTAATTGCAACGCCACTTTCTCAGATTCGGTTCAATTAAAACGGACTTTGATTGTACCGGCCGGAAGGTAGGCCCGCAAGCATTGAGCAGCAACGATGAATTGTCGATAAAGACAATAAAAAAGTCATAAAAGCAAAACGATGGATGAAACGAAGAGACTGTATAGTTACCGATAGGGTGACCTTTGAGCAACTGGGGAAAGTTGATTAGTTAAATTCCATTTGTTCCTCGTTGTCGGAAACGGAAAACGTGTGGAGATTACGGAGCAGAGGGACCGATGCAGGAAGCCGTTGTGGCGGACCGGAGAAAACACATCTTGAGAATTTGGCCGGAGGATTCCCGAACCGCTTGAAAGAAACCAGTTGGGTCAGTGGGACTACGGATTCAACCTAGCAAAAATGAGAACATTTTAGTTTAAGAGTTAGAAAATGCCCATTTTAGATACAGAAGTCACGTTACTAGAAAATTTGCTGGAGCTTGTTGGCAACAAGCGAAGACGGCACTACATAGTCACAATTGTTGTACCGAACATACAGACTCCCGTGTTTTTGTTTTCCGGATTTGAGGACGGACCCACGTCACAACGCTACTCTCAAACCGTTTTCTGCAGTTATAAAGATTTCTTCGGATTGCAACGGGAAAGTGTAGACTTATTTCCAGCATCGCCCTTTCCAACGCTCAAAAACCGCATTGCAGAACGAGAGAGAAAAGGAGAGAGTGTGTACCTGCCCTCTGCTGCCACTTCCGCATTAAAGCGAGAGTCTCCTGAAATCCTCTTATCTTTTTTTGGAAACTCCTTTAGCAATTTTCGACTGTTGAAAACAGGAAAACATGAAATCCGATGGATTCTGGCATTCTTCCAAGGCGACCGAGAAACCGCTCGCACGGGCAACAAGATTTTCTCGCTTTTCAAATAAGTCGCTTTTCATAATGACAAATTATTGTCGATCGAAACATTGTCAAGTCAAGCAATTTGTCGCAGACGAAAAGAACAACTCAGCAAAGACCAGAACAGGAGCGGAGGGATCTGAACCCAGGTGCGGCGATCGCGAAATCAGAGATCAAAATCGATCGTTTCGACGCGTGAAAGTTGAACTGTTTGGAGGTAGACGTTGGAGAATGTGTTTGTGATGCGGGAAGTGGGACAGGTGCACTCTCCGGAGGAAAAACAATGAAGTAAAAAGAAAGAACAGGCCTATTTTAAAGTGTCATATTGTAAGCCCATATTTCTACTATCACCTTCATAAGTGCTATTTTTAACCAATTAGGTTTTTCACAACACAGTTCCGCAGCTGTAATGATCAAAATTAATTTCTTTGATGTTGGTCCTAGGGAAGGAGTTGGTGTACTTTGTGATTCTTGGCACGTTTTCAAGTTCGAGAAGGCGATCAGTCAAGATTGCTGTGTTATCGAGAGTCTCTGACATGACGTAATTTGTTTTTAATCGTTGAATTTTCAAAACTGATAGAAACAAAAGAAAACGAAGAGACCTTGTTGAGTTGGCATTACATAACCAGTGTTTAGCTGCCAGATTTGAGCCTGCAAAAGTGGTTATGTAGGACGGGTGGCCCAGCAGTCCATTGAGGGACTGAAGTCGTAAAGCCCTGAATTTGATAATTGTAAAAACTGGAATTGAATTAAAATTTACCACATTTTTCCAATTCGCTCAACCTTAAAACCTCTATTCTTATTTTCTATTTCTTATTTGCAGTTTTGCAAAGTTTTATAAGCGTTTCGCCATGCCGCTCTATCAATCATTGAACCAAAAAGTGGCTTTGTGAACAACGGGTTTTCTAACTAATTAGACGAAACGTTGCGAGTTGGCACGTAGCCGCATCAATGCGTATGCAAGGATTTCTCCTTTTGCAGAAAAGAGCTTGCAGGTTTTCCTTCAACCGTCGAGGGTCATTCTCCAACTCAAACCAAATCTCCACAGAAGCGTCATTTTACTGAAGTGCTCAAAAAGTCCTATTTTATAATTTGGCCTCATGAATTTCTTTTCGTTTCGCACAATGCCAAATTAGTTTACTCATTTCCATTAGCCGAAATGGCAAAAAGCAATCTGCAAATGACGTGAAGGATCAGGATCAAATCTCAACGAGGTTATGAACCGTAATCGAATCATGCTTTGCGGTTAAAAAGGGCCCGATCGGCTAAGTGACTTTATTATAAACGAGTAATTGCCAATTGGCCCCTTGCGTTGTTACGCTCCGCGGGCACCCGGACTCTGGACTTTAGTGCGGTGGCCTGCAAAATATTGCGTCAGTGCAGGCGTCGTCAAGGAACAACAGTACTTCGTTTGCATAAATTAGCGGTTTTTCAATTGCAAACAGGTCCGTTCCAGGTCACGTATGGGAGCGGAACTGGCACTGGCCTTTGTTTGCTTTTCAAGTGCACAAAATATTGAACAAATAAGAAAGGCACCATGAAAGAGGCTCCGAAAGTGCCCAACAATCTGTTAAATTTTCCTTCCGCATGAATTGAGCGCGAAATGCGCTATGAAACCTGATTTTTAACGCTTCAGCATTTGGCATCTTATGAGATTATTCACGATATTTGGCCATTTTTTCTGCAGCAAAAGAACTCAATCTCCGTAGTGACATTATGCGTGAACACGGAAGGACAAAGCGAACCAGTGGAAAAGTCTTCGGCCCAGAGACACATTGCTGGGGGTGTTGACAAACAGTTCAAAGGAATGGTTTTGGGTTCGAGGCAGTTGAACGCAATTCGATCAAGACAAATGTGTTCGAAGAGGTCTCGCGAAGAAAGTAGCAACTCTTATCTGAAGGCATCTGTGAAGGAGAGTAACAATTTAGCTTTCACGGAACGGCTTTTAAACAATGACCTTTTTGTTTGATATTAAGTTAGTGGCGACATTATTTAACGCTTCCTTTCATATTGAAAACTTAACTGGTTACAAACTTTACGTTGAATGCAGCGGGTGATTGATGGCGTATTTGTGGCAGAAACAAAGCAAGCCTTCGAAGAAACAGAAACGAAATTCATTTTATAAAATACTAAGATTTCTTTTTGAACAATGGTTTATAACTCCGAATCCGTTTTCACATGGATGTTCGAATGAACCTAAGCAATGGTGTTGCGAAGACAACATTGAAAGGCCTCTTCGTCGAAAAAATAGCCTTAACCAGTGCTCTAATGTATTTGATGTAAAGATCGCCGAGCTTTCAACTTTGCAACAAGTTTAACCATTCTGTACAGTAGTCACTTTGTACTGAATCAATGGACTGGTTTCCTCCTAAAATATAAACACGACAGTGGTTTATCGCAGGTCGACTTTGCACGAAATTCCAAAGTCCTTCATAGGGCAAAGTCCGTCTTTTGTGTTACTACGTTTTGTCTCACAGAACACATAAGCGACAAAAGATTCGCCTTTAAACTCTTAGATTAAGAAGCTTTAGGACTCGGTGAGCCTTTCACAACTAAATATTGACTCTTCTCTTCCATACCAGCTGTACAGACAATTTTGTCCGCTGACACGTCGCTTTCAAACGGTCCCTCTTCTCCAAAATGCGTCTTCCTCACTCCCTCATGAAGGGCATCTTGCCCGTTTATGGACAGCGTCCTCTGACCACCTTCAGCCGCGGTTGTTCCGCAACATACAAAGGTTGAGAATCGGGAGTTGATTCAACCTGCGCCGCAGTCAAAACAGAACCGCAAAACCCGAATGCTAATGTATTTTTGGCGTTCCTTTCCCAATACCCGAAGGTCAGCGAGTCGATGAGTGATAAAATGTTTATTCATTGGCGGCGAGAACAGAGAGGGACCCTTAATGGCCCAGATTGAGGCCTGAGACTCGGAGTCCCATTCACTTTTATCAATGTATCTTAACTGAGAAAACTTTTCGCTGATTCAGCGTTCGCTGTGTGACAAATTGGGACTTTGTACTTCCTCGCCAGTTCTCGGCGAAGTAGCTGGTTGTCAACAAAAAGAAAGATTATCTGAAGTTGTTGCCGAATTTGTAATGTTTACAAATCTGGTGACAAACAAGATAGAGAGCAGAGTCAGAAGCGCGAAAAGAGGATAAGACAAAACGGGGATGAGGGACTGTTCTGAACGTTCTCACAAATGTAGTTAATTTTATGGTCAGAAACAATTTGCGAATCAGTTTTTGCAGAATATTATGATTTTCAGGCGCTCTTGACTGTTTTATGCTTTGTTTTCCGATGCGTCACAAGTTTTCTTGAATCTGTAAACTTCATGCGTTTTGAAAAAACCAAAGCAGACCAAAGAACACAGCTAGAAGGTTATTCCCAAGTGATGTTTGTCATTACAGCTTCCATTTAATCTTCACACTATCAACATTCACCAGACAATCGTGTACAGTTCTGCGTATCCAGACGAGAGGGCTCTGTGTGACATCAGAAGTGATTAAAACACGACCGGTTTGAAGCGAAAAGTTGGAAACAAGCCGTGTAAATGGACAACCAACAAAATCGGACTAACCGCACCGGCGCTGCAATGGACACTTAAACGCGTTTCCTCCTGTACGTTGTGGCTCGATTTTCCATAGAACAAAAACATTTGAATTTTCCTGAGAAAAGTGATTTATTTCATCACATACAATCAAACCAGTGTCCTTTTCCACATCGACCTGGCATCTCCCATTCGTCAAAATGAGTTATGTGCTTACACTTTCCCGTACCGATCGCCCAGTCGCAACGTCTGGTCATTGCGAGAGTCAGCGATGACGGGCGAGATGGTCGCCTCCCGAGTGTTAGTTGATAAGTGCGTGCAAACGGAGCACTTTTAAGATCTGAAACATTTGTTATGGGACACCTAATTGTGTTGAGTCGATGTTCAGTTCGGGGACCGCCAAGTTCAGGAGGGGTCGGAAGCTGCAGCAGAGAGTCACTCCGAGAAGTCCATGCACCTTGGCAGTCAGACGCTCTTATGAATACGAAAGAAACAGTTCTTTCTTGCACAATGGAAATCTTGACATTTACAGATTCCGCAACGCAGGGTCAGTTTCATAAACCTTTAAAACCTTTTTTCTCATTCAAAGCCTAAAATATGTTGAAATCTCCTTATAAATGAAGTCTTCAAAACTGCTTGTAGTTTTGCAAAGTGTATATGTGTGTGGCTACATTTTCCAATTTTTCTTACATGCTATGCTTTCGGCGATCGTCTGAATCCATTTTGCCTTGCGTAAATCTGCGACTGATGAGTCTTTCCGATAAAGCGCTTTTCAAAGGTTGTAATAGAGTTTTTGACCTATGAGTTCTTGTTATCTTCCATTGGTTATGACCACGAAAACTCCCGAAAAATCAAAACAAACTTTGTGCAAATTTTTATTGCCACTTGTTTAGACGGGTTGCAGAAAATGTGTCAATTGTCTCAGATCCATTGTGCCTGTAAACTGCAACCGAAATGACTCTAAGACTGGAAGATCGCCTTTTTATCTCCAAATGCCTGTTTTTCGGACACGTGATGTTGATGCTAGAATGACCGGGCTACTGGCTCAAGTACTCATAAATGTTCGTTTCCATAATTGCGTTTACTCTTTATTTACAGGTCTTCATATACATAAAAAAGGGGAACAATCCAGAGGTGTTCCATACGTTTTTTTGTCTGTCAAGTGCCGACATGCCGAATCGAAAAAAATTTCGGCGATTCTAGCTGCAATCGACTCAATCGACTCGTCGAGCAATTTCAGGAAATAAACTGCAAAAAAAAGCCAGTCGCGTCTTCACCTCGTTCATAATCGACAAATCTTGTGTCAAAATTCTTAAAACAAACATCCACCTTGCTATTCATTATGCTTGCAAATGTAACAAAATTTATTGCAGATTATTTTAACGTATCGTCATTGCAAAATACCGAACTCAGACGCGTCAAACTCAGTTCAGTTCCACTGAGTTCAGTAGTTTCTCGTTGCACAAACGTCGAAGAAGCTCAGGGCGTGATGGTCGCAATTCGGAACTGTCACCAACATAAAGATAGGATAGAGTGAATTCCAAGATAGGATCCCCCAATCCCAAGATTTCGCAAAATAAAATAAAATAAATAATTTTCATTTAACAACTTTAGCTCTAAGGAAGCTGTGTAGTTCACTTTTCCTCTATGTTTTATCACTTCGACTTGGAGACAGGATCAATTAAGTCTAAGAGAGCATTCAAAGCGCAATACTACTTAGGTAACACCTGTTGAAAATGGAATCGAAAGAAATGTCACAAGCTGTTGGAATGTCAAATGTTGACGTTAATTCTTTTTTATTGGTTTTCGTTAAAATTGCAGTACAACCTAAAGCTTGAACTGAAACTGCAGCTCGCTTTTGAAATTGCGTCCCTAAAATTTATTTTATTGAAATAAAACGTATTTACAAAAAAACAACCGAATGTAAATGAGGTGGAAGACCCTGAGTTCTGAGATCGATTTCTGAACAATGTGAGCGTTCATAGTTGATCACCTGTTTGAGGCGCCCAGAAATTCTGAAATAGAACATTCAGCATTTTTCTCAACACCATTATTTACCAGTTTTTGACAAGCGGTTGCGAGCATGTAGTAGCGCGGATTGAATTTGACGCAGTTGATGGAGCCCTGATGATCGGTGGGGAATGTTTGGACGAGGGTCCCTGAGGAGACCTGGTAGGCATAGAGGTTGGCGTCGGAGGAGCCGCAGAATATGCAAATTAAAAAATTGTGGAAAAAAATATTTTATTTACTTTTTTAACCTATTCTTGTGTACCTCGAGCATACTTGTCGTTCGATTTAAAATGCACGCCGCTTGAATCCCACCACAAAACGTTCGCTCAAGATTGTTCGCAAGACGTAAATTAGAATGAAGACTTACAAGTGGATTGATGTGGTCGTTGAGGACGTGGTGCAGTTTCCCGCTGAAGGCGTCGACCAAGTAGCACTCGTCGCCGTTCGTCGTCAAAAGGATCGTTTTGCCGTTTGGGGAGAATTGCAAAGAGACGATCTCGCTTGTATTTTCGCGCTGGATATTGAATGCCGCGAACGGACCCTTAAACGGAAGGAGACGTTGAAAAAACGTTCGTTGATTACCGTAATCGTCCGCTTGCAAGCAATACAAAATGTCACGTTTGCACTCTTTCGTGAGGCTTCCGGAAACCTCATCAGCTTGAGCGCTATCATCGTTCTAATCTACTCCGTTAGGACATTGAAAAGTGTTTGTGCTAGGCAATGTAAAAACTTATTTGGTCTAACTTCAACGCAAAACGGTTTGTGTTTGTTTTTGTTGGCTAGGCGCTTTTTGGTAAGTATTCATTATAGTAATCAAGATTGGCCACACCACACGAAACGGTTTCGTTATCATCTAGTTCTTATTGTTAGTCTTTACCCCGAAAAAGCTACTTTCGAAGAATTTAATATCTGTTTATGACTACGTACTTGAGCTTTTGACGCTTTCTGCACTTTTTTAGGTAAGTGGAATTTTTGTCGTTATCAAACTGCCTACCTTTTCGAAGGTTCTCACGTCAAACAGTTTGATTGACTTTCCCAAATGGCCAATTCCGAAAATAAGTCCCTCTTGGTCGAAAGATCCGACAGGACGCGACTGGACGACGGTGGTGGCCTGTGAAGTGTGGGTTCTGAGATCCCATAGACGAACAGTTTTGTCGTATGACCCGGAGAGGAAAATGGTGGAGTACGGCAGCATTTGGAGCATCGTGACCCTGAATAACCCAGATCGTAGAACTTCTGGCACCGATAACTCACGGTTTTGTGTGGCCCAGGAAATACCGAATGTAGCGGTTGTCGTGGAGGGACAAGTGGCGAATTTGGTCATCGACTTTGGTGGAGCAGTGGATGGCGTTGTGGATGGAGCCATCGAAGCGGATTAAGTCGACTCCGTATTTCTTGCTGTTCACCTAAAACGCTTTTTTGCAATCGATGCTATCACGAGTGGCCTTGCGAGTGTTGCGACACTTGCTCGCTTTTTTGCAGCCTTTTTTCTGATGCGGAAGTTTTCTGTCCACTATTGATATGACGGGTTAGTCACCTTGACATCAGCACTTTTTGATTAAAATCCGATCGTAAAACCATTTACAAATTTTTGTGAACAACAGTTCGCAATAATTGAGCGGAATCGGAAATTGTTTGTGTGTCAAACAATTTGTTCAGGCCGCATTTAAATCACGCCAATGAATGAAAATTTTGTGGGAAATTCTCGACCGCTTCAATAATGCGAAGCGTATCAAAATTATTGGTTTACGTAAGCGAATAACCTACCGATCTGTGAGTTTTTCCCGTCAAGCAGTCGTAAACAGTAATGGAGTCATCGTGGGACGAGCAGACCATGTGCCTTCCGTCTATGCTGTAGTTCAACGAGTTTATCTTCTCGGTGTTGTTTGAGAACGAAAGCGCCGGAACCATCGATCTAATCACCTTCGGGCTGAGCTTCATTTGCAATTGAACCGGTTTCTGCTGCTGAAGCCAAGATTTAGCAACTTCCGCCGTTTCAGGACTCACTTCTTTGCCTTGACTCCCGATCGAAGATTTCGGCGTGCTCGGAATCTCGTCATGAACGGAATTGAGTCCGTTTTCGTGCTCGTGCTCGCTGCTGTGAGTTCGTTCGACTTTAACGGCGGAAATCGTCTGCCTCTCGGACGTCTCGGACGGCGGTGCGTCGCTGGTAGCGCTGCTTTTCGACGCATGAACCTGAAAATGATAATATTGAAGTGAGTTAAGCATTGATCGACCGCTTACGTTGTGGCTCGACTTGTGCTTGGACGCCGAAGGCAGCGGAGGACGCTTCATTCTCAGCGAATCAGACAAACTCTTCTGACTGTGACGACCACTATCCTTGTCCCGGCGTTGTTCGGAAGAAGACGATTCCTGACGCGTATCGCTTGTCTCACGACGGCTGCCCTCACTAGCATGGTGGTCCTTGGTGCTGCTGCTGGACTTGGATGACGAACTATGCGAAGTTCGACCCTCCTTCGCGTCTTTCTTTGATTTCGGTGATTTGGTCTCCGCTTCGACGGCGTCGCGATGCTTATCCCGGTGGCGATTTTCTCGATCTCGGTCGGCACTCGCTGCCTCCTTCCGACTCTCCTTCCGATCGGAAGACGCTCGCGATCGATCACGCTCGGTGTCCCGACGAGTCCGATCTCTCTCCATATCTTTCTTTAGTCGCTCACGATCGGAAAATGATGCGCGAGTTCGATCTTTTTCCTTCTCTCCTTCGCGCCTTGACGATGAGGAGGACGCATCGCGGTCTTTATCTTTATCGCGTTTCGAATATTCGCGCGTTTGCTCCTTCTCGCTCTCTTTCCTAGGCATCCTGCCTGCAGAAGTGAGTGTCTTCAGAGAGAGTTTACTGCTTCCCTCTCGCGCTGTCTTCTACTTCAGCTAACTGTTCCTGCGGCGGGCATGCTTTTCTCACAAGCACTCTGAAAAGCGGAAGATAACATTAATCGCGAGACGGGAACTGCGCGCACGTACAACAGAAAGTCGCGAAACGTGCGGCTAAAAATGCCCGCAGCACACGCCGTTGGAGAATATTGCCAGCGAGCAGCATCAACGCCGCGCACCACTGGTAAAACTCTACTTGCCACATCCGTAATTCCCTTTAAGCTCCTCCTTCTGCCTCCGTCCCCTCGTCCTGTCTATGGCCTGTTGCAGGCTCGCTCGCGATGCCTCGATCCTTTTCAGTCCTCATGGCGACTTATTTACGATTTCCCGCTTAACTATTATCAGCCAGTCCCTCACCGCCCGCCTCGCCTCTTTCAAATTCGAGTGTTTTATTCGCACTGATCGCAACCATTGATTTTGCCTTCCGAAAGTTCTTTCCACTCCCTCGCTCAACAGGGGTCCGATCGATTAAAGGTCGAAGCAAACAATTCTTGCCTTCGTCCGGCGACGGGATTAACTCCAGAGCTGGATCTGCAACCTTCTTTCGCATTCCCAGGTAGGCGGGGGCAGGTAAGCAGGTGGCATCCATGCAAACGCGTTGTTTATATCACGCTCCTTCCGGAGATAAAGATAAAGTCAGCGGCGCCGCAGTCCTTAAGTAAAAACATCTCGCGTTGGAATTGAGGTGTTCGTCGCCATTCGGTTGAGTACTTGTGCCTCATTTGCATCGATCGAATTTTTTCCAGTTACAAGCCAAAAAATGTTTACACGTGCGATGTGACGTGGTGCATGAATTCGTTCCGTTCCTCTTTGGTGCGCAGTATCAACCAACGTCAGTCTACGCACCGCTCAGTCCCGCAGCAGACACACTCACTCACGCACATGTTCACGGCTGCTGTGTTCGGTCGGTCGGAGGGCTACTGACTGACTACTGAAGACGACGCTTTGAGCAGAAACGATGAAGAAGGGAGAAGAAGAGAAGAGGAGTCGAGGAGAGCGAGGAGCGAATCGAATCGAATATGTCTGGCCCACTGATGGCTCTGTTGACGCGGCGGAAGCGATCTCGGTGCGCTATATCAGTATCACCACCCGGACTGGTGGCTTAACCTCTGCAGCCGCAGCTCGACCGACCGACTTGCACCCCGCGTCCTTCTCGCGTTTTCCTTCAACTATCCCTCGCTTGTCTCGTTCTCGTCCGTCCGCATTTTCCATTATAATGCTTGAAATTGGATCGTCTGATAGCACTCATCACTAAATGAACCTCATTCGCCTGCCGCATCTCGTTCCCTCCGCTTTCCTTCATGACTCCCGATTTGGAGTTCGGAATTAATTGTTCCACACACTTCTATCTTCTCCTCGCTGCCCTCCTTTCGGCCACTTTTTCCTCTTTCAAACTGTGATACCGTAATACCGTTTCACAGCTGAACAAATAATAACTGCCGAATGAAAGGAAGGGAAAACGGTGTAAGCTGCACTGTCGATTAACTTTTTCAACGGTCGAGTGACTCACTGAACGAGTACTGAACGACGGCGACGTTTCGCCACTTCGCGCGCCGCCACGAAGTCGACCGAGGCGACGACGGTGGCAGCAGTTTTGCTTGTCACTCGCCGGAATTGCAACCCTAACTTACTTAATCCGATCGCGTGAGATTTATGTGTGTCCGTCGCGCGTTTATTCATTCACGTATTAATTTTGTTGACTTGTTTAACTATTCTCCGTAAACAGAGTTACGATAACTACTTTGATGCCACGGCTGCCTTTAACTTGTTCTCCTTCGACTTCTCTTTCGTCTTCTTCTTTTTCGACGTGACTCATTAACGAATCTCTCGCAGAGATAGATGCGACTTGATGGGGTATAGTTCATTGAATAGTGCTGCTGCTGCCGAACTAACTGCCGCCCGGGCGGAGGAAAACGAACCCGAATCTGTCTCCACAAAATTAACATAGCTATCGGTCGCGTCCATTCATCGAGCTCCCATGCCTGTCACCTGGTGCGCTACGTTTCAATGGGTTGATAGGTTCGTCATCCAGAGGAGGGAAGTGGCTGGCGAGGAGGTGGCTGCATGTCCGCCAGGACAGCCTGTCGTCACTGATTGCGCGAGCTGTAGCCGGTCGGGACAGCGCACTGGTCAACTTGACATGTTGTTCGTTCACCTGGCGTGTCCTCTTATCGATGATTGTCGACACCGTGTCGGACTGGTTGCTGCAGTTGCTGCAGCTACCGCTGATGAGGCGCCGCGCATGAGGACGGAGGTCGTGGTTTCTTGCCGGCGTTGACGTCCAGGTAGAGGAGTACTGGAAGTTTGGCAGCAGGCAGATGATAACTACTTGAATGGCCGGCGGTCGCTCGTTTTGGCGGTGCCGCGCGGTCCACGCCATCGGTCGTTGCGTTTGCTTGGCGTTAATCACGCTCAGCGCGACATTCATTGTGTTTCGTTCGCCCGCCCCTATCCTTTTCTTTGTCTGGGGTCTGTGAGTGTATTTACCAGTGAGCAGGTCAGCGCGCGAGCTCCTTGCGCGAGAGGAGCCACTATATTCGTGTTGGTTTTGTATTTTGCAGAGAGCGCCGTCACCGCCACCAGCGTTGCAGTGGCGACGTAGAAGCTCGGGGGCGACGGCCACCGACCGCCTATCTTCTCTCTCGCGCGCGCACCGGGCGCAAGCCGCGCGAACTGATTGCACAGTGTGGTTTGCCTCGCCCACCCTCAGCCCAATCACTGCCGAAGCGATTCCCGCTGCTGCCTCCTTTTGCCTCCCTTACCACCCTCGGCTCCTGCGCGCACTCCTTTCCTCATCTCTTATCGTAGTCCAATTGAGTGCCCGAAAACGGCGTGCCGTCGTCGTGCCCCCTAACAACCATCACTGGCGCGCTTTCCTTGCTGAGGTACTGGTTCCCCTTGCGCGCACATGCGCAGGCTTGTTAGGACCCCCTGCGATCAGCCTTAGAACACAATTGGAAGTGACGTTCACGTTGTTTTTTATCGATTGTGATGCTGGGTGCGTGGGATTGCATATCTCCCCGAGTTTAATTTAGATCTGCCTCTCGAAGGAATAAATCAGGATTTTGCGTGTAAATAAAACAGGTGTCATGTCGCGCGAGCAACAACGTTTGCACATTCCTTAACACCCGTCGAGGGGAATATTCATATTGACCCTCTTGAGATATTTCGACATTGCCCTCATCACTCCTTGTAATTCGCGCGACTCGTACTTCACTCAACTCGCGTTTATTCCCTTTTCCGTGTTCCCCTCACATTCTCCCAACAGAGTAATCTATGTTTGTTTTAGTCCACTCCATTGTCAGCCATATGAAGCGATGACCATGGTCGCCAATTCCGCGATTTCCCTGAGTGCCGGTTCGGAAGCGTGTGCGTCATGTCGACAGCTGCACGCCGACATAAAAATGAGCGTCGCACAGATCACAAGCAAAATCGACGAACTGTTTGTAAAGATAGAATCCCTCTCCGGAGCGTCGCCTCGTCAGTTCCAAGACATTTCTCGGGAACTCGGACTCTCGTCGGCCGAGCATGACAACGACGACAAGGAGAGCCGGACAACTTCCGAAAGCAACAGCCACACAAAGGACGAGCAGGACAACGAAGGCTCGGACAACGGCGCCGAAGCTGCCGAGGTGTCGTCGCCTTCCATGACCGAGAACCACCACTCTCCGCCCGCCCATAGCGACATTACGGACATCACTGAATCCCTCTCTTCACAGGCAACGTACGACTCCGTGTTTGCGTTTCTGATTTTTCTTACAAGATGTATTTTCCAGTGCAATCTCGACCACCTCGTCCACAGCATCCGCAAATCGACCGGGAAACACGCGGAAGCGAAAGCAGCCAAGGGATTCGTCAAAGAAAGGCGACAGCAAACATGCCTCGCTTGACCAGAATAGCTGCTCCGACGATCTGAAAAGCAACGGGACCGATTTCGCGAATTTCTCCCTGGATCCCCTGGCGCTTGTGTCACTGTTTTCGAACCCGGCTGGAATCGACCACACCCAGCTTTGTCAACTGCTATCACAGCCAGCGACTGCTGCGTTTCAACAACAATCACCCGCTTCGACGACGCCGAACAGTGAAGAGTGCTCAATAAAGGAAGAAGCCAAGGACTCAGCCCTCGAGGTACGTTCAGCACGCACAATAGTCGTAAATTGGGCGTTTGGTTTTCTTTACAGGAAGACGACACGGCAAAAACGTCAACTTCTTCGGAGTCGCGCTGCAGCAACTGTATGACGACGAAAACAACCGCTTGGCGACGTGACTCACACGGTAAACTTGTGTGTAATGCGTGTGGACTCTACTTCCGGCTGCATAGGGTAAGAAACGTTCAACCTTCCACGCTGGTCGTAATTTGGGCCTTTTCAGACAAACCGACCTGTGCACATGAGAAAAGACTTTATACAACAAAGATTTCGGCGGCGCAATGGCAAGGACGAAGAAGTGAACACCCAGCCTCCGAATGTCCTTTCGCTGTCCTCATTAATAGGGCTGTGCCCTCCAAACTCCGCCGCGCCTATGTCTAGTTTTCTTGAGTCACATACTAATTGAACTGCAAACGCTTTAATTACTGTTTTTTCTCTTTTTCTTTTATTTTCTTTAAAACGTTAGGATTGCGTTCGTCTCCGGTTACTCTAAGCGGATCACTTCACTCATTTGTTCCTCAAACCAGCCCCGACTGTAAATGCCCAACACTTTCATCGTTTATCTGTTTCCCGATCGCATAATATTCACTTCGATTTCACAGTATGCATAATAACTTCCTTTCCGAGCTTTACACCTTTGGCCTTCCTTCCCCAGTTACCACTTCTCCCTGCGATGCTCTTATCTCCCGAAGCATTAATTTCCTCCCTGTCATGATTTCATTCCATAGCATTTTCATTGCGTTTCCGATGTTCTCAATCAGTCACCCAATACTCATCTCATTTTTTACCACATGCATAATGGCATTTTCTCTTGATCCTCTCGAACCCTGTCGCTCCTTTCTCCTTCACTTGTACATACGCTCCCTTTTCTGATCCCCAAAGAAACACCGACACGCAATTGCTGTCGACCGTAGCAACGGTATATTACCGAGCCGTCCCTGCCCTCCCGGGTTACCCAAGCATAATAACTCCTTTCCGTACATAATAATTCGTTATTTGCCGGCAGGCAGCTGTTGTCTTATAGCGTCAAACGCGGTCCATCTCCCCCTGTGGTTATCAAACTGAGCTTCAATCTCCAGGGCTGCCCTCCTTCTTTTAATTACTCTTGCTCTCCCTCGCCTTTCTCCTGTCATTCCCCAACCAGCCCTGGAACCACCGTTAAGTTGTGATATGTGTATGCATAATTGAGCCGTTTCCCCAAATGTGATCTTGATCTTGCAGCTGTTGGCTTTGGCAACTTACGACTTTACTTCTTCATCGATTTCATTCCAATCTCTCCTCTTTCTCCTTTTTCTCTCGCTCGTTCTCCAAATTGGTACATATCAATTCGCCCCTCCTATTTATTTGTTGTGTATGTATGTTTCCCAAAAGTGATGAGGAAGTAAAAAAATGTTGAACAGACAAGATTTCCTGCCAGGACTTTGTGTGACTTGTTTACCGTGGCCACACGCAGTCCACATCCATTTGTGTCTGCGGACAACCCAAGTTTTTGTCATAAAAATCAATGTTCTCGCTCACCGGCATCTAGAGTCCGGACAAGGGTTAAGACGCGACATATAAAAACTGTAAACATCCTTGCAATTACGTTGACCGGACCAGAGTCAATCTGTCAACATCTGTGCGGTAGCCTTGCTCTCGCTTGCTCTCTCTCGCTTATAATCATCGGAGAGTCAGCGGAATTGTGTTTTATCTGACCGGCGTGAGTCACCTCTTATCTACTGCTTCCGAATGGTTTCGTAATGTGTGTTCATGGCAAACCAGCCGCCGGAGGGAACAGAACATGTCAACTTTATATGTACAAACATGTATGCACCTCAACAGAAACGAAACACAGCCCAGGAAGGGCCTTCTCGCACTCCTCCGGGCTTCTGCCCTGTCTTCCTCATATCAAATTCTTGCCTGGCTCGTACTCCAGTCCGGGATCGAATTGCTCGAGCACAAATACCTGCAAGAGGGCGATTGAGTTACGTATCAGGACAGACGCTGCTTACATAGTCACTGCTGAGCACGCGCAGCTCTGACGGCGGATTAGTGATCACGTAGCGTTTGTTCGACTCCGAGGAGGTTTGGTCGTGAAGCCTGTAGAGGCCAATGCACAGTTGGCCATGCTTCTTTAGTGCGCGGCTGAACATTTGGCCGTACGAGGAGCCCGTCTGTAATTCAAGATAACACCGCTTTGTCAACGTATGTCCCTCCACACTCGATATGTTAACTTTTTCTCATCAGTGCCAGCGCGTTCAGAACAATTTCTGCGTGTTTGCTCAGTCGCCTACTGTATGTATTGCCTCCTGCCCCAATTCAATTTTCGGGACGCCAGAAATTCCGGTTGAGGCTAAAATCTTGAAAACAAAGCAATCAACACACGCAAAGTGGATATCAATACGATTAGACTTATACCCCACACGCACACGCGCTATACATAATGTTTGTGTGTAAGAAGACCAGTTCTGTAGAGTGTGACCAAAACTAGAAGCTCATTCGATTTTAACACTCGTCTAAGAGTCACAAAGTCTCTTTTTCTTATCTCGCGCGTGTGTCTCTCTTTTGTGGAAAGCTTTCGAGGGGACGTCGTCTCGTTCCACTCACCGTAATTCCCTCAAACGGATGGTCTTGCAAGGATATCTGCGAAATTCGGCAGCGGTCACGATTGCGGAGGGTCTCTTGGGTGCTATATCCTCCGCGCAAACCGGCTCCCTCGGCGAGGATCAACTCCAACTCCGGAGTCGCTCCACCTGACACCAGCGTTCGGATCAAGGTCAGCGCTGAGTCATTAAAGTACGTCTGCAAAATTTCACTCTTCACATAGTGAGCTCTCCTCGCCCCTTCGACGAGGGACCTCAACGAACCGTGCTCATCAGTGAGTCCAACACCGAAATCGCGAAAGCGGTTCCGCAGGCGAACGGCTGTGTGAGGTACAACTCTGTGTCTGGGTCATCGTCGTCGTCTTGGTCCAGGAACTGCACGTTTGAGTCGTTCACGAGCTCGGTGATCATCGGAACGTTTGTGCCGAACTTCGCACCTTTCTTTTGCAGCGACATCGGACTGCCTATCGGTGATACCCCACCGCCACGGCTCGGGTAGATGATTCCAAGCGTGTCGTCAAACTGAAACGACCCAGTTGTCAGGTGGCGACGAAGACCTCTCTGATAAAACCTGCATCGCTTTAATGTTCAACGAGGCCAGAATCGCCTCTTTATCAGCGAGTGTTGGATCTTCGTTGGGATTCGGAATGCGCGCAGAGATGATAACGCACATATCGCACAAATTGATGTTAACTGCTCGCAGATCGGCGCGCGATAACGGTGATCCCTGTGTTTATCACAAAAATTAATTGGCGTTCTTGGAGGGGCGGTGGACGCGCCCCGCCGCCCGCTTACGTTTAGAATGGAGATTTTGGGCAAATTGAAGAGCGTCTTCCACTCACGCTTGATGTACTCTACGTCGCCCACGATGACGACGTGTTTTAGTTCGTGATAGTGAAAATTGGACGCTCGAAGGGGCATTACGAAGTTGCGCAGGCCGATAAGGGGCGACTCTTTATCAGCGAACAAACAAACGACGACGTGTCCGTTAAGAACAGTCATCGCCGCTTGGTGGCGATCCTGAAAACACAACATTAGACCGTTCCTCGAATTCAGAGGTTTGTTTGTCTCTCTTATTTTCACAAATTTTTCGCTAACCAGAACCCTCTCCTGACTTACCACAAACACCTCCCGGAACCGCTTATCCCTCCTCAAAAGACAACTTTAAAAACAAGCTATTTTATGTGCCACTTAACTGATACACGCTCTTCGAAACAAACACG
This sequence comes from Steinernema carpocapsae, assembly GCA_000757645.3. Taxonomy (NCBI): domain Eukaryota; kingdom Metazoa; phylum Nematoda; class Chromadorea; order Rhabditida; family Steinernematidae; genus Steinernema; species Steinernema carpocapsae. The sequence goes on from CM016762.1 coordinate 14,226,073, forward strand.
CGTGTTTCGTCGCCTTCAGGGATAAATCCTCGGCAACATTTTTCTCCAATCTGAGACGACATGCAGCGCCGATTACATCATCGAATGGTCATGAGGAGTGAAGCACTTCTTGCTAACCAGCGCTCCCACTGTAATGTTTTGTGGGGACAACAGAACTGTTGGTAACAGTTCTCCAAGGTCATCAAACCTCTTTGCTCGTTTTTTTCAAAAGATTTATCAGTTTGAGCTTATCGTTTGAATAATTTACTTGCGGAAGTTCCACATGAAATTTAAACCGTCAAAAGTGACCTGATAAGATTTCACAAGGTAACCCAGAAAGGGCGTTTTCAAAAGTGCGCTGCTGAAGACAGGAGAAGTTATTACATTGTTAACTTGTTTGACCTAAACAGTAGGAGCGTTGTTTACCGTTTGATAAGCACGCGCAGGTGTTGTGATAATGCGACCGGCGCGAGCGACCGACCTGGAACGTCGTAAAACGTGCGAAGGGAAGATTCTTTATCACCCGAGCGGAAGTTTTGGGATTGTGCCCAAGAGGCAGGGGAACAAATAAGGGAGTATTTACTATTAAAGATTATAACAAGCCTTGCTTTGGTGCGGGTCGTTCAGTGAATAGAAAACGAAATTTAGCTTTGGTTTTCTGCATCTGCTTTTAGATCGGTTTCATGGGAACTAAGGTCAGATTCGACAGTTTACGTTCATTACAAGGGGCTTTAAGGGTTTTTGCGTGTTTTTTAAGTAGGATCTTAGAGTTCTATTTTTGTCTCAAAGCTTGCTTATTAAAAACAAGACCTCACTTGTGTAAAACCCTTAGCCGTCTTTTGAAACTGATAGCAAACATTTTCCATAATTTGCATACGTCATCAGCGATTTGTGGCTGAAAGCGGAAAGCGTCTTACCAGAACGCACTCCTCGATCGTCCTGGGAGGACAGTAGTGGAACATGCCAGTGCTATCGTACTTCATGTCCTGCGTCTCGAACTCCTTCGAGGGGTCCTTGTGTGCCGGCGGCGACGAGACCATGCTCAACGAGTTGCGCCTGCAAGAGGAGACCACACATGTCACGCTTATGTCGGTCCCTAGCGAAACGTACCTGATGTCGTGGTAGGGACGCACGGGCACATTCGGGTCCACTCCGCTCGCCGCCCTCACTAAACTCACTCACATTAACGACCTCTTTCTCAGCCCCTCGAGATACCATATTCTGGCTCGTCGTTTGGCAAAATGCTCTCGTATCCGTTCTGCATTCGAACTTCTAAAACAACAACTCGGAAATACGGGAGATCGTTTGCCTTTTAAATTTATCAGATGCAGTCCCGCTTTCAATTGCCGTTTTACGAGCTTGGGACAATTGCGGAATTAGGCTCCTGCGAGATTGAATTGTCGAAAGCGAAAAGGGGACGCACGTAAATATTTTTTATATCTACGTAATTCTTTTGAACCTTTTCTTCGCTTTCCGGTTCTATTTTGTTTGCGTTTTTTACGACCGAAAAGCATCAAAATTAATTTCCGCATAAATTTATGGGTTGACTGATGGTCAAGAAAATGGTCCACAGCCAGTGGCGGTAGACTGACAGCTCGCAGTCTTCGGTTAGCCGGTGTTAGGCATGTTCGGAGTGGTTAATTCTCCGTGCATCTCACAACAACACATCTTCAATTCAGAAATTGCAATTCGCGACCGATGTGCATGCTGATACAACCTCACAAGTAATTTTTGAACGGAATAATAAGTACGAGAATATTTGGATTTGATGTTAATGAACCCTGATGTCGCACCTTTCTTTCTGTTGGAGCTGGCTACGCCTGTGGTCGCCGTTGTTTGTTTGCCTAAACAACATTCAATACAACAAGCAAGACGTCTTTCGAGAGGCGTTTGAACCGTGTGAGTGTGCGTCGTGATCTTGTTAGGTTAGCGGACGCTTTCGGTCGTTTCGAATGAGGCACGTTTCAGGAAGGTGTGAAAGATTATCAGCCGTCTGGCAAGCTTAAAAATTTTAAAAGCGGACTTGATATCTAAAAAATACTCTTTCCTGTCCTTGGCTTCAGGTCCTCTCCCCGACGGAAAAACAAACTCCGTTTTTGGGAGCTGTTTCTTTGACGCACAATGCTTGAAAGACTTCAGTCTGGACAAGCACTTGGATAATGGCATCCTGTGTGCTATTTTGCAATAAAGCACAAACAACTTGACATTTCAAAACGGTTCTAATCTCTTCAAAACACGCCATACGGTCAATGGCATCGCAGGCGACCGGAAAGCCCTGAAATATTTGCTTTTTGGAAAGTGGCGAGAAAGAAAACTGAGGCGCTTTCTTTTTCCAGAGCTCTCTTGCCCACCCTTTTTCAATTCCTTTGTTTAAAGATTCCGGTGACCAAAAATCTGCAAAAATCTGCTATTCCAACAACCCCGTTTTGTTTATCGCGCTTAGAACAAACGCCGCTTTCAGGACGACGGCCGCTTTGTGCAATTTTCTCCTTGAGTCCCCAGTTCAAACCACGAAACCATGCGAAGAGACTAACCCGTTCGCTTCGGCAAGTGGAGATGCTTGGTTCCCTTGCGGAACAGCGCGACTGAAATCAGATGGAATTAGTTCCTAAAGGTTTCGAAACTCTTCCGCTTACGATTGCGGCATTTACACTTTTTGATAAGCGTCACGTCAAGAACGTCTTCGTGGCACTGTTTGCACCAGTAGAATGCCCGCTTCACTTCGTCCGCCGACTGGGCAATGAAGAATCCCTGGGTTTGGGGCTGGATGATCGTGTTAGAGCCCGGGTTGATCGCGATGTTGCATTCCTTCTTCTCGATGTCCTTTAACTCGATTGCGAGCAACAGAAGGCCAAGTCGGGAAAAGAGCAAACTAGGCGAAACAAGCGAATTATGAGGCGAAGTGCGAATTGTGCAAATTCAACAAAGAAAGAGGGTTGGTGGTGGAGGAAAGAGACGCGTGGTAAGGAGACACGCGAGGAGAAGAAGTGACCGTTAGTCTCAACGAGCTGGATGGTGCTGAGGCGGTGGTTCGGTCCGAGTGGTATAAGACAGACCCAAACTTGCAGGGAGGCCGAGCAAGGGCCAAGGGTCGCTGGCTGGACCGGCCGAGTGCTGGGAAGACAGGGAGGGCGGTGGGCAGAAGTGCGGTAATTAGTCGCATGCGGGGAAAGTGTGATGTGCTAAGAAAAAGGTACTCTCAAGTCTGCTTACTGAGCCGCTTCGGGGAACGACATGCCCACAAAACTGTGCGACAGTGTGTCCGTGTACATCTCCATTCCGGCCCCGCATAAGTAGAGACTTAACCAATCCGGAGTGTGCCTCGACTAAAACCACATTGTCATCATCAACTAATAATGTCTACAACTACAAATTCAACGACAACAACAACAACTTCATCAGCAGCAGCAACGACAGAACAGAACCGATCGATGTCGATGGACAACGGACAAAGAGAGAATCGAAAGTGCGATTAATCGACTACGGAGAGAAGAGCAGTAGCACGAGAAAAAGCAGAAAGAGGTGTTTCGGAGTCGAGTATGAGTGAGCGTGCAGGGAGAGGATGCTCTTAAAAGGGTTCAAAAAGAGACTTACTCGGCCGCTTCCGGGAACCCCATGCCGACGTAGGAGTGCGAGAGCGTTTCCGTGTACATCTCCATGCCTGCGCCACGAAGATAGTCGTTGAGCCACTGCGGGGTGTGTGGCGACTGTAACACACGGTTAGTGAGAGCACGAGGTCGGTTAAACATGACGTAAGGAGGTTCAAGGTTCATCATTTCACACGCCGCATGCGCAAAATCGTAAAAGGAAAAAGGACCGTACCGTCTTGAAGGAGCGCATCGCAAACAGGTTCGCCATCATCGTGGAGAACCCCGGAGCCAGGCAGGACTGCGCGATGAAGCCAAGCTTCAACTCGGCCAGGCAGATTACGTCGTCGCCCCTGCGCCAGTCCCAGCTCGGAATGTTAAGCAGATATGCCTGAAAACGACGTCCTTAGAATCATTTTCACTAACAAAAGGAGATGTAAGTTACTAATTCTGGCCGTCTACTTTTAGCCAATAAATAAAACAAGTTTCGAGCTCATCGAATTGTAAATTTTTGCCAGACCTTGTTGTGATACTGCATCAGCTGGACGATGACCCGGATGTCGGAGGAGTAGTTCTTGATGGAGATGACCCTCATGATGTTAGCTGCGTCTTCGGCGTCTGGGTCGCTGCTGTACTTGTTCGCGAGCACCAGACACGCGTCCGCCTCGTCGACCTTCACTCTGGACAGATCAATCGAGTCCATGACGGTGCCGGTGAAGAACTTCACTTTCGTGAACTGCCGCTTGAAAAGTCCTTCCAACTCGAGGTCCGGCGGCACGCGATGTAGGAACACCACTTCCACGTCCACATCCTCGCGGTCTTCGTGTAGGAAATCCTGCAGGAAGTGGCTTACTGATTCGAATGTAATGTAGCCACAAACAACGATATGTCTAAACAAACACCGAATGAATAATCCCGTCTGGATCGGGTTACTAAGAACTTTTTGCCATGTTCTCCCTTGTACTCGCCTCCGTATTTCTGCCGCTGGCCAATGAGGTCGGCGATTTCGGGCACGTAGCTGGCGAACATAGCCTAAAAACGCAAACATCTGCTGTTAAACTACTACCGTAGGCTTGCAGGGACTCACCAAACCGCCGAGGATAAAGAAGACCATGAACACTCGGCCCAAAATTGTGGTACAGTAGATGTCTCCGTAGCCGACAGTCGACATAGTAACCAGAAGGAAGTAAACGCAGTCCCAGTAGGTGATCCTGTGGGTGTTTGCAAACTCCTTGAACGGATCGCCGCTGTTTTCAAGCTGCAAACATAAAATTAGCAAACACCGATTTGCAAGAATCGCTTACGACATGTATAACACCTGCTCCAGTCAAACAAACCGCAACAAAAATAGATAATAACTGAGTTAGACGAATCGACGAAGAAGTCTTGAGCACGTTGAGATATTGGAGGATATCAGGCACTGTCATAAGGCGGAGAGCACGGAGGAAGCGGAGACCGAGCCAGTTCCGTTCGAGGTAGATCGCCACGAAACTGGGAGGAATGGTGCAGAAGTCGACGATCGAAAAGACGTCCAGCAGGAACCATACCTTGTCGGAAGCGGCTATGAACTGAAACTCTGATATTTGAAAATGTAAAGTAGAGCAAACATAGACAAATTAAAACCAAAAAGAGGTACACATATTCCTGTTTTCAGCAATTTTCAATGTAATTCAAATTTGTGAAAAGAAAAATACGAAAAAAACTGCAGATCGCTAAAGCAAAATGTGGGAAAAAAGGGAATGGGAAGTGAGACTTACCCGAATGAAGAAGTAAATAAGGAAAAATATGTTGAAACCTAAATCAATCTGCTGCGACGGACTTTCGGACCACGGAATACACGTTTCCACTTGGAAATTGGGACTGAAAGCAGCGTGCTACGGTCAGAATTTGAATATTTGGACTCACTGTGAAGCATCGTAGAAGTAGATTCCAAGAGAGCCGAGCGAGAGAATGAAGACGAGCACGACGAGGATGCGTCCTGTCATGCTCTGTCCGGAGATCAGTTCGCCGGCCCAGTCCTTTGCCTCGGTCATCCATCCGATCTGCACTTGTTCCTCCTTGATCTGGAACCCATCGAACTCCGTCTTCACGTTCACCGTCTTCGTCGCCTGCGTGCCCCCGTCCGTAGTTACGAGCTCCACGTCGTCGCGCTCTCTGCGTTGGCAGAAGAGGTGCGTGACGATTCTCCATATCACCACCAACAACATGGAAACACAGAACGTCACTATACTGGAATATTCACAAACAAAAGTTTGTAATGTATCTCGGAAGGAGACTTACCTGGACAGTAGGAAACACCAGTACTTCCGGGTTTCGAGGCATTTGCGTTCTTCGTCGGACAGTTCGTCCCTGGTCATGTTGCAGTGCATCGGGAAGGCGAAGGGCGTCTGGGCAAAGCCCTTGAGCTGGGAACCGCCACCTGAGTGGTGGAACACGTCTGCCATTGCGGGAACTTTCTCAGCTGAGGATTACAAGCGAAGACTGTCAAACCCTGCTCACATCATGTGAAAAGGCCGGCGAAAGGGTCTGGAACGGACCGACTACGAATAGTCCGTTGTGGGCCGGCGATGCGGGGGAGATGTCAATGATAGGATGACGATCGACTGAGGGAGCGGGATGGATCCGAGGGTCTGAGGAGGACTACGAGCCGGAGTAGTCAGTAGTCGCTGTTGGCGTCACTGGTGGACCACCCGATGGATGCCGCTTCGTCTCCGGCTTGTTATGTTGCTTGCCGGCAGCGGCAGTCGCTGGTCGGTCGGTAGTCGGGCGGTTTCTCAAAACGATGACTACGGCGCCGCAGCACTCGCTCGCGGGCTGCTTCTTCTCTCGTTCGCTCGCTCGCGCTGGACACGGGACTGACAACAGCCTCAGTCCTCGGCTGCTAGCTTAGACGGACAAAACGACCGGTGGCAAGACCAGCGCGCATTCAGGAAGAGGAATAAAATTTCGCCGGCGACGTTGACGGGAGGCGACTCGACCGCCGCAAGCGCTTTTCAACTCGCTTCCTCTTCCGAGGGTCGTCAATATTCAGCAGCGTTAGCAGGAGCAAGCCGATCAATATCCACACGTCGAGATGTTATATAATTTCGGCGTTTTGCTTTTACATATGTCCACTTATTGGACAGATAGCAAATTACAATCACGGATGTCCCTCTAATTCCTGCGGCGCCGGCCCGCCGACAAACTTCGCTCCTCATTTACGTGATGACCCTTCCGAAAACAAAAATGCCGACAGAACATGCCAAAAGTGGGACATCGCGCCTAATTTCAAGTTTGATCTCTTACGGTACCAAGACTACGGTATTCGTTGCCTTTTTGTGTTTCCTTCAATGAAGTCCTTGCCAGTCGAAAGGGGCTGGATGGTCCTCGGGAGGGTCTGTCATTTTCTGAGTTCTGATTCTTATAAATCTCTAGGTGTTTCCAGTCTTGCTGTTAAAAGCCGTCAATTGTGCATTAAAACCACAAAAAAATGATTCCAAAGAGGCAATTTAGATAATTAAAGAATTTAATCTATGCAGAACACCAAAAACAATAGCAAGTCTTTATAAATGGCAAAGATTTACGTTCCTTTTCTTTCCAATCATGACACATTCGCAAAAGAAAACAAAATGTTCCTGCCTCTACTTATACCCAGTTTTGGGGATCTTCTGAATCAAATGATGATGTTTAATAAAACAAGTTATTATAAAGTGCATATTTAAAGTGATACTCCTGGTTCTTGGGGATTTTCGAGCGTAGATGGTCTTTGCAAATGTGAACGGAAACACATTTGGTTTTCAGAAGCTTAAGCGGCCAATCGGAACATATCGTTTTCAGATTCTGCGTATGATGTTTTCCACACTTCGTCCTTTAAGGGCATTAACTTCATGGATAAAACATGTTTGCTCGTGCTGAACTCCGATAAAAGTGGGAAAGTTAGTTCTGGTTTGCTTGACGTGTTTAACGAATCTAACTATCAGTTAACCATATCAACGTTTAACAAAATCAATGCTTTGACCCACCGGTCAAAGGAGAAATGTCGCGATTCTGAATTGGATTTTGTCCTACCCTTTGCGAACGACGACGGCTAATTGAAAATGCATTAGACCCGGTATTTACAAGATGGATGAAGACATTTCCAAGCAAGGAACGAATAAAAAGACTGAGTAATGAACGAGCGCCAAATCGCGCCACGAACAAAATCCAATCTCGTAGATGGCGTTCGCGGAAACGCCATAGCAGCGTTTTAAACTGAGAAATGACAAGATTTAGAGTCGAGAGGCCAGGTTGTCGAGTGACCTTATGGGTGCATGTGGTGTACCCTAACGACAAACCACAAATTGAAGAACGTGGTCATATACGCACGATACTGAGACACGATACAGTCTCTAAAACTAAAACCAGTCGCACTGCTTCCACCCCAAATGTAGGGATTCTCCGACCGTGCGAGGTGTATCGAGCTCTAAATAAATTAAGTGTTTCCGTGGTTCACAGACCTTCGAAGTCATCACTGCTGCGTTTAGATTCCCATGTCTTCCAGTATGAAAAAAGGGGGATCTCTTATCAGAAACCTTCGAAAATTCGAAAAATGATGACGGCTCAGTTTTGGAGGATGTTTTAAAACGTCTACACAACCTTATATACTTGAATAAAACATATCTTTATGATCTGAATTTGAAAAACAACCAAAAACAAAAATTTGAAATTCTAAATTTATCGGACAACAGACTTTTCCAAGCTTCTTAAATACAAATTACTGAAATGTGTTCATATAACTCGTTTGAAAGCCCATAAAGAGATAAAGAGCACTACAAATAACATTTTTTGTAGACAACCCTCCCGGGGTCCGTTGAGTTACAAAATGAGTTACAGATGAGTTACAAAAATAAAGTTCGGTTCAGTAATTTGTATTTTGCAAGAAAACAACTTTAAAGTGTCTTTTGTCCAGTAGATTTTGTCGTTTGCTTGAAACATATGTACAATATGTCGAGAGCAGATGAAAGCGTAGCGTTGCTTTCAGTAGTTCTAGAAAGTTTCCATGCCTGAAAAGTCAAAAATTTTTGGAAAACGTTTTTTTCTTGGTTTTTTGTGTCGTAGGGGTGGTCCCATATTTTTTCCAGTAGTCAGTGGTGGTCCGACTCAAGTTCCCTGGTGCCCATGTATGGTCTGTGTGAAAGTTTGAGACTTAGAATTGAATTGCACATTCCGTGCATCAGTGCACGTGGAAATAAATCGTGCTTGGTAAAGTGAATGCACCGATATTCTGCCCCTCAACAGAAAATGAATGTATAACCAGGTTGGAATAATAACCGTGACGTGGATGCATTGAATGCATCTCACCGTGAATGCCTTTTATATAAAAAGTAGAGCTCTTAATTCCTTACTTAACTGTTCGTTGGTTACCGTTCAACGGTTCACGCTCACAAGGGGCTCGAAATGGAACGGTTTAACAGTTCCATAACGAGCGACAGCAGCCAGAGCGGTTCATTTTTGGCAGAAAAGAGACACAAGATTGTTACTAGACGAATTTAAAAACCGCTCGTATCTCGTCTATTCCTAACCAAAACTAAATTTCTGGTACTGTTATACTGTATACTGGTGATACTGTATTTTAAGAATTAAAATTCAAAAACTTCAAGCAAACTTCGAACTATCGGCTTCCCTCTTCCTCCGCTTCTTTCTCGCATCTGAAAATTAACTGAGAAGCATTGTCGATCAAGAAGCCGAGCGTCGTCGTTGCACGCGGAAATCTCGAGAATTGTCGTCGATACCGAAGGCGAGCGAGAGGCCGGAGGCGAGCGAGAGCTCCGAATCCGCGCCGTCGTCGCTTCCGCAAATCGCCTTCGTCGGTCGGAGTGCTCTAGACAGTCGCGTCCGTCAGTTGTCTGAATTTCGACGTTTCCTGGCGTTCTCCGTCGAGCTGATATGAAGCTCTTCAGCTTCTTACTGCTGATATTTGCTGCACCGGCAAATGGGTCCGAACATTCGCTTTATTTCAACTCATTGTTGCCATTTAGACGAGACCCCGACCAAGTCTTGGCCGTCACGCCATTGGCCCGCGATCATCTGCTGTTTTTAATGAGCGAGAGAAGCGGGGATCTCTTTGTAAGTATTTGAATTTGAATGCCGCTACCTTATAATTGATGTATTTAGCTTGATTTCTGGACAGCGCCTACTGAAATTGGCAAAGTAGTGCACGTGATGGGACTCCTGAGCAATATTAAAACTTTCAAGAAACGCTTGGATGTCAGGTTCATTCCCTATGAAGTGGCTATCAGCAATGTGGAAGAGTAAGGAAATTTCAACGGTTCATTATTGATTCTGCTGATTTTAGGTGGTTGGCGAAATCTAACGAGGATCTCCGGGGGCGTCGGGATGCAGATTCGAATTCAAATGCTCAGCATTTCAATGTTTCCCGATACAATACCTACCCTGATATAGTGAAGTACCTGAAAGACTTGACGGTCCGATTTCCAGAAATAGCTCGCATCCAGAGTATTGGTCAAACTCACGAAAAAAGGGATATTATGCTGATTGAGGTAGGGAGAATCGCCTATCAGTGATGCGCAAGGATGGTTGCGGGGAGGTCCCCCCCCCCCTCCCCCGCCGAGGGTTTTGACAAAAATGTCGTCTTTGCTTGCCTAAATTTCACATTTTTATGCAGGATTTTGAGCTTTCTGAGACGTTCCTTGAAGGTGAGGGCCGATTTTAGCGTAAATTTTGCTAAAAGATCGCTTTTTTTAATCGAAAACGCCCACTCGCATTTTCGCTGGGTTCCCGACACAAGAACTATGATGATAGATCCATAGCAAAAATGGCCGAAAAGTCACTGCAAAAATAACCTACTGGGGAGCTCCCCACGACCCTCCGCGCAACCATCTATTGCCCAGCACTGGGCCTATTCGTTAGCCTGATAATTTTACTCGGCTGAAAATGTTCTTGGAAACTGCGATTTCTTCACTCAGTTGAGGTCTTGTTTACCGCTGTACTCTGTTTTTGTTCCATTTTAGATTAGCGCCAATTCCACGATGAAGAAACCTGCAGTTTGGATCGATGGAGGAATTCACGCTCGTGAATGGTTGGCTCCAGCTACTGTCACTTACATGATTTCTCTGGTAATTTCCGCTTTATTCGTCTGTATTTAGCTCTTCTCATTTAGCTCACGGAAGGCTACGGATCCGATCTTGTCGTCACAGAGCTCGTCGACAGTCTCACTTGGTACATTGTGCCAGTTCTCAACCCGGACGGGTACGAGTTCTCGTGGAACAGTACGAGAAATCGGTTGTGGAGAAAAAATCGAAGTCCCGAAAACTGCTTCAACTCGTCCGGATTGAATATGTCATCAGTGTATTTGCAAGATCTGTCGATCAAAGAGATGGATGGTTTCTTCTGCTGTCAAGGCGTTGACTTGAACCGGAACTTCGGCTGGCATCACGCGGAACGTGAAAGTTTGTTTGAAAGGACGCCATGCACCGAGCAGTATTCGGTAAGAGCTTGGTCGGGCTTTCATTGTGCTGTATAAATCATCTTCAGGGAGCCTCAGCTTTTAGTGAACCTGAAACAGCGGCTGTTCGAAATTTTCTTTCCGTGCGCGCTGATTGGGTCAAGGTTTTTCTCTCCTTCCACGCTTACTCGCAGTACCTAATGTACCCTTATTCCTATGATAAATGGGAGCATCCAGATGATATCGATGACTTGGTAAGTGCATTTCTTGTAATTGCATTTCAAAATTCGGCTTGCTTGGCGCATAAGGCCCAAAAACAGAAACCCCGGTCACCCCCACCACATTTAAACCGAGATAGCTTTCTTGTAAAGTAATCTTTAATAAATCGAATTGGCAATTAACTTTTCCAAACTGAATATAACGTGACTATAACTCCTTGCTTATAGCACAAGACAGGATTGCGAGCTGCTGCAGCGTTGAAAGCTGTCTATGGAACCAAATACAAGGTTGGAACAGTCGCTGATGTCATCTGTAAGTCACTTTACTCTTCGCCCTTTCTTTTAACTTGTCTCCGCTTCAGACGAAGTATCCGGCTCTTCCGTGGACTGGGCGAAAGGTTCGCTGAAAATCAAATACGTTTATGCCTTCGAATTGAGGCCCTTTGAAACGAAGGACTTCAATGTGGATCAAGCTAGTTACAAGTACGAGGGGATTGTTGAGACTGCTGTAGAAACCTGGGAAGCCGTGAAGGTTATTGCGAACGATTCACTCAGTTTCCACCGCAATATTACCATTCCTGATATGCCCGTAAGCAATGCGAACTGTGTGATTTTGTACGCCTGTTGTATTTGTATTCTCCTCCATCTGATCTTTTGATCGTGTATTTTAAATTTGTAATCTGTAAATTTGTGTTTCGACTACATGTCGAAAATTTGTGTTGTAATTCTCGCTGTATAAATATTGTTTTGTTTTGCTGATCGGGTCATTACGCAACCATTACGCGAAGTGAAGTATTATTATTCGGTAGGTTATTATTCGGTGTCCCATTCATCTATTTATTGATGCTTATTTGGCCGACAGATTTTTATAATCTGTAAATTTGTTGTTTTTTTTTGTTTTGAATGAAATATATTTTGTTTCTTGAAAATTTGAGCATGGATTCCTTCGATTGCTAAAGTCTGTTGCGCCGGCGGAAGGTCCTAGCACGACCTCCCTTTTTCCTGTAACCCATCGTCGAGTGCAAAATCTCGAGAATCTGATTCTTCCAAGCACTTGATCCTCAGCGTTCCTTTTTGCCACTGATCAATCACACCTTCTCGTATATTCCAGATGATCTCGGCCCGGCGTTGGCTGCTTTCGTCGTGCAGAAGAGCCGTCCAGTCGAAGCGTAACTATCGCGCCACCGTGCTGAAATCAACCAACGAGCCCCTGGTGCTCGAAGATCTCAAGTCGAAGGATCCCAAAGACGATGAAGTAAGCTTAAATATTTACAATTTGTTTTCCTTTCGGTATTCAACGTTTTGGTCCAGTTTTTCGAAAAGGGTGTATTCAAGACGTATCTGGTCCTTGTGAGTTACTTGCAAGTTACTGTCGCCCAACATAATCCTCGCTATGTTGGGTGACACGTAGAGCTTGTTTTATGTTCAATTGTGCCCGAAGTTGTTTTAAAACCAAAATTTAATTGCATTTGTCCTACGGGCAACTTCTTTCTTAGGAATCATATTTTTGTCAGAATTTCCGGTCAGTGTAAAATGTTTTTTTGATTCTTTCATAAGGATTCTAGTACATTCTGTTCAGCGTATTCTCACTTCAGATCGTCGTTTCCGTGGAGAGTTCTGGATTCAATTATGCCGACATCAACATGATCCACGGGAAGTACCATCTTCGTCCAGTTTTACCATTTGTGCCAGGATACGAGCTCGCAGGATACGTGAAAGCCGTTGGAAGCAAAGTTGATCGTTTCAAAGAAGGTGATCGCGTGATGGCGGTCCGGACGTGTGGAACTGGAGCATTCGCCGAAGAATGTGTCATTAACAAGGACGAATTGATATTCCACGTCCCTTATTCCATCGAATTCCCGACCGCCGCTGCGCTGCCTGTGAGTTACGGCAGTGCTTACCTGGCCCTCAAAAATATGGCCTCGCAACGGCGTGGGTACGTTTCATTCAACAATTTCCATTTTAAGCTAGTAAACCTTGCACATTTTCAGACACTCTGTCCTTGTGTTGTCTAGTAGAGGAACGGTCGGCTTCGCCGCGGTTGATTTGGCACAGAACGTCTTCAAATGTCAAGTTTTTGGTGCCAGTGACACCGAAGAAAAGTTGGACAAACTGCGCAAAACGGGCATCCAGTCAACTATCAATTACGCGGATGGGAATATGATTTCGACCATTAAGAAGAAGACGTTTGGGAAGGGTGTCGACGTGGTAATTGACACTGTCGGAGGAAAACCGTCTCTAGAGGCTCTAGAATGGTAAGCGGCTGCTGAACTGCAAAGGCTACTTTGTATTTCAGCCTAAAAAGTGGCGGTGAACTGGTGAGCCTTGGATTCTCTTCCGGCGAAATTCCTTCGTTCAGCCTTTTGGATCTGCATCGTTTGCAAGCGACAGTAACGGGTATGTGCCTTTCCTTATTGCTATGGTTGATAACGCTTGTTTAGGGGTTTGGTTGGGTGGCCGACCGCATAGCGAAATGGAGTCGATTATGGAAATACTTCTAGGAATGGTGGATGAAGAATATATCACTTGTCACATAGAACGCAAGTACAATTTGGAAGACATAAATAAGTGTGTTGCCGAGGTGGAAGCTGGTGAAGTCTTCGGTAAAGCGATTATTAACATTAAATAAAGATTAGAGTCGTTGTTTAATAATTGCTGCAGTATGTGATGTGAGTAGAGTTAGTTACTGGCTTTCAGGGATCACCGACAATCTCTTCGCTCAGATTGTGATTGATTATTCCTTTCGGTCATGGTTATTCTAAACTAGCTTGACTGAGCTTCTCGATATGCACTGTATCACTGGATATTATTTCTCATGTCTTCTCCCTAATCGCTGCGTAGTGCTATATAGCTGGTATACGGTATATGGTTCAGACCATCTTACGGATCGGACGAACTTCAGATTTCGTTGAGTTGACCAAAAAGAGTCATTTCTTGCGCAAGAACTCAAGCTGAATGTGGCCGAAGGCGTTGCTTTGCAACTTCATTCCTGAAGCGGCGTACAGCTAGAAGTCTTCCACACATCATTCGACGGTGCTACGATACGCCGTCGACTGAAATGATTTGTTCACCAGCATGGACCCTCGTTACCTTTTGCAAACATCGTTCCTCACATACGCTGGATGCCGTTAGAAATGAGTCATCCATCCACAAACACACAACCGGAATCAAGTACCTTTTTATTATCAGAACATGATAACCCCATCTCGTTAAGAACGATTGTGCACAAGCGTTTACAATAACGAGCCGCTATCGGCGGAAAGCGTGGAAAACAGTGCGAAAGAAGAGCGCTCAAAAACGAGGTGCTGATATGTTGCTCTTATTTCTAAGCTTCAACCTTCTCTTCACCATTTTCGCTCTGAACGTGTTCCACCTTATTCGACCCGGACATGATATCAATCTTCTTCAAGAGAGCCGAGAGCAGCGAATTTCCTTGCAGCGCGTCAACGTTGGCGACGATGTCCTCCATAATCCTGATCAACTTTGACTCGGTTGCCCTGAATAAAACTGGTTGATAAACCGTACGCCATTATATTGAGACAAACCCGAATGCTCCCTGCTCTCGAATCAGCGAGATACAGTATCTTTTCACGTCGTTATCCGTAGTTCGTCGACGAAGAATATCTGTAACAGAAAACACATTACACAAACCACAACTAAGTAATATTTGACGAATTGTCAACTATTTTATTCTTAAAATCATACTCATTATCCGTTCGTCCGTTTTGTGCTTGGAGAGAATAGCATTGATGATCGGATAGGAAAATTTTCCTTCAGTCAAATCCTCAGCGAAGCTCTTCTCCTTAGCGTATTCCAAAGAGGTCAGATTCACATAATCATCCCGGATTTGAAAGTATAGAGCGAGATTATTAACCAAATGCGTAAAATCCTCCGAAGACGTGCTAAAGAGCTGCATCAACTGAACAGCGAGGCTGAAGAGTCCACCAGTCTCTAAAAGGATAACTGGTGAGATGAGCTTTCGACGGGCTCAATACTTTGCTTCACCATAAGTTCGTAATCCTCCTCGGTAGGGCACGTGTAAGAGTCTCTCCAATACAGCTCTTTTCCTTGTCCCCTGTGGAGTTCTAGCATCTTTTCTAAAACGCTAAAATTAAAATAACTCGGATGAAACAAAATCACCGGTGAATATAACAATAGCCTGGGGATGGTCCAGCTGGATGCACTTAGAAAGAGCCATGAAGTAGATATAATTCGCCGTGTTGATTGTACTTGGTACACCGTACACGTTGTGGGTTACGGGAAGCCCTCTGCGCAGAACGGAATTGTCTTCGATATCGTCAATCATTAGCGAAGCGTTGTGCAACATCTCCACAAGTTCCATGATCTTGTCTAGTTTCACGGGATCGATCTGCAGCCATACGTTGAAGGCTTTAGCCAGCTCACTTCGGATATGCTTTCCAGGCATTTGTCGGATGTAGTGGTAGGGCGCTAGCAGGTTCTCTTCAGAGTCCGGTGAACACGAATGATGCCGATTTGTGCCGTTCTCCATCACTATCGGATCCTGCAAAATAAATTTGTGAGTGGTATTGGAAGAGAAACACACACATAATAATAATGATGCAGACTGGTACGGCACAAAACAGGATTTAGCGACATAAGCTGCATAAGTTCGGAAAGCAGCTCAACGGTTGTAGTTGCTGTTCTGCGCATCAATCCCGCAAAACGCAGATATCACAGAATTACTAAGTCTGAATTACTAAGCTTGAAATAATTCTCGAAGAGAAATCAAAATCAGTGAGTGCCATTTTACACATGCTTAGATTCAATTATTAATCCAAGATGATGGGCAAATATACACGGAGCAATAGAATATGGTCATGAAACTCGCTCTATTCTTAACGATGAACAATCCAGAAACACGGATCAGCAGGTACTTCGTGAAAACAACACCAGTGTGATTTGCTCTTAATCCAAGAAATGTTTATCTTTCCAGACCATTGCACAAATACATAACGAAACATAGTCAACAATAATAACAACTAAAGGAACCTCCTGAACTCATCGTTAGACATGTTGGAACCATTCGTATCAGCAGACGAAGCCTCTTCTTTGCGAGTAAAGATACCTGCCGAACCCTTCGGATCGATGCGCTTGTGGCGAGCAGTTTTCACAGAATGATTTTCCTTTTGCTTCTTAGGAGGCTTGTTGTAAACTATATTCAACGGGCGACCTAAAAACTCTCTTTGAGGAATATTCGTAATTCCATTACAACATACCGCGAAGCTTCAGCTTCGTTGCTCCAACCGCCTTTTCACCCGCCTCTTGAGTATCAAAGTCAACGTAGGCGCAACCCTTTGGCGTTCCAGAGGCTTTTTTGGCGATTAGCACCCGCACAACGTTCCCGAACTCCATAAAAACATCCTGAAATACAATAAATAAACGACAGTTCCAAAATAGTTGCAAACCTTCACATCCTGATCAGTACATTCAAAGTGTACATTAGAGACGAACAACTTTCGCTTGTCCACGCTCGGGTCATCCTTGGACTTTTCCTTTTTCTTATTCAAGGAAACGAACACAGGTCTTCCATTTAGAGGAGTTCGATCCTTCAGCAACGCCCTTGACGCGTCGTCCACAGTCTTGAAGTCAATGTATCCGTAACCCTGTAAAGCTAAATAAAGCATAAGAACAAAGACGTACCATACCTTATGATTGATAAGACCCTTTGCGCCGGCAAGTCGGATAGTGTCGATGTTGTCAAACAACGCAGCTAACTGCTCTTTGCTGACATCATATACCAAGTTCGATACGAACACCGTCCTATCCTTATTGTTCTTGGCCCGCTCCTTCACTTCCTCACTCACTGGTTGATCCGACGATTCGCCGTTAGCCTCCGTAACGACTTCTGACTTCTCGACATTAGCCTCAAGTTCCGAGTCAACTTCCATTTCTTCTATTGGCTGCGGTTCAGTCTTAGCTTTCTTCATGGGACGATTGACAGGAAGCGTTGGCATCACAAAGCCGTCCTTATCACGAACCGTCTCTGGTTTCTTCGCTGGCTAAATGGGTAACAAAAGTTAGAATATTGAAATAAATTAGCAGCTCACCACAGCTGGTTCCTCTTCTACTATCTTCCGCTTAGCAGGAGATTTTTGCGCAACAGTGGAACCGTTCTCCAACTTCTTCTTTTTTTGAGGGACAGGATGGACACGCTTTTTCTTGATGTGCTCTCCTCGTTCATGCAAGCGTTTTACCTGGTTGTTCACCTAAAGTAGAAACGAATAAAACAAGTAGGTGGAGCCAGAAGTTTCACCTTTTCAAGAGCCTTGTTCAGCTCATTCAGTGTGCCTTCTTCCCGTTCAAACTGAATGAAATATTCGAATAAAACGTGGGCTTCGTCTACAACCGAATTCACAGTTTGGTAGAGCATTCGACGGCATCGAGTTATGTCATGTCCAAAATGACGTTCGTATGTGACCGCCTCAATGACGACTCTTGGAGAAGTGCTTCCTCCGGATGCAAGTCCGTCAGAATTTCCCGAGCCTAAAAAATGTCGATAAGATAACCTTTTTAAATGATATAAATTACCCTGTTCACATTCTTCGCAACGGAGTATAAGAAATACGCGTACATGAGGCGGTACTTGAACCGGATATCCCAGTGATCGAATGAATCCTTCAAGAAATTGTAGCCATCTTCGAACGCGTCTTGGACGGCGGAAAAATCGGCGGATCCTGACTGAACCACGCGCCGCTTGAGCAGGAAGATGTACGTGGTATACAGAGATCTGCCCGAATCTGCATCGCCAATCGATCTCTTGGCCATGTTCCATACTTCATCGATCCGCTCAGGGGGCTCGTTAGCTTGTTCAAAACCGGTAAGAGCCATTTGCATCAGGACAGAATTGGTGTCGTGATGCTCCATCGCTCTTTCGTACACCTTCACGGCAACAGAAGGAATCTTCAGCGACGTATTCAGCCAAGAGAGGTAGCTGAGCCAGAGGACAATGACGTTCGGGTAGAGTTGACACCCCAAGTCGTACGCTTCTTGTATCAGCGAAGGATCCCCCTTCTTTTCTTCAATCTCAATCAGTTGAATGACATTCTTGAGTTCTTCTTCTTCCTTGCTGTCCTTCTCGATCCCAGCGAATATAGATTCGAGGTCTTCTGTGGTGAACACCATTGATACCTAAAATCAAAATATATTTATTTACTTTTGCCAAAATGCATAGAAACGGACGCGCAACTGAATTTTAAGGTGGAATTCATCGAAAACACGTAACAAACAGTGTAAACGTGCAAAAAACAACATTAGGAGTTTTGGGAACGTGCCAAGCCATTTCCGTAATTTTCAACGATGCTAAACCCAAAAATTAACCCGCTTGAATTGATTTCGAAATCATATGGAGCGATGACATTTCCGAACCTGAAACCAGAAAAGAAACCAGAAAAGAAACCAGAAAAGATGGTCAGAAAGACGTAGCACTGCAAAGACAAAGACATGTCACTAGACCTGATAAGGCAAGCCGAAATTCTGAACAAAGAATTTTGGTACACACGAAGTCCGCAAAAATGGCAAACACATCGTATGAGTGTCAGAAGGAGCAGCAAATGCGAAGGTTGACTTATGCAACGCCGAAAGTCGGGGCGTCAGCGTGGAACTGCCGGAGGGAACCCGTCTCCTAGGCGATCGAGCATTCCGCAACCTTTGAATTCAGCGCCTATTGCTGCTGGCACCGGCGAAATGCGAAGCCATGCACAACAGCGGTGCTGAAACGGTTTGTCGCACGCGTAGGGTCCCGACACGATCGTCCTGAACCCCGCAGATGAAAATCAGAGCAGAAAGTCAACATGACGTGGTCGTCGCGCTGCTCGAAAGTAATGGATTCTGCATCGTTTGATGCCGCTCGCCCCGTCCCGTGCTCTCGACAGTCCTCACGACCCTCGCTGGAGACTTCGGAAGCCAATGCTTCGTTTGGGACAGCTTGTGCCTGTTCAGATTTGCTGCGGTCGCGCAACCTGTCGTTCCGAGCCTCACACGTTGTTGCCGGCGACACTTGGTCGATACAGTCTGTCGATCGCGGTGAGTCACGAGATGTATTTCCTAGCAGTAGGTGAATGATCAGTGTGATCGTGCAGTGGGTCCTTTGGGTTCAACGTCGATGTGCTTCTTTCGAGTTATTTTTCAAGTTTCTAACGCTCAGTTACGCGTTTCCTCTTCTTTCATTGAATCAGATTGGCATTTAATACACGTGTGACATGTCATCACGTCGTGGTGGCGGTGCTCGATGCGCCGCTCGTTGTCCCGGATATTTGCCGAAATCTTTCGGAGTCTACGATCCCTGCCGATTATACACGCATATATTGTATTCCGTGTACGTTCATATGTCGTGCTTGTATTGTGTACATTCCATTTCAGCAGGCATTTTTTTTACTTTCAGAAGTTATGGGTCTGACTATTTCAAGCCTGTTTGGCCGTCTCTTCGGCAAGAAGCAGGTCAGAATATTGATGGTTGGTCTCGATGCTGCCGGTAAAACCACGATCCTGTACAAGTTGAAGCTCGGAGAAATCGTCACTACTATTCCAACCATCGGTGAAGCGGTGCTCGTCTCTTACAGCAATAACTCTTTTATTCAGGTTTTAACGTTGAAACTGTTGAATACAAGAACATTTCCTTCACAGTTTGGGATGTTGGAGGACAGGACAAGATTCGCCCCCTCTGGCGCCACTACTTCCAAAACACGCAAGGACTGATTTTTGTCGTGGATAGCAACGATCGCGAACGTATCGATGAGGCTAGGGAGGAACTTCACAAAATGCTTGGGGAAGACGAACTTCGGGACGCTACTCTTCTCGTGTTTGCCAATAAGCAGGACCTTCCCAACGCTATGAATGCCGCCGATCTTACTGACAAACTTGGACTTCACAACCTTCGATCGCGCCAGGTAATTGAAGGAATTTCAATAAGTTGACTAAATTAATTTTAGTGGTACATTCAAGCTACCTGCGCTACTCAAGGACACGGACTGTACGAGGGTCTCGACTGGCTTTCTAACCAGCTGACCAAGAGCTAAAGGAATACATTGGGTCGACTTGGTTTACGCCACTTTTGGAATATCAACAATTTCTGTTTTGTTCAATCATAATATGGTGATGCGTGATGTATAATTTGTATTTTGTTTCGTGGTCTGCTTTTTCACTAAATTAATTTATTTCGGTGTATCTTCGCTATGTGTAAACTTGTATATACTGCTGCAGTAATTTTACGGACTAGAACAGTTGATGATTTAAATAGCAATTAGCGTAGTTTTCCGGATTGGAAAAGATACTCCAAGACAATCGCTTCTCGAGTGTGAATCAAGAAATTATATCAGCCAATTTATGCGGTGCAAATAATATGCTAACCATAGCAACGAAACGAAATGGAGATGGCTGTCTACAGGAACGAGAGACGGTGGGTGCGAGTCACATGAATTATGTAAACGATGGTTAATGAATTACTGAGAAGCACAGCGAGCTGGTTGGGATCGAGGGGAGCAGGCCGAGTGTCTAGTCTACCACAATGGTTTGCTGCTGAGAATGTGCGCCTTGCGTTGCTTCGCCTGGTTCGCCCGATTGGCCAGAGTGCCTTCAGTCGAAGTGTCCGCGTCGATCGGGTTGCCCTGTCCGTGGCCCTTCGACTGATGTCCCGAGATGGCGCTGTCGAGCCAGCGGGCTTCTGTCGTGCCATTGGCGCTTCCGATGCGGCGCGGAGTGGCCGGACGACGCCATCCTTCTGGCGGAGCCTCGTCTGCAATCACGGAACGTCATTCACGAACTGGAGCGGCGGACTTACTCGCAGACTGGATGCAGTCGAACAGTTGCGGGAACACGACGAAGTTGGTGTTCTGCCAGATGGCGCTGTGAAGGTCATAGTGCTTGTTGAGGAAAGCGAGCAGAGTGACAGTGGGGCTGTCGAACGCCATGCGCTCCACCTTGGCTCGCTCCGACTGGAGCATGAAGTCGAAGAGCGCCTTGCCGTGTCCCTTGCGCTGACTGGCGTGGTGCACGTAGAAGTCGAGGAGGCAGAGAAGCTCGCCTTCGTAGGTGTTGCGGTCATTGTCGTAGAGGAAGAGCTTTTTACGGCCAACCTTCAGAAGCCCCATGAGACGACTCACGTCCTTCTCCCTCGAATGTCAAAGTACAGATGGAAAGCAGAAGCACTCAAATCACTCACTCATTCCGCTCCCAGACCAGATAGAGCGTGTTGTCGGAAACGATGAGTTTCTCGCAGCTGGTCAGAGGACACTTCAGGTTCATGGCTTGAGCAGACATCTTGCAGAGCTCGTCAATAGCGTGATAGATAGTCTCGTTCCTGCAAGAGGGAAAAGCGGTGGATCGTGGCGACAACGATAAACTTACTGCAGCTGCTTGACTCGCATGGGGTCCAGTCGGACCAAAGAAGGTCCCAGCATCGGAGTGAAATCGGTCTTCACTTCCATAGTGCACAACTGCCTCGCGACAAGTCAACGAACGTTTGTGGCAAGTGGCCGGGCGGAGATGCTCCATCGCATCCTCTATGCACAATCCGCTATTCCATGCATACTCGATGAAGCTACAGTCTCATCCGCCGTGCTTTCGGAGGTCCTTCCTCCCTCAATTGTCCTCGTCTTCGCAGAAGGCGCGCGGAGCTTTGCAGGCACGAAAGACGGCATTCAGAATTGCATAATGGGATGCCAGATGGATGTATACATACATGATCATTCGAGAACATCCATGGGTCAAACCTGCAACGCAAGTTCGAAATCATTTTTGTCGCTACACAATAAAGTGAGCCCTGTGTGGGTTGAAGGACAATGGACAGTTACAGGAAATGAGCCAAGCGGAAAGTAATAACTGGAGATTGTTCTAAGAGCAAAGACGAGTTATTGCAGCGCATTTCAGCGAACATGGAAGTTTGAGAAGACGCTTGCATATAATTCGAATTTCAAATAATTATGGATTTGTCAAAAGACAACGTTTGAATTATCTTTAAAGTACGATCGCTCCAAGCCTAAGATGCACAAATACCGTCGAACAAAGTTTGTGATTTGAATTATCTAGCAGGAGAATTCGCTCTGCTGTTCAAAAGCATCTTTCTGCGTATCAGATTTAGTTCAGAATTGGGTATTATACCTAAGGAACAAAGGCAACCATAAATGTTGTGTAAGGCTTTCTACATATTTTTTGGTTTTCGACCACTTTTTTATCGGATGAAAGAACAAACAAAACTTTGCATTTCTCACAGATGTTTTAATACTTAAATTTTCATGAACTGTGAACAATATTAAAGGCATGTATTTGGCATAAAACAAGGCTTGAAACCTTCTGTGTCCTGTAACCGAAGTCTTGGACTTGACTTGTGAGTGATCATAAATGACTTATTCAATATTCTTCAAAATGTGTCAGCCAAAACTGTTTCTTGACCGATTACCCGACAGGTGCACATAATCATTTAGACATCGCAGTTGAGTTAAGAACCCACCACAGGTTCCGCGGTGATCTACGATTTCATACGCTTGGATGGAATTTGAAGCGTTCAAGATGATTCAGGATTTAAGCTACAAGTAGAGGATGCAGACAAGCGGTCTCTTGAAATTTTTTCAGACGCAAAATCCATGATGGAAACGTCCAAGCCTAAGCATAAGATGCTCCAGGAGGCCAGCCTCAGCCTACTATCTGCGCTCTTTGAAAAAGGCCGTTTCAGGGTACTATTCCCGCTTTCAGGCGACTTCGGCGGTAAGCCTAAGTCTATTGAAGCCTGGCAGGTACTATCCCCGCTGTTTAAAAGAGGCTGCCCAGCCTACAAATAGCGCTTCCAGGCGCCTTCGGCGCAAAAACCAAATAAAAATGTCCAAGCCTAAGCTTAAGATACTTCAGAAGGACAGCCCCAGCCTACTATCCCCACTGTTTGAATGATAAAAATGGGGACTAAAGAATCGGCGCTAAATAAATCGGTGCTGATGTCGCATCACGAGTTAGAGAGTACCGCCAACTGCTGCGCATTTTTAAATTTTCAATGGTGTAATCAATTGACTTTATGTTAAAAATTACGTTGTGTATATGACGAACTGAGCTCTATCATTATCTAATTATCGTATATCTGGAAACAGGGTTGGGTAATATGTTTGCGTGCTTTCGGTCAATAATTTTTAAATTATGTTTTATGACTTTATAGAGAATTTCGGTCATGCTAGCGATTTAAGCCGACTTTTTTTGTTTTTGAGACACTTTTGGCGATTGTTTTGAAACTTGGAATTGCAGTGATTCAGTGAAGTCAATCATTTTGTCGTTGTTTCAGACCGCTTACAAAGTTGTACGGACAGAAAGTAAAATCGAGGCACAGTACGGGATGCTTCAGTTACACGATCAGAACGGCCACGCGGTGTGTATTCCTGACAACAAACACGCCCAAAGAACAAGGTTTATTAGCGTAAATGATCACGAAATCGTCGCCTGGACGAATAACACGAGAAACAACAGACACGACGTCCAAACTAGGCTCCCGCCAGGATGAGATCGTAGCCGCGCGTTTAAATCTGGTTCGGAGCGGAGCTGCTAGACGAGGAAGAGCTGCGATCGGATCCAGACGAGCTGGAGTCAGAAGACTCGCCGGACTCGTCGATAGAAAGCTTAGTCCTTTATTTTACAGGGTAACCGAAATGACTGTCAAGAGTAAAATCAAGTAAATGTGTACAGTAAACAGTCACAGTAAAAGTTAATTACATAATTATACATTATAAATTACGTCTAACAAAATGAAAATTTTGCATAAAACTCCGTCAAGCGAACTCCGTTTTCAGTTTGACTCGTGACACTTTTCAAGTAGGTGACAATCCTGTGCGAACAATCATTTCAAACATTTGTACGACTGCATTGTTTCCAAAACTGTAGTGCCTTACATCCTCTACTCTGTTCACCGTTTTACTTCCAATTTCTCGAATGCCGAATATGCAAAGTGGCGAGACCTTCAACTCTTGTTAGGGGCTGGCTTTGTCACTGCCAGACAAATCAAAACCATACACATACATAACAGTAAAATTATCAAGTATGAAGCAAAAAAATTGTAAAAAGCAGTCTAACAAGGGAAGGGATTGTAGTGTTGGAAAAATTACGAGTTGCCGTTTGGCAGTGTTAGACCTTGGGATGACTAATAATCGTGCAAATTTGTGGTGCAGTCTAGGAGGGATGACGCAAAGCCTGAAATTGGGTCCGAAACGCATCCGAACATACAGGGTGTCCGAACGTAGACGGAAGAAGTTTTCCGCCAGTTGTTTGTGCTGTTTTCAAGCTTAAGATTGCTTAAAGTTATTTAAATTAGGATAAAAGCTTTCGACCCCGACAATTTGGCATCAATAAATTGCACCGGTATCCCGATTCAAAAAAACCAAATTCGCTAAAATTGGTCACATCAGTAAAAATAATCAACAAAAAACTTCTTCCGTCTACGTTTGAACACCGTGTAAAGTAATTGAGCAGCCGCATTGCCAGGAGCGTAACTGGTGTCCAGGCAGTGTTCTGGACCATCAGTTTTGGGGTCGCGTTAACCCTGCCAGTAGCCAATCTTTGTTACCTTTTTCCTTTTGCATTATTATGTCCGTTTTAATTGTTTTCAGCCAAATAAAGGAGTTTTTCATTTAAAACTTTATGCGGAACGCCTGTCATGTCATAACGACAATGCTGAGAGATCACAATGTGATTTTTACAGTAATAGCTTGAACTTCAGATTCCTATTTTTGTAATCCACAAAAGTTCGTTAAAAACTTTTTTGCAAAACTAATAGATCAACGAGTAAAATCTAGTATCTGAAGCGTGTAAAAATAGCAATTTCTTCATAAAGTCATCTTGCTAAAGTCATCGAATAAACTCAAAAAACCTAAAAAATAAACTCGAATGCATTCGCGGACTCAAGCGAAGTGCTATCGAACCGTTTCTCAACTTTTTTGCTAATATTTCTTTCGTTTCTACAAGCCTATACCAAAATCTGAATGCGAAGACTGCACAGTTCTTCTATCTAATCGCTTGAGAATGAAATATTTTGTAAATCAAATCTACTTTTCCTATTTCCGAGTTTTGAAGCACTCGCACTTTCTATTCTTGCTCGCTCTGACAGTTCGACAGTGCTTTTTGACACAAATTCATGGATTACGCATTTGGAATTCATACCAGCGCTTGTTAAAAACGTATTTATAGCTGCATTTAGGCGTTCGGCAAAAGGTGAAAACGCTCTCAACGCTTAAAGGCGACGACGCTCATCGAAGAAATATTTATTTCCCTCACACATATCCGTTTTCAACAACGATCATTAACGTAAATTCACGCTTTCCCCTAAAACACCTCTATCATCGTCAACTTCGCATGGCTCGACGTCGCTTCCCGGCCGACTTTCAGTCAACAGACTTCCCCTCGAGCTGCCCTTGTCCCGTTCCCCTCAACGGGACACCAAATTGACGCCCCGCGATAAAGAGGACTAGGGGGAGTAACTGAGAAAGACCCGGCGATCCCTCCAAACTCCGCCCTGAGCGGGGAACAACACGGACTCGACAGAGCAAGCGAGTGGCTTGAAGCCTGAGGACGAGTGTAGAACATTTCTATCGTTCTGCGCGACTTTAAATATGTGTGTTACCCGCTGACCTGCAACACGACCGAACCCCGATGCCTTCGTGACCGGACGCGCCATACAATGTTCGTGGAAGTGACGACAAGACTTGTGTTTTTGTCGTTGCTTCTGTCGATCGGCGCTGAGTGTCTCGAGTGCATGAGCTGTATTCGAACCCCTCACTCCACTCAACTCGACCGATTCCGAGTGACCACCAGGCTTATACGACCAGAATGCGAGATGGAACCCGTGCCCTGTGATCGAGACCAAGACGCTTGCGTCACCATCAGTATGCACATCGGCTCCGGACAGTTCTGGATGGGAGCTGGCTGTGACCGACGGTCCAATTTTCGACATTTGCACTGCGAGAACGTGCGAACACTGCAGAGAAATGTCCAACTTGGATACGTCAACGAGCGCCGAGCAGTGCAGAGGGTCTGCGTATGTATCACCGACCGCTGCAACAGTTCTATCCAGATATTTGCTCAACACGCCCTTCCATTGCTCCTTCTAGTCTTTCTGTTCTTTTCCTTGTAACTCTCTACGGGACCTTTTGAAATCTTATTTCACGGGTAACATATTGGTATCTCTCAAATCGGATCTCCGCAGCAGAGTGAGCGCGTCAACTTGAGTGAACCAACAAGAAAAGAAACCCGTATCCATTGAGTGGGTAACAACAAGAACCAAACAAATAACTAGTACATGTCCTTCTACTTCGGATCGGTATCGTCGTCGTTCATGATCCGCTCGTTCATCTTCAACGTGAGCCGCTTCATCTCGTTGTGCTCCTGTTCGCGTTGAGCCTGGCGCATTCTCCAGGACTCCTCCAGATTCTTCGGCGTTTCCAGTGAAACCGCCTTCAAGACGGTTTTGTTGCCCTTGCCACGAGTCAATAAAGCCATCTTCATCTTTTCAGGTTTTGTTGGTTCAGCGGCGGCGGCTCCGCGATAGGCGAGATCCACGGCAGAAGGATACGGAGAAGCGACATCCGCAGCTGAATCGATTCAGGTTAAACTTGAAACAGGTTCTATTCAACAACTTACGGAACGTGATTCGACGTTCCAACTTCTGAATAGCCGCTTGAGGGATTGTGAGATCAGCGGCGGGAGCCTTCGCTACTGGTGCAGTCTAAAAGGTGGGTGGATTAGTGATGCGTTCCATTATATCTACTATTCCACTAAAATATTTCGATTCGAGCATTATTATTGCCCAAGGTCACATTTTCGCGTTATGAAAATCATTTATGAGGCGGACGTGAGCGCATATTAATTTGAACGATGACAAATGGAGCTTTTGCATCCTCTTCAAAGTACCTGCTCCAAAGAGTTCAAGTTCCCACGTTAGGACAAGGAAAGAGTCTTTGGGTGAGCACACATGATAAAGAAATTTAGGCAGGAAAATTGAATTTCAGAAGAGTATTGATGGAAATAGCATTTTCATCGTCTCTTTTGAAAACAGCAAAGAACCTCTCCTTCACTCAGTTCGACGATATGTAAATGAAAGAAGTAACATCGCTTCTTCCAAATAAACTAATTACTGCTCCACTCTGCGTGATGCTATTTACAATCTCTTTGCAATCCACTCCAAAATCGTTCTTCCGTTCCTTCCCCGTTCGTTCACTTTGCTAGATCAATACTATAAGTCCGCGTCAGGGACTGATGACATAGATCTCCCTCTTTTCCCACTTACGAAACTCCGCAGCAGCAAAAATTAGGAGTCCACAACAATGCCAAAATTTAAAAGCCAAATTTCCCTCGTGATTATAATCAAATCAAATTCGGCTAGGCCGTCATACGCTCTGGATGACGCCGCCGCTGGTGGACTAGTAAGTTAATTCATTCGGCGCGCGAACCCGCGGGCAGACTTGAAAAAGGAGCATTAGAGGACAGCTTGCAAGAGGCCCACTAATGTCCGTTGGCGATTTGAATTTAACACCACAAACCACAAAAGCATCTTGAACTTACCATATAAGCCTCACTCAACATGCGATCCAGATCATTCATAAATTGTTCATCTTCAGGTAGAATTCTTCGTTGAGTGTGAACGGTTACGTGCTCCTCCTCATCATCGACATCACTTGGATAATCGGCGTCCTCGTCATCTCTGAAATTTCACTTGTTTTACGTTGTATAAAGAATGGTGTATGATTCCAAGGTATTCGGTATCATGTCACAGCAACACAAGTCGAGTCTTACAAATCAAACAAATGAGCCGAGTTGCGATGCTCGGTTCCCATCTCAACTATCAATTATTCAGTGCTTCCGGTTCGTGTTTAAACAGTCCATGGGCCAAAACACCAAACATCCGGCGGGATGACAACAAACAAACCTTTCCATGTCATGTTCATCCTGTTCGGATTCGTCTTCTGCGTACTCTTCCTCGTCATCGAAGTCACCTTCTTCATCGTATTCTTCATAATCTTCATCTTCATAATCCTCATCTTCCACTTCATCGAACTCCTGTTCACTTTCTTCGTCATAATCGCCTTCATCACCTTCTTCGATGATATCGTGCAGAAGCCGTGTGCCATCAGACGCGAGCTGTGGACCTTCCTGCATCTGGAAGCAAAACGCTCGTCAGCAAAAGTTCAAACGGAATGATTCAATAAAATATTCAAATTAGTCGTGCACATATGCGCTGGGCCGTGCACTAACGACCAAATCTACTTTTGAGACATTTTTGGTGGTTTTTCCGCCCGTCAACAGAATTTCCTCCCCGCCCCGCCGTAAAAAGCATAATGTGTGTGCAGCAATGTTTCTAAGGTTTCCGAAGCACTAGTTGGACAGTTATCAAATGATCATCGACACCAGACAAGTACACTTCTGTCCGCAACAGCTGCTCTTCTGCCAATCAAGAAAATCACTTTTCGATAGGAGAGAGGACATGTCGGTATGCCACACATTAAAGATATCCAGGAATTACACAATGTAATGCCTGAACCCCCTTTTTAAGGAAGGAAGTTAAAAACCCATCGTTCATGAACAAAAAAGGAACATGCTCGAAAATAAGCCATTAAACTGAAACTGAACGCTTACCATGTATGCCTTTTCGATCTTCTCCACCATTTTGTTGGCTTCCTCTAGTGAAGTCGGGAAGTCTTCGCGGCCTAACTCATTCAGCATTTCTTTCATCATGAAGTCGATGTCCAGAGGAAATTGACCCCAATCACTCCCACGCTGAAGCCACACATCCTTCTTGCTCCAATAGAACCGGTAGAAATAGCATAGAAACACATCCACCTTCCTGCGTCGGGAACCTTTGCGGAAGAATTCACCAACGACGCGAAGCAGACTGCACACCAACCTTGTGCGCAAAAGATTGCGGGGATCTTCCTCCCTCACGTTGAAGCTGATAAGTTGGTAGAGCACCTGAAACACTCAATAGGCGAAATTGGCAAGATTAAAAAAACGTACCAACATGATAACATGCAGTTCACAGACTTCTTCGTTGTATAGATGACCTAAGTAGACGACATTGGCCATTACATGTTGGCTGATTGCGAGGACGCCAATCTCAAGTGACAAACGTATGCGTTCCAAAATGTTGTCGAGAACTTCGTTATACAGCCAATCGTACTTTTCAGAGAGGCTCGAAACGCAACGGGCAAGCTGGTTAATGTTCCCGAAGGGAACGCTGGTTGGGTCCGAAATGGCTTCCAACGCAAACACTGAACACCATTAATAAATATCAAAAATATCGATGTTCCTACCGCCAATATCGTCATCCGACCAATCGATTTTACGTAACGCCGAAACTCGATTCACCTTCTCATTGAGACGCTTCAAAATATACTCCTTCTCAACAGGCAGACGGTTATCCACAAATTCTGAAGTCTCCTCTGGAGGGATCACGGAATAGTAAGCATTATCCAATAATATCTGCTGTCTTGGATCCTTGATTTTCTCCTTCTTTCGCTTCATGACGTCCAGGAGAACCTTCATTTTCGGATAACTTTCGGGCGACCTGTACAAGAACTGGCCCACGGATTCAATCAGACAGCAGATCAAATCGACGTTAGATTGTTTCAGTTCTGACATCAGCATGCGAAGACAGTTGAGAGCTTCCGCCTTTGAGATCACGCCGAATTTGATCTACAAAAAGTTGGGTGTTAAAAAAACAACACCCACAAAAACTGATCTAGCCATGTCTGCCCACTCACATGATCAGGAACGCTACCGAATAAAGCTTACCAATTCTCCAACGAATCGCACAGCGTAGACTTTCGCATCAAGACGAATCCTCTTAATGAGCCGTACATAGTCTCGGAAAAGACCAATGAGTTCTTTGCAGATGTCATGGACGTACTCTGGATAAACTTGGTTGAGAGTAGCCAAAAAACGAGCGAAGAATGGCAGCAAATCAAGTCTAATAAAAGAAATCAGCACAGAACAGAAGAATGCTGATAATACCTGTCCTTAGGAGCTCCCTCCACCATGTATGCTGAAAGGCGCTTCCTGTTTCGCTTATTCTTGTAGAGTTCAAAAGCAAATTCTTGCGAACTTCGGTCAATCATCTCCCGGTTGATGGAGTTTGACAGTCTGTCCAGGAATTCATCCATGCGACGTCGATTCTCTTCTCCACTGACCGTGTTTTCCCCCACAACATCACACGTGGTTGTCGTTACGTTTGCAGAAACCACTGGTTGAGATTCGTCTTCGGAACTATCGCCTTCTTCTTCCGACTGTTCGTCCTCAGCGTTTTCTTCGTTCTTATCCTCGGCATTTTCTTCATTCTTCTCACTTTTGGCATCGTCACGTTCATGCTCGAATTCAGTAAGGTCGATATCTTCAATTTTATCACACAACTGCTGTACAGTCCTGCAATAAATAAAATCAATTGAATCTTCTAAAAAACTAAACAAACCCCTCTTGAGATGTGCTGACATAAGTGTCTTCGGGTTGGACGTTTATGTTGACAGCGACACGACAAAGATCCAGCAAATTCTCGTAAAATCGCCGCGTATCATCGTCAGGCCACAGCAGGATCCGGCCTTGGTTAATGTCCGCTGAAAGCCGAACTGCAGCTTGTTCATCTTCTTCGTCATCACTAGGTTCCTCAGCCATTGTAGGCATTTCCAACCCAAGGCTTTCGCTGAGTTCCTGACCATTTTGATAAAGACGCATAAACTGACTCTTGAATTCCTCGAATTTAGCGCGGTCCTCATTTGAAGCATCGCCTACACAAAGCAACAATAAAATAACATTTATGCGCGAGTCGCACTTACCCCTAGTCCTTTCCAACCTTTTGATGTGACGATGGATCTTGTTCATTTCCACACGAACCGTATTAGCGTGCTCAATCAACGACCTTAAATAGTCGCGGAAAAGTTGCCCAACGGCTTTACGCTGATCGGACGTCAGGATAGACGAACGGGGCACATCACTGTCAAACTTAGCAGGCACAATATCCGAGCAATCGATGATTGCCAGCGATCGACACAGGGGCAGTAGAATACCAACATTTGCATGCTCGGACTTGTCCGTAGTCATGATAAAGTTCAGCGATTGCCCAAACAGCTGGAGACCTTCTTTGTGATTGCAGAAAACTCCATTGAGCAACAATTCCGCCAGGAACCTAAACGAAAATTCCCTCTATAATAACGGAGAGCTAAGTGCGTGTTTTCTGTTCGCCAAAATCTCCAGCAAACAGAACAGCACACAAAACAAAGGCTGCCAACGGGACTCGAACCGGTAACCTTCCGTGAACACCATACGGTCATTAGTGGCAAAGCTGCATAAGTTGGCTGCACCATGAACTGCATTCAGTATTTTTATCACATGAAAATGCATTCATCATTTGGTTTAATTTATTTAACCAAGTTGAACCCTTGGACCAGTTCACAAAGTGAAGTTCCTTCAAATCAATGTACTCACCGAATATCGACTCGCAGTTTGGATGGGTTGGCGATCTTGTCCGCTTTCTTTGAAGGAAGGCTCTTCCGCAACTGAGCAATCAGATTCTCCGGAAACACCTTGTATCTGGAGGCCAAAAACACGCAGACATCCACCACACTTCCGATTTCGCCGCTTTTGAACTTCGCTTCCGCAATGCTGGCAGCGAGTTCATCCATAAACATGGACAAATTGAGCTTTTCTAATTCAGGCATCAGAGAGCTGGCAGTAGCCGAAGTTCCAATATTCCTGACCTTCTTCATAAAAGCCGTCGTCTTCTTCAGAGTCGAATCCAGTCGGTGGAATCCATCGTCGTCAAACTTTTCGGACTTCGTAACTTTCTAAAAAGGCATTTACGAGCTGTCAGGAAAAACCATATCACCTGGATGTTTTCTTCTTGCGAAGAGTGACGCTTCCGCAGTTCGGCGAGTAAATTTTGCCGTTCATCGCTTTCCTCAGCTTCGCGCATACTATAGATCTAACTGAAAAGGTATCCATTTAATAGACGAGGAAGCAATCGCAAAAATATCGAGTAGATGATTCAAAATTGACAAAAAGAAAGACTGGGAGCTAGGAGACCTCACTCCTGATAGCGCCTCGCGGCCGAACACATGCAATTTCCCAGCGAGAATCGCGCCCACGCGAACTCCGTCTCTGCCTGCTGCAGATGCGGAAAAAAGCAAAACTGAGATATTCCACGAATACGTTTCCAACCAGAACCGGATCCATGGGTGATAAGTAGAAGCGTTTTCGACAGAAATGAAACATTTCAACCCTGCGGACACGTTTCGGCTTGTTCAATTCACGCAATCGCTCGTTTTTCGGTTGCGTCAGCGTTTGTCGCGCCTTCACATCGAGTGGCGCTGTGCAACGAACAACATGGTCCCAGAACGATGTTCCCAGGAGTAGTGAACCTCTCACGTTCGTCCTCGCAGTCGCATTTTATGGTTTGCCAGCGCGACAGAATTTCCGGGTGCACCTCCGGTGCTCTCTAGTGAGTTGGAGGGCAGAGATGGCGAAAACCGGAAGTCTTCAGTTAACCGAAACCGAAACCGCCATCTCTGGTTGTGAAGAAAGCTGGTCGACTTGTCTTTTGGTTTGACCAGTACGCGACCGCAGGGTTTGAATTTGTGTGGTTTCCTCAAAATGATGCGGTTTTCGGTTTCGGTTTTCGGATCGAGATGCGGTTTCCTCAAAATGAACGCACACGCTCGATCGAGAAGCCATTGTACGCTGTTAGAAACGAAAACAGCCAAACAAAGAATTCGGTGGATGGATTCGCAAGGGGCGAATTTGTAGGTACCGTTTACATGACGATTGTGGCGCCAGCGATTTTTCGAAAACGGCGATCGTTTGCGCGTTTTCGTCGTGTGTGGACGCAAAACACAAAAAACAAAGAAACAAAAAGATTCGCTTTTGCGGGGATCGAACCCACGAATGTGCCAGACAGGCTGTGCCAACGAGATGTTGGTGTGGGGGTACATCGCTGCAAGGTGGTTTTTTCGGTTTCAGAGGGCTTTTTAAGTTCACTTTTTTCAAATGGCAGGAAAACGCATAGCAGGCGTTGATCAGAGGCTCAAACTGTTCCTCTCTACCAAATTTCATAAAGATTGCAGAGATACAACTATGACGGTGTCCTTGTGAGTACCAGGACTTTTGACTACCGGACATTTAAGTATCGATCGTTGTTTGTGGCCTGTTCAGTGTCAAAAACGAACTTTTTAGATCATTTTGGTAATGTTCTGCGTTGCCTTTTTTGGAAAAGTGCGTTAATCAGGGCTCTATTGGTGGTCTTGTTCTCTGTGGAACTGTCGCCCCCAGCCTACTATCCCCGCTTCCAGGCGCCTTCGGTGCAAAAAGCACATTGAAAAATGCTCATGCGCAGGTCAATGCTTATTTGAACCTGGCAACCTATAGCACTATCCCCGCTGTTTGAAAAATTACCTGCTAGTAGCCTAAAAACAGGGCCTTCGGTCCCGATTAACGCTTTTTCCTAAAAATGGTAACGCAAAGAATGAATGTGCAGTAGAGCTGATTCTTCTAAAGAAATGATCATAAAAGTCCAATTTTAACGTCGGACTGGCCGCGAACAGCGATAGGTACTAAATGTCCAATCATTGTTCTATTTCGTCTTGCAGTTCCAGCCAAATTCGCTTTCAAGTTGGGGTTTTTTTAGGCAACCGATTTCAGATTAAAGCCTCCGGAATGAGCTCTTCGTGTTTCTATTGACAGGCCACACGGCTTCGATCATATCCAGAACCTCTGCAGAAGTTGTCGCTTCGATGTATCGTGGACCAGAGGACTGCGTATCGAAAGAAAAAAAACAAAGCGGACCACGGGCCATAAACCTACTAACATAAATTAATTTCAGAATTCCTAAGTTTCGGAATTCCTACGGGGCAGGTATACGTTCAAAGGACAGAAACAACCATTCAACCAAAAATAAGATTTATTACGTTAAAGGCTTTGGTACTTTGATTTGATCGTATTTACATAAACTGTATCTGTTTTTACAGCCCTGTCGTCTACTTCCCGAAGTTGAACAGATTGGGGCGAGCTTGCAGGACGCGGTACTTCTCCTTCCTCTTCAGGACGTTGTCTGACTGCTCAACCGCCTTCAGAGGTGCAAACTGGCTGACTGAAAATAAAAATTGCGTTTTTGGGTCACGGTGAGCGGAGCGTCCTACTTGGAATCGCGCACTCCGCGTTGCGGGGCAGGTATACGTTCATGAAGGGGACGTAGGTAGGATTCGCTCTGCTGTTGGTGCTGTCGTAGAGCTCACAGGTAAACACGCTGCGTCCCCCAACGAGGCCGTATACGACAGCTTTGCAATCCTGTAATTGATAGCGATATTTTGATGTCTCGGGGATGTGCGAAGAGCTCGTTACCTTGTCCTGCAGACACAGTGCCAGACACTGGTCCTCTGTGGTCTCGTAGCCCTCGGAGACCACCTTGTAAGGCTTTCCCGGCAGCGCCAGGTCGCGGTCGGTGTACTCCACGAAGCATTTGCACAACGTGCAAGGGTTTCCGAAGTGGTCTGCAAACGATGTTTGTCATTTTTCGTGCTCACAACAACAACACGATCAATGCCTCTCTCATTGGCAGAGATCATATTTGTCCCGATCTCGTCGCCCGGCTTGCCCCATTTGTCACCAGCAAACACTTGGATATTTTCCTTGTACCCCATCAATTTGAGCTTTCAACGTCCGAGCAACTCAATTGACATTACAAAACTTTCCGGAAAGAGCTTACAACAATGGGGGACGGCAATTAGCGTGATGAGCGCTGCTCAGACAAATAGATCGCCGGGAGACCTGTAAATCTTCGCTTGACTTGTTACAGCGACGAGCTGAGCGCGCAGACGCGGGCCTCATTAATCATTTAGCCGCGACAAATTGAGTGCAATGGTATCTACAAACACATGTATCGCTGCAGTCGGGTGGCCCGGTGACCATACCATTTAGTTAATGTCCAACCGATTGAAAAAACGCGATTGCAGACCATTCGTCTTAATTTCTCTGTTTTTTCGTCACCCGCGACAAATGATAGTTGTTTGTAAAAACAGTTAACAAGAATTCCGATGATTCCGCGGCTGACGCAGATGGTATTACGGTAGCAGAGGACCTTGGAATAGGAAAAGAGGGGGACTTACTTGGTCTGTGGCTACCTAGGACGGAGATCAGAGGCAGGGCGAACAGGAAAAGGGCGAACGCTCGAGAAGTCATGATCCTGAAGAAGACGATCCGAATTGATTTTTTCCGTCGCATCTTCCGATTACACAGTTTTATACGTGAACCCAAGTGGGTCACTTCGCTTTTCCGTCATTTGAAGGAACAAAGGCGGAGCTGGAGGTGGGCAGAATGCGGACGGAGAGAAAGTGACCGGCGGTCACTTTCACGCGCGCAACCCTGGCAGACAATTGTGCAACAACAGAAAGGAGAAAGCGTCATGGATCATCCAACTGGGAAATGTCGAAAGTGCGGGCAAACCGGTTGTGAATTGCAACATTTGTTGTGCGGACGCGAACTCCTTTCTCGCCGTTTGTCTGCGGATTCGGTTCGGACGTCTCCACAACTCTCGGCTCACAAACGTAGTTGTTCGCATTTTCAAAACGCTGATGACAGATGTGTCAAACCGATCACAGTCAACAAAGCGCAGTTGAAGCGGTTGTGGCACTCTTTTAGTGTGCCGTAGTGTAGACAGAAGTTAAGATACAGCGTGGAAGCAATCAGCAGAGCAATATGCGGATCAAGTTCACCAATCAGTTTTCTTTTCCCCTGAATCTTTTGAGCAATTGTCCTATACACCCACCGGACAGATTGTAAGTTCACTACATCCTTTTGAAGACACCTTGGTGTTGCGATTAATATGTTTCCGAGAAGTTTTCTGCATAATAATAGTAACTAATTTTTAAATGAATTTCACTTGGACTATTTTGAAGATTTTCGGTATGCTCCGCTCTAGCTTTCAAAATATGCAGTTATGATATTAATGGTGTTCAAAAACAAAACATTCTTTTGGTTTATTTTGTGTTCTGCCACTGTGCTTGCGGAAGCCAATCGTTTGAATTTGACCAGAATTAAGCAAATTCGTAGCTTATTTCCTTGGCCCGGCGATGATCCCATTCAGAGACGGAAGCGTGTGAGGGAAACGTAAACAAAAGCCTCGAGATGTTCCCGGAGGTCCCAAACACCCATAAACACTCGGAGATTTTCGCTGCTTTTTGTAAATGTTTGAACTGCCATTGTTTTCCTTATTTCCATCCCGTCTCGTCCGGCGTTTCCGTCTGCGATCCGTCTCGGTTCCCATTTGAGGCTTCGCAGACCATCATCAGAGCTGCAAAAGTGATGCGGACGGACGCAAATTAAAGAAATGAGGCATCCGAATCGCCCAAAAAAAGGCTCGAACGAAGCGATCGAAGCTGTTTGGGTGCATCCACGGGCTTCCTCGGGTGTGATCGTGATCCCTTGTGCTTCCGCTTTGCGGTTGCGATTGTCGAGGAGGAACGAAACTTGGTGATCGCAGGCCGGTTGAGTCGTTACGTAGAGATCGAAGGCGTAAATCATGAAAAGTTGAGAGGCGGCAGTTTGCTCGTAAACAAATCTTAGTTATTCACACCTTGGACCAAGCTTTGGGTTCGGAGCCTTGTGGCGAGTCTGCCACCTGTGGCCGGCTTGTCGCACCCCATCGTTCCGATTATTGACAAATAATCCAGCCGAGTTATCACAGTTGATAATCAGTTGCTGAAGGTGATATGAGGGACCTCCACGCGCTTAGACGCATCCATCCCAACTTCACCAGCTGCTCCATTTCGTCCCTCGTGTTCTCCGTCTTTAATTTTTGGGGAGGTTTTCGGAAAGAAACGTTTGCCCGTAGTGGAGGAACTCCTTAACGGTGGCACACCCTCCTTCAGAGAGCGACATTGTCTAGGACGAACGAGGTATGGTTCTCGCTCCAAGACTGAATTTGAATATTTTTCCTTTTGTTCTTGCCCTATCTGCATACTTTTATCCGTAAGAGAATTGTCGACTGTTCTCTTCTCGGCACCTTGAATTGGCCTTAACCACTTCGGGCCTCTATGTCGTCCTCTCTAAGGAAGACGCAAGTAGGAGGTGTTTCTCGATCAAGTGTCTCCACTCTCCTCAAGCCACATTAAATGGGAGGGGCGCATCACCCGCGAGGGCCAAAATTTTGCCGCCGCCGTCTTCTCCTTCACCGCCACAGTCAGCTGTTAAAACCGAGTTGTCGGGCCCTCTAATGTTTCTTCTTTCGTAGGTCGTCCGGGCGCGGCGTCGACGGGTCGGCGTCCACTGCACAGGACACTGGTTCCTTGTAAATACTTCGGCTTTCTTTATTAAAACAATTCATTTTCCGCTCCAGCCGCGTGCCGCCAAACCACCTCTCACACTCCCGTTTCAGACTTCGACTGATATTGGGTGTGCCTGGAAACAAGCACACAGCCCTTAGGAAAGCCGGTCATCATAGCTTCCTCGACCGAGAAAACCGGCGGCGCCGTCCAGAGTGCCAACATGGTCGCCCCGACAGACGGCTTGGTGCCGAGAGATCGGTGGTCGTCGTGGGCCGACTTCATTATGTCCTGCATCGGCTACGCCATTGGCCTGGGAAACGTGTGGCGCTTTCCGTACTTGTGCTACCAGAACGGCGGCGGTAAGTGCTCGTCGTCCTCCCAATCTGTTTACGCAGTTTTTCTTTAATTGTCTGATTTATGCCGCCGTTATGACAAAAACATTTGTCAGTGACAGAATAACCAGCAGAGGGCAAAAGAAGTTTTCCAGCGGTTCGCAACATGAGCTGGTGTGTATTGTGTGTAAATGTGAGGCGGAGGGGGAGGTGGGGGTGTTAATCATTGGAGTGGACAACTTGAAGAGACGCGAATCTAGCAAACTTTGAAAAAGGATCTCCACAGGCAGCTGTTTGAGGGCGGGAATTCCACTTGGGAACTTTTATATTTATAAGGTTTTCCGAATGTGACTCAAAAACGTTTTTAAACAAAAAAGAACCAACCCGCTTCAGCTCAACTCTCCGCGTTAGTCTCCAGAACATCAGACCTTTTTTGGTCTACATTTGGAAGATTTCAAGGATGAGTCCAAAGGATGCCAAATGAGCCACGTCGATTTATCGACCGAACCCACATTAATCCTTTCCATTCCTTTTTTATTG
This sequence comes from Steinernema carpocapsae, assembly GCA_000757645.3. Classification (NCBI taxonomy): domain Eukaryota; kingdom Metazoa; phylum Nematoda; class Chromadorea; order Rhabditida; family Steinernematidae; genus Steinernema; species Steinernema carpocapsae. The sequence goes on from CM016762.1 coordinate 14,264,431, forward strand.
TCTCTTTTGCCTGAAGAGGCCGCTATTGTTTGCGATGACAATCTGGAACATCTTGTGCAGCGCCTGAAGTGGTCTTTATGAAAATTCGAGATTTCGTTTAGAACTCTTAAAAGACTCTTTTTGTCTGTTTCAGGAGCTTTCCTGATTCCGTACGTGATATCGTTGGTGTTCTGCGGTGCGCCGCTGTTTATCCTGGAAACGTCATGGGGCCAACTGATGAGCGTCGGAGGCCTCGGCATGTTCAAGATCTGTCCCATCTTCAAAGGCGTCGGAATTGCCGCTGCCATCATGGCGTTCTGGCTCAACATCTACTACATCGTGGTGCTCAGCTGGGCGATGGCGTACCTGGTGAACTCGTTCCGGATGGACTCTAACGTGCCTTGGAGATCGTGCGATAACTCGTAAGCGCATTGAATTCTTGCACGATAACGGAGTACACGAAGAGCTGCAGGCGGAAGACTAACTTTCCATTGGTAGCCCGGGAAAAATGCATTGGAAAAATGCAAAAACGGTTGTGGGAGAGATTGAAGATGGGTCGAAAGTTTTGCTTGGTAACACTAAATTCTCCGAAATCATGGTTATGAAATGTAGCCAGAATCGAATGGTCGGAGAGACTTTGCAACCTTTCCCGTTATAATTGCAGATGGAACACGCCGAGATGTCGCTCCGAGTACGACCCTCTCCCTTGCGCCAGCAACCGCACGATCGCCGACTACTTCAACGTCAAAGTCCTGACCACCGACCACCTTAACGAATATAAGAAGCAGTTCTTCATTGGCCCAAAGATCAACTGGACTGTGTGCACGGCCGCCGACTTATCGGTGCAGTCTCCAGTCAAGGAATTCTGGAAGTAAGCGCGGAGTCTGGAGATTTCGACCAATTCTCTTGCTTCAGTTTCCGCGTTCTCGGCATCAGCGACGGGATCGAGCACCCCGGCGCGCTTCGCTGGGACTTGGCTCTGTACCTGCTCATCGCCTGGATCATCTGCTACCTGTGCATCTTCAAAGGGGTGAAGTGGACTGGCAAAGTTGTCTACTTGACCGCCTCCTTCCCCTACATTATGCTGTTCTGCTTGCTTGTCCGCGGTCTCACTTTGCCCGGAGCCAGCCTTGGTCTGGAATTCTACTTGAAGCCCAATTTCAACAAGCTCTTGGAGTCGAAGGTCTGGGTCGACGCCGTGACCCAAGTTTTCTTCTCTTATGGACTTGGACTCGGAGCTCTGGTCGCGCTGGGAAGTTACAACACTTTCCACAACAACGTTTACAAGTGGCTTGCTGTTTGCGCGGGTTCTCTTCATTTAGGACATTTTAGGCAAGCGATGACCGTCTGCTTGGTCAACAGTGGAACGAGTGTCTTTGCCGGATTTGTCATTTTCTCCTTCATCGGCTTTATGGCCACTCAACAAGGAAAGACCGTGGAAGAGGTCGCACAATCTGGGCCAGGTCTACTGTTTCTGGCGTACCCTTCCGGCATTCTACAACTTCCGTACACCCAAGTCTGGTCCATTTTGTTTTTTTCAATGGTTCTCTTCCTCGGAATTGACTCTCAGGTTAGCTTTAAGTCAGTTCTCGTTTCGATCACGACTGTTGCAGTTCTGTACCATGGAAGGCTTTTTCACGGCCATCATCGACGAGTTCCCGCATCTGCTCCGCGCCAGAAAATACGGCAGAGAGCTGTTTGTGCTCGCAGTATGTATCATCAGTTACTTCTGCGGTTTGGCCACTGTGACTAATGTGAGCAACACGGCTTTTTTGGATGAAAAAAGACGTTTCAGGGAGGTTTTTACGTCTTTCAACTCTTTGACTTCTATGCGGCGTCCGGATGGGCCCTTCTTTGGCTTCTATTCTTCGAATGCATCGCGATTTCGTGGAGTGTGGGTAGGTGAAGAAAACTGCTCTGTGCAAAGTTCTTTCAAGTGGTGAAATTTGTTGTCCCTTCAAAATTAGGACAGACTTGTACAGAAGGTAACAAGACTGAATTTTAAGGAATCGATCGCTGGTACGAGCACATGAAGTCCATGATCGGATATTACCCAGCCGGATGGTGGAAGTTCTGCTGGGTCTTCGCCACCCCGGCCGTCACAATGGTAAGCGCGAGTTTCAGTTGAGAGATTTACAGCGAGAGCTTCCAGGGAGTCCTGATCTTCGGCCTCGTCAAGTACCAGCCAGTCCGAATCGACGCGTACAATTACGATTATCCGGTCTGGGGCCACGTTTTCGGATGGTTCCTCTCGCTCTCCTCCATGCTATGCATTCCTGTCTACGCAATCTACATTTGGGTAACCACTGAGGGAACAACTTCCGAGGTGGGTGTATCAAGAATCTCATCCAAACCCGACTTCGTATCTCATTTCAGAAAATCGAAAAACTCTGTCGCCCGAACATACGGATTGGTCCCGACGAGGACGAAGCGAACTACGGCGAGCAGATGGAGGAGTTCACATAAGCGCAGCTCGATCTCAACTTCAACGCATACCACGATTGTTGCAATCCGTTGTTTAAATGCTTTCTTGTCCCTTTTTGTGCAGACAAATTTTCGTTTTCCCATATGTACCTATGACTTTCACTGTGTGCCAATCATGGCTGTTTCGTCAAATTGTAGTTATATGCGTACCATGACTATTAGAAAGTGTCTACGAAAGCTAAAATGTTTTTACAATTTGTTTGTTAAGAAAACATACACCAACACTCTTCTCTAATCAAGAACATCGATTTAGTTGATTCGGGAACGTTCCAAGAGGATTTCCACTGTTTGTTGACTTCGTCCCACTTTTAGTTTATCGGCCACTTTGGAAGATTAGTCTTAGAGACCGTTTAAAAAGTGAGTCTCAGACAGAGAACAATCACATATCATAACTGAAATCTTGCTGGGATCTCATAAACAACTATAGAAGGAATCTATCTATAAAAAAAACGCGATGTTGACAGCGACACCGGCTAGCCATGTCTACCAGAATGCGACTGCGCAATGCATGGCTGTCGACATTGCAAAGGACAAAAAAAGGTTGTCTGGGACATAGATGTCCTGTGACTTTGAAGAATTCCGTCAACAAGAAGGGATGCATTTCCGTAGACTGCAATCCTAGGGGAACTTTCTAAATTCAAAACCAATTTTTTTGTCGCAGTTGAATGTACCAGGAGAAGACATTCAGATGGGCTACTTTGACTCTCTAACCCGGAAAATACATCGCGCAAGTTTTCCTCAATGACGTTTGTTTAAGAGTTCGAAAAAGTCAGATACCCACGAAAGCTCAGAAGGTTCGCAAAATTTATCAGCTTTCTGTTCAATATTTAGAAAACCTGAAATGAAGCCTGATAAACTTCAACTTTAAGTGCTGGTCAGTAAATGCCCTCGCTCTAAGGTCTTCCAACAAAATTCTCAATGAATCCAAACTATTTCAATTCTTGAGGCTCAAAAACAACCAACAATATTTTTGTTTCAATCAAAATTTCGTGTCATTTTAATGTAATAAAATATTCAGTGTTAAAGTGAGGTAATTGACTGTTGAAAACTGCTGTTTGTGTCTTCATGTCACAACAGTTCCACATTTTTTGTTTTAATTTCCAGAAAGTCTCTTGACACGACCTCGTCAGTGAGCGGTTTCTGCAAGGCTTTGCCGGTCGGTATCTCGGTTGTTTTGGCCCCTCAATTCTCTTTTTTTTTGCATAGTGCCTCAGCAAAAGGTGCAAATTACAACAACGAAGAACGGTTTGCGTAGTCCATTACTTTTCACAACCTCAAAGACCTGTCGCTTTCCATCAACTCCATCAATCACCGGAGGACCGACCGAACATGGCGGACAGGAAAATGCGATTCGGCGCAAGAAAGTGCCACGAAGGGTCACTCCCAAACAACGAAGTCATTAGATATGTTTGCGTGAATTGTACATGTGTTGCGCAATACGCGTTTTCTGCTACCGTAACCCACTTGAAGAAGATAACTGCTGCTGCCCTGGCAAGATGTGGTCACGTAGGGCGGCCTTGTACGTTTACATTTATTGGCATAATAGAAACGAGGATAATACGAAATTACAAAATATGTCAGATCTCCATCTCATTAAAGCATAGGATTACAGAAAGAAAACCGTAAGATTCGATGAGGTGTGCGATTGGTTACAAAAGGAGAAAGGTTCTCTTCGCTTAGGCGATGTGGTCGGCGGTGGGCGCGGACGAGAATCCAACCTGGACGGAGTTCTTTGCGCGGAAAGCCGAGGAGATGGGGTCGACGATGGCGTGCACGACGACGGACCAGATCTACAAGAGCGATGTGTTAATGAGGATGCGAGAGGGTCGATTAATTGCGCGCTGGAGTGCACTCAGAAATCCCGCGCACGCACGGACGTCATAATTAATTCGCACAGGCGGGCGGCTCGCGCAGGTTAATCTGTAAATTAAAGGTAGCAGATGCTACGCGCGTGCTTACCTTGGCGATCCAGAAAACGGGGATCGAGAGGAGGCGGCCAGCTGGCGTGCAGCAGAAGACGCTGAAAGCGTTGATGAAGGCGAACAGGATTCCGAAGACGATGGCGGCAGGAATGGCGATCACAAAGGAGATGAAACGGTAGAAGAAGAGGCGGAAGAAGTTGAAGACCTTGTTGGTCAGGCGCCAGACGCAGTCGAACGAGTGCACGGCGTCGGGCTCTCCGAAGATGTCCTCGAAGGTGATAGCGACGTGGTCGTTGATGTCTGAAGCAACGCCATCACACCGATTCAGCTGGGTACACTTACTGTGTTCGTCGCGGTGGACCATGTCCAGTCCGAACTGGATGCCTTCGGGCTCGACGACTTCCTTCTTCTGTTTCTGGTCGCAGTTGGCGCGTTGCCACCACTTCCTCTGCGCCTTCTTCGGCTCGTCCTTCTCCTTCTCCTTTTGCTCGGTCTCGGTTTCTCCCTCGGGTTCGGCTTCGTATTCGCCCTCAGCCTTCTCTTCCTTCTGGGCTCCTCCCTGAACAATACTGCGTAAGTCAACGGATGTCGCTTTCAGGGATACCTTCTTGAAGTGGTACCATTTCTTCTTCGGCTCGACGGGCTTCTGGACCTCGGCGTCCACGTCGGTGGTCACTTCGGCGGGCTGCTCAGACTCGGCAGGAGCGTCGGTGTCGGACTTAAGAGGAACCTGCTCCAATTCAACCTTTTCGGTGGCCATCGCTAGTTGAGGTTACGGTGAAAGATGAGTGAACTGAAACAATCGGAAACGGGCATTACGACAAATTATAGGAACTGTGTAGGGTGCAAGAGCAAACACTCGCGAACAACAGCACACGACCACCGCGACCTCTGACCTCAGAGTGAGAGCAGATGGAGTGATCGAGTGACGATCGCCAAGCAGATACTGGACAATGACTGTGAGAGCGCGCCTAAAATCCGCGCGCTCTTATTCGACCAATCGGCGTCTGGCGGCCCGCCCCCAATCGTGCTAATAACAGAGCGCAAAGGAGCCGTGTCGGGTAGCCGCACCCACGTCTGCTGCCCAGTACCGAAAGCGAAAGTTACGTCCTGTTTCCTCCCCTTCCTCATCCAGAAACAGATGACCAGCAAGAAGGCGACTTTGGCACCTAAAACATTTTCAATTCCAAATCACGTCTTAGTGAAAAGGATATTGGTCTAGAACAGACCTTTCGAAACCCATGGGAACCAACTATACTATGTGAGGACAATTAACATGCCAAGAGACTTCGAAAAAGAACGGCCTTGACAGTGGGAACGGAGCGCGAGTGGAGATCCGCTCATTCGATTCATTGGCGGTAATCTCTCGCCGCTGGAATCCGCGCGTCGGATTTTCCGCTCAGGCATTGTGCCACCGAGCCAGGGAATGCATTGTACTTGATCACTGGGCTCCGTAGGGGTCCTGCGACATGCGGCATGGTCACCGATTCATTTTTCTCGTGTGACATGAACACGCCTTCGCTTATTGATGGGCATATTTCGGGAGCGTTGTAGAAAACGTCCGATTTATACGTGAAAGGACTGACAACATTTTGAGTCAAACTTATCGAGGACATTAATAGTTTTCCAATAACCTTCAGTTCCACTGGGAGGTCAGCCAAAGAATCTTTACACAATAGCTTAAACAGAGCCGAGAAAATTTCGTCCTATGCATTATTTCGCTTTTTCATAAACCAGTCGAGTGATTCATTCTCCTTATTAAAGGTATGAAACATTCAACCTCAATTTAGTTTTGGCATCTACTAGTAACAAAAATTAATTGATATTAACAGGGTTGTGTTCCAGTGCACATCAAATTGGCTTTATGTTTTATGTTTTTTTCAAGTCGGCTAATCTCATTTGTCTCTTGCAGTTATTCGCTAAAAGTCCACAAGCTTTTTTGGAAGGTCTTTCCTCGAAGGTCGCTCATCTGCATTGCGCCGGAACCCGATACGGATCTTTCGCTAATTGAGCCGAAGACGATAACATCAACGGAAACTGAGCAGGTAAACAACCCAAACATCTCAAGCGCCAAAAATCTCACTTTTTCTTACAACAAGTCATTTGATACTGTACGCTCACAGTTCACTTGTCCGAGCGGCACTTTACACAAGTGTCATGTGCTGCTGCTCGGAGTTGTGCGAATCTTGAGTAACAATGGGAGCGGAATTGATCGCTTCCTTCGAGTGACCCTCGGTGTGAACATATTCAAAACAGCCGCTTTGCGAATGATTTCCTTGTTTTCGTAATGAGTGGAGGAAAGCGCGGGGATTCGGGATCACAGGCGACTACAAAATCGACCGGTCGAAGGCAGACAGATAGATGTGTGAACTGAATCGGTAGCAAAGTTCCGAAACTTAAATAATGGCATAATTTCACAGTGTGTTGGGACTGAAACTGAAAGGGACTAAAACTTTTTTCAATTTTGGCAACGTATGACCTGTACACGTTAAAATCTGCTTTCGAATTGCTCCTGTATATCTTGAGCGTAACAACAAGTCAAGCACTTACCGTTACATGAACGAATTTTGCAACAGGAACTTTAAGACACGAAACCAGTGGATGTGCAGCACAGAGCTCGGGCCAGACTTTCCATTCATGAAAGTACATGTCCTTAAAAGCCAACTTTGCAGGTGCGCGATTGAAAGAGACATTCATTGAAAAAGGACATTCATGGATCTGCAAACGATACAGTACCCCCTATCTTGACAAAGTACATTTGTCAAAGGAATGAACTGTAAGGAATATAAAGCAAAGGAGCGAATTAAGGAATATAAGTTTGTTATGTTCGAAATGAGGATCAAGCTCTCAATTTTCTCAAAAGTTAAACTGATCGAATTTAAAAATAAATGCATGGCGATTAAACTGATTAACTCTATTTCAGCTCTTTTGTAGTCTGAAATGCATGTACGTGGCATTTGTAAAATGGGAACTGCAAATCGCCTTTTCGTACTACAGTACACTTATCAGTCCGGGACCGACGCCACCACGCTACCACCTCACTGCATCGTAAATGCACTCTAACCTTTGCACTCTGACCGCAATGTGTGTGGTCTATTTATTTTGAGCCTTCGAAGCTGTAAGTTTAGTATATGTACGGACGTTTCGCGCTAATACAGGGTGTTTCAGTTCAGACTTAGTTTGTTTTCCGGCCATAACTTTTCACCAAAGGATTAGAATTTAGCAAAACCAGGGTTTTTCGGAATTAGGAGAACAGTACAATTTTAGTGATTCCGAAATGTCTATGTTTTAAGTGTCTGTCTGAAGCTTAGCTTCTTGTTTTTAACGTAATTGTTGAACTTTTTTTTTCACAAAATGACATATTATCAGAATAGTCTCGGTCTAAGCTGTCCGTTCATGCTAAGAATATTTTCAAGCTTCAAACGCTTGAAGACAGCACAACGAGAGTTTTCGAGCACAACCGGTTTGCTTAAACGTTTACCGCAAAAGGGAACAAAGCAGATAGCTCGGCCTTTCCGCATGTCTGGTTTGTGCGCTTGAGATGTAAAAGTGCACAAATTCTTCATTTTGACCTCAAATAAGCCTCTTACCGGTTGGTTTTCTCTAAAAGTACATCGGAATCCAGACATTTTGGCATCGCTAAAATTGTACCGTTCTCCTAATTCCAAAAAACCCAGGTTTTGTTAAAATCTAACCCACTGGTAAAAAGTTATGGCCGGAAAACAAAGTAAGTCTGAATTGAAAGTCTTTATTTACATCGCAAGCCGTTTTTCTGGGTTACCGTAATCAGATGACGTTATCGCCGTTTTCAGATCTGCTTACACGTGCAACTCTCCGATAGGCCATCGCTTTTGGTCGACCGCCAAACGAGGTTCGCGCAGATCTAATCGCAGCCGCCAATCACGCACTTCCATTGATAGCGGTGTGGACAGCGCCCGGAGCGTTTTCCTCCTTTCTTTTCGCTTCTCTTGCAAATCGGCGCTCAACATCTGGACGGAACGGAATGTCTTTGGTGCAGGAAGATGGCAAAGTTTGCCGCCGGTACTCGCGCCTATCGCCGTTCCCATCTAACGCGCGGCACACTTTTGTGAGCCGTTTCCCATCATCTTATTCAATGGTCGTGCGGTGAGTGACGCTTGGCCCGACGCCAAACATCTTACCGAATGGGAACAGCATGTTGTGCTCGCTGGGAAAATGAGTGTTATTATTCAAGCAGAGCAGCGAGGGCACAGAAATCGGTTTTGATGAGCCTTTTTTTGGCCAGCTAGTTCAGGGAGTACGGTAGCCTTCCAAACATATCGAAAGCAGAGAATTCTCGACACTTAACAAATAGTTCCAACGTCTTTATCATTACACCACGACAAGTTAAGGCATTGAGATCGAAAATGACATTACAGTAAAGCAAATAAACCTTAATAAAGCAGCACATGAGTACATGTATGTTAACAGACCCAGATAGTTTGCATATTTACAAATTAGACTAGATGCTTGAGACGCTCCGCAATAAACTTAAGCTGGATCGCGTCGTTGACTCCACCTTGGACTTTCAGAGATCCACTCATATACGCCTGCATGGGCGACATTTGCTCCCGCACCAATTGGAAGAAGGTAAACTTGGACAGTTTAAGCGTAATGTCGGGACTTCCGTGATGTCCACGTTCTGCATGACCCTGTCCGTTCTTGACGTCCACATAGAAATCACCGAAATGTTCGCATTCGATTTGGAAGACTTTTCCTATGAGTGCGACCAGATTGGAGTCAATCACTAGGTTGATTTGAGTAACCAGTGTATCCACATCCACCTCATCCTGTTTTAGAGGTTCACTTGATTCTGAAATGAATCATTTAATCATCGACTGCGAATTTAACATTAGGAAAGCCTGAGAATTTAAGCTTGTATATAACTGCGTTCGAAAAACTGTCCATACCTGGCGATGGTTGTGCAGACACACCTGATGGCCCTGGTTCGTTTGTGTTTTCGGTAGCAATTTTTTCCGCAAATTCTTGGACGTGTGACCCAATCGTGTTAATGATCTGTGTGCCAATATCGGACTTCATGACTTGATTCAAAGCGCTCATGGCTTGATTCTCCCCTTCCTGCATAACTTTCACCTCGGACAGCTCTACTTCCGTGATGTGGATTCCCCATGACTTCGTGAATTCATGCAGTTCACGCTAAAAATCGCGGTGATGCTGATTAGAAAGCAAAACTAACCTTGAAATCGTCGATGAGCAAACGTCGTTTGTGAGCATTCGAGATGTCGGGAACTCGCATTTTGCTGACGTATCGATGAAGCATGGTGCATGCCAAAGTCCTTATGCTCTGGTTTGTGTCCCGTACAGAGCAGACCGCCTGCAACGGATCTTCCACTTTTAAATAGACCGAAGCTCCTAGTTCGACTAGTCCACGGTCGGCAGTGATGATTTGAAGAGGAGGCACATTGAAGGCACTGACACGAACATCAACCTTTGTGCACCTGTCTATACAAGGCAAAACAAAGGAAGTTCCAGGGCCACGCAGTTTCTGAGCTCGTCCAAGTCTGAGCACGACCAAACGCTCAAAGTTGCTCACAATCTAAAATACCCAGAAACTGTAACATCCCATAAATCAAGCCAGCCAACCTTGATGCTGAACAACAGAGAAAAAGGCAAAGTACATATAACGACGAGGAATGAAAGGAAAATGAAGACCATTTCGATGGGGGACTGTGAATTGCTTCCTTCAAACGATTCCGCCTGAGGTGTGTTCGTATACGTAAATCGCTGATACCGAGCCCCTTGGTGTGTCCGATGCCGTCCCAATCCTGAAAAAATCAGAAAATATTTAATTGCATACAATTCAAAATACCTTGGTAACCCATGCTGTCAACATCGCCGTACTCTGCATACGTAAACGCGGACTGGTACATGTCGAAGCGATCCTCTTGCGCATCAACCGATGACGGATCGTCATCCTGGCTAAGCGAAGAGTATCTCATTTCGCATGGATCGTCTGTAATACCGAAATAATGCATGAAATGAACTCAAACAAAGTGACAAGTCTAGGACACAGGAACCGCAAAGAATGTAAAACTAGATTGAAACGTATGTGGGAGTATGTGTCCACTGAAATGAATTCAGCAGGAAAACCGAAGAAATCGACAAAACGCGGTCGAGAAAACTTGTCGAGTTATATCAACTACAATTCTGGCTACTGGGGGATAAATTGTCTCGATTCCATGCATTTTTAATTACGGGAAGCGCATCCGACACTTTTCTGAGCATAAGCAGGCACACTCTGCATCGGGGTTAATGCTGGACCGTCTGAATCAGTCGCGGAAGCCTTCTACTCGGTTAACACAAACTTTGCGAATTTACCTCTTGGTACCACTTAGACTCAAATACCATCGATGCGCTGTAAAATTTCGCCAAACGATGGCAAATAATATGACTGGGCTGGTAGTTGTGCAGATAAGAAAGTAAATTACTGGTACGGGGAAAACCGCACAAGGGAACATCAAAGACCTTGAAAAAAGTAAAACTTTAACAACAATCAAAAATCAACAACATTTTCGTTATCACAGGCACAATTTCCGCCTCCTGATCCACATCCCGTTGTAGTGTTCAAAGCGAACGATTTCGTCGATGATCCGTTCTCTTCCTTCGTCGCTTCATTCTTGCCTTTCTTCTGCTTTGTGATACCAAGCGTGAGATTATCTGTATTCAATCCCTGGAGTAACAGACACGCCTTGCAGATCTTCTGGCTCGAAATGTATCCACAACGAGTACAATTTGAAACTTGTGGCATTTCAACCTCCGATCGGATCGCCAGAGATTCCCCAGAACGAATTAGGTCTAAGATCACCTCGGGTCGCACTCTTTCCAAATCCTTGACGTAAACACGGGCGTGATTACGGTACGCATTCGGAGCGTAAATGCACTCCGTACAGAAATAGTCCAGCTTGTTGAAATGAGCGTACATGACGATATCTTTCTCGTAGGAATACTTCAACGGCTTAGCACGAGGGAGAGTTCCGTCAGCGCCTGTTATTGCGCTTGTGCACCTTTGAAGCCGGCCGACGTCTCCGCGCAGAACATTGAGCAAAATCGTTTCCGCCAAATCATCTGCATTGTGACCCGTGACAATCTTCTGAGCTCCCAGCTTGTAGGCACCACTGTAAGATTTCTATTACTAGTTTTGACAAAGAATTCATTTCATTTACCGATCCAATGCTTGACGACGAAATACCCCGCAATATGTGCAGTTGTTCTTCTTTCCTATCTTCGCGACAATATCGTCCATGGTCCATCCATAAAGGTCTTTATAGCTGACAATCGTGAGAGGTACACCGTATTCCTGAAAGTGCTGATTTCATATGAATCTAACTTTATGGCGCTTACCACTTCGTTGCGTTCAACTGCCTTCAGTGAATCATCACGATAACCAGTAATGCCTTCATCAATGGATAACAACAGCAAATCGAGTCTGTAGTCCTTTTCGCGGTTCAGCTTACACAGAACATAGGCCAGGACAGTCGAATCCTTTCCACCTGAAGCTCCGATGGCAATACGCTCACCTCGCTTGAATATGGAGCAAGACAAAATCGTGTTGTGGACATCCTTAACGCTATAAATTATTAAAACTGCTGAAAATTCAAACAAACCTCTTCAAACCACTGGATGAAACATTTCACACATGTTGGTTGGCCATTTTTCGCACATTTGATCGACGCCTTCTCAGTGCACTGGGAGCATTGCATAGCTCGCAGCTCGTCTGAAACAGCCAGTAAATGTACTGTAATCTGTTTGAACGTTTGAAGCGCTGGTCACGAATGATGCGTCGTGTGTCATGCGGCAGCGTTGGCATGCCACGAATGATGCGTCGTGCGGCAGCGTCGAAATTTGAAAAAACGCGCGTCGTCCTGCGTCGTGGGTGGCCACGAATGGTGCGTTGCGAGGCTCCGTCGGCTATTGCGCAGAACGCGCGTCGGGGGTTGCGTCGTGAGAGCGACATCAAATAAGGACACATATATTGTCGAACCGCAATCACCTTGACAAATTTTTCGAAAATTCGAAAAAGCGATGCTAACGCCGCCGACGCCCGATTAGAATCACGTTTTGAGGCGATTGTGGCGCTGTTTCCACGGTTTTCGGCCTGTTTTTGGAGAAGGTTGCTTCGGGACGTTCGACGGATTGTAGCGGCGACTCTGCCGCGTGTTTTAAGCCCAAGTTTGCCAAAATCGGTGCGTTCTTTGAAGCGAAAACATCGTTTTCAAGCGACCACGGTCAAATATCAGCCACGGATACCTATTCTTCGCGTACTATAAGAGTTATTCAATGCTTATTCTTCGCTAAAAAGCGCTAAACACACGAAAATATTACACCCTTCAGAGCGGGTGAGCTGAAAAGCTTGATGAATTGATGAATGGAGCTGTGTGTACTCCTCCTCGATCCGCGATACGTGCGCACAGTAGTTCGGTATATGTTCCAGCGGAAGAGCAGAAAATGCTTGTTCCGTCAGAGCTACGAATGCCGCTATTTTATCGGAGTGAGAAGCGTATTTTCGTTTAAAACCGTTCAAAACCACGTCAAAACCGAACAAAAAACGCGAAAGAATAGGTAGTGGTCGCTTGAAAACGATGTTTCGCTTCAAAGAACGCACCGATTTTGGCAAGCTTGGGCTTAAAACACGCGGCAGAGTCGCCGCTACAATCCGTCGAACGTCCCGAAGCAACCTTCTCCCAAAAACAGGCCGAAAACCGTGGAAACAGCGCCACAATCGCCTCAAAACGTGATTCTCCATACTAAATCGGGCGTCGGCGGCGTTAGCATCGCTTTTTCGAATTTTCGAAAAATTTGTCAAGGTGATTGCGGTTCGACTAAAAATAAATCTTGGAGTTCAGTCGAATGCGACAAAAAACAGCTATATACATACAACAGTATATAAAATCCAAATGAGAACTAATATTTAACTACAATGTTGCGAAATTAGCTTCCGTTCTCGGCCAACCACGTCAATAAAAATGAAAACGAGTTGTCCTCGGATCGAACGCGGCGGCCGCCAGTTGCGATCTCGAATGGCCAGAGGAACTCAAGAGAACCAGCCGTAAATTTCACACGTTCGTCTTCTGCTTTCACTCACAAATTTTGCGTTTCGGGTTCTTTTACGCGCGTTCTTCGTTCGTTCCGCGCTTCTGGTTCCAATGAATTTCTCTGTTTCAGGGCCAAAATGCATCTCGCCGGCCGCTCTATCGCGAGGCTGCGGACGCCGCGCGTCTCGGTCGTCGTCAGACGCTTTACCAGCAGCGATAAAACTCCAGTGGAAGTGAACCCGAAAGGAAGGCAATTGATCTCAAGGAAAACCTTTGATCTGATCGCAGAATCTGGAGCCAGTGTAGAGAAATGGTCTCTGAGCAGAGGCCTTTCCATGAACAAGTTCGAGAAGGTGATTGTTTCTGCTTCTGTGCTTGTCTGATAACTGCAATTTACAGGATTTTATGATTTATCCCGAGTACACCGAAACGGACGATGTGGAGATGATTAAGGGCTACACAGAAACCTTCCGCAAAGATTTGGAGAAAGCTTGTAAGTTTGCTGTGTTGCATTTCTGATGTTTATTGGAGTTCAATTAAGTGCAAGCACTGACGAAACCGCAAAACGGACTTTCGGACGAAGTCATGGCGTGCCTTTTGAAGCACAACGTTGTCTCAACATTTGTCTCAAAGGACTTTGGTGGCCTCGGCATGTGCCATAAGGATCTGCTGAAAGTTTATGAGGTAAGGATAATCACAGGTGATAAATATGCTCAACTACAATGCACCGACATTTTTGAGTTCAATGTGTTTTTGCAGGTCTTGGGCATCAACTGGTCCGTGTATACGAATGTTAATGCGGCTCATATTTTCACAAACGTTTTAACGATTTACGGCACTGAAGATCAGAAGCAAACCTATCTTCCAAAAATTGCTTCGGGACAATGCAAGCCTGCGATCTGCCTTCATGAAGAAGGAATGTAAGTGACGAGGACGTTTGTGCGGGTTTATGACTCCGCATTGTAGGGGAACCGATCTCGGAGCTATGAAGACGGAGATATTTGGTGGCAGTAAGTCTACTGAAAAATTGAAAGGCAGGAAGATGAACGTGATCAATGGCGAAAATGCTGATGTGTACTTGGTGTTTGCTCAGCGAACAGTCCCTGGAACGGTAAGTAACACTTGAATGGCATCCCTTTCAATGCGTTATTTTACAGACTAAGCGTCAACTGTTATGCATTCTGGTTGACCGAGATGAACTCGGTGACGGCTCCATAAGTATTGTTGAAAAGAAGGACATGGTCGGGTTGAAACAGTCTCACGGTATGTAAGCTTCTATTATTCTATTTGCTTCACTGATTCCTTCCCAAATCTTTGTTCACGTTCATATTAGTTTTAGTGTCTACTGTCGACTTCGACAACGTCCCGGTGACCTATAAAAACACCCTTGGTTCTGATAACGAAATTCAAGAAATTGCGTTTGAAATTTCTTGCTCGAACAAGATGTACTTCGGAAGTGCGGTTTGCTCGTACATGAAGAACATGCTGCAGACTTTGTCGCGCCATTGCAACCGGACCGTGCAGAACGGAGTAGCGCTATCCGCCCACACCGGAGTGCAGAAAGCTATCACTGATCTGTCCTTGAGCGTTTATGTTCTGGAGACTGTCTCATATTATCTTGGGGGCCTTTTAGACGAAAATTTGGTGATTGCGACGGACATTGAAAACGCGATCGTTCACGTATGTATGTTTCGGTAACGATTTAAGTAGGAAAGAAGTTTAGAAATACGCGAACAAGACTCTTCACCAAGCGCTGATTACTCTTGTGGAAATCATGGGCAGTGCTGCCACCGACTGTTCGTTCAAGTACCACGACATATTCGGAGATGTGGCGACTTTGGTTTCGCTTGGGGTAAGATCACGTTTTTTCCCATTTATCCCCTAACTTGCTGCTTTCAGATGTCTGAAAGAGACCTCACCGATCAGATCGCTATGGGTACCTTGTCCACATGGGTGAAGCAAAACACTTTGCTTCGGCCTAAATTCTCTTTCGGAAGAATCTTTGCGTCGGCTGACGTTAATTCCACTCTTCACGATCCTAAAATGATTCACTTCGTTGCTGAACATGCGCATCCTTCTCTCGAGGTACGAGACTCTTGTAGCAACGGATTTTTACCGACCATTTCAGCCGGCTTGTCGTGCCTTGGAGCACAGCATGTCTCGCTTGAATGCCGTCATCGGAAAAATAGCCCAAGAACAAGGGAAGACCATGAACGCCGATTACGCAACTATTTCCAGCCTATCGGAAGTCATTGAAAACAATCTTGGCATGCTGGCTTGCATCGCGCGAGCGAGTCGATCTTATTCCATAGGTCTACGAAACCGTGAACTGGAATTAGACTGGACGATCATGTACTGCACTCGCACTGCTGTTCAAACGAAGACAGAACTTGAATGCCTTGGTGACCGTGAGTTTCTATCTTCTTAAATTCAGTGGAAACAGGTTCTCATGTTCATTATAATTAATTTCAGATTTCGGAATGGTACGACTAAATCCTTCCATTCTTAACGTTGGCCGGTCTGTCTTGGAATTGGGCGGTTACTGTATAGAATCACCTATTGAAAGAAATTGGTAAAAGGTGATAATTTGTTGTTTGTTGTTAGGCTTTTGCGAATGAAAAAATTAGTGTAGATTACAGTACAGAAAGAAAGAAGTGTCTCCCAATCCATGTAGGCTCTGTTTTCTGTTTATCAGCCTCCCTAACTAAGTTTAGTTCGGTTTCTTGTTCGCCTGGCTTACAACGGACTAAACTTGGGCAGGGTATTCAGCAAATATTTTATACGGAACATACACAATTCACGTAAAAAAAAACAATATTAAAACAGCATAGATCTGTACTGGTCTAAAATTGTGGAACTGCTCTCGACCAGGATCTCTAAAATGCGTGCGCCGTGGAACGCTTGTCACGCTGCTTAGCTCGACGCATGTTCCTTGTGCGGCTGATATCCTTATGTTGAATCATCTAAAAAGATTTGGAGAGTCACAAATATCTTTTCGATAGGACTCACCCGTTGTTGCTTGGAAAGCTTAGCTCCTGCATTAATTTCTTCAACAACCTCTCCAAGATCAAAGAGATCTCGGATAAGCTCGTTGTGCTTCAAATGCGAGTTCATCCCTCCATGCAAGAACTTGCAACACATGTCGTACAGGAGTTTCTCCTGGAACGACTCGAGCTCCAGAACTTCGGACCCGAATTTGATGGTGACCGAGGGGGTCTCACCACTCCGCAAGAACTCGAAGATTTGGCGGAACGTAAATCGCTGAATGCGTCGGTCCTTCTTTGCTCTGTATTTCACGGAATCCGTCGCCAAATCAGTTAATTTCTGCAGAATGAAGTCATGGTTGGGAAAGACATATTCGGAGTCGAGGTTCGAGAAGGCCAGTTCGTACAAACAGCCTAAGGATTCACCAGCACTAACGCGTGTGTCGACAGACGCAGCATCGAGGTAGTTCACAATTTTCGAGTAGTCATTGACTACGACGCGAATGTTTGAGCTCTGAAACACCCCGAATTAATTTGATATAGGAAATTTCTCAAGCTCACGCGATCAGCGAGGAGAGACCAGGAAGCGATGGCAGCATTGAATAAATTGCTGGAGGTGCTGTTCACCTTGACAGCCGTCCACACATTGTTGAGAACTTGTAGGGTGTCAGCAATCTGCGTAGGCTGTTCAGAAGAGAGATAAACGCATATTCCGAGCGCAAGGGCACAGTTGCTGCGAACGTTTTCCGACTGAGATGGATCAGCGCACAGCTGCCGCATGGTAGCTAAGACCTGATTCAAATCGTTCTCAATTTCGGTCCCTGAAGTAGCCCGTTATTTGTTTACCGTCATATGTATGTAAAGCATACCCATTTGAACACTTAACAATGCAGCCAATGTGGACAGCAACATTGCTTCTGTGTCCGATTTCTTGATGTTCTTCTCGATAAGCTCGATCACGGAAGACTTCCACTTGTCCAAAGTTTCGTACAAGTAATGTTTGGTCAAAAGAACTTGAATGTTCTTAACAGCGGCAGTGCGGATGGCAGGACTAATATATGGAAGACACATTAGCACACGAAATCATCTCGAAATATACTTTTTATGAGTCGCATTGTCCAAAAATTCTTCCAGGCGATCACGTGGCGAGTCACCGAATTCATCCTCATCTTCAACATCCAGATTATCTGAAAATGGATAGGTACACAATGATTGACAGCTTGGAAAAGTTTTGTTCACCCACCATCTCCAATCACACTGGTGATGTCATCGTCCAACGTCAAATGTGTGATTTCGGATGCGGCATCACTGGCCGTGTCGGGGAGGTCGGCATCGTTGATGGCAGCACGTCCAGCTTCTGAAATATCAATTGTAGAGACACCTATAATTCTAGAAAGATGTATCACCTCCACGGGGCTTCTCATAACCTTCTTTCGTTTTATTGCGATTTCCGCCTTTCTTACCCATTCTGAAAACGCACACAGAGAGATTAAATAAATGTGCAACAATGTGAGCGGATAAAACAGGAATAAACACACGCGAGAGCACAAAGTCACATTTCACGGAGCATGCAACGCTGCACGTCCGTCATATGTTTGAGAGCTGGCTGTTGGATTGCTTGATGAGCGAACGAGAGAGAGACAGCGGGTCGCAGTGCTGTTGTGCTCGCCTCGTGATAGTGAAGTTCAGTCATAGGAATAGTTACGTTAGCACTTGAACCTCTCGGTTATATTATGGGCTGTACGTCACATGCAAAATAATCAATTTAGACCAGAACATAAGCCAATGAATGAGTTTAGACTTGTTGGTGAGTGCGTATCTAATAAACAAAATAGAAATATCTGGTTTTATGAACATGTTTAACGTCGTTCGCATAATTAACTTAGACCAATAGATACGCGAAATATGCCATTCTAAAAGCCTGACGTCGTAGGAACCATTGGAAGGCGCTTGAGAGCGAAACGGGATGTTCGAAGAAGTTAGCGCCAAGGAAACGGCAAATGGCCATCAACGCTTGTAAGTCTTTGAATGCGCAGTCGGATTGCCGCCCCGCACAGTTCACAACTCATTGGTTGCCACCACTAGGCCACGGAAACATAAAGTTGCGAAGCCATGCGAAGAGGAATACAAGACCTTTGGACGAACCTACGAGGTTTAGACAAGCAAAAGCAGCTCGCCACCGCAGTACGAAGGCGGATTATCTCCCGACGCGATTGACGTGTGCCGCGTGTACGGTAGATTCCGGAGGTTGCGTCGACATCGGGAGGCCTGTTCCCCGTCGTCGCCCAAAAAATGCCAGCGGGGACGCTCCCTCGAGGTATTTGCAGCTAGCGATTGTGCTTTCTGTGAGGCGAAATTCGCCAAGAATCAGCATTCGTCGGTGGTGCCGGGCGGTCGCGATCTCTGTCGAATTTATCCAAAAGAATTCAATATTTTCTGTGTTATCTTTACGGTTGAGGCATCGTTTGTGTTGTGGAGTGCTTCGGTCGTGATTGTACGCTTTACATTTCAAACGCAGCTCTAGGTCTTCGCGCGATTTATTCTCAAATCACCGTGTTCCCTGTTGAAATTGAACAGAATGCCGGGAACTACAGATTTGATCTCACTTGTTTGTTTACATTTTATGTGTTTGTGTCGCTGGAGGCGAAACGTGCTTCCGAATTACACTTGTGTTTGGTGCTGGTACATCAGGCGTACAATTTGACGTTTGTATTTATCGTGCACTTAGATCGTGTACTGTTTGATCGTGCCAACTTACTGCCAATGTGGACTAACTTAGTTTATTATTTTTCAGGAAATGTCAACTCGCTCAAAGAACGACAGCGTTAGTAGCTGCAGCACCCAGAGCTCTGAGAGTGAGAACCTCACTCCGGCTAGCGACGTGGTCCTGAACAAGTACATTAACGCCGGAAAGCTTGCCGAGCAGGTTATGAACGTAAGTGGAGTTCAATTATGTTCGAAAGATAATCTGGGTGTTCAGGAACTGATCCCCAAGGTTGTTGCTGGAGCTAGCGTCAGCAAGCTCTGCGTTGAGGGAGACAAACGCATTGCCGAACTGGCCGCCAACTACAACAAGAAGGATAAGAAGCTGAAGCGTGGAGTCGCCCTCCCTGTCTGCATGTCTGTTGACAACATTATCTGTCATTATGCTCCCATGGCGAGCGAAGGCGACGTTATCCTGGCTGACGGACAGATGGTCAAGATTGACTTGGGAGTTCACATTGATGGCTTCATTGGAACTTGCGCCCACACCGTGGTCGTCGGTGCCTCCAAGGTGAGCGATTGTTGTCCTGTGCAAAGCTTTAACGGGTGCGAGTTCTTAGGATAATAAGGTTGCTGGTGCCAAGGCCGATGTTTTGGTGGCCGCTTACAATGCGATGGAAACTGCTATTCGCATGCTCCACGCTGGAAAGTACAAGAACTTGGAGGTCTCGTCTATGGTCGACGACGTCGCTGATGTTTACAACGTCAGACCCGTCGAGAACATGCTCTGCCACCAAGTTGAGCAGTACCTGATTGATGGAGAGAAGTTCATCGTTATGAACCCTTCCGAGGAGCAGAAGGGAAAAATTGAAGCTCACGACTTTGACAAACACGAAGTCTATGCTATCGACATTTTCATGTCGTCTGGTGAAGGTGAGAGGAAGCAAAATTATTGATTCTAGTAACGTTATTATTAATTAAGGAAAGGCCAAGCCTTCTGAAAAGCGCACCACTATCTACCGCAGAACCGATGAGACCGTTTACAGTCTGAAGATGAAGGCTTCGCGCGCTTTCTACTCGGATGTTGCCCAAAAGCACGGCACTCTTCTTTTCAACCTTCGCGACTGCGGAGAGGAGAACAAGGCTAAGATCGCCGTCAACGAATGCGAGCGACACGGTCTTGTGAAGCCTTTTCCTGTGAGACTTTCCTTATCCGTAGCATCTTCACGACATGTTATAGGTCTTCACCGATAACGACGGCGCCTACGTGGCCCAGTTCAAGTGCACTGTCATCGTTCAGCCGAGTGGTATCCTGAAGATCTGCGGTTGTCCCCTCAACATGGACCTGATTAACTGTGAGAAGCAGATTACTGACTCCAAGATCAAGAGTGTGCTTACTTCGGGTTTGAAGCCGAAGAAGAAGCCCATTAAGAAGACTCTCGAAGCTGTTGTTAAGTCCGAAGCTTAGCTGAGTGGTCAAGGATGATCAGTTGTTGATGTTTGTTACTTTTTCCCTCTTAATATAAGTATTGGGTTATCTGAACATAAATAAATCTGCCTTATACGTTGCTACTGTTTTCGGTGTTGTCGGACTTGTCACAGACCGATCTTGTTAGTCCTCATGCTTATTTGGTTAGGTGGTCAAGTTGTACGGCAGATTTACGAATAGTTGGAACCTGCTCTATGCAGATCATTTGTCTATCGGGGATTCAGACTTTATCAAAGTCCGACTAACACCGAACCTGACGAGAGAAACCATGGCCTCATTCCCATGAAATAGTTTGCCAAGTCCTAGTGCCCCTTCTGTACGCGGATGACGTTCCTTATGAGTCTTTTGAATGCATGAAATGCAGATTAGTAGTATCGCAGCATGCAACAAATCCAATCCGTAGAACATCTTTCACATTGCAATAATAAACACTCGAACAACAACTTTCCTAACATAACTTCAACATGAGTCAAAGTTCACTTTGACAATTCACCAAATCGTAGTAGACACCTTTCAGCTTCATTAAATCAGCGTGTTTTCCCTTCTAAAATGTTTGGCTGTACGCACACAGATGGAGAATCAGAACTCACTTCCTTGACTCGCTTTCCCTTGATGACCACAATTTCGTCGGCGTTCTTTATGGTGCTGAGCCGATGCGCGATGATGATAACAGTTCTCCCCCGCATGGCGTTGTCGAGAGCTTCCTTGACCTGAATCAAGAGAAGTTTATAACAAAGCGAGTTGTCATCTCACCACTCGCTCGCTTTCACAGTCCAAAGCGCTGGTTGCTTCGTCCAAAATAAGAATTGGCGGGTTTTTCAGCAAAGCGCGAGCAATGGCTATTCTTTGCTTTTGACCTCCGCTTAGTGTGACTCCTCTCTCACCAACAACAGTATTGTATCCCTGGGGGAAGGTCGAAATGAAGTCGTCTGCATTTGCAAGTCGGGCCGCATCGCGAACTTCTTCGTCCGTTGCGTTCATTTTTCCGTAGCGGATGTTTTCTGCTATCGAAGTGCCGAACAGCACAGGTTCTTGGGAAATTATGCCGATGGTGTGCCGCCTCAGCCACTGGAGATCCAAGGTGCGCAAGTCTCTCCCATCGAGAGTGATGGAACCGCTGGTAGGCTCATAGAACCGTTCGATCAGCGCAGCGATCGTGCTTTTCCCTTCGCCCGATGGTCCACATAACGCAGTGATTCTTCCAGGTTCGAATACGATATTGAGGCCATCAAAAACAACATGCCCCGGCCGAGTAGGATATTTGAAAACTACGTCGTTGAACTTGATTTCTCCCCACAAACTGTGGAACGGGATGTGGACGTTTCCATTGGTTGGCGTAACGGGAACCAAATGGATAAACTAAAAATAAGAAAGCAGTAAAAAAAAGTGAAATAACACATTTACCTCAAACACGCGGCCACCAGCGGCGTAACCTTTCGCCACGTTTCCGACAACAACCGACAGTTGTGACAAGGATTTTTGAATGGTTTGAGCGGTTACGAGGAAGGACATGAGTCCACCAGCAGTCATTTCGTGGTTGACAATGAGGACGGAGCCTCCATATAGCACCGACAAAATGACACCTGAATGTACACTGAGTCAAAGAATCAGACGGGGGAGGATATTACCATTTAGGAAGAAATTTGCTGCTCCTTGGAACAAACCGATTTTTAAACCCAGATTTTCGTTCAGATTACGAGCTTTTGTGACTTCACGTTCAAACAGACTGCAAAGAAACGAAAGTCCTTACAGTACTCCATGAACACCTTACGATAGTTCCGAGTCTTCCATGGCAAAAGCCTTGACAGTTCGGATGTTGGAGAAGGCCTCATCGGATACAGCTGACACAATGGCATTCTGGGCTTGACAAGACTTGCTCAGTTTTCGAAGAGCTGCTCCCAAAACCGAACCGAAGGCGATGACTAACGGAACCACAGTAAGAGTAAGTAAAGTCATTTTAGGCGAAATCATGAAAAGAGATCCCATGCAGCCTCCAACCTAAGAGTTGATGGAATGAATGGATCTAACGTTATAAATCAAAAGTACCTGAGCGAACGTCCGCAGTCCCTGAGAAACCACGGCTTTGAAGCAGCTTTTGCATTCTTGAACGTCGTTGCTTAGACGAGCATTTAGTTCTCCTGTCCTCTGAGCATCGTAGAAGCTCATATCCTGGTCCAACAAGTGGTCGAAAAGCTGCATTCGTAAATCCGAAGCCATACGCTCTCCGAGCTTGGAAAGGAACGTGATGTAGGCAGCTGTAAGAACGGCTTGAACAGCATATAACCCGATTAGTTGAATGGCGACCGGCTTCAGTTCCGCAAGATCAATGCTCTCGGCGTTTTCTTTGGCAATATAACCCGCAATGACGTTTACCAGCTGACCGAGGACCATTGGCACTTGAGTATTTACAATGGCGACCAAAACCGCACTCTGTAATGCAAACATGGACAACAAATATGAGAAACGAAATGCTCACCACTACGGCCGCCAAGAACCACAAGGAATACGGCTTCAGGAGTCCCCAGACGTCGCCAAACGTTAAATGATATTCCTGATGTTTCTTGTATTGAGACAGTAAATGATCAGTGCGCTTCGTAGCTGCTTCTCCAGCGAATTTGCACTTCGCAAACCTAAACAACAACTATTAAGAAACGATCAAAAATTTGTTTCTACTTGAGGATAGGTGCCGAGAAACTTAACGATAAGCCCGTGAGGCGCAGGGTCTTCAGGACATTTTGAGCTTTCACTGGGGAATATAACCACTGAGTCGATCGGGAACAGAATGACTTTGTCGCCGCTCGCAATGCTGGATTCAGCGCGGACAGCTGACACGCTGCTTTTGACTTAATCAATGCAATCAGCATGGCGCTATGGTCATTCTGAAACGTAATTTCGATTAAAAAGAGCTAAATTAAGGAAATCAAGTAGTTTGTTTAACGAAAATCCAACTAGAAACTTCAGCGAGCCTGCAGCGGATGTACAATAATTTTCGAAACGGGTTCAAAGAAAGCTGAAACCAAACTACACGCCGATTATCTGCAGATCAATCGCGCCATTTACAATCAGTCGACAGCCACCAAAAACTAATCGACCAACGCTCACTCAGCTCTCGACACGCACGTCCTGCTTGTAAACATGTGGTATACGGTGAATTTTGAATGCGACGTGGAATTGGAGAATGCTGAAATTGCGGGCGTCGGCGAATTTTCGCCAAATTAGCGCGTCTTGCATCCTCGCGTATCGCTTTTTGGGCCTAAGCGAGTGACCGCGATCGCCAGTCTCATGTGAATAATAATCCGTCAATTTCCAGGGTACAAAAGCGCCCTCAGCCATGGCCGAAGTCGCGAAACTTCGGGCTATGAAGTCCAAACAAAAACTTGAGGAAAAATTGAAAACCGAAAAGAAGACGTATTGCCTCTGCGAGTCTACCGATGACCAGCGATTCATGATCCAATGCGACGAATGCCAGATGTGGTATCACTGCGACTGCATGGAGATAACTCGCACGATGGCCAAGAAGATCGAACACTATTATTGTCCCAAATGTATCAGCAAAGATTCTAATTTGGCCATCATCTTCAAGAGTAAGGTGGTGGAGCCCAAGAAAAAGGAATTCGTCATCAAGGAGCGCCCCAAAGAGAAGGAAACGACTGCGAAACGGCGTGAATCATTTTCGAACACTCCAGGACATGATTATGACCTGAACAGATGCGGCCACTGTGTTGGGTGCATCCGCCTGAGCGACTGCCAGAAATGTGGTAACTGCTCAGTAAACCGCAGTCCATGTCTCAGGAGGATCTGCATGAATGCGAATTCAGTTCGTATAGAGTCTTCTGAGTCTGAATTCGAGCTCTCAGATAAGGCAAGCAGTTTTTAATCCATTCTTCAATTGAAGTTTTCTTTATTGCAATTGATTCCGGATTTTCAGGAAGATGAAGCGTATGTTCTTCCAGCGAGTGTCCAACCCAAGAACACGTCGGCGAATGCAACGCCCGGAAAACGTGGAAGGAAGAAAGGATGGCGAAAAAGCCAGGTAAAGGAACGTGGTCGAGAAATGCTGATTTCTGTAGTTTAGGCCGATCTTACGCCAAAGCCTTTGAAAGTGCCTGGAAAGCGAGGTCGTCCATCGAAAAATTCACTTCCTCCTCCGGTGGAACCGAAGCCGTTCTTAGTCCCATCGCTTCCAGTCCATATCCAAGCTCCACCGCCATCGGAACCGCCAGAGGAGTGCTGGGGACCCCAATGTGGGGAACTACGCAGACCACACTCTAAGTACTGCTCGGACGAATGCGGCATTGCTTTGGCGGACATAAGGCTAAGGAAGTATCTGCCAGGTCTTCTTGATGACTACTGGAGAAATCCTCCGAAGAACTTTGTTGAAGCCGAGAAAAAGATCAAGGAGATTGACGAAGAAGGGGATCGCGTTAAGCTGCGTGTAAAGAAACTGACAGAGTATGCGGAGCTTTTGGACGACTGGATTAGAGTGAGTTGCAGAGGTTAATGCTGGAAGGAATCCACCGTTTGTTTAGGTTATCATGCAGATGCCCGTGGACGAAGATTATGAGGCTCCAAGCACTGGCGATGATTTTGTATGTTTTCTGATTTATTTACTGGTTGAGACGCAAAGTTTTAGGTGATACCTTGTCAAATGTGCTCGGCCGACGTGAACGTCAAAGGATTAACGAAGCACGTGGAACGCTGCTTCATCCGCATCGAGAAACAAATGTCTTTTGGCTCAGCGGCTAAAGTGCGAAGGAGAATTAATGCTCTCTCTCTCATTTATCTTGTTTAAGTATCCCCAAAATCCGCACAATATCTTCTGCGAGGAGTACAATAAGTCAAACAATACTTTCTGCAAGCGCCTCAGAATAGGTTGTCCTGAGCATTACAAGCCGTCAAAGGATGACGAGGAATCGGTGCGTGTGTACTATCGAAACTGAAGTTTGATTTCTGCTTTTAGGTGTGTGGTTGTCCCCAGATATGGTATTCAGTGCCAATGCTCAAATTAACCGATCTCTTCGTCTCCCGCGAGCAAATTTTGGCAGGTGGATACTGCAAAAATAACCGCAAACAATGTGATATTCACCGACGATGGGATCAAAATGCGGCAGCTTTGATTGATATTGAACGAGCGAGGAATTTGTACAAAGCTGATGAGTTGATTGAGCAGCGAAGAGTTATGACTGTAGAGCAGAACCAACGTGGTTGTGTCGCCGAACTCATGACTAATTTCACCAAGGTCGCCTAGGTTTTATGTCGGAGATATCTAAAAGGATTTCCTTCAGGCTGTACGCAGCGACGACTTCACCGATCTTCCCCCTGGCTCGTGTAGGCCGCCCTCCCGGCAGTTCGCAAAAATCGGCTGGTCGTGGCTCGAACAAAAGAAAAGGATCTCCTGGAATCAAAACCTACACACAGGGTTCTGATTACAACGAAGACGAGGCGAGACCATCTGGGTCTTCAGTGTAACTGATCTATTTTTTAGGTGTACTTCGTAGGCACATTGAACAACGACGACTCATGAAAGAACAACGTTGGCACTCAGCTTTTTTATATAAAACCATGTAAATATCTACTTCCCAATCACCCATGAAGAATCTCATTGTTTCGTTGTACTTCTATTCCGAACGTTACTTGGTCGTGTCCGTTACCTTATCTTCAATCAGCTGGAGTTTTTCGTTTACTCAGATATTGCTTTTGACCTCATGCTACCTTTCCGATAAACAGTGGAGACCACTGCTTGTTAAAGTTTCGTTTCGTTAGTTTCGTTAGAATTTCGAACTGTTTGGATATTAGCAATACTTCGTGTTTCTCGATTTCTGTTTGAAGTGTGTCGTATACCATGAAACCGAAAGTTCACATGTCAACTTGTGTGACGTCAGTCAACCTAATTCTAAGGATTCTAATGATGACGTGGAATTATTCGTTCAGTCTATCAGGGCTATCGTTTTTATCAACCGTGTGAACTGTCGCTCCCAGAGCTCAAAGAGCGGATGTGATCGCGATTGAGAGTCGCTGATCAGGCTCTTTCGTTAACGTTCGTTTCGCGAAAGTTAAATGTTTGTGATTTTCAGCGGCGTTTCTTGGAACAGAATGACCGGCTCCGCTGCTAAAAAGCAGCTTCTTCTCTTCGACGTCGACGGCACGCTCACTTTGCCTCGCCAAGTCTGTGCTCCGAATATTTTTTTGAGACTGAGCTGTTTTTATATTTACAGAAGATCACTCCGGCGATGAAGGCCTTCATGCAGGAAGTCCGGAAGAAAGTGCCTATCGCCGTTGTGGGCGGCTCGGATATAGGGAAGATTGTTGAGCAGCTCGGAGATTCGCTCGAGGACGGTTGGTTGCAGTTGGCGAAGAGGTTTTTCAAAACGGTGGAGTTTCAGTGCTTTCTCAATACGACTACGTGTTTTCCGAGAATGGCATGGTCGGATACCATGGCGATGTGAAGTTCCCGGTTACCGTAAGCGGTTACTGAGACCGATCAGATGAAGACTTCACTATTTCAGGACTTGGGTGATTATTTCGGCGAACAGAAGCTTCAGAAAGTGGTGAACTTTTGCCTCAAATACATGGGCGACATTGAACTTCCTGTGAAGTGTGGCAACTTCATTGAACGCCGGAAGGTACTCCTTTGGATTCAAGGTCTCAAGCAACCCAAAATACTTTAGGGAATGTTGAACGTGTCCCCGATTGGCCGCAGTTGTTCCCAGAAGCACCGCGAGGAGTTCAATGAATACGACAAGGTACACGGTATCCGTGCTAAGATGGTGGAAACGCTGGAGAAGGAATTCGCCGATTACAAGATGCGCTTCGTCATCGGTGGCCAAATCAGCTTCGATGTGTTCCCTGAGGGCTGGGACAAAACGTACTGCCTCCAGTATCTAGCGGATAAGTTCGGCGACATCCACTTCTTCGGCGACAAAACTTCTCCTGTAAGTCTATTTTCTAGCTTCGTTATAATTTAATGGCTATAAAGTCTGAGGACGAGTGTCCCAGACGCTTGACCGAGGTTACTTTTTTGTTTCTTTCTCGCTTGATCTTCAGTATTGTCAAATCAATTATCCATTTAAGGGAGGCAATGACTACGACATTTTCGTCGACGAGCGCACCACGGGTCATACTGTTTCGGGTCCCGACGATACGAAGGCCAAAATCTCTGCAATTATTAACTAGTCAAGTGTTACTGATTGTGTTTGAGATCACTTCACAGTGCAATTGACACCTGTTGTGATAAAATTGGTGACTTATAAATAAAATTCACTTATTTTTGTTGTTGTTTTCGTTGTCGTGCCCATTATCAGCAGGTTTGTGTGAACTGTTTTGTGTCAAGTGTCGTGAGCGTCAGCTAAGAATCGGCTCGCTTGAAGGGACCCCATTGCTGACCCCTTCTCTGACAGATTGGCCTACCAATTTCTGTGTCTTCCACGCGCACAGTTCCAGTAACCTGAGCCCGATTTCCAAACAGCGGATTAAGCGCAATCGAGATCAGGAGTGATTGTTTGTCCACGGACTCGCATATCTCCTTAAACGCTCTTAATCTGGTCACCGATTTTGTGCGTCACTCGTCGAGATTTGGCTATGAAGAGACTCATAATAAGCTGCGAATGACGGTACTGACATGACAAGCACACCAAGGCGTCAATTGTGTTTCCGTGATTCCCGACTTTTCACTCTTGCGCTTCAAGCTGCTAAACTGAAACCTTTCGAGTAAATCCGATGTGTGATCGACATAATTGATGTTTTGGCTTAACCCTTGTGACGAACGCTATAATCCGCGCGCAACAATGATCGACGGAGGAAACGACCTTTGCTTTCTCGATTCTTCTTCGGTAGCCGAATTTGTTTTAGAACTGTAGAAACACTTGAATCAACGTAAATGAGGCAAGAACATGTTTTTGCTAAGCATGATCTTCTATTAGATAAGCTGCGAAATGATTTGAAGAAACGATCAGAAGGGGACTTTTAGGTGTCGGGTTACAGTGAAGACTTCAAAAGGGTTTTGAAAACTTGTAAGCACTTTGTTTCTCTTCACTTTCAAAACCAAGTTTGTTGGATTCGAAAACTCACATTTCCAAGAGCAAATCTAAATTTGAATCTTTGAAACGTTAGAAACCCTTGAGCGAAGTATAGCCAAACCGTGAAACGTCCTCTGATTCATATCCCCGTGAAACATGTGGACTTTTAAGTTAAGCGAACTGATTCGATTGTCTTTGGAAAGGGCAAATTGGAAATTGTATCAGTGCTTAAGTGAGGACGCTTAGGCTGCGCGCGAAAAGCCGAAGGCCAAATTTGCGTGTTGTCGAAACGGGCGACGGGAGATTGATTACCACCCCTTTTTTTCCACGCTTTGCATATCTGGTTTTCACGTCAGCTTACACGCAGCGGCTTCTCCCTCACGCTCACCTGGGAGCATTCGCGCGCCGCCAAAAGATGGTCTACCGGTTTCTTACTGTAGACTCCTCGCGGACCCCACACGCGCCCATCGTTTCATTTTATCTCCTTTGACATCTGCCGACCTATAAGTGCTGATTTATGAGGCTGGCTCGACGTGAGAGCAGGGAGAAGTTGGAGCGGTGCGCGACTAACTTTGTTTGCGTTATCAAATCAAACGCCGAACAATCACAATCATGCTCATGTCGCACTTGTCGCTGTCACGGCCGGTGCCCTGTGTCTCGATTCTTCCTTCCTGTCTGCTCTCTTCCCGCTAGCATGCGACGGGACTCCGATGACCGACCGGCAGTTGCCGTAAAGGTGCGGGAGAGGAGTCAGCCAGGGTGTCCTTATCGACGAAGGTGATTATGAGGGGCAGAGGATGCTGATGCGGCCCGCCGTCCGTTTGATTAACTGCCCCTACTGGCTGTTGCTATGCAAAACTAGCACCTTGCGGGCTTCTTCGCTTGTTTCCCCACTTTATGGTTCGTATTCCGATTAGTTGATTGTTACGACTTCTCCGATTCGCACCTCCGGTGGAAGTCTCGCGTCTGTAGCTTGCGATTAGCGCCGTCGTGATCTTTGTCCTCTTTTAAAAACTTTGTTAGCTATCCCTGTTCTCAATTTAAATGGCTGTTGCTTTTCTCACATGCACTTGCAATGACTAAGCTTCAACTACAATCGTTTAAGTTTTATTCAATATTTTGCTTTTAATCCAGTTTTTTGCTTGAGCTTGTTGTAATCCATCTTTTCCATACTTTATTTTCCGTTATTTCTTTTGCTTTTCATGGAAACCGCGAAAAATTTTGATCTTGAATCGACCACAAATGTGTTTCCTGTCCTCGAGCCATTGCACACGTGTCAAACACGGCTATATTCGACTCCGATCACTATTTACCTATAGTGAATCACAATTTCCCGATCTTGTTTCCAGCCTCAAAAGCGCCACTACCGTAGTCCGCAGTGGCGTAAAATTGGCGGTTCAACAAAGACTTTTTCGATGCGGCAAAAACCGCGCTGTCGTGAATAGCCGATGGCACAAAGGCGCTGCGATGACAGGGGCAACAGATACGCGGACGCCTCATGTTGCATTTTTGCATATATTAGCGGTGAAGGGCCGTGGAGGAAATATTTTTTGTCTTGACCAGCAAAACGGACACCTGCTTTGGCGGTCGCCATGCGGCGGCCGCCGATTAATAATAGTTATTAAAACGAGTGTCTTAATGAGGCTGCATCGTTGGGAAACGTCCTTTGCTGCCTTGCAGAGAGACACTACTGAGTGGCTAGTTTGAGGTCACCCAGATTTAGTTAGTTCTGTTGGCAGCCTACAGTAACCCGGCTACCTCTACAGAAGCGGTTTTGTATTAAGTGCCCCATGGGAATCTTCGGACCATGTGTTGATTGTGCTGAGTAATTGGTGATTCAGTGAGCTGTTTTCCGCTGTTCCCACCGCGTCCTTATCGAATGCTGAATCATGAAGCCGAAAAGGGCGTCGTCGACAGGAAGTCCCGACTGAAACTGAATCTAAATATGAAAAATTGAATCTGAACAACTAAGTTCAGCAGATACTACTTTATCAAGAATTTGGCTTGTTTGTTTTTAAATTCCATAGTCTATGTTTAAAAATTTAAGTATAAAGCATTAGGTTGTTCTTAAAAGTTAGTTTTGCTTTTGCGTGCTCCCTAGAACTATGTAAAAGGTGATATTTATTTAAATGATCAAAACATTACACAAATTTAAAAAATTAGAATTTTAACGCTAGTTTTTTCATAACGAAAGCCTGCACAAAAGTCGGTGGCCACGAACTTCGCCATTAAAGATTCACAGAAAAGTGGCGGCATTGCAGACAAAACAGGAAAAGGGTGCTCCTTAAGAGCCGTTTTGATACGCGTTAAGAACGAGCTTCTCAACGTAAACGCTCCACTTTACAATCTTCAATCCGCTTACTTTGACATAAAAAAATAATTTTCGTTTGCACTTTGCTTTAAAATTAATCACCGGAGAAATGCCGGTCTTTGTCGTTTTGTCAAATAGCATATTTAGTGCTCCTCAACAGAAATACAAATTTATCAGGACAATGCCAATTTACAACTTCGACAACTCGAATGATTTTCGAAACAAGAATCAATTGGGAATTCAAAGCGGTACTAATGGTTCAGGGTTACTACAGGGTGGCGCAGAAAAAAGTACGCCCATGCAGTTCGTTTCAGACAGCCGTTTTCATTTTGAGCGAGTTTCGGCCGGTCGACCGGCCAGTTTTCCATAAAAAACGAACACGGTTCAAAAAACTGAAAATGAAGCCTCGAACTGCCCTTTTTTGAGCCACCCTGTATTTGTATAATTGTTGTTGACTCTTAAGAAAATGTACTCCACTTTTGGAAAATCGAAAATAACTATTATTTAGACATCTACACGCCGATTATTATAGCCTTAGGTTCGAGTTCAGACATTTGCACAATCCTGGTAAGTGCCGCGGGTGGAATGAAAAACTTTGTTTCGTTTTTACAAGACTCGGCAAAAACCCGAGTTCGCCCCTTCCTGTTGCCATAAACCCGTGAACAAAATGTGAGCATTGCTTCCTGCGTGGTACGCGCTATGGTCATTTTCACTGGCATGCTGAGAGGCAAGCATCTGAGCCGAAGGTGCTAAACCGATTGTTCGAACAAATCTGTTTAGATGGGAATTTCGATGCTTTCCCATTCCGGTTGCACGCGGAACTGTGGTGGCTATTGTCGGCCTGGGAACATTCTTCTAATGGCGTGTAATTCGCATATTTTGCCCAGCGAGCAGTTTTCGCCGAACACGCGCGAGCTTGAGATTTGTGGAGTGGCCAACTGTAGACCACTGTCGGAATGATCAGTACCGTGCAGGGAACAACGGTGGCCGTTCGCGCGCACTCGTGAAGAGATACAAATCTGATTTATGCACTTTTCTAATTGATGTTCCTAGCTAAACAGCTTCTTATTTATTGCTTTTATGCAATGACAAAACAATTCGACAACTGCGTAGAGTGGATTCAGCTAATTAATTATTCCAGTGTCGCTTTGCATCGCTCCTAGCTTTCGACACCGTTTGCGCAGCGGCGCCCACCGTCGGCAACTATTCCTTCCTCGCAGGTTCCACTTATTATGCAACTTAACGCACATCTCAAAAAGTGGCTTTTTTCGCCGCAAAGATAGTCGTTTTGTTAGTGTCATTATTTATTAAGCGATTAGTCCCTCTTTGATGTTGTTGGCACTCGCCAAGTCGTCCGTCGGTCGCGTCGCCCGTTCGCGCTTGGGCTCGTCGGCCGGGTTCCTCACTTAGTAAGTGACCGCCTTCGCCATCCTCTCCCGACTCCGCCTCACTCGCTGGCCGGTGGTCGTCTCCGCTCGAGCACAATCCCTCACCGGATTTATCCCTTTTGGTGTCCCTCTTTACCTGGACATCTTTTCCTGGGTTCATTTGCCGTCAAGCGGCGTTGTTCTGCCGCCGTAAGCACCTTTCCGCGCTTCCCGCTCCTCTTCAAAGAATTAACGTTCCGCTGTTTCAGAAATTCAATTGGCGCCATGCGAGAAATCTACCTCCTATTCATCTTGCTCTGCTCATCGACAATAAGCTTCGTTGCCTCAGCGAAACTGCCCGACCTCTATTGGAACAGCTCGAACCCTCTGTAAGTCCATCTCCTTTGCTTTTTTTGCCACCGCCCGCTGTTCATTGTAATTAAGCGCGGCACGCGGTTTAATCTAAGCTTAATCCTATGACCAAACAAAATTCTAACCTCTACCCTTATAATCTACAGCTGTCCCTCAACCGTATGCGCACTCCGCTTGTACTGACCGGGAACACCATCCCTTATAAGTTTGAGACGTGTTCAAGCAATAACTTGAGAAAGTTTAAAGGCACAGGGAAGCAAAAGCACTGTCGTCTTCTTTATCCCGGATCTTTCCTCCTCAGTAGGGGATAGCACAAGCGAGCGCGAAAAACAAGTAATCCCTTCAGTAATTATCGTTATGCAACGCAATTTGTTTGTTTGCTAACTTTCGTCTCTAATTGTCGGGTTCTGAACTGCAAGGAAGAACTGACTAAGTATGAGTTCGCCGGTTGCCCACTGGGGTAAAGCGCTGCTAATGGCACGCTTCCCGGTCAATTGTAGTGCGAACAATTTTTTGCTCATAACGTTTGCGCACGCCAGGTATGCACGCACCATGATCGGACCGCTCAGGGTTGCGTGACAACTTTAATTAAATCCCGGTTTGGGGTCCAAAACATGGCCGTCGCCGAATAGGCCTAGCACGCTCTTGTACTTCTCGAGTGTCGGACTTAACCCGGTTTCGCCCGTATATTGAAGTGTGGATGGGCTGCTCGCTGTTGTTGTTGCAATCGGCTCGCTACCTTTCGCGTCGAACTCCTTTGGAAAACTCTTCAAGATGCCGGCGAACACTCCTTCACTTGCAACTTCCCCAAATTCTCGACTTTGTCTTCGGTATTCAAGCGTCGCAAGAGCTACGCGAGAGGATCGCATCGGAGAAAATAAATGCGAGGGCTGCAAAAGTGAGCTTGAGCTTATCTGATCATGTTTCTCTTTTGCGCGCGCGGGAGTTGCGAACGCTTAACTAGCTGCGAATCGGATGGCGAGTGTTGTGTTACATCTCTCCGAAGGTACGAATTAGTGGAGGACGGGTCTGATTGAATGACTCAAAATGAGACATCACTCCGAGAGGATGATTGACTTGATTCTTATCACGGAGTCGTTTCCAAGCTTGCCGCCACACCTTGCCACGAAGGCGTTGCCGAAGCGACCCGTAATTAGGAGCCAAGTGAAGGCGCAATTGCATCTTGCGGCAGATACGGTGCAGCAGGCGCTTAGTTGACGTAACCATAATCCCGAAAAAGGTATTCGATTGCGCATAATTAAGAGATTGGAGAACGCTGCTCCCGTTTAACCTCGTTCCGTCGGTCGGACTCGCTGCCTTCCGCTTCATGAGCGTTTGAAGGTTGTTGCGTTAGGTTCGTCTTCCCCGGGACCCTCAAAAAGAACACAGTAATCCAATCTGATTTGGAGGTTAATGAGTGTGTAAACACGTGGTGTAAGATGCTCTCTCAAAGTACATTGGTGCCGCGCTCATTAGCAAAAGCATAACTGTTTTTGTCTGTTTGTGCACGTGTATGGAGAGGGCCGCCGGAGAAGCAACTGTTTGAAAGTGTTTCCCTCACCCGCCACCGCGCGGTGTTTTTCTTTGACGACAGCGGCAACGTGTGTAACTGCTTTTACTCTGACCGCCGACTGGCAAGGCTGGACAGCTGAGGCCGAGGATAGCGATAAGGGGATTTAGTCAAAGACAAGGTCAAACCTGGGACAATATTCCCTTGGTGCGCTCTTGAGAGCGTAGATTATCCGCATGGCCTAGGAGCGCTTATCGTCGCGTTTTCTTAAAATGCAAATTTGGTTTCTTCTCATGTCTGTGACATTTGCTGATTGAAAGAAGTGTTGGGAAGGTGGCTGAAAATGACGAAGACAAGAAGACACGGAAAGACGGAGGGTGCTGATCCGGGGAAGGAGACGTCGTAAAGGTTTTATTTCCGAGTTTGTACCGATCAATTACGTTGGGCGGCGAGATCCATCGGATCGTGGTGGTGGTGGTTGAGATCGCTTAATAACAAGTCCTCTCGTTTTATTGTCTTTTAACCTTGTTGAGTTGATGTTTACGATCGAGTTGGGAAGTGATGCCGCATGGCCGGAAGTCCTTAAGCCTCTTTTGTCGCGCCGTTTTACAATCGCACGTCTGAGCCAATTAATTTGCATACGAATGAAGCGGCTTTTTTATGGGAGAATTAGCCGCGTCAAGCCAATATGTAAATTAGTCAAAAAAGAGCGTCTGTCGGTTAAGGCCACCTGAGTAAATGTAGCCTTTACAAATAGGGCGATAATCGCATCTGACCATCTTCCAGCGTAGGAGCAGCGTGACAGTGTCACTACTTCAGCTCCTAATTATTGTCACCTGCTCGCTCGCGCGCATATTGCAGACCTACTGGAGCGCGAACAATCGCCAAGAGCGTATCCGATTTCACCTTTGCACATGGTGTCTGTCCATCACCCGGGCTTTTGTATTTACCTAATGGACTGTAGACGGCAGACACCATTTGCATAATCTCGCCCATCCATCTTTCCGGTTGTTGATATGTGATGGCTCGAGGTGCAGCAGGCAAGTTCGCCACCGTGTGTGATGCCTTCTGGCCGGTTTTGAACACACGCGCAGGCAATAAACGTCATCCTGATGAGCATTCTTGTCCTTTCCCGTCCGGTCTATGGTTGAGTGGACCGGAAGTGGTCAATAATACAGCTTCTTGGGAGCAATTAGTCCAATGTGCGTTTGATTTGTTTGCCTAGCAAGGTTCGTTAAGGATGTTAATTATCTGCCAGTTTCAAGAGCAAGTGTCCCTTTTCGGAAAAAGCGCCAGATTAGCGACGATAGCATCATCTGCTGAAATACGATCACTCCTTGTCGGCAGGCGGCGGTTTTGCCTGGTCGCCCACCGTGACATAACCGGCGATGTCACTTTGTAATCTGACGCTTCGCAAATTATGATGGCAATTTCGGAGTTGGGCCGCATGCGCGCCGCTTTGCAGCTTTTATTTGTCGGCTTAAAGTCATTAAGCCGCACAGTAGATCATTAGCATGCGTTGCGAAAGCGCGGTGCGCTTTGTTCCGCTAATGCGATTCGGCATCCGGCGAAGGTGCAGCTGAGGAACCATGCGGAAAGGACGGAGGAAGACGTCGCGGCCATCTCGATAAAGTCCGTCTGCAAAAACGAGCATCCGTAAAGAAACTAATTGTTCCGGACAGCCGTTGGGAAAAACTTTTAATGGCCATCTAATGCGTTTCTGCTACCGTATCTGCCAGCCGCAGTGTGCCATCAAGAGGTGCTTGCGGCGCACGGGCTAGCTGGGTGGGTGCGCTCCATCAGCAGCGGCATCTACAAGAGCCGAGTTGTTCCTGCTGTTGTAATAAGTGGCCAAGTACATATGTTTGTGTCAGTCGGACGAGTGACCCACCTCAATCATCCGCTTGGCCATCAATCACCTGCGGAGGAGCCGACAGCCAGCAGCCCCAATAAATCTCCTGTTAATTAAACGCGCACAATTGACTAACGAACAAGATAAAACAGAAGGGAAAAACGCTGAGATTAACGTTAGCTGATCATTTGCAGATTCAACGACAACGACTATGATCCGGCCGAAATCAGACCCCGTATTATGGACGCAATCACGATTCATTGTCCCTTCTACCGCAGCAACGTACCTTCTTACGCTACGCAGCAGTTGAAGATTTACCGCGTTTCCGAAGAAGCTTACGAGAAGTGCTACCTGGATTCAGACGCAAAGGAGGTGGCTTTCTGCCAGACGCCCTACCAGAAAAACCACATCCGCATCGTCTTCCGGGAGTTCTCGCCACTTCCGGGAGCGCTCGAGTACGCCAAGCATCAGTCGTATTACTTCATCTGTAAGCGATCTCGCGATAAGGAAGAGCTGTCAACTGATGCTGATATCTGATTTCAGCGACATCTGATGGCAGCAGCCAGGGCATCAATAAGACGCATGGCGGACTGTGCGCGAGGCACAACATGCGTCTGCGCGTCCACGTCCACATGAGGGACCACTCGATCCGACACCACGGGAGCATCCACCGCCCGAAGAAGCCGTTCGAGTACAACGCGAACAAGAACATCCCAGCGTCGGCAGCACCGGAGGTGCCCGAGACCAACCCAGAATTGCCTTTCTGGAACGAGTTCCTTTCAAAGCTTGGAGCAAACGCGAATGGTCACGCCACTCAAACAAAACCCGAAATTGGCTACTGGCCTCACCCGAGGAATACACATTCGAACGCGATGGGGGAAACAGTAGTTTTGGATGCACAGTCGTCGGAGAAGAACGGTTTGGAATACGACCGGGGTCAAAGTATATTCAGCGAGCCTGAAGCATTGACAAATGATCCCAACTTCAAACTTTTTGAAATTCACGAAATCGATGAACGTAAGTGTTTCATGCCGAACGCTAGGATTAATCACCTTTTTTCAGTCCTCAATTCATCGCCAGTTTCGAGAATATCGTGGCTATCAGCATTAGCCCTCGCCCTCGTTGTGTTCCACTAGAAAATCTCCATTTCCTGGAAAACGTCTTCAAATCGGGTTTTGTACAAAGAAATTTCTAGCATATGAGTTTGCAAACTGTTCTCAAACCTGTGATACCCTCAGTTGTTCCTTGTCTTCTTCCTCCTCGTCGTTCCCACTTTGTCTTTCCTCTTGTTCTGACCAACGACTTACTGCATAAGCACCACACCGCCCTGTTTTCGTTTGTCCCAAAAGAGTTTTTATGAATATTAATGTTTTATACTAAGAATTTTACGTCCGGATAATATTCTCAAATTGCACTAAACAAGAAAGACGGACGACGCTCACACCTTAGATTATTTAAAGCATCCCAATTTGGTTTACAGCTATTTCTTGCTTAGGACAATGAAAAACATGACAAGCACGGCCAATTTCCTTCCTATACTAGAAATGAGAGTAGTGTCTGGGTGAGGAGGAGGAGGTGGGAGCGACATTCGCTGCGCGAGGCGCAGCGGACCGTTTATTCGTTCATGAGTGATGTGTGATGATCGGTCGGTTTTCACTTTTGTGCCGTTCCAGACATAGACGTGCGTTCCAGACATACACACACGTTCCAGACCATTTTCAACTCGCCAATCCGTGCGAACCGATCTCTGCAACCGAAATCTCTGCAAAATTTTGACGGGTTTTGTGCTGTCTTGCAGCGTCAGTCATGATTTCACATGGTTTTGGAGTTTTTGGATGTGTTTTACATAAATTTGCAGCGTTTTACATGATATTTTCTACAAAATTTTGTGCTTTCGTGCGAACCGATCGGGATTCCGTTCGAATTTGCGTGGAAAACACAGGAAATCGTGCAAAATTCAGCGTTTTTCTTTCTGATTCTTCCCGCAACCCCTACTAGGCTCATATCTTCCGCTTTTGGCAAAATTTCCGGACGGAATTCCGATCGATTCGCTTGCAGCGCGCGAATTCCGAATGAGTCGCTCTCCAGACACACCGGCACCCGCTCATTCCAGACCTTCCTAACAAGAATTTGGGTGGTGTCGCTCACGGTGTCGCCAATGGATGTTCAAACTCAAATTTGGCCTTGTAGCTGTCGTCGTCGCCGTCGCTGCCGTTGTCGCCGGCTGAGTTTGAAAAGAAGTGTTCAAACTTGTGTCGCCATCGCTGCCGCTGTCGTTGTCGCTCACGAGTTTGAAAGAGGCATTAGGTTCATTCGAGAGCGAATTTCAATGCCCGTTCCCACATTACCCTGACCACCACAAAACCAGGATGCAGAGTATCCTGGTTATGTACATATAAAAAAATCCTTGTTGTTGGCTGCAACTCAGCTTTGGAAATCGGTGTTTAGTTTTTTTACTGATTTGCATGTACACTTAACTTGCACCGAGTTTTGAGCCCGAATCGCACCAAATTTTGGTCTGTTTTGGGCTTTACGCACTGAATACGAGAGAACGTTAGTCTATAGCTAACAGATCCAAAATGAAACACTTGGAACCATCGTTTAAGGTACAAATGGTCCGAAGACAGCGCCGAATCTGATACGGAATCAGATTATGAGCACGAAATTAAACAGGACTCTGATTTTGCTCCCGAAGAGGGAACGCCGTGCCGAAAAGCGCCGAAAAAGTACGGTACGCGGAACGTGCCGAAAAAGCTAAATTCGCGGACGACATTTACTACCAAATACAAAATCCAAAAAAGCAGAAACATCTCCCGGCATCGAGTATTACAACAACCAGAAATTCACCATCGCCCTCGTTGAGTTCCACTAAAAAATTTTCGCTTCTAGGAAAGCGTATTGGTTTTCAGCAGAAATTTGTAGCAAATGAGCAAACTGTTCTCAGACCTGTGCTTTCATCAGTTGTTGCGATCCTTCGTCCTCCTCGTCGTTCCCACTTTGTCTTTCCTCTTGTTATGACCAACGACCGACTGTATCTGAAAGCACCATACCGTCGTCGTGGTTTGTTCTCAAAAGAGTTTTTATGAATATTAATGTTTTCCTCTAAGAATTTCACGTCCCAATCACAAAAGCGATTTCTGAGCATACTATACATTCTATTCGACCGTGACGGACTTGGCCAAGTTGCGGGGACGATCGACGTTCTGTCCGTTCAGTTCGGCGACGTGGTAGCTGAGAAGCTGGAGAGGGATGACGGTGAGAATGTTTTGAATGCAATCCACGGTCTTGGGCACGCGGAGAACGTGCTCCAGACCGGCCAGGTCAGCCTCGGGCACGTCGTCATCCGCGATGATGATGGGGCGCCCTCCTCGCGCAAGCACCTGCTGCAGGGCATTGAGCGACTTCTTGTAGACGTTGTCCTTGCAGATGATCATCACAATGCTCAGCTTATCGTCCACCACCCATCGCCAGGGGTCCGTGCTTGAGCTCGCCGCTCATGATTCCCTCACAATGCATGTAGGACAACTCCTTGATCTTCAAGGCGCCCTCGAGGCAGGTCGCAAAGTTGAACCCGCGCGCCCATGATCAATAAAGACTTTTCCTTGTAGATCCCCTTCGCGATCTCCAGCACTTCGTTGTCGAGCTTCAGAACTTCTTTGATGAGATCTGGAACAAATATTAATTGTTACGTGCTTTCGGTGGTTCTTACCCGGCAGCTTCTGCATGGCTTCGATGATAGAACGACGGCGGTCTTGCATCGAAATGCGGTCGTCACTCATGACCAGAGCGAACATCACCAGCGACAGAATCTGCGACGTGTACGCCTTCGTGGAGGCGATGGGCCGGCGTTGATGTGGACTCCACAGTGCGACTCACGGCAGATGGAGCTGCCGACGGTGTTTGTGATGCCGATCAAAAGCGCTCCTTTCGATTCGCAGTACCTGAACACGTCACTAAAAGAGAAAGAGTTAACGACGCTCGCACCTTAAAGCATTCAGAGTATCGGCAGTTTCTCCACTTTGACTCAGAAAAACACAAGCATCATCCCTGAAAATTGGACTTGTTTGGTCCAGAAAATCACTGGCAATTTCAACTTCAATGGGAAGTTGCGTCAGCTCCTTCAGTATCTGCTTGGACTAAAATTTTGCGAATGTTAATTGCGCGTTTGCACGTGGTGACTTACTGCAACTGCCGAATTGTACGACGTACCGCATCCTAACAGGATCATACGGCGACATCGCTGAATTTCACGACGGCGCTCCTAAATTTGTGCCGTTATTGATGTAAAAGGATCAAACGTTTTTGATTGGGAGCAGTACGCATCATGTAGGCAGAAATCTTACAATTCGTACCTTTATACCGCCGAGGACCACTTGATCACTTGGTAGAAGGCGTCCCCGCATCGTATTGAAGACCGACTCCGACTGCTCGAAAATTTCTTTCTGCATGAAATTCTTGAATTCACCTCGCATGATGTCCTGCATCTCCACTTTCAACTCCTGGAATTCCCTAACGTGGGTCTCCATGCCGTCACTGGGTTGTGAGATGCGGTGAATCGAAAGAGATCCGTCTTTTAACACGGCGACATCGTCGTCTTCAAGAACCAAAACGGTTTTTGTATGCTCGATAATGGCGCTAAACAAAAGACAATTTGAAAAAACTTTGAAAAGTAGTTTAGTAAAATTACCTGGCGTCAGACGCGAGAAAAAACTCGATTTCCCCATTCTGAGTGTTGAATGAGCGAAGGGTCGTGCTCGAATCTGCAACAACTGAATCGAATTGAATAGGAAACTTCCGCCACTCAATACGGAAGGCAATTAAACAGAAAACGACGAATCTCGGTAGCTGTGATTAACCTCTGGGAGTCCATTATCTCAAAAAAGAATGGCGGCATTTTCCGTCATCATGGTTAATAATTTTTCGAATTCAAAGTTTGGTTTTGTGCCAATAGTCCGCGGTTAAATGGGAATTCTGATCAACTTGATCTAATCTAACTCGATAAACAAGATGTTGCAATTTACCCGTGCTATAGGTGACGGGAATACGGTACTCCGACGTCGATCCTGAGCCGATTGTGACGCCGACGAGCAACGGACTTCCTCGACGGGTCGCGACCAGCTGGCTCGGAAAAAGGGTGCTTTTGAAAGCCAAAGCGAACGCTCCTTCCTGGAATAAAACGTCAGCAACCAGAAATAAGATTCTCGTTACCAGTTGGTTGATCGTAGCCTCGACCAGAGTTCGAAACTCGAAATGAGGATTGCAGTCGTGGATGTGTTGGATCAGCTTGGCGATGACCTCGGTGTCGGTTTCCGACTCGAACTGGTGTCCCCTCTGGACGAGATACTCCCGAAGTTCGCGGTGGTTCGTGATGATTCCGTTGTGGACAATGACGAACTCTGGAATGGAGTTATGAACGCGGATTAGGGACGATATCACCGTTGTCGTCG
This sequence comes from Steinernema carpocapsae, assembly GCA_000757645.3. NCBI lineage: Eukaryota > Metazoa > Nematoda > Chromadorea > Rhabditida > Steinernematidae > Steinernema > Steinernema carpocapsae. The sequence goes on from CM016762.1 coordinate 14,305,937, forward strand.
TTAGACCGCTGAGGGTGCGAGTTGACTTCACAAGGCGATCCATGGCTCGCCCAGCGCGTGTGGGCGATTCCGCAGTGGATGTTGTAAGTATGTAGAGGGTCAAGGAGTTCGTGCTCTGGAAATTCCACGCATGACTTAAGGACTACGTAAGATTTGCAATGATTACGAGATATGAAGTCCTTGAGCACCGAAACTTGGCCAGGCGTCCGATAGACGGCGATTCCACAATCTGCGCTGGACGTTTTGGCGATGGCAATCCCTAAATAGCAGAGTATTTTAAATGAAATGGGTCAGCTTTCATTACCGGCTGAATCGTAGCCTCGATATTCCATTCGTTGGAGACCCTCGACCAGGATGTCGATGATTTCCCGTCGAGTCTTCAGTTTAAGATAGTTCAAATAAGCGAAAATCCCACACATCTGGTCAAATGAAGCCTGAAAGTGATTACGAATAAACGCTGGAAAACTGAGCTGCCTTCTCTCTAATCGCGCTTCTGCTAAAAAATCACGGGGAATCGATCCGGGAGCACATTCCAAACGGCAAACGTGGGAGCGGAAACTTTAAGCATAACAACTGTACACCGGAAGCAGACTTTGATGTGAGCTGTGGAATATCTTTGTAAAGGTGTTTGCGGCGACTTTTGTCTATGATTCAAGCATGGGAAAGCTGACTGTTGTATCACTTCCATGTTGTCTTCAAAATGGTCTCTTTCCTTTGCAAAGTAGCGCCTATTCACAATTCAATGTTTTGGGAAGGGATTAATGCACTTCCGGCAGTTTCATCATCTCACTGATTTAACTTGAATACCAATAAATTACGCTTTATTTCTAATATAATAAATAAAGATCACAAACCCTTTTAGAGAATACAATAAATAATGCACTTTACAAAAGTTATCACAGTTCAGATGAAAGTGAATGCATGGAAGAAGATTGCGGAATTCAACGAGTATTACTCGACAGTGACGGACTTGGCCAAGTTACGGGGACGATCGACGTTTTTCCCGTTCAGTTCGGCGACGTGGTAGCTGAGAAGCTGGAGAGGGATGACGGTGAGAATGTTCTGAATGCAATCCACGGTCCTGGGCACGCGGAGAACGTGCTCCAGACCGGCGAGGTCAGCCTCGGGCACGTCGTCATCCGCGATGATGATGGGGCGCCCTCCTCGCGCAAGCACCTGTTGCAGGGCATTGAGCGACTTCTTGTAGACGTTGTCCTTGCAGATGATCATCACAATGCTCAGCTTATCGTCCACCATGCCAGGGGTCCGTGCTTGAGCTCGCCGCTCATGATTCCCTCACAATGCATGTAGGACAACTCCTTGATCTTCAAGGCGCCCTCGAGGCAGGTCGCAAAGTTGAACCCGCGGCCCATGATCAATAAAGACTTTTCCTTGTAGATCCCCTTCGCGATCTCCAGCACTTCGTTGTCGAGCTTCAGAACTTCTTTGATGAGATCTGGAACAAATATTAATTGTTACGTGCTTTCGGTGGTTCTTACCCGGCAGCTTCTGCATGGCTTCGATGATAGAACGACGGCGGTCTTGCATCGAAATGCGGTCGTCACTCATGACCAGAGCGAACATCACCAGCGACAGAATCTGCGACGTGTACGCCTTCGTGGAGGCGACGCCGATGGGCCGGCGTTGATGTGGACTCCACAGTGCGACTCACGGCAGATGGAGCTGCCGACGGTGTTTGTGATGCCGATCAGAAGCGCCCCCCGAGGTTTGCAGTAGGTGAGGGCCTTTAGGGTGTCGGCGGTTTCTCCACTTTGGCTAATGAAGAAGCACACATCATCACGGAAGATCGGAGTTTCTCGATCCAGGAAGTCGCTGGCAAGTTCCAAGACGACGGGAAGTTGAGTGAGTTCTTCCATGATTTGGCGACACTAAATATAACGCTGAAAACATAAAAAAATAGCAGTGCTTACCGCAATAGCAGAATTGTAAGAAGTTCCACAAGCGATCAAGATCAAACGTCTGCAACGGCGAATTTCATCGACGTAGCCCTGTAAACACAAGTTCAGGTCAAAACTTTCTGTTCATATTTACCTTGATTCCGCCCAGCACGATTTCGCCGTTCGGAAGAAGACGTCCACGCATCGTGTTCACGACTGAGTCAGGTTGTTCGAAGATTTCCTTCTGCATGAAAGTCTTGAATTCACCGCGCATAATGTCTTGAAGCTCCATGTTCAACTGCTGTACTTCACGAACTTGGCTGATCATGCTGTCGTCGCCCCGGCGGATGCGGTGGATCGAGAGGGATCCATCTTCGATCAGGGCGACATCATCGTCTTCCAAGATAATTACTTGGTTAGTGTGCTCGATTATAGCACTGAAAAGTGTTTTAAGAGCATAACTAATAATCTTGAACGGCCAGTCAGTTAAGCTGTTGAAGTCAACTCATCTTACCTCGCATCGGAAGCCACGAAGTACTCAACCTCCCAGTTGTCGGTGTCGAAAGGACGAATGCTGGTGTCGAGACCTAAACAATTTGGTCAGGGAAGAATCGACGCATCAGACGTACGCGAAGGTTTTCTGGCGATACGGGTATACGGTGTGTCTTCGGAGAAGCTACTCTCGTTGCCGTTGGTTCCGTATCCGCGAGCTGAAAAAATGAATGAAAAAGAAGAATTTTTAAGCCGTAAAAAGCGGTGAAAAGCGGTTAGTAGGGTGGGTGTATGAGTAATAGGCGACTTGACGCAACAATTCCTCGAAGCAACCCACAAAAGGAGCGGAATTGGAAAAAAATCAGGCTCAGAAAGGGGTGATTCTGCAAAAGTAAAGCTAGGGGAAACAAGCTAACGTGCAAGCAAGTACTACATATGAGTCATAACAAGCACGGCAAAGCAATTGAAGTGTTCTTCTACCGTCACTGTCGAGAGAAGACTTGTTTTTCTTCTTGTGATCATCTCGCCAAAGCCAACCTTCGTCTAAAACACGACTACAGTCAGTACTTCACTCCGGAACAGTCGATCCAAGTCAAGAATCACGCGGGTTGACCTCACTTACCTTTGCTAAACAAAACGGGGAAGTGGTCGGTGGAGAGCCTAGACTTGCTCTTGATTCCCACGAGCAGGGGGCTTCCACGACGAGTCGCGACCAGTTGGCCGGGGAACCGGTTGCTCTTGAAAGCTAATGCGAAAGCTCCCTCCTGAAAGGAAGCTTCAGAATAATCGTTTCTTCAACACAAACCAGCTGGTTGATGGTGGTCTCGACAAGCGTTCTGAAGTTGAATTCAGGGTTGCGGTCGTGGATGTGCTGGATCAGTTTGGCGATGACCTCGGTGTCGGTTTCCGACTCGAACTGGTGTCCCTTCTTGATCAGGTACTCCTTCACTTCGCGGTAGTTCGTGATGATTCCGTTGTGGACGACGAGAAAGTCTGAAACCGTTGGGGATGACCAGTTGGATTTGAAGACGACGACACGCACCGTGGCTGTTGCTCGAGCGCTGAGGGTGCGAGTTGAGCTCGCACGGAGAGCCGTGAGTAGCCCAGCGCGTGTGAGCGATGCCGCAGTGAACGTCGTACTTGGTGGTGATGTCCAAATCTTGGTGGTCTGAGTAGAGGTCATTTTTACAATGTTTGTTCCTGCGATATCCTACCGTAGATATAGTCTTTCAAAACAGAGACTTTTCCGGGACTGCGGAACAGCGTGATTTCGTTGTTTTCCGTCGGGGTTCCATCGATAGCAATACCTGGTATATTTTTTATTCAACTTAGTTAACATATCTTCGAAAGGTCATAAACCGAACCACACCCGCAAAACGTGCGCAAGCACCAGGGAAGGAGCAATACGATACGTCACATTTAATTGAAATTTCGAACCATTTGTCCCAAAATTGTTACCAGCTGTATTGGCGCAGTAGAAGGAACATTCAAATGTAACCCAAAAAGAACAATGTCTGGTTAGACTTCAAAAGTCTCATGTCTGGTTAGACTTCAAAAGTCTCAGCTCTGAATTTGGTCTGCACGTCAATTCGCAATTACCTCCATCTTCCAAAACAATCCCTCAATTTCAGTTATTGGATGGACGGTCACGGTCAAGCAAGTCTCATTTCTTCAGTGCTCATGCTTTTCTACTATTCTCTCGTAAGTGACCCTAAGGGTTTCATAAAGGGCCCTAATTCGCTTACCTGCAGAGTCGTATCCACGGTATTCCATACGCTGGAGACCGAGAAGCAAGATCTCGATAACTTCCTCCCGTGTCTTCGGCGCCAAGTAGTTCAAATAAGCGAAAATTCCACACATTTCGCTACCTGAAAATAATTTGAATCCTCTAAAGAACGTTATGGAAGGGTACATGGTCGATATCAGTCTCGAGCAAACACGACGACATTCAGTAGCAGCGGTCACGGCTGATCAAATTCCGATCGGATCGGCTGGCCGACGAATTCGAATCGCGCAAATTAGCTCGATACGACAAACACACGTATGTCTGTGGAAAGTAAACGATTGAAGTCACACCAAACTGCCCTTTCGCGTGGATTCTGCAAGGCACAAAATTACGAGCTCGATCCGAACGAGGTCACCACGTGGGTCGGGTGGTCGGGAAACACCACTTTCTCCTCCGCGGCGAACCTTCTCGTAGAACACCAAAATATGCACTTACAACCGGGAAGCCACTTTCTCTCGCGTTCCGATGCGAATCTAGCGCGTTCCCGAACAAAAAAATGCGGGGCCACGCAGAATGCCACACTTAGGAGCCGAATGCCCGTAGCAAAAAAGAACGTGTTAGGGGAAGAGCTGCAAAATAAAAAAGGGAAGAGAGCAAACTTTTGAGCGTGACAGAACTCATTGCGACCCCGAGTCGGGCCGCCGCCGCTCTGCAACAGCGGCGAGTCACAAATCAGCTTGCAGTCCCGAGATGATGCAATATTGGTCGACCTAGATGAACGGCGATCAGGGATAGCGAGAGATGTTCTTAACTGGACTGATCTGTTCAGAAGACAGCGAAAAGTTATCGTTCGTGAGAGCGAGATGAGTGGAGAGGGCGTGCCAGTTGCCATCCACGTGGATGCTTTGCCACGTCGAGCAGCGGGAGCGTGCGCTGAGTCGCCGAATAGATTTATCTCCTTTATGGAAGTTGCCTAGGACCAAACAAGGACGTCTTCGATAAGTTAACACGGGGTCCCCGAACATTAGCAGACAGACGAGCTCCTGCGGCCTTCCTTTGAAACAGTTGACTCTTTCGCGACAGGTATGAAGTGCAGCGGCACTATCTGCGCTAGTTAGGACATTGCAAGCGTTTTTAAAGCCGTCTGTGACATTGAAAATGTGGCAACTTACGACTATAGCAATGCAAAAAAACAGTAAAAAATAAATGTCCCGTAATTGAAATTGAAAACCGCACGGCCGAAGGCCGCACGCAAAAATTGATTTTTCATGTAAGTATTCAATGCGAAAGTAAACCGAAGACACAGTGGAACAGGAACATGGACTTGAGACGCCCTTTTTGAACGGAAAAAAGGAAAGCGGTTTTGAGGAACACAACGAAATAGACGTTCTTTGAGCTGTCCATTTTACAAATTGAAAATAAAACGACGTGGCTGATGTTGTGATTCTAGGCGAGTGGGTCTGACCCCAGATGTAGTAATGTAGTTGGTAATCGACGGTGGACATGTTTGCTTTGGATACCGATACTGACTAATGCCTCGTTCAAACTCATGCAGCGGTTTTTGCATTAGGTTTTCCATGTTACCAGGTGCGTAAAAAATGTAAAAATCAAGGAAGGTATTTTATAAAACGAAGTGGAGTTTATAATGTGGTGTGCAATGGAACTACCACCGAGTCGTTCCCATCTCCGCGCATTTCTGGTAGGGCAATCACAAAAACCGAATACGCAAACGCATTACACAAGCGAAACCTGTATAATTTTTGTTAAAAATTCACGAACTCTTGTCGCTGGCTCTGTTCTCTCCATTACACTGTTCTTACGCTGGGAACTTTGATACTCAGCGTTCCGGCATCACGCAAACCCCTGAGCTATCGCTTGTCCTTTCGAACCCATTTTGTCCATCACTTCCACAAGGCAGGCCCAATTTTAAAACTCTTATTTGTTGTTTTTTAGCGACAATATGAGCTAATTTTGTTAATCGTTTTCTTATCAGAAGACGACCTCGACCGGGAACCGAAGCGTCATAGTGCAGCCTTATCAGGCGTTTTTGGAGCGATAAGGAGGCCAAAATGCCACGTCAAGCCATAAACAAGACCGCTATTGTAAATAATGAAAATGGGCGAGTTAAAAATACCTACAGTAAGCGCAACTGATTGCACAAATCAAAGGGCGTCAATGCGTCCCTCGCTGGCTTCACTGTGATATTAAACATCTCTTCTATTGATTTCTTTAAGATAACTACAACCAGTATAAAGCTAATATCCGTACAATTCAATGCGAACAAGTTCGGACGACGTAGATAAGAGGGTTAAGTTCGGGGGAGGGAGGAGGACCGGACGAATACCGGGTTCTGCGACGCTTCACAGTCTGGGTACATCGACGTTGATTCGCGGGAGTGATTGCGACAATATGTATGAATGATGGCATCAATTGATGAAAAGCGAAACTTTTACCCGTTACAAGCGAAAGAGTAGAACTCGGATAGAGCAGCAAGGGAGGGAGGAAGGGTGAAATGACAAAATACGGGCATCGTATTGTTTTAGTGTTTACAAGGCAACAACGCAGAGTTTGAATCTATTTGATCGTGGTGGAAAGACTCGTTTTGTGGAAAAGTTAGAATTGCGATTTCTAAAGGCACTAGAGGGGTTTGCGCTAAAAACGAAAACTGAAGAAGAAGACAAGAATGAAGTGAGACTGACGCACTGCTCTGCTACTGTCCGACAGGACCGCGTTTACGACACCATTAACAGAAAAAGAGACAATATTCCGCGACATACAACTAATTGAGTTTATGAAGTGCGTTCAGACTTTTACACCGTCTCCTGTACCCGTTTTCACGTCAACCTTCAACTCGAGTCCATGGGCGGAATGATATTCCTCGATGCGCTTCCTGAGGACCTCCAGCTTCACCGAGAGGTCTTTGTGCCTCTGGATGCAGGTCAAGAACTCCTTGTCTTTAAGGTAGTGCAAAAAGCGATCATGGATCTGTTTGTCAGCCTGAATGTGGACAGTCTTGAACAATCCGGAAACTCTGTACTCACCACTTGGTGCTCCTTGGTTCCAGAACTCACTTTGTGAAGGTCTTTTCCCAAGTCCTCAAACTCCTTCATCACAATTTGGAGTCGGTGGAAGGCTTGCAGGTATTCACCGTGGTCTTGCTGAAACAATCAAATAAAAAATGTCGACAGAAGATAGAAAGCATTGAAATTCCCACAGAAATGTTCATTGCACCACTTGTTTCCTTTGGTTTTACCTCGATCGCATTCAGAAATCAGAACAAAACACTCACGTTGAACAGCGTGAAGTACTTCTCGCAGTCCTCGTCGTTTTCGATCTTTCCATACACCAATTCCCAGTCCTTCGAGGGCTGTGGGTTGTCGATCAGCTCTCGAGCGTCCTGCACGTCCTTCTTGAGTTTCTGCGCGGCCGCGGAGTCCTTCTTCTTCGGGATCGTCGTCTTGGAGACTGTGGTTCCCGTGGACTGCTTGCTGGAGGACTTGCCTGTCTCCTTCTCCTTCTCGGCCGACTTCGGAGTCGTCGTCGTAGACTCACTCGCCTCCTTCTTCTTCTTCGGCGCCGGCGTCTCCTTCTTCGGTTTCTCGACCACTTCGGCCTCCGCCGGCGGGGATGTCCGTGACTTCTTCTCGACCGGCGCTCCGTGGTTTGATTGATTGGCTATTCTTCTCTTAGGGGCTCCGGGGGTTGATCCGCTTTTCTCTTCGGGCGACTCTGTAACACCCAAGATACAAAGAATATTTGCAAATGGTCGTGAGTGGTCTGAAAACAGTAGCTGAACTTACTTGAAGTGGCCGGGGAGGGCACGACGGGAATCGCAAATTTGGTGCCGGGAGGGCTCACTTTCGGACTCGGCTGCTTACTCGAGGTCACCTTTGGACTTGTGCTCTTTACCGGACTTTTCTTTTCCGGTTTTGCAACGTTTCCTGGAATCAGTTTCTTTGGAAGGTTGGGTGTTGAGGCGTTTGATTTGCTTGGTGACGAATGGTCTTCTGAAAACATCTTTAAATCCAGAATAGCAGAGGGAGGCTCACTTTCGTTGGGCGTAGCGTGGGCAGGAGCGGATGGAGCTTGCACAGGAGCTACTCGAGAGTTCCGGGTGGGCGCAAAGTTGGAGGAAGCGGAGCTGTTGCTGTTGGCGGCGATGGCGATGCGTACGTGGCGCTTTTCCTCGGTCGAGAACCAGGGCCAGCTCATGTTGATCTCTGGGAAGTACTGCGATTTCAGGGTGATCCGGTCACCTTTCGTATTCTTGTCCGAGAGCTGAAATCAAGGCTGTAATCGAGTCTGACACGGTGGCTCAACTCACATCTTCTATGAGTTGTCGCACTGTGGCACTTTCGTCTACGTTTGCATCCTTGAATCCATCGCGGGCCACTTTGGCGACCACGTCGTCGGCGGTGGGGTATTTGGCTGTCGCCAGCAAGTGCAGAACTCTGACCCGCATCGACTTCCGCATAAGCTCCTGTCTCAGATGCGCGGACATTGTCGGCCGATTCACCGGCGGCGTCGAGTTGCTGGCGGGCTGCGAGGGTTTCGGAGTCCCGGAGAGGGTTTCCGGTGTACTCCTAGCTTTAAAGGAGGAGGAGGCAGAGACGGGTCTTGACCCAGAATAATTCGAGGGCCGGCTGACCATAGACACCACCGGTTTTTGATACCTAGATTGGCTGAAACAGTTTTTGTCAGCTGAATCTTTTCTGTTTTCATGTGATTTCATTGCAAGAACGCAAAAAGTGCTCAAAATTCGGAAATCATTTTGAACTTAGATGTAAGAAAGCGTTTGACAGAGCAAATTCCATCTCGAAGTCCGCCATCACTCACCTCTGGACATCCTTGGTCTTTTTCCTCTTGTCTTCCTCGATCATCTTCTGCGCCTTGACCCGAGTGTCCGTGAATGACCTTTCCGTAGCTTGCACCTGTAATTTCGTGGTGTGGATTCCGGCGACGTTCTTGTACTTGTTAGAAGCTTCGTCGTACATCACGGCCGAGGAGCCTTCGGGATTCGGCTGCGAACCCACGCGAAACTTTTGTGCCGACGCACCAGACCCGATTTTAAAGAAGACACCCTGTAATTAGATACTCGGTGATTGGATTATCCCAGGCGCGCGACGTACATTTTGCCGATTGTTGGAGAAAGTGATGGGAGTCTTGTGTCCTATCGCATTGTTGATCGCCTCCAAGCACTCGTCGGTGAACTTAACGTGAAAAGCGATCTCTCCGTTGTCCTGGTCTTCGACATGGTTCACGTCGAGGTTGACATTGGCGCCACAAGAACCTGTCGTTGGCGAGCCGTTCATTGTGGTCGGGTAGGCTTATACCGCAAGAGGTGCGATGAATCGGCACACCTGAAAGACAAGGAACATTAGAAACTGATTCCGTGCCGATCGAGGGCTGGGACATACAGCTGAGCAAACGTGTTTACGCTCAAAAATATTATAAACAACAAATTCGACCGTAGAACACGATCGGGGCCTTACTCAGAAAGTTTCCTTTCAGATGCCCTACACGGTGTCGGAAAAACCATTGATTAAATAGAAAGTGACGCGGTTGCGGAGTTTCAACACATGGTGGGGATCAAAGCTATGCTACACGTGGAAATGCTTCCGCTTATAAGCTTATTCCGCTAGTCTCATACATTTACAGTTGCGCGAGACGCTGAAAACGTTTGTTGACTTTTTGCAATTTAAACCGGAGCGACCGAATTAGATAATTTTTTTTGCGTAGTTTTTGCGTAGATTTGGTCGGAACGCAGTTGCCATATTCGGATCTGTAATTAGCGCTGCAGGCGAGCGTTCAGACAGGTTAATTGCAATTCAAACAGCGAATATTTACTTCTTCATAAATACTTTTTTACGAATATTTACTTGCAGTAGCTCTTTCCACAACTGCTCGTCCGCACGCTTCTGATCATGCTGGAGTAGATTCGAAAAGACGAGTTTGACTGCTCAAGTCGAACAATGATTCACGAACAGTAATCAAAAGTAATCACCGTAAAGGGGCAAAGCGAGAGCGGGAGGCGAAACGTTTCGACTATGCTTCTTCTCTGCAGCACAGAATAGCAGCAGAAACGGCGAGCGCCTCCTCGATTGATCGACTCACGCATTCCTGATCGCCGGCAAAAAAGACGACTTGTTTAGTTCCTATTTCAATTTCGAACTGAAGCAAAGTTCGCCCGTTCGTTCGGTCGGGCCCTGGAGCAATTCGACAATCGCGATCGCGGGTCGGAGGAGGCGGGGAGGGCTCGAAAAGCGACCTACCGACGGGCAGTTTGACGTATTTGTGGATGCGTGTGCGAGTGAAGAGCTGCCGAGAAACGTGGCCGTTGAGGAGAAGTGATGGGTGTTATTAGAATTCGCCGTTTGGAGGAGGAATCGGTCGGCTGATTGGGAGAAGGAAGTGGTGGAAGTGGAGTTTAAAAGAGATCAGGGACCCGTCGGAGAGTAGTGGAGGATAATTTTGGAATAGATACAAATACACGGGAGGGCAGGCCGGCCACCTAAATAGAGCTGTCTTATTTAGGGAGGCAACGCTGACGGGCTGAAGTTGTCGACTTCGAATACGCAGTAAACAAAGCACGCCAGTGGTTTATCGCGATTGCATTGTGCGACAAATTTTGTTTTGAATAAAAGCGAAACAGCGAGGGGGGAAAGGACGCTTTGGGAAGAACTACGCACCGGGTGATGCCGAGAGCAATAACAAAGCGATTTCAGGTTGTTAGCAATTAGCTGGTCTTGAAAGTGCCGGAGGCGAATTCTGGTCGGATTGACGAATAATTCGCCCAATCTTCAGGCGACCTCTCCCAAACGATCGAGCGTGCGAGAGAGAGAGAGAAGAGCTATTCGGTTTGGGTCGCCAACACTACGAAATCTTATCCCCCTGTTCCCACAGTAACAAATACCGGTGGTGATCTATCAGCGAAAATAATTCCGACACATTAGTGTGATTTCGAAGAAATATGTCGAAGAAGTTTGTATTATAAGGTACGTTTTGATTCTCGTGCGTGGGATGGCCGGTTCCGCGGACAGGCTGACTGGCTGGGTGGTAGTAGCCAGTGCGCGACGGAAGGGAGACGACTGGAATGCAGTGCAGGCAGCGACTGCAGGTCATCCCGGCTCAGCCGAACACGCAAAAAAGGTACGAGATGAGGAAGGGAGACCTGCTAAAAGCTAGCAGCAGCTCTGCAGAACTGTCTGAAGTGCACCTTCCAAAGTCTCCGCGAAAGCATGAGCCGTCTTGTCCGACCGCCGGGGTGGTCGGGCATCATACACAAACCGTCTTGTTCCTCAGTCATCACATCACGACCACCCAACAACGAGAAAAGATAAATAGACTGTGGTGCGCGAGTGCGAGCAGCAGTCGCAGATATTTTTTTGTCACTCACGATGTTCGAAGCGCCATCGAGCTCTGGGAGGGGCGGATGGACGGAAGGATTTTTGCTGCTCTGCTCGACATGATGAACTATACTGGCGTTGGTCGGAGGAAGTGGCCCACTTTCCCCACTTTTTGCCACGAGTGCAACAAAATTTTATGCAAATCGTCGCTCCTCTTCTGTGTGCTATGAGTGCTGCGAAGGCGTAACAAAGCACGCGTTCGCACGCAAAATGCATATGCGAACAGCGGCCACAATTCCGCTACTTTTAAAAGGCAGTTCCACTTGTCCTTTCTGCCACACGGGCCAGCAAACTCCTTTGTATTGGCCAGCAAACTCCTTTGTATTGTCTTTATAGTCAATTAAACAGTAACGCTTAATTTTTGCGACCCAAGGCGGCACTTTCAAGAGAGAACAGCAGCCGCGACGATTTAATAGTCTGCGCACCGTTGCTATTTTTCTCGACGTAAAACAAACTTTTTGACCCGGTTCGCGTTGCAATTCAATGGGTGCACGTGAGGATTAACAGACTAGGAAATACGTCAGCCGATATTCGACGTCCTCCTCCTCTTAGCCCTCTTTCACGTAGCGGTCTATTCGCGTCTTGGTCCGCTCGAAATCCCCGTTATAACCTGCTTGGAAGGACGACGCGCTTCCAACCCGCCCACGATGCCTGCAAGCTTTATTTCAAGAAAGGTGTAACCTACACTTTGTCCAACTGTTTTATGTTTAGCGACAATTTAAATATTTATCAGGTCAAAGGTTTTTGTGCGCTGTACTAAAAGTGAACACGGAAATACGATACCTTCATGCGTCTGACAAAAGCGAGCAAAGACGAATCGAGACAAGAGACCAGTTGCGTTGAAAAAGGAATAACTCGTGGTTTGGGAAGTGCGAATGGCATTTCGAAAGGCGACAATATCGTTTGTTTGAAAAGTGCGAAGTTCACCGCTGATTTCCTTTGTTCTCCACACATTATTTGAACCATGTTTTTACACGAGTGCACATAAATTCATATCGGCTTTTGTGGTCTACGGAAGCGACCTGCTCTCGAAAGCGGGCTTATCTGCACTAACAAGCGTAGGCGCCAACGATTCTCGTCCATGAGGGTTTGAACCCAGAATGCCATCCAAATAGAATTTTTTTGCTTGTTTTTCCTTTTTTTAGTTTTAAGCTGGTTCCAGTAACTTTTGGGAGACCCGGAACGTTCTTTCTCACAAAGAGATTATTTTTTGGTGTCTTAAAGTGCACCACAGCCAAAACCATATACAGATTTCCTAATAACGCAATGAGAGAAATTGGTAATATTGTAAAAAATGAGGCAGCAGAACCATAGATAGGCGTCTCCGCTTAAAAAAAACAAATTCAATGCTGGGAAGCAGCGAGAAGAGACACCCCAGCAGCAACCAAATTTCGGTTTTTTGAATAACAGAATTAGGGGACGTCCGACGCGGGAATTATTATCGACCTTTGCAAATGTCACTTCAGTCACGACGAGTGGCACCGGAGATGCTCGAGCCACCCAATCTGGGAATTGGTTGCATTTCTGCAGAAGGTGTAGTTGATAAGCGCGGCAAGGACCTCGAGGAAGCAGGCGTAGCGGAAAATAGTTGCCGAGCGTTGTAACGTGTTTGACGAATTTCGGACGTTTTCGGAGACCTGTAAAAATATTTTTTTTACGAAATGGTCGTTTCGTGAATTGCTAAAAAGCCACCAAAACTTTCGTTTGTCGAATTGTTGAAATTTGCGAACTTTTGGTTTTTTGAACATTTACAAGTGGCAGCGCAAAAGCACAATACCACAAAAGCCCAGGAGGCGATGTAATTTTACCGCAGCCCCGCATTACTGGAAGCTCAAGCACGTTGCAAGAGTGCTGACAGCAACATAAAACATCGATGATAACAAAGGAGGACGAACGTGGAGCTGGAAATGACAAGGAAGAGGAGAAAGAAGGAAGGTGACGTTGTAGGTGGCGATCGTCACATTAGAGATGCTGCTGTAGTCGCGTGGCCGCCCTCGACTCGAAGAGTTTCACGTCGTTGCTTGATCGTTGGCTAAATAAGCGAAAACCTTCTAACCTTCTAAGGGGCTGCTCGCCGCAGGCTGCCGCGGTTAAGCGGCAAAGGTGTTAAATGCGGTTGGAAGCACGCGGAGTGAGATAATGACTGTCGAAAAAGATAAATGTTAGGTAGTTTCACGAGACTGGGCAGAAATGACGCTCACGCACATATGTGGCAACAGCCGAAGTGATAAGGATGAGAGGGAATGGCAAAACGTCGTCAAAACATGTGATTTGGTAAAAACGGTCGGAGAATGAAGAGAACGCATGGACGAAGAAAGAACGACATGCAAGGGTAAAGAAAACAGGTTTCTTGCCTCTACTGCTGGCTCCTCGCGCACCTCAACAGCGATGACGTGAAGACTGCTAGTGCATTAATTGTCGCCCTATCACATACACAAAACGTCATCTCCTAGTCATGAACCGAAGAACCCCACTCGGCTCCAGCGAACACGCATCAAGCAGTCACTCACATCCGTCCACCTACCGTGAGTCACCTCCCTTCGGCGACCACCACGAAACAACCGGAAAGTTTCCCTTCGGCTTCCCAAAACTTAATCCCCTCAAGCGCCCTCCCCTCTCTCGCTGATCAGCGGATCCCGTTTCCGACGACCATTTTTGCTTGTGAAAGCGAAATCACGCGCTTTTTGGGATATTATCTCCGCTTGCCGTGGCTCATGTGCGCGCGTGGTAGAACAACGGTAACATATAGCTCAAAACCGTTCTCGCAGCTCAAAAATTCACGATTCTCGAGGCGTGCGCGCGAGACGAAGGGCGGACGGGAGCGAGCGCCACAATGCGCAGACCATTATGATAAACTGTTCAGCTCTGAACAAACACATAAGCGACAGAGTAAAGCGAACGAAGCGGCCGATTTCATTGTTGCTCGAATGGAAAATAGTTATGCGAAGCGAGGAGGACGACGATTCGCACGTTTCGAAGTCCTCGATTAGCAGCATCGAACGGTCGCCGCGAGCAATTCGCGGTGACAGCACTCAGCGATTTTCCTAGGAAATGTGAGGGAAATGTAAACGTCTCAGTTGTTAACAGCCTTTGGACTACCGTAATCGCGTTGCACAAGGAAGAGACTTTTTGTGGTCCGGTTCATTCCGATTCAGTTCCTGACGCAGGCACATAAATTTTTTTCTTAAATTGAATAGGTACATAAACGCTCATCATTCACAAAATTGCCTTAAACCAAAAAACCGTCTATTAGCTAACATTACGCGTCGTAGAAGTCGGCGCAACCTCATTAATGCCCCCTTCTCCAGTTCCCACACCCCAACTTCCGTAAAAGGAACGCGAAGCGTTGAAATTCGCAAAAAAGAACGTCTTCGTCTTGGGGCAAACAAGAATTGCCTTAATCATGGAGGGGATTCGTTTTAACGAGCGCGTGTTTCGCAAAAGAACTGCGCGCGCCCAAGCGACGATATAAAGAGACTCTTTGTGACTTTTACGTTATCGCTGCTGCCCGCGGTAAATCTAGTTTGTTCGGCACCTGCTACATGTGGCTGGGAGGAGCTGAGGCGGTGGGGGACGTCGCGAGGATCTGTGCAACAGTAAACAAACTGAAATCGCGCACTTGCAAACCGATGACCGGCGCCCGGGTTCGTCCTTTTGTTCAAACGGATTTCGTGTTCGATGACATTTTCGGAGCAAGGATTTATGTATTTATGTAAGCAAGGATTCATGTGGTAAGATTATATGGTTAGTGACACAAACATTAAGTGAATTTGAAACCTGCAAACACGGAATACTTCGGGAACATCGAGGGGAACGCGTGTGCTCAACGCTCACTTCTCGCTCGACTCCGGACTACCGTAACCGCCTCCGCCAGGCGTCTCCACTTCCAACAGGTCCTGGAAAACAAATGTGGCATTTGATTAAAATGATGCATTGTGCGGGAGAAGGATACATACCCCTGCTTCGACGAAGATGCTGTTTTTTCCTCCGAGATATAGACGACGTCCATCCAATTTACGCAGTATATTGCTGCCACGCGCACCCGGTTTTCCACCCTCAAGTCCGTACGGGGCGAACACGCGTCGTTCGGTCAGCAGCGAAAGTTTAAGGGCGCGACGGAATTGAATGTAGCGGAAGACGCCGTCGCCTCCGCGGAATTTTCCGGCGCCCCCCGAATCCGGCCTGAGGGAGAAGCGCTGTAGAATTACGGGGTACCTAAAGGCAGTTTAATCGCATGGAACGGTTACAAAACGAACTTTGTGAAGCACTTTGTGTTGATTGTTTAAGCTCGATTACGTGACCTAATCCAGCTTAAATTTCCCCGTGTTTGTATGGTTGAAAGATGTTCCGCGTCAAGGAAAAGTGGTGAAGTTCAAAATAGCCATTGGGTTTGAGGAATCAATTGATGTAGGGGACAAACTGCGAAAAAGTACAAAATGAAAATTTGGACTGTTGACGCGGGACCGCTCAGACACCGTACTTCAACCAGGAAAAGTCGGCAGATTTTCGGTTTTTGCGTGTTCCACATGTTTTAAAGGTAGCCAGAGCTTAATGAGTCCATCGAGAGCCCGTTATTCAAAACACTTTTCTTTTACGAGTTGGTCGACCGCCGCCTGCACATTACGGTAGCCTAACGGTCCCGCGCGGAATACCCTGCATGTTTGAACCTGAACGGTTCTACAGTCGCCGCGGAAGAGCGAAATCGGAAGATAATTTGTGAATTCAGAGTAATTTCCTCTATAATAACGGAGTTGTGTGTCTGTTTATAAACTAAGTTAGTTAACTTCACATAAAATCTTTTCGAACCTTCATTGGAACTAGGGTTTGCTGGAAGGATCTGGATTCTTTTCCAAAAATTTTAAATGGGTTTACTTTTGTCGTTAGTTTTGTCCGTCCTGGCCACAGAACCCTCTCGTTTCTCAAAGATGTTCATACCTCGACTCCAGAATTTCAGCGTCGGTGATTCGCGTGTTTGTCATGTGCGTGTGCACTCCCGACCGCCCGTCGAATCCATCGCCGGCACCTGATCCTCCGGCGATCGTCTCGTAGTAGCCGCCCATTTTTTCATCACCAAACGTCGTGTTGTTCATGCAACCTATAGAAAGATAAAAATGAGATTTAGGAGTTGTATACACAGCCGCAAAGCTTAGGGGCGGACCGATTTTGGGACCCTTGTTTGGCTAACTTACCTTGTGAGGCAGCAACAGCGCCGAAAGCCCGGAAGATGACATCGCAGAGGCGCTGTGAGGTCAGAACATTTCCTCCGACCACGGCCGCTTGTTTGTGGGGACTCAGAATAGTTCCTGGAGGCACTTTAATCTAAACGAACCACAAAGTCAATGATCTTTTCAGCCCAAGGTCGTTTCCGTTACCTTAATTGGTTTAAGACACCCTTGGTTGAGGGGGATGTCGTAGCCGACGAGGCACCGGATGCAGTAGATCACCGCGGCCATTGTGACCGCGGGAGGCGCATTGCAGCTCGAGTAGACCTCGGGCCCAGTCCCGGTGAAGTCAAATTCTGCTTCTCCCTAAAAGAGGAAATTCTACATATTAACAGAAACGTGGTTGGATGGGCAAATCAAGGTCGTCGGGCGAGCACCGCATGGCGCGTCGGGTTTGGCGGTTTCGGGAGTGGCGGTCAGAAGAAACCGGGAAACGCCGGCTGATTCTCTGGTCGACGTCAAAAAGAATGCATCGAAAGTACCTTGGCGGTGTCAATGTCAACGGTTAGTTTGATCCTTGTTCCGTCGTCCATAAAGTCCTCCGCTTGAAGAACCGATTTCCCAAATCGCTTTTTAGTTTCTTCGCCGACCTACAACTGAATCGTCATATGAATTGAACACTGACAAATCACCTTTTTCAGAAGCTGATGTACGGCGACTTCGGCATTAGACTGGATGTGAGACATGTAGGCCTGCACAACATCTAGGCCGTAACCCTCGATGAGTTCGGTTACTAAAGCGATTCCTTTCTGATTCGCAGCAATTTGAGCGCGGAGATCGGAAAGATTGTCGTTAAGGTTGCGCGTCCCAGAGCACCCCGGGTACTTTCCAGGCGCCATCAGGAGCTCAGTTAGCTCTTGCTCTTGGAACGCACCCTTCTTGACCACCTTGAAGCTGACAAACTGGGCGCCTTCTTGATTCAGCGACGTGGAGTGTGGAGGCATGGAGCCCGGCACCAGACCGCCGATGTCCGAGTGATGGCCGCGGTTCGCTACGAAGAACTCGGGTCGCTTGGACTTCGAGTAGTAGACGGGCGTGATCACGGTGAGATCCGGAAGGTGGGAGCCCCCAGCCATCGGGTGGTTCGCGAGGATGACGTCGCCGTCTTCCATGCCGTCGATGCCAAGGTTGTTGATCTGGAACATGACGGTCGCTTGCATTCCGCCCAGGTGAACAGGAATGTGGGGCGCGTTGGCGATGAGCCCACCGTCTGGTCCGAAGAGAGCGCAAGAGAAGTCCAAACGCTCCTGAAAAAGCAACTTTTAGAATGTTTCAAGATTCCTGAAAAGTTCGCAACAATCGAATACCTTAATGTTGGTAGATATTGAAGTCCTCTGCAGGATGGTCCCCATCTGCTCAGCGATCGACATGAATCGGTGACTGAAGATCGAAAGCTGTATGGGGTCCATCGCAGTATCGATCTCCTTCTGGTCGTGCTTCAGGATTTCGATAATCACGTTTCCGTCCGGAGTGATCGTTCCTTTGCACAGAGGTTCGACCAGGATTGTGCTAAAACCGAAGAGAGTGGCAAGTGAACTCCCGGATAGATGTACCTGTTCTTGTCAATGATAATGGCAGGTCCGCTGATGACATGACCGGCGCGCAACTTTTTCAGTTCGTAGAGGTTGGTCTCCAGTTCTCCATCCTACAAAACCATATTAGTCGCATTCTCAACAAATAAACAAGGTCCCACCGTGAAAAAGCATTTTGTAGTTGCAGTCAGAGGTGGATTCGCTGGATCATCGGCCTTGGGAATCTCGGCCGACTCGACGAGGTTACAAACGCCGATTCCGCGGATTCTGAAAATTTGCAGGGTAAAAATGGCACCTGCACAAAACTCACCGGATGTCATCGACGATAATCGGCCGATCGCTGATCGTGAATCCAAACTCCCGCTTGTAGGTCTGGGTGAAGCTCTCGCGGAATCCCTCAACGCTCAGTTTCTCTGACCGGCACATGATCGCGCAGTCTGTCTTCGCGTAGCGAAGGTGCAAGTATTCCTCGAATCCGATGTCCGCGTCCAGGAATCCCTGGGAGTGCAGTTCAGCCGCACACTCCTCTCGCAACTTCGCGAGTCGCTCATCCAAATAGGGAAAGTCATCGCCGTTCAGGTTCTTCATGGCGCTTTCCTGTCGCTCCACGACGGTGTCGGCCAAAGCGATTCCGTAGGCCGAAAGGATGCCGGAGTATTTGTGGATTTTCACCGTCTTCATCCCGAGTGCCTTGGCGATGGCGCAAGCGTGTTGGCCTCCCGCTCCTCCGAAACAGGCCAGAGTGTGCCTCGAGGTATCGTATCCGCGTGCCTAAAATTCAAGACTTTCATTTGGTTTTTCGCTTATTTATTGACGAGCAGAATCCGAAATTATAAGACTCGAAAAATGCACATTAAAAATCTAATTGACAAGCAAATTTTCAAGATATCATATGTGCAAAAGTCAACGATTTGAAAAAAAAGTAAAACTTCAGGAAAGAAAAACCAAAATTCGTGATTTCCGAACCAAAGCCTTTACCGAAAGGGCCAATAAAATAAGAAAGCCAAATTCAGACTTGCGTGAGAGCGCGAATCGGTCTGCACATCGACTCGTTTGCCACTTCGATAAATCCGAGCGCCGTCTCCTGGACCGAGAGCTCGGGGCGTCCGAGGGATTTGAGGAACTTATTCGCATCAGCCGTCACTCCGGACATGACCTTCTTGGCTGCCTCCCTAAAACAGTTTGTTATTCGCTCACTGACACAGAACACAACTTACGCGTCGAGTGGTTGGTCCTCCTTGGACCCAAAAATGTGGGGAAAGTATTCGGGCAAGACGCGGCCTAGGACGAGGTTGGCATCTGTGACCGTAAGATGTCCGTTTTTGCGGTAGCAGACTGGCCCCGGATTCGAGCCAGCGGACTCCGGCCCCACCACGAAAAGACCGTCGCGGAAGAAGAGCCGCGAGCCGCCGCCCGCGGCCACTGTATGAATGTCCAGCTGAAGTGATGCATTGGGGGAGAAGGACCGAAAACTAGCCTACCTGAGGAGCTTGAATGGTCACTCCGGCCGTGACCGTCTCCACCACATGGCTGAATTCCCCCGCGTATCTGCTCACGTCCGTCGAGGTTCCTCCCATGTCGAAACCGATCACCGCTTCCTTCGTGTCGCTGTCGTAAGCCGTCAGGGAGACACCGACGACTCCACCCGCCGGTCCTGACAAGATGGCTCGGGAGCCGAAGAAGCTGCAAAAGTAGAGCTTGAAGTGAAAGTTAGAACGACAAGAAATTCTCACCTTTCGATTGGACAAAGGCCTCCATCCGACTGCATAAACTCGACTTTGACTCCGTGGAGGTTGTTCTCGAAGGCAGATCGGAAGTTTTGAATGTATTTCTGGATGATCGGCGTTAAGTAGGCATCGGCGCAAGCTGAAGAGGTTCGGTTATAAATAAAAATTACTACAAGGAAATTCAAAACAAACTTCAAAATAATGAAAAAAAATAAACTAACCAGTGAAGCCTCGAGGAACTGCTTTGATCATGGGGATTACTGTAGACGACAGCGAGATGTTCGTGAATCCGAGTTTAATAGCGAGTTCTTCAACCAAGGATTCATGTTCCGGGTATCTAAGTAAGGCATTAGTCATTTCATTTTGTCACCATTTGTTGTACATATAAGAGTGAAGAAATAGGACGGCCAGCGACTTGAATCCTTTCTCATTCAGCCGCTTCAACTCGTCGCTGACGGCGGAGACGTCGACTTCGCGGTGGACGATGATCCCGGTGCCGTTCTGGGTTGTTTTCCGCTCTCCGCTGATCTGCATCTCGCAGCTAGCGTCTTCGAGGAGCACTCGCTCGTCGATTTCGACCACCTCTTCATACAACGTGTCCGGGATTTTAATGTCCAATTCGAAAATTTTTGGACGGGACTGGTTTCCAATGTAGAGGAGATCCTAAAAAACGGTTCAATTTAAAGTGTTCACAAAAACATCCAGAGCGTGCGTGAAACTCATAAATTTCGGTTATGCATTATCACAAAAATCTCAGACTCCAGAAAGACTCTCAAGGAAAGTGCTTCCGTTCTGTCTGCTGCCACTGTTTGATCTCTCACCAAGTCGAGCTCATGTTTGTCAACGCAATAAATAATGTCTCATTGTGTCAACAAACGATCTAATCAACGAAAAAAACGAATTTGAGGAAACGTGCAATTACGGTACCTTGAAGCCCTTCGTTATCAAAAGTGCACAGCGTTCCCCTTTCCGCTCGAGCAGCGCATTCGTCGCTACTGTTGTTCCCATTCGGATCCAATCAATATGATCTAAACAGCTGTAAACAGCGCTGGTCCAGACAACAAATGCAACCGGTGGGAATCCTCGATCCGCGCTTGATATCGCCCAGGGCTTCACTTAGCACCCTTCGGATGGCTTCAGTGGGTGCGTCGGGGTAGTTGGCCGGGTCTTCGGAGAGCAGCTTCATCACACGGCTCGCCCCGTTTGGGTACTTCACGTAAACGTCGGTGAAGGTGCCCCCGCGGTCGATGGCGAATCCGAATCCACGCTTCATTTTGGGTGTCGACGGAGAGGAGAAGCAAGCGTGCACGAAGCTCTGCAAATAACAAAAACAATCGATCGATTCCAGCGGTATTTTAGTAAACACGCATGCACGCAAAGTGCTCCCCGTGATAGTCGCCATGGCTGTAGTTTGTGCGGCGGCGGAGCTGAGGGGACGGTTGCGGGTCAAAGAAAACAGAAGCGAGTGTTTTCTGGTCTCTGGTGGGTGATAGGGCGCCGCCGCTGGAAGAATTCGAGACGTTGAACTCGCAATTGGTTCTAACTCACTTCAAACTTATCAATTTCACAACCTTTGACCAAAATTTCCACGATCAGCCATAAAAAACTGCTTTGACTAAAAAAATCTGCTCAAACTGCAAACCAAAAAAGCAATCAAAATTGCACAAAGCGTTTGATTTTGTTCTCAGTTTAGACAAAAAATGAAATCTTTAACCATCAGCCGTAAACAAATGATGAATGCGAAAGATGTGTCAAACTTTTTTATAAAAGCAGGTTCACTTTTTGTTAGTTGCACTCATCAACACGCGAAACCGTCCAGGATTTGTGAAAAAAGACTTTGAAGCACAGGATATTCGATTCCAGCGGTATTTTACCGCTGAAATCGAATACAATACGCATACAGTCTATTCGCGCATTTGATACCGATGCGGCGAGCAATCGCGCAAATGGCGCGAGTTTGTTACTGTAGTCCTGAGCTGAAAGTCATTCTCGGCGGAAGCCTGACTTCATGCTTGGATCTGGGGAAAACAAAACTCGTGATCCACCCAAGCGATCCACTTTCACGAGCTAGCTTCAAATTTGCTCTTAACTGGGTAACCGTGACAAAGGTCACGTTCTACAGGTCGGGTTTCGCCAGATCCAAGCATGGAGTCAGGCTGCCGTCGAGAATGCTTTGCGTTCTGGGATCACGGTAACAAGCTTGTGCCTCAAATTCAGAAACTCTAATTCCTTCTCTTCGGACTGCTAAGTGTCCTTTGAAATTGTGACTCATAACGCCAGTATTTTGGATAAAAGGAAGAATCATGCGATCGGCTACAAAATGTTCAAGAAAACGATAATTTCGGGAGGAGGCGAACTTTAATTTTAAACGTGACGCACGCGACGGTTATAGCAAGAGATCAAGCAACAAGGCGGCGAAAGTTGGGGCGGCAGTTCACGAACCTTACAAGGAGAAAGCGACATATATCCAAAATATTACAGGGCTAGATTGAACTACACTCTGACATTTCATTCGCATTTTAGATGTGCGACGCATGCCTGATTTCTGGCATCGCTACTGCTAAGTGTTACTTCCACATATTCACCTAAAAATTTTTGGAAACCACGCACCAAAGAAGGCAATACATTAGCTTGTCCTACGTTTGTGTTGTTGGACACTGAGCACAAAATGGGTTGAAAGTTTCATGTTTTGTTCAACCCACTGAATGAATACGCTAGTAAGTTCTGGTCTGTAATCAACTCCTCTTCAGTCTTCACCTCATTTTAAAATTGAAATTCGTTTGTTTAGTCGGTCTTTCAATTCCCAGACTCATTTTGTAAAAGGCTCGGACCAAACCGGCTAAACTTTTGTGGCAGATTCCACAAGGAGACATTCGGTTCAAGTGGCCACCGTTTGTTTCGGGAGATTACAGCAGATAGCGAATCTCGAGAAGGCAACTACCTACTGGGTTGCCCACCTTGTTTGACTGGTGTGGTCGAGTGTTTCAAAAGTGAAATAAGTGGAAATTCGCGAGTAGAAGAAGGCCGCTCAGCGAATCGTTTTTTCGCGCCTCGAGCGACGAGCAAGTGCGTGTTACATTTAAGAATTAGAAAATAAAGTCTGACCGCATTCGAACGTGGAGAATTGAATCCGGCAGGTAGATGTTCCTCCCCGACTCTAAACCCGTCTTTCCCTTTAATGAGATTTATGGTGCTCTGCTTAGTATTTTGACTTAATCGCAAACAACAAAAGCTTAATTCGAGTCGACTAAAGCTACATGGTGCAAAGTAAGTTTTCAGAAGGAAGAAATTGGTCGGTATCGTTGTGGGTGCCTGTAAGCTCGCGATCTGCTCACGTGTTCTTAGTTCTTATGCTTTTATGTGCTTGTGGCTTGAACTGCGGAATTGTTGCCTGCGCCCTTTCGCTTTTGACGGTGGGTGTCGGTCGATGGGGATCTTGGCCGTTCGCCCTTTTGTGTGTCATACTCCCCCCAGCATCGTCGAAGAAGGCGATCAGCAGCTGGCGGAAGAGGCCGAGCTAACCAGGGAGGCGAAGAAGAAGACAAGGTAGAAGAAGAAGCCGAGGAGGGCTTCATGTGTATTCGTGCTTTCGCTCATCTTTCGCCGAAAACTGGTTTCGCCGGCGGTGAGATGACAGATTTGGAGATGTTTTGGTGGTGCTTTCCGATAATTGTATTTTGAAAGCAAAATCAAGTGAAAGTTGCTTCTTCGCCGCTTCTACCTCCTCTCCTCCTCCTACTCACCAGCAACACCGCACCGCCGTGTACGATATATGTATAGCGGACACACAGGTTTTTTGTATTGCCTGCGGCGCTTCTTCCAGAAAGCACGGGCGTCCCCACCATCAACACATTGCGCGACTCTCTCCTGCTTTCGCTTTTCATTCGCTGTTGACAGGTGATTAAGCACCTTCCTTTTCTGTTGCCCTCTAAACCAAATATGCCTCTTAATCTGTCCCTCTTTGCAGACCCTCTGTGGAACCTTTGTCCGTTCCAGGTAATTTGATGAACAACGCCTACAATGGTCGACCAGGCTGTAGTTGTGTCATCGACATCTCCACCCCGGCCACTCTGGAGAGGGACTTCAACCTATGGCTTAACGTGAGTTTCTAGACCTCTCTCACCCCTCACCCCCGTTCCAGGGTCTACCTCCCTCGACCTCGTTCGATACCCCGTGCCACTTTTCGCAGTCCCGCTGCGACTACAATATGAACACCGAAGTTTCCTACTACGCCGCCGACCGCCACGAACCGAAGGACAAGAAGTCGAAGCGGAAGTCGACGCTCCGAAAAGGTTATGTATTTCCATGCAGATTTTGTAATTTCGGACCGCGCTCCTCTCTCCCCACCTGCTGCTTCCAAGTTCTCCTTTTCATTAGTTTAGGAACGGGAACCAACCTGTACGGGAGACCTTATTGTCCCGGGCGACCTCTCAGCATGGAGGAGCGGACACAAATCATCGAGTTGCACAATCAAGGAATGAAAGTGAACGCCATTTCGAAACAGCTGTGTATCTCGCACGGCTGCGTGTCGAAAATCATCAGCCGGTAAGCGGTTGTTTTGTTTCCCGCACGTACTAAACCGACGTATGCTGCAGATTCCGGGACACTGGACTGCTAAGCCCGGCCTCCAACCCCGACCACCGCCGTCCAAGGCGCTCCAAAAAGCCACCGATCGGGAGTTCGGCGCCCAACAGACCTCCTGTCTCCACGCCGCCGTTATCCTACATCAATGAACTGACCGCTCATGCCCTCAACCAGATGGACGTAGCGACCTCAACTGCCTACATGTAACCTGCACAGCGTTGTGTGTGTGAAGCCTCAAAATGTGTTTCTGTAGAAAGTGATGTTAAAGTGATCAAAGTAAAAAAATGTCTATTCCATCACTTGTACCTTGATCACAGTGATGTAATTGTGGGGGTGAAAGCTAGTTCGAAACTCCCAAATGCGTCGCTGTTTTCGAGTTCTTCCCGCGCCGAATGGCGAGCGAGAGGAGTTAAAAATGGAAATTGCTCTGACACTGTATGACTGTATGAAGTAACGGTTACCGGAAAACTGCGATCTGGAAAAACCAGTCAGTTGTGCAAGGGTCGTAAAAACTTGAAATTGGAAGGCGAAAGAAGAAGCGAACAGGGTATGTAAACATTTCCTCGAGGCTCTGGTTCTGCCGGAGAGAACAAAACCTCTTCGCCATAAATGATCTTTGATGGCCCATTCCGGTTGTTGTGCAGAAGTTCAGTTTGCAAGGTGCGGGACTCTAATTACTAGGCGAGGAAGGGACGTGATCGGCTCGATTAAATGGATCAAGGAACGGAGCCCTCCTCAAATTTAGAAACAGCAATTAGACACCGCTTGCTTATTATTTGTGATTTGCGGTTTAGAAAATGTTAAAAATAAATGATTTGCTGCCTAACAGGCTATTATGCTAGTGACGCTAGCGAAAGTAGCGAAAATGGGACAAGTTGAAAAGAAGAGCGTGGAAACTGCAAAGGGATTCGCAAAGTGGAGACGTTGAAGTTCTGTTTGACACGAAACCCTTTGGTGAGTTAGCCAAATTACAGTTGCCTCAACTGGAAAAATTCGAGCTGAGTGCAAAACATTCAAAATAATTCTGGGATTTTGTTTGCAGTACAGACTGCTTTAATAACACAACAGCATTGTTTGTTTTCCGTTCACCAAGATTTTTGAGCGGTTAGAAACACCACGCGAACCGAAGGACGCTTTCGGAAGTCGAACCAACGCCCCTTCGTGCGAAAATCCGCCACGCTTACCAATTCTCCACAAAAGAATTAAAGTCAACAATGCTCATGTTAGCGTTGACAGTTTGGTTGGCAGGCAGAATTCTGACTATTTCTCAATGTGAGACGAAAAGAATTAGAGTAAACTTTAAGTAATCTGCGCAAAACAGCGTTTGTGAAAATTTGAAGTCTAAAGAGTGATTTCAAGGTTGGAGACAAACATTGATTTTTTTTGTAATTGAAGCTCAAACCTAGCGACGACGTAACACTTTCAAACTGTGATTTCTTCCGCTTTTTATTTGTTGCTCGCATTAAAAAATGCGGTAAAACGCTGTTCGGTCCCCTGGGCGTTAGAGCAAACAAGCCAACACCTTATTCCCTTTTCTGGTTTTTGTGCATGACATGACAAGAGATGATTTGTTATGGAATTGGGTTCGACGTAGTATGACAAACAGGTGGCACGAGAAGCGTTCCTTATGATGCCATCGACGTTTTCGTTGTCTCATTCAAAAGCTTACGGAACCGTCTAAACGTTTCTAGAAACAAAACTTTTAAGTGAAGCTCTCTTTGAGCACCTCAGTTAGAGGACGTTCTAAACAGATTTACAACAAGTTTTCTGGCTAGCTCTTCTTCTCATTAAAGAGACACCGTAATCGATTCGTAAATGCATCATTCTACATTTGGAAAATTATTCTATTGCGTCATGAGCGGTCGTTGGAAGTTAGGCCGGAACTAATCCTTCAAGGATACGGTAAGTGGCTTCGTTTCTTTCAATTACTTGTCGAGTGCTTCAGTTTCAAAGATTCGGAAGTAAGATTCTAAATCAAACGACGGAGTTGCGTTAAAAACCACCAACCAGCTTAGTTTTGCTAGTTTCTCTTTAATTTTTAAGGCTGTATGCGCTGAGAAAAATCAGCAAACTTAAGATATAAAAAAACAAACAAAATCATATGTGCTTCTTAAATACTTTATGCATAGTTGAAGCAAACAAAAACATTGAGATCTGCAAACGCCTTTTGTTTTCCCCTTAGGTTTGCCTTTATCAAAACATTAACGAAGCCCAGCGCGCTATTGCGATTCGTTCCTGAAATCAGAACTGTTCGGCGCTTCGCGCCTCACAATACTCAATTTTGTAATAGTCTCGGCGCTGCGCACATCAATGACGCGATTTTTCGACTGAACGAACACTCGGCGCTTCTTGTTCTCGAAAATGTCAACAAAATTGCGTTTTCTGCCTCAAAATTCTCTCCGGTGCTCTTGTACGCCGCTCAAAACAGTCCTCGTCGCGCGCTGCACGCAAAACTGCGACAAACCACAATTGCAAAGCTACACTATGCTGTCCCTTACCAATCAGGGACATCGTAATGTCGTTTTTGTGACGGACGGACATGTCTGAATCTTTCTCCAGTATTTACTAAAGGATGGGACTGCCATGCGCCTACCGTATCCCCACTTGTTTGCGCCAATGGAATACAAACCCCCTGTTTTCCCACCTGCGAGTTCCCGTGGTCACAAAACTTTTCTTTCTAGCGGCGCCGTCGCTCCTAATCTAAATGTCGCTTGTTTTTCAAACGTATGAAGAAAAACACTCCGCGCCAGTTATAATTGAAGCCGCGTCGCGTACCATTCTCCTAAATGGATAATAGCGTACAATTTTATCGTATTCCGGGAAAATGGCCGCCGGTGAATCAGTTTTGTTTACGTCTCGAGGATGAGGGTTTTTGCTGGCCGAAGGATAATTTCTCCGCTTGAATCGTCGATCAATCCGTTTTGAAACAATTTTCAAGCAATTTCGGAGCCAAAAGGTTACTAAACAAGCAGCGATTACTGCAGAGGCCGCAAATACCTGCCTTGTTATTCGACTATGGTAGATTAACGTAGTGTTGGATTAGATCTCTTGAACTCAGAGGTGTATCGGGCCAAAACAGGCAACGAAAAATGCAAAATATTCAATCTTAAAGTTTCGCATTCTTTGCCTGCCTCTAACTAAAGATACGGTATGTCAGTAATTTATGTCAGTAAAGCGTCACCTCTCAAAGCACCGTGTCAACTCATGACGCTACAAAACTGATCGGCTACAAGAAGGCAATGATATAAGAAGATTCGAGTTCTTTTGTTCTTGTTTTCATATCCAAAATGTTGCGATTTGCGAAGGCCGTCCAACGATGTGTGAAGCGTTCAAGCAAACACGTATTCTTTGTCAATAACCTTGACGATCTTCGTCGAAAAGGTTTGGACGGGGGTTTGGTCCCCCAGCCCGCTCCCGCCTGTCTTCTCTCTTTGCGTCTCTTATCGACTGGCTCCTTTTTTTCTCCTTTATCTCCCCTTTTTATCCATACCTGGGTCCTCTACTTTTTTCAAAGGTGCAACACGCTGAAAAAGATACGTTTTCGCATTTGATACCATTTTTCTCAAACCACATCGTTTCTCCTTGCGTCGTTCGTTTGCTCGGGCGCAGTGTAAACAATACGGAAAAAGTGCCTACAAGATAGATCGGACTGTCGCTGTTAAAGTCAATTCGCGTGTATTTCCGTGTCCCAGTCGACTATGTGGTTTTATCCTACAATTTATGCGTTTGATTTTCGCGCCCGTTTTGTGTTGTGCTGCTGATTCAAGCGATGAACGCGTGGCACGCGTGTAGATAACGCCTAACGTACATAAAGTGGAGATCGATCGGAAACCATGAGTCGTGTCTGCAGTCTCGTGAAGTGGCTTTCTTTTTCTCGATTGTCTATGCCTTAAGCCCAATTTTTCAAAAGCGCTTAAACCTTTTTGGAAAGAAACCAATTTGTTAAAAAAAGGTTTGTTTGTTGTTTTACCCCAATTCTGCTATGATCAGTCCGTTTATAAATAATCAGAATTTTCGCCTGTTGGCCATCGCTGCCACAACATATTATTACGCGGAATTGAATCGCGTGGTAAACAAAGGTTGTCTCAAAAACATGGCCACGTTTCCACCTTAACGCCTCTTGGAAAATGAGATCTACCGTTGTTTACTCGACATTCGAGCAAGGCATGTTGACCGTAAACATAACAAGAGATTAAGGGTCGACTGATAAGCGAGTGAGTGGTTATCCTGCTCAAATGGTCATAATGGCAGCAGTTGACTGCTTTTGTGGCCAGCTAATGAGTGGCTCAATGGTAGTTTTATTTTGGACGGGGTTTTCATAATGGGAGCATAGATTGCTAGTCGAGCATATTGAAATTGTTCTCGCGTGGAACACGGTCCTGCAAAGAAATGCCAATTTTCACTGTTCTAAGAAACGAGGTGCTTCGTGGGCAGCGATATGAATAATTTACTTTCCAAATTCGTTTTCGGGTTTTCAGAACTTTTGCGATTAGCTTTTAATCTTATAGCCGCCCTCGCTTCCTTTGGACCTTACCTTTTTGCAAGAAAAGCATGTGATGTCCATAAATGTTTGCATGGACCTCGATTCTATGAATCCCGAGAGTAAGGAGCCAATGTCCATAAGGAGCTAATTGGAAATATCATGTGGGGTGCAGATGGGCGAGTTTACCGCGCTCTCGCTACTGGAGTTTTAATCAAACTTTTGTTGTTTTTTTGCGCCTATCAGAATCATTCAGTTATTCACTGTGTAAACAGAAAATACAGCAAGACGTGCACCCAAACGTCGTTCCTCTGGCCATATCCAAAACGTTCTTGCCCAAACAATTTCCCCTCAAAAAGCGCTCGGGTTTCAGCCTTCTCTGCCCTGCTCTCCCAATCCTGTGGTTTATCTTTTCTTTCGCTTCGCTTGTCGGCGTCAATTTCAATCGCGCCCTAAATTTGAGCAACGAAACTCTGTTTACGTTAGTAGATATTTTGTGCGATCGAGCGTCAGAAAAACGCGGGAAGTGGCGGCCACTCTCCCTCGAGTCGGCTCTCGAGTCTCTTTTTTGAAACACGGGGCTTGTTTGTGCGTACGTCTTTTCTTTCGCTGCTACTCCATCGATTATCTGGGGTCCCGACCGCCTTTGGAGCCCCGCGGAAAAGGGTCGTGTTGCGGCTCCTGCAAGCCCGCGGGAACCTTGTGGGAACACGCCGCTCCAAGTGACTCACTGGCTCCGTAAGCGCCGGCATGTCGGTTTGATGGTTTATGAAGCGGTATTTGAGGTTTGGACTGTTTTTAATTGTTTTCCGAAAATTGAGCTGCGAAATGCTTCATCTAAATTTTGTTCCCATTTCTTTCCCTTTTCCAACCTCGTTTTGACGCTCGGTCTTTTTTCTACCTATTTGCTTGAATTTTTGTATTCCAAAATTCTCTCAAAATGCTGTTGTCGCGTTTCTGACCGCATGACTCTCACATTGCGCTTTGCGTAAATGGCCGAAAAGACCCGGCCATCGAATGCGGGAATCACCAGCTGCGTCGAAGTCTCAAATAGTAATTTTCTGAATGTCTTCTATGGTTGCGCTTTTCGGTTCGCAAATGGTCTCTTCCAATTTGGTGAATAGGGGCGACGCAAAAACGTTTTTTAAACATTCGTATTCTTGAAATTACGCAGACTAAGCTTTGACTATCGTTCTCCTCTGCTAGTGAGAGTGGGTTGATACCAAATGATAAACAATAGATGCTCGCCTCTATTCGGTCACTTACCTTATTTTTGGCAAAACTACTTTTGATCTTATGATCAATCTCCTCTAGTTTTCAAAAACTTTTTACCTAAATGCTGAATTTACCAACTACTGTAGCAGAGAATTCAATGCCAAACTGCACTCCGACTTTAGTACCCAGTCCCATGCTTGCCGAGAGCACCGACAAAATTAGAAACGATAGATACGGAATAAGGACGGTCGAGTGCCCGAAGATAAGCCGCGTGGCGAACAAAAGAACTGCTGAGTGCTTTGGGAGAACGGTTCGAATTGCTTGTTTCCCTTTACTCAACAAATCGATTTAACACTTCGTTTTCGCGCGTTTTGTCCTTAAGGAGACCTTATCTCCTATGCGAATATCCGAGTGACCTTCTTAGAATAGTTAATCTAATTACAGACAAAACCAGTCTTTGAAAACGATCGCTCAGTTCGGTTCGCCTAGTTTCTGTTCAAATGTGGAAAGCGAAATCGGAGACGAGCCGAGCGCTATAAGTTAAATCGTTGATGGAGAATCTAGGAACGTATGGATCTAGGTGGTTCTTATATGGGCCAAGCTAGGGACAAGTGTCCAACGAGTCGAACTCAGCAGAAGGTTGGCCACGTTTTTCGGTCTATGAGGTCTCTTCAGGCAAAACATGTTTGTTTGACCGTTCGGTGCCGATTAACGGGGCTAATTAAAAGCGCCGTTTTCGGATGCTGTTCCGCACTCGCGCTCGGCCCGTGGGCTGTTCGGGGCCACGGCGATCAGCAAACAAACCCGCGTCCTCTGCGCATCTAGACATGGTCGGATCGGTTCCATTAAACCGTTCTCGCTTGAAAGTGGCTTTCCGCTTATTCGTCTGTTTGTTTTCCGTTTTTTTCGTTCTTCAGGGAACCAATTTACTGGTCTCTGAAACAACGGCCTTCCGTCGACGGATTACGGTAGTGTCAATGAGACTAAATCTGCGTGGCGTTGCGACGTTTGATTATGCCCGCAAAAGAGATGAATGACCTTGAAAGGTTTGGAACGCTTTCGCGGCTTGTAGCCAAAAACAATAAGTGACAGCTGTCAATTTTCGGCTTAAAAAGGAAAATAAGATCGATTGGAATTCTGTGACGTTGACTATGCAGCGAGAAATGAGTTTCCTTCAGTCAGAAACGGATCTTTCATGGAATCGTTTTTGAGATTTGTAGAAACCTTTTAAGAAACACGAAGAACAGAGATCGCGGTGGGGAAACAAACTCTGCTATGTCATTAGTAAACATTCGCGGTGGACTTTGGGGACTTTTTAATCATAAGCGTTTGAGATGCTTGGATCGTCAGAACAGTTGGTTTCAAACTGCCGTAAATTGAATATGCCTTTCTTCCCGCCATTTTAGTGAACGACTGTTTCGGTCGATTTTTCTCACATTTTTTAAGCCGATGTTTTAAAAGTTATTTTCCAACTTGATTAAAAGCCTTTGGCGTTTTTTTGTTTTCTATCGTTTAAAAAAGACGTTCCCTTAAAGCGTATTTGCATACGAACTCATTCTTCGCTATCCTAGAAACAAAGGCGTTTCGCGCCAATCTCTCCGTGACACCTCTTTTTGACCACTTTTATCACAAGGCTCATTTTCTTCAATCATTCTTTGACCCACTGTTCACAAAAACTCTCAGAATTTGTGTGTGTTAAGACTGGTTTTAAAAACAACGAAGCTGATTTTATTGCATAAGTTTTGTGCTAATTTTGTTAATTTCACGGTTAGAATAAACGCAACTTCAGTCAAAGACCTCAACAAAAGCCCTTCAGGCGGTGTTTTGAAACGTTTGGAAGCGTCAGAACAGCAAGTGTTGCTTTTCTAGATGCATCCTCTCTGATCAGTCAC
This sequence comes from Steinernema carpocapsae, assembly GCA_000757645.3. NCBI lineage: Eukaryota > Metazoa > Nematoda > Chromadorea > Rhabditida > Steinernematidae > Steinernema > Steinernema carpocapsae. Next base: position 14,338,111 of record CM016762.1, read on the forward strand.
TCGGCTGGCTCTCCTGATCCGCAAACCGGATGGAGCGCGTTGAAGAAGTCAGCGGAAGGCGAACGGAGGTGGAGGGAGTGCGGAGCATGCGATGTTGTGTTTATCGTCTCCTCCGAGCGCACGCCCGAGTTCCTCTTCTCCGAAACGCATACTCAACCCGTTTTTTCTGCGATGTAAAAACGCCAATCGCCAATTTGTGACAAAGGCCGTGGCGCCCGGGGGACGGAGAGGAGAGCGGGAGAGAGTTTATACTTCACTCTCCGAATTCGCTCGTCTCATCCTCCGCTGCGATCGCTGCGGAGAACGAGACAACAAGAACTGGCGAGCGAGGGAGTCAGCGTCCCCCAGACCCTCTCCGATCTGTTGACAACTAGCATCCCCTCGCCCGCTGCAGCCCCTCCCGGTTCTGCATCATTTTCGCCTAGTTCCCGCCACTGATAACGCGTGTCGCTTTAACGATCCCGTAACGACCTTCGCCCCGGTTCGCCGATTCCTTTTTCATCAATATTGACACTCGTTCAGCTCTCGCAACATCCCTCGAGCCTGCTTTGTCTCCCAGCTAACCATGCGCAGCCGAGTGAACGTCAACACCGGCACCCCGCGGCCCAACACCCGCTGGCCTCGCCTCGAAAGTTCTCTGTTCGGTGCTCAACACACAGGCACTCCTTTTTGCCGGCCACAAGGGCATCCTTCTCCATCGGTTGTTTTTTCGGCAATTTTCTCCGGACCCTTTTTTGGTTTCGGTTTAGTAAGAACCTCCTGGCCCCTTTCGATTCTCTTCATTCTCTTTAACCATCTTGGCGCTATTTTTCACTCACAAGTTGCGCGTCGTTTCTTTAGTCGCTTAAACTTTGTTTGTTCTTTTTCGGCCGTTGGCGCTCGCTCCCTCTCAACATCAGCCGCATTTCGGCGCTTTCGCCGTGTAGCAATCGGAAAAAATTCTTTGAGCGCAAATCTTTGCCGCTTTTTCCGTTGTCGTCGCTCGCTTTGGTGCCGCTTTGAATCTTATCATTGAGCACAAAACCGAGAAGAGAGGAGGAGGAGGAATACGGTATCTGCCAAGATGTTGCTCGCTGACTGCCGCCGTCGAGGTGCGCTTTTCTTTGCGACGCGATGGTTACACAATAGCTACAGGCCTCCTTTTTGAGAGAGTCGATTGATCAAACTACGGTCGAACTTGTGTCCCCTACTGGTCCTATTTAATTATGTTTGAAAATTGCAAATGCTGCGTTTTGAGATAAACGAGTCAAGTGACCGCAAAGTTTTCGTCTTCAATCTTTGGTAGGTTTATGAAACTTATATTAGGTTTTTGTTCGAACAGCGCGGCCCAGTCGCTCTCAAGGCGCATGCTATCAGTAACCAATCCCTTTTCTGCGATTGTTGACGTAAATGAAATAGTATTACAGTACTCCTTATCGCCTTTGTTTGTACCGTTGGAAGAGAGAGAGAGAGAGAGAGATGCACGTATTGAGAAGATCGTTTGACCGCAAACGGAAGTTTTTTCTTTTGAAATTGTTGATTAAACTGAAATTTGGTTGTGCAAAACAAGTAAAGACTGAAAATACAATGTCAGCGCAGATAGCAAACGCCAAAAAATAAAAGCGGCTTTTGAGTGAAACTTGGTTTATGCGAGCTCAAGCGTTTTTTGTTGGCATTTCTTCAATTCGCAGAAAACGAAACGTCAACATGCGCTCCTCGAGGTCCCCGAAAAATTACCCGATCCGATCGTTAACTCTTTTTGCTCGTCTTCTGGGAGCTCCCACTCGCAAAAAACGTGATAACTGACTCCAATAACGTTTTCACGGTTTTAAGCAAAATGGTTTTAAAGAGCAGAGTTGAATTTTGGTGGAGACTTGTTTGATCGTTTTGCTGGTGCAGCTTAGTTGCAGATCGTCTGACTCTTTCGTTGGGCTTCCCGCTGAGTCTGAGGTTTACTCTCCTACAAAACATTAAGAGCTTCAGTCTTCTGCATTTTTGAACCGTTTTCTGGCTTTTTAATGGCGAAAGCACCTGCATCGCAATATCGACCTCCCGACCAGGCAGGCGCTCCTTGTCAAAAAAACAAACAAACGTAGCCACGGCAACAAAGCGTTTTGAAATGCTATAGACGTCAGAAAATCAAAAGGCGAAAACAAGTTAATCCAGAATTTTCTGAAAGGCGCCGAGTAATTGTATTCTACCGTAGTCTCAAAGCGTCCCCACGCTGGCAGGACTTATCTTTGGATATTTTTGATGACGCGCGTGTGCTTCCAACCAATCACTGAACACGAACAGTTTGGTTACAAACACGAAAAGCAAAACTTGCATTTTATTTTTTGGAATCCGACGTTTTTTCTTTAAATTTGTACAGAAAAGTCCAAATTGAGCTCTCTGGCCTTGAATTTAACCCACAAATCCACTTTGAATTTTATATCCTGGCACAACCAAGCTGCAAATTGTTCTTTTCTGAATTTCCCCGAAGGTGCCGCCGCAAAAAGTCCAAGCTCAATTAGAAAAAGGAGTGAGGTCTCCGATACGGTGCGGGGCTAATCGTATATCCTCGGTCGGCTTCGGCTAATCTCATCGAAACGGAGAAGAGACGAGCTCTGAGAGATTACCAAATCAAAAAGAGAAAACAAGACCACCCGAATTCTTTTCGCACTCTGGATTATTTGGGTCTTCCCGTCTGGATTCGAAGACTTTTCGATAAATCAAGAAAGATGGATTTCTTTTTGCAGGTTTCCAATCACGGTATTTCAAGTTTTTTTTGCATTTGTCAGTCAGCAAAAACGAAAAAAATGGTGTCGAGTGAGATTTCGAGCTCTTGAATTCGGAACGGTCAAGGTTCGCTTTCAAGTTTCTGTGCATTCGCTCGGTCGAAAAAGTTTTTCTGTCTCGTTCTGCTTAATATCGGTACCAAACGGACCCGCCTCCAAAGCTTTCACCGTTATCTTATCAGTCCCTAAACAGTCTCGCGTACTCTTGGTCGCCAGTTGCAGTTCGTCGCTTCGAGAGCGCTTAGCCGGATCCAACCTGCGACTGCACCCGTCGCAACTCTCGTCTTTGCCCACTATTTGGACAGTTTGTGCCTCCATCGCCACTGCTACATTGCTTGTTGAGGAGCGATCGGTAGTGCCCCGAATCGTCGCTCCGCGGCGTCGTCGACGGACCCACCGCATTTTTGTCGCGGCGCCGGCGCCAGCTCCACCCCCTTCTGCGCTTCCCCTCAACGTGTCTCCCCTGAAAAGGCGGGTTCTTATGGTTGTGTGCACGCGTTATTTGGATTCATCAGGTGGCGCCGCGCCATTAAATTTTCCTTCGCCGTTTGCGACTGCCAGACACCCGCCTTCCCCGTGCTTTCTCAGCGAACCGTCTCTGGTCCCCAAGGGTCTCGAGTCCGCGCGTCCGCCTGCACCTCCTCGCGACCGTCACTCGGTGTTTCTGGCACTCTACTGTTTAAATATTCGCATGTTTCAGGGAAATGATGGAGATGACGAAAATGTACGGCTACCGTACATTCTCGATAGTCTTTCGGGTGGACGAGATCCGAGAGGCCTTCCTGCGCAAAGCCGACCCTGCGCTCGTGAACGTTCTGTCCTGGCTGGTGCGTCAAGATTCGGCCGAAGGACGGCCTCCCTTCATGCACCACTTCCCGGACAAGCCCAACACTCTCAACCTGGTGGATCTTCACAACTTTATCAACGACTGGTGCTTTGCCGTTCTCTTCAACAAGACTCGCGATTCTCTCAAAAACGACATTCGCAAGAAGATGGAAGTGTTCGAGGAGTTTAAGCGCGTAGCTGAGGTTCTCTACAACCAGGACTTTACCGGTATGTTGCTTTTTGAAATTCAGAGAACTTTGCTGAGAGGGAACAAACTGCAAGGGTTAAGCTAGCGTTTGAATTAGCTCAGGTTTTCGGTTACGGCAACAGAAGTTGTCTGAAACTTTTTTTGGCTTATTGACGCTTCCGAGCGTTGACACTGATTCCGCATAGGGGGCATATCTCCTCAATCGCGGCTTTTTATCGTGTTGTCAGTGAAAGCAAAAAAATTCAAAGATTTTTTTATTTGGTGATAACTAATTAGAAGACATTTATTTTTCGCTTCAGAGCGCCGCGCCAGAGTTCACAGTAGGCCTGGAACGTTTTGTAAATGCGGGGGGTACGACAAAAACGCCGCAGCGCGCCCATCAAACAACTGGCAGAGGTTCCAAAGAGTGTCCGTAGACAGTGTCCGACCAACCGCCCGCGGCCACCCTCATTCTGCAGGGCGACCAAAGCGGCCACACGCGTTTCTGTTTTTGTGTGTACGCGGCGTCGGTCGGAACACTCGTCTCGCCGACGCCATCAATTAGATTTGCACTCGCCAGAGTGCAGATGATAAAAAGAGACTTCAGTAGAACGGACCACTGGTACACTGGGCCATCGAGATAAACCCGCAAAAAACTGATTTTTAATATGCAGAAAAGCGATTTCGGAAGCAAAGTCAGCGAGGGGCTTAGGGTTCCGGAGCCGACCGCACATGCGCAAATTCCATTTGGATTAATTATGCAAATGGGCTCCGCGTGCGAATAACGAAGTGGGTTTTCCGCTTTGACGCTTGCTCCGTGACAACAAAATTAGTTCTGCAAATTATGTGCTCTTCTGCGATTGATCTCAAGACACGCTTCAACGAAGTTCTTCTTTCAGAAAATAGTCTTTGGAAGAGCGAAGTCTACTTCCTGCAGCTGTTCCTGACGCTGTTCCGCCAGACTGTCAACGATCACTTGGAGCAGAAACCGACCGCTCCCCCCTCTATCGAGAACTTCGGCACCCCGCAATCCACCTGGTAAGTTTTTTCCTCTCAAATGCCAAAATGCTCTTTGGCTTTTTCAACTGTTCTGTTAGTTTTTGGAAGATTTCCAGAATCATTTTGTGTGTTTTAGTACATCCGGCATACAACCTGATACGAACATGTTCTGCACGACGTTTGCCGACGGCGACAAACTAATGTTCAGCTTCGACGTTGAGACTACTCGCGACTACGAAGAAGCCGTGAACCTCGCTGTAAGCGCCTCACTCCGCGTTCCCTGCTCCACGTTGCGCATTTTTCAGATCAAGGCGGTCGGAGTCCCCTTGGGCGGACAATTCGGCATCTTCTGCTGTCATCCTGGAGTCTTCCCGATGTACTTCGGCTGGGTGTGTCCCAGGAAGTTGGACCGCTACCCGACCACCATGCTCAAGGAGCAGTATCTCGAGGATTACGTGGAGATCCAGCACCCCTTCGAGATGGCCCGTCTTGGCATTGGAGCCGAGGACCGCGAAGTCCAGTTCGACGTCCAGGACCGTACCCAGGAGAGCATGTTTCCCTACCGGAAGCTTTTCGAGGACTACCAGTTCGGGCGCCCCGTTCACGAGTGGCCGGTAGTTCCCAGAATGGTCGACGACGAAGAGGAGATGGATGAAGACTGACCTAATTGTCCTAACTCATTCAAATTCCAGTTTTATTGGTTTTATCTGTTTCTACCTGTAGTTTTTGTCTATGGCTGTACTAGCCCAGTGACCCACTCACCCTAATCTCATAGTTGCACAGTCTCTTTGATTCCAGTAGTTTCTTCCAAACTTGAATCGTCCTCTGACCTCCGGTTTCGTGAGCAGCGCTTTCCAGGCCTGTTTCCAGCAAGCCCTGGTAGCGAGTTCGCCCGCCCTCAGGGATACTCTGATTCGTCCTTTTCTCCCCTCTCCACTTACCTCACCTATATCATAAGTTACCTCTCCTTCCCTCAATGATTGTACATCCGGTTTCTTCCCGTGAACCCGCATTTCCTCTGCTTTTTCGCACTCGTTTTGTCATAACAGGCAACTTTTGCGTTGTTCCCTTGTAACTTATTTAACTTAGGTTTTAGTGCAAACGAGGTCTTCCATTTCAGGTTTATAGCTTTTTTACCTCCTCTATTTTCTGTCTATTTTTGTGTTGTTGTTCTGTTGGCTTCCTGTTTCAGTCAGATTGTGATTCCGCTAGGCGGGTCACGCAAGGCTCTACTGCGACGCCTCAAGTTCGCACCAAACGTCGAAAGACGGTCGCAAAGCTGTAAATATAGTCCCCTTCTCTCGTATGTCCCACCATCCTGTCCCCTTGGCCCCTTTGTGTGTTTTGTATTTCTAAATAAATATCTCGTTTGCTGAATTTTGACTCCAGCTGTTAGGAATCACAGACATTTAGAAACGAGCTCTCGAGAGTCATGCAAAAAATTGTTTTTATTTGAGAATAGACTGGAGTTGCTTTTACGTAATTCTTGCGTCACAGAATAATTCTTGCTGAGCTTGTAAGTTTTCTTAAAAAGTTATGATCGATATGCGTATGACAGAAGCATTTTGCCGGCTTTGCAAGTTTATCTCTCAGTTTTCCAGCCTTTTTCTGGAGCGGATCAGGTAAAGTATTCGCCCTCGGTTGCATTTCGCGTTCCACCACAAAGTAAATATCGTCCGTTCCGATCAAATGCTGTCGAAAAATTTCCGCTTAACTTGCAGGACAAATATTACCTTCTAAAATGTCGCAGTTGTCGTAGTCTCAGCTTCGCTATAAAACCCATAAATTTATTCAAACGATAAATGCGAAATTCACTTGGCAAACTCGCAAGTATAAAATTTTCGCTTGAATATACTTTTAAAACAAATATGGGAGTCTCAGATAAATCGTTAATCGTTATTTAAGTTTAAAAATGATAGTGATATCAATATATAAGCTTAGCAATAGGCCTGGAAACGGTCGAAAACGTGAAAACACACAATCCACTTGTCAGCCGACCCGCTCTTCCCTTCATTTTATGTTCATATAATTAATCCATTAAACACGTGCAAATGATATATTAATCTCGTTAATTCTGTGGCGGTTTTCTCGGCATTTCGTGTTGCGTTTTGCCTCGTCTAATTTCGCCCTTAACACTCCTCTGCCAGCTCATCGCTTCGATATTTCGGTTAGTATATGGTATGTGTTCAGGAGCATCTGGCGAGACTATGCGTCGGGTTTGCGTCATCTTTTCGTCGTTCCGCTGTCCGTTGTCCAACGTTGTGAAATTCTGGTATGTGCTCCAGTCTACAAGCGGCGTCAGCGACAAGAGGCAGATATTGACCGAAAGTTCCTTGAAGCGCGTTGCGTCGCTTTTTAGAAAGTCTAGCGCGTTGCTTTCCTTGAGGAGTAAAATATGTAAAAACAGATTATTTTGATTCAACGTTTGCGGTCTGTAATCCTAGCAAAGCTTTTATGGAATGAACAGCTTTTCCGGTGTTTTTCTTATTTTTTAAATTGGTTGCAAGGAGAACGCATACCATTGTTTGTGTCTGGGCGAGACGGGTTGTTTGTAAATTGACTTCGTCAGAGGTGAACAGAAAGTTTACCTTTTTTCAGAAAGTCGTCCTTTACAACTTGGTCGCTTTCTGTCCACATCAACCGACCCGTTTAGAAAATCTTCAACGTACGTGCACATAATTTTTACTTTTTCGCGCTTTGGGTTTCTAATTATCTTCACCTCTAATTTTGTTTTTTACATACGGCATTAAATTTGGAGTCTGAAAAACAGGCCCATTTGTAGAAACAAATTGATTAATCCCTTTTGATATTTGACCGAATGAATTACCTCACTTCTCTCAAGGCTGCTTTTGTCCGAAACCAAATATTTGCGTTTGCAAACTCCTAAAATATGTAACAAAGGAAACCCCTAATTCCGCTCTGTACAAAGTAGGAAAAGGAAAACCGATTGAGGGTTTCGTGGTTTCCTAACCGCGTAGTAGGGAAACGGTATAATCTGTAACATAAATAGCCTTGCTGTTGTTTACTTCGTTGATCGTTGTTTGGTGATATGTAAGAAGCGGTGACGTCGAGCAATCTCTGATGCAAAGGAAGTAAATTTCCAGTAAAGCTCTCTCTGAGTCATGTCTGGAAAGCTGGTGGATTGAAAGAGACGCCATGCCTCTAATTGATTAACTGACTCAAAGGTGTATGTTCCCGAAAACAGATTTTTTTGCTGTGCAGGAAAGCCTCAGGGAAGCAAGCGCTTTGCTCTTCAAACTTTGAGTGTGTGTAAGCCGAGCTCAAAGTTCGAACACCTTGCGGTCGTTGTCATTGTCGAAAGGGTTGATCGGTCGGTAGGCGCCAGAGAACAACGTGACGCATGTGATCAGCTTGAGATATGGCGATCGGCTTAAATATAGAAATCCGCTGATGGCTCTCGTGAGTACTAGCAACAACCCAGAGAAACGATGAAGCGAGTGCAAGGGAAAGAAGAGCGCGCGAGAGGCGCAAAGACGGTCAACACGATCAGGTTTTTCTGCAACTACCAGCAGCAGTGCGCGAAGCCGAGGAGACGTGGCGGTCCACTACTGTGGCTGCTGCATCGCCAATAGCATCAGGGTTTCAGAGAAATCGCTTCGATCGGCCTGATCGCCGGCCACGACTGTCGGCCGGCGCGCGCTGTGAGTCAGTACTTGGCGAACGAAGGGGAGTGGGCGAAGGTTCTGAACCAGCCGCAGTGCTTGCAGCGGCTTTCGCTTCCAAATATGCGCGATAGCCTGCTTGTGCTGTCTCTACATGGATGCTCATCAGCAACCTACTTAGGTGATTGCTGATGTCTCGTGACTTCACTCGTCACTTGGTTCTGCTCGGCTTTTTCGTGTCTCTGCTCTTCTTCTTCCACTTGCAACCACTTGCGCACGATACCCACTCAAGCCGGCGAGTCCAGCGACTCCCTTGGCAACAGACTGACCGCTGCGAAGGTTCGCTGCTATTTTTAGCCAGTGCTGACATTTGTTTTGCGATGTCACCCATCCAAGTATTTGAGAACGGGTGGACTCTGCGCTTTTTTGCGTCTCCTTTGCTGTCGATAATTTCAGCAGCTCTCGGTTTGGCCCTCCTTCGTATGCGCTCTCGCGCTGTCATGCAAAAAAGTTGAGTTGAGAGCTGGCAAGAAAGTAAGGCAAACGAAAAGAGTGACTAACCGCTGACCACTGTATGATCGGTAGTCCTGAGTCATCGCCGTTCGTCGACTCGAGGTTTCGAAAATGCGCGACGTGGTGGCTATTTGATGTTGAGCACAGACGAGTCGGGTTGTTATAAAATTGCATTGCCTCCAAATGACCACGTCGTTTGATTTGGTGACGAACGTGTGCGCGATTGCTCAGTTAACAGGGTACGTTTGTTCTTATTCATCAGGAAGCGAGAAGGGTAAAGTCGCCGTGCTTTATTAATGTCCAATTAGCACTTCATGCCCAGTTTGTTTGCTCCAGTCTTCGCTGAGGGTTTTTTTCTTGCTAGCTTGCAGCCTTTAACTATATACTATGTATGTACATGTGTGTTTGGATGCAGCTAGAAACACACTAAGACGCCAATTTTATGACATCACCCGTCGATCTGTTCGCTCTCCCTTCCTTCTCGTCATGTTCGACGATTCCAGTTTGCTTGTTTTGTGGTATGTACATATTATTTTATTTGCCGATATGAACCTTTACGCGGTCCAAACTACGTACAGCGGTTCTCACCTCCCTTTTTTGCTTCATCACATCGAGTCCGTTCGCTGGCAAGGAAAATTATCTGAACCGCTAAGAGAGACCCTTCCGAGCGGTTTGGACTACGATAGCGTCACGTCATAAGAAGCACAATTTGGCTGCAAATTGCAAAAGACTCACCCGAGATTTCGAAGTGTGATGCTTATTGTGTGTGCCTTCTGGTTGGTTCTTATGTGTGTGCGTCTCTGCTTGTGTTTGTTTAGCACCGAAATTTTTAGCGCCACTGGAGGTGGACAGAACGATGATGACTACGACAACGCCGGAGAAGAGGGGGAGAGAGAATTCCACCAATTGCGCGACTTTCCTTCAGCTCTCTGCGATCTGTATTGTCCACCACCAGCACTTCTAGCGCAACTGTCGCCGCGAGCGAGCTTTTTCCCCGGCTATCCATCGCATGCGCTCGATCAGGGCTTCTTTCCGCTCGCCCATGATGAATGAATGAACGTATTCGGTTTCTTGTGGTGCTAATCAACTGATCACTTCGGTTTTCCATCGCCTTAAAAAACTGATTACGCTATTTGTGCGAGCGTGAATTTGTTTCGTTTTTGCGTGTCTTTTTGTTGAGGGGTATCAAGTTCCCTGAAGTCGTGAATAATCTGTTTCAGAAGTTGTTTCCATCGTCAGCATCACTTTCCCCCACTTCTGGCTGGCCGAAGCGCCGTTCCAGCATGACCGATGAGATTACTTACGAACAGCATATTCAGCAGAACAACCAGCGGCTCATTTCGATCCGAAACGTAAGTATCTCCATAGCCCGGTTCTCCAGGTCTCCATTGTTTCTTTTTGCAGAACCTCGCCGATCCAACCGGCTACGCGTACGGTTGCCAGGAGTTGACTGGATGGTGCTCCGACTCGCGCGCGTTTCACGAGTCTTTTGAAGAAAATTTAATTGCCACTTTGGAGGTATTGTTGTATTCTGTTCGCACGTTTCCACCGTGTGCCTTTAGGAAACTTTGCGCATAAATTGTTTTGTTTAGGCAATCGTCGTACAGTCCTCCCGCAATGGCTACGACCGCGACTTGGCAAAGCAGCTGATCGCCGCTTGTTTCGTCCACCGTAAACTTCTTTCGAAGGCGAACACGAGTGAGTTCAACTGTTCGAGGTTCTAATTCTGGACTTTATAATTGTTCAGCCAAAGTAAGTCGGTGGCACGACCAGCTGCGTAAACCCAAACGTGGAGGCACGTTGTCCTCCAAACGCAAAAGTTCGAACTTGGCGGCCAAGGCACAGGCTGCTAACACCGCAGCGGTAGTCGGGAATCTACCTCCTCAAAAGGGGGTTCCTGCGAATCCTCCTCTTGAACTGGACGTTAATTACGCCGTCGTGGAGCCCTTTCTGTCGCCTGAGTAAGTTTCAGTTTGAACTCTTTGCTCTGCCCCTCTTGCCGAAGAAAGGGCTAATGCCCTTTAAGTGATCTCACGAAATCTTTGGTGGGTCCGGCTGCTGCAGTCGATGGCCACGTTTGTCGCTGCAAGCTTCGCCGAAACGGCAAGCACCCTCCCGCGCTCTCCTCGCGATCCAACCTCTTTGCTTGTCGACCACTGCGCGCTGCCCCCTTCGGAGGGCGGCGTGACTCGCCCTCTCTCGTTCCTCTCCCTGCTCTCCTCGCCAACATGGCCGAACTGTTCGCACATATCGATGAGCGAGAACAACACCGTCCGGTAATAAGTGAATGGATTATGTCTCCTCGGCCTCTTCTAGCGCTTTCCCACCCGTTCTTCCTTGCCGGCAGTGGTTGTCGTCTAATGCGATCTGCGCGCAGATGTGTGTTGCGTTCAGCATCCATGCCCCTTTCGCCTCGTTGACACAAAGCGCATAGTCAGTCTCATACTTGCTTACCACAGCGCCCATTCGGATGTGGATCCTTATGCTAAAGGTTATTTTGTAATTCTTCGTGTCTCTGTTTGTAATTAGGTTCTCTTTGAAACGGTGAGCCCTTTTTATTTGCTAACTGGCTCACGGCTTCTCGCCCATTGAACCACTTAATTCAGCCTTTCGTAGTCTGTTGGTTTCATTAAGTAATGTTTCACTTCCTATTGACAGATCTCATAAGTGACGAGGCGTAACCTTTCCGCCTTGGGAAACGCGTCACTCGGCTAGCAGGGCTACTTGCTGCGAATCGCTTGAGCCACTCCCCTGAACCAACGCCATTTTTCCCCTTTTCGAATTTAACATCAAAGAATCATCCAGTTTTTTGCGTTTCGCTCTTCCGCGTTTTCCTCCCGCATTCTTGCAAAGCTGTTGTCGTGATACGTGCAAAGCACACACACATTTTCGATGTTGCCTAGTTTCTAACGGGGTACGGTAGTCGCCTTCTCTAACTTTAACGAGGGTGTGCTTTCGGGAAAGAGGCGAGGTGAGTACGCCAGCTGCCTCCTTCTGCAGAGCACATCTTCATCCACCCTCAACTTTATGCATGTTTGGAATTGTTCACCGAGTCTTGGTGCTCCTTCTCTGAGGCGCGACGACGTCTGCAAACCTGGTTCCCTCTCTCTTCTTCTTTTTATCCAGTCATCGTCGATCGAAATGGCGAAAGGCAATCATCTTTTGGTATCGTTCCCAGTTTCAACCTCGAAACCGCTGACATTTATAACCTCAGCCGACGCCTTGACTCGCTTTCAACACCCAGCGCGATATGACGTTAGTCGAAATCCTATTTTCCTTTTCCGTAAACTCCATTCTCACCTATGTTCACCTGCGCCTCGCTTCGTTATATTTCACGCCCTTATTTATTTACCGACGATACGAGCGTGCCTGTGTGTCTCTTAAATTGGCCTGCTTTACTCACTTCGCGCCTCCAACCCTCCTTCGACCTTTGTTGCTCCTATGCTGCAGCAAACGCGACCGGATCTCTCGGAGCTCCTGTCCCGCTCGCCCACTCGGCCGCCGCGCGAGGAGCTTGGCCCGGGCCTTTTGGATATTGAGCCACTTGCTGTTGCTGTCTATAATTGCATTTGTTTATATGTGCGAGCGCACGCGTATGTGTATTCCACCCGTAATGATATTGATTTGCATCCGTTTTATCGCGAGGAGGTTTGGCCGTCCTTAGGCATTGGTGTCATTATCAACTCTTCCGCCGAACTTCTTTTGAGGGTGCTGCGCTTGACGACTGCTGCCTTCGAGACGCTTTGGTTTTGTGACATTCCGAGTCTGAGGTCCCAGCGCGAAAAAAACGAGCACCCTCGTAGTCACCGGCTCATTGGTCACCGCCCAGTGTCCTTTTTTAGTGGCCCTCCGTATTTTTGTCCTAGTCCACTGGTACATTGCGAGGGGTGGAAGGGCATGTTACCGGAAATCGATTGCACTCTCCGAACTCTGTCTCCGTCCATTCGTCCGTTTTTGACACTTAGTCCTGACGGTCTTCTGCTTTTCGCTTACTTGTTCTTTCTTTTGTCATCGCCAGCTCGAGATCTAAAGGGTGTTTCGGAAAATGTGCGTATGCGCGCTGTTATATCACTACTCTTCCTAATAGAGCGAAATGGAAAAAAGTATTATTTGCGCTTGTTATTTCTGCGTTGACATGCTCCTCTCGGAAAAGAAAACACTGTGACATAGGGAGGCGGATTCCCGGCTATCTCACATGGTTTCTTCTCCTCTTTTTATGTCAGTTAGCCATGTCAGAGTCACTTCTTCTCCGACGCTCCTTCGATGCTGGCCCGATGGCGTGTGCCCAAAAAACATTCTTCTCTCTTATTCTTTTTCTTCGCTTTGTCTTCTGCTGCTTCTTCCTTTCCTCCACCGTCCGCTACTATGTAATATTCCAATTCGCTAGTGTCGAATGAGAAGACGGCGAGAGGCACATATGTGTGGAGTGAGCGAATTGATGTGACTGCTATCACAGAAGCACCGAGTGTGAGTGTTTGTTGGTGTAGATGGCATGGTTCCCGAGGAGGCGGAGAAATTGAGGCACACTTCGTGAACATCGTGTTCGCCTTGGAGGCGCAATTGAGTCGCCGCGCGCTCCTGTCGCTGTTGATTTAAGACTGCCTTCTGAAATCCTTGACTCTCGACAAAAAACTTAGTAGGACAAAACAATTGTTGTGTGTTTGCGCGTGGCGAATGCCCCTTCTTGAAGACGGAATTGAGGGAGAGATGAATGACTCGAGGAACGGCACGTTGGACTCCATTTACTACCACCGTATCGATTCTGATGGCTTTCCGTTTGCGTTGATGATGAACAATGTCAAAAGAAGTTAGCTGATTGTTGACGCTGTGTTTGAGCTGCCGGACCTTGTTGACTATTTTGTCCTTTTGAACTCTCGGTGTCACTGAGGGCTACGTTTGAATCCCTCGCGCTAAAGAGATAATTCTTTACGAGGGGCGGGGCCTCCGATCCATGCATACGTTTTCCCCTGCTGCCTTGCTTTCTCATTTCCAACCCCGGTCCTCCCCTGGTTCACGGTCGCACGTAGCGGTGCTGATTCCTTAGCTAGTTGACAACACAAGTTCGCTACAAAGGCATTTCGTGTAATCAAACTTGTATGTGTTTGTTGATAACTAAATAATCGCGTTTTTTCAGCAGTTTCGCTGACGGACAGTGCCCGGTTTTCGCGGATTCGCAGTCGGCCATGTGGGCTCCTCAAGCAGGCAACCCGATGCCCCTTCCCGATCAGAACATGATATTCGGGGATCAGCAGGCGGCGGTCGCTTTTCAAGTCCAGCAACAACAGGCGATGCAACCCTTCGTGTCCCCGAACCACCCTTACCCAGCGGCGATGGGGCGTCAGCCGAACATGCCACAGCCGTCCCAGCAACACCTCGAGGTATCGCCACCGTACCCGGTCGATCCGAGTGGTGCTCGACCGATGCGTGCCATGGAGGAACATCAGCAGGTACCTTCGGTCAAGACGGCTTCGTCGCATGCACTGGCTCGCTTTCAGATGATGCTTCGGCAGCAACAGCTTCTCCGTATGCGGAATCCGCCACAGACGTCGCCCTACATGTCGCCTCAGACCCAGCAAGTGAATCCACAAGCCATGCTGACTCAGCCGCAGATGGGACCAGGAATGTCAGCGATGAACAACGGATTTCCTCCGAATATGCCGTGTGGAGCAATGGTATTGTCTTGTAATCCTCGCTAATTCTGTTTTTCAATCTGACTTATTTACAGATCCGAGCGGGGCCTCCGATGCTTTATTCCCAAGTGCAACAGCAGGGACAACAGAAAGTAACGGCTTTTCCTAATCCGCATGCGCTTCCGGACAGCGATTCTCAGGCGCTCGTGGCGCTCCAGAACCCGCTACATCAACCCGCTGTTGTTGTCCTACAGGAGGTCATTCTCCAGCCCTTCATGCTGGATGGAGCTGGGAAAATTTTGAACTTCAGCTTGAACATGAACGTCGTAAATGCGATGGCCTAGTGAGTACCGTAATCCTCTTGCAAACATCCGTGTTTACCATTTTAGCCCAGAAGTCGAGATCCAGCTGAAGGCGTTCTTGCGAGAAGACCCTCAGCAGCAGTGCAACTGGCCGATGCCGGATTCTGACTGCGCCCTCCCCACCAGCGTAACGATCAACGGTCGTTCGCACGAGATACAATCAAGAAATTGCCCTCTTTTCATCAAGAGGTTATGCGGAGCTGGCTCTAACAGAATTCAAATTATCTCTAATAATGCCGTAAGAATTATTCATTAGCGGACTGGTCGCTCATACAGTATTCCCTATTCAGACTCAGCATTTTTTCACCCTGCAGCTTATCAACCGCCAGCCTCTGAACGCCCTTCTCTCGAGCTTTATTTCGGCATGGCAGAGCAATCAAATGGATTTGGACAAATGCAGGGAAAGAGGTGACCTAATTGTCAATGCCTCAGACCCTTTTCACACACGAACTTTTAGCGTTCCAACTGACCCATGCGCACGGATCTAAGACCGAGGGACTCAGAGTGCCCCTGTTTTGCCCGGTGACAAAGCGCCGGCTCTGCTACCCGGCACGTTCGGCTAAGTGCAGCCATATGGGGTGTTTTGAGTTTGAGCCATTCCTCCTTGCGAACCGAGACGAGACTTTCTACCAGTGCCCTCTCTGCCGGTGAGTCAACTGATCATTTCTTAAGATACACTGACCACGTCCGACCCGTTTTAGGACTCCCTTTATGTTCCATGAGCTGAAGTTGGACGGGTACGTGATGTACCTGCTTCAGAACACGTTGGCGAAGCCGGAAGCTCTGGAAGTGAGTCTAGCTCCGAACGGACAGTGGAGACTGGTGGAGCCAAATCCGCCCCAGTTCCAGCCAAACCACCTGAAGAGGCACATGAGTGATCAGTTAGGCGGCGGACCCGGGAATATGAAGCGCTATCGATCAGAAAATGGCGTTCTTGCGAGGAGCGATAACGTTGGTCCTCCCCAGTCGGTTCCCACCACAGCGCCAGGAGCGATCCACGGAGACACACTTCTGAGCCCTTACGGCGCACCGACGTCAACGGGCAGGTGAGCAGAATTTGCTCCGTAAGCGAGTGTGACGGTTTACATTTATTTCAGTCCTTCGATTTCTGGTCTGCCCAAGGCCGGGATCGCGTTTCCTGATATGCCTATGACGCCGGCGTCATCGCTGACGTCGTCGTCGCCGAATGGAATCCTAGCCAAGATGCCGCAGCCGGAGGGAACACAACCGCAAGCATCGGGATCAGCGCCCTACACACCAGCCTCGGTTGGATCAGTTCATAGTGGAGTGCATTCAAATACAAGCAATGGGTTGCAGACCAGCGCCTTTAACGATCTGTCCTCTCTGGCCACCGACGATGCCGAAGATCTCTTCAGCGATTTTATGGTAAGAATTTAGCCAGTGGTCAGTAGGTGGCCGTGAGCGTTCAAGGAGAAAGACTGTTTTCTAGTAAGGCGGAGTGGACGTTTGAAGGGATTGGCTGTCGTATTCCTTATTTAGGTGGTGATTTTTTCTCTGCAGAACAGGCATTCAACAACAGGGCTAAAGTGGCAAACATTAATTCCGCCAATCTTCAAATAACAATCAGGATGTTGATATTTTGAACAACGAAAAAATGATTTCTGGGAATTTCGGTCACCTCGGAAACGCGCAAATCTCCAAGTCACGTATGGTGCTACGTGTGCTTTTAATTCCAATTAGGTGCGATGCAACTTAGAAGCCGTTTCTAGGAAGTTTTAATGCAGGCGAATTGTCATTAGGAGTCGTTTGCGTTATGTAGACTCACCGACGCTGCGATGTGCAGCACATTCCCGTCTGCGCCTGCTTAATTTGCGCAAATTGTCATCACCTTTTGACTCATGACTACATGATCTAATGATGCTGAAATTTGGTCCTCTAATATCTAACGTTCTGACACGAAGGTAGATGGAGAACACCTACGAGTAACAACTAGTAAGCTTCACTTGATGAAGCTTTTGAACATTCCGAGTCCAAACTCATTCATTTTTCAGGGAATCGACAACGTCGATTACAAACGCTACCTGATCGACGACCTGGGCGAGGAGTACCCGCGCTGTCCTCCCGTGGACGTCCACAACACATCCGACGACTGGGGTGACATCATGCAAATCGTCGGCCAAGATCGATAACTAATAATTAATTAACCACAAAGACTTTTATTTGTTGATTCTTCTTTTCCCAGAACAATTTGTTTGTATATATAGAAAGAGTGCGCTGGACCCACTTTGGACTTTCCGAAATGAAGCAATTGACCCCTAGTTCCGTCTCCGAGTTCTCCCTCCTTCGATTCTGCAGCTCAACGTAGTTTGTGTTCAAGCAGTGAGTGCTTTAATGTATCTAGTGACTAATACGGTGAATAGTCCTTCCCGAATATTTCGACACTTAACCTCTTTCCCGTTCGATCCATCTAGTTTCCTCCCTCTCGTCGTACCCATTCCTCTGATTCTTGTCCTTTCTGTTCTCTTGTTCGCAAACCCACCAGGAGAACAACAAAATGATCGCTCTGCTCGTTACGAGCAGCGACTCTGGAACGAAGTGCCTTTATTGAATACTTTTATTAGCACGTACATATACATATGTATGTCTATCTGTCCATTTGGAAATGTATCATACGATGAAAGCTTGCCGCAATTACCGTCTTAGCTCGGCGCAACGCGCATTGTCAAGCACAGATTACCAAGAATCAAAGAAAAACTAGTTTTCCTGCTTCTTGCCTTTTTCGTCTGTTGAAAGCTTGCAAAAACACTTCGAAGATGACCGGCGGAGCTTGCGGCTTCGCACAAAATGTCTCTGAAAATCCATATTGGCTCGTTTAAGCACATTAAGTCGGTCTTCTGTCAGCACCTGCTTGTTTTTGATAATCTAAAAGCAAAGTGTGACTGAAAAAAAGAAAAAAAAACAATTTGTAAGTGATGTGGTCACAACTGTCGGTGTTTTCCCGGTAACGCTGAACCAGACTTCTGCGCGATGACAGCGAAAAACTGATTCAAGGAACTTTGGAAGTGCACTCTGCAACAACTTTAGAAAAATTTGCTCTATATGAGTTCTATAGTTACTGAAAAGGTTGTAATTGTTGTAATTGCCCTCAGGCAACGAGCTCCTAAGTTTATCTTTTTTAAGATTTACTTTTCTTTTATTGTCCGCAAAAAGTTTGTTCTGACAACCGCAAAATCGACAAAATCTGCTTTGAAGCCTGGGCAAGAAAAACATGAAAAGAAAAATTAGCAAAATGTGATCATTTTCAACACATCCAAAAAAAATTCCAATTAGCAGCCGGAGACAGATACATATTTGTGGTGTGCTAAACGGAGCCGCCGTTCTTTGATGCTCGTTTTTTGGTTTATCCGTTTTCTCTACTGCTTCAATTCTTAGCAACTTTGTCAGTTAACAAAATACAAGCAAGAGAAGCGAAATCTTCATTACAGCAGCAGTGATTCTCCAGACAAAGGTTTTCTGTGACACTGAGTGAGAAACTCAGACGACCGACCTCCTTGTCTTCAAAGTTAAGGTTAACGGTAATAAATTAGCTGTACAGAAGTAATAGCCACGTGTAGGCTGAAACGCAGGTAACCGGTTCGGCTATCACTTTCACTGTTAGCTCCCACACAATTAACATGGTTACAAGACCAATTATTGTCGGTGAAGTAAACATTGTCCCTTTAGTACTTACGTGCCCCGCCTACACACGCCACTTAAAAGCCAGAAAAACGAAAGTGACAGTTTTATTGTTCGCCTGTCATGGAGTTACTCTTCCTCTTCGCGGTACTCCTTCTGTGCGCTTCTTGGGGCGACGCCCGCTCCACCGCGGCATGTCATAATCTGCAGCTGAAGAAGATCATCGATGAAGTGAGCGTTGCGTTTCCCGTAAACCGTAATGTTTTTTTTTTGTCTTAGAGCATCGTTGCCAATAACCTGGCGCTTTCCTCCGCCAACATCCGAAGGCAGTTGGCGTCCACCAGCGAAGACAACTTCGTCGTCATCTGCGACGAGAAACCCGTCACATTCGCTTCTCCGAATACCGTTTTCTGCCAGCGGAGTCTGGCAGACGTGTTCTGCACTGTAATTAAAGTCTCGGGAAGTCCTGTGAAGAAGATCACCCATGTGCATCCGCCTCTGTCATCTGAAGCCATCATCTCCACCAGAAGAGAGAAGCCGTTGGAGTTTGAATCCAGCGAGATAGCGCATGTTCTGAACGTCCCCGCGACGACCTTGGAGCCGTTGTCTCCTAACTTGCGTCGCCCAACTCAGCTTCCTGTAACCGAGACCATTTTGACTTCAGAGGCCACGGCTAAACCTGTCCAACTTACTGCCGACAGCGTCTCCACTACGGAAGAAAGTTTGGAAGAGTCCGCGGAAGGAGAAGCCGAACCAGAAACGACGACGTCTGCCCCGACGTCCGCTCCCCTCACGACGACCACTTTGGCGCCCACTCCGATCACGACGGCCGCTTCCAGCGCTTCTCCTCCGAGCGAGGCACCCAGCGACGTCGGCAACGGAGACTCGTTCTTCGAGATGATGATTGCGAACCAAGAGGACGCTCGCAGAAGCATGATGAACACGTCGCCGCCTTCACCTCTGCAGGTAGTCGACGATAAGGCTTCGACCGCTCTTCCAGTAGAAACGGAGATTCAACAAGATTCCACTTCGTCTCCCAATGACGATCAGTAATAAGTTGTTGTTGAATAACCATGTTGTACATTTGAAAAATGCTCAGATTTGCTAAAGAATTTATATTTTTGCATTTTACAGCTGAGAGATAATTTACACAATCGCGCGGGTTCAAATATACAAACAAAGCGAAAAGGTTTGGATTGTTAAGCCTGGAAGACGTAGCAAGTCTGGTTGTGGCTTCCATCAATACAGTAGTTGAGGCTGTCGGCGACGAAGGAGAAAGGCCCCTGCGAGCAGATGACCACGAAGTTGCGGCTTTTACTTCCGAGTGAATGGCGGCCTTCGATTCGGCGGCGTCGGAGCTCAGGTTCTGAAGCGGCTGGTGAATCGGAAAGACGGTGGAGCAGGGCTTACCTTAAGGATGATCTTGCGGATCTGTTGGTTGTTGCAGAGGCTCTCACTGCTGACTCCGGTCTCGCCGCGGATTGTCGGTGCCGAGCGCTTCTTGCGGCCGCAGCCACAGGGTGGGGGAGGAGCACAGGGAGCGGGGAACTGAGGAAGCTGGAGAGGGGGAAACACTGGGAAAGCCGGAGCACAGCCGCATGGAGGTGGAGGAGGAGGGCAAGGAGCGGGAAAAGACGGGAGTTGAAGGGGAGGAAGCTGAGGAAGACACGGAGGAGGCGGAGGAGGGCACGGAGGAGGTGGTGGCGGAGCACAGGGTGGTGGAGGGGGCGCTCCACAGCCACAGCCAGGTTGAGGGAAGAAGAATCCCGAGGTGAGCGGGAGGAGAGCAAGGAAAAGCAGTGAAGAAGTCATGTTTAGATCAGTCCAGGTGCTGAGCGATATCTGTCGCATCTCACTTTCACTATTTATTTGACACAAAATGGGCGGACGGATATGGGTGCAAGGAGTCGTTGAGTAATGACGTCGTAAAAGATAAGTGAAACACGAAATGCCTACAAGTGCCCAGCAAGAACAAGATGAGGCAACAAAGAATCGCCGTATCCGGATTTTCCAAGGATATTCGATGCTTGAGTTTGCGCTCTTCGGTGCTAACAAGTTTCGCGCCACGGTCAGTTAAGCACTCACTGCCGGGGACTGCGAACGTTCCCTCAAAAGGACGTTTCCAAGCTTTCCGACAAATCCCAGCTTTCAACCTAATGGGAGTGAAAAAACGGCTAGTAATTTATATTTAAAACCGGTTTCTGTAATTTATTGTCGTCAAAATTAAAATACAGTTGTATCCTAAAGCGAAGTGTTGACAAATTGAACCTCGATTCCTGTTTCAAAAAAGTGGAGACGGCATGGACCGATGCTTTTCTCTGCACATGTTCCTATGACGTGTGCGTTGTTTCAACTCAGTCAGTCCACGCTTCATCGAACAAGCAAAACGCAAAAAAATTACTTGGGTTGCAAGACTGAATAAAACTAATGCGGCCAAATCAGGCTGCGGCGTGCGGTGCGGCATCATGCCACTATTTAACAATAAGGTTTTTTCTGCGGCTGCGCGTGCGGTGCGGGTGGCCACATAAGCTGCGGCGGCGATTGCAGCTGCGGCGTGCAGCGCCACTTGTTAAGCGAAAAAAACACGTTCTCGAGCACGCGTTTTTTGGTGCGTCCTGGCGTGTGGTTTTTGATAGAAATTAAGAGTAGAAGAAAAAGGGGAATGGGGAGACGCCGCAACTCTTGTCTTAAGTGAGTAGCCATATAAGCTTCTGCGTCGGCGCCGCACCTCTGCCGCTGCCGCAAGCCGCAAACTCACGCCATAGAAAGTGGCCATATAGCACGCCGCACCTCTCCGCACGCCGCAGCTTATCTGGCCAAAGCGTAAAACTAAATAGGAAACTGAAAGATTTTTCCGAATTCTAAAGTTTTGGCATACAACACATGCGCCGCAATGCTTGCTGATAATTAGACGTGAAAAACACAATTAACACCAGATGGCTTAACACTATTGGTTTGTTGGTTGTTGTTGCTAATAAGCGCAATACCGTTAATGAGTGGATCAAAGTAGCGGCAGCAGCTATTAAATCTGTGATTTTTGTTCTTCCCAGAAAGTAGCTAAACAAAGAGCAGATATAAAGTTGCCCGGAAGTAATGGAATAAAGTTATTCTCTATACGTTCTATCTTCTTTTTTATTGACGAAGAGATTTCCCGTCGCCAAATGTAATTGGAAAATCTTCCACCCTGATCGTGACCGCGTGACGTCATTTATCTTATTAGCTCTTTTCCGCTAAACGAAAACCAGTTTGTTTCGAAACTTGACATTCCAGAGTCCGATCAGACGGAATGATTCACCTTTCGCTCGCTAGCCACGCTTTCGCCTTAGGGCTCCAGCTACAACGCGTCGGTGGAAAGTGTTCCTCGAGTGCTAATGCGATTGTGAAACTCGCGATTTTGCAGCTGATTATGCGATTCGTACGAAGGAGGCGCGGGCATCCCATGTCGTGAAAGGAAACCTTTGGAACGAATGACCATTTCCAGAAGAATAGCCTTGGCTTGTGGGCGCGTGGTCGGAATAAGCGTAGCTGATACGAAACGTGCGAGAGATCCGGATCTTGCTTGACGCATATCAGTGTTTGATACATTTGTGGACCAGTTTGCGTCCGATTACAATGTTCGTACACAAATCGGGATTCGCGCTGGACGAAACAATCAGCGTCGGCGATAAAATAAAGACAAAAAGAAGAAAGTGGACGCTCCAGCTGCTCTTTGTCCGCCGCATGTGCCGCGTGATTTGCGTGGCAAGGCCGAAAGATGGACGAGAGTTGAAAATGAGTCGAATTCCTGGGTCAGCCGCCGGAAACACAAAGAGGAATTGGCCGAAATTTACCGTAATAGAGGTCAGCCCAACACGGTGCGAATGTCTCAAAATGTTTTTACCCACATTTTAACCTATCTTTCTGGTACCACGATGACGATTTCTGTGGCGCAAGCACAACCAAACGGGGGACTTTTTTTGTGGAAGCAGCGGAGATCGGTTCAAAACACTTTGCAAATGATTAACTCTGTGCAACTATATTTACTATGCGCGTTACTCTGCGCAAGCTTACTTTTTAAAAATTTCGATATGGCATTTGCTTGTTCCTTGGACGCGTGATGCACTGTGTGACAGATCTAATGCTGACGAATGCCAAAAAGCCGAACTCGGTCCCGGTATAGCCAACTTGAGCAACGTTACACATAGCGGTTGTATGGTGGAGCGGTTAGTCTTACGGACTACCAAGCGAAAGGTCAGAGGTTCGAGTCCCGTAAACCTTGTTTTGTCTGCTTTTTCCGAAAATTTCGGCGGGCAGCAGAAAACAGACAAAAACACCACAGCTCTCCTTTAGTATACATAGAGGGGATATTTAAAATGTCTTGATACCCCAGCAATACTCAAACGAATACGATTGTGAACACCGTTAATTTTTCGTTTCAGGCGACAAATCGCATCAGAAATCTTGAATTTTTCAATTAATCGGTGTTCTAAGAAGCCAGATTTCCAATAAAACGAGATTTTTTTTTGCATTTTTACAAACCGGTATTCGCGGGACGACAAGGAAGCGGACGGTACTTTTTTTGCGTTTGCTTTGTGACCAGCGAGATCGCAGCGCAAAGCACAGATAAATTCCGAATAAAACAAAAAAATATTTTGGAACTTTGATCCTTAGTTTGTTGCGGATTGTAAAGACGAACGAACTTGTAAGGTTTCTCATAAGCAGTTTGAAGACTGCTTATGAGAAGTGCTTTTAATACGATATATTTCTTAATATTTTGTGTTTCTTTTGCAAGCAAGTTTTAGCTTCATCAGGTGGTCACTTCGCGTGGTCAAAAGGACATCCATTACGTTCGTGCCGTGAAAATATTTGAAGCTTTTTGTCTTTTTTGGAAAAGGGTTACCGGGTCTAAAGCGGCGGAAACGGAAAAAGCAACAACTCTCTGATGTTCTAAAAATGTGGGTTTAACAAAACATTCCTTTGTTTATTTTCATAGTGTGAATTAGGAAAAACATGACTGTACAGACAATAAAAGTCAACTGAGCAGCTCAATTAGATTTCAAACACATAGCAAGTCTCAGCGTTGCTTCCGGCGATGCAATAGTTATGACTGTCGGCGGCGAACGAGAAGGGACCATTGGAGCAGAGGACCACAAAGTTGCCTCCAAGTTTGGCCTTCACTTCGGCGTGGATAGCGGCCTTGGAGACAGACGCAACGGCGTTCAGGTTCTAAACTGCTCAATCAGTAAAGATGCGCTCGCTGGTTGTCCATACCTTGATAATGATCTTTCGGATCTGCTGGTTGTTGCAGAGGCTGTCCAGTCCAGTATCGGCTTCACTACGAACAGTGAAGACTGAGCGCTTCTTACGGCCGCATCCGCAGGATGGGGGAGGAGCACAGGGAGCGGGGAGCTGAGGGAGCTGGAAAGAGGGAAGAGCGGGAAGGGCTGGAGCACAGCCGCACGGAGGTGGAGGAGGGGGGCAAAGAGAGGGAAGAGGGGGAAGTGGGGGAAGGGGAGGAAGCTGGGCGCACGGGGGAGGCGGAGGAGGGCACGGAGGAGGTGGTGGCGGAGCGCAGGGCGGTGAAGGAGGCGCTCCACAGCCGCAACCACCTCCGGCCTGAGGAAGGAGGAATCCCGAGGTGAAGGGAACCAGAACCAGAAGGAAGAAAGCAGACAACGCCATGTTCAGATCAAGCGAGGGACTGATGCTTTCACTGCAAGAATGCAGGCCTTAAAAGGATCTCGCGCGGTCGTTGATAGCAGCCGCGGAGAAGATCGTGGGTAATGGGCGGGCGAAGCCGAGATCAATCGCATACCGGTCAGTCCTGTTTGCCGACGAGGATTTCTAATTTTCCCGAGTCGTCGCAAGGACATTACCTCAATGTTTCGCATCTTCTTATAAAATAAAAATTTAAATTGGAAACCTTTTAATCCCCATTGTCTATCATACTATATCACCATGTTTTACAGAAAGACTTTAAAAAGCGGAAAAATACAGATTGTGAAGAGAAGACCCGTGATATCACCGTGTGATAATTCTAAGATCGCTTAATTCACTTTTTGGAAACATTTGACTATAATCATTGTTTGACCTTAGTGGCGTGTACTTGTCAACGATATGTAAGAAATAATTTTTCTGACAAATGTTTAACCATGTCAAAGAATATAACCCGCAGTCGTGTCTTCATTCACTTCACTGTCCCCTTCATTAATTTTAAAATAGATGCAGTCGACTGCATGAAACCTTAACGCATTCAAAATGGCGAACCGGTGCGATGAGAAGAACGAATTACCCGCCCATGCGACATCCGACGCCCCTTATCGCGTAAATCCTTTAAAAGGCGACTACCGGCTGTTCAAGGTATCAGTTCTTCGATCGAAAATGGCTTCCTCGCTCCTTTTCCTCGCTCTTCTCCCGCTCGTTTCGGGATTTCTCCTTCCCCAGGGCGGAGGCTGCGGCTGCGGAGCGCCCCCTCCACCACCCTGTGCTCCGCCACCACCTCCTCCCTGTCCTCCTCCGCCTCCCCCGTGCCTTCCTCAGCTTCCTCCCCTTCAACTTCCGTCTTTTCCTGCTCCTTGCCCTCCTCCTCCACCTCCATGCGGCTGTGCTCCGGCCCTTCCCGCTCTTCCCCCTCTCCAGCTTCCTCAGTTCCCCGCTCCCTGTGCTCCTCCCCCACCCTGTGGCTGCGGCCGTAAGAAGCGTTCGGCACCGACGATCCGCGGCGAGACCGGAGTCAGCAGTGAGAGCCTCTGCAACAACCAGCAGATCCGCAAGATCATCCTTAAGGTAAGCCCTGCTCCACAGTCTCCCCGATTTACCACCCGCTTCAGAACCTGAGCTCCGACGCCGCCGAATCGAAGGCCGCCATTCATTCGGAAGTAAAAGCCAAACTCGGAGGCAACTTCGTGGTCATCTGCTCGCAGGGGCCTTTCTCCTTCGTCGCCGACAGCCTCAACTACTGTATCGATGGAAGCCACAACCAGACTTGCTACGTCTTTCAGGCTTAAACACATTCAGTTTAAGCGTCTGTTATCTGTACAGTCTTGTCTTTCACGTTTTCTGCTTGCGCTTTCGAAAATTTCAAATTAAGAATAAATAACAGTTGCTCTATGCTTTTCCTACATCTTCCTACTTTCACGAACACACCAAAAAAGTTTTACAACGAGCGCGGAAAAGCGGCAGAAAGGTGTTTCGAAAGTAAATGCTCTAATCCGTCGCATCTTCTAAGCACCCCGTTATATCCTAAAAACCGGTGAAAACCTGAAATACGCAAGTTTATGAAGACCATTTCACTGATCGCTCCTGACCAAAGACCACAATCGATCAATGTTTTATTAATCCCGGTTTAGACACAATTTTTTATACTCTTCTTATAACTTGATTAAGCCAATCTGTTGACCAAGGACCTTCAAAGACAATTTAAAACCACTAAATCTTGAAGATTGAAGCTTTAAAGCTTAAAGTAATCTTAAATTGTCAGCGTGAAGCCGCATGAAGCTGTAAAGCCAAAATAATATATTTATTTCCAAACAATTCATTTATCGAAAATTACAAATTCGGATATCGACCAAACATTGGTTGTTTAAGGCAGTTGGGACAAGGTAAATGAGAAAGTAAAACCCGTTTCTTCAAAGTTAACTGTTGAGCACAACAAGATATGCGTGAGATTTGAGCTAGACCGTGGTTTCACCGCCGTCTTTCTTCGCGTACGGTGATCTTTGCGGGGAGTCTTCCATAAACAGATTAAGGCGCACTTCGGCATCGCGGACGTATGACTTCTTTGTCAAAGTGTCGTCCATGACTTCGTTTTCGAGCTGAGCGGATGAGCCCACCGAGCGATCCACCTCGTCCAGCCGTGAGCTGATCAGTCTAAAATGAGGCGAATGTATTTCTGCCACGTCCCTTGCGGCTCGCTACCTTCTCACTGGGCCTTCGATCAAGGTGCTCTTCGGCGAAGTCAGAAAACT
Organism: Steinernema carpocapsae; assembly: GCA_000757645.3. Lineage (NCBI taxonomy): Eukaryota > Metazoa > Nematoda > Chromadorea > Rhabditida > Steinernematidae > Steinernema > Steinernema carpocapsae. The sequence continues at coordinate 14,364,588 of CM016762.1, forward strand.
GTTTAACGAGCCGACGTCCGTCGAATCTGGCCGGTCGAAGGCGCTCACTTGCTCGGAAACCGATGGTCGGAACGCAATGTTTGTGAGGGATCTGAACGATGCGTAGAAATCGAACCAAATTTCGGAGCTTTACCTCTGATTAGCCTTCACTCCAAATGTCGTCTCTCCACTAAAGGTGTTGAGACTGATCGATTTTGGCGGAGAGCCGGCCACCGCGTTCGTCGGAGGGATTTTCGGTTTTGGAGGGACGGCCGGGGGTGCAGGAGCTATTTCTTCCGGCTAAACGCGTCTGATCAAGGCTGCTCACAGAGCTTCACTCACAATATCCTTAAAAGAGACCGTGGTCCCCTGAGAAGTCCTCGGGCCTTGTTGGTTCCTGTCAATGTCGTACCTTCTTCGCACATTTTCCTCCGTGATAAAAGTTTCTTTCGTGGTCTTGATGCGGTCTCGCAAAAGCGGATCAGCCGTCGAAGGACGAGCCTTCTGACTGGCACTCGAACTGTTCTGGCTGGTGTTCAGGCAATCGGCGCTGCCCACAGAGTCTTTCGGATAACTCGTTGGAAGAAGACTCGGCCTGTTCAAGTCGCTTCTGCTCAGAGTCGAGCCTCCCTTCAGAGAGTTCGGTTGAAGGTAGCTCTGATACGAGTCGTCTATGGTCGTGGTTTTCTGGCCTCCGTCGAACACTTTGTCGTAGACGTTCATACGCGTTTCCTGACTTCCCGATTTGTTTGGCTGTCTGAAACGCGCCCGTCAGATAATGTGGAAAATTCTGCATTCAGAACAAATAGAATTGTGAAAACATGAAATACAAAAGTCTATTATACAAGTTCTTAGCTACGTTCCTCGCGAGGGAGCTCGAAATTATTCCATTTTGTCTGATCAGCGCTCTGCCTGGTTTGTCTGGCCAGAAGGGGGTGTTCTTTTCCGCCCACCCTGTATAACAAGACCTTTCCGATGAAATGTTATTTTGATAGAAACGCACCAGCTATAACGCTTAAAATCGGAAAATACGTTTTTGGTCTCAATCAGCTCTGCGCGAAATTCCAAACCGAATAATATGTGATTTGAAGTATTTTGAGAAAAATATGAAACCGTAAACGGCGTCTGCACTCATGAAGACTGACCATCGAGTATGGCTGACCACGCTCCTTGGAGGCGCAAAGCGCCGACTTAAAACATATTTTAAAACAAAAACTTCGCGCAAAAGTGCGCACAGCCCCGCTGATAAAAAATAATCGCAGAAAAACAAACGGCGTCTACGGCGAAACACTCCCGTACATCTCAGAAAAGTTGGACTGCTTCTCCCGTCACACTATCTCTTACGAAAGTGTTAAGTAATATTTTGGCTCAACAAGTGTTCCAAAACCTACCGGGAAATACCGATAAATGAATCCAAATTCATGCTTGAGTTGGCCGTGTATGTGGGGGTCGACTGGCTTTGTATGGATCCCTCGTACGGTAGATACTCGTACGTGGCGTCAGGGCCGCTGTCCGCAACCATCGGAGGGGCATACGTCGGACCAATCGCGGATGGCTTCAACGCAGATTTCAGAGGCTAAAATAATGATTAGTCAGTCTGCAGAAATAGATCGAAAAAGCCACCACCTTTGCAGGAGGTCGTAGAGGCGGGGATCGTTCCTCCAAGGTGTTTGTGCTTTTTGTCTCATTACTCGCGGTCGACAACACATTCGAAGAAGACCTGTGAAGGACGCTGTCCCGTCGAAGTGACGAAATGTTAGATGATTCTTTTGACGTTTTCTTCTTCTTGATGTTGGGCATTGAAGCGGTCCGTTTGAAGTTGTTTGAAGTCTACAAAAATGGGTAAGAGGATTACACAAGTTCTCCGATATTTACCCGCTCCTGCGATTCCTTCACTTTCTTCATGTAGTCGCGTTCCCATTTCCTCAGGGCTTCCGAATCCACGCGGTAGATTGCCGAAAAGGATCGCTTGAACGGTCTCGTCGAGCCCTCCTCAAGTAGCATCGAGCTGTCGTTGTCTACCACCTCGATTTTGATTAATTTCGACGATCGCTTTCGATAGGAAACGGAGGTCGCCAGAATGCCAATTGCACTGGCCAGCGCGTGGAGTATCACGCCAGAAAGGGACATATAAAATGCCCAGCCGAAGAATTGCTGAAATAATAAGTTGTGCCCGGCTTAATTCGAGCAGATACAAACCTCATAGACTCCGTCGTCCTCCTTGATCATGCTGTTGTCCTGATAGTTTGCAAACATGAAAAATACTACTTCTCCGGTGACAGCTAACAAGAAGGCTATTACGCAAAGTACTGTAGATGCGCATACAAGCGCCCGATGGCAAAACGCGCAAACGCAGATGAGAAGAGCAGCTGCAGAGGCCATCACCGATAGACCGTGGCCGACCAATGAAGCGATTTTCCATCCTAAACGAAAAGGTTTCTGAACACATACACACGAATTGCGTGAGACAGATTTTAGCTTTTCCAAACGAAAAAAGTGACTCAATCAGACGATCAAATTAGAAATGCATAAATTCGATAATTGGAGCCTCAGAACGCACCTAGAAAGAGATGTTGGTTGGCATCATCCTGAAGCCTGTTTTCTTCGTAGTTGCGCTCGTACAAATCTTCTGGATCAATGTAATAGTCGAATTTGTAAACACACATCAGTGGTGGGAGCCAGAACTGGTCGAAGGGATTCTGTTGCCGGTCAAGACGATACAGGCTTTCGTAGTATTCACGCGTCCGACCGTAGTCATGAGAATAATCCCTCTTGCAGTCCAGCCACAATCCATGGTGGTGTTCAGTTCGACCCTCCTGTATCAGGCACAAACAGAGTTTAAAAAGAGGTTAAAACCAGAAACCGACCTCAAGGTACACGTACTGCCAGCTAGGACTTAGCAGAGCGACCAGAGAGACGGTAAACGCAAGAAGTTCCAACGCAAAATACGATGCCAAAGACACCTTTCTGGTGCATCTCGAAGAGCCACTGCCGTCGGAGCCCATGCTCACTCACATGTTTTCCTCTCCGGAAACAAATGAACCGATCGCGAGGGACTTGAGGCGGTCGCGCTGAGCAGCAGAAGGATACCTGAAATAAAAGCAAATTACTGGTTGTTTTGAACAGAAAGAGCAATGCACACGCCAACCAAATATCAACAGCCCTGTGAGGAGAGGGGAGCGGTTTGAATCGGACTGTCTCCCTGCTGCCCACACGTGCGAGCATCATGCGCAGCTTTGGGAGCGCCATAGGCCAGTTTGATTGATCGATTGGGAGTGAGTGGCTGTAACCAGCCGCTGAACCCAGGCGGCAATGGACCGCGACCGTAAAAAGCGGCTTGTAAGATTTTTGGGTACTCGAAGGCGCGGAGAAGACCGGTGGCCGCTTGATGACGGACGGCTGTCTGACAGTCGTGCATCTGCGAATTTCGCAAAATTTGGTTTTTCAGGGTCACTCAGAGAGAGCAGCCGGTGAATGAATGGAGGCCGCCGGCGACGCCGAGCGGTTTGCGTGAGCGCCTCTTTGCGGAATTTGCATATTTCCGAGCTCGCGGAGCTCCACAGGCGACCAAGTACTACTTACCCCACAAGGTGCGCGCGGGCGCGGTTGACTACGTTTGCGTCATGCGCGCCGCCGGCGACGTTGGCAGGCAAGACCGCCGAGAGGAGCGGAGAAGGGCGACGCCGGTGGCGATTGTTGTTATTACCGGCTGACCGGTCGCGGTCAAGGTGCAACAACGGTGGTTTCTGGGATATGGGTCAGCTGCAGACATCTTTAAATTGAGGATTATTAAGTAAAGTCGAGCGAAGACGATCGCACTTTGTCTCAAGAACCCTTCAAGTCCTTGAGCGCTGCGAAATGCAAAAGGGCGGCCAAATCGCGCGGGATCACAGCGATTGGAGGTGGAAGACCGCTAATCGCTTTGTTTCCATAGCGACCACCTCGCGCTTCTCCCCTTTAATTACGTTCTGCATATGTCTGACACGACGCTCCGCAACAGCAACAGTTCTTCGTCTCCGAAAGCCCTCGTCATCCCTCCTCTGCTTGACCAGAGACCCGGTTTCATTTACCGGGGGTCGATTCAAATCGCCGCTCAATTTCCCATGCGCGTCTTAACGATATAATCGGCCAAAAAAATGGAACGCTTTCGAGGTCATTGCAAGGCAAAGGAAAAGAACGAAGTGCGGTCTCAATGTCACAAATTTAAACCCTCAAGCAATTACAGTAGCGGCGGCCAATTGCCCGCTTCCTTCCTGCTCCATCGCGTGCATTCCTTTCTCTCTGCCGCTTTGTCGGCAGGAGTGATGATTCAAGGGAAGAAGACCTCCAGAGGCGATTCGGGTCGCATGTTTACCCATGTCGTCGAGGCGATTAAAGATGAGTCACCGACAACTGGATTTCGTGTACAAGTTGTTCCAATTCCCAGAGGGTCACAAGAAACAGCCCGAGCATGAGTCACGATTACTCAATAAATTGTGTCTTTTTATTTGGACTGTTTATATTTATGCAATACTGGTTCATACACACGTCTCGCTCTTCCTTCTCACGCGCGGAGGCAGGATGTCGGCTGGGAAGCTCTGTCCGCCGCTGATTTCAGGCATGCTGTCCGCGACTCCCCGGTCGAACAGATCTTGCTTACTGTAGTGAGGGGGACGGAGATGCGAGGCCTGAGATTGGTGATGAGATTGCTGCGAGTAAATAAGCGGAGTGTCGAACTCCATCGACCTGAAATCAGATCAAAGAGGATGCTTATCTCGCGCCTCGTCTACAAGGTCCTACCGGCCGATGTTCGTCATGTTTGTCCGCGAGCTTCTGTTCGCGCTGAATTTGTCCGAAGCGGACGACTTGGAGGCCAAAGCAAAGTAGGTAAAGAGGAGGGAGACGAGGAAAGCGAGGAAGTGACACACACAGGCAGCCATCTGGAGGAAGAAGGCCATGCCTACCCGTTGCTAAAATCGCATCATAGTCTCAAGTGCAAACAAGCAAAAATTACTTCGTAGGTTCCGACGATTCCCTTGATGAATCGATTATCGGCCCGATGCGAGTAGAAGAAGAAAAGGCCTTCAGCGACCACGGAAAGGAAGGCTGAAACAAGAACAGGATGAAACCTCTACGCTGATTGTAGAAACATACTGGTCAGAAGAGTGATAGCGGTAAAGAGGAACGCGAGTGACGAGTAGCAGCAGGAGCACATTCCCAAACAGATTGACATGAAGGTAGTCAAGAGGGCCAACGAGAGCAGGATCAGAGTTGCAGTGTGCCAGCCTGAAACAGCACTAGTTACAGTCTTAATTGCGGTAGATCGAACTGTACCGTAGAACTTGTGTCGGTTTACCTCGCCGACAGGGCTGTTATCGTCCTCAAGATCGAATGTTCCCGAGTACTTGTCGTAGTCGAACTTATAGACACAGTGGAGGGGCTCAGTGATAGTGGCATAGCTATAATTCACACGGTGGGAGCCACAAGCCGTGCTCGTGGATTGAATTGTATTCTTGCAAATTGACGACCTAAACGCGATTAATTTTATTGAGTTATTCCCAACGAGAAAACCAACCTGCCAGCTGGGTGTGGCAATTGCGGCGATGGAAAGACCCATTCCAATCAAAGACAGAATAATTGCAATCAAAACAGCGGCCTTCCGGCCGAAATCGTTCCCTGACATTTTGCGAGTGTTCCGAGTTGGAGGTCGGTAGTGCTCTGCAACATGGAAATTACAATTGCCTCGACGGGAATGAGTTATGGGTACAGATCAAATTTACAAAACATCGAATCGCTGAATCATCCGTTAATAGCCGGCGTACATCCGTCCGCCGACTCCTTTTGCCCTTCGCACGCCAATTCGACGTCCAGGAAAATAGAGGAACTCGTTCTGCACCGCGCCGCAACATATCGTTGCCCAGGAGACCAAACAACAACGACAAACAACGAAACAATTAAAGGAAACGCGTGCTTCTTCCCCGAAACATTCCAGGCGGCCTGGCACCCACGAGCCAGTCTTTACCTACCGAACCGAGGCGGGTAAGGGTCTGTTGTAAGAAGAAGCGGCCTGTGCTGCTGCCGGTGCATCATGTTAGAGGTGCCAATCAACGGAGTCGATGTTAACGACGACGACCTTCACGCGCAGGTTTGTCGCCACCGGGTTGAGAATCGATGGTCGAAGGTGTGGGAAGTGCTGGAGGTGCGCAGGCAACAGACGGAAACGTAAATAAGCCCTCAAAGGCTACTTACTCACTGGGATGGGTGGCAGTCAGGCACACGCAGCAGCAGACAAGCGCATGCACTAAACGCAAAATAATATATGGTAATTAGCGGGCACGTAACGGGGCAACACCGGCTGAGGTTTGCGTTAAGCCGATCAATGGGCTTTGTGGCAACGCTCCACACAATTCTATCGCCCCCAGTAAAAGCACCTGTGCGGAAGCCCAGGGCCATTGAGGAGTTGCCGCATGAAGACCCTCGAAGACTGTCGCGCGGCGAGATACGTCGGCAAGTAAAGATCGGAGATTTGAAAATGGAACACGCGCAGGGAACGCTGAGACAATGTCAATGCAACGCACGGATAATTACGTTCACCGAGCCGCGAGTGGATCTGCAAGTGCTCACGAGGAAGCTCGCTGACCAGGTGTGCTGGGCATCTGATCATAAAGCGACCCTTGAACGCCGGCCGGCCACTTTACGTTCTTCGCCCACGTTTCCACCTTTCACCCGCGAATTCCCAAAACGCCGATGAGGCAACCGATCAACTCCAACCCAGACCGTGGCAAGTGATTACACCCGTGCTGTGCAAGAGGAGCGCGCGACGAAGACGACGGCACTCCCTAAACCCCCGCCTATGTTCGCGCACCGCGGGTGGTGAACCCGCGTGAGCTGCTGATATATCGCTTCTGCCAGCCAGGCGGCTCAATTCTCAGAAGTGAGCGATTCGAGAAGAGAACCTGACAGCCAATGACGGGAGAGCCGACGAGATCCATCTCTTTCGCACCTTAGAACAAGTTGCGTTATGAACCAAACCGATCGGCAGGCGCTATACGGTGGCTGTGAGGGGTTGAGTCACGCGCATAAACACTTTGTCAGTCATAAATCAGCCACAGTAGCAACTTGGGAGGCGCCGAATGCCAGATATTCCTCTCATGCAAATTATACAGCCTGGTAGATTTAGATAGGGACAGACAGATCGCTGAGGTGCTCTCCGCTGCTTTCTAAACAGCGACAAGTTGAGGAATATGGAGGAGCGTCTAGAAGAGGTTGCGAGTACAACGCCACTTCAAGAAACCGACATAATGACCGATATTGACGCGTTCGAACGAGGTGATTAATCCCATTTGAATCAGTAGCTCGCGCACTCACGCGAATATGCAAATGTCTAGCCTAAATATTCCAAATGCGCCTCCAATCGGCAGCGGCGAATAGGAGACTGTCGTGAAAACAATTATGAAAGTGTGAACAGCCGTCTTGACGCAGATTAACACGGTTTGAGCGCGACACAGGAGGGTTCTTCAAGGACCTGCGAGGATCCCTTGAGCTAAGACTGACGCAGATAAAAACTGGACACGATTCGCTGGCGACCTGAGAAAGAGCCTTGGGGAGACCTCGACAATCACCAACGAGATCCCTGCTGGCCATTCTGCGTTCCGCATGCCAATCACCGCAAACATCTCGCCACTCAGGCCATCATTCAAGGTTACCTCACATGCCTACTATACCTACTACTACACGCACGAGAGTACCCACGGTGAGTGTAGGATCGAATCGCCGGGCGCTGCCGATAGCCGGCCGATCGCGCCGCCGACGGTCAGCGCCGGTCAAACCGGACAAGAACTAATACATGCGTGCCACTTGCATTCATCCATGCATCAACCACACGACGACCATTTCATGTCACCCAGGGTCATATGAGGCGACAACAGTTTCTCCACGCGTCTTGCTGTTCAAAGACACCAAGCCGACGTTGCAGCTTTTCTTAGAGGCCGACTAATTACCACCCATTTCGTTAAGTACGGCAGCGAATAATGGCGACCGTCTTGTTGGTGACTGCACCGGTCGTTGACATTGACTTTGAGGACACTTGCCACTCCCGAGACAATTAAAATGACGTCTAGAGAATCTTTCAAAAGCAGTCAATTGTTCTGTTTCAATTACATATTGTAGAGCCAATTTTTATGCAACCATCAGTAATTTTGCGGTCAACTAATCTTGTCTGAAATTTTTAATATTTGATTTAATTTTCCATTTTATTAGATTTTTTTTCCTGACTGCGTTTCGGTGATGAATATTAAAACCTTCAGTTTCTACTGTGATGGTGTAGTCACATACGTTGTCCGTTTGTGATGTATAGGTCTCGGGAAGATTGTGGTGCCTTGTGTAGGATCTTTCCACCACGGTAATCGTTCACAAAACCTGCTAAAAATGACGAATTAAAAAACAAATCCGGAACATTTGTAGTCAACTTTTGCAATATTTGCAACCAGATTTCTCAAAAACAATACACTGTGGTTTCGAAGTATCCGAGACATTTGCAGTGCGTTTTTTTCAAAAGCGATTTAATTCGATTTGCTTTGTTGTTTGCAGCTTTCCAATTGGCGCTTCCAGTCTACCGGAACGGAAACCCATTGAACAATATTTAAACCTAAGTCTGTCAGCAGTGTGAAGCCAATCCGTAAAGTTGGTGCCGCCAATTGTCGCGCCTTCGGCGCTTCCAAAAAACCATAATAAAAAAGGTTTATGCGTAGGTCTATTGTAACCTGGCCGTCTGCAGCACTATCCCCGCTCTTTGAAAGACGCAGCTTCGAGCCTACACTTTAGTTCTATAGGAAGTAACTCTTCACGTGACCGCCGCGACAGGTGGTCACGTGGAGAAAGTGGGGATAGCATTATAGGCTGCCAGGTTCTTTCAATGTCATGACTCTATGCTTACTGACCTCTCCAGCATTCATGTATTCTTCAACCAATTTGTTTCACTTTTAAATTACTCAAAATCAAACTGTCTAACTGTTTATTATCTGCTTTTGCTAGCGTTCAAAAACCGGCGTTTTAAGCCAAACGCGTGTACTTTTAAACAAAAACGTTCGAACGATTTGGAATTTCCGAGTTGCTGTTAAACCAACTACAACGATAAGACCTACCCGACATATTCAGTTCCATACAAATAAACCATGAAAATCAGTGTGAAAATGGTGATATGCGAGCTCACGTACACGTGATCTTTGTAGTTCTGTTTTGATACACTGAAAACGGTATCATGAACCGCTTCTTTCCAAACAAATTAAGAAAAAAAATTGGAGCGAAATTGTGATTGGCTTTAGGTCAAAGTAGAACATAACAATCATTACGACGTATTAGCTTTTTATCTCCCAGCGCACTCCACAGATCGATCGCTTCGCTCTATCAGGCGACTCGGCATGGTGCGAGCAACAATTTCTGTGCTCTATTCTGGTGTGAGAAGACGGCAACCACTCTGTTCTCTGCTGTGGAGTACTTTCATCGCGAAGCTCTTGTTTGCTGATCGCGGGTTTCAAAGCTTGTTTCTTCAAAAACGTCGACTTCGTGTTCCAATTCAACCGACGAAGCATGAATCTCGTCTACTTGATCCAGAATTGGGAAACCGTTGGGAACTACCTCCTGTACCGACTCAGGAAACAACATTTCTTGCTGGCAGCCATTAAAGGTCTGCGCAACGGGGCAGTGTGAGTCAGTCTACTTGAGGTACGTGTGGTCTCAACTCGCTTTATGTTGCAGATATGGAGCCCGGATCCGCGCTCCTCACGCCCTGGTCATGGTGTTCCTGTTCGGAGAGGGTTTGTAAGCGAATGGTTGGGTTTATTCTCGTAACGGCGAGACGAATTCAGATTTCTGGAGAAGCTGAAGACCGTCTTCAAGCTAACGCGTATGCACGCTACAAACCTGGCCAAGTTCGTCTTTTCCTACAAGCTCGTGCACGGTCTCCTCGCGAAGCTCCAGAACGGCCAACAGCAGTGGCACTCTTTTGTCGCCGCGTTCATCTGCGGCTACTTTGTCTTCGGCGAGAATAACGGAGTCAATATGCAGATAAATCTGTACCTCCTCTCCCGAGTCGTCGTTGGCCTTATTAAACTCGCTGTCGAGAAAGAAGTCATCCCACAGCCAAGTTTGACAAGGAGAGTTTGGGCTTGAGTAAATTGGGAGTTTCAGAAAGGGCGGTCTTCCCCTGGTTTGCCGCCGCCGTGTGGGGAATCGTCCTTTGGCTCTTCGAGTACCACCAGGGAGTCCTCCAGAACTCGCTCCAGTCCTCGATGTCCTACTTGTACCACGACAGCAACGTGTGGAACGACATCAGGACGTTCATTCTGCAGAACAAGTAGGGCCAAATGTGATCTAATTACTATGAAGAGGGATCTGAGCAATAAATACGAACCTTCTCCGTGACTTCTAAGTTCAATGCACTTTTCAAGTCTCTTTCAGTTTTTTTTTTCTAAGTTGCTTTTGTTTTAAAAAACGTTTCGTTTTAAGTAACGAAAAAAATTGTTGGAATATTTTCAATGTACACATTTGCTTTTTTCGACAGATGCTTCTGCTATGTGAGTTAGATTTTAAAAAATTAGACAAAATAAACAATTCAACAAATTTGTGATCAGCCAAGAAATGCAATGTTGCTTTTGCGTGGGTACGCACGTTAGTTGATCAAGATTAAGAAGCAGATTAAGAAAAAAACGTTTCAACCAGAGCAGAGAAAAATTCTAGTGGTTTGTTCTATACAAGTCTGCTTCAAATTCAGACGGTTTTCCTTGAAGTTCAGCTACGGAATTCGCACGAGGCGCCGGTGGACTCGACGCATAGTGGATTTAGTTACCCACGTTCTGTTCTACACGAAATTATGTCATTCTCTCGTTTAATAAATGCACCGAAACACATAAAACTCCGGTCGGTTGACCGATCAGAATTCGCACCCGACTGGTCAGCTGCTGACCACCCGGAAACAAGTTTGAGTCGGGGATCTTCCCGCATCCGCTTCGAACTTTATCCTTCCGCCTCTCCTGTCTCTGTGTTCTGTTCTTTTCTCATACAATTTCTTTGAATGTATTCTTTATATACAAGCAGATTAATTAGGGTGACAATGTCGGATTAATAGTTATATTACGGTCGTGTTGCGTCTTTGGTTTGAAGATGGCGACTTTCTTATGTACAATAACACGAGGGGATCAACCGCGAGCCGGACATCCGATACCGTTGCAAGTCAGCCAGATCCGAGCAAGAGGGCTGCCCACGTAAGTGCCTCCGGCGGTGGTCCCACCTGCGCTCAACGGGTTGTAATTGTAGTTGTAGCTGGGGTACGCGTTGTAGCCTGAAACTTAAGCCGTAGATTCAGATAGCTCTCAGTTTCTTACCGTTGTTGTAGCCTTGGTAGTAACTGTTGTAGTAGTTATAGTTGCCGTAGCCGTTGTTGTTGTAAGTGCGGTAAGGGTTGTAGTTGTTGTAGTAGTTGTAGTTGCCGTAGCCATTGTTGTACCTGGGGTAGTTGTAGTAGTTGTAGTTCCTGCAACAAAGCCATTAGGACCGATGAAGTTGCAAAAAACTTACTGGTATCCGTTGCTGTAGCTTGGACGGTAGGCGGTAGCGAGTTGGACCGCGATGCAAAGAAGAATGAGGACCGCGGATAGAGAGGAAGCCATGGTGGGTGCTTGTGTCTGAATGTGTCAAAACTGATAAAGTGCTCTCAAATGTAGGACACGCGCGGTAAATAGAGGAAAAAACGACTATTCCCATGAACCGGTAACCCCATAAAGGGGTGGAGACGGTAAATATGAGCTTCAGACGTAAAAAGAGGGCTAAGAAGAAGTGGACACTTCAGGCTACTTCGGCAGCTGACTGGAGTTCTGCGGTGCATAAGAGTTCTTATATAGGAAATCCAGCAAAAAATGGGGGCGTTCTCAAAGAAAACAAAGGGTTCAAAACGAATCCGTGGGTTGTCTTTGGGATGTGGTGCGTGCGTCGGTAGGCGTACGTGAACCTGCGCTTGCGTGGATCTATGCTCATCATTGCCCAGAAAGCGTTTTTCACATCGACACGAAGAACATGACCTCCTCCCCCAATCATTCAGAAGGAAGACACACTTTTCCCGTCATGTCTAACAGGCGCAATTACAGTAAACCCTCTTGCGGGATGACATCGCACGCGACCGCTCGAACCCGGTGAAGACGATCCGCCGTCGACGACGGATTCCGAGTTCAAATAGTTTGCGTACGAAAAGAGATTGCGTGGAACCAGAACGTGGAGCATCGACAAAATTATGTAATACCCGACAGGATCCCCTTCAGCGTTGCCGTTATTCAGCTGCTCTCGCTCAGACAAAAGACAGCGGAAGGACCTCTCCGGTCACATGGTGGTGATGGGATTAGAAAATGTTGCATCTGGATTGTGAAATTTCTGAATTCCCCGAGATATTAAGGCATCTTTAAAGGATTAATCGGTCGGTCCGCGAAGCAGACGAGTGACTGATGTTGGAATGCAACAATTTGATCTACGAAACAGTTCTCCCTCGCGCGTGAACGTGTTTGTCTTATGACTCAGCAAACCTCAAAAACCAGAAACATGCCGTCTTGGTTTTTACTAGGTTTCTATGCAGGCACAGGTTATTCTAGAAATTTATAGCGTAAATGCTCATATTTCCATTCGGCACACTTCGATCGGTCAATGGGATCTCGCTCGGATTACGGTATTGAAAGGCCTAAATACACAAAGTTTATGTTCACGAGTCCTGGACGCTGCACGGTTTTCCATTTGTGCGCGAAGTTTTCAAGTTGCGTAGTCGTTGAACGATCATCCTCTCCACGATGTTATCTGATTGTTTTGGTCTTTGTCGAAATTAAGGGCAATTTAGTTAAATAGGACGGACGGCAATCTGATCACCAAGTTCATGGATCTTTTTCATCAAGTTGCAGCCGATTACGGTTTGTGTTCTTGTGTGGCACACTTGCAAGGCGAGCAGACGAAACAGTTTCAGATTGAAAAGAAGCTGACTTTTACGAATGATGTTTGCCATTCGAGTGTTTCTCATGCGTTGCGAAGTATAGTTCATGCGTTGCGAAGTATAAGAAGATGCCCCGAGAGCATCGAAGTGTGCCGAATGGAAATGTGGTCGTGCAGTATCTGCATGACCAACGAAAGGAAAGCACCAAAACGAGAGGGCTGCTCTCGGGGCATCTTCTTTGTGGCATTATTATGATCAAATGGTAAATCTGATCATTTTTGTAATGTTACCAGTGGTAAATAAGTAGTAAAATTCAATTCCAAAAAGGAATAGATCGTCCGAAATGCACATGGCCCAACTTCGAACTATTTTTGTTTCCAACCACACCTAGATCCTTTCGCTTTCCTGTTCAAATAATGCTTTCCTCCACAAAAAGCAATTTTTTGCCGTGAAGCCCGAGGCGCACCTTCCCGAACAAGCCGGCCGATTTTTGAGGCTCCGTTTTTAATCTCAGTTTAGCAGCTCATCGATTTTTTGTTGCGTTCCAGAGACTTTTATGACATTGACCGGTCAGCGGTGAAAGTGAGAATCGGGGATCGGATCGGGCGAATCCGCGCGCTCCGTTCGCGGTTAATCTCGCCGATCGGTTGTCGACGGCCCACCGGCGTCGTCGTCGGTCGCCGAACAGCAGGCGGACGAGTTCCGAACTTTTGTTTTTGCAGCCTTCCTCGTGTTGCGCACCCGCGCTCAGACGCGTCAGGTTCAAGAAGGGTTAGTTGTCGAGATGGACGAGATCTCGGAGAACCTGTGGCGATGCTCTTTTACCCCGGATGTCGCAAACGCGAGCACAGCACCTGGCTTGTGTGACAGCGAAAAGACAAAAGTGAAAGTGGAAAATGGGAATACCCCCTCGGGCGATTGTCCCGTTTGGCTCCATCCGCACAAAGCCACAAGTTTTTCTAAAAATGACCGCTCGGTTCTCGGTAATTTGATTACGATTTCGACTTGCGTGAAAAAGTTCGGAAAAACTGAGTGTATGGAAACAATGCACCAGAACAACCCTCCGTGGAAATCGAAAGCGGCCAGGTTCAATGATTACGTGATTTGGTACGCGTGAAATCATTCCACATGTTGAAAATAACTTCGCGAATTTCTCGTTGCTACAAACGATTATTTCGCTAAAAGACGTTTTGGAGAAATCAGAAAAGTACCAATCGACGTGTTGCCCATCGTTGTTTATTATGTCTGACACTTAAAATTGTTGTGGGTACAGTAATACCTTCCAAATCTCACTTCCATTCGGTTCTGTCTTTTCGGCTGACAAATTTTTTATGAAGACCACGATTCATAAGAGAAACGTCCTTCAACTAATACACGATTTCCTGATCAATAGAATGTCCAACCAGACTCATATTGTATTAATTACAATGCAAACAACTCAATTTAACATAAATCAATTCATCTAACTTCTGTCGTTCATTAAAGCTTGTTCTGGCCAGGCCACTTATACGTGCCAGTGAACACGAAGCCGTATTTCTTCATGAGATTATCGGCTTCCTCAGGACCGCGACTGAATATAGAGAACGTTAAATACTATCGGGCTGAAACATTACGTACCTTCCAAAGTTGTACTGTTTCGGAGCGACCTTTCGACCTTCCGTTTCGTTCAACAGAGGAGTGAAAATTTTCCACGCGTAGTCCAACTCGTCAGTCCGAACGAAATTAATTTGAGAGCCGTTTACTACTTCAAGGATCAAACGCTCATATGCGTCAGGAAGTCGGATACCCTTAAACAGAACAAGTAGCGAATGGGTCCTCCCCACCATTCATACCCTGTATCGCTCGTTGTACGTAAGATCGAGCTCGGTCTCGGCAACATCGAAGCCCATTCCAGGGGTCTTCGTCATCATCTTGTAGTATACAGCTTCGTTCGGTTGAACACGCAGAACAAGCTCGTTACGCTTAAGCTTCTCCCCAAAGAAATTACCAGGAACTTCGCGGAACTGAATCCGAACTTCGGCCTTGCGTTCGTTCAGACCTACAACATTATGTGTTGGTAGATAATCCGCTATCTGCATCTGGATAACCTTTTCCACATCGCAAGAAGAAGGGGACACCGGCCCAGCGCTCATTGTTCACGTGGAGAACAGCAAGCGCGTAAGTTGGAGTGACCGAATCTTTTGGTACATCTTTTTCATCCAAATATCCAAGAGATGCCTCAGGATCTAAAATAATGAGTCTATACAACCGAAAGTACAACACTCCATACGCTTCGACTCTGGATTCGCTGTGTACTGTCCCAAGACAACATCATCAACATCCACGATTGAAATGCACTTGAGCACTTTAACCTAAAATATGCTTTGTTGAATACATAAGTCAGTTCTGACTTGCCTTTTCATTACGGATATCCTCGGCATCCAAACTGCAAGGTCGCTCCATGGCAACCAAGGTCAAAATTTGCATGAGATGGTTTTGCATGACATCTCGAATAATGCCGCTTTTGTCGAAGTATCCGGCGCGCCCCTGAGTGCCGAAGTCTTCCTTGAACGAGATCATGACCGATGCAATCTTGTCGCGATTCCAATCGCTCAACATGAAATTGTTTCCAAACCTATGAGGATGTGAATTGTGATAAGTCTCGAACCGTAATTTCTACCGCAAAACCATCAAGTTCTGAACCATCTCTTTCCCGAGGTAGTGGTCGATGCGGTAGATTTGCTCTTCCTTGAAGAGCGCTGCCAGATGCTTCGACAATTTAGCCGAAGATTCGGTGTCGTGACCGAAAGGCTTCTCGATAATTACACGACTCCAGGAATGACTATAAGAGGAACTAGATGAGCTTGATTGAGGTTTTCTTACCCTTTGTTATTCGTGCAGTGCTTCTTGATCAGCGTGGATACAGGTTCAAACACAGATGGGGGCAGAGCTAAGTAGAACAAGCGATTTGCAGGCTCTAAAACATCTCTGCATAATACAAGGAAAGAAGCGATACACACGTACTTTGATGCTCTTCCTCAATTCCTTCGATCAGCGTGTTCAACTTCTCGAATCCTTCGTCGGTGTCATATTTACCCTAAATACACGAAAATCAAAAACTAAAAAAGTTCGACTCTTTACTTACCTGAACGTAGGCACACCGTTTCATAAAAACTTTGAACTGTTCTTGTTCGCCGTCATGGATTCTACAGTTTTTTTCGAACAGCTCTTTAAGTTTCTCCATGGTGTAATCAGATCGAGCGTAGCCGACGAATTTCACGTTGGTCGGCAGCAGCCCGTCTCGGAAAAGCCACCATAGAGTAGGATAAATCTTCTTTTTAGCAAGATCGCCCTGAATACATCGACATATCGCATGAGACATATTTAGAATAACTCACCGAAGCACCAAAGATAACAAAGACGCACGGCTCGGCGAATTCGGTGTCTTTCATGGACTCCTTGATGAATTTGATGAGATCCGGAGAAAGCGGACTCGACGCAGAGTTTCTGCGATCTTCAATTGACTTATTGTCCATGGCGATCGGTTTTTTTTGTGGTATCTTCTTTGCTAAAAATACAAAAGTAAATGAAAATGTCAATATATCGCTCTTAATCGAACTGTCCTAATAACAGACAACAAATGAATACCTGTTTTCTCGACTGAACGCTGCGTTGCTACGGGAGGAGGACGAGCAGACGAAGGCACTCCGTGGATAGATCTGCTAATAATTTATACAAATTAAAATCAATCACTGTTAACACATTGAACGAATGATGCAGTGCTTTGCACCCAGACAACGTGCAGAGATTGGGTGAGACGGAATGGAAAAGAAGATCTCAAGATAACATGCATGCGTTGCACGTCTGTCACGATGACGTCCGCCGTCTTACAAGAACTTAAATACAAATCAAAAGGCGGTCGGACGCAGAAAGAAAAGCAATTACGAAGCGCCAATGTGCCTTGTGCCGAGATTTCGAAGGCAGATCATTGCGTGCACATAAGATGCAAAAAAGAAACAAAACAAACACAGTGGACTTCACGAACGAAATGGAAGGAAAAGAGTGACATTGAAAATGTGCGAAATTTAGGCCGCAAACAACAATGTGCGGAGAAGTCAACCATGCATGCTTAGAAACCTGCTTCTCGCCGCAGTTCTTGAAGTTGCCAACTTCTTCACAGTTTTGGACGACTCCATTATAATTTAATGAGTGGGAATTCGGTCGCACAAGGCAACTATGAAAACAACAGGAATATAAACTACAAACTACAAAACTAGAATCACAACCGTGTAGCAGCTATTCCCAACGAAAATCGTTGCACATTACTTTCATTTGACGAAATCCATAGTCATAAAAGCAGAAAAAGTGACTGCGCAGGTTGGAATGAGTTCATGAAATGTTCAACTCAAAAACCGGACTGCGCTACACCACCAAGGAGACGTAAAATGCGACTTCAAGCGGTGCTGAGTGAGGACGCAGGAAGTCGGAAGGTAACCGCAGAATACGTATATGCAGCGAAAAGAAGATTAAATATATTAGCTGTGGACGAACACACCACTTTATCACACTACTCGCAACACTATACCGGTCCACCACGAGGTTGGCAATAGAGCCACACCACCGGGAGACACGCCATCCGGTGTGACCGCACTACACAGGAGAGCTGATGATTTCACCACTTTATTAGAGCGTAGAGAATAGTCCAGACAATCAAATTAACAACAATAAAAGCGTAAATCACATTAAGCAACGTAAAACCAACTTGAAAATTACAATGAATTGAAAGCAGAATTCAATTAGGCTGACTGCAAAATTAGTCGTCGTTGTTCTCGAGGTTGATGTTATCTCCGAATTTTTCGTAGAGCACCTTTTTTAAATCTCCCATCTTCTTCTCATTCCTGCTGATTTTTTCAGTCAGCTCGGCCACTTTACTTTCGAGCGCATCCTTGTCTTCTTCGAGCATTTCACCCATCTCATCCTGCAAAGTAAAGGTCAACAAACATTATGGCATTCAAAACTACATTATCTTCATCGCAGTGTATAAAAATCACTCCACATTTATAAGGAACCGACTTCATGTCCTCCTCGTCCAGAAGAAGCATTTCGTCTTGAGCCTCTCCAATGCTCTTCAAGGTTGACGCGCTCTTTTCCAGTTCATCCTAAATTATGTCGTAAGTGAATTAAACCATTGTCAATTACACATACCTTCTTCTCAGTCGTGTCCATGTGAAGACAGGCGAACTGGTTGATTTCGGCTTGATCAGCGCTCGTGACAACGGTTTTCTTAGTCGCCATAACTGAAAACAAACGAATCGATCAGAACAAGTTTAAATGGGGACACCGCTCAAAGTTCCTGGCACGAGCAACATCTAAGCAGATTCATAAACAGGACTGATAACTGAATTAAAATATTATTCAACACGAATTTTAAATTCCCACACAAAATCACCGCTGCAACTCCTCCAGTCTGGTTCAAAACTACCCTTCACCGCTATGAATGAAATGAGCTGCAGCAGGCAACTGTTGTGACACGGCATCTGGGACATTACGGGAACGCCTATCCGAAATGTCCACAACGCACTAAACTTTCTAGAATTCAGTTTGAGTGGATAAAAATCCGGAAATCTTCTAGATTACCGTGCTCTTGCCATTATTTCAAGCGATTCGCTGTGGGACCCGTCGGTCTGTCCGTCTGAAGTTTGTCCGCGCTGCTCGGGTCGTTTTCGAAACCTTCGGGATTTTCGCATCTGCGCCGGGTCGGTATTATAAACGGTGGCAGTGCGATGGCGATCGGTATAAACGGTGGCAGTGGTGGTGGCAGTAATTCTAAGGTTCGCCACGTCACGGGTTTGGATCAGCATTTTAGTATTTTAAGTATTATTTTAAGGTAGTATTTTAAGCGGTCGCTTGCAACTCGCGATTTTTCAGATTTGCTGCTATTGCCAATGTAGATATCGCGCGCGACTGTCGCGCCGACGACGCCGAAAATCGCGGGCGGGAAAATCGCGACTACCCATAAATCCTCCATACTTCGAGTTTCCAGCGACACACGTTGTCAGGCGCTTGCTTTGCGACCTTTGTTTCGTGGTAAAAATTTTAAACAGTGAAAACGAGCTGCTGCGTCTTCAGAAGACCCCAAAACATGTCAGTTCTTTTCCGAAACTACCAAACAACCGCAAAATTGTGGCTGTATTTGATTTCGCTCATTTTTGATCAGATCTTGTCGGCGATCCTTGAAAATTAATTTATGACAATTTCTGGACAGAAACCCCGAAAACCCCACCCGAAACCCCACCAGAAAACCCGAAAACCCCACCAGAAACTTCTCTCACGAAAAGTTACACGCGGTGTTGTAGCCGGTCCGAAGCGGCTGCAACATTTTATGTCGCAGCGACACTTTCGCCCTCCAGGAAAAAATAGCTTTATTTCGAATAAATCTTCGTGTTTTTCCTCGTAAAATGAGTCCTCCGTCAACGCCATTTTCTGTATTGCGTGAGTGTGTAGAACGAGTATCCGGATTGGATCGGCTGACTTTGACTAGCCTGCACCCCAGGGTCCCGAGCGGAATGCTCTGCGAGTCTGAACACCGCTTCCGGTAATCGCGCCGCATTGCTCAGCGCCGTTTGCTCGCACGCGCGCACAAAAAAGGAGAAGAAGATTTTGAACATTGCCACAACACTTTGGCACAAACACAAAGTGGTACGTCTTAAAAAAAAGATTCTAAAGCTAAAGTCAACTCAATTTTGAAACATTAAAATCTTGACTTAGCGTGAACTATTGGAAACGGCAGAACTGAAGCGTAAATCTGGAAAAGGGAAAGAGCACAGGCGTATCGGAACACGTGACGCGGCGAACCTTTGAATTACTGCCACCACCACAGCCACCGCACTACCACCGTTTATACCAATTTGCGTGGCAGCGCCATGGTAGTACTACCACCGTTTATATCAATCCTTCAGTGACCCGGGCATCTCACATCTGCGCAAGAAGAATTGAAGCTATTTGAGCGCGCAAGTTCGTGTTGAGGGCTACTACATCTAAATGTCCTTCGATATTTCCATAAAATTTGTAATTTTAAATGAACGATGTGGTCGTCTGTTTTGAGATTAAATGGGTTGAGTAAGTCGGAATTGCAGCGTCCGTTTTTTCATTGTGCGTTCCGAGATGTGATAGCTTTGATAGCTCGTTAGAGATTTTATAGTTCGTTCGTTGTGAGTTCTGTGAGTTGTGAGTTCTCATTTTTCTTCCGGAAGAGAAATTCGTTTAAGCTGCTGTGTTTGCGTGAGATGCTTTATACCAATCTCCTGTAATTGTGTTTTCGTAGGATTGATTGTAAATGGCATAAAAAATAATCATTTCAGGCATGAACAGTCTCGTTGCTTACGGAAACAGTTCCGATTCATCGGACAACGAAGGCGGTGACTGTATCGTTGGACATCTGGTCTCACAGAAGCCCGATGAAGCGTCAAAATCAAGAACTGCAACTGATCTCCTAGCCACAGACGACGATTTCGATGCCTCCATTCCACTGGGCTCTGAGGGTACATCGGATGGAGCCAATTTGTTTAGCTCCTTGCCTGAAATGGCTAACGCACAGGTGTCAGCTTCGAAGACAACTGGCGAAGACGGCCTCGAAGACTTTGTGAAGGAAACGAAATCTTGGGAAGTCAAGTACAAAGAGAAGGCGGAAGCGAAATTGAAGAAAATTCAGGCGAAGCGTGAGAAACCAGAATTTCAGAAGAAGACCAAGGGAAAGAAGAAGATCGTTGCATTTACCGCTGCTCCAGATGATGACGACGAGGACTATCAAGTTGCAGCCCCACCCCAAGCTGCACAGAGCGCGCAACCAAAGGTACATTTCCAGAATACGTTTTGATTAGTTTATCGCCGTATTTTATTTTCAGGTTACGTCTCGCTTGATTTCGATGCTTCCGGCGCCAAAGAACAAGGGAGGTTCAGTTGAGATGAACAATATATTCTTGAAGACGTCTCCGAAGGTAAGTTGGAAGTGCTGTCTGTCAGTATTCATTTCCTCTGTGCAGAAGGTGGTACCTGTGAAATCAGAGCCTTCAACGGAACCCACAGCTCCTATACTCGAAACGAAAGAAGATTCTGACTCCGATAGCGAGCTGCCTTCAGACTTCTTCGGTTTGTCAGCGAATGCAAGAAAGCGTCAGAAGTTGGATTCCAGTCCGGTTGGTGCGTCGGACTTTAAAATCAATGTCCAACCAGCGATCACTCACGGTGAATATGGACCCGCTAGGCCGACGCCGATGGAGGTATTTTTACTAAGCCCTACTGATAGTATCAATGAAATACGCATGTTTAGGAGCAGCTTCCTCTGTATGGTCCCAGTTTAGATGTGCCTTCTTCATCGGCTGGACCTAAACAGATTTCTGATGAGGTATTGAGTTGCTTGCTCGAATTCTATAGCAGAAATCTATTTAGAAAGCGTATAATCTTATCAACAGGTACGAAATGCAGCCTTGGGGATTCTCGGATAGGAACGCGGCCGCCGCTGTTGGTAGCATGAAGGAAGTGAACATGAACGAAGTGAGGATGTATTCTCGGATCTCATTCACCCAGTACCTTTTTCAGATGGTTGGCTCGGGTGTAAGAGAAACACTCCTCCGAAATTTGAACAATAAGGGCATGGCTGACGCTTCTGCGCCCACCCCGTCCACCGGTCAAAAGGGAGATGCAAAGCCGAAGAGAGACGTCACTTCAAAGCGCAAGCATCAAATCACGTATCTTGCCGATTTGGTAGCTTTAAATATTTTTGTATTGTGTTTTATTGTGTTAACTTTAGGCTGTATCACGAGATGAGCAACTCCGCGAGCAATGGGCGCAGAACCGCCAGTCGAAGCAAATGAGCCGGCAGAAGTACGGATTCTGATTTTGTAAACATGTCACGGTCACTTTTTCCGGGAAGTGTTGATTCCATTTCTCTTTGTGACTTTTTCTCGTTGACTGCTCGGTCATTTGGAAAACATGCGTATAAAACTATTGTATCGACCGTGGAGATGAAGGGAAAGGCATTATGAAGGATTTCTTGGGCCTAGTTGCAAAATTCCCAGGTGATTTTGCATAAAATTTCTACCACATTTTGTACTCTCGAATACGGAATGGCAATTCAGGATTGAAATGTTCATTTTTGGGCGACAAGAGAACCATTCTTGTCACAGTCAACACATCGATATATACATAACCGTGTTGTATACTATATAATGATGTCGCCTGGTGGTTATTTTCGTACATATATTGGGGACCTTCGACTTTCCGGGTTGCGCCCACGCGTACGACGGAACGTTCAGAGTGCATCTTCGCCACATCCACAAGGAGAGGGTGACCCTTTTAGATGACCTATTTATTTAGCATTCTTACCAATGGGGTTGTGTCGTGTTCTTCCCGTAACACATCCCTATTTTGATGCTATCGTAGTAGGTGTACGTTTCTTTAAGAATTTCCGTTGCGGAAGTTGCGGATCATTCGCACTTTGTTTTCTTGTTTAAGGTCCAATGAAGATCGTCGTCGTTGGAGCTGCCCCGACTGGGCTCGGTCTCGCCTACCGTTTGAACGAAATTCGCAAGGAGCACCCAGAAGAAGCCGAGGATGTCGAGTTGGTGTTGTTGGAGCAGGTGAGCAAGTCAGCCGTAGTTTTGGCGACTTATCTCAGATATTAAGGAATCGTTTGCTGGAGGGCTGTCTAGAACAGTGACCGACAAGAAGGGGTTTCTCTGGGATATGGGAGGACACATCACCTTCAACCACAATTACCCTTACTACGAAGAAGCGACTAAATGGGCCGTGGACGAGTGGAACGATCTCCAGCGCAACTGTTTGGTATGTGTTGCTGCAGGGGAAAGTGTGCTGAGTGAATTATTTGAAGGTCGACATGAACTACCTATTCGGAGAAAAGGGCATCCATCTGGTCCCTTATCCAGCTCAGTTCGCCGTCCCCCTCTTCCCCGAGAACGTCAAGAAGTCTTGTCTGAAGGACTTGAAAGAACGCTACGAGAATTATGGCGAGGTAAGATCAAACGAATGAATTAATGGTCAGTATTTGCTGGAAATTCAGATGGACGCCAAGGCGCCGCGCACCTTCGAAGAGTGGATTCTGAAGCACTTTGGACCGACGATCCTCGACACCTTCTTCAAGCCGTACACCCGCAAAGTTTGGACCGTCGAGACTGAGGAGATGTCGCCGAATTGGGTCGGCACTCGCGTTGCTAAACTGCCCCAGGAGAAGCTGGAAGAGCTGTGCGCTCTAGATCCCGAACAGCTGCAAAAGGCCGACTTTGGCTGGGGACCAAACGCCGTCTTCTGCTTCCCCAAGTACGGTGGAACCGGCAATGTGTGGAAGAGCATGGCCAGCAAACTTCCCCAAGAATGGTTCAAGTACAACGCCGAGGTTCGTGGGATGGCCACAAGCAGAAAGAAAACTCTATGATTGCAGGTGACGAACATCGACGTTAAAGGAAAGTCTGTGACTTACACGGACAAGGTGTCCGGGGAAGTCCAGAAGATGGACTACGACGTCCTCGTGAACACTGCCCCTATCGACCAGCTCGTCAAGTCGACCAAGATCTGCTCCGAACTTGACGTCGAGCACAACAAGGTCTTCATTGTCGGCGTCGGCCTCGAGCTACCGGTGACCAAATTCTGTGAACCCTTCACGTGGCTCTACTTCCCGGACCCCGCGGTCCCCTTCTACCGAGTGACGTTCCTCTCGCGCTACGGCGAGGTGACTCCCGACAGCAGCAAGTATTGGTCTGTGATGTGCGAGTGCGCCCGAAAAGAAGCAGATCCGGTAATTCGACCGCTTTTCGCTGAGTTTGTGATTGTGGTGTGACCTTAAGGTGACCGAGGAAGAAATCACTGGCTTGGCGATTGAAGGCCTTATCACGAAGGGCATCATCACCCGCGATCAGATCGTCAGCGTCTACTCGACCACGCTCGATTACGGTTATCCCATTCCCACGATAATGGTCCGTCCTGAAAACATCCTCCTGTGTTTTTTGAGCGATGAGTCATTTTCAGAGAGACAGCGAACTCGCCCGCGCGCATACCGTACTCGAGGACAACAGCATTTTCAGCCGCGGACGTTTCGGAGGCTGGAAATACGAAGTCTCCAACCAAGACCACTGCTTCGTGCAAGGGAGAGAATTGATCGATCGGCTTGTTTTAGGAATCCCCGAGAAGGCCTACAAAACGGGTGTTGTGTCACGTAAAACTGCCTAATGAAAACTGCCACGCGAGCCAGATTGTGTTTCGTATTCTTGCAAACTTAAACATATTTTAAATCATGAAACTAAGAAATATAAATCTACTAGTTTTACTTGTTGCTGGGCAAGGTATAGTGTGTGCGTAAAGTGGACGCTTTTCCAAAAACTAACTCATCGTACAAAAACATTTTTTTCCGTTTTCTGGGAACCTTAGATGACTCCATATTTTAAATGTTCTTAAGCAAGCCTTGAAATGAACAAAAGGTGGAACACGATCAAAACAAAGCCTTCCGGGGATAACCCGTTCCTCGAAGGAGTGCATTATTCAACTTTAAAAAAACTGAAAAAACTCGAATTTAATGTAAACAGGGTATAGCAAGTTTTAAACGTTACGCAAACCACATAGTTCACTATTTGGCGCAGCCCGTATGATTTTCCCGTCCGGCGATTTTCACCTCGCGGGTTCACGCCGGAGCCAACATTTTTTGAAGCGCTTTTTATTGTTTTTTTTTTGTTTTCGTCAACGTGTTTGGAAACGTAAAAAATTGAACAAATGTGCTAAACACCAACCGTTTCGTGTTGATTTTGATGTTAACATTTTAACATTACACAAGTTTAAATTGCGTTTGTCTGTGTCGAAACACGTTGAAGAAAACGGCAAAAACAATGAAAAGTGCTTTAAAAAGTATTGACTTCGGCGGAGATCAAACCCGCAAGGGCAAAATCGGCTGACGGCACTCATATCGACTGCTCCAAATAGACTTGAATGCGTTATGTTTAAAACTGGCTATACCCTGAGTACCCTAAAAGCCACAATTTTTGATGGCCCTAACTCTTTATAGTTTTTTGGCGAGTGATTTGCTTTTTCTTGACTTTCGAACTATTAGTATACTGTAGTTGTTACAATCGACCCTAAATTCTAGACAAAACCCAAAAATGCAATGGAAATCGCCAAAAGTTATTATTATCACCTAATTCACGATTCACGAAAGCTCTAACCTTTGGACGAAGTTAGGCGACAACCATTTTTTACTACGTGTAATTCTCCTTTGCTAAACGCTCTGACTGTCTCCCTTCCTAATTCTGACTCGTCCAATGAAATCGCTGCCATGTACGGAACAAAAAATTGGGCTCGATATTTATTAAGCAAAATAGAAACATGGATATATGAAAGGAAAGAGTCACAGAGCACGATCTTGAGTTTTCAATCATTATCTAGGACAGATATCAATATGATATTGCTGGAAGTCGGCTGCGAAACGGAAGAATCAGTCGTATTCACCCTCGGTGTCCTCTCCCTCTTCTTCTTCGTTTGGTTGTGCTTCGCCGACGTTGCTGTTGGTGTTGTGAGCGCGACTGATGGCTGAAGGTCGAGCTTTGTGACTGCTACCGGCACGCGAGACTCTCTTCTCTCTTAATGCTCCTGAAATTCGTCGTCTACAGTATTTTTTAACATTTTCGAAACCAACGTAAGAGGCCTGCGCGACGTAGAACCGTGGGGTAAATAATCAAACACACCTACTGAGTCAGGTGCAGCGTAGCGCCGCGCTCGGCTCGGTTCGAGCTCGAGGGTCGCTTCAGCTCCACGTCGGTCGCGAAGTTCTTCGGCTTCAGCGGCCGGACTCGTTTCCGCGGACTCCTCGTGCTTCGTCTCTCGCTTCACGAGGTTCTCGTCCTCTTTGGTGACGTCGTTGACGCTGTCCTCGTCGAAAACGTCTCGCTTCTCGACCGCGTGCTCGCCTGAGTGCTGCTCTTCGTGCTCCTCGGGTGTCTCTTCCTGAAATGGCACCAGATTTCCGTCCCTTCTCGACCCGCTGGTATTCACCTCTTTTTCAGCAGACTCGTGTTCGGCTTCTCGCTTCAAGACCTCCGCGACCACCGCCACAGTCGATTCGTCGTGAGATTCGGCGGAATCCTCGTGGCCGGCGTGGCGCTTCTCGATCTCCGCGTTGTGTGTCACTGCTGCGACGTCGCGCTTATCCTCCACGACGGCCGAATCGGTAGCCTGGTGGTCGGCGGCTTGAAAAAGCTCCGGATCAGATCAGCCGTCCTGCATCCTACTTACCGTGGATCGTGACCTCTTCTTCGCCATGTGTAAGGCTGAATAGGATCAACAAACAGCAAAACAGAGTCGTGGCAGATCGGAACATTGTTGTAAGTCAGAATGAGGCGGATGCCACCCGGAAAGGCTATTTTAGAGAGACCGAGATTGCGGAAAACCGGCTTCATGAAAATTACCCTCCCCACAGCGGCCTATTCATACGGTAATTACATGACAAAAATCATCACAGTCATGCCGATTTCACTTCGCATCGCACACAGGCAGGGGAACCCGATTACGTGGATTACGCAATTGTACTCTTACCACTCCTCGGCTGGCACCGCTAAGCTCGTTTATTTGCAACGGGGAAATATGGCGCGATGACACAATGATGCGCCAAACTCAACTCAACGTAATTGCGGTTTTTGGGTTTTTAATAGCGTAAATGGAACATGCAAAGCGGATGCAAAGTAAGCAAACGGCGACTCTACAACATCCACTGCATGATTTCATCAAAGAAGAAGGAGAGAAGACAATCTGAAAAGTAAAGCTTCTTGGGTGCAGTGGGAGGGAACTCATCAGAAGTTTTCCTATCGATGGGTGTCGTAACCACTCTTTGGCAAATTTACGGTTCTTGATTTAGTTCAAATTCATAATTTAAAAATTGATTTGACATGAATAACCGTTCAAACACAACGGAAGTCTCACAGGTGGTCTTATAAATTTTTAGTTGCTCCACGCTGATTCAACGCCCAATAGGAAAACCATTGAATTTTTTTTGCCGTTCAAATCTATAATACTTGGAAAACAACGAGTGATGAATTTGTCGATCGGTGCTGTGCTGTTCAGTGTGAGCATCTGCTCTATTTTTCTATTTTGGTTTTTAGTGAGCAAACAATAGCGGCGAATCTGTCGACTTTGGCAGAGCGTTGGAATAATTAATAATCGTCGCTTTAGATCCATGGACAATGCAAACAAGTCACAATTTTCTACTTTGTGCCTTTTACACGCAAAACGACAAATCTTCTGGGTTTTTCTTTTCTCTCATCTGCATTTTTCGTGTTTTGGCAGTTGCGAACTCCTCCGAACCGAAACACAACCGCGACCGAAAAATGCAGGTTTGTTCAGCGACCTATAAATCGCAATTTATTGAGAAAACTAGGCACAGCCTCTGCTGCACTCACTGCGTACTCAGCCTCGTCTTTGCGAGGAAATCAACCATCAAGTTAATGGCGGTTTGGGCCTTTGCAACAAGGCCATTCAAAAGTGATTTCTAGTTAGATGTGCGCCAAATCGCATAACTGCGAGATTGGGTTTGTGGCGTCTTCGCTCTCTACTACCCGCGCGTCCGTGAGTCTTGTTCGTTTTGATAACAAATGACGTTACGCGCGTTACACTGTGCGCTTAATGGCTTCCCGAGTTGAGTAAATCACCTCTTAAGATCATTTTAGACAGGTGCAAAGTATTTATACAATCCAGCTTACCCTGTTCTAGCTGCGGTGAGCTCCGCTTGTCTTTTGTTCGAAAAATTTTTTGAGTAATTAAACGCAATCAATCGTAGAGGGTGAAATCGCATTTGCCATGAGTATTTTTTGGTTTTTTGACGTGTGATTCATAGTGGTTTTAAGGAAGCTCTTGTATTATTCTGTTTTCGTGTGGTACAAAATTCCAACTTATGAAAGTGTGCCTTCTATTCTTCAGATAGTACAAACGCAATTTTCCGAAGGTTGTGAAGAGCGGGTTGAAGAGATAAGTGCGAGGCAAACTGCGAATGTCAAGGGCGCAGTGAGTGTCATCACCTTCTGCATTGTGCGTGGGTGAAGTTGAAGCGTAGAAAAGCAGTTGGAAAACACAAACTCTTGCGGCTCATGTGAGTGACTTCTTTTTTGCGAATCCAATTTGGTTAACACATATACTTTCCCAAACTGTACTTTTTTGGATTCCCTTTTTACTACCTCAGCTGGCGATGAAATACTAGTTTTCAGACAAGCTTAAAATTCGCGCAATGTGGTCGCTAAATGAACATAGGGCATGGCGCCAAGCTGTCTTCCTGTCGAACCGCTGCTTTGTTTCGATCTACGGTGCACTTCTCACACCTTATTTGCCGCCACTCATGGTCTAAGTGATCTAAGTGGGTTACCAAAATGCTGATTAAGTACCGCCAAGAGTCCTCTAACGGCATCCGCGCGAAGGACGTTCTGTCGAGAATGCAAACTTGGCTATAATTGTGGTTGCGGTTTAACGCACGTCGTTTCCAGTTCGAGCGCGGTGTTCGGCTTCAAATGTGGCGCGCAAACGACGCGAATCGTTACACAGCGCGGGTAGGTCGCTTTTTGATGAATGACCAGGCTTTAAATCCAGAGCAGATAGAGGACAGCAGAGCGGGATCGCCAGTGAAGACAACCGCTTTAGTCCGGTTCCAATCAGTAGCTATTATCATCGTTGGTTCAGGTGTCGTCCACAGTTTGCCCACCGTCAACTCGCAACCCACCTGGACGGGTAGACGAACGAATCAACTTGATTCAAAAACCGATCGACGAGCGACAGCCTCGACAACGACTTGCGGACGGGAGTCGGTGGACGGCGACCATAGGCTACTTCAGCCGCGTACAGTCGCGCGTGGTCGGTCCTCCTCCCCCGCACAGTATCGACCGCCAGCCGAGGCGAGGGAGCCGCGGGAGAGGCACGCTGCCAAGGCAAAGCCAAAAGAAAGGACGGATGTACGGTTGAATATGAATCATCGATCACCACACGCGCACAATACTCTTTTCACCACACGCGGTACTCCTAGTGGACAGCGCCTTCGCCTCCCACTTATAATACAGTTGAGACTGGTCTTCGCGCGTTCTCACGCTTCGGAATCCCAGGCGCCCCCAGATTTCCCGTCCCTCGGCTTGCCGTCGGAATCTGTTCTCGTCTTTCCTCTTTGCTAGCTCCATGCGCCGAAAATGTTTATCTCGGCCGTCCTTCCGTTTGATTCGACAATCATATCCCTTCCACTGGGCGCCCGACCTATTCCATCGATTGATTGCCGTGTCGACAAACATTGGTCGATGTCCTGCGCGTAGTTTGGGCCATGTACGATTTATTGTGTTGTTCACATGTACAATTCGCTGCTTGCATGTGTTCGGGAAGTGATTCCCACGTCCTTCCGCTTTCCCTTGCAGGCATTCAAATGTAGTCGGAGGTCTATTCAAATAAGGGTAGTATGTTGGTGGCCTCCAATGGGACATATTCTCTGCCGTTTTATTGTTAACTTATGAGTCATTATTGTGCGTTTTCTTTTAACGGGCTGTTAGACTTCTCCCCTTCTTCAATTTAGTTAATATCTCTTATGAGTCTTAAGTAAAGGTACTTATAGTGCCAAAATCAACAGCGCCCAAATCAAACTGGTATTCAAAAACTTAAAAAACCTAAATTTTCGAGGGAACGAAGATCCTGTTCTCTGTGAAAAACCTATTTTTCGGCTTCCTGATCATTCGACCTTCAAGATCCCAATCTCTCTTTATCTCTCCCCAGAACCAAAATTTTAAACACATCTACCGCGGGAAGCCAAATGATTGACAAGCGACCGACAAAAAGTCACTCGAAATCTACTTTAATCAAACTTCGTGTTTTCCGCCGTTTCGTGCTTTTGATAACGCAGTAGCAAGGAAACGCCGATCTCACCGTCCCGATTGTCGAATTCCGTTTTGAGGTGTTAGGTCTGCTTGCGTGGGGCGGCCATTGTTGGTGTTCTCGTCGCATTCCAGTTAAAATCTTTATCGTTCGTTCTCTCGATGAATTCAAACGTCTGTTAGGCGTGAATCACTTTTTAAGAGACTGCCATTTGTGTTTGGGCCATCGATTCAGCTGACTAACCAAAATCACGCATTAGCTTTTCCGCCGATTCCATTATGTGTATTTCAGATGAACGAGGGAAGGCGATCGAAGATACATTTGCTCGATGGACAGATTCTCGATATCCTCGTGCAGCCGCGGCTTTTCGTCGGGGAGCTGCTGAATATCATCGCCAGTCACGTGAATCTGAAAGACCCGGACAAGAAGTATTTTGGAATTGCCTATGTTGACCCAAGGTGAGTCGCAAACTCCTATTCATCTCATGCTGACAAACCACTTAAGCGAGAACCACTTCTGGCTCACCTACGACAAGCGAGTCCTCGATTTCGATTTTCCACGCAAGAGTGCTGACCCCGACGAAACCATCCAGCTGACCCACACTGTGCAGTTCTTTGCGAAGTCGATTTTCACCTTGGAACACGCGACCACGATAAACCTTTATTTCAACGAGGCCATCCAGCAATTGACCAGGGTGAGGACGAATCGTATTATTTCGGTTGTTATCTCTTCTGGTGTGACTTGCAGGGCTCGCTGAGGCTTTGTTTTTCCGACTTCGCTCTTGTATATGCCAATTTGCTGCTGTATTATGTCGGAGATTTTGAAAGGTTTGTTTTGCATGTGCACCCGTTGTCCAAGACCAACTGCGATTGTTTACAGCGAACAATCAGCACGGGAGCTGGTGCAGAAAGTGGTGACGAAGAACGTCGCCTTCTTCCGCACTTACGGTAAGGCGGCCAACGACTGCGACCAGGAAATAATCAAGCTTTACAAGTCCTTGGCGGGAGTCACTGCTGGCCAAGCGCTGATTAAGTGAGTAGCTTTTGCAAGCACTTCATCCTAACCCCCTGTTTTCAGTGTCATGAGCAGAATCGAGAAGTCGCTGACGTACGGTAGCCGGTACTATGCGGTCCGGGATAAAAGTAGCACGAATTGGTCCCTCGGAATCAACACCCGCGGCATTTCCCAGTACGACCCGACTGACCTCCTCAACGCCAAAAAGGTGAGTCCCGCGGAGTGCGTGGTTCTCAAGTCCGTTTCCAGGATTTCCCGTGGGACAATCTCGAGAAAATCTATTACCGTGACCGGAAGTTTACGATAGAAATCCGCGACTCACGAAGGTTTGTTCGACTATCGAATAACGCGCTTACTCAGAAAAACATTCAGGACGACCGAGATCCAGAAGAAAGCATCTGGCCTACTTAACAGTATGGGAGACTGCGATGACGATCTGTTGGCCGAAGCCGTGAATCACCCGACCACTCAGTGAGTTCTTTGCTTTGCCCACCGCCGCTCCGGCCGGAGTAGATCTCCGACTTATGAGTTGTTTTGTCAGCGCTTAATTGATTTGGTGTCTGTAATTTCCGGCTGGCTGTTACCGCCTTCCTTTGGTTAGCTGCTCTCCTTTCCAGCGCTCCTCAGCGCCCGTGCGCAAAAATTGTAAATAAGAGCTGCCTGCCTTCGTTTTCCCGGCGACATATCCTGTCAAGGTCATTCTTGAGGCAGCATTGTGTCTCCGTGCCCACAATCATTCCTTTGTGTGTGGGCTAGGCGGGTACAACAGTGCCGCTGCTGCCACGGAGAGCGAGGAACCCCCGTGGTACCCCGCCGCCTTAATTGCTGATTCATCCTTTCGCTGTTCACACCCGAACGGTTTCAGAGTGTCTTTGTCGCGGCGCGCACTGCAGCCGTCTCCATCGCTACACGTTTACGTCTTCTATTGTGGAAGCGCAGTTTTATGCGAATCCCTGTGGTCAGCGGCCACGGACCAGCATCAGTTCTACTTGGATCAAGCGACAGTACCCTCGAACTCGGCGCCGGGAGGAGCCCAGGTGAGTCTTTTAAAGGTTTATTTAACTTCTTCTGCCCGTTCTCCGTCTGTAACAGCGGAGGTGGGGAGATCATCGGGTTTACTTGTTCTTCTGAAGGCTCTGTTAATCGTTGTTTGCCCAAACTCTGAGTTCGCTGTTGCGTGGCAATGGATGAGCGTTGAAGTGTTAGCTGTGCTTCACTAGGTGGCTGTGAGAGGCTCCGCTGTTGCTGTCTGCCTTCGCCCTGTACAGAGAATCTCGCGTGTAAACTGTTTGTACTGGTTCTAATGGGCGACGCGAATTTTGACGAGTTTTATGCTAGACGAAACGTGATACTAGAAAGAAGTATCCAAGTTTCCTTTTGCGCTCGCCGATCGCTTTTTACCGGATGTGTTATGTGTTGAGGGCACTGTTGCGTCACACGTATCTACTTCATAGAATGCTGCATGTCGTTTATAACTGTATGAGAGTTCCCGTGCAGGGAGATTTGTGGCCCTTTGAAGTGGAAAGTTGCGCAAACGCGTTACTCACTGACAACAACGAGAGCAGGACAACTCATACCCAGACAACTCATACTCAGCCAATTTATACCCGGACAACTCATAGTCAAGACAGCTCATACCCAGGGCAGTACATGCCTACATTGTTTTTTGTCAGTGGGGATTTTGGTTTGGAAAACTGTTCAGCTTACTAGGAGGTATCTTTTCAAACAGCGGGGATGGTACTGTAAGCTGCCAGGTTAGGCTTAGGGGCTACGGCAGACAAATACTTTTGGTTTCCGCGTCGAAGGCGCTTGGAAGCGGGGATAGTAGGCTGGAAGCGATAGTTCTAAAAAACAGCGGGGTGCGTAGTTTGGGGCTGCCAGGTTGCAATAGGCTTAGGCATGAAATTGAATGCTAGAACTACCGCAGAAGGCTAACACTTTTCCACGCTTAAGAGTAGTGGAAGTTGCAGTTTGAAATTCACGTTCTCAAGTTTATTCGATAAACAATGCTTCCGAACAGCGCTTACACGCTGCTGCACGTCTGTCAAAATGTTAAAATTTAACGCGCAAGCCTTGACAGCCATTTTGCAACTAAATAAGCTGCTAACAAAATAAGCCCAGTTTCTGTGTTCTGGGGAGGGCCACTGTAGGCTACTGCTGCTCCTAGGCTTATCGATTCGAGTGTCTCTGATCAACGTGCTCATCTGCGGCTTCCTCGGGCGTGGCTGTGCGGTGACCCTCCAACGTTGTTTGAGTGTGACAAAATTATTAATCCTCGGCGTTTTTCTCCGCTTGCATGTGTGAGTTTACGAACGGCCACCGCCTATCAATTCTTCGACTGTGAAACGCAATGAGAAGCTTTAAAATGAAACCAGTTCAAGTTTGTGTGTGAGCAGAAAGTGATGATGACGCCGATTTGCTGCGGTGGTGTCGAGGTAGGATTATCCGCTATGTTGTGCTCCGCTTAAGTTGTTATCAGCTTGCTTCTTAATGGGATTTGCATAATCAATTGCACAAGGTTAAGTAGATGGTGCTTATAGCCTATCTGGGCGTATGGTATAAGTTAAGGTGTGTTAGCTGTGTGTGCAGTTTCGGGTCTCGAAAATGTCGCTCTCGCCGTCCGAACGTATAAACCCCTTTTGCAAACTGTTGATTAGTCAGCGTTTATTTATTTGTTCTGAACAGCTCCGTCGTCCCCCACCTTGTTCTGTTTACCTTGTGCTGTGGCATATACGAGACTGTGTATTTGGAGAAGTTGAGGATCGATGCTTTTGTCTAAATTTCGCGCTTCGCAAAGTGGTCCCAGTTGCTGTTCACTTCAGTTTTTACCGAACTCCTATTTTGGACGGTTTTTATTCCAACAGGCTATTTGTAATTTGTTTTTATTTCTGCCGGCTATCTGCAATTTCTGTAGACACAAACTCTGGGTCGAGCGGAAAGGTCGTTTTTGCCGTCTCACGAAATGTTCTGACCGCTTCCCTTAATGAAAAATTAATTCCTTTTATGTCCGGATATAGAGGCTGAATTTGAGTGGCCTTTGTTTCATTTCGCCGCGCATTAAAATATTGTCGCGGGGAGAGGAGACGCTTCACAGTTCATGCCACCATTGGGGCGATTGAGGGATCCCCGCGCGCCGCTCACAGCCTCACCGACTTTCCGAATGGCTTTTTTATGTGATGGTATTATTCCTCAATTTCCACGTCGCTTCTCTTTAACGGAATTTCCGAAAAGACACGCATAAAGGTGGGAAAGGGAATGGGATCACTGTATACTGGGCACTTCGGTTTTTTCTCCGCTGCGCCTATTACTTCTGAACTCCCGCGATCGGTCGGTCTGCAATCCTTCGGGCCGCTTTCGCAACGACGCCGGCCACGCTATGCACAGAGCCGTGAGGTCACTTACGGTCCACTAGGTAATGATCGCACGCTGTCTCCATAGGCCTTCATTGTCTTCCGGCAGAACGTCGCGTCTTGTTGCAGCACGGTTTAATGAGTGAGTGGGTGGTGCAGTGCGCGAACGGTTCTTGCGCCGTGTGGTGCAAAGAAAACACCTGTTGGGTTCGAAGGAGTTTATGGAGAACACCTGGGACGTTGCGCCGTGCAGATGGAGCGTCTCCGAAGGGACTCAAACTCATTTGAACCATAATCCCTTTGTTATATCTATGCGTGCAATATAACGATGTCCACTTGGCCGATAATTGACGACCGTCTCCTTGCAGAATTCGCGCTACAAACAGAAGATCGAAGGAGTTATTCGTGATCTCACCACAAAGCGCGAGCGTGCGAATAGCCAGTCATCATTCGGGTCTTCATTACCGTCTTTAAGGTATGTCACTAAATTCCCTATTCTCAACGACAGTGATCACGTTTCAGTTCGCTTACTTCTTGTACGTCCTCTTCGAATATGCCCGCGGCGAAGGTGGCTGATGGATCATCGGCTAGTCTCCCTTCTGTCCAGTCGACCTATAATCGTGAGTGGTTCATCTACCTTCACTTCCTATATCAGAGGTTTGTAGAAATTACAGAAGAAGAAAAAAGGAAGAACTTTGAGAATTATGAGGTGTTGAAAGCCAAGAAGGAAGACCTGGAAGACAAGCTGCTTGCGAAGCTGGATGAGTTGCGCAGTGTGTGCATCAGCGAGGGCGTTAGTGGCTTTTTCTGTCTACATATTCTAAAAGTTCTGTTCCAGGAAATCACCGGAGAAATGCCTAAAGAAATCTATAGGACTTTAGTTCCTGGAGAACCCGAACCAAAACTGAAAAGGCGGATTGGAACAGCATTTAAGTTTTCTCCAGAAATTCTGTCTCAGTCGACAAAGGTACACTTCATTCGTTCTTTTCCTCAGCTGAAACTTTGCCTTTTCAGGTGGACAAATTGGACCAAATGGAAGCTGACGTTCAACTCCATCGGAAGATTGTTGCTGCTGCGGAACGGCTGGCTAAAGATAAGTCGATGAACAAGTCGGTGCGGAAAAAGCGCCGAAAGGAATTCGAGGCCGCGTGTCAGAAACTGAAAGGTCTGGAGTTGGGGCTAAATCAGCTTCGCCTGTCGTCAAGTAAACCCGATGTGAGTAGTGCGGGAATCGGTAGCACCCTCACTGGCGTCCGAGCTTGGCCCAATTTCTCCGGTCATCCTTGTTCCACGAAAGCAGGGGGATCGCTGGTTGCGAAGTCATGTCCAACAACACCGCGAGGCTCCATTCCGGATCTTTTTTCCGAAAAGGAACTCTGCGACCGTGATGAAACCGATAGAGCCAGGTAAGAGCAATCCTTTTGACGTCTTCTGACTTAGGAAACTTCAGGGATCATTCACTACCTTTGCGAACTCAGCCACACCGTGGTTCTCCAAGAAGCATGGCTCTTCCTCCTACTGTTCCCGGAAGAAGGCCCACGGTTCCGACGGTGAAGGTCTCCACAAGCTCCTTCCCCACAGACGAGCTGGACAACCCGTTGAATGTTCGCAGCCCGAGTTTACAGGGGTAAGCGCCTGACCGAGTGCGATCTTGCGCGTCAGTCTTGACTCAAATTTTATCTCCTTTATCTCTTGTCAGCTAAACTAATTTGTAAGCAACTTATCGCACTTTCCTAAATCGTCTTGTTTTAGATTCGAGAATGTCGGGTACCAATCCTCCGCTCCGTACAAGAGTTCTTACAGACAATCAAATTTTCCAACTCTCCAAAACAGCAATCGATTCACCCGAGCACAGTCCGAGCATTCTCTTCGTCAAGAGTCGCCTCCATTGCTAAGTTCGGACGATCGTCCTAACGGTCTGAGACCTGTGGACCATGGTAGGAGCCCAGGACTGAGGCCGCATGAGGCCTCCATCAATTCGTGGAGTGCTCCGTCAGGGGTTCAAGTAAGCAATAGAGGATCTCTCAAGCGGCTCATCGGCGCTTCTTTCAGATGAAACCTGGAAGAATTGACGGCAACGACTCGGCCGACGACCGCCTAAGCAGGTGGGCCAGTCGCGTGACTAGTCATGAAAGCCGTCGAATGGAGAGCCTGGGAGTCCCTTCGGCTCTGGGCCATACGAACTCGTCGCACTCGTTTTCTGGCGGGTTCGCCACAACCAGTCTGGATAGGAGAGCGCTTAAGGCACGACAAAGCTCGGCCTCGCAACTGCCAGCCAATACGACGATACAGTCCACGAGTGAACTAAGACGCGAAAATCTTAAGACGGAACTCAAAACGACCACGTTCCCCGTCACTCAGCATGGATCCATTCGAGAATCTTAGTATGTTGCTGTTCTCCGAGCTGTTCTCAAATGCCACTTTCAGCAAAACTCTCGCAAAACCGGACCTGATGCGTTATCACTCCAGCACCCTAAACAACTCAAGGAACCTGAATGCCAAGCCTCCTGTTCCGTCCTACGTTTCGAGACACTGTGAACCTTCGGTCGGAAACAATTCAGTTTCGCGGTTACCAGCAGGGACGGATCCTCACATGGAGGCACTTCTGCACTATTACAAGGACGCGGCAAATGAGTCCTCTCGGAAGAACACGAAAACTGCAACCATCGTGTAATCGAGTCAAACTCGGTGAAAATTTGTCCCGTTTCGAAATTGCGAATAACTTCATTATTAGCTTTAGCTTCAGCGCATCTGAACTTTTTTGTACATAGTTGACGATAGGAAACCATGCCTTACCTACCTATTATACTGACGGGTTTGAAAAGCATAAAAATCTTATATGAAGTTTCTCAATCATTCGAGACTGTCTAAGGCCATGATAGCTGATTAGAACCATTTTTTGTTGGACTCTGAAAAGGCCGTGAAAGCCCAATATAAAAAGGTCTCCGAATTCCTGAAGCCCTGCAACCATGGACGTCAGAATCCTCTCTCCCATGTATAACAACAGGGTGTAATGTCCGCTTGTTTTTGTTCGCCAAAATGTAAGTTGAAACAAAAAGTACCTCCTGTACAGAAGCCCGCAACACTATAACCAATACACCATTCACCCATTAAAAGAACAAATCCTCAAGTTGCTACCAGTCAGCTCGGTGTTTTAAACGGAAGCAAGTTGGGAGTACCGCACTCTAGTGAGCCAACTTTTCCTTCGTAAAACAAACTCATTGGAGACGCGGGTCACCGACCTAGAGCATCATTTTAGAACTGAAACCTCCCGCTCGAGCGTAAAGAAATTTTCTGGGACTCTTGCTAACAGGATCAAAGGGTGTAGTCGGTTGAGGGGATTTCACCGTCCGCACGGATCCAACAACCTCAGATCGCAGTAAGAGCCGATTTCAGAACTATGGAGTTGGGCAATACGCCTTTACAAATTCAACGGAAGCACACACTTAATCTAATACCCGACAGTGATGTTCCGAGAAGCAAACGAAACCTACCACTGAAGCAATACAATAGAGAATACATGAAGAAGAGAACACATGAAATAGCTAGACGCTTTTATTATCTGATTCCACTAAGTGGCAATTACGCCCATCACATTCGGAGACTCTTCTTGAACCCCTCATAAAACTCCTCCCATTCTTTCTTCTCTCGTTCCTTCTGTTCCTTCGCTTCACTGTCCAAGTGGAATTTCTCCAGCAGATATGCCTTTTCGAGGGCGACAGCGCGGGTCGCTTTGTGACTGAAACACATACACTACAGAGTGGCCCAAAAAAACCCTTTTTCCAGACACCGCGCCGGCCAGACGGTTTCACGTCATTTGTTAGCGAAACCGACCGGTTGTTCGCGACGAATGAACTTGAAATGACTCCGCTCTGCTTGGACGGTGTCTGGCCGGCGCGGTGTCTGGAAAAAGGGTTTTTTTGGGCCATCCTGTATAATCACGGCTTAAAGGTCAAGGTGACATACTCAGTATCGGCGAACTTAGGATGCTCTTTCATATCGCCATTTTCAGGACAGACCCTGGCTTCGTCTTCCAAATCCTGCAGATATTCGGGAACAAGGGTTTCGTCGCGGATGCGCTCGAAGTCTAAACAGTTAAATTCAATGGTACACATGGTAGTTCAAAATCTTAAAATTACCATGGACCTTGCGCAGCATCTGCTGGGTGATGACCTCGTTGTGGTGAATGGCGCGAGCACTGTACTCCTCGCAAAATTTCATGAATTCATGAACCTTCGCAAGGGCCGCACGTTCGTAATGCATGATTTCAGCGTTGGCCTCGACGAGCTCGGTGAGCAGCTCCAACTGCTGTTCCCGGCGCTTCTTCACGGTGTTGTTGGTCATCTGGTCGTTCACCGGCTTCTTCACTTTTTTGATGAGTTTCTTCAAAGCTACAATGCTCTGCGTGTTGATCTGGTTGGACTTGCTCATCAGGTCTTCTTCACGGGGGAAGACCGATGGGATCAGTTTGCGGGGTTCTCCCATTTAGATTTCTGAAATGTCCGTCATTTGAGCATGCACAATATAAACTGAATTCAGTACCAGCAAGCATCCAAAATAGCCACATGATGCAACAATTTCACCAGTCAGCTTGTTGATTTGAGCTCGAAAAATACATTCCGCGTAAATTGCCGCAAGTCGCGCTGAATTTATATAAATCCTCAACGAATATTCAATTGGAAAAAGTAGCGTTTCATTGAATCAGCCACGTGAAAAAGTGAATCAAAAAACAAGGAATGAATTCAATTCAACTGCAAATTCCCAGCAGGTCATCACGACAGTTGAACATTAAACGTTCGCGCACTGACGCAGGTCTTGAAACGACAGAGCCACACACGCGGGAAAACGAAAGCCGAGAACAGGTGATCGATGAAAGGTGAACAGAACGGAGGTCACTGGAGTGAACGCGATCTCGCTGCGTCTCTCACATCCCGTATGCGAACTACAAATCGCGAAGTGCGGCTGCTTTTAGTATGTTGACAGTTTAGTCTGCCTGATTTAGACCTGATTTAGACCAAGCGCGATCGCTGGTCTAAATTGGTCTGTCGGGATTAGACCAAGCGCGATTTAAACCAGTAAATGTCAGGTTCGGTCTGTCCGCTGGTTTAAATTGGTCTACCGTGTACGGTCTGGTCGAAATCGAGTCCAGGTGAACGAATGAAGCACTGTTTTTGTGTTTTCATGTCCGAAATCATTCATTCAAAGAAGCCCGCACGCTTGAAACCTAAGCCACGAACCTAAAAGTCAAGTCTGTATGCAGTACAAATTAAGGATTCCGTGGAGTTGTAATGAATCCAACTTAAAGTTCCTTTTTCGGCATTTTTAGAGATATTTTTGTTTCACTTGCAGGCAGCACACTCCTACGAGGCTTAGGAGTCGGTTTGAATCTTGGATCACGGATCGAAAAGTTTCATTTTATTGGTTGGGGCACGCGTGAAGGCCTTTGGGCCAATGGAGCGGCTTGGGATCGCAACCGCGTAGTCCCGGGCTGATAGTGAATGATTTCGGACATGAAAACAGAAAAACATCCATGACGCCACAAGATAGTTCGCCGCAGGGACAGTTCGCCGCAGGCGGTCCATGACAACTGGGCGGTTTTTTTTTTTGACAATCGGGTGTTCTTCGAGATCTCCGGCCTTGTACCACGCGAGTTTGATCATCCTTTGGTACCGTGGTGCGGCGAACTGCCAGGCCAGGAGGTTGAGCGTGGAGGTTGAGCATGTTCGCAATCTCCTCTCATGGCAAGGAGCTGCAGCACATTTGACGGGTTAATGGCCATGTTTCACACAAAACAACCGACTCTTCCAGCCGAAAAATGAGCGAACTGCAGACGAGACGCAACTTGCAGCGCCATACAGGAGCCATTTCAGTCTCAGGCGGGAGCCATTTCAGCCTGGGGGACGGCTGTTGAGCGGTCGGTTTTCCCGTTCGAGATATGCCCTTTTAGGCACTTTAGATCTCGCATTGGCCGACAAAATCCATATTTTTCGGAATCAGCGCGTCGAGATCTATCTACCCATTCTCACGTTTTTGAAGTTTTTGAAAGTTTTACATAATTTTGCACCGATTCACATAATATTTCGACAAAATTTTGCGCTTTCGCTAACTCCAATAACTCAATCAAGCGTTGGGACAGCCGAGAGCGTCAAAAATATCAAATTCAATAAAATTAACCAGAACTGGATAGGTGTCGCTGGATGGTGTCACTCACGGTGTCGCCGAGGGGTCTTCAAACTCAAATTTTGTCTTGTGACATTATCGCTGTTGCTGTCACACATGAGTTTGAACGAGGCATAAATTTTGCGTCTCGCGCACGCCGTTCGCCGCTGCTTCGAGCGTTCCGCGACTGCGATCGCGGAATATTGACGTGGGAACGACGGAAATGGATGAAAAACACGGCAACGGCAGGGCCTACATTCAGAAAAACACGGCAGGTCCCACATTCAGAAGCACGTGGATGGGTCGCAGATGAGGAACTTGCTTCACATTAATCGGCTGACGACCATCGAACAGGGAAACTTCAGAGAGCAATTTGTGGAACGCTTCATTTTGGGCGTATTTTAGGACTCTTGATTTTCTGGCTCTGAATTTGATACCATTATGGTAACCTTTAATGACAAAATACACGCCGAAGAACATATTTAGGGTTCCATTGCGTAAAAAATCTGTGATCGTGTGTGATAACGAATTCTGCAATTTATTACGTACGAGTATAAACAAGCGAACGACAAAATAATGTGGATTCGTGGAGGCTTTCAAAATTCACGGAATTTGTTCAAAAATTTGGCACACTGGTCCGCCGTTTCTCGGGACCACAAAAAATAACCAGTCGGGTTCGTGCAAAAGTCCGTTTGCCTCAATTTTCGCTCCGTCCTGCTCATCTCGCTACGCCTGGTTACCGATGACTACAGCTTCCCAATCAGGAAAACAATTTGAAATTCATTTATGTCACTCCTGTCAAAAAAGTTAACAGTATGCAAAGTTATCCGTAAAGCGTGATTTTGAATAGTTGCAATTTCACATCAAATTGGAAAAAAAGTTCAAGATTTAAACAATTTTTAGCTTTACGAAAACACCGCGACAGCAGCCGAACTTTCGAGAGAGCTCACCGTAACCACGCTTTGCGGAGACGACAAGGTGGTACACCGTGCGCTCTATAGGGAAGAAAGCTGGCTGCCGGAGGACAATTGATAGAAGAGAGGACGGGGAGGAAGATTGACGAGGCCAGCCACTACTAACTGAAACAACAGCCAGAACTGCAGCCATCATGCAAAAGAGAAAAAGGCGTTTTCTAACGTTAGTTTTTAAGGAATCCCACGAATCAACAAAATGTAAGATTGGTGACTGTTTACTACGGTGGGAGTGTTTGTGAAATCCGGTTTTTTCGGTCATCGGAAACTGTGGAGACAGACAAGAACAGGCACACGTCGACCGAGGCTGAAGCGGCCCCGATGTTTGGGTCTACAATTTTTTGCACCATTCATGCGCTTTTCTGCAACGACCAATGGTGTTACTTATCAGAAAGATCACCATCCCATATTGTTTGGTTTGACATACGATTGAAGTCTCGACGTTACAGGACACGATTTGTCCATGGAAACTCTTTAAAAAACAAAATTTTGTTTACCCATGTTTTCATTGTTGAACGTTTTGCATTTATTGGTCTGGGCTGTAACTTTTAACAAACAAGAGCTCTCGCGCGAATCCAGCACATAAAACAAGCACATGCAAACACGCCAACTGTAAGCTTTTATTGAACTGGAAGAAAAGACATCTAATATTGTGCTGCTTGAAATTTAGTCTTTAAAACGATTTCCGTTAGGTTTTTTCAAAAGGAAGTGGGCGTAACAGAAGGTGGCTCCAAATGATGGCTTCTAAAATATGCTTTTTTTGACTTTTGCACATTGAAATGATTTGTCGAAAAAAGGGTCCATATCTCCTTCTGTCTTCAACTCAAATGTGGATCTGTGGAACTCATGTTAAATATATTCAAAACCTGATCTGACATCAAATGAAGAGCACCACCAATTCTCTTTGCCATATCATCTTATATTACCTTTAATTTCAGACCAATTTCAGTTTTGTGCTTATTTTTCTTTGTATGGGTCTAAATAAATCATTTGGTTGCCTTTTATTGTGGAAGTAGCAGCTCAGAATGTCATTCGTAAAGCAGGAAAACAATTGATTAATTAAGTGTTGTTAGGCTTTCTGAAATACTACAGGCGTATTTTGTTGACAAAACGAGAGATTCTCCTACTGTTCCTTTAAACTTTTTGCTCTTCAACTTTTTTTTGTCTTTCAGTATGCGGAAAACAAGATATTTCGGGTGCGGTTCTCTTCATAGAAAAAAAAAATACTTTTGTTGAAAAGGAGAAGAGCGTCCGCCATGAAAAGGGGGCACTGAACATCTTAGATCAGCTGACTCTTAAGCAATCCCGTGGTCACACAACAAACGCAAACAGACACAAGGACGTTGAACACCTCGAGGATTGCGAAACGGTAAGACGTAATTGCGCAAAGGATGCTAGCTCGACCCGTCTGTCAACTTCTGGGTTTGCTGATTTGACGTCATTTTGAGCTTCAGTGTTCAGTGTCTGAGTGCACGCAAAATGCGTCGCAACGGTTTTTTTGTGAAGGAGATTAGACTTGATTTGCTCAGCGGTTGATCAGCGCGTAGAGACGCGAGCCTTTGGAGTCTTCGGTGGTGCACTGAACTCCGGGAATCTGAATGTTGCGTGTTCATCTGTGATCATGATGAGGAAAAAGGGACATGCACTCGAACAAGAGTTCTTTTAGCGTAGTTTGTAGTATCTGCGAGAAGCGGACTAATGCAAAGCTGGCATCAGCGACACCATAGCTTAGGATCATTCAAATATTTGCACTCCCGTCGAGTGCTTACAAGAGATTCGCTAGAGGTAGTCGCGGAATTTCCTAACCCGATTCCCGCAAAATAAGAGGAATGACTCCTCGTCTTCAAAAGGCGCTCTATTCAGCGTGGTTGTGTCGCCATAACAACTTTTACCTTGACGCGCTTCTCCCTGTTCGCTTGCTTGCGCAATTTGCACCGATCCCGCGACAGCGTTTGTTTTTCTCGCTACCGTCAGCGCGTCGAATTATCGTGTACCGTATCTTAGTTATCTGTCTCTCGCGCTGCTTCTTTTTCTGGGAAAGTAAAGTTTTGTTGTTCCGCTGGCGTCTTGTTGTTGTCCTTTGTAAGTCTCGGAGTTTGGGGAACGCCTTCCTGGTGACCATGGAAACAGGTCTCTTTTTAAGCTGGTGAGGCATTTTTGAGGCAGCGGGGAACAGCTGATGAGTTGCTTCAGCTGTCCTCTTAGTGCGTGGCGCTGGAACAATTTAGGCCGATCTCCCGTTATCAGTGATCACTGTGACGGCGACGGCGATACTTGCAAGCAGAGTTCCACTGGCGCTTCTTAAGCCTTGCCGCGACAGCCCCTGCCGATGGTCATGACGCTTTACTATACCGTTTGCGGACGGAGTTGCGAACGGCCGCACTTTCAGTGTTGCCCTTATCTCCTCCTCAGCGCACCTAAGACTTTTCAACAATTTTTCGAGGCGATATTGTCTGATATCGTTTGACATTTTTGACACGTTTGACATAAATGTTTGACATTTTTGTTTTTTTACTCGATGTTTCTCTTTTTCCAGCGACCCAAACGCTCATCAATCATGGCGGCTTCACTACCTAAAGAGAAGGAGGACAAAGTTCGTAAGTGCCACAAACATTTGAAACTTTATTTGAACATCGCGGTTTCAGCTCTTTTCCATCTCAAGTCACATCGTCTATATGTCCTCTTCATGATCATGTTGGGATACTTCAGTCTTGTGTACATGCGGACGAATCTGGGAATCACCATGACTTGCATGGTCAACTCGACGGCGGTGGTTCTGTCCACTTCCACTAACACCTCCTACCTGAAGGAGATCGTACACGCGGACTCCTGTCCCCAGGCGCAGAACGATAACTCTTTGGTCAACGACTACGGAGTGAGTTGATTCAGATTGCGCACATCTTCAGTCGCAGTTTTTCAGGGAACTCTTGTTTGGAGCTCAAGTGTACAGGCCCTGCTTTTCTCCGGGACATTCTGGGGCGCCCTGGTGACCGTCATGCCCGCCGGCTACCTCGCCGATCGCTCGTCTTCGGTTCTCCTCATGCAAGCTGCCGCCTTCCTCTACATCGTCTGCACGGCTGTCCTACCGTACCTGGCCGTGAACTGGGGATATGGGTATGTTTTTGTATCGCGAGTGATCATGGGGCTCGGAGAAGTAAGTGGTTTAGCTCGGAGTCTGTCTAGTGACACTATCTTTGTTCTCTAGGGCGTCCTGATACCTTCCATTAATACCATCGTTACCCGTTGGTTTCCGGCAGACGAGCGGTCCACGGCTGCGTCGCTCTACACCGCGGGAAACCAGGTAGCAGCTGCATTCGGCAACCCTGCTGCCGCCGCGCTCTGCGCCTCACAGTTCCGTTGGCCTTCGGTTTTCTACCTTTGCTGTAAGATCCGAAAGTTATTACATTGCTAACTAACATAAGATTGGGTTGGAAAAAGAGTCAACAACAGTTTTCATTAGTTTAAGAAACCAAGAAATTCTCAACATTTCGCTTTTCCGAGAATTCCGCAAAACAAAC
Organism: Steinernema carpocapsae; assembly: GCA_000757645.3. NCBI lineage: Eukaryota > Metazoa > Nematoda > Chromadorea > Rhabditida > Steinernematidae > Steinernema > Steinernema carpocapsae. The sequence goes on from CM016762.1 coordinate 14,409,385, forward strand.
CGGGCTTGAAATAATTGACTTTCGAGCTTTTTCTTGCCCTATTCGTATATTCACAACCTTGTTTACACCTCTCAAGCACCAAACAATAATCTGTTCCTACGGCATCACGTACGTTTGTTTTCCTCACCTGGCTACATCACAAACACAACCTTCTTACAAATATTTTGAAAATTAAGAACATCGCGTACACAAGAAACAATATTCAATTGTATTTGAGCACGTATTTCAGCTACAATCGGAACCGTTTGGCTTGTACTGTGGAGGCTGACCATTACCAACAGTCCTTCGAAGAGCAACTGCATTTCTGACCGCGAGCGAGCCTACCTGGAGCGAAAGATTCCTAAAGCGAAGCCTCAGTCAAAGGTAAATTTATTATTTTTGCTTTGCGAAACGACGAAAGTTGTGTGCAGAAGGACCATGTTACCCCCTGGAAGGCGATGCTCACCTCGATGCCCCTTTGGACCCTTTTTGTGTGCCAGTTCGCCGCAAACACGATCGTTGTCTTCATGCAGATCTACCTTCCCTCGTTCTTCAAAGAGGTCCTCTACCTCCCCATGGTCGACGTGAGTTCCCCTTTTTTGTCTTCCGAAGACAGCTCTCACGTTTACAGAATGGCCTGTACAGCGCAGCTCCCAGCATCATCCAGTTTGTGGTAAAGGTCTTCTGGGGCATGCTCATGGACAAACTCAAGAAAAAAAAGGTTCTTTCCGTCACGGCCACCTGCAAAATCTCTCAAGGCATTTGTGAGTGTTTTCGCTTTTTCGATTGCTTGGTACTCGGGCTTCCCAGAAAAGACCTTTGCAGCGTTATATTAACTATCGAACCCGTCGGCTTTTTGGAAAACACGATGATTAAGTTTACGAGAGTCTATTCTGGCGTGGAAAGATGTAGGAGCCACGTCATTCGTGTTTGTGCGCCTACTAAATGGCTTTATTCTCAACGAAAGATTTCCAGTACACCTGTAGTTCTCAAGACGGCTAAAGTTTAGACCAAAATCTCTCAAAACGGTTGGAACGGCTGATAAGCAATCTAAAAATTCGTCGACATTAATGGCGCTCGGTGAGATCGGCTTAAAAGGGCTTTTGTGAGTTCTGTCTGAAGCACAGTCAGCTCACAGTACAGACTATAGACTTCACAATTCAGATCCAAAACGTAATCATTATAATGGGGTGGATTAACTTCCTCGAGATCACTTTGCTTGTAAGACGATTATGGATGCCTTGCGCGATTAGGCAGTTGGAAGTAAACAACGTTGAGCAACAACGCAGAGGTGCTGAAAGGGCCGAACTTGTGATATGATGATAAGAGCAGCTGCTGCTAAGTTGCGTTCAGCCAAGCAAACCGTGTTACAAACTTACCAATGATTTTTTTCTTTAAACGCTGGGGATAGTAGTATTGGCTGTCAGGTTCATGCAGGCTTAGGCTTGAACATTTTTCATTATGGTTTTTGCGCCGAAAACGCCTAGCAGCGCGGATAGTAAGCTGGAGGCGACAGTTCCACAAACAGCGGGGTGTGTAGGTTCAAGGCTGCCTCCTTCAAACAGTGGTGATAATAGGCTGTTACTGGCCATTTGGAGCATCTTAGATTTATGCATTTTTATAATCGTTTTTTGGAGTGTTGAAGGCGCGACATTTGGGAGCACCGACTTTGCATGTCTTATTTTTGAGGCAATCTCGGCCTTAGATTGACGATTTTGGAAAGCGGCGGCTGATTGGCGGAGAATCGGTAATAATTTAAAGGAGCGGTAAAAAATCGGCGGTAAGTTTATCGCATCCAAACAAACGTTACTTTTGTGAGAATGAACGAACATTTATTGAAAGCTAAGAGAAACCCGGATTTGGCTCGTGCACTATGTCTTTAATCATTTTGTGAGAGAGATTTGCAAAGAAGCTTCCCGAATCTTTGCTAGTGTACTAAACTAAACATTATATTTTAAATGCCACAAATGCCACGACGTCGCAACGTCGCAACGCTTTAACATCAGCAATGGCGAAATTGCCTGAATGAGGGGTTACGGTCGACTACGCTCACTTCTTCGTTTCAGCATGCTTCAGCACAGCGGTGGTCTTCATTCTCATCGCGAACTACTCCAGCTGCACCAACCCCCTTCTGGCCCTCGGACTGATCTGCGTCATCGCCGGTGGTTTCGGGCTCGCCATTAGCGGATTCTACATAAGCATGCTCTCGCTCGCCCCTGCACACACCGGCACTATCTCGTCCCTTTCCATGCTTGTGGGCATTCTCGGACGGCTGACGACACCTGAAGTAGTCGCTTATTTCAAGGTTTATGTGAGTTTTTTGTGTGCAGACAGTTTGCTTCTACGTGTCGGTGTTTCAGGGAACCCTCGACGAGTGGAAGAATATCATGTACTTCTTCTCCGTCCTTCTTCTCGTGTCCGGACTCATGTTCTGCGTCTTCGGCTCAGGTAGGTTAAACAAACTAAAAAAAAATTTTTTTATACTGGTCAAGAATTAGTTCAAAAAGAATTACTTCTGCTTTGTTTTAGCATTTAGTGCCTGTACATTTACCTTTCACATTTTTGCAAACACCCTTGAGTTGTTAACATTTTTTTGTTGCGGAATAGACCTGATAAAATTCCATTTTTAGGTGAACACCAAGAATGGGGAATGATCCACCCAAGTGCGACCGAGGAGAAGGAACTGTCGAAACTGGAGAGTCTCGACCAAGGTGCCGAGGACGTAATCGCAGAAGACTGCGCGTACCCAGACATCGTCTCCAGTTGAGCACTCCACCCTTTCTTCATAATTTTCCCCCTTCCACTGACTGGTGACCAGTTGTTTCCTGATCTTTCCTCTGTGATATCCAACTTCTCCAAGTGATAGTCTGACCGAACAGGGTACTTTTTAGTCCGTTGTGTTGTTTGTGCAATATTGTACATAATGTTAGTTGTTTGTCGTCTCCCAAAGGCTTTAGTTGTCGTGTTTGTGTATTTGTAATATATGTCACAAATATTATGCCACAAAGGAAACATAACGAAGACGAGCGGCAGTTAAGGACAGTAGTTTTTCGCGTCGCAGGCCCGCTTTTGGCAGAAGTACCAGAAGAAGCTGTCGTAGTGGTCTTCGTTTTTGAAGCACTGCTTCCCGCCAGCTGAAAAATTGAAGGAAGTCCTTTCTGGTATCAAACAAGACAACGTAAACTCACTTCTGGGCAGCACACTAAAGACAACGTTACCGTGATCGCGATTGGGATAGCCTTCACACCAACGGTGTCGCTCCGGCTGACTTTCGTTCTAAAATTAGTCAACTGCGAACCATGAGAAAGTTAGGGCCGGCGTACAAGAACACCGAAACCGCCTTGCCACACGTAATTCTTCACGTCGTGGTGGTACTGGAGTCCGACGTGCAACTGGATCACTTTGCGGGGGTACCTCGCATAATTGATCATGTAGTCCAGCAGCTGTGGCATGTGACCGTCATCCAGATTGCTCATCAAATATCCGTCATAGTATCTTTGACACGCGAAACTGCCCGCACACCAGTCTGCGTCCAAGTTCATCAAGTGCACGCACTGACCGGTCTTCTTGTTCCCGCTGAGGAGATGCATCCAGTTGTCGAGGCAGAAACAGTTGACTGAAAGCAGGGACTGAGTACTCAGAAGGTCAAAAAGAGATCTTCTCACTGTCACAGAACGCCTCCCTGATGCCATCATACAAGTTTTCGGTATTGTTCGGAAAAGTTCATCCCAGGCGAAGCAAGCTCGCCGAGTCTCAGCGAGAGCGATGTCTCGTCTGATTGCTCGTAGACCACGGTGACGATGGAAATGCCATCCTCGTGAAGCTGGGTCGCAGTTTCGAGGGGATCATCGATGGGGCTGAAAATTGAATGTCATCTGTAAATTGCCACAAAAAGGTTTCGAAAAGAATAAATCAAAGCTGTGAATTACCTGAGAACCGATCCGAAAATAACGATCACTTTTCTGGCGCTTCTCCGCTTCGATTTACGTAGCTCTTCCGCAGCGCCGCCGAGTGCCCTGGCGATGTTCACCTCGCCAACGCCGGAGTACTCCATGCCGTTCACGATGTCGATGAGAGTGCTCCTGCTCTGGTTGGCGTTGAGTCCCGTGAGGACGGTCGGTTTGGCTGCGTACCCGATCACCGAAAAGTGGGAGTTGCGGTCGCTCTCGGAAATGTTCATGAAACCGAGCAAGGTGTCCACACTCGCTTTTATCTGTGAAATGAAAAAATGAATTAAAGCTTATAAGAAACGAACGTTGCTGAGATCCAATTCGGTGCCCGAAGCTTGCGGAAGCAAGAGGACAATATCTAGCCAAATTCCTTCCCAGTCGCATTCACATTCAAACGTATTGTTTGACCGCTGAGGTTTTCCTTGAACATGACAGTATTTCTGGGACGCTGAACAGAAGGAAGTGAGAAACACGGGATCAAGTTGTGTTACCTATGAGGCCCACGTTGGCAAGAAGCAGAACAAGAAAGTGTATGCTCCACATAACGGCGGCTGTAAAGTCCGACTATCAACAACTGATAAGTCTCTGGAGCGACCACTAGTAAACCGGTCGTTGGCTGCCCCTTTTTATTTGTAAAATCAAATTTTTGCCAACGCACTTTAATGCTAGCAACGCTTTTTCGCTGGGTGATTCATGGACTAATCTATTGAAGCATCATGTCTGCGCCTGCCAAAATCTGTAAAAATAAAACGTTCTTTGAATCCAACAAATGTCAATCCATTGTTCCAGCAACGTCTTCTGAGCAAAGCAAATTGTCGTTTTGAACGTGGCAAGCAGTTTTAAAATTTCGAAAATCAGAAGTTTTGTGTGGTGCAAAAAATATTCATCATCTTGTTTCGTTTATATGTTCAGCTGTCTGAAAGTAAAAAAAGATGTTCGATTCGAGTTCATGTTGACAGGTTCAGATAATCAGCTAAATATGTCAGTTCCGTAAACGTGGCTACATTGTTTCCCATAACCAAACGTCATTTACATGGGCTGAACATAAAATATATCTTTGACAGAACCTCGCCTATCGCGCCCTTTGTTGGTTATCATTCAATTATACATCTGTCAACACGACTTTTTCTCACCTTCTTGCCTAGATAAGCACCATAGATCTCATTTCGATTGTTTGAAAGAGACCAAGAACACTTTGTCCACAGTTACTTCGAATGTACTAGTGACAAGAAAGTTGCGATATGCTAGTTGAATACGTGATGCGCGAAAGGAACAGGCGTTACCATAGATTCATGCTGCAAACTTGCAATCTAGACCAATTTGAGTTACCGCATTTGTCTTATCTCCGGTTCCCTCATCAGTATTCGCTGATAACCGACCTGTCCTCTCATTCTATTCTCCTTCCTCCAAAAATTCCAAACCTTTCCGACACCCCTCTTCTTTCATGAATTATGGCTGTTACGGCTCTTTCAAGCAAAAAGCGACTTAATAACATTAAAAAAGCAAGTAGAAGTAGACAGAGAGACAATGGAAGACTTTATTAGATTCGTGATGGCAGAGAGAACTTCATACACTTCTACAAAGCATTCTTCTACGTTCCATTTTATGGTTTACCTTCCGGAGGGGTTGTTGGTGTCTGCGACTATGCAGAAGAGGTTCGAAACAACGATTTGGGAGCCGTTTCCCGTGACAATCCACCTGTTATTGGGGTTGCAAGTGGCGGAGGAGGTTGCCCTGTTGAGACCTTGTGCCAAAAAGGTGTTGTTGTTAAGCACGATCGCTGCTGTCAAATTGATCGCCGTGACCGGGTTGAAGCAGGTCAGCGTGACTTGAGTACGGCAGAGGTGGGGTTGTTGTACGTGAAGTTCATAGTCCCGTCGGCGAACTGGTCGCTAACTGATTGGTTCAGCAGAGGGCAGCAGTCTATATGAGCGATAGTGATTCACGGACTCGGAAAGGAGCTTACTTGGAGCTGGAGTGGTGGTGGTCGGGTTCGTTCCGGGCTGAGTCGGCATGCAGCAACTGACTTGGTTGATAAAGACGAGGCTGGCTACAATAATGCTCCATCGTTGGGTCTAAACAGTTCTGATTAAGACGACCTTAAAGGGTTTTTCCTAGCACGTACATTGCGGTAGAGAAAATGCATCCGCAGTCGAACCCAGGCACGCATGGCCATAAAGCATCTGGAAGGAGAAGATGTGGACATTGATCGCAGACTGGGGACTGGCGCCGGATTCACTTCTGAGACTACGTCTAACCTACCAAATGACGGAAAGAAGACCCTCCTGTGTTTGTGGCAAAGTAGGTTACGGCCGGCGCTTAAGCGGATTTCGCCTTCGAAGGTGTGGCGTAATCCGCGAAAAGACGCGCGGTAATCGTGGATACACTTATTGCGTATGCTACTACCTCTGCCCAAATTTGAATGTTTCTTTGAAAGTGACCTCAGAACAGCTGCCGGACTTTTGCTTCCGCCAGCGACAGGCGGCACGGCCCCTCACGGACTATTTAGGTATGCACTCGGCGTCGGAACTTCCGAACACATGCCTTGACGGGGTTTTTACAGCCGTTTTTGTCAACAAAACGTTGCAGTTTAGAGTGCGCAGTGGCTGCACGTCACCTGAACTCACGCGCTTCTGTTTTTCCGCGTTTTAAAATTGTTTACCAGAGTTAAGACCGGTCCAGGTAAACAACGCCTGTTCCTGTCTTCCATTTTGGTCCAGTAATCGGACTTCATTTTTACAGCGGAAATCGAGCCACAAAAGTTTTGCGACTTTATGCATTTAATCAATCTAAAACAAACCTATAAATCGTAGTTCAAAGTTAGGACAGAATCATCAGAACACGAGCAGCCAGCTTTAAGCAATCGCTGATCTATGAATCTGAAACTTGCTCCGGCCTTGCCTGCGTAGATTTACCGGTATCATTAAAGTCTCAGTGTTGGATGTGCCCTGAATGTTGGATTGTGCCCTGAATAAATTACCTTTTCTTAAAATCTCAAACGTTTTATTTCTTGCAAGGCGGAAAGCACGCAAAATCATATTTAATTTGAGCGAACCACAAACGGTTTCTGCGTTCGAAACACGCCAATTCCTTTGTTCACAAAGGGAAACAGTTTCCATGCGAGCGGAAAAGATTCCGTAGTTGAGTGACCGTAAAACGTACTCATATCCGCGTGCACTTACGACGGGATTAAGAATCACTCACCGACGATTAGTCGAGACGGCGAAGTTTGCAAGACGTTTCAAATTGACATCCTTTTGGTCACAGTTTATACTCTTTCAGAGTTTATACTGGCGAGGTATGAATGAGATGTTGCACACATCCAAATATGCACGAGGCGAAGCATGACCATTCTTTGTGAGATTTTGAAACATATGTATATATTGGTGTATTTGAAATTAAAAACAAGATTTAAGTGCTAAGCCCGCAAGTTCATTTTTTGTCTTTCAGAGTTTTGCTCAACAACAAGAAAACCTTAGTTTGCAGAAATTGAGTTTTTTAACAAGTTCCAGACTCTTTATCTTACTTCTATAATTTTGGCATTCCAATTGTCAACAAAGCGTGACATCCCGGTCTCGGTTCCAAAAGTAATTCTGACCGCTCCACCGAGAGCGGCAAAGTTGCTTCGGTGACTATTGTGCGCCATAATCGCGCAACCAGATTAGTGGTGTTGAAAGGGAAATCGGATCTGCGAGAATGGTTCACGTGCGCTAGAATCGCGTTGTTCGGCTAGGTGTCGCATTTGGAGCCAGCGCGATGACTGTCACATATACTGGCGATGTGGCCAACGCCAACATCAAAGCGTTTTTGAAGACGATCTTCAGATGGAAGGGGAGCGTGTGGAAGGCGGTGTACCTAGAACTGATTATCTGGTCGTTGGCCTATGCCCTTCTCAGCGTCATTTACCGGAATGCGTTAACTGAAGACCAGCGCGAGTGAGTTGTTTTCTGGTGGTAACTTGAGTTTCCGTTCTTCTAGTCTCTTCGAAAAGGTCGCATTGTTCTGCTACAAATACGGCGACTTCATCCCGCTCACTTTTATGCTGGGATTCTACGTGAACTTGGTGGTACAGCGCTGGATGAAGATGTTCCACAATTTGGGATGGATCGATGAGTGAGTGTTCATCAAATTCACGTGAATAGTATTTGTGTTTTCGTGTTTGTTCGACCGTATTTTTTGTTCTTTTTGTGTAATCAAAAACTACGATATTGCAAGTCAACGGAGCTGCGGGCGGCCTTGCGCGAGAATCCATTCCTTTTATATATCTGCATTGTTCGGCGCATCCGCCTCACAGATCTTTATTTTGCAATAACCTCGCCTGGTTCAAGACTCACTCTGCGCTTTCAGAATCCTAAGAAATTCTAACGAAACCGCATCTCGCGCCTAAAAATTCTCCACGCTCGCCGCGCGCGTAAGTGCGACAAACCACAATCGCATGGAAAACGGGTACGTCTGGAATCACAGACGTAGAACGATCCACTCTGGGTCGTTTTCCTCCAGACACTGCAAATGACCACCAACGCTTCGCACGTCTTGTCCTTATCGTTACTACGACTAGTTGGAAGTCAGGTCCAAACTGAAAGGGCTTCTTTCAGTGTTGCTCTGATGGCCGCGTCCTACATCCAAGGAATCGACGAGAAATCCAGAATGATCCGTCGCTGCATAGTCCGCTACCTGTGCCTCGTCCAAGTGATGGTCTTCCGAGCAATCAGCATCGGAATCCGGAAACGTTTCCCGACGTTCGATACGCTCGTCGCGTCCGGATACATCACGGCAACGGAGAGAGGGTCTTTGGGCGAAAGCCAGTTCTACTTGCCCGCCCGATGGGCCATGACGCTTATCAAGAAGGCGCGAGAGGAGGGCAGGATCCACTCGGACCAAGCTGTGCAAGACCTCTTCAACGAGATCTGTGATTTCCGAACCCGCGTGGTCTCACTTTGGCTTTTCGACTGGGTGCCTGTGCCCCTGGTGTACACGCAGGTGGTGTTTTTGACGGTGCGTGTGTACTTTATCCTGGCCATCATGGGACGACAGTACATCGACGTGGACAAGCATCCGATCCGCGGACCGGTAGGTTTGCGATGAGATACGACTGCGAAGTAGGCCCGTGTCGGGCAGTGACTGCTGGAATTATATGATATTTCTTATATTTTGCGCCTGTGGAAGCAGTAAAATTTAGAATCAGTTTTTGCAAAATTTCATTAGTTCTAGTTCTGTAATAAACTACTTATTTTGGTTTCCCCACGAAATAACAGAAAATTTCGAAGGCCGCTATTTTTAGCTTCTTTCTAGCGCATTGAGCAATTTGCCGTGATTTATCCGTTCATAAATTATTTTCAAGTTTTCAGGTAGATGCGTATGTCCCCTTCTTCACCGTCTTGCAGTTCACATTCTACGTTGGCTGGATGAAGGTCGCCGAAGCTCTTTTGAACCCTTTCGGAGACGATGATGACGACTTCGAGTGCAACTGGGTGATTGATCGTAATCTACAGGTCTGCCAGAAACAAGCAATTTTGTTATATTTTTAATTTGGTGTTTCAGGCTGGTATGGCGATAGTTGACGGAGACGGAGAGCAGCCTGACGCCTGTGTCGACAAATTTTGGGATGACCAACACGGAATCTTCCACATGTACACGGCGGAAACAGTCAACCAGCCGCAGAATCCCATTCGAGGGTCCGCTGTGGATGCGTAAGTTTGTCTGCGAAGAAGGACCAAAAGTATGATTTTGTATTCCAGGATGGACTCGAAAATAAGGAGCAATGAGGCGATCATCATGGTGCCTCGTCCTATGCAGTCCGCGGAGAACTTGGAGGTGAGGTCGAGGTGTAAACTCGGCTGATTACATACCAAGAAATCGTTCCAGTCGCCAACCGTAGTGGTGTCCAGGAAGAACAGCGTCTCCTCAAATTTCGCCAGTCGTCTAGCCGGTTCCCTGAGATCCGCGTTTGGTTCCAGCATGCAACTGGACAAAAAAGTTCTTTCTCTGAGTCGGATTCCTGAGAGTTCGCATGAAGACTCTTTCAAGAGCAACAACGGAGCTCTGCAAGAAGCCAGGAAGCGCCGAAGCTCAGTGAACGTGGCGGAGATAAGCGGTATTCATGGGTATTTCTTTGCTTCCTAACCAAGGCCTTTCAGCGCAACAACTGAAGGATCAGACGAAGCCAACTCCGTTCGCCTCCATCAATTCGAAGCGACGATTCAGTGACCCGGAGAAGGTAAATATTCCGCACGGTCAATATTAGATTTCGGATAGGGTCTCTCAAAATGGTGGCTACCAGTCAAGAGATCTATTTCTCCACGTGGCCACTCAACGACGTACTCCCAGTTCCTTGCACAATGGAAGCGGAGAGACTTCCGCCCCGCGCAGCTTAAAATAGCTGTTTTTTCCAGAATCTTTGTTATGGGCGCAAGGCTATGAAAAGTGCCAAAACTGTCTCTTTCGAAGAGCTGACGATGACAAACTTCCGTTTGCACGTGATTTACGACTTTACAGCGAGACGCGTCACTTCTGAATACGATTGTTTGTTTGTTCTTTTTTCAGACAGCCGACAAGCGAAAAAATGAATGGTGCTTGCGGGAGTGGCGCCTTTTTGTTTGTTCTGACAATCTCCCATTTCAGACCGGAGGACTCCTAGCCGCCGTGGACGAGATCGACGAGCAGCAGTCGTCCGCCTCCGATGAGAACAGCCCGAAGGAGCCGAAACGGGCCGAAGCCGAGACGAATCCGTTCTGCATCTCCGCCGGTGCCGACTGCTACGCTTCGATGAGTCTGAGTCCGGAATCCAGCGAAGAAGGCGACGACGACGACAAGCAGCGGGCCAAGGACGAGAAGGCTCCGTTTAAGGAGGAGGAGTGCGGACGGAAAAAATTCTTCTGATTTTGCTACCCAACAAACGTTTAATAGTTTTATGAAACCGCCGCAAAACTGAAGATAGGTTTCAAAAGTGACCATTTCGAAAGTATGTCCATAAAAAGAACACATTGTTTGATATATTTTGCCTTGCACTCCATTGATCCGTTCTTTGTCCATTCGCAAAAATTTGGATGAACTTTAATCCACCCAAAGAAAAGCGGCAAACTCAAAACCACAACGGAATTAGCGGTACATCTGCCCTGGATATCCATGCAGATCCAGTTTCTGCTGCCTAATAATGTTTGAATTCCTTGCAACGAACGAAGAAATGCCTTTGAAGCCATTGCCACTTCGAGCAACGTGAGGTATCCATCATCCGAACTAATTTTGGCAAAATCTTTGTATTTTCAAATCAATCTTTTCCTTTCGCTTACTTCGAGACCCTGTGTACTTTCTGGAGGGATTGAAACCCGACCATCGAAGAAGAATTCAGACTTTAGGAGAGTTTGTTGGCCGGATTTATGTTAGACGTTTTAATCTTGTATAAGAGTAAAGAAAGTGTCGCGATCACCCGTAGGAAATAACTGATTTGGGTCCATAAATGGCGTCGGCGGTCCGGATAGGGACAACTCAACCCGAATGATTTGGGTGAGGTCTAAGAACGCCGGCCGCATTGCCGCTTCCCACGACGACGCCACGGAGATTGTTTTCCAGAACGGTGGACATACCAGCGACCACGTTGTTACGCTCGCTTTGAAATGAGGAAATTCGTTGCGGAAGTCTCATGTGCCTATCGCGGTAGTAGACAAACTCGAAGTACTGCAGACATCTGCAAATACAATTGGTGCTACCGTATCCGCGAATCCCTACGGACGCACCTATAAATGACAGTGATTTGCCAGAGATGGAGGAAGGCGAGTAAGAAGCAGACGCTGACCGTAATCCCGATCACGCTGACTATGTACATTGGTGACGGAACGAAGTTCAGCGAGTGACCTGCAAACGATGGATTAAGGGAACCCAGGCTGATGGCTTACTGAGAATCAACTTGAGTGTTTCATAGTTGGCTATCGCGAACGCGACGATTACCAACGTCATTACGAGGCAGACAACAAGGTGCACAACCTGAAACAAACGGGTGAGTGCAGCTCGACATAGACTCATTTAGGTTCTAATTACTGCAAGATTGAACCGTTGGAAATGCGGTGTTTACGTTTGGTAATCGTTGCTCTGTATCCCTCCAATGTTTACTGTTTTGTGTTTTAAACTACTTTAAAAGGTATACATGGAACGGGGATCGGAGTCCAAGATTTTCGGTCCGGCTCAATTAGTCCGTTAATCGGATTGACCGCGTGGGAAAGTTCAAAAAAAAAACGTGTGACGACTCCGGAAAGGCAAGAACGAAATGCAGAGTGCTCCAGACAAGCTTTGAAAAAAGTCTTCTATTGTCCGCCTTTTTTGAATAAGCTAAAGGATCAAAAGAGAACACTCACCGATATGATTAGGAAGGGGTAGAGATACTTGTGCTTCTGCTTGTTCAGAGCGTAGATTGTGATGGACGTGATCAGAATTGGAATCCCGGTCCAGACAAAAGCGGAAACCATCCCGAAAATGAGTCCGAATACAGTAATGACCACGTAGAGCACCAGAAAAATTTTCGTACCATTCTAGAACGCGTAATTAAACCAGAGAAAAAGAGACCGGTTGAACTTACGACGACATGACAACAGCCGAAAAAGCATCTAAATCGCTTTTCCAAGTGCTCAGAGTCGATTATGTTGTGTTCCGCGGAATACTCCATCGTGGCCGCCATGGGCACGTAGTTGATGGCCGACGGGTGGTCCAGCGTACACGACTCTAGAACAATTAGTCGTTCTTGTAAGGGCGTGCCAAAGAGTGACTAAGAGATATGGGAAGAATGATTGCTTCTCCTTCTATTTTAAGTTTGTTTCTGGCGTGTTTCTTGTTTTGAGAGGTGTTTGCGAAAAACACTAAAACGCATCAAAGGCGGGATATTACCGATTGAGCCATAGTGGTTTGCAAACTGCACTCGTCGAACTTTGTCCTCCTGGGCATTGTTGTACGGATCAAGGTAATTTACATTATTGAGCATGAGACTGTAAAGAGGAGTGGCGTTTAGCTCAAGAGACCGGCAGACACGCACGAGTAGGTGTAATTAACGAAGACTCTAATTGTGTTTTGCATTTGCGGCGATTCCCAGTAAAAGGGTACAATCAAATGTGACACAACAGAAGCTGGTACCGCTTGAACGAAAACCTCTCAAAGGCGGAGGACGGTCGAGGTTCGTCCTGGCCGGAACTCAGAAAGTTTAAGTAAGCAAACTGTTCTGATTGCGGCTGCGAGCGAAAAGAAATCAAATGTGGACGCTTAGAGGGTTTCAAGAAGAGAGTGCGATCTCTTAACGAGTTCAGTGACGAATAAGTGCGCTTGAACGAATGATAGGAGCGGCACGTGATGACTCACTCTTGTGTGCGCAGGCCACTTGCACGTTTCAGTGGACTCGGAGCAAATAAAAAAGTTACGCGATCGTTTTTGATGTTGCCGCAAGTTTGACTCAAGCGTTCTGTTGAACAGTTTTTTATAATTGCAATAAAATAATGTTTTGGGAGGCTCTGTGAGAGTTTTTTCCGCCTGACAACACGCGCAAAATTTGACTGATTCTCTGTGGCTCTGAGTAAACCTTAACTTTTCTTTCTTGTTGTTAGAAAATTGATACGGTAAAAACGAGAAATCCATTATTCATACGGTCATATTTCATGCAAGTTTGCTCAGTCCTAAGTACAAAGAACAAGAAATTCAAAGAGCGAAGCAACAAAGGAGTGAGTGGATGGATGAAAAATGTGTTTTCGACGGTAACACGAAACAGTGCACACAAATCACTTCCTTCTGTGCATAGCTAACCAGTGTTTGTTTTCCATTAGAAGGGACAAATTCAGGGAATTAAGAAAACAAACAGCCGTTTTCGGGGTTTTCGCGAGGAGGAATCATGGAACCGCGCTCGATCAGCTGCGTTCCTCAAGGGTGTTGGGAAAGAAAAAGGCAGTTAATGCGCGAACAAAAACAGAGATATATTTTCCTACTCACTGCGGAAGAGCCTTCTAAAGACGCTTTTCTTATACCAGCTCCAGCAGGAACACCAGCAGCCAGACCACTACCACACAAATTCTGCAATTTATAAATAGGCAATCAATGGGTGTTGTGGTTCTGTGTGTTTGGGGGCCGAAAAGAAGGCGAAAAGAAAGACGAGAAGACAAACGGGGATATTGGAACGCGTGGCGCGAGAAACAATCCCGTATAAAAGAGATCGGCGCTTCTCCGTCCGGGTTAACGGCGCTCCCAGGACAACTCAGAGCCACAAGATGGCGGCAGAGCGCTCAGCTTAAGCAGCATTATCTCTTGCTCCCCAAATGAAAACACTTCAAACTTGGTGGTAAGGGGTATTTGTCGGAAAGTTGAGAAGTCGGTAGCGTTTCTCAGCATCTTAGAGAAAGCGCAATAACGTTCGAGGGGATCCTTCCCACGCGCTGACAGTAGTACGCCGGCAGGGTGGGTGGAAGGGGTGCTAGGGAGAACAGCCATGAAAGCCGAGTAATCAGCATCTCAAGTTGGACGTTTCGAAAACAAGGTTGAATAAACAAGATCTGTGACCGGTTGCGGCGCGTTCTCTCAAATCAGAACATGCACAAGACTTTCCTGGTTCTGTAAAACTAAAGTTATCGCTTAGAGGAACGGATAAAGTGCTGATTGGTCATTACCCTGACGTTTTTCTTTAAAACATCAGCGTTTGGCAGTTGCTGCCATTTAGCTAATTCCTAAACACGTCTCATCGCGTTTCAAACGTAAAAACAAATCTTAAAAAGGATTATCGCGGATTAGATGCGTCTCAAATTACATAAACAAGTGTTTGAATGCTTGTTCGATGGAATTTTTGAATTTTTACTGATACAAAAATTTTGGTAGGGACAAATTTCTGATTCCAGACTGCTCAATGAGACGCAACGCAAAGAAATGTATCTGAAATTTCGTCACACATCGAGAGGCAGTTACGTGAAGGATCGAAGCCAATGCGGCTGGTTATGTGAATAGCTGTCCCACTCTCAAGCCAAGACAAAAAATCCAAGCTGAAGAAAGGCACAATGCGAGTTCAGACTCAAATCCAAAAGACAAGTTTGCGATTTTAATTTTAAGCCCACTGTTAATCGCCTGTTTTAAAAATCATTTTTTGTTGCCGTGTGATTCGGCGACTCTTGAAGTGCACGCGGAGTACCACGCGCACGTACCGTAAGTCCTCCGACCGTGTGTGTCTACGGTGCTCGTGTATCCACGCAGCTCAAAACATTCTACTCTAATTGGTTTAAGTTGAGATTCTCTAGAAATCAAGGGCTAACTACGAATTTACGTCTTCGAAAAAAATCTGGGTTGGAATTTATCAACATCAACATAAAAATTTTTTACCTGTGAATTACGTAAGAATCCCCTGTCTGTTGTTTGGTAAAGAACGTATCACGGGCGGAGGACACCGAAACAACCTTTGAGCAGCGGCTCGTCCACTGTCAAAGGAACATTTGTTATCTTTGCTCGCTGTAGCATGTTTTTGGGTAATTCGGCATTCCGTTCAGACACTTTTTAATAGGAGTAGAAGCACGTCTTGACAAAAACCAATTTGGCCAAAAAAGGAACAAATTGTGCAGCAATAAGAACTGTCGAGTTCGCACGAAAAATGTCAAATGATGTTTCGCGGAAAACAAATTCCAAGACGAATGAAGGAGGCGATCGCCAAAAATCCATGTTTTCAAATTTTCTTAAATAGTAGGCTAATTCTGTAAATGCGGTCGAATGACCGAACATCATTTTGTATTTTAAATTAGGAAAGGAGTTTTGTGCGGCGTGGCTTGTTTTTGTTCTTGCTCTTCAATTTTAAAACTGAAATGTAACACTGATTGTCCGGCCGGAAAATAACAATATAGGGTGCATGTGTGCTAATGTATGAGACACAAAAACATTTTCACGGAGTGTCAGAAGAATATTTAAGAGCGCACTCTAATAAAATAACATGACGCTGAAGTTTTGAAAATTGTTGCTTAGACCAAGAAATGAGTCTGCTGTGATCGAGGAAGCGGTTGAATGAAACCCACTCTTTAGTACTTACGCCAGAAGAGCCGTGAAAAACTAAGAAAAGAGCCGTTTCGGATGTGTTTGAAAGATGAAATAAAAACGAAAAAACGGAAAAACATGGGAAGTGTATAGAGACTGGTCTCGCACTGGTAAAAAAACGGTAGTTAAGGAGCGTGATGTAAAATGAACTTGTTTGGTATAATCCTCTCTATAATCACAGAATGTAATGTTTGTTTTTCGTCCGCCGAAGTTTTCGAGCTATTAGAAACAACACACAAAACATTGGACAACAACGGGACTCGAAACCGTGACTTTCCCTGCGCAAGTCAAACGTAACACACCAAACAATCATTATGAGTCAAGTTGATGACGTTGGCTATGTGTACAGGGTGGTCAAAAAAAACAGCGCACCTATCTCGAAGTGGTTGCATTTTTCAAAAATACAATGTTTAAATGAAATGTGCAACTGGCAATTCCGCGTCGAATGATCTATAGCACGTTCCTGTCAAGTCTAACAATGTGCACTTATAGCCAAATGTCTGGAAAATTTGTTAAGGAAATTTGGTCATTTTTTGGAGGCTCGTATCTTGCCGTTGAACTGTCCAATTTTCTCGTTTTTGGGTGCAATCGATAGAGGAAATCGAAAACAATTTTTCGCATGTATTGCAAAAACGTCTTTTTGTAACCTTGAAATTGGATGTGGGCTACGTCTGGAAAGGGACGCTTGGCCGCCATAAATTTTTCAGACATGTCTGGTTCGGTCAAGAACGAAGGCAAGGGGGAACCAAGGCAAAATTTTTTGATTTTTGTACATTTTTAAGGTTTTTGCGAAAAATTGTTTTCGATTTCCTCTATCGATTGCACCCAAAAACGGTCAAATTGGACAGTTCAGCGTCGAGATACGAGCCTCCCAAAATTGACCAAACTTCCTTAACGAATTTTTCAGACAGTTGGCTAAAAGTGCACATCGTTAGACCCAACAGGAACGTGCTTTAGCTCATTCGGCGCAAAATTACCAGTTGCACATTTCATTTAAACATTGTATTTTTGAAAAATGCAACCACTTCGAGATAGGTGCGCTGTTTTTTTTGCGCTTTCCACCCTGTACCTCAACTAAGTTTAGCGTTTTGGCAGCCGTTAACTGGCATCTGCCACACAGAATGCGTTCAAGCAAGAAGCCGATCAATCACGTTAAAATCGTAAAAAATTAGAGTAGAGTAACGCGCAAGAGCGTTAATTTTTGTATAAATTATCTGTTTTGCTGTTTTAAGTAAAAATCCTTTTACGTCATTCAACTACCTTTGAAACCTTTTAAAAGGAGAACGCTGTTTAAATGTAACAACTCACTTGTTGTGCTCATCATGGACGAAGAGGGCGCTCCTCGATGGTCCGGATGGAACCCGCAGTAGGCACTTTTGTTGTCGTGCTTGACAATGGACACGCGACCCGAGACCATGCTGGTGCTCGTTGGCGGCGTTTTCATTTTCTGAAAAAGTTATTTAAGATCGACATTTGAGAACTGGCACGCAATTCCAAGGACGGCGAAAAAGAGATGCTCACATTAAAAAGTCGCGTTTCATTCGAATTTCCAGAAGCAAAATGCAGTTCCATTCAATCTGATAACTTGGCTGCAAAGCAAGAAAAACTAAGCAGCGTCAAATCATTGCTTGTGTGCGCAAGCGGCGGGATGTGTGCGAGAACCGCAAACCCGCCTTGTAGCGGCAGACTACAATAAGGCGCCGGCATGGAAATAATTAGCGTCTCCATTCGCGCCGATCCTGAGAATGCTTTATCGACTGGAATAGAGGCAGTCGCCTTTTGAAATCTTAGCACTCAATTTACTAACACATTCTGTTGATAAGGGTCGAAAGTGTCCTTGATCGAACTGGGACCTCGAGGGAAATCTCGTCGGCTGTAGAATGCGTCTTATCAACGGCCCCAGACCCCGAACGCGGGTGTCCTCCGCACAAACATCTTTTGCGATCTTCCCCGCTGACCTCCGTGTCCTACAGAAAAGTTGCGCTGCACTGAAATTAAACCATTTGTTTTTAACGATTCCTGAGACCCTAACACGCCAAATTGAAATTGTTTGTGGGAACAACGCACTACTATGTGGTTTCCTCTAACGTCTGTTTTTTCGACTAGGTTGTTTTTGGAACTTATAGCGCGCGTCTTCATATGACACATGCTGAGTTCATAGGCTGCGCGTGCAGGAAAGTGACGCGAGTGCTCGTTTAGAGCTACCTTAGGGCACGCTTAGAAACAACAAAAATACTTTTACAAAAACTGCAAAACAATTTTTCGACTCGAGTATTGCTGAGTGACGTCAAGCAACGGAGATCACTGAGAGTACGCTACCTGGCCGTGCTGACTCTTGCTTCTAAAAAGCCCAATCAACTCGATTAACCACGACGCAAATATAATCGAATAACAACGTCGTGGATGCCGGTCAAAATATTCTGCGACGCTCGGATTTACAGAAACTGAAATTTTGCATTTTCAAATGCAGTATATCCTTACGCAGCATGGTTGATTCGACCGTTTGAAAAGATTTCATCGATTCGTGGTGATGTTTCATCACATACAAAATTATTTAAAAAACGAAAATGGACGTTCGTTTTTCAGTAAGTAAAGAACGGCCAAATTAAAGAAAGTAGGCTCAAATACTTGGAAAAATTACAGTGACGTTTCTTTGTAATAATATCCGATTCCTCGGACTTTAAACATGATATTCCTTTTATCAAATTAGACAGAAAGGACAAAACCATTTTTTGTGATTGGCAAAGTCTTATCTAATAACTTAGTCAATCGACCTTTAAGTGCGCTTTACACGGTGTGATATGGTGTCCAATGAAACCACGTGGGAAAGTTTTTAGACAAACAAGGACGAAAACTGGGGTAAGTGCAAGGCCAAGTTCAATTTTTTCTTGTTACGCCTTTCCGGGAAACTGCACTCCAACAAGGCCAGACAAAAAAGGTACCAGACGTTTCGTCGCCAAAAATGAAATGTCGAATTTTTGTCTTAAAATGGAGGAAAACCAGTATGCATGTACATAGCAGTACTCCTCTTGTCTGCTTAGCCTGTCCATTGTATGTTGCGCTTTCAGAAACCGTTCTGGAATGATCCAAGTCTAAGCCTGACAGCAGTACGAAGCCTGTCTGAAAAGTCGGTGCCGCCAACTGTCGCGCCTTCGGCGCTCCCCAAAAACCATAATAAAAATGTCCAAGCCTAAGCAGAAGATGCCCCAGGAGGCCAGCCCCAGTCTACTATCCCCGCTATTTGAAATAGGTTGCCTCGAGCCTACTTTCCGCGACACTACATATCTGGTTGAAATTCGGTTCCGCTGTATGTCGCGCTTTCGGCGCTTACAAAAAAATCAAAATGAAAATCTTTTAGCCTAAGCCTTACAGTAACTGTAATTGTACTTACCCTGATGCAGATGTTTTGGTCTGCTTGAAGAGCGAACCAAACCTCCATAAGCTTTGAAACAGTACTAGGCTTACCTTTTGACGTAAATTTTACAAACAGGTAGCTTTAAGTATTTTAAAATGTGCGCACACACAAGCGGATGATCTAAGACTTATGTACGTAGTTGGCCCGTTACAAAATTTTATCAATTTGGCGACAAAACGTTCTGCTCCGGACAAAAAACAAAGCAATAAGTTGCTTTCTGACACAAAAGCGGGAATTGTTATCCTCGATCTTAATTAGCAAACTCTTGGATATGCAGAAAGCACTCTAAGCCCTTCCTAGTCTCACCGAAAAGTTCTTGCGGCTCTTTCTAATTAAATGTGGATAAAACAGCAACTGCAAGATATTTAAACAAAAGGAACTAAAAGTGGCCAGACACATTAATAAGACCGGATAAAAGCCGACGTCTGAGAAACGACTTCCAAGGAGAGACAATCAGACCGCTGAAATGGCCGTAAGAACGGCGTTTTGGCAAGTTCGGAAACGCGACCAGTGCACACTATGCAGTTTATGAGTCGGAAAGAGGAAGAAGCAGATCTGTTTTGTGTCGCGTGTCGCGTGGTTGCTCGAGTTTTCCTTATTTGACCAAAACAGCCCAAACTCTCCAACGTGTTGCATCTGTAGGAAACAATGTCCTTTCATGACAGCAGCACCCTTTGATCTTCGTGTGGTTTTGTGCGTTTTGTTTGACGCGGCGTAAATCTCAAAAGGGTATCTCGGCTTCACTTCTGATGCGTGTAAATCAGCTGTTAGCTATTGTTCGTCGGCTAAAAGCGCTTCATACTTTTTGCTTTAAATCCTTTCTGTTAATTGAACGACTCAATTTTTCTGGTTTCTAATTCAGAAAACTCAGACATATAAAAGGACCTCCATCGGTAACTTTCAAATTTTTTGAGTACTTAAAAACTGATTCAATGCGTTCGAAAACACAAATTTTAAAGTGGCGAGGATGAAGAGGGGTGAAGCAACAATTAAATCATATTAAGAAAATGTGTTCTGAAAACAACCCGGTTCTGAGCGTAGCTGTGTCACGCAAATACCGTATACATCCACGAGCTCCTGAGAGTTTTTTTCTATTTCGTCCTCTTCTGACCACGGAAAACAACAAAAATAAAAGTTTAAGGCAACGCGACTCCGTGACAATACAAGCATTTGCTCTTTTCGACACTGAAAAATCGTCGGCGCATGTTGGTCGAGCCCCAAAGCCATCGGTCAAACATGAGCGTTGATCGATGTCCTCGACGGAGAGGAAGCCCCGAGAACCGCCAAAAGAAGGCGGGACCCTTGCCTAAACTGCCTGCGAGTTATGTACTCTCCTCCTTCGCCGCTCCGGAATCTCGCGCTCGGGTGCACTTTGCCCCTCACCTCCGGGGTGCTTGGACGCGGAAAACGACACCTAAGTCAGCGTCACTCTTCACGTGCCGGAAAAGGACTTTTTGCAACTTTCGGGCAGACTTGACACCCGCTGCAAATGCGGAATTATTCCGCCGTGTTGTTGAATTCCGACCCTCTGCGATGAGTAACAATTCTCAAGGGACCGGAAGGAAAAGTCATTTAGCCACCAAAAACAAACCAATGTCCTGCGTTTCCGTGGTTGTGGTGCTTGTCTGAGCAACGGCGACGCCAACGCCTGAGGCGGTCGTTGGACAGAAGGCGAACTGCTTCATCTGGCTCATTTAATGCTCGTCCAGGGTTTATCAGCTGTTTCACTCGCATCTGTACCGAGAAACATCAAGGCTGTTTCCGTCCCCTCATTATCGTCTTCAGAAGCGGTCTGGGAGGAGTTCGTTCCCACAAACAACGTAGACACCCCGACTCGTTTGAACCATTGAAAGTGAACACCAGAAATGTTTTTTGAGGAGAAGCGAAATGTTTTTTCTGCGATGTTTGTTTGGCTCTGTGCTGATCCTCGCGGATCAAAATCTGGTCTCAAAGAAAGCAAAACAGTTCAAAATGTCAATTTCAGAATGCGTCGGAATTTGGAAATGACAGCAGGCGGGCGGAAGATGAATTAGAGGCAGCAAACGTCATGCATAAGAAAGCGTTAGGGAAAGTGTGGTGCGAAAGAAAAATGGTTTTGCAGGAAACGGGACAAAGACTCGGATATCACGGACGACAGAAATGAATATCATGTGCAAAAACAAAACAAAAAACGACACGCCGGACAATCAATGAAGAGTGTCCCAAAATTGAACTACAAATATAAAAAAAGATCAAATTTCAATAGCAGCCAATGTGGTCTTCAAGTGGTCTCATCACACTCAAACGTTTTACAGCAACATATAAAACACAAATTATGCAATAAAATTTGAAAAAAACTGTTACAACAGAACACTTAAGCTAACAAGGGAATCGTACAAGGTGCTACTCTCAGAATGAGCTGAAAATTTGCACAGAGGTAGAATCGAGGGTGCTGATTCGCGTGGTAAATTTTCTCATTCTGAGAGTAGCACTTTGTACCATTCCCTTGTAAGCTAACCTTTTTGTGTCTCATAACATTTCCTTGCTGCATAGTGACCATGTCACTTTTTTAGGACAGTGCTTTGGTGGGATGTGGCCGAGTACAGTTGCAACTTTCCGACGAATTGAGACACTTTTTACCCCCAAACTTTTATTTTTTCCACGCACATTTTTTGTAGCACACAGCTTTTTAATAGCTACGGAAAACTCGGTTTCAGATTTGCAAAGTTTGGTCTGGCTGTTCTAGACGAACAAAACCAGAAGGAAAATTAAATAAAGGTCCCCAACACCAGACTGCTCTCGCATAATGTTTCATTCCTAATCAGAAGCTTATATTTTGTTTTGTTTTCTCCCGTGTCAATGGAC
The DNA here is from genome assembly GCA_000757645.3 of Steinernema carpocapsae. Lineage (NCBI taxonomy): Eukaryota > Metazoa > Nematoda > Chromadorea > Rhabditida > Steinernematidae > Steinernema > Steinernema carpocapsae. Next base: position 14,431,603 of record CM016762.1, read on the forward strand.
GGCGGTGCTTCCGTAGATAAGCCCTGATCAACTGCGTGGTTATCAGGAAGAAGCTCGTCTCCGACTCGAAAGCGTCGCACAAACGAAAACAAACCGGCGCCCGACCACGACTCGGACCTGTGTTCTCTTGTACACCGGCGGATTCTAGTCGACGTCGCCGAACGCGAGTGACGCGAATCGAAACTCTTCACGGCCGCAATTTCCATAAATCGTGCGTCATAGCCGATTTTGAGCCGATTGCAAGTGGTGGTTAACTGCTGCCCGAACTGAACCACGACGCAGCGTCCGGATTCTATGCAGGACGGAGCCATGGCCTCAATGTCGTCGTCGCTCTCGCTGCGAAGACGCCAAGTTGGGCAACGATGCGAGGTGCTCACCGGCTTTATGAAGAAGCACCTCCTGCTCACGCTGACCGTGATCGCCGTCCTTCTCGGCGTGTTCCTGGGCTTCATCCTCCGCTCGTTCGACTTCTCGCAGGACACCATTCAGCTGATCAACTTTCCCGGAGAGATCTTCATGCAAGTTCTCAAGCTCATGATACTTCCGCTTATTTTTTCCTCGCTTATCTCAGGTAAACTTTCCTTTTACATTAATTACTGAAAAGTTTGTCAATCGAGTCTAAGGGAAACCCGAAAATAATCATTGAAATTAACGCGAACTCGAATTGAAACCATTTTTTTATGTTTTGTTCGTAATTACGCTGATTTCACTCGGAAAAGCGTTGTCATGAACGCTGGATAGACAACACCGTACCTTAAAAAACATTAACTTCATAAATATTTGTTAACAATTGCTAAAACTGATCCCAAACACTTCCCCTAACGCTTTCTTATGCATGCCGTTTGCTGCCTCTAATTCATCTTCCGCCCACCTGCTGTCATTTCCAAATTTGCTTGAGAAAACCAATTTTCAACGAAAAAAAGTGAGAAATTGGTGAAAATATGACTGCGACCTGGAAAACAGAGTTAATGGCGTAATAATTACAATTATATTCCATTCACATTATAAGAACGTTTTTCTTCCGTTTCTTTTGGAGTCTTTCAAACCATAACATTTGAACACGCGGACAAGAATGTTGCTTAGAACTACAGAAAAGTTACAGTTAAAGAGATACAGAACACAGTCAAAGAAGTAAAGTAAAATCGGTTCCCAAAAGGTGACGAAAGTGGGCAGCTCAATTCAAAAACATTTTTCGTGAGATTTCAGTACACGTGCACTTAAAGCAAAGAGGTCATTACTGCCGATTGACCGTCTCGATTTTACGGAGATGTTTCAGACCGTGAATCAGGGTATAATGAATAATGACCAGCTTTCTTGAGTCTGAAGAGTTCAACGAAAACAATAAAGCAATCAATGGGCAAAAAGAGAAATACGAAGGAGGTTGTATTTCGACGCTGCGAGCAAAAATTGTCTCCACGCGATTGAAGCCAGCGGCACTTTTTTCCGCAAAAATGTTTGGCAGGAAAGCTTGACGGAAGGCCGTTATATCCCCTCTTCGCTAACTTAGACCTCCCAGATTGTTTTAAATTATTTGGGTCAGCAGAAAGTAAAAATAGAGTTGAAAGGACGAAGACGCGTTCGAATTTTTTGAAAAAAAGTCCAGAGCATGAATACATCACAAAGCATTGCTGGACCAAACGTTTGTCGCCTAAATTGTTAAATAACACGGAAATACCGAATATATCACTTGCGCTTCAGCGTTGGCTCAAATGGACGTGAAAGAGTCGGGGCAAATGGGGGCGATTACGATTCTCTACTACATGACAACAACGATTTTGTCCACAATTGTAAGTTTGGCGGATCAAAACAAACTGAAGGCCAGACTTAGACTGGGATCGTGATGGTCCTGGCCATTCACCCCGGAGACCCGACCATCAAAAACGACTTCAGCGTCAACAATGCGGATGATTCAAATATTTCTCCGTTGGACACCTTTCTTGATCTCATCAGGTGGGAGAACGGCGCTTTTCAACGTAAAAATGTCTAAATTTTGCAGAAACATGTTTCCAGAAAACATCGTACAGGCGTCGTTCGAACGGGTGCAGACCAACTATGTAATGGTGAAGCCGTCTTTCAAGAAGAAGACTTACAACGGCACCATTGTGATGCCGCCGCTGTTGCGTAAGGCAATTGTGTCCGCGGAAGGAATGAATATTTTGGGTATGGTCTTTCCCTTAATTATGCGTTAAAATTCAGCAAATCTGTGATAATCAGCGTTCGAATTTTTACCTGACATTTGAAAGTTTGCTAAAAGAGCGAACGGAGCAGTGGCAAATGTAGATAAGCTAAAACAGAACCAGAATAAGCGATTAGTCTCGCGAAAGTTATAAGGCGAAAGAGAATTCTGATCTTGCCACAATCTACATAAGCGCCAAAATGCGCTAGCTAAAACACAGAAAACAAGATGTGGTCGATGGCCCAAGTAAAACGAATGCCACCAAAGTTCACAATATTCACGTACCCCTAATAAGTGGCTGAAAAGCTTTTAAATTGAAATCGTCCGTATAAACACAAGGTCATTTTTATAGCTTGTTACGGAAGCAATCTTTGAAGAAACACTTATGGAAAGATCGCGGAACTGCGGTTGCCTCTGAGATTCGACGAGATAATTTTTCACGTCATTGCAAAACGAAAACTCGATTATGTGAAAATTCTCCGAAATGGAAGGAGGGCACAGCGAAAGTATAGCTGTTCGCATTTCAAAAACCTGAAAAAATTTGAGCAGTTTGGAAAAACGGAAAAACTCATTTGCAAAAACGCAGATTAGACACGTGCCGCCCAAAACATTCACGCCCGCACTTTTCCAGGACTCCAACAAGAAAGCATCGAGTCCAGCCTCCGTCTATGTAATCTTTCTTAATGGCATTTAGGTATTATCGTCTTCTGCACTGGCTTCGGCATCGTCATTTCGAAGCTAGGCGAAAAGGGAAGAATCGTGGTCGAATTCTTCGTTATTCTGGACGCCGTGATCATGCGGTTTGTGGAAACCCTAATGTGGTAAGTAGACGTGGAAACGCTCGCGTCTTTCAGAGAAGGACTTATCAGTTTAGGTTAGCCCCCGTGGGAATAGTCTGCTTAATTTGTGGCAATCTCCTGGATGTGGACGACCTAAGCGACACCGCGCAAGTCCTTATGATGTACGTGATCACGGTGTTCTCGGCCCTGATGTTCCACTTGGTCGTGACAATGCCCGGACTCTATTTCTTGATCACGAGGAGGAACCCGATGGCGGTTATGAAGGGAATGCTGCAGGCCGTGGTCACTGGTTTCGGGACTGCTTCCGGGTAAGCTCAGATTTCTTTGCTATAGGAACGCGTAAATAAACAAGAACACTCACCCAAAACCCACAATATTTAATGGCAGGGGAAAATACAGCACAGCAGAATAACAATGTGAGCCAAAGTGTCGGGAAAGTGTTACGATTCACCGCAAAAACGATCGAACAGGCGGAATGTCTGCAATTTTAGATGCGAAAATTGCATCTAAAATTGGCAAAGATATTTATGTAACCCTATGAAACATTAGAAAACAAAAACAAAGGTTTTTGGCTGACATTTTTATGACGCAATCTTAGGCACTCCCTCGCGGACTGCGGGAGCAGACTAATCCTAAAGAACGTTTGACGCGCGGCTCTCCTCAAGCCAAAGTGGAAACAAAAAGCAGTTCCGCCATTTCGATTGGAAAATCCGGTTCGTAAATATTTCAGAACTTGTCTGCTCTCGCATTCTGGCCGTACAATGCCCTCGATAGGAATTTAAGTTTCATGTGAACTTTCCGACGTTCTGCACCAATCCGGAACCGCGAAGGTTGCAAGAAAGATAAAAATCCTGTGCCGAGGTATTTTTAACCAAAAAGGTTCAAAAAGTACGAAAATTCTGGGTGAACGTACAGAAGACATTTGAAATCCGGTATTCAGTCCGTTGGAAAGATTGGCGCTTAGAGTTTCTGAATTTGGTCATCCTGAAGATGAGTAAATATCTATCGCATATACGCCAAGGACAATTTGTGGTCGCCACATGGATGCGCCTCAAAAATATTTAGGTGCACGACGCGTGCACAAGATTCCTAAGGCTACTTTGGATGAATTCCGTCATTTGCTCTCAAAGCGCCGCATGTGTGCTTCATGAGTTACAGACAGAAAAAAGAGAGCAACAAACAATATTATTTTAGCGGGGCGGCGCTGCCGATGTCCATGCAATGCATGGAGGAGAATCTGAAGGTGGACCGGCGGATCACGCGGTTCGTGCTGCCTCTCGGGTCTACGATCAACATGGTGGGTAGAACAAAGAGGTCGCAAACTTCTAGAAACGCTTTCAGGACGGAAATGCTTTGTACGAAGCAGTGGCCGTGATCTTCATTGCCCAACTCAACAACGTCCAACTGTCGATAGCAGAAGTAGTCACCGTCAGTTTGACTGCTACAATCGCTTCCCTTGGACTCGGGAGCGTTCCCGCTGGACTCGTCAGCATCCTCCTCATTTTGAGTACTCTCGGACTGCCCGCAAAAGACGTTTCTCTTATTATTACCGTCGATTGGTTACTGTAAGTTTAAACATGAACTACTTCATAAACAAATGTCGTTCGATGACGGTGTTGCTTTAGTAATTTACATTATACATAGGGTGTTCTGGCGATTACCAACGCAAAATTCTTAAGATTATGAAAATCTAGACTGGCAACGAAATTTGGACAATATGTAATATTTCGATTCTCATAGGGACCGCATCAGGACGGCTATCAACGTACTCGGCGACGGCTACGCCACAGGCGTCGTTTCGCATTTTATCACGAAACGTCTGCAGGAGTCGGATAAAGATAATGAATTCCGAGAAGAAATCAAGGAGGAAATCGGTTGGGAAAAATAAATTTGTTTTTCGGAAACGTTTCTTATTCAGACCTGCTTCGCTCGGCATCTTCCAGCAGACGACCGTCGATCGCCTGGAGCGAAGTGCACTCGAACAATCTAACCGTCGCGTCGCTCCCGCGCTCGCTTCCCCGATCACGCCGAGAATCCGTGGAAAACCCCCTTTCTTGGCGAAAAACGACCTTGTACGATACTTTAATGTCAAACGTATCGCTTAACAAGGTTCAAAATGTGTAGATGTGTAGAGAATAAATAGAACCACAGGCATGTTTCTACGACATATGACAAAGACTTCGATACGACTTCCGGTCAGAGTCAGATTTGAATGAGTTGAACGTATTTGCCGAATGTAATTTGTATTTACTTCAACGAAATGCTCACTTTAATCATTGTGCTCTAACAAAAGCAAAAAACGTTAAACGAAAAACAAAAAACGAACGCGGAAAAATTGTGTTTCGCTTTTGCAACAACACCTCCTGTTGCAACCGAAACTGGAAGACCCTTATCTGCTTTTAACCTGTTTTTGATTAACTGAGACGCTCTCTCATGTTCGACAATCTACGTCTGATACAAGCACGAAAAGGGTGCTTGTACCATAGATCGAGAAACTTAACATAAATGGAATGAAGCAAAGTTAGGTTGATGGAAAAAAGAAATATCCCCAATGTCTACGATTTGGTAATTTTCTTTTGTATTTTCTGCAAACGCAAATGTTGTGATTAAGGTTGGCACAAAAATAACGTTCTCCAGCTCTTTGTGCTGACGGTTTAGAACGTTTGCCTGCTCGCAATACTCAGTCCTGTTCCCTCTTTTAAAACGTTGTCAAAAGCGGAAGCAAACGAAACACCATATAAAATTTTGTTCTTGCATATTTTGCCTTTTGCCTCTTTTCGCTCGACAAATCGCTGTCCAAATGTTGTCGTCCACCAAAACTTGATCCTTAGGAAAAGAGCAATAAAGATCCGACAAGGTAAACAACGCCTGTCGGCAACCCTCGAAATGCTTTCAAATTCTACTCGTGCAAAAGTTTTTGAACGCGCCGCTTCACATAAGTCGAAAAGATCATTTTTGCAAACTTCAAAAAACGAGCAATTGGTCCTTGGCTGAGATCGCAAGAACAAAAAGCAAGCAAGGCTGGGTGGAGTCTCCGGTGGAGTCCGGCCGTCTCTTGTTGTCTTCTTGTCTAGGCCCATTGCCACCTCTGATCGCCAAGCGTATTTTGGTGGAGAGGGCTGGGCGCTGCGTCTGTTGTACATGTGACGGCTACGTGAACTACCGGGTATTTCACTGATCGCGCGTTGTAAAGGTGCAGCAAGTGAGGGAATTCCTGTTTCAGTTATTTCGCCGATTTCGGGTCCGTCGAAGCCACCGAACAGCAGCCAGCGGCCGCCATGCCCGACATCTCGAGCATCGACTACGCGGTCTTTGCAGGAAGCTTGCTTCTCTCGATCGGCACGGGCTCCTACCATGCAATCAAGTGAGTTGGCTATTTACTAATGAAGGTTCTGACGTGCTTTTTCAGGAGCAAGATGCTACTGCGCGATCCGAAAAACCGCGTGTCGGAAAAGGACGAATACCTGATGGGCGGTCGCAAGATGCCCTCGCTGCCCGTGGCCCTTAGTCTGCTCACCTCGTTTCTTTCCGGAATACTGATGCTCGGAGTGCCCGCGGAGATGTACAATCGAGGTGAGGTTACTGGCAACGATGAAAGTGCATCGAGTTTCAAACCGTTTGTTGTACAGACAACGGTTTCAATTCGTCGATCTGTGATTCCGTTTGTTTTTGGAAATTCGGCTGGCTGCCACATTTTAATCGATATCTCGGAGAAATTTTGATCGCATCCTCCGTGACTGATTACTTGTTACGAGGAACACTCTAAAATCAGGTTTTCACAACATCGAAGAACGCAAAGAGCTCTGGTTAAAAGGTCGCTGGTTAAAATTGCAACATTTCAAGAAAATCTGTTTCGCATGCATCCTGAGAGCTCCGATTTGGACCAGCACTCTGCCATCTTTATTTATTTTGCGTATGAAATTCATTTCTTGCTTTCAGGTGCCCAAATATGGTTGAATTTTGTGATCGGGGTCGTCTCGTCCATAATCACCGCGATCGTCTTTCTCCCGATCTTCTACAAAATGAATTCCACTTGTCTCCACGAGTACTTCATCCTCAGGTATCCGACTCCTCGTGCAGCCTCATTCTCGCCCGTTCAGATTCAACTCGCCCGTCATCCGGCAGATGTTCTCGTTCCTCTTCATCGCCTTCAGCCTCATCTACATGGCCGTGGTCATCTACGCTCCAGCCGTCGCCCTTTCAAGCGTTCTACACATTGAGAAGTCCTGCTTGATTCTGGTATTCCGAAACTCCGTGCTTGTTAGTGATGACATTTTTAAGACGTTTGGACTCACAGCGACCATCTACACGACCATCGGCGGTCTGAAAGCAGTTGTGTGGACGGACTCGTTACAGGTAACAAGCGAAATGCAGACTGGTGGCACAATATGATGTGACAGGCGGTAATGATGTATGGTGGCGTCGGAGCCCTGATCTACAAGGGACTCTCACACGAGCGCGTCGGCGGCATCGGAAGGGTTTGGCACATCGCAAGCGAGACGGGGAGGATATCCGAAATCTGGAGACTCGACTTCGAGCCGGCGCAGGTGGGTGAAGTCCTCGGGATTCGGGGCGTCTGGCGTCTGAATGCAAACACAAAGTGGAACATGTTCAAAAGACAGTGATGAGCTAGTCGCAGTTGCAATTCAAAGAATGCCTGCATGTTAGAGGAATATTGCACATTGGACGCTGAAATTGCCGTAAAAACGTTTCTTTCAGTACAACAGCCTCTGGATCAACATCTACAGTGGTATTGTCACGTGGCTCGCTGCTTTCGGCGTAAACCAACTGGCCATCCAACGCTACAACAGTCTTCCGAGCATTGACACGGCAAAGCGGATCATCTACTACACCACGGTCCCTTTCATCATTCTCTGCTCCATCGTCACTTTCGTTGGATTCATCGCTCTGGCTTACTACTACAACTGCAACCCCCTGGAAACTGGCGAAATCTCGGACAATGACCACCTCACAATTCTCTTTGCTTTGGACGTCCTCCGTAAGTAGTTTTCCAGTGTTTAAAAATGACGTATGGGTTTTAGACACGACGCCGGGGTTGTTCGGTGTGTATGCCGCGTCCATCTTGTCCGCCACCCTGAGCACTCTCTCGTCTGGGATCAACAGCATGGCGGCCGCCATTTACGAGGACTTTCTGAAGACGAAGTGCGAATCTTGCCTGACCGACAGCCAAGTGACTCTTCTCAGCAAGGTAATTTATTCACCGTCCCCTCATAACTCAGAACTCCACTCTCTGGTTTTAGTGTGCTGTTCTGTTCTTCGGCACCTTCTCGACGGTCCTTGCATTCGCGGCGGAGCCTCTTGGCGGCATCCTCCGGGTCTGTATCAGCGTCATGGGCGCCCTTTCGGGGCCATTTGTCGGTATTTTCGTCCTTGCAATCTTCTTCCCCCGCGCAGGATTCTGGGCCACGTTTATATCGTTTATAGTTTCGAACGTGGCGATGACTGCGCTGTGCATTACTAACTACGTTAGTGATCCCTTCCGAGACCTCTTTTTGCCCACGAATACGAGGTACGTGGTCCACTTTTATTTTATTATTAACGATCTCTCTGCGTACTATCGCTTTCTAAAATTTCAATGCGACATTTTCCTGTCGCTTTGACGCATTTTGTAACTGATTCCATGCTAACGAGTGCCAAAAAGCTGTAGTCAGTCATAGCATATAGTCAACTTGGGCAATTGACTCAACAGGTAATGACCGTGTAGTGCAGTGGTTACTTTTACGGACTGCCGTACGAAGGATTACGGGTTCGAGTTCTAATGGCGGTCTTCGTGTTTTGTCTGCTGTTTCTGTTCGCTTGAAAACTTCGGCGAACAGAAAACAAACACAGCTCTCCGTCATTATAGAGGGGATGTATATTTTAAAACTTAACTCCAGCATCCACGGGTGCGACGGCAAGAACTTTACCCTTCGCATTTCACCTGACTACGATCCCCACTACGGAGACCCGACGACTCCTTATGTGGCAAGGTATGAGCTCTGTGGCACTTTTTGAATTACAAACGAGCGAATTTTAAGACTTTCCACCTACTCCTACGCTGGGATCGGCATGTTCATCATGCTTGCGATTGGAGTTCCGATCGCCTATCTGTACAAAGAAAAAGAGAACGATGAAGAAGCGATCAGGCATCTGACGTTCGCCGGGAGACAGTGAGTCCCATCTGCACATTGGAATTCTTAACTACTCACTCTATTTCAGCCTGCCGTGTCCAAAGCTACCAACTCACGAGAGCGAGGTCCCTCTCACGCCCAAAACTGATGCGGGAAAAGTTCTACCCGACTGATTTAAATTCGCTTTGTAATAGTAAATGAATTATGTCAGCATCCCCTCTGTAATTATGGAGAGCTGTGTGTTTTATGTTCGCCGAAACATCCGAGCGAATAGAAACGGCACACAAAAAAGGACGCGACCGGGACTGTAACCCGTGACCCTCCGTGCAGCAGTACGAGAGGCTAACCATTACACCATTCGATCATTAAAAGCGTCAAGTTGGCTATATCATGACTGAACTCATCTTTTTCGCACGGTTTCGTCAATTTTTCGTCGAACTTTGTGAAGGCTGCACACAGCTCTAGAACTACAAGAAAATCTTTGGCTAACTCTGTTGAATTCAAAGATTGACGACAAATGGATTCGGCTATTCGCCTCGTTGAAGAACTTGAGAAAAATTTACATTTTGTGTGACAGCGATGACAACACCTTCAAACTGCTTCAAGCTGTACTGGAGCAAGGAAGGCTTTTAACATTGAATATTTGGGACGCCACTGACCGAGATATCAAGCTCGCCTGCAAATTTCTCGAACAAGAGCAGTTTCTGAGTCTTACTTTCCACCTCCAGCCAATTGAAAATGAAGAAAGAGTTAGAAATCTGTGTAAGAAGAACAAGAAGAAGCTTGCCGGTAAGCAGGTCTATTTGATTGGTCATCAGAAAATGCACAATGTGACGTTTGAGAGAGTCACTCGCGACATTTCTAAATTCTTGCGATACGAGAATTCTGACTGAGTTGTGGAGTATTACAACCGAAATGGAACCATGACCATGGCCGATGCAGATTTCGTCGAAGGCGCCTCATGGACAGCCATCTATTTTAAGCCGAGTTTTGGAGAAAGTCGAATTGTCACTAAAGATAATTATTTACTGATTGCTGAACTTGCAATCAAAGGCTCATTGTTGATGCTTTTCTGGGAGCGGTCATTTTTTTCACTGCATGAATTCGGTAATTGGAATTATTTTTTATTTGATAAATTTAAAAATTAATGTTACACTTGTAAAAGTAATGGACGGACCGAATGTGCGAATTGCCGACGAAAGAGCGTCACGAGGAGGTAGGACATTTCAGCGCCGGACATTTCAGCGCCGGACATTTCAGCGCCGGACATTTCAGCGCCGGACATTTAGCGCCGGACATTTCAGCGCCGGACATTTCAGCGCTGGCCGTTTCAGCGCCAGCCGTTTCAGCGCCAGCCGTTTCAGCGCCAGCCGTTTCAGCGCCGGACATTTCAGCGCCGGACATTTCAGCGCCGGACACTTCCGCGCTGGCCGTTTCAGCGCCAGCCGTTTCAGCGCCAGCCGTTTCAGCGCCAGCCGTTTCAGCGCCAGCCGTTTCAGCGCCAGCCGTTTCAGCGCCAGCCGTTTCAGCGCCAGCCGTTTCAGCGCCAGCCGTTTCAGCGCCAGCCGTTTCAGCGCCAGCCGTTTCAGCGCCAGCCGTTTCAAGCGCCAGCCGTTTCAGCGCCAGCCGTTTCAGCGCCAGCCGTTTCAGCGCCGCCGTTTCACGCCAGCCGTTTCAGCGCCACCGTTTCAGCGCCAGCCGTTTCAGCGCCAGCCGTTTCAGCGCCAGCCGTTTCAGCGCCAGCCGTTTCAGCGCCAGCCGTTTCAGCGCAGCCGTTTCAGCGCCGGACATTTCAGCGCCGGACACTTCCGCGCTGGCCGTTTCAGCGCCAGCCGTTTCAGCGCCGGACATTTCAGCGCCGGACACTTCCGCGCCAGCCGTTTCACGCCAACTGGTTCAGCGCCACTGGTTCAGCGCCAACTGGTTCAGCGCTAGCCGTTTCAGCTCGCACATTTTGCCGCTGGGATTCTATAGGCGATTTTATAGGCAGTATACCTCATCTGCTCCGCAATATCCGCAATCTTTTGGCGAGGTCGGAATCTTAAGAATCGGGCATTCTGTGATTGCGTCCTACTCAAAATATACCAACAGTAAACAGATCAAATAAGGCAGGACAATCAGCTAGAACAGATAAAAGATTGGCATTAGTAAGTGCGGGACAGAATGATAGAACCACCTTATAAAAATCCTATGCCCGTTTTTAAACAGTTAGCTACGTTTGACATGCGATAATCATGTTTAGCACGTTGCACGTTAATTTAACCTAAAAACCATGTTATAGCTTCAAAAAAGACGTCATAAGTCAAAGTTTGAAAACTTTTGGGTAATATACCAGCAGGCCCCCCTCCCGAGGACCCTCTCATTCATTCCGTCGCTCCCGCCGCGCCGACCGGTCGCTGTTTGCTCCAAATCTGTTCAAGCCTGGAGCGACCCCGGTCATTTTGGAGAGCGCTCTCGCGTTTGATCGGTTGGTTTTGCAATACCACCACTCGAACACCTTCCATAATCACGGTCATCGTCGGTGCAAGAAGAAAAATTCGAACTTTTTTGTGCAGCCTACTCACCTTCGCTGCCGTCGTTAACAGCCTACACACCCCGTTTCCAGGCGCCTTCGGCGCAAAAACCATAATAAAAATGTCCAAGCCTAAGCCCAAGATGCTCCAAGAGGCCAGCCCCAGCCTACTATCCCCACTGTTTGAAAGAGGCCGCCTTGGGCCTACACACCCCGCTTCCAGGCGCTTTCGGCGCGGAAACCAAAGCGTGTGGTGATTGCAAAACCGACTGAACAAACGCGAGAGCTTCCCCCAAATGGGTCGCTCCAGGCTTGGAGAAACGCTGAAACGGCTAACGCCGAAATGTCCGGCGCTGAAATGTCCGGCGCTGAAACGGCTGGCGCTGAAACGGCCAGCGCGGAAGTGTCCGGCGCTGAAATGTTCGGCGCTGAAACGGCTGGCGCTGAAACGGCCAGCGCGGAAATGTCCGCGCTGAAATGTCCGGCGCTGAAACGTCCGGCGCTGAAATGTCCGGCGTTGAAACGGCTGGCGCTGAAATGTCCGGCGCTGAAATGTCCGGCGCTGAAATGTCCCATCACCTCACGAACATGTCAACATTTGCTAAACTACAGTATACCTGATCAACACCTGCAAAATGTGGATTTTCGTGATGAGACCTCACGTAAAAGTCGGAAAGAAGATGGCGAACGTCGCATTTGATTTCGAAAAAAATTTTTTGTTTTCGTTTGCAGACGTGAGACGGTTTCAGACACCCTTGTCTCTTTTTTTACAAAGCGAGAAAAAATGTGCGTTGTTTTGGCTGTTTTTGGGTCGTGTTTGCCCATATTAGACGATGTCTTGAAGTGAACACCGTCATTTCTGTTTAGACCCGAATCCGGCTTTTCATTCCGGTGTCTGAGCAGCCGATTCGCGATTTTCCAGCTTGAGATTGTCGCGCTATTCGCACCACTTTTGTCGTATTCAATACCCTTGATGGCCTTTGTAATTTATGCTTCTGATTTCAGAGCTGCTCGATATGCATGACCCGGATGTAGTCGTCGTGGAAGGACGTCCCGAAAGCGCCGGTCGCCAGCAGAACTAAGCAAGCAGATATGGCGATCGCGCATATCATTTAAAGTCTGGGATCATTTGAGGCTGTCGATTTGGTCCCTAGCATCGAATCGACCGCACGTTATCGCCCGAGCGATAGGAATACATCGTATTCACCCGTAAGCAATGAATGGACGCGTAAGTTGACGTTTCTTGCCATCAAGTGCCTCATGTGAACCCGTTTTCAGGTTGAAGGGAAGGGGAACGCCAAAATGGTGGAAGGATCCCTCTCCAACGAGAACTTCGACGAATCGCTCGTTATGGACGACAACCGGATCCAGAAGGACCTCCTAGAGATCGCGAAGAGCGTGGAGCGGCTCACAAAGGAGTTCCACCAATATCGCGGCGGACCGGGAACAAACGTCAACATACGGGTCTGTTCCCGATCCCTCCAATTTCTTCGCGATTCGCTCCAAGCTCTTCGCGATCTCCGGAAGGGCCTTCTGCGTTTCGTCGATCATGAGCGGTTCGTCGAACTTGTAGAGGGACTCTTCCACGTTCCGTTCCCCTTCCCTTCAACCTGAAAACGGGTTCACATGAGGCACTTGATGGCAAGAAACGTCAACTTACGCGTCCATTCTCATTGCTTACGGGTGAATACGATGTATTCCTATCGCTCGGGCGATAACGTGCGGTCGATTCGATGCTAGGGACCAAATCGACAGCCTCAAATGATCCCAGACTTTAAATGATATGCGCGATCGCCATATCTGCTTGCTTAGTTCTGCTGGCGACCGGCGCTTTCGGGACGTCCTTCCACGACGACTACATCCGGGTCATGCATATCGAGCAGCTCTGAAATCAGAAGCATAAATTACAAAGGCCATCAAGGGTATTGAATACGACAAAAGTGGTGCGAATAGCGCGACAATCTCAAGCTGGAAAATCGCGAATCGGCTGCTCAGACACCGGAATGAAAAGCCGGATTCGGGTCTAAACAGAAATGACGGTGTTCACTTCAAGACATCGTCTAATATGGGCAAACACGACCCAAAAACAGCCAAAACAACGCACATTTTTTCTCGCTTTGTAAAAAAAGAGACAAGGGTGTCTGAAACCGTCTCATGCCTCGTTCAAACTCACCGGCAACAGCAATAGCAACGGCAACAGCAACGGCGACAGCAACGTCGACGAGTTTGAACAGTCGTGTTCAAACTCAGCCGACGACTGCGACGGCGACGGCAACAGCGACGGCAACGGCAACCAGATATAAAGTGAGTTTGAACACTTCCCGGCAACACAGGGGGCAACACCAACAACCCCAACAGGCAAAATTCGCGCATTTTTTTTGCTGTTATGATCTACCATCGCCACATTGCAACATTCGCCTTGCTGGAAAACGCAAAAGAGCATAAATTCACGTAAAAACACCTTGAAAAACAGAGCGAAAGCGTGCGACACATCTCGAAATCTTGAAACAGAGGCGAAAACAGCAAACGCATCAAAAATCCATGAGAAATCCAGCCAAAAATGCCCAAATTCGATGCAAAATTCGACCATTACCCCTCATCGCCCTCACGTGTTGCCGGTGCTGTTGCCGATTTTCAAAGCGGCTTTGAAAAGTCGGCAACAGCAACTTTCCATACAAACGTGTTGCCGGGCAACAGTTGCCGGACTTGTTGCCGGAGGGTGTTCAAACTCGTGTTGCCGGTCGTGTTGCCCGGCGACAGGCCGGCAACAACCTCGGCCAACGGCAACACGAGTTTGAACACCCTGTTGCCGTTGCTGTTGCTGTTGCCGTTGCTGTTGCCGGTGAGTTTGAACGCAGTGTCAGACGTCTGCAAACGAAAACAAAAAATTTTTTTCGAAATTTAATGCGACGTTCGCCATCTTCTTTCCGACTTTTACGTGAGGTCTCACCACGAAAATCCACATTTTGCAGGTGTTGATCAGGTATACTGTAGTTTAGCAAATGTTGACATGTTCGTGACGCTCTTTCGTCGGCAATTCGCACATTCGGTCCGTCCATTACTTTTACAAGTGTAACATTAATTTTTAAATTTATCAAATAAAAAATAATTCCAATTACCGAATTCATGCAGTGAAAAAAATGACCGCTCCCAGAAAAGCATCAACAATGAGCCTTTGATTGCAAGTTCAGCAATCAGTAAATAATTATCTTTAGTGACAATTCGACTTTCTCCAAAACTCGGCTTAAAATAGATGGCTGTCCATGAGGCGCCTTCGACGAAATCTGCATCGGCCATGGTCATGGTTCCATTTCGGTTGTAATACTCCACAACTCAGTCAGAATTCTCGTATCGCAAGAATTTAGAAATGTCGCGAGTGACTCTCTCAAACGTCACATTGTGCATTTTCTGATGACCAATCAAATAGACCTGCTTACCGGCAAGCTTCTTCTTGTTCTTCTTACACAGATTTCTAACTCTTTCTTCATTTTCAATTGGCTGGAGGTGGAAAGTAAGACTCAGAAACTGCTCTTGTTCGAGAAATTTGCAGGCGAGCTTGATATCTCGGTCAGTGGCGTCCCAAATATTCAATGTTAAAAGCCTTCCTTGCTCCAGTACAGCTTGAAGCAGTTTGAAGGTGTTGTCATCGCTGTCACACAAAATGTAAATTTTTCTCAAGTTCTTCAACGAGGCGTAGCCGAATCCATTTGTCGTCAATCTTTGAATTCAACAGAGTTAGCCAAAGATTTTCTTGTAGTTCTAGAGCTGTGGCTAGTGGCTCTTCAAAAGACGGAGTGCGATCACTAGTAACATAGTACCTCAAATTTGTTGCGATTTTGTACTTGCGAATAAATTCGGGCACAGTCGATCCTAAAAAAAGAATTTGCTGAATGCTCTGGATTTTCCCATCTTGCAACCTGATTTCAGTATAGTTTCACTTGTTTCGGTAGATCCAAATGGGTCGGACAGTAGAACCATCCTGTTAGATACAACAATTACGTAATTTTGAGCGGTCAGCAAAATTGTTTCGATGAATTCGACAGAAATTGTGTCCATAGATCCGATGAAGACGGGTTCTTGCAATGGTTAACATAAGGAAAAATGCTTCATTTAAATGAATGTGGAGAACTGTGATGCGATGCGAATTCGTGATGCAGTGCTATTCGTTGACTCTTCCAATTTGTCATAAATTCGGTTTGACCCAAATATGCCTAAAGTTAGATTTTGTTAACTACAAACGTCGTGACGAGCACCACCAAGAATACCACATTTGAAGGACGTGAAAGTACGTCGGTCAATGCTACATTTTACAGCTACAGCTACATTTTACAAGTCTATCACTTTTGCAAGTGTTCTTTCCAAATGTCGCTCACAGCGGTCTCTGCTTTATGTCACGACACGTCTCGCCTCCTCTTTTTTTCGGTATCGGTAAGGAGCATTCGGAAATAATTTATTTAATTAACATCAATTTTTAAATTTATCACCTTCGACAAAATCTGCATCTGCCATGGTCATGGTTCCATTTGGGTTGTAATACTCCACAATTGTTGGCTGCACCAGATTCTCTGACAGGTTTTGCATTGCTTCTCATCTCCATCAAGCAACTTAACGAAACGTAAATGAAACGCTTCGCCACCTCACAATTCGCTCACAAATTAATTTTCGAGAATTGCATTTTTGGCTGAGATATCGGTTCAAATTGGCCAAAAACAGGGTAAAAAAAGCAAATTTAAGATCCGATGCACACTGCGAAAGATTTTGCGAGTTCGGAACGCCTCGGGACAAATAGAACAGCGCTCCGTCTTTTTTGAAGTTTTGTCGCCGCCGATTCTCTTCTCCGCCTCGCTCGGGGGTGGTCGAAGTCCGAACGCCAGCCTATGCACGCCGATGGCGCAAGGGGTCTCAGAAGGCGTCTGTTAGGTCGTCGTCTTCCCCGATCAGCTGATTCGGGGGCCGCCGCCCGCCGCGCTCCGAGGAGCCGCGGACTTGCGGGAAACGTCGGGCGCTCAGCTTGTTTGTTTGAATTCCGCTGTTTATTAGCATCGCGTTGGGTTCGCATTCGGTTTATCTCATTTAAAGACAGCAGCTCAGACGGGACGCGATCGGAGCTAGCGAAGATTACATGAAGTCGACGGGGAGCCAGCCAGCCTCCGAATCCGGCGGCGCTGAGCCGAGCAGCGGGTAAGTTTGATCACCTGTTTACGCCTCTGCACTCTTATTTTCGATCGTTCAGCGTGGCTCGAGAAGGAGCTCGGAACGCGGCATCTTAGCCGTCAACGGAAGTTTGGAGAACAATCACGTAAGTCGTCCGCACAAAGCCGTGTTTTCATAAGACTTCCGTTGCAGCGTCCGAATCAGCTTGCAGCCGCTTCAAGGAACGGATTATTCAGCGGAAACGATGAGCTTGGAGTGTTGAACGAGTCGCTGAATCGATCGCGGATTAGACGTCAGAACGACAGCGCGTCAGGCGCCTTCTCGATGCATCCCGTGGAACCCCGAGACCAGCCTTCGGAGGAGATGTCGCCGTTGTGGAACGATCAGTGAGTCGCGTTTGTTTATGCTGTCCATCTTTATTCTGCGCATTCAGGGACAGGCCCCGAAATGCTGCTGCTCTCAACCGGTCCAATGACTCATCGACTTACGATAGTGGTACGGTTTTTAAAATTTTGAAGAAGTTCACAATTTTTATTCACTTTCGAAAAGCAGAATCGTTGTCTTTTAGGATAATAGTGGCCTGAATTTAGCGGCCCCACAGCCACACGTTTTGTTGCTTATCGCTGCTCAGTTAGCTTGACCATTTTCCTTGCTTCTACCGGGAGGCACCTTCTAAGTCTAAGGCTCCTTTCGGGTTGTGCTGAAGACGGCGCCTAAATAGTGCAAAGACGTGATTAACAAAGTCGCGAAATTATTCAGCAAATATTAACAATTCGCTGAAGTGGAATGAGCTGTCTGTGAACTGTTAAGGTATGACTTATCTATGAGTTATCCGCTATGAGCGGATTCATACAAACAAACTAACATAGGAAGCTTCAGTGGAAGTTTTGCAAACGAATGCACTAATATTGTGAGTTTGGTTTTTTTGGGAGATGCTTGTAGCGGACAGAAGAATTTCTTCGACACCTAGCATCCACAGGAAAATTTAATTTTGTTCGGAAACTACTCATTTTCATATAATTTTTGTTCGAAACATTGAATGCAATTTGAAGACTTGAGAACTATCAGGGCGAATTTCCCTGTGGGTGGTAATAATGAAGAGTACTGTACGCGCGGTTTTGGAATTGGTAGCGAATTCAGAGATTGAGTGTAATAAGTTGTTGGTTTTCTTTTGTTTGTATTCATTGTACTTATTTAGTTGTTTCAGATATAGCGGAAACCCCATATTGCCCTCCATGGATCATGAAACGGATTGAAGCAGAGCGATCGAACATGATTTCAGATTCGTTGGGAGGTTTGAATTTGAACGTCGATGACGAGAAACCAGCGAACGATCTGCTTGGGAAAGGTCCGTTCCTGTTGGTTATGTGCCCTTTTCACAGCAATGTTGTAGGATCGAGAAGTACAAACGTTCTGGGATGGCAGAGCACAAAGGCGACTTTAAAGGACCGTCTGTCGTACATGTTTTGTAACGAGTTTCTGGCCGACGTTTACTTTCTTGTGGGAACGAACAAAGAGGTTGGGGATCATACCAGACACCATTTGATTCTGCTTTTTCTTGCAGAAAGTTCCCGCCCA
Source organism: Steinernema carpocapsae (assembly GCA_000757645.3). NCBI lineage: Eukaryota > Metazoa > Nematoda > Chromadorea > Rhabditida > Steinernematidae > Steinernema > Steinernema carpocapsae. The sequence continues at coordinate 14,449,954 of CM016762.1, forward strand.
TAAGTTCATCCTTTCGACGGGATCTGTCGTCTTCTGCAACATGTTTAATGGTCATTTCTTAGAAACTGAATTCGACACTACGAATGTTGAGCAACCTGCCCAAGAAATCGATTTGCCGGACGTGGAACCAGATGCCATGAAGGCACTTCTGAAGTTTCTCTACACCGACGAGCTCAACATCAACGCAGAAAACGTCATGTGTGTTTTCTACGCAGGTATGTAAGAACGCGTGTGCACCAATTTTGTATCCACTGGAGCGGTTGTTTTTATGGGGACAATTTCATATGGCGCGAAAGCTCGGATTTAGATTCCAGCAGCTTTTCTCCAGAGCTGACGGAAAAACGGATGGCTGTTCGGTTCTAACGAACCGAGCATATTTGCGCAAATTAGCTTTGTCGCTCGGCACTGGGGCAGTGAAGTCAACAGCCTGAGCGCGAACAAAACAATTGATCACCGCTGAATTTACCCGAGATCCTGCGGCGTAGACCTTCGATCTTTGATATAGACCTCAATATTTCAGCAAAGAAGTACGCAGTTACTACGCTGGAAGACGAATGCGTGAAGTTCCTGAACATGAGCCTGCGCCCCGACAACGCCTTCCTCCTTGTGAGCCAAGCGCGGCTCTTCGATGAGCCGGAGCTCGTCGAGCGCTGCTTCGAAGTCATCGACGTCCACACCGCAGACACCCTCGAAGCTGACGGGTTCCTCGACATCGACTTCACCACTCTCTCGGAGTGCTTACTGCGAAACACTTTGCGGATCACGGAAATTCAGTTGTTCAGAGCCGTAAGTTCACTGTTTCAAGGATGTCGGCCGAGTAGAAACGTGTTCCAGGTGGTCAAGTGGGCGAAGATGCAGTGCGCAAAGGAGGACGCGGAGCCGAGCGGAGCCAAGCTGCGCTTAATTCTCGGAAGTGCCATAAATTTGATTCGGTTCCCGCTGATGACGCAGGAAGAGTTTGCGGATTGCATCAGTAAGTTAGACAGGGCAACCGACCTGATGAAGTGATTTTAGTGGAATTCAAGAATATCTTGACGGCCGAGGAGGCAGTTCAGATGTTTTTGTTCTTTAGTGGGAAAATGTCAGAAGTACAGAATTTCTCGGATCGGCCTAGGTGCTGCATGATCGGGAAGGAAGTGGTCGTCAACCGATTCCAAAGGACCGAAGGCCGCTGGGGCTACAGCGGGACGCCAGATCGGATCAAGTAGGAGCGGTTGCGTAGGAGGTTTTATGCGCGGTGTTTAGATTCTCGGTCGACCGTCATATCTACATTCTCGGTTTTGGTCTCCATGGCTCGATGCATGGGAGCAGCGAGTACCAAGTGCTCATCGAGGTTAGTTTGACTAGGCGCTTCGTTGCAACCCGTATTCTTGTAGATCACCTCCGGAGCGACAGGCGAAGTTCTGGCCCAGAACGACACTTCGTTCAAGAGCGACGGCTCGACAAACACTTTCCGAGTCCTGTTCAAGGAACCCGTGCTGATAATGCCGAACACCACATACATCGCGTCTGCGTGTCTACAAGGCCCAGACTCGCATTATGGAACGAAGGGACTCCGGCGCATCGTTCACAGGTCGCCCACTCTAGGAGATGTGACATTCCAGTTCACCTACGCTGCGGGAAACAACAACGGCACCTCAGTTGACGATGGTCAGATCCCCGAAATCATCTTCTGTGTTAAGCGACACAATTGATCGACGGTCGTGATTAGACAGAACTCTCATAATCTTCAAATACATGGTACCCGGTGATCTTTTGAGTTGGTGAGCGACCCTGCAAACGACTGTGAATAAACTTTTGAGGTAACAGTCGGTGCAAGCTGACAACCCCCGACACTGCACCCAGCATGAAGTTTGCATAATTTCTTGCCGATCAACAATCTTGTTTTGTTTACCCCTAATTAAACCCATTTTCCTTGTTTAGGACATCGTGTCAGCAGCGCTAATAGATTGGCGCCCGAGGAAATTGGTATCAAGCGTTCTAGGAATTTGTGTTTTGAAGTGTCGCTCTCAAATTGCAACTGGACTTTCCACACAATATTAACTAATCATTTAGTTTTTAGAGTCAGAACTCTTGAACTGTTATAGGTTTTATTTGAAAAGCGTTTTCAATCCTTAATCTTGTGGAAAACAAACACTTGGTACATAAACGTGCTTCAAGTATCAGTTCAAATCACTGTTAAGAAATGAAACTGCACAGCTACTGTTTCTTAATGTTTGTTTCGTGATGATGTCTTCGCGAGGCAATATACCAGAGCGTACCGTTTTCGTAACAGAAAGCTGGTTCAAGATTTATGAACAACATTTTCCCAAGCGAGAAGGGCCCAAAAACGTCCATAGCCAGAATGACGTGGGTGTCAATCCACTATTTTATTTATGCTTCTTTCTAAGCTGAACCCTGTGCGGTAAACCTTGTTTCCCCAAACACGTTGTGGTTCATTTTAATGACATGAGATTGATTACCAATTTGCATCTTCACGTGCTTGGTCCTCTGGAAAGAATTAACCTGAAGCGTTCCCACGCTCAACCCTCGAGTGCTCGAAGAAAGCTATTCGTGGATTTTCGGAGCACCTCAATTTATACTTCTCGGAGTTACGGGCGTTAATATTATATATCGGTTGTTTCATTTGCTTTGTTCCTGTTGCTGTGAAGAGTTGGAAACTGATATTGGTCCGAACGATTCTGAGATTCCAAGGAACGTTTTGACCTTCAAAATCGTTTTTTAACAAAGCTTTTAAACTGTAAAACGAGAACTCGTTCGGGCTTCACGGGCACCTTGAAACTGAGAGAAAACGTTCAAAAATGTTTAGAGCTTGAAATGTTCAGAAGGCTAAATTAAGATATCAACTGTTTGATTGAAAAATAAATTTGAAGATTTTCCGAATTCTCGTGCAAAGTGCGTAAGGCTTTCGTCATGTTTCAGTGAAATCACGTAACTCGGTGTCGTAGTGCTCAGTTCTCCATTGTAACTTCGACTTCTCTTGAATTTTGAACTAGTTTTTCGCGTTGGGCTCTTTGAAAAAGGCAAAATATTGCTGAAACATTTATAACCGTTCAAGCGTCACAAAAACTCTCTTTTAATTAGTTTTCTACGCGCGGATGTGCGACTGGAAAATTTCTACGAGAATGAATTTGCCGACAAATTGTTTCTTCAAATTGTTGCTTTTACCGTAGGTGGTAGGATGTCAGTGTAGGTGACTAAATAGCGGATTACTACAACGAGTTTTCCCGGATCGGAAAGAATTTCCCACGTTTTCAAAAATAGAAGTCGTCCACTTCACTTTTCTGCTGCTCTATTTGTCCCCAAAAGGCCAAAACGGTCGCTGCGGCTCCGATAAGCAAGTCCTCGCACCCTTTTACGGTCAGCGGTAATGGGTATTTTTTTGCCAATTCCGACCGTATTCTGGTCTCAAATAGCTTTCCTTATCTTTAAACTTCAGTGCGTAAGACGTCACAAAAGGGCGTCAAGTGCACCCATTAACTTCAGAGTTTAACGGTTTTGACCAATTTCAGGATGAGTTACGAAAGTGGCTACACGAAAAATTGGTCTTTAAGTTCGCGCTGAGCTGGCTTGTTTTCCTTGAAGGTCTTCTGAAAAAATGTGGTTTTACGTGAAGACGTGTTGTTGGCAAATGTTGGTAAATTGTTGGCCGATGTTGACAAATTTTTAATTCAAATTCTCAAATTTATTTTTGCACTTTAGCGAATCGAAGACGAGCCCCGTTTTCACGCGATAACTTTCTTCTTAGAAGAATGCGGGGCAATTTGTGTAATTTTGAGCGATGTCACCGGGTAATTGTGTTGTCATCAGAGCTTTTTTAAACGCATAAAACCCCAATTATGAAGAGCGAGGCAACCCCTTCTGCGATCTCAAACGTCTTCGTCGCTGGCGACTCAAGAGACCTAAAAACAAGTTATCTACAATTTCGATCTGGCGGATTTCACGAGGACCACTTTAAAAGAACGTTTAAATTGAATTCGTACGTGGCTTTGCAACACTTCTGGTCGGATGAGTACGGGAAAAGCGTAGACGGGTTTGAGATGTACTTGGTGATAACGGCTTCTGCAGAGAGTGCGTTCTGCGGATAACAGAGGGCGTTTTAAGAAAGTGAGCTTCTCAAATGTCATTCCAGATATTTGTTCATTTTTCACAAACTGGTTTCTTTTTAAATTGCACGGACAGAAGCTTCGCTCACATGTGTTGAAAGCTCAACTTTAAGAAACTGTGGACGACGGTTTTGTGTACTTCTGTTTCAAACTCAAACATATTTTCTTACATGTCTTCGGCACCGTCTTGGTTAGACTCGTTTAATTGTTCATCTCAAGTTCATCCTCTTTTTTTTCTTGTTTATTAGATACCGCAAGACAATGTAGTCTATCAAATCGCTCGCTCGAAAACGCGGAACTGTTTTGAATTGCTTTTTTTGGACAGGTGCATTCTGCAAGCTCGGTGGAACGGGCGACCATTCCTGAACGCTTTTTTGGTTCAGGCTTACTAAGCGTCACTGCGTGGCAAACGTGACGCCAAATCATAATACGGCAATACTCGCGTGTTTGTAATGAGGGCCAGGAAAACATGCCAGCTGCAATTACGCGGCGACATCTGATTCACGAATCGCAAAACCGCGATTGTAACTTAATTTTGCTCCTTGCTTGTACTACACTTGTCTTAAAACAGACTTCGTTCAGCTTTGTGAAATTTGGGAACCAGACAACCCGCGTGGGCGGTTTGGAAGTGGGCTGGTTTTTGAGGTCTCACTTGTGATGTCACCACCACCGGCAGTAATCTTGGCGTTTTTCGCTCTTCTGGCGGTTGTTAGTGGCCTCCCGGAGGAGGACGACTAATTTAAATTGAATCAACTCATAAGTCACTAAATGTGCGTCTTCCGATATTTTAGCCACACGCTGGTTTAAAGGACCCTCAGTCAGGATGCTTTGTAAACACACGTGCAGGTGTGTTGTATAGTGCAGTGTGCGTATTAGCGCATGTTTTGTGATCTTCCGGTCGCGGTTTGGGCCACACCGAAGAGCTAAGCTCCGGGGATTGTAGGCGGACCCTGTCGAATATCATTTAATTCGGGGCGGAGAAAACAAAACAGCAACAAATCTTACTGTTGCCAGTGGGTAGACGGCTCTGAATTTATTGTTAAGGCAAGGGAGTGTCTTTCAGTGTCCAGAAAGAGTGTTAGTTAGCTGGGTCTTCGGAACCTCCGTCTTGTTCTTCTCCTTTGAACCTAGCCGAGCATATTCTAATCGGCTTAATTGTGTTAACCGGCACTTATGGCCGCCGGTTCCAGGAGCACCTCCGCCTTCGCGATGCCCGGCGAGTGCGTCGCGCACCAACGCACCTTCCGGATGCGCCCGCCCAAGTTTCTAGGTTCGCGTTTCATTTAAGGTCTCTGAACAGGTCTACAATTACCCAATAATCCCTTGTGGGATCGGACCTCCCGTAGAAGGAAGAGGCGGCTAATTATTTTTAATTAACTTTTAAGTTGCTGCGCTTGAGGAAACTTATAAATATAAGGCCGTCTGCTTCCACACCCAACTATTTGTTCGTGTAGGCTTTTGTGCTTTCTCGCTTGACCGTATTTTCTCAGAACTCGGATCTCCAGCTTGGTTTTTTTGTAACGTGTCCGCCCTAATTCAGGTACCCCAAGCAAAAATTCGCGACAATGGCCGCCAGCTGGACAAGTATACTGATGTTCCTGCAGGTGATCTGCACCGTTCACCTCGCCCTGAGTGCGCCGTTCTTCGACGATTCTGCCCAGCTGTACAATGTGGGTTCAAGGTAAGACGTGTTCTCCACTTCAAACCCTTCCACTTGGTCGCATTATATCTTGCTGAAATGTCAAACTTGCCGTCATTTTCTGATCACTTTCGTTTTTAGCAATATGATGTCGAAGATCCAAGACAGCCGCTACGACAGAAATTGCTTCTTCTCCCCAATGAACTGTGTCTTCTGGAAACACCCAATTGACATGCCGGTGCGCCGGATCGTGCTCCGCAACGAGCGTCGCAAGTAGCGGAGCCCAACCGACCTTCGCCTAGGCTTTAGAGTTTCCTGTGTTCACCACCACACTGACCAGCAGCGCTACGTCCCTCTTACAGCACCAACATCAGCAAAACTGTACATACCACGTTTGTGCAATTCCCGTGTTTTTCTAACGTATAAAAAGTGGACAAAAGTCTAATAATAAAATCGTTGTTCTGAGCTTTCCGTTATCTCTCGCCTCGCCATTAGCCGACTCGTTCTCAAGCAGTCAGTGTTCGCGCAGCAATAATACGATGCTGCTTATATTTTGGTGACAAGAGGCCAAGAGCCGCTGCAGCCGACCTCGTTGATTGAGGCTAATTTTAATGAATCTGTAATCTAATATTTTATCGTGCGGCAAAATCTGCTTACCTCCCCCGCTTCAGAAATGCACGTCAGCCGGTGGTCCGTTCCCTTCTCGGGAATCACGTATCAAAGCGGGGATTGGAGGAGAGCAGCCAAGAGTCATGTGCCGATGCAATCGGTGCGCCAAAGGTTAAACAAACTAAGGAATCTGACGGGTATTTGTCGCGAAAGCGGATTTGTTATGCATGGGCTGGAGACCGATTGAACCCAGGCCGAATGTGTTTTCGTTTAATCTCGGAAATTTATGAGAGCCTTGAAAAACCCATTTTGTAGCACTGCATGTGTAGTCTGGCCTCATATCAACGCTGGAAAATGTAATCGCTCCTACTCGACAAATTAGGCCAAACGCTCGAATGGATTTCTGAGCGGAAAACAACGGAAGTGGCGACGCACATTTGAACACAACAATTTCCTTAGAATTGAGGAAGATCTTCTTTCGGGTAACGAAATTGAAGCCCGCCCGTTAGTGATTTCCTGGGAAATGGTCTCCGTCTCCAAACGCTTCTTTAAACATTTTCCGGGCACAGACCTTCGACGATTAAGAGTTTTTGGATTTTCTTAATTAAACTTTGTCTGTCAACCGATGATTATGCATAATAAACTCGGCTTTGGTCGACGGGCGAGACAAGATAATGAAGAACAAAAACTTCGGGGAAAAATGATCTCTGTGGACAGAAACTATCGTATTCCCAAATATGTCGCTCGGAAGTGGAGACCTTTTCCAGAATTAAATGAGTGCCCTTAATTACAAAGTGACGTTTTTTGGTCTTCCGGAAAGTTTTTATTTTTGGCCTTGTCTTGCAGCACCCACAAGTAGTGCGTCCGTTTTTTTGACGCATCCACGGTCTCCGGGGAAACATTAGTTGTCAGAAACAAGTACAAATACTAAAATAGCCGGTCTTCTAAGTTTTTGACTTTTAAATAATTCCGCGGTCCGACCAAAATATCCGGGAAAATCCCAAGATCATTGGGATGAGTGATTGGTCCTGAGTAAAATGACGTGTACCACCCTCAGGATCAATCTTGTTTGGCCTTCTCAACTATTCATAAAACGACCTTCAACTATTTTTCAGTTATGTCAAATAATGTTGCTGTAACAAAACTGACAAATGTAGTTTACGGGTGCTCTGTTTGAGACCAAGGAGCAGCGGCGATTAAGGGACTATCCACTTGGCGGCTAAGTGGTTGAAAAGCTTTCTCGTAAAGAAGAGTTCGAAACTATTACCGCTTTCTAGAAGTTCACCGTCTAATTTTGATGAACTTTGAGCAGTATTTTTTAAGAATGGGCACGGCTACTGTAAGGCAACGATTAACAACTACAAACGAAACGAGTTGCAAAACAGATTATGTGGGCAAAGTAATTGATCCGTTTTGCGAGTGACGCAGTCTATTCCTTGATCTCAATACAACGAGCACTCGTGTGTATCAATTGAGTTCCCAATTAACCGAATCGCAGCATTTATGTGGCAACCAAACATACGAAAAACAATTCAAAGACCACTTAAGGCTTCTCACAACCATTAGAGCATATAACAATCTACCTTAAAAATTAACTGAAATATTTTCGATAGCTTTATTTCGGCTCACTTTGTTATCAGAGAACCACACATAATAAGGAAGTGCATTATTGTTGTTTTCTGCTTGTTTCTACCGTCGCATTTAAATCGTTATTCAAAATCCTTCAATATTCTCGGTGGCTTGGTCAGCCGCCCACAAAATTTAATACCGTCAAAACTCTTAAAAACAGCTTCAAGCTTCACTTTTTTCAGGCGTAAAAAACATGTAGCTAATTTTTGAAATTCGTAGAAACGTTGTCGTCTGGTTTTAGGCAGAATTACTTATTCTTTGGACGAAAGGGCGAATCTCGAGTGTGTGACACATCGACCGACAGGCCGTTTACCAATATTTTTTCTAAATTAACGGAGCCGAGCGCGCTATTGCGCGAGACTTCCGATTCCAAAAAATGTTCCAAGTTGTCGGTTTCCGCCTCCGACGTATTATTCGGTTCCAAATTTCATGCATAATTCATCGAGCCCAAAAACGCTCGCAACCTTTGCCAATTCGCTATTTACGGCATCTATTTCGGCGCCGTCGCGGTTGCAAAACCGACCGGTCCGCGGTGGCGACGGACCGAAGGTGCGAAAAGCGTCACGGACAAAAGCGTGACAAACACGTCTGGACCGTTCTCCTTTATTTAATAGGATTTCTTTTCAGCAACCAGTTTGAACACAATCACTTTCTAAAGTTCAAAAATTCGAAGTTGCAAGAACAATTCGGTGGCGTCCGCTTGGCACTCGGGGGTACCGTAGGCGGTGAGGTCGGCGCCGTTTCGTGCAGTCAGCGGCGCGTCTGTTACCACTGAAACATCATTATTCAAAATTGTGTCTGTTTTTGCAGACCAACATATTCAATTGATTACGTGTAAATTCGCTCTCCAAAAAACAATGACGTCTGCCGCTGATTGCGACGTTTGTAGAGAGTCCGAGTGGACTTCAAGTCCGCAGCTCTGGTGCCTTGGTTCTCAGCGGAAAATTCAAAGAGTTGACCAATGACCGCTGAGATACTAAGGACAATGGCGACTTGTTTGTAACAATTTTAACTTAATACCGAGAATCCGAGAATATGGAAGCAGTTGGCGGTCGACTCTTCTGTGTAATTTGTCCTTTCCTCGGTTCATAATTGTGAACTGAAAGCGAGGTTAATTGAGATGCCCTTTGCAGTCTGGACGCCGTCCCAGGACTCCAGACTCCGCTCAACAAGCTTCCTCGCCACGCCACAAAACGGTGGAAACGCATTTCGTTTTTGAAAATAATTGAAATTAAAATTAAAAGAGAATTCAATTTTCGGTTTATGATTCATGAAATTAGGTTCTAATGCAATCGGGAAATGACAGATGACGCAAAGAGCCCACGGGAAAGTGGCTTCCACCTGAAATACATTAGGGTCAGAGCTAAATTAAGACTCCATGGAACTTATTGGGGAACGACACATTTTAGGTGTTAAAGTGTAAATTTGATTGTGTAATGACGCAATGGAAGTGGACTATAGATGTTAAAAACGAAAATAGCATGACCGAAAACATCGCTGGAAATAGCCATCCACACAAACACCAACGATAAAAACGACTCACAAAATTATTTTTGCTAAGGCTTATACTATTTAAGTCGCAGTCATGTTTTTATAACATGACGTTAGAACTCTTCGTCTCAAACTGACATAATTCGCTGGAATCCGTATTAAATACAGCGTTCCAGCACATTTAGAAATTTCAATTGGAATTTTCTGAAGTGTGCAAATAAATGGAAGGCCGCTTATCGATCTTTTTTATTTAGACCAGAACTGTTAAAAACAACGCTGCTCGGACGGTGACATGTTCTATTTTAGGCGTTCAATTAAACGTGAAAAAAACTTATTTTGCAGCACGCTGCAAATCGAAAAACAATATAGCGGCGGACTGTGCAAACCGATTCCTATGTTCTTAGGTAATAAGCAAACCTATTAACCCACCAGACCAATCATTAAAGATGTGTTCAGAAAGTTCAAAATCTGAAGTTACGTACGTTCTCGATCACCTGCGCCTCTTCCCCCAAGTTCCGCATTCGGATTGTTTTGACTGAACAGTTGAGCTTAGGCGAATGTTGCAATATGATTTCCCGATTGGCGACAAAGATTTATGACCTCAGTCGCACATTAACACAGCAGCTGATTTTGGCGTTTTCAGGTAACTTGGTCAGGTGCGTCAGAATCCCACGCGTTCTGTAAAACATTCCGACGAACACAAATTTCCGCGTTCTGTCGGGGATGTGACGCCGTGTGGGTGACATTTGCAGTTTGATTTGATTTTCCACAAGGACAACACACGACGTTATCGCACTCTGAACCTCCGGAACTTGAATTGAGTTAGTTCGCACAAAACTCGACTACAAGAGCTTCCCACTTTGCTCGGCACTGCTTTCGTTCTCCCTTGCAAGTGCAAGATGATCGCGGCGGGACCGCCGAATTTTCATGAAAAGTCGAGCGGAAAGCAACAGCCCGGTGGTGCTTTTCACGGTGGAACGGTAAGCGGCAATGGACAAAGCCAAAATAAAAAAATACGTCAAATTGCACAGAACGTGGAGTTTGTTCCTATCACCAACATCAGCTAAAGGGACAAATATTCTCTTTAATACAAATCAAAACGGATGTTTGGCTTAAAGTTTGTTGTGTGCAACGTAAAAACAGTAGATTGTGCAAAGTATAAGGAGACCAACAAAACGTTTGTCCGAAAATCCAGACAAATTAGATCGAACCTTCCTAGCTTTTATACGCCGGGCTCAAAATTTGAATTGGTGACTCATCTAGTAGTTCCCACTTTTCTAATGTTTGCGTTCTTTTTGTGTTTGCATTCCAAAAACGACATTTGAATTAACGGGAAATGTTAGTAGTCACAAGCAAAGCTATTTTCGTAATCGAAAGTGAGGATGTGTGATCATTCTGATCGGGCCGCGAAATTTATGTTTAGAGTCTCTCCTCTGTCCCGCGATTTATCTGAGACAACCGGCCGCCGAGAACAAGATACTAGCTCTTCCTCAGTGCTCTTTTAAGCTTACCAAAATAAACTGTTTCCGGATCCATCCAAACATGTACAGACAAGTGAGCAAAGCTAAAAAAGCGGTCGAAGGGAAAGTCGAAAAGGAAATGCATAAAAAACCTTTCGATCGCTATTAGACGCTAGATGACAGGACAGTCAAAACAGTGAGGGAACAGGTTCGTTCCCGGTGGATCTGGCCGACTTGCTCTTTCATGCGTGATGGATACTCGAGGTTAGCACGCAAACGTTTATTGCTGCTCTCGAGGTCCGGAAGCCCCGAATGCTCGTTATCACGCACTTATATAGTAGACACTACATTGGCCATTTACGACCTGGAAGCGCAAATAGACTACACTGTATAAGAACACAGGAATGTCACAAAACAAAGAAAATATAAAGAAACAGCTGAAGCCGCATAACCTGAAACTTTTGAACGTGCCATAAATTAACCTGAAGCTGCTTGTACAAGGCCCGTATTAGGCCTCCCGAAATCGAATTGAGCTTCTCTTTTAAATTGCCTACGCTAGATAGGTCACCAATAGACCCCGGGGTTCGTTCCGCTTGCCCACATAGATATTTTACCGGGTTGAGCCGTTAATTTTACTTTACCGGAAAATTCGGGGAGCGCTTCTTTCTTTTTGAATTTTCTCTGATAGGCTTCATTCAAACAAGCTCATGTTAAGCCAACCAAACTCGCTTTTAACTCTTCTCTCAAATCTAAAATCCGCAACTTTTTTTCTCTAACTTCTCAAACTAGCCTTACTGAAATGGTTCCAAAATGTGCAAATGTTGACCGAAAACGAAGTGGTGGAGGAGTGGGGGGGAGTGCCGGCGTTGCTCCAGTTTGCCATACAGCAGCCCATGTTTGACTCCATCTTGATTGCTCCGAATGCAACTTTTCAAAAACCAGAATTCGATTAATGGTGAAAGGAATCGGGTTTGGAACTAGGCTTACGTTAGAGGTACTAGTACGCTCATAAATATGAGGTTGATCAGAGTAATTTAAATTCTCATGTTCCCTCTTTTTGCAACACAAAAATCTACGCTGCAATTGTAAATGTCAGAAAGAGTTCCATGGTCTATAAAACTTTTTTGCAATACTTGAGTGTGAACTTGAGAAAATCAAACGCCACAGTGGCGCGTACGAAAAAATGCAAAAACCTATATAACAAGGTTGAACGTGTTCGGGATGGTAAAATATGAAGCGGCTGATCGGTTAATGACTGGTCGAATTCTTCTGAGTTCTTTTGTTATTAAATTAACACTTTACAGTAAACACTAAAACAGGGACAAAATTAGAAAGGCTTTGCTGTGGTACAAACAACGAACCGTCCCTTATTGCAGTTTGATGTCGGTCTGTGAGACTGAATTTGAAACCAAATGTGTCATTTTTGTCAGATTTTCGACCTTAAAATAAACAGGTTTTATCCATAATGCTTTCCGAAGATTGTGCCCCTCTACAATTTGTGACTTAAAATAAAATGACTTAAAATTGGCAAGAAGGAGTCCTTTCTTTGGAAAATTGTTCTGGAGTCAACTATACTTGCAGAAAAAAATAAACAAACCACAAAATTTGTAGTTCTCAAACAAAAAAACTATTTGAAGCGTGGCCAGACAATTATTAAAGAAAGGGCACCGCGATGGTTGTAGACACAAATGAGTCATATCAAAAAAGCTTTAAAAATGTCTTTCGATAAAGGTTCGTTGTGGGAAGCTCGGACAAATGTCGAGTGTATGTTGTGTTAAAGAACGGGAAGTACTGAATCGAAGACGACTTGCGGCACTTTAAAGGCGACTGAAGTTGGGAAGCCCCAAAATCAATACATCAATAATGTTGAGGGATGTCTACGTATATTTGTAAAAAAGTCTGCTGGCCCTTTTTCAAATTTTCGAAAGCACAATTTGAAGTGTTTTCAACCACCAGTTTCCTCCGCCCGTCATAGATCATGAGTGCAATTCTTTGGTCTCTGCAGTTTCGATTCATTATTCATGACACTAATCCAACGAGCTCGAAGTGTGAAGCAAATGCACGTCTCCTACTGGACTGCACTCTTGGTAATTTCTCGAAGTGCCGACAACGTTCTCGCATAACGTGCTGAGGTCACTAGTACGCAAGCAGACGACCAGCTGAAACGTTAAACTGATGTTAAGGCCCTGTGCAAGCGAAAGAACGAGAACTTTGTCAACGAAAGTGATACCGACTCTTCCTCGCCGTTCTAAGACGGCGCAAAGAGGGCCGATCGAAAGGCCACCGACGTCATTAGCCGAAAGTTGAAGCAATTTCCTGTGTTTGACTCACATGAGCGCCCTCCTCCTCCCGCGTTCGCAACTCCCGACTCGTGATGTTTGCTTGGGAACGTGCCAAGGAAAACGAAAAGCGAAGCAAAAGAGCTTAGAAAGTATTTATTTGTATTTATTTATCTGAATTACGAAAAAGGAGCATTTCGGTGTTTGAAAAATCAAACGAACGCATTGATCCATTCACCCGAAAATGAGAAAACGTGATACTCAATGGCAATCAAGATTAGGGACCCGGCAACGAAGAAAGGAATCGAGGAGAGAGAGAGTTCGCAGAAGGGCGCAGAGCGAAGGTGGTAGTGGAGGTGGTTCGGATTCAGAGGGCCATTGCCGTCTCGTTCACGGCGAGGTGCGCCCATTCGGGGAAGGTGTCGAGTTGGAACAAGGAGAGCGCCGTCGCAAACTGCATCCAGGCGACGACCACCGAACCCGTGGCGACGCTCACCAGACTCCCCGCGAACATCTGCAAAGTCGGCGATGAGACCAGCTGGCTTCAGACTACACTCACCATGTCCTGGACCTTGACGTCTCCGGAGCCGAAGACGATGGCGTTGGGGGGTGTTCCCACCGGCAGGATGAAAGCGAAGGAGCACGCCAGCGTCGTCGGCAGCATAAGGGCTAGCGGGTTCACCTCCTTTTCCTGGGCGATCGAGGTCACGATCGGAATGAAGATCGACGCGGTGACCGTGTTCGAGCAGATGTTAGTCACAAACATTGTAATGGCCAAACATAGGGCCTGCATGTAGTACACATCCATTTCCTTCATCTCTCCAAGCTTCTCACCCAACACGTTCGACAGCCCAGAAGTCTTAACGCCTAAACAGAACGTTCCTTCTTAATTCTTCGGATCGTGATTATTACCTGCAGCGAGCGCGAATCCTCCGCCGAGCAGAATGACCACATTCCAGCTGAACTTCAGCTTCATATGATCCCAGTCCATGAGTCGGCCAGTCTTCTTCTTTTGTTCCTTCTTGGTAGCTGGTTCCGCGCCCTCTTCCACGTTCTTCTTTTCCTCTTTGGCCTCTACAACAAATTAATCCGTCATTTCATGTCCAGGTCATTTCCGTCTCACTCGGTGGAGGGGCGAGAAGTTCCTTGAGCGAGGGAGCCTCCGCGGGAAGGGCGAAAAGCAGGATCGAAATAATCACGGCACTGGTCGCATCCGTAAAGTACCTAAAATAACGTTTTAATTCAGGGTTGAGGGCAGACACAAACTACTCTTTAGAGATGATTGCAGTCAGGCCATCGGTGAATCCAGGATCGCGACCGATCCACAAGAGAAGCTGCAAGACGAAACACGCCGTGACGCTTTTCTCGGCAAAACTAAACAACAATTCAAGGACAACACAGAAATTATTCGCGAACCTCATTTTCGGAAGTTGTTTGTATGCCTGTCGCATAGAATCCATGACTTCAAGAGAGAGATCCTCGGCCTTGCGAAGGAAAACCACGTAGAGAACAAGTCCACAAAGGGCTAAGCAAATGAACATACAGATCGTTGCAAATCCCAGAAAACTGATATAGTTGACGCCGTGGTCAGCATCCGGAAAGAGCCTAAAAATGGTTGCAAGGCAAAGCAGAGAAGAGCCCACTCACGTTTTCAGCTGTCCCACCATTACCAAATTGGGAGGCGTTCCGGTGATGGTTCCAGTTCCGCCGATGTTGGCAGCGAAGCAGATGGAGAGGAGGAGCCCCTTGGCCATGTTTCGCTGCTTCGAATTCGCGTGCTTCAGAATGTTCGCACTGCAACAGAATTCATGAAATCAGGAAGCATCACGGAAACTTACTTCTTGGCGATCTTGTCCTCCAGCGACTTCCCGCCGCCTCCTTCGATAAGCTGGTGGATGATGGAGCGGCCGATGGGGACCATCATGGCGGTGGTGGCTAGCAATTCAACTGTTATTCAAACTCATACACAAGTCAACTCACCTGTATTCGAGATGAACATGCTGAGCACGCTCGTGACCAGCATAAATCCGAACATGATGCACGCGGGTTTGGGGCCGACGTGGTTAAGGACGCAGAGGGCGATGCGCGTGTGGAGTTCGCATTTTTCAACGGCCACGGCGAGAATGAGACCGCCGATGAACAGGAAGTTCGTGTCCTAGACATCATTTTCAGATTCAATTCGACGCTTTTTTCTCACGTTGAAGTATTCGCGGGCCACGTCTTTCGCTGTCATCACGCCGGTAAGGGGGAACAGGGCGACGGGAAGCATCGCGGTCACGGGCAGTGGAAGCACCTCGAACATCCAAAACACGGCCATCACAAGCACACAGTAGCCACAATTGTACTCCTGAAATTTGAGGTACAATAATTGAAGAGTCATTGACACGCAGTTACCGGTTTATTAAGCGACAAGAGCGGCAGGAAGATCAGCGGGGTGGCGACCATCAGGAAGGGGTTCTTGAGTCGCTTCAGGATGGCGAGGACATGGAGCAGCTTGTCCTGAATCTTCTGCGCTTGGGTGCGTCGGTTGTCGTCCTGGATGACAATGTTCGTGCGAGAGTTGACATTGGTGTAGTCCAAATCGTCCTCCTTGAGCGTGTTCGTGGAAGCTGGGATGTAATTTGCGTAGAGGGTCATGTTCAAAGCTTCGGCTACCGGCACAACACCCAAGTATCTGCAAAGCACGCACTAATTAATCCAGGTTGCAAGAGAACAAACTGCGGCCCGGCTGCACGTACGCGAACAAGCGCAGGCGTTTTCGGAGGAGATGGGTTGCGTGAGGGGTGTGTGCGGGGACCAAAGTGTACACAGTCCTGACGGCCCTATCTCCTGTTGGCAGCTTTGAGAACTTTCATAAATATAAATAAGGACGGCTGCTGGCAATTGAAAGGCATTAGGAGCATTGCCAATGGAACGGATTCCCGTGTCGTCTCCGCCTTTTGCGGCGAGCCGCCGCCTCTTTGGGAAAAGCGCACGTGCCCACAGCGCGGCTTGAAGTGTAACATCGGTGGACAGCAAAACATTATCATTTCCAAGGTGGAGACGAGACAAGACCACCGCTTGCAGGCACCATTAGACAAAATGAATAAAAATGAAAAGCTGTGGACGGCTTTTTCAAAAATGACGATGAAAAGAAGCAGCTTGGCCAAGACAGACAACCACCCGAGACAAGCGCCTTTGCATTTGAGATCACACATTGCAGCTAAGGGTCACACGCGGGTCGGGCCAACGCAATGACTTTTGGGAATGATTGATTCAGACGAGTCTCGGCCAAAGTGCAATCAGCGAGATCAAAGAGGCGATGATGTATGCAACGAGCAGAAGGCTGCATACCGTCTTTTCGACAGTTTTTGGGGCCGGTTGACACCTTATTACTTATGGGTCACAAGACGGCCATCGGCTCGAAGTCGCGCAGCAGCCCCAAGCAGCGCGAGCAAAATAACGTTCTTGAAGAGGACCCCGGACGCCACTTCGTCTTTCTTTTTGTTCTCCTGTCTTTCGTGGATTTCGTCTCTACGAGTGGCACCCCGATCCACAACTGTCGCATCTTTGTCGGACAGAAAAAAGCGGGGAACTACCAGGCGGGGACTACGGGGCGGCCCCATCTCACTCATCCCACGTGTTTCACCGTAAATCCTGCCAGTTGTCGCGAAAAAGTTGTAATTCATGAAGAAGATTAACGGAGCCCTTGCAGCATCTCTCCTAGAAGCGGCGTGCCGCTCTCGAATCTGCGCGAATCAGACCAGACACGACCAGAAATTATCGGGTCACTCGATCGAAGAGATCGGCCATCCTGACCGGAAACGCTCGAGCGCTATCGTTTGACGGCCTCATTGCATGAGCCCTAGCGGCAGTGCAACTAGCGGCTGAAAACTCGGCTGTCTGGAACGACTGCACCTAACGCACGCAGACCCCGGATAAAAGGCGTCAGCATACTTCCGACTTGCCGAAAACATGGGAAAGAAATGGATGTAGTCGGAACAACTAGCGAGAGTAAGTGAAGTCTTGGCCGCTAAGGGTAGGAAAGGTAACGCGGCTGTGCTAGGCCGTGGCTGATAAGGGGACACAACAGATACAAATTATTCGGTGACGCCTTGTTTTAGGCCACAATTAGAATTGAAAACTGAGTTCAAGCCACGCGAAAAAAAATCGAATCGACTGAGAGCGAGCGAAAAACGAAAGCGAATGCTTCTAGCAAGAGCCAAGGGAAGCGAGGGGAGGAGAAGGAAGGGACTGGCTCAGTGCGGGACGGCGCCAGTGGCAAGTCTGGCCTTGCGAAGCGTGACTGGCCCTCCAGTAGAGGGCGATAATGACGTCACCGCGCGCGGCGGGCCACAATAATTCAGAATTTAAGAATACTTCAGAGGTCTGAACTTGGTGCAGGAGAAGGAAGACTTTGCAGATGCTTTTGATTAGTCCTTGAGTCCATAAATATACCAAAATTGCACATTGGAACGTGTAACTCAAACGACTTAAACATTTTTTCGAAACTGTACTCTGGTCAACTGTTTCTCAAAGATGCGAAAAAATGCTTTTAAAGAGCTTCATACAGCATGACTGAACACAAAAAAGTTAGAATTTGAGAGATTCTCCCTCGGAATGCGCCCTCAGCTGTTCTCATACAGGCCAAGTGGACGTCGGCCCTCGCCTCCTCCTTTACACTCTTCCGCTTTGTAATTTTTTGTCGTCTGAAATGGCGCGCAGTTTATTTACCTAAATCACTAGCCGGTACTTTTTGTTTGTCCGAGTCAGTCGAAATGAGGCGCGCGAGTGAAAGGCGACCGACGGGCAGTGGCCATTCTTGGCCGCGCGTTGTCGGACTAATCCGCTCCCTTTCTCTGTTGTTTTACTTGACGCCTCTGACCTTTCGGCCTTTTGGGGCTCCTTTCTGATCCAATTAATGTCGCTCAATTTCAACGACGTTGTTTTGAGTCTCTGCAAGGATCACGTCTCGCCAGATGAGTATGAACTCGCCGTGCACGAAAAAATGTTTACCAACAATGTGAGTTTCGCTTCAAACTACGTTTGTTCAACATGTGTTCGCATAGGTCGGATATGCCGTTCTCAGCGTCACACCCGCTCTTTCCATCGTTTCCCTACTGTCCAACATAACCACGCTGGTCCTTATAGGAATTGCCCTGTACCGTAAAAGGTTACCAAAACGCAATTATAGGTACGTGAAACAAGTTTGAGCAAAACCGCACAATGCTGTTTTTAGCATCGCGTGCAGTCGGTTAGTATCTGATCTGCTCATGGCCTGCATCATCATCGGCACCGGCATCTTGGCTAACCTCCACTCCAACACAAATGCCATCATCGTCCTGTACTTTGTGGTGGTCACGTTTTCGTTCATTCTCGTTAGCATATCGCATCTCTTAAGCATCATAGTACGCCAGGTTAGTTTGACTCTAAAAAAATAAAGCAGAGAGTTTAGGTGAGCTTGGAACCGACGAGCGTCTACAACGAGCTGGTGCAAACCAAAAGCCTTGCGGGCGCCGTCGCGACCACCTGGACAGTTGCCATAACCTACTGCTGCGCCTACATTCCGATATTTCGGGCCATTTTGTCCAATGCGAACGTCTCGACCGGTAAGTCTTTGCACTCCCCAACGTAAAACTTTGATTTTAAAAATGTGCGCCCACTCGAGCACAAACGACCAATGTCCTCACTTCAAAACTGCTAATTTTAAACATCTTAAGATAATTGCTCATTTTCAAAATGAGTTTTAATAATCAGATAGCGCATTAAAAGCTGCACAAGAAAGGTAGCCAGGAGAAAGAAATGTTTTATGAACGGAAAGGGATTAGAAATGTTTACCCAGCAGCAGCCTACTAAGAGACAGCAGGGAATCTCCTAACGCGCTATAAACTGCAGTTTGTTGTGACATTATTGAAAAAAGTCGAAAGGGACATTTGCTAACTTCCGAACTTACCCTCACAGGAAGCCACGCAAAGTTGAACCCGCAAAACGTTTACCTTGTAGCTGGCAACATTTGCAAAAAACGATTTCTGTTTTTGGTTGTAGTAAGTACAAGTTCGTCTGACGAGTGACTCCCTTTTCGGAAAGAAACGATGAATATGCTCAGAAAACGACAGTCGGACGGAAGAACGTCTACGTCCAACGTTGCGTAAATGGGGACAGAAAGCAAATGACTCGGGCACGTGCGTGAGGAAAACAACTCTACGGCACCGAAACGTCCGTCCGTCTGAGCTAATTTAGAAAAGTCAATTAATAAATTGCAACTTTTGTGTAGATAATATTCAAGCAAAACGAAGCATTTGGCTCAGGCCAGAGAACCGTTTGAGAACGTGGCTAGGTCTCGAAAAGTCGACAGCTCGCGTTTGAAAAGCAATTAAAATTCACGAAGGAAATGATAGCAGGCGACTAGAGACAGCCACAATGCTATTTTACTTCTCTTAAAAGCGAAGCTGAACTTTTGTAACAAGTATTCAGACTAGGATGGGTGCAGAGCAGCTTTCACGTCTCTAGCAAGCTTTCTCCTCGTGTAAATACGTCAGCTCAAGACATGGGAGATAATGTGAGTCTGATTGGGGTTTCTTCATGAGCGAGAATTGGTAGTTAACGGCAGTGCAGAGTCAGAAGCCAAATTCGCTTACAGACGCTTACTGAAAAGACTAAGTTCTATGCGTTCGAATTTTTTTGCCTGAAGTTTTTACCGGGCGCAAAAGCGACAGATTCTATTTTCGTTTTGAGGAGTCTTCAAATTGGCCAAAAGCGATTTATGAATCAGTGGAATTGACCCGGAAATGTCGGTCAATTAAAACCAATATTTGGCCTCTTAACCTTCAATACTTCCGCTAACTCCACCAGCACGAATTCGTTCAAACATTGCGCACAACAAAAAACTGACTATTGCGACCGAGAAAACTGATTTGGACTTGAACAGCGAAAATGACGGGCTGCCGAGCAGCTTTGGTGAAGTATCCCAGGCATATCCCAAGTATCCCAGGCGAGTCAGCAAACAAATGCGGGCGACAAAACGCGTGTTTTGCGACGAAAGCACGCGTCATCGTAAAAACAAGTGCGATGCAAGTTTTTGATAGCGAGGAGAGAAGAGGACAGTAGAGACCACGAACACTGGAACGGACCGCTGTTTGCAAAGTGACGTCGGCGTTGAACGCATAAAGCCAAAAATTAGCTTTTACAAAATTTATTTCCCTTTATCTTTAATACGAATGAATGCAAGCCAGCGCAATGTCCGATATTTATAGCCACAAGAGAGAAAGGAAGCATTTCATTCGAAAAGGATGTCTGTTCTTGCGCTCTCACGAACGGAGGTATCCTAACAGTGTTTTTATAAGTGTTTTTATGGCTATGACGTTTCTTGGACAAAAATCGTGGTTTGTTGGCATTTAAAAGTAAGTCTTTACAGGAACGTCTGTTTGTGATAGAGTATTTGCAGAAGGTATTTGATTATGTTGAATGCGGCTTCAAGCTAGTAGCGTTGTATCTTGCACTTGACATTAAAGTTATGCATTGTTTCCAAGCGAGTAGCAGTAGGTCGAAGCAGTTTTGCGCAAGATTACCAAGGTTTTTGAAGGTAGTATTAGAAAGGGCAATTAAATACACCGCGTTTTAAATTCTGAATTTCTCGTTTTGAAACTAGTACTATCGGCGAATACGCCGTTATGATCATTATTACATAGAGGATCAGCCAAAGACGGAATAAAAGAACACATTAGAATTGAGCGCAAGCAACATTCTCAAATGAATTGCATATCAAAGAGTGAAAAAAACATCGTTTTCAAGAGAGGAGGTTCTGCATTTCCTTTCGAACTTCTCGCTCATGAAGACTTTGAGGTCTTCAGAGAACTCCTTCGCTTGATGGAGTTCTCATTCAAGCGTGCTTTTGAAACAAAATGTCAAATAGATTGGCGCCATAACACGAAAGCAGGGCAAAGTCCGTGGTGAACTTGTTGCCAAACGGCACGTCATGTGCCTCTCATCATGACTCACCTCAATTTGTCTGCAGGGGTGTGCCAACAGACTGACGAGCGGTTCTGCATTTTCTTTCAAATTCTCGTTTGTTGATTTCTCAGTGCCGGAAAGCGTTGCCTTTGTCGACCTTCTGAACTCTTAAAAGAAAATTGTCGCACAGTGGAAACGTAAATAATAAACGGCACAGAAATTATTATGAAACGTCCAATTTAAAGATTAAAAAACGAGGGATTCGTTTTATTAACAACAAAACAAATCATTCATGTTTGTTTTGTTTTCATTGGGAGTAAATGGTCATACCAGTTCCTCCCGAAAATTCACGCGATTTGAATTGAGTCGCGTCTGAATAAAACACAAATACAAAAGTGAATGCTCGACTCCCTGAAGCATTGTGTTTTTCGATGAACAACGAAGCACGTCTAGCTGTAGCTAGACGTCCTTCGTTTTTACCGTCCTTTACGGCAAAGGTCAAAAGGAGCCCATGCAAATATGTTTGGCTGTGTCACCGATTGTTTTTGGAATTTTTCAAGACAAAGACACTGTCATTTTAGAATTTTTTTACTATTTAGAAACGTCCGAAAAGAGAACTTTTTTAGAATAGCATTTGGCGAACCGATTTATTTTAATTGCAAAACTAGACATTACAGTTTTGACAAAAACCCTTGTTTCAGTTTGCTCCTACCAACTGTGCCAACGTCCACTCCTCCTGCTCAGCTGTATGATGATCGCCGTGCTGTTGATCATCTGCCTCACCTTCTACTTCACTGTTTTGTGGAACCTTCTTCGCCACAATCGAGCCATGAGGTATAGAATAAGCATTCACGTTTTTAAAAATGTTTTTTGTTGAGATCGCGGAACGACGGCGAAGAATGCCGGCGAAGGACGATGAAGTATTTGGGCTTCGGTGGACACGTCGGGCTTTATGCCATAGTCTCGGCTCTTTTGTTCGTTGGAACGATTTTTATTTTCATAAACGTCGGACAATACGCAAAGGTGACGATCGCTTTAAAGATGGATTGCAACATAAAAGAAGTGAGTTTGGAGATAACACATCGGTTCCTTTCAGGCAAAACCTTGCGGTTCCATACTAGCTTCAAACTTACATCAAATTCTGAACTTTTCCTTTCAGCTGATGGATATCCGCAACCGCATCCACGTTCTCGCCTCCGGAGCCATCCTGCTCTGGCTCGTTCGCATGATTTTTGACCCAGTCATCCTGCTTGCCACCGACTTCCGTTCTCTGGTTTCTTTTATCCTCAGTTCGGACATGGAGCCTTTGGATGACTTAGAATCACCTTGCAACACGGTCACAAGGTCCGAGTCGCTGAAGTGGCGACGCAACCTTATTCACTGCAATCTGACGTCAGCTGAGAACGCTATCTCTGCATGGGACATGAAGAACTGAAGAACTTGTTGTTGTAATAAGTAACAAACGCCCGATAAATAATAAATGTGAGTATTCTAAGAAGCCTGTAGCAGATTACACCTGGCCCCAAGTTTGTGACTTGTGGTTTATGGCCTTGCGTGAGTTCTCATTTGAAATGCCTACGGTCGACTTGCAGAAACAAAAATTTGGTAATGGAAACTTCTTGAGAACAAGAAAACAAAATTAGCAGATAGCTAATCATTTCTAAACGTTTTCATATTTTGGAGTCATGTCCTAAGATTCAAAGTGGTTTTTAGACCGCAGCACTCCTTTGGCCAGAACAAAACCAAACCTGAATGCAGACTTTGATGGGTTGAAAGTCGAAGCGTCATTTTCATTCTCGTTTGTAAACTTTCGGTTTCTCGGCGCCCACTCCGAAAACATCAACCTACTCCACTCTGGAATTTCAAATCCAATCTGTTATCTCGGTGACCGGATGTGGTTCGTCGTGACGCTGTTGCGTGATTGCGTTCGGAAACTGGAATTGCTCGAATTATGCGCTGGTTCACCACTGCGACGACACGACAATCCGACGTCTTTGTGTAGCCGATTACCCAATTGCGTCATAAATGGACGATTGGCCAGTTCTGAAAATTTAAATAATAAGAGAAACTGAGACAAGTGGAATCGTATTTTGCCGAGCAGTTTAAATGAGTAACAGTTACGCCAAAATAGAAAAACGCGTGAAGAAACATGAGACCACTCACGTTACTGACTGTCAGATCCTGAAACAGGTTTACTGTACGCGATGGCCGTTGGCGTTTGTAGGTTGTTTTCCTTTCGGTGAACAAAACCAACATATAAAAGGAAAAAGAACGCGGATTCGGCAAGTTGTCCAGATGAAAGTTTACGCGATCGCGGTCTTGGCGTTGGCGGCGGCGCTCCTGGATTCGAGCGGGGCCTTTCTGTTCCCGGGAGGAGGTGGAGGGTGCGGGTGCTGCCCGCCGCCCCCGCCGCCGCCCCCTCCCTGCATCATGCTTCCCCAGATCCAGTCCCATGCCTTGTCTGCCCATGATCCAACTCCCCATGATTCCGACTTGCGGTGGTTGCGGCAAAAGGAAGAAGCGCGATGTAAACGCGACCCAAGTTGTCACTTCTTCGGAATCCAGCTGCACCGACCCCGAACTTCGGAAACTGATCCTTAAGGTATCCTCAAAATGGAGTACGTTTTTCTGAAAAAAGCATTTAGAACATGCAAAACAATATTCTGAAGTCGAGGAACGCAATAGCCAGAGCTGCAAACTCGCATTTCAACGGGACCGCGGAGTTCATCGCGTTCTGCATGCCGGGCAGGATGGAGAACTTTGTGACGTCTATGGCCTCCTTTTGCGTGGACGGGTCTCCGTCCCAGAGCTGCTACTTGTTCAAGTCGGATTAACCCCTCTCGCGTCTCCCTCCAAATCTCGACCACTTATCTCCTCGTCTGCAATATCATCGACATAACGATCTGCTCATCGCACTTGTACTCAATTCTTTGTAATTTACAAAAAAAATTTGAAAATTAAGGTTACGTGATGTAGAATCTGAAGGGAATGGCGCTTCTTCCTTTGTTTACGATTTTGTCTCAATTTGTTTCGTTATTAGCTAGCTGAAAATCGACGAAAGTGAATCAGCTGCAATTACTCTAATTGACTGGTGCGGTGCTCCTCGGAGACTCCAATTTGGTGATGTGATTCATCGCTCGGCGATCGGATTAATAAGTACCTTCGCTTCTCGAATTTCGAGCTGACTGCACCTCGATGCAATTTTCGTCAACCGCGAGTTGAGCTCTGAAGAAGGAAAGAATTGAACACAAAAATTGGGAAGTTCTTTGATGCGTCGGCTTGTAGGAATTCTTGGTAACTGTCAACGTTTGGCCGTGAACAAAGTTGGAACGTGTGACAACCGAATGTCTCTTCGTAAGAGACTGACCCAACAACTACAGATGTTTCTAGGCTACCAAAACTTCTACAGACAACGGACCCTGTTTACCTAGCCGTGCCAGGTGCCGCTCTGCCCGTAAACTAATCCTACGGATGTAAACAACTCGTTTCGACTTGTGAAATATTGTAAACAAGAACGGCTTCTAAGGTTGAGGGAAAACATATTACCGAAATCCAGATACATGACCTAATTTTTTGGTCTTGTTTCCCAGGCCTCAGTTTTTCCATCTTGCCGACCGTCTTAACCGCTTTCACAATTTGCCAATGCAACCGGTTTATGTAAATACCGTGTTCTGCACACCGGCTTTCCAAGGAGATTAGAGAACTTGAAGGAGAGTTTTAAAGGAATACGGTCACTTTTTTCGCATCATCACAGATCGCGCTCATTTCTAGAGGAAGTTGGTTTTCGTTGGCGCTGATCACAATTCCACCGTCAGAATTGCAGGAAACGGCTTTAGGACTGCGCCATTTGACAAGATTAAAACAGATAAAAAAGTAGAAGTTTACCAGTTTTTCAGTGCTCCGACGCGACTGCCCTGCACAATAGCGGTCAGCTACGATAAAATCGAGCTTACATTTTTTCGGCGGTCAAAATTGTCATGTTTCTTTGCGATTGAGGAGTTTCCTGCGGGATTTTGAGTGGATTTCTGCTGGAACACGTCTCCTCAAGGCGATGAACATAACAAATCCATCAAAGGCCACATTGCTCCGTTTTAACCGTAGCCAATGGTGAGTTGTAAAGGTTATTCGCGTTGTGACCACTCAAAAATTGGTAAAATTCTACTTTTAATCTTATTTAAATTTTTGTAATTGTCGCACTTCTGATGCCGTTTTTTGGAATTCTGATTGCAGAATCGTCTTCTCCGTCCTCGAAGACCCCTTTCCAGTGAAAATGAGCACGATCCAAGGACCCGAAAATTGGCGAAAAACACGATGTCCGTGTTCCTTTAAGTATCTTATTAGAGGGGGATTCGGAAAAGGAACGATACCGCGTGGTAAAAGGTTCACTGACGATGAGATCAGCTGGATATGTCCGAATAAGCAGCTTCCGCTAAATAGCGGATCTCTCGACGGCTTTCTTCACCGGCTCAAGCAAATTTCAATCTTCCCCTGGTCAAGTCTCGTACGGTCGCCGGTCAATTGGGAACCAGCTTTGCAGCATATCTGGAAATGTTCCCGAAAGTCAAGAAATTAGTGCTACTTTACGTACTCTTCCGCAATAGCCGTCTGCAAAGTCATTTTCAACGCGCTTAAGAATCCTATGCAAATTATAGAAAAATGAGCTAATCGACTGAGATCGACGTAAACGACAGACCGCTGCTGCCAGTCCATAAAACATTTGAGTCGCTCTAACTTTGTGATTCCTTAGAATTTTCAGCTGTTGTAAACTTGGGTGCGGAGTGAAATAAAGCCAGTCCGATATTAAAAGACTGCAACCTTCTGTTACGATTAAACACTGAAATAGCTGTTTACAGCCGGATTCCTGTTTGTGCCTCAGAAAAATCAGCTGCCTTTGAACGGACTCCAACGTTGAGAATAAACACGAAATTAAGTGTGAAAGTGAAAAATCCGATTTGAAATGGAAATCGAAAGGTTTTACGGCACAAAATTACATTTAGATTCTCAGTTAAAAACACGGCCTTTTAAGAGGAGATAAAGTTTCCTGAGATTTGTGGTTGGTACTCTTTTGAAAACAGAAGTAACTTTTGTTCATTTTTTGAGTTAGATGAGTTTTCGAGGCTTATGGATTCATGTTTTCCACGTTGGTCTTTTTGCCGTTTTGCCGCGGACCGGGGAGTTGTACCGCTCTTAATAACTACTCATAAAAACAAGGCGGTTCTTGAGCTTCTTGAAGTCATGACAACCGGGCGACACGAGTGAGCGCCTCCCCTCAGACCCCTGATCCGCGCCTCTTTTAAGGGACCGCTACTCACGCTCAGTTGCAGTTTTCCCCTGGAGACAGGTGTTTTCTTTTTCCGAGCCGTGCTCTCCGCCGCACGCTTTTCGGCGTCGGTCAACCTTGAAGTGGGCGGAGGCCAACATTAGAAAACTCATGATCTCCCTTCCTTACTTTCCCGTTTATTTAGAAACTCAACAGAAACAGATTTCCGATGGCCGATTTCGTCGACGAAACCGAACCGACTGTTGAGGAAGAGACTGTCATGGAGGACTCCGAAGAAGACGAGGAAGAGGAAGCTGCGGCGCTGACGAAGCAGGACAAGGAAGAAGACAAGTGGCTTCAGCTGCAGCGCGACATCGAGAACGGGCTTCAGTTTCCGCCCCTGCTCCAGTGCTCCCTGGGCCAGGCAATGCAGACCTACTTTGAGAGGATGCAAGGACTCGACGAAGAACCCGAGCTGACCATTTCGTCCCAGGAGCAGCCCTATTACGACAGGGCCTTTCAGGACTTTGAAAAGCGATACGGACTCTTCTGCAGGGTCGACAAGAGGTACATCCGGATTGACGAAAACCGCAAGCTGGACCCTGTCGGCACCCTTCACGCGGCGCGAATGTTCGCCTGTCCCACAACGGCCCTGATGGATGGTCGGGTGAGTATTGAATCCGCCTCGAAAGACTGTAGCCGGAAATTTCAGATTGTAATGAAGTACGATCCAGACTGCCAAATCATCGACTTGATGGCCCACACGTGTTGTCCCCGTGACAGCTGCCTGATTCAGGACTATTTCGAGGGAAATCTGGAGCTCAGCAGCTACGACACAACCTTCAACGTGCCGCCCATAAACTGATTTGTCCAAATCGTCCCGATCAAACCACAGCACCTTTCCCGTAGTCCAGAGATCTCACCGATTTTGTATTTATTCTACTCTCTTGTACTCTCACTCTTTCTAGTCTCCGCACGATCTCTTTTCTCGCATATTTACAGATACTGTACATGATTGTATGCAACTCGCATGTCATCTTATCCGTTTCTCGCTATCCGACGTTCACAAGACTCTGCTTCACGGCGCCCTGTATCAAGCGGCCGGCGTACCTTTCGTCCAGTTTAAAGTAGGTCTGCACTCGGATGCACCGCTCGTGTATGGTCAATCTGAAATGTTCGCAATGTTAATAAAAAAGTAACTGGAGGGAGGAGAGGAGGTCAGCAGACATGACCTAAACTCCAAGAAAACTCCACCGCAAACTGTCAACAAGTGCAATTAGAGAAAAGGTTTCAAAATTTAACAAAACCAAAGAGGTTTTAGTTTTGGAGTGGCGTGTTTATCAATCGGTTTAAGCGGCTTAAAAGCTAAAAAAGGCAAATTTCTCAAAACAAACTTTGTTAAGCCGTGTTTTCCCAGGAGCGTATTTGTTTTTCTCGACATGGCCGCCAGATTACTCAACTTTTCCAGAAACCAGGCCTTTGTATTTAGAACAGTAGCGGGAATTTGTGTCAGAACCGTTGTGACGTCGACCACGGTTTTGTCATTCCGAAAAATGGCTGTTGTTGATTTTTGCAAAGAAGCTTATGAAAAAGCTGCCAGCTAGAGATAAATTCGCGTGTCGTTTTGGTGGTTTGCAAACCTCTGGATAAATTAAGAGCAACTTACTTTGGACTCTTAAGAACGACGCCCTTCATGGTGGGCATCACCAGCCCCATCTGCAGAATCTCCGTCAGAAGTTGCTCCAAGAACTCTGCGCCGAACAAGCCGAGGTCTCCGAACACCGACTGGTCCACATCTCGGATCCTGGTTTCCAAGAGCTTGAAATCCAAATTTTCGATCGAAGCGTTTCCGACGATCCGAGACCCATTAATCCACAATTTTACATTAGCGGTCATTGTAGTTTCAGAACGCAACACCTAAAGAACTGCCTAGCTTCAAAATGTCATTGTATCGTCTACCTGCAATTTCACTTGAGACGCGTTCTGAGGTCTCACGAACATATTCGTCTTCCCGTGCAGCCGGAATCGCGCCCGGTTCTCGATGAACACCAGGATCGGCGCCTTCTTTGCCGTGAAGCGGACTTCAACCTCTCTGTTCGGGTACTGCTCCCCCAGGGCTCCGAGGAATTCTCCGATACAAAAGCCCGAGTCGCACGTGGTCTGGAGGACGTCCCTAAGCTGGGTGCTCGACTCAGGGCCGACGGTCACATCCATATAACGCTGTTGGTAGGCGTGGTAGAGGAGACTGTTGGCAATGTAGTCGGTGCCGTAGAACTCGATCATGTGAATTCCTGTAAGAAAATTAAGCTATATACGCATTCGAAGCGTGCTCTTGCCGTGTGGAGGTGGAATGTTGAAGTTCGGCGGGTAAAACGGGGTTCCTCCCGATCCTCTCCTGAAACCCGAAATACATTCCACAAATTCAAACTTTTTATAAGATGAGGAATCCCTTGTAAGAACAAGCTAGGGATAATGCACTCTGAATGGTGGAAAAAGAAAACCAAAACACGTCTTTCAAGAAGGGTGACAACGAATCTCCAATGGATGACTCACCACGAAATCTCTCCCTTCGCTTTCATCGCAATTGATCCGTCGCTGATGAAAGGATCACCGAGAAGGCTATAATCCAAAACAAGATTCCGCTCGCGCAGGTTGTTTACAAAATTCAATAAAGTGTAGTTTCGGGCTTTTTGTCCGAACTGTGAAAGCGATTTCCGCGGGGCAATTCCGAAAGTCTCGCCGATGATATCGAGCTGGTCTTCGTTGATGCGAATCTAACAATCCGGCGAAGCAATCGATTAATCTAGGAAAAGACAAGTTTGCACTCACCTTGAGCGGCATCGTCGACAGGATTCCGTTCATATCCTGGTTAATCACCTTCTCAATCATCTGACACATCCTCGACTCGACCATCGGCTTGAAATGCGCGATAAGGAAGGCTAAAAACTTCTGGATAACCGATTCCATTATAATGACAAAAACTGGTTTTGGAAGACATTGAAACATCACAAATTACGGGAGCGGAGACTTTAATCTCGGGAAAAGCGGAACGGAAATTTTCGATCCGCGCCGACGGATGTTTGAATTGACCTTTAGAACACGATTGGGCAAAGTGGCAGCGAGAGGCCGTGCGAACGGATTTCGGAAATAACTTTAGCGGGTTTTTATGGAAATGGTCCCGAAAACGTGTCAAAACAAAACTGTATGCTCGCCATTGCGTGGGTTTTGACATGGATTTCGGTAAATGTCTACTGTTCGTTCGTTCGACCGGCTAAGTTTGTATGGAGTGACGCATTTTTTCATGTGCTTGGCGAAATTCCAGCCTTGAAGAGTTATTCTCCGTCTCTGGGCGTTCAAACAAGCCAAAATTGGTAGGATCTTCTACGAGATCCGCGAATCTCTCACATTATTCAACGAATTTGGGCTTCAACCGATAGCTCGAACTCTGTGAAATTTTTGCGATTTTACCCTGAAACGCAAACAAAAAGGTCCAATATAGCTCGTCGCGACCGATTTTCCAGAACTCAAATTACAGCGATCGACCGCAACACACGACGTTCAATGCGCATCGTTTCGTTGCTGGACGCGAATCCCACGATTGGCAAGCAAGCAGTGCGCCAATACGAATCTCCTCAATGCTCATGGAATGTCGTTTGACGTAGCAGCTGAGTGCGTAACAACCAACCTTTGAAGGAGTTGATGAAGAAGTCGGTTAGCACGCCCGTGTTTCGCACGTTGAGGTCGACGTATCCAATTTCAGATTTACAGTAAGCTGATTCTACTTGAGGAGCTCCCAGCGACGTTCTGCAACAAAAAGTAAGACAAAATAGTGTTTCCTGATACGAACCTAGTCATCCGAACCGAAATCGTGAGGCCGATGTGACCGAGGAGAGTTTCGAATTGACCTTGGATTGGAACGGAAGGAAGCAGCAACGCTCCGTTCAGACGCGCGACGAATTCTCCCGCAGCCCTGAACGTTTCTCTCAGAGTGAGCGCAAAATCTATCCGCTTACCGTATGTGCATCTTGGACATCGACCAAGTAAACGTATTTGGCTTCACCAGATCGAGGTTGTATTCCACGGGAGCCCAGTATTTGGATATAAAAGCGTTGACTATGGATACCTGGAATCGGTTGTAGACACAAGAAACCACACGCAAAAACTAACTTGACCGGCTTCAACCGTTTCTGTGATGGTCGGGAGCGACAACTTGAGCACCTCTTCGTTCACCACTTTCATACCCACTTCTCGCAAGTAGGCGAGACCTGTCGGCATCAGCCTGAGGTAGAGACCCGGGTTGTCGGTGTGCGTATTTTGCTAAATCTTGCAACTGAAGTCCAATTCGAGAATTGACGAAATCACGTCGAACTTACCAGAAGAAGGGGAGAAATGACGTCTCTGAGAGATTTCGGCTCTGCTCCGGCCACTTTCGAAGGATTCGTGAGTATCAGGCACAGGAGAAGGAGCAAAAATAATCGAACCACCATAATTTCTAAAAAAAAAAGTTTTTTAAACGTTAGAAATTTGGCATGGAAAAGCACACGACGCGCGTTCAGTCAAATTTTGATTCAGCTCACAACATTCCTTGTATAAGAGTAATACAGGGTTGAACGGTTTGTAATCTTTTTTTCCGTGCTCTCAGCTTGAAATCTTTCGCACGCAACAGTTACTCTGACCTAGTGGTCATTAATCACAGCGTAACCGCTAGAGATTACCCCTTTAGGGGATGGTGGTCATCTCTGAACTCTTGCAAACTCGAACTCGGTTCAAAGTTCGGCTGAACGAAAAAAAGGACACGAACAAACGGCGGATAAGGGTTAGCGAAAACCTCTGTCACAGATCATTAAGCAGTCGGAAAAACGCTTCCAACGCTGGGTCAGAAGTCACCGTTGGGGAAAGGCGCAGCGAAAAAGGGTGAGTGCATTGAGGCTGCTGTTGCTGCTGGCAGCGCGGACAGCGCGAACAAAGCATTGTGCGCGCCAGGGAGAAAGTCTGAAAATGGAAGAGACACATATACCGTGGAAAGGAGAAGGATTGCGCGAGCGGACTAATCAATAGATCAGAGTGTTCATGAAACAATTTATCCGTTCAGCTACTTCGTCCCTTCGCCAAAGGCCAGAAAAAGCGCCACCTTTGAAGAGGACGACGACTGGAGCAAAACCATCGGACGGGCGCGGATGAAGCCCGGCTTCGGACAAAGGAAACCCGTCCCAGCCCTTAAGCGCTTGTTGCGAAACGATTACTTGTCCGCGATCTGACGCGTCTCGCTGGTTTGTCTTCCCAGGAAGACGAGTCGGAGATTATCACCGGAGGAGATCCACCGGTCCCGTGCTCATGAGTCCTCGCAGGCCGTTGGCACTCAGCCGCCGTCCGTTGCTCATGGTCACTTTGAATTCATCCTCAAACCGGATGGCGGCCGTCGCCCTAGATATCCCCTCCGACGTATTTAATACTAGTTTTTAACAAACTATGCTCAATCTCAATCGGGTAGAGATAATTCCAACTCAAAACTATTTGGTGGATAAGCTGCTGATTGGCGAAAAGACAGCGCTCTGTTTACAATCTGCGGTAGTCGCCGTTTCGAATTCCTTACCGAAGCAGTTTTGCGCCTTCCGAGACTTCTTTAATCTTTGTTAGCCGGTACAAATCATGCAACGGTTTTTCTTGGCAACTCTGGGACGAGTCAAAAAGTGAGCGAATCACCCGGAAGACAACTTTTTGAACTGATAAGTGCAGCAGGACCACGTCAAACAATTACCAGCGGGCATCAATCTTGCGTGTCAGACTAATTTTACCACAGTTCCTGGTCACTTCAGGATCAGCTTCGAAATGAAAGTGCCGATGTGTCACCATTATTCTTGCTAAGTGTTTTTTAGCTTGGTGGGTTCTTGATGTAATTGTTTCTTGGAAAACATTTTAAGCACCCATCACTTTATTAATATAACACACAGAGGCTTAAGCATGCTCATCGATAACAACAAGTGGTAGCAAAGCTGGAAATAACGCAAGAACATAATCTAAAAACAGACTGAAAGATTTGAACGCAGCATTCCGAAAATAAATGGACTATGCTAAGAATTGTTTTGGCTAATGCAAAGGATTGGCAAATACAAAAAATGGCTCTGACTTTGTGATGAAGAATCAGATAAAGTCATTGTTGCAAAAACTAAAAACTTTTGTGGACGATTGCGACCACTTTTAGAGGATTAACATTTATTGAGCCGATCTTGAAGTTGGAACCGTTTGTTCAAAGATGCATGGCAGTTTATTCACACATTTCCACAAAACAAGGCTTATTTACAACACACATTGTCCAAACATATGCACTCACACTAGAGAATAATAAAGATCACTAATTGTCGCGGAAAATATTTTAATCTAAACGTTGAGATAGGAGGCTAGACAAGGGAAAAGAGGTCTTTGGATTCTAGTCAATTTCTATGTCCTCTATCCAAGTATTCATAACTTCCAGCGCTGTTTTGGCCGCCTTACGCACGTGACCCGAAAAGTCCTTCGGAAGTTGCATCATGGCTTCTTTCTCCACCTGCCCGTAGAAATTAGCGTAGATGAGATGTTGGGCACCCTAAAAACACCGATCTCAATGTGGTCAGGTTGATATGTTTTGTTGATCAGTCGATTAATAAATGATAAACTTGAACGACGATGAAAACGGTTGAAACAACAGATCTCCGTCACTCACATCGGAGAAATCAGAAACGCCGCAATAACCAAAAACCGACCTCTGAGTCAACAACCCTGTCCGCCATTTGATCCAGAACCTTCACCCAGCTGTCCGCAAGCTTCTTATCAACGCGCTCTCTCATATCGAACACGGTTCTCCTGGTCAAATTTGTCCTGATGGGTAGCCGCTGGGGGAGTCTGTCGACCTTTGTGAACGGAATGTCGTCCACGTCCTCCGAGCGGTGGAGAAGCACCTTTTCGACAAGATGCCGAGGAATCCCTTGCACTTTCGCCGGCTTCGAAGAGACTGGATGGGGCGCGGGACGTCTCATGTGGACCGGAGTTGCCTTGTGCGGGGGAGGCACGGGCCCTTGAGGGCGCTCCTGATCCAAGCCGTCAAAGTATTGTCCTACGTTCCATTGCACCTCCGGCATCTGAGGCGGTACCCGTGCATCCCCAACGTCTTCGACGTCTTCGAACACTGCTGGTGTGGGAGGGGGAGTGGCGCGCAGAGACTCGATGGAGCCGAGCGAGTCGAGCTCCACCGGTTGCGTCCTGACGTAGTCCTCGCGAGGTGAACCCAGGAAGCCGTTGAGCTCAGGATCTTGAAGTATCTGCGAAAGGCTCGCTGCGCTCATTGCGGGAACTACCTGAAACACAGCTGATTGCAGAAAAAGCGAAAAAATAACGAAGACAAATGAGAAACGGAAACGACTAGAATGCGAGGCCACACGCAGTGCTGGCGCGAGCCTCTCGCACGACACAGTCACCGAGTCGTGACGTCACGAGCAAGCGCCGGAAAAAAGCGAACTTTAGCGGCTACAGCAAAAGGTAATCTTAAAACGACAAAAGAGGCTTGACCCCACATCGACTAAATGCCTCATTGCTGATGTATCGATTCTGAGCTTGTTGTCATAGCAACAACCCAAACCCCACTCATCGTAAATGTCTTTACCGAAATTCCATTGTTGATTGATCATTTCGTCAAACATGATTTGAGTTACTTCAGATACAAGACCTGAATTACTTAACACACATGCCTACAATAAGAAGCTCAGAAATTCAAGCTGAAGCCGCTCAGAGCAAATTGTTCAGAAAATGTAATCTATCATTTGTAGGGTGGTTGCTCTGAATGCTCTGATTCTGCTCTGATTTGAATAAAATTGCATTTTTTCCGAAGCTCATGATTGCAAAAAACTTACAGGAACAGAACGTGTAATAATTCTGGGCGTCGGAAAACTGTCTTATAAATTTTTTAATTGATGCCAACTGCTTAAGGACCTGTAAAATTCGTATGCGACCAGCGAGACATCGGCTTATTAGAGAGGCTATTTAGTATAGTTGCTGCTACATGTAGAAATTTCCTCTTTTCAAAAGTTTTAAAGGGATGGATCGGTCAACCGTTCTTTTCCGACTTTTTGGGGCGAATTTATGATGGATGAGTGAGATTAGCCGTAGCACCAGAAAAGCCTCTTGTTTTTCAAACCAGCTTTTAAAATTGGAAGTAATATTTCAGCTAGTTTCTAAAATTGGTCGCTTGTTAGACAGAAGCTGCAAACCCAAAAGCTTGAAAAGTCTTGGAGCACTGTTTACAATCTTCAACTTTACTTGCCGTTGTTTCTTCATAAAATTAAATTACTTAATTTAAAGGCGTTTCATCAACGCAATTCTCAATTGTCACTTCTAAAATTGTTTTAAAACCATTTTAGTTCCCATTCCTTTAAATTACAGGTATAGGGTACGGTGTTCTGTTTTTGCCGCTGCGTTTGCTTCCTTTGCCGTGTGTCTTTTCCTGCGTATGAATACTTCTGAAGCTGGAAACTCGTAATTTTACGACACCTCTGACCACAGTGACAAATGCGAGATTTCTACGTGACTCCATGACTCCAGCCAGAGCGGCTCACATCAATGAGTGAACGGCTGAAGCGGAGTCTCCGTTGCCCAATTGACCGCATAAATTGCTTCGGACTCATTCGATGGGTGTGGTAAATGGCACCCTATTCAAACACCAATTATTCCCTTTACACTACAACCGAGATATAATACGCATGCACATATGGGAGCGAGCGAAACAATTCCAAATTGGCGCCACGTTGGCGCTACTCACCTCGCCGCCGCCGAGCAGAGCAGTCTGGGCGCGGTCGAGTTTCGTCGGAGCCGCCGACCTGAGGAGAGTCCGCAAAAACTGTCCGCAATCCGAAGTGTTCTCATGATGAATGGCTATTGCCAGACGACTCATCTATTAAGGAGTGATCAATATGTTTGAGAAAAATGTGCGCGAGAAGCTTTGTTAAGGGAGTGGGGGAGGGCCGCCAAAGTCAAACGGCAAAAGGAGAAGCGCCACTCCGAGTCCTTTCCACCAGCGGCTCGTTTTGTTTATGATCGCTTCAACCCTCGGAATGATGATGTTGTTTTGATTGGCTTTTCCTATTCCTTCGCTTGTTCTTGCTCGCTGTTTTGCATTTTGACCTAGTTGTGCTCCTCGGAGACATTTTGGTATATTAGAAAGATTAGGGTTATGTGCCGTTTTTGTTTTATCGGATCTGGTCTGGCCGGCTAATCTGCATTTATTTGCCCTGCTCGAGTTTGTTCCGACTAAGTCGTTCTATTTACGGTAGCCTTCTAGAAATGAAGCCTGCTTACAACTTGTTCACTTTCTCAAGTTCCAAACAAAACCTTTAATACAATTTGCACGGGACCATCTTGCCCGTCTTTTTGAGCAACTCTATTGTTACTGTTCAAAAAGCGGTGTGGTTATTTGGGGACAAATTGAGTCTGGCTTTGATGATCTAATAGAGATAAGCGATACTTTCCTGCTATTATTCACATGATGAATGCACTACTAAATATGATCGATGCCCATCTATTACTGTCACTCTACACCGCGTCCCTTTCCGATCCCGGGACAGTTCCCGTATATAAGATCGAATAAGGAAGGTCCGTTGCCGCCTTCCGACTCGCTTTCTGAACCGCTTTCTCATCTGTCTTCGAGTCATGAATAACCGTAAAACCAAAAACCGCCCTTTTTGTCCCGTTAAGGCAAAGGACGGAAAAGACTTTTTCGTAGATTTATGCCATATTTCATAAATGCCCGCAAATGTTATTATGCAAAGTATCAGAGGGCTTCGCGCGCTTCTTCACGCAAGCGCGAAAGTCCGCGCCAAAGGCGCCTTGAATAAACGACAATTATGTGAAAAAAGGTTATGGATTTTTTGTGGGGCACGTCTGCTCCAAGGACAATAAACGGCGGAACGCTCTTCTCTGCGTGGTGTTCTTGTAACTCTCCTAAGGGGTTCCAGAATCTTTATTTTTGCGTCGAAAGTGCGTTCTTTGTGGTCAAAGTGCGTCTCTGAGTAAGCAAGTTTCGACCAATTGTCCGAAATTGGAACGGTGGCGCCGCGCCTAATAAAGTGGCTACTTGAAGTGGGCGCTAAATTGATGGATCGGCCATAGATTCGGGTCCTCTTTACATAATTGAGCGCTTGGAGTCCGAGATTTTCACATTGATGCGTGACTAATGATGTGCCCGTTATCTGTTGTTTTCATGCTTCGTGCTTTGCGCTTTTCGGGAGCCGGGCAGAAATCGGACCTCCGAGGGACTTCTCCGTCGGAACGCGTGTTGTATTCGCTATTGCGGCCGCGATGATACGCCAGAGGTCCTCATGTCCGCGTTGTTTAGGTATAATATGGCACAGAACACCGACAAATGCATATTCCCGACATGAAACACTCGCTTGTTATCTGCCCGATCTTGCTGCTCTTTTGTTTTGCTGACGGCAGCAGCCTTCACTGCTCTAACTCCAACTTAGCTCAGCTCAAATCCTTCAAAAACCACTCAGAACCAAACACGGACTTTGTTATTTTTGGGATCACACAGGTTCGTCCACTAACTAAGCCTCCTCTGTCCTGAGGGGAAGCGGAGACAATTTAAGATGCGTTCCCGTTTAGGACTGCCAGATATTTTTTGCCCGACTCGGGGATTACGACGTCTTTGGAGGACTATCAACGTCCGAATCAATCACTCATTGTAATCCTAACCTTGTGAAATTGCACATTCGACGCTACGATAACGGATTTGGACTCGTCTTGTTGATTAAGCAGCCAAACAACAAATTGTGTACATTGCCAATCGAATTTCCCCGTCTTTCGACTCTTTCGGGCAGAAAAGTTTTTAGGTGAGTTTTTTTTCCACTTCACTTGAACTCTTAATTACGAAACAAGGCTTATTTCATACATTCGAGTCGTTTGAAGTTTTGAGTAGAGAGGTAACGATGGTTCGTCGATCAGATTTTACTTTGGAGTGAGCTTAATCAGCTATTAACTCAAGCAGTTATAAGTATCATACATGCTTTGAACTTTACAATTTTGTCAAATTTACATGCAGTTTTTGCAGCTGGTTCTTCATTTTAACCGTAATAAATTAAATAACAGGGTCTTTTTAGAACTACAGAGTGCGCCATAAGTTCTGCAACTTTTATATAAGCTTCTAACATTTTGTGGAATGCACCAATTTTTTTTTAAAAAGCGTTCCAAGACAAAAAAATCAGACTTTGATTGGTAGTGAGAAGCTCATTTTGAAGCACTCAATTGTTTGACTTGGACGTAACTTTTCTAAAATGTATCACAAAGTCCTGCATTAAAAAGATATCCGTCCCCGCCACTCGACACGGCGCGCAAAAACAACGAAAATTAAGGTGACGGCGAAAAGCGTGCAAACACGAGCGTCGCCGCTACCGTAACCCGCGCTCGCTCAATCACGCAACTCGCGTCTGGAAATTTCGTGACGGACGAACACACCCATACAGGGTGGTCCGAAAAAAAGGACCTAGACCAGACAGCCTAAAAACGAATACTGCTGTTTTTCGATCACTGTAGGTCGTTTTAAAACAATATTTTTGACATTTGGGGAAAATTTTGGTGGTTCGTGGCAAAACCTGAATTTTTCAAGTTGATATTTTTCCATCCAAATACTATTGGTTTTTAGAGTATAATTCAGTAAAACTAACTGTAACATAGCGCAAAACCCTGGTTCGGATGGATAAAAGGACCGAGTTAGAAACTCAATTTTGTGAAATTGCAATTTTGCAGGAATGTTTTCGGTCACACCTTGAAAGATATTCAACCAAATTTGACGATCAAAACGTTAAAAGAAAGCTGATAAGTTGTACTTACGGATATCTTTTTAATGCAGGACTTTGTGATACATTTTAGAAAAGTTACGTCCAAGTCAAACAATTGAGTGCTTCAAAATGAGCTTCTCACTACCAATCAAAGTCTAAACTGTTAAGAAAGTACGGCCAATTTTTGGAGACTCGTATCTCGACGCTGATCTGTCCAATTTGACCGTTTTTGAATGCAATCGATTGAGGAAATCGAGAACAACTTTTCGCGAAAAAACAAAAAATGTCAAAAAATCACGAAAGTTTGCCTTGGTTCCCCCTTACCTTCGTTCTTGACCGAACCAGACATGTCTGAAAAATGTATGGCGGCCAACCGTTCCTTTCCAGACTAGCCCACATCCAATTTCAAGGTTACAAAAACGGCGTTTTTGCAATGCAATTAATTTTTTGTTTCTGCCAGATTTTTTGCGAAAAATTGTTTTCGATTTCCTCTATCGATTGCACCCAAAAACGGTCAAATTGGCTAGATCAGCGTCGAGATACCGAGATACGAGTCTCCAAAAATTGGCCGAACAGTTTTTCCAGACATTTGGCTATAAGTGCACAACGTTAAACCCGACAGGAGCGTGCTATAGCTCATTCGACGCGAAATCGCCTGTTGCACATTTCATCTTAACATTGTATGCTTTGAAAATGCAACGGCTCCGAGATAAGCGCGCTGTTTTTTGTGCGCCATCCTGTATATTCAACCAAATTTGACGCTCAAAACGTCAAAAGAAAGCTGATAAGTGGTACTTACGAATCTTTTTATTGCAGGAAAAGTTACGTCCAAGTCAAACAATTGAGTGCTTCAAAATGAGCTTCTCACTACCAATCAACGTCTGATTTTTTTGTCTTGGAGCGCTTTTCAAAAAACAAACAATATTTTCACGTGCGTTCAAGTGTTTTTAGTGCAGAATTGTCTCTGCTTTCACGTGGTTTAAACAGATTGAAAATTGGTGCATTCCACAAAATGTTATATAAAAGTTGCAGAACTTATGGCGCACCCTGTATAGAGATTTTTCGGTTTATTTACATATTTCATTAACAAACAGCTTGACTCCACTGTTCCCCTTTACTCATCACGGTCTTTATTATCTCAAAACAGTATTCATCAAATACAACCTAAAGCGTTACTTAAAGAACGTACGTTCTTTGAAATTTTCCATAGATAAGAAAGTAGTTTAGTGTTTAAGAACGGCGATAAGAAATGTGGCTTTCCGTGAACGTGTTCACTGGCTTCATTTTTGTACGTTAGAGCCATGTTGATAAGAAACGACTTATTGCACAAACACAAAAGAGCACAGACCAAAGATCGGAAAAGTATAAGCGAGTGAAATGCACGTTTTTTTTGGAAATCAAATGTTTTTTCCAGTCCATTTTCAAACGCTTTCCTTATAATCAAATCGTACAAACGTTTTCGTTGCTTCTGAAACTGAACGTATACTAGTTAAGCAAGAATTGTGTTGGCCTTGTTCAGAAAAAGCAAATGTGGAACGAATTTGCGAGTTTCCGCTGGGGAAATTATTTGCTTCGGAATTTCAAATTTTTCTTTTCCAACTTGAGCAGGGAGACAAGGAACAGACGCATAAATCAACCATTTTGTCACCTGCGAAACCCCTTTACACTTTCTCACCTTACAAATGTTCATTCTTTCTTTGTTGGTCGCCAGCAGCGGTAAACAAACAGCGGAGATTCGAGGAACCCGGACCGCTTGACCGACGTATGCCTAAGATTTGACAAATATTTGTGGATCTGAAGGGAGCGAAGACCGAACTGTTTCTCACAAACACAAACAAGGTCACACTTGGGCGGCTGAATTCCTTCGACGAAAAAGGCGCGTTTGCAAGAACTGGGAAGCGTAAGAGAACGATTCTTTGAAGAAACAAGCAAATGTTGAGGGAAACGGATCGAGCTGCACGCGAGTCAAAAAGAATGGCAACTGAGGATTTTTGTGCATTTTGAAAAGTGACCGAAAACGAACTCTGCTTCGAGTGGACGTCGCGCTATAAACGACTTCAAATTTATTGAAAGCTTTAAGCTTTATTTTGGTGGACCCTTTTGTGCCTCTCCCCGTAAAAGTCCACGACGTTTGCTCTAAATTGAGCGTGGCCTGCCTGCACTGTACACGATCAAAGCAGATTTTATATCTTTTTTGCACTGTTTATCACCGTTTCCGCAGCACGTCCTTCATTCGACGTCGTCGCCCGCATTGCACTTTTGTTATTCGAAAGGACATTTTTTGCAGAAGAACATTTTCAGCAAACCCGTTCTTCATTTTTTGTCCCTTTGACTCATGCGTTTTTGCAGAAATTAACATCCCTTCAACAAGCACCAAACACCGCGTTGCCGTCGCGGTAAATATTTTCCGGGCTGGTTGATCGGTCAACATTAAGATCCTCGCTTGAACCTCAACAATAGCCGCTTCCAAAACAAAAACAACCTGTTCTTTTCGGAAATCGAATTAGCGAATTCTTTCTAAGCCGACTTTTAGAGTCTGAAAAGCTCGGAATTTGTGCAGGTAAATCAAGTTGCACAAAATCTTCCGAGAAAAAGATAAACGACAATTCGCGAGGGGCGCTCGTAGTTGAGGTTAATGAAAGCCATCTTCCGCAGTTGGATTGTAAACAAGCTAAATTTCTAGTCGTGAATAATGACGTTACGGTAGTCTAATAGAGATTGATGCTAGTTGGAAAACGGTTGGATGAGCCATATTACGTGCGTAAGCGCCTCCGTCCGGTCTCTGCTCCATTTCGACGTATGAAAGGAAAGGTTCTGCACATTGATAATAAGTAAAATCTCTTTTTGCAATTTTTGGATAAGTGACCATCGTTGTGAACGATGTGAACGTATTATAGTTGAAAAGAATAAATTTGTAGTTGTGAGACAAACGCTTTCCCTATGCAAGGTTCAGTTTCGAAACAGACATTGCAAATTTGGGATATTTGCAATGCCCATTTCCCTTTCGATGAGTCTACGATCAGTCAATTCATGCTATAAAATTAAATTCGACCGGTCGCAAAAGCTTAAAACTACCGAAACATAAAAAGATAAAAGCCATAAGTTGTAAAATAAATTGAAAATCAAGTCATACTTTGGCATTTTGAGACAAAATTCATTCTGACAAACTGCGGAGGCAATTACTAGCTTGTAAGATTAACGACCACGCGGGAGCAGGCATGCGCTGTGAATTCCCTCTGACGACCCTCCAAATGTTGCAATTTCTCGATTCTCACGTTCTCTTTGCAGCTATTCACTTCTTTCGACTCTTAAATTTGCAACATGCTCGCACACCAGCGATGAAAGTCGCTCGACCCTTGTTCCAGGTGAGTGATTAAGAGCGCTTTTTGATTAATTTCTTGTTGACCGAGGAATTCGACGATACACGCCAATCGCTTACAGATCTCTCGTTCTTTGATACCACTTTCTCGGACATTCTGTACTTTGTCGACGAGACGTCCGTCGGCCCAATATGGACGTTGCGACAGTTCCAGATGCTGAAGAGTGGCTACCTGAAGCCACTCGACATTTACGACATTACGCACCCGGCATTCGGTAGGAGACTTTCCGTCAAATGAAGACCACAAGTTTCCCTTTTCTAGACTCGCAAAAGTTGGACGCCTATGCCAAAGACAATCTTGTCCACACTGACGGAAAGTCGCTTTACATTTGGAGTCGGTCGAAGGACACTTTTCACTCGACTTGTGCGTTTAATATGATTTTCAGGTAAGCGCAGGATTCTGCAATTTATTTTTAATGAAAAGAGCGAAAAAGGAATTTGCATTTCCGGACTAAACATAGCCTTTCCAACTTGTTTTTTTCCGTTTCAAGCAGCGGTTTTCATCTTAGAGGTGACCCGCACTAAAGATAGCTATCAAAGCAAAAAGTCACTTTAGGGAACGAACGTCTTGTGATTGATTGCCAAACAGTGGCGCGAGTGATAAGGTCTCCTATCTGCAGGAAAGGCAACATGCTGTAAGGTGATTCACCGATTCAGATTCCTTACGTACCGCCATCGAAAATCGCTCCGCATTCCGAAGGCCACAAAATCCGTCCTTGGTAGCAGTCAAAGACTATCACCGACCGTTTCTCTATTGCACTTTAGGTGCTGCCATTCGAAAACTCGAAAACAAATTCATCCACGGACTAATTCTAGAATTATGGATTTGAACGTCACTAACTGACTTTTTTGCATTTGCCAACTTCAATATGCAATTAGCGCGTGAACATCTGTTCGAAAAACGGTTGAGACAAATATTTTTCTAATTTCCGTCGCCCACGTGAAGAGATTCAGCAGCGTTAACCGGCGGCTTCACCCCCACCTGCTCGGTGTTTGGAAACGAAACCGCAACGACCGATTGTTGGAATATTTGTGGGCAATGGCTGGTGCAAAAAATGATCGCAAACAAAGAAAAAGAAGTAATTTGCAAAAAAGTGTTCAGAGATCGGGAAAAAACTTGAAAGAGTACAACGTTTAATCAGTCGCCTTTTCCTCGGTCGTTAAGAAACAAAAAAGCGGCGGTGCTCACGCAGTTTGTCGCCAAGCGGTCAGTAGTTATCAATTGATAAGAAAATATTACGGGTCAACAGTTGCGTCAACACCAACTGTACGTTGAAAATTCCAAACAAAGTCAGTTTTTTAGCGTTGGATAAACTTTAAA
This sequence comes from Steinernema carpocapsae, assembly GCA_000757645.3. Classification (NCBI taxonomy): domain Eukaryota; kingdom Metazoa; phylum Nematoda; class Chromadorea; order Rhabditida; family Steinernematidae; genus Steinernema; species Steinernema carpocapsae. Next base: position 14,492,857 of record CM016762.1, read on the forward strand.
CAAGCTCCTTTCGTTCCACAATGGCCACTCGTAACTGCCTCTATAGTTCACGTCTGCCCCACAGATGAAACATCTTCTGTCCAGTTTGGTTTCGGGTCACTGACTGACGGAAAAGTGTTTCAGCCTAGAGTTCATTGGAATCTTTTTCGAAAAACCGTTATTTACTTGATAAGATCTAGTTAATTGCCGTTCCAAAATAACGACTTCAATTCCAGACGTTTTGCACTTCGAAATCTCAAAATCGGAAAACGATTGTGCAGTTGAACCTACATACGATTCAACAACACACAAACACAAACATCTGCTTTCAGACCGAAACTCGCCAAAACAAAAGCCTTCAAAGTACAACGCCATCCCCGTGAATGGTTAAACTCGTTTTCTGTCGACAAGTCGTTGATTGTCTATGCTGAGTCCTCACGATCGGTAAGCAACAGAGTGGAAGAAAGTGTCTCCAGGTGATCTTTAGTCCGACTTCCGCTGGGACACACGTATTTTTGCGGGTGATCTTCGCAAGTCGAACGAGACTGTTTGTATTGGTCAAAGCAACGTGCTCGTCGACCTCAACGTAGTGAGCGTTGCTTCGCTCCTCGAAATGACTCATAAAGATTTTTCTTTGTTTGGTGAGAGGCAGTTTTATAACATGATAAACTGTTTCCGTTTAGGCAATAGGACGTCCCAAAAAACGGACGTTATCAGCAATGCCGAGGCGTCAAAGACCACAATGGCGTCGTCGCTGCTCAGGACTTCGTCCACGACCGTCGCCAAGATGCCCTCTTCCAGGACGGGGCAGAACAGATCCAACAAATCGGAGGACTACGACTATTCGAACAGCATCTTTAGCAACGACCTTGGGTACATAATCAATCTTGGCAATTTTAAAACACCTGAAACGGGCGCCAGCTCAAAGACGAAGCCGTCAACAAATGGTGCCGATCTTGGCGGCTTGGGAGATCCTGAAAGAACTGTAAATAATGACCGCCGGGTGACATCGCCAGAGGTGTCACGTCCCACGCCAACCACCGCCACACCGAAGTCGCCGACCACTCCGTCCGCCACTTTCCAAACGGACCTCACCGTGAGTGAGAGTGGAAAGATCACTTCTGATCACCAGCAGAACCATTACGAAATTCCAACAATAACAACGACCGAACAGCCGACGCCGCTCAAAATAGACCCGGTTCATGACACTTCGTCTTCACAAGACAAGATGGTAAACGAAGTGCCGTCAACGCTAATCGGCAAATCTGTGATTCTCTCCCTTCTTTCCGCAGCTTTTTCGCATATTTTAGTGGCACAGATCTAAAATAAATGTCTTACTGTTAAGCAGTTGAGCACAAGAACCTTTCTCTATCGCGCAAAAAGTGAATCGCCTCAAAAAAGAAGTTTGGGAATGTTTGATCAGTGCGTGTTCGTGTCACTTGTCGAACGGTCGCGTTTGATGTATGTATCTGCCTCGTTTTCAAAATACTGTAGATACCTTTGGGGTATCAAAAGACCGATCTCGAGCGAAAGTGATAAAATGCGCGCGCAGGAGAAGAGCTCCCAGTTGCCATCTGCTCCAGCGGCTGTTGCTCTTGCTGCCGACTGCTGCTGCTGTTGCCTACGGTGTCATCACCCGCAAAAGCAAAAACTAAAATTGAGAATGAGAACGACGAAACAGTATGGAATTAATACACGCCCGTGTTCCGAATACCACCTTCACGGGTGCTACACTCACTCACGTTTCCTATAGGGACAGAACTATTCGTTCTCAAGGTTACAATCTTGTCTAGTTTTATTCGTGACACCCAGTTGCCAGATAGAGTGCGCTTTCTAGTTCTTCTTTTTGGCGTTCCTTTCTTTCTCCGTCCACTCTATGTGCAGTGATAAGTGTGTACTGCTGCATTTTGCGTAGTCTCGTTTGTAGTCCTCAAACCGCTCCCAGAAAGAACAACGACCAGAGCGACCGCGGCGGCGATCTCTGGTGCGTTGTAGTGTTGCATGTTTGCTTTTTGGGAAAGAGCCCGTCAATCCCCCGCAGCAGCGAATGTCAATAAGTGCCGTCAGAGCTCAAAAAGCAGAAGAGGGCACGTCTTAGCCAGTTCAGGCAACTAAGGCACCACCGCTTTCCGCGCTGCTTTTTCGTTAGGCGGCCAGTGGCATCAGAGTGGAATGTGTTTTCGGGTCACATGGTTTGGCAGACAAGAGTTGATATTTCTCGAGAAATGTTCACGTGACGTTTCGGGGCACCCAATGGCGGGCGTGAGCGTGTTCGGTCGCATCTCTTGCGCGCTCGTACGGCACCTCCCACTTTGCGTCAGCGTTAACCGCTCCTCCGGCCGGCCGTGGGCACCCTACTCTATGACGTGGCTATTGGCCAAACATCTAAGCGCGATCGCTGGCTGTTGAGCTCTATTGCGACTGAGGGGCAGGGAAAGCATCAGCAGCTCGCCTGTCTGATCACTTCCCGCGGCTCCTCTATTATCGTTCACTCCAACTGGTAACGGTGTTCTGTGTTCCGCGTGTGCCGTGTCGCCCACTTTCGGTCGCGGTTTCCGACGGGAGCTATTGCTCGGCGGCCGGCCGGCGCGGTGACCGTCGGTCGGTCGCGCTCCGGGAAAAGCACGCGAAAACTGCGCCGAAGACGCGGGCAGACCCGGCGACACACGTGACAGACGGATTAATCCGTGAGCATTGCATGCATGATGACGTCGAGGGTAGAACGTAAGAGGAAAGCCGACGAGGGCGAGAGGAAAACAATATCAGCTGATGTGTGGTCATTGGTGCTTTAGCGAGCTTAATTGGCGGCACCTTGTTGCCGTCTTGCCGTCTTGCCGGCTGACGCTTTTGCCGTTGCTTCCGTTTACCCCGAAACTAGCCAAGCCGAACGATTCTGCGAGACACTTTTGTTCCCGAAAGCTTTTAAAATTGCAAATTTCTTTTCAGATCACTCCTCAGTATCTGTAGCAGCATCAGCAACAACGTCGGACCACTCTTTTCAAAATAGAGAGCGTCGCCGACAACTAGCGCCTTAGTTGTCTCATCCAGCGTCGCAAGTCTATTCGCGCAATGAACGCTTAGCTATCGGTGTTCGGCTTTAACCCGGTCGTTATCGATGGCTCAGGGTTGCACGACGAAAGAGAGTCCAGAATTGTTTGTCAGTACTCCTTCGAATTCGTACCGATCTACTGTACTGTCTATTCCTCCTCACTTGTCGAGTTCCACAGAAGGTCCGCAGCAACGACAGATGGTTTCAGGTTCAAGCGCAGGTGAGTGGCTGGCTGGCTTTCCCTTCCTTTCCCTTGCCCTTCCTCGAACAGTACTTTTTTGCTGATCCTCCTCCGCTAGCTGCCCTTTCCTTGTTGTTTTCCGCCGTCTTTTTCTTCTTTCATCGTCTCTTTTATTTCCTCGGGCGCTTTGCCAACGTCGGGATTTGGGTTCTTTTGTCGCTCGCTCCGCGCATGACACAACCCCGTTGACCGATGTCTGATACTTAACACTTAATGAGATGTTTTCGTCGCGCGAAGCCGTATTTGAATAATCCAAACAACGCAACGCAAAGTGCGCGAAGATCGCACGCACTAATGCCGATCAGCTCCAAAGTTCAGCCAGCTGATCGCCGATCTCTTAACGGCGCGGCGACACTCGCTCGCTGCCTGCGTCTTTGCCTTTCTATTGCGCCCTCGAAATAATGTCTCAGCTCCCAGAAACGGCTTTGCATGGCCCACCAACTGCGAGATCAAAGTATCTGGCACATCTTTTCTTCTTTTGCACTCTCTGGACATTTAGAATTGAATCGCGCAGTGTGCTTCCCACACTTTTGTAAAATATTTTCTCCTTTTAGTCACTCTAGAAGAGTAGTCTGAAATTCGAGCCACTTTCCCAATTTTTGATTAGCCGCCTCCTACTCGTGACGCCTGACCCACAAAGCGAGCTAGGCGTCCTAGACGTTTCCGCTTTTTTGCTGCGTAAGACCAAATGTATTAACAACCCAACGCAATCCCATAAATTTGGACGACGTTGAACTGCCACCTCGGGTGAACTGTTTTCGTGTCAACAGTCGTGTCTCCTCACAAAAAGTTTCTATGTGCACTCGGACGGCGGCGTCGCGAGGAAGTGCAAAGCAGATAAACGTTTCATGTTCTAAATTTAGACGTCACGCTGGAATCGGCAAAGAAGAAGGCTCGGCTATGGTGCAAGAGCAGCCAACGTCTACGGATAGCGCTAGTCCTGGCTCTGGCGCTCGGCATCGAAGGGCTACTCCGCAGCAACATCAACATGGCCATGGTTTGCATGGTAAACAAAACGGCTCTAATTGAGAGTTCGGCAGCTCGGAGTGTCCGGAGTGTCACAGCGGCCCAGCTTTTATCCACGGACAATTTTGTCGCCCAAAACTACACGCTGACGGCGACGTTGTCGCGGAATCCAGAAGCGCCGGCGGTGGCGGATTCGCAGTGCGCACAACCGGAAGAGACCGAAGAGCGGGCGCGTGTTTACGTAAGTGTTTTTGGAGTTTTTTTAATCAAATTGCGGCGATAGAAAATAAAGAGGGATACGGTTTGGCCAGGCACAAACATATTGGCCGCTTAAGGACTCAAATATCAGACCACAGCTGGCTGGCGGGGACAGAGGCGCCATGAATTATTTGCACGTTTTAAATGAACGGTACTCGCGTCTCCAGGCGTCTACTATGCAAAAAGACCAGTTTGGTTGTTTCAGCATGACCAGAAGCGGCACGAACTGCATTTTCAGTCGAAAAGAAGGGTATTTCGAAACGGGCAAAAATACAAAGAATGCGAGCTGCTTCCCTCGTAAACAACAAAATTAACTTTAACAAAGTTTTCTGATCGAAGAACGCTAGTCTTTAAACTCTATTTGGATCGTGGAGATAAATCCTGGATTAGAGGACAGCGCGGGATTTGCGCCACAGAGAGCGTTTATAAAATAGCTACTACAAAACACTTTTTTTCGTTCTTTGAATCCTACGATCTTTTGTTTTTGAACGGACGCCGAGAGCGGAATGATAAGAGAAATGTTGCAAAAAGTGCCACATTTCCAGACGGGCGCGGCCGGAGCGCACAAGAACAATAAGGGCTGACGTCAGCGAGCGGTGCACGGTGTAATTTGAACGATCCCATAATGACGTTATAAAATTCAGAATGGCGACTTGCCTTGGACTTCTCGCGAACAAGCGATGATCTTCACCTCTTTCTACATGGGTGGCCTGGCCGTGGTGCTTCCGGGGGGACTCCTTTGCGAGAAATACGGCGCCAAATTCGTCGTCTTTTGGGGTGCCGTCATTAATGCCGTGGGTACGGTAATGACCCCTTCGGTCGCCTACATGCTTGGCCCCTACGCGGTCATGGCACTCCGGTTTATTATGGGCTGTGGCCAGGTAAGAGTCGCCCACTTATCCCGAGCAAATAAGCAACATTTCAGGGAATCCTTGTTCCATGCATGAACGTCCTTATCAGCTGCTGGTTCCCGGCGGCCGAAAAAAGCACTGCGCTCGCAATCTCGACTACAGGCAATCAGGTGGGCCACACGCGATTATAATGTTCGTTCATGATCGGTTTCAGTTCTCCGTCATTATCGCCCTGTTCCTCACTGCGGAACTCTGTCAGATCACCGCCCTCGGGGGATGGGCGATGTCCTTCTACGTTTACGGTGAGTTCAGTCTCGGAACGACTTTTTGCAAATCGGAAGTTTTCAGCCGTTTTCGGATTTGTCTTCTGCATTTTGTGGCACTGCGTGGTTGCAGACCACCCTGAATCGGCCCGCGTGTCTCCCGACGAACTCAGCTACATCCACGGCGAGAACATCCACCATGTCATGTCTTCGAGAAACAGCAAAGTGAGTCAGAACGACGCTTTTTTCACACGAGTGTCTTTTTTAGCCGATGCCATGGAAGAAAATCCTCACATCTCCCGTCATTTGGGCGATCGCGTTAAGTTCATTCAGCCAGTCGTTCGTCACTGTGGGCATCGTGACGTACATCCCGCAGTATTACAAAAGTATTCTCAAGATGAAGTTGTCTTCGGTGAGCTCCCCCGTACCCGCAATCTCCGAATGTCGAAGTTATTCCAGAACGGAGTGATGTCTGCCTTGCCTTTCGTGATTCAACTGCTCACTAAAATTCTCTTCGCCGCCATTGCCGACATTCTCAACAAACGAAAGATCTGCACTATGAACACTGTCACAAAAATGTTCAACTTGATAGGTGCGTTTTATGAATATTACAAAGACCGAATGTGATGGATTACAACAGTTCCGTTCTCGACGCCAAAACGGTGAAAGTTGAACATTCGGAGAAGGAAGTTCTTGTGGAACAGATCCAGATTTCTGAGCAGAATTAACATTTTGTCGAAATGAGCAATCTCTTTCTGTTGGCGAAATCGATTAGTAACCCGATTTAGTTTGCGACTCCAAAGTTTGACAAATGAGTTTGTTAATTGAATTAACCGAGACACTTTTTGACCTTTCGAGCGATAACGCTGATCTTGGTCTGTTCCTCTAATCGATAACCATGCCTAACTTTGCAATTTAAGCCTCCTTCGGATGCGGCGTGTGTCTGATCGCTCTGACCATGGTCGACTGCACGCAGCCTTTGTACGCGATCGTCCTCGTGGTCACCGGAGTCGGCCTCACCTCCGGGTATATTCCTGGCTACAACACAAGGTATGTTCAGAGCCGTTCCGTGTTCCCACTGTAATGTCTGTATCAACTTTCAGCATCGTTTGCGTTGCTCCGATTTACACTTCCGGGATCGCTTCGTTCTGTAAGCTGTTGGCACAAATCGCGTCCGTCGCATCTCCGTATATGATAGGCCTGTTGACCAAAAACGTACAATTAAAAAAGTTTGACGAATTTTAATTTCGCTGTTTCAGGGACAATTGGTGGAGTGGCAATTGGTATTCTACTTGATCTCAGGCGTCCTCTTTACGACTGGTCTCTTTTTCCAGATTTCTGGTTCCTGTAAGTTTGTCTCTAAAGACGACTATGATCAGAGTTTGAATTGCAGCCGAAGTGCAACCATGGGCTAAAGTGGAAGGCTTCAGCGAGCAGCCGAAGCCGCAAGAAACCGCCTTGCTCACCAACGACGGAAACGTTGCCTGAGAATCTCACACCAAATGGTCTCAACGCTCCTTCCTCTCTCTGTACATTCAAGCGAACACGCAATCACAACGACTGCTTTGCGGAATCAAAAATAATAGCGCTCTACCCAACTCAGAAGAAGCCTTGCTCAAAATCAACCTTCGATTTCTCCTATTTGTAAAAAGAGTAATTTATTTACGTGGTATGTACGAAGTAAAACAATCAGCGTGACGCTCTCCCAAATAAATTTTTCTGATTTTTGGACAGTAAGGATATTGATGAGTGGGGATCTGTTTTGCATTGTACTTTTCTTCATAGACGGAAGAAGTTTTCCGTCGATTATTTTTCACTACTGGGTCGGATCTTAGCAAACTTAGGTTTTTCTGAATCAGGAGAACTACAATTTTATTAGTACCAAAATGTCTGGGTTTTGTAAGGTGTCTGATACGAAAATTCTGGCTTTAAACGTGTTTGTTAACGATTTTCCCGAAACATTGCACATCATCAAAAAAGTCCCGTTACAATCTACGCGTTAATCCTAATTTTGAAGATTTTTGATCAATTGTGAATTTAAAAACAGCACAACGAGAGTTTTTGAGCACGACCGGTTCGCACAAACCTTCCACACAAAATGGAACGAAAGCAAGACGGAAATCTTCATTTTGGCCTCTTAATGAGCCTTTATCGATCGGTTTCTCCTAAAAGTGTATCCAAACACAGACATTTTGGTGTCATAAAAATTATACTGTTCTCCTGATTCAGAAAAACCTAAGTTTGCTAAGATCCGACCCAGTAGTGAGAAATAATCGACGGAAAACTTCTTCCGTCTATGAAGGAACACCCTGTAATGCGTGTTTGTTCGCTTCTTGGTGTGCGAAATCGGACGATTCCGGACGTGTGCAAAAGGGTGTGCAAATACAGGCGCGGAAAAAGTTCTTTTGCTTAATTTTTTCTTACAACGTGAACAATATTTGGCACAAATTTATTAAGGAACAGTTCTGCCCAGAAGCAGATAGATTTTTTTAGATAGATGTTTTCGCATACAATATCATTCAAGGCCATTCTTAAAACAAGAGTAAAGAGCGTTTGAGCAAAGCATACGCGTCTCTGTTTGCAATTTGTATATGGACTGACACAAAGATAGTTCTGACAGTCTTGAAAACATCAAGCAAATAGGCAAATCTATTCGGTAAACGGGCAAATCACAGAAAGCAACTAACCTATGAAACAGAGTTCTGAAGTCTCATAACGACAAAATCGAGACACTGGGATACGGTATTCAGTTGGGACAGCGGTCTACCAATGCACTAAGAGTAGTATGCACAGAACGAAAGCGATGCAGAGGGAAAACGGGAACGGCTTAGAAGACCCGAGGACGCCAGAAAGAAACCAGCTGCCTCATTGACGACAGCTACAAGGATATTGAAGCCTCAAGGATCGGACGACGAGTCAACAGAGGACGCAAGGGCTGACCTAAATTTGCGCATCTTTGCATTAACGGACGTTCCTGGAATGTATTTCTTCAATTTCATGATAGACAGACGTCTTGTCTTGACCTGAAAGGTCAGTCTAGGAAGGTCTATATAAGACCAGTTCTCTCAACCACTCGAGCAGTCGGCCGGTCGGCCGCCGAAGAGCGACGCGATCGGGCCGAGGAGGAGCGACGCTACCGAAGCGAGGAGCAGCGGCGCCATCGGATCGAGGATTGAAGCACCCCATTCTGCCAAGATTCGTGACAAGCGCTTCGGTCCTGCTTCAACCAAAAAAAAAACAAAGGGGCCACGCACAACTATTGAAATTTCAATTTTTAAAAGGGTTTTTCTCGGCTCCAAATGTGCATGGGCAGATAGAATTTTGCAGAACTACCTTTCTACGTAGGCCCTAACTACAATGTGCTGAATTTTAGCCAAATCCGTTTATAATACCTTTAATGGTTTCCTTGTTAAAAGCAAATGACGATAAATTCATTTTATTATAAAAGTTTCAACTTGCAGCGATTAAGAAATAGTTCCAGAATAAAGACAAGAAAAAGAGATGAGTGGATCGTGAGTTTAATTCAGCTTTAATGCGTTGCAGGTTTTGATGATCTTCTCCTTTACGATCTTCTTCTCTTCGTCGCTCAGGGCATCGCTCACCAGATCAAAATCGTTATCCGTCGCCGACTTCGGCTCCTCAGTCTGCATGGAAGGCTTGTTAAAACAGCAGCTCAGAACTAAACCAACGTTAAGGAAAATCACAGGTTCCTCGCTGTTCGCCGCTCGCTTTACGACCCGAAGGACTTCGTCGGAGTTTTCGACCACGTCGAGTTCGGCAGAGAAGTTCGAGCCACGCGAGTGCCAGTCGCGTTCTTCGCGGCAAACAAGCTTCGGTTTCGGAGTGCGACGGTAAATAATCAAAGCGTCAATGCATATGAAACTTAGCAGCAAAAAGAGGCACAAGGAGAGGTTCATCTTTAGTAAGACTGAAGGGAAGAAAGAACCAAAAGCGAGAGTGACAGAAGAACCTGACTGCCATGAAACAACTCCCTTTGCGAGAGAGGAGGAGAACGAGTTGAATAGTTCAACGGCTGATCCTTTAAATGATCTAATGCCTGCGGAAGCACTCAACACAACGACGATTTAATCGGCCGAAAGGCGAAGTCATCGACGTCTTCCGCCACTCGAACCCGAACAGTTCAAGCAAGTAAGGCGAGCGCTCACAAGTGCCCCTTATTCATAAACATTTTCGCGATTACAGTCTTAGCATTTTTTACGTTGCAGCATTTAGTTGACGTTTTCCGAGAAAGAAACTAGAATGATCAAACTGGATCAACTTTGCTAGACGCCCTCTTTGGATGGAACAAGATAAATACGTATTTGATTCCCAACATCTCTGTTCATCGGCTAATGAAGCTCCCGTTAATTTGTGTTCTGCTTAACTTGATCCCCCTTCTTGCAATTGCGCAATGTGGATGTGGAGAAGGAAGTAGCGGAGGCTGCGGAGGAGGTTGCGGCGGAGGCTATGCGGCGGGTTGTCCCGCGGCGGCGTCCCCTCCGCCTTGCGGCGGATGTCCAGCTCCGGCTTCCTTGTGCGGAGGAGGTTGCGGAAGAAGCGACGGTTCACCTTCTTGTGGCTCGCCTCCCAGTTGTTCTCTTCCACCACAACCCTCATGCTGCTCTCCTCCCGCTCCTCCGCCTGCACCCTCTTGTTGTCCAGCCCCGGCCCCGTCTTGCTGCCCATCTCCTCCTGCTTCCCCGCCCGCCCCGGCTCCGGCTTGCAGTACTCCACCCGCATGTTCTCCGCCGGCCTATGCGCCAGCTTGCCCAGCATCATCTCCTTCAAGTAAGTGTGGAATTGTGTAATGTTATTTCACCGGCGTATTTCAGGTGGTTATGCAATCTTTCCACCAGCTCTTCCAGCAGCAAGCTCATACTCACAGAGATCAGGCGGAGATGGGGGTGTATCCGGCAATACATATGTCACTGAGGGAAGCGATGTCAACTCTTACTCCTATGGTCCCAAAGGATCTGAAAGTCTTGGTAGAGGAGGAGCCGCTAACGGAGGTTCCGGTGGATTTAGTGAGCCCTACTCAAGCAGCGCTGCGTCAGGAGGAGGCCACGCGGGCAGCTCGTCCAGTGCTTCGAGCTACTCCGCAAGTGCATCGTCAGAAGGCGGATATGGATCAAGTGGCGGAGACAATACCGGCGGTGCGAACTTATCGTCTGGCAGTGTTTCGAGCTCAAGCTACTCGATGGGTGGTTCTCCTTCAGCTGGTGGAAGCTATTCGTCCGGAAAATCGGAAGGAGGATACTCAGCCGGTGGATCTGGTGACGCTGGCGCGGCCAAATACGCAACAGCAAAATTGGGCACTTCGTCTGGCACTGAAACCAACTCGATTCAGTCGGTGGTGGGCAGCGGTGAAGCGACCGAAACCTCGGCAGAAGCGACGGAAAGCGCTACGGAAACAGAAAAGGAGATTGCCTCCGAGAGCGGGGCTCCTGAAACGACCGAAACCGGAGGCACGGAAGCGGATACCGCTGCGAAGGTAGCAGCTGGTGGCGGCGAAGCGGACGAGAGCGAGTACAAGGAGGGCGGCGGCGGGGACACGGGTTCGGGGGCGGCTTCGGACGGCGGCTCCGCCGAGACCGCTGTTGACACTAGCGCTCGAAACCCGCCGCCAGCGGGGGTAGCGAAAAAGCGACCGGCTCGGCGTCCGCGGAGACGGGAGCTTCTGCGGTGGCCGCCGGACGCGACTATGAGACGGAGAGCGCCAACTTCATCACCAAAACTAGAGCCCATCGACTCATGCGCAAGTTCTTCCAAAAAGTCGTCTAGAACGGTGCTATCTTGCAATAGTGTATCTGACATATCGCTCAGTCTTAGCAATATATGTATTTGTGTACAGTAAACAAATTATTCCACGTTCATTAAATTGTAACAGATTGTTCGAGACCATCACACAAAGGAACAAGAACATTTTGATCCGACCATAACACGACACATTAACATTGTTACACAAAACCAGTTTTTGCAAAGGAAACCTGTTCAAAACTGTGTTTACGCATTAGTGGCTGTTTGCAATTTATGATCCCTTTTCTATTAAGCATGTACAAAAATGTCACAGCTAATTTGTAATGGAGCATATCTAGAATGGTGGCGGAAATTGGCAATTATTTCAATTTAAATTATTATATGTTGGGGCGCACCCGTTTTTGTTACAAACAAAAACAGCGGTTAGAAATTGAATGAAGTCTTCTTGGACATTTAGGAAGGAATCAGTTTTAAACTAATTCGGAAGAGCTTCGAATTGCGCACAACTCTTTGTTGAAACATGTCAAAAATTAAAGTTTCTGTTCGAGAAAATTCCTTTTAAAATTTCAAGCTTCACCTGACTTAGCGCGCGCTGACCGAACGTACGACATTTCCGGGTTAGCATTGCTTTTGCATTTTACGCTGTTTTAATAGCCGTTCTGATTGTTATCGGGTGAGTCGAAGGTGGTAAAGCCGATTCTGCCGTCTTTAGGACGTGTTGCACAGCTTTCGGATTACTCCCACCGTAAAACTCAAAAACCTCACTGCAACCACAGTTGGTGCAGGCAGGTGTCTCGGTGAAAAATTCTTCGCATTGCTTTTTTGGGACATAGCTTTTTGGCAAGCTTTCATAGCAAAAATTAGCATTGCCTTTTGAGAACCTGTGGCGCAGCTTTGGGTCTATTGTCGCGCGCCATGCGAAACGCATGTTTCGGGGCGAAAGCGATGCGGCCGGTGTTTTCAGAGCGCTCATGAAGCCCGGATAAACGATAATTTCTTGGCCGTGCTGGCGTGTTTCTAAGCGCGTTTGGGCTCGGCGTGATTGGGAACTCATTCCGCGTCGAATGCGCCTAAGATCGCCAGAATCTGTGACCTGTGTGCAAAGTTTGTCGCAGGACGCTGTTTGTGTACCCATTCATGCTAAAGTTGTTCCCGTTTTTCTTGCTAAACATCGATTGAAATTATAGTCATAAACCAATCATAAAATTAACTTTATAGTTGTGCATGAATTACGCGACAGAATGCAACAATTAACGTGATCAATGTGAAAACTTGTTCTAGGGTTTTCCCCATTTGAGTAAACCCAGTTTTTTAAACATATTTTTCAAAAACGCTTTGCATTCTTTTTTATGCAAAGTTTAATTTAAAGGATCTGGCCGGAACAGCGCTTTTTCGAACTTTAAATGCGCTTTCTATCAAAAGCCATGTCTATTAAAATTCAAAATTCCTTTTACACAAAGTTGAAAACAGAACAATTTTCCAAATTTTGTGAGCTGCCCAGAATTGCTTACGAAGTGTAGATCAGATTATTGGAAAGAATATTAACATTTTTATTAAAAGCCAGAATAAACAATCTGTGGCATTTCATATATCTCCTATGCACTATATTATGCGGACTTGACGAGTTTCTTTTGAACTCGATGAGCTCGCGAAAGCTGGTAACTGGCATGTCCTCCGGCGTCATAGTCAGAACCTCCGCTCGATCCTCCGCCGCCTCCAGACTGGTAGTCGGAGCCTCCGCCGCCACCGCCGCCAGCGCCGCCACCGCCGCCGCCTCCGGACTGGTAGTCGCCTCCAGCATCGCTGCCTGCACTCGTGTCCGCTCCGCCGCCGCCGCTGCTACCGCTGCCACCGCCACCGCCACCGCCTCCAGAGTATCCGCCACCGGAGGTTCCGCCGCCGCCGCCTCCTTGAGAGTATCCGCCGCCGCTTCCTCCTCCACCGGAGCCTCCGCTTCCGCCGCCGCTGGAGTATCCACCTCCGCCAGAACTGCCGCCGCCACCGCCATATCCGCCACTTCCGCTACTTCCGCCTCCACCAGAACCACCGCTGCCTCCACCGCCTTGAGAGTATCCGCCGCTGCCACCCCCGCCCGAGCTTCCGCCCGAGCTTCCGCCTCCAGCGGAGTACCCTCCGCCGCCTGAGCTTCCGCCACCGTATCCTCCGCCACCACCACCGCCGCTGCCGCCGCCTCCGCCGCCTTGGGAGTAGCCGCCTCCACCGGAACTTCCACCGCCTCCTCCACCAGAGTATCCACCGCCTCCTCCGCCACCTTGGGAGTAGCTAGTCTGAGCTGAGGCGGAGGTGGAGGGGGAGGTGGAGCGGCCGCTCCTCCGCCGCATGACGGGGTTGGAGCGCATCCTCCGCCCCCTCCTGAAAACAACTTTAGTTTTAAATGTAGGTTCAAATAGTCAACGAAGGTGCTGCGGCATATGAAGATGCTGCAGGAGCTGGCGGCGGCGGGGGAGCGCAAGATGGAGCCGGAGCGCATGAAGGAGCGGGGGCGGGGGCAGAACAGCCTCCTCCACATCCACCTCCTCCTCCACCTCCTCCGCCACCGCTGCCTCCGCAACCTCCTCCGCAGCCTCCACCTCCTCCGCATCCTCCACCACTTCCACCGCCACAACCGCCGCCACAACCACCGCTGCCACCTCCGCCGCCACAGCCTCCACCGCCTCCACCACAGCCTCCGCCGCCTCCTCCACAGCCGCCTCCACAGCCGCTACCGCACCTCCGCCGCCACAACCACCGCTGCCACCTCCGCCGCCGCAGCCTCCACCGCCTCCACCACAGCCTCCGCCGCCGCCTCCGCAGCCGCTACCGCCACCTCCGCCGCCGCCTCCACCGCAGCCTCCGCCTCCTCCACCGCAGCCTCCACCGCCTCCACCGCAGCCTCCGCCGCCTCCACCGCAGCCTCCGCCTCCTCCACCGCAGCCTCCGCCGCCTCCACCGCAGCCTCCGCCTCCTCACCGCAGCCTCCACCGCCTCCACCGCAGCCTCCACCGCTCCACCGCAGCCTCCACCGCCTCCACCGCAAGAGGGTGCAGGTGCCGAACATCCACCACCACATCCACCGCCACCTCCTCCTCCACCGCCACAGCCGCCGCCTCCACCACATCCACCGCCACCTCCTCCTCCACCGCCACAGCCGCCGCCTCCACCGCAGCCTCCGCCGCCGCCTCCACAGCCGCTACCGCCACCTCCACAGCCACACTGAGACACTACGATCGGTACTAGTGCTATAATCTTCAAGCCGTAACCCATCTAAAAATAAAGAAATTTCCAAAATTCGAATTGCGAACAGAGTTTAGAACAAGCGAAGAAGAGGCTCGAATAGTCAGAGAGCGCGATGCTTACAAAACTGATTAATACGTTGCCCACAAACCGTTTATATAGTGCGCTAGACGTCTCGTGGAGATTAGAGATTCTACGGATCCAGTTTTTGCTGGAGATCTTATTTGCGTTGGCAATACTTGTTTGACGCTGTAGGAACAATTATGTAATAGGAACAAAGACGATGGCAGACTCGAGGCTTTGTGGGCTGACGAAATGTTACAAAACGGTTAGTTTGCCTTGACAGTCCAAAAAGAGCCTATAGATATTCCGTAACGTTCAAATGTTAATTTACGCGCTGCTGTTATTTGTGTTTGAAGTGAGACATTTTTTATTTTTGTAGTATTTCAACTTTAATCCAAGTTTTCTTCTTGATTTCGTCTTTTGGTCGCTCGTCTTTCGCACCAACTTGCGTTCGACCTTTTTTAATTGAGAATATTTATTACCCCTTCCAATTGTGTGTGGCTCGTGAAGACATTTGGTCGAATCAAGCTTCTGCGCATTCGCACAAAAACAGCGGCGGGAGATTATCGCTTGGATGCGGCCGCGACGAATTCTGACCGTCGATGACCAGCCTGAAACAATCGCTCATTTATCGTACACGATTGATAACAGCGGTGGTCGTGTTGCGAGGAACTGGAATGTGGTCGTCTTGAGACGACGTCGTCCGTCGTCGCTTCTTCTCGAGCGATAACTGCGTTCCTCTGTGAAACTTGCCAGCTGATAGCTTCTCACCGCTACCTTGTACGGCATCGCTGTAATGTGTCATAATCCTCGAAGTAGTGTGTTCCTCGATGTGCTTCGTTGGCACGTATTTATTTTTTGCGGTCGTCTGCTTTCTAGACCTCCCGTTCTCTCGAGCATCTGATGACTTTGACTATGGTAGGTGGTGTACTCGGACAATCTTCGAGCTCGTTTAAAAAGTACTCAACGCTTCAAATCCAGCACTTAAGCAAAAATTCCAAAAGGAATAGTTCTGCACTTTTTTAACCGTTATTCTAAATGATAAAGGAGAACGATCCAGACATGTTAGTAACGCTTTTCTGTCCGTTACGCCTTTCGAACGTTCGGTCCGGCGCCGCCGCCGCCGCAGACCGGTCGGTTTTACAAACGCATCGGCGTCGAAAGCGGTGCCGCAAACGCCGAATTGGCAACAATTGCGGCCGCTTTTGGGCTCAATGACATATGCACAAAAATTGCAACCGAATGATATATAATTTGCGCTATTTTGAACAAATTAATGAAACCGCGAAATCTTATGGCTTCTTTGCTCATGGCTTCTTGGAGTGAAGCGCCGAATCAAAATACATTTCAAACCTAAAACCTCGCGCTGCCCCATCAATTCAAATATCTTTTGCACAATTTTATCCGTCAAAGTATTTCATTTTCTTGGTTTCAGATTTTTTTTAATGAATACACATGTGGAAAGTGTTCACTAATTTAAAAAGCGTTATTATACGAGAAGTTAAATATTCTTGGCTCAAGCGTCGAAATGTGTCTATTTGCGTCGCTCAACGGAACCTCTAAACACCTGCGATCGACCCCTTCCGACAATTTCTTTACACAAATGCTCGTCAAAGTGACGTCACTTTCAGGAGCCGATAACGACTGGCTGGACGACAACAGTGATGAAACAATTCAGCAACCGATGCTCACGCTCAGTTGCACTCTGTGCGAGCAGTTCTTCAGCACGACCCTCCGGATGCGGAATTCCCCTACTAAGGTACGCCCCATCAAGCACGAGCATTAAGCGGGGTAAATCCTTTTACAGAAGCAAGTGGAAGAAGCTCTGCGTCACTACTGTGCTCAAATCGGCGTCTTTAAGACTATCTGTAACCAGAGCGTAGACGTGCATCTTGATATTGTTTATGACGAGACGCTCCGGAATGACGACGCGACAGCGAGAAGTGTCAGAAGCTGCAGCCGGCAGAAGTGTCAGAAGCTGCAGCTTTGTCCGGGAAAACACCTGTCCGCGTTTTGTCGCCACTACTACGACGACGGAGCGCCGCTGTTTGTAAGCGAATACTTCCGATCCGAACTGTAGACACGATGTAGATGATGCTATCGTTTATTTTTACCCATAAATTCCAACTTTTTTTTACCTTGTTTGCTCTGAGTACAAATGGATTCGGATGATGGTGGACGTTTTTCGTCGGACAGAGTACAAACCGTAACTGTATTTATTTCGGGTTTTATATTTGGATATCTAGCGTTTCGAAGAGCGTACAGAAGCAAAGGAAAAAACGCATAAATAGCAGCTACTCATCGTCGTCAGTAATCACTTTCTTGCTGGTAGTTCCACAGGTATTCGTTACCGAACTGGCGCTTCTGGGCCTGCTGCCGAAAGAGTTTTCCCTTGCGGAGCAACGACAGTCCGTGCACACGCTTTGCCATCGGACCCGAAGCGAGATCGTAGTAGATCTAGGAAAAGGTGAGAACCGGCTCTCGAATCTACGAACTCACCGGGTTGACTTCGTCGGCCTGTGCCATGGCCGAGCAAATGACGAACGCACAGATGACGGCGATGAGGACGGATAGGCTGCGCATGACTGTGAAGTGTGATATCTGGAAGGAAGAGTTGGAAGAGCATTAGTCCTAAATCTTGGTGTAGCCGCGCATTAAGTCGCTCGCTCCGCATCGACGTGAACGCACTACTTATTCGAAAGACGTCAGATTTCGGACTGCCATAGGCGAGGACTAAGGGTGGGCCGAATCTCGATGGCGCCGACGGGAATAAATGGAGCATAAATCCGGTTGTGAGCGACTAAAGGCGAATTATAAATCAGCTTCGAGAATTCGCTGTGCGTCAAAATTTAATACACCTCAAGCACTAAAGGAGTCATAACAAATGTCCAAATTTCAGAAAAGCGAACATGTCTTCAAGATAGCCGGCGGCCGCTAAGTGGTTCGAGCGGCAAACTTTCCTCGCTCCAAATCAAAGAATTCGAGCGAAATGCGCCACGAAATGCCAAAGAGTTCGTTTGAGAGATTGATAAGACAAATAATTTGTGCACAACACCTCCACACAACGGCCACTGTTCAGAAAAAATGGAGACAGCAAGAAAGGTGGGTTTGTTTCTGCTTCTGTTCAAATGCTCTAGTTGGACCTAAATCGACTTTTGTAAAGATTGATTGCGGTTAAAAAACTGATTTTTTATCCAAAAGCCAAGCCAAACTGTTTTGAACATTTTATTAAAACCAAAAAAAAACAATTACGCTAGGTAAAATACCCGAAATTCAGAATACGTGTGCCCAAAATAGAAAGTGGCGACCGAAAAGGAACGTAAAAAGATGTTTAAGAGACTTGAACCTAGACTGCCTAAGTTTGCGAGCGCTTGATACACTTACAAAAATGCCCAATACCAAAACGCCCACTTTAAAAAACTTTAAAAAATAAGAAAAACAGAATACAAAACAAAAACAATGAACAGCCTTGTGTATCAGGTGCGTTGCAAAATAAAGGACAAACTCGAATTGCGACTTCTCCTAATGTTGGAGTGCAGTTCCTTGAGAGAAAAGAACTCGATTAACGCTGAGTGTAGGTTGTTGAGTGCGTGTTAATCCTATTAATTCATATCGTTTTGAAGTTTACATATGCGTAGATTGAAAAGTTTAACGCATCGCCGTGAATCAAAACAACCAAGTTGAAATCTTTCTTGAACAGAAAAGGCCTCGTTGTGTGGTTAAAATTGTTAAAGCAAATATTGTTTCAAATAGATTACTCCATTGCAAAGTTTGAGTTTGAGGGCAGCTAGAAAACCTCAAGAATCTTTGAGCTTTTTAGCTACGCAAGAGCATGTTCTGAAGACTGTTTCAAGAACCTGGCGCAAACGCAGGTGGTCAATAATGACAAATTGATTCTTGAGGCCGATTTTCAGTGACATCATGTTGAGTGGCCGTCCAACGGACCAGAAAGTTTAGGAATAAAAGGAAAAGTCGAACTTTACGTCAAGCGAATGAGCCCGCGAACGACGTTGCTCTGTAAACGGCATTTTAATTCAGTGCAAATACTTTCCTGAAGGAAGAAGTTTGACGCTGACCGTCGCGAAAAATGTTTCGAAAGTTAGCAAAAAGCAGTGAGTTCTATTGTTGGAATAAAACACACGTCAGCCGAGTATAGGAATAGAAACAAATTAAGGAAGCAATCGGTTAAAAGGGTGCTATCGCCGTCCCCCGACTATAACACTAGAGAATTCAATTTCCTGGCATGTTCAGTTAGCAAAGTCCGAATTCAAAATTATTTTTTCTGTTCTGCGAACCCAAACGTTCAACGGATATTCTCGATAAGGAATTCAGTTGAACTGCGAACAACAGCACATGCCAATAAAGGAAACACGTCTAAATATTCTAAATGTTTGATTTTTTATGCAATAAAAGAAACGTGATGAGGCAGCTTAGTTATACATTAAAGAAGAAAAACTGTTCCAAATCTACATTTCAATAACTTTATCCAAGCGTCGATATTGATTCCGGATGACTTGTTATTCACAAAGCTTATTCACAAAGCAACTAAGAACAAAAATGAGTCTGTAAAAGAAAACGTAGCGTCTCAAAAAAGAAATGAGTATTCGTTACTATACTTTGCAAACATTAATAAAATTCGTCGTTTTTAAACATAGAAATCTAGAGCGGTGATTCTGTAGCAGAGCTTGTTGCATGCACGGAAAAGGAGACAAACAGTTTGGTGATTAATTTGGGTTGTGTGTGAATTTAATATTTATTGGATATGCTGGATTCGTTTGTTATCACCGAAATTCAAGCAAGAAAAAACCAGGAATACAGAGCATTTTCGATTTTCAATGTAATTTACTGTAAATTATCGTTGCGATAGTGGTATAGAGTACGTGTATTTGAACGTGAAAATCGCGCAGAAACAAAACATACAAAGTTTTCTACGTTGCACGTGCAACGTAAGGTATGTTAAGACAGATTTCAGTAGTTTACGGAAATGCCAAAACTTCAAAAAACAATTTGACGGTCAAGAAAACTACAATATTGTTACTTCTTGGATGAGTTGTATGCAATTGACGCCCAACAGCTTTGGAAAATAGTCGTTTCAGTCGGTTTCAGAGCTTTCTAATTTGGCTTTTTGTAGTTCTTTTGTAAATGTAGAACTAAATCTAAATCTGAGCAGGAAAGCCGGAGGACAACCGCCGAAAACGAAGGTTATCCGTCAAAAATCCTCTAATAATAGCGCGGCTTGCATCAAAATTGCCAAATGAAAGCAAATGAATGAGCGATTCCTTCTGCTGATGGTCGGAGGAGTTTCTTGATCACTCGTTACCAGCGTTGTTTTCAAAAGTGGATAAATGGAAAACACAAAATGACAGTGACGATGGCTTTGTTTGGCTTCCCTTTGGCGCATATTGTCGGCGATCCGCCGTGGGTGTCACCAGCGTGTTACCACAGATTCGGATAATTAATTATGTGAAAATCCCTGAGCGTGTTAGGGATTATGGGAACGTGATTCAGACAAACGAACAAAGCGAATGGGTATTTTTTGGGAAAGTATGTGTGCGAGTGTTCGAGACCCGACCTTGCAGAAAAGTTGCACAACGAAAAGACCTTTTTTTAGGAATGTGCAACCATGCACAAAAGCAGAAAGAACCCCTGCCAGAGCAGTGATGCCAATGTCTTCCGATGGCTCATGGATCAGCGCGGGACTGTTATCAAAGTCGAACTACGCCCTCTATCGGGATCCGCCCGGGTAAGTACTTATGTCAAAAACCAAGCACCTTCATTTTGGAAGGTAGGTCTTCATTTCATTCCTCCGACCTTGAGCCTGTAATGGGCAAAAACATATTTCATTTTTTAAAAACGTGTTTCAATCGTGAATAATAGGGACTGTTGAGACAAATGCTCCTTTAATCTCTTTCAGACTGTCTCCATTAGTTTTTAACCGCCGTTTATTGCAAAGCCTTTAAAAATTAAATTTTCGTGTGATTTTCAAGAAGTTTTTTTCTCTAATAAACGTGATAAACCAACTATAACAAAGTAGGAAAAACGTCGCATTTTTGGAAAATTAGCGCCAATGTCGTTTGTCTTCCAAAACCATAAATAATGTGTCAAGAGATTTCGAGTTTAAATGTCGCAAAACACCGTTTTTCGTCTTTCGAAATGCAATTATTCCACTTGCCCGTCAACGCCAAGTGCTCCGTCTCTCTGTAACGCCATCCATTTCCCAAACATGTCGTCGTACAAACAAATAAAAACAAGTTGCGGCCTCTCAAAGCTGGCCGAGCGTAAACAGTTATCGTTGCACTCTGCTCCCGCGCCTCCTCGATCAAAGTTGTCCTCCTCGCAACACCACACGTGCCACCGTTCGCACCTGATCCATCTCAATCTGATCAATCTCACTTAATCAGCCTCAGCCAGAGTGACCCGTCGATTAGATCTTGGTCCTCAACCGTGCCAGCTTCTTTCACCGTCCATCTGGACCTCCTCTTTTGTATGTTTGATTGTGCAGTGTGCATCTGAGAGCGACGCTGAGGTTGTATTCTGCCGCTCCTGCATAACTGAGCAAAACAAATGAGTGCTAATTATCGTTGACTTTGCCCACTTGCTGCCAAGAACCCCTAGGGCGCGAACAGCAATTACGAACAGATCATTAAACTTTTAAGCGCAGGTGTAGTAAACAGTGGCCAATTTGAGGAAGTAGCCCACTTAAAGAAGAGGAAAGAGCGCGCACGTTGCCCAACATTTCGGCGATTTGCTGATCACTTCTTTACGGTGTTTCAGAAGCAGCTGTCGCCTGCGTTCCACATTACTTATCCACTTTTTGTTTTACGATTTGTTCTTCTGAAATATGACGAGACGTTCTTTAATTAACACGTTGATGCGGACGCAGTGAACAAATATCGTATTTCTGAGGAGACGCCAGGGCCAGAACCTCCGACTATCTCTTTCCGGCTTGTTCGCAGACCAATTAGAGGAACTAACAAGCAAGGAATTGTGCGATTTTGGAGCTAATTTGTTTTGAGGCTGGCAGAAAGAAAGACAAAATCGGTGAAGAAAAGCCGCGACGGTTGTTTTGCTCTCGTTTCGGCACTTCAAGCACAAAATTTATTAATTGCTCAGTGGTCGGTTCGCTTCCTTTTTTCCAACTTCTCTTCGTAATGGCCGGAAATCAGAACGCTTTTTGGGGATCGTCGACGAAGGCGCATTTGAGAGATGAAGAAGACGGGAGACAGTTGGTTCCTCGCCTCCGGCCGCTACCGGCCCGCCCGAGCTGCGCCGCTCCTTTTGCATAAATTCGGTTATATTGCTGATAGTGAGTGATAGGTGTCGTATTCAGGTCAACGCTAGCGATGACAAACTGCGCGAATCGTCTCGATGCGCCTATCAGCGGAAAGCAGCCCGCGGATTTCGGGTGTAGCTCAACCCTTATCCCTTCCTGCACCTGACAAAGTCCATTTTCTCGCGTTCGAGGCAAAGTCTTCTTATTCAGTAACATAAAGACACCAGGTGCCAAGGTCGGGTGGGGTTGGGAGCAGTTCATCTATCATTAAGATAATTACATGTGTTGTTATGACAGTCAATTGACACAAAGTTGCTCATCCCCGAACCCTCGCTCCTTCTTTTCGTCTCGTCTCCTTGTGACCGCCGCAGATGACCCCGGGTCAGCCGTCTCTCGACGCACCTAGATTTGTGCTCGCTCTGCAACCTGCGATGGATCCGTTCGCAGCTTCTGAAATCTGTGCCCCGGCCAGCCGAATTGAATTTCCATGTGCATGCTTACATGTTTGTCCGATGAATTAACTTCGTTTCTGTTTGCCTTAAGTAAAAGTCGCAGCGCGTGGCCGGCGACCACCTCCGAATACCTCCTCGCAGCGTCCTTCCTCGCCGCCTTCCGGCGCCGCCGTGGCCACTTTCGGCCTGTGCATGTCGCGCGCTCGCTACGGCGTGTAATCCCCTTAAGACGCCAACTGATCTGTGCGCGAGATTTGTGGTTTTGACTTTCTCCATGAATTGAGTTGCTACGTCACAAACTTTCTTCCGCCCATTGAATACGTTTAACCTCCGAATTTGCTCCCAGCGTTTCTCCCACGTGTGCAGATGGTCGCTTTCGGAAGCAACTTGAACAACCTTTGAGGGTCCTTTAAAAGCCGTATGCCGCAGGTGGGCAGCAACCCTCCGCCTAACTCTGAACCCTTTTCAGATGCCGACTCCGCCGTTTCCGATCGACGAAACAGAGCCTTGCTTGCGAAAACCGACGGCGATTACAGCTCAGAAAAATGGTATTTCGGAGAATTGCAGAAACATATTGATCTTCAGTTTTAGTCACTTTCAAAACGGGGAACGGCCAAGGCGGACTGCGTTCGACTTTTTATCCTTGCTCTTCTTTTTGTAGCCATCTTTATTTTTGGTGCCTTTCTAGCTCTCTTCATCGGGCATTGGCGTTCGCAGAACAACATCAACAAATACAGCCACACACAAGATGAAACGGTAAGAACTCGGCATATCTGCTCGTTTTTACTGCGACCTAAATTATGCTTGTTTTTGTTTCGCTGGAGGAGGATTTTGTAACACGTGAGGCGTGAGAATGTACTAAATCAGAACCACGTCTCCCACACCTCTTCTGCTATTCCCAATTTATCTATTTACAACTGCGAAAACATACGTTATCAGAACTAAAGACCAAAACAATTGAAGAAAATTGGGCTAAACTGAACGATTAAGGGAAAACAATCGAAATTTTAAAGCGATTAGCGCTCGGCACTTTTTGTTTATAAAAGTTCACCTTAATTTGAAGAAAATTTTGTTACCTATTTGCTGAGAGTGAATTCAGTTTTGAAAAGGTGGAACAGCTCTAGGCTCTTAGGAAAAAATTGCTTTATTTACATGGAAAAATTTAAGCGCTTTTCTCAAAACACAAAAACAGACGAAATTTTGAGACAACCGAAATGAACGGATTACTTATCATGCCCGAAAATTTCCCGTGTAACTGTTTTTTTCTTTGATTTTGTAGCTTCATACAATTGAAAAGGGCTTCTTGGTAGGCTTGTTTTCTGGCTTTTCTCATCTCGGCTAATCTGCAGCTAACCCCTCTGCTAACAACCACGTCAGAACCTCTCGTCCCTTCAGACAACTTTTCCTCTTCAACTGCTCAAGACGTTCCCTCTAACTCCGTGAGCGATTGCTTGTTTTGCTTCGTTTTATTGACTTCGGTGGCATTAGTTGTAACCTCTCGTTCAGGACTCAACACAAGTCTTTCAACGAAACCTGACCATCAGGGACATTTACCCTCCGTTTTCCTACAACTACGCAGACCAGTCTTTCCACTCAAACCCCAAAAACGCACCAGATGTGCCCATAATCCCGGTGCCCAAGTCGGTTCTCCCGGTGCACTACGACCTTCATGTGAGTAGTTTGTTGAGGCGACTCCTCAAGCCTCTGTTCAGCTCGACTTCACAGAAATCAGTTCCAAAGAGCACATCTTCGGGAACGTCTCGATCCTCTTCGAGTCCTTTTCTAACGCTACCCACGACGAACTCATCTTCCACGCTGCTCAAAACATCTTTTTCCACCGCATCCGAGTGCGACACGAAGGTTGTTCGAGACTGCAATAACACTAATCCGTCGTTACGAATGCTTTCAGGGCGCCCTTTGAAGTTAACGTCGGTGCGGCGGCAGATCAGCAAAAAGCTCGTTCGCATTTTGCTGAACGAGCGGCTCAACGCCTCATGGTACACGCTGGAAATCGAATTTCGCACAAAAATTTGTCAACAGGACGGCGAGGGCGTTTACTGCTATAAGAAGCAGGTAGAATGGTTTGTCTTTCGTTTACCCAGAGAAGTTGGGCAACTGTATTTTGTAAAATTGCTGACCCGCTTCCCGTTAGCACAGCCAGGTTTTGTGGTTAGCGGCCCTCAATAATAACAAGTGATCTAATTGGTCCGTGAATTTTCCACATAGTTGCCCTCAGAGTTCGCATTTTGAAAGCATCGATAAATTATTCAGCTCGCTAAAATGTATAATCCATCCGTCTTATGTCTAAAATTCATTGATGTCCTTAGGTACGAACGAACCACATAAACCGCAACCGAACGGTGATTGATGGTGATAGTCTCCGTACTAGACAAAAACTTAAACCGTGGCGTAAGAAGAGAATCACGGAGGGATAATTATTAAGGGGTCTAAAAGTTACTTGCAGTCTTCAGGGACTCTGAAACGATGTCCGTTTTTCAGATTGTTCACAACGAAACCGACGAGCCAACGGAGTTCGTGGGTTTCACGACGAAGTTTGAGCCGACCTTGGCCAGCAGCTTCATCCCGTGCTGGGACGAGCCGCGCGTCAAGGCGTCGTTCGACATCACAATCAAGCACAAATCCACAATTACGGTGCTTTCGAACACAGCCATCGTTAAGAAGAAGGGCAGTCGAAAGAGCAGACGGTCTGTCATGGTCTCAAAGTTCGCCAAGACGCCCCCGATGCCCGTATACCTGCTGGCCTTCGCCGTCGGTAAGTTTCGCCTGAGTAAACGCAGCTTTTCTGTCTTGAAGATTGACACTTGACGTCCTACTGGCCAGGGACTACAAAATCTGTCAGTCGAAACAATAAATCAGTCACGTAGATTTATAAGACCTACAAATTTCTTTAAAACTGAACATTTTTATAGAAATGGCACTGCACCTATCGAACATTCACAAGATCTCTTTTTCAGGCGACTTCCAGCCGCTCGAAGTGCGAGCAAGCCGCAACATCCCGCTGACAATCTGGGCATATCCGGAGGACTTCCTGAAAATACGCTACGCCGCTAATTTCACTCCTACGATTTTTGATCTCCACGAGCAGGAGTTCAATTCTCTGTATCCGCTCTCGAAAATAGATTTTGTGGCAGCAAGGAATTTTCCGGTGGGGGGAATGGAGAATTGGGGACTCGTAGTGTTTCACTACAGTATGCTTCTATTGGACTCTCAACTTGAAGGTAGGAGGCAACAATTCAAATGGAGTCGAATGAACAACATTTTTAGACAACGAGAACATGACGGTCGATCTGATCGCCGAGCAGTACAAGATCGACAAGATTATCACCCACGAACTTAGTCATCAGTGGTACTGCCGTCAGGTTTCATCGACCATTTTTCCTCATGGTTTGTTCCAGGTTTGGAAACCTCGTGACTCCATACGACTGGCAAGATCTGTGGCTGAATGAAGGATTTGCCACTTTTTACACATACGAGTTCTTGAAGCAGACACGGCCTCTTCTTGCCGTTAACGAGTACTACCTACGACTGATCCAGCTGTTCGAAAAGCAGGTAAACGGTATTTTTGTGACTTATTTACGTCTAACCTTTTGCGTCTTACTCTCACCGCAATTTCGTTTGCTTTTAGAGCACAACGGAGAGATTCGCGCTGGTCCGGCCGGTCCTGATGCAGTCGGATTTGAACAAAATGTTCGACCGCCTGCATCTCTACACGAAAGGCGCCGTGATGGTAAAAATGGTGCGTGACTTGGTTGGCGAGGAGGCCTTCAAAGTCGGCATTCAAAAGTGAATATTTTTCATGCTCTTGTCGAGTAAGATGAATGTGTTTAGGTACCTCATCCAGAACGCCTACAAATCCGTGGATAATCTCAGTCTGTGGGCCATAATGCCCACATTTGCTGATCACGGCGCGTCTCGAGAGCGCGTTTCGGAAGTGATGGAGAGTTGGCTGACTCACGAAGGTCTTCCGGAGGTGACGCTTACGAGAAACTACGACGACCACACAGTCCAGATCACGCAGTCGGTCGCTGACTCAAACCGACACATCGTCTTCCTGCGCGAAAGTGCGCCGGAAGACGCATCGTGGAAAGCGAACCGCCGGCGGAGAACTTCCCACAAACGGTCTCCACGGCTTCACAGAAAAGAGGGAACGGGAGAGGAGGAAGGTCCGCTCTGGGCAATCCCTTTCACGTACTCCTTCGGTCTGGCCACTTCGAACAAGGGACAAACTGTTCGACAATTCTGGGTGCACAACTACACTACAAAGTTTGTGGACGTCGAGCTTCACCCTGGGGAAATGGTGCTTGCGAACCCGCAGTGGCTCTATCCGTTCAAAGTGAACTACGATCTCACAAACTGGAGGCTGCTTATTGATGAGGTACAGTTATAAGACAATTCAGCAATGATTATGCTGTGCAGGAGTTTGAGCAGTAACATTCTTTTTTTACTACTTTTGCCAACTTACCATGACGCACGGCGTAAATCCGAATTTCGAATTCAAAATTCGCCTCCGCAACAACGTTCCATGTATACTAAATTTATCGCTTTTTCAGCTTGTGACAAAATGTGAACACATCCCCACGTTCTCCCGTCTCCAGCTGCTAGTTGATGGCGAGACATACCTCATGCAGTCGGAAAGCCCTCAAGTGTACATTCATCTGCTGAGGTAGGTATCTGTGAAGGGGATCAGGAACTGACCACCCGATTCAGTTACTTATCACGCGAAAACGATCTCGGCGTGCTGCTGCGCGGCCTCGACCAAGTCTACACGATTGTGGAAATGTTCAGCAGCACCGTGATCAACGGGCCTCTCCTCGTTTACCTGCAGCCGGTCTTTCGCCACTTCGATGAGATGCTCGAGTACTCCACTAACAACCCCAACACGGGCGCCCTCTGGCTTCTCGAACCTAAACGACTCACAAAGCTGTACCAGCTGCGCTGCATCGGAAACATGCCATCATGTGATCAGAAGAAAATGGCAATTTATAGAAATTGTGTTGTTTTGACTCTCAAATCTGTTTCAGATAGACGACTGGCTCGCTTATCCCATGGCTCTGGATGCGCAGCAACACCAGAGAGTCAGCGCCGTGTGCCACTACCTGTTCACGCAAGCCGGAACCCAAGAAATCGCTCTGCTGTCGGGGATTCTGAAGCAGAAGGGGGGCGAGTGGACGGTGGCGATGCAGCTCGCAACTTGTGTGCGCGACGAACACTTGCTGCGGGAAGTCTCGAAGCGGATCATCAGCACCATGAACGCAGCCGTCTACGTGTCTGTGTTGCAGGTTAACAATAATTAATTTGTGAAAATCGAAGTGGATGAACTCGCTAATTTCAGAGCAGCTACGCCGTCCAGTACAACAGAAAGTTCCGCGAAATCTTCTGGCAAGGGATAGCGGACCTCTCGTTGACTGAACGCCAGCTTCTGTTCTCCGTTGTGGACACCGACTCCTCCGATCATATCGCTCAAATGCTCATTCACTCGGCTCGGTCCCTTTCGGAGCTGAAAATCGTTTGTCTTCCTGTATTTTCTTTAGCTAAGAACCTTTTCTAGATCATGAAACTGCTCCCGGCAGCAAACCGAATAATCCAGCTGAATATCGAGTATCTGGTCAAGAAACTGAATTGGATAGAAACCACCGCCGTCAGTCAGATCAACGAGTTTCTGGTGCGCGGCTCATAGGCTCCGACGTGTCCCTTTAAAGGTTGTCTGTGGGGTACTTGTCTTTTGGGTACTTGTTGTTATTGTTGACGTTTTAAATTAATAAACCAGATTATATATCCGCAAAAAGAGTGTCATTTAGGGACAAGTCCAAATGTTGTCAACTACCAAAAAACACAATGCAGCAAATTTCAGCTTCTTTTAAATTTAAAAACTTCTCAGTCTGTAACATCTACGGTCGATTTAATGTTCACTATAAACCCTTAATTGTTTTGGTTTTTTATACTTTAAACTGTTTCTAGCGAAGACATTATGATGACAATAACAACTCTGATTTAAGTCTGCTGTAAAATATATGACGGAGTTCTCTAAAATAATTGATACAGATTTCCAATACCGTAGTATCAGGAAGTTCCCAGAAAGTTAATTTCGGTGCCCTTCGCTTCTCGGTTGATGGCGCAATAAATTACTCTCGGCGCTCGTTTGCTGCTTGCACAAGATTTCTGAAGATGGCGGCAGCTCGACGTTCGTCTTCCGCCCAATTAGGCACCGATCATCGGTCATGAAAGTGCGCCAAAAGACGACGCGCGCAAGCGCAGTTGAGCGAAGATGATAGAGCTGGCGGCGCGTTATGTCATTTTGACAGTTACGGCATATGTTCGGCCTGATTTACGCAGGCGGCATCTGGCCCGCGGAAAACAGTGCGACCGACGGCAGCATGAGTTCGCCTTGCCTCGACAAGAGATCGGATCTCGCTTCTCCTATTAAGGCGCGTGGTGGCAAAAAATAAACATCGCAACGGTCTGCCGCCTGACCTCGCCAGACGACATGGCGATGCGTGTCTCTTGGACAAGTCAAAAGGTCAATCAAGCCGAGTAACAACTTTCTCGGTAGCCCCTCAAGGCATATGCAACCAGGAGAGCCACACACGCCTACAGTACCCTACGCCCTCTTAAAAAAGGACAGCGAAGTCGGCGACAATCAGATATCGAGTGTTGGGCACTCCGATTGCCTTTGTCCCACATAATTTGCTTCGCTCCGGACTCGGATTAGTTCCTAATCCTATACGATGGCCCATCACACGCAAAACGGGAGCGGAGGCGCGGCGTTGGCGCCTGCCGCTACCGTACCCCGCGAGCATCTGCTCGCTCGCACCGCCCCTTCGGTTTCCCGGCCCGAAGGCAGCACTGTGTGCTGGCCCACCCGGTTTCGTTTTGCCCAAATTAGTCTGTTCTAATCCAGCGGCGCATTACTATAAGTCCGAGGCACAAAGCCGGCGGTTTTGCATTAATCCCTTTTGTTTTAATACAAATTTACGGTATTGCGGAGAGAGCAAGCGAGAGGGCGCGTGCGTGACTCGGCGCGACGGTGGATAAGCCTTTGATACTAGCAGGACTATGTTAAATCACTTAAGCCAACCACCTAAACTAAATAGCGTGTGTTCGAGCTGTTGTTTGTGAATAATTAAACGGACGGTTTAGAGACGAACGGCGCCGCCAGAACGAGGATGGACTTGTCGGGAGAGTCGTTCGGATTCCCCGTGCACCTGATGAGTGCCGCCGTGAATGCGCTCGACGCCGCACAAAATGGGCCCATGTTTGACATCGGGACTGTGGGATCTCATTTCACGAGTAAGTGACAGACAACCGAGTGAGGGTCTGGGAAATCGCATTGCAAAGAGAATCCGACTGCCGCATTCGAAACTTTTAAATGCACAGCACTTAATCGGCCATTCGGAATGGTTCTGAATGCTGTCCATGCTCACAAAAGCGTTCTGGAACGAAGTGTTTGGCTTCCGAAACCATAATTTTTCAACTGTGTGCTGCTCTTTTCACTATTTCAAAATCATTTTAATTGCCTTTTCAGATCTGACTTCTTCGGACCAAGTGAATCTGATCACTGGAAACCTTGGCAGCGCGGCGAACCCCGTCAGCACTCCGTACACCGAAGCGCCAACCATCAACCAAACGAAGCAGTCCATCTCCGAGAAATTGCCCAAAAGTAAGTGCGGTGTTTGCTTATTGCTAATACAGCCTAATTTAGTCGAATCCATCAAGACGGAATACAGCAAGGAGTCGAATGAGAAGGAGGATCGCGAGTCCAAAGAGTCGTCATCGAGTGGGGCTGGGAATCAGAAGCCCCGGAGACAGCGAACTCACTTCACCAGCCACCAGGTGTGATGTCCTTTTGATCATAGTTTGCATGTGTTTTATTCAGCTTACTGAACTCGAAAACTGGTTCGCCCGGAATCGATATCCGGACATGGCAACCCGGGAGGAAATCGCTATTTGGATCAGCCTGACGGAGCCCCGCGTGAGGGTAAGTTTCCCCAATCGATAGAATCCTGTTACGGAAAGACGTTCGTCCGCACACGAAGGCGTTAATTACCCGGCGCCTCAGCTAATTGAAAACAACGCAGCTTCTTTTGTTGCCTACGGTAATTTAATGACTCCTCCGGCACGCTCGCCCTCAGTCGCGAGATTAATCCGGACACCGCGCGAGATATTCTGATCGGGGAAGTGGTCTTCGCCGGGCGAAAGTTTTTGTTGCGCAACGTGTTTTGGAAATCTTTTCAAGCGAACTGGTTATCCAAAGAAATGGGTTTACCAACCGTTTATGCATTACGTAATTATTTGCTTTTTGAAAATGGAGTGTTTGCTGGTTGAGCCATCGATGCTTTGCGGGTCGAAGAAACGAGACAGAGGCACTTCGTTGGCTTTCAAGGTTTTATTTCGGACAAAGTTGAGTTTTTTCTGATTCGTCTGCGAACCGTTTTCAGCGTTTTTTATGTTGGCAGGTGGTCGCAGGCTGTGGAATCTGTGGTTGCGATTTTCAAAACATTCAAGATCGAAAAACGAAATTTAAGTAGACCCGGATCGTCCAGTCGGATTCCAGTCGTTTCATTGTGCGCCCATCCTTCGTGTCAATGCCGATCTTAATCCCGTTGTGCATCTTTCCTAAACATTTCTGCCGCGCCCATAAAATTGTTTATTTTCAGGTCTGGTTCAAGAATCGCCGGGCCAAGTGGCGCAAGCGCGAACGACACGTTGTGGCGCCCGAACTGAAATCTTTTTCGAACGCAACCAACTTCGGTCAGACTCTTTTCCCGGGAACAGCCGGCCAGGCAAGCGGGTGTTGTTGCTTCTAATTCTCAGTGGTGCTCATTTCAGTTTGATGACTCGGCCTCGGCGTTTGGCGGATACAGCGGGACAACGTGGCAACCGGGAGCGTATTCTTCGCGGGGCTCGTCCACGTTCGGTTGGCCAATTAAGCCTACGGTGAGTTTTCTTGTTCCCGTTTGATGAAGCGAACCTGCGTCTGGTCTGAAGCATCCTTTCCGTGCATTTTCTGCGCGGCTGCTCGGTACCTCCCCTGAAGGCATTGCTGTATTGTTTTGACCGTACTTTCGTATCAGACGCCGATCCCGGCCTCGAACTCGTTCTCGCCCCTGATGCCCCAACCTTCGCCGTCGGCCGCCGTCCGCTTCGCCGTCAGTTCGGCCACGGCGACTCCTTCGGCGTCCTTTTTCTACACTCGTTCGCCCCTCGAGCAAATGAAGACTACGGCGGATGAAAAATTACGCTTCTTGGGAGCAGCGCCGACACCGACGGACTACTTGTCCCAGGGTTACGTGACTGCAGGCCAAAGCGGTTCATCAACTTTGAGCACATTCCCGATCTCGGGCTGCCAGTACACAGGAACTCTCTAACAAGTCTTGTCGCAAACCTAGCGAAGCGTGGACATTTCGTATCTTCGTTGTCACCTTTGCCCGTCAAAAGAAAAGTTTTATTCCGATATTTGTGTTAGCAAAGTGATCTCATGCCATGTTAAAAGCCTCAAGCTTCGATTTCGAGGGTGAACAAGTTCGGAGACAGGCTCGAATTTAAAAGAATGAGTAAACGGTGGGAATTCAGGGTTCTTTGTGGCCCACTTCTCCTTCTCTACTTGTTTCGTTTCTCGCTTTGGAAAATAATATGCCGTTTCCACTTCGGAAAATTAGCCACTTCCACCCCGAAGTCCGTCGTATTGCACCCAGAATTCTTCTGCTCAAACAAAAGCCATCTCGTCATTGAGAAGGCCTCAATAGAATCCAGTTCTTATATTTAGCACATAAAGTCTTTGACATTACGACGTATAACGGCTTCAGTCGTTGTCTTCGTTGAGCGTGTAACTGAAGTGGATTGCTTCGCCGACTGCGATCATTAGAAGGGTGACGCCGCAGACGATGACTGAGAACAGAATCAGCAAAAAGCGGTCGAGGACCGTCGCCAGGAACTCCCACTCGAGGGCGTACCTGAAAACAACATGCCGTGATTGGAAACCGAAAGACAGCTCACCTTCTCCTGAGCTTCAGCTCGATCACGGTGCTATCCACCGGCGCCAACGCAGCCAGCGAATTCCTTAGACAAAGAGTCTGCTGCCTGGCGTTGATCGTGGTCACGGGCGTCTCGGCAACGGTGTGCGAGAACCTCCGATCTTGCTGCTCTTGTTTCCCTGAAACCGACCTCTCCGTAAGGAATACAACTCGTCGTGCCTACTTTTGAAGCTCGCGTTTGTCGCCAAGTTGTTCCTCGCCGCCAGCGACGAAGCGGAGGCCGTCGGCCGCGCTGCCGCCGAGGGCGTTGGCTTGTCGATTGCGGTCCGCGGACTGATTGGCGGCTTCTCCGCGTTTGTCTTGTACAGGCGATTCATCCGCAGCGAGGGCACTGCGTCCGCCAAGGGCGCCGGGTTCGTCGACACCGAGTTCAGCAGGTGCTCCTTTCCGATGTTGTTGTTCTGAACAAGACCAGAGCTGAGCGGCGGTAAGTCTCTTCGAAACATTTTAAATTTTCGAATTAAAAACAAAAGCGAGACCAAAAGACAGAACAAACAGTCCACTCAAGCGTCACGGACACATAAAAATTAGATGCACAACCGGATTCCGGAATCACCAAAAAAGACCACAACTTACATTGGCCCGGGTGAACTTTTCCTTGGCGCCCAACACCGTCTTCTTCGACGCCTTCTTCTTGCGGCTCGAGTACGGGGAGCTGCAGACCGAGTAGGAGCCTATGCGCACCCCAGTCTCACTCCACAGCTCCTGCAGAGTGGTCGGGGGTCTGATAGACAGCCACCCGGCCATCTTGTGGAAGAAAATATAGCTGACTAGAGGCGACATCGCGCGTGAGTGAATCTTTTGAAGATGAATATTGAGAATAAAGGCAGTGAATATGGTGCCGACAAAGATGATGACGATAATCGTGAGATAGAAAAGACCGAAGAGCGGCACGTAGTCGGAGGTGGTCGGCATCTGCTCGCTCACCATCATCATTAGGATGGACATCGCGAGGAGCGAGTCGATGCCGAGACTCAGCTTCTCGCGGCGCTCGCTGCTGGTGGAGGCTGGCGTGAAGAAACCGGTGACCGCGACCAGGGTGATCACGGAGGTGGGGATCACCAGATTCACAATGTAGTACAGGGGTTTCCTCCGCACAACTAAAGAAGCCTCCAGCAGGACCCACGGTTCGGGGCAGCACACAAATTTCTCCTAGAACAAAACCGTTCCGACATTCAGCAGATTGGCGCTCAGAAAGTAAGGCTATTAGACCTAAGCAAAGGAAAGAACGGTTGTTCCAAATAACTCAAACACCTTATTTTGGGAGTGTGCCAAAAGTTTGGAAAGAATTTGTTTTTCGTTAAAACTAGCATTTTAGAAACATTAATGTGAGTCCGTTCACTCACTCGGGGTTATTTTACTCTTTACTCAGCGGCTAATTCTGCTGCAGCTGACAGACGTGCTATTAGGTTTGACAACTTCGTCGCCGTCTGTTCTCCAACAGAGCAAAAACGGCGAAAAGTTGGCACGTCGAAAGCTTATGTTTTTCTGTGTATCTACCGGTCGTTTATGGCAAAATCAACCAATATTATTCATGATTGGCGTCCCCTAGGAGCCTTTTTTCACCCACCTCTATACGTCTAATTTTGAAGCTCACGATGACCCATTCTTCATTAGGAATGAAGTTGTCCAAATTAACGTTATCGAACTCGGGTACGTAATCGATGTCGCTTTTGCTGCTCGTCCACGAACTGATAATTAACGTGCAGTTCTGCTGGTCGTATGGGAAGTAGCGGATGTCTAGACGGCAGGTTGTCCTGAAAGAGAGCTCAGTGGGGCTTTACCGAGGTCTGGCACACCTGTACAGAGCTGGGTACATAAACTTCACTTCCGCCCCTTGCTGATTCTCCCAGTACTGCGTGTTCACCACGGCGTTGATATATCTTTCGGTCTCCTCGCGGTTCATCACCACACTGAAAAACGCGCCTTGGCGGAATGCTCAATAGGGCGACGCCGACACATACCTATTATAAAGATACGTATCAGGCAGCCAGATATTCTCATATGGCAAAATGGTCGAGTTGATCAAACCGTATTTTTGCGGGTTCCACCCCAGAAACTCGTCGTTCCACTTCTGAGCGAAAGAAAAGAGACTAAAGACCATCGGCAAAAGGACTCACCTGTATTACCCATACATTCAAATCCAGATTTTGTTGCTTTTCGTTCTGAAACAAGAAATGAAATTGAATCCATTGCGTTCTTCAACCACAAAAAAACTTCTGCTTTGTTTCTTTTTAGCGTTTTCAAGCTGTGCAAAATTGAACTAATTCTTTTAGAACTTGAGACGTTTCTTTTGGGAGAGATCACGTTCAAAACAAGTACTAAAGCCACGTAAGCCACAAAATAACATAAACGCAAAGACATTCAACAAATTATCTCAAAAACACTTTTCTGCAGACCCTCATCCTATTTTGGTAGACATTAATGACTCCTGTTCCGCTATCACTTTTCCTTTAGATCCTTTTGTCAACGATGCAGCCTCTAAGCGGCTCGTCAAGAAACTTACAATTGCAAGAATCTGATATAAACTCATGCTGAAGGTGACCTTGGTGGGCACCGTGTGGTTGACCACCGGCCGCACTCTGTTGTCGTATCGCTTCTTGTCCATCAGATCTTTCGCTAGGCGGACGTGCGGCAGGAAATTGCCGTTGTCATTGAGGAAAAGTCTCCCTGAAACATCGAACGTAAACTGGGACGACGCACCCGGAACTTACTGCACTCCGTGAGAACAACTGTCAGGCTAAACGCAACAAAACCAATATGGCATTTCATTGAGCAAAATGACGATACGGCGACGGCTCTGAAACGGCGAGAGAAAGTTGGGCGTGAACGGCGCACGAATCGAGATTCAAGCGCGAGCGGAGAGAGGGTTCCACGAACTCGACACTAAAGGTGGAATTAGTAAATAGGCACACTTTTTGTGTCCCGCTACCCCAAAATACGAACTCGTCGGCTTCGTCTCTCTTTTTATATAAAGAACGGAATAATTCAAGGTGACAATCAATGATTGGACCTTGGCCAGGAACAAAGGTGGGGGTCGAAAGAGCCAAACAACAAATTTAGAAGCTTCATGCAAATAGAATTGTTTGTTAATGCTAATAGGCCGTCAAAA
Source organism: Steinernema carpocapsae (assembly GCA_000757645.3). NCBI lineage: Eukaryota > Metazoa > Nematoda > Chromadorea > Rhabditida > Steinernematidae > Steinernema > Steinernema carpocapsae. The sequence goes on from CM016762.1 coordinate 14,528,407, forward strand.
CTAGAAAACTAGCCCAAGAAGCAAGTCTTGCGTAATATGACATTTGTTAGTTGTCCCCTTCTCTATCAATTAAAGATCCACCTTTTAGTGAGACACAAATCGCAGTTATTGATATTGTTAAACACAAAAGAGACTCTCAACAGACCTGTTACGTGAGTTACTCGACAACTTGCTTGGACACTCTCAATAAAGCTGACCTCTAGTAGCGATGGTCTTGAACGCCTCTGAAGGCTCAAGGAGACCAATTTTGATAAGTGAAAAAAAACAAAGGAAACAGCCATTGTTTTACAGCTTTTGATAGTGATTTTTCTGTCGTGCTAGGGATCAATTAATTGTGTTTTGTACGTGAGCCGGGAATTTTTCGGATGCCGTGTGGCGAGAGGTTCAAATGTTCAGACGAACACTTGGGTTTGTTCGACTCAGGACAACATTCTAAATCCATCGGTGCCCATTCCGCCGACATTCATGACTCATGTTCCTCGACCCAAAGCTCGAATAAAGACACCACCAACAAGAGACTACCCTGACTGCGTTCATCGAAATACTGTACTTGCATCATGATGCAAGTTTTATACTCTGTGTGAACACAGAGTAAATTTGCGGTCATAGAATTAAAACTTTGGCCCTGACAAAAACAGAAGATGAACAAGGTCGAAACCCGAGATCATCTGATGCGGTCCGGTCAAAGTAGAAATCGCCCAAGCCCACAAACGTTCGAAAACTGTTTTCACAAAGAAAAGCAAAAAACAAGTTTGGCCAGACGGAGTAAACCGCGCACGAAAACCAAATGTTTCCCAAACAAAGACGCCCAAAACCTGAGCGAAAAATTTGAAGCCCAAAGTGACGCTCACCTCTCGCGCGCAGGTGTCACTCACATCTTGTTTTTAGTTGTTCAGCAGATCAATAGAAGAAAAAGCGCCCCCATTTACGGAAGACAATTACCTCAGTATATATTCGAACCCGTTTAAATTGGAGGGGGTGGCGACAAAGTCAGACCGCGTGGCTGCCGTAACAACTCGTTGGAGTGTCCACAGTCGGTCGGACCACCCCGGATACAATTTGTTCTCCTAGTCCCGAAAACCAAGCAAGAAGCACGCCGGACGTTCTTTATAGTCATAAATTTTTTGCATGCTTCTATTTGAACTCGCGATGTCTCCACTAATTGAACGGAACCTTTCGGATCGATGTCCTCCCGGTGGCAGCTTCCTAGCCACTCCGGATTTTCACGTGAAAGTTGTGAGTGTACCGACCCTTTGAGACGCGCGCAGTGGAACCAGGGTGCATTTAATGGCCATAAAATTTAGACGCCAAGCGAACAATGACGCAAACAACAACAACGCGATAGGACAGCGACACCACGGAGCCAAAGGGCCTCCCGGGCAACTCGAGTGGTCATAAGCGAGAGGGTCTCGAGAATCCTTTACGTGGATGTCCCTAGACAAATTGGGAAGAGTTGCATCCGGAATAAATCATGTGGCGAATATTAAGCGTCCCGGCCGAAGGTGTAATAGAGGATGAGAAGATGAGGGCGCCGGCCAAATTGCGAATCAAATATTTACAGTGCATCCGCTTGGAGTGTCCTTCCTCCTGAACTCGATTACATGGAAGGGCCAGTTCGACGGAATCCATTGATTTTGACGCGCGGAACGCAGAACACAGTTGGCCAGCGATGGCGAGAGAAAGCAATTTGACAAATTGTCACAGGAAATTTTGGCGCATAAAATATTAGATCTCGGGTGATATTTGCCCCTGCGATATTATAGTAACAAGTGGACAAATGGGGTGTCTACGTAGAAGCCGGAACGAGTGCACTCGGCTCATAAAGTCGAGTACGTCTTGATCCTAATGCGGGCAACCAAAAAAAGGGCCGGGAGGACGACGACGCGGCCGAGTCAACGAGTTAAAAGGGAAGGCGAGAAGAAACCTCATGCTTCAATTAAGTGGGGGGAAGTATCTCGGGAAGAAGGCGCAAACCCGTTAATGACTGACTGGAAGTGAACGAGATTAAAGACCGCCACGCGCCTCCGAGGACACTTGTCCACGCCCGGTTGTATACATGTACTCTCGCGCACACTTTTTGCTGCTTTTTACCTGCGTCGTGCACAAACACGAATCACAAACGACCACTCGGCTGACCCATGAATAACTAACTACAGACGAAGAAAAAGACAATTATGATATTCATTGTTTTTGGCGCACGTGGCAACCCCACGCGCACCTTGTTGCAACTGTCATCGTAACGCAAAAACTGCGCACCTTGTTGCAACGTAACGCAAAAACTCCGGCCGCTCATCACGAAAAATTGCCGAGAATCAAAATTCGCCCAAGAGCAATTTCTCTATGCCGATGGTTGTTGAATTAGATTGATTTGAGCGTCATTTCCATTGGGAGTCATCAACGCGTTGGTGCCGCTTCGGCGCCAACCACCCCACTTTTTGTGTCCATCTTGCTTGGGGCCACACGTCTCAGATGAAAATAGTTTCGGCGTTAGAAAAATCTCAATTTTATTTGAGAGTTGTGCGTGGCGGTGAGGCAGGCACAGGTTCTCGTGATGTTCTTGGAACTGCTAGGCAAATTGTCATTTATTTGAATTGTAAGAATGTAAATTTGAACAAAAGTAAAAGATTCTGTTGAACGAAAATTTAAACTCTTTGTGATTATAATGACGTTATAATGACAATTTTTTGGCTTTTAAGACACATTTCACTAGTGATTTTCAGTAAGTGTAGTCTTTCCATTAACTGTGGAATCTCAACAGGCAAAAGGAGTCAAGTTCTTCTCGGCAGATTCAAATGGGCTCATAAGGCATAAGGAGTCGTGTCCGGTTGCCAAAGAACGCGAGTTCATCATAACTAGGCCGACTTCCGTGTGCTTTCTGCTCCTGCAAAAAGCACTCAATCAAAGTCCCACTGCAAACTTAGATGCACGTTGAACGCCGCCGCCGAACCACCAAAAACTTAATGTGGAGCGTTTTAACAAGCCACGCGCTGTCGTTTTTAGAGAAGGGGCGATTGGCCTGAGAACACCCACTTTTTGCTTCTGCTCTCAACCGGAAGGATTCTTTTCACCACACAACATGGATTGAAGTCTGAATAAACAAGGTGTGTTTTGCAATTAGTTGAGCGTACTTCGGTGGCAGTTCAAAAATCCGATTCCACGGTTTAAACGATTGAGCTCTAGCCACATAACCCTGAAACTTCCAGAAACATTTCTTGACTAGTATTTCAGTTTATTCTTTGTTTCCTCACAGGAACTAACATGCATCCATCATCATTCAGGTATACAATATTATAAAACCCGGGTCAGTTTGTTTGCAGATTTCTTCGCTCGTTTCGCTGGTTTTCCCTTCACGGCTCGTTGCCGAAAATATCCGAGATGAGTTTCGTGATCTTGGTCTGGCCTAGCGAGTGCTTGAAGTAGGCTTGCACCAGCGCGGACTCGAAGCTGCCCATCGACTCCATCATCAGCATCGTTTGAATGTAGCGGAGCGGCTGGCACGGATACACTAACTGCTGGTGATGCGCCAGGTTGACGTAGGAGAACTGTTCCACCTGGGAAGCTTTTCCTAAAACCCTTCTTTTTTTAATCCAGACCAAAGTGGAACAAACCTTTTAAGAGAGCAATTACTCTTAGCGCATTGTTCTCATTTGTGTCCAGTCTCAGCTGCTCTATTCTGGTCACCAGTGAGATCAGTTTTGTTCTTGTGGTGCAGTCCTCAATGGTCTCCAGAATCGCAGAATTCGAAGCCACGAATCCGTTTTCGATTGCGACCAAAATGAACAATTGGCTCCATCTTTCGCATATCGCCGCTACCTGCAAAAGAAGTGCGAAAAAAGGATAATGGGATGCAAACGGCGTAATTCTTGAGTTGCATAACTGCGGGATTAGCTCGGTGTTCTCACCTGATCTTTGTGGGAAAGACCGACGTAGGGAAGGAAGGTCTTGGACCAGTTTATAAGCTGGAAAAAGATCCGAGCTGCCGCTTCTTTGGTTGCGTCGGTGACTTGAGAGGAGCACAGCGGAGGAGCCGTGGAGTCGACACTGCTGGCAGGCTGAAAGGAAGCAACTCAGGAAAATTCTCAAGCGTCTTTTAATTTTATTTTTAGAATTGTAAGATATACCAATTTGTTTGTTCAGTTGCTGGGCGACTCTGAAAACCACTTTTTTGTATCGTATCGGATACAGAATGCGTCGCTTTCAAGAGCCGTTTGTTACGTTCTGGCTCCTAGTTAGACCCGTAACAATGTAATCGATCAGTTTCGTCCTCTTCCCAAATTACCGTAATCTGAGGCTTCCCTTTATCCACAAAAACAAGACGAGATTCGGTGTCGTTGACAGTGTCAATTAGAACGCTAATCCGCGAAACAAACACAACTGTCGTCGGTGACAATACCGGCTGGCTTATAGCTTACCGATCGTTCCTTCGTCGCCTTTTGCTCCGGCGGCGTCAAAACAAGATCCGGTTGGCTCATGGCGAACAGCGTCATGTGGCGTCGCAGCGTGGAGTTGCGCGGACCTCGTTCGTGCTGAACCGCTTCTTTGTTCATTCCGATCTCGAGGCACTTGCGCAGCCTACATGCGCGACACTGATTCCGATGGGTCTTGTCGACAATGCATTGACCTTCGTCGGCGGCTCCGCGATTCTTGCAAACATACTGTCGGTGGCGACGCACAGAACGCTGAAACGTGTTTTGAAGAGATTCGTTTTTGTGTGGACGGAGTACGGTAGACCAACCTTGAAGAAGCCAGCGCAGCCGTCGCAACTGAAGATACCGTAGTGCTTGCCGGACGAATGGTCTTGGCACACCCGGCAGGGAACGTCCAGCAGGATTCTGTCTAAACAGACCTCACATTAGAATGAACTCCTGCTCTACAGTAGTTTTCTATGCTCACAATTTGCTGTCGTCCCATTAGCCCCAAAAGTGCAGGAGAAAAAAACAAAAGTTGTATAAAAAACAAAGCGTCTCCTCGCCTGACACTCCACTCAACCGTCGCCTCTCGTTCCCTCATCACTTTTTAATTTTGCCCTTTTAGCGCCAAGTTGGCTCCTGCTGCGACAGTATGTGCGACGCAAGTCGATTAGCGATTCGGAATGCCCAGAAGCGCTGCCCGCGCGACAAATATGATGAGAATTGGTTATTTACTTAGTCGCAATTAATTGCGCAATATTTATGGCATTCTTCGCGCTTCTAATCTGCGCCGACGACTGCGTCCCCTTCGCTCACGCGAGCTAAGTGCCGTCGAACATCGAGGTGTCATCACCCGACGGGCGCCGAAGGTTCACGGTACCCCGGCCGCCGCGCCCGGGAATTTCTTCGGTGCCGTCTTCCGAGCCAATTGAACTCGCGCGACGCCAAATGGCTGAAGACGAGTTCAAGAGGCGCTTAAGAGACTAAATCAGAAGGCAGCCCATTCGCGGTGTCCTGCGCCCCTACTCTCAGAGCTTAAACAGCAGCGAGCAATTAATGTTAATGACGAATCGTGAAGCCACTCAAACTCGGTGCGTAGCTCTTCACAGTAGCCAAAGCGCCACTACAACATGTGTGTACAATATTGTTGGTAACCGTATATCGACAACGGCGTCGACGACACATGTGCTAATTAATGAAAGAATACTTGAAAAAGGGCGCTAAGCGGATTAAGTGACCAAGCAGTGAAGAGAGAGACCGGGATTTGCCGGGCTGCGTGGCTACTGTTTGTCCAGAGTCTTAGTTGGGACACATCGGTTACGTGGGCCGCCCTTCGTTGCTTCCCTTAGCAATACCGTATACCTAACCACAAAGCGTTCAATTGCATCCACTGTTAACGTTTGAAAAAATTTCAGAAACCAGGTTACAATCGTTTGAACTGATTCAATTATACCAAAATGTCTAAAATTGAGAACGAAGAGATTTGAAAACTATTTCAGACTTTGTGTTTCAACTGATTTGACATTAACATCCCTTGAGCATTAGGTGATTTGCAGCACCTTCTGATGACTAAGTTCTGAAAAAGATATCCGCAGCATCGCTAAAGTTTGAATTCAAGAGAATTATATCGTTCAAATTGTCAAAAAAGCTATACTCCTTCAAATTCTAAAACTAACCACTTGTCTTAAATGTCTTAAAGCATGTCTGAAAAGCAAGTAGTTGAATTTGTTCACGTTTTGCGTGGGTGTTTTCGCAGTCCTACTGCCAAACACCAAGCATGCCAGCTATACCCAAAACGTAAGCTAAAGATTTTTAAAATCAGCAGATGCAACTTTAATCCTGCACATTAACATCATGATTTTGACCAAGATAATTTTGGTTTCCTGAATCCAAGTCCAATTTTTTGGTCGTTAAAAAACAAGACAGGCGATATCCACAAACAGTCTTGAACGGTTTGACTTAGAATTGCCCCAAGACCTTAAAGAGACCCGGTGTAAGAAAACAGAAGCAAACATACTTGAAGTAGTTGTCATCACAGTGTGACCGACTTGGGCAGACGAGTGAAAAAAGTGAACCTAAAAGGGAAATCGAGAATATTGTCGACGAGCGAGGCGGCAAAAGACTCGACTCCCGAAGAAGGCGGGGCGAACGCGGCGCTCGTATTCAGCGACTCTGATTGGTGGGACGGCGGCAAATACGGTCGCGAGTCGGCTTTTCGACTGCGCGAAGGGCGAAGTGAAGACCTTCGGCGTCGGAAGTGGTGCCGCGAAGCGGAGATCGTCGAGGCGCCCAGGAGGACCGAGGAGGACAGCTATTCGAAGTCGTGATGCTCGACGCGTGTGCCCCACTGTGTACATACATAAGTGTCGCAAACGAGCACAGTCGCTCAGAGCGCCGCTGTTAGATCCCTGAGGCGACGTTTTTGGAGCTGTGAGCTCGGTGCAGGAACTCACGACAATCAACCAAGCCGCTTTTATTGAGATACGATGGGGTCAAGAGAAGGACGAGGGGTCTTGGGGCGACAATTCAAAGTGCTCTAGCTTTCCTTGAAAATCAGGATTCTTTGACTAAGTTCTGAATGAAATGTTTTGCTTATCTAAACTCTAACTGAAAGCGATGGACTGAGAAGCAGACGAATAATAGACTTGATCATGAAAGTAAGAACACACATGCTTTTCTTGCGAGTCTTGAAGATTTCAGGTTTCTACTGCAGTCACATGTTTGATATTGAATGTTGCTTACATTAAGAAACGCTACTTTTTTAATTAAATGCCACAAAAAAGCCGGTATTGTGGATATACGGTAGACAACTCTGAGAGAGTAGAGTTGGGGCGACCATTCGAGCGACCGACTGAGGCTTGAAGAGGTCCTCGAAGTTGGTGTGACATGTGAGTCGCGGGGATTACCAGTGTAAATCTGTAAAGCGAGTCGCGTCAATCCATCTTCCGGATTAGCCCGGACTCGTCGAGTTCGCAAAACGGCGCCGCCAACTTTCGCACGTGAATGTGGATGCCGCCGTCACTTCACCGACAGCAAGAGGATAGACGCTTTGAAAGAGTTTTTGCCCCTTCTTCGCCTCGGACACTCAAACTTCAACGGCTCTCATTATTCTAGGTTCCTCCCAATTAGCTTTAAGTGGCCACATATGTTTAAGTTGGCACTGGCGGTGATTCGGACAATCTGAAGTTGTTTGGCGACTTCGACTGCAACAAAACAAATTCCAGGATTTGAAATTCTGGTGAGGTGAAAAAAATTCCCCGAACGTGAATCCGTCTATCTACCCGCCGCTCTCTTGAATCTTCAGAATTCAATTCATTTGGAACGAAGACTCCAAAACCAAAAAACGGCAGAGAACCAGCGCAAAGCACTTCCGTCGTCTAATCACTGGCATAATTAACACCCAAGCGGGACTCCGTCTTCCGGGGTCCGCCGGCCCTGAACCCACCCCCAGTCATTGCGTAATTGTCCTAATTGCTCGTGTAAGGCGCACAGTTGAGCAAACAGATACGAGGGTCAATGTGTTAAGCGATTATGACCAATTTCGGGCGACGTTAAGCTGAGTTATTGGGGTGCCAGTTCAGGTAGCCCCAGAGCTGTCCGTTGTCTCTCGCGTGCTGCACTTCCTACAAATTTTTGGATATTTGAAGGAAACGCGGCGTACTCAATTGAGTGCGGCAAAGCGACCGTTGTCGGCGCTACTCAAAACACGTCATTATGGGATAATAGCCGATGGCGCGCAGTCAGCTATACGGTAATGACTATGCCGATCGCCACCCCGTACACAATGCAAACGGATGTATGGCCGATTGACTCTGTAGCGCCGTGATGCCTCTATTTTCCATTTTCAGAGAAGGAACTCGACAAAAGTGAAAGAGTTGGGGATAACCACTATTCAGGGCGTATATACCAACAGTCCAAATCCACTCAGTTGGGGTACAATTGGATGCAACTTGGTCACATTTCGCGGGTGAGGTCCCGCCGCGAAATTCGGTTCGTACTCTCCAGTTACAAATTATCTTCCGATTTCGCTTTCGCCCGGCGACCGTGAACGACCGTAGGAGCGTTCGAACATGCAAGGCATTCCGCGCGGGACCGCTCAGACACCAGGAAAAGTCGACAGATCTTCGGTTTTTGCGTGTTTCGTATGTTTTAAGACGAGCCAAAGCCTAATGAGAGCCGGAGAACCCATCGAGAGTCCGTTTCACGTGTTTAAAACACCTCCCTTTTACAAGTTGGTCGACCGCCGCTTGCACATGACGGTAGCCGAACGGTCCCCGCGGAATACCCTGCGTGTCTGAAGTTTTACGGTTGCCGCGGAAAAGTGAAATCGGAAGATCGTCCGTCGCCCCATTTTGTCATCCGCGAAATGTGACAAATTTGGTTGCGAGCACTATCCCCTCTATAATAAGAAGTCTGTGTTCTGTTCGCCGAAATTTCCGAGCGAACAGCAACAGCACACAAAACAAACGCCGCCACCGGGACTCGAACCCGCGACCCTCTGCGCGGCAGTCCGTGAGACTAACCACCAAACGACACAACCATTGGCCACTTTGAGGCTTAAGTTCGCTATACCACGACTGAGTTCAGCTTTTTGGCATTCGTTGAGATAAGATTGGTCACACAATGTAGCAGGCTTCAAGTTTAACTGTGTACGCACAGTAACGCGCGAAAGCGTGAATAACAGTCAATATAATTTATTGCCGCAATAAACTTGTTCGCCATAATAAATTAGCAACTCGAAATCAAACACTTCTCATGGCTGGCACACGCACTCAATCAGAGGCACCTGCTCACCGGTCTTCTTGTAATGATCCAGTCCCTCTCCGTCGTAAGAGACTGCTATGGGAATGAGAACATCCTTCGTCTGCGTGAATCCGGCGACCCTCAGGCGGCGCTGATGTTCCGCGTACAGAGAAGCCCGACAAGTCGATAGGCAGTCACGTCCGGCAGAATCTGCGTTCTTCAGTGGTGCGAATTCCTCCTTACGCTCTACTTCCCATGCAAAGAAGTTCCTAAAACAAATAAAAAAATTAGAAATTAAATAGGTCTCTTTTACTGGTCTCATACAAAGGTCAAGTGCCAATCATGCTGAACGGATATTCATCACTATAGACGGTCGGCGTACGCAGGGGAACACATGACCCATCGCGCGTGAAAAGAGTAAACAAATATCATCAGCAAACAGAGCTGACTTAGGCGCGAACAACATTACTGTAGAGACTTACGTGACACAGACTTTTGTAACTGCTGTAGAGAGTTACGTGACTAGTTACAAAAGTCTCGAGCAATCTGAGCATGACTTTCAGTTATGAGTAGAAATCTTCGCGTTCAAAAAATAACTTACTTCGCGAAGGGGAATACATCGAAAATGAACTTTTCCATCTTAATTCCATTTGGAGTAGAGGGGCTCTTTTTCTCTCCCGACGACAAATCGACATACGGAATCTTCTTTTCGGCCTGATGATACGGAAGTACGATACCTCCGCACACAACACGTTCGAGGAAGGTCATACTAAACAGATGGTTTGCGATGTTTCCGGCTCGAAAAGCCAATTTTTTTCCGGCGTCATCCAGTTGCGCAGCCAAGGATTCACTTAGCTCGGAATATTCAATAACCGAGTAGTTTCCAGAGTCGGCTAATTGGCAAATCACACCAACAGCTTCGCGGGGTTCTTGCTTCTCGACAACCTAAAATTTAATATTTTAACTAGGTTGTTCGCTCGTTAAATACATACTTTTGCAGCACAGTCCGCGTTTCTCACAATTCCTGCACCAAGGAAGTAAGGGTCAGCGATGCGGCATAAAACGTTATCAACGCAGTACACATGAATGTACTCAATCCCTTTCTTCTTCATCAAAGGCAAAAATCCTTCAATCCCGGAATACAAACCCCCATTTCCATCTAAAATGGTAAATGAATTTTGATATAGAACAGCAATGTACTCACTGGGAGCGCTTGACAACGCCCACTTCTCCGACAACAAAATCTTTCCATTCTTCTCGAAGCAAGGAACCGTAGGCTGGTCAAACAGAACGACTTGATCGTCTACAAGCCCGTGTTCAACTTTGATAGCAGCCACGCATTCTTCAGTTGCTTGACGGGTCGGTTTGCTAGTCATGATCAACCTAAACAGCGGATGTAAAGTTGCAACATGTAAGTTAAAAATCACCACAAGATTTTGCCACCCGTTCGTTCAGCTTCTCCAGGATACGCTTCTTTAGCAAGAGCTTGAAGTTTAACAATTTGAGCAGCTTGCAGCGAAAGCAAATTATCGCCTTCTGTCAACTTCATTCCTAAGGGTAACGCTCCTTTCGGGACAGACGCACCAAGCCGAGTCGCCTGGCCACCGGCCAGTACGATCGCGGCAATTTTTCCTGATGCGATCGCACGAATACCTATAACATCAATGTTTCCATACAGCGTTCATAAAAGTTATTATCTTACCTGCGGTCCTGTACGTTTTCAGTGAGTCCTCAGTTAGATCTTTACGGCACATGTAGGAGTTGCTTGGAATGGGTCGAAGATTTTCAGGTTTGCAGGGAACTGCAGACAAACATCGTTGGAATCCCTCACAAGCTTCGGCGATGTTGGCAAAGCGAATGTTCTGTTTGAGTTCGTATTTTCTGTCCTTGCTTAGGCCCTCGTAAAACGTTAGAAGATGACCTTGATCGTACTTCGTTACGATATCCGACACTTCATTTTCCAATGTGCAGCTCATTTCGATATCTTTGAAACAAAGTAAGCATCAATAACAGTTTTCAAACCAAACAACGCGGTTTAATAAATGATACGTTCAAGGACACCCGAAAAAATGGAACACAAATTCAGAAAGAGTGCTTTCAAAATCTGCATCAATCACAGGAGCACATTTTCGTCTCATCATTAAACCTGTCAGAAATATATTGACCGCAACCAACTTTATCGCTTTCACGGATGAACTTTCTCGAAATAAGTAAATCGCACAAAAAATGGGACATTTTTGGCTTTTGGAATTTTTCGGCGAAAAGGCCCAAATCTGTTGCCGATTCGGCGTCTACAGCTCGCTTATGTGCCGTCATGATTGAAAAACCGCGAACCCGCGGCGGCGGCGAACTCAACAAGCGAATGCGTCTCAAAAATGTCTGGATCGCGCTTCTTTACAGTGCTCGCCATCTTCTTTACAGTGCTCGCCACAGTAAACGTCGACTGTTCGGACAAACTGCGGGACCCTCGGTGTCAGCCGCAAACAAATCGTCTCAAAAAGGTGCCAGACGTTCGGTCAGCATATTTTGGCTGTTTTCTCGGCCGGGAGCGCACGGATCTTAAAAATTTTAACGGGTTACGCCATTTGAAGCCGAGAACTATCGATTGATGCCAGATTCTTGCGAATCTGTGAAAATGACCCTTTTTGACAAGCCTGGGATTTGGCGGGAACCTGATTTCAAGTTCGGATCTGGCTGCCTCACCGCTTCTTCATGCATGGAATCAAGAAAGGGACGTCTTCAAGAGCTTCGCCATGTCCTGAGGAACAGTTTGAGCCCTTGACCGTGGCGAATGCCACGAATTTTCGTATCTTGGAGAATCACGTTTGGAAGTCAATCGGGCGTTCAAGAGCTCAAACTGCTCCTCAAGGCATGGCGGAGCTCATCAGGCGTTTTGCTTCGCAAAAATGCGCCTTGAACGGCCTTGAGAAAACTTCAAATGACTCCACATCGCTCCGCCAAAATGGGGCGGCGAGCGATCGACGGCCGAGCGGCGGCGGCCGATTTTCGCGGTGGGACCACTCCCGCAAATGTGCCAAATCTCGTTGCGATCTCTATAAGAGAAGCTTTCAGAACACTACGTAGCTCACTCTTAACCGCTCCGACGTTTCACACTGTCACGACATGGAGCTGACCTTCCTGCACACCAATCGCAACGTATCACAGTGACGTGGAAAACTGCTAGCAAATCATCGCAATCAAGTCAAACAAGATAGTGCAGTGTACACGGTGGAGAGAGCAAAGACACCCAATACATAAAGACACGTGATAAGGATGAATTTAACAACTTAAACAGTATCTTAACATTTCATGCAGAATAGAATTGAAACTCAAAAATCATAACAATATTACATAAAGACATATTACGAAACATTAGCTTGTAAGCTGCCACAGCAAGCTGCGAGGAACGAGATCATTCTCGAATTAAGCGTAAGAATGAATAAACGCATATTACTGGCTTTTAGTCTGCAGAGCGCGCAGTTTCTCGCGAACATCGTCCTCCTTCTTCTTGTACTCCGTCCGGATTTCTTCCTGTCGATTCCGCATATTTTCGCCATTCTTCCTTGACTTTTCAATCGACTCTTTCTTGAAATTTACTATCGTGTCGATGCCGCTGAGCACGTAGGCGCGTCCAATATTCTGGTAGACTTTGCGGTCGGTGCCTTGAACAGTTTCCAGCATTGCTAGAACCTTCTGAGCCGCATCAGCACGCTTAAATAGCTCTCTATTACAAAGACGTCCCGCGGTAAAGTAAAACTCACCTTCCTCTCCAAAGTTCGCAGGGTTTCTAAGGCATAGAGCTTCTCCTCGTTTTCGATCTTCATGGTCTGCAGTTGTTGTATGGACTAAATAAATATTCATTCAATTCAAGCTGCCGCACAAAATAGCAAACCTTGTAGAGCTCTTCATCCCGTTTGTTTTCCATGGCCATGCCGTTGGTACTCTGAAAAAAATCGTTCTACCTGCGCATATAATGAAAAGCACCACCAACACTCAATCGCGTAAACTACACGCAGGAGACTTTAGATTTAAATCGGAGAACAAGCTTGCTCTATTCTCGAGCCAGAAAAGAGATCAGGCCATGTAAAGCTGCCGGATGTCGGTTCGCAATTGACAAACATAATGAACAAATTTCGTTCCACTTTGTGGCCTGCCTGACTTGATGCTAAATGTAAATATGATGCGAGCCGAATGGAATCACGAGCATCCGCAACCCACAGCAGCTCCCCCTGAAACTCGAATTTTTCTGCAGAAGCAGTCAAATGGAGCACAGAAGCCACAGAAGCGATGGTGAACTGTGCAAAAGTTCAAAATTCACTGAATTTCCAGAACGATTCCTGCAAATCGCTTTTTGTCTTCACCGGGAAGCATCGTTCTCGCAGTCGATTTCCACAAGTCGATCGTTGTGGGACCACTGAAGTGGTTGGCCGAAATAAACACGGGCGACGGACGGACCAGCTGTGGAGACCGAAGAGGACACGAACGTCGGTAAAGGCGAAGAAGGCGCGTGTTCGGAAGAACTGGGCAGGGGTATCCCGAGTCTCAAACGCTGGTGTTGCCGTTACTTATTGTTTTGTGCACCGCAACGAGTTTTCGCTTCTAACGGAACCCAGGTGTGCTGTCTCTGTTGCTCATCGTGGACTGGTCTGTCTCATCTTGAAATTTCCAAATGGGTTGATCGTGTGTGCGCGCTCGACTGTTACTTATTTATTCTCGTGTTGCAGACCTCGAACGCGTCGATGTGGGCGAAACTTCGAGCGTCCACGCTCGTCCAGATCGCCGCTGGAGGCTTCCTGCTCGGCTCCACTGGGCTATACTTGGCCCAGAAACGTGTTCAAAACCGGGTGAGGAATCTTCCGCACTATAAAGAAGCGCTGAAGATCGTCGCCCATCACGACAAGGCTCGAGAATCGCTAGGAACTCCCATTGTCATCGGAAATGTGGATCTTTCCGATCGGCACCACAATTTCGTGGGCTCAACTACGTCTGAGGTAAGTCGTATGCAAAATTGTGGTTTTATGAATTCCTCATTTTCAGCTCCGACTGCCCGTATCCGGTGAAATTGACAGCGGCTTTCTGAACGTCTATGCTGAGCGCGCTAATCCCGAGAGTGAATTTCAAACTGTTTTCGTTGATCTCGAGCTTGCTGAATCCCAAGTTCGAATATTTGACAGTCGTACGGATGACGATGAGGAATAGATGATTTTCCTATATTAGTCGTGTAGATTCTCCCAGTTCACCTTGTTATTGTTTTCTCTAATAAAGTCGAGCGTAATTTTCGCGTCGCGACTGTTCGCTGTGTGTATTGTAGACGTTTCTTTCGTTTTCACGGAGCAAATTCCGCATTTCGTTTCCCTGTCGTTAAACTGTTGCATTCATTTTCAGAAAAGGACGACTAGTCATTCTGTGCTACGATATTTATTTCGAGATTTTATATGATCCCCTAATTTGTAGTTGTTAAGGTGAGTCCAAATTTTCATGATTAATTTATTAAGCTTATTCGTTTCCGTGCCTTCTTTTATTTTTACTCTGTGGGTCTGAGCATTACGGATACCGTTCTGATTTCAGTTTTTAAACGATTTCTAAATTTTTTTGAACAATAGCTGTTGTGGTTTGTCCTGGTGTGTTACACAATTCGCAGATTTATTAATAATGAATTGACAGAAAGTTTTTTCCGCTTCTTTTTGTCGCACCTCGAATTCCCGTACAAAAAGGCACTGATATTCTCTTTTTGGTTTGAATAGTGGTTCGCACATGACCACGCCTTTTTTTAAAAACCCGTCGATCGGAACTGCGGTTTCCGTGGTTTTTAATTCTGAACTTCTCTTCATGTGGTATATCTGTCAAAAATCTGAAAATAATTTTGCAGATTGACACTCACTATCACCCAAATGTTCATCACCGATTTCCTTCACTTCATGGAAAACATGGCGTGGCCATCGTGGCTACAGCCCCACGTTGAAGTCCTTCTTCTTTGGATGTCTTGGTCTATCGATTACGTTGATCTCAACTATCTCGAGGTATGCCTTGTACATTAATCCCGTTCCCTATAAATAACCTCTTTCAGTACCTCTTTTGGCTCTTTTTACCCATTTTCATTGCATTCGTTGTTCCGGTGCTACTTTTGTTTTTTATTTACGGGTGTGTCATCTTTCTTCACATATACCAGCTCAGACACGAAATTGCCGAAGCCTACCAGTCCAGCTACTGGAACGGAGCTCGTACGAGTATAGCTTCCTTCTGGGATGCTGTTGGATATCTGTGGCACGGTAATTTTGACCATCTTTCTAAAGCCCATGGTTTGTTTTTAGGATATGAAGTTTCGGGACTAGAAAATATTCCTGACGACGGGCCCGCACTGCTTCTCTACTATCATGGCACACTTCCTATTGATGTTTATTACCTGATCGCAAAGTGTGTCTTGCACAAAAAGCGGACGCTCCACTGCGTCGGGGACAAGTTTATCTTTAAAATACCAGGTAAATAGTAAATAGTGTAAATGTGGCCTCACTGGATGTTTCGTAAAGAGATTCAAGCTATAAAGAGATTCTTACCGTGCACGGAAATGCGAGTTTCACTACTTACTTTTATCGTGAGTAACGTTTTAGGATGGGGAATGATATGCAAAGTTTTCTGCGTGACGCCAGGGACCGTCGAAGATTGTGTTCATAATCTGAATGAAGGAAATCTTCTGTGCATCGCTCCTGGAGGAGTCCGAGAAGCTCTATTTTCTGATGCCGCAACTTACCAGATTATGTGGGGTAAACGTCTGGGATTCGCGAAGGTCGTCATTGGCTCCAACACGGTAGGTATCACGACAGTAGCTTTGCTAACCCGCATCCCTTCAGCCTGTCATACCAATGTTCACCGAAAACTGCCGTGATGCGTTTCGAACTCCTCACTGGGGACGAAAAATGTTCCGATGGCTCTATGAAAAGACTCGCTTGCCAATTTGCCCGATTTATGGTGGATTCCCAGTCAAAATGCGGACGCATCTCGGCAAAGTCATGCGATTTTCCGAAACCGTGACCCCAGAAGAAATCAAGAAGGCTGTGAAAAAAGAAGTCAGGGACTTGATTAGGGAACACCAGAGACTGCCCGGTAGCATTATGAGAGGCATCGTGCAGCGATTTTACGACAGAAGACACTCGAAAACCGACGTCCTCTTGGAAGACCTGACGGGGAGAAGAACAGACGAAACGACCGATCAAAATGGAACCATCGAAGATATCGAAGATGAGGTACGTGCTGCGTTCAAATTCCACTTTTATATTTGTCGTATTTGCAGGACTCTGGTGTGGAAGAGACCACCAGAAACGGTACCCATAGGACATCGGAAAATAAGGAGGGGACGGAAAACTCGCCCGTGGCTACTTGAATACTTGTCGCTTGCTCCTCAAACTGCGCAATTTCACTTTTATCCTCATCAAGATGTACATACGACCGTAACGGTTGACTTTTAGTATGATTGTAGATCGATCTTATCTAAGCATAACTCAAATTATTTATAAGGGGCTGTTCAAGGCTTCAGATTAGCACTTTTCTTCAATTTCCAAGATGGGAAAACATCGCGGTCATTATTGCACCTGAACAGCACATAAGTACGGAGAACCGTCGCTGTCAAAAAGTTCAGTTTTACTGTTACAACGCGGAGGTCAGGGTTCTTAAGAAGCTTGAATTACGTGAGCAGATGGAGGTGGTGAGTAAGAAGGGCGGTTTCGGTGCTTGCGACCGCCTCCACTTGGTTCACCGCTTAGACTGACAGTACTGCCTCGCCGTCGTTACCCACCTTCTGTCAGCATCCACCCAAATGAGCCCATCCCCGGAGATTTTTCTGTTATGTATAAGAAACCATCACCGCTTTGACTTGTGTAAATTGAAAAAACCATTTTTGGTCGAGTATCGCACCGTGAATGGGAACAGTCACCCATTGTTGTGATTGATCTCCATAGTACATTTGTCCGGGATCGTTTTGATCGCACACAAATCCTCCCATCCGCTCGAGGGAGTCGGTGAATCAGACGTGTGTGGCGAAGCCTCTGATTACAAGACAATGCCGTGGACCTTTTGTGAGACACACTGAAATAACTTCCCCTAGCGAAGATCGAAAATATCGCTTGTCGAAATAGGATGGTTCGAGCGCGTAGAAAAGATCAGAGAGCAGATTCTCGTAGCTCAGCTGCGTCTGCGCTTGTGACCTTTCTCATGTGACTTTCAATTTGTTTGGAACCATTTTCGGTTGTGGCGGAAGCCCTTGGTCGAAATTTAGTGAGCTAGAAGGACGAGCATTTTAGCACGACTTCACTTTAGCCCATTTTGGTTTGCCAAGTGCTCTTCAAACGACGTTCCAAACGACTTTCCAGTTCCGCAAAACCGTTCTAAACCTTTTTCCCTTGTGGGACCGTCCCAGTAGTCACCTGAGTGCTCTATCGAACGCTTTGAAACGGAAACACCAACTCGAACTATTGCTGAACGATTGCTGCCGAAAAGTCTGTCCATTAAAAATCGCAAAAATCAAAGAAGCGACAGATCAAAGTGCACTCCGCAGAAGCGGTTCAGAATATCATTTAATAGAATGCAAACGGGCGAGCTTTTTTGCGAAATTCCGTCCTTCGCACGCTTCCATCCTGTCTCTCGGATTTGAATCTTCTGCAAAGGCAAAATGAACTTTTGACTTTTAAACTCTCATTGCATCAGCGCCCTGTACACATTGCGACACATCATTAAAAAAAGAAAAGAAACCGTATTTGTGCTGCGATAAACACGTGAATAGATTGAGAGTACAATTCGGTTCGTCCGCACTTTGAAAATCGTAGACTCGAATGGCGAATGGCGAAAGAAGACGGACGGGAAAAGTCGGAGATTCCGAAATGTTCCAAATCTTTTTGCTCTCAGCGGCGAGCTGCAGCTCTGGTTCTTTAAGCTGCATCTCTAGGCTCCGTTGCTTTTTGCTCTCAACGACTGGAATAGCAACTACGAAGGATAATGTGAACGCTATGCCAACAATCTCATAAAAAAAGAAAAACCATTTAGGAAAAAAGAAATTCGGGCATTTAGGTTTTATTGTTCACGTCGCATCTTCTTCATTATTTGGTCCGATCGATGTGGGCAGTACTTTGTCTATTTACGCAATTTCCTTGAAAGCAACCCTCCAGAGCAAACAACATTTTGTTTTTTAGGAGTAAAAGCAGCAGATTCAGTGTGTCTAAGGTGATATAACCTGTACGTATCACATGTCCAAATCTGTTTGTAAAAATCTTATGTTTTGATCGAGATTGAAGTTTGCGTGAATCTTCAGGTATTCTCCGAACACTCGAAATGTCCTTTATTAAATTTTGATAATTTCGAAAATTATCCAGGTCGTCCAAAACAAAAGTGTAATCAAAAAATTTCTTACATGTGTGCTTGCGGTGTGTCGAATTTGTCACCAAAGTGCATAGTCCCCTTGTGAGACCGTATGACAAACGCCGATGGGAAATCACATGTTGATCACAGTTTCTACGAAAAGAGACGCTCATCGGTAAAAAAAAACTGTAATTTTTAGCGTACAATTTTTTAAATCTAAATTCTGGACGATTTTGTACACGACGCCTTTGAGCCGGTCCAATTAGCCTCCGATGCACTCAGTTTCCATTTCAATCGCACCAATTCTGCAAACAATGCAAATTGTGTGCACTGTGTTCCAGCGTGTTTAGAGATCAGTTGGGACCCTTGCCAGCAAAGCGGGCACCAAACGTCAACAGGCGTCATTTAAAAGCCAGAGTTGACTGGAATCGGCGTCAACCGCCTCCCCTCCCCCTCTCGCTCGCCTTCCGACGGTCCTGTGTTTAGTGGATTAAATTTTTGAAGTTTTGAACACTGAACGCGGTAGCGAAGACGCCTTGCGAAATGCGTTGGCGAGTCGCAACTCGGCCGGCAACACCAAACGTTCTCTGCAATTGTTCTCCTGCGTAATTTTCAACGCAAGAAAAGACACTTTGTGCGAACAGCTCCCTCATTCCTGTGCTTGCTGGGTTTTGCAAGCATCTCAGACTTATGGTGGCCTTACAATTTTCAAGGACAGATGATTTACACAACCTCTTTTTAAAAAAGTACACAAAATAATACTTTTGCTAAAGAAAATGGAGAATTTTGTCCACGATGACATAATACAAACAGTTCTGCATTATTCTAATCCTTTTTGTGAATCGCCGTTGAAATGCAAAAGTGTGAAGAGCTTTTCTTGCAGAGAAAATCGGCCGGTGAATGGTTGGGCTCGTGTTGAAGTGGGGACTTGCAAATTTACTGAAAATTTGTATTCCTTGTGGTTCTATTCGCATTTTTCAAAGTACACAGATTCATTTTGATGCCATTGTTTAACTTTTGGTCCTTTAGTCTTTCTTTCCAAAGAATTGAGAACCGAATCTCCGGCCTGCATTCAGCTGTTCCTAAAGCGACCTACATACTTTTTGAATACTTAGTTTTTTGGTTTTTGATTTTTGCATTCCAATCCAAGACCGCTTGGCTGTGCAAACAGTTTACCCTTCGGGTTTGTGTTTTGACCCGCGATTACGTATGTTCAGCTAGTTAGCGCAATTGACACGTTCACCAGATGTTGGGTCTCGCTAATTGCTCTTCGTCGTTCTCTTTTAGTTTTCGTGTTTTCGACACATTTTGTTCACCTGATTCAGCAACTCTTCCTAATCTCATTTTGCAAATAATAAACAACTGCCATTTCCTGTGAAATCCGCACATCACAGCCCGATCTACAGACCTCTCCCCGATCCTACCGTAGTCCTTCGGCGGCTGTCTACAAACAACAGAGCGCCTTTCTTTCCTTCCGACGAAGTGAACGCATCACTGTTCGATCTCTTATCAATATTTTTGATTTTCGGGTGCAAAGTGCGAATCGGCCCTTGGGAGGCGAAGGGACAGCGGCGATCGCGCGAGTGAACAAGCACCGAGCAAGAGATGCATGCGCTAGGCCGTTTTTCAGTGCGCACGCACAAAAGATCAAACCACCATCTGTCCAAAAATGACGACTCCGCGGCTCAGAGACCAGCGAGGGGCTAGAGGGCTGGTCGGAATGAAGAAAGGACAGGTGACGAGAGGGTTGGGCACAGTTAGGGCGCCGAGAGCACAAATTTCGCACCCCTTAATCGCATCGCAGTACAACTAGATCGCTGTGAGTGCATTTTTTGCTCCGTCTTTCGCTGAAAGAAGCAAAGAAAGCGGCAACTGCGGAAACCATTTGAAACTGTTACTCGCCCGCGTACGGTCGACAGTCTGTCGTCAAGTTCATTAGGTGACTCACGGCAGTTTTTGTTTATCGCTTCGCGTCTTCGGTCTCGACGTTTTGTTCCGCTGTTCAGTTTTTGATCTCGTGAACTATGTGAGGGAGGAGTTTTGATGGAATAGATCTTCACCTGCATCGGCTCCGCTATTCTTAGCGTCAGTCCATTTGTTCCAGTCACTCTTTCGCGTTCAATTCGAACTTTCTCCTCAATGCCCTCGAGCCACGTCAGTGCCTCATAAAGCAATCGTTTGGTCTGGTCGATCTTGAGATGTTTGTATTTTGTGCACGTATTTGCGCATTCTGCACTCTCGCTCCTATGCACGCCCGGCTCTCTCAAAGCGACTGCAAGCAACACGTACATAACTCTTGATCGCGCGTTACAAGTCGGGATTGCATTTGGCGTCATCTTTTCGACCCTTTATCAGCAGCTCCGCACAGTTCACAAAAATCAATTCCGTTCTTTCCACGCGGTCTCAAGGTGACGTTGTATCGCCTCCGCCACTTTGTAGCCGTGGTCTGCGGTGCTTTGATCCAGTCACGATTGTCAGATTGTGACCAACTAATCACTTCCGACTAATAGGGTACCGTTCATGAGTGTGGTCTTCGCGTCTGACGCTGGATCAGTGTGATCCGTTAAGTGGTTGGCTCATCCGTCCTCCCGTCGGCTATGTTGACGTTTTGCAAACATTAGACCGTTGTAACTTTCTTCAGCCCAGGATATTTTTCTGCTTTTGAATGTGACCGATAACAGAGATCGTGTATATTTACAAGTCTTTGACAAAGTCAAAGTAGTCAAAATCTGATTTTTTTGTTTACGAAATTACAAAACCTGCCCTTTTTGAATGTAGTTCCAAACAGCACCAGCATTTTTTTCCTTCATTTGATCACCGGCTTTTTTAGGTTAATGCTGAGCATTCATTCAATTTTGAAATTAAATTTGTTTTGGGATAAGCTTTCCGCTTCTGTGGCACACATTGTAATGTGCCCGCAGAAAATGAAAGCCAGTGCAGAGGTCGTTTTTCTTCCTTTATCTGTCCCAACGCTGTCTAAACCTAAGGAAGTGAACTCTTGAACTGTTGCCGTTCGCTGTTGACAGAGGTCATCATGTCGATTATGATGTGCACCACCTGTAAGATACCCCGCAACGAGTCGCGTTTATGTGTCCTCGGTCGCACCCTTGAGCAGTCAGTCGTGATCGGTCTGGGCGGTAGTCGGGATGGTCGTTCTTTGACAGTCGCAGAGCTTGGGTATAAGTGTAGTCGATCAGAAATCAGGAGATCAACAGAACATCGCCTGCGTGTGCGTGCAGGGGAGCGGGCGAGTGGAGCGAGAGGACGGAAAACACCAGCGCGAAAGTATGCCTTCCGCCTCAGTCGCATTCTCAAATTTTCCCTGGTTATTCATAAAACATTTAAAGTTTGCGTGGCATGCACACAAATACACATAACCAGCAGCGTTCAATGCTCGACGTGACACTGCGACAGTAAGGCTACGCCGGCGCTTATTCATTCAGGCGTCTCGGCATTCCTCGACTTTTGGACCCTTCTGTCTGACGCTCCTGAAGGTGCGCGAAAATTGTGTTTCCTGCAAACAAAACCTTTGATCCGGTTTCTGCTCATGTACTGCACGTGGAGCGCGCGGATCTTCGAGTTCAAAAATCAAAAGTTTTTGGATTTTGACACCACGGAGAGTCGTAAATACTTTTCAAGTAAGTTTTCTGTCGGTTTGCTAAGCTTTTTTGGCCGTATTTGCCTTAATTGTGTTATAATGTGCCCCTCCTTTTGTTTCCACTCTTTGCAGTTAAAATTCACTTCAAAACTTTAGGAAATATTAATTGCTGTCAATTTCGCTCAATTCGAAACTAGATATACATTTTTGCAGCTAAAAGTGGTGGAAGTTTGAGCTCCATCTGTGTTCAAGTGATTACAAGTTCAACCTAACCATAGTATAATTTCGGACGGTGTCAATCGTTGTTTGGCTGAACGATTTTTAAAGGTGTCGCGCAGGGTACATTGCAATAGTTCCGATCCGGTTTCGGCGAGCGTCGCCTCGGTCGTCGGCGGAAAGACCGACTTATGCAAATGCGATCAGATCAGAGATGCAACTACCATTTGCGCATCTTGCGCTCCCAGGCTACAAAACGATCAAATCTCCGGCAAACCAGGCTGCAGAGCGCATTTCGCAGGGTCGAAAAGATCACCTTTTGGCGATCATCTGCGAGCCCTTTATAACTACTTGGAGCTCGTTCGTCAAAAATGTTGCAATGTTTGTTCGGCGCAAATGTTGCAAATGCGAACATTTTCCGCCTTTTGAGGGTGCTCTGGCGCTAGAAAGCTGATGTCACAGTGGGTGTTGGTTACAAAAACTGACTTTCGGATAAAAAGCAAAGTCGTTTTCAAAATTGTCTTAAATATTTGTTCTCATTTGTAACGTCAAACTACTGTAGGCGTAATCATTGTGTTTCTTCTAAATTTCGCTTTACGCGTAGCTTTAAAAGTAATTTTCTGGTCGTGCTTCACAAACAAGTTTTTTGCTTCTTTTAAAAATATCTTCACTGCTAATGGATTTTCAACAGGAGCGTAATTTAAAAGCATGTAACTAGAGCTGTTATTGCCATTTTCGTCATTTTATTTCCTAACATTTGCGTAACGTCAGCATTTAAAGTGTCAAGGAAATAGAATGTGCCCGCGCGCACCGCAAAGGCTTTTCGTACGCGTGCAGCGTCTTACTACATGTTGCAACGCCACCTGCACCTTTGTTTGTCGTTTTTTGTGTCCTTCTGCGGCCGCTGTCTGTCTGGGCTTGCAACTAACGACCGACCGACTGTCTGCTGCCGTCTTGTCATCGGCGAAAACTTTGATGACACGATGGTCTCGATGTTTGGTGTTAAACTGCACCAGACACGCCGCACATGTGGCCCTTCTTCCGTGTTCGAAAATTTCGTTTTATAGCTATGTTTGCTCTGGCGGCATAATGCACTCGGGTCATATCAGCTGACACCAGTTTCTTTTCTGTGTCTCCTGTGTGTGCTACTAATGAAGCTGGCTAAATGGTCTGCAATGCAATGTCACCAGTTTATTTCAGAAAGAAAACAGTGATAACTGTCATTTATGACTAACCACGCTGGCCAACAGCTGAAAGGAATTTTCGAAGGATCACCCGGGCCGGCGATGGAGGACGTTGAGGTCGAGAAGCAGTCCTCGCAGTCCCCAAGGTCCCGTTCCGAATCCTCGATGAGCGAGGCGGCGTCGCCGAACAGCCAGAAGTCCCGAGTGCTCTACTGCCGGAAGTGCGAGGGTCACGGCGTCCAGGCGATCCTCAAGGGCCACGCGCCCACCTGCCCCTACAACCTCTGCAACTGCAAATCGGTATGTTTACCAAAAAGCACGTGTTTCCATGTTCGTTGTTTGCTAAAATTTTAGTGCGAAAAACTCATGACCAAGCGCATGCACTCCTTAGCGCAATAAGGGCCGCCTCGAGGCTGCGGCCGCCCTGACAGCCACAAGAAACCGCCTGCGAGCCGAGGCCTTGGCCAACAACTTAGACCCCGACGAAGCTGGTATGTTCGTTTGTGCACAAAAACGCTTCCATTTCAAATTTAATTATTACCATGTTATTCAATTTGCACACTGCGATCTTTGACACATATCTTCTCTTAGCTCTTGTGGAACAAAGATTGAGGTCTCGTGTGAGAAGGCTAATGACCAGTGTTGTTCCGGTTTTTGAGGCTCACGAGCATATTGCCGTGATTGGGGATTAAAATTTTTTGGACAGGGACACGTTGGGAGTCTTCACGCGCGCTCGTAATGAAACGATTACGGTATTTCCGCTTCTGCCCCTTTGCTTTTCCTTCTCCGCTATTGACAAATTTTGCGTTGTAATCATTTCTGAGCTGTCAGCTGTTAAACTTGTGATAATCAGTGGTGAGCGTATGCAAACAGAACTCAGCGACGCTGTAACAGGGAAGTCGAGACTTTCAAACGTGGCATAGACGTCTGCATGCGGAAACAACGTTCTCTAAACAAACATTAAGCTTATGATTATGCACGGGACCGATTTGAAGACCACGAACGTCGGGCGCGATAAGGTCGAACTGAACTTTTCAGACATGCAGACGTTCCCACTTTCGAGATTGATCTTTTGGTACCCTCGTCGGCAGCCACAGCGGCGACAGCAACATCACACGTTTCTTGGTCGCTTCTCAGGTCACCGAGCTCTAAATTTGTTTGGCTAAACACTTCTTCTTTCGCTGCTTCACGTCACATTTCGAGCTTTTCTGTTGAATAGCATGGTCCTCGTATGTCCGTGAAACTTGCTCCTAAATTGTTCATCGTGGTGAGTTTTGTGTTCCAGCCCTTAATGAAGTCAAAAACCATGTTTCCTTTTCAAGGATCAAAAGAGATGCTCTGCAGCATTCATTTGCAATTTCCCATGTTCTGCAACTCCCACCCAGCGCTTGTCATCATTGAGCCAATTGAGGTTTCCGCCTGCTCTTGCCCGCGTGAACTGCACGCAGAAGTGAATCAATGAGGGTTCACTGCGATCAGCCCGAACGTACGCAAAAAGCTGACTCTTCGAAGCAAATATTTACGGCCACCGCTTCTTATTGCAGTTGAGTCGCTATCTCGAACTCTCGTAGGGAGGCATCAAATTTCTACGCCAACGCATTACAAAAGCAAAGTTACGGTATTGAAGCGATTATCGAGTCGCTTCAATTCATGCTCGTAAGCACAAGACGCAACGCCGCGATAAGGGCAGCTGTGAAAGCATCGAAATGGCATGCAGCAGAAGTGGTCTTGATCTTTGCAGTGGTACCCGTTTGCCAATGACGACGCCTCGTTTCTTCACCGATTGCACAATAACGATGTGATCGAATTATTTATAGTTGATTCGTGTTTTCTGATCGGCTGCGAACTGGTCGCGCTGAACCCGCTCCCGGGTGGGGCAGTGCCCTAGTCTCAGCTACCAAGGACGCCCGCGACCAAGAAGCCGAGTGATTCGAGGCACGGTGTTCCTCATGACGAAAACCCCGCTGCTCATACATTTACATTTATGCGTTCGGCTTAGTTAGGCTTAGACCTCTGTCATTTCCCTCCTGACGCATTTGATAGAGTACGCACGCCTTTCCTCGCCGGACGCCGCCTCCCCAGCATTTCAAGCAGCTTACATCGCCGTGCTTGCGCTGTCGTCGCCTTGCCAGTTTTAAAGCGAACCCTTTGAATTATTCGAACCACGCAACGGCGCAAACATGTTTGTGGCGCCATCATCGAGTAAGATTTACGACCCGCACAAAAAAACACAATAAAGACACTAG
This sequence comes from Steinernema carpocapsae, assembly GCA_000757645.3. Lineage (NCBI taxonomy): Eukaryota > Metazoa > Nematoda > Chromadorea > Rhabditida > Steinernematidae > Steinernema > Steinernema carpocapsae. The sequence goes on from CM016762.1 coordinate 14,554,148, forward strand.
CTAATATGACAGCGGTCTCTTGTGGAAATGCGCTTAGAATATGCTCGTTTTTGGTTAGGGGGTTTCGCGAACTCGAAAGGCAGCTCGGCAGGCGTTGGTTATATTCTTCGCCTGTTTTTGAAAATCTTTGCTCACTCATTTTTTGCTTTAGACCTGCAGCTCAGCAACCAGCCCCATCTTCTTCGCGCCCTGCTCGCCGGTTCGCCCAACGGCGACTCAAACGACGTCCGCGACTACGACAACAACCTCGGTCAGCCGGTGAGTAACCACGCCACCACGCGTGTTGCGTCCGTTGTTTGTGCGGAAAAGCGCGTCATCAAACAAACGGCTACGGTAGATTACAAAGTACCAAAGGTCAGCCAGCTTTTACACACAAGCACTCACGCTCCGCCCTTGTCGAACCTTAAGTTGATAATGCTGGCGAGATACATTCGCGCTCCACTACACATCTACAGATGTTCGAGTCCACCGAAGCAGTAATTAAACCCATCCCACTTTAGGGCACTTCGAAAAGCGGCGACAGTCTCCGATTGGACGAGATGAGCGGCTCTTCGCCTTCCTTCAACCCGAACGAGATGAACGTGATGTCCTACGAGATCTGGATGTCCAAATTCAACAACAAGAAGAAAACCTCTTCGGCATCCACGCGCTCCGAGAGCTCCGCGGCCACCGCCAGCAGCATTGGTTCCTTGGCTTCCGCCGCAAGCAGCTCAGCAGCAAGCCGGAAGCGCTCCTACGACTTCATTAAGGTAATTGAAAGCGCCATTGAGCGATGATGTGATTGATCGCATTTCTAGAACATCGACATCAAGCGCGAAAGCGGAGCGGTATTCCCAGGGCCCAAGGAGAAGAGCGGCGGCGCTGAAAGCGACGACGGCGATTTTGTGACACTTCCCACAATTCCTCCCGTCAGGTGCAAAATTCGGCGACAGGACGACGCCATGCTGGCGCAGCAAAAACCCGGTTGGACGGAGTCGAAGGAGTCGGTGAATGCGGAAGCGCAGAGCGCAGTGCACGTCATCTGCCAGCCGATTCCCACGTTCGGGACTTCCACGGTGCCCCCGCTGACAATGGAGCATAGGTCGTCCCAACTGCCGCGGACTCTCCCGCCCTCGTCCCTTTCGGGTCCCACCCTCGGCAGCTTCGGAATTCCGACCACTCCCGGCGTTCCCCAGTCTGCCATCGCCCGACCTTCGGTCGTATCACATTCACTAATGCCTCAGCTACATCCGACTTTCACAACATCGTCCGGAAACTCGGTCGCCAGTGGAATCCCGACGCCGTTGACCTCTGGCGTGGTCGGCAGCCCCATCATCTCGGCGACCACCCCTCCCTCGAACCAGTCGGCCATGGAGCACCTCCAAAATGAGGTTCACTTCCTGAAGAACTACTGCCAGGAACTGCAGAAGCAGCTCCACCTGCAGAACCAGCAGACTCCGGCACCTCCGGCGTTCCTCCCGATCGCCAGCCACCTTCAGTTCTCCTCGCCGAGCCCGGTTCTCCGGCCGATGGCCTCCGCGATCCCCTCATCGAACCAGCAGTACATGGACCTCATGCAACAGCAGTTGCTCATGAACTCGTTGGGACTCTGTCCGAAGGACTTCCTGGACACCCTTCCAGGCGCCTCCGCCAACGACAAACTCGGCCTCGCTCCGATGCTGAACGACGGCGCCTCGCTGCAGTCTTTCGTCAACCAACTCTCGTCTCTTGCGGTCTTGGCCCCCGCTCAAACCCCCATTATGTAATTGCACACGCGTGTTATGCGCCAACTTCTCGCGCTGCGAGAGCTTTCTCTAGTCTGCTCGTAGCGGATCCTTTTGTCCCAACCCTATCCAGTCACTCTTTGGAAATCGCATTTGCGTCCAGCTTCATACGTGTTCGTCCGTCTCCCTGACGGTCTAATTTGTGTCACCTTTACATTTCCAGATATATATCGTTCTCTATCATATCTGTTCAAAGTTTTATTTGTGAGCTAATACACGCAACTGTACGACATTTATATGATCAGAACTGATCTGCCGCACATCCCATACTGAAGCTATGTGATTAGCGGTCTAAAAATGCGTCTTTCTCGGTCCCAACTGCGCATTTGCAGCTCAAATTTTTCAGAGCTACTCCTGGGCTCTAACTGTGTGCCAAATTTTAGCCAAATTAGCTGGTACTACAAAAGCGTGTTCCCTTGTTAGTATCACCACGTTCAAGGTTCGTAGTGAGAGCCAAAAGACTACGTGGTTTTCGCCCTTTCCAATTATCTTGGGGGTATCGAATCAGAGTTCTCCTGTAAAATTCGCGTGCTCTCTGCAGTCAAGCATTACCGCTGTTCCAACTGATTAACACTCAAACCTCTTGACTCCAATCACGCAAAAAAGAAAAGCGTGATTTATTTTGTTTGATGGCGCTGCAGAACAATAACAATCAAGTGAGTCAAAAAACGGAGAGCTGGTCGTCCGACCAGTTCACGCTGAAGTCAGAGCACAAATCTCAGATTCCAGCGTCACTGTAAAAATTTTTGTGGTCACCTTTTCAATTTGTCAAACCGTTTCCTTAACAAATGTGGCGATCCTTAACGCGACTCCCTCGAAACGTGATTTGCGCGCGCCTCCAGAGACCGCTCGGTTCAATGGGATCAACGGGTCCATTCACGAACCGGCACAAAAACAAAAGTAAACAGAAGAAACTCGAATTTTTATGTTCTATGTGTCTCTATCACACGTAGCTTCAGTTTCAATTAGCAAAACAGGTGCATTGACAGGCTTTGGGACGGAGACGGAATCCCTGCGCAATGGCTATCGCGTTGAACCTGGGAAAAACCAGCTGTTCTGCAGACATTTTGAACTGCAGCAGTTTGATGGAAAACAAAAGGACAGCCGTAATCTGAGGAGTTCATAAGCATTCGTTTTTAGGCCAAAGACCATCACACTGTTGATTCCGGGAAAATACGCTGACCATAATTGCGATTCTGAATCAAATTCTGTTTTCTATGATTTACGAAACCTTTTCACCTTTCCACATTCAGTTTGTTTGCTCTTGTTTCCGCCAAAAAGTCGCTGAGAAGCGTAAATCAAAATAGATGCGGATAAAACATGCAACCACACGATGTGAAAGGTGCAAAAACCAAGGACAGGCAAGTGAGATTTTTCAGGAATCGTCCGTTGATACCGCTTTCGTGGCCGGGTTCAGAAGTCCACCAGAGCGAAAGTGATTTTTTAAAAGTGCTTGATGATCTCGGTTTATTGAGTCATACCGGTTTCTTCAGGAAACATGGGCGGTTGGGTGCGAGAAATTCGAGTAAATCGTGAAAATGCAAAATGGAAACCCGGAGAAGGAGAACACTCTGAAAGGGTTCCTCTATATAATTCCAATCCGTAGTCCCACTTGACGGTGAGGTCGTTTCCTATGGCAAAAACATAGTTTCCGATCACAAAGGTTCCGAATGATCGCTTTGAGCTTTATTACAATTTTATAAATAAAGGCGATAATAGACAAAAACGTATAAATACCAATATACAAGAACGCTAAAGACGGAAAGGTTTGGTCTGACAATGTACATATCTGCAGTGCATATAGCATACTCAGGATGGAGAGGCTGCCCTGAAGCAGATCACTCATGCCTCCTTTTCGTGTCCACGGGAGCTGAATCTGCGAGAAATGAACCCGAATATCAAATCAAGAAACACGAGAAGTAGCCCCAAAAGCGGCACAACGGAAATGAGGAGGAATGTCAGAGATAAGTGGTCGAATTCTGGAATACTGGCGACTAACGCAGAAGACGCAGATGGTTGGGTCTCTTGCAAAGACACATGCTTCTGGATCTCAGCTCCCGAAGCGGGCGGTTCGGGCTCCTTTGGCGGCTCAACTTCGACAGGCCGTTTGGGAGGTTCCGGTTCCATAGGCGGATCTGGTTCCGCGACAGGTGCCGACGGTTCTGGCTCCTTTGGTGGCTCCGGATCTCTCCGTTCGTCAAAGTATGAAACTGATGGGTAGGTCTCGTACTCCAAAACCGCCGCGTTTATTTCATGCTCGTCCACTTGCTCGCCCAAGACAGGGTCATTGAGGGAAACCCCCACGAGGTTTAGATTGTCGCTGCTGTAGCTGATTGAAGAAAAGGTTTGGATGCTGAGGAGTCCGATACCGGTTCCTGAAAAAGCTACACTGAGACATTCACAAAATAATTTTTGTGATTTCGAATGTGAAATGAACCTGCTTAAAAGATGAAAGTCAGAAACGGAGAGAAATGTGCAAAAGGTGATAACAGAGCTGCTGGATTGTGCGACATTTGCCCGATCTTTCTCTGAGGTGCGACATTTGCCCGGAGTTTTTAAACGTCTTGTTATTAACCTTACTGGTGTGATCTGGTGTAACTTAAAGTTTCAATTTAAGACTAAAGATTTTGTGACATTATCACGAAAGACATAAGCACGAAATTGTAGATCTAACAAGCCGTTTAGGTTTAGAGTTTAGTATTTGGCTGTGGGTTAGTTTATAATCCTGTAGTTTCGATCCTAATATCCTCGCTTTCTGTGGAACTGTCGCCCCCAGCCTACTATCCCCACTTCCAAGCGCCTTGGCCGCGCAAACCAAAGGTATTCGTCTGCGAAAGCCATTAAGCCTAAGATGTTAAAAGAGGCCAGCCCAACTGGTTACTTAATTTAAAAAACTCCGGCATATGTCGCATTTCCGGGTAAATGTCGCGTCCTCAGCTGCTGGCCCAACGCTTACCTCGAACATCCTGCATGTCTCCGTTCTCGTTTTCGACAATGTGCATCGGTCCTTCGTCCTCGAGGTTGGGGTTGTAGTCGTTAAAGGTGGCGACCTCCAAGCTCAGACTGGCGATCTCCTCGTTGAGGACCTTCGCTTCTTCTTCGTGTTTCAGTTTCAGAAGAACAATGTCGCTTTCCATGGTCGTCAACGAGCGTTCGAGGTCGGTGATGCGCAGATTCGCCTCGCGTTTCTCCTCTTCGAGCCGCTGCACCACCTGCTTCGTCTTCGTCTCGAATTCGTTTCGGTCTTCAAGCATGCTGGAGACTTGTTGCCGGAGAGTGTCTTGGTTTGTGGACTTTGAATACAGGGCCAGCTGACCTTCGAGCATTTCGATTCGGGCGAGAAGACGGTCCTCGTTGATCAAAGCCTGCCAGCTGTCCTCGGATGCCTTCACTGTGTTCACCAGCACGGACTGCAGATGCAGCAGCTTCTCTTCCAACGTCTGAAACACGTTTGCGTTATAAGATAGGTGCACGATTGTGTGTAAATTTAATCAAAGATTCTGAGAAAGATGTTGAGAGAACACCGGGAGATCAAAACAACGTCAGAAAAACCGAATGGAACCAATGAAACTAATCGTAAGTACATTCGTTCGGTTAAACTGCAAAATGTTCGAAACCAAGACCCACCTTTTCTCGGTACATCGCCTCCTTGATGTACTGCTGCATCTGGAACAACTGTTTCGGCGAGATGAGAGGAGCCTCGTTGGAGCACATATTGGACGCCTCAGAAACGTCGTGCGTGGTGTTGTATCTCTGAAGCCGATCGTTCGCGCACTCCTCGCCGCGGTCGTTAAACAGCGTCACAATCGCTATGATACAGCCGTGTGCTAAAATGAAGCTGTAATTACCGGAACTTGAATTTGAGACGAGCCTTTGTTGCTGCTCTCGACAATCTCCACTCCCAGCTGCAAGATGTCCCCGGAAAAAATCTGCCTTGGCACCGATTCTTCACCACTCTTCGACAGTCTCTCGTTGTTAATGAAGGTTCCGTTGCTGCTTTTGGTGTCCTTGATAAAGAAAGCTCCGTCTTCATAGAAGAGGATTGCGTGGTTTCGGGAGAGAACCTGCAGATCTGTCTAAGCAACAGTCAGCTTTCGCACCTTACCTTGCAGTCAAAAATCGCGTTATTTGGATTCGCCTTCCAGCGAGCAACGGAACGGCCAATCTTCACTGGATGAGCGTCGCCTTCGTTCACCAAAACGCGGCGTTCGTCGAAAGGATGCGAGCCAGAGCAGGCGACGAAGACGGCCAGAGGAGCGCAGACAGTTTCGTCGTTGGCTATTGTGTTGCTCGACTCTATACTCGCCGGCATGATCCGTCACACCTGAAAGAAGAGGAATGGTTTATAAACGCACGCGAACGAAGAAATCACGGAAACCATTTCGCCCCAACAGCACGGCCGTTCGCCAGCAATAATTCGGTCACGTTGAGGACATTTTCTTCTTGATATTCACTATACATATTTACCACATCGAAATTGCGCTTATTGAAATTATAGAAACTGCGTTAATAATTTGTTTTGGAATCGACACTCTACTTTCATCGCAGTACATCAAAAATAAGAATTAATTCCAATTCAATTTTAGTTTTAAAAGGCTGCAACGGAAATCGACCCAATGACCAAAACGGTCACGTAATAATATGCAGTCAAGTAGTATAAATTCAAATGAAAATTTATTTTCGAATTCCACGAACAATTGCAATTAGGACTGATTTTCCTCGACGTCTCAATTTTCTTCGATCGACGTCTCAATTGACGACTCCACGATTTCGGATAATTTCCGGACTATCGCATCAACTTCCCCAACACGAAAAAAAGTAATCGCTTCTCAAGGCGCACGCATAGCAGAAAGTTCGGCCAAAGAGACTTTTGTACCGCAGCTTTTTTAGAATAGTTTGTTGTCCGTCCGGCCGCCGTGACCGAACACAATGGACTTTAAAACGACGCAGAAAGCGTAACATTACAATGAAGAGCGGAACCTTAAATATGATTCTGAAAGATTCCAGTACAGCTGGCAAGCCACACTGAATCAGGATGGATTGTTTATAAGCGCTGTTCTTGTCAGAGACGACGATAAAGGAGACGCACAAAGTGATTAACGATGCGTCAAAAATGCCCCTAGAAGGCAGTTATAACTCTGGATAAAATAAACTCGAAAGGCAGGAACTCGGCACATGCGAGTTAGTCTGCGCGCGTCTTCTCCTCACGTTGCATACGATTCCCCTTTGTTGGACGTACGAGTGCGGGGAATCGCTGTGGAAAACCCAAACGACGCAGCACGTTCGGTCACTCGCCCCAGCAGTCGTGAACGGAGAGAGATTGGACAGCGGTTCGCAAGAACACGGCACGGAGAGGAGCTGACTGAGCGTCTCATTTGAAATCGATTACCGCTCTGGGAAGAGAACCTCAGCTTACATCAGCAGCCAGAACTCCGCTTATTGATCAGATGGGACTCCAAAGCGCACGGGGCGATTCGGAAGAACTTCCACTGGCGGAGCTTACGAAGCGCCGCGGCCTCCGGTTTACTTGAATCGGTGGGAACAGTGGTCGGATAACTCAACCCGAAACAACTTATATAATGTTGCGCGACCTGATAAATTTGGTTTAAGAAGAATTCTAGCCAGTCCGGAAATCTGAGTCTGGTCGCTTACTCCCAACTCTCGGGAAAACACGGAAATACGGGGAATGCGACCATCAACTTTTCCTGCCGCAGAAGTTCATACACAGACGCGGGCAATCGCCCCGCCTGCAACTATAATTATGACACTGCAGAAGCTATCATTTACGAACATGTATCCAATCATCTCCTGAGATCGAATTTATCAAAACACAAACAATAGAAAGAGATGTTCTTCAAACATCCATATCAATATAACTCTGTTCCAACTTTCGATTCGCAGGGTAGTACACATAAAAGTCAAAGTTCGACCGTGAGAAGCTTCCTGGATTGGCGATTATGCAGTCCGCTTCTTGTCCAATATACTTTTCAAACTTGTCCGCCATGATGACAAGATCCGGGAGCGGATACATGAACAAAGAATGATCGAGGGAGTAGGCGATAGGCTGAAGAGAGTTCGGCAAAGGACACATGTGACCCAGACTGCAGATTGTTTTGCAGAACTAAACAAGAGAAACGTTGATGGATCAGGTTAGGTATGTACTTACACTAGCAGCAATTTCAGGAGTGCTCTCCGGCACATGGATCGGATTCCTGCACATCTTGTCAATGAGATCGGCCCGACAAATGCTGATTTCCTGGTTGGCGTACTGAAGTCGAACTGGATTTGTGACAAAGGACACGTTGGGGATGTGAGCGAGAAGCTCAAAGTATTCTTCGTCCATACCAGGCCTAGATCATCAAAAATATTAAAGAAACAAATTCACCAAAAATACCTCGGAATGACTTGGCTAAGACCTGGGTCGTCTGGGCCAGGCACAAAGATCCAATCCGTTTTCGTGTAAAACGCCTTCTGAAGATCAACAATTCGACCCAATTTCTTGAAGCCTTCGTAAACCAATTCATCGGATTTGTGGTATTCTGGTCGTGAACAGAAATTTCCCATGAAAACAAAGGCTACCGGTGGGCAACTTGCAAACCCCATGATTAGCTTGTGTAGAGCTCTTAGAACCTAAAACATTTTAAGAATGAAATATATACGCTAAACATATGGTACGAAGCACACGGAACTTACATCAGTCCTATCCAAAAAAACATCCGACAAAAAGGCGATTTTCGCATCCGGTTGACGCTGGCAAGCGACCCGCAAATCGGTGAGGAAACACGCAGCAATAGGGTTGTTACCACCAAACCAGTTGTCTCGGCCGAACTTCTCTCGGGTGTCCTTCGAACACTCGATAACTGGCAGTCGGACATTATCAACAAGGAACAGATAATGATCGTAAGTCCCAAAGAACACGTAGAGGCCACCTTCGAAAAAGAGTCCCTCCTCATAGTTTGCATTCTTCATGTCCACTTCCATAGTTCCGGATATTAATAAAAAACTTCTTTCCCTCGAACTGATGGAAAGTGGCTAGAACAGAAACACCAGGCGCCTTTCTGACATTCCCCAGCAATGCTTCGACGGTAAAGAACTTGGAATACTTGGGACCCTCAGCTCGCACAATCTTCTGCAAATTCATTTCAAGCGTAAAAGATCATATGCGGAATAAACATACCTGCTGAACGAGTCTGTAACGTCTTCTCAGAGCAATGGATAAATCATCCGTCTTGGATAAGTACACTGACTTCTTTGGCTCAACTATAATCTTTCGAAGCTCCTCACTGTAGGAGATGCATGGGAGGTTGAAGACGTCAATGATTTGAAGTAGATTATCACTGAAAGAGCCAAAATAGTTCTAGAAACAGCCTCTAGAAATTTCAACCTCTCGAAATAAGCCCCCTTAAGACAAATGAAGGCACTGAAATCGAAACTAAAGTCCGCCTTCTAGCAACCAGCACACATACGATTCTGCTTCGCCAAATAATTGATGATGAGTTCCACGCTCCTTTTCCTGAATTGCTCGTCCTTACCGGCCAGCGTTTCAACAATGTATTCCAGTGCGTCTCTGAAACCATGAAAACATTAATTACCAATAAAGAACCAATAAAACTAACTTTTTCTTGAAATACATTGTGCGAAGCTTGAAGGCGGAGGTGACCTCCTTCCTGACGAGCTGTTTGTCGTACATCTGGAAGCAACTTGCCTGGAATTATTTCGAAAATTAACGGGGATGCGCGCGCTATTGCGCGACAAAATTTTCTTTAAATCAGCATTGTTCGGCGCTACACGCCTCGTCTGAACGATTTATCGGCCAAAGGCCTCCGCCCGCCGCTCGACACGGCGCGCGAAATCAGGAAAATAGCGGCGGCGACGGCGAAATGCACGCAAATGCAATCTCCTCCCAACCTTTCAAGCTAATATAAGCTTCATCAGCGCGAAACCAGCATTGATGAATCGATTCGAACAGTCAAACGATGACATTCGCGCGACACAATTTCGCGCCTTTTGTTTCCACTCAATTCGACTTTGCTGAGAACCATTCGGAAACCTCGTCGGCCACATCGGGTTCAGACGTCGACTGAATTTCGCACGTTCGGTCAGCCAAATTTTGGCTGTTTTCTCGGCCGGAAGCGCACGGATCTCAAAAATGGTTACGCCATTTAAAGCCGAGAGCTGTCGATTGATACCAGACTCATGCGAATTTGTAAAAATGACTTTTTTAACCCTGTTTTTGCCCTTTTTGGACCGATATCTCGACAAAAACCGAAAATCTCGAAAATTCCGCTCACAAAAAGTTTCTAATGGTCGTTACGCACAACATATGCAAAAATGTGATGAACTCATCGAGTTATGTCGATTTGAAGTCGGTCAGTTGTCGTCCAAAAATGGTCGATTTTGGATGAGATCGCGGTTTCGGTCGTATCGGACGAACATTCTCAAAATTTTGCTTCGCGTTCGCAGTGCTTCTGCAACAGAAATAACGGCTCATAATTGTCACTGGGCCGTTATTTCTGAACGTCATTTGTGGATCACGTCGCCGTTTCGACGAAATATGGCGCGTGGGTCCCGAAGCAAAAACGGGAGATGTTGACAGTTTCGTCTGCCCGATTTAGACCAAGCGTGATCGCTGGTCTAAATTGTCTGTCGCGATTAGACCAAGCGCGATTCTGAAGCAAGCAACAAATGAAGCACTGTTTTTGTGTTTTCATGTCCGACATCGTACACTCAAAGATTTAGATCAGTAAACGTCAACCGCAGCGAGTTCGGTCTCACCGCTGGTCTAAATTAGTTTGCCGTGTACAGACAGTCTGGTCGAATTCAAGTCCAGATGAACAAATGTAGCGATCTTGCGGTTTCATGTACGACATTATTCACTCAAAGAACCGCTTGAAAATTCGGCAAAATATTGCAGCCAAAATTTAAGCCACGAACCTAAAAGTAAAGCCTGTACTATACATATGTATGCGGTGAGAAGTTGTAAAGAATCCAACCTAAGGCTCCTTTTTCGGCATATTTTGGGATAATTTTGTTTCGCTTGTAGGCAGCGCACTTCGGTTTGAATCTTGGATCACGGACCGAAAGGTTCTATTTCATTGCTTGGGGCGCACGCCTGACGGCCGTTGGGCCCATGGAGAGGTTTAGGACGGGGGTCGCCAAATCGACAATTTCTGTGGAGGGTAGGATCAAACCACGCGTCGATGAGTTGCGGAAGGTGACGAAGGATTCCGTTTTGATTCTACAGATTCTCGCGGTTCTTTTGGGCCTATTTGTGTTCAAATTGGTTGTCATTGCCGCCTGTTTGAGCCTATTTTGGGCCCGCCGGCGCATTTTTCAAAAAAAATTTTCCGGTCATGGCCGGATTTTGCGGAAGGTAGGGTCACCGTCCCGGCGACGTTCCCCCAGGCCTGATTTAGACCAGCGGCGAGACCGAACCTTTTACAAGCAGATGTTTCCTGATCTGAGTTTCAACAGGACTGTTCAAACTCGTGTCACTGTCGTTGTCGCCCACAAGTTTGAAAGAAGCCTAAACTGGACGTACCAGATTCGCCGATCGCGATTTTGACACGCTTGACACACCGGCCAGATGGCGACGTCTGAACGTCCGATATTTCACGATAGCCTCGTACTGTTTCATAAGGCAAAAGCTGGAACTTCTAAAGGCGTTTTTTTGTGTTTTAAAGCTTCATGTCTGGAGAGCGCGCGCCAACTTTCGCCAACTGAACGACGCGCGAGCTTCAACTTCGAAAAAGCAGCGGCAAATCAAGATTTTGGGCGTTTTCTTCGTCAGAACAAAACGTTTTCTTCGTGGATTTTGAAAACCGTTTGAAGGCGAGAGCTTTCGACTGATACCAGATTCATGGGGATCTGTAAAATTGCCTCTTTTTGACCCTGTTTTTTTGGCCTATTTTGATCGATATCCCGAAAGTGAAAATCTCGAAAATTCCCTTTTCATGATTTGAAGATCTGCTCTGTGCTTCGAATGAACTCCAAAATAGGCGAATCTATGCTGTCCTGATCCAGGATAATTACGGAATCGATGGCCATGCCCGGCGAAATTTAAGACATTCGAAAATCGGTCGTTTCGCAAGAAAGTCGCTGAGGTGCTGACTTTCAGGACTTTCAGAATGTGAAACTGATACTGAGTACAGCGAGAAAAAGGGCAAAACGCAAATTTGTTCATTCTTTGTCAAAATACAGCGGCAAATAATGAAAATGCACCACGCACAGAATTCAGATCTCAAACCCGCGAAAACCCCACCGAAAACCCCTTCATCCGGAAAAAAAACGCGCCTTCCCCGGGTGATGAAGCCGGAGGGGGGCTTCAGCATTCGTCATTTGTCGTGTGTGACAAATGAAGCGCCGATTCCGATTTTGAAGCACGCTTCACGCGTGCGCCTGATGCAACTATGCCACTCTTTTGCCACTAATGTATACCATCCCCTGCGCGTCGTCGTGGGTGGTCGTGGCGCGCGCGCTTCAAGAATTCCCCAAATTTATATGGCGTTAGTTTGAAAACGTTGAAAAACCATTGCCACATTGGCACAAATGACCGGTTATAGGACATTATGGTACCGGACATTATGGTACCGGACATTCTGGTACCGGACTTTATGGTACCGGACATTATGGTACCGGACATTATGGTACCGGACATTATGGTACCGGACATTATGGTACCGGACATTTGATCGTGTATGTCCTCGCTGCGTGAGCGTGTGTCTCTGTGATAACCTGAGCGAATAAGCAGTTTCTCCATGACTCAGACAGTCGGCCGAGATGTCATGTTTCTGAAAAAATTGATTTTGATAGGACAGTTGTATAACGGAGAATTGGATGATGCCTGGAAAATCTTTGGAGATTTTGCTTTATTAATCTCGAAAAGCGTCCGCATGCTCTGAACACTTGGACGACAATTTCATGGAGCGAAAACTTCATCGGCGCAAGGGTCAGACACTCCAGATTATTCGCTCAGGTTATCACAGAGACACACGCAGCGAGGACATACACGATCAAAACGCAGCGAGGACATCCACGATCCAATTTCAAATGTGTCAGGTACCATAATGTCCAGGTACCATAATGTCCAGGTACCATATTGTCCGGTACCATTACTATATTGTCCGGTACCATATTGTCCGATCACCAAATGTCCTATCCACCATTCGCATCGAAACGTCGCAAAGTCAGGATCTACACCTATTTTCCTGAAGATGCGTGGCCACTTCCCAGAGGAAATTGCCGTCTACATTGGAGGTATTTCCGACGGTGACATGCCCAAGGTGAGCAACCGAACTCCGGCTATTATACCTTTTTTCAACATTTGGCACGAGAAAAATTTTATTTAATACAACGAAAGCATTAAATAACTCGTATTATACGAGATTACGAAGTAGCTTGAAGCTACAATTAACAAGATAATAACATTACTCAGGCGTTCACGCGTTTTCCACATAATTTCTTAGAAGTGGCGAACGTTAATTGGTCGTTGACGGCGTACAGATCATCTTTTCTGTAATATGAATAAATGCATTTTTTAAATTCTTCATAAAAAAGACATACCCATCAAACGCGTTGTACAGCACACCTCCGCGGTCTCCGTAACGACCAGCCACATATAGTGGAGTGGGGAGGGAGGTTGGTAGCGCCACGATCTGATGGCCGAAGGCCAAAACATACGTCATAGTCTCAAGGTAAGAAAGCGACAGGTTGTTATCGTCGATCATCACCGTGTACTTTGGAACCTTCGCCGTACCCTATAAAACATCAATTGTCGAAATCCTGCAAGATGGGGTCACAATACCTGCAACGTCTGATGCGATGTGACAAAAAATTCAGTGAACTCCGGGTGAACAATGCCTGTGTCGACAACTGTTCCGGGCTTGACGTTCTGTTCGGGCGCCCTTTCACCAGTCACGTTCTTCGGGAAGAGGCGAACATTATGGCTTTTCGACGTGAAGATAACAGTCATCTTCGCAGTGCACTTAGCAGTATTGAGACCATGGCGAATGGCAGGAATGTGCCAACGCAACAACTGAAACGATGAGCAAAAAAAGGTATAATAGCCGGAGTTCGGTTGCTCACCTTGGGCATGTCACCGTCGGAAATACCTCCAATGTAGACGACAATTTCCTCTGGGAAATGGCCACGCATCTTCAGGAACTCTTCACTGTAGTACTTGAAAATCTCAGTGACCACGCTTGACAAGTCCTCGATGTTCGCAGGTCCGCACATAAAGTCACCAACAAAGGAACTGAGCTCACGATCAACGTTAGCAGATATCTAAAACGGACACAAGCGCATGCACAATAGTTACTAAAAAGTTATAACGTACGCCAATGATGGTAGGTTTTCCAGCCTTTTCGACATCAGATCCGTCTCCCAACTCGAAAACACGAGAGTTGCTCATTTGCATACCCACATAGAGACGACGATCATGGAAGAAATCCGCGAACCTAAAAAAGTTGAACATTACAATAAATACAAGGATATATCTATACTTACTCCGGGCGATCGATGTGAATAGAGTAATTGACTCCTCCAAGTTTCACGTTGGTCTTACAGATGATATTCTCAAGAGAGAGATGCTTTCTTTGTTGGACAACATTGCGAGCAGTGTTGAGGTTGAGGTCTTGAGTCACAATCTCATATCTGCGCTCCATCACCTTGATATCTTCTGCAAATCCAAGACTGCAATATATGGAGTAACAAGGAACCTACTGTGAAATTGAAGCTTAGAGTCCTGGATAAAGAACATGAAGTCATATCCGTCCCGGGCACACTCCTTGAAGTCTTCTTCCAGTTGGCAACCAGAACTCATACCCGTGTAGGCCGGTGGGCCGACTTGAACACCCTTGATGATCAGCGCCTTGATCATCAAGTCAACAAACTTGGTAGGGACTTGAGAGTCTTGACCAGTCAATTTCCCACCGGTAGGCAGGACGATCACGGCCCACTTCTTGATCTGGACCGGGTGCAGGAATTTGGTGTTAGAGGTGCGCCACTTGCCGGTGTTCCGCTCAACGGACACAAGCGCTGAAGAACCATACTTAAGCTTCGGAGCTTCGACAGCTTTGCCCTGTAGATGGAGCATGTTTGGATCAACCTCAATGCAGACTTCTCGAAGAGCGCCATCGTGAAGGTGAAGCGAAGTTGCCTGATGTTTAATTTCCTTGATACGTTCCGATGGAACGATAGCACACTTCTGTAAAAATCATTACCGGTAAAGATATTGACATAGGCGTAAATATACCTTGATCATTTCGCTGACCAGCTTCGATGTTTGTTGATTCGTGGTAACGCGCTGATTAGGACAGACGTACAACATCTCCATAGGATAGTGCACCTCCCTCTGCTTCATCCACACCACAACAAGAGGCGATTTAGGATATTCCAGTGCAGTGCCGTACTTCTTCGACATGTAGTCAGCCACAGACATTTCAACGCCATCATCCGAAGTGAACCTTAGCAGCACCACATAAACCATCCAAATAATTTAATGAAAGGCGAACCTGTACGTTGCAGGAGTTTTCTTGTCCAGCTTGAGGATGGGGAAGGTCCTCTGGTTGTTCAGGTGTTTCACCATGACGAACAGGCCCTTCAATTGACGCGTGATATTATCGATATTATAATCAAAGACCGATCCGTCGTCATTCATCAGACCCATCGCATAAACCTTGTCGCTGACCATTTCACCTTCCTTGTGGAAAGCGGACTTTCGAGCTAAAAATAACTGGCGTTTTTTTTTTATTGTTACCAATGCTCACCATCAAGGACAACCGCTGGAACAGGGTTTCCTGCTCCGGTGAGATACCTAACAGACTTTCGTACGCCGTTCCAGACACGTTTTGAGCCGTCGACCAGATCGCCAGGATTTCCCCTCTCGTAAGAAACTCCTCCAGGGAAAGTCACGCGCTGATCCCTACATCAACACAACTTAATTCATATAATAATTTCACCAAAACATACGGATTCATGTACGCATTCTGCGAAGAGCAGATTTCGATGAACTGCGAAAGGTCGTGGCGTTGCCCAACCTCAGCAATGTCACTGGATAGAAAACTGAAATCGGTGAGTCCGATAGAGGTGCCGCTTTGAGTTTTCTGAACGACAATATTCAAACGTTGCATTCCTTGCCCTCCTTCAGCGAAACCAAAACGGGAGAATTCGCTGGCTTCAATGGACATAGCTTCGGTGAGCTAAGAAGAAAATGCATTATTTGCGAAAACACGATAAATTCCACTTACATTACGCATCGGCAACTCCACACGAGTGAACAAAATTGACTGCAAATCGTAGAACAGCCTCTGCTCGTTGGTGCGGAAGAAGCCCGGAAATTTCTGGGAGAAAGCTTCCAGGGCGGAACGGCAGCGCTGCTTGCTCACGTAGTGAGTATAGCTGTAAACAGACAATTGAAATACAATTCTCTGTATAATAACTACTTACTCATCCATCTTAGTCTTGACCAAAGTCAGAAGACTTCCGTCAGCACGCGTGAGAGTCAATGTAACATCGTAGACATACACCCTGGCAGGATAATCCGAAGACGGTTGAGGCATCCGAAGACGATAGGCGTTGCACACGAGATCCACCGGGGCTTTATTCTCCGGCGCATATTGCTTCGGAGCCATTTCGTACACAACTTTGATGCTGGTATCAAACCCGCCTTCTAAAAATATCACACCGAACGTGAACATTCAACGCCACCAACTTACGAGCTTGGCTGCGAGTATCCATTATCTCGGCAAGGTTGATGCGTGCCGCTTTGAGCTACCTGAAAGGCAAAAAAATGAATTCATCAAATCAGTCGCAAACGAAATCGCTTAATCTCGCGAAACACAAACACCAATATCCAAATTGCAATTAAGATGTGTATATGAGAATCTAGGCTTCACAAATTTCAAACATACAGCACATAGGTCAGCGACCGATCCGAAACCCTCAATGCGTTTTTCACAAATTCTCGCCATATCGCCCACTCGAAAAATTAATGCTCCTGTCGATCCACGAGAGACTCGCTTAGGCCATTTGCAAAAGTGGGCTCTCGCTCGCCAATCCTTTAGAGACCACGCGAATTTCAAATCGACTAGGAAATGACGAACGTTCGTGTCGCTTCTGTAAAGTTTTGCAAACTTGCAAGCTGGTGCAACTGTCGCGTGTCGCCGGCGTGTGGTCCTAGTCTTGAGGCGATCGTTTGGGAGTCTTCTATGGTGATTGAAGAAATATTCAGTGCTCTTGCTGCGCATGCAAAGGCTTCGAATTTTCGCTTTCGAATTTCTGATGCACTAATTCCAAACCCTGTACTTTAGTAGATATCGCTTGCTGGCGGTCCTTTCAAGTGTGGCGCTTTGTGACAATGGCCATGTGTTATGCAGATAGACGTGGATGCTCGAACAGCGGATATCCCCTCTATTAAATAAAGGAGAACGATCCAGACATGTCCTTCCGTCACGAAAATCATGTCGCTCCCTAATTGGTGAGGGGCGGTGTAGGCAACTTGCCGGTTCCGTTTGGTCACATTTTCGGGTGAATTTTGAGGCCTAAACAAGCATAAGTTTTTGCATATTTCGTATAAGCATATTTGTCAATTTATTTGGTTTCATAAGTATGGCATGATTTCGAGTTTCAATTCAGAATTATTTCCGCAAGAACTGCCGGAATTATGGCACCACTCGTGAGAAACGGGGTATCGTACTACTTTCGAACAGAAAACGGCGTTATATTTAATACATAATTCATCTTGTTGCTGTTAGCGCTATCCCACGCCATATTAATGTGCGCTTGAATATATATTCGCCTTTGGCGTTCGCATTTTTCGTGCACGTCTCAGCCAACACCGAAAAATCCGTCGGGTCCCACAGCGACTTCATCAGCGATGGTGTTTTTAAATTGCTGAGACGCGGCGACGACAGCGACGTTCACCCCTTCTCGCTCGCTCACTCATCGTTCGCTTTGCCGTGAGCTCGTTCGTCGTTTTGTGGTTTGTAGATTAGAATTTCTCGCTGGGTTTTTGTGCCACTTCGAATTTTTAGATTTAGGATCCTCCCCAAATATAAATAAAAATGCTTTGTGTGAATTAATGGTCACTTGGGAACCGACATCGCTAATCATGGATGGGACCACGAGATTTCATTATTTTCGTAAAACAGATCCAAGCGATTCCGTGGTGATCTAATGTGCGATCGGTTCAAATTTGATGGGCTATTGTGCAGTATGTGGCGCTTATGCTGTCGGTTGTTTCTGTGAATTTCTGGGGCGTTGTGTTTAAAACACATATACATTACCAGGCGGATTTTAGGAGGCCGAAATCAGAGTCGTGCGCGTATGTTAACCAAATTCGGGTACATAACGTTTGTATCGTAGCGGTGAACAAGCTCTACCCAATCAAGGGTAACGACATTAGTAATGGCTTTCTTGTTCTTTCAGGTTGTATAATGGCGGGTGCTCTCCCTAAGCGCATCACCAAGGAAACTCAGCGACTGATCTTGGATCCTGTTCCCGGCATCTCTGCAGTTCCAGATGATGGTAACGCGCGATACTTTCACGTTGTGATCGCTGGGCCCGATGGTAGTCCGTTTGAGGGCGGCGTTTTCAAGCTTGAGCTGTTTCTTCCTGAAGAATATCCCATGGCCGCTCCGAAAGTTCGCTTTATGACCAAGATTTACCATCCTAACATTGACAAGCTCGGAAGGATTTGCCTGGACATCCTGAAAGGCATCGTGGTTTGCAGCTAACATATCTATTACCAAAACAGTTTTAGATAAGTGGTCACCTGCATTGCAAATTCGCACCGTTTTGCTCTCAATTCAAGCTCTTTTGTCTGCCCCAAACCCTGATGACCCGCTTGCTACGGATGTTGCCGAACAATGGAAGAACAATGAAGCGGATGCGATAAAAACTGCTAAGGAATGGACCCAACTGTACGCCAATGGCGAATGAGTTTTTATATCTCAGATTATTATAATGTCGATGTATTTCTCTTCTTGTTCCCTGTGGTTGTAAGGTATTTAAATGTTGTAAGATCGGTTATTGTGTTGTAAGATTTGGACAACGTTGGATTCAATGATTCAACGCCAACGTATGCCGTGCATGTTTGAAAATAAATGACCGGGCCTTTGGGCGTTTTACTCTGTGAATTAAACGCTCTCGTTGTTGCGTATCTTTGTTGACTGATGTTTTGTTTTATTTCAAGCGTTATCAGTCCTAACTGCGGCGATAATTTTTTATCACTGATTTGTTTTTGAGCTCTCAATAAATCTGGTGTCATTCTCGTCATTATTGTAGAGCAACGTTTCGAATCTCTTCAATATTTTATATGCGCTTGAAACGCAAAAGCGGGATTCTCAGTTTGAGAAAGCGGTGCCTTCACGCCTCCTAGATATATAGCGCCTCTTTCACGCCAATTGAAATGTTGTGATGCAGTATTCCGCCTTATATTGTGGCAGGTATGGTGATTATGCACTAATAGGACTGCGATTCAGGACTTTTGATTGTGCAGTGTTCGGGGAGAGAACGGTGATTGCGGAGAACAATCAATAGATGCGTGGCGAATTGAAGATCAGAAAGCACTGTTTGTTCCGGAGCGCTACAATAAGAAAGATGCACTTTTAAAGTTATATTCTATACGTTCTTGCATGTGAATTTATTTCGAGGCCGACTGTTTATCGATCCGTTATTATCTGTTGTTTTCAGGTCACAGCACCCATCTCCGACTCTAAAAATCTTATCTTAGTTTCCGCTTGTTATCACCGGAGAGCATTACTAGGGTGATTTTTGTTTGCGAAATGTTCAGAGGCGTGCCTCTCGCAAGTTGACGTTGATATATTGGCGAGGTAACGTAGCATAGAGGCGTAACGCTTCCGCGGCGTTTTGACCTCGACGACAAATGCATTGCGAAATAGCGCTGTTGCATCGCAATAGTTCCCATTGCATCGAAATCGCAACGATTGGCTGTTGTCTTGCTTTCTTACGTGTGATTGGAATTAAGCATTCGAAAGTTCAATGAATGTTACGATTACGATTCGATTATTTCAGGTTTAGTCATGACTATTCAGTGGACGGTCGTCGCAGCCACCCTCTACATCGAAATCGCGGTTGTGCTGATTCTTCTGTTCCCGTGGATTCGTCCCAGTGTGTAAGTTAATATCTTAAGTAAATAAATTTGCAAGAAATTTTGCAGGTGGAACAAGTTTTTCAAGAGTCGACTTGTTTCCGCTGTTGCTAGGTTCACAACAGTCTACTCGTATGTGGGCATATCCATTCTGGTTCTTCTCTTCTTTGGTAAGCTTTGTTTTGCACTTTACCGACGTGACTCATTCTTTCTGTTTTAGACGCCATCCGCGAAGTCCGCAAGTATTCGGATTCCGACATGATCGAACGCTCTTCTCACATGGCTGATGCAGATGCATTGATGCACATGCGTCTTTTCCGGGCTCAGCGAAACTTGTATATCAGTGGATTCGCCCTTCTTCTCTTTCTGTAATTATACGCTTACTCTATCGTTCTTTTAATTGTTGTCGTTTTAGGATTATTAAGAGACTCTGTGGCCTGATTATTCGCGGAGCCCAGTTGGAGGCAGCATCTGAAGCTGCCATAAAGCAAGCCGAAGGTGCCAACAAGGTTGCGAAGGACTTGATGAATGCTGTATGATAATTTTGTTTGACTGTTTTGAATTACTTTTTAAGGGAAATGGCGAAGACACCGAACTTGTGGAGAAGCTCAAGCGTCAATTGAAGGAAATTGGACAGGAACTGAAGGAGCACATTGATGATAAGGTGCGCCTCAACGAGAGATTGGCTACTTTGCAGGATGATTACGACAATCTGACCGAAATCGCGCAGGTACAGTTGTTCTTGTGAAACGAATCTTATTTTGCTAAATTTAGAAGGCCGGGGGAGACAAGAAGACGGACTAAACCTTTTCGGCGTAATGTAATTGCTTTTACGGGAATAGTGTTTATAATAACGCTTCCTTGAACATGCTTGTATTTTGCAATTCTGTTAAGAATAAACACGTGAAAATTTGGCGAGCGTTCCCAATCACCATTGCGCGCCAATTCAGTCAGAATCAAGGAAGGAATAAAACGACGCGGATGCTGATTCCTTGATCTGGAATTCCACCACTTCAAATATTTGCTGTCACCTCAGGTTCTCTTCGTATCAAAATTCATACGCTTTAGGCTTAAGCTTTAGAATTCCGTGTTTTCGAATGAGCTGCTTTGCGTGGAAGATCTTCCAATTTATTGACTATTCTCTTGACTGACTTGCCAAAAAATCGCTCTAAGACTAGATCTGTCCGACTATAGATTGCCCTACCACCCAAAAAGACATTTCTAGGAACACTGGGGTTGGAAACCACTCCAGAAATCGAGCTTTGACTATGTTTCAGGCGTGGTTCAGGGCTGAAAATCTTGGAAGAATAAGCCTGCTAAGGAAATTGCGAACTTGCTAATTGATAGCGTTTCTCCTCGATTTTTTGCTCTTTCGACACACGATGGCAATTGTTGAGTGCAAAATTTCAAGTTCATTTATTCAGAAACTGAAGGTGCATGAAGTTAATACAACTAGGGAAACTACATGCGAATGGTAGTGAACATGGAGACAAGGCTTCTTTATATCATATGCACTGAATTTTTTTTGCCACAAACCCAAATGTAAAGAGTGGTGATGGTGGTCAAGCGACTGTTACTTACGAAATGAGCAAAAGGAACAGTGATTAAGAAGTGGCCTACGGAAAACTAACTAATTACGGTGCAGAATTCAGCGGAAGAGGGCCACGAAAAGGGTGGCCACCACGACGGGAACGGTGATGGTGGGCTCGGTTTGCGAGTTGCATAGATCGTCTTTGTTGCAGAAGTACGATTCACCTGAAAATTGGTAGCAAATGACTCTTCAATGCGGGCTATTTGCCGGGCCCAAATTTCCACACTCCGGCCATTACTCATTGTTTGTTTTCTCATTGTTTGCAAAAACTGTGGTGACTCAATGAAAATTAGAATAAGAACGCGTCTCCTTAGAAGCTGTTAGGTGGACGGCAAGCGAATCACGCCAAACCAGCCACCGTAAGGTTTGCTTTGATCTGAAGTAATATTCACCGTCTTAAATTGAATGCCATGCGCTTTGAGAGGACGTTTCAAATTTTGGAGGTAGCAAGGCGAACGTCAGAACATTTGCCACATGGATTCAGACAAGCTTAAAACAAAGCAGCGACCATTTCCGAGTCGTCTCCACATTAATCATCGCTAATCGAAGATTCTCATAATTGGGAATCTAATTGCCCTTCAATTTCTTAACCTCTTCCCGAAGCGAACCTTTCACTTTCTCTCCTTCCGCCCAGTATAGCTTCACATCTAGCTCGCGTCGCTTCATGCTGCCGTCCTCCTGCTCCTCCTCGGTGCATCCCTTCACGATCAACTCGTGCTCTTCATCGATCAGCTTGAAACACGATCCTTTGCAGCAGACTCTGCCGGTATCGCATTCAGTCATGTCTCGCCCCATACACGTGAAGCTGAAAAATGCATTTTTATGTTGACTTGATTATCAAATCAGGTTGATCAGCAGTCAGAAGACGCAGTCTTCTGACTGTAACAACAAGTATTGGGTCAAACGGAAACCCAAGGTCGTGCTTTTTTCCACTGAAAACGGCGCACTGGGGAAATCTTTCCATCAAGCGTGAATGTTTTTGGTCACCCAGACTGGACTATTTAGACGGAATAGGACTGCTTCTTAAACTTCAAAAAGCTTATCGAATTGTTTGTTTTTTTCTAGTGATCTGCCGAACTCACATTGGAGTCACGATCGGCGCGAAGCATGAATCTAATGTTTACAACAAAACTGAGAGCAGCGCATTCGAATGACTTTCTATCAACTCCTCTGCTTAAAAGCCAATTAAACTGTGATCACATCCTCCAATGTCAGGTTCTGTTGGGAAAGTGGGAAAATTACGAACCATGTCAGCGTCGCTCCTTTGGTGTTCGTGGAGCAGTTGTAGCTGGCGTCTGCGGCCGATCCACTGCCTAAAAGTGCGAACGAGAGACTACGAGCCACGGAGATCTGTCTGCCACTTACCTAGAACAACAGCGACGACGAAGAGGCAGAGAAGCGCTGAGGTATTCATGGGTTTCTGAAAACGAATGTCTAAGATCGAATTGGCGACAAAGAAGCCCAACGCGGGGAGACGGTGAACCCGCGCGTCTAATCTTGGCAACACCACGCGCAACTGAGACTCAAGAACGAGATGCGCGGCGGCGCGGTGTCAGTTCATATGAATCGATGCCAATCAAAAACGGCCCGTGTTGTGGTGACAGAGATGCAATAACCAGTTTGTGCTAACTACCGTTTTCATCGGAGTGGGTGAATCCGCTGGTGCACATTGGCGACAGATGGCGGAGTAATCAAAGTTCGCCATGTTTTCAGACGTGCACGACACGGAGAAGTGAAAGAGGGGCAAAAGGCCCGAAATCAATAGTAAGCGTGACTAAAGTCTCTATTGGTCAATAAGCCGACGGAAGCAAAGGGAACCATGGAGAATAGTGGGTGGGCACGAGAGGGGAAGAACAGCGCCAAGATGTGTGTGCGGTGGTGAGCTGTGCGTGTCTCTTGTTGTTCTAGAAATGCAATCCACGAGACAGGATGAAGATGACGATGGCTGGTCGCCAATGCAAGCACAACATTTATCGATAACGCAAAACAAGTCGGAACTAAGCAGTCAGAGGCACTGCTTCCGTGCTTGCTACTTAGGACCCAATCGCAGGGTGTTAACTCCGTGGACTGCACCCCTGCTGAGAAAACCGATAGCAAATGAACCCTCGCCACACTCGCTGTATTTATTGAAACGGCATTATGCCACCAGACTTGAACAATTACAGATAAATAATTTGCTACTAAGTAGACCTCACAGCTACCACATTTGCGTCTCACCGACTTCCCCGATGAGTACGGTCGCCGTACACAAAGACTAAAATGAGGAAAAATTAATCAGACCCTGAAACAAAACATCTGCTTACATTACATCGAGCATCTCGACAGCTTCCCTACGTTGCTGAGCCATAGTTTCACTTTCAGCTAAGAGATCATCAATAATTTCGTTGCGGTAAAGCTGCTTGACGAGTTCGCTTTGCAAATGCTCCTGCACGTAGTTGACCAAAAAATTCATAATGGCCTTCGGAACGGCGTCCTGAACATTCTTGCGAATAATCATGAAGTAGCTTTTGATGAGGCGTTCTGAAAATACACGTTTATTACAAATTACTAAAGATAAGGTTTACCAATGACTTGACAATCCCTCTGCTCGCGTTCGGTAAGTTCCTTCCGTTCCTTCTCGCTGGTTTCTCCATTAACCGGTCGGTTTTCCTCACGTTTCATCAATCCAACCATCGCAGCATCAGCAGCGAACTCCGGATGCTTTGGTGTTTATATAAACGAGTTCAATGTCGATAAGGTTCTCGACCAACTGCCTCGTAGACACCACTCTTCAGAACCGTGCTGACGACGGAATTGATCCTGTCGTAGAGTCGCGGAAACTTGCTGCAAATCACTACATTGCCACTACAAGTTCCATTCACACCTACTTGGATTTCTATTCCGCAATTTTGAACAATACGTTGCATCTCTTCGTGGACCAGTTCGACACGCCCGCTCTTTTAGATGACAGTTCTGAGAGGAAGATAGAACGCATAATCGCTATTTTCGGTGCTGTTTGACTTGATGTCATTGGGCAGGAAAATTGCGGATTCTAGCGTCGTTTTAGGGTTCAAGAGACGCCTGTTTTCGAGTGAACAATAGCGATCTATACGAGCTCTAATTCAGGCTCCTGACTAACTCAAAATCCCCCTAATCGGCGCTTTTCCCGTCCTCTCAAATGCGCCTGAATCCAAGCCGCATTTTAACCCGATAAGCATTTGATCTTATCACCCATAGCTCATTCATTTGGATCTGACGTATTTGTCGCAATTTTAGCACTGAGAAACGCCACGATTGTGGGCACAGTTCTTGCCTAATTTTATTTGAGTTAGGTTGATTTGAAGCTTCAATTTTGACCTAAGCGCATATTTCATGATTCTTGACTAATTCTGAGAGGAAGATAGAACACAGAATCGCTATTTTTGGTGCTGTCGAACTGGATTTCACGGGCAGGACATATCAACGCTGAATTTGGGAGCCACGAGCTTCAGATTTCTCCCGTGAATTTGAACTAAATTCGGTTTCTGGGTTTTCGGATCAGGTATATCTGAGGAAATTTTAGCGCTTAGCAACGCTGAAATTTTGAGCTCATATTTGCACAGTTCTTATCGTTTTCGCCTCAGTTCACGCTTCTGCTATTCCTGCCCAAGTCCTTATTTTCTCGATTTTTCGTTTGGTTTTGTGGGGACATTTTAAGCTTATCAGATGTTGAAGGTTTCAATGACTTTCCGGCATGGGATGACCTCAAAACTGATCATATCGGTAACGATCCTTGCTTTAAATAAAGCCTCCGGTTTGGCCTAAGCGCAGTTGATATCACAATGTTATTTTGGCTCATTTTGGTTCCATTGCTAAAGCAGTTTCCACCTGTGACTACGCCGACATTAGGCACTTTGAGGTGGAAACCCGGTTATAAAATACAAAAAAACTCCAAAAACTTCTTTTTTTTTGTAATTTTTGACCACTTTTCGTTAAAAGCGGCGGTAACGGTTTTTCGTGGAACGTTCGTATCATTTGCGAAAGACGGTAAAGGAGCGAGCAGTCGAGTCGCGGCGAGTCGGAAGGCGGCGAGATGTCTGGCGGCGAGCTTGACCGGCGGTAGCTGGGTTATATGTGCAAGGATGTTCGAGAGGAGACGAGGCTGGGAGAATGGTCGGTCCAGCATCGTTTTCGGATGTGGCGCTGCCTTCCATAAAGCCGTGAGGTGTCGCTGGAACGTTTTCATCGAACCAGGTCACGGTAACTCGAGGACGAACGCTGAGGCCCAACCGGTCGGTAGCATGTCCAGGCGACAAAAGGAGGTTCAGACGCATCCTCGACGGGGTATCTTTGCTTAGACATGTATGTCTGAAGTGCGTCAGAGCCGCACTCCTGTCTAGACGTTGCTACTGCGGTCGCCCACGATGCTGAGGACTGTGCTTCAACATGAGTTCTGGGAGCTCGAAATACCGACCGATCTTTGGCTCAGCTGTCGCGAATGGCATCGGGCTCGACACACTTGAGGTCGCGGAAGTCAAGACGCGCGATGCGCTTGTCCAGACAACGATGAGCATGAAAATAAGCATAATGAGCGCTCATAACCACCTTAGGGCTATCCCGGAGCTAAGAATTACTGTTTCAGATGCGAATCCGAGTCCTGTAGATCCTACAACAAGAAGGGGCAAAATTGAATCTCACTTCCTTGAAAATTACTTTCTTATTTAACCTTTATTCGACCCGACGGACGACGGGTAATTAACCTTGTTCGTACCGGCGTGCAGGAAAATTTGTGCAAAACCTGTGATTTTTTACATTGTAGACCTTCTGGCTAACACCGTTTTTAAGAAGGCATCTTCATTAAATACCTTGACATAGACATAATAGCTCTAACGGAACAGGACGTTTTGTCGCCGTTCTGGTTGTCACACTCTATTCCTGTTCTCTCTCATTTATGGCCACACCCGGAAGTGTCCGGGCAGTTTTGGGTTGCCTGGCGGACTTTTGTCGATCTTATTTTAGGCTTCGTAATTCTGCAGCGGGGTAAGTGGAATAGGCCGACGCCTGCTGAATGCTTCGGCTAGGACATTTTCATTATAATTGTTCAGAAGCGCCGAAGCCGGGCTCCGCTTCGAATCCACATCCTGGGCGTATCCATCGTCTCGCGCGTATTCCGCGGGGGCAACAGTGAAGTTTGATGCCGTCCTCGGGCTTTTCCTTGACAGATCTCGAAACGTCGTCGCTAGCAGATTCTCTTGGCTCCGACATATCTCGCGACATGTGCTGATCGAGAAATGAATTCTCGTGCGCACTGCCCCGTTAATCAAAAATAAATTGAAACCGTTTTCAATTTTTTAAGCATTAAAAACGAAAAAACGAAAAACGAATAGCGATATATCCAAAGCGATGTGGAGCGACTTATACAACTCACTTCGCCATAGATGTTGGATAAATGAGCGCTCGCTGCTTGTGATATGCGCCTCGGGACTTGATACAGATGGTGTTTAGATCTGTTCAAAAATCCCTAGACCCATCTCACAAGCAGCGCGCGCTAATTTAGCCAAAAATCCATGGCGGGGTGAATTGTATGAGTCGCTCTGATCATCTCAACAAAATAAGCGCATCGAGTGCCGAAGCGAAAACGGGAGATTCGCCGGTCGCGATTTTGACACGTTTGACAGACCCTCGGAGGCGATTATGGGAATCGGGCGATTTGGCCGCGACGCGCTCGTGTTTTGGGGAATATCTCGTACTTCAGCGAGTGTGTGCACGTCGGGACACAGATAGAACGAATCTAGAGAAGCTTTCAGGCATTTTGAGCCCGAATTCGCTCAAATTGGTGCTGTATGGATCACCATGTGTAAATCGTCCACTTTTTCGCGAGTTATTTCTGGCTACACTTGGATCTGTTTTGGTCGTTATAGTGGTTGTTCGTGTCATTATGAAGGTGTTGAAGCACCGTACGCTTTTAAGCACTTCTTTGTCTTTGTGGCGGGTTCGCCGTGTTCCAGAAAATTATCCCAATAAAGTTTTCTGCGGATAAAAACTGGTCTTGTCTTTGTTTTATTTAATGTCTTGTAACATCGGAACTATCTGCCTGCCAGCCATCAGAAGCATGAGAGTGTTGAAGCCTGTCTATTTGAAAAGTGAGGTGTGAACAAGAAAAGTGAACACAAAGAAGCACAACGGTGGTTTCGAAATAAATTTATCCAAATTTTTAAACAACTTTTTTTTAATTTTCAACTTTGCTTATGTTATCGCAAGAATGGAACTCGAAAACGATTTATCGCCCAAAGAAACAAAGCGCACACTTCACATTTCTTAGCTAATCTGAAGATTTTTTGCAACTGGTAGTGTTTACACCTGTCCCTGGTAGAACTCCATTTGGGATCGATTTCCTATTTTCGGCGTTTGGTTAAGAGCTATGATTGACGTGATGGATTAAATAAACGTTCAGCGTCTGATTGTATTTGCGTCAGCGTGTATTTTCTATTTGCGAAGAAAGGAAGTTTGGAGAGTTCCATGAATTGAATCCCAAACGTTTCAAATGCTTTGTGTCTATAATTAGAGTATACCCCAACCCTC
Organism: Steinernema carpocapsae; assembly: GCA_000757645.3. NCBI lineage: Eukaryota > Metazoa > Nematoda > Chromadorea > Rhabditida > Steinernematidae > Steinernema > Steinernema carpocapsae. The sequence continues at coordinate 14,582,151 of CM016762.1, forward strand.
TATAAGACTCGGTCTGGATTTTATCGGTTGTAAGCCGACCCAGATCTCAGATGAGAATTTTTCGGATGGGTTCGGCAGCCATTTTTCTTGCTAAGATTATTGCTAAGATTCACGTGTGACGACTCTCACGACATTTATGGCTTTGACCGAAGCGCGGGTTGAAAGATCGCGGAAAATTGGGTGCGAGCGAAATGTGATAATCATAGATCTGACTTTCTGATGCAACAACATATTTCGAAACGTCTCCACATCGCGCGTGCTGAGCAGCAGTTGCAGTTCGATGCCTTGCGAAAGATTAGGACTGTTTTGGAATGCTGCAACGGTGTATTCAGTCCAGACAGAGCCTTGCAACGTCACATTTTGTTTTGTTGTTGGATTTGTCTTTTCGCAGCAGACCATCGCTGACCATCGTTCACACGGCCTCGGTAATTGAACAACAGTTCAAAATATTTGCGCGCCATGATCCGACGAAGGTTTCGTTTAGCAGCCATTTGCCTCGCGCGTAGCGTGGATTGTTCATTATAGGCTTCAATTGACGCTTTCTTCTTGAATGTTTCGCTTATTTCATCGGAGATGTGTACTCCGAACTGCGATTATAGAGATTTCTCGTTCATTTTTGCTCCAACCGAACTATTAGAACGACGAATAATCCGAAAGTCCGACCGATTCAAACGCAATTGCTGCTTTTTGTTGGACGTGATTATGAAATGTTTCGCCGGTTTGTCTCACCATATTCAAAGAGAATGCTCTCAGTTTAATCATTTCAAATGCTGTTTTTGCAGGCTTTGCAAATGGAGTCTCTGATTCCCGTGATCAGCAAACTCCAAGATGTGTTCGCGGCCATCGGATCGAGGGAAGCAGAAATTCAACTACCCCAAATCGTTGTCGTCGGATCGCAGGTAACAAACCGGTGTTATGATCTGCGTTGAGTCTCTTGTTTGGAGAGCAAAGCTCAGTTCTGGAGGGCATCGTAGGTCGGGATTTCCTACCTCGCGGAACTGGTGTTGTCACGAGACGACCGCTTGTACTCCATCTCGTCCATAGCCATGTCGACGACTATCCTGGCGAGTTTCCCGAAGAAGGTTGGTAAAAACAATCACGTAAATTTATAATCGTAACGCAATTCAGAAGATGGAGAACGCGGTGCGTGGGCTGTCTTTGAGCACAACAGTTCTACTATTTTCACGAATTTCGAAGAAGTCCGGAAGGAAATTGAGCGTGAAACAGATAGGGTCACCGGGTCCAATAAGGTAGACCGATTAGGCAAGTCGTACGAGTAAATCGCTCGTGCTTCAGGGAATTTCGAATGAGTCCATTTGTCTGAAGATTTTCTCGCCTCACGTAGTGAACTTGTCCCTTATAGACCTTCCCGGTATTACGCGTTTACCGGTTGGTGACCAGCCTCCTGACATCGAGGTGTAGAATTTCTTGACGCTTCAGTTGCATTAATTTGAATTATTTTTAGGATCAAATTAAGGCTATGATCATGCAATACATAGATAATCCGAACTCCATCATATTAGCCGTAACTCCCGCCAACCAGGATTTTGCAACTTCAGAACCTCTGAAGATCGCTCGCGAAGTGGATCCTGATGGTCTTTACTTATTTGAACACATAATGTTTAATCTATAATTGCTCTAGGTGCTCGAACCTTGGCGGGTTTTGACGAAGCTTGACTTGATGGACCAGGGCACAGACGCTATGGATGTCTTATCTGGCCGCGTTTTTCCCGTGAAATTGGGTATTATCGGAGTTGTTAACCGCTCACAGGCTGATATTATGAAAAAAAAGAAGATCACAGAATGTCTTAAGACGAGCAAGCATTCCTGCTTCGCAAGTATCCAACGCTAGCTTCGAAAAATGGAACGTACTATCTGGCGAAGACTTTGAATCGGGTACGTTAAATCCTTGGTCCATCTTACTTATTAACCGTTTGCAGTTACTGATGCAACATATTCGTAATTGCTTACCGCAGCTGAAAACTCGGGTCAATGTCATGTCCGCTCAGTGCCAGACATTGCTGTCGTCCGTATGGCGAAGAAATAGCTGACAAGAAGACCACGCTGCTGCAGATCATTACCAGATTCGCAACTGCCTACAGTGCCACGATTGGCGGAACAGCTAAGAACATTGAGACTGCAGAGTTGTGTGGCGGTGCTAGAATTTGCTATATCTTTCACGAAACTTTCGGTAGCACTCTGGAGAAGATAAATCCGTTGCAGAACTTAACTTCTTTGGACATTCTGACTGCCATTCGAAATGCTACGGTAAGGAGATGCCACATGTGGATATTGAAAATCAAAATTTTTAGGGTCCTCGTCCGGCCTTGTTCATCCCAGAAGTTACGTTTGAACTACTGGTCAAACGTCAAATTAAGCGGTTGGTTGATCCCAGTCTGAATTGTGTCGAACTGGTCCACGAAGAGATGCAACGCATTGTTCAAAATTGCGGAATAGAAATCCAAGTAGGTGTGAATGGAACTTGTAGTGGCAATGTAGTGATTTGCAGCAAGAAATGCAAAGGTTTCCGCGACTCTACGACAGGATCAATTCCGTCGTAAGCACGGTTCTGAAAAGTCGTCTGGTGCCTACGAGGCAGTTTGTCGAGAACCTTATCGACATTGAACTCGCTTATATAAACACCAAGCATAAGCATCCGGAGTTCGCTGCTGATGCTGCGATGGTTGGATTGATGAAACGTGAGGAAAACCGACCGGTTAACAGCGAGAAGGAACGGAAGGAACTTACCGAACGCGAGCAGAGGGATTGTCAAGTCATTGGTAAACCTTATCTTTAGGTAATTTGTAATAAACGTGTATTTTCAGAACGCCTCATCAAAAGCTACTTCATGATTATTCGCAAGAATGTTCAGGACGCCGTTCCGAAGGCCATTATGAATTTTTTGGTCAACTACGTGCAGGAGCATTTGCAAAGCGAACTCGTCAAGCAGCTTTACCGCAACGAAATTATTGATGATCTCTTAGCTGAAAGGCTGAAAGTGAAACTATGGCTCAGCAACGTAGGGAAGCTGTCGAGATGCTCGATGTAAGCAGATGTTTTGTTTCAGGATCTGATTAATTTTTCCTACTTAGGCTTTGAAAAAGGCCGCAGTAATCATCGGTGAAGTTCGTGAGACCCAAATGTGGTAGCTGTGAAGTCTACTTAGTAGCAAATTATCATATTTGTCTGTAATTGTTCAAGTCTGGTGGCATAATGCCGTTTTAGTAAATACATGTAAGTACACCGATGAGCAAGCCGAAGCAAAAGTACAAGAAAGTGTGAAAACAACGAGTGTGGCGAGGGTTCTTTTGCAATTGTTTTTTGCAGCAGTTCACGGAGTTAATAATCTAATGCGATAATCTAATGTGTAATCAATATCTACGATTATCACATTTCGCTGGCATCCAAGTTTCCACGATCCTTCAACGCGCACCTCAGTTTAAGCCAAAAATGTCGTTGGAGTCGTCCCACGTGAATCTTAGCAAGAAAAATGGCTGCCGAACCCATCCGAAAAATTCTCATCGGAGATCTGGGTCGGCTTACAACCGATAAAATATTATAGACACAAAGCATTTGAAACGTTTGGGATTCAATTCATGGAACTCGCCATCTCCAAACTTCCTTTCTTCGCATATAGAAAATACACGCTGACGCAAATACAATCAGACGCTGAACGTTTATTTAATCCATCATGTCAATCATAGCTCTTAACCAAACGTCGAAAATAGGAAATCGATCCCAAATGGAGTTCTACCAGTAATAGACTAAAACGATGTAAAACAGATTTTATAAATATCACATGACGAAAAAAGAAGCACAATGAGAACTTCATATATAGAACAAGTAGAACCGATGTAAGTGAACACAGACGATCGCACTTATCAATCCAGTCCTTGCATTACCCGAGCAAATCAAGCAAATCCAAATCCTTCTGTGCATTCTCGAATAGCCATAAGGAGCATAGAGCGCAACTTCTCATAGTTCTCGTACTGGGGCAGATCAAGTTGGTTGAAGCTGAAATGTAACGAGAGGTTATTTTGACGTACTGTGCCAACTAAAATACCATGTGTGAGCGGCGGGGAGACGATCGTTGCTACGATAGTCACAGTGAATTGAGAACTTCTGGACTCCATTCATGCCTTCAAGTGTAGAAAAGCCTTGCAAGGGGACCTGTAAGCAGTTTGCTTGATTGATCTTCACAGAAGTTTACACTTACCTTGCTCGTTCCTGTCACAAACTGCAAAAATTTGGCCAGATCCTCTCGTTCAAACGAGCGCAGAGCCCTCCAAAACCACTGAATTTGCGGAGATGACTTGGTGTACGTTTTGTATTCCGTGTTAGCGCATAGATCATCAATATCGATTGTTGGAAGACCTGAGATCAGCAACTCCAGTTCTTGTTCATTGAAGATGGAAATCAGTTGCTTCGGAATGATTTCATAGAAACCTTCGAGGAACGCGTCCAGTTGCTTTCTGATAGAACCTGAAACATCAGTTAGTTCCAGCTAAGAGTCCACAAACACACCGGTCATTTTCATCTGGCACACAAGCTGGACATATTCTTCCTTGTTGTCATCTGTGACGGGTAGTTGCAAGCCGTTCTCTTTTAGCTCGCGTCTGGACACCACACCAAATTCATCAACGTCCACACTAAAAGTCAGTTCAGCGACGTGCTCGACTGGGTTTGTTAAAAGGTATTCCAGCGACTTGTAGTAGGAGGGATCTTCGGATTCAATGTCTTGATATCTGACCGGAAGGTTGAGAATGTGTTTGTAGAAAGCGCGAGTGAAGTAGCAATCAAGCAACTTGTTCTCGTAAATAGCTTTGGCGATGATCTTGCCGACAAACTAAAGTGAAGTGAGACTATGAATCAAATGTATTCGTCAGCTTACCTTGAAGTAATCGAGATGCTCAGGATTAATATACGAAGCCTTGTTGATCATGTAAGTGGCTCGATCTCCAGGCGCTGCACTGAAGAGAGCGTAGTTCGGGTTGAAGATTTCCCTGGTGATCACCGAGAACCACTCCCGAAGCAATCCGCCAGCATCTTGGCCTTCTTCTCCCTCAAACACAACATAGAATCTTGACTTCCAATCGTTCGATCTGAGACGGAAAAGTTCGCGGAAGCTGTCACTAAACAAGTGGCTACGGCGAATGCGGATTCCCACATCGTCTCGTCGGATAAAAGATCGGTCATCCCGTTCTCGACGATGAATCTCCTTTCGGAAAAACTTTCTCTTGACATCGAAATCCAGAAGCTTTGGGAAGAGCATGAGAATTCGGAAGGAACCACCTTCTTCCATGAGCTGACTGCCTGAGACGCGAAGAATTTGGTTCAACACTCGTCGATGCTTTTCTAAAAAAAGTCCGTATTATAAGACGACAGAACAACCAAATGTTACCTGCGAATTCGTGCAGACGGTTAAGGTTAGAGTCCAATAACGAGTGCTTCTTCATGTAATCAGTGAGATCGTCCGGAAGTGAAGAAGGAGTATGCACCAGGAAGAAAGCTTCCGTTGCCGGCTGCAACGTCACAACAGCTCGCTGTCCCGAAAAAGCTTCCAACTTGGCCAAACAGCTGCTAAGAACATCCCAAAGAGGTTCCAAATTCTTCAGATCCTCATAATCTTCCACAGTTGGAGGTTTTTCCTCTTCGACCGATTTCGAAGCTTCGCGAACCTTGTCCTCAGTAGAGACTTCTGCATTCGACACGGTGGGGTCCACAGTGGGATTCACAGTGGGGTCCACAGTGGGGTCCGCGACATTATCTGCAGTGGCAGGATTTGCGTTCGATATAGCTTCCTGGGCCGGTATAGCTTCCTGGGCCGCTTGTTTCTCTGCTTTCTTCGCTTCTGCTGCCTTTCTATTCTTCTCTCGCTTGATTTCGATCGACTGAATGAGTCCTCTTATCGCAATGAGCGATTGAACTGAATCTAGAAGTTGGTCTTGACCGCTAAGCTTCATAGACGACAATTTGATAGTCGTTGATTGGATCAGCTCCTTAGATTCACCGCTCTTATCGTTGTCGTTTCCTAAGCAGCACTTGGAAAGCTCATCTTCCAGTGAAATCAGTTCAGGCAGGAAGTGCAAGCCAAGAGATTCGATGGATTCTATGAGCAGCTCGAAAATCCATTCCTTGCTGGACTCACCGAAAGCGCGAGTGCATTCAGCAAGAAGAAGACGACCATCGTTATGTGTTTCGGTACGTCCCTGGAGAGTTATGATCTGAAATATCGTTAGCAGAATAAATAACAACCTAATCAAACCAGGTACTTGCCTTCACAATACACCTTAACGAATTCTTCAAAGCATCCGAATCTCCGTCGAACATAATATCGTCGGGAATCTTGTGGATAACCTAGGACAATTCAATTAGTCCATACTAACCTGACAGCAAAGTAACGAACCACATTGCAAATTCGCAAAAGGCGCTCGTAAACATCTTCTGTTTTCTGTAGCCATTCGCCAGTGAGGACGGAAAGGACGGACGCAATCGGAGCTTTCGAGAATGAAGGATACTGGAACTGAGTAAGGTCTTCCTTGTTATTCTCCCATTTGCTCAATATGCTAAATAAGTGAAAATATTACGTGAGTGACGAGTGAATGAGATATACCACTGAGCTGTGAAGAATATGTTGAAGTTAGGTTTCTTAAAACCAGCAGTATCAACCTTCACCGGGTACATCGATTGGGGAAGGAACTGCGTTGGAAAGGCACGAGCGATATTTTGAAGAGCTTCAGACACGGCTGTGGCGCAACGAGGGATAGCTCTCGGGTGGATCGCGGCAATCGGTTGTCCGACTGCTGTTGGAAGAACTTCAGCTAAACCGGGAACGCGGCGTGAGCGCAGAATCTTCGGTCCGATTCTCCTACCCACTGCGGTACCACCGGGAAAGACGACAAGTGGTTCATGGCGACCCATTCCGCAGTTGTAGGTTAGTCTTTCTAACCAAGTAGCAGTGTTGGGATCGCCTCTCGCTTTGATATTGCCAAAGTTCTGAGCGCTCGATGACAGTGTCTCCATAAACTGAGTCAGGCCAAGGATAATGTAGTCGCACGATGGGCCATGGTTGCATAAGTTCCGAATAAGCTTCTACAATTAACAAATAAACAATATGTTAGGATATGAAACACAAACCATAAGCTTGTTCATAGCGAACGGACTATGCGGTTGAACTTTAGCATCATCAAGGAACAGGAACAGAATCACTGTGGTCAGTGCCTCGGGATTGAGGAACTGGACAGTATTCATTGTTGGTGAGGAAGATTCGTTCGTTCGCATGATTTCCCTATGCCTCGAAAGTGCTCCACCGTTGCTTCCCATTCCCAAGTTCCGTGGTAGACGAGCATATCGTAACGCCTGCTGAAATATTTAAGAAATATGTACTTGAAACAATTTTTTAGGTAATTCACCTGCTGCTCCAAATTAGCTCTCAGTCGACGAGCTTCGTCTGCCATAGTCGGAGGTAAAACTTGTATCACTGAATCGTCAGCGTCAGCCAAAACTTGAGCTCTGAGAGATGGTGGAAGCGATTCCAAAAGCGCAGCAGGATCGACAGGCTCTTCCGCTTGGGGAGCGCTAGATGCATTTTGAGCTTCGCGGGCTAGGCGGACATCCCTCTCATGTTGCTGGATGAGTTCTTCTTGAAGCTCAGGAGGTAGAGCAGCCAAGAATTCCTGATCGAGTGGTGGGATGATTGGTTCCTCCTCAGCCTCAGCGCTTGCGTCATCTCCGACCGGATTCTCGGAACTAGGTTCGGGTGGGACAGAAGGTGTCGCAGATTGGCTGCCACTTGTGCTGGAAGAACGACCTTGCTGTCTCAGATGATCGCGAATCACTTCACTGCGCATGTCTTCGGGAAGAGCGGCTAAGAAAGCAGGGTCGACACCATCAGGAACTTCCAAATCTACATACAAAAACAAATTATTTCTTCTCCCTTCCCCTGAAAATTACCTCCAAGAATTTGCCTAAGATTTTCATCAAGCTCGTTACTAGGACCAACTTCGTTTCGCTGACTGCCATTTGCTTGATGCGGATCAGTGGCAGCAGACGGTGTAGAAGGAGGTGCTTCATTTCCTCTCATCTGATAATTGCTCGATGATGGATACACACCGATAACTTGAACATCGTCGTCTTCTTCGGTATCTTCGCTCGACATAGCCGACAGTTCCTCCAAAACTTGAATGTCGGAATCATCGTTCTGAAGCTGACGGTTTTCCGATGCGGGAGGTGCCAGAAAGAGCGGTAACGGAAAAGTACCGGACACTTCCGATTCAGCATGCGTCGGCAGAGTGATGTTTGCGAATTCTTGCTGTGGCGGTTGGTGGAACTGCATGATAGTCTCCAAGAACGCCGCGAGCGGACCTGGGAGAGCAGAGGGCGGAAGAAGGGGCGGAATCCCATGTCCAACGTTTGCCATGTGGTTTCCAATGTTTGAAAATAGTGAAGGCGGTTGGAACGGTGGAAGGGGCAGAGGGAGTGGAAGAAGTGGAAGAGGTGCAAGATTTGGAATTGGTGGAAATTGAAGCGGCGCGTCGCTCTCGTTAGTGGCTTGCGAATCTTCCTCCTCCTCATCGTCGTCAGCCAAGTCAATCGTTTCGACTTCGTTCCGATCCTCTCCCGACAAACCCCAATAGCGCACGCCTTCCTCCTTAGCGGGTTTCTAAAAACAGCAATCATAAGTATAACTTATTCATTGGAATAAAGACATACGCCTTCTGTTGGTTGGGGTACGCAGTAAGCAGCACAGATCATACTGAATATGTACGTGATCGACTGATTATCCATTAGACGCGACGATTCAATGTAACGATCCATGGATGTAGGAACGGCATGTCGACCGCTTGCTTTCGGACGAAGATCGGTATCCTGAAATGTATTTTTGAAACAAGTAATGACACAGATGTTCGCCTCACCCCGTAACGACGGAGTTCTCGGTATATCGAGTCGTCGTACATGGCTGCAGTCAGCATACTCGTGTGCGGATAACGGCGAACAGCATTTTGTCGTTGCAGGACATGTCCATTTGGCCCAAGACGTCGTGTCCGGAGAACATGCGGAGGTTCGAACACTGACCGATTGAGGAACCAGTCGGGACTGATTGCTCGAGATCCGAGACCGAGACGTACAAATCTGGCCCCATCAGTGCCAAGACGTTGCGAAGTGTGTCGGAGCAAGGGATGGCTAGACACTCCAAGCTCGTTATCCACACCAAGGGTAGGCAAAAAGTCGCTGGAAAGCCCCGCTCCGCGACTGTACAGCACTCGCACGTCACCAGAATCTCGGCCGTTAGCACCCCATTCATTGAGTCCACCATAGCGAGATGATCCGAATCCACCACCTCCAAAACTAGGACCGCCAGGTCCAGATCCAAAAGCGTTACGAGCAGCCTGAAAGGCGTTGGATAAATGAACAAATGATATACTGAACGTACCGTTGATCGGAATCCACCGTCTCCAGAAATGGCGTGATCGAGCACAAATACGTTGCTTCCATACCGTTCGAACTCTGGATCGTTGCGTTCAGCGCGTTCAATATCTTCCAAAACTTCTTCCAGAATATGGTCGTCAACGCGAGACATGTCATCATCGCCTAAGTTGATCATATTTGGACTGCAAATAGACATAGCCACATTATTACCTGTATCCATTTCATCATCCAGGTCATTCATCACTCCTTCTCCATCTTCTTCCTCTTCATACCACCTAGCGTGAGTTTCATCCATGGGTTCAGTATCTTCCTCCTCATCTTCTTCTTCTTCATCTTCGTCAATGTCCTCCTCATGATCATCGTCACCGCCGGTCTCATGGTGCGTTTCGTACTGCACAGGCAATTCGTCCATGGCATATCTATCCGTCATCTCATCAACAACGGCTTGCATAGGCGCTTGATCCACGGGATGTACTTCTTCGGTCTCATCAGTCTCGGAGCGAACTTCCGTAGCATTCGAACCTTCCTCTTCGTCGCGTTTCTTCAAAAATCCAGAAAACCGCGTTAGTTCTTCTAGCGTTTTAACGATTGCAGTAGCCATCTTGACAATGTCGTCCTTCTCGCAGTTCTTGACCTTCCAAACGCAGTTCACCAGATCGTTCAAGATTCCGCTATCGACGATGTGCCAAAACACAGCGTTATGATTTCCTTGCCTTTCAATGACTTCAGCTGGTACATCGACATTGGGTGGACAGGCATCCCGGAAGTGAAGCAAAAGATTCGCGATTTCTTGAATGTTGCTGACAATCTTCGGCAAGTCATTCCCTGATACGGTTGTATTCAGGTACTGACGAACAGCTTCAATAAGCGCCTTCTGAACCTCCGGAGAATGCGTAGCTGAGGCGACGGTCATCAGAAAAGCTCTGGCGGCATCGCCGACATGCCGCTCTTCCGAGGAGATCGATAATTCGATCATAGTAGAGAAGACGTCGCTATGTTCATGGATGTCCACAATACAGGTCGCAACACAGCCGTAATTCTTAGTCAATTCGGCGAGAGTTCGGAGCAGGAAGCTTCTTGTGATCAGCATCTGGTCATCTTCAGTACAACGATGCTCCAGTATGTAGTTGAGCAGGATTCCGACCACTCTTTCGGGAAGATCGTCGAACATTGGTGGGGGAATTTCCATGCAAGGGAAAGAAACCTTCACCTTCTCCAGAGCTTCCATCTGATCGTTGGTCTTGGAGGTGATCTTGTTCAGCACCATACTTAGCACCCTTGAGTTTCGTGCTCCAGCTGACGAAAGGCTGTGGATAACATGTATCCACTCCTTGAAACGACCGCTCCGAAGCCGCGGCCAACGGTTGAAGTATCCCTCGGTTCCTCCATATGCGCTAATGTTTCCTCCACGCAGGTAAGTTCGAATGAGCTTCTCGAACGTTTCCTCGAGCAAAACATCGTTGTCCAAGCAGTGGTTAAGTATCACTGTAACAAAAAAAGGCGTCGTTCCCATCGATTTGTAGCTCTCGAGTTTGAGAATAGTTTCCAAGCCCTTCAGCTGTAAGTAAAATTAATGCTTATAAATCTTGGCAACAGGAACAGTACCTCCATGAAATACGGAACCATTGAGTAGTCTCTGAGGAGTCGCGTGATTTGAGCCAACAAAGAGTGTACGCAATCGGCGTCAGCTTCTTCAAAGGTGAGCAGTTCCACACAGCTTTTCAGTAGATGAAGCCTCTGATTTATGGTAAGTATCGACTGGTCATCCTGAAATAAAACTGTGTACATTCAGAAAGCGATAAAGTTGCAAACCTGATTCAGGAAAGTCTGCGAATCAACGGATTTCTTCAAAGTGACATCCACAGTGATTGGGATGACAGGACCAGTTTCACCATAACTGCACACCATGTCGGAAAAGTTGATAGAGCATCGGCGCTCTCCGTCTACTTCGGCATCATCCCATGTTTCGTAGCCAAGTTTGTATCGGCTGTCCAGTTCACTCGAGAACCAGGAGGGAAACTGCACCCATCCGGACTTCTTCGAACTTTCTCCTCCGAAACTTTCAGACACGGAGTTCCAATACTTCCACTTTGCGCAAACGACGCTTTCGCAGTACATTGCGCGGCGGTTTTCGAAAATAGCCGTCTTGTCCACTAGTTCAAGGATTAGCGACATATATTCGATAGCTCTAAACCTCTCAAATTTAGCTGTAAAGAAGAATTGTAGTCTTACCTGGCGAACCCCGGCATTTTCCGTTCTGCTTGAACATGCACAAAGAACTTGAATAGTATTTCCACAACGGACGGTTCAATGAGATCAGTCAAGGCCGGAACAGGAAGTTGGTGATACGTGAGGCAGAGGAACCTCATCTCCCTAATCAAAATACCCATTGAATCTTCACAAAATTCTGACTCGATGGGCAATTTCTGCGGATAGGTTTCCATAAAAGCTGACATCGAATGCACCAGAGGAGAGATAAAGTCTCTGTGATAGATGTGACGCTGTACAGATAAGGGCTGCTGTTGGATCATCGTAGAAGCATATCTAGCAGCTTCAGCTAGCACAAAGTCATGCTCCTTGAAGAATGTTCGGTACAATCGAAGTACGAGATCGAAAGGCACCTCATTCTGAATGAATACGTAAAATATAAAAATCGGGAACCGGATACCTTCACATAGAGACCGACATCGGGATCATCCACGGGCGTCTGCACTTCATCTAGCTCCTCCTTTCGCGCAGCTTCTTCCGTCTCTTGCTTCTTTGCTTTCTTTGATCTTCTGATCTCTTCGGCGGATGGCAGCCTTGGAGTTTTACTCTCACTGGTATACTGTGACAAGAAGTTGGCTGAAGTTTCATTACTTCCAAGGAAGCTTAGAGCGACTTTCGCTTGCTTGTCCTTGAAACCCATAGCAGTTAAAGCTTCTGAATCGTCGGTAACCGCCAGAAGACTGATATCATCATGTCGTTTCTGGATTTCTTCAATTTCAGCTTTGTTGAAGCTAGCGTTGATGTCCGTGAACACTTGCAGACACTTGCAAAGAATATTCACTTGATGTTCAGGAAGGTCAACAAGCTCGTTCCGATCACTTAACGAAGCGTAAATTGCGATGATGTTGTCGTAAGTTCTCATCCGGAAATCAGAAAGGAACGCCTTGATATCGACCTTCTTACAACCGAACATGAATTCGTGTTGTTTTCCGATCTTCAACTTCCCACGTTTTCCGTGCCTGCAGTTGATGACGTCGCTGACTACGCTGATCCAGGCGTCGACCACGAATCCGATCCCAGGTGATCCGAGTTCATTAGCGAGGTTGCCAATAGCGTTGCAGAAGGTTTCATAATGTTGACTCATGAAGAATCGAGTGATTGCTGCACAGTACGACATTGTCTGCGTAGTGGCAAAGAGACTCCGCAGGAAATCGATCACAGCTGAACAGAATAGGTTCCTGAAAAAACAATTGATAGAAACGATTGCGTGCTGTTGCTTTCTTACCTGGTCATTTCCACAGGCTTAGCTCCCTCCCACTGCAGATTCAGCATAACAGTCCGGAAGATCTCGTCGATGAGAACAAACGCCTTTGGACAATCATTCGTCATCTTCTCGACGAACCGCTTCTGATTGAAGTCAGTGATTGCATTCACGATGCTACACTGAATATCCGCAACGGTCTTCTGAATCTTCGCAAGATGACCAAACATCCCAATTTGATCGGATGTGACAATTACGCTTTCGGATTCACTGGCAAGCGGTACCGTAGGAATATTCGGATCCTTTGTGGCGGCCTTCTTGCTCTTCTTGCCATCAAGCTTCTCGTCGTTAGAGATCTTCATCTTGCTTTGCCACGCGCACATTTCCCAGGTGAGGAATCGGAACCACTTCGCGATATTCTCCATGCTACGCTTTCCGTACTGAGAATTGACGAAATGCTTCAACAACAAGGCCCGAATGTCGTTGGTTTGACCAGCCAGCATAGGTCGACGGATAAGCAGCAACAACACTTGTGCTACCGATCCAATGGAGCAGATATCTTCGATCACAACTTTGGAAGCGTCCTTGTGTAGTCCAATGAGGAAAGCTCCCGTCGTTTCATCTTGAACTCCAAGCAAGACATCTTCTTCACTTTCTGGATCATACTTGCTGCAGGTCGACGTGACTTCACATAGCTCCATCAGGACATCTTCCAGTACAGTTGTGTTGTGTCCATTGAGAAGCAGGGTTCTGACAATGTTAGCGATGATCGTTTGGAGTCCGTTTTGGTACATTTCGACGCAGACGCGTCGAATCCACAGAAGTCGAATCAGTTTCTGGACGACGCCCAATTCGATGAAGAGACGGGCATTCTCACTGCTGGTGGACTGCGCAACCATGGTCTCAATGACGCGGCACACGTAGGTGGCATATTCTCCAACTGGAACCACATAAGCATCTCCCACAGAGAATCCTTCAGAATACGTTGCTTCCGTGTCGTTCGATGTACCAGTGGTGGTCATAGCTTCATTGGAAGTCGCGTCGTCATCATCTTCGTCGTCGGACAATTCGTTGTTATTGCTTGTTCCGGCAACAGTGCGAGCGTGCCTTCCTCCGCGAATTCCTCGAGGCATGCGTCCTCTACCAGCATATTGCCTTCGAGGAAGAGCTTCAACGGTAACCGTGGTGGGTGGAGCGACACTTGATTCTTCGCTCTCAACATCGCCGTTCTTCATCGCGATTGCAGCCGCGGCTGAGTACACCAGCTTGTTTTTGGGATCTTCCGTCATAGTCTTGATACGATCGATGGACTGAAAATACAAACAACGTTTCTGAGATTGATATGAAATAACTCACATTGACAAGCGCTTTGTACAGGTCACTACGAAGACTCGGTTGGTGACGAAGAAGTTCTTCCAGTGAAGTTCCAAGAGTCTGAGCAGAATCAACTAAACCCGCCTTCTTCTTCTTTGAAATTGTCATGAACTTCATGGAGAAAATTGTGTTGAATATCTTCTCGAAGTACTTCCCATTCTTCACAGTTTCCAAACCGCGTTCATTCAAACACAACGCAGACAATGTGCTTGGAATATGAGCAATCATGTCGCGTGACATAGGAGTTTCGTAACGAAACATTCCTCGCATAACTGCATCACAAACTCCTTTATCCTGGAGAACAGTAAGCTTGGTGGGCTCCTGGTAGACAAAACTGGTGATCAAACAGACTGCATTGTAGAACAATGATCCTCCGAAAAAGTTCGCGTTGTCCAAAATCTCGTTAAGACATTCTGGAAGGTCTCCATCCATCACTGAAATTACGAACTAAGTAAAATGCTCTGAAATTGCATAAAACTTACTGGGGCGACAAGCATCGGCAAAGTGAGCATCTGACACGGACTGCTTCAGGAAATTCAAAAGCGACTTCATCAAAGCAGCTCGTTGATGGTTACAAGGGTCAACAGCAGGCTTTGACGAGTAAAAGTCTTTGCAGGCTCTGACTTCAATCACAAATCGGTTCACCGCAGCTTGGATTCCAGCAATGTTGTTGAAACCGCTGCCATCTGACGAAGTGATAATGTCGATAACTCGGATAGCACGAGTTATGAAGCCGATGTTTTCCACGGAGATTGTATCTGATGAAATCACATCCAAGAGAGAGTCCATGATTGAAGCAGATAAATTGTAGGAGCGCCGAGCTAAACAACCATATAGTGTTCCCATACACACGAATAGAACTTACCCAAACGGTGGTTGACGGGTGCATCAGCTCCAGCAATGTGGTAGAGCAGAGAAAAGAGCGCTGTGGCAAACTGTGTGCTCATGTGTCCCGATTTCCCAATTAGGTCCGCCTTCAAATCATCGACGCAAATGCGCGTGACGGCGGATACGTATCCATGATAGGTATCGGCCCCAGTCGCATCAATTACAGCACGGATTCTTAAATGCTAGATGAGCGAATTCCCTTTCGCAAAAGTATTACCTGCTCTGCTTGTCAACATTAACAAGGCTTGTGAGTGTGCGCAGCGCTTCACACTTGAGCTTGTCAATGATTTTGACTTCGAAGTTCTCTGGACGAAGAAGAATTTCTTCGATTTCGCCGATTAGCGTATTCTTGACTTGAAGTTGGACAGTTGGGTGTTCGAAACAAAGACGAGAGTAGGCTGAAAATATGTAAACCAGATAAGCTTCAGAGTATAATCAGCACTTACCCAGCACAGAGAACGACATCAAACGAGCAATAACGACATGCATCCGCAGTTCGTAATCTCTCATTGAGTACGCCATTCGAATCCCTGCGCGGATCAAATGCTTCTGCTGGTCGTCGATAGGATTCGCTTTTTCCATTTCCTCAAACTGCTTCCACATTTCCTGTAGACTGACCTTGTCGTACTAACATAATAATCGAGTAAACCAAGCAAACAATTTTATACTTACATCCGGTTCAACTATCGTTTGTTGGGACGGACCCGCACGACCGTTGACTTTGATGGGGAAATACTGACAGGAAAAGTCTGGGTTACACGCTTGAGTCATACGAACTTCACTCGTCTGTCCATCCCACGACTAAACAAAACAAATTGATACGCGTAAAAGCATAAACTTCAATTTACCAATACGATGGCATATAGTCTGTGACTCAGTTCACGTTTCAAATCCTTCTGCATCTGTGAGATGAAACGAGAGCGCTTGCTGATGGCTAACAGAAATGCCAGAGTTTTGGTGACGAGACAAATGTCCTCTACATCGAGAAGTTCAATGAGTCTCTAGAAATGACACCTGTAAGCTGAATTCGGACGTTGGACATCTTACGTCAATCGAAGAGTACACAGAGCGCGAGAACGTGTTTTCGTAAAGAAT
Source organism: Steinernema carpocapsae (assembly GCA_000757645.3). Taxonomy (NCBI): domain Eukaryota; kingdom Metazoa; phylum Nematoda; class Chromadorea; order Rhabditida; family Steinernematidae; genus Steinernema; species Steinernema carpocapsae. Next base: position 14,598,406 of record CM016762.1, read on the forward strand.
CCACGAGAAACGGAGAACTTCTTCGACAAGCTTTTTCACGTCGGGCTTATTGTCAACAATTTTCCGGCCACTTGCATCTTCACGTAGGGCGCATTCCATTATCCGATCGAACTTGTTCAACACCGGAATCCATCGCTGCATTTCAGACTGAAATTCAATCATATCAATGTCGCAAACGCAGTACAAGTACACATACCTTTGGAGCGTTCGTTGGCCACTCAGCTGTTTCCAAGAAAGCCGAGAGCTTTGAGCCATCCAATTTGAGCACTTGTTGAAACATTGCATCACAAGCGGGGTGCTTAAATTACAATGTATAGAAGTACACATTGAAAAATGAACTTACGAGATCACCACCGCCGGATGGTTTGTTGGTCGCAAGTTTCATTCTGGTTCTTTTGCCAGAGACATGCAAACAATCCGATGGTATTTGATTGGTTGCACAGAAGTTTCCTGTAATTAAAACGGCAATTTAATTCAAATTTCGGAAAAGTGTCGCAACGCATACTCGACACCAAATGTGTTCTCATTTCATCATCACATGGTGAGTAATAAACAACTGGCCAGTTGAAGCGCGGACGCGCCTGCGACAATGAGAAATTGAAATTACAATCGCGGCGAGAGTCACTGCAGTTGACTCACGTTCGGCATTCTAGACCGCATCGTCGCAATTTTAAATATTCAATACAGCTTTTTGTACACAAAAATCGATTCAACAGTGACGACCCGGGTCTCCGGATTGGGGGCGAATTAATACAACCTTAAAATGCAATATTACAACCTTAAAATTTAACGGCAACGGGTTTGTCTGTACGCGTGCGTGCGTGTGCAGTGGTCCCACCGCGATGTGCTTGAGCGGGGAAGGGGAGTATGCGGGGCGACAACGAGCATTATTTTTCGGGTTTCCCGTACGCGTGATTCGGCGGTGACTAGTTGATGGAAATTCGCTCAACTTCGATCAACAGAATTTCAATTTGCGACTTCACAATTTCGGCCGCAGAATGCCGAACAGTTGTTAACACAAAACCAAGTGATCTAATAAGTGAAAGCCCGTCAGTCAAGCACTTGTGGTTACATAGCAAGCCCAAAGGAGCAGCGACAAATTAAATTCGACAAAAGCACCTGAGTTAGCAGCGGCACCGCTTCAACCCTGTGCACGCGCGTTTGTGGCGACGATTTCGCAATATAAATAACAAAACATTCACGGAGTGACGGTGCGAGCACGAGCAGCAAGCGCAGAAAGAAAACCTGCGAGCGAAAAAACGAAAATTAGTTGACCTAATTTATCGCTTGATCGGGCGACGGCGATATTCCCTTGCTACCGTCTCTTCAGATCTGTGTGGGACCCAGTCGACGTTAGACGGGTGTTGACAGTTTTGTCAGATCTTTAGTCCAGGAAAATCGCTGCTGGAGCCTTGGATTAAATTTTATCGGACGCTGTGGTATCTCAGAATGCCGCTCATCTCCTTTTGCTGCTCTACCGTAATCTTCCCGGTATTCAGGGTGTTCGTGGCAGGACCACCCCAAATAATGCTGTTTGATTGGAGGCATCTGAATTTGCTGTTCTCGGACGTAAAATCTTGAGGGCATGCAATTTCTGGATGTGCTCTCTGCCGCTGTCGCAATTATCAATTTATTCTTGGATTCTGTCGGTAGTTTCAGCAGTTTTGTCCGATTGTGAATCATTTTCGTGTGATTTCCGTGTGGTATATGGCGCTCATACATTTATTTTTGGTCGCATCGATTCTCGTGATCTATGATAGCTACGGAGCTGCGGTTTAGTGCATCGTTACTGTCACGCCGAGAGCTTTCAAACGAGCATCGCTTGCTACCAGGCGTGCCCAAAAATGTGGATTTCGAAGTCGATTTTGTCGCGTTTTGTTTTTGACAAAAATAGCGACATTTTGGACATTCTGCCTTTTATTTTTTATACAAGCCCTTTCTCAAAAAAGGAATCCGTTACTTTCTTCAGAATAATCTGGAGATTCAGAATTTACTATTGGATTACCTCCCGATGCCATGTGTAGCCAGAAAAAGCCGCCGGGTCGGTTAGTGCGGCGGAGCCACCGCGCGTTTTCCGCAGGCGGGAGCGAGGCGGCGAAGCCGTCGAGGACCGTGACTTGAAAATCTCCGATTTTCTAGAATCTGTCGGAAATATTTACTCCTGGGGGACAATTGCAAGAATCTTACGGATTTAAGTTTCCAATGACGTAATTTAAAATCTGGAAAAGCTCGGAAATATTGAGGGCGAATCCACTCAAATCTGGCCATCGTCCACGTGACCCGAACCCTTGACCTTCTGTGCGGAAGTCCGACATACTAACCACACAGTCATCGCAAGTTGAGTTGATAAAGTTGTTATACTTCGACTGAGTTACGCTTTTTGGCACCGGTTCGCATGAGATCTGTCACAAAATGCAACATGTATCCAAGCAACAAGCAAATGTTATATCAAAAGTTTAGAAACTAATCTTGTACAGAGTAACGCGCACGAGCGTTAATGAAGGAGAACGAATAAAGGAGAACGATCCACACAACAAACTCGAAAGTCTTTTGTCGAAACACGAAAGTCGAAACTTTTTTCAAAACGAAAAAGACGAAAATCGAAACTCAAGACTCAAAATATTTAATACAACAATTATCGCTTCAAGATCAGGTCGCTTCATTTGCAAATCCTTACAGGGGGATCGTTCGCTTTCAAGAAGAGCAATGTCTATAGGTTTTCGACCGACATTGATCTGCGAAGATCGGTAAAAGCTAGAGTTGCAGTTCAAAACAGGCACTCACGGACAGAAATTTCTTGTGTACTTTCGAGTTGACCTTCGAAAAAAAGTCGAAACTCCAAAAAACCCTCGAGAGTCCGAAAGTCGAAACTTGCACAGCGACATGTCCGCCCGTTGCGAGTAGAGATGTCGGGTTCGGGTTTTAAAACCCGAAACCCGAAACTTTTTTCGGGTTCGGGTTCGGGTTTTTGATCTCGCAACTTGCGAGATCATGTCCGTCTGTTTCCTGATTGGTAAGGGGCGGCATACTGTAATTTTGCATTGTGGTTTGTCACACTCGCGTGCGGCGGGCTACGAGGACTGTTTTGAGCGACGGCGGAAGAGCAGCGGAGAGAATTTGAAGCAGCAAACGTGGTTTTGACGCATTTTTGAGAACATAGAAGCGTCGATTGTTCCTAGCCGCAAAATTGCGTCCGCGTAGCTCCGACCAGTTCTGATTTAACGAATAAATTCTCGCGCAATAGCGCGCACGGCCCCGTGAATATGGTATAAACATGCGAAGTATTGTGAAGGGAGTTTGGCTTTGTGGTGTCGACACGATTCTTAAAGTGTTTTTTTAAATGTAAACTCGGGTGACCGATTTCGCCGTATTTGCCAGAAAGTTGGTCGATCCGCCTGTACCTCCCGTGCTGAGTTGAAAGGTTCAGCCATCGACCGTATTCTGAACGGTCGCAATCCGAGCTACGTCATCCGAGACGTACCCAGACTGACCCAGTGTGAACGCGGAAAATTGCAATTTAGCGGCGACATTGCAGGGCTGGATCACTTTATCAGGAGCACGTCACTTGCAAAAACTCCACATGGGAAGCGAAAGAAGAGAAGCTCTTGTGATGCTTGTGGCTTCTCGTCGATGGGCAGAACAGAGGACGGAGCGGATTAGTGATAAGCTGGAGCAGAAAACACATCGGTTGCAATAATCCATACGATTGGGAAACTCACGTTTCTTGCAGCGTGACCTGTGAACATGCGCATGGTTACAAGGGGAAAGATGTGAAACAGTGATCTGGTCATTACAAAATGGCTATCGCCATGAAACAAACGATCATGATCATCTCACCTCAGTCATGCAATTTTTTCAGGAACCGTAACCGACCACAACTTTTTTGTGATTGACTGATAAGAGTCATGGGGCAACGTGCTTAAAAGGCGCGTGGTCGGTGCCTCTGCAGACTTCGAGCGCCATGGCATCAAAACTCTGCGTCTTCGCGCTTCTAGCGGCCCTCGCCGCCGTGGTCCTCTCCACGGCGTAAGTTTCCTTACCGTAACCAAGATCCTCATCCGCTCCTGTTTCCAGGCCTGGAGCTGAGCTCCAAATTAACCAGCGTGGTCTCAATGCCTTCGCTCAAGTTGGAGTCAACCTCCTCAACAGCCGCATCCCCGGAATGAAGATTCCCGACGCCAGTAGCTTCACTTCCGAGGCCATTCACTGGTCGTGGTCGCTCTGGGACATCAAGATCGACAGCTTCCACGTGGATCAAACCAGGACAGGAGTGAGCGCAGTGCCCTCGGACAAGCTCAATGTTCATGTAAGTTTGATGTGCCGGGGTGGATTCTCTGCCTTGTGCCACTCATTTAAAGGTCGTTCTGAATTTCGGTTTGCAGATCGTCGACCTCAGCTTCAAAATTTCGGCCAGATACCGCATCAAGGTGAAGGAAGGATTCATCCACGCTCGCAAATCCGGATCTATCGAGTGAGTCGGCTCATAATTCCCCGTCTGAACCACCATTCAGTGCCTGGACTTCTGGAGCTACCACCTCGGCCACCGTGGCGATTACTTCGCAAGCCGGACACCCTCACCTCACCTCCGTCGACTGTAACGCCAACTTGGGCGACTTCGAAATCAAATTCCACGGCGGACTCATCTCCAAGATTGTCAACATATTCCGCCACAAGATCGCTGACCACTTGAAGTCGAAGTTGAATGGAATCATTTGCAGCGAAGTGTCCAAGATCGTTTCGGAAGAAGGAAACCAGGCGCTTGATGGAATCCCACTCAAGTTCAACCTGCAGGGCGACGCTGCCGGGTTCCACGTGGACTACGGACTCACCTCGAACCCCTACGCCACGATGCAATTTATCGGCATTCCCGTTCAAGGAAAAATCTGGTACGACGGACATCAGAACGATGCTGGAATCCCCAAGCCGTCTGGCGCCCTGAAACCCCTCGCCCGCAACGAGATGATCTGCATCGCTTTGGATGGCCAAGGAATCTTCGGATCCGCCACCTACGCCTTCCGTCAGTCTCCCAAGAGCCACTTCCACATTGATCGCGACGTCCTCCGTCACTTCCCTCAGAGCATTCAGAACTACTTCAGCTGTGATTGTACCGGAAAGAACTGCATCAGCTCCATCATTCCTGAAATTGAGGCTTTCTGCAAGAAAGGTAGGACTGATGTGAATACGGAAGTCGCTGAAGTTGTTTGTAGGAGCTTCCATCGCGATCGACGCGCATTCCCCGGATTCCACTTCAACGCCTCGGGTGCTTACATCAGCGCGCAGGGCAAAGGTCAATTCGAAGTCGTCCTCCCCGACGGTCTTAGGTAGGTCCCTGAATGACTCCCGAATGAAGTCCTGAACTTTGCAGCACTCCTCTTTTTGAGCTCGATGCCAAGCTTGAAATTCTCATTGAGAACACTCTCCGCATCGAGGACTGGGTCATCAAGGGCAACGTGAAGCTCACCGACGCTGAACTCGCCGTAAAATCTCCCATCGTCCCCATTTCTATCCACCATCTGCAAAAGGTTTTGCTCTTCATTTAGTCACTTAATTGCGCAGTTTATTTTCAGTGGTGGAACGAGGCTCTGTCCATCGTGGTGTCCCAAATTGCGAACCAGATCCTAGCCAACGGACTTCCTCTGCCCAGCTTCCCGAAGGCGTCGCCCGTCAACCCAAAATTCATCTTCTCCGATCACGAGCTCCTCTTCTGCAGCGACCTGAAGGCCAACTGATCACTCACTACTTAAGCTCTTCTCGTGAAAATGTGATTGCTCTGATAAAATTTGTGCATCTAATCCTTTGTGGTGATGGGTGAATTGTAACGCAGTTTATCGTCATCTATGACGAGTCATGTGGATGCTTGGTTGCACTTTTGAGAGGCTATTTACAGTGAAAAAATGATCTTATGTCGTGGATTATCTCGGAATGTCTGTGCTCTGCAAGACACAGTTTGGGTTGTGATCAGACTATTTGAAAAGAGTACAGGGTTTGACAAATCTACTTTAAACAGCAGTGGATGAAAGTGGGATGAATGGGCCGCGACCTTATCCCTTTCCGCTATCAGACCCAACAGTTTTTCTGCGATCGTCGATATACGTTTCTCAAAATGTCTTCTTTTGTAATATATTCTACATAAAACCCGAATTTCCTGGGAAAGCCTGGAATTTGATCACAACCAACATATCACAAACTGACAGAATGGATTCCAATCAAAATTAGTATATCCACTCAGTTGCGGACCAACAGAGAACGGTCAATGCTTGATTGTGAAAATCTTTTAAACTAAGATGTTCGGGTAAAAGTAATTGAAGATGTAAAGCCTCAAACGACATTTAACCATGTTCGCGTCTGATCTGATCGAAGGTAGAAAATTATAAAACTCCACTGTGACTAAATACCCAAATGTCGCATGGAAATTTTAGAGATTTGACTTGCACAGAAAAACGTGCAAGGGCGTTAATACTTTCAATATAGTAGAAAAGTTGCCTCGCTTGCTCTTCTTCGCTATCAAAAGCGCGGCTTGTCGATTGGTTCACACGATCGACGCGGTTCTTTCGAAACACAAAAAAAAACGGAAAGCACGCCGTTTTACGACGTTTTACGCACGTCAGTCGTTTCTAGTTTTTGCGTGCGAAACGAAGACGGCGATAAATCAAATGCAACACTGGCCACTTAACCGTCGTGAATTACAAATCTTGCACAAATTACAATTTGTTTCAACTTTTTCCGGCGTTTCACCTGCCGACTCAGAGAATCGAAGCACTTGAATATTTGCTTTTCCGTCGTTCGCGCCACTTTCCGCTGATTTCAAGAGAAAAGCCGATGTAGACCTCAATAACCACCTACCCAAAACTTGCCCTTTTTGTTGCAAAAACATGTCCTCCACGGTACTCTGGGCCAGGAAAAATTCTCCCTCTGGCGCCGCCGACTCGGCGACCAATATGTCGGATTGTTTTGAAGCAACCGACACCCCGGATTCGTCAAAGAATGCGTCCACCATGGAGACGGCCGGCGACCAGGTGGCATGGAAAACAACGGTTTTGGCGCTGAGTCATTCATCAAACGGCACTCAAAGCGCATCAGGTGTTTTTGGCACCCATGGAAAAGCGATTGATCACGGCGTGCAGGCGAACGCGGTGAAAACATGTAAGATGAATTACGGCCGATTCAAATTGGACGATTCCAAAAATAAATTATCGGTCTCATGTTCAATTTGGGCGATTAATTATGCACCTGTTGTCGTTGTTGTTGCTGTCGAGATCGAGATGCAGACCGATGGGCGAAAACAAGGCGAACACTTTTGGATGAATTGACGACTGCGGTTGACTGGGAGCCGGAAGAGCTGGACGGAGATTTCCGAAGCAGTTGCACGGAGTGGCGTGTTCCCAAGAAAACGAATATTTGAAAGTGCAAGAAGAAATCTTTTTTTCACGTTTTTAGAAATGTTCACTGACGTTAATGATGTTGGTGCCTATTGACCTTCCGTATAAATTTAATGCTTTTTGTGATGGAATTTTTCCAAGCAACAACTGTTCAACCAGTACACGGTTATTTAAGGCTGGCAAAATCGCTTAGGGTACAATGAAGCAATTCTATTGTTCATGTGTGCATTATTGGGGTAAAATCCATTTGAATCCAATTCTTACAAGCGTCAAGACGCGCCCTGTACTGTGTTCAACGCTCATTTTTTGTCATTTTTCATTTGTGGCACGAGGAGCGTGGCCGATAAATAATTCATGCTCAAAATAAAAGCATAGGCATACACTTTGTGACGCCCGAATCAAGAGCTGAAATATTCCGCTGCGCTCGCTTTTTCGCTGAAAACTCAATTCGTAAGGTGGAATAATTCATACGCCACTGTCTTGGATCCTCTTCAATCTCCCCTGATCTCATTGTTGTTCTCGTTTTGAAATTGTGTTTACCAGCGGCGCTGCGGCCGCGTCTCAGGCGCACGTTGAAGCGGCCAATCAACGACAAACACGCTCATTACGGAAGGCTAACGCCGAGGATTATCATGATGAGCCGCTTGATTGGCTTTTGAAGACATTTTATACGTTTTGAAAGGTCGTCGCTGCAACGAAACTTACAAAACGGAAGCTATAAAAGGACGCGAATGGGACTCTGGAAAGTTGCAGGGATCTGAATTCTTAATCAGAAAATGAATTTCGTCGCATGCATTTCGCAGTTTCGCGCCGGCAAACACATTAGAGGTGACACTAGAAACTAGCAAACAAGACAAGAAAGAATGTTTCAGCTTACCAAGGAACGTAAACACGGAAAGAAGCGCTACTGCCTGTACTTTTGAATTAGCCTTGACGAGGGAACGGTATAATCAATGGCGTTGGCTCGCCAAAAGGTATAATCACTGGCGTTGGCATCGGCTTAAAAATATAATTGTCGGCTCTTTAACGTCAAACTAGAATTGTTGCTTCGTCTTTTATTAAATGACATTAATTTTATTTTACAGCTTTTGAGCACGGAGCCTTTTTCAGGATCTGGAGTAAAAAACGTCTTCTAACAAACTGCAATTGCAAAATACATCAAGAAATTGACGTCTAAAATTGAAAACCATGCAACGATTGTTACAAACTGCCTGAAACTTTTTCTTGCAAAGGAATTTTTTTGAGTTTTTTGAGTTGTTCCATGTTGAAGAGCGTGTATGAAAACCTTACTCTTAGTTTTAGTCTTGATCCGTTAGTTTAGAAATGTCAGAAATGTCAAAAACTGGTTTATCTATAAATCCTAAACTTTGCCGCATTTCCATTTCCATGCACCTTTTGGCCATATTGTCTTCTGTTCCTGGCAGACAAAGGACTACTGAATACCCTCAAATTTAAAGTAAGGTTTTCACACACGCTCTTCAACATGGAACAACTCAAAACTGTCAAAAAATTTTTTTTGCAAGAAAAATTGACAAATGAAAACTTTTCCAGCGGGTGCAGGCAAGCCAGGTTTTTGAGACTACGTTTCAGGCAGTTTGTAACAATTGTTGCATTTTAAACGTTATAAATGCGCAAGTTCTTTATGTATTTTGCAATTGCAGTTTGTTAGAAGACGTTTTTTACTTGAAAGCTGCTTTGAAGCCTCAAGATTCTGAAAAGGGTCGTGATCAAAAGCTGTAAAATAAAATTAATGTCATTTAATGCAAGACGAAGCAAAAATCCTAGTTTGACGTTAAAGAGCCGACAATTATATTTTTAAACCGACACCAACGCCAGTGATTATACCTTTTGGAACGCCAACGCCATTGATTATACCTCTCCCTTCGAGCATGAAACTCGTCAAGTTTTTGTTTTCTTTCTTGTTTTTTTTTAAATTTTTGAACACAAAACGTCAGCAACGCTTTGAAGCTCTTGTCGCCTAATGCTGTCGCTCGAAATTGTTTCGATTCAGATGAATCCCAAGCGCGGAAGAATTACCATACAAGCGGTTTGCGACATTTCCACAAAAACGGAGAGCCTTTGCTGAGTGGAAGGCTTTCGAGATGGGGAAGACAGCCTGGTAAAACGGATTCCACGATCCGGAAATTTTCATTTTCTGTAGCACAAACGGAACATTGAAATAAATTTGTTAAAATTATTGATTTATGCGTGAGGTCCTCGGCCGAGAAGAATAGCAGATACAATCTCGAAGTCCCTTCGTATCCTGGAGGCGCTCACCAGCACCATTTTAATAAAAAAATGTGAAGGCCAATTCTTTGCTTTGCTCTGTTCGGCTCATTAATCTTCAACTTATGATAGGAGGTGATGCATAGGGCATTCTCGTTAGAAAGCTAGCGACGGAAGCTTTTTGTGAGATTGTATTCCGAATAGTTCTGCGCTTCTCACAAAGGCGAATTTATGGATCGACGCTGAGCCGTTGCAGGAGCACGTGATAGTAAAAACAAATCATAAGAATGCCAATGTTAGATTCAGTTGCCAAAGTCAATTCTTATGCAAAATCGTTCATCACCCAAAAAACGAAAGTTTTTTCGTAAGTGAATTATTTAGCCACTGACCAGTCCACATCCCCAAGGCCGCAGTTCTTTTCTGTCGTTTTGTCAAAATTGTCCGGCTGACACAACAACTTGTCAACTTGGCGAACCCCATACATCTTTCGCAATTCCGGGACGAAAACCGCGTTTTGGAATCTTTCCTCCGGGCACATTTTTTTGTTTCGCCCTTCCCGAAACGCACCCAATCTTCTTCTGTCTCTAATGTTCTTCAATTCGATTCAGCCCCGCCGGGCTAACGACGTTAACTCGTAGTTCGCAAGGTCAAAAACGAAGACGTTTCTCGCTTTTTCCCAATTCCACAAACAATTTTCTGCAACTCAGAAAATGAATTTCATTTCCTCTTTTACGGCTGTGTGAACTTGTGTTTGGAACGCTGTTTTCGGACGAGGGAACGGGAGAGAGGGCGAGAAGGATTGTCTCGTAAATCATGGTCTCTTTCAGAGGCTTTCCTTCTCTCGACTTTGGAGTGTTTCACTGGATTCTAACGAAAGGAATGTACTCTTTGATTCGAAACCATAGAGACCGTTGAATCTTAGCGGATTAGGTCCAGCCGAGACAATGGCCGTTCCAAGGATAACCCTTTAAAAAGGGCTTTCTGGTGAAGACGTTTCTTGGCTGAAGCTTTTCTGGCAATTCAGGTTTGAGTGGCGGCTTGCGTGATAAGCGAACAAAGAGCAGATTGGAAACGCTGTTTCTGGTCGTCGTCGTCGACGGGCCTGCATTCTGCCCAAACCACCGCCACAGATTGACATATATAAAATTCAGTGATCAATATTTCGGCACAATATGATTTCCGTCGCGACGGATTGACAGAATTCAATTGTCTTTTTTGCGACTCAAATGCGCGGCGGATGACGCCTGGAGTGGTGAAGAAGACGAAGAGTTGGAGCTGGAGACGCGCCAAGTGGAGGGCCGAGTGAGGAGGAGACGGAAGACCAATTTTTCTCGATGTGCACTTACGCAGTTTTAATTTAAGAACCCACCGAGAGAAGAGTAGCAGTTGGCCAGGGGCGCTGGCCGATGTTGCGAAGAGTATAGTTAGGTGGCCGGCTAATGGCAAATTAATAGCGCCGAGACAAGGGTCACAGGCAGAAGAAGATGGTGTGAGAGAGAGACTCATAAGATCAAAGAAGTCAAGTTTTAGATGGGAGTCGTCAACGCTTGAACGATTAGTCCTTTTTTGCAGTTCGGTGCGTTTTTCTTATTTTCTTTTTAATGGAAGCAGCGGCCAAAAACAAAACACGGAAAAGGTCCAAAGGAACTTAAGAAAACAATGCAAGGGTAAGCAATTAGAGGTGTAAAATGTGTAAAAGAAAACGTGCAAAATTGAAGTTTGGCATTTTAAGTAGTTTGTGCCAGTTTTCATTCTATTTACTGTACTTTGAATGGCCCAAACTTATCTGACATGCTGACAACTAGAACTGGATCTTGAACTGACCGAATGAGAGTTCCAAAGCCTCAAGGGTTTGGAACCAACGCGATGTCGCACAGAGTTCCTCTAAATGGCCAACTAATAGCAATTCTATATTGCGCAAACACAGAGAAGGTAAGTGGAGGGGCCATTAAAATTTAGATCAACCAATCCAGAATCTATTTCCGCAATTGCTTTTTGCTGTCGGTGGCCCCTGATAACCGCTCTTTGCCCCTCTTTGACTCTAAACAAAACCGTCAGACAGACTGAGCATCCAGCCACTCATGAAAACACTAAAAAAGAAAAAGCATTACCGCTTTACCATTAACACAAGTGGTTCCACGCACAAAAACGCGTAAACATATCCCATTTTCGAGACGGCGCCTTCTTCTCCTTCTTTCCTTCTTATTTCCCTCTTCTTCTGGGCCTTTCTAGGCACTTGTCGACGGCGGTTCGGCCGTATTTTATCGTCCCGCGCCTCACAAGGTCCGGGAAATGGTACGTTTGGCGGTTGATGAGCGCCATCAGAGAGCGCGCGAAAACATTCAAATGTTAATTCAATCTATTCCTATCTTGCCTATCAATGATTCTCTCCTCCTTCTTCATCTCTTCCTCTTCGAATGGCCAACAGCGAAGAAGGCAAACGGGAAAAGCACAGATGAGAGGGAAAAGAAGCGCCATCTCTGACATCAAGGGGATGGAAGTTGGAGGCGGCGCTTCAAGAGGGTTGGGGAGAAGAGAGAACCGCTTCTTGCATGGGAACACATACACAGACAGCTGCCCCGGCTAGCCGTTGTGCTGCTTGTGGCACTGGAGTTGGAGGAGAGCACTCTTCTCGCGGGAAAACTGGCGTGCGCGCGTTAAGTGTCTGAGTGCGCTACTGGTGGTGGAACTGCTGCTGGTAGTGCCCGTCTGCTGCTGCTTGTCCAGCCAGCCCTAAACCGGAGGCGGCGGTCTCCCGAGCCCGCGGCCAATGCCGGCCCCGGTCATTGTACTCGCCCTCCTCACTGCAATCACGGTGACAGCGTTCGGGATCCGATGCTACTGTACCGACGACCACTGCGTGCCCTACGGGGTTTGCGAGTCGCAGCTCTGCCTCGTAGGGATCGTCCGGAACACAAACTCAGTGATCCGGACCTGTGGCTCCGAGCTGGTCGGCTGCCGCAAGGACGTCGGAAGATGGGCCGATCTGTGCGCCTGCGACCAACCGTTTTGCAATACGTTTGCCTACTTGCGCAGCCACACCCGTCATGAGCAGAACCCGCCAGTGAACCCGGATGACACGCTCGTGTTCCGGAGGGTCGACGGCCCACACGATCCGAACGAGCATCCGATGAGCAACGGCGAAGGAGGCCATCTGGACGGAGAATTGCAGCCCACTCCCAAGAACTCGCTCCTGGTCTTTACGCTGGTTCCCCTCTCCGTGGCCGCCGCCCTGGTTCTGGTAATTACGTTCAACTACTACTGTCATCTCGGATAGCCGCTTTCCTTGCACGGTAAGTGGTTGTTCCCAACTTTCTGTCAACTGATTTCGGGACCGGGAGCTTAATATTATTGGCCAAATTTGCGAAGTCGCTACGTGAGGGTGCATTCACTACTTCTTCTTCTGTTCCGAAAAAACCTTTTTGGAGAAAAAGCTGACACAAGTAGAAAACGAGACGACGGCAAGAGTTATTCAAACTTAGGGACACTAATTTTGCATTCCCTCTATGTGCGCTTTTGTCATGAAGAAAAGCTGCGCTTGGAGGTTCCGTTCAGGCTCCGACCAAATCACAGAAGGAGACAATGGCGAAATTGAAACCGACACTTTGTGGCGGTGGGTAGAATCACTGAATTGCGTAACTACTTTAACGCCCTGAAAGACAAGGGAGGAGAGGCTGAGGGTGTCGACGGTGTCATCAGCATTAACGTATCTATTCTTGAGGAATCGTTTGTTTACGACTCTTTGTGTTGCTATTTTCCCTAACAGAAGGAATGATTCCAGTGCGGTTTTTGCCATTCATCAACGGCTGTTCACCCAAAACGCCGAATATATGGATGGGAAGCTGGCGAATTCCGGGAGAGGCTTTCGACGTCGTCGTGCGTTGGGTGAAGCGTGGAAGAAGACGATAAGGGCGTCTGAAGCGAAGAAGAGACTCCGGCGTGTTGTGTTTCCCGGACGGATGAGATTCTCCCGCGACAACAAATGTGTTGTTTCTTTCACTTGCGACAACATCTCCGAATCTGAGTGGAACAAGCGGAAGATGAAAAACGGAGCGAGTGACTCTTCTCGTCACTCGTCACTGAATTAGAACCTCCATTGTGTCATTCTTCAAATGGCTCCGACAGATTTCTATTTCGGCCGGCTCAGTCAGACCCAGCTAACAACAGTTGCGAGTCGCTTTTTGTAGTCGCCCGCCGCCGAATCCTGTCCGCCGATGTTCGACGCAAACCTGTCGCAGCAAATGTAAGTTGAGACTTTTTCTTTGTTGCCTAACGGTTGGCTACACGCGTTTACAAAGGAGGGCGGGACATCGGAAGACGCCTCCTACTTAAAAAAACAAACGTTTGCCAAAACATCTTGATTGAAAAACGGATTTACCAGTGGCTCTTATTAAGATTTAGAACACTTGCAGAGTCACAGTTGAAAAGAGAACCAACTTGACAATAACAAAACAAACGCGTTAAATTATTCAAAACTACTTACCGTAGTTAGACCAAAAACAAAAGCAGTAGAGCATAGAAGGCAAAATTATGCCAAAACGTTTTTTTTTCAAATTTTATACTCTTGCATTTTTGGGGCACTTGTGAAACATTCGTCCGCGTCTACTCTAACTTTCAAAGCATCGAAGTCCTTCGCGACATGAAATGGTCATTTGTTTTTGAAACACGAACGATTAGCGTGCGTTCGGAGAGATTAATTTCCGTCATTCCGTCAAGCGCAACGTTGGCCTTACCCTCGCGCTTCCCCAATAGTTGGTGCATAGTTTCGCAAGAACATTGGCCGCAGAATCGGAAACACGAGAGCCGAAAGCGGAGGGAGGATGTCGGTCGAGTAAGACGAAGAGTAATTTCGCAGATATTTATGCATAGATTACCAGGCAGACTCATCAATCACTGCCGAGAACCTTTTGCCTCTAAGTGATACATTGAATAGTCGCGGTGGTGGTCCTGGAGTAGGACAATCGCAATTAGAATTTTTTGAAAGAGCGATAGAAAAAAACGGAGAGAAAATTGACTTTTGTCTCGTGCCATTTTCTATTCAAATAGGGGCAGTTAGGGGGATTAACCGGAAATCGTCTGACCACCAGAAAATGTGTTCCGTTTAAGCGATTTAGAGTCACAAAAAGAAGTTTTTCCCCTTTCTTTGGTTCTAAAGACGAACTTGAATTGTTATTTACCGATAAAATTTATAAGTTACTAAGGGAGTTGTGAGTCTTAAAAATTGTGTGGTTTTTATGTTGAGTTCATTTAAGCTTTTACTTTTATGGCAATTAATCCAGTCCATTAATCATCTCGAGTGTCTCCAATAGTGCCACCGTAGCCTTGACTAGAGGAGACTTTGACGGCTCGTTTTGTTCCACTGAGTTTAAATGCTTCTAAATTGACAATTTGAGCAGCACACGATTAGACGTGTAATAGGCGAACAACCTAGTCGTGGAACAAAACCATGCATTACCGGCCATTTTGTTCTCCCTTCCACATTCAGCAGACCATGAAGAGTTTGTTTTTGATACCGAATTCATCGTTGATAGGCAATAAATAACAATTACACACGTAAATTCAAATGCAGCGCGAGTCGGTCCTCCATTTTCTCGTTCTCCATTTACACGAGTAGCTTGTTTTGTCAATAAAAACGTGGCAAAATTTTAATTTGGCCATTTAATGCAGTTACTAAAACGCGCTTTTTTCGGGTGTTTTCAAACGCGGTGTGTTTGTGGGGAAACCTGCGCCGTTTCGTAATTATTTATTTTGCAAAAAAGCGCTTTGAACGCTGTGGATCCATTTTGTGTTTACGCTTAGGATTATCGTGGATAATGTACTCTTGGGAAACGTAGTTCCTCTCGTCGCCAGAAGCCACTTCCTGTCGTCCCTTCGTTCCGTTTGAGTGTCATGGCAAATGAGAGAAGGGGGCCTCTTATTGCTCTTTCATTGTAGTCACACCGAGCAACAGCTAAACGTTTTCCGATTCACTCGCTGGGACCACCCACTCTTGCCACTGACTCAGCACAGAAAACCCACACTCCAAGCTGGAACACTCGCACAAGGGTAACAACGACAGCGGCACTTGCGATGAGTGGCGGGGGAGCCAGTGGGTGAATGGTTACAGATTGGCCATAAATATTAAATGAGTTTAATTCGATGTCGCCGTGATGCACTCTGGGGAGCATATCTGAGTGCTCTCGATCAGCTGGGAATCAAGGATTTGTTGAGTATGGGTTGGCAATCTGGAGAATAACAAAAATCAAACATTTTTATCCATTTTTCTATCAACTGTGAGCACTTAAAAAATAAATCTTAACGCGAAAAATCACCTTTTTGTACACGGTGCTTGTGACTAAATTTACTTAATCCAGCTCTTTTCAGGTCGTTCGTATCGACGGGCAAATACAAAAACGAAATCGGAACGTGAGAAACGACCAAATCGGACCTCGATTGCTGGAAGCCGCGAATGTAAAAAAGCCCCGTCTTCGCTTATTCAAGCGCATATCTCAAATTGTTCTTTCTTTCTTTCTTCCGTCCAGTCCATCTCCTTTATCCTCTACCAACCAATTATTATGCTCTTTCAGTCAGCCATTTGCCTTATTGATTTCAAACTGCCCAAAATTCGATTGGCCTTAACGTTTTCTCCTCCGTCTCTTTCGTTCTCCTCATCCTCTTTCATCATTCCGGATTTTCGGGATTGCTGTCACTTCAATCAAGCCAGGCACAAGTAAATGTTTTCTCGAGTTTCTCGATCCCGTTCGGCGGGTCTTTAAACGTTATTGTTTCGTTTTCATTTCCTTATTAGTGGCGTCGCGTCCCGGGGGAAATCCAACCCAGAGATCTGCCAACAAGTGCGCAAGCAAAGGGCATCGCGAAGATCAGATTGCAGGAACACTTAACGGAAGGAGACCACCGACGACAGACGGCACAAGCGTTGCTCGCTCGGAATAGGGCTAATTAGTGGCGGCAGCGAGCGGCCGGCGGCGATTCTTGCAAAGGATATTTACGGTCGCCGATCGCTTCGGAAGGTAAATAGAAGCGTTAAGCGGAAATTAACTTCGTTAGCCGGTTTGCATTATGCTAATTGCCGGCCAGTCGAATTTATGTGTGGACGGAGATGAAGCGACGCTGCAGTCCGCGAGCTGTGGGACAGTGAAACGAGGACCGCGAGAGCAGTATCTTGCTTAATTAAAATAGTTCCAAAAGGACCGAAACTTTCTCGCTTCCAAGAACTGCACATTGGATCAACTGAATTTGTTTTTAGCATGTTATTTCAAACTGTCCAAAATTTGAAGCGTGAGGGCTTATGAGATGAAAGTATAGAGGAAGACTTTGTAGCTCTTTTTCCTCATTTTCAATGGTTAGGAAGATATCAAGAACGCTCGCCGATCTCCTTACCGCCCAAAAACTTCCACATACGTTTCATTGCAGTTTGACCCTCAAAGTTGTCAAATGATTGTCAACCAATAAATTACAATCTGGTGAAGCCCGGTTTCACAAACGTCCTCTCACAGCTGCACATTCTGCATTGACTGGTGACGGTTAAATAAATCGATTCAATTCAAAAAACCATTCGCGCATTCATGTGAACTTGGTTCAGTTCAAACCGGTGTCCTTCACAAAACAAACTGACAATGAGATACTTTATTTTCGACTTTTCACCTTTTCTATGTATATCACACAAATATGTCTGAGAAATATGTTAATTAATAGCTGTTTTGATTCTCCCCGAGTTCTAGTTTGCCTTCTTGACCTTATCAACGTTCTCCGGCAAATTGTACATCAGCATACCCGTTCCTTTACCGATGAGATAATCGAGCTTTGCGTTCAACCTAAACACAATAGATAAGAACTTTGTTGAAACTCGAGTCTCACCTCAAGAATTCAAAGAAAAAGTCGAGCGTTTGTAGGCATCTGGGTAGGGAGCAAGAACCTTCTGGATGGCGGCTGTGGCTTCCAAGAGGTGGTAGTGGGGGATCTTAGTGAAGAAGAAGTGGTGGGCGACGTGTCCTGGAATCGAACGATTAGCGTTTGATCGAATGCCAAATATTGTAAATTCACGAATATCTTTTCAAGTTTTTTGTATCCAGTCCGCAAAATCTCAGAACGTACCGTCGGTGATGTGGTGGAGGGCGGTATCCATCCCGAATCCATAGTAGCGGTCGATGGTCTGGGCCTGTCCCTTGACGTAGTTCCAGTTGCCCTCCTCGTAAACTTCGATGCTCTCGCTCTGGTGCTGCAAGTAGGTGATCATGACCAGCCAGAGGCCTTGGAAGAGCAAAGGGATGTAGTAGTACTTGACGAAGGTGTAGACAGAGTAGTTGCACAGGTAAAAAGCGATCTGAAACAGGGCTTGAAATCGCCACGACTCCACTCAAGACACTTACGAAAGCACAAACGGCGCAGGCGAGGCCACTGATCACGCACTGGATGCGCTCGTAGTTGTTGGTGAAGAGCTTTGAGTAGGGCCAGAAGTGGCTACCGTCGGGAAGTCCGACGAAAGTGTAGATCGGATTCCATCTGAAATCAGAAAATGAAAAGTAGCCTTGAATTTCTTATTTTGACAAAAACACGTTTTACAGATTTCGATCAAGATTTCCCTCTTACTTACTGATGTTTGAAAATCGAAAAGCTTGTAATTTTTTTTCTTCGACTTTCCTCTTATTCGCTCACAGTTGAAAAGCCCTTTAGAATGGTTCCAATTCGTCCTGTGCTTTTTGTGAGACGTGGTTACAGTAGCACGTCGTCTTATCTGCACCCCAAAAAACATAACTGATAACAGATTCCCACGGGCGTACCAGCTCAGAGAACAAGGTCACACCACCGCGCGTGGAGACTATTTCGACCATTCCTGAAACAAAAAGTGTCTCCTGATGTAGTGTAGCGCATATGATATGTGATGCCCGTTGTCGTACGATTACCATATCAATTTTCGCGTCTATCCAAATGACGTAACGTCGTTCGCGGCTAAATTATGGCTATATCCCACTGCATCCGGTCGGAAAATTTATGCGTTCGATTGGCTGGTTTTGGCCAAACGCCACGTTTACGCATTGAGAGTGTTGGGACCAGTGGAGCAATGATGGTTCACATGTTATTAGCGGCGGGTAACCATGGAAGCCTGGTGGAGGCTGCGAGGCAACGTCGTCCCCGCGCTGTCTTAGCTAGCAAAAAAGTGTCTTTCTGGATATAGTGAAAACCAAAGGCTTCAACAATAGGATGAAGCATAAAAACAGAAATCTCTTCACAAAATTTATGGATTGAAAAACTCAAGAAACCCTTCGATCAAATTTCTAGATTTTTAGAGAAGTGTACAAAGCTCGCTACTTGCTGTTTTTTTAGATCAACTGGACAACGGTTTTTGTTTCTGATGCTCAGTTAATTATTCTGCGCAAATTGTTGAGCCCTAAAGATTTGGAAACTTGAGAACCCATACGAGGATAATCTGGGCTAAACTCATTGGAAGTTTTGTGCATATAATTGACTTCTAAAAACAAAATTTTGAGCACAGGTGATGTTTTTGTACAACACAAGAGATAAGAGATGGATATTTTGATACAGCTGTGTGGCGCAAATCCCCAGTTTCCATAATTTCCGCGAAAGGTTAGGTTGAATCATGGCGCATTATTTGAGTCAGCGGCAGAAAACAAAAGCAGGCTGGTATCATTCTGCGTTTGCGCCTGATCACAATTTTGTTAAGGTTCTTGGTCTTACAAAAATGGAGTCATCGTTTGAAGTTATCTTTTGAAGATAACATTGTAAAAGTACCATTTTGAGACGCTTGGCCGAAAACAGATTAAGCCATAATTGCTGCCAATTTCCTCTTCCAAATTAAATGACAAATCCGTCTGGTCTCTGAAGTACAGTATAAAATACGTTGTTTATACTCCTGTAAAGCGTCGTTTTTGGAAAGAGGAAAACAAAAAGAGCGAAAGTCCGAGCGGACCCGTTCTTTTGACCCTTATCTTTGATGAGCGAGCACGTTATTCCCAACTGCACCAAACAAACAAGGATTATTCTTATTGCCCACAGCTCACTTGAGTTTGATAGCGTGGTGTTCACGTGCCCCGACGTGAGATTCTGACTTGCTAAACTGTCAAGTTGAACTGAGAAGCCTCGAAACTTTCATTAATAGGAATTATATTTATCCTATATGTTTTCCCGTGTCAGACTAAAGTCCAGTTTGTCTTAACCTGAGATTTGGAGATTCGAGGTCGCAATCCCTCCATGAGGTGGTGCAAGCAGCTGAGGTCATGCGCAGGGCCTAATGGGAGCCACGCGGACTTTGGTCTTAGGGTCTTCAGCAATTTGCTAATGTCAAGTTACCGCTGCTCTGACGAGTTCGAAAGCAGCTGCAAAATTAGTTTTTGGAACAGAGGATTGCTCGACACGACTACGCAAGGCAGCTGCAGTTGCTGACCGAGAGAACAGGCAAAAACGCACCTGAAGAGGCCGGAAATGGGGATTTTGGCGAAGTTGCGACTAATCCAGTCGCGGTCCTTGTTGTCGTCTTCAGTGACCCAGGGATGGCCGCGATCCTTCTCCAGGTGGGAAGTGTAGGAGTGGTGCTGGCGATGGGACTTCTGCCAGGGCCAGTAAGGGGCAAGGATGGGAGCGTGGGCGACGTGTCCGAAGAAATCGTTTAGCCAGGGGTAGTTCGAGAAGGAGCCGTGGCCGCAGTCGTGGCCGACGACGAACAGGGAAGATCCGAACATTCCCGTGAACCAGTACCTGGAACAAACAATTAGCACCAATCCAAGAACTGGAATTACAGAAAAACGGACACAAGACTGCGTAGTTTGTGCTGGACAGAAGTCCGCTCTGTGTCTTTGTCCAAGATCAGAGCTGAATTTACTTTTAAATCATTTCTAAATATGCCCCACAAGAGCTACTTACCAAACGAAGAGTCCAGCCCATCCTCCGTATCCTTCCACGAAAGGGAGGATGTAGTAAAGTCCGGCGAGGATCGCGAAGTCCAGGACCAGGAAGAAGAGGGACTTGGGCAGCGACTTCTCCCAGCATTGTGCCGGGATAGCTTTGCGCAGCTCCTCGTAACTCGGGAGCTTCTTTTGCTGCAAAAAAAATGTTTTTGATCGGCTGAGGGTCCAGTTCAAAGTCCAAAGGGCGCTACAGTTTACACGTCGATCGGACCATTTTCGGAAGTGCAGCGCTGTTGCAATCAATCAAAAAGCGCGCGATAGAACATTTGTCTGTAGTTTTGTCTAAACAGTGTCAGCTGCAGATAAACAACGCTTTTTCAAGTTTTGTTTTTTTCTGCTTACCAAATTTGAAAAACAACAGAAGAACCAAAAAGAGGTGAGCAGATCATGCCACCACAGGCCATTTGGCCTTGCAATCGTATACCATATCGTCGTTTTGGGTTTCACATTCCTGTTTGTGGTGGCATATAAAAAAAAATTTGGGTAGTCCATCTAGAAAACAACCAAACAAAAGCAAGCGACCCAAGCGCTCAGAACCAGTACAATTTCTGAATTGTATTTCAGCCTTCCAAAGAGATTAAAACTAAATGAATTTGGGAACAAACACAAAAAAACGAGAATCTAGCCGCAATAAAGAGATCTTATCCATAAGACTATCACCCCTTAGAGATATCTGAAACCACTCAAGCAAAATTCGAAATGAGGAGAAATGTGGCATCCAAGAAGCAAGCGGCGCCGGATAAACATTGTAATTGACTGCTCAAACAAACCAACCTCGGTGCGCGTAAAGGTCTGGGTCTCCGACATGGGGGCCATGGTGCACAACGTCTCGGAGGGTTGGACGTGTGAAAATCAGTCTCTCCTGATACGGTTTCTCTTTTTAACTTGCATCTGCATCCCTGCGCCCGCCCTCCTTTCCTCTCCGCCGCTTCTCCTCCTCTCTCTCCTCTCCGCCTTTTCCTGCACTTGTTTTCCTTCCCCTCCGCCGCCACCCCACTCGCGCCACTGTCTTTGCATACTTTCTTCTTTTTTGTTCGGGCCATCTGTCTGCGCACGCACACCACGTTTCTTGCCTTGTCTCTACTCTCCCCGCTACTCTTCCACCCTCGTTTTGTGACCATTGCCCCATCCGAGGCGCCGCCGGCGTCTCCCTTGCGCTCACATAACCGCACGATATGGCGTGATTTGCGAAGTGAGAGTACTTTGCTCCTGCCGCCAGTCGGCCAGTTGGCGAACCGCCGCTCCCCTCCTGTTTCATAGTTCACCCTCTACCTGGTTACCTTCTTCCGTCGCCAGGTCTCCATCCCAGCTCTCCGACAGCCACTCAGCCAGCGTCGACGCAGCCCTACAATCTTAAGCTAGACCAACAACGGTCGGCCACTGTTTTGTCGGGGTCGCCGATAACACTGGAACACACTTGAGGGTTTCCCAAAGACACAAACTTGGCACTTAATTGCAGCATTTACTCAATAGTGGCTGTTTCCGACCGATTTTGAATTAGCCCACATCATTTGTGGCAGATCAAAGTGACAAAAACCTGGAAAATGTGGCTGGAGCAAAAAAAGAAGAACATGAATCGCAAAGAGACTGCGTTGAGACTCGATTTTGTGTGTTGACCAAGTTGACCACAGCGACCGCACATTAATTGATAACGGCAAATGCGAAAGAGTCTTCAAACCGTGTAAGTTATATTAAAACTTGACTTTAACGTTCTTTCGGTTTGTTTTGGCTTTTCCAGCGTAAAGACCGGAAACGCGTTGCAAAATGTCTCCTTTAATTTTCTCTTTCATCAATTTTTTCCGTTTTTTTGAGTAGCTAAGAACGTGATCGAATAACTGAAGAGTTAGAAAATAAGAGAGCACCGTACCTCTCGTTGCTCATATATCATATGATGCACAAGAAAATGTGGAAAGGACCGCAAATGAAAGAATTTGTAGAAGGTGACGCGTGAAAGTTGAAATGTATCGCGTCCACATTAATTCACCTCGTGTCGAAATTAATACGGCGAAACTGAGACGACGAATTCGAATATTTTTACAGGGAATCGTTTCAAATTTTAGTTCTGAATATAACGGATATAACGGCAAGCCCTTTTTAAAAGCAACCTTTCAGGTTGGGTCGAACGATGCTTGTGTTTACATGCACTTCCTTTTCGCGTCTGCTTTCAGCCTCTCTTTCAGCCGAGTACAACTGACCGTTTTTCGTCCTTTTCCTGTTTTATCTGGTCTTCGATGGTTTCCGACAATCGGCAATTGGATTTGATCTTTTGGAATGCTGGAGATAACACTGCTTCACTTATTGGCATCTACTTCTACTCGAAAAACAAGTCGGAAATCAGTTTGTAACTGCATTATAACTGCATCGATGTATTTTCCGCTGGGTCTTACTTCAAACAATGTTTCAAGCCTCGTTGCATATAATAAGCAGTACGCTGAAAGCTTTGTATTTTGACGAACGAACGTGAAAGACTCAGATAATTATTTTTCGTTTTATGGCAAGATATTCGTTTGATGTCAATTTTGACGTTCGACAAATTAATTCTTTTTACAACCAAGAAAATTCCGTGCTTCAACAGACGCTAATTATTTCCAAAAGTTTTTTCATTAATACATTTTGACTCGAAACCAAACTGAGGCGTTCACAACTTAATGGACAGACGTTCTGAGCGAAACCGCTTTAATGCGCACCAGTGCATTTAGCGCGTCTTTGTCGTTCTAAGCCTGGGCGCCCAATCCAAGAATGGTCGGAGACGTTCGTTGGTTTTTGAGACCACGGAGAATAGTTCAACAAAACAGACTATACACAAAAGAACGCTCAAGCCATTGGTTCTCGGTTCATTGGCTATCTTATCAAAACATTTTTTGCACAAATAAATTGCCGAAAAAACACAAAGAACCACTCTGGGCGATGTTCACGTGATACGAGACCACCTTCAAATCTTCCTTATCATATAAAACATGAAAGTCCCGTTGCAAAGTACCCTTTTGCAAACGCGCCATTAATCCTTGAAGCGACAGTTCTGCTCAGCCTCAGATGTTTGTATTTTGGTTCCCGTGGACCGAACATAAACAGGGAATGACATGTGGCGGTTGTTGATTCCAGTCTGCAGACGTTAAAATGGATCAATGAACTTTTGTTGCAACGCACGTAAAGTCTGTTCAAGTGTACATAACGACAAAGGGCGGAGTCGTCTTCGGAACGCGTTTGAGTCCAATATTGGTAGACTTTGCACCCACCGGTGGTGTGGTACGATTTTCGGGCGTTTGATCACCTGCTTGAGGCACTACCATGCCAAGAGCCAAGGAACAGGAAGTTGTGAACATTGATCTGGAAGAGACAACAACTTGTTTTCTGCGGTGGTGTTCCACTTGGGTTCTTGGTGTCCGCCCTCAGGAATCATCGTCCTCAACAGGAATGTGGAAGGGTAAAGGGTACAATTAATAAGTGTAGTGTAGCGAACACCAAATACTTACGCTTTGTGTATTGACACTTCGAAGATTGCAGATGGAACTCAGTTCAACTGGAGACTGTTGCAGGGTTTGAAATATAGAGTGTGCCGCGTAGATCGCGTAGATTCAAACCCCAAAAGTAAGGTTTTCCATGATGGACAAGGAATCTGAACAGAGTTTCGTCTTCGAATAAGAGCAGATAGGCACCCAAAACAACTGAACTGTTTTTTGTTTTGTCCGCTGTTTCCGCAAAACCTGACCTCCATGTCTAGTGGCCGCAAAGTAAATTCAATTAGCACAAGATTTGTTTCTTTAAAAGATTTAAATTTCTCATACGTTTTCTGTTTCTTAACAAACCCTCTCCGATAGTCACGTTTCAGCAACGAGCACTTTGGGACTCGACTCCCAGTCGCGTGTCGCCGTTGTAGTTTGGCACAGATTCTCCTCTCCAAATCGTCTTCAGGCGGCAACTCTCTTCCTTGATTGCAGATGCACTCTAAACTCCTGTTTCCAAGTGCAAAAACTTGATAAAAGGTTGGACAAACTCACGTCGCGTGCACTCCAAAGTGTTTCAGTCGAGAAGCTGCGTTTTTGTCACCAACTTGAGCATGCTGGAACAAGCGTCCACGTACATCAATGGTCAGGGTTATGCAAACAGTGCGAGACGTCTGATGGGACTCTCTGAAGAGCATGGGACAAACAAAGCGAAACATCTTCTAAAAATACGCTGTTGAACATTCCAGCCGAATTAACTGCTCCAAAAGTGCATTAAAATACGGCATCACTTTCGGTCGCTTTCTTCAAAGCTGGGTTTGTTTTCTAACTTTAAAAACATGCTGTGTTTCGTTTTTGGATCCACCGGCCTGGGAAAAATGCACTTTTTTCAAATTGTAAAGTTTTATTTCTAGTTTCAGCTGATTCCTGTCGGGGGATAATCGTGTTTACGCTTTTAACAGTTGATTGTTTTTAGCTCTGATTGTTTGCCCGGCGTTCTACTAGGAATTTTCTAAAGTACAAACATCGACAAAAGATAAAAATACGAAAACCATTTCACCGGCAGAGTGGAATTCCCATTGCGCTCCGTTGCGACTCGAATTGTTTGCGCTGCGAATAAAATGCTTACGGTGCGAATTACCCAGGTGTATGGTTTCGGTCGCATCAGAGCAGAATTGTTTTAGCCCGTATTGAAAAGGATTTCATTGTTGAGCTGCCTGAAGGAACTCGTCTGAGCAAACAAGAGACGTTTTGTTTCTGAGAAGAGCCGGTGATGAGTGGAAGACGAGTCGGATCATGAAGAAGCGGAGAAATACGTGTAGAGCATGAACTTGTGGCTCGATTTAAAGAGCACAACGTTATCGATAGACCAAAAGTAGCTGACTCTCACTCCTTTGTGGATTTTGCAAATTTTGAAAAGACGGTTGCGTCAAAAACTACAGATTATGATTCAAGACGCGTCTCTGACATTTACGGGATAACATTGCTTCATTTTCCGTGGTTTCGGAGCACAAAGCGACGTACATAGTATGTATGTTCCTGTGAGTGCATGGTATGTATGTCCCCGTTCCTGATAAACTCTGCTAGCTATCCTTGCAACTGTTCTACCAGCAACTGCAGCGATTGTCACAGATAATGCAAACACCAAAGCCAAAACAAAATGTTCGAACAAAGAGTTTCGAGAGAACAAGCTTGTAACTGTATCTGCGCTACTGCAGCTTTTTACCCGATCCTTGATCGGCGATTCCTGAACAGATCGTGGAGAAGACAACATTTAACATTTGCAGAGGCTCGCGGCGGCCCGGGCAGGTCCAGTTGGCGGAGGTGAGCGGCGGCCGGGTGAACAAACGGACAATTAGCACGGGGCATTTCAAAAAGTACTTAACACGTGTTATTTTGCAGTCGTTCTCAGGACCCGTGGCGCTAGTGCACCGCGCGCGGCGTCGGAGTCCACTTCAAGTGGTCAAGCGTTCGAGTGGCCGGCGGAGTGAGGAGAGAACGGTGATACTGCTGCAGGACTGTTGCCTCCTGTCATTCCCTGTTCGATGGCCTTCTGAAATGAAAGAATGCAGACATTCCTGACAGCACGACCAAGTCGGGACCACAGAGAGTCGGGGTTCACGCTCCGCCGGCCAGATCTGGAGAAGCTTCGCAGAAGGCCAGGGAGGAGCCAAGTTAGGGAAAACCAGATCGAATTCCAACTAAGATTTCCCCAACCTTTGAATGATTCTGTGAGCGGAGCGGCGGCGAGGAATGTGTAAATGGGACAGTTCCCGGCAATCCGGTCCGCGGCCGACAACTGTGTGGTCAGTGCTTGAGGACGCGGCCTAAAAACATATTCGGAATCTGGTCCGGCTAAACATAAACAAATGAGTTTGCGGAAGTTGCCGCAGATGAGCGAAGACAAACAGGGCGCGGAAAGACACATGAGTCATTTGGAGATTTGGAACGACTTTTTTGTTACTCAAAAGTTAGCAAGCCAAGCTGGTTTAGCAATATCGCCGAGTCATACCCCTTTCAGATGTAGAAAAAACGTATGGTAAAAAGAAACATCTGCTTTTAAGCAGCTCCTTTGAACTAGATCAAACGCAATTTCTCCATTTTCGATTGTCGCTTTAAGACAAGAATTTTCGGTTGCTTGGGAAATGTAGTTGTAGTTGCTTGAAAAACTAATGAAAACATTGAGTTTGAAAGACAAAATCAAATTGCTGTTTCATGGTTTTGGTTCTTTTTTATTTTGCAGACATGCAAATCCCTTATTAATGCTCTAAATGAGCCAGGCAGAGTTACAGAATATGCGATTGAAAATGTTTTTGGATACCAAGCCAAGCTAAGACATTATCATCATACTAAATCGATGTAATTTCTGTCAGTTTAACTGGAATTTATCTTACAATTTTAATGCTTAAAAAATGCAAATCAAGTATACGTTTTTGTGTTTAGATCTCGCGTGATTTAACGTTTTTTTCTATTAGATCGCCTTGAGCAGCGCCTCTCGTCTCAATTAATCCAAGGCAAACAAATTAGACCTCCGCGGTCCGGACTCCCGTCTCCTTCGGGGTATCGTACCTCGGAGGCAAGGAATCCTCCTTAGCGCCTTTGTATGTGTAATGTCCTCTTGGCGTGCGAAACCGCTGCTGACCTCCCGCAATGTTGCAGACAAAAAGCGAATCTGCAAAAAGGGTTCTGAAGAGCGGAGGAGGTGGACGACGTCTGCAAAGCCATCACGGAGGAGTCGGTGCTCTCCAGAATCTGCTTTCGCGTGTCTCGAAAGCATCGCCCAAAAATTCGGATGAAAAAATGAAGCTACGACTCTCAAAGGAGCTTCTCGTCGCCGTGCAACTGTCCGAAGGCAATAAACAACATGAGTCATAAGTCCATTCGAAGGTTCTTTCTTGCACAGTAAAGAAAAAAGTGAAGACACACAAACGTTTTTCGGAAACAAAAAAGATTGCTTGAGTGGCCGGGTTGGATTACCGGGCGAGAAGCAAGAATTTGGTTGTTTTTGAAGACATCCGGAGTGGTGCTTAGTTAGGTGGGAGTCAGTGTCCAAAACAGGCCTTTTCTCCGGCTTCCGGATCAAATCCCTTCAAACCAGCGGTAAGCGCCCGAGGCCCTCTTTTTTCCAATCCATTGTGTGTGAACTGTCAACATGCAGCGCGCGAGCGATTGAGCAAAGAGGAGAAGAAGTTGCTCCGAGGCGAATTCCGAGGGCGGTCCCAGCTGCGACGGCGGCCCGGTCGAGAGGAGCCCAATGGGCGGTAACGAAAACTGCCTCCTGTGTACGTCACGAACGCACCTCGCCCGGTAGCTTCTTAAATACGGAGCTCCGAAACCACCGGTCATTACTCATCCAACTGGAGCAATCATGCGCAGCCTCCAATCCACACTCCTTCTCGGCATCGTTGTTTTCGGTACTTTTCCACGTTTCTACTACTTTGTATCTTCTGCCATTTCTTGGAAATTGCCTGAATACTGTTTTGTATTGAGATCAATTCTCTACTGTCGTTTAATTTTACATCTGTTCTTTTAAACTTGGTTTTATAGTATCAGCCGCTCAAAACTTGTAGTCAACCTGTTTCAACCACTCATGGAATTAGTTTTGAACGATTAGCAGGCGAACTATATTGTTCAAAAAATTGCGCTTTTATCAGTTTCGTTATCTGCCATTTTTTGTTTTAAACTGAAGCTACGGACAGTTAAACTTTTATAAAATTGGAAATTGGACTTACTTTCTGTCTATCCGTTAGTTGCCAAAAATTGTTGTTTCATGCACATTATTTCTTAATTTGCCTCTTACTTATTGCCTTATTTAGCCTTGGCTGTGCCATCGGAGAAAGGCGTCACCGGCGAGGAGAAAATTGCGCCGAACACCGACGAGCCGAAGTACTGGCGTGCGATTCTCGGCGACATCTGCCAGCTTCCCAGCTTCCCTCGGGCTACCGGTGACCCGCAACGCTATGTTGAGTGTGTGAAGCAGAGCTCGAACAGCGGAGACCGGTAGGTTTATTTTTGCTCCTCCGAGAACTTCCCCGCAATGTGACTGGAACCAGTTGTTTGCTCGTCGTTGTCCGAAGGACCTAGATGACCGGAAACCTGTCTAGACTAGAGGATAATAGATGGAAAGTTTCATGCTGGCGGAGGTGCTAAATTCTCCGGATTAAGTTTCTTCTTAATCCGAACTCGATCCTCAAGAGAACACTGTACCCTCAAAACTGGTTCCGAATAGTGTAGTTTTTGTTTCATTTCGTTTCGACTTTGAGGGCCGAATTCAAGAAATTACCGCCGCACTCGGAGGTTCAATACATCTTCCGATCACCGCGCATCTCAAATTCTCTCTTAAGTTTGCTTTTTGTTTGCAGCCACTTGGCGCACGCGCTCTTCTCATTTACGCACCATTCGTGATGAAAAGCCCTTGGCCTACTCTCGAAGTTGGTAATCTAAACTGTAAACCGAAAGTTATGCGTTGTAAAGTGATCTTAAGCGTGAATTTCAGCAAGGACTTGGGCATCTGGCTCCTCCGCGAGTGCCTTCCTGGATACGAGTTCGTTGCCTCGGCCCGCCGGTGCAAGACCGTCCGCTCGATTGAACGCCAGCAGCAACTCTGCGATGGACCGAACTCCGAAAACTACCAGTTCTGTCCCACCATCACCAACAACAATATGCAGGTAAGGAAGATCTATGCAGACAGTAGTGAATGCATCCGTTTCAGTTCACCGTCCAAGAGACTCGCCAGGCCCCTCGTCAGTGCGCCTGCCCCAACGGTGAGCTGAATTGCGTCTGCCCCCTCCCCGAGATCCTGGAACCCATCGCCGTCTCCGTGAACAGCAAGGCCGTCCGCCGTTCGCCCCAGATGAACCAGATTCCGCAGAACTTGCCCAACTGCCCGTGCCCAGCTCAGCAGAGCAACTGCATCTGCATGAACGTGTGTTTTCTAAGCTCTCGAATCCCTTCAAACGTGGTTCTTTCAGATCCAAACCCAGCAGACCCAGGTCTTCCGCGATTCGTGCTGTGTCGCCCCTCAACAGCCTCCGTGCCAGTGCGAGCAAGTCCAGCAGCAGCCCGCGCCGCTCCCAGTGAGTCCTTTTTCCAGATGCGTGCTTAGTTCTGACCTCACGGCACTCGACAACCTCCACTCAGTTTCCTGTTCAGGTTGTCCCCACCGCCGCTCCAGTTCAATGCAACTGCGAGCCCAGCAGACCCCAGTGCGTGTGCCAGCCTCCTCAGATGCAGCAACCTCAGCCTCTTCCTCAGCAGCAGCCGGTGATTAGATCTGCGGTGACCTACCGAATAACCTGCTTGCAGTGCAAACATAATTTTGCTTGTTTTAGACATTACCGTGCATGTGTGGCCATCTCACTCAATCCGTTTTAGACTGATTTTTCGGTGCCCTGTTGCCTTGACTTTGCTAACCCTTCCGTGTTTAGAACTGCCAGACCACAACCACCCAGCAGCAGTACTGTCCCCAGCCTCCCAGCCAGCAGCAGCCCGCCGTCGTCCAGCCCCAGCCGTGCCCTCTCGGTCAGTTTTAGGTTCATTTCGGCTTATTAAAACCGTCAATTTCAGTGCAAGGAGGAGTTCAGAACGCTCGTTACCAGGGCATCTGCTCGTGGATGATCGACCCTTTGGCCACGGACCCCGAGTCGCGTACTCACTTCCTCCAGTGCCAACCCGCGCCCAACAACCTCTTCTGCGGCCGTTGGCAGCGCATGCCTTGCGCCCCGGCCACCGTCTTTGACACCTCCGCCCAGGTCTGCGTCTGGGACTCCCAGAGTAAGTCACGGGATCCGATGTTCGAGTCTCACATTGCTCTTCAGATGGCCAGCCCGGCAACCTGCCCACGCCCACGCCCTACGTCCAGCCTCCAGCTGTACAGCAGCCGCCCTCGAACCCTCCAGCGGCCTGCGGTTGCACCGGAGGAGTCCAGATCGGATCGTGCAACCAGAACTACCAGTGTCCCGGCCAGTCCGTCTGCCAGATCGGCCAAAAGCAGCAGAACCCCTGCATGGTGTGCTGCTACTACCACAAGAAAAAGTGATTCGAGATCCCGTCTTCGTCTGTATTATTTGTAAATTTGAACAGACCAAGACTTTTTGAGCCAGATTACTTAAGTATCGATGAGTCACTAGTCCCTGATTGTAATTCTTTCATACATGTGTATGTACAAATGTGATATTGTAGTAAAGTTCTGTTGCCTGAATTCTTCCTTTGGTCGGCTCTCAGTCTATCGAATGGGGCTGGTTTCATGGGCAAGTTGCTGTTAATCATATGTATTCTGGCCGCCTACACGCACACAAATCGTTGGAGACATTTCGCATCGAACGCATTTAGGCCTCGTCATTCAGTCGCCTCAAACGTTTTTAGAAACCAAGTAGCTGCGTCAGTTTGCAATTTTCTTGGCAGCTTCAGAGCCAGGTTACGGTTTGCTTACCAGCAATCTGCGGTTCTATATGACCTTCACTTACTTCAGAGCCCAATCGTTGTTTGAAATTCTATTTTAGAAAATGCTATTTTGTTTTTTTGCTGGCGTTTTAATGGGCGAGACCGTATTAGGACATAAACTATGTTTTTAATCTATATGATGCTTTCAAAAACAGAAGTTGAAGGTTTTTGCCAAGACATCCATGCGATACATTCTTTTTCAGAGTAGACTATAGCCGGTCAAACATCAGACGCTCACCCAAAAATCAAACAGTTTGAAACACAACACCAAAACAATCACAAAAAGAGTAATTTCTCTGAGTCAGCGAGTAGGACGTGCTTCAAATTTTGTTTTCGTTGGGTAAGTACTTTGATCGTCGATCTGGTAAACTGTTTTCGGTGCGTTTGCGATCCCTTGAAATAAGCCAAACACAATAAAACCAACTTTTGTGAGAGAACGACGACTGGCCATACAAGGTAAACGGTTCCCAGTTGGGTTTACACGTTTCATAGGTCAGCTGTGCACTCTCGCTTCGACAAAAACAAATTCATGAAGAGAACCGCGTCTCTGAGGCACCACTCCCGTTGAAAAAAAACTCAAACTTTGGAAGCTGTTTGTTTAAAGTGACGAAACAGATCGTCAAATAAATCTTGGCTCAAATCGATGAGAAGCTGACAATTCTGTTTTCCGGAAATTCATAAAGTTAACCTTTTCTCCAGTTAATTGTAAGGTTGCGGTTGCAGATAGGCTGGTATACTGAAACTAATCTGTTTTTGTACAGGAAAATTGCTATGAAAATGAAAGCTCTAACCATAGCAAAATCGGAAAATGAATGTTTTATAACGAAACGTTTCAGGATAATTAACGTTACCAGGAAAACCCAATTTCAAAATTTTTGCTTTCACGTTTACTCTTTACGCACTTCAATTACCATGTGCCGTAATCTTTTTCCGAAAGCACCGTTTTGCTTGGAATTCATAAACTCTTTTTCACCAAGCCAACTTGAATCTTTGAGTTCCGTCGTCGCCATCTGTCTATTTTTGGATATGCTAAGAGCAACGTCAAAAAGAAAATTATTTACAGCTTCTTCCCAAAAACCTTTTGAAACCACCCGAAAAACGGCAAATGCATAACCGATTCGTCACGTTCAAAATTATTTCACCAAACCAAACCACGTTATACGGCCCTTTTTAAGACTTAAAAAGGGTCCTTTGTGCAGTTGCCGACATTGACAGGTTTTCTGTTTGCCGCTGAGGTGGAAGTTGTGCGCATTTAAGGTTCGAGCAACGATTGGCTTCGTAAGAATGTTTACTTTCCCGGCGTCTCGGGTATCGAAACGCTCTTCGGCAACTTCAAGGCGAATCGAGCGTCGAAAAGCGTCGGCGCTTTCCGTGATGAATGTTTCTTCGCCCATGTCTTACTACCGTGCCGCCGGTGTTTACGAAAATCCTTCGGTCCGCGTGCATTTATTATACCATCTGTTCCTCGCGATCCCTCTCCTCATACTTCTCCGATGAACACATCGCAAACGTGCTGTTTGTCGGTTCCGGCTGATCTCGTCTCTGATCACCTGGGGCTATGACTAATCCCCGACTTCGACGCGCGCCCGTTTGAACTTCGGCTGGCTTCTGAGTCAGAGGTGGTGATTAGCTGCTTCCGTTTGCGTTCGAACTTGTTTCCTTCGCGTAGCGATCGCCGGCAACCGACGGGTAACCCGCATCGATTCTGGGAGGCGGACGACTAAAGTGCGTTTCGTGTTTGCGTCAAAACAACGTTCGGGCGCGTGTTGGAGATAAGTAATCACCTTCTGAAAGCGCTTCTGCGCTCCCTGTCCGGGTCACTCCGAGGTTACCTCTTCCGGCTCCTCCTCCGGAACACCGAGACAGACACAGACACAACAGATTGGGCCACGAAGGAACGGATGCGCGCAGCGCGACCGGGAAAAACCCAGCTGAAGGTGGCGGGGTGGAGATCGCGGTAGCGGTGGCGGTGAACAAAGACAAACAGCCGCCGTGGTGCAATTTGGTTTAAAAGAGCGTGGTGTGTTTTCAGTCGATTCAGTTCACTTCGCCTCAGTAGAGATGCTCCTCCGACTGCTATTGCCGTTGGCATGTGCCCTCCTGGCCGTCAGTGGTCTGGTAAGCAGCCGAGTTGCATCTCTCCATCTCACATCTTACATTCAGTCGGTCCAGAAACGCGACACCGCCGTCCTGGTGCACCAGAAGGTGGACAACCTCCGCGATGGGTGCTTTCCCCGAGGAGGCGGCGGATGCTCCTGCACGATCAAAAAGGACGGAGCCGACGAGACCCAGAGCTTCGACGATCTCGAAGCTTGCCGGCGGCAGACGAGTGAGTGAATCCACTTTAGTTGACTTTAAGTTAAAATACGATTGTAGTCCAAACTGCGAAGAACAAGATGACCCTCAACCAGGAATTCAAGCAGAAGTTCGGAAACTTGAAGGAGAACTGCTTCCCGAAGCCGAAGAGCGGATGCCGCTGCAACGTTAGGGACGAAGCTGGCGCCGAGGTGATGAAGACCTTCGAGAAGGAGGAGGACTGCCGTGAAGTGATGGACGGTGAGTTTGAATGAAGCTGAAGCAGGAGTATTCAAGCTACCATTAAGAAAGCGCGAAGGAGGCGAAGGCGGCAGTGAACGAGGAGATCAAGCAGAAGTTCGGCCAGTTCAAGGAGAACTGCTTCCCAAAGCCCTCGGGCGGCTGCAAGTGCAACGAGAAGGACGGCAACGGAAACGAGGTGGTCGCCACCTATGGCTCCGATGCCGAGTGCAAGGTCTCCGTCTCAGAACGCTCGAAGCGGTCCCCTCAGCGCGAGCGTCCTTCCCAGAACGTGCGTGACCCAGTCCGCGAACAGGCCCAACGCAACTACGCCGCTGTCATCAACGAGCTGAACGAGAAGTTCAAGGGACTCAAGGAAAACTGCTTCCCCCGCCCCAAGGGTAACGGAAACAACGTTGCAAAGGATGCTCAACTGTTTCAGGATGCCTCTGCATCATCGGAAAGGACAAGGACGGCCGCGACATCAACGACCGCCGCATGAAGGACAAGGACTGCAAGTGCCAGCCCGGAGAGCGAGGAAACGGATGTCCCGTTGGCGGAGCCTAAGCCCAGCTTTAACTAATGCCTTTGAATTGCCATTTATGTGTTATTTTGTTTTACCATATTTCACACAACGATTTGGTTTGCTTGGAATAAACTGATGTACAGAAATCCTCTGTTTGGGAAGAGCTCATAAACATTCACAGTCACATTTTCAGTAAAACGCGTTCTTCGTAGATGTCCCACTTAGCGCCAATGCATTGCTGGCCCCGGAATGCAGTGCACTTAGGTTTTTATAAATGTACACATAGTTTGAACTACAATTTAAAATCAGTTCAATAATCAAAATGGAATGCTTTAAATGGCTGCTGAAAAACAAACACAACGCTCGGAAGCCAGCTCCAAATGCTAATCATTCCTTGTCGGGACTACCGAGGATGAAAAACTCAGGATATGGACTATTAAGTCCATGGAACATTGGGAACACCTTAAGACTAATTCATTCCGCGTCCTCCAAGCACAACCGAAGAACATTGAAGAAATTTTCAGGGCTACCCTCACACGATCAAGAGGAACTGAAGAAATGCCGAGAAATCTCATCCAAATCCGCCCCTTCTTTGCTGAGTCATCCGACAGGAACAGGTCGGCGCGAAGCATAAAGTAAAGTTGCCCGCGACCTTCGGCCGCACCTCTTATAATATTCGCGCAGCCTTCGGCTTCTCTAAAAGCGGTCTTTTGCCGTTTTTACTTGCAGCCCGGCACTTTCTTGTGGCTTTCGGCCACTCTTTTTTACAGCTTTAGGCTGCTCTTTTTGGCGGCGTGCGGCCGTTCTTTCCCGCAACCTTTGGCTGTCCGCGGTTTTCATCCCTTTTGAAGGCGTAAATTTCTCCCTATTCCTGTCGGGCGACTCAGCAAAAAAGGGGCGGATTTGGACGAGATTTCTCGGCATTCCTTCAGTTCCTCTTGATCGTGTGAGGGTAGCCCTGAATATTCCTCAGATGTTCTTATGTTGTTCTTGGAGAACGCGGAATGAATTAGTCTTTAGGTGTTCCTAAAGTTCCATGGATTTAATAGTACAAATCGTGAGTTTTTCATCCTTTCCAAAAAATCATTTCCCTTCGGTTCAAAATCTTGATTTCCTAAAACAAGACGCTACGCGTCTTGAAGAACTGAACGCACGGATTACTTCTTCTTCATCTTTCACAATAGTTCCCACTCAATTTTGAAAAAAAAAAAAAAAATTTTTTAAATTTTCTATTTTTGCTTTTTAACTTTTGAAAAACCGTAATACTTTTTACAACTAATAGCAGCATTGTGTTTTTCTTGTTGAGCTGCGTCAAATAATGTTATAGAACGCTCGAGAGACCCCATTAATTTTGAGAAATCCAAAAAGCCGAAAATTTGGAATTTCTGAGGGTCAAACTTTTTAATCAATTTTTTTTTAAACTTAACCAAATTAATCAAGTGAACACATTTTCTGATATAAGAAAACCTGTGAATTACAATTGTATTTTTGTTTGCTTGAGAGACTGTGGATTTTCGAAAAAATCCGGTTAATAATTCGTTTTTTTTGGAATTTTGCCAAATCTTGACTTTCTAGACCCTACTTTTAAACTTTTAGTTAACTCTAAAAATTCAAACTAAATTTGCTACCTTGGCTGCTTGCCGTTCGTGGCATTCTCTACCAAACGGAAGATCTTCCTTTTCAGAATCTCGTGATCCTAAACGCCAACGTTCCGGCCAGCGAAGTTCGACTTGGAACGTCGGATCCCACATTACTTCGGTTGTGGACTACATCAGGTGCTTCCTCGCTCAAAATCAGTCTCCCATGTGCACCGATCTCTTATCTCTTAAAATTTGGAATTGTGCACTCAGAGAGCAACTGTTTCACACTGCTTTCGTACTTCTCCTGGACGGCAGAATGCAGGTACTCGACTGGAGATCCTCGGATTGTCTCGTCACTGCACCCATGTTCGAGAGACTCCTCACTTGGCTCGTAAACTACACCGCAGCCGACAATTACCAATACGTCTTCAACTACGACTTTAAAAAAGCCCTGGACAATCTGTTTGAAAAAAATCGGAGCCATACGGCACACGTCATCAAAGAAAATACTGGTTGATGTGACCAAAAACGACACGAGATTTAGAATTAGCATCTCCTGTTACGCTCTGTGCGTGGTGGTTTATGAAAAAGTAGATTCTTGGATTTGAAGCATGTGTACGGCGCTTGAGCAATAAACTGTTCCAGAGAGCAGTAATTAGGTTTAATTTTCGATACATTTGACATGTTTAAAAACTTGTGTGCAAGTAATTCGTGTATCACTTTTCAAACGTTTCCCATTTTACATTCCGGATAAGATAAATCACAGTGGCTTCAGGCTTCTTATTTTCATTTTGCGTACAAACTACTTTAAAGAAGCAAAATGAATTGCTCATCACGAAAGTGACGTCCTCGAATCCTTCTTTTCTCCGGTTTTATCCCACGTCGACTTAAAGATTTCCTGTTGCCCTTGGTTTTAAACGTGTATGCTGCACCTCTTTTCGGATATGCGCTTCTCCTATGCGCCTCGTTTCAGATATCTTTGCTAGGCATCCGGCTTCACGACGGCAGGAACCCGTTGCCAAACGCATTAGTTGCCAAGCGGTTTTCTTCGTTTCCAAAGATGCTTTCTGCCGCGACCGGCATTTTCTCGGCTTGTCTTCTTTCGAAGCGGCATGAAGGGCCTTCGGGCTCGGAAGTTGGACCGTTCTCATGCGGAGGCTCCGCCGATGCGCATGGACTACGGTCAGGAACACGATCTGCCGCCGCCGGTGTATTCCGCGGATCGAAACCAGCAGCCGAGTGCTTTTGAGGCGGATGTAAGTGGGACTGTGGATTGGGTGTCTTCAAACTAATTTTCAGCAATTCGAACAAGAATATGGAGTCGACAAGGGGAACGTCAACAAGTCGGCCATCAAACCGAAGGCCCACAGCCAATTTCTGGGCGGAATGAAATGTAAGTCCATATTTGTTCTTTTGAACGAGGAAAATTCAAAACTCTTGTTTTTGTGCAAACGAATTTGGGAAGAATTCCGGGCAAACTGGATAATTCAGGTATATTTTGCCTTGGTTTTTAGCGGTTTGGATGACCAAACACACTGAAGATACGAAGAACGACCGCCGTCTCTACGTAGTAACCACCATCCGCGAGCTGATAGTGTACGTCTTCTTCCTGATCATCATCTGCGTCATCGCCTTCTCGATGACCTCCTCGTCCCAGTACTACTTCACGAAAGTGGTCGGAGATCTCTTCCTCGCGAACGCGCCTCCGGACCAAAAGAAATTTACGGAAGTTCAGACGATTGACGAAGTTTGGGAGGTGAGGGCTGGCCCGTCATTGCTGGTGAAGAGAAAGCGATTTCAGTACATGGAGAATCAGCTGATGATTGCGCTCTACTGGAACGAGACTACGATGCTGACGAACTACAGCGATCGCTCGATGATATTTTATGAGAATCGCCTTCTGGGTTATCCGCGAATTCGAACAATTCGTGTGCGTCTGCTTTGATTAGTCTTTTCGTCCGGAAAATCCATTTCCGATGAATAAATACTTGAATCTTTTCAGGTTTCGAACTCCTCCTGTGAAGTCGTGTCTAGCTTCAAGCGAGAAATCAAAGAGTGTTTCGGACATTACGAGGAAGCCAAGGAAGAACAGCTCACGGACTCAGACAACAATGAAACAGCGTAGAAGACCGCATCGGTCCATTCATTTCTAGGTTTTACTTCAGATTCACATACCAGCCAGCTTCCGTTCTGCAGTCCAATTGGGTCTGGGGTCAAATCGCGACCTACGGCGGAGGCGGCTACGTCCAGGACCTCTCCATCAACAATCGGAGCGACAGCGCACGACTCATCGCGAATCTAAAAGCGAATCGTTGGATTTCCCGAGGAACCCGCGTTATCTTCATCGATTTCAGCGTCTACAACGCCAACCTGAATCTCTTTTGCATAGTCCAGTAAGTGCTACGACGGAGGGTCGGTACACTGACATTCTTTTTCAAGACTAATTATTGAGCTGCCGGCGACCGGAGGCGTAATCACCATGTCCAACCTGAACACTATGAAGCTTCTGCGCTACGTGACGACCAGAGACTACGTAATCCTCGGATGCGAAGGCATCTTCTGCGCTTTCGTGATCTACTACCTGGTCGAGGAGATTATCGAGATATTTAAATGGCGGTGCTCGTACCTGACCAGCTTCTGGAATCTCATGGATCTCGTCGTTCTGGCTGTAAGTAGCTTCTGTAGCATGCCGCTCGTTATCCTATTCTCAGACTTCCGGGACCGCAATCTACTTGAGTATTTACCGCACGTTGCTCGTTCGCCGGAAGGTCGAAACCCTCTTGAACGGAGTCACGCAGTACGAGAACTTGCAGAGCGTCGTGTACGCCGAAAACCGCTTTACGGACAGCGTTGCCGTGCTTCTGTTCTTCTCGTGGATCAAGGTAATTGTGGGTCGACAGCTGATTCGCATTTTTATCACTTATCAATTACGCTTTTATGTTTAGCTATTCAAATACGTCAGCTTCAACAAGACCATGAGCCAACTGAACGCGACGTTGAGCCGAGCGGCGAAAGACATCAGCGGCTTCGGAATCATGTTCGGCGTAATGTTCTTCGCCTACGTCCAGGCCGGGTACATGGCGTTCGGGAGTCAGGTAGACTTTGAATCGGACTCCAAAGAATACCCAGCTCCGTTCAGATCTTCGAGTACTCGACAATCTACCAGGCAAGCTTCACGCTTCTCCGCACGATTCTAGGCGACTTTGACTTCAACGCCCTGCAGCGGGCTAATCGAGTTCTGGGACCCATCTTCTTTTTGACGTACATCTTCTTGGTGTTCTTCGTTCTGTTGGTCAGTTTTGCAGTTGGGATATGTAGCATACGACGACTCTTTAGAACATGTTCTTGGCTATCATAAACGATTCGTACAGTGAGGTCAAAGGAGAATTTTCCAAGCAAGCTAATGAACTGGAGGTAGCCGATTTTGTCAAACAGGTGAGTGCGTTGCTTTATTGGATTTTATTGTTTTCTGTGTTTTTAGGGGTACTACAAGACTCTGCGACTCTTCCGGCGGAAGCGGAGCAATGGCGCCGACGAGATGCTTGACTATGACGCGTTCAAAAAGGACATGCTCAAAAAAGGCTACTCGTTGCGTGAAATCGACGATCAGTTCTCGAAATACAGCGAAGAAATTCATCAGCCTTCGCCTGACGACGAGCAACCGGCCTCGCAGGAATCCGAGAAACGTCGTTTGCCGACCACCGATGGAACAGAGCTGAAGCAGTGTGCCATGTCGGGTTTTATTTGTTGGGTTTTTATACTGATCCGTAATTTTAGATTAAACCGCCGCATGGATCATATGGAGAACATAATCGAAAAGGTCGCCGAGCGAGTGGAAAGCGTCATGGGCACGATGCGCAAGTTCGAAGCTGACAAGTTCAAGAAAAACGAAAAAGACAATCTGGTGTCATTTGAGGTAGAAAGTGTCATTCACCAGACGCTTGTTTACTAATGGGAATATTGGTTTAGAGCATGTTGAGCGTGCCCGAGGTGAACAACGAACAGAAAAGAAAGGACTGAAGCTTTAAAAAGTAAAAACGTGGTTCTTGCTATTTTTTGTTTAGTTGGGGAACGTAAGTGTAACACTAAC
Source organism: Steinernema carpocapsae (assembly GCA_000757645.3). Lineage (NCBI taxonomy): Eukaryota > Metazoa > Nematoda > Chromadorea > Rhabditida > Steinernematidae > Steinernema > Steinernema carpocapsae. Next base: position 14,638,049 of record CM016762.1, read on the forward strand.
AGTCTGTCGGCTTCTAATAAATTGATAAAAAAGGGAACGGTCTACATCGTGTCTACAGTATGATCTTCAAGCTACAATATGGGTATTACCATAATTTGTGGAAAACAGTGCTATCTTCTAAGTTTCATTTGTGAGATGGATTTGTGAACCTGATATCATGTTCTTCCCGGGTTTTGAGTGCATTGCTGTTGAAAAGTTCAACTGTTAGGGAAGGACACTCGCTCGTTAATAGCATCTTGAAAGGAAGGCGCACAGGCCGTCGCAACGGCTCGCTCAGGAGTTCAACAGAAGCGAGGGTCCCGCAGCGACATTGAAATACACTTTGATTCACACATCGGAGGGAACAAAATGCGTTTGAAATACACTCCTTCCTTCGCACCGTTTTCGACACTTCCTTCCATCTAAAAAGCAGTGGAGCTCCTCTCGTCAACGTCAGTTTCGGGTCGTAGTACATTAGAAACTCACGAGTGCTTCTCCTGCCCGGCCTGCGCCTTCCCATCTCTTCTGTCGCTATCACGTGAAATCTGCTTTATAGTTTTCGATCACGTCTTTATTTTGAATCAACGGGAGCCCGCACGCTAGTGCGCGAGAATACGTTCTTCAAATTAGAACTCTGTGGCGCTTCGCGCCTCACAAAGCTCATTTTGCAATAGTCTCAGCGCCACGCGCCTCGCTGGCACGATTTTTCCGATCAAGGAACACGTTTTTTGTTCTCAAATTTTTATCAAAACCGCGTTTGCTCCCTCAAAATTCTCTCCGTTGCTCGTCCACAGGCGCTCTAAACATCGCTTCGTCGCTCGCCGCACGCGAAAGAACAAACTTGTTCCTTCAATCATAAATCGAAAATTTGTTCCTTCAATCATAACCTGATCTCATGCTGACGGATGCCAAAAGCCGAGCTCTTGGCATAGTCAATTTATTTTATAATGGTCGTGGTTAGTATGCCCAACTTCCACACGGAAGGTCACGGGTTCGAGTCCCGCTGGCTTTCAATTCTTTATCTGCTTTTCTGTTCGTTCAGAAATTTCGGCGGACAGAACACAGACATTGCATTCTGTTATTATGTATAGAGGGGATTTCCATTTTCAGACAAAGTAGCAATGTCTTCTCTTCAAGACAACAACTCTCGCGCCGGTGCCCGCGATGAATCCGACCGCTCGAAGATGTACAAAAACGCCGGAAAAGCTGAAGTATGCTTGAAACGTTTTTCAAAAAACACATTTTTAAAGTTTTTGTTTGATTGCTTGACTGGAACATCTAGATACGTTCTCCACAAACTAATCTAAACACACTATCTTACTGGCAACCTCTTCAGGACAATCGCCGCCGTCGCACGGAATGCAGTGTCGAGATCCGTAAGCAGAAGCGTGGCGACGCCACTATGAAGCGTCGCAACCTGATCATCGACGAGTACGACACCGGAGACGAGTCCCAGACGGAGTCCGTGGAGCAGAAGGCCAACTGGTCCTTGAAAGAGGTGTTAGAATGCCTCACCAACAACCCCAGCATGCCACAGTTGCAAATCGCGTTTGAGTCCCTTCGTCGTCAGCTGTCCAAGGACAAGAACCCTCCCATCGAGGAGGTGATCAGGCTGAACCTGGTCGAGGCCATGGTCCGCGGCTTGAGCGTTCAGGACAAGAAGGTCCAGTTCGAGTCTGCCTGGGGACTCACCAACGTTGTCTCCGGCACCACTGAGCAGACCATGCACGCCGTGCAGAAGGGCTGCGTTCTTCCCCTGCTCGAGCTCTCCGTCTCCAAAGACCTGAAGCTCGCCGAGCAGGCCGTCTGGGCGCTCGCCAACATCACCGGTGAAGGTCCCCAGTTCCGCGACGCCGTTCTCGAGCAACGCGGCCTTGAGGTCATCCTCCTCCTCACCCAGAAAGTTTCTGATCTGAAGCTCGAGTTCGTCCGCACCCTCGCTTGGTGGTATTCGAACCTGTGCCGACATAAGAAGACCTGTCCCGGCGTGGAGGTCCTCCGCCAGATTGCCTCTGGAATCAACATTCTAATCCAGTACGACGTAAGTGCCCCGGCTTCCGGTCGCTTTTTAAACACGGCGACTTTTCCAGGATGACGAAGTGCAGCGCGACTGCTGCTGGGCGCTTACCTATCTCACCGACGGACCAGACGACGTTATGTTGGCCGCTCATCAGGCCGGAGTTGTCAAGCAGGTGATCAAGTTCCTTGCTGACATGCTTCCCAAGAAGCTGACCCAGTGCATTGTGCCCGCCATTCGCGTGTTGGGCAACTTTACTAGCGGAGCAGATGAGTTGACTCAGGTAATCGTGGATTCCGGAGTTCTGGAGACCCATATTCACGAGCTGATGAAAACCCGCACCCCGAGTGTGCTCAAGGAGGTCACGTGGCTTCTTTCCAACATTTTTGCCGGAACGCCAGCTCAGATAACATTTTTCAATATGGTTTTTGCGGTTCCAGATGCAGCGGCGTGTATACGCTGGGAGTGACTTAGAAATATGGCGGACCGCGAATGTTATCATGACTTAGTCATAATTGTGCCTTTGAGCCCTAACTCACCACCAAAACTCCGGCTTCCTTCACCTCTCTGCCTTCGTCCATTTTTTGTCTCCCCGAGGCTTCTCCCTGAATGAAACCCCTTATCGCAGCCTCTTTTTTCATTCGTTTGCTTTTTGTGTCTACTGTTTTTACTTGCGATCAATAAATGTGCTACTAAACAAGAGAGCCAGCATCAGGGTTACTTCAACAATTCAATTCCTGATAAATGTAGTTTTTAACTGCAAATGTCGTACCTTCACAATTTCGCGTCATGGGTGGTGAACGTCCGCACGTTAAGCCGATCGCACGATTTTGTGTAGAGAATCATGTATAGGGCATTTGTATAGGTTTCGGGCGACGAAGGCACTGTGTCCACGTCTTTTTGCTTGTTTTAGGAATGAAACTCTGTAGGGACCCCATAGCTGTTATTTCAAATCGCCTGACGCGCATTTTGAGCTCAACTTTGCCCGGATCGGTGCACTCTGCGGAGCTGCACACCCTTTTAAAATTCTGTTGGCTATTTTCAACTGTTTTACATAAGGAATAGGGTAATTTTTCTGGTAGGGTAGTTTATAGGGTAAAACGGGTCAAAACGAATGATTCCAATGGGGTCAAAGGGTCAAAACAAATGCAAATGATACTTTTCGGATTTTTTTTTTTTTGATTTGATTGCAAGAAGCGTCCCCTGAGCTCGAATCGTTCTTGCAATCAAATCAAAAAAAAAAAAATCCGAAAAGTATCATTTGCATTTGTTTTGACCCTTTGACCCCATTGGAATCATTCGTTTTGACCCGTTTTACCCTATAAACTACCCTACCAGAAAAATTACCCTATTCCTTATGTAAAACAGTTGAAAATAGCCAACAGAATTTTAAAAGGGTGTGCAGCTCCGCAGAGTGCACCGATCCGGGCAAAGTTGAGCTCAAAATGCGCGTCAGGCGATTTGAAATAACAGCTATGGGGTCCCTACAGAGTTTCATTCCTAAAACAAGCAAAAAGACGTGGACACAGTGCCTTCGTCGCCCGAAACCTATACAAATGCCCTATACATGATTCTCTACACAAAATCGTGCGATCGGCTTAACGTGCGGACGTTCACCACCCATGACGCGAAATTGTGAAGGTACGACATTTGCAGTTAAAAACTACATTTATCAGGAATTGAATTGTTGAAGTAACCCTGATGCTGGCTCTCTTGTTTAGTAGCACATTTATTGATCGCAAGTAAAAACAGTAGACACAAAAAGCAAACGAATGAAAAAAGAGGCTGCGATAAGGGGTTTCATTCAGGGAGAAGCCTCGGGGAGACAAAAAATGGACGAAGGCAGAGAGGTGAAGGAAGCCGGAGTTTTGGTGGTGAGTTAGGGCTCAAAGGCACAACGCCATATTTCTAAGTCACTCCCAGCGTATACACGCCGCTGCATCTGGAACCGCAAAAACCATATTGAAAAATGTTGAAGCCTAAGCCTGTTTTAACCTGGCAGCCTTAAGTACTACCCCCGTTATTTGAAAAGTGTTTTCGAGCAGATAAGATTTTGACGAAAACCTCGATTTTTGGCGGAAATGGAAACGTGCGGAAACGGAAAAGTGCACGTCGTATCACCGGGCTTAGGGATAGGACGGACCGCAAGACTTAATCGCAAATGTCGCGTCGCTGAATTGTCAAAACGATTGCGTGGCGACAATACACATAAATGTATACAAAAGAAATGGTGTAGACACAGCTAAAGATGCCAACAGCGGACTCCGCTGATTTAAATGAAACAGCACAGGCCTGGTGTAAAAACGGTTTCACACAAACTTAACCTTTCCCTTCCCTTTCTCCTCAACACCCAAACGATAATTCCGACGATATCCTTTTTATTTCGATCTGGCGAGTCATAAAAAACACTCTGGCCGTTTGAAGCGATTGTCACGTCACGTTCATTCGAAAGCGCTCTTTGGATTCGGGATAGGAGGGAGGCGGCGGGAATTCCCGGGTAACAAAAGCCAATAAATATATTTTGGAACAAGGCTGGCAGCACCATCATGACTGAACACGGATATACTTATTCGCAATAAATATCGATTTCGCTTCTCATTTCGTCGCTACGATCGCTTCGTTGTAGCTGCTCCTCTCGTCACTGTCCTTGGTGCACAGCGAACGCGAGCCCAGCAGCGACGTTTTCTTCGAGGTGTCCAGCTTCTTTTCGAGAACTCTTGCGTAAGTGGAGTATCGTTCCCGCTGAAACCGAACTCTCAGTCGACCTTCCGTCTTCCTCGCCAGACTTACCTCGCTGTCCAGGTATCGTTCGCGGTAGAAATAGTCATAGACCACCTTCCCCCGAGACTTCAGGGGCGGCGCGTCAGCTCGCAGCTTCTCAAGCCGGTCGCTCATTTCTCTCACTTTTTCGGAGTGTGCTTTGAACTGTTCATGCTAAAAAAGGATTACTTTCAATGGGAAACAGCGCTACTAACCAGAGAGTTGTGCGTCGGTTGCGAAGAAAACGAAGGTTTATAGAAGAATTCTGGCTTCGAGGATACAGGTGCGGATAAGGCTGGAGTGGAGAAGGCGGCAGAAACGTAGTTGATTGCGTCCACCCATTTTTGCACTTCGGCTGGACTGCTGAAAAGGAATTGAAACTTGAAAAATTTATTAGTTGCATGCTGATTTCTGCCCACTTTCTATGGTCTATAAACAAAATCAAATCAAGTCGAGCAGGTGTGAAATCAGTTTTCTGAGGACCCCCGGAACCTCATCTCATTAATGCAACCACACACCAAAATGACCACAACGACTCACCTTGTCTGGAAGAGGTACTCCCCTAAGTTCGCCGTCCGGAGCCGGAACACGTGCTGCTTCTTCTTGTAGTCTTGAGGCACTTCGGCAATGCTGTGGTGCAGCATGATGCAGTTGTTGTAGGCTTGAAATGTTCCGTTCTGGAAGCCTTTTTCGTTCTTATGCAAGTAGAGCACAAGGCCGCGGATGGTCGCATAGAGCATTCGCCATCCTCTTCTTCCGAACGGCGCTGCAACAAATCTGGTCAGAGAATTCACAGTGAGCTATTGGTCTATTGGTTCAAGACAACAAAATCAGAAATCATAAGTTCTGGTGTCTTGAACTTAAAATAATCGAAACCGCTAACAGAGCCTTTCAGTCTCAACGGAACAGAATTCGAGACTCACTTTTTTTTCCGTCCGAGTCGTACATCGCCTTCCGCATCACCCATCCGTTCTTGTATTCCACCAGGTTGCTCGGGTGCACCAGGATCGACTGCTGTCTGTTGATGCGGTCTGCCAGCGTGCACATGCTCGTGTCCTTCGACCGATTTCCACTCGGACTGTTGGAGCTGAAATGAGCGATTGGTGAGGTAAGAGCGTTTGCGTCGGCTCGCTTACATGTTCCACACGAACGGCTTGTCCTTAACCGACGTGTAAAGCGTTTTTAAAAGAGTACACTCGTATTGGAATTCTGTGTGGGAGAGGTTGTTCACGAACTCTCGACTCGTCATGTGCTTGGAGACGTTCTGGAAAGACAAAGACTTAACTTACGGCGAAGGGAAACAAGCGCTTACATTGCCATGAAGATCGGTGTTGAGCAGAATTAGAGCGCAAACGAGGGCGTGAACTTTGTCTGAAAGCAACATTTAAGCAATCGCTTTTAACCAAACAACATGCACTCACCGGTAGACTCAAAAATGTCCGGATTAGACTCGTGGTAGCGGTCGGAGAACTTCTTGAGTAGCTGCGCCCTCTCCGAGCTTTCGCCCTTTAAGGCAACCTTCTCCAGGAAGAGTCGTAAAGCGGCGTCGATGCGCACTCCGCCAACGTTGAACAGTTTCATAAATTCACTAGACAACTTCTCGCCGTACTCATCTCTGAAGCCGTCGTGAATCAGTCTTTGCAAGTAGCCGACAAACTGGTTACCTTCGCAAAAGGATCTTCGTGATGTTGTACGGAGTGTACCCGTCCAGAACGAACAACTCCCTGGCGAGCGATTCCACTTCGTTTCCACCGTGATTGCTGTCTAAATTGCGTCGTTTACGGTTTGCGTGCTGAGTGGAAAATAGTTCATATTGAGTCTCGTACAAAAAAAAGTTCGTGAACTTGGCGTCTCGTTCGTCTCTTCGACTTTGAAAACACACCGTTTGCGCTTTAAATTTTTTCGAAAAGCTTACCGCTTGGTTCGTGCTTGTCCAGATCATGGCTGTGTGTTCGCGCCTCTGCCTCGTTCTCGGAGGAGCATGAGTTCGAGTAGTTCTCCGCCAACGAGCTCGAGGCGTCGGCGTCGGTCCCGTTCACGTGCAGGTCGGCGTCGGTTTGACGAGCTTCCGAAACCGCGTCCGAAACGTTGTTCGCCATCTCCTCAACGTTTACCGTCATTGAAGAGAACCAGTCCTGTGAGGTCGTTTCCTGAAAGGCAAATCCATGAGAACGGAGTGTCCGTATATGTGTTTGAGCTGCCGCCGCGCTGTTCACACAAACGCAAAGCTTCGACGGCCGCTTACTGGACTGAAAGTAGATCCAGTGCAGGACGCCGGCACTAACGGTCCACCGTCGGTAGGATTTGATCATTGCAAGGTGGGGAGAGCAAAAGCGAGTTTTATGGAATCCCATTAATAACTGACTTTTCAAATTAGAATTATGAATGAATTCTTTTTCCAAATTAACAGTTGTCGACGATTCTGAGCTATTCTAGACTGAAAGCTTTTGTTGGCAACCGAATTAGCTACTTCAAGTTGCCTAGAAAAACACCACGTGAAGTGCTTTTCCCTCCAAACCAGAAAAACAATCAGGAAATTAGCTGGAAGTGCAGGACAAAAGAGCGGAAAATTATAAACACAGAAATAGGGTGTGAGAGCGCTGTGTTGCGCACTCTCAAAAATAATAACAAAAAGTGACGGCTTTAGCGTAGGGCAAAACATGTCGTCGGGGTCAGTTCCAGACATGTTCAGAACAAAGCCGACGTTCCGAAACATCGATTCGCCTGTTCTATTCAAAACAAACGCTATTTAAAACTGCCGCTTTTCTCATACGGCGACCTATCCTCGTTTGCCTACCTTCTTTGGTGTTTGATGTCCCAATCGTGGATTATCTCAAATGTTTAAAAACGCGTCAAACGACTACGCAGTTATGCGTAATTTCCTCGGATTCTGGCATCTACATTGGCATTTCTCAGCAGTTTGTATGAAAGGGAGCTACTGGTTGATGCGCCAAAACAAGTAATTAATTGGACACTGAAGAGCTAAATAATTACCTAAATTGTACGACTGCAGCATAAGATCCTTGATCACGGTTTTGACCACGTCCATGACCTCCGTCCCCAAGCCTTTAAGTTTATGCACAGCCTAGGAAAAAGCGACACCAGAACTAAAAATTCATTTCCATAGGGTTTTCAGAATGTTCTGTGACACGCTTCTAACTTGTTTTCAAAACGTACCAAGTATGCAGTTCTTATATTCATATGAAAGCGCGTGAAATTCTGTCTCCAAGTGTGTATGGAAAAAAATATTTCATCAAACTCAATTTGAAAAACACGGCCGAACGCCGCGCGCATTTTTGGCGTTTTGAGACTTCAAATAGCTACTATAAAAAATATTGTTGGTTTGTTTGAACACCATGTTCAAATTTACGACAAAATTTTAGTCTGGACAACACCACAGAGTGTTCTCTGCATGATTGGTGCGTTTTGAAAACAAGTTATGAGCAATTTAGCGTACTTCCTGAACACCCTGTATATATGTTGATATTAAAGTGAAATTTAAGCTATTTTTCGATTTTTGTTTCAGTCGTCGACTTTCTTAAATTGGACAACCATTTTTGTGTACCAAAACTTGTGCGAGGCGCAAGTCTTAAAATTAAACACCGATTCGGCTTTTCTAAGTTTTAACGTTGTTTAGAAAACCTTTCTGAAAGACGTACGGAGGACGTGGGAAGTGTAACTCGGTGTTAGCCAATATTTATATGGTTTTGTTTTCGACCACATTATTTTGATGGAAAAAACAAAACAACGTTCTTTAAGTACAAAGGAACAAAGTAAGGACTCTTTAAGAAAAGAACAAAACAACGCTAAGAAGGGCAGCAGAAGTTTCTGACGTATCCGCAGTAACTAACTTTTAGCCCTCTAAGACATTTAAGAACTAACTTATTTGCTACATTTTCAAGTTGGAATTAAGAAGCGTGTGGAGCGATTACCGGCGTCATTCGTCGACGGCACGGCACGTCGAAGCGTGGCTTAGACCTCAAAAATCAATTCGTGTGTGCAATCACGTTAAAGATCCATTAAAGGTAGCTCTTTCAAAACAGGACCTTCTCTCCTCGGAGGTTCCCCGAACCACGCGACAGCCGCTAACGACCGTTGCTAGAAAATCTTCACGCGGACGCATGTGAAACTGGAGAAATTTAGCTGGAAAAGAGTTAAACTGATTGATTAGAGCTATGTCGCGGACTTAATTTGATTATAATGAAATGGGTCAGCAACTCGTTTGCTTCGGAATTTTTTCGCAAGTTCAGGTGAATAGCGGAGTGGGAAGAGCGAGTTGAACCAGAGCCGAGTGAATCATCGGCGCATAACAGGACTCGTTTCCACTCTGGTCAGAAAGGTGGCCAATCATAAGTGAACAGAGGCCCTTTGCAAAATGCAAAATTTCGACCAAAAAATTTTCTTAGTGGCTCCACAGCTGCTATAGCTCCACTTTGTGTGGGACAATTTACAAAATTGATGTGCTTATCTTTCCTAATTTCAAATTAACGTTTTGGGATTTTTTTTTAATTCGGTAAAATTAAGCGATTGTGAGAGAAAGGTTTTTGCGTCAAAAACGAGAAAGAATCCGCACGACTCACTCCGAGTGCAAGTGTTATCACAAAGCGGAGCTCGCGTTCCGAATATTTGCTTTTAGATCAAAACCCAAACATAAAAACTCACTCAAAAGTGATAAAAAGCCAAAGGCTTAACAGTGTCTAAGAGCGTTCTTGACTGGACGATACAGTACTGTGTCGTACAGCAGACAATATAAACAGGAAACCAAGGATTAAGGAAGACGTAGAGGGTTGTTTCTGAGAAGTGCCAGCAAAAGGTAAACACGACCACTCTTAGCGACCGGCAGTTTTGTTGTCAGCGCGAGCACAAAACTAAAGATTACATTTGAGTCATCTGTCTGAGGGAAGTTGTACATTTTGCAACTTTGAGGTTTGCAGACTGTGACGTTGCGAGGGTATAAGCGAAAAACTCCAAACAAGCGGATTAGATCCAACAGGCTGGTCTCATAAGCCTCATGAATTTTTAGAACAACAGATTAGTATCGACAGTTTCATAAAACGCCGAAAACTCACCTTATTTTCGAACGCCTCCTTTGAGTGGCGTTTCTCTCCGTTCGAAACCGAGTTTTCGTCTTTGTTGTTAAGAATCTGATGAGACTGCGACTCTTGGACACCCAAGGACATCACCGCCGCCGCGTACTCCTTCTGTATCCTCCGTTGCTTGTGCACCGAAGGGAAGTCGTCGAACATTCCGCGCCTCACGTTGCTCGCCTCACTGTTCACGTCTATGTTTGGAGGTAGCTGGTCTTGTCGTACCTGAAGTGCCGTTCTCACAAATGTACTCGTATAAAAAACCCTCAAAACTGTTATAATTTTGTGGAGGATTAAATGCTCTTAGCGGCAGATCTTTCCAAGCTGATTGCAGCCTATCGCAAATTGGATTTTAGCATATTCTGCATGAGTCCTTCTAACGGAATTCAAAGACATACTTTTGCATAGCTGGGGGAGATCTTGTGGTTAATATGCAGCATTTTGTCGCCGGTCATGACGAATGCTTCGCAGCGCGGCGACCTGACGGAGGAAGCGGCGTTCGAGGAGGCGGCGGATTCCTCGGAATCCCGCCTCGGTGGCGTCGGCGGAAGGTCGTCGACGAGTCTTCGAGGCCCCAGCATGTGAATGTCTCGCCGAGGCGTCGCTTGCAGCGTCGGAATACTCGACTTCGAGCGGTTTCCCACGTCTGCCGCCGGAGAAGCCGCGGCTAGCTCGGCCATCGCGTCTGAAACCGGCAAACGAATGAAATAAGCGGATGAATGCACATTGTTTAGCACGGCTCAGGAGAGGAGAGAAGGTACACGTGAGACGCGAACGAACGCAAACCACATTGGGTGGACAAACACTGACTGAACGGACAAAAAATCTAACGTTTATCGATTCTCTGAGAGTAATTAGCACTAGTCAACAAGGCACCTATGGTGGTGGCGAAGAAAGACAAAGAGGCCGAAAACTCTTAAGGGGGCATGCGAAGAGACCCGTCAAGGCGAATGATTTCGCCGTTCAGATAGCGGTTTTCGAGAATGTGCTGCACAAGGGCGCCGTACTCCTCGGGGTGTCCGACGCGATTGGGGTTCGGCACCATGCGACCGAGATCTGCCTTCACCTGAAATAATGCTCTTTAATTGACAGCGCGACATAACCATCATTAAATTCCCTTCTGGGACTGCTTCTTAAAGCGTCTTGGCACAGATTAATTAGAACTTATCAGCGACAAAGTTTTCCTTTTGAGCCAGAAAAAAACGTTTCGAAAAGACTTATTTTTTCAGGGAGACCAGCGAGCATCGGAGTGTCGAAGAGACCGGGGGCGATTGTCATGAAGCGAATTCCGTCGTCTGCGAAGTCCCGGGCGAGGGGCAGAGTCATCGCGGCGATGGCACCCTTAGAGGCCGAGTAGGCGCTCTACAATCTCAGATTTACGTAAATATCTAAAATCGGAACAAACCTGGCCGACTTGTCCGTCGAAGGCGGCGACGGAGGCGGTGCTGATGATTACACCCCGCTGTTGCATGTCGTCCTTCTTATTCTCGCCCATCAGCTGAACTCCATATCGGATCACGTTGAAAGTGCCGGACACGTTCACGTCCAGGGTCCGCTTGATCTTGTCCAGATCAGCCATCTTTCCTTTCTTGAAGTTGTACAACTTGAACGCGTAGGCAATTCCGGCGCAGTTGACGACACCGTCGACGCGTCCGAACTTCTGCTTCACGGCCTCGAACGCTCCCTGCACCTGTTCCTCACTGGTCACGTCGGCCGGGGTGAAGATGCAGTTCTCTCCGAGACTCTTTGCGACTTCGGCGCCCTTCGAGTTTGGCAAATCGAGGATGGCGACCTTCGCTCCCTGGTTGACGAGGCGAGTAGCGGTTCCCTGACCAAGTCCAGACGCAGCTCCGGTAACCAAGGTCACGAGGCCCTGCAAGGGAGATGAGTTTGTTTGGAATTTGTGTGTTTTGTTGGGTAGATCAGTAGAGGGAGGGAAAGGAGGGGAACCGGCGATATGTTAAAAGAAGGGCGCAAGTGTGAAGGGACGATAAGATGAAAGCTAGACAAAAACTGCGAAGTGGTTAAGCTTTTTGGTCTAACTCGGTATGGTGGCGATGTGGAAAAATCCAATGTTGTTTGACTGAGATAAGGTCAAGTTAAAAATGAAAGGTTCAAAAAGTGAGTGTAAACGTGAAAGCAGATAGACGGTCCCGTGGCATTAATCCTCGTCGATAAGCTCCAAATCTAGTTCTCGCAACGAGGGAAGAAGTGAACATTCCCACTTTGAAGGACAAATCGTGATCGCTAACACCCAGGTTCAAAAGCGAATTGGCTTGGCGACATTCGAACAAAAAATATAGCACATTCCAGCACTTGACACTGCATGACCTTAATGAAAAGATTCCTACCTTTGTCGAACAAACGGCAGAAGTCATCGCGGCAGAGCCAAATACCAATTTTGTTCCTGAAACTTACGATTTTGCAGCTTGTAGGAGCATCGGCGCTACGCTCGAAGAAACGGCCATAAGTCGACAGGAAAAAACCACAGAACTGCACGATGAATTAGCTACTTTACAACCACGAGCGGCGCGACTAATCGCGATATCAGATGGGTGCGCGATGCTGGAAGTTGGAAAGCCGACGGTATCGGAACACCCACGGCGCCAGCGACCGTAGCGGAGATCTCGGGCGGCCGGTCTCGCGAACTTGCCGGCCTTGCCTACAAGGGCCAGATGCATATCTTCGCTGCCGCCGCCGTCGTCCGCAGACCTTCGTCTCGCTGAAACAAAGCCAACTTAGCAGGCAGTTCGCGATGGGATCTTGCCGAGGCTCCGACCGACTGACGACCGCCGGCGACCCTGACGCCGCATGTGGACAGACGACGACAACCCACGTCAACTGTCATTCAGGAGCTCTGACCGCTCTGCTGCGCCCATAAATAACAAAATTAAGACAGCTTTGCACCGGGACCGAAAATATTGCAACTTTAAAGTGCACAATGCCCGTTTTCTAAAAATGCTAAAAATCAAGGGTAAAAGAGAGCCCCTTACACAAAGTGATAACGAAATTTTACACTTAGGTGTCCGACGACATGTTTTAGGAAGACGAGTTTGACTCGCTCTGCGCTCACCTCCTTTAAGGGCTAAATTGAATCGGCTTTGTTTGACAAAAAGACCTTATGAACGCGTGGAACGCTTCAAGAAAACCTGACTCCTCACTTCCTCCATAAATTCCTAATCTTGCAAGGGTGTCCGAAAAGAAGCCTTTCGCCCGCGTTTTTGCACCGCCGTTACACCTGCCCCCTCGCTCAATCATTGCCGCCAAATCCGAAACAAGAACTGTTGCGGCCCCGAGGCGACAATCGATTTGGGGCCGTCAGCTGTGTGCGCGTATGCATCGCGAGTTCGCTTCCATTCGCAAGAGAGGAGACCGGCCGAAATCTACCAGGAACAGGCGGCAACGCAAAATTTTTCAAACGTTTGGCCTGATTCAGGGAAAAATGATGATTCAAAATCGGCAGGAAAGTTCACACATTCTACTTGTTCGAAAATGACACGGCGCTTGTTGTCCGCGAGTGACCGGATGAGGGCTGAGTTTGGCATCGCTTATGAGTGATTCTTGACATCGCATTTGGTGAATCACCTTCAAATAAGATGCCGTGTTGAGCTGGTATTAAAAGCTGTATTCCGTGTTCTGCACAAGGAAATCATATTCTTAGCGAGCATTATCAACAAGATAACATGCATAGAAAGTAGACAGCTGTTTGGACTGTCGTCTCCTGCTAATGTTGGATGGTTTCTAAAGATGAGTATCCCGGCGTACAGAATTGAAATTCTTCATTTACGGCTATACAAAAGTTTGAAGCCAAAATATGTCGAAATTCAGTAGTGGGGAGTCTGCGCTTTTCTGCTGCCCATAATTCATGAGCAAAACTGGACATGTTTAGTCGCTATTCTTTGTTTTGTTTCAATTGGTGCTGGCTCGCGCTCGTGAGAATTAGGTTTACTTTGATCCAGAGTTCGGTTTACAATTGCTTGAATCTTTTGAGCACTGTGTTTGGTGGCTACGCCACCATTTTCCCCATCTCTTGCTATAATGTCGCGGTATAGTCCTGGAAACTCGAATTACTGAGACATCAGAATGGCTGGTAAGGCTCAAGCACTAGAGAAAAAGGAAGAGAAGAACGGAGTGAAGAAGGAAGTGCGGAAAGAAGAACTCAGCGATGAGGACCGCAAGCTTCAAGACGACCTCAACATGCTCGTCGAGCGTCTCAGCGACTCCGACACGAAGCTCTACGTCTCCGCTCTGGAGTCGATGAAAACCCTGATTAAGGCTTCGACCACGTCAATGACCTCCGTCCCCAAGCCTCTCAAGTTCATGCACAGCCACTACCCAAAGATGAAGGAGATCTTCCAGAACATGGCCGCTGGCAAGGCAAAGCAGATCTGTGCTGACCTAATCTCGGTCCTTGCAATGACTTCTGGGGACAAGGGAGACTGCATCAACTTCCGACTCAAGGGAATGCACGACCCAATCGGTGACTGGGGGCACGAATACGTTCGGTAAGTATGCTTTTATTGAAATCAAAATGGTCAAAAATATAAACCAAATTATTTTAACAGAATTTTGAAAATATCGTTTTCAGCCATCTAGCCATGGAAATGTCCGAGGAATGGCGATCAGCCGCTGAAGTGCCAGAAAAGATGAGCGCCCGTCGCGAGGAACTGCTTTCTTTGGTTCGCGACATTGTCGCCTACAACATGAAGCACAACGGAGAAGTGGACGCCTGCGACCTTCTCACTGAGATCGACCGTCTAGACGTCATCAGTGAGTACGTCGAGGAAGTGGACCACGCCCGCGTGTGTCTCTACCTCCTCTCCTGCGCTCCCCTGACTCCCGAGCCGGACAACCAGGTGCTCATGCGCACTGCGAAGGAGCTCTATCTCAAATTCGGAAAGACCTTCGAAGCGCTTCGCTGCGCTATTATGCTCAATGACGTTTCTCTCTGTAAGGAAATCTTCCTGGGTTGCAACGATGTGTAAGTTGAGACTCGCAAGTACTGTGTCTTACTTGAAGTTTCAGTGTTATAAGCAGATGGCGATCCTGCTTGGTCGGCACCAGATTTTCCTCGAGCTCGAAGACGTGGATAACTCCGACAAACTGATCGAGCTGAACTCAAACGCCAACCTGCACCACTACTTCCACTCGCTCGGCCGCGAGCTGGACATCATGGAGCCGAAAACTCCCGAGGGCATCTACAAGTCCCACCTGGAGCAGGCGCGTCCCTTCGGAGGGTCTTCTTCGGCCGACAGTCCTCGCCTCAACTTAGCTGCTGCATTCGTCAATGGTTTTGTCAACTGCGGCTTCAGCATCGACATGATGACCGAGTCGGACGACGCGAACCGGTGGTTTTACAAAAACAAGGAGTACGGCATGTTCTCTTCTGCGGCCAGCCAGGGCCTCGTCTGGCGCTGGAACATCGACGCCGGTCTCGCCCAATGCGATCGCTTCCTCTACGTCAACGACGACTTCATCAAGGTAACCAAAGACTGAAAGTGCCTTTCTGACTTATACATCTTCGTCAGGCTGGAACCCTTCTGGCTATCGGAATCATTTCCAGCGGAATCCAAGACACCTGCGACCCCGCGTCGGCCCTTCTCATTGACCACGTTCACAGTGACCGCGCCGTGATGCGTTTGGGAGCCGTGTTCGGCCTGGGTCTCGCTTACGCCAACTCAAAACGCCACGCTGTGCTCAAGAAGGAGGACGGCGGCATTGCGTTCGAACTGAAGAAGGTGCTCTCCGATACCAAGATGTCCGCCAACAACGAAGTCAAGGGAGTCGCTGGTCTTTCGCTCGGCTTCGTGCTTGTCGGAACTGGCGACTACGACGTAGCGATGGAGATGTTCCAGTTCCTTATGGAAAGACGCCCTCTGAGCTCACAGACACCAACATGCGATTTGTGGCTTTAGGAATGGGCCTTATCTTCTTGGGTTAGTGGCATCATTGCAGGCCCGTATTTACTCCTGCGTTTCTAGGAACCCAAGACAAGAGCGATGTCTTCGTTGAGAGCCTCCGCTCGCTTCCGAACCTTTCGGCAGCATGGTCTCGACCCTCGTCGAAGTGTGCGCCTATGCCGGCACCGGCAACGTTCTCAAGATCCAGAAGCTTCTGCACCTGTGCTCTGAGCATTACGAGGCGAAGGAGGAGCCGAAGAAGAACGAGCTTCGCAAGAAGGGCCCGATGAACTTCGAGCGCTTCCCGTCCGGCAGCCGCATTTCCGGCACCTCCGGCTCGGGCTCGAGCGGCCAGTCGGTTTCCGCCCGTCGCAGCACTCCTCTTCCTCAGAAGGATCCCCACAAGGAGGATCTTTCCACGCAGCAAGCCGTTGCCGTTCTTGGTATCGGCCTTTCGATGGGCGAAGAAGTCGGAAGCCAGATGAGTCTGCGGACTTTCGGGCATCTGGTAAGTGCCGTAGGATTAACGTTATGAGTTTCCCCGAGACATAGGAATGAGTTCCCAACTTGTGCAACTTGGAAGAACTCACTAAAACGCCGCTTTATCCCTTGTTTTAACAATGTCCCGTATTTAGATGCGCTACGGCGAGCCCGTGATTCGACGTGCCGTTCCCCTGGCCCTCGCCCTCATCAGCATCTCGAATCCGCAACTGAATATCCTCGAGACGCTGAGCAAGTACAGCCACGACTCGGACGCCGAAACCGCGCACAACGCGATCCTTGCGATGGGACTCGTCGGGCGCCGGCACGAACAACGCCCGTCTGGTGTCCATGCTCCGCCAGCTGGCCACCTACCACCACAAGGACCAGATCAGTCTCATGCTGGTGCGCATGGCCCAAGGTCTCACTCACCTCGGCAAGGGCACCATGACTTTGAACCCCTTCCACTCCGACCGCCAACTAATGTGCCCCGCCGCCGTGGCCGGACTCTTCGCCACGTGCTTCGCCTTCTTGGATGGCAACAACAGTAAGTGTCCCTGGTCGTTTCCTCCTCTGACATCCGCCGTTCGTTCCAGGCATCCTCAACAACCGTCAGCACTATCTGCTGTATTCGCTGGTCCCAGCGATGCAGCCCCGCCACTTGATCACTTTGGTCGAGGACGAAGACAGGCCAGGGAACCTCAAGCAGGTCAACGTCTCCGTCCGCGTCGGCGCCGTCGACGTCGTGGCGCAGGCCGGAAAGCCGAAGACCATTACAGGCTTCCAAACGCACACCACGCCCGTTCTGCTCGCCTATGGCGAACGAGCTGAGCTGGCCACCGAAGAATACCTTCCGTTGTCGCCGTACCTCGAGGGTCTTGTCATCCTGACCAAGAACCCCGATTATGACCAGTCACGGTCACCCGCAGCAGCAAGAAGTAGCTGTATTTAACTTATTTGAAATGTTTTGAACGGTAAATTTTATTGTGTATACAATAAATTCTTTGTATTAAAACCGGTAAATTGAATAAGTTTCGGTAGTTTGCGTTATGCATTCTTTTCATGGGACTCATTAGTATCGAATCTACCACTACCCACCCCTCTACCGACAATAGTCTGGTACTCTATACCAGACAAAACTACAATGATGAAATTTGTGTGAGACTCATCCAATGAAAGAACAAATGCAGCAGCACCTTGTTACCATAAAGGGCAAATTAATAAGAACAACGTGCAGACTTAAGTATTACTTATTATTTTAACAGGAAAATTCCAATAAGTTAAAGTTAACAATACTACCTGAGCTACGCCAAAGGCAGTATCTCCAACAAAAGTCAATAAATTAATAATTAACAATCGCCGCTGAGACCCGGAAACTTATTCTTGACGACGCTCCTAAAATTCATAATTTATATCAATAATTGCTAGAGCAATCTCACGGAGGACAGAGAGAAGTCCAAACGAGTGTACACGATCACAGTGAAAAACAGCACAAAGAACGCGGCCATCGCGATGCACGGCTCCCTAAGAATGTACAGACGGCTGAACGAGTACTTCAGCTGAAAAGAGGTCGTTTAAGAGAATCCATTAATTTTCACAGATGTTTACCGTGAACTTCTGGGCATGCTTCTCAACAACGTTGTCCTTCTCGAAAGTGATGACGGGGCGTCCAGAGATGTCGAGATAAGTGAAGTGGAGGGCATCAGGAGCGCGCTTCACCGAATAAGGAGTCACGAGCTTGATGTCAGTAGAACCCTCGGGGAGAATAACCCTGACGGTCACGTGCTCGATGACGGCATTCTCGAAAATCTCATCGATGGCGCGCATGCGAAGTTGGAAGTGTTCTCCGCTCGAAGCCAGGAAGTCCGAAGTGGGCACATTGTATCCGAGAACGTAGTTGGTCTTCCAGCCTCCGAAGAGAGGGAAGCGAGGGCGAAGCTCAACTTCGACACTATTGGTGAGCTGACGAACATTGGAGGTAGAAATGTTTCCGATCAAATCGCGGTAGTAAATGTCGCGAGCGTTGGTTGGCAGAAGAGTCTGCAAAAGATATGATAATGATTAACCGACTCTACTAGAAAGCAAACCTTGTATCCTCGAACAACGGGCTGCTTCGTACCACGGCGATCCAACTGATAGTCCAACCGCGAAAAGGGTCCAGCCAGAACGGCGCCCTTGTGGACAAGCTCAATGTTGTCTTCCACGGCGATGTTTCCCCAGTGGGAAATTTCAATCGTTCGCACCAGAGACGCAGCAACAACAAACGGAGCGTTGTTTTCGTAATGAATGGTGATTGGGGCGGTCGTGAAAGGCTTCTGGTTGGCGTACGGTCCGTAGGTGACACGGTCTCCAGTCTGTTTGGTGGGTCCAGATTCCGTGAATGAAAGCGTCTTGCCGGATCCAACGGTAAAGACGGAGCTCTCCTTGGTGATTCCGTAGATGCTGCTGACGTGGGCATCGCCATTGTAGAGAACAAATCTAAAAAGCGTAATCGCATTAATGAAAACTGATATATGGACTCACTGGTTCTCAGCTTGGGTGATTTCTGCAGGGTGAGGCGTCAGCATGCCGGTGGACAGATGGGTCACGGTCAGATCTCCAGTGCCCCTGGCAGGCACAGGCTTGGACAGATCGATCTTGTAGTAGGTGAAATCAGACGAAGCGCCTTCAGGGGTGACGAGATTGACCTTCAGACGGCCGCTTCCTTTTCCTTGAGTGCCAGAGACATAGGCGACGTGTCCGGCTTCCTTTTTGGAGATCACATGAATGAATGACGTGAGTTCAGCATCTCCGTTGTTCTGGATCATGTAGTCGACCGAAGTCTTCACGATTTGCGAAGCCAGATCGACCTTCCTCGTGGCGGACTGGATTGTAACGCCGGGAGCAAAAGCAGCATTGCACAACGCAATGCAGATAAGTGAAGGAACGACCCAAGAGATATGCATCTGAAAAATTGCACAAATCAGCAAGCGGACTCGAAAAATTTGATCAATTAAACGCGAAATTATCAAAACCTGTTGCAGAGCGGCGGCCCCAACTGATCGCGTCGCGATTGCCACGCCAGCAGTTCGCCGGCCGTCGCATGCGACAGCTTTGAACTGGGAGACGACGCGTTCTCATTCAGGGTGGGCGCGACATTTGAATTTGACCGTAAACGTCATACGTTCGGGCTGTTTTTGTTATTAATAACACATTGGTTTGCGAGAAGCAGCGCCGATTTCGAGCGCGGAAGTGACGCTCGGCCAGTCGGAAGCAGCTGAATCCATCTGGAGCGAGAGCAGGAGGAACTGGGGAAGACCGATGAATAATGAAAAAAGTGACATTTACAGCCAAAACGACTCTCAGAAGTAAGGCAGCGACGAGGCAGCTAAATTGAATTTTCACGTCCCGGAGAAGATTCGACCGCATTCTGTCGGGCTAACTTCCATGAAGCGTCTGCAGAATTTGTGATTGTCGGTTATAGTTGTAGTTCAAGGCTACGTGGCATCCTTCGGATTCTTCATTTTGCACAAAACTGGATCTTCATCAATGGACTTAAACCTCATATTCATCCCTATTTTTGTTAGCGTTCTGTCCCATGTCTGCGCGAACATTCTTCAAAATTAGTTGGGAATGTTGTCGAAGTTAGAAGTGTCCCATGACTTTTCAAAACTTGAATAAAACGATTTTCTTTTAATAAAGCTTCACCAGTACATATATTACACTCTTTCATCAGAAATTTCCGAACCAATTTCCATTTGTTCCTTGGTTATTGACACTCTGTGGTGGCTGCAGCTGCTGCTGGGTGTGGAATTGTTGCGGCTGGTTCGACTGGTTGTTTGAGTACGGTGGCAGACTCATCGGCCTCTGGGCTTCCAAAGCTTGAGCGTCGGTGATGAAGTACTCGCTTCCTACGCCTTGCGTGAATGACTGTGGACTCCGAGGGATAGGCGTCACGAGGGAGTCGGAGGACGCGTCCAAGGCACCGCTGCTTACGTTGAGGTTCACGTTCAAACTTCTCGATGGACTGAGGTTGGGGTGGGAGACCGTGGAGGTTTGTATTGCTGACGAGGGTCTGTTCAGGCCACTTGTGGTAGGCACGATCACTGAAGGGAAGTTCTGCGACTCGCTTCGAAGGTTCACGGAAGCCGAGAATCCAACCGGAATCGGAGTCGCCGGGTTGGCTTCAGAGAATTCACTGTCTGGTATCGGCCTAAAGCCGATTGCCGCAATGTCGACAGATTGTTTGGTGGAAGTCTGAAAGTAATAGAGTGTTATTGAGTGTTACACTGTACAGATACGTCATTCTTTCTCCCACAACTTGTATGTATAAACACATTTTATGCAGCGTAAATCATCTTACCTTGCTTTGTTGCTCAGCAAGCTGCGCCAGTTGTTTCGCCCTTCGATACCTTCGACGGTGTTGCTTCTGACTGGACGCCGCGTTGTGATGCTTCTGAATGTGTTCTTTGAGTTTGTCTCGTCGTGAAGACGCGTAGTCGCAATTGTCGCATTTGAACGGCTTGTCTTCCAAGTGTATTCTCTCGTGGCGGACTAAGTGCGATTTTTCGATGAAAGATCTGTTGCAAATCTTGCACTGGTGGGATCTGACGGCTAAGTGAGTTCGGAGATGAGCTGCTAGTTGACTCTTCTTGGGAGACGAATAGTTGCATCCGTGGTAATGGCAGTGGAAAAGGTCGCCTGTGTGAACTCGGCGATGAGAGATGAGGTGGCTCTGGTACTTCGTCGTGAACTCGCAAATATCGCATGTGAATGGTCTAAAAAGGAGACTTGATGAAAACCAATGTTCCCAATAGAATGTAATACCTGTCATCGGAATGTGATGCTATGTGCTGATCAAGGTTTGATTTCATAGCAAACTCCTTCTCGCACTGAAGACACTTAAACGGCTTTTCACCGCTGTGCACTCTGTGGTGGATAACCAAGTTGCTCTTCGAACGACATCGAAGGCTACACTCAGGACACTTGTAGGGTCTGTCATCACCTAATAACTAATTTAGACAAGAAATAACGGAAGGCACCTACTGTGAGTTAATCTGTGAGACAGTAGCGCTTGTATTCGATTTGCTTTAAACTCACACGTGTCACATTGGAACGGCGGACCCTGAAAAATAGAAACGGGTTAAATAAGTAATATTAAGGCTGCTCCACTTTCTTTTGTGTCCAGAATCGGGTCAGCAATTCATAACAGTAACAAGAAAAATGGAATCAGCCCCGTACCTCAAAGTGTTCCCTCATGTGAGCGTAGAACATCTTGTTCCATTTGTTCTCGAACTGACATATATTGCATACGTAAAGAATGTTCCTGGAATGCTTTGCAGTGTGCCTCGTCAGACGCGAAGCCAAGTTTGTCTTAAACACGCAATGCGGACACGAAAACTGTTTCTGAAAGCAACAAGACTGTCAACGCTGCCGTCTGCCGACGTTCTACCTCCGCTTCTGGCTGCATCTGCGATTCCACGGCCGCTTCATTCGCTTCTCCATCGCTGTCATCGCCCACGGTTTCCGGGTCGAATTCCTCTTCCTCCTCGAACTCCTGGAAAGACACCGGTGAGATCATCAGAAATAGAAAGGAGGTAACTGACCACTGGCTGGCTGTGATCATCTCCCAGTTCGTAAAAGGCACTTTCGGGTTCCAGTTCAATGTCGGAATCACACAAGGGAATCGGTTCTTCAAGCAGAATTTCGGGACGCACTTTCGGAGGTCGTCCACGGCGTTTTGTAATGGCAGCGGAGACCGTCTTCCGGTAATGCTTGTGCATCTCGTTCCCATTTTTCCCTGAATACCGTTTTTGTAATGAGTAAAGCGTAAAATTCAACGCACCCAACAACCGGTTTTTGCGGTCAAAAATTGGATTTCCACCAAGTTGGATTTTTAGTTTCAAAGCGGGACGACCTTCTTCTATTTCTTCACCCGGATCTGACGAGTGCGCCTAAAAAGCGAAGGTTAGTTATAGGAAAATCGAATATAATACCAATTCAGCTGCATTGAAAAACCGAAGCCTTTCGCCCGGGAAATCGCAAATAAATTATCAGTCTGCACAGAGAAAAAATAATCGTTTGATACTGCAGCCGAGTAAACGTTTGCATTAAAGTACACCCACCTCCATGTCGTCGTGAAGCTCGGAGTCCGAGAGATCACTCAGTTCCGGCGGAAGGGACTGATTTCTCCTTGTATCCAACTGTATGGAGTCCATAGACACATCGGGATCGCTAGAAGCGTTAAAATCCGTAAAAGATCCGTCGCCGTTGTATTTCGAATAAAGGGCCATGTACTGGGCTTCGTACTTTTGCATTCCGAGCTGCGAGTTGTTCCTAAGCAGACACTTATATCTCCACAGGCGGTCATAAGTTACATTTCCTGAAGCAGAATATATCGGCAAATTTGTGACTCTGTGAAGAGTGGCAGGTAATCCAGCAAATTCTCGATGGTCTGTCCAGGGACAAGGGCCAAAGGGCAGTTCAACAGCAGTTCCTTGAAGCACCCTTCCCTCAGAGCGATGTTGTGGCTGACCCATCGGGCTATCAGCCTCAAATGTGTGTCTGGCTGGATCTTGTTCGTATTCTTCGGATCGGCGATGACGGTCTTCAACTCCGCGAACTCGAAATCCAGAATATCGATGCTCTCGAGGAGGCATTTGCTCAAGTTCGTGTCGAAGAACTCCACCGCGTTCTTCAGCAACGTGGGCATGTTGTACTTGGCGGCCAGCTTCTTGACCGAGAGACAGTTCGCCGCGTCCATGCACCGATCCAAGTACTCCGCACAGTAGTTTTTCAGCTTCACAATCAAGAAGTTGTTTGCCAGTTTGAGCAATTCAGCGACGCTGCTTCGATCGATCACCACACTCCCGCTGTACATGTAGTTCAGAAGCAGTTCAAAGACGGTTGGGTTTTGACAGTTCACGATAACCTAAAAACCTGCAATAAAACGTGCCTTTTTGAAAATCGTGGCTCAATGGAACAAAAATGGAGCCAAGAAACTAATGCTTCTTCAGAGCTTGGCCTGAACTTATCAAAACTAGTCTCACTAGTTTCAAATAAGCGGAATGATTTTTTGAGCAATTAGTGAAGTCCCTCAGACAAATAGTTTGGCGCAGAAAGTCAATCAAGAAAATGTGTCTACGGAGGCAGCTCCGAACAAAAGCAAATCAAAACCCACCTTTTCCTTCACAACTCTATTGTGGACTAGAATCGAGTCGAAATACGGGCTACAGGCAGCCAGAATATTTCGATGCGCTCCGAACTGGCGCTCCTTGACTATCAAGCTCACGTCGCAGAATCGTCCGGAGGCTCGTTGGTACCTCATGCGATCCATCACGGCGTTTCCATGTTGATCGGTGAACGTGATCGGATTCAGACATGAGCTGCCGTCCTTGGAACAGGACGCAAGAGTCGCTATCATGTCGCGACCGTTCCCTGGAAATCTGCAACATTGGAAGTCGTTTGTTTACAGTGCAATTGGAGTTTTTCGCGGGCCATTTAACAGCTGAAGTAAGCGAAAACGGATTGTTTGCAGCGCGACCGGGCCAGCCCGGACGAAATGATCAGAGTCGCTGAAGAGCGCGCGTCCTTCCATCCTTCCCGCTCTCCTGCTGCTGCACCGCGTTTTTGCTCGCTCTGCGATGAGCAGTAAGTCATCACGCGATTGACCAGCGAGACGTCCGCCAGCACAGGGGAGCGAGAACAAGGCAACATTGGCAAGCCTGCACCGGAGCGCGGTTGCGAATGTCGCCACTTGCAAGTGGCTGCGGTCACGTTGCAATTTGCGTTGGGAAAAGGCTGCAGAAGGTCTCTAAGGTCGCTCAGTACCCTGAGCTTTTTTGAAGGTCCGACTTTTTTGTGAGATTGTCCAAACTGTGACTGTAAACAAAGTGCGAATAAGCTTCAAAAGCTCAAATAGCCAAATGGGACAGCTTGAAATCAATTAAAACTTATGTTTAAAGTGCATTTTGATGCATTATTAATATCAATAAAAGTGCTTTTAGCCGACTGTAAATGGGAAGGCAATCTGGAGTGAAGAAAAATGTATCGATATGGACTGTTGGATGGACAAAATTGGCATCCTGCGTTTTTGTGAAAAGCTCCCAAGTAAAATGGTATTGAAATTGATGTCTTTGACTGGATTAACATTTGTAATTACTTCAGATCAAGTCGTTAGTGCAATGCTTAACGAAAAGGTCAGCGATTCACGACGGATACTTCAAAGAAAAACTGTTATTTCAGGTCGGCTGATTGAAGTTTACTTAGGTTTTAGTAAGTAGCTAGGAGAACATTTATTAGAAAACTTGGACTGAATCTCAAGAAACTAAAACTGTAATTCGTTGATTTGGAAAATTTGGAAATAAGAAGTGTCGTTTGTACCACCAACGCCTCACAGAAAAACGCCTCACAGAAAGGCGCGAGAACTTCTCCGCTCGAAGGTGTCGCTCCACCGCTGGAATTTTCCCTTTACCAAATTTGTTTAAAATTAATTTATTCGCAGACGTCAGTGATCGGAGGCGAGTCAAGCGGGCTCGAGTTTACCAGAGTCTCTTCTCGCATATCGAATGCGCATAATCCTCTTAAAGTGTCAGTTCGCTTGAACGCGTTTCCGTTGACTGTTGCCATCACCCGGTGATCGCTAGCGGCGTCATTTCGATTTCGCTTTATCACTGTATTTTGGGGGCTTGTAATCGATACTAGGTGTAGACGGCGATTGATAGTCGATCACACTTTGCTGTCTTCCCGTTCGTCTGCTGCTAAAAGTGCGACCTATCTGCGACCCAATGGCGCAAACCACAAAGAAGACGCCGGCGAACCGCGTTGTCCTTTCCGTATCAGTTCAGTATCGTTCCCTGCGTACTTTCCGATTCTTACCCTCAAAGGCTCTCCTTTTAAATACTTCAAAATAACACCTCTTCTTTCAGGGTCGCAGTATTTTCGATTCTGCAAGAAGAATCGACGGTCGATTCGAGAGGCGGTGATTCAGGCAGAATCCGAAGAACCCTCGAAGCATCTGATCGGCGGGTGACGGGCGATTGGAGGAATCAGGAGAGAGCGAACGATCCAAAGGCGATTTTGGCAAAGAACAGCGCGTCACGACCCATCTACTCGCGCCCTGTTAACAAACAAGCAATCCCACCGCAGCTAGCCGCGTCGTCGTTGCCGACGTCTCCGTTTCCCAGTCCCGCGTCTTTGGTTCGCTGACTGAGCAGGCTCGGCTGCGGCGAGCGAGGAAGAGGACATGTGGCGCGAAGCGGCCACGTCGGCTTTCACAGTCGCTTCAGCCATACCCGATATGGACTCAGGAAACGTCGCCGATGTGTTCGAGAGCGTCGAAACCGGCGACTGCAATGGTCTGCTGGCGCTAGGCCAATCCTTCATATCACAGGCCAGAAACGCGGTAAATATAAATCCGAACCCGTGAATAAAATGTCCGTCATAATCTTTTTAGAATGGAGAGTCCCTTTTGATGGTCTGCGCCCGATGCGGACACACGGATATTGCCAGATTGGTCATCGCAGAGTCGGAGTTGGACGACACAGACAATGTAAGTGAGGGCTGTCTTTGGGAACGAGACTGTGGAAGGACTGTCGAGTTACGGTATTCTTTCAGGATGGCTGGAGCGCGTTGCTCAACGCGGCGCACAAAGGACACATCGAAATCGTACAGCTGCTCCTCGATGCCGGTTCTGCGGTGGATCAGACGGATCTTGTAAGTTCTTCGCAAACTCGCCGGCAGTCTTGATAATTTCATGCCGGCCTTTGCATCATTTGTGTAATTTAAGAGTCCATAAAACTAAGAAACATGCTTCAAGAATTTGACAAAGTTTTGCGCACAAAAGCAAATTCTTCTTAAATTAATTATTAGAAGCTTTTAATCAGTTGTGATGTTTTCAGATGGGCTGGACCGCACTTATGTGGGCCGTCTACAAGAATCATCTGCCCGTCGTGGAAGTTCTGCTGGAATTTACTGCCCACGTGAACATGATCGACGAAGAGGACGGACTTACGCCGCTGATCGTCGCCGCCGGCCGTGGCTTCACCGACATTGTGCAGAAGCTGATCATCGCCGATGCTCAGGTTAGTCCGGCGGCGTCGCTATTGTTTCGCGTTTGAGGACGACTCGTAAAAGTAGGGCATGCGAACTAGGGCTATGTAAGCTCGAAACTTTTTTGTCAAACTCGAAACTTTTACTATAACGATTCTCGCCGCAATAACAGTTTACAGTCAGTCAATTTCCTTAGCTTATCGTCGATCTTTAGTTTCTCGGCGTTTGGCTGATTCTTCTGGCCTTCAAGACGCAAAAATTCATTCTTGTGATGAATTTCTATGTGCTTCCGCAAGCTCGTTGTCGCACTGCCTTTTCTGGAGACTTCCTTGTTGCATTTCTTGCAAGTCGCCTTGTCTTTCACCGTCAAGTGCGAAATCACGTGCAAAAACAAAAGAATTCCTCGCTGCATTCCCCTCCCCCCGCGAAAATTTCAAGTCATCAGGTTGTTCGGGCAGGCCTGGGATGACGAAGGATTCCGTCTTGATTCTACACATTCTCGCGGTTCTTTTGGGCCTATTTGTGTTAAAATTGGATGCTACTGCCGCCTGTTTGAGCCTATTTTGGGTCCGCCGCCGCATTTTTCAAACATTTTTCGAGGGGAGGGTAGGGTCCAAGAGAGTCGCCGGGCCAACGACGTTCCCCAAGGTCTGTTCGCAAACCTCATTTTGCGCTGTCAGAACGCTTGCCGCGGTGGAAATTGTTACCGGCATCAGTCCGCAGTGGACTTTTTTGTCACCCTCGATTCACCTCCCTATTGTGAATGATTGATTTTTTAGGTAAATGCCTGCGACAAATTTGGAAGCACAGCTCTAATTTGGGCCTCCAGGAAGGGACACCTGCCCGTAATCGAACTCTTGCTCAACAATGGGGCCGAATTGGATGCTGTCGGCATGTATTCGTCTACAGCACTCATGCTGGCTACGCGAGGCAACTACATCAGTGTGGTGGAAGCGATCTTGGCTCGCGAACCCAACGTGAATGTGGTCGACAATGTAAGCGGTCCTGTGTCCCAACTTCATGACTCTTCTTTGCAAATTTAGAACGGATTGTCAGCACTTGGAATCGCTGCAAGAGAAGGATACGCAGAGATCGCCGAAGCTTTAATCCACTCCGGTTCTTTCGTGAACTTGATAGACAGAGTTGGTGGCGAATATTCATTCGACCAGGCTAATTTTGTAATGTTCAGTTCGGAAATTCCATTCTGGCAAGTGCTGTTCGAAGTGGAAACGCGAATATCGTGCGGATGTTGCTGGACAAGTACGCCGACGTCAACGCTCGCGACTCGGAAAATCGGACAGCCTTGCATTTAGCCATTGACAAATCATATATGGATATGGTCTTGGTTTTGCTCGAGAAGAAACCTAATTTGGAGCTGAAAAACAAGGTGAGATTTGCTTCAGTAAATATGTAGAATGCTTTTTATTCAGGACGGTGAGACTCCTCTCCTGCGAGCTGTGAAAAGTCGTCACGTTGCTCTTTGTCAGCTGCTGGTGAACGCAGGTTCGAAGATCTCTGCAACAGACAACGCCGGTGACAACGCTCTTCATCTCGCTCTACGAGCCCGCTCCAGGAGACTCACGCAGATTCTTCTGGCCAATCCTAGCGATTCTCGACTTTTGTACCGACCAAACAAATTGGGACAAACTCCTTATTCGATCGATCAAGCGAATCCCCAGCCGATCATCCCACTTATCTTTGGACCTGTAGATTCAGAGCTCCATGTCGACACCATGCTGGGCTACGATGTCTACAGCAATGTACTAGCCGACATTGTGTGCGAGCCGAATTTAACTTTGCCGCTCACTGTCGGCTTATACGCGAAATGGGGATCCGGAAAGTCGCTTCTTTTATCGAAAATGAAAGATGCCATGAAAAGTTTTTCGAGAAGCTGGCTGGACGGTGTCGAGCTGCGTTGGTCTTGGAGCTTGATATGTTCCTTGTTGATGCTCTGTTCGCTGTTCACTTTGGTTGGGGTGACTGCGCTTGCAGTCAGTGCCAATACCAAAGTACTGGTCGCTTTTGTTGTTATGGGAGGCGTTGTATTTTCAACGCTTGTTGGAATTTACGGTGAGTTGGAGATCGAGAATATCTGGTGAAACTTATCAATGGTTACTTTTAGGGATCATTTATTACGGTAGCGAGGTCAAGATGTGGAGCAGTTCGATTTGTGCCGCGAGGCATATGGCTCGAGCTTTGGCTCAAATTAAGCTGGTTTTGAGTGTGATCACTGTTCACGCTCCCCTGCGCAAGGAAAAAGATCTTGCAACATGTCCTGTCAGGTCAGCGCAGAAAAATGTGATCAACGCGTACTGTAACGGGAGTTTCAGCTTTCTCTTTGCCGACTACCACCGTCTTTCGTCGATCGGAGGCGAACAAGCACTTGCGAAGATCGTTACTACTCTGTTCGAAGCAGCCGAGAATCATTATGGAACATTCGCCGTTCGAATTTTTACTGCTCTACGATCAAGTGGGTAATCGGTTCTTGGATCTTTTTCTGACCTCCTCTACTTTAGGCCAAGGCTCCGATTCCAAACTCCGCAAAATGTGTGGTCTGCCTGTGGTTCTCCATTTTGCCATTATCCTGTTATCCCTCAGCATCTCACTTATTCTGCTCACTCACTACTTGCTCAACATGGATTCGCTCTTTTCGGATCCAAAGTAAGTTTGGACAATGAGTTCCACTGATAGCCGCTGTATTACAGTTATCTCATTGCTTCACTTATCTTCCTGGGAGTGTTTGTGTGTATTGCGATTTATCCGCTTTACATTCTTCTGTTCTACGTGACCACCAACGTCCCCAAACGGAGAATAAATTCCGCTGCGTTGAACGTGGACAAACTTCGTTTCGAGGGTTTCATGCAAAAACTCCAACAAGAAGTCGATTTGCTCACCGACACGATTCATAGCTTGGACGCGTTCACAAGAAGCCAGACTCGACTTTTAGTCGTCGTTGATGGGCTGGACAACTGCGAACAACAGAAGATGGTTCAAGCGTTGGATGCTTTAGACCTGTTATTTTCGTCTAGACCGAATCGGCCGTTCATTGTCACCTTGGCCATCGATCCCCACATTATCATCTCAGCTATTAACCACAACATGAAGAGTGCTTTGAGTGGCACCGAGTTAACCGGGTACGACTACCTTCAGAACATCGTCAACATGCCGTTCTACCTCCACAATTCTGCCCTACGTCAACTGCAGAACAACCTTCGCGAGAAGCGAGAAAGTTTGGCCGAGTGGAAGGAACGCTTCAGGCGACAAGACACGTTCCATGGCTCACATTTGTCACTCCGTGACCATGGTGCGAGTGACGCCAGGTACCGTAAGTCGACGGCGGCGGGTGTGATCGGGACCCGCAATCTCGGTTACACGCTTCTCACGGACGACTACTTCTCCAACATGAATCCGAGAGCCATGAAGAGAATCGTCAACGCACTGACCCTCACTGGCCGTCTGATGCGCTCCTTTGAAATCGACTTTTCATGGGTCACCCTTGGCCACTGGGTGAGCCTCATCGAACAATGGCCTTACCGCATGAGCTGGCTAATCGACCGTGCTTCGGATCTATCCAACGAATCCTTTTCGCTTATCCAAGTGTACTATCAACTTAGGGAAGAGATCCCCAAGAAGGATACGCTGAACGAGCTCGACCGAAACGCGGACAACTTTGAGGCATTCCTGGAACGCGCTTGCACAAGCAGCACCGAAATGCTCACTGTTGGTCACATCAAACGATTCGTTCCCTGCACCTCTAACTTAGACCCTTATTTGCGAAAGCTCATCCGCGGTACGCCCTCTGATTTGTTTATCAAACCCTTATTTCGCATTTTAGAACGTCGCGGTGATGCGGAACCTCCAAAGCTTCATCCGGTGGCGACGGCGCCGGGCTCGTTGACTCCGGGCGCTGTGGTCACTGGTCCCGCGCGCCACTTGTTTGGAGACGAATCCGCATGGACTTCAATCGACACGCCACTGGTGGAAATGAAGATCGACGACATCGCGGAGCTCGCTTCCAAGCTGGACATTCCCTTGGAGCGTATGAACACCCTGCTTTCCTCTATCCGTTCACTCAACTTGAACGGGTTGGTCTTGCAGACCTGTGATCTTGAAGAGCTGCACCGATCGCTGAGAGTCAGTTTACTGTACTGGCGAGTGAGATTTCATCGAAACTTTCAGATGAATCTCGGCGACTGGACATTGTTGAAACTGCTTATAGAAACTCTTCGTACATTCGTGCCTTTTTCTTCGGGTGTACCGCGCAAGCAAACGGGTACTACAGTAATCCTGCAGCAATCGAACTCGATGACTTCACTTCAAGAAACCCGCAGGAAACTCACTTCGCAAACGGAAATCGAAAGCGACCATCAGTGGCTGATGGAGAGTCTTCAGAGCATGGACGCTGTACAGGCGGACGACGGGCTGATAGACACGGATGGCTCCTTGAAATCTCTGAACGTCCGCTTCAAACAAGAGGAGGAGGAGTGCGAAGATGATGATCGCGCCTCGGAGGCTGACAGCACGGAGTCGATGTTCGGCTCTCAGGAGAATCTACTCGAATCGCCTTCGATCGACCTTCGACGACAGACTGGAACGAGGTAAAGAAATTTACATTTTTGAGATGAATAGCGTTCCGTTTGGCCCTCCTGATCAAATCGTTGAAAATTTCCTGCTTCAGAGAGGACATGATGAAGAAAATGCGTGTCGACTCCATGCAAGTCAACGACGAGCTGTCCACCTCGCTCCTTCGAAGGGCCGCCGTTCGACGCCAGACCAGCGTGGTCAGCGAATCCAGCGAAAATCAGATCACCGTGCAAAGGCGGCGTCAGGGAGGGAACAGCGACGCGGAGAAACCCGACATGCGAAACATCTTCAATAACGGGAACATGTAATAGTTATGGAGATGAAGAAAGTCCAAGATAGGCTCAACCTGTGCAATGCTTTGAGGCGCAGCTTCGCTCAGAAAAATAAATTTTATGTGAATTGAAAGGCGTTGCGAAATTTCACATCGCTTTCGCAAAAAAATCAGCGCGCTTATTTCGGAGCCGTTGCATTTTTGAATTATACATTTTAACATGAAATGTGCAACTGGCTATTCCGCGTCGAATGAGCTATGGCACGTTCCTGTCGGTTCCAAAGCTGTCACTTATAGCCAAATGCTTGAAAAGTTTGTTAAGGAAATTGTGTCAATTTTCGGAGACTCGTATCCCGACACCGAAATGTCCAATTTGACAAAACCGCCGTTTCTGTGACCTTAAAATCGATCCCACGCTATGTGTAGAAAATGACGATTTGCCGCCATACATTTTCCAGAGATGTCTTGTTCGGTGAAACGTGAAGATGAGGGGGGACCAAGGCAACATTTTGTGTTTTTCAGAGGTTTTCGAGAAAAGCTGTTCTTGCTTTCCTCCATCGATTACACCCAAACACGGTCACATTGGACATTTCGGTGTCGAGATACAAGTCTCCGAAAATTGACACAATTGACTGACTTCGGCACTTCGACTCTCTGGCGTTTGTCTTGGTTTCTGTTTGGAGAATGGGTGGTTTAGCCAAAAAGCATCCAAAATTAACTGAATTTCGGATACTGAATTCGTAAGTACAAAAAAGCGAAAGCGAAAATCATCAAAATTATTAGAAAATATGTTAAATTTACAAAAAGAAACCTGAAAGGTTCCCGAATGCAAAACGAGGCGAAATTTTATGTTTCTGGTAAATTTTTTGGATAATTTTTTCTCATTTTTGGGTCCGGACGATTTTGGCTTCGAAACGGATATGGAAACAAAATTGGCCAAATTCCAAATTCGAAAACGACAATTCTCGACAAAATCCACACATTGTGTCTCACGCAACAGCAAAAAATATGTTAAATTTACAAAATCAGGCAAGGAGACGTTGTTCTCCACGACAAATAACCTATTTTAGTGGGAAACCCCGAAATACCGGTCAAAACGACCATTCCACCCACGAAGACGCAGCAAAAACGCCAACCGATTGGCGTTTTCATTCCCTTAACAAATTACGCCGCACACCGCAGCCGCAGAAACTCGTGGCCACCCCGCAGATGGCGCCGCAGATGGACGCCACAGCCGCAGGTACCCGTGGCCGGGGACCACCCACGAAGTCGGTCGTGGCCGTATCATTAAGTGAACACACGCTGTGAAATAGCGATTTTTAGTGCAAGTAAAGTCATTTTTAGATAGTGTCATGCGTATTATGTGTAGTGTAATGTTAACTGATTTCATGAGATCTACGCACTTGGATATATTTTTTGATAGACTGATTGAAATGGCGTTGCTCATAAAAAATCTTTTACTCCGAGAAGCTTACAGCTTGTTAGTTTCGACGCTCTTTCAGCTTTGTTTAAATAACGGCTGCATGCAAGTCTTCTCTGGTACTTTTTGCACCCAACGACCTCAAAAACCAACGTCCAAACTACAGACTTTCCGCTGATCGCAGGCGGCAGTTGGTGTCGTTCGACGTCGGCGACCAGTCTCCGCCCGTACACCTATACTCTCTCTATCGCCGATGTTCTTCGCAAGCTGATAACTAGTGATTGAGTGTCTTCCTGACGTGTGTTCACAGTTAAAATAAACATTTATATCACACGAAGAGAAAGCGGAACTACAAACACTGCAGACCAAGCGAAGTAATCAGCTACTAGAAACAACAATTATTTTGGGTCTCATCAAAAAATCGGATTTTCTACAATCTGGTGAATTTGAACGAGGGGAGTAAGTGGTTTAGTGGTCGTGGAAAGGCATTAACGGTAGGCGCTGTACAAGGATTATACATATATACAATACCTTAACCCTTAAATCGCCGTTAAACAAACGAATGATCTGCTTAGGCTGGGGTAGGAGGGGCCGCAGCGTTGTCTTCGGCCTTCTCGGTGACAGTCTCGGGAGCAGCCTCAGTGGGCGCGTCTTCAACAGGAGCAGCCTCGACAGGAGCGGCCTCGACAGGAGCAGCCTCGGCAGGAGGCAGGAGGGCTTCAGCAGAAGCGGCATCAGCAGGAGCTGCCTCCACAGGAGCAGCCTCGGCATGAGCGGTTTCAGAAACAGCGGCATCAGCAGGAGCACCCTCGGCAGGAACACCTTCGACTGGAGCGGCCTCAACAGGAGCAGCCTCGGCAGGAGGGGCCTCAACAGGAGAGCCTCGCAGGAGCGGCTTCAGCAGGAGCGGCATCAGCAAGAGCGGCTTCAACAGGAGCAGCCTCGACAGGAGCGGTCTCGACAGGAGTAGCCTCGACAGAAACGGCTTCAGCAGGAGCAGCATTAGCAGGAGCGGCTTCAGCAGGAGCAGCCTCGACGGGTCGACAGGAGCCGCCTCGGCAGGAGCAGTCACGACTTCAGCAGCCTCGGCAGGAGCAGTCTCGGCTTCTGCAGAAGCGACCTCAGCAGGAGCAGCCTCGGGAGCGGCTTCAGCAGGAGCGGTCTCAGAAGGAGCAGACTCAGCTAGAGCTTCGGTGGCTTCTGCATCGGGAACCGGAGGGCAAACGGCGATTTCGGCGGGGACGGCTTCAACAGGGGAACTTTCCTCCTTGATAACGGGCTCTTCGGTCACAGGTGCGACTTCAACAGGAGCAGCCTCGGCGGATGCTTCGGCTGTGGCTTCGGGAGCAGGAGGGCAGACTACGGGTTCGGGAGCAAGGACAGTTTCTCCCTCGACAGGCTGAGCTGGCACCTCCTCTTGAGCAGCGGTCTCCACGATCGTGGTCTCGTCCTTCTGGGCTTCTTCTTCGGCGGCGGGCTTAGCGGACTTTGCTTCTTCGGCGGAATCGCTGGTTTCACCGGCTTCTGCAGCAGGGGCTAAAACAAGAGCTATGACTCCTTTTTAAATTACTCGGATAAGGATGATTAAGAGCTGATGCACCGAACGAATGAGTCACAAATGCAACGCAATTCTCAGTTAAAGTTGTGTAATGTGGTGAATCGTCAGGGAAAGCGATTAGACATGGTAGGTAAGTTTCGTACTCATGCCGCGTCTAGCACGCACCGCGCTAATCGTTTAGGAAGCCAAAAAGGTTTGAAATAAGTTATGTTAGCAAGTTCAGCGAGCGCCACTAACTTATGATTCGATAAATGCGTCTTCCTTTCATCACAGGCTCAAAGAAAAGTTCTTCCTCTTCTTCCTCCTCGCTTTCTAGGGAAAACAGTAAAGAACTGAAGGAGAGCGGTAGATTTTAGCATCGAAATACCTAATTTTATGAAAGCAGGAAAACAACGAACCTTGCTCGACCGTGGGCTCAGCAGCCGGGGTCTCTTCGGTGGATTCAGGAGCAGTTTCGACGGGAGCGTTCTCGGTGGCCTCAGCGGGAACGGTTTCGACTGGAGCGACTTCCTCCTTGGTGATTGTTTCTTCAGTCACGGTAGAAGCGGCTTCGGCGGGAGCAGCCTCAGTGGGAGCGGATTCCGGGGGCAGCCTCAACGACAGCGGCCTCGGCTGGCGCAGCTTCGACGTGAGTAGCTTCTTCAGCAGGTCGGGCAGCTTCGGCGGGAGCGGATTCGTTTGAAGCTTGATCAGAGGTGGTGGATTCAACTGCAGCAGAATCAACGGCGACCTCAGCCGAGATTTCTTCAACGGGCGCCGTTTCGGAGGGAACGGTTTCAACTGGCGGAGCTTCGACAGGAGCGGCCTCAGCGGAAGCGGCCTCAGCAGGGACGGCCTCAGCGGGAGTAGCCTCGGTGGGAGCGGCCTCAGCAGGAGTAGCCTCAACAGGAGCAGCCTCGGCAGGAGCGGCAGCGGCTTCAACAGAAGCGGCCTCGGCGAGAGCAGCCTCAGCAGGAGCGGGAACGGATTCAACAGAAGCAGCCTCGGCGGGAGCAGCCTCAGCAGGGACAGCGTCGGCGGTAACGGATTCAGCAAGGTCGGCTACGGCGGGAGCGGTCTCAACGGATGGGGTGGCCTCCTGGGTTGGTTCGGCGGCGGGTTGCTCGACGACTTGAGGCTCCTGGATGGGTTGCGTCTCCATGATCACTTTGATGGCACTTGAGTGGTATCTGAAAAATGGGAAGGATCAGAAGAATCGATTAGAAGGGAGGGAAGGAAATTCAACGGAGAGCGAGTGTGATCCGGTAGCTCTAAGCCTCGACTTTATTAACGCCTGAGGAGGGCGGAGTGTGATGTTTTTGTGGGAGGAGGAGCGAACATGGTGGAAACTCACGTGGGATTGTCTGCCCTTGCGGTTTCTCGTATTCCCGTGCAGAGGCATTCTTTTGTGCTTCGGTCGATCAGACTCGTCGGGATGAATCGTGCCAAAGCCGAAATTGGTTGAGTCACAATGGCACTTTTTGCGCCGTTCTGCATTTTTCTGATAACAGCACACGAGGAACCGCAGCGACATTGACACTGATGAACATCGACACGGGTTAGTGCTTAGTGGCACGTCGTGCAATCTTGTAAAAAACGCCTGCAACGGTTTCGGAGTTCGTGCGTTCGGCGGTTGTTGCGAAATCGATTAGGTTGCAAATCGGAACCGAGTGCTTGTAGCAGACAATAACGGAGTTCTGCTGCTGGCTAGATGCTGCAGATCAGGCGATGGGTACGATACTTGATGGCCGAAATGTGTGTAAACATATTATTTTTGACCCAAATTGTTAACTTAATCGTTGGCCACTGGCATGACATGAGTGAGTGCACTTCTGTTGTGTGCGTTTGTCTGAGACGGCGGATCCGTGAAACACCACATGTGTTCCTGAGTCATATGATGTTACTTGCTTACCCCTTACAAACAACTAGAGCAATCGGATTAAATTGCTCCTAATCGACTTCCAGTTGATTGCTGAGGCGATGCGGTAACGGACCTGGCGCCTTCGTCTGATCGCACCTGCAGAAGTTGTTCATCATGAAACTCTTAGCCCACCAGTAGCCTTCGGAATGACGGCGGCAGAATGATGCAACAAGTGGGCCGTTGCAGCTGGCGCCGAACGCGGATAATTGTGTGTATACTGTCGAGAGCGAGGGAGTGGGCGCCAGAGTCTACCAACGCCTGAAGGATGCTTTTTGTGCATTTCGCGGGAATGTGCAGGCCATGGGAATCCGAGCCTGCCAAAAAACGATCGCGGCCAATGTCCCGCGGTTCTGTGCTCTTGATTTCCCTCTCAATACAAAATTAAAACTCCGAGACACAACAGCTGAGCTGGTTCTTCCTGAGGGACTTCATGTTACAATCGACCCACAAAACCACAAATCACTGGCAACAACAATCGTCAATAATTGGATCCGTGATGTTTGTGTTTTTGACCGAGAATTATGGATCATGTAACAATGATTTTTTATGACTTAGTCGCTCGCGTTCCTAGCCGTTCTGCATTTCCTCGTTTCAACTGCCTGCAACCGCAACTGGCCACAGTCAGTGTTCTCCCATCTTCTCCCCGAGAGCAAATCGAATCCCGTCCCACGACGTAATCGGAGTCATGTGTCACTCAAAAACGTTTACAGTTTTTTGCTTTGGCGGAAATGTTTTACAATTATCCAGTCCCTCCGCTGCTTGGAAAGTCGAACTACGCAACCGCCTCCCAAGTGGTTAAGTAGCGCTTTTTTGTAAGGAGCGATAAACAAACAAAACGTAATGTGCAAGAAAAACGGGAAGAACTCGAGCGAAACGAGTACCCTGAAGTTCTCCAGAGAGGTTCGATTTTGACGCCGGGTTCTTGACGCAGATTTTGTTGTTTTTTAGCGATCAAACAACGTCGATAAATTTGAGAGGAGTCAAAGTCAGGAACGAGCTTTGATCGCTAATCGTTCAAATCCGTTAGTATAACTTGTCGCTGCGGTGCGAGGAATGTAAATAAACGTCGTCTGGGACTGAGACTTGTCGCTTCCCTTTCAGAACACACATTGTTATAGTTTTTCCAAACACATTTTATCAGTTGTCACAAGGTGACTAGAACCGGCTTCGGAGACGTTTCATGCTGGATGATACCCAAATACGTCTCTTCTTTGGGTACTCCTGCTCCGGGGGTTCTATTTTCGGCTCCCTTCAGCACCGCCGGGTAAACTCTCATCACTTCACGGTCAGCAGGTTGAGGGGGGAGCTGGTGATTGGTTAGTTCTCGCTTCACACGCTCTCCCATGTGACTAACGATAAATTCAACGCATCACCTGCTAGCCTAAACTCCTCGCCGTCGTCAAAATCGTTCCGTAGATGATGGCTCATAAAACCGCGATGAGCAACACAGTAGCCATGGAACAGCAGCAGCGGAAAATGTGTCTCGAGAAACTTTTCGCGTGGTACGTCCCTGCGACGCCGGAGATAACCGCTTAATTTCTTGATTAGAATACATTTAAGGAGATCCTCAGAGGCTTCTCAGAGCATGGACCGACCTCCCCCCATTCGCAGGTTGTGAGGCCGAGGAAGCCGATGAGGGTTATCCAGGCATACATATCAACGCACAGACACTGAAAGGACCCTTAAGGACTTCTTCGTTCCGTCGCACTAACAGGAGCTGCGGCTACCAGCAACCGATCGGCCAGAATTATGAAGAGCTATGTGGGACAGAAGATATGTAATACACAGGGGCGCTTTTGTTTTCCATTTCCATGACAACGTCCAAATCATTGTGCGCAAGAGAAGATGCACCGAGAGAATGAAAATAATGCGTCCATTAGTGTTACCAGCTGATTGTGGCCTTTCCGGCCCTCTCGCCTAACGGTTAGTGCGCCGCCGCGTCTCGAGGGTATTTGGATTTCGAGTTGAATCGGGTTTTGTTCACCTCGCCCAAGAAAGCAACGACGCGTCCGCGTGCCAGTAAAGTGGCGAACAAATAAACAAAGATGCGGCAGACGGTAATTGCGAAATGAGCGGACGTGCGGCGTACCGTGAGACTGACTCCCTCAGGCCTGCAGTCGGAAGCCTCCCATGACCGTGTGCCCATTTCAGACGATGCCAACGTGGGGCTAGCGGCCATGCGCGATGCAGACGGATTCCGTTAATCACCTCTCCTCTTTTCCCTCTTCACCTCGCGTCCAAGGAAGGGAGGAGGAGAATGGCGGATCGGCCGGAAGACCGACTTTTACTAATCTGGTTAAGACAACAATTGTACGTCCATTTCTATGATTGACCTTTTCCTCAGACCCCCAATTTCCCGTACCTGTCCTCGCTACGCCTTCACTCAACCCGACTCGTCTAGATGATGCGTAATTGGTTGATCACAAACGATGGGACCAGCTTGAACGGAAACGAGGCGTCAGACATGAACACCGACGCCGTGTTTCAGCCGAAGACAATGAACAGCAACTCCACCAACAACGTGAGCGCCGCCGTCCCCAACCAGACCAGCCCTGCACAGTCGACCGAGGTCCCACGGCAAACGGCTGATGTAACAGGTAAAAAAACAAGCAGATGATAAGGCCTTGTAGCGTTTGTTCCCCTTCCGGCACGAAATCAACGGGTCTCCTGACTAGCGGCACGTGTCAAAACCCATAAAATGCACGGAGACGGAGACGATAGCGGGTGATGCCAGTCGTTTCCGCTGAGATAACGTTCTGGGTGCATCGCGATCGGGTTCAGCTCAACGCCAAAAAACGCTCGAGACAGCAGAGATTGACCCGGTTCTGTTCAGAACACGAGACGGAAGCTCAAGCTGAAGTTAGACCAAACTGGCGGAAACGGTTAAAGGAGGGCGGAAAGAAACGGATCTTGTAAGCTGACAGTTTTTGAAACGTCAATCTGCAGTAACCCTTTCAGAAAAATAGTTAACGTGACGGTTAGTCCAACGTCAGACTTGTACTATGTCTGGGAAGGAGTTGTGACAGTCGGGTGTCTATACAACTTGATCATCATGGTGCTTTACGTGTTTGACGACTTCGAGAAGTACGAGGAAAAATGGGTGATGGGAAACTACATCTTCGACTTTTGTTTCATCGCCGACATTGTCGTGAGGTCCCGGAAGAGTAAGAATGCGCTGATGTCTTTCAGAACGTCTGCTTTCAGCTTTTTTGAGCGAAGGATCCGAGGTTACCGACACGTTCACTCTCCTCAAACACTACGTCGGAACTGTGGAGTTCTTTCTGGATGTCTGCAGCCTACTGCCGTTCGAGTTGATCACTCTGGTGGTCAACTTTCGGACCTCTTTTTTCCGCTTTAACCGTCTTCTGAAAAGCCATACCGTGTTCGAATTCTCTGAGCGGGCGCAGTTCCGCACAAACTACCCGCACGGTATGCGCATCTTCATGCTCATCATCACTTGTTACTTGCTGTTCCACATCAACGCATGCGTGTACTTCTCGCTCAGTAGATTTAGGAATATGAATAGTGAGTTTCTTTTTTATCGACTTTTTGAGCAATTCAAGACCTTTTTAATGTTCTTTTGCGCAAAAAACTTTCAGAAAAGAACAGTTCTACACAGATGTTCCAACTACGTTTCGTTTCGAAGTGCTTCAAATCGGTTTTGGAATTAAGCTAGCGTTCTAAGTATTAATATTTCCCCACCAGACGCCAAATCGATATGCTGAAATCTTATTGAGTCGATAATCCAACTTTGCGGCTTCCTTTTCGTGCCCTTCAGAAATCAATTTTCAGGTTCTGATAGGACGGAGTGGATCTTCACTTACTCAAAAAACGCAAACCCCATTTTCCCCACTTGCCGAACCCTGTCGCCCATCGAAGACGACTTATCCTGCAACTATCCCGAAGAGGACGACGAGATCGAGAGCCGGAACGAGTCCATCCCGGTGCTCGTCGATTACTGGATGGGGAAGTGAGTCTCCCCAACCTTCTACTCCGCTTGATGCCCCGCAACTTCAGGTTTGAGATAATCAACTGCAGCAACTTTATTCGCCAGTACTCGCTGAGCATCTATTGGTCGGCCTTAACCCTCACGACCTGCGGGCAGCAGGTGGGTGTCTCGCGACCACCGTAGTCCTTTAATTAGAGATGTTTCAGCCATACCCCAACGCCTGGGAGCAGAACGCGCTGGAAGTAGTGGACACTGTAATCGGGCTGATTGTGTTTGCCGTGATCGTCGGGAGTGTCGGCAACGTCGTGTCCACTATGAACATCAGCAGGTCCAAGTACCAAGAAATGATGGACGGTCTGCGGTTCTACATGATCTACAGGTGGGTCGAGCGCGTCCGTCCGGCCTCACTTCCTCCTCCACCGCCTGTGAGGGAGGCAGAGCGTCGAGGTTACGAAATCCCGCCGTTCAAATTGCGTAATCGCAACATAATTGTGCTTTCTTGGAATTCGCGGAACAAACGCAGGGATTACCCGGCTAGTGAGCAGCCAGCGGTGCTTGCACAAAAGAGTTTTCTCGGAAAGAGCAGACCCGACTGCAGCTTTAAAATGAGTTCGAATCGAATAAGCACTTTTGATGATCGCGCTGTCGTCATTTGTCGCATTGATGAGCTAATCCTGTGAATATGCGTCACAAATCTACGGTCTTGTAGCCGTCTCCTCGAGCAACTGCCGAGGCCACGGAACAAACGTTTATTAAGATTTTTTGCTTGCTTGTTCCGTTCCCATTCAGCTTGTGGAAAATCATTAGAGGACCTTTATCTTGCACCTGTGAAACTGATAGGTGTGGGTGTACAGAAAGGGCATCAAAACAACTAAATTGCCCGTCGTTTCTCTGTGGCTATTCGACGCAAAAACGTCGAAAACATCAATTGCCGGAGAACAAGCTGACCGGCCCGGGGATCACGGGCTATTTTGGCCGAACGGTGTAGGGAACCGATAAACGCTCTGAAGCAAAGAAAACCCAAAGAAAATCTGGAAAACAATGTTTGCTTTCGCATAATTCCACAAAGACTCTAGGACAGAAAGTGGTTTTCATTGAAACGTTCCTTAGGCCGGAATCTTTTTTTGACTGAATGTTTTTCCAGTGCTTATCACAAAACTTGGTGTATGTCAAAATCGTTTCGTTTTGGATCGCTTTCAATTTTACAAAACGAAAATATTAATTAGAGGATTCGAGTGCAAGGGCTTGTGTGTGACATCAACGTCGTTTTGTTTGAACAATTCGTTAAACTTACTAAATAATTCTAAGCGGATCACGGAGAAGCAAAAGTCAACAGTTGGAGGATCCGGGAGGTTCACCTCATGTTTGCATAGAAGGTGACGATATTTCGAAACCTTGTCTTCCATCTTAGCAAGTTTACCGCAGCTCGATCCAAAGAAAACTAAAGTTTCGTGCTTATGTTAGATATCTTAAATTTATTTTTCCTTGTTTTTTATGTGTGCTGCATTCAGCAGAGCACAAAAGTTCAGTTTCTCAATCGGATGATTTTTCAAAAGGTCACCTGCACATTCCGATCCGCTTTGTGCCGCAATTTCCTCACGCATCCGAGCGGGGAACGTGCATCAGCGCGTCTGGTGCCCAGGTGAGTCAGCCCCTGGGACAGTTCGCAAAGCTCGACCGATCCGAAAAAGGAAAGTGCTGAGCTGGCACTTTGCTGCTGCTGCCCGCAGAACGATTCTGCTGACGAGCGGCGACTGACTCAGCGGCCGAGTGTCGAACGTTCTCGAACAAGATTCGGCGGTGTTTTGGATTAGGCAGGTCGGGGGAAAGTTCCAGAATATTGGGTCGAGCAGAACGGGGGTGTCTTAATTAGCACGCTGCTGAATGAGAACATGTGCTCGGCTTTCCACGAACTGCTGGAAGTACACCTGGGATTAGGGGATGTAGGTGGCAGAACGCTGACAGAAGGTTTATAAGGGCAAGAGAAGACGGGGAGTGATTGTTAGACGATGATCCAATTAGCGTTTTTGCTTTCAGCCGAATCTGAGGAGCGCGTATAGAACAACTTCTTAAACGCTCTGCAGCTAAATAGCTTCAGAGCAAACTGTCAGTCAGTTGTTGCTTTTCGAAACGCAGTTTCTTCCGTTCAACACAAATTTGAAGTGTGATTTTGTGAACAACAAGTAACTATTATCCCCACTTTGAAGCCTCTTCGAAAAGTTACCATTATACAATGATACACTAAAACATTATTAGATTTCGAAATTGAGGTACAACTGACATGTTTTCATTTTCTCGCCCTTTGCTTCTTTCAAAAGTTTATTAGTTACGTGGGAGTGGAAGCCGCTCCGACATGTGCACTTCTGAAACTATAAACTTAGCTGATCCGCAGATGTCCGGCTGTCGCTAACGACGGCAGTTTGAGGCACTTCAAACTTTTTGCATTGCTGTGGCACAACAAGTCGCAGTTAGTTACACATGAAAATTGGAAAAAACATGAAAATTTGGTGTAATAATTTGATGACGTAATCTTCAAGTTAGGGAAACATCTTAATAGGTTTAAAAGTGAGTTTTGGTTGAATGGTTGAGTTAAGTTTAAGAAATATTAACGAAAGAACAGAGGCTCCTGACATCTTCTCACACAAGATTCATATATAAGATGAGCTCCATAAAACTCGAGATTACTAATGCTACCATTGATAAGAGCTTGAGCCACTGGTTTCTTTTGTTGTTGAATCCAATGCATAGTGACACTGTTTTGATCTAGGAGGGTGGGACCGTCAGAGGAGAGGACTTGAAAGTGTCGAATTCGGTAAAGAAATGTGTGACCAAAAAAACAAACATTTTTCATTTAGTTTTTAGTGTTCGAATTCCGAAAAGAACCGTTTGTACATACTCTCC
Source organism: Steinernema carpocapsae (assembly GCA_000757645.3). Lineage (NCBI taxonomy): Eukaryota > Metazoa > Nematoda > Chromadorea > Rhabditida > Steinernematidae > Steinernema > Steinernema carpocapsae. The sequence continues at coordinate 14,680,884 of CM016762.1, forward strand.
TTTACTGTTTCTAGTTTTTAAACACTAAAAACTCTTTGATTCATGTATCAAAATGTTAAGAACTCCGCAGCCTCTCACACTAGAATCACGTCCCCTTGGGCACCTCTCCCTTTCTCGCTTTGCTTCCTGTGCTTTCAAAGGGAACTCGGACAGCAGCAAGGACTACTTGTTGAGCTCAGATTGAAAAGTCACTTGTGGAAAACAAATAAACCTCACTTTAAGGCTTTGAAAAAACGGCGTTGTTCCCTCGCATCTCGTTTGACCCCTTGCGCAGAGGTAGTTTGGCGCAAAGGCAAACATCGACAGCGGAAAAACAAAATTGGTCAGAAATCGCTTGTTGTCATACACGCGCGGCGGAAGCGCATTTCGTCTATTGGTTACTTTTGGTGCCGGCGTTGTTTTTTGTGGATGTCCAGCGGACTCACGCAAATCGGGCAATTCCAGCGTCTCCAGAGATTGGATATCTTAAGAAGAGCGACTGAAGAGTGGGAAGACATGAACGGATATCTTCTGCTTTGATCTGAGATCTCTTAGGCCGTTTTGAGAGGTTGAAAACGTTTTCTTGAATACTCATCTAGATTGAAAAGGTGATGGAAGCAGAAAAGATTGTGATAGGACATGTTTGGTTTGTAAGGTCAGCGTGAACTAGAATGAAACGGACCCAATATCCAGATTTGATCAAAATGCAAAACGAAGCAATCGCTGACAACTCTTAAGCTCGCTAAAATTACTGAATCTACAAAACAGTTGAAACAGAGAACTTTGGAGATGCCGAGTTATACATTCTTTACCGTGCAACACTCTTTCGTCGGACGTTCCCTCGCTTTCTCCGCTTATAATCTCCGTCCATTTAATGGAACGAACTCGCGCTCTTGTGATAAACGACCGTTTCATTAACGTCGTCAATACACACGGAAGTGCCCTCGTCGCACCCCATTAATCTTTGGGCCAATGTTTCACTCCGTCTTGTTTTTATCCGGTTTGATTTATTGAAAACTCTTTGATACTTTTTGAATTAGCTTTCTGCTAGCCTCTGATCTTCTTTGAAGGTTCTCGCATCCAAATTTGTTTCTGTTCGCTGTAGCTGTTTTTTTCCTTTTTTAAGAGCACCTCCAGCTACTTCGCCTCCAGCACTCCTGTGCGAGCCGCGGTCTTTCGCTCCCCCCTTTATTCATGTGTTTCAGGAACGTGCATCCGAAGATTCAGAGACGTGTTGTGCAATGCATAGAATACGATTATCATGCGCGGGTAAAAAAAGACGAAAAGGTAAAACCGGCGTCCGAATGCTTTCCTGAATGATCGGTTCCTTATTCGCAGGACATCTTCGAGTCTCTGCCGCCGCGACTCCAAGGCGAAATGGCCGTACAGCTGCACATGGAAACATTAAAACGGGTAGATTTATTGCGGGTAAAGACGTCTCGGAAATTCCTCGAAAAGCTTTGTGTATTCAGGAGCTTGAGGCCGGGCTGTTGTACGAATTGGTGCTTCGGCTTCAGCAACAAATGTTAGTGCCTGGCGACTACTTGTGCCGGAAGGGCGAGCCTGCGAAGGTAACTCGTTTCGGGAGCTCCGGAGTCGAATTGGTCCACTTGCAGGAAATGTACATAAACAAACAGGGACTCCTGCAACGGGAAAATGACAACGGTGTCTACACGAACATCAAAGAAGGTGTCGCCATCGGAGAATTGTCGATTCTGACCATCGAGAAGGATGGCGTCCTGGCCAAGCGGAGACACACGGTCCGCGCGGTCGGCTACACGGAGGTGTACATCTTGCGCCGAGAGGACGTGTCGGAGGTGCTGCAGGACTATCCGATTGTCAGGGTTGAGTCAGCATTTTCAAGGGATCAAGGATTTATTTTCTTTTTTAAGATTAAAATGATTTCATTTGTCTTTAAGTACGCCATTTATGAAAACTTGTCACATTTGAATTAGTCCTTCAAAAACGACAGAAAAATAACAAAAGCTGGTAAGAACATCTGAGCTTCAACCAGTTTATTGCGAATTTCGCTTTACCTTTTTTAATTTGCACGCTTCCAATTAATCTAACACAAGATGAGTTCCCGTTTGGGATCGCGTGTGATGCCATGAGATTCTCGGGCTTGCTTATACCCTAAAAAAGCAAGTTCCTTTATGCACAAGAACTAAGCTCGAGACACGCTTCCCACATTTGTTTACTTGCAATATTCTTTTTCGAAAAAGCCATTTGAAAAAAGGAAAACACCCATTTTCTGTCTAAAAATGGTGCAGGTCTCGACAGCGGCGCGTGAAATATTGAGAACTCCGTCCGGGCGCCGGCACGCAACAACAACAAATCGATGGAAGAAGCTGCGTTTAATTGCATTAGAAATGCATGTTCGCCCTTTTTGTCTGCATTTTGAAGTTCAATTAGAAGCTAAAAAAGAATGCTCTGTAGTTGCAATTTTGCGCATTGAACAAAACTACAGAATAATAGTATAGAATAGATAGAATAGAGTTGAAGACAACTTTGGCGAATTTGTCTGGTGACAATTTTTGAATTCCCGTGCAGTTTTCAAGATGCACACAACACAAACTTTGTTTTCGCCTGACTTTCGCCCCTTCGATGCAATTTCCGACACCGCTCGGCCTGACATTTGATCGCTGATCTTAAAAGAGTCCTTTTCATTGCGATGAACATCTCCGGCGTTTTCCAGATGCGATTTCTATGTTTTTCACGGTGCGTCCATTTTTGTCCGACGATCTAGTCCGCTTTAATAAAGATTTAGTCCAGGCAAATCGCTGCGGGGTCCTTGGATTAAATTTCGTCGGACGGATTCAGTCCGGTAAACATCGTACTTTAATATGTAAATTTCGCTTGTTCGGTGTGGACTAAATTGCGAATTCAGCGCGCTGAGAAGTTAGTTCATGAAATGTCACGGTTTCTCGAGTTTGCAGAAGCTTTGGAGCGGACCAAATAGCGACAAATCATGAGGTTTGAGGCACAAAGAAGAAATGCTAATTTTGAAGGCAACTGCCACTGCCAGAATTTCTAGATTACTCATCCATCTGTCAGATGTCCTCATGTATCTACAGTGATCCTGCTTAACCATCTCCGTACATGTTTAGCCAAGTGTAACGGGAATTCTTCTTGTCTTCATTGCTGATAAGGAGCACAAGAAGTTACGAAGTCTAACAACAGTCGCTTGTTATAGCCGATCATCTAATCCGAGCTCATTTCAACTAGAGCTGACTGAAGTCCTTGTAAACAGGCGCATCCCTCTGAGCAAAGTTATCGCTAATCTCTCAGGTAGCGTCTCTGTTATCGCTGAGTTTACGGCTTCCGGAGCAACCCTGAAGTCTACTAAACGCAAAATAGTGATTCGGGAACCGAGAGCGCCATCTCCGAAAGCGCCAGCTCCAAAAGTCTGAGGGTATGGACTAAACCTCCCTCCAAGGCTTCTCCAAACTCGAAAAAGCGTGGTATTTCATGGACTAAATCCTCAGCGCGCCGAATTCGCAATTTAGTCTACACCAAACTAACGAAAGTACGACGTTTACTGGACTCAATCCGCCGCGCGTGCGACAAAATTTAATCCAAGGTTCCCGCAGCGATTTGCCTGGACTAAATCTGGACTGAAGATCCGACAAAGCTGTCCACACCGTTTTTCACTTCAGGCAAAGTAGAAAGGAGCACAGAATGTGCATCCCTTTGTGTTGGCCGGCGACCAATCCGCTGCAATTAATCGCTGATTTTTTTCATTCCCTGTCCTCACGCAGGAAGACACTCAATCTAAGTGATGTCACATATCAAGTTCTGACAAGTAAACATGTCAGAATGAGGAGTCAGTCAACCGTTTCATATCGTCTTTCTATCCCAAAGTGTTCTTTCCCGATTGCTGTGGATGGAGGAAAATATCACGCCGAGAAACGCGGGGCGAGTGAGGGTTGGGTGGTCTGCATTCTGCATTAAAAAGACCATTTTGCTTAATGATCTGTTGTGAACAAACAGTCAATGAAACATTTTTAGCCCGTGAAATGATGATGTTGACCAACGAGGACTACGACAACTCGTGCACGGTAGGCGTGTGGTCGAAGAGCCTGGAGGAGCAACTCGCGAGCATTGAGGAGACCCTGGAAGCGCTGGACGCGGATGTCACTTCACTTTTCAGCGACTATCTCGTGCGTGTTCCCTTATTGTGTCAATTCTAACATTTATCGACTTTCTAGGAAACAAGCGTTGCCTTGAAACAAGCCACAACAATTCTAGAAGAACAGTACAAGAAACACTTTCAGGAAATAAAGCGGGATTACACGTTGCGGTCGCAAGACTGACGACGACTTCAAGAAAATATGTATGTCAGATGTATGTTTAGAGACTTTACTTCGATAAAAGCTCGGTCTTGTAATGTAACACAGAAATGGGTGGGAGACGTTAGAGGGAAGACGACAGCTTTGTTCGATTTAGGACGGGTACATTTGTATGTGCAGGAGGGACAGAAGGAGTCGGGGAAAGAGCTTCGAGACCAAACATAAAGCAGGAATGAACTACTACTCGTAAAAGTGCTGTGCTCGACTAAATTCTTATTATTACTGTTTATGTGTCAATCGGGTTGGAGGGAGAGTTTGCACTCGCATTAGAACAATTGAGATTTAGTGTAGAGAGCATTAAAGAGGGTCGGTTGGTGGGAGGAGAGAGAGGTAAGGGCGACTGGCGGTGGTCACATCTCTATCAGACAACAAGCATTCTACTGCAGACCGAGTTGGAGCCGAAGGGAGACGGGAACAGGCTGGCGAGTGAGTGTCGAAGTGGTCGAGAGAATCGCGGTCAAAGCAACGGAATCTCCTGCGCGAGCGAAATGTCGAAGAAGCAGGATTGGTGGTGGAGGCAGTAGGGACAACAAGGACGTAGGCCAAACACGAATGAGAAAGCCCGGATATAATCACAAACGAGAGAAGAAGAGAGAAGGAGAAGAAAGTATGTGGATAAGCGATGATAAACCTTAAATAGAGCATCCTAGATACTGTACGAATACTACATCGAATAGTGGTAATAGATAATGGGTGCCGCGACAAAAATCGACTAGTTCCGTGCCACAAAACAGGCGAGCAGCAGAAGGAGCGCCGAGGCAAAAACTGTCGTGGCGTCGCATCTAAAAGGATCAAAGTCAGAACCGGAAAGTTGCTTCTTCAAATCATCCAGTGCCTGCCACTATGTCCCACATATTCCCACACGAGACAGTTCAGCCCTCGAAACGAGTGGGCGATTACCATGGGAACCGAATGCGATGTTTACGCGTTCTACGAACTACCATAGTCTCCCGTACGAAAACACATTTAGACAATTTGGAAAAATTAGAGCTATTTTCGGATTAGATTCCGTGTTCCGAAACGTGAGAGCGACTTGCGGCGCTCTCAAAACAAATTCAACGCGGCACTGACTGAACTGTTTACTTACGTCTGGTTGGGGACACACTTCTTCTCGCACAGTTCTCCCTTGTATCCCTCCTCGCACGAGCACCTAAACAAGCGTTCATGTAAACAACATCATGGTTTCGGATTCACCGTCCGCCGGACAGCGTGCCGTGTCTGCATCTGGTGATCTCGTCGCAGTTGTCGCCCTTGTATCCGTCCGCGCAACTGCACCTATCGCCGTTGTTGCGCCAACGTCGCTCGTGTTCTGCAAGAGGAAAACAATTTAGTCCATTAGCTGTTGAGGCGACAGCAGCCGAAGTGCCTCTCACCTTTCGGGGCCATTCTCCAGCAAGCGAGACGCTCACAGAAGCGTCCGTCCCAGGGTGCCTTGCACAGACATTCGACTTGCTTCGATCCCACGGCCATAACTCCGTCGTGCTGGCAGAGGTTCGGAGTGCACCTGGAACACCAAATCCACGTTCAGCATGGTCAACACTGCACTTACACAGCTTGGAAAAGCGAGTATCCCGCCGGACATCCGTTGTACTGCTCGCAAAGAGGTCCCTTCCAGTTCTTGTCACACTCACATCGTCCAGAAGCAGACATCTTCGCGTGAACTGAATCGAACTCCTTATCACTGTTTTTGTTTTCGGTTAGCCTCACCTCGGAGCGACTGACACTTGAAACTCTCGTACTTCTTTTTCAGGTCCGCATTGTCCTCGTTTAGCAGCTGGTTGTATTTGTCACATTTTTCGAGGCTTCCGCCAATTACACCGTAACCTGAAAAGCCAAAATGTGGTTTGCAAAGAGCGTCGCTTCTTATTACCGAAGTAGGAGTTGTCGCCGCAGCTGGGAGGGATGGCGCTGTAGTTGACGAGTTTCTGACCGAATTCGTCGGTGTCCTTGTTGCGAACCTGCGCTGAAGCGAGTTGAGCAATTGCACAGAGCAGAACTAGCAACTTCATTTCAGAAGTCATCACCTGAAATATTCCAAGTATATCCCAAGCAAAACAGACCGGAGAACCGGTGGAACTCTCGTCGGTCGAGAGGAAAACGCGAAGAGGGGAGGGAGTAGAGCAGAAGAACCTAATGACACAACAACTCATTGAGGGGCAGCGATGGAGCGAACCTTCTCGTCAAAACTTCATCAGTAACCGAACAAAAACACAACCGACAATCATACAAACAACGGCGGTTTGTCCCGTCCGTCGTGGGCTCGTCGCCGACAAGCTAACAAGTAGACAGTCACTAGCGAACACCGCGAACATCATCGCTGTGAAGTGGAGAGAGTTTTGGGTTGGAGAGGCGGATTCCCGCTACCGAGGGGCCGCCGGCCGCATTAAAAATTCTAAAAATCCCCGTCGCCGGAAACCACGCTTAAAGTGCAAAAGTTGCTGCAGCACGAAAAGGGGCACGGACAGTACAGCGACAGGCGACAGTGCCTGCCGACCCTTTGGAAGGGGTGGTCGGGAACGGTAGCAGACGGCATTGCGCTGGCTGCACTCGCCGCCCGCGATTTCCTTTTCCTGCCTCACATGTTGCGAAAAAAGAAGAAAGTGAAGCGCCTTGGTGTGAATTGACACCGCCGCCGTGTGTCACGATGGTTAGTGCTGCTCACGGGTGGCGACTGCGCACTAAGGGTAAGCCGGAGGGGAGAGGAGCTGCCTAAAGGAGAAATGTCGCGAGTGTGCGCAAGCGCGGTCGTTTAGGGACGCCGGCACTGCACACTGCTACAGCTAATAGAATTCACTCGAATCGCGCAGCTTCCATAGAAACCGCCGCACTATTAACCAACCATCTAACTAATCAGCCGCGACCTCGTCACTAATCACCGGTGTAGGCTAAATGAGGACGCGGGCACGGGATAATGAGGGGAATCGAACCGATCTACCGACGGTGAACAAGCAAGCAAAACTACACGCGAAACACAGATACAGCGAATTTTACACTGCTGCCGCGTTTCTTAAACCAATTTCAAAGCTTCATCGGCGCTCCATCAACCAGCGAAAAAGTTCTAAGCGCGAAAAAACTAAGTGTCGCCCTAATTCTCAGTCCTCGACAGATGGATAGATGGGTGCTTTTCGTGTGCCGGAGTCGCAAATCTGGAAAAATAAAGGCCCGCGTCTCAGGTCTCAGCAGCCGAAGGGTAAATACCGCTGCTGCCAGAGACTCATTATCCACGCCGTCATCTAGAAAAAGAAAACGACAACATAACAACAGCACAAAAACATCCAGGTAGGTCGGCGGTAGTAGGTGAAACAAGCGCGGATCTCTTTACAACACCGGTATTAAGGGACGACCTCGGCGCCGCTCGCCGCCTCGCGGAACTCGGAGTTCAAATTCCACTCAACCGCTAAACGATTTTCCTGAAAAATGCCATTGTTTATGTTGGTTGCAAAGTGGGAAGAGTGGAAAAAGTTGCCTAAGGGGTTCAAAAGCTTAATTAGCTGCTGGAATGCAAGTGGGTCTCTGAACGGAAGGGTTCAGACTCCACTCAGGGAAGCTTTCAATGACTCTGGAATGCTAAACATTGAGTTTGCAGCAGTAGAAATGTTGCGATGCCCGGCCGGAAGATTTGAAGGGTCGGTTATGCAGGAGGAGATCGGAGGCCAATCGCCGAGTGTGAGAAAGGGATACAATAGCAGGAGTCGATCGGGGGACGACGTTCATCACCGAACGATCGACGACTTCGAGGGTGTGACAATGGTTGGAGCCAAATCCTTTCCGACACATATCGCATCACATCTCGCTGCGACTGCAGCAGCTCCTACTGCCATCAACGCTTCTCTGGTTCGCGCGTCCAAGTATTTTAACTTGTTTTTTGCTATCCAAAGCTGACTGATGCCACTGCAACTACAGCTCGGCTATGGCTCCGAGTCTGCGAACTTCAGAGCTCTGACTGATGATTTTCTGCTTGAAGTGAGTGGTTGGTGCATGGTGGTTGGTCCGTGAAAGCAAGCGAGTGAAGGAATACATATCGATTATCGCCCGCTGGCCGACACTAGGTGGAGTCCCAGTGGGAAAATTCTGGGACACGCGAGAGTTCGAGCACGATCAGGCCCATTTATGGAAGAGCGCCGTCACTGGAAGCACAAAAAGAGAAAAGGCGCTCGCCGACTGCTAGCTTCGGCAGGCGAAAAGGCGGGCGAAAAAACTGCTAGCCTCGACGTGGCTAAGCCACTCCCTGACCGCCGGCGGCGCTGGTTCGCATCACCTCGCGCGCGCACCGCCCTGTTGTTGTCCGCAAGTTAGGAAACATTAGGCGTGCACGCGAACTACTAACTTGTCTCTTTCTTCTCTGAGGCAGCGACTTGTCGCCGCCATCGCGAGGGGCTACTCCTACTACCAATCGACTCGGCACGCGCATTCTCGCTCGCTCCCTAAATTAGATAAATTAAATTTGGCGTCGTCGACGACGGTGACATCGTTGTTAACAGATTGGAATCCGAGCAACAAGCAGCTAACTGGAGGCCCTTCACTGATGGCAGTTGCCGGCCGAGGACATCAGGAAACCGACTAAAGGCGTCGAAAAAGAAGCGAAAGGGACGCCCGAAATCCGCTCCAATCCCTGCAACACATAAACAACAGTAGAAGTAGCAGTATTTGGGAACGGAAAAGACGAAGAATTGGCGTTGGAATTGAATAGCGCGCAATTGTTGGAAGAGCAGAGCCTTTGGCATCGGCGAAGTGACCCACCCCAAGCAGAAGGAGGGGAGCCGAGTCGCCCGCCTGGTTTCTGTCGATGATCAATCTTGACTGTCAGCTCAAATGAGTTGATAAAAGCGGCATGCCTAATTAGAACGCTGTCGCTTTTGTCTCGCCGCCGGCGGAGGCGAACCACCGAAGGAACTCGGGGCTAAAGGTTAAGGGTGCATGCACGTTTTGACCCCAAAAATCAAGTTTTTCCTTCGCTTTTTCGCGCGCATTTACTATGCATGCGCATACATAATGGATAGGGCGATGAAAGCCGAACACGTTGTCTCGCCTTCCGGCGTTCTCGACCACGAAAGGAGAAGTACTCAAAACGGCACCACACGTTTTTTGGCGGCCTCCGCGCAGCCAGTAATAAACCACTTTATGTCTTCCTCTTCCGCGGATTCATTTATAATCCCATGTTTATACACAACCGCTGCCGCCTCCCTCCGGCTCGCGTTCCTCCCCTCGGCCGTGGGTCTGCACGGAACGCCAAAAACGCTCGGTGGTTAGCGAGGTTCTGTTCGACGGCTTTCTCACTCACAGCGCTCATTTGCTCACACAGCCCATAAAATTTACAAATTTGATAATAATAAAGATCCTGGAGTGTGTCTACGTCTTCTTCTGTGGTGTGTCCATTGAGGGCAATGAAGAGGGTAAGTGGCAGCAGCGGCAACGTGGAGCGCGGGAGCGACAGAAGAGCACATCGCGGGCGGCGGATTTATCCGCTTTCCCTGAGGAAAACACTTGAAGTCCAATTTATTAAAGTTATGACAAGGATATAAATAAAAAGAGGGAGGACGGAAAAACTCTGCACACTCAATATTCCATCGTGATGGTCTTGGTAACGAGATATTCGTTGAGAGCGTCTTCGCCTGCAAGGGGGTTAATTAATTGCAAAAGAAGCAATTAATTGGAATTACCAAGATCTTTGCCAAAGCCGGACTGCTTGAAACCTCCGAAGGGAGCCGCGACGTCGGTCTTCTGGTAAGTGTTGATGAACACGGTACCGGCGTGCAGACGCTTCGACACGCGCATCACCTTCGACACATCCTTCGAGAAAACTCCAGCCGCTAATCCATATTCGGTGTTGTTGGCACGAGCAATTACTCCGTCAATATCGCTGTAAATAAAAAGTCGGGTTATTGACTTCGTGTGACACAATAATCAGGCTTACTCGTCGTCGAACTTCGAGACACACATGATTGGACCGAACGATTCTTCACTGGCAGCGTAATTGTTGTCCTCAACATCGACCAGGATGGTCGGTTCGAAGAAGAAACCAGGCCGGTTCACGCGTTTTCCTCCACAAACCACCTTGGCACCATCCTTCACTGAGTTCTGGACGTATTCGATAAGCTTGTCCATATGAGCCTTGTGGTTCTGGGGTCCGTGGGCAGTCGAACGGTCTAAAAGTCAGAAATCAGACAATATGACACGAAATATTGAGTCTTGAAGGCGACAGTCTTCAGATGAGTAACTCACCAAGAGGCTCTCCGATGACCATCTTCTTCGTTTCAGCCATCATGCGCTTCACGAAATCATCATGAATGGACTCAGCAAGGAAAATGCGACCAGCCGCAATACAATTCTCTCCCTTGTTGAAGAATACCGCACCACAGGCCTGACGAACGGCCTTTTCGAGGTCCGCGTCAGCAAAAATGATAAGCGGAGACTTTCCTCCCAACTCCAGGGACACCTTCTTGAGGTTCGACCTCGCACAGCTGGCCATCACTTGAGCTCCGATTGGTGTGGAGCCGGTGAAACCAACCTTGCGAACCTTCGGATGGTCGGCGAGTGCTTGACCAATTTCACCTCCAGATCCGGTGACAATGTTGATGACTCCAGCGGGGAATCCGGCGCGGGCGGCCAGTTCCGCGAACTTGAGAGCAGTCAGGGGAGATACCTACAAGTGCGTAAGATCCTAGTATTTAAGCAGAAATGTACCTGCGCGGGTTTGTGTACAACCGTGTTCCCAGCAGCCAGGCAAGCAGCCATTTTCCACGAGAGCATCATGAGGGGATAGTTCCAAGGAGTGACAAGTCCAACGACTCCGACAGGCTCACGGATGGTCATGCACAGGTTGTTGTTGGGACGAGCGTTGTTGATCGGAATGGTTTTGCCCTATAAACCGTTATACTTGAAAATGTTCCATCGGAGTACGCCTGTACATGGATCTTGTCGGTCCAGCCGGCGAAGTATCTCCAGGTGTCTATGCTCATACCGACGTGCGTCTTCAGAGCAAGGGTGTACACAGCTCCGCTGTCGATGCTTTCAATCGTCGCCAGCTCTTCCTTGTGTTTCTCCATCAAATCGGCCAGCTTGAACATCAAACGTCCACGATCGCGGGCATTCATATTCGCCCATTCTCCGTTCTCGAACGCATTCTCAGCAGCCTCCACGGCGGCATCGACATCTGTCTTCGTGGCCTTCGGAATGGTGCAGATGGGCTTTTCCGTGTTCGGATCAATGGTCTCGTAAAGGCGCCCCGATTCGCTGTTGCAAAACTCGCCATTAATGAACATCTGCTTGGGGAAGGAAATGTTCATTCGGTTAATTTCCATCTCAACTTTCTCGAAATTGAGTTCAACCTCGTCTCCTCCTCGGAGCTTCTTGACGACTAATCGTTTTTGGTCGTCAAACGAGGTGGCCATGTAGATCTAAACATTGAAATTAAGCGCTTCCGGTGTCCATTGCAGCGCTAACCTGAGCATTCTCAATCTCAGCGCCGGTTTCGAATTTGATCTCTTCAATGAGGCGTGTGACGTCCGCGCTCGTTCCTCCACATTCAAAGAACTCAGTGTCATCCTCGGTATCTATTTGAAGGATCCTATCCCAGATCTTCTTCAGCTTGGCGACAGCTTCCTGTTCCTCAGTGGTGAGAACCAGTTCATCCTTTTTCTCGGCCGCAAGGCCGAAAGTCTTGGCGAGGATCGACTTCCCATTTTCCAGACGAAGAGTGTCCACATTGACCTGAAAGTTCAGTTATCATCGGCGATGCTTCAGACAGAACTTACGAATTTTCCATCACTTCCAGGAAGCAGCATTCCTCCGTCGTGCACGAACACCTTCTTGAAGGGAATCTCGGCAACTTCGATTTCGCGGACCTTCGAAGGCATTTTCGTCTTCTTGAACAGGGTGCTTCCAAAGAATGCCAACTTCTCGCCATTGATGATTGCCCAAGCGCCGGGAACCTTGTCATTGCCTCGAATAAAGTTGTGCAACTCTTGTTGCGACTTCTTCCAGTCGATTTTGGCAAGTTCAGGCTTCGTGGTAATGTATGGTTCGTAGGAAGCGCCTTCTTCGGGTTGAACTATGACGGGCGCTTTTCCAGCGGCGATAAGTTCCACGGCCTCGGCCTAAAAACTTGGCAAGGTCAGTCGGAGAGTTTCTTTAGAAAAACGGTGGTGAGCAACATAAAAAAAAACTGGCTTTAGCAAATCTGTTGCGTTTGCACATCTATATCCTGAAAAAATTTTCTCGAATCAGAAGTCGAGCGAATAGCGCAGAGAAACCATTAAGCAAAAAAAAAATTAAATTTACATATTTTTGCAGAACGAAGAACACAAAATAAACCTCCTTCGCAATCAAAACACTCGCACGTCATTTCCTTATCAATCGTGGCCCAAGTTCCCAATTTGACTGTCAACCGCCGGATTAAAATCGAACCCAGGAGATCGCCTCATCTGATATCCACTATCATAACACCCTATCAGACTTTTTTACACTCGTACTGTTCACATCTGAAGAATTTTTGAACACTTCGTACCATTCCTTCGATTCCTTGTGGGTAAAGGAATCGCTTGTACAGCGAGTTCAGGGTGTCGTTTTCCTGAATTTCGACTTCGCGTTGGAGAAGGATCGGTCCAGTGTCCAATCCATCATCGGCCCAGAAGATCGTGAATCCACCTTTCTTGTCGCCGTTAATAATAGTCCAGTTGATGGCGGAAGCACCCCTGAAAATGTTCGGAATGTTTCAGGTCGCCCAACTTGCTCCAATTATACCTGTGAGCAGGGAGGATTGAGGGGTGGTAGATGATCGACTTGTTTTTGGGGGCCTCAGTCACGTCCATGGGAATGAACTGGGTACAAAAGGGAAGCACGTTCAGCTCAGCTCCGAAGGTCAAGTACTCTTCCAGCATTTCCGGGATAACGTAGAACTTTCCGGTGACCGGGTCCTTCTTCCTCCAGCGCGCGGGCTTCTTCACGGGGACCCCATCCTTGCGCGCCTCCAGGGCGAGCACATCTTCACGTCCGTTCTTGTCCGGGATCGTGTAAACGACGACGATTTCGTGGCCGTTTTCCTTAATCGCCTTCAAGACGTCGACGGCAAAAGAAGACTGGCCGATAATAGCGATCTTCATACTGAAAATACAAAAATCGGATACAATTATGGCATAACAAACGCAGGAACTCGCGGCGACGCGCACGACAACTTGTGCAATTCAAGAGACTCTGAGCGAACATTCAAATTCAAATTCACGTGCCGGAAACCCTCTCGCAGCGATTGCCCTGATTGCGCAAGACTTGGACGCTGTTAAATACGGACTGACCGCGTCGCTCGAATTTCACGATTTGTCCGAACGAAGCCAGCGACCACTCAAACCAACGCAGCTTCAAAATATGAAGATTGAAGCGGTGGAGAGGCTGGGGCAAGCGACGGAAGCGGTTTGTTCCCGTGCATAGGCAGTCGGAAAGGTGCGCCGAGTGCGCAAGGTCACCACAAACATATTGGTCGAGGGCGTCGAGCGTCTCGGCCACCGAGGCCGATTACAGCCTCGCAGACTTTCCTATATACCAGTACCGGGAGAACCAAACTGCCTCGCCTCCAGCAACGCATCAGTGATGGATGGTCGCCGAAACGAGTGTCGTACGAGAAGAAGCGCGCCTTCGCATGCCAAAAAAACGTTTCAGAATGTTATCTTCCATCTTTTATCATTGCACACAATACACGCGCAGAGTTACGGAAGACCACAAAAGGGGTGGCGTGGTTTCGGCCTGAGACGCTCGCTGCAGCAACGCTCAAACGCAAGGGTTAGAGGTAGCGGCGTCTACAAGCAACGGAGATACGTTTTTAGGACGTTTTTAGCGTAACTCCTAATCTCCTTTGTCTACGGGTGCATTAATTCCTTATCATCTGATGGCGCAATAACAAACAGGACACAGAAGGTCAACGGAAATCAAGAACGGTACGCCGGTGCCGTCCTAAAAACTAAAGTCACACGGCTGGTGACTACCACCTCAACTGCACGGGAAACTCGTTGGATCGAAAAGGCTTGCAACGTTCTCCATCGACTGCAAACTCCACAATCTCAGATGGGGGGCGATGTCATCAACTCACTTGTGGTTCTTTTCGAGAATCGGAGCACGCGATTTGCTGCTGCGTTTGATGGTTATCACCGCTGAGACCACTTTCAGAAAACGCCGGTGGATCACCCCATACAATTAGTTGGATTTTGTGTCTCTCATGACGTGCAAGCAATACCAATCTCCTCCCAACGTAAACATCTTGCATTCTCTTTTCTCGCGAAGGAAGCACAATCATCGCACAACACAGAAAATCAACTATTAGAACTGCTAGGACAAAACGTAACCTGTTTTCCTGTCTGGAATGATGTAGGATTTACTCTAAGTTCACCATATCACCTGAAAAATCTGCACTTTACAACATCAGAAATTGATGCGATAAACAGAAAAGCATGTAAAACAAAAATTTAGAAATCACAAGCAAAACTTGCATCGGCCGGGAATCGAACCGCGTGGCAGGCGAGCATTCTACCACTGAACCACCAATGCTCAAGATTGCCAGTGGGGTGTGCTGTATATACATACCTCAACACATAAATAATTAGTCAACGTATGGCAGGCGTGATCAAGAGGAATTAGTAACGGCCTAAAATCTATTGTTAGAGAAAATGGATGCTCTGGGCGGAAACTATCGATTTGTATTTTCTCGCCTCGATTCTCCATGACAACGACTTGCTTTGTTTAAGATGTGTTTCGTTCAATTTGATCAAAGTGTCCACTAGGATATGTCGTACATTCGGATGAATGCAGTTTGGCACGTTAACGTGCACGTGGTTCGGCCATTTTATTGGCTTTAAGGGGGGAATCGAGCATGATTTAGCAGTACCGTTATGTTATGCACGGTTGTGGGACCATTTTACGCCCAAGATCGCTCAAATCGATGTTGCACATTTCTGGGCGATGCTGCATTTAAAACTGATTCAGCTCCTCGCAGAACGCACAGATTTGCGCGATCATGGGCGCAAAATGTCCTGAAGATCACGCACAACATGGCAGTGTCGTTAAGCCATACGACATGGACACTTTGATCCGCCGGTGACTATACTTCAAACTCCCAAAAGCTAAGAGGAGATGTTAAAAGATGCAAAGTTGAAGTTGTAAAAAAAAATTTGTGCAATTTTGTGACATGCTTTTCCATTTTTCACGTGTTCCTGTGTTGCCAAAACCCTTTTATACGAGCGGTGCCGCTGAGAACGCGGAGGGCGCACGGCGAAGGACGGACGGAGACAACAACCCTCGCCGCATTACAAACAAGCAAGAAAATGCGCTTGGTGGCATCGATGGTTCAATGGTAGAATTCTCGCCTCCCACGCGAGCGACCCGGGTTCGATTCCCGGTCGATGCAAATTTTGCTCCTTTGACCTAATCAAAAAACGACTAAATGTTGAAATTTCTCTTAAAATTTGCATTTGAAAATAAATTCCCTCTATTGCGCTTGTTTGAAACGTAGCATAAAAAGTTTTTGTTTTCCATACATGTGCCTTTTTGTATTTAAGATAAAATAGGTCTAACTACTGGCTTTGGCGTTGGGGTACGACCGCAGAGCGTTGGCAACAAAATATAGTCTAATGAAAATAGTTTTTTTTGCTTACGTTGAAATTGGCATTCCAGATTTATGAGATTTAAACAATCGAAGACAGTTTGATTTAGACTTCACGTTGATTTTGAGCTTTCAGCGGCTAAAAACGACTTTTGAGTTTACAAGTTGAGCAAGAGAACCTTGAGCTAGAGGTTTGAAAAAAGATGTTTGGTCTGTCTCAAGGCTGTTCAGTCCTAAACCAAACTTAAATAAATACCGAAAGACTTAAGGCCAGAAGAGGCCAACGAGTACTGAGGGACATAAAATGCAGAAAATGACGGTATCTGGGAATGATCGGGTGCTTACTAATGTTCGCCGCAACGCTGTCAGTTGGGGACAACATCGCAACAAGGGCAGAAGAAGAGCAGCAACCGCATCATATTAAGAAACCTAAGTATACAGATAACTATTTATTTCGTGCGGGATACTCATATAATTACTATACCAGGTTGACATTTCTAAACAAACCTTTTGACGCTATGACAGTTCCGTCTTTAAGAATTGAAAAAATTCGTCTTTACTCAGACTTGACCAGGTGTCGATTACCGGGTTCTCGTACCTGCGGAATGTCTTGCCAAATTTCCAAGTATTCCTATTTTTTCCAAATCCAAGATTCCAAATCCTATTTTTTAGCATACATTTCACATTTTGAACCAGCGAACAAAGAACTTTCATGGCTCATCTTCTTGTCCCGCCACAAGAACTGCGATAACGCCATCTTTCTTGGCGTCAGTGATCGTCCCCCTTCTGTCCATTCCAGAGTTGGCCGATTATGAGGTATTACGACTTGTTTGAAAAAAAGAACGATGTTGTTGGGGACTTCAATCTTCGCGTAATCTAGAAGCTCTAGATAATTCTAAAGCTAAGCCATTAACGTTCTTTCTTAATTTCCAGTAACCCTCTAGGCTAGAGCATTACTAGGAACACAGTTTATTAATAAAAGTTCTGTACCGGTTCCTCTTAAATCCAGAACAAATTCATACAAGGGCTCAACCAGCAAACAAACCAGTTAAACTTAATTTTTCATTGGATGATTGCCAAAATGCAATCAGCGTTCCGAAAAACTATTACTTCCTTGAAAAAAGCTCAATTTGTTGTCGAAAATCCATACCTGTGTTACTTTGATCTCGAGCATCAATCGCTGTGCACTAGAAATGTTACTTTTCAAATTTGAATTCAATTGTTTAAAAACTCTTGAAATTGATCATACCTATTTCCAACTCAGCCCTATTCCAGCCACGTTAACACTTGTTGTAGACAGGGGCCACGGACGTTGTCGAAACAAAGTAAAATTGTTTTTCAAAAGTGTTAGCGCGTTTTGAAAAATTGAAGCTCGTTCTGGAACAACCTGTCTCACGCGTTTTCAGTCCTTTCCAAGTTCGATTTCGTGCACTTGACCTCGGCGGACTGCCGACAAGACAAGTGTTCCCGGTCCCCTCGTCTCCGTTTCAGTTCCTGTTCTGTTCCAAAACTCAAGAATACTTCGAAAACTTTGCTGTCTGGCGTTTTTCAAGTGTCTCACCTGCAAGAACTTAATATGATCGTATCTACGGTCAACGATGGTTGGTCGGTTTACCTTCAGACGCGATATTCTTTTTGCCGTTTCTTGGAGGGTGCGGTGTCGGCGCTCAGAAGCTTCACTCGTTGTAAACCAAGAGTATTCAAAACTGTGCTTGTAATATAACTTCTTCGAAAGTTTTGCTTTAATTTTTTGCATTGTCAACTGTTGCTGAACGGGTTTGTCTTATTTATCTACATTTTTCATCTCTAAAATAGCCAGAACATGACCGATTGAGTTTTCTTGTAGTACCTGAAGACCACCCTGCAAAAATGAGTCTACGTGTAGTTCTGCGAATTCGGAAAAGGCGCAAGACTTTTTTTGCGAACCGGCCGACCGCAATCACTCTCGTTTCCAAAAAATCCGTCATCAGGGCTGCAGGCACGAGAGAACATGTTTTGAATAAGACGCCGCGGTCGCACTCTTTTTCGAATAGTTTTTTGAATCAGTTGTTCGAACTCGCGCGTTCTGGCTCTGAAGGTGCCCCTCCCTTCGAGCAAAGCTCGGGCGCGACGGTTCTCAGCCCGGTGGCGGCGGGAGCCGAAACAGCTTCTATTCCACCGCCGCCCTAAATCAAAGAAGCGTTAATTAGCGAAAGGATGATAGGCGCGGGCGTTGGTGAACAAGGGTTGGGAAAGGGCGCCCCAATCACGACGCACAAGTGTCATCAGCACCATCTTCGGCGCCCGACGGACTTCTTTGGGGCTCCCTAACACCGGGACGACGTCGCTCTGGCTGCTGCTGCGCAGCCGCAACATGAAGGCGATTCGAAACTACCTGGTTCTAGATTTATCGTTCTACCATCTCCCTTCACCTCGGTTCTGCTGAGCGCCGTTTTTTGCCCCGTTTGAAAAGGAGTGACAGCTCCGATGAACTGTCCCTTCTTTCCGTTAGTGATCGATAATTGCGATTGCATCCAACTCTGAACCTAACCCCGCGTAGCCCCGGCGTGCCAGGTCCACCTCTGGAGCCCGTGTGTCACTCAGGATGTCTCGCTTTCAGAAACGTAGGGCCATGAAGCCGTCGTACGTGTCGGCATTTCTGCTTTCGCTCTCCCTTTCGCTCGCCTCGGCTCTGGACCTGCATCTGACCACAACCGACGATGGCTACATGACCGTCATTCAGGGATTCGCCACTCAACTCGAATGCACGGTGAATACGTGTGTGAGGCACGTGTCTACAGTAAGTGGTTCTGGGTCTTTTGTGCCTATATTTGAGGTAACTTTGGAGCCAGTATTAATGTTAAGAATACTTTTTTCGTTTTTTGAAGTCGTACATTTGTTGCATGCCGTAATCCTCAAAACACGTCGAAAAAGAACATTCTTAGTTTCCTCAAAACTCAAACACTCCTTTAAACAATGGGATGTTACTTTTTATGCATTTTCCAGTGTCTTGGTTGGTGATTTTATAAATCTCATCATCACTTTTCCAATGTTTGCTTTTCAGGTGAACTGGTACAAGGACGATCTTCTTCTGTTTAACGGCACCGAGTTTGTGAGCAGCTCAGGCGTCGAACCTTCGTCCGTCCTCCTGCAACACTCTGTCGGACCCGAGAAACCCATCGGTATCAATTATTTCTTCA
The DNA here is from genome assembly GCA_000757645.3 of Steinernema carpocapsae. NCBI lineage: Eukaryota > Metazoa > Nematoda > Chromadorea > Rhabditida > Steinernematidae > Steinernema > Steinernema carpocapsae. Next base: position 14,699,975 of record CM016762.1, read on the forward strand.
AAATCGCTTTTTCTCAAATGCACTTTCAGCCTGCACCAGCACGAAGTGTTCGAGTTCAGCTGATTGTGATGACGGCTTCCACTGCATCGAAGCGGAGAAAAAGTGCTGCAAATGCGGGCCGGAGGAGTTCACGGTTCTGCTGAAGAACCTCACGTTCGACGACGCCGGACGGTACCGGTGCCAGTTGTCCAACCAGATGCAACAACTTGAGTTTCAAATCGAGGTTTTGGGTGAGTGGGCAACGGAGGGCCTAATTATACTGAGCCATTTTCAGAAAGCGACATCCACGGCGGCTTCCACGAAAATATCACATATGACCACAGTGAGTGTTGCGAGACCAAAGGGATCTCGCCACTGTGCAAGGCGATGTGTCGCCCGCAGACGATGAGTGAGGACCTGTTCGACCCCACCAGGTACTGTAATTTTTTATGCAAGCTCGATATTTGATTGAGACTGATTCTTAGACTGAATACACAACCTCATCAAAGGTTTCTTGAAATAACCAATTTGCTAATTTTCAAATTTTTGCATTGTTTAAATACTAATGCTTCTCTCCTCACAGCTCTTCGCTTTTCTTCTTACATGTTGTTTTTCTCGTTTTCTCAGCTTCTCAAACAACATTTTGCAGCTGCAAAACAAACGACTTCAAGCACTTTCTACAATGTGGAACCCAGGACGGAAAGCGCAATTACGTCGACTGCTGCAGGAACCAACAGGTGCCCTCGTTTTGCTTTGACTTCTGCTCCGCCGACTTCAAGGTACGTTCAAGGAATCAAGGTGGGCGCACTTCCGGCCGCTTGTTTCCTCTCCACCGAGTCCGACTGATCTGGTACCCGATAAAAAATGACCTTTCCGCAGGCGCAGAAAGATTATTACAACTGATTTATCTTTTCTAATTAGCCGAAAACAAGTTTTTCGTAATTGGTATAGTCATTCTCGTCGGACCGTGCTCAAGTCTCTAAACTTTGAATTTAAGTGGAAGAGGAAACGGGACTGTTAATGGCTTCAGGGGTTTGTGGCTGCCGAATTAGAAACCTAAATTTTCACATGCACAGGGGTAGCAGTCGGGATAGACTAACGAAATTTCTTCAACTTTGAACATTTTGTAACTTTCGGACTTTCAGATGCTGAAGAAGTCTCACCGACTCTGCCTCTACTACCTGCCAGAAATCTTTGAGTGCTTCAACCGAGCTTCACTGCCATTCCCAGACCCTCCGAAAGACGTGCAACTAACTGTTCCTGAGACCAAGGGGAACATCCGAGTGTGCTGGAAAGCACCGTCCATCGCCCTGACGCCCAAGCAGCTCGAAGTCCTCTTCTACACCATCAACTTCAAGTCGCTCGTGAACTCGCACAGCGATTCCATGTCTGCAGTGTAAGGAAAATTTTTCAATCCGCAAAATTTTGGAAGACTTTCGGCATATTCTGAATGATATCTGTTTTACTGAAACTGCCCCCATTTCAGAAGACCCACGAAGGGATCAAAAAGAGTCAAGCGCAAGCTCGCGACCGTCGATTCAGACGACGGATTCCTAAAAGTTTGTGAACTTGCTCCCGCAAAGATGATTAATTGGCCGCATCGGGTTATAGATAAACACCACGCAAACCTGTCACACGCTACAGAACCTGGGCGAAGGAAAGGAGTACGCGGTCTTCGTCACCAGCACCAATCAGTTCGGCAACAGCGTTCCGAGCGTTCGCCGAATCGCCACCACAAACGCTTAAGAGTTTAAAACGGGAAAATTCACAACTGATACTGAAGAGTGGGAACGTCTCCCACGGTCACTCGATCTTTAACTAATAAAAACACAAATCTCTGTCGATCAAGGCAATAAAACCTTTGTCGTTCGCTGTGTTTTGCGCTCGGATGCTGCGAGAAAAATTTCGATGTTGAACGCGCATCATACAAACATTTAAAGCAGTGCTTGATTTATTGTGCTTCACACAAATACTTCTGTTTTGAGAAATATTGCTTCTGGTCAAATCATATTTGACATGTCAAATTGCTTGTTATTATAATTGGTCAGCTAGCGTTGATTAACCTAAACTGGACCCCTATTGCTTCGCATAATACCACATCAATAAAAGCTCTTGTTCCGTTTGGACCATGGAGCAGCTAGGCCGTTGAACAGAAAAGGCCAGAGTTTATTAACGACACCTTCAAAGGACGCTCTTATTTACAAACGAAAGATCTTCATTTTGCAACCGGACACACATGTTCAACTCACAGATAACAGAGACGAGAGTCAAGTTCGCCGCTGCCTTCTTCGCACTTCCTTGGTCTTTGCTGGGACAGGTTCTTCGACCTCGACCAGCTGGGGCTCGGGCTCCTCGGGAACCTCGACTTCGGAGTCCTCTTTGTCCTCGGGCTCGGGCTCGTCCACCTCGCCGTCGACCTCCTGGCTCTGGTCGGCCTCTTCCTCCTTGCCAATCTCTTCGTCGAGCGAGGAACGGTCTTCCTCGTCCTCCTCCTCCGAATCGTCGTCGCCGTAGTGCCTCCGCTCGGCCGGCATTTCTTGACCCTTCTCGTAGGAGTCGGAGAGTTCCTTGAACTGTCGCAGGGCGGTCTCGAGATCCTTCACGTAGCCCTCCTTTGTCTGAGAGTGAACCAGCGCCTCTTGGGCCTTTGCATCGTCTTGAGCTTTCGACATCGCCACGGCGACTTTTTCGGACTTCGACACAGCCTCAATTTGTTCTAGAATCTTGCTCATCGCCTTTTCGGTTTGTTTCAGCCGCGACTGCAGGTCATTCAGCTGTTTCTTTCCTAAAACAGCGAAATTAGTATTTGAAATAGTCGCCAACGCTCACCCATGCGACCGTTCGTTTCAGACTCGTCGTCCTCAGACTGGCTCTCGTAGTCGTCATCCGAAGAGTACCTCGATCGGCGGATCTTCTTTTTCTTTTTCGACTGAAACCCATCATTAATAGATGAAACGAGAACACAGCCCTTTAGCCAGCAGTTTCCAAAAAGGAAACCTATTTGTTCGTATTCTGACCACTTTCGTGGTTCGGCTTACTGCCAAAACACAATCAAAGCGAACGTCTTGCGCAAAAAATTGTCAACAACGCTAGTTTCTCTTTAAAAAACATTTCTTTCGAAATTTCAAAATTTCTTAGTATAGTAAAAAAGGAAGACTTTAATCTATTAAAACGGATAAAATTAGGAGTTTTCTGTAAAACATTACAAAATGATTTTACTGAATCACTTGTGATATCTTCATCGTCCAATCTAAACGCAATATTGTTCAATTTAAGCTAGACACGGACAAATTGGGCCAATTTATGTATTTTTAAAATATACAAATTGCCCAATTCTCACTCCTCAGTTTAATTGTGGTGCACTTTGAGAATAGGAGACATTGGCTGAAAGCCTCTCGGAAGACCAAACTCACTTTGAAGAGAGTATACACGAGGAATACCACCACACCGACCGTGTACAGAGGCAGCAGCCAGGTAAACATGCCTTTGCCCGAGGGAGTTGGCGTTTCCGCCTGTGGGGCCATTCGCATGGCCGGGTGGATGTCTGGCCGAGGGCCGGCAGAAGCCCTAGGAGAATTCATCGCAGGATGGATCGGGGGACGTTGAGCGGTGGTTTGTGGTTGCTGCTGACCCCTACTGAACAGGGACAGCAGCATAGGATGGAACATGGACGGATACAGTACCCCGAAACACACGATGACTATCGCGACCACCATGCCCAGCTTCCAGGTCGGGAGAGCATCTTCGCCGTCGTCGTAGGAGTCCGAAGATCGTCTTCTCTTGCGGCGGTGGTGACCGCCATGGTCCACAGCGGACGAGGACGGCATCGGGGAGATCAGGGGAGGCAAGCAAGGCAGAGAGTGAGCGTCACAAGAACGACCTGACCGGAATACAGAATTTCGAGCTTCTCACACAGTGAGAGAGAACGGAGATTTGCGGTTGCCAGCTGACTTGCTCTAAACTGCAAATGACCGATAGCAGAACGTTAGTAGCAGGCGTCCCCACAAGCGGAGAAAGCGCGACACGAATCGATACACGCTCCCCCAACTGCAATGCAAGAAGGGGTGGCCGAGTTCGTCTGCTGCTTCTCAACTGTCTGTCTCTATCGTCGGCCGGTTGGTTGGTCGCGACGCTCTGGCCAAGCGGCCTCGCCCCGGGGAGAGAGGGCCAAAGTGACGCGGGAACACTTGAGTGGCTACCACACCCAAATCGTCATTGGGTCATTCACTTTATTGGTTTTTGTTATGTAGTCGCGGAAGGCGTTAAGGCGCAACCAGTTCCCTTATTAATCTCGCCCCGCACACGTTTTCGACAACTCGGTTTTGCTTCGCTTTCCCCTTTTCTGATATTGACATTTACTCTCGAAAAATGATATGATAGATAACCATTAAAACGTGTGATAATTTGCATATCTACCGCCCTGCTGGCACACAAAACGTGCTAATCAAGACAAGATTGTTGGCGACTGCTGTTCAGAACACCTTCTTAGCAGCCTTGTTGAGAATTTCGAGAGTAAGATCTAGATGCTTCTGGTCAAACACCAGAGCGGGACGGAAGCGAATCGACGCATCGCCACATCCTCCGATGTGCAAACCTTCGGTGATGCAAGCTTCGATCAGTTGGTCGCGGGTTTTGGCGTCCTTGAGATCGAAAGCACAGTAGGTTCCGACGCCACGCGTGTTCGAAACCTAAAAGCACGTTTGGTCAGTGAATCTTAACGACTCTCCAGGCGCTACCTGCTGAGGATACGCCGCTTCCAGTTTCTGGAGCCCGGCGAGCAAATTCTCGCCGACGTTCTTCGTCTTTTCTACCAGTCCGTCGCGCTTGATCACTTCGAGGGCCTTTTCAAGAACGACCAACTTCGATGGGTCTCCCATCCAAGTGTTGTAGATACGGTAGGGCTGAAATGGGCCATGAATATAAGAAGCATGCGATCTACAGTTTACCTCGTTCACTCGGAGTTCTTCCTTGAAATAGTATCCGCCGGTGATCATCTTCTTCGAGAAAATGACCATGTCGGGAGGGGACTCCAGGTTCCACTGCTCGTGAGCCCAGAAGGATCCAGTGGGTCCACCGCCGGTCTGCACTTCGTCTACGATGAAGACGACTCCGTGCTTCTTGCAGACGCTCTGGAGTCGCTTGAAGAAGTTGGGAGAACCGTGGTGGTCGCCCCCCTCGCTTTGAATCGGCTCTACGATCACGGCAGCCACGTCGCGTTGCTCCTTCTTCCTGACTTCGATCAGCTTCTCCACCTGACCAAGGCACTGCTCGTCTTGTTTCTGGTTGTGAGTTTCGTGCTTCTCGAGGGGATACATGTAACGAGGAAAGTTGGCGATGGGCCAGTCCAGAGCGGGGATGTCGACCTTGTGAACGGGCTTGGAGCGGGTGATGCTTAGGCAGGCGAGCGAACGTCCGTGGAAAGCGCCGTTGAAGGAGAGAACCGAGAGGTTCGGGGTTCCGGGCTGGTCTTGAGTCATGCAGCTTTCGAGGTCCTGCAGACGAGGGGGACCTCCGCGCTTCCTCGTTTGGTAATGGATGAAAGCAGTCTTGAGCGCGTTTTCGTTGGCCGAAGTTCCGCATAGCATCGTTTGTACGGATGTGAGACCCTTAGGAGCAACCTAAATGAAACAAACGTCAACCCTTTTTGCGCACATAAATCCAATTTCGCTCACCGAAATTAAAGCCTTTTCAATCATGGCAGGAAAATCGTGGCGCGGGAACGAGCCCAACGCCGGCCGGCTGACGATGGAGGTGATGAGCCGAGGGTCAGAGGCACACTTCACCATCTCCGGGTGGTTGTAACCAAGAGGCAGCGAGGAGATCTGCATGTACACATCAAGGAGCTGATTGCCGTCGGCGTCGACAAGGTAATTGCCGAATGACTTCTCGTAGTCAACAAACATTTTCACGGACGGCGTTTGCTGTAAACGTAAACAATTGAGTTTCTTCCCATACAGACAGATGTGCTTTGCCCTTCCCCTGCGTGCTTCTTCCCATTTCACTTACATGAATGGGGTCCATTTTCGCCTTGAGTGCCTTCGATTTCGGTCCCGGAATCGCCGTGCTGACATTGGGGTGGCTCGGTTCTGAGGTGGCGATACCGCTCAGCGATCGGGAGTTGTGGAGCGCTAAATGAAATAAGTTAAGAGAAGTAAGTGCTCAGATGGAGAGGTCGAGATGGCAACGTAGCAAGGCGATCAAAAATTAAATCGAAATCGCAATCTTACATCACAATTTCAACGTGCTTCGCTAAATTAATTTGAAAACCGCTCACGAAAAAAATAACGGTGATTTATTTATCGACGTTGCTGAAAAATAAAACAGAAGGACACTCCTGGGACGATAGGGCGATCGCTCTGTCAAAGAAACTCATGCTAAGCTATTTTTGGCGCATTCTAAAAAAGTGAGAAAAACTGAATTTTGAGGTGTATTCAGCGAACAAAAACCTTCAGAAATCCGAGAAAAGCAAGCATTGCAAGTCTTGCAAAGTTTCCACTTCATCATCGCTATCAAATAAATCCTTCAAAACATCGAGACAAAAATATTTCGAAGACACTTATGGCTTCAAACCTATATTTATAAACACGATCGCGAATGTTTATATTTCACTTTGTTTCTAATCTTGCACGGAAGCACTCCTCATTCATGCTTCAATAGAAAAAAACAAACAAAAACCACGAAAGGGTCTTGAAAGTTCCCAGTCAATAACCAAAAAACCCACCGATTTGGCGTCCAGGCACAAGCAGCCGCAGGGAATTCATTGTGTTCATAAAAGGAGCAGCCGTCGATTTTCAACGCTAGAATAAATCTGAAAATGGAATGTTACTGACAGGCATTTCCGAGGGGTTCGCGTTCAAATGGTAACCGCTTACATATGCGAATCGGGTGGCGAGAGCAAAAAACACACCAAAGAGAGCATCTAAGGGGAGGGACGCGACTCCACGGCTCGCAGCGGCAGCACGCAGCCAGAAACAACGGCTGAGCGAGGACAACAACGCGAGCGTCTCCCTTCTCTCGTTATCTCTCCTATCAGTACACGGTCTTTCGCCCAAACAGCCCTATATTTTCTTTACACTCAGCAACACGCAGTGCCTCCCAACAACACATGACATATCACAAAAGCCGCGGTAAAGGGCAAGCGGGTGAAGGGAGAAGTCGACGAAGAGTTTCGGGCGAGTCGCAGCGCCGGCCGCTGAAGCAACTCGCAAATTGCAACTGCCGATCGCCGCATTTCAACAAATTGCTCTCAGATCAATGGACCGTCATATTGCGACTATTTGCAAACGAGTGGACGCTTTTTGTCGACAAAAGCCCTTTTCAATGATCATTGGAGCTGTGGTTTTCAAATCAACTTTCAAACTAGCCAATCCACTTTCAAAAGTAATCTGCGCACTCAGCGAATTCGTTTTTCGTTTCTTTTTGAGTAGCTTGCGTATGGAGGTGATAAACTGAGTTTCTTCAAAGAACACTGGAGAGAAATCACATTTCATTGAAAGCTAAATGCGAAATCTGAAAAAATCACGTTTCATTGAAAAATTTGACCTGCTCGAAGGTTTTACGAGACAATTGGTTCGACAAAGGTTCTCGGTGCACAACGCAAATATCATTTTCGGATCAGCAGGATATGCATTTTGAAGTTCGAAAAAGACACTTTGTTGTGGAATCATTTTGACCACTGCGGCACTTAAAACCAGGCGCAATCAGCATTTATCTCTTCACACATCACAAGAACAGAATTCAAAAATAAAGAACTTTTGGAATAAATTGAAAAGTTTTCTTTTCGCATATTACATTGTTGCTCTTACTTCATACTCTCATGGCAATAAAACAAATCTTATACGGTCTACATATATGCCAAACTAAATGGTCGAACTGATTCTGAAACAGCGAACTGGCAGATTATGGTTCAAATTAATGCACGCGGCGTCCCCAGGAACGAGCCGAGCCGTACGAGCCGCAGCGATCAACGACCAAATGGAGTTAGAGAGAACAAATAATCATTTATACTTTACACCCGTTTATACATGAACAAGACATGAAGAGAAAAAACCGTTCCTGTCGATTTGTGCGCAATCACTGGAAGAGAGGGGGCAAAGCAGAGGCTCTAAAACGGCCCTGTAAAGGCTAATTGTCATACCAGCTTCGAAAGGAGGCCGGCCATCAGGGGATAAGAAATTTATGTGGGGATAACATAAGATGACTAATCAATTAAATTTGTGTAATCGTCGTGGTTGAGTCGATTCCATGATCGCGAAGCCTCTTCAGGACTGGCCGGTAGACGTCCTTCGACGTGGGGCGGAGCATTCCCTTGCGCTGGATTTCGCCTGAAAGAGAAAAGATGAACAGCTGGTGGAAGCAAATAAACAAACCGTTAAGGACCATCTTGGAAACGATGGCGGTCGTGAATCCCACTGTGCGAGCCATGGCGGAGTGTCCGCTGGGGTCTCCGTAGGCGACCATGCTGATTCGGTGCTTCTCCTGGGAGCCGCTGGGGAGTTGGACTCCGATGTCGTGGTTGAGGACGACCAAGTCGCGTTCGTTGGGTTCGAATGCTAACATCTTGGCGAGGTGAGGCGCGAGGGTGTCCAGGGGAGTGCCGTGTCTTTCGGCCATCTTTTCAGTGAGAAGTCCCAGCTCGTTCAAGGCATCGAGTTCGGCTTTTTTGTCGCGTCCCAAATGCTCGGCGAGAATGTGATTAAGGGAGTCGGGGAAGATGTCCATCTGCTGGTTGAGCTGAGCGGCAAGAAGCTGCTTCTGAAACGGATTCATTGTTTTGCTTTGAGACTTCATTAGAGTCTTACCCAAGTGAGATCAGGCCCCTGCATGGAATTGAAGATCTCCTTGTGCTCGGTGCTCAGGTATCCGACGGACTTGAGGGCCTTGATAGCTTCCACGAATCCCTAAACGGCACGACTTACGCATTAAAAGAGAGCGAACTTGGACTCACGTTGTATCGGAGGGTTCCGCGGAGGAGGGTCTTGCACTCTCCGCCGAGTCCGTAGATGTCGGCGTACTTAGTGGAGTCGCGGTTGGGGTATCCGATAAGGTTGAATCCAGGCATGAAGTCGATTGGGTACAGATGGTCGAGGACTCCTCCGTCGGCCTCAGTGTTCACGACTTTTCCGTTCTGTAGGTACTGGGCAGGGTTCATCAGGGCGAGGAACATTCCCTTCGGGCTCCAGCTGAACTTGTATCGAAGTGGGTTGTCGGAACACTCGGGAGCGGGAAGACCGCCGCAGAAGCTGACGAAGGAAGTGATCTAAAGAAGCATGTAGGTTTAGAGCAGATTTACTCGATCCGATCGCACCTTTCCGCCGTGCTCGTGGACGCGGTCGAAGCATTCCATGGCAAGCATATGGTCGATTCCGGGATCAAGTCCGCACTCGTTCATAATGGTGATTCCGGCGTCCTTAGCTCTGAAATCATTCTAGTTTCTTTTCCGTCTAAGAACTCAGATCCTACTGTTGATCGAGCGCCTCAAGGGCGTCGGTGATGTAGCTGCTGGTGACCATGTTGGTCTGGTTCTTGATGCAGAGTTTCGCAACGGCGGCATGATAAGTGTAGGGTAGGAGCGAGATGCAGAGGTCGTGCTCAGCAATGAGCTTTTCGAGAACCTCAGGGTCCTTGTTCACGTCCAGGACGACCGAGTTGATATTCTTGCCGTACTTGGTCAGCCTCTGTCCATCCTGCTGGGTGTTTGTTCCGACAGTGAGTGTGATGTCGTCGAAGTTTTTATAGTAGTCGGCGAGAGGGCCGGAGACCATTCCAGCTCCGAGGAGAAGCACTTTCTTCTCGGTTCCGGAAACCGAGCCGCTCTTGTGATTTGACTTCATCCTGGAAACAAGCACGATTGTTTAGATATTGTTTGCAAACGCGGTGCCACTAATGCTGCTGGCAACACGTGTTTGAGTCGCAGCGCCGATAAGGAAACGGTCGCCGTTTGTGGGATCACGCCACCGCTACGCAAAAACAAAATCAGATTAGCGCGTGGCGTCCGACGTCAAACAAAGACACCACGACGGCATTCAAGAGAAGGTCATAAATGCGCTGATAAGCCGACAACGTCCTTTCGCCTCCGCTCCACAATTTGATCTGATGCACATTTGATCCGGTCGGGTCGTCACAATACACGTGGCTTAGTGGCTAGCGCTGATTAACCTACGTTTGTTCGCGGCGGAGCTGGTCGATGTACTCGTAATCAGGCGTCAGTTGGCCGTCTGTGGTGATAACTGCCCGTTTGACTTCATCTCTGCACTGGAGACGGGAGAAAGGCTGATCAGTGGAGCAGTTCAGCTGAAACAATGTCAGATTACAGGGGGAACCGATTAATGAACGTTACCATGTCCATAACGTAGGGGTAGAGGAGGTGTCCGAACTGCTCGGTCGCCTCGATCGGCATCTGGGCGGGCATGTTGTCGATGCTGCAGACCAGGCATCCCGACGGTGTGTCGAAGCTGAGCAGAAGAGTTGGATTAGCCTGGGGAGGATCTAGTGCCTGTCTCACCTGTCGGAGCACTTGTTGAAGTCCGCATCGTAAATGGTGAACGGCTTGTCGATAGTAGTGCACTCGGTCATGAACTCTACGGATCCTCCAGGGTCGGCGGAGATGTCGCAGAGGGCGATCAAACGATGAGGAAGGGTCGGGCATCCGGGAACGTCGTACTTCGCGGTCGGCTGCAAAAGATGCTTGGCGTCGGGGATGGTGATGAGACGAGGAGTGTTCACGCCCCAGTAGACACCGTTAATGATCACGCTGGCGTAGGGCGCAATCTGAAAATGGACATTCACTTATGGGAATAAAAACGAGTAGTCGAACCTCGGAGGCAAACTTGGATACATAGAGCTCGGGGTGCTTCTCGAACTCCTCCTTGTTAAAGGGGCCTCCGTGTTTCGGGACCATGTGGTCGGCTCGGGTGACGACACAACCGTAGACCTTGTTCAGTTCTGAAAAAAAACATTGTGGAGGATAGGGTGCAAAAAGGAACCTACGTCCTTTCTTGGCAACTTTTGGGAGAGTAGCCACATCAACGTATTCGTGGGGGAGATGCTCGAAGAGTTCCTGAGCTCCTTGCGAGACGTTTCCTGACCCAGTGAAGACGAAGATTAGAGGTCCCAGCGAGCGGGGCATGTTGTTCAATGCGATTTCGTATCCCGTGTCGCGAAGAGCGTTGATGGCCATGTGGCTGTCGCTGTAGTTGTGGGCTAAGCCGATGTGGAGGAACGGTGTGTGGTGGCCGAGGGCGAGCAGACGGAGACCCAGACCGTGGAGAATGTCGATGAAGCCGGCGTACCCAGCCCACTTTCCGAACATCACAAGGCGTTTTCCGTTGTCATCGACCATCTTCTCGTAGTCGACCAGGCGAATCTTCTGCAAAATCCTCACAGCTGAACACACAACTCCGCTAAATTACTCACTCTCTGCAGAATGGTGTCCAACATTTCCATGTTGTCCTGCTGAGCCTTGATCGTGTGCGAGAAGAATGCGTAGGTCTTGTTGGGGATTAGGTCATCTACGGGAACCTGCTTCACGGACATGATCAGCTGGGCTTCGCTGAGGTCTTCCTGGACGATGGCTCCGGCGGAGATGTAATCGTTGATAGGGAACGCACGGCGGTTCGAAGGTTGGATCAAAACCTGAAAAAAGACGCTGCTGGACGGGTTGGCCTGAACGCAAGAGGTACCTTCACTCCCTTCTTCGTGAGCTTCTTGACGTGAAGGGGAGCCAGAGGAGCTCGTCGTTCCCAAGCGTTGATGGTCTCGCGGCGGATTCCGAGGCACGGGTTTCCACGGCCGACGTAGGTAGGAGCGGTGGCCAAATACCTGCACAGGCTGTTGTGCTTTGCCACAGTTCCGACCCTGTTCAATAGCATCTGAAACAAAAAACACAGCGCTGAATGAGGGGATTCCAGGGACCATAGAGAAGTGAGGGAGAGGCAGCGGTACCGAGCCTAATCAGTAATCCGAAAACCAAACGAGAGAGAACATGCTGTGCGTGCTGTACACAAACGGTTCTACCTTTAAAAGTGACTCCGTTTTCAGCTAGCACGAGAGTCTCAAGCGTCTCTCGCCGTGGCCGAGCGATTCGCCACCCCCGAGATAAGATAAGCGCGCTTCATCAGCGGTTCAGTAATACTGAAACCAATCATCACAATGCAACTGCATCCGCGTGGCCCCCTTAGAGGGAAACCTAAACTGCTAAAATACAAAAGAAACAATACACACGAACTTATGCAAGCAGCTTACGATGCACACAAAGAAGCCTCTTAAAGTGACTCAGGGATCTCGAAACTGAAGAGTTCATTGACAATGCCCTTTTGTATCTTATCACAAGGAAAGTCATCAGCGGATACATACAGCATCATTTCCTTGAAAAGGGAGAGAGAGGGAGGGAGGCTAAGAGGCAAAAGTGAGCCCACTGATAAGCAGGAAGTGAATAGAACGCGTGCTGCAACATGTAACGTGCTGTTGAGCAGGGCTTTGTACAGAAATGCAGAACTGAGAGGCGGAGCGCCGTTCGTATATTCGATGCACAGGGAAAGATAAGGAGCTTCTTGGTAACTCTCGAACAAGATTTTTTGCAGGAGCCGAGAGCAGAAACCAACTTTTATGGCTTCGGATCACTGCAACCCGAAACCCTCAAGCACTTCGCTACACACTTAAAAAATGACAAATTAAACCGCCAGCCGAAGTGCTCAATTAATGATCACGTCAACATTTAGGACATAGACAAGACACGTGACAACTAAACGATAATCGAATGCGTGTTATTATTATCTGAGGTGCTCACGGATAGCTAGGAGCCATGTGCGCGCTGCCCTAAGGAAGCGTCCCGGCGAGAGCGAGAGTTGAGGCGCGCAGCAATCGATGCCTCGAGTCCGACGGAGTACCGCCCGATGGCGGAGCCACGTGTTGTGAAGGAGCCGAGAAGCCCCGTTCCGAAGACGCGTAAAAATCACACTGATCGGAATTCCGCGCTCCTAAAAGAAATCGGAGATTTTTGATTTAGATAAGTGGCCACGTGACATTAGGAACTCATTTTTGTGTTGATTTTCGTCCAAACAAGGCGCCAAAACGTCGAAGATCAACGCGAGCGTTGTTTTAAAAGTGGATGCCCGAGAAACACAAAAATTAGAGGCACAGTCAATTGTCTTTATCAGCACATCAACCTCAACGTAACGCGCCATCATCGTGATGAAACCGATAACTTTTTAGGCTTTTGCCACACCAAAACAGACAACACGTGGAAAGGATTGTTTGTTACAAAAGGTCGGATAACTCCCATTCCTCTATGGAATTCGGTATAATTAGAAGTGGAACATGTTAAAGTGGCTCTTATTGGATTAAAAGTGTTCAGAAAAATATAATCTCCGATGTTCCCACCTTAATTAACCTTGAAAAATCAAAAATATCGACGCTTTCATAAATAAACGGGGGTCCATAAAAGCAAATTCGATTTTGTAGCAGTATGCAAAATAATTAAACTGGAAAGTGGATTGACACCACACAGCATAGTTTCGATCGTTAGCACAACCACAAGCTACAAAATGGACCAGAAAAGCGGCCTGGTTGATCACATTTTCGCCAGTTCTCCCAAAAATATTTGGGAAAAATGATCGCAAAACACAAAAGCTGAAACAAGAAAATATTCCTGAGTTTTCCAGATCCCTTCCGTCGCCGACATTCTTCGCGTCGGGACCATTGCCGGGAAAAGGAGGTGCGTCCATTTTTGTCGGACGATCTAGACCGATTTAGTCCAGGGAAATCGCTGCGGGAGCCTTGGATTAAATTTTGTCGGACGCGCGGCGGAGAAAAGGAAATAGCCAGATTATGGCAAGCGAAAACGGAACTTCGGCGTCGAACGCAGTCGGAAGATCGCTCTTCACGTAGCATAAAAGGCTAAACAAAGTGAAATGAAATGTTTTTGAAAGATCGCGGATTCAGTTACTAGAGTTTGTCGCAATTCCACTGCCATTTGGATCATTTGTACGTGGTATTCGTAAATAAATAACGATGTGAGCAGTACAAAACTCAAAGCGTAAGCCTAAAACTAAGAATATTAACCTAAACGTAAATTAGAGCAAGTAACTTTTATCAGCTGAGCACTCAATTAACACTCTTCAAGATCACTTCCCAAACCATACAAGTAAAAATGTATTTTATCGAATCACTCACTTTCGCAGAAAATATTAGGCCGCTATTACTGTACCCTTTGTCATACGTCATCACCAGCGATTGTATGAAATAAGCCGGAATGGATATTACCAAGCTAAATTAGAAAACAGGATGAAGAAATAAACATATTGTTGACTCTTTGTCCCCAAATGGCAAACAACTCATTAGCAAATAATAATCAACAGTTCTGCAAACAACGCATTCTCAAGCTTACAGAATTTGGATCGAGTCAATGTACGTCTTCAGCATTATGTATTATCTCTTCAACCTATTTTGTGAACAGGGGTAGAACTTACAGCTTATCTGAGTTGTTAAATGATCGCGAGTTTTCTCCGCATTTATCAGGCTGTAAACGGCTATGCTGATTCTTGTGCTGTTGGTCTATTCGTTGAACCTTGGATTATTCTAAAATGTAAACCATGGCAGTGGCTTTTTACTTAGCTACATTTTAATAAGCGACCGCTCTTACGGAATAGTTGTATCCATTGTTGCAGGCTATGGGTGATAGCCACGCTCTGGAACGGTGGCTGCAATGGACAAATGCTCTAAAGAAAATTACTGCAAATACATGAAAGCAAATTACATTCAAAAAGAGCAAACTATTTAAAAGCGTTGTTTACCTTTTTCACCTCTTACAAACTATTTGTTAGGCCTACACATTTTAATTTTTTTATGAACGCTCTCGCGCGTTACTCTGCTCAAGCTCATTTCTGAAGTTGCCGTATGGCTGTTGCTTGGACACATGCTAACAGGTGCCAAAAAAGCTTAATTCAGTCTCGATACAACCAACTTAAGTTATTGATGACCGTGTAGTGTAGTGGTTAGCCTCACCAACTATAGTGCAGTGTCACGGGTTCGAGTCCTTGTGGCGGCGGTTTTTTTGTGCGCTGTATCTGTTCACACGAAAATTTCGACAAACGGAGAACAGACATTGCATTCTGTCATTATAGAGGGGATTCGAAATGTTTTTGCTACAACATAATATAACGTTATGTAAAGTAAAATCACGTGAGCTGCGCAGCGCAAGAAGCCCTCTTTGTTTCCTTCCAACGAAAGCCTCCATCACACGGTAAGTGCTGATCCTCAAATCCCGCTAATCTCGCACCTGCGCCTCTTCCCGCAGGCTGCCGAGGGAAAGACGGGATTGTCATCAGCTCAAGAGGCCTCGCTCCTTAGCGCCAAATTAATTCCGATTTGTGGAGCTTCCTAGCCGACCCAGCCATTTAGCGCGCTTATGATACGCTCTGCAAACAAAGATATAGACAACTTTCGCATCGACCAGCGAACGGTCGCAGTTGTATGGTGTGCGCTTCTCCCCTCGCTTCTTTTTGGAGAGGTCATTTCTGTGCGAACCATCATTCTGGATTCGTTCAAGCTTATAGAAAAGTTATTTTCTCTCTGATAATGCACAGATGTACGTAGCAGTTTTCCAAAACTGCTTGGCGCGTACGGGCCGAAAACAGAAACCCCCGTCACCACCCCCACGACATTTTAACCGAGATAGCTTTCTTGTAAAGTAAATGCGGAGATTACGGTTGAGTAGCAATAATGGTAGCCCCCTGAAGCCAAACCGAGTTAAACCGTGTTCCCTTTTCATATAATTCCATCTTTGCCTAACACTTAGATTATTGCAGCCTCCGCTAGCATGGTCCTCAAGAACCAGCTCAAGAAGAAATCCCGTCGTAAGGTGGTCAAAGACCCGAACCCTCAGTACACCTTCACGCTTCCTCGTCATCTGCGCGGATACAACTCACACAGACTTCCACCCAGATGTAGGCCTGCGTTCCGTCAGCCTGAGGGTATCACGCCCCTGGAGGTACCTTGTCGCTGTTGTCACTTCTCTCTATTTTTTTGTTTTAGCACATAAACAATTACATCGAAGCCCAAAAGCGAGCGAAAGCTTTAAAACCCCAATCATCACCACCAATGGTTTAAAAAATTCGCTTAACTGTTTCGCTAACTAAATTATTCTAGCGTCGTGCACTACGCGTTCTGCCTCAACGTCGAGCAGCCAAGGAGAGGAAAACGATGGAAGAACCGCGCGTTGAGCCCCAGAAGGCCAAAACTTCTACAGCCGTATTCCTTCAACCTGCCGCAGTTAAGCTTTCACGACAAAACCGGAAACCAACGAGCTCTGATCAAAAGTGGCCGGTGGTGACTTTGGAGTGAAATCTACTGGTCAAAATGCATGAGTAAAGTTGTGAGCCAAAGTTAAAAGTTCGTCAAAATTCTGTTTGAATGAATGGATGTTGAATAAAGTTGAAAGCGAACCGTTTGAACAATGATTGCCAGTCTAAGGGTTTCTTTGATAATCCTGCTATTGAAGGAAAAAATAAGTCGCTGAAAGAAGTTGCGGGAACTAAATAAGTCCCCTCTATAATAACGGAGAGCTGTCTGTCTGTCTGTTTTCCGTCCGCCGAAATTTTCGAGCGAACAGAAACAGTACACAAAACAACTGCCGCCACCGTGACTCGAACCCGCACCCTCTGTGCGGTAGTCGTGAGACTAACCAGTACACCATAGTCAGTCTTAAAGGGACACGGGGACCGTTTTTTTGCACCATCACAGATCGCGCTTATTTCTGGGTTAAGGGAGTTTTCAAAGGCGCTGATCACGATTTTGGCGTGAGAATGGCGAGAAACGGCTTCAGGACTACGCAATATGGCAAAGTTCGGATAAGGGAAAAAGGAGAATTTTACCAGTTTTTCAGTGTTCTTGACGCTACTGCCCTGTATAATCGCGGTCGGCTACGACGGAATCGGGTTTGCAATTTTTCGGTGGTCAAAATTGTTGTTTTTCTTTGCGATTGTGAAGTTTCTTGTAGGATTTTGAATGGATTTCTGATTGAACACGTCCCCACTACGCGATGAACACAAAAAATTCGACCAAGGCCACATTACTGGTTTGTGTAGGGTAATCGCGTCGGCACCGCTCAACGACTTGTAAAATTCTCTTTTTTGCCTTATCTGAATTTTGCCATATTGCGCAGTCCTGAAGCCGTTTCTCGCCATTCTGACGCCATAATCGTAAAACCCTTCTGCCCCAGAAATGAGCGCTACCCGTGCACTCAAAAAACGACGAAAAATGCGATGTCTGTGTCCCTTTAAGTTGGTTATAGTACCAAGACTGAATTAGGCTTTTTCGGCAGAAATTTAGTTTGCGCAGAGTAACGCTCGAGAGCGTTATAATAGATAAATAGTTTGGCGCTTTTTGTCCATTCCTAGATTCGGGGAAAAATCTTTTCGTATCCGCGTTGGCAATAATTCAATCATTTTACGAGTCTTCGGTATCTGGCTGAAAATATTCTTTTACGAATATTCGTGAATCAACGTCATTAAGCCATCTGCTAAGGGCTTGACCTCTTAAGTCAGACTGGATAAAGACCATCACTTGATGCACGTGATTACAGTAAATCCAAACATAAAAATCCAAATTTTGGAAACTCATAAGCCAAACAACTGTATTAAAGTTGCTTCCCTTGCTCTCTTCGCGAGAATCTTCATCTCTTCCGAATGCGATCGCGAAGCGCTTCATTGGTTGGACAAATGTTGCTTTTTCGTGAGTATTCCCGGATATTAGCTCTCTTGCTCAGAGTACATCTAACTTCTCACCACGATGCGGGTGGTATGCTTCATGAATGCATGTAACACCCTAACACTGCGATCAGTTTGTGTTATATCACACTGAACACATGGCAAGAGAATGCAGAGAGATGGGACATGGGTAACGTAGTTTAAATTAAAAAAACACAGGAGTTAAGCAAACAACACAAGTTCTACAGCAACAGACAAACAACAACACAATCGCATGAACCCGTACAGTATGGCAACCAACGATCAACTAACCACCTCTCTAATAAGGCCTAACCAACAAAAAACAACAAAAAGGGAATCAGTCCAAAGCTGGATCACTGATCCCTTTCTCCCGGTGCTCTTGCAACTCCTCCCTTCTGGCACCGTCCCCTTCTTCGCTCAAGCTGGGGCTCGTAGAAGACTGCACGTGCGCGGCAGTCAAACCCGCAAAGTTTTCTTCCACGAAACGCGTGAAATCCGACGCAATCTGCTGCCTGTTCCTCGAAACCACATCACGTTTGAGCTTCCGAACTGCTTCCCGCAAATCTTCGGTCTGGATAAGGCTGAGAACGATCTTCTTCTTGTCCTGCTCCATATCTTTCCTGACACGAATCAAAGCAGCCAGACGGCAAGCTTCGCGGAGATCGGAACCAGCGAAACGATCCGCTTCGTTGGCAATTGCCATGTAGTCAATATCTGCTGAGGCATTCTCAGTGCAGAGGATCTTCTGCAAAATTTGTGCTCGTGAGGTGCTATTCTAAAAGCAATGAAATTAACCAAAATTTTCAATAGACAGTTTTACGGGCATAGAAACTTCGAATTGAGCGGGCATTCGACGCAGAATAGCCTCGTCCACATCTTCGCGGCGATTAGTAGCACCGAGGATCATGATTTCGTTATTTCCAGAAGCAAATCCATCCCAGAGAGTCATAAATTGTGCCTTTACAATGGCAGTGACTTCGTGGTCGGTGACTTGGCGGCTCCGAAGAAATGAATCGATCTCGTCGATGAAAATGATAGTTGGCTGGAACTTCACGGCCTAAAATGCAATCTTACAGTAAATCCCAATGGTGACAAAACTTACCACACTAAACAACGCAGCCACCATTTTCTGCGATTCGCCGTAATACTTGTCCGTCAAAAGCGAGAGATCCAAATTGAGAAAACGCGCATTCGCGGATTTGGCGATGGCTCTGGCCATGAGGGTCTTTCCGCAACCTGGCGGTCCGTAGAGCAAAACTCCGGGAGGAGGTGCGATCAGCGAGCTCATGCGGGTTCCAAATAGTCTGGAGTTCGCCATAAGAGCGAGGGGTAAGATGACCCTCTCATCCACTTCGGTCCAGAGCTGATCGTGACCTCCAATTTCGGAGTGGTCGAGGCAGTCTTCTGGCGGGGCGAATAGCGTCGCAATACGGATTTCGTGGTCCGTCAGCTCAATGTATTCCTGGATTCCAAGACGACGGAGAATGTCTTTCGCCTGAAAACGATGAGTCGATTAAAGGAACAATAGCCATCACAAACCTTCTTCTCTGCAGCGTCGATCGCGCCTCTATTAGGATCCATTGCTTTGATCATCCATTTAACTAAAACATCAATAGTATTGATGATCCGGGAAAAGCTTACCACTCAAGTAAGTGAACAACGCTCCCGCTCCCAGGCGGACTGCCAGATTGAGCACTTCGCGACGGAATGACGAATCCATGATTCCGTCGTTTTACCTTAAAAATTATTCACGGAACTGGAAAATATTCACCGAACATTTGCGATTTCAAAATTCGGCATAAAAAAAACGACGAAAATAACCTTCAATGGAACACACAACCGCAGCGAATTTGACAAGTTCGTTTTGCACGCTTGAGCTTCGAGCATGCGCATAGTCTGAATTTTGCGAAAAAAACCAGATGCGACAGCACGAAAGCGCCGAGCTGCCAAAACAACAAAAATTACGCGCGTCGCAGAAACTGCACTCCGATTCTATTCCTTCCCAAACACAAGAATTCATGTTGAGAAGTGAATTCGGAAAAAAGAAAAACAGTTGAATATGGTGCGCCGATTTTGAACAAACAAGCAAAAACATTGTTTGAGTGCAGTGATCAAAGCTGGGGAGCAGGCGTCTTCGTCACATTGTACACACCCGTGATGAAGTTGGCAGCCGCCTGATGCAACTTTTTCCCGCAAGCCATCAACCCGGGCAAACGGAGCGGCGACGAACGAACGGTAGATATTTACGAGCGACGTAACTTTAAACGCTCTTCCGCTCAGGAGCCAGCCTTAGCCTAGACGATCGCGACTACTGTAGTCTAGGTAGTTCTCGATCGGACGAATCCGAAAATCGGACGTTTTGGGCCCTGCGCCGTTCAATTTGCTTAACTTTTTATCACAGATCATGTTGGACATGAACAGGCTGTCTTGTCCACACTGCTTACTAAAGCCCAACCACAAATAAATCTAACATCTGCTCATATTCTCCAAACTATAATGATTTCTGCTATTTTCCACGTGGTTTCCATTTATTCTGTTTCTACGAGTATTAACTTGAGTGTGAACTCGTTAAAGTTAGCTTAGAACCGTTTCAGGGTACAAATATGGCAGTTCAAATGAAATTGGAAGGCAGCCTTCACGGCCATAGCGGATGGGTTACCCAAATCGCTACCAACCCCCGCAATCCCAACATGATCATCTCGTCGTCTCGCGGTAAGCTCAATTTCGGCCCGATTTGTTAGATTAAATGTATTCCTGCCTATAGACAAGTCGGTCATCGTGTGGAACCTCGACTCCGACAACTTCGGATCCACCAGCGGAACCCTCCTCCAGGGACGCCCAGAGCGCTCGCTCTCCGGCCACGGACACTTTGTCTCCGACGTTGTTATGTCCTCTGACGGACAGTTCGCCCTCTCCGGATCGTGGGACAAGACCCTCCGTCTGTGGGATTTGAACACGTTAGTCTTAAACCATTTAGAGCAGTATTTTTTCAAAACGGGGACTCTTTAGTGGCCGCACCACCCGCCAGTTCAGCGCCCACACCAAGGACGTGCTCTCGGTTGCCTTCTCCGCTGACAACCGCCAGATCGTTTCGGGATCCCGCGACAACACCATCAAGCTCTGGAATACCCTTGCCCAGTGCAAGCACACCATTGTCGTAAGTACCTGATATTGGGGAACAGTCTATCCAAACTGCTATTCAGGAAGACTGCCACACCGACTGGGTTTCCTCTGTTCGATTCGCTCCCTCGAACAACCCCGTCATCGTTTCGGCCGGTTGGGACAAGGTTGTCAAAGTCTGGAACCTCTCCAACTGCAAACTGAAGACCAACCACGTCGGACACACCGGCTACATCAACAGCGTCACCGTCTCTCCCGATGGATCCCTCTGCGCTTCCGGAGGAAAAGTAGGAACTCTCTCTTAAGTGTCCCCTGTAACTGTGATTCTCAGGACGGAGATGCCATGCTCTGGGACCTCAACGAGGGCAAGCACCTGTACACCCTCCCCGGAAGCGAGATCATCAGCTCTCTTGCCTTCTCCCCGAACCGCTACTGGCTCTGCGCCGCTACCGGAGGATCCGTCAAGATCTGGGACCTCGAGAACAAGTCGGTCGTCGACGAACTCAAGGTCGACTCCTCGTCCACCAAGGGCAAGAACGCTCCTCAGTGCACCTCGTTGGCTTGGTCGCAGGATGGACAGACCCTCTTCGCTGGTTTCACCGATAACGTCATCCGCGTCTGGCGTGTGTTCAGCGCATAAATTCGTAAGCTCATTTGTGCACACCCTCGTTGTTTTGTTGATTGTTAAATAAAGTTATCGTTAAACGCGATTTCAAATTGCATTTATTCATCGGAATTATGATGAGCCCCTCTCGACGGCCATCGGAGGCGCGCGGGTGCAGGAAGATAACGTTTGACCTGCCTTCGAGCTGCTTTTGCACCTACTTTCCTTTGTTATTCTGCCGCCCGAATTTTCCAGCCCAGTTGCACTTGAACCGTGACGCTCGCTTTCAGGAAGGCTGACCCGACGTTTTCAATCTCGCAGATGCTTATGGTTTGCATCTGCTTACCGCTTCAAGCTCCTTTTCGTCTCTAAAAGGTTTCAAAAATAGCTAATTCATGACTGTTTTATAGGGAGGAACGGCTCAAACAACAAATTTTCAGGTTGGTTTTAATAAAAGAATTTGTTACGGTATACCTGCAAAAGTTCCCGCTTCGTCGGGGGCGAGAGCACCTTCCGGAGACAGAGGGCGATCGTTGCGAGAGCGGCGGGGCACTAAGAATTCCGTTGGGCGTTTGCCAACTGCTACAGTCAGAGGAGGAAGGAAGAGGAGGAGGCCGGATAGTAGCGAGCAGCGGCGAGTGCTCGCGACTGCGAGGCGAGACGGTGCTCGTGCTGAGGGAGTGCGCGCGCCGCATGCCTGCGACCTCGCTCGCGCGAACTTTGTAGATTTTTGCAGAAAGTGAATAGAGAACGAGGAGGGGAGGAAAAGAAGGAAGAGAGTTGTGCGCTGTCCCTTCGGCTCGTCCTCGTTCTTCGCCCCAGCAGCTCGCTCTCTGTATGTGGGCTTGCGCGGTCATTTTGTGTTTAACGTGTCAAGACGACAAGAAATTTTCGGTTTCGTTTTGTCCGTGCGCCGCGCAAAGCAGGTTAATGAACCGCTTGTACCCCTGACCGCCGACCCTCGCTGCTGCCACCCGTGGTAAAGAGGATTAAAAATTTCACCGATGGCCTCTTTGTAATTTTGATGGACGAACACAGGCCTACTTTGCGTTTTTCCCTGCTCCATCGTGCAAAAGCTGTGTACTAAAACTCTGTTCCTCCTTCCTCAGCGAGCAGAGCCGTCACGAAATTATAGTTCTAATCGCATATCGCTCGAGATAGCGATAAGATTTATTTCTGAGAAATCCGTTTGCTCTTAGTTGCCGCATCCTTTCAGGATCACAATAATCCGTTCGCTGTTGCAAATCCCAGCTAACATGTTGCCAAAGAAGACCTAGCTATTTCCTTCGGCTTTGGCTCGGGTTCCGGGACATCCTCCATCACTATTCATCACCAGCAACGCCCTCCCCTCTAGCCATTCACAAGGTATGAATAATGGATCACTGCGGAATTAAGTGTAAATAATCAAAATTTCCACTCCACTTGGATTTGGACCACCGAAACCTAATTTTTTTATTGATTGGTTAGAGTGCGAGGCCGCGGGGCCTCTTCACGGACCGTACTTCAACGGTACTTGTTAAATGATCGGAACACAGCTTTATAATATGCGTGCTAGCGCGCGAGCGGCTGGGGAGAGCAATGTGATAAGAGTAGTAGTGGCTGGTCCTGCCGAATTTGTTTACTCTCCTCTTTTCACTCCTCGTGGTTCCCCAGCAGAACTCATCTTTTTCGGTGGCCGAGTTCATTTTTGCTCTCTTCGCTCGAGCTTCTTGCTGACATTGACTCGTTTAATGGCCGCCAAAACATAATGATATCTCTTGTTTTGCAGGATGGACGCTTTCAAGAAGCGCTTTCATGAAGCGCTTCTCATCAGTCCCAAACACAGAACGGAAGAGGTACGGTTTTGGCTCTACCCTCATCAGTCATCCCATGTTTTCAGCACTTAAAAATAATATTTATCAATCTGAGGCAATTGGACATCCTTCGTTCTCTCAGTGATGCTTCCCTTCGGGCAATTTGTCCTATCGTGCGCTATGAGCGCCATCCGGAGCATTCCGTTCTCTTCAGGTAGGTGTAATTAACTTTCGCAAACTTTAAAGCCGTTGCTTACGGATCGCACACCATGAAACCAACAAAATTCGTAATCCTTTCTAAGAAACTAATGACGTGTTCATTTCAGAAAGGGACAAGTGGCCACGTGCTGGTACATCCTACTTTCCGGCTGCGTCCTGATGGATAACAACATGTATTTACCGTGTGGATGGTGAGTCATTAACGTTTTCTGGCACTACCCTCAGTGAATTTCCCCGCCGTAAGACGTTCCCTTAAGCTCCGAATGACGCTGTTCCACCGCTTAACAGTTGCTATTTTTATCTTCGGCCGTTATTTTTAGTGCGGCTTCCGAACGCGGCGGAATCCAAGGAATTTCGGCGACCACAAGTTGAAAAAGGGTCACACAAAACTGGATATTATACTTTCTTTTTACGATGTGGGAGGGCTGCATTCGTAGTGTCGCTGATGAACCAACTCCATGGTTCAAATAAGCCGTCGAAGATCTTTGGCTGCTTTCGCTTTTGTCGCGATTAACCGAAAAGGAGATTTAGGAGCGGATCTGGGATCCACTGACCTGTTCTGATTCGTTATCCGCCCTGGGATCTCCCCAGTTGCAGCCCCTCAGGTACAACTACTGAAGACGCTGGACGTCACTTAGCCAGTTCCTCCGTCTCTCGCTCGCGCGCCGACCAGAGAGAGCACTGTGCGAAATCACTGAAAGCCGTTCATTAAAAAAGGGGAAGACGGGATGCGCGATGAAATATTGCCACGGGCAGTCGCGTTTTCATGCTGCTCCTCGCCTCTCGCTGCTCCTGTGCTGTTGTACGTTGTCGAACGGATAGGAATAATTTAACTGGTTCTATGTTGCGGGCTGCGTGTTTGGTATAGTTTCCCCAACAACCATCGTCATCAGCGCCACTACCGGCAGTACCGAAGGCTCTGAGCACACGGGAATACGTTTGTTGGCGCCAACGGTGCTTAACTGAATCCCTTCTCGTGTTCCCGTTTCCTCCCCACTGCCGCCTCTCCCTCTGATCACTACGTCGACCGTCTCTTCGTGCATTTCCCGATGTGTTTAATTTCTTCCCTCACGGTTTACATTGACGCCGGCCAACCGTTGTCGATTTAGTCGATCGGAGTCCACTTACCGAAGAGTGTATCGGTCGATATGGATCATCCTCGCTTCTTCCTCGACTCCTCCACCGCTTCTTCCAGACGCGTTCGTTTCAAGTTTTACGACGAAGACAATGCCAAGAGCGAAGAGCAAGCGGTCGACGGGAGCGAGGAAGACGACGAACCGGCAGCGACGCTTCTGGAATGCTTCAATGCGGAGACGAGTGAAAGAGCGCTAATTGACCCCGACTCGGCTGACTACGTTCCGCGCTACTGCGTTCAGAGTCTGGCTTCGGGAGCCACCGAAATCATGATTCGGACCACTTCTTCAGACGACTCCAGCGGAAATGAGACAATCGAAGGCGGCGTTCCAAGTTCCAGGTAGTTGGTGAGAGCCGTCCCAGGAGAAAATGTGTTTTCCTTGCTTAGAACGTCACTTGCGGTGTGCGTTTACATCCGTTGCGAATTATATGGTATACGTTCACGTCTGACACGCTTGATCGCGCTCACCCCCACCCTCGCGCTCGAATCTAATCAGAGGTTGTAAGTGGTATCCTTAGACGCCATGTCCACGCCTGGTCGACAATTTGTTTACCTCGCGCCAGTTGCGCACGCATCATCGACACACGGTCAGCCACCCATAGTATTACTTTTTTCTTCTTCTTCTCTCGCTCCCGCTACACGCGCGAAACCTCCTTCAACCCACCCATTGACCTTGTTGACTTGTTTCTACGGAGCGCGACGCTCGAACTCTGTACAGCATTGATAGGCATGTACAGGTGAAGGCTCGGAGTGATGATGACGGCGAAAATACATATAAACATACGTTAGAGACCGGTTCTAGGCCGCTTCTTTCGACGCTTGCCACTCCAGCTGCTCGGTGAACAATGTTTTTACGTTCACTTTGATTTGACAAAATTTGACAGATAACAGTACATCTGAGGGTTGACACCGATTTGTCGCCAACTTGTTCGCCGTCATCATCTTACCCTTGAAACCGCGAAGAAGTGGAGAACAACAATCCCCGCGGTTTCTGGCGGGCTGCTGTAGTCAGCGGGAGATTAGGAGATTATCTGAGTTTGTCAAAATGCATTTAATCCACAAATTTTCGCCGCGCCGGACCATTGTCAGATGCTGTTGTTGCTGGTTCGATGGATGCACACGCGTCCACACAAAATGTTTTGATTGTGCGTGAGGGTGATGATGCTGACAGACGATCGCCGCAATCTTTCCGCCATCTTTCCAATTCTCATTCTCATTCCCTCTTTGTAAATGCAAAGAGTTTTTGTTGTCCCGCTAGTGTGTTTCTGTGAACGCGTGTGACACACCAACTGATCCCCGTTTGTTTCAGCTTCGGGAAACGCAACGGTCTCAACTATCGCCGAAATAACGACTGCATTGTCCTCCAGCACTCAGAGATGATTGTGGTAAGATATCTCCCCTCGTTTGTTTATAGCTTGAGTCGAAGATGATTGGAGGCAAACGCCTCGCGTCTTACGCGTTGTTTATAGCCGTGTCTCTTGTGCACGCAACTATAACGCGTTTGGGAACGTTTTTAGCTGCAATGTGGCACCGTCTGCTGATAAATATTGGTTGGCCTTATGGTCGGCCTATACAAACCCTCCTCCTTTCCCTCGCAGCCGGCCGACCGGCCCTCTTTGTCAGTTCCTAAACGGGGAAGGTTTCGGCCGGCCATTGCGTGCATTTAAACGCCATAGCGGCCGGTTCTGCGTTGGTCTCTCCTTCAGCAATGTCTCACACGGCATTAAATCAATCGAATCGCGTGGATGACTAAACCACACCCGTTCGGAGAACTACTCACACGAAGAAGAGACGAGAGATGAGCGAAGGCGACGGACAAATGAATGACCGGGAGCGACCGTGTGTTGTTCAAGCTCGTCGCCGCGTCAATTGTTCCTCACCTTCCTTATCCTGCTACTGTAGCCCTTATTCCGCCATTCCCCCGTCATCCTTTTTGTTTCTTTCTGTAATCGCGGCACTTAAATCATCCAGCGCAGAGATAGTGCGCCGAGATCAAATTGAGGATATCAATCGATGACCTCCCTGTCAGGACATTTATTCGGCGCTCACATATCTCTGCAGATGCACACGCGAATGACACACAAAATTCATTCCGGTGACATTCTTCGAGATGGGAAACATTCCGCTCGGAACAGGGGTCTTACGTTTGTCTCCGTGTTGCCACTTCGTTCTTCCCGAGTGACCTTTAAAAACATTTTTTCGCGAACAATTGTCCGCTGGCGAGCTAAAAGTCTCATCTCCCTTTTTCCGACCAATCGTTCTATGAACCACTCAAGTCCGTTTTCCCAGCAGCACAGGTTCTTCTCACAGATCTCCTCCTATCCACCACAAACGAATAATTTAAATGAGCTCGGATTTTATTGGTGTCATGCGCAACAAAACTATCAAGTGTCTCATTGTCTTTGAAATCTGTGGTCAACCGCTGCTCGTTTTCTCCGCCCGTAATTTCACTTTCACGGAAGCCGCTGCTGTCCGTTTTGCAGCGAGCTCTGACTCGACCGAATGACCCACCGACCGAGCGACCGATCGGCAGCGACGATTCATAAGTGCATCTTGTCCTTTTAGATCGACTACCCAGACGTGCAGCACATCCCCGTCCAGCAATCGTCACCTCAGTCTGCAAAGTTAAACTTGAAGCCGCGGCCGCCGCCACCTCCTCCTCCAGTCTACCATCAGCGACATCTTTCTCTCAGCCACCACCCGGCCTTCGGACACCACCACCACCCTCAGACCCTGATTCCGCCGGTGCCTCCGCTGCACCCTCCTCCGTTCCATCGGTACAATCACAACGATGCAATGCAACAGATGCGCAAGAGTGTCCAGTCCCTGAATCTCGAATGCTCCCACACCCCCTCCACGTCGCTGGTCCACTCATCGGTGCCTGAGACTCACCTGCCTCCGCCGCCGTCTCATCCGCCGCCGAAGGCTCTGTCCCAGTATGACAAAGTTTCGGTGGTGCCTTCAGCCGGCGGCTGCGTCGGCCCGTCACAGTCTGCATCGACCATCAAGAGAGCATCAACGCCGAAAATGATAAACCGGTATGTTGTATTTCGACGACTTCCGACCACCGAAAAGAATAGGAGTGATTAATTGATTGCAGGTACCACGAGCATCCACCTCCACTCCCCCCGACGTCTTCGAGCGCCGTAGCCGCGCGACTTGGCCTTCCTCGTACCTACAACACCGACTTCTCGGCCTTGTCGACCGCTCCTGCTTCGTCCCACGATTTGGCGATGCCCTCAAGTTGCGGCCTCAGCAATGGCCACTCTCCCTCGCTTGAGAAGCCCACGATCATCACCAGCGGTGCGCACAAGAGTCACGTCTTCTTAAACGGTCAGGTAGGTGACACTTTTGCTTGTAACGCGCGTGGTGCTCTATGACCTACAGGGTGGCGCAAAAAAAAAAAACAGCGCGCTTATCTCGGAGCCGTTGCATTTTTGAAGCATACAATGTTATTCCGCGTCGAATGAGCTATAGCACGCTCTTGTCGGGTCTAACGTTGTGCACTTTTAGCCAAATGTCTGGAAAAACTGTTAAGAAAGTACGGCCAATTTTTGGAGGCTCGTATCTCGACGCTGATCTGTCCAATTTGACCGTTTTCGGGTGCAATCGATAGAGGAAATTGAGAACAACTTTTCGCAAAAAATCTGGCAAAACAAAAAATTAATTGCTTTGCAAAAACGCCGTTTTTGTAACCTTAAAATTGGATGTGGGCTATGTCTGGAAAGGGACGTTTGGCCGCCATAACATTTTCCAGACAAGTCTGGTTCGGTCATGAACGAAGGTAAGGGGGACCAAGGCAAACTTTTGTGATTTTTTGACAATTTTTGTTTTTGCCAGATTTTTTGCGAAAAGTTGTTCTCAATTTCCTCTATCGATTGCACCCGAAAACGGTCAAATTGGACAGATCAGCGTCGAGATACGAGCCTCCAAAAATTGGCCGTACTTTCTTAACAGTTTTTCCAGACATTTGGCTATAAGTGCACAACGTTAAACTCGACAGGAGCGTGCTATAGCTCATTCGACGCGGAATTGCCTGTTGCACATTTATCTTAACATTGTATGCTTCAAAACTGCAACGGCTCCGAGATAAGCGCGCTGTTTTTTTTTTTTGCGCCACCCTGTATATGCATGTTTCACAACTTACGATAATGTGATCCGAGAATTTGATGGTTGTCGTCGTAAATCGAATTATTGCTTTTCCGAGAATTCAATGCCGAAACTCCCATTTTGCCGATTATAAATGAAAAGAATTGCTCCGCGAAGAACACTTTCTCAAGACAGTAAACAACATCTCGAGTCCGCGACTAGAGATAGGCATTTTCAATTTACGACTCATTCAATATACGGTTAGCCCGAAGTCGATGAGAGATCTTGTTGATGTCTGTGATGTGTCCAATCATCAAGGAAATGAGAAAGACCAAAAGAGGGGCTCGACGAAGAATTCGGTGTATGGACAATTCAGTAACTGGACTATTCAGTAACTATCAATGTGGGTGAGCTGACAACACGTTTCCGTGGTCATTTGAGTACCGATCGCTGTTCGTGGCTTGTCCAGTGTAAAAACCGGACTTTTGTGATTGAGCATCAGCTCTTCTCTGCATATTCGTTCTCTGCGTTGCAATTTCTAGAAAAAAGCGATAATCGGGACCGGAAGCCCTGTTTTTAGGCTTCATATGGTGAGTTTTCAAAGAGCGGGGATAGTACTATAGGTTGTCAGGTTAAAACAGGCTTGCGCATGGACATTTTTCAATGTGGTTTTTGCGCCGAAGGCGTTTGGAAGCGGAGTGTGTATGCTGGGGACGACAGTTCAGACCTCCGGCCCTGATTAGTACTCAAATGTCCGGTACTTAAATGTCCCATAACCGTTTGAACGACCACGTAAACGTGTTGTCAGCTCATCCACATTGATAGTTACTGAATTGTCCCACAACCAAGAATTCTCTCGGTCGGTCGGAATCCAAATTCAGCCGGGATGATTTAGAATTTAAAAAGACTTTTACCAAGGGTCCTGACCCAGCAATCTCTCAGTCGTTCATGCATGCTTCTATGCACGGAAATGCCATGTTTCGTCGAGCGAATCCAGACGGAAACGAGAAATTCAGGCGGGTCGGGGAATGCTGTCATTTGCAGAATGATGTCATTTCCCAGGGAATGCGACAGAATGATAAGCACATGTCCGAACTCGAAATATCCACGCGTGGTTCTTGCTGAGTGATCGCCGCACGGTGTATCAGCCGCAAAAAAAGTTGCAAGAAAGCGTCCCGCCATTTCGCACGTTCGGTTGGCCATCCTTTAGCTGTTTTTTTTCGGCCAGGAGCGGACGGATCTTGTAAATCCGAGCGTATTCCGCCATTTGAAGTCGAGAGCTTTCGATTGATACTAGATTCATGCGATTCTGTGAAAATTACTTTTTTTACCTTGTTTTTGGCCTATTCGGCCAAAAATGCAAATTTCGAAAATTCATCAGACCAAAAGTTGCCCATTTAAGGTCAATACACACAACGTACCCAAAGATGAGCACGATTGGTGAAAAATCCGTGTAGTTATTCAGATTTGAAGTTGGTCAGTTTTGATCCTAAAATATTGGTTTTCGAATAACGTTGCGGATTTCTCGGACAAGACAATAATAAATGAAAATTCATCAGATCAATTTGTAGATGTACTCATTGCGCTTCAAATGATTTCCAATGTCCCAAATTCTTCATTCCGCACGAGAATCTCTAAATTTGGATTCGATTTTGGTTGTTCAAGACTGCCTCTGCAGCTGAAATAGCAGCTGTTGGATGGCCTTTTGACCGTGATTTGGCTTCATTTAGGAATCACGTCGCCATTTCATTTTTTTCGCTTCAATGCATTGGTCCCGAAGAGAAATAGGGAGGCAGCGATCGCGATTCGCGGACCGCGATTTTGACACACTTGACACACCATGGCCGTTATGATTCCGTACATTTTCAGGAAAACGAAGAAGATGTGAGTAGCGTCCGTGTTCGTCCACGAACAGAGAAGTCGAACTCAGTCGGCAGCGTAGGTCGCAAATTCCGCGTGAGGAGCACGACGTCTTCGAGCACAACCGACGGCGACGACCTGTCCGGTCCTCCCGAGCAGGCAGTCGACAGTGAGGACGAAGATGAGGAATCGTGCCCCTCTCACGAAGGCTTCAATTTCCTGAAGGACAGTGTTCGTGAGTGCCTGGAGAAGGATCCGTCGCAGCGAACGAGTGACGACATCAGCATACTGCTTGTAAGGCTTCATTTTATAGGAATAATTTTTGATATTTGAATTTCCAGGATTTCATGCAACACATGCCGGCTTTGGCAACATTTCCGATGAGCATCAAAAGGCAACTATGTTTGAAGATGGTGTTTGCCGTGGTTTCCGACGCTGGAACGTGTGTGATGGAGCACGGAGAGAAGTTGGACGCTTGGTTAGTTCAGTGTTTTAATTCTTCAAAATCTTCGATTTCTTCTTCTCGTATTTTGTAAGGGAAACCAATTTCACGGCGTTTTTATTCTCTGAGGCGCTGATACACAATACACTTAGCATTTAATACAGAGCAATTACGTTGTAAAGGAGCTTCTAAAATTATTTCATTTGCGTCCGAAAAGCGAGCTGATCTGCGTTTTAGAACAAAGCGAGTGGTACGAATTAATAGGAGTGACTATCAATAGCTGCTCTTGTTTGAAGTTTATTTGGAGCCACAGTCAGGCTTCGTAGCGCTCCGTTGGATTGTTCGGGCTAGCTGTTTTTCGAGGAAAATTAAACAAATAGACTTTGTTTATCCGCCGCCTCCGCTCCCGTAGCTGCGTTCCAAGATTTCTGGATGAGTGACTCTTCGGGCAAATCCTTATTTGACTTGCCGAGTGGAGTACAAACAATTTCTCATAAATGATTCAGCTCGCGATCTCATCCCCTGCTTCATTAGTGAGTCTCAATGTTGCCTCTCATTTCATCCTCGTTTAGGTCCGTAATCGTTAATGGTCAAGTGGAAGTTGTGAAACCGAATGGAGAACGCATCGAATATAAGCTTGGTGACAGTTTTGGCGCGGAGCCTACGCCTACTGAGCAGTTTCATGTGGGCGAAATGCGAACTCTGGTGGACGACTGCGAATTCGTTCTTGTGGAACATAAGCACTACTGTAGCATCATGTCGACGATCAGCGAACACATCGAGAAGGAGTCGGATGGACTGACCGGAGAAATCGTCAGCGAGACCGAGAGAAGGTGTGTTTTTTCACTGAGTAGATCCTTTATTAATATGTGCGTTAGACTACTGTAGACCTTTCCGTACATTTTGCAGTTTCCCCGCCAAAATTTGAATGCTTTCTTAAATTAGTACATGTGTTCTCTAATGTCTTAAAATTTCAGAACTGTGGGCAACCAAGTGGGTCTTGTCCTTATCAAGGCGAAACCTGAGAAGTTGATCCAGCACCTCTTAGAAGACCTCGATGCTTCCGTAGATGCGCATTATGTGGACGACTTCCTCCTTATGTATCGCGTTTTTGTTCCGAATCCAGCTGTTGTGATGCGAAAACTGAGCCTTTGGTTTGAAGCTGAACCAATCCATCGCGACAGGGTAGCGAGGATAATCCTGCTTTGGGTCAACAACCATTACAACGACTTCGAAACTGACAACGAGATGCTGAAGTTCTTGGAAGATTTCGAACAGGTAATCGTGGACCCCTTAAATTTATATCTGAATGAAAAGTGGTAGATGCTGGAGCGAGAGAAAATGCAGAGCCAACAGGCGCTTCTGAACATCGCTTGTAGCGTGAAGTCAAGGCCGAGGTCGATCATTTACACGAGACCGAACAGAGAGCAAGGTCTCAGTTTTAGCATCCTCGGCGGGAAATCTGGAAATTATGGTATTTTCATTTCGAATGTCGAGAAGGATTCCAAAGCCGAACACGTTGGCCTGAAACGAGGAGATGAGGTGAGCGCATTCTCGCACAGGACACCCACTGAATTAGACTTTTGAGATTATCGAAGTGAACGGACAAAGCTTCAAGCAGATGAACCTCATGCGCAGTTTGGAGCTCTTGCGAGCGAGCACACATCTTGTGATCACCGTGAAGTCAAATTTGCTCGGCTTCAAAGAGATGTTGCAGCAGCAAGACCGTGATTTCGACTCGACCGACGGCGACAGTACCCCTCCCGCGGCCACCCTAGGAAAAGCGAACGGAATCGTTGGAAAATTCGCGAAGAAGTCGGTGAACGCGAGCCCGTCTGGCCGCAGGCAGACTCTGAATACCATCACTACCCTGAGTTCCAACAACGCAAGTGCGGCTTCTCTGCCTATGAAGGGTCTCAGTGGAGGGATGATCACGACGAAGTCTTCCATGATGGATAAGCTGATTACCATGATCAGGGGTAACTCCTCGCAGTCTTCCATTGATTCTTTCGATGATAGTCAGATGGTAAGCGGAATTGCATCTACTTATGACATTAACTCTCATGCTTAACATGCTCGAAAGTTATTTTTTTTTAATATTATAGGTTGTTCAAACCCGGACGAGTCAGATGCGCTCAAGCCGTTCGAATCCTGACATTGCCAGTCACGTTGTGAAGCAACAGCAGGCCGTGCAGAACAATGCAAACATCGCCCAATACTACCAGCCAGAGAGGAGCTTCTGCCCTGAGCACGTGCTCAAAGTCTATCGCAGTGACCAGTCATTTAAATATCTGACCGTCTACAAGGAGACTAATGCCCAGAACGTGGTACAGCTCGCGCTGCAAGAGTTCGGAATGACCAATGAGAACAGCTCCTTGGAGTGGGCGCTTTGTGAGACCACCGTTACGCTGGAAGGGGTCATCAAGCAACGCAGATTGCCCGACCATATGCAGAATCTTGCCGAAAGGATCGCTCTGAATAGTCGGTATTATCTCAAGAACAACAGCCGCTCGGACCCTCTCGTGCCCGACGAACTCGCTCCTGAGATTCTGAAGGAGGCTCACATTCAGCTTCATCATTTGAATGCTCATGTGGTAGCCGCTCAGCTGACGCTTCAAGACTTTGCCGTGTTCTCTTCAATTGAACCTACAGAATATGTCGACAATCTGTTCAAACTTGAGTCGAAGTACGGTTGGCCAAAGTTGACAGAATTTGAAGAGCTGTTCAACAAGGAAATGTGGTGGGTTGTGACCGAAATCTGCTCCGAGAAAACGGTGAGTGGATTAATTTAATATTGTACGGCTCTTCACAATAGTCAGTACACAGAGAACGATCTGCTAAAAACTCGTCATTTGTGCGGTTTCAGATGCACAAGAGGGCGAAGCTGATCAAGAAGTTCATCAAGATCGCGCGCCACTGCCGAGACTTCCGCAACTTCAACTCGATGTTCGCCATCATCAGTGGTCTGGAAAACCGCGCCGTATGTCGTCTCCAGAATACCTGGGAACGAGTGTCCGGAAAATACCGCAAGATGTTCGACGATGTGAAGCAACTCATGGACCCCACCAGGAACATGTCCAAATATCGGCAGCATCTTGCGCTAGTGTCCCAAGAGCCGCCGGTCATTCCCATCTACCCCTTCTTGTGCAAGGATCTGTTTTTCTCTCATAACGGAAATCAAACGTGGTGCGACAATCTGGTGAACTTCGAAAAGCTGCGCATGATCGCTAGGAATATCCGATCGGTCACAAAGCTAGCAAGTGCTCCGTTCGAAATTGGATTCTTGGCACAGCAGGTAAGGCGAATACTCCGACATGGGAACATTTTGGTGCTACCACCGAATTGGATTGAAATTTGGCACACATTAAGAGTCTATGAAGAGTAGTAAGTTTCAGCGGCCAATGCGCACTTAGGACCGACGCATTTCAAAATTGAACTTGGGAAGTATTGCGGGGTCTATGACGTTTCGTCGCAGGACAGTTCGCCGCCAGGACAGTTCGCCGCCAGGGCAGGTCACCGCAGGCGGTCCATGACAACTGGGCGTTGCCAACTGGGCGTTGCCAACTGGCCGGTGCCAACTGGCCGGTGCTAACTGGCCGGTGCCAACTGGGCGGTTGTAATTTTAAGTTTAACTAATTTTAAACTAATTTAAAGCCCAGCCTAATCTTAAGCCTGTCAGACCTATCTGCAAAGTCGGTGCCGCCAACTGTCGCGCCTTCGGTGCTCCCAAAAAACCATAATAAAAATGTCGAAGCCTAAGATGCTCCAGGAAGCCAGCCCCAGTCTACTATCCCCGCTGTTTGAAAGAGGTAGCCTAGCGCGGCACATAACACTTGGAAACAAGTGTAAAACATTGGCGACCAATAATACATGAAGAAGAAGTGCCTGTTTCAGCCCGGAACTAAACCCTTAAGCGAGGAAGGTAGTCTTTGAACTATTATACTTTGCAATCACACTCTGACTCTGAGACTGTTGGCGAAACGTCCCTGCGGCGAACTGTCCTCCGGCGAAACGTTCTGATCCGGTAGTGCGCCTATTGTAGTGGTCCCGACATGCTGTACCTTGCAGGTTCGATCCCTGCCTCCAATATTTGTTATCAACGGGGCTGTGCGCGCTATTGCGCGAGGTTTCTGTTTCAAGATATGTTTCAAGTCGGCGCTTCGCGCCTTGAGCGCACCGATTTATTTCGCAGTTTCTTAAATTTTTTCGAAATACCGTAAATTATATATAATTTGGTTCGAAATTTTGCGCATATTCGATTGAGCCCAAAAACACCCGCAACTGGCCAATTTGGCGTTTCGGCACCAATTTAGGCACCGACGCAGTTGCAAAACCGACCGGTTCGCGGCGACGGCGAAACACGTGCAAACGCAAATGGCGCCGCTACCGTAACCCACTCAATCAGGCAACTCGCGTGACACACGGACGGACGGACACGTCTGGATCGTTCTCCTTTATTTAATAAAGGATTTAACTTTTTCTCTTTGTTATGTTTTTTTAATACATGTAATTTTACATTTTTACTGATTTACGAGCAAAGGGTTCTACCATCTGCCTGTATGAGCAAAATGCAGAACTGTTGTAATCCCTAGACTTGAATTGTGTGCCAAGTTTGAGCTGGATCCGCTGGTAGCACCAAAACGTGTTCCCTTGTGAGTGGAGTTCCAGCGTTATTTCAGTGTTCATCTTAAAAGTTAAAAAAATATACAATGAGGAAAATGTCCTTTCAGAGTGGAAGTGCGGCGGTGAACGACGCTTTGATGTACATGAACTCGTTCGAACATGCTTCCGGCGCCGTGGCCACCATGCGCAAGATCGGCGGAGTCGGAGTGAAAGCGCAGAGCCAATCCAGAAAGAAGATGTACGAGCAGGCTTTGATGGTCCGCAAAGTGAAGGCTTATTTAGCTAATCTTCAGGTAGGAAATTACCCCTCGTGATGCCTGTAAAGTGCAGTGTTTGCAGGTCGTGGATTCTGAGTCGGAACAAGACCAACTGAGTTACGAATGTGAGCCTCCTCCGTCGCAGTCGTCGGTAGGAAGTGGAACGGGCGGAATGAGACGACGTGCGCCATCCCCGTCCCCGAGCAGCTTGTCATCACATTCTAATCAGTCCGACCAGAAACGACTGGGACCCAAATTTGGTGAGTGAACTTGTGATTGATGACGGCGATCCGTCTTCTGCTTTTCGCATATGATCATTTGAAGTATTTCGTGTTGTTCAAAATGACGGAGTCTGTTTCAGGAATGGAATCACCTCAGGCCGTGCAGAAAATGCTCTCTCTCGTGCAGAATTCGCGCGTCAAGCAATCGAACTCAGTGGCATTGAGTTCCTCACCGGCGCAAAGTCCTCATTTGACTGCCAGATCGTCAAATTCTTCTGCAAAGAGCTCCACGGGGGCAGTCCAGACCCGTCCTTCAATTTCCACCATCCACCGGGTCCCTTCCATCAACTCTCGGAACAGCACCAACTCCGCCGATGTCCATCCGGTTGACCTGAGTGCCGAAAGTTCCTCGGTCACCAGCGCGTTCTCTCCACCCGGAATGCGTATCAACAGTTCTGGTAAGTCGATCGACGAAACCTTTTCAGCATCGTCGAGTGTGACGCTTTCGCAAACGTTTGACAAATGCTACAATTTTTAGAAGTTACCTGAAAGTGTGAGAACTGTGTACTCCTTTATGATTAGCTTGTGCAGCCATAGTTCGCTAGTCTTTTTCTCGATCGCAAACTCATTGATGATCTCTCTACTAAGGCTGCAGTTGTAACGTTTGGTTAGTAAGGTGGATTTTGGTTACGGTATTCATCACTCCACTTCTACTTCCGCTCTTTTGCACTAAACTGGTCTTTTTGTTTCTTCTCTGTTTATAACAGGTGGCTACTTACTGTCTTCGCCTTTCTAAGAACGCTTAACTTGCTGTTGCTTCACTTCTCTGCTTGCACCCTTACTGACCGTTTTTCATCTTTAGATTCGGTGAACTCGGCAGACTCTGCCATGGTCTTAGATGGACTCCACTCCTTTTCGAGGGTTGGCAACGTCCTCCGTAAGACGTCCAACGATCTCTACTCGCACTCCGTGTCCTGTAACAGCGCAGACTCTGGTCACGCGAGTATCAGCGATTTAACAACGTAAGATTCTATTCACACAACTTCTACGTTCTGTCTCGAAAACGGATAACTGCGTGTAATATTTTGTGTCCGTTCCCGTTAATGGCTCGCACCGAATCACGTTTGTTTGTCTAAAATTTACTGACTTTTTTTCATCAGTGTCAACGACAAAACTTACCAATTTTTAAATT
The DNA here is from genome assembly GCA_000757645.3 of Steinernema carpocapsae. Classification (NCBI taxonomy): domain Eukaryota; kingdom Metazoa; phylum Nematoda; class Chromadorea; order Rhabditida; family Steinernematidae; genus Steinernema; species Steinernema carpocapsae. The sequence goes on from CM016762.1 coordinate 14,737,235, forward strand.
GTTTAAATTCGGTTGGATGTGCATCATTTGTTTGTATTCCGGATTCCAGACAACTCGGTTTTAAGCTTTAGGCTCTTGCGTTTTTTGTTCGGGGGATAATGGTTCCCATTTCCAGATACGTGACCGTGCCTGACACCCCACAAGTGGCAGCAGCTCCTCGTCCTTACGTGATGCGTCCTCAGGCTCCACTGGTTTCTTACAGGGGCAGCTCGATGGGCCTGTACAACCACATGCAACACATCAAGAAGAACAAGCCAGTTCCCGAATACCAGGAACGTCCCAACAACGCTCATTATATGACATCGATCGCCGAGCTCTCCGGTAAGCCAAGTACCAATCTGAACCTGACGCTATCCGATTTCAGGCCTTTCTGATGATTCAGAACAATTCTCACGGGTCTAACTTTACACAACCTTTCAACACATGCCATGTAGCAAAATTTCCCAGATCTCTCGAATACGGTTTCCCTCCAACTCTTACTACTGTAAAAACTTCCGCATAATTACTGCCCCTCTCAATCAATGAGCTTTGCCTTAGCGAATTGACGTGCCCATTGCCGCATATGCCGTGCTTCTTCTCTCATCCCCACTCGTCTCTTCCCTCATTCTAGCATATTATATATAAAAATTGTTTACTCAATCTCAAATGTGCAAATTCAAGTGCCTACATTAAGTTTTTACTTAATTTCTTGTATACGTTGTATATGTTACACCCAGCCCTACCTACCAGGCAAACCGGACTTTGCTCCTGGCGACTGACACATAATTCTATTGCCCTTGCTGTATCATAACTCGAAATGAACAGATGCTGAATAAAATTAAGTAACTTAAGCGCGATTATCACTCACACGGTGTTCGGATTTGCCAGTCAACCGCTTATCTAAATTTTATTAAAGAACAGTCTGGCAAATGATCCCCCTTGAGAATGTTTTGCGCGTTTTTACGGCACACTGAAATTTCGGGCAGTTCTTCACGACGAAGTTTCCAATTACTCTTTGATTGTGAGTTTTGATTGTGATTTCCGTTTCATGTTTTATTAATGATTATTATAAACGGTTCCAGATGGCGTTTAGGCGTGTCAGCCCCACGGAAAGCGCTTTGCTGATTTGTGACATCCAGGAGAAGTTCAGGTGTGTCTAGAATCCGAGTTGTTCTCGATTGACGCAGAGTCTAGGCCCAACATTCACCATTTCCAAGAAATTGTGTCCATCACGAAGCGACTCCTTGATGCGGCAACCATTTTGGACATGAAAGTCATCGCGACCGAGCAGTATCCCAAGGGTGAGCAGCCGGAAATTGTGTTCAATTAATTTCATGTTTGCAGGTCTCGGCAACACTGTATCGGAGCTGCCGTTGAAGAGCCTCAATGTGCCAATTGTGGAGAAAACACGCTTTTCTATGTGCGTCCCGGACGTGGAGTCTCTGCTCGACAAGCAGCAGACGAAGTCGATCATCCTCTGCGGCATCGAGGCGCACGTATGCATCTTCCACACGGCCCTCGACCTTATCGAGAAGGGCTTCACGGTCCATATCGTCGTCAACGCGGCGGCTTCCCGGTCGAATACTGACAGGTACGAAATGCTCTTTGCCCCTCAAACATGGAGTCCAACTTCCCGGAAAACGTTGATGTGCCGAGCGCCATCGAAATTCCTTCGATTGTCCCTTTTTGCATAACAATCACGTTCAGTTGCGTGATTGGATCGTCGATTGCGCGGTTCATTATTCTGAGTCAGACTGTTTAAGAAATGCGGTAAGGAAACCTGTTGCCCGAGAAAGAGGGCTTAATTGATATGGGTTTTACGGTTGCCGGAATCGGCGAAAATGTATTTCCAACCGTAAACCATCTGGCCACTCAAGGGAATCGCAGTCCTGAGCTGAGAGACTTTGGGATGTAAACCTTTAAGAAGAATAATTGATCAAGGGAACTAAATTAAGGATTCTCGGTCTAATTTTGTCCTATTTAGAATGTACGCTTTCAAGCAGCTGGAGCGAGCGGGGGCCATCCTCACCACCAGCGAATGCGTCATTCTAGGCCTCGTCGGCGACTCTGCTCACCCGAAGTTTAAGGAAGTCCAGAAGCTGATCCTGAAGTCCGCCCCCGACACTGGCCTCTTCCAGGCCCACTTGTGATTCTGGCCTTTACGACCATCTTTGTTGTGACTTTTCTGTCTTCAATGGGCTGTATGTATTCATTAAATCAATCTGTTTATTTCCAATTTCTTTTTACACACGATTCGTATTTACACGTAGATGTATGGATCTGCATCATCCACGAAGGAGTCACGTCTGAACATATGCATACGTACATAACATAGCGCTGGAGATAGGGATCATGAACTATACAGCATCAGAAGGCACAACGGAAGAAATCCGGAGAGGGAGGGGGTGGTCACTAGGGGAGTGCGGAGATACGTGACAATAGTTTTTGGCTTAGGAGTCGCTAACAAACTTAAAGCGTTGCTCGGTTTCTACATGGGACATTTATTTGCGATGATCTGGAATAAAAGCGAACTGAAGTGGAGATTGATTAGCTACGGAACCTATGCGTCTAGGAAGAGAGAGAGAGAGTCCAGTATGAACAGAAAGGGTTTTGGGGAAGAGGAGATGGGGATGAACGTAAGAATGCCCGCAAATGTGACCAGAAATGGTGCCATTCGCGACCCGTGTTTCAAGTAGATGTGTTTGAACCTTGCAGTTGGTGCTTAATAGAAGTGGAGGACTTTGCGCGCGAGGCGGTTGTGTGGTTTGATGTTGCCGTAGTAGCGCAGGAGGAAGTTTCGGATCTGGCGCCGGCTGAAATGGCCGCCGGAGTGGCAAGTCGGGCACAGAAAAAGCGTCGGGAACTGCATCTTTGTGAACTGCGGATCTTCGGTCACGTCGTTGTGCAGGCGGTTATTGACGATGTTGTGCGCCCGCCACAGGTACATCATCATGTCATGACTGTGTAAAAAAAAAACGCTTAAACAAAGGAAACAGGTAAAAAGAGAGAGAGCAAATCTAGAGAAAATCAGTTTTGAAGGTGCTTCGGTTTAGAAACGAACAGTTCCTCAAATTTCCTGCTGAATCTTTCAGCTATTTACTTTTGTTGAATTGAGGCTTTGAGGTTAAGCACCAAAGTTATATGGAGCAATAGCGAAAAATACCCCTTACAAAGATCAATTGACCTTGCAGAAGAGTTCTGAGAAAGCGCAAACTCACTCTTCGCGAAGTCATGGGGAAGAGTTCGGTGGTCATGTGCATGAAATGACGTTTACAGTGTTCGCAACCGAAGAACGAGCTGACCCAACCTTGAATCGATTTGAGTGGTTTCAGCGCGTCCACTCTGTGTTCTAAATTTTGAGATTCTTAGAATTGCAAGCATTTGTGCTCTTTTCTACCTTTGATCGTGTCCATGTAGGTGTGTACGGTAAGGGCGTGGAAAGTGGTCCAAAGGCCGCAGGTGTATCCGCGAAACTGGGGCGTGGTGCCCTTACAGTGTTGCCACGAGGAGTTGACGGGGAAGGGGAAAGCGTAAACACGCTAAACGGGAGAGCGATGAGCAATTAATAAATTGAGACAACGCTTCAATTACCTCAACACTGTTGAAATGGTGTTCCCAGTCGTTGGCGAAAACCTGTTGGAGGTCGCTTTTCGTTCGCAAGAATTCCCGCAAGTGGCTGAACACCAGACGGGCTCGTTCGCTGTTTTTTAGGATCTGAAACGAAAACAAAGTAAAAGACGTTTTTCGGCGCGAACTCACCGTAGAGGAAGATCGCTTGAGATCGTTACGTCCACGTCGGGCTATTTCGTTCGAGAAGGTGAGCACCGGGAAATGCTGGAAATACAAATGATTAATTCAAGTTAAAACGTGAAAGTCACCTCAGCAAGAAGGTCAACAAAGTTGTAGAGGTGGGTGAAGTTGGCTCCCTGAATCACCTCTCCTGTTCGGATCACTTCGTCGTGGAGGGCCATGTACATAGCTTTGAGCATATCGGTCTCAGAGACAAAGTACATATCTCGGCATCTGAAAGGTTCTTAATAACGGGGTTTTCTCGCTTTTCGAGTACCTGTCCGGGAATCGCTCGCAGTTGATCACCGGAGGTTGCGTCGTCGTGGGTACGGTAGGTCTGGGGGTGGTCACAGTCACCTTTGGCTGGTTTCCTTTCACGTTGGCCAAGGCGTTGTTGAGTTCGTTGAGCGTGTTTGCCGAGTATCTACAGAAGATCTGTCAGTATGTGTTCGGACTTGCGCTAAGCAGCTTACGGGTTCATGTAGATGGCTCGTTGCCGGTCGCGGCTGAAAAGGGCCACGTAGGGGAACTCAGTGATCATCAGCATCTGTGTGATAGGCGACGAGGCCAGGGCACGGCGAGTTCCGACCGCGTGGCTTCTCGAGCTCAGATCGAGCATGAACTGGAATGAGCGGGAGGTGCAAGGTCAGTAAAAGCAAACAAAACGAGCTTTGACGTACTTGAGGCGACACACTCTCGTACTGTTCGATGATAATCGCCAAATAATCGGCCGATTCCGCGACGCCTTGCCATAAGCTCCCGTAGGTAGTCGTCCTAAATAATCCAATTGAGTCTGGGCTGCCATAGTCTTCGGAGTAAGGTCTTTTCTGGGGTATTTAAGGAAATCGACCTTGGACGGTGTGGTTTTATGAGTCATTTGGTAAACACGCGGGAAATGCTATTTTCCTAACAAACGAAAGATTAGGAATCTAATTGGGAGTCGAAAGGGTCGTAGAGTCGTAGAGGACGAAACATAATGTAAGCAGTCAAACCAAAATTGTTGATCTTAATCGTAGTAGTTTGTAGTACGAACAAGAGCCGCCAAATTTTTTGTACAAATTTAAACAACTTAAAAAAATAATAAAAAAGACTTACGAGTCCACATTGACGTAGATGAAGTTGGGCCAGTCAGGATAGCGGAACTGGTTGAACTCGTTGACTACTGTGCGGGCGACTTGGTCCCGAAGCTGCAAGCCGGAATGAGACGCCTCGAGCGTGATGGCGCTGGACGGATGGCGGGCAGCCCGTGGATAATACTGAAATGCAATCGAGTGTTTGCAGAGATAATGGCGTACAAATTATGCGATTAACACTTCGCGGCGTGGTAAAAGTGGTTTCTGTCTACGTGCTTCGAATTCTGTTACAAACTGCGGCCGCAGGCGCGGTCACGACGAAAACAGGCTGCTAGCAGGTGCACTCTCGCTTGTTCGAACTCTGAACAAACAACTTTCTTGCGCGCGTGCAACACAGTCGCCGCCGTCCGAAACAAACAGTGACTAATTGCGCGCGCTCACGCTCTTCGAACAAGCCGGCCGCTTCTTTCTCTATTGTTGTTATGTTGTGCCCTGCGGGTATTCTGTAGGTGCTTTTGGAAGAATGAAGGTCAGTGGAATCACAGTCTACGTGAGAACCAAAAAAATCCCAAAAAACTAAATTGAGAGACAAAAACGTGCGCTTATTGTACCTGCCCAAAAGTGGCAAGTTACGGTGGCAGAAGGACTTACTTTAACCATTGGAAAGTGGGTAACTCCGTTTTCTCGACACACTCGTGTGTTGAACGAGTCGGCACAGTTCATGACGGCTACAGTAACCACGCGGTCCCATGCCTGGACGATACTCGCGAACTCGCGGAAAAAAGGGGCGAATGCACGACAATGTCCGCACCTGAAACAATCAATCATAGTCGCCGTGTTGCGAGCACTGAAAAGGACTGTTTTTGTTTTCGTTTTCTCACTTGGAAATAGAAACTAGAAATCCGGATATAAATCGACTACAGCAACTCGTTGTGTGTCTAAAGTTTGAGCCACGTGTGGGGGTCGAAAACCCGGACCTTGACCTTAACGGTTCGTACTTACCAGTCAGCGTAGAATTCGACGAGGAAAGCGTGATCTTGGTTAAGAACCGTGTCGGTAAAGGTGAGCTGGTCCAGATGCATAATGGGCTCAGCTCCAGGTCGGTAGAGGGTCGGATTGTTGCCCATGGGGACGTAGGTCATCGAGGAGACGGAAGCATGGCTTAGAGGAAGGCTGATCAGTAGGACCAGAGCTGCGAGAAGTTGGATGGCGGAGAAGGTTAAAGGTGGGGAGGAGGACGGGGTGGCGTGAAGGAGTTTGAGTTTCATTCTGCAAAGGCCATAATTGTTTGATTGGTGGACGACAGCTAACAATACAACAAATGATTTACACGTCGGCGGAAGAAGAAGGGAAACCAGTCGACATCGGGCAATTGAATCGATCGCTGATTGTCAATTTATGTGACATCGGCGCAAATCATTTTGCTTTTGCTTGTTTTCAGCGCGCGAAGCGCAAAGCGGACCTCTACAAAAGTTGGCTAGTTGGCCTCTTCTGATTGCCCGGCGCGCGTTTGCGAGCACTCGCGAGCGTGAGATTCCGCGCCGCCGTGAAACGTCTTCTCCGAAAGGGTGGGAGGACCGAGGAAGGAAACTGGGAGGGACAGCGGCGGTGGACTGCACAAAAGTGTCTCTTTTTCGAAGAGGGCTTAAGTGAATCGGTTTTGAGACACTTGGATCCTCCGGCTTCTGCTCCTCTGCGAGCGTCAAAAAGCAGAGTTTTGCGCGTAATTCGAGACCAGGTGTTTCACTTCTTTTGTCAAGCGAACCGGTGGCTGCGTTCGGTTTCGCGGCCACAAGCATGACACAGATAGTTACGGGACGCAAAAAAACAAGCAACAAAGTAGGAAGCAAGAATAGTAAAATACAAAAGAGAACACGTCCTTTAGGAGCGTCTCGAGTTGTATGAGTAGAAGAAGACAGCTGATTCTCGACAGACGGAGGCCGGCCGTCGTCCGAGAGCCACGTCGGGACGTAATGGCTTCCAATTAAATAACAACCCGGGAAAGAGACTTTTGGCACTCTTGACAGTGCAACACACAATCGGGAGTGTTCAGGGGTGCTCTGAACCGCCGTCTCAAGCGATAACAGTCGGCCGTAAGGGGCCACCGGCACAAAAACGAGTAGGCGGTCACCATGCCGTCAGATGACATTTCGAACACTCTGATTCGACACCCGAATGCCGAACACACTAATAGAGAAACAATTTTGAAACTCTTAAATACCATTTCAGAAAGGGTGTGGCCCGCGTGCCTGGAAGGGGAAGGGGACGGGGTAATGGGAAACGACCATGCCGAGGAGGAGAGAAGAGTTAAAGATCGGCGAGGGGAGAAGAAGGTCGGGGACGGCGGTTTGGTTCGGGTTCGCCGGCTGCTCCTCCTCTTTGCGCTCCCAACGTTGAGCGACATAGAGCAGCTACCGATTCGAGTAGCTCGATCGCGCCAGATTGTCGCGGTAGACTGTTTTGTTAGAGGCGCCTGTAAGACCATTCGAGACACTCTCGAGACGCGCGCCCAGCGCCGCGCGCTTAAAATGTGGAGCTACCGAGCAGAGACGAGATAGGAGTGGCGCCACAGAATAAACACCTCCTTACTGCCGGGGTTCCTAAAAAGATCTCGCGCCTCCTTCCTCATTTACCTTTGAGGAGCCAGATCGTACACAAATTAGCGTCAATGACGACCGGTTTGAAGCCGGCCCTCGCCCCACGCAGTTCTCTCCTGCACTGGCTTCTCCAGTTTGCTCCTGTTGACCCGGAAATTAATCAAAATAACAATTTCATCAACAGTTTGAAAGAAATTGAATCAAAACAAATGACTTGCGGCAAACGAGGCACACGTCAGAAGTCGGCGAGTGCTTGCGGATCCCGCAAAGAGGTTTTGGGTTTGGAAGAGAAACGACTTTCTCTAGAGTGGTAGTACCAAAACAGCATTAGTTAAACACGAGAAAAGGAACAAATGAAATTGGAACTGGAACTGACACTAGCGCAAATGAATTTTCGAAATCAAAGGTTCCCGTAAAAGTATGTCACAAAAAGCTTTCAGAAACAGCAACTTTGAATTTTTGTTTTAAACAAAGTTTTCGGGGTGGTTTCAAACTTTTTCCATGTCAAATTCAAATGAAACCAGAAGAAGCAAGTTGTGATCTTCCATCATCTAATAATTTTTTCAGTTAAATGCGCAAATATTTAGTTAATGTCAACGTCAGCGGGCCCGTTCCCGTGGTCGACGACAATGTTTAAGATCAGAGTGCTCAGCAGGCGCTTCTCGCGCAAACAGTTTGTTGATCAAGTGTTGATTGTTGTTATCAGAACGCTGGAAAAGAAAGCAGCAATTACGAGGACCTTGCGCGCGCCGAGAAGACTTTATGTAACTAAAACGACGGGTTTATTTTTGCAGATCATACAAAAACCGCTGGAAAGACTTCCGTGGGCGGCACGCCGGAATCGCTAATCTTGTAGATAATCATTAGCAAATTGTTCACACCCGCAAACTTCCTCGCCTTCCGAATCTTCGCACGCGCATTATTTGCAGAGGATTGTTACGTATCTGAGAAAATCAAGACAAAACGTTGGGGATTCCGCCAGAAAGCGTTCGAACTAAGCGTCCTTCGAACGCCCCCCTTAGAGACCAACAAGTTTGGCCAAAAGCACTTCAAGGTCCGAACGGAAGGAACGTTCTCCTTTTCTGCACGGATTACGAAACGTGATTTGGAGCACTTGGTACTTGACAGCTCGAGTTTCAGAACTTTTCTTCTGTTTGCGAACTGTTTCCCAGAGCAGTAAAAGAAGATCTTATAAAACAAGAGAATATACGTCACGTCTAGTTTGTATGAAAGAGAATAACTGTTTTTCGAAACGAGCACTTATCAATAAAAAAGCCTTCTCGAAGCTGATCCCCGCAAACCCGTGCAGTGCAGGAACAACGGGTTCGGACAATAACGGCTGGATATCAGTACTTCTTATCAGCGACACCGGCTGGTCTCGAATCTCAAGTCCCGGCTGGGCGGTAGGCCCGCTGGAACCAGTTCCTTTGCTCGCTTCGGCCTCCCAAGCAGAAGAAGAAGCGCGAGAAGATGCACCGGACCAGAAGAGACTAGTTACCTGATCGTGTAACTTTTTTTTGTAACGATTAGTGCAACTGCGAGAAACCAATCCGGGCGCTTCTCCCGTTTGATCGCCGCTCGGCGCCGATGGCGGCGGTTGCTGCTGATTGCCGCCGAACCTCAAACAAGAAACGAGTGCAGGTTGTACTGGCCAAAACGCACGCAACACCACTCGCACTCGCACCCGGTTCGCGGGCGCGACTGGCCAAGGATGCTTCTCGACTCGAAAGGCCAGACATCCGCAAAATTGTCAGGCGACAGGATATTTTAATTCGGTGGTTAAAAGGCGGGCGGAAAAAAACACACACAAAAAAGTTGAGTGGCAAGTTGGGGACCAGGTTCCGAGAGGGAGAAGAAACCGATTTCGAAATGTGGGAAGAGCAGAAGCGGTTTGCGGAAGATGCTGAAGAGTGTTTGTTTAATGAGTCCTCCTTTGAACAAAAAAACGTTTTCTTGCAAATTTACCTGGGTATAAAAATAGAGGGAACCATCACCCAAAAGCTGGCTTCTCGGAACCTTAGTTTGGCGGCTAACTATTAAGTCCAGTGGGGTCATGAACTTCAGCGATGCTCAAACTGGCTGATGGATGGGATTGACCCCTCGACTCATTTCCATGTTGTGTTGCGAGACATTTAAAACGTGAAAAGCGTAACTGAAACCTTGAAAAACAGTATTTCGGTTTCGCGTGCAATAATTATATTTTTGCAAACAGCGAGCATAAGAATAGCGCGGTGATTAGTGGAACTATCTCTGTTCTGGCTGGTTTGCAGAGCGCAAAAAGGAAAGCGGCTTAAAATATGAAATGCGCAATCAGATTTTTGATTAGCGCGGAACAACAAAAAGGCGACTGAACGCTCGATGGTTTTGGAATAGGCATGGATATACCGATTTAAATAAATGTTATCAAATTTCGAAACGAAGGTCAGCGGTTTCTACAAACACAATAACCTTGCTGGACCAAAGTTTATTTTCAGTTGCAACAGGAACTTTGAAGCAGTTTTTCGTTCACGTCAAAGGGGGCCAAGAAGGTTTGGTGGAATTAGAAATCGAATAAAAGAGTCCTAAATACATGAATAAAGACCTAAGTATACGGCTGACCACCAGGAAATGGAAAATTAATAGCCGCGCACAGTGCGATAGAAGACGGCGAATGACAGACTGCAAGCCCGAGCTCCGAGGCCTGTACCAGAACCGAAATCTGCCGTAATTAGCGCGAGTGGAACTCGGTGAATCCTTGCGTGACCTCGGTCCGAAGCCACTCCTCGCTGAGCTGGTGTCAGACGGCGCCGCCGAGCGGCGGAAACGGAAACCGACACTTCTGCGGCTTCGTTCGGCGGCTACGTGAAGCCGTGCTAAGTGGAGAAGTTGCGACCCGAGGGGCGCGGTAGGAGAAGCGGTGCTGTTTCCGAGTGAATGCCCTCTAAACGAGTCATTCCTGTTTCACGCCGGCGTGTTCTTGCGCAGCTCGACGGGTTCAAAGGAGACGAGGCGGGCGCGAGCGGACTTATGCAACCTGATCTGATAAGCACTGATCCGACGAAGATCACGTCTGCCTTTTCTTTCGTGTTTTCGCGCTTTAGAAGACACCTTCCGCGCTCAAAGGACATGTCACCGGATGAAAAGCGAAAGAGGCTGATTGTGCCCGAAAGCTCATTGGCCGCCTAATTAATCAATTCGAGCTGTTGCCACTTCGGATCCGACAGAACAAGAGATGAGGCTTGTTAAGAGGTGTCTGCAATCCCGGGTAAAAACACAATTTGAAAAGATGTAAAAGAGGAGTGCCAAGGTCGATTAAAGTTCAATTTTCCTGTCTGCTTTGGTCGCAAACAGAAATTTTTGCAAACAAAAGAAAGGAGATTCCCTTGGTAATCTCCGCCGACGTCACCAGAAAGACAAAGACAAGTCAAGAGTAGGGGAAAATCCGCGGCGTGCTGTTTCTTCTTGTTTGTTTACAAAATCGAGCCATCCGGCCGAGGAAATTCGGCAGGAACCGGATGTTCCGGAGGTTAAGGCCCTCATCCAGACCCTGATTGCTTGCTCTCTTCAACGATCATCTGATTCTCGGTCAATCAACGATGACACAACTAGAGGGGAACAGTTTGCAGTTTGTCCTTGTAATCTGCTGCTGTTCAGGAAGCGGGTTAAACACTAGAGATTATGGTTAGGAGCCGGGAGGAGAGGTTCTGTCAACAACAAGCCCTGTTTCCGGGATTCTGGAAGCCTTGATACAATCTAAGATGATCAAGCTTCGAGGGGTTAATTGATTCTAAAATTGAGGCTACGGAATGAAAACGAACACAAATAGTCGTTTTGAAAAATCTCTCAAATTATTCATAGCCACCACAGTATTTCGCATTTGAGGTTCGCCCGTATTGAAATCGAAACCAAGCACAACCACTACATTTAAAAATGAATTTATTGCATAAATTGAAAGACATTTTTATGAAGGCGTTTCTGAAAAAGGGGCAATAAATAAAATGTCTGAATCACAGTGAAATGATGAATTTATGGGGTGAGATGACGGAAATGTTATCAAAATTTGATAAGAAATATAGACTGGAATCTAACGATGAGTGTTCTTGATTCAAGAGCCTTTGCTGTGGTTCTAAAAATAGTTCGTACGTGATCCTTCCCATCAAAACTCAATCTGGGTTTTCTAAAATTCGCCACACTTCGCCTCCTCGACAGGCTGTTTGCAAAACGTTTGCTTTCCGTGAGAGGCGCTTCCTCCGATCAGCTGATTGCCCCTCGCTCGTACACAAAACCTTGGGATTAAAAGTTCTTCGCTTCTGTGTGCCCACGTGAACAATTAGTCAAACATTTCAGCTCGATCATAAAATTGTTATTTTCTGATGAGGAGCGGTGGGACGCTTAATCAGTGTGGGATAGAAAAATGCGAAGTGTTTGGAAATGACGAATTCGAGAATTCAGGAGTGACTAACTTTAAAAAAAGAAAAATTTTTGTGCGAGACAAAATGGAATGAATAGCAGTGCATGTTGAGTTGATTGGATTAAGAGTGCAACTAGCTGGAGGAATCTGGTCAAAGCCAACAGGTTGGTCGACGGAGGCGGCTTTTTTCAAATCGCAGGAAACTCAGTTGAAAAGCGGACGATCATTGTTTTAGGGAACATAAGCTTGTGGTTACAATGCTTAATAAACATACTTGTCAAGTTGTTTTCTGCTTTTTCAGGTATTACTTCTCTTGACAACAGGATCCACCAAACGTCCTGTGAAAAAACTGTTTACATTTTAGGGGTCGTAAACAATTCTCTTATCACATTTTGGAGGCAAGACAGACACACCTTCAAAGTTACTTTGTTCGGAAACGCTTTCAACTTTACAAACAACTCCGTTCAACGGCAAATTCAAAAAATATGTCGCAAATACCGGAGAACCTGAATTCCAATTCAAGTTTCAATTTCAGACTTGGCGCGCGCGGTAGCCCGAACGAGTTTGGTGAACCCGAAACTTGATTTCCGTGAACGTCGACCTCGCGCTAATCCGCAAATAAAAAAATTCGAATTTTAAGCGCGAAGGAGGGAAAGTGATCTGTTGAAATCACAAAATTATATTTCAAATTGTAAAACTGAAATCTTTTCACCTCTCAACAATCTTTCGAGTCAGCAAAAGGAACTTTTCCGGACGAGAGAGTGAAACAAGGAAAGTGACGTCAAGGGTCATTAATCCACGATCAATTGGCGTCGGTTCTGCTTTGCGGAAAAGGATTTACAATAAACCGTTTCGTCGTCTCAATTGCATCCAGTTTCCGGTTTTCGTTTCGTTCCAAAGATCAGTCTTGTTGTCTGGAAACACGTGCGTGACGTCGGCCGCCGCAGTCGGTCTGTCCAGAGCGCTTTTATCGTGTGTGGGCTCTGTGGATCGTTGGATTTAAGCACTTTGGGGAGACAAGGCGTTTTAACTGCTGCAGAGGGGCACGCCCATAAAATCCTCCAAACAGAACCGCTTCAGATAAAACTGAATTGACGAATTTTTTGATTCCAAACCCACAACATTGTACCGAGGTTTGCTTAACCCTAGTTAAAAGTTTACACGTGGATAAACACTCAAAAAGTCTCTTGCACCGGAGGAGCCGACTGTTTGAACTAATGAATGGACTAAGTTTAAATGGAGTTATTTTTAGGCTCTTATCAAGCGGTATAACAACGACCTTTCTTGATTATTTGGGTGCTTTTCAAGTGCCACTTTCTGGGTAATTCAGAGGAATCTTCAAAGAACTTCAGGTTTTCCAAACGATCTTTGCGTCCACGTCTTTAGATTTCGCCATGTTTATGGTGATTATCATGCAATTTCTTGAATCAGAGGTGATCACTAGAAATTTTAAACTGGCTGCGGTGTACCGCCGACCTCGACGCACATCCTCTCTTTGCTTTATGCCTAGATCGTATCTAACGTTTCGGGTCGTGATAAAGAAGCTTAAAATCATGTAGGCGGTCTCCCACCCCTCGCTCTCAGTACGTCCATTTTTGTTGGACCAACCATAGTAGCTTGTGTTCCGGATCGCGAATAAATTCATGAGTTATCGTGGTTTCCCGTGTCCCGCATTACAGGTTCTCGCTGAATTAACAGCGTCGTCGGTATTTAGGCCAGGAACAGGCTTGGTCGCTGGCAAACGTCCTACAATCATGTTGGAATGATATTCGAGACAACGTGGGCCTTGCAGTAAATAACACACTTCATCCACGCCCCCTTCTTGGACGCCTTGAGCGTCCGCAGCGTGATCCGGTGCTCCGAAGTCCGAGTCGAATGGTCTCATTCCCGGCGGACCGGCGGTGCAAATGTTGCAAATTCCGATGCAAACAAATCAAAAAAACGAATGTGCAACATTTACGGGTGGTTCCGCGGGAAAATGCACGTGGATGAGTTTGGTTTTATCTATTTCGGCCGCCTGGAATAGTCTCCGATGTCCTTCAAATCTCCTGAATATATTTGTCTTGATTGCCGTCTTCTGCGTGTCGTGATTCTGGCGGACGTGACGCGAAATGACCCGTTTGTTTCCCCATTTAATTTTTTTCCGCTTTTCCAGCTTCAGATGTTGGCCCAAGCAGCTCAGAACGCCGCCAACGAGGTTGCTCCTGGAGCCTCCAAACGTGTTAAAAATCAAGAGGGTCTTAGTCGGTCTCTGTGCACGGTATCGTGAATCAAGAGACGCCCGATGAGATGAGTCTTTTTTCATGTTGATCGTTGCATGTTGTATGTCGAATCTGTCGTGGATGATGAGTTTCAGTTTGAAATTCGATGTTTTTACGCCTAGATTTTTGTCTACAGGGAAAAGATGCTGAATAGCTGGTCTGTTACCGCTATCCCCTAATCATCCGTATTGTGTAGAGACTACCGTCCTCTCTTGTGTATAGGAAACACTCTGGTAGCCACCGGGGTGTATGGACCATTCAGTAACAGAAAATTCAGTAACGGACAATTCAGTAACAACCAAGGCGGGCTTTTTCAGTATTTATCCTAAGCGCGTAGCACAATTTCGTTTTTGGTGGAACGTTTCAAGATGTTTGATGATTGGCATTTAGGCTATGGGTTTTTTGGGTTTATAATAGCTGTTGCCGCAAAAAACTGCATAACTTACTATGCAGGCGCCTCCGGCTTAAAAACCATAATGAAATATGTTCAAGCCCTAATCCTGTTTGAAACTAGTAGACCAAGCCTACTATCCCCGCTGTTTGAGGGAGGCCGCCTCGAGCCTACTATCCCGGTGTTTGAGACCGCCTACATGATTTACCACATTTTTTTGTTTCTGTATAACGTAGCCCCGTCAAATTCTTCGCGTTTCCCGCACTTGAACGCTCGAACGCGAGGTCTCGTGTGGAAAATCGAATGTCGGCGCTAATCGTCGCATTCAATTTGGTCTCTGTCGCTCGGTACGAAACGCCCGCTTGCTTTTACTCGTGGTGCGAACGGAAGTTTTCGAAATTCTTGTTCGTTTGAAGTTGATTCAAAAGATCTGTGGTTCCGTGTTCACATAAGCCACACGTGCTTGATGCTCTTCTTTGTTAACCTTTTCACTGACCTTATTCCGCTCTTTCAGATCCAGATGTCTGCCCCAGCTGCTCAGAACACCACCGAAAATGTCGCTCCCGAAAGTCCCGAACGTGTCGAGGAGCAGAAGATGCCTAATTCCGTAAGTGTTACGGTTCTTACTTTGAGTCAACGTTTGGTGGTTTATGCGTTCAAATTTTTGCAGAAATGAGTTGTCTTCCGTGCTGTTCTGTTCTCATTGTGATCCAATTCAGAAAGCGACCCCGGCCATCGTCCGCGCTCGCCAACAGCGCCGCGAGTTCATAATCTCGTCTCCCAGCGATTCCATCATGTCTCCATGCACGAAGAAACTCGTCGGGCGCACTTCTCGGACTCAACTTTCTCACCCGATCAACATTCTCCGTGCCAAGCAGCAGAGGGGTATTCCGAAGATGGCGAACCTGAACGGCGGCGACGCCCAGCAGGATGATTCGGAACAATCACAGCAGCAGAATTGATTCCCGCTCTATGCTGATGTAAATAACCCTGTATGCACTTACACATCATGTTATCTTGACCAGCTTGTGGCGCTTTATGTTGTAGCTGATCGCTTCAATAAACCAACCGCAATAGTCATGCAACCTCTCTACTAACTCGTTTTTGCAGCAAACTCTTTCAAACGATCTCAAAGGAGAATTGTGAAATATTCCTTGCTCAGGAATATGCCTTCAATGCGGGCCTCTCTAAACGCCGTTCCACCACTGGCTAAATTCTTTTCGAATGTCTGGCTTTCAGAAAGACATAAATTTGGTATGCCGATATCCTAACTCGACGAACGTGCAAAACACTAAATTTAAGGGACGAGACATGCTACAAATGAACAAAAAGAGGCTCTCAATTCTCCCTCTCCCTTCCAGTCCGTGCAGGCTCTGTAAATGACGTCTGCCAAGCCCTAAAATGTAGTGTTGCATGTCCACTGGTCATTTCGGAGGTCCGTGGGTTTATTTAAGGACGTCCTCAGTTCAATACTTTCGAGATAATGTCCACTTGATTTAGTCGACGGAGACGGTTAACATTTGTGGATTTGAAGACCCTCATTACAATGAGCATTTTGAGAATTTTAGATATGCACCATCAACCGATATGCAACTTGTCTACATCCAAAACATCTCCATTTCAAAATTTCCTAAAACCAGAGGGGGTACCTACAAACGGTGGCGGTACCGCCATGGCGCCGCCACGCAATTGGTACAAACGGTGGCGGTGTGGAGGCAGTAATTCTAAGGCTCGCCACATTACGGGTTCTAATCCACGCGTGATCTTTCAATTTTTGTTAATCAAATACTTTTTTAATTCACGTTTAAGCCCTTTTGCAGGCACTTGGTACTTCTTGGAAGGAACAGTCTAATTCTGGCCGTGAGCGGAAGTTTTTGGTCATGATCGGGGTTTCTTGAGTAGGCTTTGCAATTCCACAGTGGCGACAAAGCCAAGCCTGAGACTTACAAATGTGCGAGGCCTGTCAGCCAAGTAAGTACCGTTTCGCGCCTTCGGTGCTCCCAAAAAACCATGCTGAAAACTACTTTAGCAGTTATCGCCTTACCTCGCTGTGGAATTGAAGATACTGAAGAAAACCCGATTATGACCAAAAACTTCTGGCCACGTCCATAAGGCAGACCATGACCATGCGGCCATGACCATGAATTAGACCTGTTCTCAAGAGAATTGCACACGCACCTATTGCCGCCATCCCTCAAGCTTTTGCTACCACTAACCGCTCAAACGACTGTTCCAAGTGACTGTGAATTGCCTTTAAAAGGGGTGAAAACGTAAATTACGAGAGAATTTGATTTAAAGTACTCTCCAAATGGAAAGATCACAGGCGGATTCGAATCCGTGACATGGCGAACCTAACAATTACTGCCTCTGCACCGCCCCCGGACCGCCTTTTTGAATGACACAAAAATCGAAACTGCTTTGAAAGTGAAGGAAAGCGTCACGTTCTCCATATTTTTGTTGCGGTAAATGAATCAATCCATTGATGGTTGAATGAAAATCGCTTGACTGGAAATAGGAGGCATTGTGCTCTCGAACTCAAAAAAGACAGGTCTGGACAAAATAAATTATTTATTGATTCCACTTTTTTAAGTCAAGCCCGAACAACGAATTATCACAACATTAGAACAAGTCGGGACACCTAAAGAGACATCAGCAAAGAGGACTACAAGGTCTCAATGACGTGGTTTGAAATAAGGTGAATCAATATGCAGAAATAGAGATAGATAAACAACCTGAGGACGGAAAACAAAAACAGAAACAGAATAAATAGGCTTAATATGTAACACTACAAACAGAAGCAAAACTTTGCTGGTTTCATATATCTTCGCCAAAGTTGAGTTCGCGGAGGGTCTGGCTGCACTTCTCCTGCCACCACTGCAGGTGGTTTCGTCTCTGAACAAGCATAGAGTCCCATCACGTGAGTCAAGTCCTGAATTACCCAGGCGATCTCGATGCCCTGCTCTCGGCACAAATGCCGAAACGCCGTCTGCTGCCTCCCGCTAGTGAACCCTATCATGTTGCGGTTGAAGCTGCGGGCAATCTCGAGCTGCTCCAATTTGCGGAAGAAGGCATCCACTTCTTTCTGGATCTCCACTCGAAGTCGCGTGCTCACATCTCGTCTTATCTGTTCCAAGTTGGGCAGGACGTTGTCGAAGTCGCTGGGATCACTAGGGACCGTGTCGGTCGCCTGCGAGGGATTCGCGGTGAGCTGAAATACAGCGGAGTGTTATGTTAGAGTTGTCTCTCCTTCGAACCTACCATGCGAACGACTTGCAAGAACTGGTACTCGAAATCCGCCAATGCCTGGAATTCATTTTCCGATTAAAGTTTGCCGAAAATTGCTCGGTCACCCTGGCGGCATGCAGCTTACGTAGTCCTTCCCGTTCGTCTGGGATAAGAGCGTTTGTGTCCCGCGAGTGGCTCTCCTGGGAGGGGTCAACTGGATCCGGGGGAAAGTCTTCCACTTGAAAGGGGTCCTATTTGAGCACAAACGTATACCTTTGCCCAAACAGTGCAAACCTCACCTGAAGTGAATTGTCTTGTTGATACATTGTTCTCTTGCCGCTAGTTCAAAGGTAGGATCTTTCGAGCTCTAAAGTCTAAACAAAACATTTTCAAAACAAAAACAAAATATTTTGCGAGTTTCTCAAACTTAATTGTAATCTTTACGCTTTTTTGCAAAATAAGCGTTAAAGCAATTTTTGTGACGTTATTACCGTTTGAGGAGCTTTGCTCCTTCTTCAGTTTGACAGTTCTCCCACAAAGAGAATTACTAAATTACCCTGAACACAAAAGCCACATGAAACACACCTCCGCTTCCCTCTTCGCCTCGGCCGTTTGTTATCTTGTTAGTCTTCTTGATTCGATTCTTTGAGTATTGCAAATGGCCTGTTTCAGAAAACGGTTTCTGAAGGCCTGCGAAGAGTCAATCAATCGACAAGAACGAAAATTAAACGTAATCCGAACCGTGTTTCCACGACGCGCCAAGGTGTCCATGTTCGAGAGCTCCTCTGGGAGGGATGCAAGGGGCGAGCGAGAGTGGTTGTTGGTTTATTTGTTGGCACAAGCGCATCACAAGCGACTTCGCGCTGGGCCAACAACGCCAGCACACATCTTTAATGCAATATCGAGGCGTTAATTATTAACGAATATTGATTGAAACGCTAAGTGGAAGAAGATATCTTTTTGTCTTCTAACTTGCCCGGCTGGCTCCCAGGCCTGCGTCAGACCGGGCCGCCTGTGGCCCTGGTCCGCAGGTCCTTGTCTCTAGTCTCTATTTGCCATAATGCGAGCGACCCTTTGTTGTCTTCTTAGGTGCGCGCGCCGCTTGTAGCCATGGCTACAGGCGGCCTCGCAGGTGCCACCTAAATAAATTCGATTTGCGCGCGATGTGTGCCAACCACTGATCGATGTCCGCGGCCAAATCGCCTTTGCAGGACGGTCATTAGTCTAATTGTTTCTGCACAAAATCGGATGCGAGAGTGTCGAGATTCCCGAGGATTGCGTCCACTGCCTGGTCCCCCTCCACATGATATGCTTCCTCAATTGTATGGACCGCTCCACGAGCCACATGTGCTACTGTAGAATGCACGAGAATGGGATCACATACGCAATCAGGTTAGCTTTACTGTTTCTGCTAAGATGTTTGTTACCCTAAAAATTCAAACTAGTATTATGAGTAGTCTTTACTGTCAAGAAACCTCGCTGTTTGGAGGCGGCCGCACCACAAACCAGGGATTAAGCAAAGAACTTCTGGAATTAATACTGCTCATAAACACGCTAATCGCCAGTTCGACCAAAACAGGCTAATATTTCTTTGGACATGAGATTTTAGAGGTCTGTTGGAAAGCAAAACTGATAGCACACATAAAGACCATGATTCATTTTAATAATAGCACTTTTAGCTTGATGTTTTAATTGGAATTAAAAGCCAACATTCACTAAAACATTGCAAACAACAAGGTCAAAAACGCGCATTTATTCCGCCTTTGAGTCAAAATTGAGGGTCGATTGGAAGCACGTATTGGCCGCCAGCACCACTCTCAATTTACCTTTTCTGTTTCAGGCACGAGCCGTCGCACTTCCCCATTCACATGTCCATTTCGGCGATAGGTGAGTCGGTTGGCTGTTGGGCTTACGGGCACACACGGGAAGGAGCTCGAGTGAGCACGGGCGACGGAGACACCTGGATGGCCGAACGATAAAATGGGACACGAATGGCAGAAGCGGAACAAGTCTCTTTGATTGGGTTACTATGACGATAAGAGTCAGAAGCATCGAACGCTAGTGAAGACACACACGCGCCGACCGGCGGAGGTCCTCGGAGGTGGTCACTCGCCGCCTCGTCGCCTTCGGGTCTTAACTTAGTCCCTGCACGCGTCGCGTCTGCGAAAGATCGCGGAAAAGGTCTCTCGAGACTCTCGTACAAACTCGATCAAATGCCACTTTAATTTCATCTCTTAATATTCCGCGAGATCGCAATTAGTCTTCCGCTTCCGTCGGTTTTAGTCAACAAAGCCGTGTTTATTTCCCCCGCGAACCGGAGTAATCAAGTCGGTTTCGTTCTCCGCGCAGGTTTTTCTTTCCTCTAGGAATCCTTTTAATGAACCTTCCAGAAATCAAGACTCTGCACCTCCTCCTGCACAGTTAGTCTGTGCGAAATGACTGAAGACAGGAACCGCCTGTCTTGTTTGAGACTTTCGCGGCAAAACAGGCTAATTTGGACTATTACTTACATTGCATTTTGCATTTTGTAATGTCAGTTTGCAAACGGGCAAAAAGTAAAATGAAAAGTGCGGTTTGCATCGCCTTGCAGGAAAGCAGTTAGCCGTGTTCGTTTGCTTCCGAAAGTCGGCATTTGCAAGAACGTTTCTGAAAAGACGTTTTGAAACGTGCTCCATTTTTATGGACGTGGCTGGGACGATTCTTCTCGGAATAGCGACTACAAGCAGTTCTTGATTATGATCTCGAATACAAATTTGTCCCAACTTGCACGCGATCTTTGGGAATCGCGTCCTGAACTCATGCAAATTAACTTCTAGGAATGAAGAAAGCTCGGAACCAATGAGTTTTAAACATTTTACCTCCAGCGCCCCGGATCTTAAAGAAACTAATGTGTCCTGTTATAATGCCCACGTTTCTAGAAAAAAACTCCGCTTTTAAAATCTTTTAATGCACTGGGTAGCGGAAGCTTTTTGCATTTTCGGCCATGACCTTAACACCTTTCGGATACCGCAGTCCCATGTTTCGTATTCCTAGATGATCCAAAGTCTTGTTTTTAACAAATTTTGTTAATTTGGCTGTTTGTGTCACTCCTAATCGCTTGTTTCGAGTAAGTAGACCTTAAAGTTATTTACCGTAATGGAAGAGGCTTTTGACGCGGTTTTTGACGTTAATTAAGACCTAAACGACCCGATCGTGTAAGCTTGAAAATTGTTTAGATTTTATAGAAGGATTACTGAGAGACGGAAACTTCGCTTGTTCTCGGCTTCGAAAAAAATTGCAATTGCGTAAAATTGAGTCTTGATGCCCTGCACTTGCGACTCTTTAATCAAAAGAGTGCTTCAATTGAGCATTTGGAACTTGAGATGCGTAGGAAAACATGCCTCGGGTCGGACTTCCTCGACAGAAACTGCTGTTCTCCCTTGACTTTAAAATGTTCGGGTTCATATAGGCAAATCCAGAACTATGAGTCTTGTCTGCTTTTTTCAATTTTAAACGTTTTTTATTGGATAAACATAGGTTTTCAAGTTTCCGAGGACCTAAACTGAATGGAGTGACGGCGGAGACTCCGGTCTCCGCAGATGTTTCCTACCAAGATTCTTTACAGCGCCTTAGTCACCCACAAAAAGCTTTTGTTTATCCACGTTCTCCCCACACGTAACTGATTAAAAATTGTTTTTGCAGCTGCTTTTATTGCCCGAGCCCGTCTCATCCGCTTAAGTCGAGACCGTGTCGCCGAGATAAAAGCCTCGTCCATCACCGAAACCGCGTCCCCCCTCATGTCAGCTCCTTCTTAACCTCTCGCGCCCTCCAGTTTCTCTTCCGCATCCCAAGTGTGCTGATTGGTTTAAGCGCGTAATCATTTGCATTTGTACACGCTTTCTAACTACTTCAGCGACGATGCCGACAACCACAGCGCCCTCATCCAACTCGTCTGAGGAGACCTCCCGGTGGAATTGCGAGACCGAACGCACTTCGAGCACAGGCACCGAATTCGGCGGCGGTGGCGACGACCTCCGGAACGCGATGAGCGACGGAGACCTCCTCGAGAGTGCCACCATTCCCTGCAGCAACTATCCCTTCATGTCTGCCAGGGGCGTGGACTTTGTCTTCACGAAGGGCGAACCCAGGATTCCCCAGTACAGTTACTGTACTCCCAAGCGGAGGAGACCCTCTCTTGCCCAAATTTCTCAGGTACGGGCTTCTATCAAACTTTACGGGAACTAGAAGAAAGGTTCAAACATAAAAATACGGTAAAGAGCATCAATTAAGTGACTTTCTTCTGTCTTTAACATCGTCCAACAAACCATTTGGATTCAACTCCGGAATGACAGCAGACATTTTGAGACAATCCACTCAAGCAAGGCTAATGGAAACGTCGCGTCTTGCAAACCAAAAAAAAACAATGATTTTGCTTTGAAATTAAACTCAAAGGATCCCTTCCACACATGAACCGAGACCGCTATAAGTGCAAACTAATTTTCACGCCTGTCAACAATGAAACGCCCTTTCGGACGAAGGTTGTTGCAAACTATTTGTCCTCAAATCTGGTTGACCGTTTAAAAATGTTTCTAACGACAATACAGGTGTCCGTGGACTCAAATTTTTCTGCTCGTCTGGACTCCGCGGGACTCAAAATTGAGCGAATCCGGCTCAGGTCGATCAACTGCAAATTGAGCGCAAAACTGGAAATTAGGAGACGAGCGGAAAGAAGGCGCTTCAGGGACAGAAAGGTAAGTTTCTGACTGTGGTAGTATAAGCTTTAGTCCAGTATATATTAAAATAAAATGAATAATTCTAATTTCATTTTGTTGTATTGATGTTTTGCAAGCATTTTGAGTTTTTCTTTTTTGGTGTGCAAGCGAAAAGCATAGTCAGGAAATCCTATTTCAGATTGAACCTTTCATAATTTTACATCAGATCTTCAGCTTTCCGACTCTTCGGATTCCGAGTCACCCGCTGTGCGTCCCAAGACAAGCTCTTCGAGCACCCGGAGAGCCAAGCGGGAATCGCCCCATACCAGCAAATCCCTACTTTCCTCGTCGCTGCCCACCGACACCGAAGACGAGCACGAAGCCGCCAAGGACAAAGAAGACGCTCATGTAAGCATGACGCTCAATTCTCAGTCTGCTGAACATCGCAATGCATATTTCAGAGCTCAGTGAATAATTTATCGGAAAATCTCCGGTTGTTTTCCGTTCACAATGGGTAAGTCGGTGAGGGATCCCAAGGAATTAATTATTGACAAAAGCATGCAATCTAGACTGCGGCTGCACCGAGTTGGAAATGTGAATAATAAGCCATTGAAACCACTTGAGTGACTGTTGACACTTGTTTTTAATTCAGATGTTTCTTTGTTTGTGTTTTACATATGCTTCACTTAAGAACTCATTTCAGCGAAGCCGAACCCGCGCCGCTGCCCGAGTCGCCTCCTCGGGTGCCGTACCTGTTCCTCGCTCAGAACAGCGAAGACTCCTCTTCCCGCCTCAGCGAACCCACGAAGAGAGACGAGTTCGAGAAGATCAGTTACGAGAGAGAAATGCGAAACATACTACTCAAAAAAGAAGCGGAATTGAAGCCCGCAAGCTGGAACAGTCCAAAGGAGACGAGCACACGCTCCAATGCGTCCCACGTCGTGTTCGAGAGGGACGAGAACGGTGACTTCCGCCCCGCGTCCACCTACTTCCGAATCCACCGAGCCAGTCTCCCCACCTTCGGGTACAACGATTCCGGCTTCAACTGGGAAAAACAGAGGCAATGGCAAGACGAGCAAACAAGACAGCGGAATACGATATTCGAGGAAAACAACATCGACTTGGTCACCGACGGTTTCTCGTTGCCTCAGGAGAGTGGAGATGCCGATGGGGTCAACGAAGGCGGTGAAGACGACGAAGATAAAGATGAAAGCCAGGTGGAAAACAACCGGAGCGAGGGTAGTGAGATCATTCTGGAGGTCAGCACTACTACCAAGTCGGATCACACTTTTCCGGCAGAGGTACCTTTGACCCCGGGACTCCAAGACCTCCGAGACCCTCCACGCAACAACTCCCTTCCTCCGCTGACTCCAGGAAAACCAAAGGTAATTCCAGTTTTCTCCAAACAAAACCACGTTTAAAAAACAAATCGAACATCCTCCCTTCCCCTTTCAAACGTTCCCATTACATCCTGCCGGTTTCGTCCCACGTCACCCTGGAAGGCTAATCGCATGCTTCTCTTAAATGTTCCTTAAATATTACCGAAACGACCTTTTATCTAAAATTCTCGTTTCCTCCAATACCAAATCAAATCGGCATCGCTCCTTCTTGGAAGGCAAAAAACGTCTCTCTGTTTGACTGACAGATTCCCCTTTGTCCTTCCTTATCTTGGCTCAGCGCGAATGCAAACACAAGCTTGGGCGTGAATCTGTTTGCTTGATGAGAACCCTGGAAACCAAAACTCACAGTCCGAATGGGATCGAGCGCAAGATAAAAACAATTCAGCCCCTGTCAATTATGTTAATTTTCAAATGCGAAAGCCATTTGCTTCAGAACAGTGGAAATGATCTTGAAAGGCAATTCACGACGCAACACTTAAGGTTTACAGTTTTCATCTTCAAAGAAAATAATTGAAAACTTCCGACGACCGGACTTGATTTGCCGTTTACTTAAGACAAATGACGCACTCGTAGACGCATTTTTCAAATGTTATTATGGCATTCTGAATGCATTCGTAAATGAGTGTCCTGATTTTCGATTCCTCTAAGATGTGTCACTTTATGTTATTTTAAACTCAATTTGGCCTTATTCAAAGTAGATCTTTGCACGTCATCGCGTGCACCGATTGCTGTCCTTTAAGCCATAAAGCAGGCGCTCCTCTTTATTGTTGCACTTTCGCCTGGCACGGCAAATCCTATTTTCATCAAGCGTGGGCCGAACTGTGAACTTCTGATCTCGCGGCTTCAAATCGCATAATATCACGCGAGGCAATTTGGTTGCCAAGTGACTCCGATTTTCTCGCTAAAAACTTTGGAGTCTCTGGAAACAAACAAAGATTAGAGAACGGAATTGGAAAATTAGATTTTGTTTTGCCGCGTTTGACGCCTGTAATGGATCCGCCGAATTTTCGGAGGCAGCGCTTGCAAAGTCACTAATTTCATCAAAATTTCAATTTTGAAACGTTTCAAGAGCTTCCTACTGCAGCCTAAAAAAGTGTGGTGGCTAATCGAACTGGTTTGGTTTCAACTCAAACGAGCTCCGACCAAGGAATTTCTGGATTTGTACACAGAGGAAATGAGAGACGCAGATCCTCTTGTTGACTTGCACTTTCTCTGGACTCTCTGGGAGCGATAATCACAATGCTGGGAATTTTAAATGGACTCACGAATTCCATTTGAAGCAGATGCTCCAGATTACGAACTGTACATGCTCTCACGTTCACCCCTATTTGAAAACGTTTTTTGCCTCTACAGTACATTAGAAAAGAAATTCATGGTTTCTTACAAACTTTACAGATACAGGAATGCCGGGGTTATTGCCGAGCAGATGCTCCGTTCTAGCCGCGTCCTTTTTGCAACCCCTTCTTGCACCTTCTTCATTCACGGCCTTGATTTACTTTAACTGCAGGCGTCGAGCAACCACTCATGGCATCTCCAGAAGTGCTACTCGCATTTGAAGCATGTTTCACGACGTTCTTCCAAAACATACTCTATATAATAAAGGAGAACGATCTAGACGTGTCCGTGGGTTCGTCCATCACAACATTTCTGGACGCGGTGTCCCTGATTGAGCGAACGCTGGTCATGGTAGCGGCGTTTGCATGCTTTTCATCGTTGTCTCGATTTTCATGGTTTCGCGCGCCGTGTTAAGCGGTGGTGGATGAGCAACCGTGAAAATTTTGAGCTTCAAACTCGGTTTTGGTAGAAATCGAAGTGCCGAGTTCTCCTTTAGCCGAGAAATTGCTTAAACGAGGCTGAAAGATATAATTCTGTGAGGCGCCAAGCGCCGAACAATGCTAATTTAAAGAAAATACTATCGCGCAGTAGCTCCGTTAATGCTCGAGTAAGCCCTCGCTAAGAGCGTTTGCCGTGTAAACGGACAATTTCATAATAGCTAGGAAAACTCGCTAAAGTATTACATTAGAGGTATCGTTACGATTTCATGCTTCATTGTTTAGGATTCTGCTTCGTCTGCTACTTCTGCTGCCCCCGGCGTGGCTACCATCCAATTACAAGCGCACTGGTTCTACGAGATCAGCATGTGCAGGCTGCTGAAGCTGCTGTTTCAAGAGAAGGAGCGTCTGGAGACGACAATCACGTCGACCAGCACCCGCATGCCCCTCACGTTTGTCTCGACGAACACACAACTCGCACAGGAGGTGAGCAAGTCACAGTTTCGAAATGCATCTATTCACCCAAAATAGCCCTTTGCGCTGAGCTTCCTCATTCACGTCTCTTATTTTCAGAAGTACCGGCAACACTTGAGGGACAACTTGCGGAAAGTGCAAAATCGAATTGACGTGATTTTAAACCAGTTGGCAAAGCCGAAAAACAAAACAGAAGCCGCCTGAAACGTTGAGAGGGGCGAGCGAGAGGATGCGTCGGAGAGGCAGCAATTTCGTCGGTGGCCGTAAGAACTCTGTTTATTATTAAATTTGCATCTCTTTCTAGTGTTACACGTATTTGCCGAACAACAAAACACATCGTTTTCCTGAGACGCGGACTCGCGAAGCAGCCGTCGTCAACACGTCCGCCGATCGTCATCCTTCATTAATTACTCGTCGTCGTCTTCCATGATCTTCGCTTGTTCCATACGGGTTACCCGTTCGCAAATTATTCCGCAGAGAACCAGAGAGCATAACTGAAAGAAGCGTTCGTGAGAGAAATAAAGCAGGAAATTCTATGTCGCTAACCTCGAGGCAAAGGAGCGAGATTTGAGCGATGAAAAGTAGTCTTTCCGAGTCAAGCAATTTGTACCAGGCCCTACAGCCTTCCGTCAACAGAGCGTCGGGCATGCTGTCGCATTCTGTAACGTTGATTTCCCACTCGGCGACGAACTTTTCGTGGAGCTAAAAAGAGTCAGAATGGCATCGATCTCGATTTCTTCCGCTCGCTTACGTGAGTTTTGCTGGCGACACTGAAGATGGCAGCAAGTACTTGAATGGAAATTAAAATTAGGAGACCCGTTAAGTACTGAAAATCGGTCGAAAATTAAAACTGAAGAGCGAGCAGCCACTCACCGTTAGAAGGAAAAACGAGCTGCGAACGCAGATGGAAACGATGCCAAACACGGACAGGAAAAGAATGAACAGGCTGAACGCGCTTAGGCATAGGATCGCGGAAAAGAACTGCAAGGGAACGACTTAAAAGGTGTCGTGGATCGATGAGCCAAACCTGGTGGTGCTTGTTGATTGGGTCAACTGTGACCGTCGATTTCGGAGGCCAGAAGGTGGTGGAGATGGTCACCGCGAAGAGGAGCAACGCGATTGTCTGTAATAAACCGCGGATTAGAAGCGCCAAACCGGCTGCACCTGGCGGGAGCTCCACTCGGCAGCGGTTGATTACTCCCGGCGGAGACGCTCTGGGTGCAGCAGCAGAACCTACCGCTAGCAAGAGGTTGACCGTGAGTGCACCGTAGCGAATGCAGCGAAAGACAACGGGCGAGAAAAACATGAGAAAGGAAGAAGAACTGATTGAACTACAACCCGGTCGACAATTCTTATCACTATCATTACTGCTTTACACTCTGAAACGGAAAACAGGTATTCTCGGCGGCTGCGTCGGAGACCGGAGGGAGAGGCGCGCGCTTCTCTCGCTGCGGGAGGTTGGAGGCGGGAGGCTGGCTGGTGGACGATCGCAGCAGCGCTCC
Source organism: Steinernema carpocapsae (assembly GCA_000757645.3). Classification (NCBI taxonomy): domain Eukaryota; kingdom Metazoa; phylum Nematoda; class Chromadorea; order Rhabditida; family Steinernematidae; genus Steinernema; species Steinernema carpocapsae. Next base: position 14,764,779 of record CM016762.1, read on the forward strand.
CGGCTGTTAAATCGAAAAGGGGTGACTGACTGGTCGGTCGGCTGGTTAGCTGACTGACTGGCTCGTGGCGCGCTCGGGGCGTTTGATGCGGGATGCTGTTGGTGGAGCGCGCCCAGAAGAGTGCGGGCGGGTTGAGAAGACGATGCGCGGTCGGCCGGTCGTCCGTCGGGACGAAGCAAACAAAACAACCCAAAAGTAAACGAAAACCAAACGCTAGAAGAAGAAGAAACCAAAAAGCACGCGACGGCTGGCGAGGTCCCTTTCATTTTGGGGTTCCGGAATCCGGAAATCCTGCTAAGGTGCGAGCTCGATCGAAAGACGCTTCTCCGGCGGGGCGGAAACTCCACCTAAAAAAACTGGTTCCCTTGCGTAATACCTCGAATCCACGTTGTTTGTTGTTGCCACGTTACCAGAGATTGTTGCCTGGATCTGCCACCATCACTTCTATTCGCAGCCACTTTCGAAGTTTCGGTGTGGCTCTCGTCGCTCGCGTCAAAGTTGTCGCGCCGGCCGCCGCCTGAAACAGTCAACAAACAATCGACACATCCACTTTAATCAAAGAACCCGTAAAAGTAGGGGGCGGCACGCAACAATTTATCTTTCGCTTTAGCGCATTCCTGATCAGCTGCTGATGGCGGTGCTGATCACCGACCAAGGTTGGTTGCAAGGCGAGGAGCCACACTACAAAAGTTGCCCGTGAACAACCCTGCAACAGCGTTTAAAAGAGAACAGAGCGACAAAAAGGGAAGCGAAGGAGCGAAAACGCTCGTATTTATTAATAATTGAAATCGAGGCGGGAGGATTTTAGCCACTTAAGTATTTGCTAATCTCCGGCAGTGGGACCGCGCCAAAGAACACGCCGAAAACACGACTGGAAAAGCGAACGTCAACAAGAAATATCGCACGTGCTAAGAGGTTATGGGGATCAGTTGACCAAAGAGGTCTTTGTCCGAGGACTTCAAGTTTCCTTTGTCCGCGGGAAGCGCCTCCAGATGGCGGAGGTGCCAAGAGAGTCGCAATAAAGGAACAATAAGTGGCCGCAGGGGCAAAAGCACCGCGTATAAAAATGAACTATTATGCGGGCCAAAAGGGGGAGGGGTGCGAGGGTGGGCCGGAGGAAGAAGAAGAGGAGGCGAGAAACGGATAGTGAGGAACAAGCATGTGTGATGCATAATCGATGCTCGTTGAGGATGAGAGTCACGAGGAGAAGTTGCCTGTCGTGGCCTTCTATTTAGCGACAAAAAGCCTGTTGTTTATAAGCACAACATGGCAGCACTGGTTTAAGGCGAGCGAAGAATCGCGCGGGAAGAGAGGGCCTCTGTCCGGTGCGACCGGACAGCCATTCCCCCAGATACTACTCATACTACGCACCAATCGCTCTTTCGCATAACTAAGCCGCTCCGTCTGTCCTCTGCTGCTCATCTCCTTCTTCGTGTCCGTTTCAGATCCCTTTCGTGACACTCGCCGAAACCAACCTAATTATAATAATTTCTAAAAAGCCGTTTCAAATGTCATGTCTCAACGATAACGGCTTAGATGGGTCTCGAGCACACTTCAACGACTAATCAAGCTGGTGGATCTTCCGAAAGATGAAATCTTCCAAGCCCAAGAAAAGAATCTCTGGGCGGAAGAAGAGCGGCATTTCATGTTGCTGACCGAGAAGAGCACCAAAAAATGGTCGCGGGAGTGGCGGGAGAGGAAACGGAGTTTATTACTTTATGTTATTAGGTCTTAGTGCTGGGTTCGCTGATGTCTCACAAGGAATCCTTGCTCGGATTGAACTCCGTTGTCGTTGATGCGGGCGAGCGCGATCGGCGCCACTTCTTCTTCGATGCCCTCGCGGAAATGGAACTGTTTCGGCGCGAACGGGCTCTGCGGGAACGCGTGGTGGATGACTACGGTAACGTTGTGGTAGTCTGGGCACTGCTGAGCGGTGACGTCAAGGCAGCAGTGGTAGTCGACCTGGTTGTGCCAACAGCAGACCGTATTCGCGTTTGGCTGCAACGAGGGATCACTTACTTAGAATCAAAGATGCAACGGTCAACGTACCTTGTCGGTGAGAGCATTCACACACAGGCTGTTTTGGTGCGGAAGACACTTGCGGGGCTGGCCGTCGGGACGCAGCATCGCTCGCGAGCCTTGGGGACACACGGGAGGCACTCGACGCTCGATCAGCCCCGCGAATACGGTAGTTGACAGAACAGCTCCCAAGAAGCAGACGAAATAGGTGGTGGAGGAGCACATGTTGAGGGACAACGGTATTCTGTGAGCAGCGATCGGTGACTTCTTCGATCCGCCAACTTTGTGGTCGAATGAAGGCGAGTGAACGAAGGTGAAAAAATATATAGGTCGTCCACGTCGTCGAAATTTGGAACGACGAAGCGAAAGTAAACACACAATGGAAGTTTTCTCCCCTCTTGCACATCCTCCCGAGATTTTTCATTGTGCAATTGTCTGCAGGTGCGCCATACGGGTCAGACGAGATCAAGAGTTGTTTCGGGAAGAAGGGAGAGTGTTGGAGCCACTGCTCGCCGCGGCCGCCGCAATTGCAACAGCCCGTTTGAGCGCCGGGAAGAACGTGGTCACGTGCGCGAAGTCCGCGGAACCGGCGAGCTTCGAGAACATCTGCCCACAGGAACTGTAGCGGCCTTGTTGGATTTCCGTGGTCAACTCGTAGAAAACGGCAAGCGTGGCTTCACTCAGCTAAAAATACAAGAACATCAACAATTTTCTCGAAAACATGTGTCGTGACAACAAAGAAGTGATCAATCAATTTTTTGGGCTACCTTAAAAACGGCTAGACGAACAAAGAATGTCTCTCACTTTCATTGAGAATTCAAATAAATTTTAAAGGAGACACCGTTAAAAAACGTTCTGTCTCATGCATCACATTACTATGGTTAAGGTTTCCAAGAAGCGGCCAAAAATTGGGATCGAATAAAAAATAGTCGTTTTCTGATTGAAGCAAGTCGGGAAAGCGACATCCTCCGATCTGTGGAAAGCAATCTTGCTCGGTACGTGCGTATAAATGCTCTAATAACCAACCATGTTTTGCTCGAGAAGGGGGATGAGCACGTTTTCGATTGTTGTCGTAATTCCATACAGTCTGCAAGAAAAAGATAGAATCACCCCATCATTTTGCTGTTTCTTGAAAGCGACAGTTTTTAAAAACTGATAATGGAAAGAGCAAATTAGTAAAAAAGCGGTGTACAATGTAAACGAATGTCAGAATATAAAGTTCGGACCAACTATGGGTTCAAAATCAGATTTTTAATGAAGGTCCATATCGACTTTTAACACTTTGCAGTATGTAGTTCTGGGTTTAAAACACGTCTAATCATAATTTAACACATAAATTTTTAAACAAAATTCGGCAATTTCATGCTTAAGACCGACTTTTATAAATTTATGAATTTTTTAAGTGGTCGCGCTTTATATTTCCCGAAAATTCAAAGTTTTGCCTCTTTTATTAAAAAATGCTTTTTTACCGTCATTATACGGGCTCTTTCTACTGAAATTATTAGCTTTTCAAGAAATTGTGGTCGTTTCGAAAAACAGCTAAACCATGGGGTGATCATATCCTTTTGGGGCAAACCTATAATACCTCCATCCATTCAAAATCTAAACACGATCAGTTTGAATCGGCATCCATCGGAAAAACCCACTGATACAGGAAGACCGTTGTTTAACATGTCCACGAAGTTCAGCCAAACATTCACGCAGTACTGGTCACGTTCAGAGAGGCTCGAACAAGCTTCCAGTTGCCCATATTCCTCTTCGTCGTCCTCGTCAGCTTCTTCTGTTTCATCGGAGTCTTCGTCGGTCTAAAAAGTTGGATAGAACCTTTTCTGAGATGCGAAACATACGTGATCAACTCAGCCAAGGTGTTTTCGCCAAGTTCCTCCAGAATGGCTACATCTCCAGAGATAACGGCGGGAAACACAGCATATTCAACTAAAAAGCCGAGATGAATGGCTTCTACCAATGCACTTCACCTACTAGGCAACTTATGCGCCATGTAGGCACATAGAAGCTTCATCTGGTGGGCGGGAATCTGGTCCAAAATCAGGAGCAGCAGGTCGACCCAGTATTCCACCGGCCAAAGATGAATTACATCAATCCAGCGCCGTCGAGCAAAGGAAACACATATCTTCTCAAAAGTGGATCCGCCTGAAAAAGAAAATTGAAACAAATAAAATAGATTCGCGCGCGACTCGCCGGGCGGCGGGGGTGAAAAGCCTCAGGAACGGAGCGGCAGGACCACACTAATGTTATTACAGTACACGCGGATTTCGTGGATTTCATCATACTTCGCAGGAGCGAAATCCGTGCGTACTGTAGCATTTAGGGTTCCCGCCGCGCCGTTCCTGAAACTTTTAGCTCTCGTCGGCCGGCGAGTCGCACGCGAATTGCGGTCAAGTGCATATGTCAGATGTTATGATCTGTTATGACTGTCCTACGGACGAAAAGTGCATTTGCCAAATTAGAGCAGACACCTCGAAAGACCAGCTAGTCAGACAGTTAACACAAAGACATCAATTACAGGAAGCACTACTTTCAACTGCCCAACTACATTTTACAAACCGTCCGGCAGATTAATTTGTACATCAGTGGCCGAAAAATAACTATTCATAAATATAAGCAAGCATCAACCTTGCAGGATACTGTCGATTTTGTGCTGACTCAAGTTGCCAGGCCGCTCAATCCAAGCTAAAGCGGTTGCTGAGCGGTAGTCCCGTTCATCTAGAGCTTGCTTGATGGCGGCCGGTAGCGAAAAACGCAAAATCGTTTGCAGATACGCCATTCCCGCTTCACATTTGGACTCTTCATCACTGGTTAGCGCGTGTCCACCTAAAAGGAGTATAACTGACCGAAAAAGTGACAGCAAACCATACCTTTAATAAGCGCATCTTTGAATTCACTACGCGATTCCGTATCCACCTTGATTTGGGCAAGATGCCGCGCTAGCTGGTCGATGGGGTCCATTCTCTTCTTCCAGCCACCGACAGCCAGCTGTATTCTTGAATGGCAGCGGCGCGCTGGGATGCCAATCGTTCGGGCGCGTTTGTCCGTGTGTCCGGCCGATCCACAGCGGCGCCTTTGATTTCGAATATCCAGGACAAAGCATGGAGAGCTCAAATTGCATTAATAAGGTTGGCTAAATGAGGAGAGGTCAAAAATCGGTCACGGAAAATTTCAAACTGGCAAAAAGAATTACAAGCCGATTACATGGCTGACATTGGACGGCATGGCTGTCAACAGTTTGGGGAGCTCTTTGGCTCCATTTTTCACTTTTTGAAGTTTTCCGAACTTTTAGCGCTTCGTCGCCATTTTACTCCCCTTTGTGGCGCTACTTGCTTCGTTTTCACACCGTGTCGATGCCCTTATGCACCGAGAAGGTATAATAACTGGCGTTAGCATTCGTTTGGCGTTGACGTTCGAAATGGTACAATCACTGGCGTTCGTTTTGGCGTTGGGGTTAGCGCTGGTTTTTTGGCGTTTTCGAAACTTTTTTAGAAGTTGCGTAGCTGCTTTCAGCCGACCGCGACCAGAACATTCTGTCTACATGGCAAAAAATGCTTTGGGAATTGACTGGTTAAGCACTTCAACCCAGAACTTGTGTTTCGGCCAAGATTTGGCCTCGAAAATCATAAATTAGATGAGAAACCAAGGATAGGTTGTGTACATTGATCAGATCTTTGTCACAAGATTTTGCGACTTCCACCAGACACAAACGTTAATTCAAACAATGAATTACCGCTATCTTGAGCATGCCTTCGCTGGCTTCGCACTCGACCTGACGAAGCGTAGCCTTCAGCTCATCCTTCTCGGCTTTTATCTTCTCAAAATCTGAGTGACAAGGTCCGCGATGTCTAACTTTTAATGGGACGTCAAGAAACTTTGACCAATGTACCCTATCCTTGGTTTCTCCTCTAATTTTATTTATTTTTTATTTGTTTACACGGCATATCACAAGCATTTCAATTAAAGAGAACACGATAAATTAGAGACATAGCAGGGGGGGGGTGAGAAAGACATGGTCCCCTAAAAAAAAGAGGATTGACGGTTTGTGCTTCTCGTGGGCTTATTTGAAGAGTTCTAAGCATTCCTGACCAACTCACGCAAGGTGAAGCATTTTGGGCGGTCATAGCGGCCCCAAAGCATGTGAAAATAGTTCAAAGCTGCGCGTTTTACATAGTCCCAAAGATGTGAGGCAAAGTTTGATCTGGGTTGGATACCGCCACGATCTGATTGCGGCAAATCGCCGATGGAATTGCTACACCACGCCCTACTGCTACAGTACACACGGATTGAAGTATGGCGGAATCCGCATGTACTGTAACATCAGGGTGGTCCTGCGGCATTATTTCTAAGGATTTTTACCCGCGACCACACGCGTCGACGTGATGAGTCGCGTTTGAAGCGAAAATATTGTGGTATTCATTTGAGCAAGTTTTCAGGAGAACAAGAGAATAAAGTTTATCAACTAATTTTATAACCTCAAACAAAGGACAACAATAAGTGCATTTACAATGAGGGATTCACCGGTTTTTTTGGACAGACTAGATGCGACAAAACAATAAGGCAACGAAGAGGGAGCATATCAAGGCGAGCGAAGATGGTTGATCAGAGCAGCTCGAATCTCGCGTGTTGAGCCCCAGACGGATGGTGGACGGACTGCTCAGCGGACCGACGCCTCCGTCGTTGAATCCGGCAACTTGCACTTTATACAAGTGCATGATTTTAAGGCCATCGATTCGGGCTGACGGGTAGAGCGGGTCTTGGAGCGCAGATTCCAGGATTGACAGCTCGATCGGGTGCTCCGCTGTTTCCGAAACGAAGATGTAGATCTAAAGTCAGAGTGCGATTAACGTTGGTTCGGAGAGAAAAACACCGACCTTGTAACCCTTATTTGCACAAGTGACGTTCGACTGCTCGTCGTGCAAGGGAATAGATGTCCAGTCTAAGACCGTCGTGTATCCTTCGCTCTAAAAGACGCTCAGTTAAATAGCTACAGAATCCGTATATTCCCCACCGTGGTCTGCACGCGGAGATTGTTGATGACTGGAGGGTAAACGGGAGCCGCGGCCATAGTCTTCCCCATAGCAGGTCTGCTCATGGGACCGGTTCGCCCATACTGATCGAAAGCGGTAACGGTACAGGAATACTCGGTTTCCGGCTGCAGTCCGTCTACGGTCCAGTGGATGTACGAAGCAGGGACCGACTGGTTCACTTCGATGTACCCGTTTCGCACTTCGTCGATCCGCTTGCAGCTTATCTGCGCTCCGATGACGTTTTCACAGTCTCGCAGTGCACTCCACTGCCAGAAGACCTTCAGATGCGTCGAATTGACGGGCACCGCCACCAGATCATCCGCGTAACGAACTGGTCCTGAAGGAAGACAGTGAAAGCTGCCACTGTAGATACCCTCACCATTGGAGCTCAAATAAGCAATCGTGTCTGTGGAAACGGGCCCGCTTCCAATGTCGTTGAGGGGCTGGATGGCTAGAATAACCATCGAGCATTCAGTATCGGTCACATTCGAAATTTCTATTATATGGTGTTCGTAGGGAACAACGGTCCAGTTGGACAGAATTTCGCTTGGTGCATCCGACCACGAAATGTTGTAACGGAGATTCGGGCCCGAGTAGAACTTCTAAATGGCGATCTTTAACAATAGCTGAAGAAGTGGACTTACCGTATCCAAGGGATCCCATTCGACCAGCAAGTTTTTGTCATCGATCGTTCTCCACTTGATGTTCTTCACGGCTTGACCCGGCACAGCAGGAAGGGTCTCAATCCAGTCGGTATGCTTGGAAGGCGTACTGAAGACGCCATCGGTGCTCCTCGCGCGTATCCTGAACTGATAACTCTGCCCGGGCTCCAGGTCGTTCAGCAAATACGATCCGATAATCCTGTCGTTAGTCTGAAAGAAGCCGTCCTTGAACGACTGCCAGTATTTGTTCGTGCTTGTGCGGTACTCAATCCGGTATGCGTCGATCGGAAGGATCTGAAAGCAAGAATGTGACGAAAACCCCACTGAATATTTTCTACCTGGCCTTGTCCTCTTCTCTTCTGATTGCTAGGTTGCCGCCACGAAAGTTTCACTGAGCTCGACGTGATGTCGAATACCCTCACGTGCGTGGGGAACGAAGGGGTTGGTCTCACTTCCAGGTCGGTGGAACCGCTGCCGTAGATCGACTTGCACGAGTATCGGCCCACGTTCTCTTCTCCCAGCGATGAAGAAAGCAGCTGTAATTAATGGTTCAAATTCAACTTCATGTTTTAATAGCATTCTTTGTAGGATCATTCCATACATTCATTTTTGGTCGCATCGATTCTCGTGATCTATGATAGCTACGGAGCTGCGGTTTAGTGCATTGAAGTATTTCTTCAATTTTACTCAGTTAATCTTTATCAAAACCTTGTAAAAAGCAGTAGATATCCGCTACCGTGCTCCTCTGAAGCTCCCTGATCCCTGCTTTGAAGTGTGTTTCAAGGAAACTATAATATTTCTGTCACACAGTCACTAACCGCAAGTTTCCCATAGCCCTCGTCTCCAATAAAACGTTTTCCACAAGTCACTAATCGAATTATTACTTAATTGTCCCGCTTACCTTGATTTCACTTCTCTGGCGAATTTTGTTCGATCGGCGCACTTTTTCCCAAAGCGTGCGCTCGTCGAATTTGTTGTGTGGGAGGTTTCGAATGGAGCGATCGTTGAAATACCAGTCGAAGAGGACCTCGGGACAGTCGTCCGTGTCGGCACACGTGAGTTCGACCTCACAAGTCAGGTTCACCTTCTCCACCGCATCTGTGATTTGCTGTCGCGTTGGACTCACTTTCACGGAGGGCCTTGCTGAAAGAACGACAGTAGTCACAAGCAGGGCTGTGCGATATTCGATATCCAGTTTTCGATATCGATATTTTGATATTCGATATCTTCGTAAATATCGAAATTATTCGATATTTTTTAAAATATCGAAATTCGACATTTCGATATTCGATATCGAAAAAATCATCGATATTTCGATATTCGATATCGCACAGCCCTGGTCACAAGGAACAAAGGTTACTGAATACTTACGGAGAACAGACACGAATACAGTCGCCTTTGCCTCCCCCACGCCGTTGTTCACCCAGCATTCGTAGGCGCCTTCGTCGACGTCGCCAACGTCGTTGATCGTCATCGAGTTCACAGCGTCGGAAAGTTGTCGCACCCTTCCTTCGAGACTCAAGAACTCTCCCGTGCGCACGTTCTTCCACCTTACGCGGCCTTCCGGGACTGAGTGGTAGATACATGGGAGCCTCTAGAGAAGAAACATCACAGTCCGCTCCACAGAAGGCTTTTTACCAGTTCGGTGCCGACGACCACGTGGGCAGTTTTCGGAAAGACGATTCCGTGGAAGATTGGAGCGACGTTTTTCACTTTGATGAGGGCAGAAGAAGTTGCCGACCCGACGTTATTGGACACGATGCACTGGAAGATGGCGCTGTCCGAGGGCTGCGTATTTTTGATGGTCAACCTAAAATACACACTTTACAACAATCTCTTAACATGAATATTTTTGGTCATTTTGCTTTTATTGCCCATTAATTTGTCCGTTTATTGTAATTTATAGGAACGCTCGAGTGTAACAAAATGTTCTCATCAGTGAAATGTTCTCCGAAACCAGCCGACAACAGTGTCGGTGTAAGAAATCAGTTTGATCGATGGGCGAACTGAAGCTTTTCAAATATAGACGAAATTATTCGCAAACAAGGTCACGGGCTCTATGTATATCGTATACATCGGAACTGTTCGAAAAAGCGTCCAATCGGTAAAAAAAGCTGAAAATTAGTCTTTCGACGACCTTCCAAGTCACACGGCCATCAAAACACATCCAGAAAAAACAGCGGTAAACTGCGACTTTCTGATAAACATCTCCATCACAAGCCTACCTGTTCCCCTTGATCAGATATCGCCTCCTCTCCGCAGCCGGCATGAGCAGAGGCACGATCGGCATGCCGTTCCGGAACCATTCCACTTCGACAGGGTTCGTCTTGACGCTCAGATAGTTGCACTCGAGCTGGACGGTCTCGTTTGTCCCGACGATCTGATCATTCAGCGCGTCGATCAATGCTGGTGGAGCTGAAAAAAAACAATGATTCGAAGGAATTCGAGAGGAGAATCTACCGTGAATATGCAACTGCACTTCGGCCGAATCCGAGCCGACATCATTCACCGCGGTGCATTTGTACCGGCCGCCGTCCTCGAGCTGCGCGTTGTCGATCCGGAGCACTCGGCCGTGGTTCACGAGGCTCGCGTTGAGGGGAAGAGAGCCACCGTCGATGCGACTCCATGTGTAGGTTGGCGCGGGGCTGAAACATCAAAAATGAATGGTGTCAATAAGCCCTGCAAAAGTATATTCCCAATTTCAGAACACAAATCATTCTCAGACCCACAAAGGATCTTTGCCCACTTTAGCTTGACTACACCAAAAAGCACTTACTATCCATAAGCAAAACATTCGAGATAAACAGTGTGCCCTCTGGTAGGGATTTCAGGCAAAATTTGCGGCTGAAATTCGTCGATCTGCGGAGCGAAAGCTTGTCCATGCGTGCTTGAAGGGAGCACTAGCCGGAAGAAGGGTCCGTATTGGCCGCTTTGCGTTTGTGAAACTGACAGACTGCATGCATATCTGGAGAATAAATTGTGAAATGTCGATCTAAAGCTGCGGACTCACCTCGTATCATCGGATTTCTTCGTGTAAGAGAAGTAGAGACTGCCGTCCATGGAAATAAAGACGCGCTTTGACTGGGAGACGAAGCGTTCCGACGAGCCTCCGACCAGCCATGAGTAGGAGTAGGATTCTGAAAGATTGGGGTTCACATCGGTCTTTGGAGGTCGGAAGTGGTGCAAATTCAGTGCAATTCATCGAGTGCTTTTCAAAGTGCGAATTGTTTTTCAACGTGGAATTGGTGCGATTGACCGACAAAGTCGGTACTTGGATGGCCGGACAAAGTCCGAGACCGTGCTCTGTGCAGTGCAGGTGTGGTGGTGCATTTTGTGTGCTAAACGTGCCAAACCCGTTCCCGAACCCCGAAACGCATGCGGGAAAGGAAAGATAGTAAGCAAATCATACATTGAGCATAAAGTGGGTGAAATGGTGGATTGTGACACTCAGCAGCAACGGTTAGCAGGTTGGTGGTGTGCTCTATTATCAGAGATAAGGCACAGAAAATGGCCGTGACCGAGCGAGCCGGCGGCACAAGTGAGGAAACGAAAGCGAAAAGGAAGGAGTAGACGGCTAATCCGAGAGCGGCTCCGCTAAGGACCTCTCGAAGGTAGCATGCAAGAGAAAACAAAAATCATGAAACGGGAGTCCAAAAAGAAGGAGCGGAGGGTGAAAGTGCGGCTGGAAGTCCTTCCAAAAAGCCGGAGAGCAGCGAAGTCTAGAATCGGTGTGGGTTACTGGGGGAGGCGAGGCGCGCGTGGAGCGGCGGACGACCGTATTCTGACCTGGTTGACCACAAAAAAACAATCGAGAACGCGGTACTTGCACCAGAACCCGTGTTCGGCTTGGGCGACACGCTGAAGGACGTAAATAAGATTTATTCTCGACAAACATAGGGTTAGTCTCGGCGGTGGTCAACTCAATCTCGAAAGAGGCCCGCGCTGTAATAAAATGCAAGATGAAATAAATCTGCGGCGTGCTCAGGACGCAAGTGCGGCTGAGGGCCAGAGACGATGGCCACATTCGCCGTCTTTATCCGGCCGGAGAACGACGGAAGTGGCACCCGAACCGATTCCAGAGGCACGAGAAGACCTGATTGGGCGCCTCTGGGCACGCGAACCGTCCGAAGAGGTTTGAGACGGTGGAGCAGGAGGGAAGCCCGCCCGAAGCTTCTTTTGGGTATCGGGAGGCAGCAGTCGCAGGACGAGCGCCTCGTCGCGAAAGAGGCGTTCGGCACACAAATGGAGCAAAACGACGGTTCTTTGATACTAATTTGCAAATGGCCTGGGGCCATCTCCGCTCCGCAAATACGCTCATAATCACATTTGGGCGCGGCTCGCGTTCACCGACGCGTCCCCACTTGTCACTTTGGCCCTCGCCGTTCCTCTAGAATGAACGCACGACAGTAATAAATTTAAGAGGAGATAAAAGGGTCAGTTTTGAACCTGACAATATGACACACATAAAAATGAATATCTGAATACTTTTAACCTGTTTCAAACGCTTCAACACGTAAACCAACAACTTTCGAGCCGAGCCATCTAAAATACCGAATAAAAATTCCTGTAGTATTCAAGTTGCTAGACCCAAAGCTCTCGTAGTCATTTGAACAAATAGAGGGCGGAGTAAAGGTTGTATTCACACGAAACTTGACATCGAATGCAATCGTAATAACAGCAAAAAGAAAAGGAGAGCACGGAATGCGGTTAAAAGCTTGTGTCCGTTTTTTAAAAAGCGGGAATCGCTGTTACCACACGGCGGTTTTCCTGACTGACTCTGGGTCCCACGCGATAAACGTGATTGACAGGAATCGTGTAGCAGTGCTGCCCACAAAATCCCGATCGCTGCTGCAGAACTTTCAAAGGGACCCACGAGCAGCTAATTTGCGATCAGAATGCGGAACAAAACAAGGTCGAAGAGGGCTGCTCCCAGTTCGAAGGATGTTTGTTGAGACGCAAAGCTGATTACTCTAATTGGATTTCGCCCACCCCCACTCGCTGCTGACAGTTTCGGTGGCCAATCGGGTGTGTGGTGAGAGGCGAACAGAGCGAAAAGTGACAAATGTTTTGATTTGTAAACAGAAAACGCGAGCTGTAGAGCGAGAGGCGAAGCGCGTGGCTGAGTGGGACCACAAGCAAACCACGCGGCATTTCGGATACATTGACACTTTTGCGACCGGCGGCTGATCGACACAAAGGAGATTAAATGTACACGCCGGAAGACAAGAGGATTTATCGGTCCTCTCAAGGCTCGCTGGAGATGCGGGTGATGAAGATGTATTATCACGGAGCAACGTATTGGATTATCGGAATCATGACTGATTCCGGAACGGGCGCCACTTCTCGCGTTTACTACACGCTCCAACACGTTTTTGTAATAAAGAGGACCAAACATTTTTGGAGAATTTAATTTGGGGTGTTAATAGACCGTTTTTCTCCTCAAACGTCTTCTCAACCCAAAAATTGAAAATATTTTACAATTTTGTTTACTCTCAATACGTATGGTTCCAGGTCCAGAAGGCCAACTTAATTTTAAGGAAGAAATACTCAGAATGTTAATAGCCTCGCTCTCATGGAGCGCATGGGGCCGCTCTACATTAAATTGATTTGGAAACAAAGCAAATGCTTAGTTTCTCGAAGAAGCTGGCGCATAATTAAGGGTTCGACGGATTTGGCAAAACCGCAAAAACAAACTTATTTGTGGTTTGAGAACGCCTAATTAACATTTAAATTAATGATCAAGAGCGATAAACAAAGGCTCAGTTGGGATTAGAGATTACTTCAATGTCAGCATCGGCAAACAGCGCGATTTTCTAATTGGTCAACGTTTTTTGTAGCTAAAAAATTAGAGGTATTTAGCTGATACTTGTGAAAACGATGACTCGTTTTCTCTCAGTGCGTGCTGTCGGGGTGTGATGTGGTCGGGCGCGCAACAAACCAGAGCCACTTTAGCTCAGTGGCAGAGCGTCTGTCTCGTAAACAGAAGGTCGCAGGTTCAAACCCTGCAAGTGGCATTTTTTACCGCAAAATGCGACTAAATTGTATCACTTTTGCAAATACAAAATTAAAAAACTCAAGCGAAAATGCCACTTGCAGGGATCGAACCTGTGACCTCGTGTTTACGAGACAGGCGCTCAGCCACTAAACTAAAGTGCCTCTGCTGCCATTCTCGCGTAGTCCATATTTGACTTCTCATGCGCGCGAAAGCAAGCAGGTGCTAAATCAAGTGCCCGCAGCTGTTAACCACCGGTGAGCAAGGAAAAACGAGTGAATAGTACGAAACAGGTGAAATGAGGAAGATGAATAATGGGAAAATGTTAAAAACACTTATACTTACTCGGGTAGTGCTGAGGAGCTTGACAGTCGATTCGAACGCCACCTCCTCTCGAGCCAAACGGGAAGGCGTCCAATCGCTTAGATCGGAATGGGTCGATGAACGCAGGTCGCAGCAAAATGGAGAGGCTCCTCACAGTGCCTGAAAACACCTACGACTAGTCGCTTCTCAGAGCGCCAATATGTATTACCGTATCTATTCGTGGCGGTGCAGTGGAACGATGTTATAGATTTGAGGGTCTTCTTCACTGGCACCAAAAGTGAGCCCACCGAGATGAGATACGACGAATTCGGAGAGTTTACGTCGATCTGGAATGGATTTTAGTACTATTTGGGGCTCGTTCGCCGATCACCTCACAATGGTTTTTTCTCTTCAATACTTTCAGTTATGCTGAGGCGGAACTAATTAAATGGCAAAAATGAATTGGTTCAATTGCTCAAAGAGTCCTCTAATAATGTTCATTGGTTGTGCAAAGATCTCAAAAGGCATTTTGATGCTAAATGGATTTGGTTTTAATTGCAATCAAAGGGAGAAACCGAGAATAATGAATTCCAGACTAATTTTAAAAGGAAATTTTAACTTTTCTGACATCTCAAAAGAAGGACTATTGTTATTGTGGCAACTGTCACCAGCAAAATTGCTACGAATAGTTTGATACCAAAAACCGACCTCCTCAACCTCACTCTTGTACCACTTAATCCTTGGCACAATCTGCCCGCGGGTCTTGCATGGCAGCGCTATATAGTTCAGATCAGGCCGATTGAAATAAAGATATTGTCGCTGGGGGTCGTCGAGTATTTTCGGACTTCCTAAACGAAGAGTATTGTAATTCTCATCATGAAGAGATTACCTACCTTTGGGAATGAGTGCCTGCTTGTAGAGGAGCACTTTGCGAGTAAGAGGAGTGAGAGCACAGATGAATGGATGCGCGTCTTTGTCAGTTATTGCAGTTCTAAAAAAACAGAACTGTAGCTGTCTTCCTTTCTTTTACGATAATTCAGCTATGTTATTTTGTTGAATGGTCCACACAAACGTGTTCTTCTGACTTCACTTTGCCTGCAGGTCACTTACAGATTGAAAATCCTCCGCGCATTTCTCTGCAACGCAAAGATCTTGGTTTTGTCTTTGTTCTCGCCGTTGTGTTCCAGCCGACTCCACACGTCGTACATGATGTCGTTCGACTCCTCGATGTGCTCGTAACCGACAACGATCCAAATGAGCTCTTGATATCCTTTGTTAAATATATCCTGTCAAAAGATTGCGTAATCCGGTTAGGATACGACGTTAAGACGTTGATGCCTACATTTATTATGTCGGAGAGGTCTTCGATAATTAGCTGCCTGTCACTGGGTCCCTTGACCACGTCCACAAGAGACGCTCCGAGCGCGGAGCACTCGCGCGCCGCCTCGGCGTACGTGCTCGGATGCATCACCAACCGTACGCACTCGTCCGCCGCCGGTTTCCAGCCGTTCGGACATTGTTCTTTTTCTGCAAAGCACAAAAACTTTACGAAGTAAACCGTTTTGGTTATTTTAAAGGACAGCACCACATTACAGTAATTTATGATTCCAGACTAAGAATGGCGGTCTAACTCGATTTTAAAAGTTGTTTTTTGGAGCTTGTGTCACCCCACTCAAGGACCTCTTCATCACATCGTCGAAACGACTTACAACCAAATCAAGTGTTGAGTTAATTGGGAGAACAACCACCCACTTCGTCTACAAGTGAAGTGCGCCTCGCGTCCAAATGAGTAATTGCCGGTTCTGCATAATTACATTTCTTCGCACACATCGTTTTCGCGCGCAACATCAGCTCTATTGAAAGCGGAAACCCCGAATTATGTGATGAAGAGTCCTTAGGGGTCATTATCTTTGCCTCGGCGTCCGGAGCTCTTCACCCGTCCGTCCCGCGATGGCCCCGTCACCGTATTTCTGTTCGCTTGTCAGCGATCAATCAGAAAAATGTGTAACAGGTACACAACAGAGGATAAGTTCGCCGACCGCTATTAGAGTCAATTAACATTTTTGTCTACAAGTTTGGCAGATGCCATCGGGGTCGCGTTATCTGTGGGCACGTTAACTGACAGATAGCTGACGGGTTCCGGATAGGATCTTGACTGCGAAGGGTGGGTGAGTCAAAGCCTGCCAATCTATCAAAACGGCTCAAGGCCTTTGTTTCCGTTATTTTGGAGTAAATCGACTATATCCGGCTTGCGGGTTCAAGCGCCGGCCGTGGCTTCAAGCGCCGACTCAAGAGTCACGACGGTCGAATTGCTCTCTCGAATACCCTCAACTCGATGTCCTCGTCAGAACCAGTCGCCGGCATTCCAGCCTCCTCAGGCTAATTCATTCCCCAATTGGGCTATCATGCCGAATTCTCAATTAATCGGAGGCGTTTGATTGTGGCCTTCGGAATTTCAGCGCACTCTTTACAAAAGTGGATAAAAAGAGACATAAGGACTCAAACAAAAGCGGGCGGCGGAGTGCGAGAGGTCCACTTAGCTCAATTGCCATCTATTGGGTTCTCGCTCTTCCTTTCAAATCGTTGGGAGCATGCAGAGTGGACGCAAGAGGCCCGAATCCACTTTTTATCTTTTTTTCACTTACCTATAAACAAGGCCTCGGTGGGGTGGAGGTAGAGCAGGAGGACAGTGGAAAGAAGAGCCCCTTTGATGGAAAATGGAAGATAGCAAAAAGAAGAAGACGTCATCGTGATGTGATAAGTTCCATGTGGAGTTGTGAAGGGGCACTTGAGGGTGAAAGGTCTGCAATTTGAATGATTTGAGATATTTATTACGTCTTCGGATTCGCCTCCGCACGAGAGAAGACGTAACATAAATAATTTCCACGCTCATTCGCCTTCACCGCAACTGATACACTTTTTTGAAGGCAAACAGAACAACACGTTTAATTATTCAATGCTGAAAGATTCTGATTGGAGCAGGGAGGGTGAGATCCTTCTCGAGCCAGAAGAGGGTTTGATTCAATGTCCGAGTGGACGCGGAAGGAGAGGGTGGACCGGCCGAACAGACCAGCCTTAAGCCCCCTGGCTCTCTGTGTAGGATAAACAATACTGACAAATGTCGTATGCTGCTGAACGACGGCCACAGGAGATTGATCGTATAGGGATGAAGATGATGGGCGCGCGGCTATCAGGCTGCCTGTCCACTGGCAACTTTACAATATTAAAAGCTGTACAAATGTTATTCCAGACAAATTGTTTATACCCGCCCTTTTTTAGGTGCCGCCGCAGCGGGTGTCGACCAACAACCAACGGCAGCCTCAACCGGGAATGTCCAGCGAAATAATTCATAAAGAACTCGGACGTAAGTTGGCCGTGCGGAAAAAGACTCAAAAAACGCGAAATCAAGAAGAGGAAGTGATCACGACACGCTTATTGCCTCCAATCGAAATGTCGCGTTAGGGCTACTCGAGGCAAGGTTACGGGGTTGAAGGGCACCGAGACGCCGATAAAGACAATTCAAAAAAAGATTGAAATTGATGATTGGATTAAAGACGCGATTATACTGGCCCTATCGGGAAGCACCGCCATTCTACGACGCGGGCGATCGCGTTTATGTGGTGCACAGTAGTACGCGCAGCTGTAAAAACAGTTGCGCAAATTTTGTAGCGAGGCGAATAAGGATCCATTTACCACCGCCTACCGTAGGCAAAACAAACGGATTACGTAAGAATGGCCGTGTGCTTCTGCTGGTCAAGCAGGCCGCAATTATTTGTGGACACCAGCATGGAAATGCGTTTAGCCACTGGTTTGGAAACTCTTGAGGGCCACCCGAAAGCAGGACGGTGATTAGTATGCCACAGAGTCGTGTGCCCACGCATATAAACACGAATAATTGATGCCGATCGGTGCGGGAAAAGAGGAGCCCAGAAGCCCAAACAATTTGCTGCCATACGTGGCGCAAAACCGGGTATGAGGGGAGTCGGGAGGGGTGATGAAACAGTCGTAAATTCACGCGCATCACTCCTAATTGTACATTAGCACTAGCAAAGCGACGGCGGCGTCATCGCCTTCCGATCGCTGTCGCCGCCTCCACCGAAGGAAGTCCAGATGGTAATTTCACAGTAGGCGCAGGCAAAATCCTCTCGCGCGCACACGCTGGCCTATCATCATCATCTGTCAACGGAAGATGAACTGCTAACGGGTCAGAGCCGGGCCCGCTCAAAAAAACGCGGAGAGTTTATAAAAGAGGCGGGTCTCTCGGGCCAAGAGGCCCGGACAGCAATCGACGGAGTTGGATGAGACGCTGTTTATTGTCCTTTTCAATTTTCTGCATTTTCGGTATTCACGTGTTTTGTATATGTCATACAAAACACGAGTCTTCTGAAGTCTCTTTGGTCTTAAAGTTGTGCGTTAAAACATTCAGCCCAAAAAATTGTAAAGGTTCTAGTTTACATTACAGTACTTAGAAGAGTCCAAATCCAAAAGGCTCTGTGAGATGGTTGAAGCAAAGTCTAGCAGGTTTGGAATAAAAACCATTTGTTGATTTTGAAAGTTGAACCAATTGAATAGAAAAATGCCAAAAGCAAGTTCTACAGCAGTAACATTAATTTTTGCACTATTGGAAACAGCTGAACCCTGAAAGTGAGACCTAAATGATTCCTGTCTTTAACTTCTGTGCTTGAAAAAACCACGGATCAACACAAGTCAAACTCAAACGCACATTTCAATGTTGTTCCAAAAGAAGAAGCGTTATTTACATGGAAACATCCGCTATTTTCCATGAAAACTATGATTAATAACGAACAACAACAATTCACAACTGAAAGCACAACATACTGAGTGAGTTAGCAAGGTATCACATTCAGCCGCCACCGTAGGCCAGACACGAAGCGGCCAATCGGTTAAATTTGGAACGGCAAATATTTAACCTGTGTCGCCAACTGCTCCGAGGAAAGCAGGCGAGAATATCCGTCTAATGCGCCGCCTCCGATTGCGGTGTTCGATTACGCCGTTCG
Organism: Steinernema carpocapsae; assembly: GCA_000757645.3. Lineage (NCBI taxonomy): Eukaryota > Metazoa > Nematoda > Chromadorea > Rhabditida > Steinernematidae > Steinernema > Steinernema carpocapsae. The sequence goes on from CM016762.1 coordinate 14,783,809, forward strand.
CCCATTGACTACAGTAAAGATGCAAACTAAACACTTGAACTCGGCACCATATCTGGTGTTGCCGGCGTTCTCGGCGGGAGTGCTACCCGTCTAGCTACCTGACAGCAATTCTACTGCTTTAAGAAGCGTCTGCGAAAGGCGTAGCAACGAAACTTTCAAAGATCTGAGCCGAAATGGAGCCAACTCATTTCCATTTCAAACTAACAACTAATTCGATAGTTGTTATAGTTGTATGTTCTCAGAGTGGTAAAAAGTGACCACATATCGACTTTTCCCATTTAGAAGTTCACGTTTCCAAATTTTGACAAAACGCCCACAAGTTTTACGATCGACACTTATCTCTTTCAAGGGCAGACAAATTAGAAAAACTGTAAAACACAGCCTTGCTTGACTTTAGAGCTCATATTATAAAGGACCCTAATGCAATCCTGGATTTCGCAAACAGCGATGTCTAAGCTGTCGGAGTTGCCGCTGCTGACCAGAACACCCTTCTCGCCTCTGCAAACACCGAAACACAAGGCGCTCAAAACATCCGCAAAAGGAATTACGCGCCGAGAAGCGAACAAGCGGTAATTGAGCGAGTAAAGCTTTAATTGAACCGCCATGCGCCCCTCGCGCGCACCGTTCAAAAACCGTAATTATAGCCATCAGCGCCGAGTAACGGTCCTGCTGCCCCTCCCTCGATTGACTTCGTGAGCCATCAACGATGATGCGGGAGGGAACGGAGTTCCTCTAAAAATGGTGCCAGTTGGGGGAAATAATCGTCGACGATAAGTCTCGAGTAGGCGAGCCGGGCACTTGTGCTTGCTCTCCTTGATGCACTTGGAGAGCACGGCGACCAGAGATGCTAATAACCAAGAAACGTCGCACATGTTGGAATTAAGGGAAGTCATCTGTCATATGTTTTACATGAACGTGGACTGCACGCTTGAGTAGGAATTTGTTAAATTAGTCAAGAACCGGGATTTTTTCACTGATGGATGGTTACTAAGTCGTGTACGGGAAATGTTTCATGTTTCGTTCCGAAAACAAATGCTTTGAAAGGGTACCGCTTTCGGTTTTCACTTCTCAAACTAAGGATGTTCATGGAGTTTGAGTTTGTGAAAGTAATGAGAAAACAGGGTAGCGCATCTGGAAGAGGTCTGACGTAATCCCGTAGAAAAATGGTCGACTGAATCTTATCTAACTTCTGCCACGACAAACCGTCACTCCCCTTTTTTACAAAAATACGGACTGAATGAATTGAGAGTGTAATGTAATGCAATGCATGTCAATACTCTGCGATTCCCACTGTTTCTTCAACTCTCCGTGACCTGTGTTGGGCCTGTGTTGTTTTCGTTCAGATAATAATTTTACGCATGCTTCGATCACTGCCATTCGAACTTGCTTCCATACAGGCAGCAGGGTACGATGGATCACCACTGACTACGACCCACAATTTCTGACTCATCTCCGGCCCGAGCAACCAAATAATTTTCACTTGCTTCCTGGCCACGGAAGACCCTTCACCCCCTCGAGGAGCGCGTCGCGATCTCTCGGTCACCTCGTGGCGCGTTCCTGACGCGCTTTCCCTGCCCCGTCAGCGCTGATCGTTGTGCTGACGCGGCTCCAGCTGCTGTCTCCACGACGTCGCCCGAGTCAAACCGTTTTTAACCACTGCGTGTGCACTTCTTCTCCCAATCTAAGCCTCCGGTTTCAGTTCAGATCGACCGAAGCAGTTGCGCAACACCGAGCTCTTCAGCCAACTGAACGCCATGGCGTACGTCGATTCACGTGAGTTGAAATCATTCCTTTTGAAGCGTTTTATTTCGATCTCCAGGCGGAAACATTGTAGAATCGAGGACGTCGATCGTCGGATTCTTCTCGAAGCTCCTGGGACTCATCGTGTTCTTGTAAGCTTATTTAAATAAATATTTAAAACTGTTCCTATCTTGCAGTTTCCAGTCACTATTCCGGCCCTTCTTCAACGTCGCGAGTGATGAACTGAGCCACAGAAATCGCGCCCGTGGAAACGGAGGCGGCGGATCCGGCGGGTGGCCAGGAAGTGGCGGTCCGGGGGGACCTCGCTACGGTCAGATTATCGTTTGTCGAGACGGAGCTAAATCAGCTGATTTCAGGAGGAGGAGGAGGCGGTCGTCGGCCCATCGGACGTCTCAACCAAAACAGTGGAATGTCTTGCGCCCCTGTCGGCGTGAGGCAGGTAAACCCCCGCCAATGTAAAGCAGCAGGATTTCTAAGCTGCTCGCATATGGCGGATCGCTTCTGTCGTTGGAAACCACTGGTTTCCCCCTTCAGAAGCGCTTGGTGTCTATAGTTTTAAGCGTTGTGACACTGCTTGGCTAAATCCTAGCGGACGCCTTGTGGTCGATTATCTTACAACTATGCATCCTTCCATTTTTGTGATTCCATGTTTATTATGCGCAAATTATTGTATGTATAAATTCAATGAGTCTTGGTTATAAATGTCTCTGTTTTGTGTCCGCCAGAGCCTCAGAAAGCGCCTCAGGCAAAATCGTTTGATTTTCTTTCCTCGTCTTTGCAGCAAGAAATGCAAAGACGAGGAAAGAAAATCGGTGTATCCGCGATCGTCAACCAGTGTTACATTGCTGAAATAGAGACGCTTTTGTGGCTTGGAGATCTCGGCTCCGGTGGTGGCTCTAGCCCGAACCTCGCGAGTGTTTGCGGACGTTGTAGCGTAGGTCCCGGCGCGACTTCCCTGAATGCGACAACCTCATGTATCGTTGCCGCAATATTTTGAGCCGCAGCGACGGGAGATGTTCGACTCGAATCTGTTCTGGGTCGGTGCTCCCTCGAATTTGCGTGGAGGCATTTCGTTCTATGAATTCGCTATACGCCACGAACTTCCACGGTTTGAACAACCAGCGACTTGCCCAAAGTCATTCTCAAAACTAGGTTTGGTTTGGCTCTCTTGCGTATTGTTAATTAAATATGGCTGTTTGCGCCCAACAATTGTAAATTGGGTTTCGCTTATCGAAGAGCTCTCGCTATTTTTAATTCGAATCACTAATCATGGCGCCATGTCGTTTGTGTCGCTATCACCCAATTTTTGTTAGCCGCGCTTGTGACCATTTTCCGCTTTATTATGTCGTGTTCTGTTGAAATATCTTCAAAATAGCTCATGTAAGAGGAACAATAATTTCAGGGCTAGGATGCTTCCCCTCCTCAAGCGTATCCCGTCCCCGGCAAACCAAGCGATCCTCTGGTCGCGGCGTGCTGCCAGCGGACACGGGCACAAGGGGCCGACGTCCAACGCTCCCCTGCAATCAGAGGATTACAGGTAAATCAAATTATTGTGAGTTGTCTTTATATAGGTTTTTCACAGACCCGGAACAGATTCTTACGCTTTTGGCCGAAACTCAACAAGGGCCGCCTTGACTGGCTGTTCGGAGACGGATGGCGTCGCCCGCTCGCCAAAGATCAGGGAGCTAAAATGGTATTTTTATTCATTCCTATTCCTCTCGGCTACATAACTGCATTTTAGCGCCGTGAATGGATTTGGTTCAACCAGGTTTCGTATGACGAACACAAGGATTGGGCGAAGTTCCACCAGGTTGCTTTCGTGCTATTCACCATGATGACTGTTTGGCTTACATGTTGGATGATGTTCGCTAAGCCCGATTGGTATGTCCATTTTCCATGTTGAACAGCGTTTAAAACTTTATTTTCAAGGCCTCAAGGAAAGGAATGGGCGCTGCGTGAAGCTCACTTGGAGATGGCTCGTCGTGAAAAGGCTGGCCTGCCCTACATCAGCAAAGATCTTGTTGACCCTCGCAAAGTTGCCTCGACGCTGCCTACCGATGAAGAGCTCCGCGATTTTGAAATTCTCATTTAGGATGTCTATGTTGTCTTGCTCTGTGTTATTAGTGTAAAGTATCCAGGGTTATCAATTGTGAAGTTAGGAACAGTGCCATTTGCCTTAACATATTCCGCTGTTTCGCGACCGAAAGCGGATGGTAAAAAAATGCATTTGAAAGCTGGTTATTTTCTAAGTGAGTCGATTATCGGCAAATTACCGTACAATAGTGAATCAAGAATGTGTTGGAGAGATCATATGACATTACCGCCGGATTAATCTATACACCGCCGATTTATTTATCTGTGTTTGTTTGGTTTTGTTTGGTCAGCCCCAGCCTACTATCCCCACTGTTTGAAGGAGGCAGCCTCGAGCCTACACACCCCACTGTCAGGCGCTTTCTGCGCAAAAACCAGGTTGAAAAATGTTCAAGCCTAAGCCTATCTGAACCTGGCAGCGTATAGTACTATCCCCGCTGTTTGAAAAGTTACCTTCTAGAGAGCATTGATTCGGCGGTAATCCAATTCGACGGTACTCAACTTCGGCGGTAATCAATTCGGTAGTAATGAAATCGGCGGTAGTGTCATATCTCCGTTGGAAACTCAATTGTTCGTTTTGAATTTACCAGAAAGCATTAATCATGTGATTCGATATTAAGGCAAGGGCGTGTTGATCCGTCTGCAATCGAAGTAATGATTCTAAAAATGACGCCTATTACTTTATAATTTTATGCCAAATAAGCTTTCGATCTTCATTGATAGTAAGAAGATGATATTAGGCTTTTATATTATGTATTTTTTTATTTAAGTTTGGGTAGGTGGAAACAGACGCGGACGCGGTGAGAGGTTGAAAGAGACACGGACGCGCACAGAGGTGGAAACAGACGCGTACCCAAAAAATATTTTCGGAGACCTTAACATTTTGTCCATTGAGTCTGCTTGGAGGTTTTTCACACGGATAATTTTGTAACAAAACGCTGTTTAAGCTTTGTTGGCTCCATACGGTATAACGTAAATTCCTAAGTGGCTAGGAATCTCATAATTTTGAATTTACATCGGCTTTTGTGAAAGGGTTACGACATGCTAGACTTTTATTTACCGTTGATCTTGATTAGGGCTTAAATCTGTGCCCTCATTGCTTGAAAGAGGTCCTTGAATTGGAATATAGATTTGGGTTGGTTGTGTTTAAGTTGGAGTTTGGACTTTTCGAATTTTTTCACCCTGCCCCCAAAAACGTAATCATAAATGTGTTGCTGTTTAAGTATCTGTAACCGGCTTCTTGACGGCTATATGTAAACATTTGTCAAAGAATTCAGAACGTTCGCCGCTTTCTCGGGTTCCTTGGCCAATGAGCGCAAAAACTACAAATTTCTTTGCCATCTTATTCAAAATAGATAAAGCATTGACTTGCTCAAAGCCATGAGCCACAATTAAAGAAAAAAGCCATCGGTTACGGACATGGCTACGGCCATCGTTTAAGAGCACGCTTTGGAAATTCAGAAAATTTTTTTTTGAGTCCGCGTCTCTTTCCACCTCTCACCGCGTCCGCGTCTGTTTCCACCTACCCTTCAAGTTTGCACTTTTGATTCATTTTATAACCTTAATGAGGTAAACGTTTAATGAAATAGTTGTTTGCAGAATGTTTGACGACGATATCTTACGTCTTGAAAGCGACGTTCCAAGAGTTGAAGAAACTGCCCTTGAAGCCTTAACCCGTCTAGGATTTTTCGCGTTGAGGACCGGTGACCATGGCCTAGACCAGTTTGTGCTAGAGATGCAAGGCCTTGTTCCGTGTACGCTCACGGAAATTGTCGGTGACAAAGGAGCCGGGAAGACGCAGGTTCGTTTGTTTTAGTTTGCACGTGTGCCAGAAATCGGATCATGATGTGTTCTTCTAATTACGTCCTTTCCTGTAGCTTGTTCTATTTCAGCTGTGCTATTCGATCGTTGCCGCTTTTCTTCGTGATCCTGAGCGAAAAGGAGGAAACATCGCTTTGATCGATACAACCGGATCGTATCGACCGAGCAGGCTGTTGGAATTGTTGGAGAAACGCTGGAACATGAATGTGAGTTTCGTGTAAACTGTGTGATGTTATTTTGCGTTTTTAGAAGGTGCATGGAGCGGAGCTGCTTAAACGAGTTTTCGTTCGGCCCGCCAACACCAGCGCTCGCTTGAGCTCTGCGCTGGACGCTTTGATAAAGGCAGGGAAAACTTCGAATGTGGAGCTTGTGATAGTGGATAATGTGGGCAGTGCTATGGCCGACACTCTGATAGATTACCGTAATTCAGGTTTGTTGAATCGTTGTATTCGGTTGTGGTTTTCACGGCCGTATTTCAGGAATCAAAAACCAGGTATCCGTGATCAGAAAACTCACAAAATTGGCTCTTATGGGTAACTGGGTCATTATTGTGAACCACCTTGTGTACTGGCGTGTTGCACGTAAGTGAAGCAATGTCTTGTTGACTTTGAAAGAAAGCTTTTAGCCACGCCTGCTTTGGGATATAAGTGGATCAATGAAATCGCTCATCGCATCGTGATTACGAACGACGATCGTTATTGTGACGTACATTGGCTTAAAATTTTCACCAATCGAACGGTGAGCGAAATTTACAAACTGAATAATGACTGCTTCACTTGCAGATGAGTGACGACAGAGTGGCATTGGAGCTAACGACCCACGGCATCAAATGCTTTCCAGAAGACGAAACAATGAACGTTCTGGGATACTCCCAGTCGCAGATTATGAGCACTTTTCAGTGCACTAATGATGATTATATGTTCGGTAATTATTGACGAGTATTGTCAAGTTTCGCAAGCTGTGCTCGTGGACTGAATGAAGGAAGAACATTTATTTAACCTTGTCATTATTATCGCTTACAATATCAACCTGAGCAAATCACCGTATTTAAGACTCGTCTTCCTGCAAGGACCTTCAGAACTTCTTCCGTTCTTCCGCATTGAAGGTGAACTGCCAGCTGGCCTTCTGACTCCTTTTTGGCAAGTCGTTGCAAACAAGCATCCTCGCCCTGATGTTATGCGGGAGGTTCCAGATCGTCTTGCCCCTCAGTTCCACCTTTCCTTCCGTTGGCACGTCGACGGCCTTCAAGATAGGATTCTCACTTTCGACCCACTTCTCGATCGTATCCTTCATGAGGAGGGGACACATCTGGTAAAATCCCTTGGAGTCTTTGACCTCCATCATTTTGAGCGACGCCAGATCGCTTTCGGCGAATCGCCGGCAGATAGCTTCTCGGATGGTTGGAGATACGGTGAGCCTTGCAAGTCGGAGGTTCAGAAGGTTCTTCGAGTTGAGGCATCCGCCTAGGAACTGGTGGTACCCTTCGGAAGACACGCTGGTGTTGCTAATGGTGACCGTCGTGAAGTCTGTTCCGAGGAACGACAGCTCAGGAAAGCTTTTAATGTCCGCCACGATCAACGCTTTGAACTGAACTTTCCCGGTCGTGTCAAGTTCCTCCAGCGGCATCGTGTTGCGTTTGATGCTCATAATCTCATCGGACGTTGTCGGGACGATTTGGAGAACCACAAGGTCGAGTTCCGCCAGATCTGTGAGACGACGGACGGGCTTGTTGCATTGCCACACACATCCGCGGCTTGGGTCGGATGGAACGTAGATTGTGGCCATGACGGGCCACGCGGTGTTGTCGGAATGGTTGACGTGGGGGAGGACGTTGAAGCCAGTGAGCTTCGCTGGCTTGGCTTTCGACGGCTGCTTTCGCATTACGACTGAATGGCCGATCCGCCTGATATTGTGTTCCGCGGCCGACAAGTGACGGCAAAGGTCGCACTAACCTAAAACGAAACCGGTGTGAATTAGCACACGAAAAGCTCCCGTACTGTATGCGTTCGCTTGGAGACCAACTTCGCGCAAATCCTGAGAAATAAATAAAATACCACGGACCGTTCGGCGCATGTTCGCCGACACGTGACGTGGGCTAGCGGGCCCCCCCCCCCTTTAGAAGCAAATGCGCCTCTGCGCTCTCTTGCTGCCGGCGACCGGGTCCTCATCGACCTTTCCCGTGGGTTTATTTCTCAGGCCCGTCGTTGCGTGACTTTCTTCATCAGTCGTTTGCTCTCTTGCGCCACTACTTTTGCATAACAGAAACATTTAATTACGACGTTAACAATCCACACGAATATTTATAGGCTAGAGATCGAATTCCATGCAACAATCGCAGAATTTGTCATTCTAAGTGCAACAAAACAGCTCGTTTGCAGAATCCAGAAATCGCGACAGCAAAAATCGAATAAGACAGATCCCGTAATGCAGCTGCAATGAAGGAAGCATTAGTCACTGTGCACGATGACACGCACTTACCGATGAGAACACGGCACAGTACACAAAAATTGTGGGAAAGAGGAAGATTAAGATGGTGAGGAATAAAGTTGCGAGAAAGAGCTGACGACTGTCCAAACTTACAGAGTCGACTCTATCTCTGAGTGGATTGTATTTGAAGCCCCGGAACACCCGAAGAAGCGCGGATATGGCTCGAAACGAAAGATAGGCAAGTCTAAAAGAAGGATTACCATAATGAGCAATTGAAAATTTTGGTGGTTAGCAAGAAAAGTTGGGAAACATAAAAATCAGAGGCGAGGAGAAGAGATCAGACAGAATTAAGAGGCGGAAATGCGGGTTAACGTGAGCGAGAGACACGGAAGAGAAGTCCAAAATAGCCGACAACGTAGAACAACACGATCATGACGCCCATCATCACCAGATCGAACGGCAGGTTGTTTCTGTCGAAGGAGTATTGTTCCAGGATTTGATTGCTTCGTTGAAAAGCGGTTTCGTTCACTGCTGACACAGTGACATTCGTCCACTGATTGATGACAAAGCCTTCGAAGCCGTATCTGAAAGTTTTGTAATTCAAGAGATCCATGACGTTCACATACCTGAACCAGCTGATATACTGTATCCAGCTAATGTAGACAGGAAGCTCGCCAACATTGGCGTAGAGACCGCCCGTCAACGAGAGAAGAGTGAGCAGAGGACCGGCAATGGATACCGCGATAGGGTATGAGGGAGATACAGTACTTAGCATTACTCCAAACGCAGAAGCCGACTGCTCGATCAACAGCGCCGTCCCGAACATAACGAAGACTTGCAGGAAGCTGAACGAGGAGAACCCGACCATCCAGTAGCTGATTAGGATCATGATGAAGCCGTCCAACGTGAACAATGGCACGTATGACATGGCTCTCGTGGCGTAGTAGCAGGCTACCGAATACAGCCCGTCATGGTACTCCCGCACCAAAATTGGATAATCCGCTGGCATGAACGTCAGGATTCCGAACAAGGTTGCGTAGGTCAGCTCGGCTACAAGATAGAACAGCGCTCCATTGAGGTTGTAGACTCCGCTCTGTGTGTCTCTGTTGGTGTGGAAGTATAGCAGTCCGACGAAAAGACCCATGATCACTTTCTGGATCATTTTCGCCCTTGCCAATGACGGATTTCTCCAGTTGTCGATAAGAGATCGATACAGTAGAGCGATTATCTAAAGAACTACGGTAAAGCCCTGTTCTCCTCTCCGGTGGCAAACCTGGTCCGAGAATGGCGCTGCCTTTCGCACACGCGGATAAGCTCCAACGGTGGTTTCATGCATTCGCACAGTTTCCATTATGGATTTCCCTTCGTCAGATTCGGAAAACTTGTCACAAATCGCATTCACACGTTGAAGACATTCTTCCTTTTTCACGGCGGTGACAGCCAGAGTTTCGATGATCATGTCAGCGGGGTTGTAGTTTCTAGGACAAGTGAAGCCGCAAGATTGCATAAGGGCAACCGCATTTTCTGGATTTCCAAGAAAAGCGACTCGACCTGCTGCCAGGTACAAAACCTGGAAATCAAACATAAGTGAACTGACAGATCACAAAAGATTGATAAAACCAAACGATTGATTTGGATAAATGAATGCTAGGGTACAACCACAACCCACCCTATCAAATAGGTTGTAAAGCTGTGATGAAGGCTGGTGGATTGTGCATATGATGGTTTTTCCCGATCGCGCGAGGTTCTTCAGAACTGCGACAATAGATTCAGCCATGAAAGAGTCGAGTCCGGTCGTGGGTTCGTCGCAGAATAGAATGGGAGGATTGGTCAGCAGTTCAGCAGCAAACGTGACTCGCTTCGACTCCCCGCCAGAAATGCCTTTCTTGATTCCGCTAATTCCAATTTTCGTGTTTCGGCACTTAGCGAGACCAAGTTCTTTGATCACCTACAGGATCAATTCGTGACTAATTAGATTCGGTCAAACAACTTACAAAAGATACACGATCGGCTCTCTGCCTGGCAGTCAGTTGTCCAGAAATGCGAAGTCTCGCCTGGATCATCAGGTGCTCTCGAACTGTCAATGTCGACATGAACAAGTCTTCTTGCTGCGCATAACCGCTGACAGCAGTGACGCCCTCGCCCATTTCGTATCCATTCACCAGAACTTTTCCACTGACGTTTAGACCGGACAAGTTACGAGCAAGGAGAGTGTTGAGCAAAGTTGTTTTTCCTGCTCCGCTAAACAAAATTTTTAAAATATGTAGCAACAGTGTAAAGTATGTACCTGGCGCCCATTAGAGCCATAAGCTGCCCTCCTTCGCATAGTCCGTTGACGTCGTTCAAAATGAGCCGGGCTCCTTTCTTGGTCGTTACGCCAATGTTGTGCCACGACAGCGACACCGGATTCGCTTCCCGGGTGCTGTTGATGGACTGAGAGTCGATGCATTCGGTTCCACCGTAATTGGACGCCGTGTCCTCCGCCAGAAGCAGTCCTTTCTCTTCGTCTTTCATTCTGGATTCCAGTGGTTAGTTCTAAACAAAATACACTGCATATATCGGAGCAGCTCACGGACTAACCAGAGCTGATAAGATGGCCGCACAGTGGTGGAGTAAGCCGAGTAGTGACTTCGTTATCAACAAGCGTCCTTTGGGTTTGGGCTGCAATAATATCCTCTCGTAATCAAAAAATCAAGTTGCTCCGTGCTCACCTTCCGTACGACCGTCTCCGCTTCGAAATAGACCGGGAATGCGAAGTGGCGACTTTGAACTCTTCGACGAATCAAGAGGTCAGGTAAAAACAAAGGCGGATGCATAAGAACGAGCTCTCGATAAGATATGGATGGTACAATGCGATATGATAAGCTGATCAAGTGACAAAAATAGGGTAACAAAGAGGGAAGGAGGAAGAAGATATAGACAAAACTTTGCAAATTGAACAGGTTGAACAACTTACCTCGAGGCGTAGATGTGGAAGCACAAAATGTGGATGGTGAGAATGTTGAGTACGTCAATGGTGGCAGCCACAAACGAGGAGATCCCAAAGGCTCCCGAAAACAGGAACAGCGCAGCACCGTATTTCGACCAAATTACAGAGACAAATGCTGAAAACAGTTAACGTTCGTTCGATAACCAGTCGTGTGCTTTTTTGTCAAAACAGATAGTAATTGAAAAAACCGAATTTGTTGTAGTGAGAAAGCGTTGAATGCATAAAGCAAAACTGGCTCCGAGTAAACTTACTTTCCCAAAGAAAGATGTGGTAAAGGAAAAACTGCGACAACGTTTTGTTAACACGATGGTTGAGCTTCAAGCCAGCTGGATACGTCAGCCAATCGATCGTCTAATGATAGTTTATGCATATTATAGCACTGCAAAGGTGGAAGCACACTTACTCTCTCCAGTCCTTGAATTCCGGACTTCAATCCATCCCACGTCCATATATGTACAGGACTTATCCATAAAAAATAGGCGAGCGAGATTCCAATGACGGAATCCAGCACAAGCAGGAAGTACTTGGTGGAGCGGAATTTCCTCCTTATTTGTTGTACCGTGTATGGTTGGTGCGAAAGCCCATCGACACCAAACATTGTTATCTATCTGAAAATACAGCGCAAAACTTTAGCTTGATCAGCACAAACCTAAAAAGAGAAAATCCCTGCTAGTTAAAACAGACAACGGACTAAGGAATTATTCAAACAATAACAACTACCTTAACTGATTCAAAGCGCAAATTTTTCTTAAGCTCATTTTCACTGCTTTCCTCCTTGAATTATCAAAGGCAAGACATCTTGGTAACTCCATCAGAATCAATAACTACCCTTCTATCCATTGCTTTAAATGAGTCGCGACAACAATCACAAGTATTTAATTATTCCTAACGCTATTCAAGAAAACAAGACGCTATAGAAAACACTTGTAGAAGTTTACAGAACTTTCACTAGGGAAAACTGAACAACAACACAATTTAGAGCTTTCCTGCAGCCTCTAGCTTCTTCTTCAGTGATTCGGGCATCTGAGGTGGTGGGGGGCGAGGGAGGTTGAAGACAACCTTGACTGAGTCGTAGATGAACCATTGCAGGGCGGTGAGGGTACCAATCATGATGATACGAGGAACAAGTCCCTTCCACAATCCTGTAAGACACATGCTACACATAACAGATATAAAATTTGGACATACCAGCGAATCCAAGCTTCTTAACGATGCCAGCAGCAGTAGATCCAGAGTCCTGGTTGAGCTTGGAGACAACGGTGTCAGCGGGGTGAGAGACAACAGCGCAGAAGACTCCAGCGATGTAACCAGCAACGAAGGTGACCACAAGCTGCTCTGACTTAGAGCACTCAGCACGGGGCTTGGGAACGCAGTACTTGTAGAGCAGTTCGACGGTACGCTCGAAGCAAGCGAACTTCATCATGGTGTAAGGAATCTGACGCATCCAGAGTGGAGGCAATCCCTTGTAGAATCCAGCAAGTCCCTCGTTCTTGTAGATCATGGGAGCGCATCCACGAAGAGTGGGGGGAGCACCAGGAGAGGTCTGAACACGGACCTTGGTGGCTTCCATAGGAGCAAGCATAATGTCAGCGAAGAATTCAGCAGAGGCAGAAGCAGCCAGGTAAAGCGATGTGCGCCATTGATAGGTGAGCTCCTGGAACACATGACACATGAAAAAACGGATAAGATGCTATGATCGCAACCTCTCCGAGCATATCGCTGTAGAGAATCTTGAACATCTCATAGAATCCAAACTTTCCAAGTCCCTGGAGGGAGTATCCAACAGCGGTTGGGGCCCATCCCTTAGCAAGAGCGCGAATTCCTTCTTCGCCGACGGTGGTGCGGAAACCGGAAACGATTCCCTTGTACTTCTCTGGGTTCACCTACAATGATAACAATACTATACGCAAATTCTTCGACAAACAGTTTACCTGAATACGGCACTTGATAAGATCAAGGGGGACGATGGCGGTGTGGGTGATGCCACATGAAAGGATGCCACCGAAACCGCACAGAAGATAGTACTTTCCGGATCCGAATGCAACGGTTTCGTCAGCGGCTAAAATGGGACTTGTGAGTTGTGTCAGGGATTCCTGGATAGGCGTCGGATCCCAATTGTAGAGGAATTGGATGATTCCGTCGAACAGCAAGCACAGAACATTGAAATATAAATAGATCCAAGTGGCCAAAACCACAAGGACACCCGTCCAAGAAGATTTTGAAGAGATCGGAGAAGAGGCCCGGATAATGTTTGGAGATTTTTCCCAAGTTTCAGAAGTCATTTTCACGGACTTTTCAGTTACATGAGTCGCACTAAAACGTGAACTGAATAAAAATCGGTGTGATTGTGCCAACTCAGCACACGTCACATGCGCGCGCGACGCCGCTTCCCTCCTCACTGGCGTCGACAGCAACAGCGGCCGCCATAAAACGAGCAAACAGGAACGGCCACATTTGCCGCAAATGATAAGCAAATTTCGCTCAGCAACCCGTCCCTCATGAGGTCATTGTTGCCAAAACAATACCAAAAAACCGGCTCTTCTCCTCTCAATTTAATCCAAAACGCTCCCTAACTCCCGTAATTTGAATGGAAAAATAAACTTTACGTTGAGCCGAAGAGCAGCTGGCCCGGCGAGCAACGGGCATGTTAAACGGATTCGACGAGGCAACTTCCGAAAGTTGGGTGACGATGCCCATGATTACCTCTGAAAATGAAAAATACGATAAAAATAGCGATTTCGCCTAATAGAATGACACAGATGCACCACGGGCAACAGCAAATGAGGCGAAAGAAACACAAAATGGCTAAATGCATGGCAACGGTGATCGATCACACTCCGCACGATCCGCTGGCAATTGTAAGACTAGCTGCTAATCTTCAAATTCAACCTTGTCACTGTCCATTCACGCCGTCGCATCTTCGACTCTCGAAACGAATTCAAAGCGAGGTACTACTGTAACGAAATTTGAAATTTCGAATTGAGCAACGTGTTGGCGCCGGCGAGTGACGTAGCACACTGTAAACATCTCACGTTCGGTTCCGCGTGTGTCAACTCCGCATCTGTACGACTGCTCACGGTTGCGGCGAGCGGAGGCGCTTCAATAATTTACTCTGCGCATTTCGGCGTTGCGAAACAATTTCAAGCGTTTCTTCCGCTTTCGGAATTTTCGTCGCACTTCCTGCCGATTATTGCTCGTTTCAAGTTTGCGCGTGTTTCGCGAGTAATTTTCTGGTTAACGAGTTCTCACTTTTCAGATTAGCCACCGGACGTGAACATCATGTCGTTTCGTGGTACGAGAGGTATATTTGTTTGCCAAAATACGTTTTCGGAAAAAAACAACAATTTTTCTTATTAAAATTAATGTGATAAAGCTATAATTTATTTCTGCCAACGCACAATTGGTTAGATGCAATTAGGAAATGGCTTGTTTTTAGGAAATGGCTTCGGTGGCGATGAGCACCACAACTTCATGGAACAGCAGAACAATCAGATGGCAGATCAGTTATCGAACAAGCGCATCACCATCGCTATCGGCGACGATGTCCGTGAACAACAACGGCTGCTGGACGAAATGGTATAATTTTTTATTTATCTCGTGCTTATTTATTTCTGCGTTTTCTAGGACAGCGATTTCGACTCTTCGAAAAGCTTGCTGGGAAGCACCATGCGCAAACTGACTACTGTAGCGAGGGCAGGAGGTAGTACAGCTCTCTAGCAACGCGTCTAATTGTTTTCGATTACAGGGAAGAATCTGATGGTTTACGTCATCCTGTTCTGCTTCTTCGTATTCTTTGTCGTTTACTATTTAGCTCGCCGTTAGGAAATGAGGGACAGTCATCATTCTTAAAGGCTCACTTATTTATTCCTTTGTAAATAAATCATAACGTTGGCTTGGTCGTTTTATGTATGGTTAATGGTTTTGTTACCGTTTGTATCTGTATCCCGTGACCCGTTCATTAGTGATCGGGGCTATTTACCGGGTCAATCTGAAGCGTCGAACCAAGGATTCCCACCCGTTGTCTGTTTCGTGGGCTTCAGCCTTTATGTTATACGTTCTATGTGTTTTGTCTGCCTTGTTGTGCACCTAGATCCTTCGTGGCCCTGTGCCACGTTACTTCCCGTAAATATCGAGCATCTACAAGCGCGACCGAACGTGCGAAGTTCGACGCTTTGCAGAATCTCCGAGTCCCATACGACCCGCCGCAGTGAAGGGTTGCGTGTGGTCGTCTGAATCTGAAACACGGCACGTCCTCCCGTACCGCTTGTAGTTTTTTGCGATATTGATAATGCTCGTGTGGGTACTCTGGTTCTCCGGAATCCAGCAGCTGCGTTCCAGACGTTCTCTGATATCAACTGTAACTAACGGGGCTGAGTGCGCTATCGCGCGAGGTTACAGTTTCAAAAGGTGTTCTGATTCGGCGCTTAGCATGTCCAAGAAGCCGTGAGAGCACCGATTTCGCTTTTTCATGAATTGCAACCGTGGCCGATTCGGCGTTTGCGGCACCAATTTCGGCGCTGTCTCGGTTGCAAAACCGACCGCTCCGCGGCGGCGACGGACCGAACGTGCGAAAAGCGTGACGAACACGTCTCGTGACTCACGAGACGTGACAAACACGTCTGGATTCTCCTTTGTTATACAGGATTGCATGAATTTTGTGTTTCAGTGATGCCGGGTCGACCGCCCCGAACGCCCTCTCGTGAAAGTGGCGTGGTGAGGATGCCTCGCGTCCCGCCTCCTACTCCACCGCACACACCAGCCCTTCCGAGAGTGAAGGACTCTGATGGTCTCTACGCTGTGTACGTCCCATCTGGCATCGGATCCCCTAGCGGCGAAGTCTTCAAGTCTCTCAAAGATGCGTCCATGTTTGCTACATCTCCTTTGCCGAAGCGTTATGGTATGTCAACATATTAATCTGGATTTCACATTGACTTTATATTTATAGGTGCTAGATTCAAGAGATTCACGAGCAAGCAAGACGCTGAGGCCTACGCTCTCCGTGGCGGAGATAGTGCTTCCATTAAGCCGGAAACATTAAGCGACCGTGACACCGTGGAGAAAGTGTGCTCCGAGCCGGTTGTCCCTTTCCCGTCGGTCACCAAGCCTCAGCTGGGAGAAGTCAAACGAGCCATTGAGAAGTTCCACAACGACATATTCGTCAACCTTGCCGAGCAGAATCCGCGTGTCCTTATCAACACATCTGCCGACACACCGACCATCATCGCTGAAGGATGCCGCTATAACGCTCTTCATATTGCTTCAAAATGTGGGAATTGCGCCGTCGTGAAGTACGTCATCGAGCTTGTGAAGGATCACGAAAGTCTGGCCAAGATCTATGGAACGAAGGATGTGGCGTTTCGCTCGGAAGTATTGCTGGAAAACTTTCTGACCACCCCTGACAAAGGCGAAAACAATACTCCTCTTCACTTCGCATCGAAGTTTGGATTTGTGGATATTGTGGCCTTGTTGACCCAGTATTCGGCTTGTAACCTCAGTGCATTGAACAAGTGAGTGATCTTTTAGTTGGTAGTATATTTCATGTTTCGTTTTATAGGTACGAAATGTCCCCGTTGCAAGTGGCGTGCTCGCGCTATTCGGGTGAGGGTGACGCCAAGAAGAAGCGCGTTTCTGAGATTTCCAAGTATATCGGTGCTTACTACATTCCTCTGTACCGGTCGGCTGATTTCCCCATTCTGACGGCGCCTACTTATCGCTATCCACGTCCTACCTTGAACCCTAACGAGATTGACGTCTCCAAGTGCAGTGGCGATGGATCGTAGCCGATAACCGCGTCTCCTGCTCGCATCACCCCGCTCGTGTCGAGGATGAACACCTCCTTGGTTGGACGACTGAACACGCTTACTCTCAGCGCCGTTGCTGGCCCCTTCGAGACCTCCGCGGACGCTCACGAGTTCTTCCTGAAATGGAACACCTCCGGGAAGGATGTAAAGAAGACGGATAGCGAACACGGATACGAGAAGATCGGAAGAGAACTCGCGGCAACCGAAGCCATATTGTTCATGGAGTATTCGTCTACGTTCGACAAGATCGTCGTGACGTACGACCCCAGTGATGACGAGTTCGTCGATGCGGAGGATGGAGACAGTGAAATTTTCTTCGATGCAGAGGAAGAAGTTTCCGAAATGACAAACTTAGTCACATGTTTCCAGAAGCTGGTGCTCCAGACTCCATAATTCTCTTCGCTGGCCATGTTTAATTAATTTTGTGCTTACGCACTGCTCCTAATACATGTTATTTAATAAAACGGGTATATTTTTCATCTTTGTGTCAATGTTCCGCTTTGATTTCGATATTCTGAATTTTGGGAAGGGGGGGGGGAGAATTCATGGGGCTGAGCGCGCTATAGCGCGAAGCTTCAGTTTCAAGATATGTTACAGGTTGGCTCTTCATGCCTCCAAAGAGCGTGGCCACTTTGATTATGGAAAGTGTCTTAAGCGGCACTGTAAGACCTTCAGGAGTTCACTGTCAGAGTTTATTTTTACCTCAAAATTGGGTAATCTATCTAGTAGGGATCCAACCGACCGGGATTCCAAGTCGGCAACGTAAACTTAATTGAATTCGAACCACTAATACAGACAACTGTTGAGAAAACGTATGACAGCAGTTGAAGGAATGACCGGAGAGAAACCAGACACATTACATGGCAGGCAGCATGTTTCAATAAATAAAACTAAAACTGTGTTTTGGCAAGCACATGATCATCGGTTGGCAAACAAGAGTTCCTGTAAAGGGAGAGCGACGACGATAAAGGGAGAAATGTATAAAATCAACAGAGTGGGGAAATTATGCAACACTAGGAAAAGCTAATAGAAGGTACAAAATGAAAAAGAGAATGTAGTAACATATAATTAAATGAGATGACGCACATACATAAAGATCGGCGGTTTCCTATGCTCGCCGCGGCATCATCGAGCGTCTCTTCCTTCCCTGCTGCTTCTCCTCAGCTTCCACTGGCTTTTCTTCCTGCGTGAGATTCTCACCTTCTGTTCCCGCTTCTTCTCCGTCGTGAGCGACCTTGACTGCGTCATCCGACTTCTTCGTAGCCGCAACCGAGTAGCGGTTGTTCTTCTTCAAATAGGTGTGGTAGAAGAAATTGCAGAAGAGCAGGAAGTAAGAGAAGTAAATAGCGAACGAGTAGTAGAGGTTGTCCCACGTTTGCTGGCACTGCTCACCGCCAAGTTTGATGTTCACCACGGAGACGGCGATGACAATGCCAACGACCATTTGAAGGATTTGAAGAACGGTCACCAACATGGCCACAGGCTTCGGAAGCCGGAAACGGAGCGCCCTAAGCGAATAGTACGAGTACATGAAGGCATGAACTCCATAGTTCATCCAGATGAACCAACGCCCACTGGCGGTGTGATCTTTGTACGCGTGCCAAGTGTATACCAGAACGGAGACGTGGTGATACCAGTGCAAGAACAGCAGCGGTCGCTTCCGCAATACGATGAAGGCGGTGTCGCCGAATTCGGCAATCTATAATAAAATACGTAGAACGTTTGACACAAGGAGCGGTCATCAAGGTTACCTTCGACATCGCAAACTTCTCGGTCCAAAAACCAGTTACGCCTTGCGCAAACGACGCAGTGCAAATCGAGTATTTCAACGAGTTGGAATTCACTGACCAAAACATTTCCGGAGTCATGCGGACGACGCCAAGAATTGAGAACACCGCCAGTCCCAGGTTCCAGATAAACAGAGGCCAGTCGAGGGCAAAGGGCTTCCTCGTCTCCATGAACTGAAATGGAACACTTTCATCAGATGGTCCGAATTCAATTTTTGGAAAGATGCTTCCAGAAATGTTGTTTGAAAGCTATGACTACAGTTCCAAACATTTGCATAATAATCAAATCGTTTACCTTTTGTCCCAAATAGATGCAAGCTACGTAAACAAACGACCAGGTGAAGGAATGGTACCAGTTCTCCTGCATCCATTGCGTGGAACGCACCGAGTCGAAAGACGATTCGAAGGGTAGCACCAAGGAGTAGTTTTCAAGTCCATAACGAGGGAAATATTCTGCTTGAGCCATCGGTCCTGAAAGACGTGAAGCAGCCTTTCTTTTACAGTCCGGGCCGCAGTATAACCTGAAACACGCAATCTTCATCATCAAAGTTTTATATTTTATCGCGAGCTTTGAACGCATCACACTGCAAAAACGTTGAAATTTGTCGCAAATAAATATAAAGCGCATGAGTCAGTCCTAAAAGCAAACGAAAAACGGAGATTGAACGTCGCGGAGGTGCTGGCAAACAGAGAACAGTCAGTATGGACCAGCGACGGACGGGGTTGACCAATCATCCTTCCCGTGAAATCCCCTCGCTTGAATTTCACGGAAATCGATGAATGAAGAGAGACACAAAAGCATATTTAACCCCAGTAAAGGAGACAACACGCCCGACTGCGGTCCTCAGCTCGACCAAACCGAAAGGAACCACTTAATCAGCATCTGTACGTGGATGCGATTAAGCACCGGAGATTAGGCAGGTAGGGCGCGGCCTGTAGCAGACTCCGCTTGAAATCGATAAGAGACAACAGTTAAATGCAGAAAAAGTCGCCTCGCGCGTTTCGATTTCAAAGAAAGCGAAATTAAGGAAACGCGAGTGCAACCAACGACTGCAGAAACAAAAGGATATGGCGGGAGAGGGGAGACCTCTTTCCTGCCTCTTGTGTCTGCTCTCGGTGGCTGCTATGGCAAGGGGTAAAAGCGGGCGCGAGAAGAAGAACCAACGAAAAATGATGGAGATGGTGTAAATTTATCGCATCGCACCCACGATCGTCACTCCTCTCTGGAGAGGGAAATTCGTCGCCGACGACGTCGTCGCGAGCGAGGGACGTCGGCGACGAACGTGTCGCACAGCGTGCAGCGGGCCTGGACTCGCGGCTGTGTCCCTCTGAATAAATGTTGCCCTTTCCTATCAACCACTCATCTTATAATGTCCCCGACGACCGCTTGCAACACGTCACGGTCGTAATCGCGCGGCGCTGACTGATAAGACCCTGAATCACTCGCACCGCATAGTTATGGCTGCACACACGGATGCGCTTATCAGGAAAAGAGACATTCACTACTATATTGTACGCGGGGGACAGTTCGGTCCAAAGTCCGAGTTCAGCAAAGAAGCTCTCAGAATCTCGGAAGGACATAATACGTAATTTCCTGTAACGAATCTGGACGGCTTTTCCTCTATGCTTATCTTTGTCAAAAAGTGGGTTTGGGTTATCAGCAACACTGATTACAGAGTTCACACGGGTCTAAAGTAAAGTATAAGTCTACTAAAATTACTACTAAAGTATAAAAATCTGGTTGTGAAACCATGTTCTATGGGGGAATCAGGCAAGCTTCTTTGACCAAATGGTTATAGAATTCGCAACTAGAAAACGCTCTGATTAAGTTTATGCTTCTAAACTAGGAACAAGAAAACATTTCAACACAAAATTGCAACTAGCAAAGCTGATTGCCCGTAGATAGTCTACCAAATGAGTGTTGCCGGAGGGGGTGGCGGCGGAGAAATTGTAGAAAGGAGTTTCTCTGGTGGAAAAAGGGGTTGTGATAAAGCCGGTCACCGATTGACCGCAGCCCCACGCGATCACCACCGGGTTTGAAGGAAATCGTTCCCCACATCCGTGGTCGTTGCTGATGCTGGTGGCTGTTGCTCTGACAATATGCGCTCGAATGCCCTTCACAACGATTGTTTGCAATACCGAAAGTCGAAGAGAGCAGAGCCATGTCGCGTGATGATGGTGGGGGATGGCGGTGGCGCGATGGAGGATCCTGTAGACCGTCAACGAAAGTTGACCGCCGATTATCTCGTCTTTACGGGTATTAGATCACTGGAAAAAGGATGCGCGAATGGCGGAAGTCTGCAAGAGGCGGAACCAATGCTGCTGTTGCTTGTTCAGGTTAAGTCCCTTCACACAAGTCCGTTCCGAACCCAAAAGCGCAAGAAATCATACAAACACGGCCGGTTACCACTAAAGAACCTATCACTAACACGGCTATCGGGTTCTTTCAGGTAACCGCGATTCGCATTAGAGCTTATTTCTGAACTTTAGATTGAATATAAAAAGGACGGAATTTTGAAGGACTCCGCGACAGTAAAAAACGCGGAGTTTCTTTAAAAGTTTCACTTTTTCGGTTACACGCGCGTTGTGGAATGCACTTTGGCCCCTCCTACGCTAGACACAACTAAGACACCTGCACTTACAGAAGACGCCTGCAAAGGCTGAACTCCTTTTGCTAAACAGAGAGATAAAAAATGTTAATGAAACATGAAAATTGAAAAGTCTGCAAAGGTCAAAAGACACTATTAACAAAATGCGGATGACGTAGTGACCTGATGAGTGGCACATTATTCCATGGACGTGTCATAATGTGTGAGAGCCGAAGAAAGGTTTATTTTTCACAAAGTGTGGCCAAAATTAGTAAAGTAGCCAAATAAAAGCGAATAATTTGTGCATCCGCTTTCCCGCGAACCGCCTCCCGGCCTCCAATCGCACTTTGCCCTCTCCCGCTGGCCGCATTAACTTACAACAAATTCCAAACATCAATCACAACAGCGATCAGGGAAGAGAAGAAGAAACTGTCGAAGACGCCCGCGTCCCGCCTTCCATCGGCGTTGATGCGATTGACTCGTGGGGCTCACGCCATATCGCCTCGCATCGTTAGCACCCGCGAGAACCACAATGACAAAGACACGTAATCTCCGACTGTCTCTCGTTATCCGTATCCGCTTGTGGAAATGGGATCATTGAGTTGCGGTTTCTGCGTGCGTAAGAAGGTTCAAGACGTGCATTCAAAGGTGCGCACGTAAGAGAGCGGTTTGAGACCCAGGGGAACGCTGTGCGGACGAATTGTTATGCAAAGCAAAGGAATTTTTGCCCTTCACGTTTCTTTCCGTCAAAGGCAGATGGATCCTCTACAGAAACATTACAACGTGGCACACGTATCAAGCAGAGCAAACAGAAGAGAAAGACAAATGAATTCAAGAGTTTATCACAATAGGCAATAAGTCAAAAATCTCAAAGACGTATCGCAAATACTGAAAAAGCAACAAAAACTAAAATCAAAATTTAAAAAGATAAATGAGTTTTAAAATGACGAAAGAGTTCAATGACGAGTTCTAAAACGTCTTTTGGAAATGTTTCATCTTGAGTGAAATGGAATGGTTCAAAAGGTCCTTTTCACTTTATTAAATATCGCATCCAAAAGGAAAAAAGGGGAGTCGAGCGCCTGAAAACTGCAGTACGAGACATTGCTCGTTGCACAGTTACAAAAACCGATTTGTCACTGAGCAAACATACTTTTACAGCGATAAGGTCTTGAGACATGCACATTCTGACGTGTGACCAGGGAATGTAAACCATTTGAAAAAGACCAGGAAGGCAGTTCTAGGAAGACATGTTACGAGCAAGGACCACGCAAATAGCTTAATGCGAACGTGTCGAAACAAGCGCCAGTATTGTTTGCGGATTTGAGGTCAGAATTAGTTCAAACCATAGAGATTTGTGTGGTTATGAATAGTAGAAAGGAGATATAGCGGCAAACAAAGAATTTTAGTTCTTTGGTTTTGCCGCGATTCTGAATGGCTAGCGATCTTCAGGTTACTAAAGGAATTAAAACCTAGCAAAGGAATTTCGTATGTATGTGATCGCTTTAAATGTCGTGGTAAAGTAGACAGGGGAATATTCCATTTTTTGGCAAAACTTGCTCGTTTTGGGCTTTAGAACATTATCTTAAGTATTCGGTCATGTTCCAACGTTCTGGTATTGGTTCATTCTGTGGGAAGCACCAATGTTGACATATCGATGGTTCGATACAAAACATAAGACGTTGTGGTTTGATGTGGGATCGGCCAAAGGCATGAAAATCAAAGCAAGTTGCTGTTGGAATTGTGCTCTAGCAAAATTTTGATTTTAAGACGTGAATCAATGGGACGACATTTACATGGGGATGACATTAACCCGAATTACAACTATGCGAGTTCTTTTTTTCATTGGCATGTACACAGGAACATTTGGACAAGTAATACATACCAGTTGCACGTTATTTCTCTTCACTTGGCCCGATATTGTATATTTTTGTTCAAAAATATATTCCTATATGAGAGCGGTGCAGGACGCAGTTTATTTGCACTACACTGCTACGAAGCAACTCCTTGAAAAGCTCTGAGGGAACCGACTTTAATAATTTAACCATAAATTTATTGGCGTCCAGCATTATAAAGGAAACGGTGAATGTCCTTGGGAACACGACGAAAGGCGCTCAAGGAGCCCGTTTCATGAGACACTGGATGGGACTGTAGAAGCAGGGCTTCATGCGCTTCAGCTGCTGCCGCTGCAGGGGGAAATCTCTTTTGGGCACGTCGAACAGCGTCCGTCCGTCACCGTAAGCGGGCACGTACACGATCTCAGGTGCCAAGGCGTTATTTCTCTTCACTTGGCCCTTCACCACCCCGTCGGGGAATCTGCAAAATCACAACAAACCGACGTTATTTCGAAAATTCACTTAACGCTTTCTTACCTCTCGTAGGACACGGGGACGTAGAATCCAGCTGAGGGGAAGAAGGCCTCTCCGAGGGGGAGCGCCGAGGTGAGGGCGAGCAGGAGCAGGAGCGAAGCGAGTCCACACATGGTTACTTCTACGTTCGGAGTGGGCAAAAGGAGCTCCAGCTTACACACGACCGGACTCGATCCAGAAGTGAAAGATTGACACGAGTTGATTTGCCAACGGGACTTTTTTGATTCGATTTGTTAACGGGTCCTTCACGAAGTGCGCCACTGCCCACCCCCGGGCGTGACTTCTGTCCTCGTCCCTCCTTGTCCACGCGCCGCGCATTATGAATCAAACCGAATGATTCAAATGAAATCAGCCAAACTGCCCCCGAGCTGCGTGTCCTGCACTGGGCTATCAAACCAATTTAACTTAATTCGAGAAGCTGACGAACAAAGAGCGAGAATGAGAAAAACGGATTACATGAAACATCGTCAAGAAGATCATATGCAACACGACGACAGAATGTGTGCAAAACGAAGAGGAACGAGTAGATCGAAAAGAGGAACAAGAAGGGACAACGAGGAGAACAACTTAAACAACTTATTGATGCAGTGTGTATCAATGAACATTTTACCCGTAATCGAGGCTGCTACGGCAAACGCAAACTTTTACATTTTCAATTTTCATAACGTTGAGACCGGTTGCGATATGAGCAAATATCTTACATAATTATAACAGGCTAGCATATAAAGCGAAAGTTAAGAAACAGTTAGGCAGCTGATTAGAGGATCTCACAGGACTTCTTCTTCGGTTTGGCAGGAGGACACAGCACGGCGCGGATGGCTTCATCGAACACCTGAAATGGAAAGTTACAAATTCACCAAAATATTCATTTTTAGTCTTGATCGCCGTGATCACAATGGAGAACCTTCTACAAATCCCATATTTGATCCATATTAGACGCCTTAGCTGTTCAAGAAAAATTCCAATTTCGGATCGTAAAAACATCGTATATAGACTTATACGTCTTCCACTTTCTCATCATTGTGATTTTATAAATATTTCGCAATTTTGAACTACGCTATCTGGTACTTCGCGTCTGAGAGTATCCTTTGAAAACACTCCAACAGCTGAAGAAGTATCCACTTCCCGCTAACAACACTAGAGAAATTTCCATGTCAACTTGACAAACTTGACCATTACTCGCAAAGGTTCTGAAATTCGGCAAAAAATCGGTCGCTCACCTGTTTAAGACCCACTTGGGTCAAGGCGGAACACTCCAAATATTTTACCGCTTTCACTTCGCGGGCCATCGCCTGGCCTTGGGCGGAGGAGACTGGCGCAAGACGGCGTTCCAGTAGACGATCCACGGTTTCTCGATCTTCGCGAAGGTCCAGTTTGGTGCCAACGAGGATAATGGGGGTGTTCGGACAGTGATGAGATACTTCGGGATACCACTTCGCACGGACGTTTTCGAACGAGGCAGGGTTCGTTAAGCTGCAAGCAAACCGTTCATTCAACCACCAACAAACCGCCAACAAACCTGAAGCACAACAGGAAACAATCGGTTTGCGGGTAGCTCAAAGGTCTCAAGCGATCGTAGTCTTCTTGGCCGGCCGTATCCCACAGCCCGAGGTTGACTGGACGTCCGTCTACCATGACGTTGGCAGAGTAGTTGTCGAAGACGGTCGGGATGTATTCGCCGGGAAACGCGTTTGTCGTGTAGCTGATCAGGAGGCACGTTTTACCCACCGCACCATCGCCGACAACGACGCATTTGATCGCCTGCATTCTGCTGAAACAAGCACAATGTTGAACGGAAGTCGATTCCGGGCCACGCAAGACAATTCGCGAAGACTTTAAGAAACAGGAAATTTCAGTTTTCATTGCGATACGAAAAACGTTACAAAACGCCCAAATCCCCATTTGAACATTCTTCCGCAAAATCCGGCCTTGGGCGAAAAATTTTTTGTAAAAAAACGCGCGGGCGGGGCGGACCTAAAATAGGCTTAAACAGGGCGCAGCGGCAGCCAATTTGAACATAAGCAGGCTCAAGAAAACCGCCAGAATCTGGAGAACCAAAATGAATGCCTCCGTAAGCGATCGAATTTTGTAACGCACCTAAAAATGCTCATCTCTGATCCTGAACTTCGCAAAAATCGTCAATTTGTCGACCCCTCTCCCAGCGTGGAGGCCCCAGGCCTGCCGCGAACGGCGAACGCTCGTCGGTTCTCTCGTCGGTTCGGTCCGTCGCCCAATTGTATGGGAATCGCGAGGTGTGGGGCGGTGATGGACAGAAATACGTTCATTTCTGGACTTTCATCTGCAAATTTACTGTGCTTTCAAACTCGTGGGCGACAGCGACAGCGACGGCGACAGCGACAGCGACAGCGACAGCGACAGCGACGGCGACAGCGACAGCGACGGCGACGACGGCGACAGCGACAGGGTGTTCAAACTCGTGTCGCTGTCGCCGAGGTTGTCGCCGGCCTGTCGCCCGGCGACACGGCGACAGCGACGAGTTTGAACACTCCTCGGCGACAAGTTGGGCGACTGTCGCCCGGCGACACCATTTGTATGGAGAAGGCTGTCGCCGAACTTTTCGAAACGATTCGAAAAGTTCGGCGACAACCTCGACGACACGTGCAGGATAGGATGATTTTTGGCCAGTTTGGTGGTTTCTGAGCCGATTTTGACGGGTTTTGTGCTGTTTTGCAGCGTCAGTCATGATTTCACATGGTTTTGGAGGTGTTTTACATAAATGCAGCGTTTCACATGATATTTTCTACAAAATTTTGTGCTTTCGTGCGAACCGATCGGAATTCCGTTCGAATTTGCGTGGAAAACACAGGAAAATCGTGCTAAATTCAACCTTCCTAACAAGAATTTGGGTGGTGTCGCTCACGGTGTCGCCAAGGGGTGTTCAAACTCAAATTTGGCAATTTGGCCTTGTCGCGTCGTCGTTGTCGCCGGCTGAGTTTGAACAGCAGTGTTCAAACTCGTGTCGCCATCGCTGTCGCGGTCGCTGTCGCCGTCGCTGTCGCTGTCGCCCACGTGTTTGAAAGAGGCCTTAATGTTTTACGACAGTATTGTTCGAAATTCCCTGCGTTTTCGAATGAGGTATCGCTCGCTCCGAACCGTTCCGTGGAACACGATAATTTTGGCGTTTTATGGCACAGCATCAATATTATCAATTTTGAAAGCCAAATCTGAAGTCAAACGTGCTTTCCACCGGACTCTCCAGCTGCATTGGCGTATTCTCAGCACTTAAAAGTTTTCTAGGAGCTGATGTAAAATAAACGGATTCACGGGTAAAACGCCAAAATTATCCGGTTCCACGGAATGGTTCGGAGCGAGCGATGGCTCATTCGAAAGCGCAGGGAATTTTGAATAATGCTGTCGTAAAATATTTTTAAATTTGCACATTGCGGTTCAAAAATGAACGTATTTCTGTCCACCGCCGCCCCCACATCTCGCGATTCCCATACAATTCCCATACCACGGTCTGTCAGCCGCAAACAAGCTGTGTCAAAAAACGTCGCGCCATTTCGCACGTTCGGTCAGCCATATTTTGGCTGTTTTCTCGGCCAGGAGCGCGCGGATCTAGAAAATTCCAACGGATTACGCCATTTGAAGCCGAAGGCTATCGATTGATACCTGATTCATGCAAATCGGTGAAAATGACCTTTTTGTACCCTGTTTTGGGCCTATTTGGCCCGATATCTCAGCGCCAAATGAAAATCTCGAAAGTTCCTCTCACAAAAAGTTAGGAATGGTCATTGCGCACAATATATCCAAAGATGGCCACGATTGGTGCGAGCCCCGCCCAGAATAATTCCTTCGAAGTTGGCCAGTTTTGGTGGAAAAATGGTGGTTTTTAGATGCAGTCACGAATTTCTCGGACAAGACGGAATTAAACGAAAATTCCTCTTAGAACTTTGTAGATCTGCTCATCGCGGTTCAGGCGAACCCAAGAACGGACTAATCTGTGCTATCCTGGTCCAGGATAATTGAGAACAAGGTGGTCATGCAGGACCAAATTTCAAATCCCAATAATCGGCCGTTTTGCAAGAAAACTTCCAAACATGGCTACCATCTGCAACAAACATAATGGCTCATAATTGCCGTCTGGCCGTGATTTAGGCTTCATTTAGGAATCACGTCGCCATTTCGATAAAATCGTTTTTCCGTTTCCATGTCCTGGAGCGAAATAGAGAGGCGGCGATCACGATTCGTCGACCGCGATTTTGACACGTTTGACAGACCGTGATACATGTATCACGGTATACAAGGACGACGGACCGAATCGACGGCGTTTCCGACTCAAAGCCGTTCGCAGCAGGACGCGAAACGATATATATGGCAATCTAATATAAGAAGATTTGCAAATTTTGGAAAAGTGGAACAAATGCCTGAATCTAACATATAAAAAAACACTAATTTTCTTTATATAGCCAGTATCCAAGGACGTTCGTTCCAATGTAAATCAAAATATGGCAAAATCACAACATTCAGTTGTTTGCTGAGCTTACTAGAAACAAATGTTAAGCAAAGCTGTTGTGAAATGCGCAAATAATCCGCGAATATTCACACCACACAGTTGCAATAATTGAGAAGCAAATACAAAAACGTGTTTGAAACAGCGAAATGCATGCGTGCACCCGCGATCCTCCAACTGTCCGTCCTCGCCAAGCGCTCACCAAATGTTCGACTCGGATCGGCCAAAGTCCGCCGCCGCAATATGTGACAACAGCGAAAGGGTCGAAAGAAGGACGGAAGAGGGCAGAAAGAACAGTTATCTTCTTTCTGTCTGTCGACCGACGGCGCGAAGTGCGAACGCGCGTCCACTGCTACCAACGAAGACTGCGCATACCCGAGCGACGCAAGCAACCTGAGGCACAAGTGGAAAATTCGCGCTGCAGCGACCAACGACCCTCTTGCACGG
This sequence comes from Steinernema carpocapsae, assembly GCA_000757645.3. Taxonomy (NCBI): domain Eukaryota; kingdom Metazoa; phylum Nematoda; class Chromadorea; order Rhabditida; family Steinernematidae; genus Steinernema; species Steinernema carpocapsae. The sequence continues at coordinate 14,812,361 of CM016762.1, forward strand.
ACGGGGGACAGCCGCGAAGGGCACCGACAGTCGGGGACCAGCAGCAAAGATATATGTGTCTGGAGCACTGAATACAGTGGTCTAAGTTCGAAATCCGTCCTTTTCAAGTTCGACACGAAGCGAAATGGTTTTTGTACATCGCAGATAATTGGCATTTTTGTGGCACTGTGCAAGTTTTTACGTCTTCTTAGGTAGAATTTTGTCAGATGGTGACTCTTGATTAGAGATGGAACCCGCCCGAAATGTTCGGGTACCCGAACGCGAAACCCGGGTTTTGCCACCTCTACTGTGGACCAGCTTGATTCCCAGAATACTACCGAAAACGCCAGTTTAGTGATGGACAATACATAGATGGTCGCGCGGAGGCTCTAGCAGAGTGATCTTTCGTGCTGTTTCTCAATAATACCGGATTTGTCGCTATTCCAATTGATACGTGAATTAATGTGCCAAAAAGCGCTTGTAAAGTAGTGTCAGTATTGCCAAAGTCATTTTCTAAATTCCCGTGTCGGGAACCCGGCGAAAATTCGACGTGATCCTTAACTTCTCAAAGAAAATTTCGGTTAATATCTGGTCACACGAAACTGCAAAACTAAACAAAACAGCACTGACTAAAAGTGAAATTCGCACTTCTATGAGTAATGTGTACGAGTGACACATTGCATAGTGCTCTAAAAAAATAAAAAACAGATCTCAATATTTGTAAATTGAGATGGCTGGCCATTTATTGTCCACTCCGAGTAGACACAACGTCTAAATCGTCATTTCCGAACGAAATCAGAAGTTCTTTTCAGCTTAAAACCAAAATTTGTTTGTTGAAAGTGTTTAAGGTCCTAGAACAACGACTTCAAATGACGATTCTGGATGATGTTAACTATGAAACGTAAAAGACCAAAACGCCAATTCGAAAATGGTTGCATCACAATAACAAAAAATAGCGTCTGACTCAAAAAAACGGCGGCTGGTAATCTGAAAATCAGTCGCAAAAAACAATATCGCGTAGATATGAATCTGTTGACAACAGATTGAAATCAACTCGCAATCCGGAGCAAAAGATAATAAATTTATATAAGCGACAATTATGCAGAAACCGACTCTCTCTCATAAGGCTATCACAAGCAGCTTTCAACGAAAGTCATTTTTACTACACAGATCAAGGGCCACTTTTCTTAGACCGGTAGACGAGCCTTGATGCGGCATTTTCGAATGAGTGCCCGGTGAACAAACTGTTTCCTAGACAGCTGGCGGACGTGCTTGAGATAAGTTTGGACATCGATGGTTTCGTTCTTCACAGCTTGTCCCAAGGAGTAGATGGCGTCATCGATGGAACAGTCGGCGCTGTAAGCATCCACGATCTGGCGGTGCACTGGCGTCGTGGCGTCTATCACGGTGTCCACGTCTGTATCCGCCTCGTCTCCATGGTCGCACTCCGCCAGCACTTTCTCCAGTTCAATTTTCTTTTCCTGAAAAGTGTCCTTGTCACTTAGAATCTTCCATGGCTGTACTCACTTTGTAAACCAGCATGTTAGTGTTCATGAGCTTCCTGTCGCGGTCCAGCTGCTCCAGCATCGCCTTCAGCTTCTGCTGACCAGTCCTCAGGTCGTTTAGGTTCTCTCGAATCGACTGCATTTCGGCATAATAAGTTCCTGAAGAGTCGCAGTGATCTTAAGTCTTACTTTCGATGTACTTACCGAGTCGATCACGAAGTCTCAAACGTATTTTCTGTTCCAGAGCGCTCAGAACGCTAGCCTTGTAGTGCTCCGGCTGGATGGTACCCATAGAAGACGGTGCAGGATATGGAGATTGACTATTTGGGGGAGTTGGAATGTTCGGATAGCTGGGGTACGGTGGCTGGTACGTTGGGTACGGAGTGTTCGAGGAGCTTCCGACCGTGGAGGACGATCCCGTGAAGGGCTGGTAAGGCGCAGGCATGCTCGGAATAGCAGCGTTGGGGTAGGGAGTGCTGTTGGCGGTGGTGGTTGCAGTGGACGGCCGAGCCGCCGAGCTCGAGAAGACCGGACATTGTTCTTGAAATGTCATTGTCATAACCTGAAGCAAAAGAAGTAAAAATTGTTTTGAATATTAGATATCCAGTAGTCAATATCCTAATATCTGTGGTAGTCGAAAGTCTGTTTTGTCATGCTTGTTTAACAAACTGCAGCTATTCGGTTTCAAATTTCTTGGAAAGACGCAATTTGTGAATTTAGGCATTTTCTTTAAATTGAAACGTGTACACAGTACCTGTAATAACCCGGACAAGTCGTAGTGAGGGAAAACCCACTCGCTCAAGTAAGGCAGATAGATTCGACCGCCCTGATCCACAAACCGCGACTGTTTAACTTTCATATCGGCAGTCGGCTTCACGTAGCAGAAAGGACCCGCGTACGGATGGGAATTGCACAGATAGAGCGCAATGGGAATATGATAAGTTCCTCCTTTGTAGTTGATTGGAATCGTGCCGGACAGCTTGAAAGTCAGCTGGGAAGTGGGATTGTTGGGGAACGTGAAGACTTCCGTGCTCGAAGTCATGTCTTTGAAATCCCGCAACGCGGCCATAATGTCTTCCTTAGCCGAGTCCACATATCTGATTTGCGCTTTCCGTAGATTCGCTTCGACCAACGAGGACGTCGACATCGTCCTACAAATACCGTTTGATAGAGAGACGGCGACAAAATGGAGGTGGAACAATTGCCAAGAAACGAAAAGATGAGTCACGTTTTTGTTGGAAATACACGGCTGAAACGCGGTGGGAGACGGAAAGAAGAACTTTTATTGGTGGTTTGCTGGCAGACCAATGCTGATTAATTTCTCGCATCGCCTTTTGCATCAGCGCGATCGTCGCGGGACCAAAGCGACCCTTGTAACGTTCCGCGGCCGTTACCCTGCACACCGCTGTCGAAAATAGCATCCGATCGCCTGCGTGATCAGCTGTCAGTCCAAATCACGACAAACACGTAACCACAGACCACCGGCAAAGGAAACAGAAGATATCACTACCCGATAACAGTTTGGAACATTTCGCAGTAATTGTCGCCGGTGCTCAGAGGACGTCGTCGTGCGCGACAGACAGGCCCCGCCTCGTCGCGGTCGCTCCCGCTCGCGGCGTCTTTCGAGTCATCTCGGCGGCGTTGCCCAGCTGCAGAGTCCGAACTAGGAAGCGGGCGAGACCCACTTGCATGTGTCCACAAACCGGAGTTGATGCCAAATCGTCACCGCTACGAAAATACGCCGCTTTTTTGTGCCCTCCAGTGACGCTGTTTTCAACCTAGTTATCCCAACCCTTCTGCTCCCGATAAAAAACTTTGTTCGCTCTATTTGGCGACCGACGACTGACTGAAACGTAAAGTCGTTTGATGGGATTCGCCCCGTCATGACCGCCGATTCGGAACAAACTTATCTGCCGCTCATCCCTGTGCGACAAAACATTTATCAACATATAATTGCAGCCATTTTTTGTGATATTATTTGTGGCGTATTGTAATATTAAAACCCATTTTCTAGCCTAACTGTCACACCCGTTTGCTTTTTATAAACTGCCGATAGAGTCGTTTGTTGGTTTGCTTTATTACGGCCTTGCTTTATTACGGCCTTATTCGCTTTTACTGCTTTTTACAACTTTTTAAAGTTGCCATAAAATCAAGTTCGAGTTACTGTAGCTCGAAGTGCTTGTGGATTTGTCTACCCAAACAAGATTAGTTTATTTCCAACTCATGTGCAGTTTTTATCGTAATGGTTCTTTGCGAATCCGGTTCTATTTTCAAACAGTTCCCTGTTGATCTAGTCCCAAATTAGTTTCGATTTGTGCTTTGCGCCCATAGGTCTTTTTTCTGGAACCGGATTTGTTGCAATTTCTTTTATTTTTGCCGGTTCCCCAATGGTCTTTTTTGTTTACTCCCACGTGAATTCAAGGACCTCGTGAACTTAAAATATCGGCTGTGTTTGTATTTTGTGCTCAAACGGTTTCTCGACTTTTTCGGTCCGCGAGATTTGCTTCGCGACGCTATAGCAACCGCAACAAGCGACTCTAAATTGCTCTTTTCAGGTGCCCTCATGTCTGATCGTCTGTAGTCATTGTTTTTGTGAGAGCTTGGAATGTTTCCCTTCCTTGCGTCCATCACCTTTCCAACCAAATGTCGATTCGTTATTAGGACTAGTCTCGAAGGAGTGAACGTAGAGGTAGTTCCGAATGTAGTTGAAGAAGAGTTACCTATCGGCGATGTTCCCGACGACCAGCTTAGCACTCGCTCGTCCGTTCCGTCGTTCTCCAAGGAGACTTTCAGTGATTCACCAAAGGTCAAATCCGCCCGGTCGAGGGATTCCCTCACATCACAGTCGCCTCGGAGAACTCCCCGGTCGGTGACTCCAGCGAAGTCGTCTCCGAGAGCGACTCCGCCGGTCCCTGCATCAGTACCCTCGCAAGCGGCCACAAGGGCTTCGGCCATGCGAAAAGCGTTGGAAGTTTCGCCAGGAATGCTGGAGTTTTTCGGTGGTGGACCGTCGTATGGAGCGGACGCGTGTTTTTCGAAAATTCCACCGCAACCAACCGACCAAGGCCGGTTTGGGCGGAAGAATCTGCTGGAACGGGAGAGCAGGGAAGAGTCGCCGTTCCGTTCAACTTGTAACCAGGTTTCATCAAACACTTTGCCGGCCTTCCAACCCATCGACAACCACGACGCCCGCTACGAAAGCTGCAAAAAGAACTTAAAATGGAATTCGTCAGCCTCCAGTTTCAACTTTGTCCCCCAATGTTCGGCCCCGGGTCCCGATCTTGGCGAAGACGAAGAGGAACAAAGGCCGGCGGAAGACGCCAAGGAGCTGCAGACGTGTCCTGTTACGACGATCTCAGATAATCAATTCAAACAACTCTCGATGAGGTGCAACCTGGAGAACGGCGGCAAGTCGCCGATCGAGGAATCCGATTGGCGCGATGCCGCCGAGGATGTCTTGCGCACGACCGGCAGCACAGTAACCGAAGACCCGGCCGATAGTGCCGCACAAAGGTCTGGTCGGAACAAAAAACTGCGCAGTGGCCTAGACCGAACCGGGTCGTCCCTGCTCGATGTGCCAGGCCCCGAGATCGCTTCCGACAGCGAAGAGCAGCACGAGGACGAGCGCGCGGAAGAACCATTTGCGGAAGACCGCGCGTGGTCCGCAGCGGGCGAGGCGGCGAAAAAGAGTTCCCCGGACGAAGCCGCCGCCGCGACAACCGCCGCTGCGACGACCCGCGACGACGAGAAATCGATGACGCCAGAGCGACAAGAGGAGGCGGGGTCACCGTGCCAAACCAATGGCGACCAAAATAATCCGGACACTCACGACGCTGGACACCAAATGCGGGACGGAACGACCATGCCTGTGTCAGCGAACGCTTCCCGTGGAGCCGGAGGATTTGGCGAACTGCCTATTCTGATCCGCGGCGGGCAGATCGTCAACGATGATGCCATCTTCTCGGCGGACGTCCTCGTCGAGGACCGCGTCATTCGGTACGTTGACCCTTTAGCAATGGTAACAAAATTTAACCTTTTTGTAGACAAGTCTCCACTTCCATACCGCCACCTCCGAATGCCATCATTATCGAAGCTGCGGGTAAAATGGTTCTTCCGGCCGGAATCGATGTCCACACCGATTTCGCAACGGCCGGTTCCGTCGACGACTTCTCGCTGGGCACCAAGGCGGCTTTAGCGGGTGGAACTACTACGGTAAGTGTCCCCTTGTTGCGAAACTGCCCTTGAAACTTTTTTAGTCATCTAAATTCCGGATTGGTGTTAAAAACCTAAAAAAGGCTGCGGTTTAAGTTCGTCCAATGCGGTTGTCGAAAGCTTCTAAATTAAACTTTTGACAGGTTAATTCCATTGACTTTAGTTGCGATCAAACATGACGTGACACAGTGGAAAACCAATTAAATTTTTTTAATGAATGCCGTTTAAAGCGATCAATTATAGCAAATTTCACTATTGCTACTTTTTTTGTAAACGAGAAGCTAGTAGTTCAGAAATCATTCTAAACTTTCAATTTCAGGTTATCGATGTTGTGATCCCAGAATTAGCGTCCGAATCCCTTGTCGCCGCGTTTGACCGAGTCAAGGGACTCGCAGAAGCGAAGAGCCACTGCAACTTGGCCCTGAGCGTCTGCGTGAACCGCTGGTCGGATGCCGTGAAGCAAGAAATGAAGCAGTTGGTTGAACGCGGAGCGAATTCGTTTATTCTCGATCTGAATAACGACAGCGACCTCTTCCAAGCCTTTGAACAGTGCAAGTCGCTCGGAGCTCATGCGCGAATTCTCCCCGAAAACAAGAACGTGGTCTCGTTGCTGGAGAAACGCATGCTGCAGATGGGAATTGACGGTCCGGAGGGATACATCCAGTCGCGGCCTGCTTTCGTGAGTTATTCTGGATCCTCTGTTGCAATCTAATTTCGGCGGTTCAGCTCGAGGGAGAACAAGTCCACCGCATGTGCGTACTGTCACAGCTGACCAACTGCCCTTTCTCCGTGCTCTCCGTGACGTCATCGCAGAGTTGCCGCGCGGTGGCAGTCGGCCGGTCGAGCGGATCTTTGGTCAACGCCGAAATTGCGGTCGGCGCGTTCGCCACGGAGCCGAACGCTTACTTCGACAAGGACATCAAGAAGGCGTCGTCGCTGCTACTGGCGGCTCCTGTCAGGACCGAGGCGAAGAATGTCGACGACCTGATGGACTTGATGGCCAAGTGAGTTGTATCCCTTCGTCTCCCGCCGAAAGTTTTCTGACGGTCCGTGGCCTGAATTATTTAGAACGACGATTCATTCTCTATTCATGGGATGCTAAAGGAATTTGCAAAAGTTTTCGGTTCGAATACATCTTTAGAAACGGAGACCAATTTTGCAATATGGGAGTCTACGGTATTTTGAGCACGTATTTTCAGCAGCCCTCTGTGTGTCTGTGTATCGGACCATCGAGCCATCAAATCAGCTGATCGGGTATCATGTAGCGACTTCACGAAAATGCCGCGAGGATGTTCCGCGGCGGAAGAGCGTCTTTCGGTACTCTGGGAAAAAGCCGTCTACTCAGGACTCGTGGACCCCATGCGGTTCGTAGCAATAACTAGCAGCAATGCGGCTAAAATCTTCAACTTGTATCCTAAAAAGGTAAGCGTTTTACTTGACGGCATTCTTGATTTCACAGATTCAAATGCCAGTCATGTTAAAGAGGCATAATTTGTGTGACAACACGCGTGACAGGGGCAGCGCGGTTAGTTTCCGAATTCCCTTTGAAATCAGTTGATCAAAAGCCGGCAACCGCCTCTCCGCTGGCATGCCAAACCGCACCTGCTCGCTTTACAGCACGGGACAAATCTTTCCGTGCAGTTGATCAACAATGTCCTGCGCTTTCCTTAGTGCTGCTATTTTCAGGGTCGGATAGCGGTCGGTGCCGATGCCGACATCGTCGTGTGGAACCCGAAGGGCAACCAGCAGCTCTCGGCCAAGGAACACTGGTCTTCAGCTGATGTCAACGTCTTTGAAGGTCTCATGGTTCATGCAACCCCGTCCGCCACCATCTGCGAAGGACGCCTCGTGTACCAGGATGGGAAGATGAACATCGCCAGCAAAGGAAATATGGGAAGTGGCCGGTTCATCAATCTCCAGCCGAACTCTCCGCACGTGTTCGGAGTGGTGCAAGCTAGGGAACGCGTGAGTTTTGCAGGATAATTGACGATGCATTTAGCAGCGCTTTTTAGATGAACACACCGGATAAAGTGGAGCGAGCCAAGGTGGAGACGAAGAGGAACGACTTCTCCGATTCGCGGCCGATCACCGGCACCGGGGCACGTGGCCACGTCGAGGGAGCGCGGAGTCAGTTCGAGTCTTCGTTCTCGGTCTCCGGCGCCGGCGACAACACGAAGAGTCGCGCGTCCATCAAGATGGTTTATCCACCAGGCGGGAAGGCTTCCGGCCTCTGGTGAACACGGAAACTTAATAGGCTTCGCTTAATCCATTTCCACATGCACATTTCACTTGTAGCTTCTTCGCGCCTGTAAACGCTTTCTAACTTATTCCTTTCCAGTGCTCTCGAATCTCTCGTCTCTTTCCATTCCTCATTCTATTCACTCTCGAGCTTTTTCCGTTGTACAACCCCGATTCTTCACCCAAGCATAAATTCTTTAAACGCGATTTTTGCTCTATTTCGATATTGAATGGGAGTCATCCCGACTATTACTTACACTCAATAAGTTTTTTTTTTCCGAAACGTCTATGTTCTATGTTCAGGCCTTCATCAGCAACGTCATCAGCGTCGGAGGATGTCAGCGCCGACCACCGCCCTCTTAATCAAAAATGGAACGGTCATCAACGACGACTCGATGATGAAGGCTGACGTTTTTATTCAAGGAGGCGTAATTGTGTAAGCGAATAAAAGAAAATAAATTGGTGATTGATTTTGTTATTAACGCACCGTGTGTAGTGAAAATCAACTAATTCGTCCCGTGTGAAAGCGACGGCAGCACATCACCTTTATTACGCACTACCTCTTAGGGAGCGCGTCCTTGGCCGCGAGGTAATTGCGCTTTTTGCGGTTCAAATTGCATGATTTGACTTGTGCGAGTGAGGTTGCCACTATTTTTCATTTCTGTCGATGATGGTTTAATTTAGGGATGTTCAACCCAGCATTTCCATCGACAATCCAGATGTCCGCGTCATTGACGCGACGAACAAGATGGTAATCCCGGGAGGAATCGACCCCCACACTCACCTGCAGCTGCCGTTTATGGGTACCGTAGCCATCGACGATTTCTACGGAGGAACCAGGGCTGCTCTCGCCGGAGGTACCACGATGGTAACCGAGTTATAACAGAAAAGAATGCAATCTGATGGTTTCAGATCATCGACTTTGTGATTGGCCAGAAGGGGACGCTGCCACTGGACTCTTGGCGACAGTGGCGCGACTGGGCCGACCCAAACGTCTGCTGTGACTACGGTCTTTCCGTTGCAATCACCTCGTGGAGTCCGCAGATCGCAGAACAAATGGCGGAACTCACAAAGCCAGAATACGGTACGTGGGCAAGCGAAAAGCATAAGCTCACTGTTCGCTCTTCAGGAATCAACTCGTTCAAATTCTTTTTGGCCTACAAAGACGCTTTTATGGTGAACGACGGCGAGTTCTACGAGGGCCTGAAGCAGTGTGCCAAGATTGGAGCCCTAGGTCGGGTGCATGCGGAAGCCGGCCATGTCATCGCCATCAAACAAAAGGATCTGCTGTCCAAGGGAGTCACGGGCCCGGAGGGCCATACCCAGTCGCGGCCGGAGGAACTTGAAGCGGAGGCCACCAATCGCGCTTGTGTGATTGCAGCCCAAGCCAATTGCCCACTTTACGTCGTGCATGTGATGTCCAAGAATGCAGCGCGGGCCATCGCGTATCATCGCCAAAAGGGTCATGTCGTGTTTGGTGAGCCAATCGCCGCCGGTTTAGTGCTTGATGGGTCCGGATATTACGACCCGGATTGGACTAAAGCGGCCGCGCTGGTGATGTCGCCGCCGCTCAGTCGAGATCCGAGCACTCCAGCCGCCCTAATGGACCTTCTGGCATGGTAACTAATTGATAATCACGCACAACATTCTTCGACTGGCCGTTTCAGCGGGCAACTGCATTTAACCGGAACCGACAACTGCACATTCACGTGTGCGCAAAAAAGACTTGGCGTGGAGGACTTCACGAAGATCCCCAACGGAGTAAATGGAATTGAGGATCGAATGTCGCTTATCTGGGACAGAGGAGTCGGCACGGGAAAACTCGATCCCATGCGTTTCGTCGCTGTGACCAGGTTCAATAAGATGGGAAAGCCGGAGCACTCAACGAGCTCTTAATTTTAGCACCGCTGCGGCCAAGATTTTCAACTGCTACCCTCAAAAAGGGCGAATCACTCGTGGATCTGACGCAGATGTCGTTATTTGGGACCCGAGCCGCACTCGAGTGATCTCAGCTTCCACTCATCATCAAGCGACGGATTATAATGTCTACGAGGGAATGACTGTGCGTGGAGTTGCCGAAACGACCATCTGCAAGGGGAAGATCGTTTGGGAGAACGGGCAGCTGAACGTGGAGAAAGGCTCTGGCAGTTTCGTGCCTCTGAAGCCCTTCAACAGCTTTGTGTTTGGCGCAAATGCCATGAAAGAACAGGTAGAGTTCACACCTCGAATTTTTTCTTTGGCTAATGAAATTAAAAATGACAGACACAAAACAAAACTTTTTATGCAACCATTCTCATTTGAGGGTGCACTTGATTTTGGCTTTGAAATACCGATTCATTTTTTTTCGAGGTCATTTGTTAGAGTTCACAAATTGAAATTTTCTTATTTCGTGAATCAACTGTCAGATCGTTTTCGCATGCAACATCACAGGGCAACCTTGAGGGAACTCGTCAAGGACCATCGATCAGTTCTAAAAATGGCGTCGATCTTTGTGGACTGACTTGTGTAAAGAAGCTTCCAACAAATTCGATTTCAGGCGATGCAGCCGACCTGCGTTCCTCGTGAGTTGCCGATCGACAACGTCCCGCACCCGGGAAACTCAGGCGTGGAGCCAATTAATGGTGAGCAGCGATGGGAGAAAATGCAAATGAGATGCAAAGTCGTTTCAGTGGACGCGCCGAGCGGTGCGAACTTTGCTCGCCGCGGACAGCAGCCGGCCGGCGGCGCCTCGTCGATCACCTTCGACTGAATCCAGCTTCAGACTACCGAAAATGGGCTTCTCCTCTCCCGTGCCCTTTTCTTGTCACCACCTTTTCTTGATCAAACTGTAAATATTAGAATTTTTTTGCTTCAGTGCCTTGCTTTATTGCCACCCCGCTTCCATCCTGCCTCCTTTTTCCAGTCTGGTCGCGTTGTTGGAGAAAAGATCCCGGGAGAAAAGATCCCGAGAGAAAAGATCCCTAGGAGAAAAGATCCCAGGAGAACTATAGGAGAAAAGATCCGCGGGAGAAAAGATCCCAGGAGAAAAGATCCCTAGGAGAAAAGATCCCGCGAGAAAGGATCCCAGGAGAAAAGATCCCTAGTAGAAAAGCTTACAAGACTTCTGGGTACTATACCAGCAGGCCCCCCCTCCCGAGGACCTTCCTTCCCCCCTTCATTCCGTCGCTCCCGCCGCACCGACCGGTCGCTGTCTGCTCCAAGCCTGGAGCGACCCATTTTGGGGAGCGCTCTCGCGTTTGTTCAGTCGGTTTTGCAATACCACCACACGCTTTGGTTTCCGCGCCGAAAGCGCCTGGAAGCGGGGTGTGTAGGCCCAAGGCGGCCTCTTTCAAACAGCGGGGATAGTAGGTTGGGGCTGTCCTCCTGGAGCATCTTAGGCTTAGGCTTGGACATTTTTATTATGGTTTTTGCGCCAAAGGCGCCTGGAAGCGGGGTGTGTAGGCTGTTAGCGACAGCTCTCCGGGCATCTATTTAGACAGTAATTGCTGATTTTGGTTATCTTGCGCTTTGGTTATCTACTCCTAAATAACCTCTCCGACCAGTTCTACGTATGCATATGACTCAAAATAGCTGCTCGCAGTCCTGCCCGCACTTCAGACAGCCCACTCAGACGGTTAGAGTCAGTTCTCTATTCGAAAACATGATAAAGAGCTACCTAGCCAGATTCCTGGGATCTTTTCTCCTGGGATCCTTTCTCGCGGGATCTTTTCTCCTAGGGATCTTTTCTCCCGGGATCTTTTCTCCGGGATCTTTTATTTCTCCTGGGATCTTTTCTCCTAGGGATCTTTTCTCTCGGGATCTTTTCTCCCGGGATCTATTCTCACATAATCGTCTGGTCGTAGCCGTGCTTTTTCTTACTCCATTTCTAGTCGCTTGAAACGTGTGTCAGCCGATTCTCGATTCTATGCCTTATCTCTCTTACTCCACCTGATTTCCGATATTTATTGTAATGTGAAGGAAGAAAACTCATGCTTGTTTTTGGGCATGCAATGCGCATGTGATGGGTGAAGGCCACTGCGAAATTACAGCATGGTGATAAAGAGGTGCTCGGCGCAGTGCGGCGTCACGGTACCTTTGCCGGTCATATTTGCCGTTTTCCGATAAAAGATTGCGTGAGTGTTTAGTTGCGGAAAATATTCCGACTGGTGCCGCTCGCAGATGCTGTTCGCCAGACCACGAAAGGTTGTTACTGCTTGCACTGTTTCGATTTACGGACGGTTTGAACCCTTATTTCGTTGCATCTGTTTAGCCGCATCATTTATGACGATGCGAAACTGTCCAAAATTGCAAATTTCAAATTTGAATATGATATTTTGAAGCGCTTCACCGTTTTATGGCCGTCGCTGTTTTTATGTTATGGCGAGTGCGTTGTTCTTAGAAGGAAGGTTTCATTATTGTTAATCATGTCAGATGCAACGACAAGTTTGAATCGCCCGAGCTTTCCGCTGTGTCATTTCGCATTACACGCAACGGATTGTTATTTTCAGGTTTCAGTCGTCGTTTCGTAGTAAAAGCAACCATGCCCCATGACGAGAACGAGGATATCGCCGTGACCAACTTCCGTCGCTACATCCGTATCGACACTGAGCAGCCGAACCCCGACTATGGTAAGGGTGACATCAACATTCTTAACTAAATTCCAATTTTGCAGCCGCCTGCAAAGACTTTCTGTATGAGCTTGGTAAAGAACTGGATTTTGAGTGCCATTCTCATGAGGTAAGTTACAAATATCACAAACGAAGGTTGATCTCTAAATGTTCAAGTGTGTTTCTGGAAAGCCAATCGTTTGGCTCACCAAGAAGGGAAGCAATCCATCCATGAAGTCACTGATGCTCTACTCGCACACCGATGTTGTTCCAACGTTCAAGGTATCGTTTCAGTCACCATTCTGGACTGTGATAAAGAAAATCTTCAGGACAAGTGGACCTATGATCCATACGCAGCCGTCAAGGATGCTGAAGGCCGCATCTACGGCCGCGGAACGCAAGATATGAAGTGCGTCGGGATCCAGTACGTCGAGGCTTTGAGGCGCCTGATCAAGAACAAGAAGGGAGGTTTCCTGCGCACCATTCACATTGTATTTGGTCCTGGTATGTTTGGTCGACATTCGTCATTCTTCGTTTGATTCACAACATTTTTCAGATGAGGAAATTGGAGGCATCGACGGCATGGCCCTCTTTGTAAAAACGCAGCAATTCAAGGACCTGAACATTGGCTTTTCTTTGGATGAGGGAATTGCGAACCCGACCGACCACTTCAAGGTGTACTACGCCGAACGCTGCCCATGGTGTATGCATTGTGCATTTTAGCTCCTATTTTATCTTGACATGTTTCAGGGCTGACGGTGACTTGTCCTGGCTCGCCTGGCCATGGATCTCGGTTCTTGGAAAACACCCCTGCCGAGAAATTGGTTTGTACGAGTTGCAGTTGGCAAGGGAATAAATCTTAGTTTCAGCGCAAGGTCATCAACAGTTTTTTGGACTGGCGTGAGGAGCAAAAGGCCAAGCTCGAAGCAGACCCTAAGATGACGATTGGCGATATTACTAGCTGCAACTTGACTAAAGTTGAGGTATTGTCCGCAATCTATCTCCAAAGGCTACACTACTGATTCTGCTTTAGGGTGGAGTGCAAACGAACGTCATTCCCGCCGAAATGAAAGCCACTTTCGACATCCGAGTGACTCCCACAGACGACTACGACGTAAATCACCTTGTTTCCAATCGAATCCTAAAGTGACTTTGTTAAGGAGCTTGATAAGTTGATCACCAAGTTCTGCAAGGAAGCTGGCGATGACGTTACTTACTCGTTCACGGAGAAGGCGATGATCAAGGCTATGACGCCTACCGCCAAGGCCGATCCTTGGTGGAACATCTTCTCGTCCATTTTGGAAAGAAAGTAAGAAGCTCATTTTTGATAACGTTGCTGACTTCTCTAATTTCAGCAACTTTGAATACAAGACTGAAATCTTTGTTGGCGCCACTGATTCTCGTTACGTTCGCGAGGTAAGTTTATCTTTCGCGCTGACTTCCTGTACCTTCTCATAATTTCATTTCAGGCTGGAATCAAAGCCATCGGATTCAGTCCTATGAAGAACACTCCCACGCTCCTTCATGACCATGACGAGTTTCTGGGCGAGGACGAGTACCTTCGCGGTGTAGCCATCTATGAGCAGATGATCGCCGAACTCGCCAACAACCCCAAGGACTGATTCCTCTGGGACGGTTTAGGTATTAGTATGTCATGTGTGATATGTTGATATGTGTGTTATAAATTAAGTAATTTATTTCGTTTTTTGAGTTTTTTTGAGATAGGTAGACTACGTGGGGAATGTTCTACCAGCAGAGGATGGGTATATAGCACGCATAAGCATTCGCCACACTGCAGTTCTGGAGAGTAATAGTTGAAGCCCCTTGGTCCGGAGAAATGTTCAGACGCGTTATTTAGAACGGCTTTGCGGTCCGTAATTGACCCTCAATTGAGGCTGTGGCGCAACAAAAGCTCCATTTGATGCAAACACTTTACGATGTAGCGACTGTAATGCGGCATTTATGACGGCGATTCGTTAAGTGAGGTAATCAAACGCGCGTTTTTCTTCGCTTCACGCGTCATTAAAATCATGTAACATGCGTCGCTCGCGCTTTAGGTTTTGTTTCTCGTGATTTAGCGTCATTCATTCCTTTGATTTACTACAACATGCTCTTCGGCAACCGGTATCGATGATACGACGAGGACAACGATGATGAGGGGGCTTTGGATGCGCGAGGGATAAATGATCGCATAACAACTAACAGTTACTCTAACTCTACAGCTGCGCCCCCACTGATCAACCGGGCGAACCGGTTTATGCAGCTAAATAATAAGGTCGAAAGCATTTTTGAGCGCCGATGCCACAAAGGGTTTCTGGCTGGGAACGAGGAACCTCCACGGGCAGCAAATCTCGTCCCTCGCTCGCTTGTTCGACTCAAAGCAAAGAAACCTGCGGCAAAACTTGTTTGCTTGTAATCCCACTATTGTAGATAAAGTGGCTTTGGGGGATTATTTGTTGTTAAAACGCTAATGCGGCGCTCACTTATTCCGTCGTTGCTCGAGCGGGCGGCAGTCAACGGCGGCGGCAAGAGGGTTTACAGGCACCAGATTCTTTGTAATCGAAGCACACTTGTTTAGACTTTATAGAAAAGCATCCAGAATCAAACTACGTTTTTTTGCACAAAAATTAAGAGATTATAAAAATTGTCAAATCAATCCAGTGTGGATGTCGAAAAGTAGAACCGCTGTTGCTTCAAGGTAAAAAAGATTCTTTTCAATTCAGTTCTCTGTAACACATTGAATTACTAACATTTCCAGTAATTGAAAATAGGATAATTTTACAAAACAGTCAGTTTTTAGATTTTACGTTTGCTTGTTTTTATTCTCTCCAACGTCTCAATTCAAAGAAACGGAAGCTGCCGGTCCAGAGCAAGCCAGTTGTTTTTAGTGTACTTTAATGAGTTTAGCACATCCGGTCTAACCTTCAAGCATTCAGAATTCTGCGTCGCTCCCAAAACAGACACATGTAGAGAGTAAAGTTCACTTTGTTGTTGGCAAAGGCCCATACAGGACGAAGGACTAGTTAAGCATTAATACCTAAAAACGTCGTCCGGGCGCATCGGCGTCTGTTCGATTTTGTTTTTCGACCGCTGCTCTCAAAATCTGATTTATATACTCATCAGAATTGACCAGTTAACGAATTTAGACTGTGCTGCTTGCTTTCAGGACTTTCTGTCGTCCACCTTTCTTTCCGTCGCCCACCATCCTTCGTCGTCTACCGGTTTTCATGGTCCCCACATCGGCGTCCATTAGGCCTCGGCGGCGGGTCGAGCTGGTCGAGGCAGACATGGGGTACACAGGGAGACGAGGTGTCAACTGTAAACAAAGTATCAATTGGAGCAAACACAGCAAAAAGCAACTGGTCATTTAAAAGTGCGCAAAACATTTTAACGGCCGATATGAGAACTCAAACAGTGATTGACCGGAAAGCCTGAACCGGCTCAGGGCCTCGAAGTTAGCTGAGGGGCACGCGGACTCTTTTCTGAGTGTTTGTGTTGTTTCGTCGATTTTTTCCTCCGCTCTGACTAATTGTCTCCACTTTTGCACCTCCTGCTTGCGCAAGGGCTTTCCCGACCAACTGATTAACCGGCTTCGGCCTCCCTCCCTCCCCGCCTGTTTGCAAACTGCCTTGAGGGCCCAGCCCCGCCCTCTGATTTTGTCCCTTCAGGTAAAATGTGCAGGCAGCTACTGTATTATATTCATATCGTACTGGTTTGTGCTGGAGCAGAGCAAGCGAGTGTGAGTGAGTGAGAGAGCGGGTGTGGCGAGGAACAGAGCGGGTTCGCGGTTCGTTATCCCTCCACATTGATCAGTGTGTGGCTTCGGAGTTATCGAGCTAGTGGCCTTGGGAAATCAGTCCCCAGCGGTTCCGAGTGGCGTGTTTCTGAGTTGCGACGTGCAACACTTTCGAGACCTTTTCGTGACAACCAAAATGTGCATATGATGAACCGCGCCTCATTATGTCGGATCGCTGTTCTCCTCTGCATTCTTCACCTCTCTCATCTCATCGGTAGGTCTTTTTTTGTCTTGAACCAAAACCAAAGGGTTCTAAGCAAATATTGATAAACTGGGTGCGTTTTTTGGAAGTCGGCGCAGCGAGATGCATTTTTTTTCTATTGTTGACCATGTTTGTACTCGAGGGGGACCTTGAGGGTTTAATGGAGACCATGGGTCAGGTTATTTGGTTGATGCCATACGTTATTTATGCAATTCTCAATGTCGCATTGTCTACTGTCTCATTAAGTTGGGTTTCGCGCTAATTTGCGTGCTTTCTCTTTTTGTTTCTATTTGATGGCGTCGGTCTGTCTAGCTCCGGTTTGACCTAACATTGTATTAGCTTTGTAAGAAATATGGTCATTGACAAAAGCACGGACGGTTTTTCAGCTCTGAAATAATACTGCGCAAATCTCTTTTGCTCTTAGTTACTCGCTGAGTCTACTACTATTGGAATGAGCATTGACATTGAATGCCAGTTCCATTTCCAACGAATAATTAAGTTTGTTTCAGATTCAACTTATGCTCAATCTTACCTCACTGAGAAGGACTTCCTTGCTCCGCTTTACGGTAAGATGCACGGTCATTCGATCACCTCACAGATGCATTGTTAGATGATGACGCGATCACTCTCTCAGACGATGACTTTGACAACGCACGGAAGCTGAGCACAGAAATGGGTATACATTTCTGGCTCAAATGAGTTTCAATTCGGCTGATTTAGTGAATTCTCAAAAGAAACGCCGCGTCCTCTCTCATCAGAAGTACTATCGCGGAGACATTCGAGGAAGAGCCGCGTGGACGTCGGTAAGTCGCTAGGACCGAAGAACCAACGCTATTTGAATCTTACTTGCAGAAATTGAAGTCCGGTGTTAGAAGGAATGGAGTCACAAGCGTAATAAAAAGATGGCCGAACGGACGAATTCCTTACGTTATCAGCAGCCAGTACAACGAACGGGAGCGGGCGGTCTTGGCTCGGGCTTTCCAGGAGTACCACTCGAGGACCTGCATCCGCTTCGTGCCTCGGACGTCCTTCGATCAGGATTACTTATACATTGGAAAGATCGACGGGTGAGAGGATTCTATTTGGAGCCGGGCTGATCCTTGTTCAGGTGCTATTCGGATGTGGGCCGAGCGGGAGGAAGGCAAGAACTATCACTGGACGACGGGTGTCTCCAGTACAACACCGCGATACATGAACTGATGCACTCAGTCGGCTTCTATCACGAACACGAGCGGTGGGATCGGGATCAGTACATCACGATTTTGTGGAACAACATCGACAAAGGTGGGCTGAAGACGCTCGGCATGTGATTCGACGATTTTGGCTGTTCGAAGGTTGTTTGGACAGCAGAATATCGGGGCGATTATGTCTTCTCAGAGAGGCTTTCAGACTGCTCAACGTTTTCCTGTCTTTCACTGCACAATTTCTTTACTAATTAGTCAATAATACAATGTTGTTTGCAGACGCCTACGACCAGTTCGGCAGAGTCGACCTCACCGAGAGCTCCTACTACGGCCAGGCCTACGACTACTACTCCGTGATGCACTATGACAGTCTCGCCTTCAGCAAAAACGGTTTTGAGACACTTGTAGCGAAGCGCCCGGAAATGACCGCCGTGATAGGGTCGGCGATCGACTTCAGCCCGATCGACCTGTTGAAGATCAACAAGCTCTACAACTGCCCCGCGCCCAACACAATCGACATCAGTCAGATCAGCGGAAACGGGTGGCAAGGGGGAGGCATGGGGCCTAGAGCTCCGCTGCCGCAGGTGAACCTCCCGCTACCTCCTCCACCGCCGCCCCCGACAAATCCGGCGATCGCAATCGTAGGAGGTGAGTCACGAGCTCTTGTCCCTGTCCTGACTGTGAATCACGATCCAGAATGCTCCGACCGAACAAATCTGTGCTGGAGATGGCTGGACAGGTGTCGGTCGTACTTCTTCGAGAAGATTATGAAGGAGTTCTGCGCGCTCTCCTGCGGGTACTGTGTGCCCACAAACGCCGTCTCTAAGGCGGCGCCAGCGATTCCCCTGCAGCCGACCCTAAGTATTGCTGAAGGTCCTGAGGGTCCCATGCCTCCGCTCTACCAGCGATTCGGATAGAAGCTACTGCCTGTGAATTCAGTCTAGTCATCGAATAGTGTTTTGACACGTTAAACCGGGTATAAATAAACCGATAAATTTTATCAGAGACGATTTTCGAATTCTCCCGCATAAGACACTTATTTTCTGGAAGTTAAGAACACAAGTTCTATGGCGGTGAATAAGCAGTCATTAAAAATGTAACATGTACAATTTCCAATTACTCCGAATTCTTAAATTTTATAATACGATCTACCAGAACACATCGGGAAGCTATCATTACTGTGAATGGGACAAAGTTACAGACGAAAGAGAGAACACTGACCGTACGAATCTGACAAGACTGGGCAAACCGGTCGACCTGCGACCCATTTGCCTGGTGGACATAATACGAGGCACGGTATCACAGTTTGTGGAGTTTCAAATCTTCTTTTATCGCACGAATAAAATACTATAAAAAGAGGACCGATTGAGACATAGGATTGTATGGGAAGGGGGTACTGGAAACACTGTGTGCAGGCGGGGAATATTCTATACAAAACGGGAATATTAAGGTAACAAAATAAGAAGTTTGGCAGATTCTCTGCATAGATCAACACGTAATAGAATACAATTGAACCGACACTCCAAGCCCTCAATGTGCAATCGGAGACTGGCAATAAGGGTTTTTCTAGCTAAATACAGACTAAAGCGCTAGCCCTTTGTAGCACGCTTGTGGAAGAGGCACGTTTTGTTTTGTTTCGATTTTGGTTTCTGGGAGAAAGCTCGTTGGATGCTCGCAGGCTCGTCACGTTTTGCAGTTGGAGGAGAGCCAAGTGAGGCCCTCGTAGAGGCCGTCCCCGGTCGTTGCACACGACGGTTGCACGTACCAATTCCTGTCCCGGAGCCTGCTGAGGCCAAGTTTGTCCTGGATCTCCTGTGGCTTCATCGCTGCAAACGGAAATTATGCTGGGAACGGAAGCGACAAACACACCTTCCGACAGGTCTTGTTTGTTCGCGAAGACCAGGATAATGGCATCCTTCATTTCTCGGTCGTTAATAATTCTATGCAGCTCTTGCCGCGCCTCGTCCACGCGGTCCCTGTCTGCGGCGTCCATGACAAATATTAACGCCTGCGTTCCCGTATAATAATGTCTCCACAATGGCCTGATTTTTTCTTGTCCTCCGACGTCCTGAAATAGGGTACGGTAAACCATTTTGCTCCATTTTTACTGTTTGATAGCTAAAGAGGGAGCTTCTTTCTAGAGTAGGATTACAACACTTCTAAGGGGTTTCAACGTACGGCCGATAAACGAGAGCGAACGCAAATATCGGAAGAAGTTAGAATGACTCACCCAAACGTTGAATTTGATGTTCTTGTAAGTGACGGTCTCCACGTTGAATCCGACGGTGGGGATCGTTGTAACGGACTGTCCGAGCTTCAGTTTGTACAGAATCGCTAAAAAGAGTTTTTAGAGACGGCTACAGGGTCTCCTAACGCACTAGTCTTTCCGGCGGCGTCCAGTCCGAGCATGAGGATCCTCATCTCCTTCTTGCCGAAGATCTTCGACAGTAATTTGCCCATTTCGAGAGAGCGCCGAGGGAAGTGCCGAAGACGACGCAGACGAAGTGTGGCTTCCTCCTTCTTCTCCTAGGTTCTCTTCGCAGCACTGTTCGCGCTGGGTAAGCAACGAATCACCGCAGCACTTCGATCAAATGAACAAACAGTGTAATGCTAAAAACACACAAAATTGAACTATCTTCTTTCGCCCTCTCGCTCGCTCAAATCGGTCCGTCTAATAAAATCGCGCGCGTTAAACGTGCTAGATTAATTAGGTTTGGAGAGATGAGGCAAAAACGCGCACGAAGTGAAACGTTTTCGGAGTGCGGAGCGATGCATATCGATCGGAAGGCCACGGCGGTGATTCAGAAATCGTTATGAAACGCGAAGCGCTGCGCCCGCTTCGCGGTTCCTCGTTCCTGGGAAGACCGTAAAAATGCAAATCGCTCGAAACACAATATTTAGATTGATTTGGAACGGAATAAAGTGAAATTGCACGTTAAAGCCGGAAATTGGAGAGAAGGGGGCACAGGCACGCGTGTTTCAGGTGGTGTTGTTGTGCTCTGAAAAATGCAAATAATGTCAGAAATTATAGGCGTCCAAACAGGAATTGTAAAACAGATTGCGCTTTCAGACGACGTTTGCACTGAATACTTTCGGACTATAGAAACTAAAATAAAAACCGCAAATCTAAAGTTAGCGCTAAAAAAAGTTAAAATTATCAAAGTAAGAAAAAGTGATTGATTTTGGTAATGGTGCGGTCGCAAAAGCAAGGCAGGTCGCCTCGTCGACTTGAATGAGAGTCAAATTAAACACTGTAAGCTACTTGAAGCGAAACGAGCAAAAAAGAGGAAATACGGTAATTTAAGATTATCAACGGGGCTGTGCGAGCTACTGCGCGATGTGTCTGTTTCAAAATATGTTTCCAGCAGGTTCTCAGTCTTCATGAGCGCAGACGCCGTTTTCGCAATTTAATGTGGCACCAATTTAGACGCCGTCGCGGTTGCAAAACCGACCGGTCGGCGGCGACAACGAGACTGGCGCCGCTACCGTAACCCGCATATTGACTTAATCAGGCAATTCGCGTCTGGAAATTTCGTGACACACGCCTGGAGCAGGGCCTCAACTCAAATGTCGAAACTCGAAACTTGCTGTAAATTTTCTTTCCGAGCATCCTTTTTCTCAAAAATCTTTCAATTAATCAAGTTTTTTATTGAAAATGTCACGAATACTCTCTGAAAATAAGATTGTAGTGTTTTTGGAATTTTTGAAGGTGATACGTCACCACCGCGCAACAAAAAAGCGCGCAACACAGATTTAATTGTTTTCTGCTTTTCTGCCGTAGTGGCGTATACAAATAAAGTTTCTTGTTACCTCAGATAGTGTCAATCGGGCGGGGCCGAAGGCCCTGTGAGGTCGTAAGTTTTTGGGAAGTATCTTTTCAAACAGCGGGGTGTGCCATTGAGGCTGCCCTCCTGAAGCAGCTCAGGCTTAGGCTTGGACATTTTTCAATGTGGTTTTTGAGGCGAAGCCGCCTGGCAGCGGGGTGTGCAGGCTCAAGGTTGCTTCTGTCAAACATCGGGGATAGTAGGCTGGTTTCTTTGGTTTCCGCGCCTGGCAGCGGGCATAGTAGGTTGGGGGCGACAGTTCCAAAAACAGCGGGAAACTGTAGGCCACCAGCTTCAAACGGGCTGAGAGCCGACAAACTCAAACACCTTTTTCGCTTGAGTCAGTAAATCCATTAATCACAAAATGAAATTAGCGTATGTGCGCGGTCTTATTTGCGCGGTGTTTCAATTGCGCGGTCTTTTCTGCGCGCTTTTTTTGCGCGCTGATGACATACAATCTTTTTTAAATAGATGGAGTAAAGTATGAGTTCGAAATGGAGGATTTTTAGAGTTTCCAGCAAAAGTCGAAACTCGAAACTGAAAAAGGCTCGAAAACCCGAAACTTGCACAGCCCTGGTCTGCATCGTTCTCCTTTATTTTATAAAGGATATCGAGTTAAACGCAAACGTATTTGTGGGCAAACAATTTTAGCGCATTAAACAACAACCTAAACTGCTGTAAATTAAGCGATTCTTAAGAAATGAGCCGACTTCAGTCAATATTAGAGTATAGATTTCAAATTTGTGGCAAATGTGCCAAGCTTAAAAGAGATTCAGATCGGACGGTGTATAAGAAGAGTGTGGTAGACGAGGTGAGGTTTGTGGATCGGGACAAGCTCGTCATCAAACAGAACAAAGACTGCGAAATGCGGGAAGCGGGTGTGAAAACGCGGAAGCGCAGAACAAGCCGAGCGTCGTTCTCAACCGAGCCGTGCGTCTATGAAAACTGCGTCGAAACTGTTTCGGTCGCGTCATTTATGGCGCCGCTTTGGAAGAGGACGACGCCCTTGTGTGCCTGTGGGCCGCGAGTTGCACGGGGCGCACCCGTGTGCCAATATGTGGTGAATTTGTTCGCTGTCTCTCCGAAGCAAGCCCTCGATGGATGGATGGATGGATTGAAGGATGGATGGATGGATGGATAGATAGATGGACCGAAGACAAAACGGAATAATGCAAATTTGCCGGCGTTCAATGAATCTAGACTGACTGGGTGCAGACCGAGATTGATCAGTGCGAGCGTGGCGGGACCGAGTCGCGATCGGCGGTCCACCGCCGCGGTCGAAGTCGGAACTACGTCGAGTACACGTGGTTTTAAGGAGGTTGTATAGTTCATGACGCGCGCGCGTTACCAAGCTAACGGCATATAAATTTGGGGAATTTTTGAAGCGCGCTCACGAAGAACACCACGATGACGCGCAGGGGGGTTGCATATAGTTGTGTAGTTGCAATTGCTTCAAAATCGGAATCGGTGCTTCATTTGCTACACGTGACGAATGACGCGCGCTTCAGAAAATGATGCAGCCGCCTCTGACCGGATGCAACACTCGGGGGAGGCGCGTTTTTCCGGACGGGGTTTTGGTGGAGTTTTCGCAGGTTTGAGGCCTGAATTCTGCGCGTGGTGCATTTTCGACGGTCGCCACTGTAATTTGACAAAATATGGACTAATTTTATGCGAATTTCTGCAACAAGTTTGCGTTTGGCCCAATTTTTCGCTGTACTCAGTATCAGTTTCACATTCTGAATCTCCTGAAAGCCAGAATCTCAGCGACTTTCCTGCGAAACGGCCGATTTTCGAACGTCTGAAATTTCGCTGGGCATAGCCATCTATTTTTTAATTATCCTGGATCAGAACAACATAGAGTCGCCAATTTTTGGGTTCATTCGAAGCACAGAGAGCATATCTTCAAGTCATGAAAAGGAATTTTTGAGATTTTCATTTTCGTCCAAAATATCGGTATAAATAGGTCAAAATCTCGATTTGCTGCTGCGTTTCGGTTGACGAAAGTTGGCGCGCGCGCTCTCGCGGAGAATCTTACTGGATTGCAGATTCTGGGCATCGGGAAAATTGGAAATTGATGCCGGGCCGAAGACGATTTGGATGGCTTTGCGGAGTTTTCTGAATTGATTCTCGTTTTCCAAGCACTTTCAATACAAATTGAAAATTGTGTTCAGATTTTCTGTTATGTACCGTGTCTACCCCGTGTCAGCTGGCTTACCACGTGTTTGAAATTGCTATATACTTTTTATTCCTTATAGAACGCCGAAATCCTCCATTTTCTGTCGAATCCAACTTTTCGTCGATAAATTACCAGAATGGTTTGCTACCATAAATCGTTTGCTTTAATTCAGTTGAAGTCTTTTCAGACATCCGCAGTGAAGGTGGACACCGCTCATCGCGACGTCATTGTGAGTTACAGATTTTTCAAATTCAGTAAAGAAGCAAAATTGTTCCTGGCCTTGTCAGAGTTCACATTTATCAACAATGAAATTGCCCTATTACTTCCGAATTCTATCGGAACTCATACTTATACAGAACCTGTTGCAGCACGACGCCCAGTTGAACTTCAGCGGCACCTGGCTGGCCACTTGTTCGCATGACCACCTTGTGAAGGTCTTCGAAATCCACCCCAATGGAAACACTTTTCCGAAAGCAGAGCTCACAGGACACGAGGGTCCCGTCTGGCAGGTCACGTGGTCACACCCCAAATACGACAACGTCCTCGCTTCCTGCTCCCACGACAAGTTAGGTTTTGATCGGAAAGAGCATTACGAGCGTTTCGGTTCAGAAAAGTCATTGTCTGGAAGGAGCAGAAGAATTGGCAAAAGATGTACGAGTACAACCAGCACGAGGGCAGCGTAAACTCCATCTGCTGGGCGCCACACGACTATGGACTCATCCTCGCCTGTGGCTCCACCGACCAGAACATCTCGATTCTGGAGTTCCTCGCCGACAGCACGTGGAATCCCGTAAAGATCCCCGCAGCGCACAAATGCGGCGTGAACGGAGTCTCCTGGGCTCCCTTCATGTCCAACGCGCCGATAATCGAGAAGGAAGCCTCGAGGCCGACGATGAGGATCGTGTCTGGAGGAAACGACAACATGGTCAAGATCTGGAAGTGAGTTGCACCGGTTTGTATAGATTTATAAGTGGAAATGGAATGCTTAACTGGAATGAAATCGGGATTCAAAGGGAAGAAGAAAACCCACCTGAATCGAAAGTTCGCTCTTTACAAGCAGAATTTGTTTAAACAATCAATGTTATTCTCAACCGTGGCGGAAATAGTGGGGAAAAGAAGACCGAAGTGACCAATCGAGCTATTTCAAGTGCATTTCTCTAAATCCACTGTTTTCAGAAAAGAGTCAGACCAAAAATGGGTCCTGGAATGCACCCTCGAGGGCCACGACGACTGGGTGCGCGACGTCGCTTGGGCCCAAACCGTTGCGCAGGGATGCGCGACGATTGCCTCCTGCGGTCTGGTGAGCACTTTTTTCCTCCGGTGGCGTGACTCAGTTCGCGTTTCCAGGACAAGCGCGTGATTATCTGGCGATCGAAGAACCTCGACAACCCCAAGAGCTGGACACAGACCGTTCTGCCCCTCTTTGAAGACGTTGTTAATGGCGTCAGCTGGTCGCTTTTTGGCTCGGTCTTAGCTATTTCTTGCGGCGATAATAAGGTGGCCGAATATTATTATTGACGAAATTGAATGAGAGTTTTTAGGTTTCGCTGTGGCACGAACAGGCTCCCGACGACTGGGTTCAAATGGCCAGCGATCACGATGACGACATGCTGGACGCGGACTGAAGCGGGAAGGGCACGAGACGGGGTGCCGAAAACGTGTTGACGTGCAGGATGTGCTAGAGCACTTAAATTATGGTTGTATCGTAAAATAAATGTGATTTCACACGCTGGCACTCTGTGCGCTACGTGGCCCGTCAAGGACTGTGGGGGAGGAGAAACTTACCGTAGGAACCGATGAGAACCCGGTTTGTGCAATCTGTTGCTTTGGGCAAAAGTAGCGAGGAGGATACGAAACAAAGAATGAACATGAACAGCTCTCGGCTTTTTTAAGATTAGAAAAGCACAAATTAATCAACAGGAAAATATACAAGTAAAACCATCGTCAATGCCGTAGAAATTGAGATCTCTGTCTAACTGGGAATTCACTTCCGTCCTGCAGCCATCTGGATCTACCGCCTCCATCGTCACGCGGCTGGGAACGAAGCGGAGAAGCCGCGAAGATACGCCGATCAGCTTTTGGATGCTGATGTTTTGAGGGAACGACCGCTCCAAGCATTTTCCCTTGTAGGAGAGCTTCAGGTTCAGGAGCTTCATTTCTCGCGGGTCCGCCACTTTCTCGTCTGGGTCGCCGTAGATAGCTTTTAGTCTAAAAAGTAAATTTAAAAGGAGATAACCATGTTTTGTATTTATACCTGGTGATATCTTCTCGATGCTCGTCTGCGATGGGCGCTCGGCCAAATGCATTCAGATAAACGATTTCTGCATTTCGACGTTCAACGGCGCCGATCGCTGAGTGGTTGAGATTCTTCAGATTGGGGAGCTTAGCGATCAAAATCTCGCGGGAGTCGTTGTTCGGAAGGTGGTCGATGTTCAGAGTGTCCAGAGACGGCAATTTCGACATTTCCGAGATAGAGCACCACTGCAATAAAATTATGTTGTTCTGGTTACAACACTTCAGCTTACATTTAAGATAGGATTCGAAGATAGGCACAACGTGTGCAATCTGGGGAAACCGGCGGACTCTCCAAATTGTATCGTAGACATCTTACACTCGGCGAGATTCAGTTTTGTCAATCTGAAACATCACTTGTATCAAGGTCAATTTTAACGATCTTACTTAGGCATTCGCGATAAGCTGGACATATTCTCGAAGGAGACCAACCTATTTCCTTCGAGACTGAGCGTTGCGATGTTTTCCAAGGCCGATACGTCAATGGTAAACCCGTTGAGACCAGTTTCTTGCAGGTGCAGTTCGGAAACTGTGGGGAAGGCACGAAGGAAGACTTCGATCATAGATTCCGTGAGATGACACTTGTTGAGGACCAGGTGATCGATGGGCGCTGTGACGACACGTCGGTCTAGGCCGAACCCCTTGTCGTGAATGAAGAAATTCATCCTAAATGCACATTTATTAAACATTTATTATTCGTTAGTACCCAAGGTTCAGAAGACGCAACGCGGGAAACAGCACCAGAATATTTAGCAGATTCGACCACTTTGAGAGCATGTTTCCGTATAGGTTTAGCTCTCGGCAGTTTTTGAACACCACAGTCGAAGTGTTTGGAGCTCGGCAGACGCGCCCATAGTCGAGCACGACCGCATAGAGAAGTTCGATGTGCTTCTGCTTGGATGCCGCGCTGTCGCAGAAGGTTTCAACGGACTTGACGCCAATTTTGTAGGTCGGCTTATCGCTCTCGTCTCCAATCACGTACTTCGCGAGGGTTTCGGAGAGAAGGTCAGTCCCGGTTTCGACGTTCTGGGCGCGGACGAGAGATCCACTCGTGGGCAGCCTGAAAACTATTAACACATCATAGCGCATATATTTAAAACAAATATCCGAATTTCAAGAAAAATCCTAAGCACTCCCGAGCAGGAAACGAATGGCACTCACCTCGTCTTAAAGTACCTGACTCCCTTCACAGTGCCGTCGTGCTTTCCGCGGCCTCCACTGAGCCAGTCCACGCCGATCCATTCGCCCTCGTATCCTTCGACGGGGCCTACGTAGCGCACTTCTCCCACCGCCCTACCGAGTTTCACGAATTCTTCGATCTTCATCTCCTCCTTCCGATCATTCTGGATTCGGTTAACGCCGGCGACGTCTCATATGGCAATGACGACTTGATGTTACAATAGTGACTTATAAGTCTTGGAAGGGAAATCGTGGTGGGACCATAGAAAAGCTGGGGGAAGTTATGGCGGAAACAAAAGGAGGACGAGATGAACTGAAGGAAGGGTTTTATTTCGTGCCAATTTTTGGACGAAATTTGCTTGTTTTGTGCTATTTTTCGTTGTAATCAGTGTCCATTCGACATCCTCAATCCCTTCTTACACATTTTGTCTATCAGAATTGGAGTTAACGCCGAATTCATGTCTCAGAAAACCTTGGGCGGAATAGATGTTCTGTTGTTCCTGAAAAGTAACATTTCCTTGGAAGGATTTGAAGTCATATAATCCGGCAATGTTTCTTACTGTCACTAGTTGTTTTTTAAATTTGGATGACTTGTGGTGTTTCGGCTCGCAGTATCGCATATCGCAGAAAAAATATCGCAAATGCAGAGCCCTGATCGGATGGTCTGCTTGTTGTAAATGCTACCAGAAACAAAAAAATTTATGTCAAAGGCAATCGGTGACATCAATTGTCGTAATTATTAATCAACAGAGAACATTGAGCATTTATTGGACACCACTTCAGTTATAATTAGAATCGTCAACAAAAACACAGACATCTCTAACTACAATAAATTAAATGAGCTCCCACGCGGGAATGGGCGTTATTTACATTTCTCTGAGATTCTTTTGGAAACTGCGGAACCTGCGTCTGCCGCTCAGATGTGCAAATGTCGACTGCCGCCTTCATGCAGAGACGCTCGGGGCAGGAGGACCGGACAGTAGTCGTTGACGAAAAAGACGTTGTCGATGCCGCATGCGCCTTGGAAGATTCCTAGGTTGATGCATTCGAAGATGACCTAAAGGACAGTTTTGAATTTAAGGCATCAAATTGGGAATTTCGGCATTTGAAATGGCAAAGGCTTTGCAGGTGTCGAACTCATCAAGCTCGATCTAATTTATTTCTCATCTCGGTGCTTTCGCAGCTTACCTTCTTGGTGCCCTGAGGACAAGTGGCCATGTGCTCGATCCACCTCCGCGTGCCCCTCTTCACGCCCTTCTCCGTCTCAAAAACGCAGTTCTGCGTGTTGTCGCAGCACACCCGCAGCTGGACATCCCTTGTGGCTTCCCAAGCCCGGAATCTCAGAGTCTCTTTCTCCCCGGAGAGGATATTCGCCGTTAGCGTGGCGCGCTGCTTGGGGCGAACGTAGGCAGCGGCAAAACGTTGATTCGAGTGCGAAAAGACCTGAGCACGGGCGATCCCCGTGACGCGGTTACGGTAGCGGCCGACCCAGTTGTACCAGCTCCGGCGGATGAAGTGCGTCGAGCGGGACTTGCGCAGGTAGTGGGGACTGCTGGGGCTCAGTTCATCGCGGCTTGAGACCCAGTTGCACAAGGTACCGTCCTCGAAGTCGCAGGCGACGGAGTTGCACACTTCGCTTTCGTCGAACTGGGCAAACGCTGAAAGAGACCTTTTTAGCACGACACACGCGCCGACACTCACCTTCCAAGTTCTTCTCTTCGATGTCTTTGGGACTTTCGGTGGTGGCCACTTTTTGGGATTCGGCGAGTTCGCGCTGCAGGTCGTTGACTAACTCGTCGACGGTCAGTTCGGGGTCACGAGTCAGTTCAGAGACTTTCTTCATCGTTACTTTGAAGGGAGTGTGATTTTCTGAATTTATAGAAAGTAAAGTTTAACAGACCAAACGTCGAGACTCAAATGACGCGTTAAATCTATTTTTCCTTGGATTTGCAGCCGCAATCTTACCATCTTTTGTCAAAATGATATCGGAAACAACTTTCGACGGTGAAATGTAAATCTTCGCGTTGACTCCTTTCGTCTCTCCATCGTGCATTTCCACCTCGTTCGGTCGTCGCTGGTCTTCAGTCTGAAACGAACTTGAGTATACCTCCCTCATGTTTCGACCTACCATCTCCTTGGATTCTAGAGAAGTGGTCATATCGTGGACGGCCGATAGCTTTCCTGGAGTCACCCGCTCCGGCCTGTACGCCTCTCCATCCAGAACAATCGCTTTCGCCTTGGGAGCTGGTTTCCGGACTTGCAAGGCTTCTCCGCTCCTTGATGGAACTACCGCCTTTTGGGCCACTTGGTCAAGCTTCTCAAAATGTGACGCTTCGCCATCATGGACCTCGAGGACTTCGATGGCGTGCTCTGAAGAAACCGCAGTGGGAGGAGCGGCAGAGGAAAGATGGGTCTTCTTGTACTCTCGGCTCAGTGTCGCCAGTTTTCTCAATTGCTGGACGATCAAAGTCTTGTTCAATACTGGAATGAATAATGGCCCAGAGGTGCTCGACTGGGGGACGGAAGCGGTGGAAGAAAAGAGTTCGACGGATTCCGCTGTAGTCGGCTGTTGAGTGGTGGGAGCTGACGTCGGGCGACCTCGGCGACCTCGTAGCCCCAGCGGCTGGCAACCACAGGCCTCAGAGCGGCTTCGTGGATGCCTTCGTAAAAGTCCGTCCTAGCCATGGTCGAAGACGCGGAAGCTTCCGTCGAAGGAACCGCCGTCGAAGGGGTCGCAGACGTCGTAAACGACGCAGCCGGAGATGTCGGTTTCACGGCTTTCGTCCGCTTGATCTTGCTGAGGTACTCGAATCGGATCTGTTCGTACTTAGCCTTCACTTTCCGCAGCATATCGGAAAGTTCGCGAAGGTACTGCTTCGAGTTCACGTCGCCCTTGCTGATGATGTGCTCGGCGTAGGACGGGTGGCTGCGGCTTGTTTCTCCGTCGGCCACTGAGGAGGTTTCTTCAATCTAAATATACCATTTATCGTTTGAAATCCTTGCCTGGATAGTCCTGACAGCCTTGTCCTTGGTCGCCCCGGTCACGCTAAGGGGTACGTGAGCCTTGCTCGACCTGCGGACGTCGGCTTCGTCGTCGCCGGAACCGGTCCGCGCCGGTGCCTTCGTCGTCGCCGCCATTTGGAAGGTGCTCACAGTTGTTCTTTGTTGTGATTTTTTGTTAATTATCGGGATACCCATCGCATGCACTTCGTTCGTCGGTAACAAAGCGTTGCTGATCAATTTCGGGCGCATAAGCTTGCGTCCGTTCGTTTCTTTGGCGCTGTTTTTCAGGATCATCTCCTGTAGGTTCTCCAGTAACTCGACGCGTGTCTGACTCTGCAATCGAACACTCTGAACGTCTCCGACGCGTGCCCTTGCGGTCCTCACCTCGACGCCGTTGATGATTTCCGGGTGCTCGGAGGTGTCGTTCTTCGTGTACTTCTTGATCAGCATCTTCAGCTGGTGATTTGAGAGACGCTGCAAAGGCAGACGGTACGCCGTGTGCAAGTCGCGGCGCCAGAAAGTGCCGTTTCCGCCATTCTGCGTGTCCGCGGTGGCGTTGCTTGTGAAGATCTTTAGCCCGTAAGCCCTGGGTCGGCTTCGCCTCAAGATTGCGAACGATCTCCCCGAAGTGGTTCGACGTGTGCCGCGGGATTCCACGCGGTCGACGATGTCCTCATTAGTCGACGACGTGACTGCAAAGAGGCGATTAGCATGTCTTATGTAACTGGAACACTAATATATCTCCCATTAATCTCAGAAAAGGCGGCGACTTATCCCCGTTTGGTTGTTTAATAGGCGCATAATAGGATAACATAGCATAGGCGCGGAGTGTTATCTGATGACGGCACCTGGAATGTGCACTTTGGTACTCGTTTCGGAGACCTTTTGCAGTTTTGAGGCATAAACTCTCAAATTACCAAATGCTCAATACAAGATTTTATAGAGCAGCTTGCTGGTCTGAGGCAAGAAGGAACTGCTTGAAACTATCACAGAACAATTTTATGTTCAGTTGAAAAATTAAAATTATTTGAACAGAATATTTATGTGTCCATTTTTGCCTAATGCTTGTATTTTAGCCAAATTTATCAAAAGCCAGTTTCTAAAGTATATCGAAAACGCTGAAACTAAGATGGTCACCAGAAAAACGTACCAAACGACACGCACAGAAGGAAGGAAATCAACACCACTGCCGTTCTGACGGCACCCATCTGAAACGAATCCAGGGATCAGCTCCACCTTAGAACGAGGTTCATTAATGCAACACGCGCATTCAACCAGTCTTCCGAAAGAATCACTTTCTGTTGGAGTGACACGAAATGCAACAGGCGGACAAATCGGATCCAGTAAAGTGTAAGTTTCGCCGAGTAACACTTAACGACCAAGTCGCGGTCTAAAGGAGTCTATCTGAAGGACAACGGTGACGACGTCGGCCGAAAAGCGCAATAAGGAGGAACTCAATTACAGGGGACGTTTCTGGACGCCCCGGATGCCGCCGGCGGCCGAACGAAACCGAAAGTGACCGTGAATGTCTCGGCCGCCCGGGCGACACGACGGACGACGAAGGCCGCCGCTCACTCCAGAGCGGTAACGCGCAGCGATCTGATCCCGATCGCGCAAAATGTTCTCGTGGAATAAGATATATCCTCGGAAGCAGGAAATGTTTCCGAGCACTCGACGATTGTGGTGGTGGGCGGGTCAGGTGTGTAGCATGTAATCATTGACAATTTGGAGATCACCTTAAGGATGTTTGGATCGATGTTTTCGAACCGCAGGAACTACTCGGCTGACATCTCTACAATCAGTTTGGATCATGACAGTGTAAGGAACGCAATAAGGCAAAACTCATAATGTGGAAATCTGATTACAAGAAGACGTCGATCCAAACATCCTTGACATTTTATTACATTGTCTGACGATTACAAATAACGAAAATATGGTGCAAAAGCGTTTTTCATTTTTGTTTCAAACAATGAATATTTTGCACATAAAAAAAGGTTTTGAAGAACGTAAGCAAACAAGAACGTAAGATTTCATGAAATGCAAGAGTGGAAACGGTCTGCGAGTATCCCTCACGAGTGTTAAATTTTACAATTTAACGTTGGTTGAGAGGATCTCAAATCGCTGATTTTCTCTTTGTGACAACTAGTTTAAACTTTGGTAGTAAAACCTTCCCAGGACACCGTCAACAAAAATGAAGTGTTTAATGGGTCTGCCGTCAAAACTGGAACTTGAGAATTAACGCAAAATTACATTTGCGAGAACGAGTCGAGAAAAGGGAGTGAAATCGAAATTGGAAAGTACAAAGTTGGGACGGACCTGCGCAAGATCCGCGACACCAGAGAAGTTCAGTTGCTGTAAGTCAAGTTTGGATAGAGACCCTGACCATCGTCACAATTCGAGCGCGGGCGCTGCCCGGCTCATAAATCATTATGACTCTGTGTGGATCGCAGTTTTTGAAAAAAATGTTTCTACAATCACATAAGCTGAGAGCATTTGGTTTGAGGAAAAGAAGGCTTCTTTGGTGCGTAGGTCCGGTTCTATGTCTTTTCGAGGGGCGGTCTACCTGGGCGAACGTATGATTTTCTGTGAGTTCTGAAACGTCATGAAAATAGCACAAACAAAGTACAGCTAAAACCAAAGAACAACAACAAACGATTCCGCCTTCAGTCGAACGTCTTTCTTTTCCCCAGAGGCGAAGAGCCGACTCCGTATTGAGGCATTTTTGTGCAATTAAAGGAACTTTTACGAATCTGCCTTTTCCCGGTTACGACCAAAACCCTTACAGGCCAGCTAAATCTAATAATTATCCAAAGAATTCCTTTCTACCTCAATTCCACTCCTTTTTAAGTCGCTCACGTTTTGCCCACCGCGGATTTACGTGCCGTGATGGAGCAGACTGTTTTGTTAACGCGGTTCAGTTGCCGATGGTCTCTGGTGTGTACCGAGTTCACAGTGAACTTCCAATCCGTTCAATCTGCGGCATCGGCTCGTTCGTTGTTTTTAACCTGGCATTGTCTCTTTCCTAACCCCTTTGCACCCACATCCCGTATTTGAAAGTCGCA
Organism: Steinernema carpocapsae; assembly: GCA_000757645.3. NCBI lineage: Eukaryota > Metazoa > Nematoda > Chromadorea > Rhabditida > Steinernematidae > Steinernema > Steinernema carpocapsae. The sequence continues at coordinate 14,845,599 of CM016762.1, forward strand.
GTTGAAGTGTTTGTCACTAGCGTTTTCGTTGTTTCAAAGTTCGCGTCGCAATCCCGCATGTTTCCATAATCGAGCGGATAAGCGTCCTCAAATCTGTCGTTCCGATCTCGGCAAAAATTTGACGCCTCGCCGATTGGCAACAAATGGAGCATCAAATGCAGCGGCGGCAGGAATTATCGTTGCTGCTCCTTGATCGTTTCACGCGGCGGATCTGGAACCAATAAAGTGCGACTAATTGGGTGCGAAAAAGAGACTTCGTTGACACGGCCCGCCCGCGAAAGCCTTGTCCCACTGATCCTTATCACAGGCCGCCGGTGGCTGGCAACAAGTATCCGTTGTTGTTTGTACTGAATTTACTCGATTTGGTCAACGAAACCAAAAAGATCGATTTAAAGGCAGCAGTCGATAAGTAGATTAGAGGCAACAGTTCGCGGTTGCCCTGCTCGAATTTTTCGACCGTCTGGCGCTTTTGGAGCTAAGTGCGGGAGACCCTTCAAATGTTTCTTTTTTGTTGCAACTCCCTCTGTTCGTAAGTAGTTTTTGGATTTGTCGAAGTAGGGACAAGCAGCTAGCGGGAGAGATGATTACTGTGGAAAGATGACGGTCATCGATAATTCTTGAAATTGTCACCGAAACGAGTAATCGTGGAACCGGATTCGTCCGGAAGATCGCGGTGTGGCGCGCGGATTGGAAAGTGAAACCAGTCGGTGGCTGCGACGGTTGACCCCGTGTCCTGTTATCACTCAATCCTTCTTTGTCTAACTGTGCAGCCGCCGGGAAGGCTGCCGGGAAAAGCAACAGCACCTGCGGGAAGAGTCGGTGATTCAAACGCTTTTTACCCGAGCGGAGAGTGCACACAAACAAAACTCACACAAAAGGTCTCACGGGTTTCAAGTCTTTGTGGGTTTTCCGAATTTAGCCGGTCGTTAACACAGATTTTCGGAAGGCGACTGTCAGTCCGCGCGGACGGGGGGATCGGGACAGTGGCCGAAGAGTTCAGAAGTCGGGGATTCTTCCATGAAGAGTTTAAGGGGGAATCCTGTTCTTGAAACTGAGAATAGTAGCATTTCTTCTAAATACATTTACTCACAGCAATAAAAACAAGTGTAACCTTCAAAACTGAAAGACTAAACACCTTAAAAACTGGTAGAGTTCATATTTTTATATTTACGGACTGCTTTTTACATTAGTTTTCAAAAAACAAGCTGTTCAGGTAGATAAGTGTTTTGTTAGGAAGCATGTTCTGACATGATGCACGTATGTCTCTTCTACCTCCATTTTCACGTTTTTTTTAATATTTCGAGCACCTCCTTATCTCGGTACCTGAAACGACATTTTATCCATAAAATCAGCACCAAGCGCTCGCTGTACACCTGATAAGCAATGCCACTGATTGTGCAAAATCGACATTTTACGAGGCTTTTTTGAGTGCCACCGACCTAACTTTGGCGCAATTACCTTTTTCAGAAAGCCGAAAGCGTGGCGAGTATGAACTGCTTCAAGTTCCTGCTCGAAAACCTCGGCATGGAGCCGGCGCTCTTCCTCTACATGCTTTCGTCCTTTCTCAAATATCCCGTCTTCCAGTCGCTCTTATACGAGAAGTCGTGTTTTGAGCGATACGTAAGTGGATTCTGTTCTTTGTCAAACTTTATTTATTTGTGAAAAAATGGTTCGACAGTTTGAAAGAGCCTTATTTTAGAAGGACGTCGATTGTACCAATGTGAGTCACATTTTCGCCGACACAAACCTGCAAGCGGATGCGAATCACATGTACCTTCTGTCTTCGGTGTGCCTTACCACTCCTTCTATCATCGTCGCGCTGGTCTTGGGATCAAGTAAGTTGAACAATTGTTTAAAATCTGCAACAATGCAATAAAACTTTATTTTGTGATTCTTTCATTGCCAAAAAACCGGACTGGCAATTAGGCGTTTTAATCTATAGGGTTTTGCAAATCGTTCGTTTCGCGTCCCGCCGCGAACAGCGCCGAGTGGGATACGTCGCCCTTTCGGTCCGTCGCTCGATTAGTATGAAAACGCGAGTTTTGGGCCTGTGACGTGACAGAAACGCGGTATTTTTGAACGTATTTTGCGCTAATTTAAAAAATAAAAGATGTCATCTTCTGTGGAATTGCGTGCGCTTTCGAGTGAGCCATTCCTCACCCCGAACTGTTTGGTCAAACGGAATATTTTTATCGTTTTATTTAAATTTGTTGATTCTGTGTCTGCATCACCTAGAAAACTTCTGCCGGTGTTGAATATAGGTTGTTTGAAGCGGAAAAACACAGAGAGAAGCAAATCGGACTTGCAAATCAGCTTAATCTGTGTTAAAATTGCTTGTATCGGTATCTTATCAGAAAATGGCGAAAATATTGCGTTTCATCGAACAGTTCAAGCTGAGGAATGGCTCATTTAAAAGCGCACGCAATTCCACACCAAGTGACATCTTCGATTTTTTAAACTAGCGCAAAACACGTCTAAAAACACTGCGTTTCTGTCACGTCACAGGCCCAAAACTCGCGTTTTCATACTAATCAACGGGGCTGTGCGCGCTATTGCGCGAGGTTTCTGTTTCAAACTATGTTTCAAGTCGGCGCTTCGCGCCTCACATAAACGCACCGATTTCGCAATTTCATAAATTTTTTCGAAATACTGCAAACTATGTATTATTCGGTTGCAAATTTTGCGCATAATCGATTGAACCCAAAAACACCCGCATCTGTGGCCAATTTGGCGTTTGCGGCACCAATTTAGGCGCCGACGCGGTTGCAAAACCGACCGGTCCGCGGCGACGGCGAAACACATGCAAACGCAAATGGCGCCGCTACCGTAACCGTTCGCTCAATCAGGCAACTCGTGTCTAGAAATTTCGTGACACACGGACGGACGGACGGACGGACGGACGGACGGACACGTCTAGATCGTTCTCCTTTATTTAATAAAGGATCGAGCGACGGACCGAAAGGGCGACGTATCCCACTCGGCGCTGTTTGCGGCGGGAGGCGAAACAAACGATTTGCAAAACCCTATAAAAGCATGAAAATGTAAAACAAATTTTAAGTCAAAGAAAACGTGTTTGCGAAGCACAATTTTCCTGTTTTTTAGCAATGATTTGATTTAGATTCTTGAAGATTATTTTTGAGATTTTATCCTTCAAATCGGATTTCAGTTGAGATCTTGAAGCAACAAGGCAAAAAATACTACAAGAAACGAAAGTGTCCATTTAAAGATTTTTCTGCGTTTAGTTATGCAGTTATGCAAACGATTTTGTCCTTGCCGCCAGATCTTCTTCAATTTTCTCTAAGTTGGGAGTTTTTAAATTTAAGTTGACAATCAAGAGTCCGCGTGGAGCACACTGCTTTTAGACTCATTGACCAACTTCAGCTGTTCTTTTTCAGTAAGTGACGTATGGAGTGTCAAGATGCCCATGCTGTTCCCCTTCGTGGGTCTGATCCTTTGTGACATCAACTACATCATAGTGCAGTTACATGAAAGCCGACATCAAGTGGCTTCTCCTCAGCGACATCATCTTCGGGTGCTGCGGAGGCTTCACGGCCATTATTGGTATGAACGCTATCGCGTGTTACTCTGCGCATGCGCGTTTGTAGTGGTGTAAAAAACAACGACTACAACGACAATGGTCCTTAAACCGGTGAAACCGCGATTAGCTGGTCAATGCCGCAACCGAAACGTTTGATTAAGACTGCGAACGGCCTCACACGTCCAAAAACCATTCTAAAAAAAGCGAAAAATAAGAAACATGTTTTAAAACGCTGAACTCAGTCAAGGCATAGCCAATTTCAGCAGTTCTGCCTGCAATGACTGTGTGCTGGTTAGTATGGCGGATTTCCGCACGGAAGGTCATGAGTTCGAGTCTCTTTGGCGTCGAAGTCTGCTGTTTCTGATCGCTCGAAAATTTCGGCGAACAGAACCACAAACAGTTCGCTGTTATTATAGAAGGGATGCATTATCCTTTTCCCTGTTAAAGTCCCTCTTCAGGCACCATCTTCTCCTACAGCACAAAGACCACTTCTGCAGAATTCCGAAGTGAGCGTATGTCAGCGCTGGAAGGCTCGATCGGCTTGGGAGGAACTATTGGCTACGCGATTTCGGGATCTCTCCGAGAGTTAGCACGTCGGTTCACTCACTCTTGCCATTAAGTCGTTTCAGATTGGTCGGATACGCGAACATTTTCCTGATTCAGACATTTCTGCATGCGATTGGATTCGCCTACATTTTGTATTTTGCGCGGGAAATCAGAATTGTGCGTCCCGAAGTGGAAGAAATCGGTAAGTGGTTGCTTAGAGGTTGACGTTGCTGAACGTTGGTGGAACGCTTTTAGATGCGCCCGAGGATTCAGTGACGCATAAAATTAAGGAATCCCTGAAGCAAACATTCACAGGAATGTTTGATATGTACAAGAAAATGCAGAATACCAAGGCCAAAGTCGTCCTCGGCCTCACTCTGGTCGCTCTTGGAATCGAACTTTTCGTCTTTAGCGGTGAGCCTACTTAGCCTCTGTAAGTGAAACTGAAGAATATTTAGGAATCGCGGACATCCAGTTCTCCTACTTCCGCTACGTGCTGACGTGGAGCGACAAGGAGTTCGGGTGGTTCAGTGGACTCGGATATGCCTGCAACACTCTAATGGTTGGTTTTAGAATTAGAAAATGTTAATGTTGCTTGGCGATAGATCAATCAAGTGTTTGACTATCTCACATTCAGGTGTTTGTGGCCTATCCCCTTCTCCACTACAAATTCCACGTGACCGACGCTATTTTGGCCAATGCCGGCGTGGTCTCAAAGATTGTCTTCTGCGTCCTGCTCTCGTTCGTCTTTGCGGACTGGATGGCCTACACCGTAGTGGTTACTTTTTCCCTCAATCGATTCGTCTCCACCGGGATGAGGGCGATCTGTGCAGACGTTGTCCAGTATGCTGATCAAGGTAGAACATCTATATCCATTTCAGTCCCCATCAATGAAATTTAAGGAAAGCTGTTCTCGTTGATAGCTCTGATCGAAGGCGTGACCAACCTTCTGGCTTCTCTCCTTTACAACTCCGTTTACCCCAAAACTCTGAAATTGTTTTCTGGGACCATGTTCTTGGCTACTGCCGTAGTTCTAGTCGTGCCGCTCATGATACTCTGGTAAGTCAGTGCATTATACTGACATCAGGAAGTACTTGTTTCTGTTCTGAACGCACACTGCCAGTTTTTTGCACTTTGCACTGTTGTGTGCTTCGAGGCTCCTTTTGCTTAGCATTTTCAATGAAACACATATCATTCACCTTTGAATAAAAGAAAATCACGGGAAGATTTTTTGTCTACTGCGACTCCCGGCAATCAGGATAAGATTCACATTCTCCTGTCCACCTTTTGTACAAAATTCTCAGCTCGGAAACCTATGCAAAGGTCAAACGAATTCCAGTCAAAACAGTCAAAAACTAACATAATAAATTTTTATTATTTTCTAATTTGCTCAAACTATTCACAAAGAATGTCTATGCAAATTCTAAACTTGTAAAGTCACAGCGGTCGATAAAACCTAGATCAACGAAAAAAACATTTTTGTTTCCTTGAAGATTTCTGAGCAAAACGAGACATTAATTTCTTGAGTAAACCGCCTTTCGCTTTAGCGCAGTCAGTAAAAAGTTTCAAAACACGCTCACGAGAAGACGCTTGTCACTGTTGCACCCAAAAATGTCGAAATCCTTTAATTTAATAGGTAATTCTTTTCGACGCGCGTAGCCATCTCTACTTTGCTTTGCAGGTTCGTATGGCGCTATCCGCCGCCACCGACTCAGAATGAGCCGCACCCGATTGATGAACTTCCTTTGACGGGCCTATTTGCATAATATCCGTTTGTGCAATTTGTGACAGATAAATATATTCCAACTGAAAAGTTCACGAGGTTCGAAAACAAGAGCTGAAAACGATGAAAATGAAAATTGGTGGCAAGCTTATGGTTTAGATTGTGCCTCACGCCTGTTAATGTGCTACAAGCCGTCCGGATGAAAGGACCAAACCAAAGGACCAAAAAGTTTCACAACTTTAATGGCGAAGCACAAGATTTGATTGTTAAAGAAGCTTCTGAAACCAACTGCTTCAACAACCCCAATGTAAACTCTTCTACACTTTTAAAAAGGGCAAAGTCTTGAAGGCGCAACCGTAATAAACCATAATCAAGCGTCATTTTTCTTGCTGTTTGCAACCGTAACCGGTTTCTCGTGAAAACGCATTCAAAATTGTTTGAAAACACCGGGTGGTAAACTTTACGACGAGGCCCTCCCGAGTCGGGCACAAATAAACAGCAAGTGCCTCCTTACAAAAGAAAACAGAATCAGAAGCGCATTCCAGCATGACTCATCCGACGTGTGTTTTCGAACCGTAGACAGCGTGTCTGTCTCCCTACCGGTCTGCGAACCTTCGCCGTCTCCTATCGTCGCCTCCGGCGAGCGCGGTCGAAGCTGGAGACCGACCGGGCGACTGTGATTGGAGTCGGCGACAGGCGCAGAGAAGGAGTAGGAGGAGACAGGTTATTAGGGGCGCGCCCAGAACATGTTAGGTCAACCATCTTGAAGAAAAAAAGAAAACCGCAAAGTGAAAAAGTTACGCAAGAAACGAGCGAACTTTCCTTTATCGACACGTGTGTGAGTAGAGCGCGAGTTGATCCCCTCGAGAGCTCCGCGTGGACCATCTAGGCAGCCAACCACTGGACCCTGATCGCCTTTCCAGCGCGCGGAGAATCCGAAACACTTCCGAGCGCGACCGTCGCACCCCTAGAAAGTGAAAGCCACTGGCAGCGTTGTGGTGAGTTTGGGCGACGCTACCGGAGCCTTTGATGGCACTCCGCCGCCTCCGTAATTTCAGGTTCTGAGCTGCTGCGCTGATTCATTTATGTTCGTCCTGATGCCTCCGTGACGATGGTGAGTTCGCAGTCGAATTTGATGAAACGGCCGTCTTGTGACAAGAAGACGACGATGGTTCATTCCCTCGGGCGCCCCCTCAGCCCCCTTCCAGCCCACCTCCTCATCCCGTCTCCTCGATCCTCAGCCTTCCTCCTCTTCCTCGCAATCCTCCTGATCTCACTTTCCGCAGTTTTTGCGAAACTGCCGCTTCCTCCGCCTCCCGAACTCGACTGCGGCCAGATCCCGCACTCCGAGTTCCTCTCCGTCCAGGAGCTGGACCGGGCCTGCAAGCACCGTCAGCACTGGTTCCACGATCTCCAGACGAATCGATCGTCCGAATTCTTGGCCAAAATCACTGGTAAATTCGTTTTCCCCTTTGTGTTTATTGGCACGTGTAGTATATGTAACAGGTGGTTTTGACCCTGTTGACCCAGAAACCTGAAATTTTTGCTTCTTTGGCGACTTGGTCATTTTTAGATGACGCACAATGTGGTGATATTGCTGGTTTTTTGCATTATTCGTTCCGCATTGGTCCAGTATTTTAGCTGAATTTTATGCGCGAATATTTAGGTTCTATGTGCATGTTTTAAAATTCATTGTTTCAGTTGTTCTGGACTGTTTGTAGGCTTTGCAACAGCGACTCTCATAAATACTTGGATTTCGTGAAATGTGCGTTAAGAGGATCTTTTTTCGGTTCTTGCCCCAACTGTTAATTCCCTCAATAATCTCCGTTTCGCTACTGTCTCGATTGGTCTAGCCAGCTCTTAATCTCTGATCTTCCCAAATGAAATTTCTTTTTGACTTACGACGCGCGCTGATCTTTTCCTCTTTCCGTTCTGGTTCATTTCATCATCATCATTTAAACTGTATGGGGAACGATGTTTGATTTGCACATCAGAAGTGAAAGGATTTTGTAAAACTTGAAAGGCCGGTAAAAGTAGTTTCGAAATGATTAATGACGACGGCTTTCGCGAAAGGTCGTCTAATTTATCTCATCGCTTTTTTTTCAGACCGTCAACGAGCGTATCTGACAAGTTTGGAAAGTTGTGTCGGCGAAAGATGTCGAAAGGAGTGCGAAAACATCAATGGAAAGTTGGGGATGAGCTGCTATGTAAGTCTTGTTATGAAAGCCGTTGAGATTCTCGTGAACAGGTTTCACCTGTTTTTGGCAGTTTAATTTGTTCAAGTTTGCTTCAGCTTACGGCCATTTTTAGTTCTGACTCCTGATCGAATGCCCAAAATATGTCCTCTTAAATTTCTGCGGACTGTTCGCTGCTTTTTTTATTTTGCGTTTTGGCCAAAATTTTAAGGTTCTAATTTTTGTCACCATCAAATGCTGCAATTTTGGAATCCCCGTTCTTGGCCCATCTGAATTCCGGACGTCAATTTTGAATGTCTTTATTCTCGCTTATGATTTTTTGATTTCTTGAGTTTTGAACTCCCTTTTTAGCGATTTCGGAGGGAAATCCCGCTTCCCGACTCGTCGCGTCCCAAATCGATCCGCAAGGAGTACCGTATGCTGATAGATGAAGAACGAGCGAACCTGAACAAAGCGATGAACAGTTTGAAGCGGAAGATGATTGATAACGTGACCGCTTGGGATCTCCACACGCTCATCCATTATCCGGACAGTGCCCCAGGTGAACAGTGTTGGAAAAAACGTCGAAATGAGTGTGAATACGTGCGTGATTTGGGAAAAAAGTGAAAGGGACTTTCGTTGATCTTCCATTCCTCGGGAGCCTTACTTCGGCGATCTTTCCGTTTCATTTACCTGGCCGATCTCTCGCTCGACCCCTCAACCCGCGCGCACCCGTCGCGACTACTGACACAAATATCCTGTTTGCGTGAAGACGCTGCAATTAACGGCGGGTCATACACTGATTCCTTTTTCGACGCGCTTATCCATCACGTCATTTTCAGGAGCCCACTGGGGTCCGGCGTTCCTGCCATGGCATCGGGAGTTCCTACGCCAGTTCGAGTTGGCTTTGCAAAAGGAGGTGCCTGGTGTCAGTCTTCCGTACTGGGACTCCACCATCGACAACGGTTTGGAGGTTTAAAAATTCGCTGTTTATTGACTTTTCCGTTTAGGGCTTCCCGATCCGAGCGACAGTGTGATGTGGACAGACGAACTGCTCGGAAACGGAAATGGATACGTTAAGTCGGGGCCCTTCAAGAACTGGGACACAAATGTGTTCATGCCGCTGAGTCCCGTTCAGGTCAAGAAGCTCTACAGGTTCGTATAGGAGCAACGCTGAAATTGCTTTAACGGATAATGAATTTTTCGGTATTGAAGCACATTGTCGGGCTATCCAAAATCTCTCTAAACCAATGGAAGAATTCCAAATATTACAGTTATCATTTAAGGGCCGCGGGGAGCCGAGAGCAAGACCGGCTTCTGACCCAGAGAGACGTCGACTGGATCGAAAGCCGCGCGAACTACTCGGGTCTCACCTTCTGCCACGACAAAACTTTCGAATCCATGCATGGCCTCTCCCACGTCTGGGTCGGCGGCTTCATGTTCGTCATTCGCGTCAGCCCCAACGACCCCACCTTCTACCTCCATCACTCGTTCATCGACTACATTTGGGAGCGATTCCGCCAAAAACGGCAGACGAGGGAGCAGCGAGAGAAGGATTGGGCCAAGGTAAGTGGTCCGAGTTGTGACGAATTTGAGCCTCAAATAGGCTTTTAGAACACCTGCAATGAGCGCCACGCTCCAGACGCTCAGATGAAGCCGTTCAGCATCCGAAACATCGACGGACTCTCGAACGACTACACCGACGTGTGGTACGACAGCCGGTGCGGCACTGCTCCCGCGAGAATCCAACGTGCGATTCGAAGTATTATTTCTGCGACAAGCAGGCGTGGAAGTGTCGGAGCAAAGTGGCGCTGGGAGGCCTCTGCAAGGGCTTTGAGGACACCGACATCTGCTACAAGAGCGAATGTTCCGAGGTCTGTTTCAAGTGTGAATTTCGAAGCCTATGAACTTGCTACTTTTCTTGTTTTATGTAAATGACTCAAAATGGACTGGAAACAAAACAGACAAGAGTTCAAGGTGTTGAGGCTGGTATTATTTTCAGAACGTCTGCCGTTTCCCCAGAGGCGAAGAGCCGACTCCGCAAATCCAGAATCTGCCCCACTTGACCGAAGTGGTCTGGGCGAAGACGCTGCTCCTCTCGGACGGCGACCTCCCACTCAGCAGCGATCTTGCCAGTGTCACCATAGTCGGAGACAGGAATGTGACTGTACGGATGCAGAAGAGCGTCCAGTATCCGGAAATTCCGGTAAGTGAACTGATTAGCTTACAGTGGGTTTTTGAGTGCCATTGACGAGTTTCGGGGCAGACCGTAGTAACAACTGTGTAATAGCGTAGTTTGTTCCTTGAGCGCCCGAATTACCCTTTCCCTCCCTCGCCTCCGTTCCAAGTTGTAACATTCGAAAGGCAATTTGTAAAACGACCCATTCTATTACGGAACGAGCGTCCAATTCGTCGATATGTGCCAAAACTCCGTCATAAGCGACTTTGAAACATTCCGTGTAATTCTCGCATCATTTATGGGAAGTACGGCGACCCGGTAATCCCATTCAAGTGCAAATCAACCTTCACTATTTAAGCCCCAATCCTTGATGTTTATGAGAACATTTCCTTACATTTTATTGCTTTTGCTCCGGAATCCGCACGGAATTCTTTACTCACGATGGGAATCTCGGGAATTATTCACTCGAATTAATTGAATCGAGTGCGTCAGAGCCCCGGATCCTGAGCTGTACCCGGGCAGGAAAAACAATGCATGTCCCTTGGAGATTTGCAGTCTGGAGGGTAATATCGTGGGACGAGGCAGGTGTAATCAGAGCTGACGAAGCGAGAACAGCGTGCGCGAGCGACGTTGCACGGAATGAATGTCTCGGACAAACAACAACAGATTTGCATTATGTGTCATGCGGGCGCACTTAAGGCTCTGATCCGAACTGTGGCGGATGAGACTCGGTTCTAATCAGCTTCGCCGATCCCCTGTTCGACAGTGCATTACGCGATAAACATTCCGCGAAGAGCCTTAAGCGCTTGTTTAGGTTTTGAGTGGAGGCGTCACGTGGTCGAAAATTGCTGGTTACGGTGTGAACTCGGAACATTGAGGTCGTATAAGCAGCATCACTGAGACAAGAATGCCTATACCTGTTAAGTAACGAATGAGGTGCTAAACAAGACCAAAAACAAAGTACAGATGATACAGTGTACAAAGTACGTCTTTTATGTTTGTTAGGGTAATGTGCAAATTTCATATTTTACTGTTTGGATTTTGCCAGCCAGTTTGGAACCGAATCTTCTGTCAGAGATCTGGTACCGCAAGCTTTTATTTGTTAAATTGTATCCCTCAAGTACAAGACGCATGGTTTGTATTTTTTGTTTGCCATATTTCAAAGTTTGACGTAGTCGTGAAAACGGACAAAAATTGTATTGTGGTAAATAAGAGTCTCGTGCAAGTGTCATAGTGTTCGAAACTCGCGATCTTGTTTTTAAAAAGAAGTTTTGTACTACAAATAGGAAACTTGAAACTAGAGGGCTAAAAATGTATGAGCGCCCCCAGAATTGAAACTCAAATCCGCGCGGCCTTCGCTTCGGCCGCGCGCACCGTGATACTGTAAAGAAACTAAAAAGCTAACAGTCTGGAATAATGAAACAAGCAATCTTGGGCACATCATATGAATTCAAAGAGTGGCTTGACCTGTGCAGTACCCCTCTTTTCGTTCTCGCGTCTAAGCGTTCCACGTGTTCACACACCTTCTGCGTTCAGGTGTACGGGGAATCGCACTCTTAAGTGTATTTTAAATGTTTTTAATTAACGTTTCGTAAAGCGGAACTCCTTGTCCTCGGCATCGCGGGGGTGCACGCGGAAAAGATCGGATGATGTCACTCTGTATCTGAAGAGGAGCTGTTCTCCGAAATTGGTCCCTGTTTCTCGTGCATTCGCAAATGTCAGCCTCATTTAAATTTCATTGGAGACGTTACTACAATAGATGACTGAAAGTTGTTTTTGGAGACGCCGCTTTTAGCACATAGGAAGTGCTGCTCTTTTGGTTAAACGTCCGAAAAGTGATTGGAAACACCAAGTTTTACACATTTTCTCAAAATAACGACTGATTGAAATTAAAAGGTAACAGGCAAAACTCCGGTTTGTAAAAGTCTCGACATTGCGAACCTTTTTGTTAACTTCACGCTAGACTTCACGTCGGCATCTCTGCTTGAAGATGCTAAAGTAAAAACTCTTCACGTTTCTATTCTTAGTTTTTTTCCCTGTTTTGGGAACCCTTCTAACTTTTCCAATTTTAAGGGCATGGTCTACCTCCCACTTCCCAAGCCCAGCACTGCCATCTCTCACAAGGTGCAACTGGAGGCGAGGGACCACTACGGCAGATACTGTCAGTCGTACTGTCGCAACGACACTCTAAAGAAATACCAGGTACATTCTTTGGTCAATCCGCTCGTTTCGAAGAATCTTGTTCCAGGTCTGTCAGCCAGAGTTGACCCTGAAAATGCGCCAGGACGAGCGGTCTTCGAACATCTCGTTCACGCACAGTTTCATGTCGAAGAAGTTCATAGACGTGGATTTGTCCAGCCACCCACGTCACTGGCTCATCCAGCCGCCTTACATGGTGTTTGCTTGTCATCGGAAGGTGCGTGATTTCAAACTGTCGAATCGGAGTAGATAGGAATTAATTTATTTTTAGCTCGTTAAGTCGCAGAACATTATGGATTTAGCCAGCGAAATCAAGTCGTCAATTTCGCGCGACGAGTACGTCTGGTTCCGGGTAATCGTGGCGCGGCGCCCGGGCGGCCTCAGCACCGACATCGAGAATGCGGTGGTGGAAGTGAGCGACCTCGACGACCCTTCGGACGTGTGGACCTCGTCGGTGCGTCGGGCTCAGTCCTCCTACGACCCCAACGTGATCATCGTGCGGGCGCGGAACCCGATGGTCGTGAGGCGCGGCGTCTCCGTTCAGATCTCATTCAAAAGCAACAACAGGAGGCTCGTGTGCGCAGCCAGGTGTACAAAGGTACAACTTCTGTTTTTAATCAAAGTAACAAAATTAATTTTATTGAATTGGGAGTATCGGGAAAAGGGAACAAAGAGCGGATGGACGATTCACATTAAGTCTGATAAATAACGAAAAAATGAATGTGACTGGATTAGCAGTCACGATCAGAGGGGGAAGAAGCCCTACATGCTACCTTGTACTTACTTGAAAAACAGGTTTCAGGAAGTTTGAGTGATGTTGCATTTGAAGCACTTTCGAATTGTGGCACGGAAAAAACAAATTGGAACAAGCAAGCACAAGATGAGGGTGTCAAAAAGGAAGCAAAGTCAAGTTTGGAGCCATGCTTATTTTGTGTTCAAGGACACACGCAACTTTTGAGTGTAGCTGCACAGAGATATTTTCGTTTTTTTCGCTGATTTCCCATCTGAAAAGTAAGGCGGAATCGTGAAGATCCGCGTGTGCTGTATGTAGCATCAAGTTGGTCCTGCCGCTTGCTTCTGCGGCTTTTCACCCTCGGCCACACGCATCGACGTGATAAGTCGCGTTTGAAGCGAAAATAATGTACCCAAAACCCTTCGTCAACTGTTAGCAGTCGCAAAATGAGGACACGTATTTGAAGACCTTTTATTTCCGTTTGAGAAGCGTTGAAGTTTATTTGGTTGCATTCCAAGACCGTCACCAGTAGCGTGCATTTCTAGTAATCAAGAATATCTATTTACTTTCTTCATGACTGTTTCGAACATTTTCAGGACTCGAACGCCGTGCAAGACTGCGACGGGATCGTCTTTCTGCACGCCGACGCGGAACGGTCGGAGGAGAAGATCTTCAACGCGGACCAGTCGATCCTGCAGCTGCTCGGTTGGAAGATGCTCGGCCACCCCTCGATGTGGACCCTTCGGCTCCCGTATCTCTCTTTCTACTGCTGACTCCCTCAGTTCTTTCTCACAAATCGTTTATAGATAGCTTATGTATATCAACAGAGCATTACAGTTTCTAAATGTGGAATCGACGATGCCGTGCGTGAGTAGAATAAACGTCCGACTGCATTCTTCTTCGCTCTCGCGCTTCTGTCTGCACCTCAACGACGTCTTCTCTCCATCAGCACGCACTGGATTGGACTGAAGTAGCAGTTCTTGAACTGGCTCATCGACCGCAGCTCCACTTGGTGGCTTCGCTTGCCGTAGGCGGAATACGGTCGCTGCTGCGCCCACGGGTACATGGCCTGTGGGAGGGCCTCGCTAGCGAGTCTGAAACGACCGGACGTTAACCACCAGTCTCCTTCGAAGCTCTGTACTTAAGCCGCTCATCGTCGATTCCAAAAACTAATAACCGTAATCGAATTTGGAAAAAGGAAAATATCGTATTTTCGGCCCAATTTTCCGCTCCGACTGACCGATTTCGACGCACGGCAATAAAACAAATAGACAGTTAAGGCCGAGAACACAAATTATGCGCGTGGTAGGGGTGGACGACAATGTGAAAAAAGCGGAACGACGAAAACACCGAATTTCTAATTCGTTTTTTGTTGAATTATGTAGGGATTAGGCGATGATTATCCTCTCACCGTTGAGGAGCCGTCTGACGGAAGAAGAATAAGAGCGGGGAAAGAAGCGCCTCTTTTGTTGCATCGGAGTTTCTCGCGTCAGAGAACGGAAGACCGAAATGGGCGAGACCGTTTGTATTTTCTGTGGGAGCGATCACTCGTGAGATCGAGCCCCGATCTGCGAAAAAATTTGAATGGGCAAAGAAATTGTAGAGAGTTGTAGGTCTACAAACCGCGCACGAATCTCCAAAGACGTCACTTCATCTGACTCGTTTAATTGGTTTCACAAATTTTGAGCAAATTCAAGTCGAATTACAAAGAATTGTATCTGATCTTTTTCCCTCTTTAAACCTCACCCAATCCGAGAGTCGTGAAGGGTAAAAAAATGCGTTGTCTAAGTTGCTACCGTAATTAGGCCCGGGAGATTGACATGCTTTCATGGTGTTGATCTGGCTTCTCATCATTTCCTCCTTTGAGATTTGTTAGAATTGTTTTAGCTCAGAACGCAACAAAAAATAAGGTGGGAATTGAAGAAATCTGCGAATGGCAAAAATAAACAAACACCGAAAAAAACATACGGTTTGTCGATGAACGCACTGAGAGGAACGGGAACGTTGGTCGCGTTAACCGCATTACATCTGAAACTGGCATAATTAGCCTCCTGCATCAAACGATGAGTGATTTGCTCGAA
The DNA here is from genome assembly GCA_000757645.3 of Steinernema carpocapsae. NCBI lineage: Eukaryota > Metazoa > Nematoda > Chromadorea > Rhabditida > Steinernematidae > Steinernema > Steinernema carpocapsae. Next base: position 14,860,772 of record CM016762.1, read on the forward strand.
GGGTGCTGGGAGAAGGCGGGGGAGGCTCCTTGCAGTCCCCTATGGGAATTGAGTGGGAGCGGATAACGAGGATGACTTACAGTAGAAGGGCCATTAAGGCGAAGATGAATGCTGAGACCATCGAGGAGAAGCTGGTGCTCTGGTCGACATTCATGATCGTGCTGCGCGAGGAGTGGTTCGGGTGAGGTGGATGGAGTGCTCCACGGATGCAATACGAAGCAAGCGAGATAAAGTGTCGAGGGGATATATGCACCCGTGTACACGATAATCTCCGCCCCTTTTTGGATATTCGTGCCGTCCTCCTGCGCGTTGCCTAAGAGGGAGGCTCTGTCGGCGCTCCGCCGGGCTCCTCCTGAATGGGCTCAGTGGAAACTGGCCCGGAGAGATTGAACCAGAAGTTATTGTCCGCAATAACACTTGTCTCAACTTTTCATGGCCCGTCTGTCGACGAGACTACCTTCGCCCAGTCCCCTTCGGCGAGCCTCAGTAGGGAAAGCGAATACTTGCAAATGGATACATGTCGGATTTCGGAACGGATTAATTGACCGCGGTCTTTAATCCGGGAAATCGAGGAATTTGAATCAAGGGTCAACCGATTGCATGTGTTACAAGCCTTTCACGCGAGAAGGTGGGAAATCGGAAATTCCGTCAATGCACCTGCCGAGTCTGGTTCCCAGAAACAATGTGAGGAATTCTACGACAAAATGAAGTCTGTAGGAAGCGGCTGGCAGAACAATGTCAAGTTGGAATGTTTTCTTGAAACCTGGGAACCGGTGTAATGAGTTTAAAAACGGAATAAAGAGCGAATGACGCAAACGTCCAGAAATTAAAAGTTTGCAATTACGCGCCAAAGGTAAACCCAGCAAACTGTCTAGTTATGAATACTCTAGATGACTCTTTCTCGGTTTTTTTTGTTTTAATCTTTTGACGCCATGAAATGCTAAGAAACTTTCAGAAGTACAGTATAATTGAGGATACGAAAAAGGCCGAGGTGATTATGCAAACTTTTGGTTCGTTCGAAAAGTTCAGATCAAAAACTCTAAACCCTCTTCATCTTTTTTATTTTTGATGCAACTCACATTTTTGTGTCGTCAAAACCCAATCACAATACAGTACACCAATTACGTAAAAATTAGTGCTCTAAATATTTCATTTTGTAAAGGACAATTTGATAATCAGCCACGGTAGGTTCAAACCACTTACGCTCTATTTGACCTGACAAACACCGAGTTTACCCAAAAGCCCACCACTTGAGCCGCCTACAAAAAATATTTTTTGCGGTTTAGCCTTTCTTTTGTTAGAGTAGAGGTCAGCTGGAGACTTTGTTTTCGGTTCTGCGCGACAAGCGAGCATAATTCTGTAGACGCCAATAAACATAATTATTGCTTTGCCTTCCAGGAACTCGGAAGATGGTCACTCTGTTGCAGACCTTTTAGACAACAATCTAAGAGGAGTCTGAGACGAGCTGCTCCAGCTTTCGGCAACATTTGCGTCATTTGAACGGACTCTGCAGCGGATTTGGCCCAGTCTGATAGCTGACACTGGCTAATTGGATTATTACGCCACGTGAAAAGGAAGAAGAACGAGGCGCGGAGCGACGATCATCTCGCAATCATTACTTATTCAGGCGGTGGACGTGCGACCGTCTTTGCTGAAGGGGAGGGGCGTTGTGGAGGAAAGAAGAGGCTACAACTGAAGCAATGCAGGCTACAACTGAAGCAATTCTGGTCCCATGTATCATTCGTTAGAGCTTTTTGCGGTACCACTGCACATGCACATGGCTTATCGAAATATCTTCTTGGCCAAAATCACAACAATTCCGCCACTCTGAAAAGAAATCCCCTTTCAAACAAAAATTTCCATTGTAATTTTTCACTCGTCATTAAAAAGTGCCAAAGGAGTTGCTTTACACAATTTCCCCTATCCGCGCTTAACTTATGTCCTATAGAAGACAAGTTCCACCTGCAAGGACCTTTTTCCTTGCACAAATTTTTGGCTAAATTCATTAGAAAGAGTCAGATTATCCAGAAACTCAGCACGAATAACAGAAGACTTTCGACGCAAATCTCTCATCGAAGGGTGTGCCATATTGATTTCTAAACATCCAAGCCCAATCAAACATGGCAGACACTCCGTCGAGCGATTTGCTAACGTCCCAGCAACCACAACTGATCTCTCCGCCGTTTTCGTCTGCTTTTATCATTTCCCCCTTCAAATTGGTCCCTAAAAGCAAAGTGGGGACGGACGCGACGTTCAAATGGATCTCTTTATTTCTCCACCAAATCGCATATTAATTTCGCATCAACCGGCATCGTCTGATTCAGTTTCTCTACAAAAACATCCGCCACAAAACTGACTACTTGGAACGTGAACTGCTTCACGTAGTGCTTGACCCGCGCTCGAAGATCGAAGTTCTGCCCGGAGTAATAGGTTCGGACAGAGGCGTTCACGTCAAAGAAGAGAATCTCCATCGCCGCTTGGACGTTTTTCACTTTGTCGTACCTGGAATATGCACGGGGAAAGAACCCAAAATAAATCTGGAAAGGGCACCATCAGATGGAAGCTAAGAATCAGTGTTAATATTCAAAATGTTAACTTGAGTTTTTCCCGAAGTCGCCTGCTCCTGTTCAAACTGTCTTAAATCGGCTGTTTGTTTAGAAAACGTTTTTCGAAATGTCATTCACGTTGAGTAATGTTTAGCTATTAAAAAACCGATTTTCCTGTCCAAGTGTGTTTAGGATGTTTTCCTTAAGGATCGCAAAAGGTCCGGGCGCATTTGTCAAATTTTGGAACAAAAACCACAAAAGGACTACTCCTGAATCCAGCCGAGAATGCCCCAGCCACTTTTCAATTTATCATATCTGTTTGGATTATGCGTTGCTTGTGTTGACTGCCTTGATGAAAAGCGTTCTGTTGGGCCGAGAAAGAACTGTGGAAGCACTTACGTGGAAGCATTCCGCAATCCGTGGCGGACCATTTGGTTCAGCACCAGCGTCCGCAATCGATCGCTCTTAATCGTCAGCCGATTTGCATTCAAACAGGGCAACCGGCCAGCGGCTTCCTTCAGAGCTGCCTTACGCCACAAACTCGTTCGATAGCCTGAAATAAGCATGTTCTAACTACGATTTCCGCTTGTCAGCGAATGTCATTTCAAAGTACAAATCGTTTTTCAGGCCCAAAAGGGTCATCTGTGCAAAATTTGGAGTAGCGCCAACCTTTAGAGCTGAGACATTCAGCATTTGAACATTCAGCAAATGGTTTTTGGTCTTTGTTTTACAGATAAAATAACGTGCTTGTTTCTGCAATTAAAGGTACAATTATATTAGTCGTTCCTGTTTACAGCTAGAAGCAGTACGCGTCACAGAGGCAATGATCGATTCGCTAACCGCCTTAGCCCCATTTCTAGTCTTTGGCTCCTTAGTTAGTACCTTGATACAAGCGTTCAAAGCTCTAATCACCCCAAAAGCAATTACTCCCGCGATTGGATTTTAGGATAAGGTACTCTAAATTACCCCCATAATGGTCAGTAGCAAGTTCTAAGAACTGCACGTGGACGCCGTTTTTATGTGGACGGCAAACAAAAAATATTTCCGGAAATTTCCGAACTTCCGCTTATAAAAGGAAAAGTGTGCGTCTGTAATATTAATGACTCCGCCGGTGGTGTCCTTTAAGGAATTCATCTGGAGATTTCAGAAAACGTCTGCATGCATTAAAACTGCAAACAGGGTGCAGATGCAAAATGGAATTCGAAACCGTGAGTCACGAGGGGAAGTGGACCTAACAGGTTAACATCGCCTTCCTGAAGCAACCTTTGAAATGCTAAACCCTCTGTTCAATTGGTAAATTACAAATAGTTAAACCAATTCTTGTTTCCAAAGTGTTTGTACCTGTCAAGCCTGCTCAGCGCCTTCTCCTCCATGCAGACGCAGAAGTTCGGCGGCACCCCGACATCCTCACACGTCCTCTCGACCGGCACTCGCTCCGTTAGCAGGCTTCTTCCTCGCAGTACTGTAATTTCCAAGTTCTCGCCTCCAAACTGATTTATTCTCGCTCGCCCACCTGAGACTTCCTTTCCAAAATCTCCCATTGCAAATTGCTTCAATGTGGCGTGAACGTCGAAATTGCTTGTCAGCCTGAAATAGCTCTTATCTGAGACGTTCTTCGTTTCCGGTGCGTGCGAGTTGAGCTCCGAAGGAGTTCCATTTCGCTCACTATTGACCTGTTTGCATTGAAAAGTAGATTTTCATAAAATTGCGGATGCGCCCGGCGGAACGCTTCGGGCAAAAATAGGCTGAACATCGGCATGCGCTCCTCAATCCGGCCGACGAAACTCCGCTGGATGGCGCCGATACGGTTGCCGTGGTCGCCCATGATAACGAACGCCGTGCTTTTCATGGCATCGTTTGCAAACAGACGTTCTAATGACGTTCTAAACAAAGCAAACTTTTGTTAAAATAATGAGGCTACAGGCAGTGCAATTTGGGTTTTCGTATGTCTTTTGTTCCTTCTATTTCCTGTTTGCCGATATTCGAAGACAAAACAAGAGCACGAAACAAGAAGACGCCACGTAGAAGTTGCAAGACGGATGTCTGGCTACGACAGTTCACGTGCCGGTGCGCGGCCTACGTAATCTATCCGATTCAGAAGCAAACAGTTTCATTTTCAAATTACGGATTGTTTTTGGATTGGACAAAACTAATCAGGTATTTTAGTGGATAAGCTTAGAGAGAATAAGATCAAGATGTTTGCGGTTCTCTGTACGGCACTAAAAGAACGAACGAGCGATTTCATTGAAATGTTGCTATCAGAGTCATAAATTAGAATCGGTCGAACATCAGACAGCAAACTTTTGCAATTTTAAGTTTGTTTAAAGCTTTCTCGTGCGTGCATGTGCACCGGGACTTCCTGAGTTAATCATTTACACTTTTTGCTCGTGGAAAAAATCCTCAAGAGTTTTGTTTTAAAATTTACCCGGGTCGTCATTAGAGGAATCGCCGGATCATCGCTCCTTTGCGGCACACGTTGTTCGTCAGCGTCAGCAGAGATTAGGCAAACAAGATATTTGAAATTTGAAAAGCACAGATCACATTTTTCAAAGATAGTTTCTTGCCACAAATCGCTAATGGCGAAGAGGGAAGGTCGAGGATCCCTCGACGGTTGTAAGCACGTTTTACAAATGACCTCATCTGAATAAAAATTTTCGAACAGGTCAATTTGTAGGGTTTTACATTTTATGTTTTGGGTTTGCTGACGTCTTTCTGGTGTCGTCGCCGAGTGACATGCAAACCACAAGCCTAGTATAAACAAGACAACGTTATAAGGTCTTTTAACAACTTGTGCAAATAAATAAAATCGTAGTTCATCATCTCAACCTGTACGACCGCCCAAAACAGTTTCCATATCGTCTGCTGAAAGATCTAAAGTTCAAACAAACTTTGGCGTTTGATCAATAAGAAAATTAAGCGTTTGTGTAAAAGAGGATCAATTGTTCTGAGCACACAAAAAACTTCTGAACAATTTGTCAGAAACGTCACTGCAGAAAATACGAAAAAATCCATCAAGCAACTATGAAGCTCAGACAATTGACGCACTGAATTTGCGCAAAATTATGGGAAGAACGCAGATTTTGGATGCGGATGGGCTTTGAAATAAGTTGTTGTGTGTCAGAAAGACGAAACGTTTGTTCGAAAGTGACTTAAGCACAAACCATGACGTGTCAAAATGAATAAACTTAAAACAAAACTTTTTATCTTTGGTTTTCATTTGGCTATCTACTTTAAGGGACCGCTTTCACCAGTTATGTCTAATCTTCGCATGGTTTTATCGTTTTCAAGTTTCAATTCGTTCCGAAAACGCAACTGTACTTTTGGTCGTTGCTTTTTATATGGTTCGTAATAATGCTTTCGAAATTCATTGGAGCAACACAAAAGAGCCGTGGAATAGCCCTGGACATACCGTAACCGGTCGTCGATAACTCCCAAATTGCTCGATTCGTCGTGCGTGAGTCCCGTCAAAAAATTGAACGAAAAGTGGCACTTCTGTTTGTGAACCATCGAAAAGCGCTCCCAAATGTCCAGATATCGCGCTACATTAATCTAAAGGATTCGCTCTCGTGGCTCTAGTCCTCTAAGCTGATCAACCCACGTCGCCGTTCTTCATGCACTGGCCTCCAACGGCCGGGAATACCAGATGACGGGTGTTGTATAGATGATAGGCCCTGAAATAGAAGTCGGTGGGCGGGCGATGAAATCCGTCGAAAGTCTCATTCGGGTAATGGAACAGTCCGCGGCGCACGTCGAGAATGTCGTCGTTGAAAAGGGTGACACATTTTCTCTCTTAACCTACGGCCGAATTGACAGATGATTAATCACGTTGTTACCCTTCATGAAATCAAACAAAAAGTCGATGTTCTCGAGATCAACGATCTCGTCGGGCGGCAAAATCTCGGCGCCGTCGCCACCGACGCGCGGCAGGATCGAGCGGCCTCCGAGCACGGGCATCAGGTTCACGGCCGAGTTGTCGCCCACCTTCACGTAGCCGTTAAGGGTCACGAATCCCAGTTTCTGCATGAATTCGGACGTTCTGGGCATGTGACGGAGGAATTGGTTCTTCGCTGTGGAGTCCAAGACGAGAATCGCCAACGACGGTCTGGTCTGAAACAAAAGCTTTTTTCAGGGCACAGCAAGAAGTGGCCATTACCGGTTCAGCTGGAACTTGAGGGATTTCCTGAGATCGGGCGAATCCAACAAAGGTTTTGGTGTAGATGACCGAGTCGTTGAGTTTGCGGTCGTCGTTTATAAGACCGACCAGACTCGTATTTCGGCAAGTGACAACGAACTGGTCGTAAGGGACGAAAACGGGCTGATTGGGGAGCACCTGGAACAGATGTGTAAGGGTCACTTTGAAAAGTGGCCGGAGCAAGAACAAGTCAAACAAATTTTAAAAATTCGTTAAATATTTTAAATTTGCTTTTTTGCAGAGCTTTGCAATTTAATTGGTTGGAAGCACGTTTCCAATAAATCCATGATCCACAACCTCCCACGTTTGTATTGCAAAAACAGAAAACCAAAACTCAAAATCCGAAGTTCGCTGTTTTCCCTCCGCTCTGTTTACTCAAAAAGTGTCCCTTCTTATAAGACTTTAATTACCCTTTCATTTCCTTGAAAATGAAACGAACGTTGGTCAGCTTTCTCGCCCCTTCCCTCCCCACTTCCTTCTATCTCGGGGACGTTCCCCAAACCCACTCACCTCTACTTTTTCTTCAGCCAACTCATACATGGTCACATTAGGGTGCAACCCACCGCTAAGGGCTTGGTATTCGCATCTGAAAAAAGCTCGATGAAAAGGGGCATCGATCAGCCGGATATTATTAGAAATTGGAAGGAAAAACGGCATTCGATAAATGCAGTCTTTTCAGTGTGCAGAATCGTCCGTGTTGAAAAAGTCAAGAGCAAGGGAAACATTTATGCGGCGTCGGTCGGGTGATCTGAAGACCCTCTGAGCCTGCGGATCCAAGGGTTCTGTCCAAAAAACAAATAGCAGAGACGCAACACCATTGATTTTTTGTAAAAGTGAATTGTGAAGGTAGAAACCAACCTGAAAGGTGGTGTCCGAGACTGTTTCCACGGCTCCAGCTCGTAATGAATAGTCAGCACATTGTTTTCATCCACCGAAGCCAAATTCGGCATTTTGGAGCCGCAACGGACTGATCTGAACACTCTCACTCACGCTCAAAATCGGATTCGGTGCTTACTTGTACAAATTCACGAACTCCTTGATGTTCTCCTCGTGGGGCTCCACGATCGGGAACCGGCACGAGTTCTCGACGATCGGGAGCGGGAGGCCTCCGAAGTGAGTGTGAGGTCTCTTCGAGGTCTCCTCCTCGAATCCGAGCAGGTAGCTGATACTCAGAAATCCAGCAATGAGCAGGACGAAAGCGAGCTGAAACTCACTGTCAGCTCTGCAGCCCCGGTACCCAGGTGAAACTCACAAAAAAGCGGCGAGACTTCATCAGCGCGGGGCAGCGGCGACACTCAACGCCTTGAGCAATCGCAACTAATCAAAACATTACATGCCCACGCGTCCATTATTCGCAATCTGGGTCATTTGAGCGTCCAGCGGGAGAGCCGGCGTGTGGTCAAACGCTCTCTCTGATGCCCTTAGGGTTCCGCGAAATGAAATCGAAATGAAGTATGAAACTTGCCGTCAATTCGAATTACGACAGTTGAGTAGGCGAGAAGGCAAGGAGTCGTGCTGCTCCTGTGATTGTCACGCTTGAAAACGCGTTCCTCGTGAATTGCTGCAAGTTGCCGACCGTTGCAGATTACTGTTTCATTCAGCGATTCTGACTTCGCATTTTGTAGGTTAACAATCTAATCAGAAAACTCATCCGCCGGCGATGATAGATTTACCAAATATTCTGAATTTGGGTTGATGGCCACTTGGGGAAAAATATTGAATCCATTATGCGAACAGCGGAGTTCCCTGTTGCCTACAGTCAAATGTTGAAGACAAGTGTCGGTTACTAGTCGAGTTCTAATAATGTTTCTGATCAGGATAGCAAAAATCGAACAATTTCGGTAATAAAGCCTATGTCGCAAATAGAACGGAACAAGAGTGTCTCGATATCAGTTTGTCGATTATGAACTCAATTTCCATTTTTCGCCATAAACTGTATATACATAACAGCCAGAGCGAGCTGTTGTATAACACTAGCAATCACGTAAACCTTAACTTTATTCTCCATATGCACTCAACTTGATTATTATGAAAAGAACTCGTCTGAGGTTGTTACAAGACTCTCAATTTCTATCACAACGAATCAATACACGTTACAATATTAACGATTCTAGGTCATTCTGAATAAAAATGTTCATCTTTTACCAAAAATAATCCGTTTCAAACGGCACTCAAGACGACGTGCGCAACAAAAAGGTCGCGGGAACATCAATTAAAAACAAAGAAGTGCAAATACAATCTGCATAGGTAAGAGGGAGAAAGGCAGCCGATGAGTGAATGAACCTGTTTAGTCGAATTAAAAGCGAACGGAGAACCGACAGACGGACAGAGAGGGAAGGGAGGAACGGAATATGCAGAGATTGTATTGGCTGACCAGTAGTTGTACAACGATGCGTGGGAAGCGTGTTGGAAGGAGCAAGTGAAAGACACGAAGCGAACAGTTTGCCTAGGAGGAGAACTAGTGAAGTGATGAGAGGGGGATGACGGAGGCGAAGAGAAGAGATGAGAGGACCCAGGGCTCACGAGGACTCTGGCACGTTGGATTCTTCGTTACCCCGCACGGAACTGTGCATCTGGTACGGAGAGATGGGCGCACAGCCGAACGGGTCCGTCTCGATCAACCTGATAGTGCAGTCGTCGATCGAGTCCACGGTCGTCGCGTTCGGCGCAGTGTACTTCGCTGTGGCTAAAACGAAATTATTAGAAAGATATCTATTGAGCACACAGAATTCTTGATATATAATAACAATCACTAATGTACTTAGAGCGATTTAACTGACCTATGGTGTACCGCCGATCGATCCGGCGAATCTCGTCAAATCTTTCGCCAAAAGCGTGGTCGTCCATGACCGGAGGCCCCGACATCACCATGGTGTTCGACGACCCGAATGGCGCATCCAAAAAAGGGTTCCCTGGCTCTGACACAATCTCGACAGGAAGGGGCTAAAAGGGACCAATACTCAATTTACTTTTGGCCCTTTCACTCACTTTCGCAGTGTCATTCAGTGAGCGACTATCACTGGACAGTTTCGATATACTGTACGGCCTGTGGAAACAACCTTTTAGAATACATAAACATTGTTGTGGCTCACTTGAACGCACTGGTCTTCAGGGGCTGGTCTGTGCCCCCGGCACTCTTGGAGCGTGCTGGAAACCCGGCATCTAATCGATTGGGATTTACACTAACGCGTGGGGAATCGGTTTTCTCACCATCGGAGAATGGTTGGGACCCGTCGAAAGCGTTGAAGGAGGAATTGTAGTGGGCGGACGCCGGAGTCGGCTCCAAGGGTTCCGAAGTCGGTGGGAGCATGTTGCCAGAAAAGTCTGGACAAGGGCTCTTCCGAGCGCATGCAGAATCCTAAATCAAAATTTTCATTCCGGTTGATGTTGACTACTACCGTACCACAACCAAAGGATTTAGAACTGCGGGGACTCGCGGGACACTGGCTGATGGCTTTGGCCTGAGACGAGGATTCACGGAAGTCGAGTTCGATGTGGCCAGCGTCGTCTTCTCCGCGTTCGTATTTACAATAACGGCGTTACCGTCTGCCTCGTCCTCTACTCCGTTCTCCGGCTTGAAGGTGCCGGACTTCGAAACGACCATCCGGGTTTGCGATTCGGTCCTCGCCGACTCCGGGGACTTCGGAAATTTCTTCAAGTAGTTTTCGTAGCTCTCTCTCACGGACATTCGTCGCGAATCCTGAAATTGACTCCCATTAATCACATTAATCCTTGATCTTTGAGTCAATTATGCAGGACCCTCCATCTTTAAGGGAAATGTCACTCATTCCAAAACTGGAAAACCATATATTTGTCGGTATCAGTTTAAAGATATTCTCACTTTCACAAGAACAATTCAGAACAAGCTCAACGTTAAATAGGTCTCTTCATGTTTCAATGGCCCTTACCCACTTTCTCAAAGTACCCACTTGATCCCAAAACCGCTCTTTCTTGAGTTCTTTTTTAAGATTCTTTTCCCCATTCCAATATTCAGCAAGAATTACGGTAAACTGGAGATTTGCTCTGGTTATCGCTGCCCACTATTGTCATGATCAAGAGGACGGGTAGCTTACATCTTGATTCAGAACCGGACAGCGCCGTTTAGAGATATCGAATGCAAGTGACGCAGCTTGGTAAATGTCCGGTCGATCGTCGACATCAAACGTTAGCAGTGAAGCTGAAACATCATCCGATTAAGAAATGCAGATCACACAGAACTCACTGATTAGTGCCTTGACCGATTCGGGGATCCGTGTATCTGCTGGGAAAGAAAACGATCCGTTCTGGATCGCAAGTGCCGATTCGCCGAAGGGAAGAGTGAAGTAGCAGAGTTTGTAGAGCATGACTCCAATAGCCCAAATGTCGCTTTTTACACCTATAAAATACCGTTTACTTGAGATGCGTGGAAGCGAGGTTACCGATGGGGATATTACTGTAGAGATCAATCATTTCTGGCGCCCGATAACTGAGAGTTGTGTACTTCTGGATCTCCTCTTCGATGAAAGACAGCGAAAAGTTGTCGGTCGAGAGGATCTAGAGCACGAAGAAATAACATAAATTTTCTGTAAATTCTGAGAAAACCCGCCACAGCCATCAATCACAATTTATAACCTCCGACATAATGTGGCCCAGTCGCTCTCCGCTGTGGCCTTTGAACGGCTTTCGAAACCTTGCAACAACCTTAGAAGATTACAAAATCCTTGCATTCCCCCATGTCACAAAGCGCTCTCTAAGCTCCGGCTCGTCTCTCACCTTGGTCGTTGCACTTCCGAAGTCGCACAGCACGTAGACAGGCTTCTCGCTACCCGTGCGCTCGTCGATAAGAACGTTCTCCACCTAAACCATTACTAATTTGTTTACGAATTCTCGTTTCTTCCTCCTAATCACCTTCAAGTCGCGGTGAATAATCGGTCCCGTACGATGATGATGTAATCCAGCCACCGCTTCGCACATATCGCAAAAAATGGCCAACACCTCGTGTACTGATAAGCTTTTGTTGACAGAGAGCCGGCTGTTCATCATTTGTAGGACGTTATCTGTAACGAAAAGCTGAGAAACTCACTATCAGCTGGTTGAACCGACTTTTGTAATAGGTCGTTAGCAGCAAATAATCGTGGACGCCGGCTTTGTTTGGCGATAGTGAGTGATCCAAGTAGGTCACAATGTTCTTGTGGTTGACCATATCCTTCTACAAGCAATTAAGTATCAAAGAGGCTCCGAAATCTGGGCGAACTCACGAGAATCTGGGATTCGCGGCCGCAAGCCTCCAGGGAGCGGTGGTCATCCCGGATAAGTTGCCGTTTGAGGGCATAGTAGCGGTTCTGCTTGTCGCTAACAAGGTAGACGATCGCGAACCCACCTGCAAAAAGACAATAATTAGGGCCATAAATTCTGCGGAAGATGTATTTTAACGAGCGCATGATGTCATCCACAACGGACCTACTAAGATTAATTTCCGGATCGGATACAAAAGCTACTTTGGGATTTCCAGTACAAAGCTCAGAGCAGAATGAGATTGCAAACATGTCATTAATCGTTCGGGATTCTTAATGATCCGGAAAAGCAAATAATTAGCAGATTTCGGCTTCATTGGCGACCAGATATTAAATGATATTGCGCCTTCTAATGAACCTTGTTATTAAGCGTCAGCCACTAGATGGAGATCAATGTGAAATGGGTGCTGAGAACCAACCTTCCGCAATCTTCTTCTCGATCGTGTAGCTTTTTTTCGAAAGCTTCACGACGGAACCCTTGGCGTCTTTCGAGGAGTCAAGGCCTCCAGAGCCGGAACTTCCTTTCTCCTTCTTCTCACTCGGAAGTGGGACAGGCTTCAGGGAACTGCCGCCACTGTTACCAAATATGCCCATCAGTCATAAAGTGATCTCTGAATACGTGCGAAATAGTATGAATCACATAACAAGCGTTAATCACCAGCATCATCACCATCGCACAATGCCGCCTCCGGCAGGCAAACCAGCCAACCAGCTGAGCGAACAGCCGGGAACAGACAGTAGCAGGCAGGAGCGACGACGCGCACGCGAGTCAAAAATCGAGGCGGTGGCGCAATGCATGCGACAAAAAGCGAGTTGAAGAAGAGTTACCCGAAGGAACAAGACGAAAAACAATCAAAAACAACGTAGGGAGTACACGGCAAATAAAATAATTTAAGCAAGCGCCACTAAATCGTGTGACGACGATCGATTCAAAGAAGACGAAACGCAGAAGACGAACGAAGAACAAGAAGGCGAAGGAGAAGAAACGAACGCCGGACGAACGCATCACCGCCATCATCACAGCGATGACGTGCTCTGGCGACCACCACGGCGGTACATAATAGTTGCTGCCTGGCGCATGAGGATGGAGGAGAGGACCAAATAATTTCATTTTTTCGTGTGCCTCCTCTCTGGGCAGTAGCTCCTCGCAAAAAAAAGAACATCGACCCCAACGGCAATGACGCCGATAGTGGACGAGAACACGGGGGGAAGGCGACGAGGACGACCAAGTCGCAACGACGAGAACGACGTCGACGACGCACCGGCGTGGCATTCTCATTGTAGCTCTGTTCGGCTGCTGTGATGTTGGCCCAGGCCTCACGCACCAAACAGACACACGCACACAACGAATTTTTCGACAGGGTGCGCAAAATACGGCCGTGACTCATCACACGCGCACTACTCCCGAATGAGCAGCCGGAACAGCACAAGAACCGAAAATATCGCGATGACGATCACGGCGATTCGGCGCTTCGGAACTCGATAACGACAGAGAAAACACGGCGCGGTCGTGATTAAAAAGTTTCATAAAATCGGCGAGTTTACCAGCGGCCGACGCGTTTCTTTCTTCCATTCTTCAGCGGTCAGCTCAGATCACGTGAATCGCACTTCGCCCGGTGCGAGCGAACCGCGCTTGAGGTAATCTAATCAAATACTTGCGCTTACTAACGGGATGTCATTGTTTTGCAGGAAGTGCGGTATGGGAGTCAATCGATCACATATACAGAAGGCTTTTAGTCATTTGGTGATTCATCGCGTGTCACAGCGCCGGTGAACAGACTGAACACCGGCGATGTCGCTACCTGCAGCGAGACGACCACGGAGCGACAGTGAATTTCAAGCTCTCGCTTGCCCGCTTGCTCTCGCTCGGCGATGTGCCCGACAGGAAAAATTGGGAATAACGAAACGGGTACTAGACGCGATCTCCCCTTCCTCAAAGAGCGCGACTGACAGGGAGAGGTTTTTGCGTCCCGCTTTGGCGCTCTCTTTAACCTTTCACTTCTTGTGCGCTGCGTGATTGTTTATTAAGGCTCTTAACGCAAGTAGAAACGGGCAAGTGTAGAGCGAGGGAATATTGTGAACTGGTACTTTGTTGGTACAGTGCCAGCAGCTGGAGTCACGCATCGCTCATTCTAGCGCGCTCAGGCAGCATCAACCGTCAACCAGCCGACCGGTGTCGGCCTCTCCAGCAAGACAAGCTAAGTTTTCGCCCTCCACTGGAAACTGAGGTTTCGGCCGCTGCGCTTACAATTTTTTTTTGTCATCGCTGCTTGCTGATTGTGGGTTCGACCTTTTGCTCATCCGATCTCTGTTGTTCCAGACAAACGCGAGCTCACGAGAGATCGAGTTGCTCTCCCGCCAGTCAAATCCGGAAAGCGGATGTCTTCCCCCAATGTCCTGCAATGGTGAAGCCGTTGAACGCGTGGAATCCTTCAAAGAGCTGAAAGCGAAGTTCGACCAGAAATGTTCCAGGTCTTTGAAGGTGCCGACGGCGCCGTCGAACGGTTCTTCCTCCTCTGCAGCACCCCGAATCCCGCCGGGCCGTCCGCCTCCACCGATTCCCCCTCGTCCACAGCGAGAGCGGCCCCCTCCGATCGCTCCTAAGCCTTTGAAGATCTCTCCAGCGCTACTTAGTCCGAAGCCTAGTTTAGCCGGCACCGTCAAACAACTCGCAGCTCATCTAGAAAAGACCGGTGTTCCCATAGGGGCTATTCGCCCAACATCACCGAGGCTCTCCAAGCATAACGATGAACTCACCGGAATACGCAACGAAGGTTGGTTCGATAAAGCGGGCATTAGTTAGGTTTATCACGATTACAGACGATCAGTGCTCCTCGTCTTCCGATGACGAAGATATCGCCGACGACGAGACCTCAAGTGACGAAGAACTGGACGGAGACTCGCCGAGAATACCGAAGCGCGCATCGTCACTCTATACGGATAGTGGCCATCACCTCCAAGTCGTCAGCGAATTGAAAAAACTGGGAATCGTTAGCAACAATAACATCCCGAACAATTCGTGAGTGAATTTGCATTTGTGTTTTGCTTCAACCGTTTCAGGGACGTGAAAGTGGCAGCGAAACGAAGAAACAGCTTGCAAGTCCCTGAAATTCGCTCGCCGGCCGAATCTCGAACCAGTCCGGTGCTGCTGCGTCCAAAACCGAACTCACACCCGAAGTTAGTTTTCATTCTCGCTTGAAGGAATCCTTGAATTCATTATGACTTAAGTCTCTGTTCATATAGCACGAGTTTCAAATTTTGGGCACATTCACGCATTTCAGCACAAGCAGTGTTGAAAGTAATTCCAGCACGTCGAGTACCAGCATCGCCGTGGATCGCGACAGCATTTCCTCGATCCAGTACAACACCGGTGACCCCAAAGAGGACAAACGGCTCAGGGACCTGCACATCAACGTCAGGGAATTCCGCACCGTCCAGAATACTTACGTGAATCTTCTCTCAAACATCAGCGAAGTATGTCGAAATGTTTTAACTGCTTCTAAAAGACCCTTTAGAACTACCCGAAATATACCGTTCTCTACGGCAAGCGATTAGGGAAGGACGACCTTCTGGAGACCGAGGACGGGCAGCAACATGTCGTCTACGAGATCCAGAAGCACTTCCTGCAGATCCTGCCGGTTCATCGGATGCTCCAAGAACAGATCGAACAAAAGTACAGCAATTGGAACTCGGAAGAGCCAGACTTTGCCGAAGTACTCTACCTCTACGCTGATTACCTGAAGGTGTGCAGCTCTTTTCTGAAGGATAAACGGTCGATCGCTGACCGACTCCAGCAGGCGCTCCAGGAGAACAAGGACCTCGCTATGGCCACCCAGCAGTTCGAGAAGCAGCTTCAGAGCAAAGGCGATTCGGACAATCTGTTTCCATCCCAAAGCGTAGGCCACGCTATCCCGATCGTTCAGCACCTGGATGCCGTTCATCAGAATGTCGTTCGCTACAAACTGATGATGGAAAGGTACAGAAGCTATCTGAAACCCGGCATAAAGGAGACAATAGAAGCTGACAGTGAGAAACCGCTGGAAAATTAAAAATTTGAACAAATCTTTTTTTAGAAGCGATTGCAAAACTGAGCGACGTCTCGAACACGGTGAACAACTACTTGGCGGACGCAGACGCCGAACAGAAGCTCCTCGACCTCCACCGTCGTCTTCAAGGCACCTTCGATGTGTTCAAAGCGGGTCGAAAACTCGTACATCAAGGCGAACTCAGAAAACAAACAAGGCGAGACCTACAAGCTCGATATCTCATATTGGTATAGAGCCACACCTGTGTGATGACCAAAACTTTAGTTTTTAGTTCTCTGACACCCTCCTCATCTGTCGATACTCGATCGGCTCCGACACCTTTGACCCCTCTAAAATGTACATTTTACCGATGGAACGCGTCCGTGTTCGAATAGAGGACCACGAAGACTATGAGACCGAGTTCGTCGTGATTAGCCCCACCAAATCCAGTGCCTTCACCGCTAAGTCAAAACATGATCGCGATATCTGGGTGGCCCGACTGTCGGCCTCTCGGCACAACATGAAGAATCTCAAACGCCACCGTCAGTCAATTATAAGTGATACGGTAGGTCTTCGTGTGTGGATATGTCGTCACTTGGTTATTTTGTAATCCTTAGAGTCAACCACAATGATACATAACCAACAATGATTTTTTAGTTCGATTCGAAATCCGCCGCTCCATCACCGGCCAACACAGACGTCGCCACAGACGTCAGTCAAGTAGAATCTCCGCTAATCGAAACCAAAGACATCGTTCCTCCTTCGGGTTCGTCGGGTGCCCAAGTCACAAGTATTTAATGAATCCCCCTTAATTCGCCCATAAAATGCTTTAGATCGAATTTCCGTCAACGAGAAATACGACGCGGTGTGGATCCCTGACTACAAGGCTACCAAATGTCTCATGGCCGGTTGCGACACTCGATTCACCCTTGTGAAACGGAAACACCATTGCCGCCAGTGCGGATGGGTAATTAAGCGTTCTTGGTCGTTTTTAATCGCTATGGGGTTCAGCTGATTTGCCGCAACTGCATGGGTTATGCGCCTGTCCGAAAACGTCGATTCGAAAGCCTCAAAGTGTGCCCTCAGTGCTATCGGGAAATCTGGGCGTCATGTGAGTGAAAGTTCGCCTTTTTCAATTACTTCGTTTCTCGTTGCAGACAAAGCAGGAACTTTGTTTCCGCCGGAAATGGTGAAGTTCCTCACCGCCACTGGCGACATTCTCTCCATCTCGCACGCGCCCGACGATGTCAAGAGCCAAGAATCTCAGGTGAGGGGTTGCAGCTCTTGCAAGCGTCTTTCCTCGGCCGAACGTTACAGAGTGTCCAACCGCTTTCCATTTCAGATTCGCATAGCGATGTCGCAAAAACTCATACCTCTGAAGTCGTTGTTCGTACCGCCGGTCAACGAAGGTCTCTCGAAGAGCAACATCCAGCCCCGTACCAGCTCCGCCAACACTGGAAACATTTTGGTGTTCGGGAAGGTATTCCTCCGAAGCCGCAAGGGTTGCGAAGTGCAACGATGGGGCCGGCTGCTCGACGGAATGGTGCTCCAGTTTTTTGAGGCCGAACTGGACGACGAACCCGCCGAGAAACATTTCATTTTCGGCTACGAAATGACGACGATTGAATGCGACGACGAAGGAGGGAAGCAGTTTGAGCTTCGTCACCACAACCAGGTGAAAACCGACCGCAAAGACGAAGTGGTGGTGTTCCGGGTAACCGCCCGATCGGCGGAAAAGTAAGAATGAGGTGGCTCCGGAATTCCTAACGATGTTGTGATCTGTTTAGGTGGCACACCGCTTTGTGCGCAGGACTCAACTCCGTGTGATATATTCTAATCAGTGCCTAGTCTCTTTCTTCCCTCTTATCCTCAGCTTAACGACAATTTTGTGACCAATGTGATAGAACGAATTTATATCGTACTGGGTATTATTAAAAGTGATGAAATATACAAGTATGCATGTGTAGATGCCATGATGCTCCATAAGCGCAGTTGTGCAGAGTGTTGTTGGAAGTGAAGAGAGCGAATGAGGCAACAAGGTGAAAATGCGAGAGGATTCACCGAATTATGGGTACATTTGAACGGTGGTCGTACAAATATGTACACCGAAACGTCAAATAGGTAGAGTAAGCCCGATTGAGAAGTATGGGGAGATATAAACGCGTTGACTGCATAGATAAACTGGTTTCTGTAGGCTTCGTTCAACGAAAAGCGAGCTGGAGTCGAGAAGGAGTCGTCTGAAAAGTCGGATTAGTCGTGTGCGGGAGAGACAAATATGGGTTGCAAACTCAAGCTACATCAAGGGCCAAATTACAAAAGATGCACTCAACCAAAGTTCCAACCGTTTACTGAAAACGTCTGATATAAAAGCTAGCTTTGTGAACAGCGAATTGCAGCAACAATTTTTGTCTAGCACAAGGTACAAAAAAGCGCGCTAGAAACCAAGCAAACTCATGCTTACTCCGTTGAATAGCGAACACATCACAACGACTAATCACGACACCTAAAGTTACCAAGGTTATTTTGTAATTAGAACTTTAATGTAACGCCAGACTGATTCTAAAACAGTAACAGTGCTGTCTTCATCGTGTTCACTTACCGACTGCTCTTCATTGTTTCCGCCATTCAGCACGTCGTCTTCGAAGAATTGACGCTCCCAGTCGAGTCTCGATTCCGGCCGAGGTGTCTCCATCATGTTCACCGGCATAGCGCTGTAAACGGCGCCTCCACCTCCACGACGCGTTCCCGCATTGACGTTGGAACCACTCGTAGGAAGCCAACGTGCAGATCCCAGCATCTGCGTTTTCCTAAACATCCTTCCCACGTTAATCAGAGACTTGTTTTCATACGGTACCTCTTCCAGCGGTAACTGTAGACAATCTTGCCCACCAGAAGGAACGCGACGATGAAGAGAATCGTGGAGATGAAGATCATGCCGAAGGGGCTGTTCTGATGTTCCGTTTTTGATGAGATGGAGGAGAGGATGTCCGCAGCAGTGCTGGACGCAGAAGCAGAGCTTGAGGCGGTTGCAGCTTGCGTGGAGGAGACTGTTGAGCTGACTGTGCTCGAAATAGTAGTCAGAATGGTTGTGAGCGTGGAGTTGTTTTCGGGATCGCTGGAACAGAAAATCCGCGTAAGCAAATGTTACTTGATTGCGTGTCTTTTAGTCATGAAATTAGCTGACCAAGGCTATGGAGCAGTCTCGACTTGATTTGTGAACGTTGTAAGTGTAGTTTCGCTTGGACCGGAAATCACACACAGTTAATTCAACTTACCTCAACGTCTCGTTGGCTCCAAGTAGGCTGGAAACCACATCGTGCGACGGAGAATGCTCCGTCGTGGTCCCAGAGAGATTCAACAAAGAACCTTCCATCTGAAATGACGAAATGAGAAGCTAAGAAATGGAGTAGCACGAGTACAACTGCGTCAAGCGATTCCGCTGCTCATAGCAAGCGGATAACACAACGAAACAACAAAACGACAATTTGCCACCAACGCCGCCAGTTTGTGTGCTTGTCGAGTGGCGGTGCGTTGCAATCGCTCGTTTGGCAGCAAACGCAGCGAATCTGCAAAGAACTTCCGTAAGCAAATGCAGGGCGCTCATGGCGAGACCACAATTCGCCTCAATGCAACGACGAAAGATGGGGACACAACGATGACACGACGACGGTGACGGGTCGCGGAAGTGTGACCAGATTTCGTGAACGCCACAAACACGATCGTCGAAGATGTTCCTTAATTGAATTGAAAGTGTTGAGTTTCATGGCTTTATTCGGTGAGTTACGCGGAAGGCGGTGGAAATCAAAAGATCAAATTACGCGAGAAAACCTGGCAAAAAACCCAATGGCAACATTAAAAATTAAGACGGGCTCAGTTGGTGTATCAGAGTTTCTAATTGCGTGAAGAAACGTCCGACAAGCGTAATAGAAGCATAATAAGCCAAACCGAGGAATTTTCTTTCGTCACCTATTTTAGCAAAAACGATTGTAATAGACTCCCACGAATTGAGGATTGATGTTGCAGGACCCAAATAGGTCGCAGAGATCGCTCGAGTAAATCCACTCGAAGACTCACCGATTTGCGTTGTCCAACGCCCAAGATGGGGTGTTATAACTCTAGTGAATCACATATCACTGAGAAAATAATTCAAATCAAATCTGAACAGCCATAACCATAGAAAAATGCAGAAGTGATCAATACTATGTAGCACCTTTATATGCCCACACGTTACACATCACATCGAAACTTTCAGACTAACAACATGACAACAGCACTTACATATTTACACGAGCAAGCTATTTACAAATTTTAAATTAGGCGAGATTTGCCGATTTGCCAGCTTCCGGATCAACTTCCTGAATGAGACCGTCGACGCTCTCCTCGTCAACAAGAACAAACATCTTTCGCGGTTTGGAGAACATAAACATGTTCCCAGTGTAAATATCGAACCACATCGCGTGTAGGTTAACAGAGCCAGATTCCAAAAATTCCCGCAGGAAGCCGTGCGACGCAATGTTCTCCAGCTGCTGCAGAGTGTTGATTTGGGAAAGTTTATCCTCGGTGTTGAACTCGTTCTGCGGATCGATTACGGCTTCGAATCTAAACAAAACGGTACTATTTTTAGTTTAGGAAATTGCTTGTAATCAGCTACAATACCAAGCGACGACTTCGGTCAATCGATTGTCAATTAAAAGAAAGAAACCTACTTAAAATAAGGAAAGTCCGACAAAAACACAAGCGGCTTTTCTGGCTCCGACTTCAGGCGGTTTTCCAGTTTCTGGACGCTGGTAAATCCATGTCTCCGCAGCCAATGATCCATAGGACTCGCGGGATCGAAGTGTTTTGGACACTGGTGAAGATTATACAGGGTGTTAATGGCCTTGCAGTCGGCGTGGCCGCAAACAATGACGTGCTTAATGCCACCTCGCTTGACAGCAAGCTCCAGCGCGGCTGGTTCCGTCGTGACCGAGACTTCAAAACCAGACATCCCGTAGTTTTGGGCATGAGGGACCATATTTCCAGAATTACGAACCACGAACATGTCACCGACCTGCGACTGGGTGAATCTGGCTGGCAACATTCTGAACACATTAGAATGCTCATTAAATTTAAAATGCTCATAAACAACGCTTACCTTGAATCCATACATGTGAAGAAGACAGCAGTGGGATTCGGATTATCTCGGACACGCTCGAATTGCTTCACAAGATCGGCACGGACGGTTTGCCGGAATCGGATGATTCCGTTCAGCACCTTGTGGAGACCAGGCATCGAGGGTGAGCGCCACTGATCAACGGTCAGAAATAAAAACAAATTGAAGAGGCACGCAAAGAGCGGGTGATGGCGCGATCTTACCACAGAACACCCTATGCGCTCTCATACACTCATACACGTAATCACTCGCTATTACACTGAAGTTTGGGACGAATGGAACCCGGACAGAAAAGTCAAATCGCGTACCGCGTTCAAATATTCATTTCGAACTTCTTCCTAACACTGAATTAATTACCTGCTACAAAACAATAACAAATAAATTCGATTCTATTTTTCCTCGTCATTCTTCTTCCATCCAGGCGTCGTTTCTAGATCATCGTACTGAGGATACTGCTTCGGCCGGTCGATATCCGCGAAGCCCTTTCCTGTTGTATCGATACGAGGAGCCCTTTTTTCAGTCACTGTATCTTGTAAAACTTGAGCCTAAAAGCAAGAATATAGATAAGGCAATCACTCGTCTCATGGCTCGGTCATTTTCAAATCATAGAACAGAGATACAAACTCAAAGTAAACAACGAATTGCCATAAATAAAATCAGCGAAACTCACTTGCTGACGTTGCCGATTCATGACAATTTCTTGATCTGATGGAGGGAAACGGCGGAGCTTCCCACTCTATGCTGGGTTTTTCGACTTCACCTACGGCTGGTGGATCGTAACCTCTGAATAAAACTGAGCATATCTTCAAAACGGAACTTCATACCTCATGATATTGCTCCTGGACTTTTGGAATTCGTAGAACTTGTTCCCGAAAGAGTCTTCGGCAATATACTTCTTCGGGACGTTGTTGTTGAAAGATTTGGAGAGCAGGCTCCACACTCGGCCCCACGCTCCTGGCCGACTCATCTGCAAAGGCGCATTTGAAGCACGGAACGCGGAAAACAAGATGTGGAATCGCGGAAATCCTTCAAAGACGATGTCCCTGACTCCGGTTTGAAGGCAGCCGCTTCTCCGTCGAGCGCACTAGGAAATATCGCACGATCGTCAGCGGAATGTGAAACATTCCAGTTTCGTCATTTTCGCTTTCGGCGTTCCGCTTTCCGGCAACCGTCGCCGGGCGACCTTCGAGCGTTCCGGTGGAGATCGCGTGTCTCCGTCTGGATGTTTGTGCACGAACAACCGCCTCACCTGATTGTTTTCTTGAACTTTTTGGATATTTGGTCCCCTTTTTCGCACTTTGATGGGGATCTTCGACTTTGCTGTTCTGTGGACGTCAGCGTTGTTGTGCAGAAACATGAATTGTATTAGTGATCGCCAGGAACGTTTTTTAGATTGCACCACCATAATACAAAAATTGGCATGAAATGTCTGGTTTTTTAGCTTTTCACCGTGTTGAATTCTGGCAGATGGACATTTTGCCGAGAGCGATTAACAGATTTTAAACAAATTTAGAGGGAATATTTTATCACATGCTTTCGGGCCCGCTGCTTCATTTATGGTCACCGTTTGACCTATTTGAATGAGTTTGCCGTTAAGACGTTAACAAAAAAGCGTTTTGTTTTGTTTAGTGTTTTTCTCTTGTGCGTCGCATTGCATGTATGATTGAATTCGACGCTATTCACATCGTTGTTTTCAGGGAACAATGCTCACTCTCTTTAGCAGACGACTGGCGTCCGCTTCGGCTCTAGTGAAGCCTGGCAAGTTCTACAAGGAAGCCAGTGTGGCGCTTGATTCTGCATCTTCTGGGAGTGCGTTGTACCAGATTCTTCTTGATGGTCGTAAATTGAAGACATCCGCTGGAAAGATCTTGTCGGTAAGAGTTTAAATAATATTTTTATCTTATAGTATGTACAAAGAAATGTGAAATTACTGTATCTTGTTAGGAGCACCTGTTAATTTGCATCCCTTGGTAGCGTCAAGAGCTAGGCATTCGTTCTGACTGTAGATTGTACTTCTGTGCCATCTGAAACAAGTCGTCAGCGAGTGGGAGACTAATGGCATACTAGCTGACAGACGTAAAAGGCTTGTTTTCGTAGATTGGGTCGCTGGGATATGCGGGAAACGTTACTTCATCCATTTCGATGTGAAAGGCGATTGATTTATCAGAGAATTCATGGCAACTCGCTACTCTGCTTGGCGCAGATGAGTACCCTTCAACCTTGCGGTCCATATATTTGCATGTCAAATAGAGGAGGAATATGAGCTGAAAACGGAATAGAGAAGGCTGCTTTGGGCGATGTAAATTACCACGAAGAACGCGATTATTCCGATTCCATATAAGCTGATGTCGTGGACATTCAAGCGCATGTGTTGCATAGCGCTTGTAGAGCAGACCAGTTTGGGCTGTGGAAACGTTTCACGTCTGAAATTGGTGTAATTTTAGTGGAGAATGGCCGTACACGCGGAAATACACGGCGCATGAGAGGGGAGTGCAAGCGGAACGTGCTTTAAATGCATGGTTTCCCTCGCTCCGGTCGGGTGGTGTGATATGTGATGCCATCTGCAAGTATGACTAACTCTGCTTATGGGTAGCGTTGGTCGTTGTATGATATCGTGCTCTTTCCAACTGCCCGCACTCGGCGGTTTCCCGTTATACACGTTCTCTTGGTCGGCCCCAAGCGAACATTGTTTACTTTGGCGCTACGCTATTCCTTAGCATCAATTGACTTGTCCTTGCATGATCATTATCTGTGGCTGTGAAAATTCTAACTTAACTTCTTATTTCAGGTGGAATCCGAACCTCTGGCGGTAGCCATTGCGCAGGAATGGAACGCCCAGAATGATGTCATCGACCGCACCCACATGCGTCTGACTGGATTGGCTTTTACAGCTTTGGATAATCCGTTTCATCTTGATAAGTAAGTCGTCATTGGTCCCTTTGCTGGAATTAGTATCTGCACTTCAGGGATACGATCGTCAAGGGTATAATCGAGTACCTGGAAACTGACACGATCCTCACATTTGCTGACCAGCCAGAAAGCCTAGTGGAGCTCCAAAACCGCAAGTGGACCCCGGTTATCGAGTGGGCCAACCACGAATTCTATATGGACATCAAGCCAACGAACAGTATTATTGAACGTAAGTTCTTGGAAGTATTTATTATTGGGTTACCATCATAATTATATTCAGCGCCACGTATCACCGAGAATTCGCTTGCGAACTTGAAAGAGTACCTGATGGCGCAACCCTTTTGGTCGTTGATCGCTCTACAGTACGCCGTCGAAGCCGTGAAAAGTGTGCTGATAACACTGGCTACTGCCTCGCACTCGATCGAAGCTCCATATGCGGCGGAACTGGCGCGTCTTGAACAAATTTTTCAGGCGCAGATCTGGGGCAACGTGGAATGGTGCCACGATATTGAACATCTTGAGCTGACCTCAAGGCTGTCGTCCGCCGTTCTGTTTGCGAACATGACTGCGAACAGCCAACTCAGTAGTTAAATTGTCTAGTTAATAGGATACGTTGTTAATTTTTGTTGTTCCGAATAAATTTTATTACCGACAGTTGCACTTAATGGATTTCTGTTGTTTAGCACGTGTGGTGCGGATAGCCCTCCATTTTTTAACGCTTAAGCGTTACAAAGCTCCTCGCAAGATGAATATATTTCTTCACCAAAACATAATCAGCGTTTAAAACAACAACAAAAGATTTTGAAGGCAGCAATTCTCGTTTAACTGTAGTGCTCGGCGATTTGGTCCATAAACCAAGGCTGTCCACTTTTACGCTGGGTCAAAATTTCGCATCCGGTATCGGTAACGAGAAGGGTCTGTTCGAACTGGGCCGAACGTTTTCCGTCCTTCTGCATAACATTTGATTAGATGGTAAATTTTTGGCAATCACTTACGGTGACAGCAGTCCACTCATCAGGCCAGTGCTCATCGTGGTGGGACCCCATGTTGATCATTGGTTCGATGGTGAAAGAGTTGCCGGCCTTCATAACTCCAAGTGCTTTGTTCTCTGAAACGATTTATATTTAGGACGACTGGTAATCAAATAGAGATACCTATGCCGGCCCATGATAGAGCTTGCCAAGCGCCAAGTTCCAGCCAAGACACTTAAAATACTTCGTACTGTCGCGCGCCAGGCGAAACTGCCGATTGTGGCGGGACCCGCGCGGTAGGCGTGACGCGGAATTTCTGCCTCCCGTCAAGCTGGATAAACACTGATTTCTCGGCCGTGCTGGCATGTATCTGGGCGAGTCTTGGCGTGATGCGCATCTCATTCCGCGTCGAATGAGCCCAAGAGCGCTAGAATCTGAGATGCTGAGAAAGTTTGTCGCATCGCGCTGGTTGGGTACCGATTCAGGCAAAATCAGGTTCGGAATTTTCTCGCCAAATACGGTTGTAATTGCGATTTCAATCGTTAACATCTGTGGCAATTCGAATGAGCCCAAAATATGAATTGTACGCTTTTGACAACTGTCACATCGACCTGAACTCGATTATTGACGATAATGACCGATACTGACTTGAATGAAAGATGCAAATTGACTTCACTGTAGCATTACATCCAAAACACACTTTTCCCAGCATATTTCACAGATTCTGGCGCTCTTGAGCTCATTCGACGCGGAATGATATGCGCATCACGCCAATACTCACCCAGATACATGCCAGCACGGCCGAGAAATAAGTGTTTATCCAGCTTGACGAGAAGCCGAAAATCCGCGTCACGCCTACCGCGCGGGTCCCGCCACGATCGGCAGTTTCGATCGCGCGCGACAAACGGTATTCCAGTATTTCAGACCAGCAGAGAATAATTAAGAAACAAACATACTAGCATAGTGAGGCACATTAGGAGCAGTGTGGAAGAGACGATGGATTCCGTGACCACAGTAGGTGCGGACGACGGAAAAGCCGTTGGCATGAGCGTGCTTCTGGATAACGTCGCCAATCTCGCGGAACTTCGTTCCGGGTTTCACTGAAAAACGGAAGTACCAATGGGCACTATATTGTCCACCTACCGATTTTGATCGCCTCGCTAAGGCACTCATAAGTGGTCTGGACAAGCTTGCGCGACTTCTCGTCGACCTTGTCGCCAACCAGGAAAGTTTCGTTCAGATCACCGTGGAATCCGCGATGGTAGACAGTGACATCAACTAAACGCGAATTTCATTAATGCTTTAAAGCCATACGGTTGCACAATTAATGCTATAAAGTCATACCATTGCACAAATCTCCGTTTTCCAAAGGACGCAAATCGGGGATTCCATGGCAAATAACTTCATTCACAGACGTGCAACAGCTCTTAGGGAACTTGTAATATCCCAGAGGAGAGGGGTAGCAGTCACGCTCGATGCAGGCCTCATGAACGACGCGATCGATCTCGTCGGTCGTGACACCGGGAGCACAAGCTCTGGCGGCCTCATCAAGAACTTCACGGCCCAACTTAGAAGCCAAACGCAGTCCCTCCTTTTCTTCCTCGTTCAAAACGACAATTTGACCGCTTAACTTGGAGTTCTTCTCCTCGAGAGAATGGCCTTCTGGGTGAAGAGCGTAGTCCGGACGAGGAATATGCTCGGGAACTGGACGGCGATCACTGACGAGACCCTTACGAAGAGTTCCGGTGTATTGGAAGTACGGCCACACTTCGCGAGCCTTTTCATGGTTAATGTGAGAATAGATATGGAGAATCTTGTGGGTGGGCCAGCTGCTGGTGAAGCATGCCTAAATGTACATCAAATCACACAAACCGTGAAATTAAAGCTCTTACCTGAGAGCAATAGAAAGCATCCTTGAGCTGCAGCTTCACGCAAGTTGGGCAGCGCAGCTTCGTGGCTTCCTTCCCACAGCCATTCGCTTGACAAACCATGGTTATGTTTGCCATACTCAGTTTGTCCTCAAATAAGTATTACATAAAACTTTGGCATACAAAAAGCGATTAATCAGGAAGCGATCATGACCACAATTTATCAATTTTACAGCGGTAATCTCAGAAGAATAATTCGCGATAATGTTTGCCGATCAAAACAGCTATCAAAATATGGATTTGAAATGCGGACAGGGGACATCAATAAATTCAAGCGAACATTTAAATCCAATCATAGCGATAAGAAAATGTGGCTTCCCCCACGTCGCCTTCCAATTTGCGCGGAGCAAAAAAGTTGTGGAAAAGCGGAGCGCCAAAAAGAAACCCGCGCGGGCCAATCCGGAGGAGCGACGAACCGATCGGAAGCGGCGGCGATCAGCATTTCGAAGACAAACTTGCGGCAATTCAAAAATTGGAAATGCCACCTGTTCGGTCGGCTGTCATGTAGCGACCGATGGCAATCGTCGTGGTGGAACTGTTGGGAATGGCGAAGGGATGGATCACGAGGAACACGTCGCCCGTGGAGGGAACTTAGGCTTCCAGCGCGTGATCGATGTTCAGAGAAAACGATCTGCACTCAAAAATCAAGCCCCGACCATCTTGGCTCCCCTGAAAACTGCATTTCAAGTGGCATTTGAATCCGTTTTCTGGTACTGTGCATGTCGGAAGCAGTGTTTCTTAGTGTTTCTTGTTAGCCGTGTAATGCACACATGTATCTGAAATTTGGGTGTTAAGTGGCTCATAAACGACAGCTTTAATTCAAAAAGCTGCAAACTCTCTCTTTGGATTCCTCCCGCAATGCGGATTTCTGAAGAGAATTGAATCTGCTCACTTTAACGGAATTTTCGCGCTGTTTTCTTTTCCATCGTTCAGAGCTGATTCCTTAATTTGAATCTACAATCGATTCAACGATTTCTGAGTCGTCCATGTTGTTGACTCAACGTGATCAGCGTTCAGCGTGTCAACAGTAATTCTAACAAAACCAAATCCCCTTTTTCTGCTCTCTATTGCGAGTGTGTTGTTTACGCGGCAAAATAGAGTTCCTCGGCATCCAACTTGTTGTTTCGCTTACCCAGCGCTTTGTATTTAAGAATCTGAGTAAAGAAAAGCCGACTAAATGAGCGGGGCCCACTAAACTCAACTTGGATGCCGGACAGACCCAGGCGCAGAGCATTTCGCCCGCGTCGGACCCGTTGGCCATCGGCAGCACTGCTGCTGCTCTTGCAACGCCTGGCTTTTCTTTTTCATCTCCTCGCGTAGTCAGTTCTTGACACTTATTACCGACGAAATGATGAATGTGTGTCGTGTTCGAGAACTGCTAACTGAAGACGATTGTTTATTGTGCGGTTTTGCCCCTTTCGGGCCCCTATCCCTGATGCCGCCTGGCCGCCTGCGTGCAGCACGAATTGATCCTCTGCGCGCTTTCGATCTTTGTAGAGGATGAGGGAAGGAGGAAGGACGAGCCGTGCGCCCGTCTCTCTCCTGTCTCGAACAAAGCGTTCACAGTGAGTAATGTCAAATCTATCTCCCACTTCGTTCGCTCTTCGCATGAACATACATGTACATATATTGGTATTGCGCAGACCGTGGCGGAATGAATGGTTGGCTGGCTAGCCGGCGGGGGAGTGATGTGCGTGCCATCAAAGCGAGGAATCCCTGTCGGCGGCCTTGCGCGCGGCGCGCGAGTAGACGCGCGTGTGAATCGAATCGGCTTGTTGTTGTTATTGTTGTCGTTGTTCCGCTCGTGGCTGTAGATCAAATAGATCGGTGGAACTTCCGTCCTCTAATGGAGCGCTCAATTTCAGTGCAATACAGCAACATCGCAGGATCGCCCCTTCCAGCAATGGCTCGTTGAGACGCAATTTCAAAAATGAATCCATCTTCGTCGTCGATTGCCACGCCGCTGTCAAATCGACGTCATAAATACATCTTGGCTGACAACACGCCTTCCTGCAGCTATTCTTATGGTGCTCCGCTAACTTCGTCGTCATCAGCTGTCCCGGAAACGCAGTCCAGGTTGGTTCGCTCTCCGCTTCATCCTTCCTCTAAATCTGCCTTCTCGGGTTGAAGCAACGCCAAAATTCAAAGTCACGCCTTTTAGGACATTCTTCTCTCGGTCTTTTTACTATCGAGCTCATTTTTTATGACTTCATTTCGCTAACACAGTTGGGATCAAGGGCGTCTATATCCTCTTTATATCTCACATTCGGCTTGCGCTTTAATTTTGTGCAGAAGAATTTTTCGGAGTAGTTTTTATGAGAAGGATGGATAGCTTACTAAATCTCACTATAGCAGCCGTTTCTAGGGCCGAGGACCTGCATAGAGGTGAGTAGTTTATAAAGTACATCTCATTTCGGAATTCAATTACACATAGCTTATTCATTTTAGTCCGGGAAACCTTTTCGAAAATTTGGGAGATCGGCGTTCGAATTAAGGCACGTGAGGACTATTAAAGACGTTAACAAATTTTTAATATAATTTCCTGCAACGAGCTCCCGATCGAGTTGTTATGCGCGCGCTTGAGTCATCGTCGACTTCTCCCCTTCTCCCCTTCGTCCCATGCGCTCCTTTCTCAAAACGCTGCATGCTGCATTGGGCAGGAGCTGGGGGAGATCACGAAAACCGGTTATTCGTTTATTCCTTGCCGTCCTCTCGCTCGTTTTTGCAAAACGACGAACTTCTTAGACTCTTGTTCTTATAACTCCAGAACAAGCAGACGGCCGCAAATCACCGCCCTCATGTTTTTCTTTCCCACGCGAGAAAGCAGCAAGGCGTTTCGCGCTCGCCTTCTCCCCGCTCGTCTCGCTCGCGTTTGACCTACAAGATTCCCAGCGGATAGTTTGACCTCTAAAACGTTGCATATTTCGATCGATCTGATTTTGTGTGCTACTACCTCTCACGGGAGAACAGTTGTTGGCAAAAAAACATGACTCTCCGGAGGCGAGAAGAGGCACGGGCGGAAGGGTTCGCGGGCGTTCAATTCTCATGCGTCGCTTCAACCCGAGATCCGAGAAGCTGACTAATCGGCCGCTTCCTCCTCGAATATTTGTTTTCTGTGCTGATTGTTTGTTTACGTTTTCGCTGGTTTTCCGCGATTCGATCGAAATTCGTGCAATTGGCTTCAATGTCAGACTGGTTAACACAGCTGGGGATCGGGGCGAACTCGACCGGCGGAGGAATTCCAGGAGGAGCGGCACAGAATCAGCTGCCTTGTACGTGCGCTTTCGACAACATGGTAATTCAGAACGACGTGGCGAAGTCGGCAAAGCGGAGTCCACAACGAGTGAGTGATCTTGATTCAGTCTAGTGATCACTTGATGCTTTAGAACAGCCATAACAAGGACAACGAGTGTAATGTACACGACGGTACGATCTCGCTGGACACGGAAAATGACATCTGGGAACCTTCATTCCTTCTGAACTTTGATACGATTAAAACAAGTTACTGTGATACGCTCGAACGGCAACATTTCGGTCCTCTCCATGATCTGGTCACCGTCAGTGCTCAGCTGGGGAAAGGCCACGAGTTCAGGTACGTCGGTTCCCTTGGGTAGATCGCAGGTATGCAACGGGTCGAAAACGTTCGGGTGTTTTTGCACGTATTTTGTTGTAAAAGTTGTTTTGATCCAAACTTCTCTGGGGGTCATTGCCGCTGAAAGGAATACAATTGACCTTCCTTCCAGTATGCTTGGAATGAATGATTGACGATCTGGCGAAGAGTAGACTACTGCTCCTAGTAATTGAAAAGAGGAGTTTTGCTGAAATTTGGGGAGATTCGAACAATGAAACGATGTGAACCAAATATTTTCGTTAAAAAATGAATGGGATGATAAGTTATTTCTTAGTGAATAGATCTCAGCTTTTAATTCAGTGGTCCACTTTCAAGGAACTACCTACCTCCAACTCATACCTTTCTATTCCAGCACCCTTGCTCTAATCCATCCGACCTGGTGCGACAAGTGCGGCGACTTCATCTGGGGATTCCTTCAGCAAGCGGTTCGATGCCAAAGTAAGTTTTTATTCCTTTATTTTTATTTGACTACTGTTTTCAGATTGCAATTACACGTGTCATCACAAATGTGAAAAGCTGATCACTCTGGACTGCAGATCAGCGAGCAGCACAATCAAAAGTGGGTACTCTCCAGTGATGCCGCCGAATGACACTGCAACCAACGGTCATGACCAATGTCTTTCTTTCACGGTCTGCAGGATTCTCTTTTGCGTCGCTATTATGCTTGTTTCAGAATCATCTCTTCGGACAAACCAAAGATTTTGATGTCTTGTACCCCTCTCTAAAGGAGATTTTCCTGAATTCCAACGTTTCTCCTGAAGAGGTTGTTTCAAAGGTTGCCATTTACATCCTCATCGTTGCATTTAGATGAAGATGGAGGAAATCTACGTGCAGTCGGCTCCGGAAAACTGTAGCGACGAGTACTCGTGCATCTTCGCGCCGGACACGATTCGCGAAACCCTCTACGAATATAACTCGCAGTCGATTGGCTTCGAAATTAGTCTGGTAAGTGGCGGTGCCGCTTCCTCCCCGTCTGCCCGGGTAATTGACTCCAACAAACGGCATTTTTATTATGCTCCCGTGTTTGAACGTGTTTTTCAGCGCGAAGAAAATGTGTTCTCGGGGTGCATAAAAATCCATATGAACTTCACGAGGCCGATCAACGTGGTCGCGGACGAGATTCCTCCGCGAGTTTACGACTTCGTCGACGACACGACGAAGAGCGGGACGGCGACCGCGGGCCGGACGATCACTTCGTTCTTCCTGCCGCCCAACACCGAGAAGATCGTCCACGTCAACAGCAGCATGACGGCGCGCGAGATGATCGTAACCTTATTGAGGAAGTTCAAAGTGGCCGACAATCCACGCAAATTTGCGCTTTACCAGCAAGTGATCGACCCGGATTTGCAAGCGAAAACTCTGAAGAGTAAACACGCGCGTTGTTTGGGTGTAATCGTGATGGAGCATTTCAGAAAAAATGGCTCGTATTGCGGATCATGATTACCCGCTGAAGTTGGCTGTGTTGTGGAAACATCAGAAGGTAGAAGCTCACTTCTTGCTGCAGGAAAACGACACTGGAGATATTTTGGTGAGTGCCGCGCCGCGGCAACTGCTCCCGAGATTAAGGGTGTCGCAAATGACGGCTAACTAACGTGAGATGAATTGCCAACACACATAATTTGCCTCTGACTAAGGGTTGAAAATCGAATCCTGGCCAATGGCATAAATTTATGAGTCAAAAATGAAGACCATAAAATCTTTTGATCAGAAGGCTATATAGATGTTTGGACTTTAGTATCAGTGGGATCAGGCGTATTTTAAGTTAGAACTGTATCCGAAAAATATAGTAAATTTCACTCAGTTGGTCCGCAACTGAGTGGATTTGGATTGGTTTTATAAAATTTGTTCGGTGTTTTGGAAAAAAACTTCTCTGCTGATCACCATCGTTTCGGTTAGTCCGGGATACCTTAAGACTGGTTCTTTCATCTCTTTCAATGTTGGAAAGGATACACATCTGATGTCTTATGACTCATTGAGTCGTCTGTATTATAAAATGAAGACCAAATCTTTTGATCAGAAGGCTATATAGATTATTGATTGTGTGGACTTTAGTATCAGTGGGAAAACCAACCACAAGATACATAAATAAATGACGAAATGTTGCTTACCGATTCTTTTTTAGTGGGAAGCTTTCGAAGTGCCCGAACTGAACAACTTCCTGAACATTCTGGAAATCGAAGAGAAGCAGTACATCGAAAATATCCGGAACAGATTTGAAATGTACAAGTAAGTTTTTTAACAATTTATATTTTCCGTAATTTCACGTTTCAGGAAAACTCTTGACCAAGTCCTGAGCACGCGAAACATACTGGAAGACAACAGTCAATCCACAATGTTGTGATGAATACTCTTCTTCTCCATCTTTATCTCTTACTAATGCTCAATTTCTTTCCTCTCACGGTTGTTATCAATGACAGAACGTTGTATGCACAGACGGAATTTCAGTACGCTGCCAGGCAGCTTCACAATAAACTAAGAACCTCTTTGTTTGCGTCAAGATTCAGCAAATAGCGTAACATGGTTTAGTAAATTACGATAATTTCGCGGTTCACAGACGAAAACCTACGCAACTTGTTGTTCATACTTTCGCAATTTCAGGCTCGTAGTCCCGGAGATGCGGGGGCCAGGAATAATGAACGGTGTGCTGCCTATGCAGGCGGATAATCGAAAGCTTGCGCTGCGTATTTTGTACACTCCCTCTGCAACCAGAGGCAGTTATTCCAAAACCGAATCAAATAAACTTTAAAAGACATTTTACTTCAAGGCTCTTGAATTTTCGTGTGCGTGAAAAACTGTCCGCTGCCGTTCTACATCCTTCTGTCTATTTAATCAAGAGGCAAAAAAGGGAAGGTTCAAGTAGCGAAGAGGGCAGCTGGTTCGAGGTATTGGAGCTGAGGAATACAATGAAGTGCAGTCTTTAAAGGGACACGGTCACCGTTTTTTCGCACCATCACAGATCGCGCTCATTTCTGGGGCTTTCTGGGGCAGGGGGGTTTTCGAAGGCGCTGATCACGATTCTGGCGTCGGAATGGCGAGAAACGGCTTCAGGACTGCGTAATATGGCAAAGTTAGGATAAGACAAAATAGAGAATTTTACCAGTCATTGAGCGGTCCCGACGCTACTGCCCTACAATCGCGGTCGGTTGCGATGGAATCGGGTTTGCAATTTTTCGGCGGTCAAAATTGTCGTTTTTCTTTGCGATTGTGAAGTTTCTTGTAGGTAGGATTTTTGATTGAACACGTCGCCACAACGCGATGAACACAAAAAACTCGACTAAAGGCCAGATTACTCTGTTTTCACCGTAAGCGAGTGCGTCTTGATCAGGATTGTCGCGTCGGGACCGCTCAATGACTGGTAAAATTCTCTATTTTGTCTTATCCTAACTTTGCCATATTGCGCACTCCTGAAGCCGTTTCTCGCCATTCTGAGTGATCAGCGCCTTCGAAAACCCCCCTGCTCCAGAAATGAGCGCGATCCGTGCACCCAAAAAACGACGAAAAATGCGATGTCTGTGTCCCTTTAAGATCTTTATTTTTAGTCATTGTAATGACTTCCAATCAGCAGGCATTCGACTTTCAACTACAATTTGGCCAAAGATAGTCACTATCAGCATTATTTGAGATATTTTGCCAAGACGATCAGACTTGTGTTCCCACTCCGAATATCGTTTCACACACCTCATATATTCTAAAGAGACACCAAGTTCTGAAAATACAATAAGTGATCCTAATTTCGATGAGATCCGCTTGTCAGCCGCCAATCGTTTCTCTTCCTTGTCCGACCTTTTCCGTCGGTGCTTTCCGCGAAAGGTGTTCGGTCTCTAAAGGTGACGCTCAACTCGCCGCGAGAAAAAGGGACGCTGTTTTCGGTCGGGTTCATGAACCCACACGGCCAGGTAGGTAAACGGTGTGGCTGAGAGTGTTTCCTTTGCTGTGCAAACTTTGTAGGTCAATAAAGAAAACGCGAAACTGACCCAAATGAATTAACGGTGGGATGTATAAAACAGCAGAAGGAATTACAGGAAAAAATTGGATTACCGAAGTTCCCACCTGCACTCACCTGCTCCCCGCTGCGATCCGCTTATGTGAGAACTTTTGTCAAATTGGAACGGCTGTTTCTCACACTGTAAACGTTGTTTTTGATCTCGTTAGGCCGTTCGCCGGTCGGCAAATTGCCGAAATTAATCAATTAAAATCGAGAAACGCAAAAAGAGACGCGCCCCATATTTGGATGCGCAGCCGATAAAGATCGCTGAATTTAGAGCATAATCGCCAGGAGTTTGGCTATATATCCCTTAAGACATCTCTTGGATTTCTGTGCGTACTACGGAAAATGCGAGCGTGGTCTTTGGTTTTGGCCTGTTGCCTCCTTTCCGGTAAGTGTCTCTCTAAGAAACTACGGTAACAACCTTTTATTTGCAGTTAGAGCAAAGCGTTCTTCGGAGATTTCCGAGGATTTGAATCCATTTGTGAGTTTGATGCTTGAACTTTTGATTATTCAAAGAACCCAGTAGGGAAAAGTGTATTTTAACAACTTCTATTTTGATGTGCTCCTAATGACATCTCTGTTTAATTCACATAACTTCTTTCCATTTTTTAGAAAGACGAAGTATCCAGGACCTACGGCAATTCATGGATCGCCGGCTCCAAGAACAAGCAGTACCAGTTCCACATCGGCGTGCAGTCGTGGATCACCGCCCGCGAGTATTGCCTGACTCAGGAGTCGGACCTCGTGACCATCTCGTCACCGGAAGAACTGGTGCGTTGAGTAGCTTCGTTTAACCATGATGTAATTCTGGCGCGCGCCACTTTGCAGAAATGGCTCCTCTCTCATTATAGTCCCGAAATCAAGTCAACCAAGGATCGACTCGTGCAAATTGGCGCTCTGCTCGACGATTCGCATGGGTTGCGCGAGTGGAAGTGGGTTAACGGAGACGAGTTGGACACGCAGCTGACGTAAGTGTTGCGAAGTGGACACGCGACGGGCACGGGGCATTTTGAGATTCGCATATGGAACATCTGCTCAAATTTTCGACTCATCTGTGAATTTCAGAGGTGATTGATAGCAAAATACAAACTTAAATCCAGAAATAGTCTTTTGCTAAACAAATTCATCGCCGAGTTGAACGCTGAATACTTTTGGGGATATTGCTCACGGAAGAAATCTGATTCGCTCATTTTCAGGCCTTGGAAGTCCGGCGAACCATTCGACCATCTCAACGGGCGCGAACGATGTGCGACGTTGTCGGTCCTGAGCAAGAAGCTGGACGACATTGACTGCGACGCCGCGGGGTCTCCCCTCAACATGTTCCGCTTCGTCTGCGAACGCACCAACGTGGTCCACGAAATGGTAAAAGTCATGCGGTTGAAACAATTCATTTTTTTGCGCTTTTTCAGCACGAGATCAACAACAATCCTCTGTGGAAGAAGGTCGAGGAAGTTCTGCAATATTTCGGATTCGGACAGACCATGAATGGCATGGTGAAGTCGATGATCACGGACGAAGAAGACTACTGGGACGACGTGAAGAAGGAAAACGAGAGAGCCACTCAGGCGCCCAATAAGGCTACAACGGATGAAGGAAAAAGCCGGTCGGAAGAAGAAACCGAAGTCACTGAAGCTCCTGAAGTGCGCGTCGTGGAAGAAGAGCAGAAGAAGGAAAATGCGTCCGTGG
This sequence comes from Steinernema carpocapsae, assembly GCA_000757645.3. NCBI lineage: Eukaryota > Metazoa > Nematoda > Chromadorea > Rhabditida > Steinernematidae > Steinernema > Steinernema carpocapsae. The sequence continues at coordinate 14,897,074 of CM016762.1, forward strand.
AAACGAATTCGTTCTCGAAGGAACCCACCCAAGAGGAACCCAAGACGGAACTAAAAGGTACATGCGAATTGTTTATTGCATCGTTTTAAAGCTTACATTCAGAAGAGAAATCTGAAACAGAGTCAAAGAAGGAAGAAGAGGCGGGAGGGGAGAAAAAAGAGATTGGATTGTCGACCACTACGCCGGAAATTGTTGAAGTCACGGAGACGCCAAGCTCTTTGGTTACTGTGGAGGACACGGTTCCGCCAGCCGAGGCGACCGCTAAGATGGACGACTGGACCGTGAACGGCACGGAGAGCGCCCAGCAGGACGAGAATCCAATTCAGCAGAAGACCTCCGCGGACGACGAAATCACGGCGAATTTGTTAACTGTGAATTCGAGGAAAATGTCGGAGGAACTGGTGGCTGTCGAAGACCCACAAAGTTTGTCGTTTTTGGACTGCTAGAATGTAAATGTCTAATCTTTTCCAGCTGGCCCAATTATGGAAGTCTTCGAAACAGCGACTCCTGAAACCAACATTGTGCGCACGACGAGACCCGAGAAAACTGGGACCATTGACGACCGCATTCAAAATATCGAAAACATGATTCACACGGTGGAGTCGCTCATTGGGAACAACACGGACAAGGTGCGTTCTATCTTCGATGTTCAGGACTTTCTTTTTGATCTTATTGTAAATCACTCGAATGCCGTTTTTTTCACTTTGATTTTCATTGATTTACGTTTTCAGACCGTCAACAACATCAGTATCGTCGAACTTCTAACAACCGAAGCGACTACCATTCCTGCTGTCCGAAGTGAGCAAAAGAAGGAAGAGCACTATGAAGGTCACTGTGACGATGACAAGACCCCGGAAGTTCCCACCGCCGAAAAGAAAATCGATGACTTCTTGAGCACTCTCCGAGCTTTCCTCGCTCGAAACAAGTTGAAAGATTTGAGCAAGATTGCGAATGCTAAGAACTCCAACAAAACGTTGGTCGAACGGTTGAAGGAAGCGGTGCAGAACAATGCGAGAGAATTAAAGGTCGAAGACGAAGGTGCCGGCAAGAAGACGGAAAATGGTCCTGAGGAACCAAAAGGTGAACAGGGCGATGAATCTGAGAAGGAAAATGAGGAATCTAAGGAGAGAAAAACGGAAGCGAAAGAGAAGGAGACAGAAGTGAAGGAACCCAAGATTGAAGAGTCGAAGCAGCAAGCGAACGAGGAAAAAAAACAGAAAAAAGAAGAAGCGAAAGAGCAAAACGGAGGCCAGGTACAGATGAAGAAGCTACACTCAAACGAAATCGAAAAGGAGTTGTCGTCCGTCCTCGGTGACTCGATTTCGGAAAACATCTCGAGCTCGAGTACGGAGGCCAAGGCGGTTACCATAATCAATGAGATGAAACAGCCAAAGAAGAAGAGCGGCCGCTGGGAAGTGCAGCACAACGAGCCCTTCCAGGACGAGGCAAAGGCGTCGGACTTGAACCACAACGCGACCGTCAAAATTCACTCGGCCCCGTCGATCAGCAAAGAGGTCCAAGTAGACGACCCGAAGACGACTCTGTCTGCGGGTTCCCTGTTTCCTGCACTTCCCAAAATTGATCCGAAAAATCCTCCAGTCGAATCCGAGGAAAGTGAGAAACGTCGCCAAGATCTTCGAGAAAAGACTGACGCGATTTATAAGCAGTTCTCCGAGAGACTCGACACCAGCAAGCTGATTGAGAGAATAAGGCAGAACGAGTTGGCCCGGAAGAGGATCAGCACGGACCGCGTGGAGAGTCTCGCCGCGCCTGCTCCCTCGACGCAGCACAACGTGAATGCTTTCTTCGAGATGGAAAAGCTTTTTTCCGACATTGGCAAGAACTTCAAACGATTTCTCGCCACCCGCATTTAACTCCTTCCACCCAACGTACTGCCCAACATTTTGTCATACGTGTATAATAATGGATCTTTTATTTATTTAATAAACAGCTTGATGAGCGGGTTACGGTAGTTGCACAGTTCAAGGAAGAGCCGGCGGAAATGGTTATGTCATGCTGTTTTCTTTGACGCTTGGAAATCTAATCAAATACGCCGGTTACGGGCAGGCGAGTTGCAGGATACGAGGATCATATTGGCCGCGAAAAGGAGGTTAGGCAATTATAGTTGGACAAGAAATTGGATTATCGTAAGATGGCGCCGCTTTGAGACCAACTTTAAGCTGGATGCTTTAGTCAAACTAGGTCTCAAACAGATGGAGGTTCACCCAAACAGATTCCGCATAGATCTCCTTTCATTCGTCATGCTTATATATAAGGCGTAAAGTCGTCTTCTTTTTCCAAGCCTTGTTTCACGTTTTCAGATCGTCGTAAAACTTGTTATTCGGTTCCCTTTTCTACCTCTACCAAAAGAACCTCGATTTCTACGGAAATTCCTTCGAAAATCCCTCGAAATTGTCTGAAAATTTAGCGCAAGTACGGTAGCCTGGTAAAGCAATCTACGGATTTTTTATGTTGTGGGATGGTCGTGCAAGAAAGTCTTGCGTAGGAAAGGGACATGAAAGGAAAAATCAGTGTTGAAAAACCGAATTTGGAGACAAGGCCTGCTGATGCTCGTCTTTGTGACGTCTTGTGGACCTCAAATTTGATTTTGAATTTTCCCTCGGCGTAGTCATTGCTTCGCTTTGTTCCCCTGAAAACGGCTGCCTAACAGAGCAACTTTCTCGGTTGGCTCAACCCTAAGTTGCTGCTGGCTGTTTTCCCACTTGTTGGCTAGCCTTCAGCCCTCCGACGCCGCAATCAGTCCTCGTGGCTTCGAGCCGATTCCAGTCTGAGTACGTGGAATAATAGTCTCCTATCTTAACCCAGAGTTCACATCATTAGCTGCGGTAGCAGCAGAGCTCGTGCGAAAGTGAGAATTTCGATCGGAGGCTGTTTGGCGAGAAGAACGATTGTTGATGGATGTCGGGAGTCTGGGGAAATAGACTAATTCATGTTTCAAAGTGGAAATCCGCTCTGCTACTCCAAAATGGTTTCGAATTTCGATAGAGCGAGAGGAACTGATGTATCTGGTGCATCTTTCCGGACCCAAAATCCCACGGGTTCAATTACAAATAGAGCTGCTGCTGTGGCGCATGTTTTTATGTGGAGCCGTTTGTGGTTGCCGCGCGCCTCCCGCGCGCAGTCCTCGTCATTTCTCGGACAAGTTGGACGTCATTGCGCGAGGCGCGGACCGAAGTGAGGGGAGAATCTTGGCCGAAATCTGACAGGAAAACTTCTTTCGTGTTTATGTCCTTGAGGTCTTATGGACCGGTCCAATTTTAATGGCTTATCGTTCTCTGGGGATATTTTTGGTTAGAAGGTCAGCGAAATCGTAGTCAAAAGTGGGGAGGAGGAGCGTGTCGCAAGAAGAGCATTCAAATTGAACTTTTCTGAATTTTGGAATATTCCACTTTTCCTGAACATTTTCGATGCGGTCTTTTTCCAAATACTACAACTGCTATTTTGTGAGACTTACGCTGAATTCAAAATGAAATAGCATCAGAACTGCAGCTATTTTTCCTAATTAAACAAAAACATAATTTAACGAGTTGTTGTTTTGGCCACTTGTTCGGACTTTTATTAAAAGCGGCAAGTTTCAATTTTTCCCCTGCTTACTTTTTACCCGTTTCGTGAATTGCAGAATTTAAAAACTGACCAAACTGCAATTCCTAAGAGAGTCAAACGTCCATCGTCTTAGAATTCCGTGAATCACCTTTGCCCCAGTCCCCATTTGAGTTACGGACGGCAACATTGTCCTTTGAAGTCTTTCGCCCGTCCATTTTTTCCTGCTAATCCGTTTCGGGCTCATTTCAAAAGGCGACTTTTGGGGAGAGAAGCGTGGTCTCGGTTACCAGGAACCTTCGGGCAATCACTTGTTCACTCCCGCGCGATCGACGCACTTAGCAGCCGCTGCGAAGTCGCCGAGGAAGTGGTTAACAAGATGATCATGGCGGCGAAAACCAAAAGTGCCGGTTTGCAGGAAGACGTTGACGACGATGTGACGGAAAAATTTGCATGCAAATGCCGTTGGAAAATAAAATATATAAAGATTTATTGGGTACAATTAAATTGAATTTCCTATCCTTGTCGTCAAGCAATTTCGGTGCGTAGATTTAATTCCGGAGGGCCTCCGTGCATTTGGTCCAAATCTAAAATCGATCCTGATGGGTCAGAAGCAGAAGACTCCAGCAACTCCATCATCATCAGGCGGAACAAAGAAACGATTTAAATCCTGCGTGGCTCCGGAGGATCCCCTCCCAGAGTCCCTCGGCCTCGCTCGCCCGGTCCGAAACTACCGGTTGTCCGGGAGAACGCCGTCGCGTTGCTCTTTATGGGCCTGGGCTTTAAGGGTCTTGAGTGGATGAGACGCCGTATAATCGCCGCCAGGCGCGCCACAAAGTCGCTTAATGAACGGCTCGGAATAATTGTTATGTATATGCGGATAAAGTTTACGCGCGCTGGGAATTGGACTCGAGATGCGGAGTTTGAGATTTGAGTTGAGTGAACCGTGTGAGGCGGGAGGTGGCCCGCCGGGGAAAAAGTTCGAGGGGAGGGGGACGACGTCCCCAATCAGTAGTAGAGTCTAATTTGACGCTTTCCGCGCTTGACAACTAAATCTCGCCAACAATGTGCCAAATTAACCGTTGCGATCAGATCCTCGAGTCTCCTCCTCACTTGTCCTTTTCGCCACTTCGCCGAGGAAGTCCAAAGGGTTGGTCTCGCGGCCTCCGGTCGCCGGCTACTGTTTTTGTTCGACAAAATTGTAGCTTGCAGCAGGCACGGGCATGGATTTATGGCTTGTGGCTAAGTTTTCTCCGTAAGAAGTAAGTGTGAGTGGAACTCTCGCTTCGCGGCCCTAACGGCGCCAATCACGACCGTCGCTCCGCCCGTCCGAGGCAGATCGCGTGAGACAAATATCCGTGTTTTCTTTAAAACAGGATTTCGGCTTTAACTTGTTTGACGCCAACTTTTCCGCACATATCCTTTCGTGCGGCAGTGGCATTTGTAGCTGGTTTCTGCTCGCTTCTGACCGGGCCACCGCTCCGTCTTCTCCGGCTGCAATCAGTGGTTCCCAAGGAACCACCGACGCCCTCCTCATCCACACCTCCTTCGCACTCTCGCGCGCTCATCTCAATATTTTTTCGATTGTCTTCGTTTCCTTTAATTACATGGCGGTCCTATTACTCATATTCGGCCGTTTTTTCCAGATCCTTTATCTTCATCACATGTGATACCTTGTCCAGCAGCTTGTCTCCCGCTCGCGCCCTTTTCGCTTCTCGCTGAATAGCCTCAATTTGTATCTTGCGTGTACATGTAGGCGCAAAGGTGGGCGAACAAGGGGCAATGTTTGAAAACAATGGCAATTGCCCTAAAGGAGGATAAATTATTGACGATGACACTACGAGTGTTTGACTGGCATTCGGATGCCTGTTCTTAAAGTTGGCCAGAAGCCGACGTCAAATCCGAAAAGTCGTTTCTCATTTCCTAATATATCCCCTTGCATGATTTATGACAAAATCTTCTAAATATGGGTTCAATGCCTCGCGAATCACGTGTGCTGCAACGAGATGTGAGTGAAAGTTGGGTGTCCGAGGGTCTCGGAAAGTCGGGTTTGCGCGAAAGGCTACACTTTTTGTGATTAACTGTTCTGGATCCTGGGCGTGTGAAAAGTTCTGTTAAAAGTTCTTAAAAGTTCTGGGCGTGCGAAAAAAAGGCGCTCGCGGCAAATCATCTGCGCGTGTTCGCGTGAGAACGTTGCGCCTATTCAAATCTCGGCGTCTTGATCAATGTCATATATAATTGAGAGTGGGCACCAACCACTTCACTCACGTTGTGAATTAGTTATCACCGCTCGGCCCAGCCGAATCCGTGCGCTCGCCAAGTTTGCCTGAAGGGCGAGTGAGTGCTCCGGAATCCCCCGTTTTCGATTTCCGCGTCCTCCGGCAACCCCTTTGTGCCGTATTGTACACGTGCGTGACGTCAACTTGTGAAAAGCTCAATTGTTGTGGCCCGTTTCAGAAGAGCCCCCACTCGAGCCAGACGTCGTCTTTATATTATTTCTGACCGAATCCTTCGAACCGTCGCTCCCGTTTTCGGAATTTCGAATTTATAAGAAAGAACGGTAAGCGGTCGCTTTTGAAAAGATAATTGTCAGAAATGGACCGAGAACACAAGAATTTGGTTTTCTTTGTACGGGTGGATTCAGGGCTTCACGCGCTCTGTTAACAGAAACCGGGAGTCTTTACCGAAACGTGCTTAAATACAGTAATTAGTGCAGTCTGATCATCAGCGACAAATGGCTTGTTTTACCGTAAACAGCGCATTAATGACTCCTCCCGCCTGAAGCGGCTTCCTCCAATTTCGCGCTTTTTGTCTGCTCTGTGCGTATAATGATGATGTTTTCTTCGGCACTCATTTTTGATTCCGAACGATTCCACTCAAAGTTCTTTCATCAGCTTCGTTCGGAAAAGTCTGTTTTTGACCAGAGATTAAATGTCGTAACTCGGCGAGGGGAGGAGATTCGATAGCGTGAGGAAGTGGACTCAGGAAGTCTGGCGACTACAATGATCTGTTTGTGGCGCTTCGGAAAAAACGACAGAAAAACTAGCAGTTCGATGTGGAACAATTGCTAAACGGAGCAGGTAAACTGAAAATGTTCAGTTCTAACATAAATAGTTTTACAAATTGGCATACAATTCACTTGAATGTAATTTTCGAAGACGTGTTTAAGATTTGTATGTTCTGAAATACTTGAAAGAGCTTTTTAAAAGTCATACCTATAAACGCGTTACATTCCAGCAATCCGCTTTTTCAATAATTTCATGAAATCCAATCTCGAAAAAGCGCTGAACTTCCAAGGGCCAAATGTTCTGGCTGCCATGCGTCGAACGATTTTATTTTTGTTAATTGTTATCGCGTTCAAAGCCGATTGCCGTTGGGGATGATGAGACCTCAGGCAACCCCAACCTAGCAACGCCAGTTTGTTTCAAGTCGAAGAAGGCCTGGGCGCTGTAATATAACCAGAGCTTATAACGCGGAATCTCACAAAGAGCGCTGGCTCCTTTTTTTGCTAGCAAGGTGTCCTTTTTGGTCCGCTGCAACTGGTTTTTCTCAACCTGCAACATCCTTCTTGTATTGTCTTAGAGTGCGCTCGAGAGTACCGTCACGGTTGAATAGCTGAGAGGGCCGAGACCATTGTTATCTATTTCCTGAAGTAGCCTGGATAAATAAATCATCGTTTATGGAATTTTAGAATTCGGAATGGGGGAATTTAGTCGCTGACGAAAACTTCGCCGCAAATTATGCGGTTCTATTTGTTTCCATTGAATAACTTGTTTTTTTCGCAGGTGGTCGTTTTTCCGGCCTGACTTCCGAATTCGCATGGGATCGATTAGGAAGCTTACGGTAGCGGTAGGACCTTGTAGGAAAACTTGTTTTTCAGGATGGGTGGAAATGCATGAGAGGCATAACTCAGTTATGAAAGAGTCCCGAAGGAAGTATTCGTTCCTGCTTTTGTCCTGTTTTGTACTCTTTGGAGGTTGATTATCGGCTGTTACCCAGAAAACGAAAACCCAAGCCGGGGATTGCTTACACGAGTCCCTCAAAGCTGAACTGTGCCGATTGTGACAGTCGTCGCGAGTTCTTTATTGTAGGACTCGAGACGAATTGCCGGCGTGTCCACTCCGTTTTTACCGCTCAGCTGTTTAGTCTTTTTTGCTTTCGTTTAAGTATGACATTGAGAAGCTTAAGATTTTATTCTACTTAATAGGATATTTTGACTTTTTTGCTATAAACTGTTTGTACAAACGTGCTGTCTCCATGACCGCTCTCTCCAAACCTCATCCCAACTTTCGCTTCAATTTGCACTCAAATTTCTGATTGAGCAGCTGTTTGACGGTTTTCCCGCCTGCTCTGACCGAAACTGAAGCTTCGACCCGTTTTTGCAATTTAAGTTTATGGACACAATTCCGACTAATTCGACGGGGGCCATTCACTTAGCTCCATCTCCCAAATCAATGTGGCCGTCCTTCCTAGTCGCCATCGCGTTGAAGATGATGCGAAGTAAGAAGAAAATTCAATTCGCGCCGAATGCCCGATTAGGGAATCGGCCATTCATTCAAACTACCGTTACTCTTCGGCTCGTCCGCCGGGAGGCGAGCGTGGCGCCGCCTCCGAGCGATGTCCCTCTTCCTTGCCGAAGAAAGGAGACCTCCTGCGAGAGCGCCGCGCGAGACTTGGCGGCCCGCCCCCAAACCGACGTAAAACTTGTGACAAGAAAACAACTGATTTCTTTTTCTTCTTCTTCGGCTTCTGGATAGTCCGGCCAAGCGCGAAAAGTATCGATTCAGGATACTTTGTGGCTGTTGCTGCTCATCCAAGAAAAGGGCCTGGGAACAGTAACCCTCGCGGGACACAACAGACCCTCCACGAACTTTTGGCTAGTAAATTGAAATAATTTGGAAACGCGTATGACTTTTACTGGATCCACGGCCAATTCTTCGGAAGCGGCGTTTGCGGTTTTCTTGGCGTTTTTGGAGCTCTTGCCAGCGTCGTTCCCCCCAAAACTTTCTTGGCATTTTGCAGTTTTCGATTTAAACGTACGAACGGTGCGGTCTATTGCGGGCTGTCTTTGGCTTTATTTTTGGCGTAGTTTTGTACGCGAACTGGCGTGCTCGCGAAAACGTTGCTGACGTATTCCTGACACTCATTTTTACTCCTGACTCGCGTCCACTTATCGAGCTCGCTTTCCTATCCTTGACTAATTGCTAGCAGCACTCGTTTTTGTAGAATGGGCTTCAACGTGCCGATCATAAATCGCGACTCCGAGTGGTGCCGAAAATGGTTGGACGACCGAGTGAAGGAGCCGCAGATCCAGAAGCGCCTTGTGCTCGTGATCGTCTCGATCGCGCTGCTCCTCGACAACATGCTCTACATGGTGATTGTGCCGATCATCCCGAAGTACTTGCGAGACATCCATGCCTACGACGTCGAGTTTGTGGGCTACCACAATGAAACGCAGAAGTTCAAGAACGGCACGGTGCTAGTGAAGATGACCGGAGGCCAGATCGACTACCTGAACGAAGACATCGAACTCGGCTGGCTCTTCGCCTCGAAGGCGCTTCTGCAGATCTTTGTGAACCCGTTCTCCGGGTTTATCATCGATCGGATAGGCTACGAGTTGCCGATGATCATCGGGCTCGTGGTCATGTTCAGCTCGACGGCGATCTTCGCTCTCGGCCAAAGCTACGGCGTTCTGTTCTTTGCCCGCTCTCTCCAGGTAAGTCGCGGTTCCGACGTACACTTCACTCATCATCGCCTCATTTAGGGATTTGGATCCGCCTTCGCCGATACCTCAGGACTCGCGATGATCGCCGACCGGTTCACCGAAGAAAACGAACGCTCTCAAGCCCTCGGAATCGCCCTCGCGTTTATCTCCTTCGGATGTCTTGTAGCTCCTCCGTTCGGCTCTATCCTATACACTTTGGCTGGAAAACCTGTGCCATTCATGGTGCTTAGTTTCGTGTGTCTCCTGGACGCCTTCATGGTGTTCATGGTGATTCAGCCGAAGAAGGTGAAGCCGGCCGAGATGGTCAATGGCGAGAGGGTCTCCGGCACTCCCATGTGGCGTCTTTTCATGGACCCTTTCATAGCAATCTGCTCCGGAGCGCTGATCATGGCGAACATAAGTTTGGCCTTCCTGGAGCCGACCATTACCACTTGGATGACGGTGGCGATGAAGGAGACGCCGTCATGGCTGACGGGAATGATCTGGTTCCCTCCGTTTTTCCCCCACGTCGCCGGTGTGTACGTGACCGTGAAGCTCGCGAAGAAGTTCCCGCAGCACACCTGGCTCCTGGCCGCCATCGGACTCGCAATGGAAGGCCTTAGCTGCATCGTCATCCCGTTCACCCAAACCGTCGGCCAACTCATCATCCCCCTTTCCACTATCTGCTTCGGCATCGCTCTCATCGATACAAGCCTCCTCCCCATGCTCGGATACCTCGTCGACACGCGCCACGTCAGCGTTTACGGTAGCGTCTACGCCATTGCCGACATCTCCTACAGTCTCGCCTACGCGTTCGGCCCGATCATCGCCGGAGGAATCGTCAGCTCGATGGGATTTACGGCCCTGAACATCATCATCTGCGTCTCCAACGTCTTCTACGTCCCGGTGCTCACGATGCTCCGCAAGATCTACCAGTACGACCAGTTCGAGAACAAGGCTGAAAACGACGTAATGCTTACGGACACGACCAACGCGGAAAAGTACCCGCGCGCCGTTTTGAATAACGGCACGCACCAGCAGAACTACGGCGCCACCGTCGACCATAACGTCATGAACGACGCCGCACAACCTGAGTACCCTCCTGGCTTCAACGCCAGTGACCCCTTCCATCCTCAGTGGTAGTTGAGTTGCAATAAGAGACTAATAATATATTGCTTATAGAATGTTTATTACCCTCTTGATTCTCATAAATCCATATAATAGATTCCAAAACAGTTCTCGGTCCATTTACAACCAAGCCACGCAAATCGTCCAGACTAACCCATTCATTTCTATCCCGTTTTAGAGCGCCACGATGAATCCCGTGAAGCACCACTGCGAAGATTGGTATCAGGTCGGTTTGGGGCGCCAACGGGTCTTAGTGACCCCTCTCACCCGTAATGAGTTCAATTATATCCGGCGATGCTTCCCGAATTCTCTGGAGAAATTAGCAGACAAGAAACACAGGCACAAGTCCTCTTCTTATCTTGGTTTTGCATACGGCTCCCCGCGCGCCGCTCCCGTGTGGGTGCTTTAAAACGGTGTTCAATCTCGAGCAAGTGAGCCGGATCTATCTCGACCATAAATTCACAAAAAAACAAAGACTGCCACACCGCGAGCGGAAGGGAGCACGATTCCACGCGAATTAATTACTTTTACTCGGCACTCCGTCGACGTCCGCCGGCCGTCGTCCATCTACCGTAATCGGCGCAACGTCATCGATGCCATTAGACAATCAGCGGCTAGATTAATGGAGAACAGAATGCAACCTAATCGCTTCCTGGTCAAGACGCTCCCGGGTCCCGTTTCACGACTCACCTTAAACAGAAGAAGCGCTCGCTTGATAAGATTTAACTGAAATGATCGAACGGGTCTCTGCATTTCTGCGTTTCTTTTTTGCACATCGAGACGATTAAGAAAAATATTTGCAATGAGCAATCGAGGCCAAAAGTGATCTGTGCTCGGAAATTCTCGAAAAAGCTTGTCAACTTCACGAACGCAACATCGTCTACGGCTCGTCTTGGAAGATCAGCGCTGTTACAACTAAAAACCTGAAATCTCGCACCTTACAAAAAAAGTTCCGGGGAAACGTTTTGGGTTCATTTAAGAAGTGTCACAAATGTTATGTGAGCGCTTTGAACGAATATCAGGAATTATCGGTTGAGATTGTCAGATTTTGTTTTTGAAATTTCCTATACGTATGCTCTCGCACACTCTCTTTTCCTTATTCCTTCAGTTGTTTTGATCATTTTTGTAAGAAATTCAATTTAATGTTATATTTCGTATTTTCAGGCCAATCACTTTTCCGTAATGCCAAATTTTATTTATCATATTTAAAACAAGCTTTGTGTACTCCTGCCTTTTTCCTTTTCTTGTCAAAACATTTTGCAGGCTTTGTCCCTGATTGGCCATTTTCATCCTTAGTCACCTATATGTTTTGGATCCCACTTAAAATCTTAGAACGCTCACTCCAGATAAGTAAGAACAAAATCGACCCAATTGTCCAAATGCAACATGTCCAATCAATTTCGAATTCCAAGACGTTGCGCGGGTTAATTCGCTCAGATTGCCAGCAAACAACAAATCATGCCTCGTTTAACGCCCTCGACGCCAGAGGCGCCCGGCGACGTCTTAGAGCAACGTGATACCATCAAATTAGTCGGGGCCACTTCATTCGGAACGTCGTCGACCCTTTCCCGGCACACGCATCCATAGCGGGAAGATCATTACTTAAAAACCAGAGGAGAAGTGTTGTTGTTGTCCCCAAGCGCGCCGCGCCCTCCACATCCACCGGTCATGTTGCGGCGCCTTTTCCAAGGTTTGCTGCCTAAAAAAAGCGGCAAAAATTTTGCACCAAAACAAAGTCCGCTTCGAGTGGGTTATATCGACTGCCTGGAGCTTGTTTATCTCTTCGTTTCTCGTTTAGCATGAGTTGCCGAAGCCGCCCGTGCCCCAGCTGCAGCACAGCATGCTACGGTATCTACAGTACGCAAAGGTGCTCGCCGACGGGCACAATGGCCTCTGTTTGCAGGAAACCGAGCTCTCCGTTGGAAAGTTCATCGCCCAGTGCGGCTTTCTGCAGGAGAAGTTGGAAGACATCTCGAAGAACGAGGATAACTGGGTTGGTGCCAGAGGTTTTGGCTTTGAATGTGCGTTCTTTAGATTAACAACTTCTGGTTGTCAGAGATGTATCTGAAGGTTCGGACAGCCTTGCCCACCTACACCAACCCGGCTTACGTCTTCCCCCTACAGGATTTCAAGACCGTGAAAGACCAACTCATGTGAGTTTGCATTCATAGCCGAGGCTCCAGGCTATCCACCAGACGACCAATCGCCTCCTGGGATTGGAGCGATATTAGGGTCGTTAGGAGGCGCGATGCGTCTTCCCCCTACAGGATTTCAAGACCGACGCAATTCCCCGAAGAACATTCGAAAGTTTGTTTGCGATTATGTACGAGGATCATTTTTTGTTTGACGGACGCGAGTCGATTTGTCATCGCGGTTAATTGATCCCTCTGCGGTCTCTTAACGTTTTGAGCGATGGTGGATTACCTCCAAAAAAGGTGTCGTTGGAAAGCTAACGTCAGAGAAAAACAAGATTTCGAAAAGTTGAGAGGTATTCATTTCACCCTGTTTTTGCTGCAGAATAGGCTGGGAGGTTGGAATATTGAGATGGGGACCATGGAAGTAGAATGTAAACGGCGACAATTACGGCCTCGGTCAGCTTCTGCTCGAAAACATGTTGTTTGAGACTCGATCACTGGTCAAGAATTCAAGACGTGCTACAAACCACCAATACCCTTGCCAAACATTCAAGCATCGTTTTGGTCAACGGTGTTTTATTTTAGTTACACGGCATGGCTGATACGCGGGATGGCGGAATTCAAGAACAGAGTCATAAAGTAAGTTTGAAAGGTGTATTCTCGGACTCAACTGACCATCTTCAGCAAAGAAATAGACCGAGAGAAGTCGACGGGTCGAGACAAAGTGAAGATGTGCATGGAGCAGTACGACCGGATTCTCAGCTGCTACCGCGAGCCTCAAGTTATCTGCGACAAGTTGCACTACCGCGACAATTTCCACGAGAATCAACACATTGTGGTCATGTGCAACGATCAGGTAATCGAGATCAAATTTGGGAATGTGCTTCACAAAAATGGATTAAAATCTTTTTTGACATTTTTAAACGGCAATTTACATGTGAAGCCGTAACGTTAGACCAATTTCAGGCATTCATGGTGCACATAAAAGTGGACAACTCCCTCCTTTCACACAGCGAGATTCTCTACCAGCTGGAGGAGGTGCACCGCATGGCCCAGAACCGAAACAAGTCTGTGGTGGTGCCGGTGGCGGGCGGCAGCGTGGGAAACCGCAACGATTCCGGCGTCTTCTGGGCAGAGATGAAGAAGGAGCCCCGAAACGTGGAATCCCTCGAGATCATGAAGGGCGCCATTTTTGTCGCCTGTCTCGACACCATCAACGAGGTAGCTGAACTCGGCGGCCTCAGCTACGAAGAGCAGCTCTCGCGCCGCGGTCGGCACCTCATCAACGGCTTTGGAAGTTCTGTGTGTGGACTCAATCGCTGGTACGACGCTACTATTCAGGTTTGTTTTTGCAAAACGTTGTTATGCGCTTTTCAATCGCTTTTTCTCACGTCCGAGACTGCCCGCAAAATAGATAATTGCGTGGCGCGCGTTTTAATATGCACATACCCATAAGGCGGTGCAAAACGTTTGAATTTATGTATAGCTGGTTCGAAACGTGTGAATGGACGCGAGGGCTGCAACGGGTGTACAAAATGCAAGAAATTGATACGAGATTCTTGAACAGGTTGTTTAGCTAATCGTGAGTAACAACGGCATGAACGGGCTCTGCATCGAGCACTCGGTTGCCGAGGGCATCGTGATCATCAACATGGCCGAAGGGGCGATACGTTTTGCTAAAGACAACATGAAGAAGCACCTGGTAAGCAGTTGATAATTTGAGAAGTCAATGATACTTGTTTTAGGCAACGGAAGCCGCACTACGCATAGCGCCACAACCGCTTAAGTGGGCAGTAAGCGCCAAGGCTCAAGAAAACCTCGCTTGTCAAGTGGAACTTTTCGACAAGTAGGATGGTTTGATAGACCGGAAAGAATGTTATTTTCAGGCTGGCTGGTGACCTGGACATGAAAATTTACTGGCATAAAGCGTTCGGGAAGGAGTTCATCAAGCAGTGCCACGTGAGCCCGGACGGATTTGTGCAGTTAACACTTCAATTGGCGTATTACAAGTAAGTGGCAGTCGGAAAATTAAAATAATAAATATTTAAAAAAGTTGAAACAGACACTGTAGACATCACTACTTTAGACTGCATGGCCACTTAGTGTCCTCATACGAAAGCGCCGCGATCAGACGATTCCGGAAAGGACGAGTGGACAACATTCGAGCGAACACCCCGGAAGCGCTCGCGTGGGTAAAGACGATGTGTGACAAGCGCTCGAGCCGCGAAGAGCGCCGAAAAGCGTTTGAAGTGGCCGCGCAGAAACAGGCCCTGGTCACTTACGAGGCAAGTCGATTCATGAGCTCAAATTTGTTACAAGCGCATCGTTAAGAATATCACTGGCGACGGCATCGACAACCATCTCTGCGCCTTGAACGTGCTCGCGGTGCAGGCCGTCCAGAACAGAAAACTTGCGACTCTTCCGGAGATGTTCAAGGAGGACATGTGGAGGGAACTGATGCGGTTTCCTCTTTCTACGAGTCAGGTACGTGACAAAGATAAGAACCTTTTTTGAAATTTTGAAACAATCAGGACTGATTGGGTGCAATTGTTCGAAATTGCCTGTGATGCTGTTGAATATGACAGCTAGAAGCTGTGGTGTCTTTAAAATGTGCTTTATTCATGCTATTTTAAAAATTTTCTTTAGGTTACAACTTCCCCCGATATTGAAGACGTCTATCTTTGCTATGGCCCAGTAGTGCATGACGGCTACGGATGCGCCTACAACATTCAGCCGGACGAAATAATCTTTGCCGTCAGCGCCTTCAAGAATCACCCGAAGACGGACGCGATTCTGTTTGCGAAAGCGATCACCCACTCGCTCGGGGAGATCGCGAAGATGCTTGCAGCCTGAGGCAAACAATTCTTGCTGATTTATGCCTCGTTCAAACTCACCGGCAACAGCAACAGCAACGGCAACAGCAACGGCGACAGCAACGTCGACGGCAACACGAGTTTGAATAGTCGTGTTCAAACTCAGCCGACGACTGCGACGGCGACGGCAACAGCGACGGCAACGGTAACCAGATAAAAAGTGAGTTTGAACACTTCCCGTTCAAACTCGCGTTGCCGGTCGTGTTGCCCGGCGACAGGCCGGCAACAACCTCGGCAACGGCAACACGAGTTTGAACACCCTGTTGCCTTGCCGTTGCTGTTGCCGGTGAGTTTGAACGTAGTGTTAATGTTGTAAATAAGAGTAGAGTGTGGAGAGGTCTACGCTGGAGAGCAATAAGAAGTCTGTTTTGTCTTTAGAGTCACGTGTAAAGTTCTAAATAAATAGTAGCTGTTGTGGCTGCAAAAACTTGTATTGGGTTTCAACATGGCAATCACGGACGCAGCCAAACGCTATAAAGACTTGCAAATGCTGTTTTAGCAGGAAAACTTCAGTTTCGGATCGTCCGGGATCACCTCTGGATTAAGCATTGTTTTTTGTTTCCACGTTTTTTGAATTACGCCCGCAATGTGCGAAGATTTTCACATTAAAGACACAGTCTTTGGTCTATTTATATTCTTTCGACTTGCTTCCATTGCAGTTGACTGAAACCAACTTTCAAATGAATCAAATTCCCGCGCTCTTCATCGAGCACCTCATAAAGTTTTTCGACGATGAGGTGGACGAGCTTGTGCATCTTTCCGGATACTATAGCAGAATAGCTCAAGACTACCAGGAAAAATCTCACTTTGACCACGTGGGAGTCTTCAAAGGCAAGATAATAGAGTCCGTGACTAGAGACCGCCACGGAAACACTTTTCTCTCCGGCGTTCCCCTTATAAAATACCAGCAAAGCTTTTTCGTAATAATGTATGAGAATACTGACGAAGACAGAATCAATAAAGCTCTGTTTTCAAAGATGCAGGAGTCTTCGGGCATGCTGGCCATGACCTTGAATAGCGGTAAACTCGGAAAGAATTGGATCAACTACATCAGCTCGTGGAAGACTCTCAATCGAGTCAGCGTGATGACTGAGATCAGTCCTCCCATCCACCGGCTGCTCAACAACTTGGTCTGCAACAGCCGGGTGATCACAATCAGCTTCCATTCTACCGTTTTTACCTTTCTGGATATTGGAATCGTGATCGACTTTTTGAAACAACCTCAGTTCCGGACTCTGCGGTTATATTCTTTTTGTCCTACGCTTTACGATTCGATTTGGAGTCTGTGGTATATGGACGATCCAGGCCTGAGGGGGAAAGAAATCGAGTTCCTTGGTTATTTTCCACCTCACGATTTAAATAACTTTTTGATATCCCGTAAAGACGAGAAGACCATCATGTTCACAATGTTCCCACTCTCTACATCCGCATACTCGAGGTTCATTGTAAAGAAACTTACCATTCATTTCGAGTTCCACTACAGCGGCGCAAACTGGGACGACGACTACCATAGCATTATGCTGTTGTACGACTCCACCACTTTGAGATTTTCGTAGTCGTTCTAAAAGTCCAACAGAGTGTAGAAAGTGATCCGTACAGTTTAATTGCGCCTTATTCGTAGGAAACTGTTTGACCCCTTTGTGATGCGAGTAAAGTGTAATCTTCTGGCCACTTGGACTACTATTTGGTTAGTGACCCTGTATTTAAGGTATCGCGTGGTTAAATAATAATTCTTTTGCATTTCCGTGTTTCTGAGACACATTTACATATTTCCCATCTTTCTCGCCCTTCGCCGACGGACTTTTCACGGGAAATAATCGAATTCTAATTTGTCACTTGTAAACTGTCAGCTTCCTTTGCATTCCACGACCAAATCGAGACCAGAATTCTCCCGTCACAACTTCGTCGCTTGGGAGCGAGTTCCCCAAAACAATGGAACTGATTTATTCAAAGTTGTGTTTTTTTAATCAATTTCAAAGTTTGACCCTCAGAAATATCCTTGTAATTAATCCTTGTACAAACAGAGATTGTGAATTACCCGAAATCCGCCCGCTTGTAACTCGTACCGTTGTTACTGTTTCGGCGGTGCCCGAGAGGCGCCGGTCGCGGAAAGCGAAAGGCCCAACCGGTTCTGCGGGACATGATCCCACTTTGATAACAGACGGATCCTCGAACAGTGCTTCTCCACAGCTCTACAAAAGAAACGCCCCTTTGCGTGATTCGCTCAAAAAACAATGGATTATCCCAATTTGTACCATTGGCACTCACGGCTTCCAGTCGCAGTTTGTCAGCGGCCGGCGACATTCAGTGTTAAAAATTGTTTTCTGCCACTATTCGCTGAATATTTTCGTTTTACTGTTGTGTTTCGGATAAGTTTTTGCGATGAAACTTTGGCTGACGGCGGCTCTTCTGGCGCTTTTGCTTGTGACCTATTCGATGGCCGCCGACGAAGAAGGTGTGACTGATTTCTGTTTCTTGGTCAATCCAAATCTCCTAGAAGTCTTTCCAGTTAACACTACTGTCCAAGATTTTGAAATCCCTGAAGTGAACAAAAGAATTTCAGGCCAGAACGACGAGGAAGAATCGGAAAGTGAGTCGGAATCGTCTTCGAGTGAATACGACACGAATCAACAGGAAAACGACGATGAAGACGACGTTAACGACGATGACAATGAAACGAAAAAGACCGGCGAAGGATCGAAGGAATCGGAAGTCTTGAAGAACATGGACAAAGACGAAAAGAAGCTGGAGATGGACGAAGCCGAGGAAGAAAAGGACGAAAGCCCGAACGGGACGATGGACAAGTTCGTGAAGGACGAGTACGAGAACGGCGACAAGTTCGTGAAAGCGCAGGATGACGACGTGATCGTGACCTCAGGAGACGTGCAAAACATCACCATCGACGACAGCGCCTCGCTGACTCCCACCAGCTCCTCGCTTCCCCTCTTAGCCATGGCAGTCTGTATTTTCATTATTCAGATTATCACTTGAACCACTAACTTCAAATAAATACACTAACATGGAAACATTATATCTAGCTCTTCTGCTGGGCCCAGTTCTTGATCATCTGGTGGGCGATCGCGCCGGCTGGAGGGATGAACTGCAGCTGGTTCGGTTCTCCCTTGTTCGCGAGCATCGCTTTCATTCCACGATCGCGCTCCGTGCGGCCGATGGCTTCGAGTACCTGTTGGCGGCTGAACCACCCGGCGTGGTAGAGCTCGTCGGGGGCGATAGAGAGCTGAAATGGGATAATTAGATAAACGATTCCATCTCGCTCCGCTGCGTTCTTAGAAGATTTGATGCGCGTTAGATATGGAGAATCCAAGGAAAAGAAGTGATCAGCAGGAATTAAGGCAGTCATCAAGTCCTTTCCAAAAAAGAAATAACTCGTGAAAAGAGATTAATTTCTGGTTTCGGCAATTTGAGGAGTAATTGACAACGATAACAAGAAGGAAATCACTCGCGAATTATAAGTGCTTACTTCATCAGTTCTGGATGCTACGGCGGAGAATGCACTCATGAGTGAGCTGTTCGGCATCGGCCACGCCTGGCTCATACCCATATACCGCACGTCCTCGCACTCGATTCCGACCTCCTCAGCGATTTCTCTCCGCACCGCCTCTTCGAGGGATTCACCCGCTTCCGCGAACCCGGCGACCGTCGTGAAGATTCCGTTCATGCTCGCCAAATGACGCACGAGGAGACAATGCTCGTTTTCCTTGTCGCGAATGAGGCAGATGGCGACTGGGGAAACCTGGAAAAACCGTTGAAGAAACCATCCAGAAGCAATTTCCCACCGTTGGATAATAGATGCGGTTACACTGGCCGCAGCTGGCGCCTGATTTCGACTGGCGCATTCTTAACAGCGAAGAACATTTCGGGCAGTAGTTGTAAATCTTGGACCATTTCGTCAAGGACTGCATCTAAAAAAAACGTGAATGCTGCCCACAAGAGACCAGAATTACCCTTGCGACCCAGTTGCGGTCTTGCTCCATGGGCATCGTTAGCATCGCCAGACGGAGCGGAATGAGGCTGGCGCCTAGAACTCCCGCGAGGCGCTTCCTTGGTTCATCCGCGGAAATACGACTGTCGTGAGGGGGTTCCAAGGTTAGCACGGAACACCCGAACAAGGCTTTCTTAAGTGAACGGAATTACAGCGAAAGATGCAACCGTGGACATACACATTTGTCGCCCTCATCGGGCAAAGCGTCCAACAGCACTGAATTTCTGATTGAAACCACTAGCCCAAAATCGTCGAGGGCTTCCCGTATTCCTTAAATTACACTTTTTGTTCAATTTTCTAATTAAAATTATGCAACAAATCTGAAATTGCACAAAAAAACCTACTTTGAGTGGTCCCAACGAACAGACGGGGTCCTTCCGGTGATTTCACGATCAGTGGGCGCTGATCTATCATGAGGACCATCTCAGAAGTTTCAAATTGACTGGCGACTGCGGAGTCGTTGATCTTCCAGTTGTCGAGAACCTTCATCCGCTTCACATAATTTCCACTTGCGACGCTTTTCACTGAAACGGATGAAATAAGCGCGAGAAGTGGAGACAGTCACCGCACCGGAAGAGAAACTCCGAGCGATTCGCGGCCACAACCACATCTGACCTGAAAAGACGAAAAATAATTTGAATTATGTAGTCGGAAGAGAGATGGCGAGCGAAGGAGCAATATTCAAAAGCAATTGACAAGCAACACTACGATTTGCGAAATATGACGCGAGAACGAAGAAATATTTTTTATTTTTGCTTTGAATAAATAAAATTTCAACAGTTTTGAACTTATTAAATACCCTTTTGCAGGATGCGACTGTACACGTAACAATTTCAGGAACATATCTCGTATTTTAGACAAAAAATTGAGCAATCATGTTTGCGGATCCAAGGAAGACGATGAAACCGTGCGTGCCGATTTGCACGTTCGTGAGACGACCAGATTTGTACTGCCGCATAAGGTACACGGCGCATGGGAGAGTGAAGATGTAGACGAGACCCGAGAGCGACCCGACATATCTGAAATTAGTAAAAGTCAGATGCGGATGGGCGACTGGACACACCTGAGAATGCTGCCCACGTGGGGGTAGAAAATGGCCATGAGGACGGCGATGGCGATGACGACGAGGTTGAGGAGACACACGTGGCCCATGCCGGGGTACACGTGGCCCGTGACGGTGTAGAAGAACTGCGAGCGAATGAAATACATCAGCAGCGGGAGCACTGTGATCATCTGGAACAGTAAGAACATGCGCGCGATGGCGCTCATCACGTCGCCGGAGCCGAAGTTGTTTAGGAAGTTCTGAATTGCGAGGGGTTCAATTTTGGATCTGAAAAAACCAGCTCACATCGGAAATGCAACTCCGCTTGACCGGGAATGCGGCGTAGAACATGAATCCGATGAAAACGTAGCAGAATGCGGAAAGCGAATAACCAATGGTCAGATCTCGAGCCTGGAATAAGCCACTCTCAGATTTGATCTCTCCCAAAAGTTACCAACATTATTTTCTGGAGTCTTCTGGTTTCGGAGAATTGTAAGAATCGCGTTGTGGATGAAGTAGGACAACGCCAAAGTTCCCGTTAGAGCTGGGAAGTTCCAGCGGAACACTAAAAACGAATTTTATACTATTGATGTGCGTTATCATGGTCTTACATTCGACATAGTGGATGGAAGTGGGGTCTGTGAAGTTCATGTTGAAACCGCACTCGAAAGCTTTAGATGCGGTGAAGATCAGAAGGTAGAGCACCGATATGGTCCCTGAAATAGGTATCTAGTCAAGCAAAGCATGGAAAATTAGAATTACCGAGCATGTTGAACTTTGCGAAGAAGCTGGGGGATTTAATGTTCATGAGCGGAAAGGTGAACATGGCCAAGTAGATGGGGACCGTTCCTTGCAGCTTCCAGAGCTTGTCAAACATCGACTCCGCTGAGTCACCCAATGAGTCAACGAGCGACTGGCTTCTTCGACTTTGCAAGGGAGTCTCGTCGATGCAGTAAACTGTAAAGGAATGAATTTGCTATAAATGGATTCAGCCTACCGTCGCAAGTGAAAGTTTTGTTTGCCATGACCGGAAGAGTTGTGCTGTTTGGCAGAAGGGCTTCTGAAATATAGATGTTGATTCGGATGGATGAGTGGAAAGGAATTACCGTAAACGAGATTTCCGGTGAAAAAGAGGAAGTTGGACATGAGGACCCAGTAAACGATGACGCCTCCAAGCAGTACAACGAGGGAAAACACGACGGCTATCATCTCGCCCCACTTGCCCCAGTAGTACCGGCAGACGTCCGAGAACTCCGCGACGGCTGATCCGTTGACCGCTGCAAAGACGTGGTTATTTATGCTTGATCTTTCGAACCAGAACTTACTCAAGTCGTTCGGACTCTCGATAACCCTGTACGCAGTGTAGACGGCGATGAAGGCCATGGTGAGCATCAGAAACAGACCCCAGCCAAGACCGGCCTGCTCCAAGGCCCAGGGCATGGCCAACAGACTTGTGCCCATCATCGTGTTCCAGATGGAAAATCTGAAATGATTTGGTCAATTTGTAGAGATACAAAACGACAACTTACATGGTCACAATGCTGCTCTGCTTTCCGGATTCGTCCTTGAAGTCATCGAATGGCAAAATGGAGAAGAACTCACTTGGCACTATGTGGTTGGGCATTGTCTAAAAGAACCGATTTTGTAATATTCTTGAAAAGCGGATCTTACAAGAGTCGATCCGGTTGGGTCAAGCCGACTGAAGAGTCGGTAACGAATAGCCATGTTGTGGTCGCGGTGAGCATCTGTGATCGAAGCCGAGTCGGGGGCTGCTTGTTGTAAGGACGAATTGAGCGAGGCGACAGAAGGATTCCGCGAGGACAGTGAATGGGGCACATACGGTCGGCGTTGTCCTGAAAATTCGCAGTTTAGGTATCAGATATTAATAATTTGACTTCAGAATTGACACTGAATGGGGCAACTCAGCACGTCACACTTTTCGCCGTCTTATTCGAATTTAAAACGATCACGCAAACAGCCAATTCACGAAAATAAAACTCATCACCTCTTGCAGATTAGTGTGACGTCTGAGTTTTATTGTGGCCTGATGATAGCGATGCACCACCCAGTCCATAGAAACGGGGGATCACTTATCTCGGGCGTTTTTGCATATAACACGTGTACCATCTTACTGTTTGGGTCCACGTAATCTGTCGATAGGAAAGACGAAAGACGGGGGAGCGATGCGGATATCGGCAATCTGAAAAGGAAGCTATCAGCTGAATCGTGCTATCGATAAAGCTGACCCTGATTCGTCCGGGTTTTCCGAGTCTTCGTCGTTCAGCTGTCTGTTCTCCAAAGCTCCATATGACGTCATCGCGTTTCTGCTGTAGTCAGCGGGCAGAAAGCCGACTGGTTTTACCTGAAAAGGAGATGGTCAAGTTCGCAGTTTCCTCGCGCTCTGGAGATCAGTTCCTCGTGGGACACTTTTTCTTCACAATGGAGACCTCACGTGCGAACTGTGCGCGAAACCGGTGATCTAATCGAGCGGAGCTCGGATCACGCCGGCCGCTGACTGTGGACCTTTTGAGCGGAGACAAAATCGTGGAATGGACAGCGAGGGTGCGGGCAGACGTTTTGACCTTACTGGCAGCCGCAGTTACAATCATCGTCGATCGTTAGTCATGTATATCGCCAGGCCTCCGGTGCCATGCGACGCCGCCGGACAACCCACGTTTATCAGCAGCGCTTCGGCTGCACGGCCGTTGTTTTGGTGGGAGAGTTGGCAGTCAGTCAAAAGAGGGCAGAGGTGCAGGTTGACGGAGGAACCCGAACTATTTTGAAAGAGCCCGATTTGTTTAGAATTGAATCAGCGGTTCGCGATGATCAAAGAAGCGTGCGAATATCAGCAGCGTCATGAGACTCAAAAATGCGGTGAAAATGATGAACTTACCGGAAGAGTTTTGACGGCAGGTTTCTGCATTACGTCGAGACTATGTCTTAAATGGTAAGAAGAACGAAGGAGAAATGCTACTTTGCATTGGTTTTCTCGGAATGTGAGTCAAAGTACGGCGATCTTGTACCGTAGCATTCCTTGGTACATCTGTTATAGTGTACCCCTGCAAAGATAGAAATCAGTAAAGACTAAAAAGCAGTGTGCAAATGTGGCAAACAAAGAATAACGAAATGATAAAATGATGACGAGGTCAAACGTCAGTTAAACACTTTTATTTCGCGTCAATCATCCGTTGTTGCACGAGAATGACAAAAAAGTTGTCAGTATTGTAACCCTCATCTCAAATGTGGAACCTAAAAAATTATTCTGGGTATTGCTTGCGAGTCAAACCCGTTAACCATCAAAAAAATGATCTTGAAAACTTTGCTCAAAACAGTTTCATTAGTTTCATTGCTATTAGGTCACCCATTTTTTGTTTCAGTCGCACTCTGAGCCCTCAAGATTGCTGAATAAACGCCCAACCTAGAACCGTAAATCATTAATCGGTCATTATTTCAAGACGATACACGGATGCGTAGCATGGAGTTGCATTTGAAATCAAGTTTTTTTGCGCCTGGTTTTAAAACGGGTTACACCTGAACGCGAACGTTAATCGCAAATTGAGCCAATCAATCTTTTTGCAAGTTAAGAAAACACTCGAATCCCGATTCAGTCCAGTGTTATTTGTCAGTTGGAGCTAATTTAAATCTCCGAAAAATCAAGGGTTACTTAGAGCAAGCAAATTTAGAGTCTTTTTGCGTTTTTGAATGCTATCCAATCGCTTTGGAAATTGCGTCGTATTTCGTTCGATCAGATGTTCGATATATTTGTTACTTCCTCCAACCCACATCAGCCAGTCGAAACTATCAGCAATGAGTGGCGCAAAAGGCGAAACCCAATTAGAGTAATCAGCTTAGTTGCGATGTCTCGGCAAACATCCTCTGAACGAAGCTAGTAGCAGCTATCCTCGGCTTCTTCAGTTCACATATTAGCTTGCATTACGAATTCTGACAGTGGGATCGTGCCCTTTGTAAACATTTGATTACTCGTGTGCTCTCGATTAAGGTCCTTCCGCGGAACACTTGGGGACGCGTTCCATTAAACACCCGTTTGCAATTTGTGTAATGCATAAGTTTTGTTCGTCCTGGTTATAAGCTTCACAAAAACCTACTAAAATTGAAGAGTCCCGGAATCACTTTTTTACATGCAGTGTCGTTTTTAGCTTTGGCAGTAATCTGTTTTTGACCAGTAACACTCTATTTTGAATCAATCATTACAAACGGAACAACTAGCTTCACCGCTTATAGATAACTTATCAAACATTTGAAACCTAAATCAAACTAAATAATTTAAAGTCCACATGATTTGGTTCCAAGACTGATTTCTCTTCAAACCAATCCAAAACTCGTTCCCATTCATCTTGAATTTATCACTGTCGTCCGTTCATTCTAAAGGAACGGCGCGGGCCAAAGTGACAAGTGGGGACGTGCCGGTGAACGCGAGCCGCGCCCAAATGTGATTATAAGAGTATTTGCGGAGCGGAGATGGCCCCAGGCCAAGTATCAAAGAACCGTCGTTTTGCTCCATTTGTGTGATGGCCGAACGCCTCTTTCGCGACGAGGCGCTCGTCCTGCGGCTGCTGCCGTCCGATACCCAAAAGAAGCTTCGGGCGGGCTTCCCTCCCGCTCCACCGTTTCAGACCTCTTCGGACGATCCGCGTGCCCAGAGGCGCCCAATCAGGTCTTCTTGTGCCTCTGGAATCGGTTCGGGTGCCACTTCCGCCGTTCTCCGGCCAGACAAAGGCGGCAAATGTGGCCATCGTCTCTGGCCCTCAGCCGCACGTTGCGTCCTGAGCACGCCGCAGATTTATTTCATCTTGCATTTTATTACAGCGCGGGCCTCTTTCGAGATTGAGTTGAGTAACCACCGCCGAGACTAACCCTATGTTTGTCGAGAATAAATCTTATTTACGTCCTTCAGCGTGTCGCCCAAGCCGAACACGGGTTCTGGTGCAAGTACCGCGTTCTCGATTGTTTTTTTGTGGTCAACCAGGTCAGAATGGTCGTCCGCCGCTCCACGCGCGCCTCGCCTCCCCCAGTAACCCACACCGATTCTAGACTTCGCTGCTCTCCGGCTGTCCTTGGCTCGAGGGGTTCCTTAGCCTTTTTGGAAGGACTTCCAGCCGCACTTTCACCCTCCGCTCCTTCTTTTTGGACTCCCGTTTCGGGATTTTTGTTTTCTCTTGCATGCTACTTTCGAGAAACCGCTCTCGGTCTAGCCGTGTTCTCCTTCCTTTTCGCTGTCGTTTCCTCACACTTCCAGCGATTCGCTCGGTCACGGCCACTTTCTCTTATCTCTGACAATAGAGCACACCACCAACCTGCTAACCGTTGCTGCTGAGTGTCACAATCCACCATTTCACCCACTTTATGCTCATTGTATGATTTGCTTACTATCTTTCCTTTCCCGCATGCGTGTCGGGATTCGGGAATGGGTTTGGCACGCTTAGCACTGCACACAAAATGCACCACCGCACCTGCACTGCACAGAGCACGGTCTCGGACTTCGTCCGGCCATCCAAGTACCGACTTTGTCGGTCAATCGCACGAATTCCACGTTGAAAAACAATTCGCACTTTGAAAAGCACTCGATGAATTGCACTCGCACTGAAAAAAGCACTCGCACTGAATTTGCACCACTTCCGACCTCCGAAGACCGATGTGAACCCCGATCTTTCAGAGTCTGACTCCTACTCATGGCTGGTCGGAGGCTCGTCGGAGCGCTTCGTCTCCCAGTTGAAGCGCGTCTTCATTTCCATGGATGGTAGCCTCTACTTCTGCTACACGACGAAATCCGAGAAAAGGGGAACTGAATTGAGGAATGCTTGAAATTCGAATCAACTTTATAATGGGTTAAAATCTCGGTGAGATCCTTTTCAATTTAAAAAGACAGCATGTGTTTTCAGGTCGATACCTATTGACAACATCCGCTTGCGAAACGGTTCAGCATAAGAACCATATGTAAAATAGCAAGATATTTTGTTGAAAAATAGAATTTTCTATAAATTTTAGTTGGAGCTGATACGTTTTCCTAATGTTGCTAAGCAAAATACAGAATACCGGCAAAGAATTCTGGTACCGTAAATGCAGCACTCGGAATGGCCTGTTAAACAAGCATTCTTTTTCGTCCCGCTCTAGACAATGTCTGTATGTAGTGACTCGTACTGTGACTTAATTCGCATTGCTCCTATGCAAATACTGGTTTATTCGGTCTAAGTTGAGAAAACGCGGCTGTCCATTGTCGATCCAGCCATGTCCTCGGTCACAACAATGGAACGAAGTATCACATGGGAGGAGCAATAAAGTGGGCAAGAATTACTTAAGTGGAAGTAAGTAATGTTGCTCTAAGATATTTTTTACAAATAATACAATTAAAAAGCAATGCGGAATGTTAGGAAAGGGAGACTAAGATGGAACTATTCTACTCGTTCTTGGCGGCGGCGCCTCCTCGAGGGTAGTACTTGTCGAGGGTCTTGGGACCGATACGCTTGAGCATCTCACGGGGGAAAATACGGAGAAGCTGCCATCCGATGTCGAGGGACTCGAAGACGGTGCGGTTCTCGTAGTTTCCTGGAATGGAAATGCTGATGGGGACAAGACGACGAGTTTAGGATACCTTGGGTGATGAAGTTCTTCTCGAACTTGGTGAGGAATTCGAGGTAGAGAAGATCGTCTGAGGACAGGGCTTCTTCACCGACGACGGCCTTCATGGCCTGGACGTCCTTGCCAATGGCGTAGCAAGCGTAGAGCTGGTTGGAGACGTCAGAGTGGTCTTCGCGGGTCATGCCTTCTCCGATGGCGGACTTCATGAGACGGGAGAGGGAGGGGAGCACGTTGATGGGGGGGTAGATCTGTCTGTTGTGGAGCACGGTCGACGTAGATCTGTCCCTCGGTAATGTAACCGGTCAAATCGGGGATAGGGTGAGTGATATCTGCAAGAGCGTGCATGAACACATTGCTGCGTTCCTGCAAATGTTACCGTCGTTGGGCATAGTCAGAATGGGGATCTGGGTGATTGAGCCGTTGCGACCTTCGACACGACCGGCGCGCTCGTAGATGGTGGCCAAATCGGTGTACATGTAACCGGGGAAACCACGACGACCAGGAACTTCTTCACGGGCGGCGGAGACCTCACGAAGAGCCTCGGCGTAAGAGGACATGTCGGTCAAGACGACCAGCACGTGCTTCTCGCACTGATAGGCAAGGAACTCGGCGGCGGTCAAAGCGAGACGCGGGGTGATGATACGTTCGATGCTGGAAACGGGGACTGTAAGAACCTTCCCCGTGCGAACCGTCGTCTTACGTGGGATCATTGGCCAAGTTGAGGAAGAGGCACACGTTTTCCATGGAACCGTTCTCTTCGAAATCCTGCTTGAAGAAACGGGCAGTTTCCATATTGACTCCCATAGCGGCGAAGACGATGGCGAAGTTGGTTTCTTCGTGGTGCTCGCGCTCGGGTAGCTTGACGAGACCGCACAATCTGGGCCGCAATCTGAGAGAAATTGAGAGTAAGTCAAAGCTAGAGCCGGGTTTGGACTCACTTCGTTGTGGGGCAGACCGGCGGCCGAGAAGATGGGGATCTTCTGGCCACGAGCGATACTGTTCATGACGTCGATGGCGGAGATTCCAGTCTGGATCATTTCCTCGGGGTAGATACGCGACCAGGGGTTGATGGGCTGGCCGGTGATGTCGAGGTAGTCCTCGGCAAGGACGGGGGGTCCCTTGTCGATGGGCTTGCCGGAGCCGTTGAAGATGCGTCCAAGCATGTCCTCGGAGACGGGGGTGCGGAGAATGTCTCCGGTGAACTCGCAAATGGTGTTCTTGGCGTCGATACCGGCGGTTCCTTCGAACACTTGGACGACAGCCTTGTTGCGGGTGACTTCCAGCACCTGACCGGAGCGCTTGGTGCCATCGGGAAGGGTGAGCTTCACGATCTCAGCGAACTGGGGAAACTTGACATTTCCTAAGATAACCAAGGGACCGTTCACACCAGTCACAGTCTTGTAAGCTGAATTATTGAAATTAAAATAATTAATCGATTCTCTGGAACTCACTAAGACGAGGCTGGGTGGTGTAGTTGCGGATGGTGGCGGTCTTGGCACCAGTGATGCTCTGGTTGACGTCAATCGCCGCGGAAGCCATCTTCACTATCTGGAAAAGAATGATTGAGATGAAAATAGTATTACAGGTACGAAATTCACGAGGCGAAAGAGCAAATCGGTGACTCGAACGGAGCGCCCAGCGGGGCGACTGCAGAGGAAGCGAAGTGGAGACCGTCGCCGTCGGTCGGATCGAGCTGCAAACCAATAACGGGAGATCAAAAACCAATCATCATTTTCGTGGTGGGTGGTCCAGCTTTTCGAATTTCGCCTGATCGAGCTTGCGAGCAAATGAGAGCGTCTCTCACAAGGATTCGACCCAAAATGAGCAAAACGAAACAGAAAGAAGCCCGGAAAGGCTTTTAGCGACAGAAGAATAGGCGACGCGACCGAATGATAGTCAATCCAGCGCAACTGATATGATCAGAAGAAATCGGAGCCCGAGCAGATGAATTTCGCTGCTCGAACTGTGCGAGAGCGCTAGAATGGGAAGAAGAGGATATGAACGAATGAGCTGCTTGATTCTGTGAAGTTCGCAGTTCCCTTTTATGAAAGCTCCCGAAATTTTAATTGTATGCGCGCAAAGTGACAGAAGACCGAAAACCGGCGAGTGTTCTTCTCGCCCGCGGTCAGCTCGCGTCGCCTCCGTCTGCTGCCTTTGCCGCGTTGACGAGGAGCATTTCGGGAGTGAGCTACAAGTGAGCCATCTGCAGGAGTTCGTTTGCGCAAGCAGAAGGAAAATCTGAGTGATAAAGAAGCATGACCCAATGCCGTGGCTTCAGTCGGTTTCGTGGGATTTGAAACTCGGTTGAAAGAAATTTGCAATATCGCATTGCTAATAACGACCGACGTCAAAAGTTACATTTTAAAATGTGACGAAGGTTAAAGATTCGCGAGCGAAAGAAGAAACGAGAAGTGATGCAACATACAGTTCACTGGTGTTTCTGAATGCAAAAAGAATCCTACGTTGATATTCACCCATTAAACATTAGAACTGTTACTGTCAAATTTTGTTACCGTATTGTCACAATTACAATATGAAATTTTACGAACGCTCGAAATGTTTTTCGTTTAAGCCCATGTCTGAAAACCACTATTTTCATCTTGTTTCGAACACTTCAACCGATCAACATAAGACACAAGCAATCCAACAGATGAGGAAGATTTTTAGTCCTGCCAAAATACATGAGAAATCACAAATTATAAATTCAAATGATTTTCGCGATAAAAAAATTATTTACTCCGAAATTGGAGCAATGAGCTGGACATGTGATCAACTTTAAGAAACATCTATTTTATGTCTGGATTTTCTCATCAAAGGTCAAACTTTATTAAAAAGAACATTTTCTGCAAACTATGGCCTACGAAGAACCACATGTTTAGGGAAAAGATCACCAATCACAACTATTTCACGAATAAAATTCTTTTTTGAAGTCTAAAACAAGATGACCTTGTCCACTCCGTGACTTTCTTTAGCCAGAGTGTAATAAAATGTCAGGTAGAAAATAACAGCCCCTTGGACATTTTTGCAGAGTCGGTAAGATGTGTGTTGCTCGAAAGGTTTTGTTCTGTACTACTATGATGTCTTCTGTTCGATATCGTTCGTGCCTCTGTTTGATCCTGGAGAGATGTACAGAAAGGGCAGCTTTTATTTGCTGAAGAATTCGCAGAGCTTCCAGCAATGCTATAAGAAGAGTTCTTGCCATAAAAGGAAAACCTTTGAATGTTTGCAACTCATCATTCAAGCGGTACTGTCAACGCCGAGGTGTTCGACCCGTAATATATAAATATCATACATTCTACGGGTTTCTTGATTAGTAAATTGGAAACCGAATTTCTAATGTAAAATAGTGCCACAAAGTGCATCCTATTTCTGATTTCAACGTTATTTCAATAAGTGTCGGCGTGTTTTCGTGCTAGTGATGACTATCAGATCACATGACTGGCCATTACCAGCTGGAGTGCCGTTAAAAATATTTTGACTCTTAAGAATCCCACGCACCCCTATGTTGTGCATTGTTTGTCATTATTCCGACACATTTGATGACTTGCGCCAGTTTGCGAATTCCGGCTTGTGAACGCCTGGCGCCTAGTGTAACAGTACGTGAGATATCACTAAGGCATATCTTTCAGCGCCGGCGAGGGTGGCAGTGAGCAAGTATCCCGCGATATATAAGTCTTCATCTTCGTCTTCGCTTTTCGCTTTTGCGATCGCTGCATGCGTGTCCTTTGAAAATACTGTTCTGTCTTGGTGACCGTGCCTGACTAATATATTGTGGCCATGAAAGTGCCATAGAATGGCTGCAGCGGGGGTGGCGTGCGATAAGCCTCTACGATAGAGACATTTGTCTATTTTGATTTTGCCATCGTCTTGCGGTTGAATATCCAAACTTGAATGCTCTCTATTTTTGTCGCAGTTTGTACCTTGTCCATTCCGTAGGCATTAAGCTTAGCCCAAACACTACAAGATACGCCTTTTCGTTTGGCTAATAGAGTTTTCGGGCGAGTGGTAAACAAAACACAAGTGATTCGGAGCGTTTGCACGAGGCAAATGGATCTTTGGCTTCTTTTCTGCATATTTTCTGCATGGTATGGTTCCACTGACCCTGAATCTTGACCCGTAACAATATATCGGTCTTTGACGTGGTTCTGAACCGGGTACCGCGCATGCAGATCACTTCCTTGTTCGCTTTGTGTTATCCGGCGTCTGAACCGTTCTGCCAACGTTCTAATCTTTTTCGCCACGATATAAATTGCCGGTGGAACAATTTTTAGGGTTAATTGTGGTGTAAAATTTCAACATCGGAGCTGCATTTCCGAAACCACGCGCGTCCTGAGTTTTGGGAATTTTTCGCACCTTCACCGTCTCACCTTGCGTCATTTTTGTTCTTTAAATGTCTGGAATGCCGCGCATCACAGGCATGTTTTGGCGCAGATGAAGAGCGATGCGCGCACGCACGATACATCAAAATAATGCCATCGCTGCTGCCTTTGTGGACCCCCAACGACGTTCGGTTCCGCTCTCCCGCTGCACCCTCGCTTGGAGATGTTGCCGTCAACAAGTGCAAAAACGTGTTACTATCGCTGGTTGCTGAATTAATACTGAGGCGCGAACGAGAGGCGTCGTGGTGCGCAATCGTCGCCGTCGTCGGCTGCCGCCGTCATTGCTGAAGCAAGGCGCGAGCTCAAAACAAGTGACGTCATGTTTAGTCGCGTTCTGCTTTCTTGTGCCGTTTATACATTGCTACCTTGAAGTCTGTGTGTGACTACGCGCAATTTCGTCATTTAGTGAGAGGTGTGCTCTTCGTCTCGCCGCCCGTTTTTTGTTCCCCATTTGAAGCTGCACTATATAAATGTTGCATTTGGTTATCTCATAACGCTTTTTTCAGATTACCTCGACGATGACTTCTCCTTTTCCAGTGAACAATGTGTTATTTCTAGCTGATTCTTACAAGGTAGGAGGATGCTGTGCATTTTTTTGCAACGCTGTAACTTTCCAGGTCACCCACCACAAGCAATATCCTCTTGGGACGACAAGCGTGTACAGTTACTTCGAAAGTAGAGGCGGCACATACGACGAGACGTGTTTCTTCGGACTCCAGTACATCATCAAGAGATGGCTCATCGGCCCTGTGGTAAATCATGACATGATCGCTCGTGCGAAGGTGTTTTATCAAGCACATTTCGGCGGAACTGATGTTTTTAATGAAGAAGGATGGACCCGCATTGTGGAGGTAAACAATTGATTGTTCTTGTGACAAATGACTTAAAGGCGTCATTTAGAAGCACGGTGGTTACCTTCCATTAAAGATCAAAGCCGTTCCTGAGGGAACCGTAGTTCCGGTTAAAAACGTCCTGTTTACCGTGGAAAATACTGATCCGGAATGCCCATGGTTAACAAACTGGTTCGAAGTAAGTTTCATTATCGCCGGATTAATCCTGAAAAGTACTTTTTCAGACGCTCTTGGTGCAAGTGTGGTACCCTATGACAGTTTGCACTATTTCACGGGAGATGAAAAAAACTATCGGACATTATTTGGTCGACACAGCCGATTCCATCGACGGTCTCCCATTCAAGTTGCACGACTTCGGTTACCGAGGATCGACTTCGGTCGAAAGTGCAGCTATTGGAGGCGCGGCGCATCTCGTGAACTTCGTCGGAACGGATACGATTGCGGGACTGGAGCTCCATTCCCAGTATTACGGTACGATGATGGCGGGTTTTTCGATTCCTGCAACTGAGCACAGGTTTGATTAGCTTCTCGTTTGGGGCTTACTGAACTCTTCCTATTGCAGCACGATGATTACGTGGAGACGATATGGGGAAGCCGATGCCTTCCGGAACATGTTACAGCAGTACCCAGACGGAGTGGTTTCCGTGGTTTCCGATTCTTACGACGTGTACAACGCTGTCTCGAATATTGTGGGAGATGAGCTCCGTGATCTGATTCTTGAACGGGCTAACCGCGGATGCTTGGTCGTCCGGCCCGACAGCGGAGATCCATGCGTAGTCGTTGTGAAGGTTGATTTTGTCTCACGATGTTCCTTGGTGTATCTTTGGATTATTTTAGGTGCTCAATCTACTTGCTGAACGATTCCCCACTACAGTCAACTCTAAGGGTTATCGAGTGCTACCTCCTTATCTGCGGATAATTCAGGGAGATGGAATCAGGCCTGAAACTTTGGGAGATATCCTTGAATCGGTTAAGGTAACTCATATAATTTCCATTCGCTTTGTGTTCATTTGGTTCTTTTCAGGACGCTGGGTGGAGCGCAGAGAACGTCGTGTTTGGAGCCGGAGGCGCACTTTTACAGCGCATGGACCGTGATACGCAGCAATGCGCATTTAAATGCTCCCACGTTGTGATTAACGGAGAGTCTCGCGACGTGTTCAAGAACCCATCGACTGACTCAAAGAAGCGCTCAAAGAAGGGTCGTCTCACCCTCGAAAGGCGAGATAATGGAGAGCTTGTCACGATTCAGGAAGGCCTCGGGAACCCAAACAAAGTAAACTAAACATCGTTCTTCTCAGTTCATAATTTGACGGTTTTTAGGACCTCTTAGTGACGGTTTTCGAAAATGGAAAGCTCAAAGTTGACTACACGCTCGACGAAATTCGCGCCCGTGCCGAACTGGATTTTGTTCAGCAACTGAAGGAGGACCGCATTCAGAAGGCGTGTTTGGCCGACGCAATCGGTATCAGCGCCACAGAAGTTGTTGGTTGAAAAGGAAGATCGAATACGACTGATCTCACCCATTGTTTAGGTCGGACTCATATTTGTACATATGTATGTCATTAGGTTCATGTATTTAGCGCGAATCAAGGATAAAACTCATGTCTTCGCATCGGAGGATTTTCTGAAAATTGTTTTTAATCGTCGCGATAACGTATTTGACACATTAGTTTTGGAACCTGCTTTTGGAACGTAAGTTTCGTGATTTCTGCTTTGTGGCAGTGTTGATTGTATCTAGTGATAGGAACGTCATTTTGTGGTTTTTCACTGAGCGAAGAATATTCATCTTGGTGTACGCTAAATGTCTGCTGGACATCTTGCTATTAAAGAGAATACATATAATGGCAAGGGGCAAAAAAGGAAAAGGACGCCTTTCATTTGCAACATAATAATATGCGGTTAGATTACAGACCGTCGATCGGTGTGTAGTTTCGTTGAGTCTTCGCAAACGTTCGATTTGTTTACGGTGTTTTGTGACATTGATTCGCCAAAGTCCATCTTTCGACCACGTGATTTTTTGTCGCTAATATTACCATTAGAAAGATTTCTGATAATTTCGTTGCAGATGTTGTTGAGACAAGCGACGACCTTTCGGCAGCTCCGGATGATTACCACGAAACAGAAGCTGAAGGATTACGTATTCCTCGAAATCAGAAACGAAGACTGCGAGCAGAAATTCATCTCCGGCTGGGGTCCTGGAGGCCAGAAGGTGAACACCGCTCAAAATGCCGTCATGTTGCGTCATCTACCAACCGGGATCGTGCTCAAGGTCCACGAATCACGGCTGCTTTCCAAAAACGTCGAAATTGCTTTTGAACGTATGAAGTTCGCCGTGGACCGACATTTCAACGGCGACTATTGCTACGAAGAACAGTTCAAGCGGATGGAGAAGGAACGGGAGACTCGAAACAAGTTGAAGCGCCAGAAGCATCGCGAGATGAAACAGCAGCTGCAGTCGGAGGATGCTACAGACACGGTACTCAAGTCGTAGACTAGAAAATAGAGTTTGATTTTGGGTTCAATAATGTATGTGATCATTTTCATGTTCGTGATCAATTAGTGTCAGCTTCGTGATTTTCTTTCAGGAGTGCCGCTAGGCCGCCTGACTTCTCGTACAGGCCGCACAGTTTCGCGATCCACGCCCAAGGGATTCTATGAGTCTTCAGGAATGATTCAGCTGTTTTGGAATTGGTGATTGCACACTTTTTGTAGCTGAGAGCGCGGTTCGCCATTTCGATGTCGGTTATGTCGAGTCCTTTGCTAAATGAAGAATCTAAATTAGCCGGAGACCTTGATTTCTACCGTACCTGCAGTCTTCGACTACCGCTGTGAGGAACCCAAGATCCAAAGCGTCATGTGCCGTTGCCGCAACGCAGATGTCGTGTGCCAAGCCACAGACAAAGACGGCGTGGATGTTTTCTGCCTTGAGCATTTGTTCCAGGTCGCTTCTGTAAATAGGAGATCATATTTCTGTTTTATTTACGCTTTTGAGCCGCAGAAAACGTGGTTTTATCGGTTGCAGGTGATCTTTTAAAAGGGTTGGAGGCTTACCTGGTAGTTTTGGTGTTGTTGTAGAAGGCTGAGTAAGAGTCCACGTACACTTCGAAGCCTTTGTGGATGAATTTCGCGTCTTCTGCGACAATCAAGTTTGGACTCAGCTCTGATCCCCAGCTCTTCTGGACGCAGTGGCGCGGGTAGAGTCTCTGGAATTGATTTATGAACGAGGTCTGTGAGATTAAAGTTGTAAGTCTATTGCGCGATTTCCGACTTTGAAAGATCTGAAGTCTATGATAAACTCATTGTATTTGTCACTCTACTGTTAGCATTTTTGCAATGATTGCGCCTTTGTGATTGAAGAGTTTCCACTCCGATGGCTACCTGTGTCATCTTCGGACTTTCGAAAACTACAGTATCGAACGGCTTCAGCTTCCTCAGTCTGTCGCTAGTGGCCAGCGTCCGGTCCGAATTCCTACAGTGCTCGTAGAAGGAGATGTGGTTCGAGGGATGCCAGTCGAGCGTGTAGATGATTGTGTCAAATGCCGGCATAGTGGTGAGTAAACGGTTGAGCGGCGCCAACGCCTCCATCGGGTTCTGTTTGGCACCTCCATTCTAAATTCGGATTCGTTGAGGGACTCGGCTTCTGATGGAGGGAGCGAGTGAATCAACGAAGCTTACCCCAATCGCTAACGAACCGGATACGAAATCATTCTGGAAGTCGACGACGATTAATGCAGTTCTTAAGTCGTTTATCGCCGAAATCAGCCGTTGGTTGACTGACTCCGTTTCCGATTCGCTTAAAATGTTGTCGGAATCCTGAAAAGCCGACCGACGTAAGAGGCACGAGTGCTTACTCACGGGTTTTCCGCGAGGCTTACCTTGTCGAAGAGGTCGAAAACGGCGTCGCAGAGCTTCTCGTCGACTTTGTCGTCATGGGAGATGATCGTCCGAATAAAGGCGAGGAAGTCGTCCTTGTTCAGGGGACCCTTAAGGGGAGCCACTCGAGGGGCTCGCTCCGTCTCCACCGCGGTGGACATTGCTGAAACGGCGCTGAATTAGAAAAGGCGAACAGTTCCAGGCACAATCTGACGTGCGCGTCGGGCTCACGTTGATGGATGGGAAAGTTCGGATTTGGGACAAAGGTATTACTCGACCCTCGGACATCGGTGACGACTTGAGGGTCTTAAAAAAATGTCATCGCTGTTTAGTGCAAACAGCGATGACACTCACCGCAAGTCTCCCGCAAGCTTCTCCCACGGCGGAGGGCTGAGGAGAAGGGATGACGCTAGAATAAAGAGAAAATGACGAGAGGTGCGCGAAATCGCAGTGCACAATGGGTTGCAGCAGCAGCGAGCACAAATCTGACTTTTGAAAGTTGCCGCAAACTTCTCTCCCGCCGTGTTTCTTCGCGGTTCTGAGTGAGGCGCGCACGGGGACCGGAGAGGCGAGTGAGGACAGCACGCCGACGACGACGACAACGGCGCTAGCGGCAAAAGGGAGTGGCCTGACGTCATGAGCCTCCTGGTTGCCTCGGTCCCTAACGAAGAAGCCGAAGATGGGCCTGCGGAAGGAATAAGATATGAACCTGGGGCCGACGAAGCCCTTTTAGGAGGTGGGAAGAAGTAAGACAAGGCATTTAAAAACTTATGATTGATTCAAAGTAGACACGCTGTAGAGAATGTGAAAAGGACATTTATAGGCAAAAGTATAATAATGAACCTCAGAATGCCTTGCTTTTCCGCGCAGCGCAGCACGCCAGAGGGATTCTAAGAAAGGCTGTGGAAAAGAGATGCCGAAGAATGAATGCCACGGAAGGGTTACGAAATGGATGCGACTGTTACATTAGAGGTTTATGGATGCAGCTGCGTGAATGGAGACGTTGAAAAGAAGCCACTAAGTACTGTCCGCAGCTGTGAAAAATACAGCAAAAGAGATTTGGCATGCCACACAAGCGGAAAGTTAAGCCTTGAAGAGAAGAACAGCGATTTTGTAAGAGCGACTGAAAACAACCTCGTATGTTGCTCTGTATTTTCAACAAGCATAGCAAGACGTTTTCATCCTGTCTTCTAAGCTTCAAACCACGCTCTAACACAATCGCAAAACACAGAATAGTTAAGAAAATGACAATTATTGTTTGTATGTTGAAATTTCCCTGTTGGTGGAATCAAAAAATAGATGCTTGAGCATTTTACAAAATCTTAGCAAAAATAGATGACTATACGTGATCACAGCGAAATGGATCAGCCAAGTGGGTAGATTTTCTACAATGAGTTGTTTCTGACTCTGCGTTCTTCAGTCAGCATACGAAAATACTTCTCCAGTCTACCTTCCAACTCATTTAAAAACGCTGCTTCGACTCGAACGAGATTGAAAGATGGCAAAGTCATTAAGCAAACAATAATGTACGTGTGACGCAAATGGAGGTAATTTGGGATAGACGAGATTCGAGTGGTCTTGTTCCATAAGATGTTCCAATCATCAAACACACTCTGTTCACTTTTTAGTGTCTGAAAGATTGTCAAAAGTGAGCATCAATTAGATAATGTATTTGCTCAGGAAACATGTCAATGGAAACAATTCAGGAAACAATTTGCGCTGAGAGTAAATGGCTTGGGAAAACACAAAGCTATTCAAGAAGATAACTGCCGATATGTATACGCATAGCAATATTTTACGGGTGGATTCCGTTCTTATTTTAAGAGTACCGTAATCTTGGGTTGTCTTCTCACGACACGATAGTTGAGGTGGGTAAAATGAGTCAATTTTCAGCTGGCAGGGTGCCTCATCGAAGTTCTTGCTGGAATATCTGTTTTTACTGTCATTAGTTTGCATGAAACCGGTTCCCTTTCCTGAGTCGCACCTTGCATTTTGTGACAGTATTCTTATGTCAGTATAATTACGTTATTTATTTCTTCATCAGATTGAAACTAGAAAGACACGCATATAAAAGAAGATTTCTTCATTTGGCGTAGGGATACAATATTCGAACGCTGCTATCGCGACCAAGTTGAATTTTGCTTGGAAGAAGACTAGAAAAACCGGAATGATAGGAACCGCGTGGTTAAGGAACATAAATAGAGCATATGAAATGCAGGTGGAGGATACAAAGAACTGCCGAATGATCCGGATCAAGAGGCGTAAGAGAAGTGAGACCGATGAAGGTAGAGGAAGGTTTGTACAAGGGTGGAGTTACCATAATGCATCGTATGAGGTGAGAGATCTTTGGAGGTCGGTGGACAGCGGAACGTCATTCCTGTGCGGGCTGAGCCAAGTCGGGCCTTGCTTGAAGGTATCGCCTCGCTTGGCCGATGAGTTCGTACGTGTCGGGGGTGTCAGCACACGCTTGGCGTATCTGGATGGAGGTGAACTAAAGAGCGATCGTGAGGGAGCTGAGTGCAGATGCGGACTTACTATGGGCTTCAGTTGCTTCTTCTTCCCAGCAAACGGTCCTCGGATGGAGGGTTTTGAATCAGAGCTCTTCAGAGGCTTAGGAAAGCTCACGGCGGTCTGCTCGTAGCCCGCCTTCTGAAGGAGGTCGCGGTCGCTGTCCGAAAGGAACGGGTCAAAGTCGTCGAGGAGGCAAGCGAGCGATAAACTCTTGTTTTCGACGGGTTTGGTCGTTTCTTCCTGAAAAGAAAGAAATGACCATTCGTGAAAACACCAGTGGTCCAAAGGAGTCGAGAGTACGCTGTGGGGGAGTGCGGAACGGCTGCCTAATGTCCCCAGACTAAGGAAATGTCTATAGCAAACGCCACAAACGGTCTGCTAACTTGATGAAGACTAGACTAGGGTGAAATAGAACCAAACCCATTGTTATCCAGTATCCCTCGGAGCACGTGTCATACGAACCTCAACCAGTGTTTGGTGCCTAAGCTTTATTAAACGGTCGTTGAAAATTGGATAACACTACAATCTCATGCGAGATGAGAGCATCTTTGGGGTAAGCAATAGATGATACATAGGAATGTGGCGGATAATGCGATCAATGTTCTGCTAAGAAGATTCTGCTTTGATAAGCGTGTCGGGAATACTGTAAGAACGGATCAACTTGTTGCACGAGACTTAGGTTATTGGGACGATACGTGGACCGTTCGGACTATAGTGCACAAAGGAGTTATGTAACACACACCACACAAACGGACTGAGAACCAACCTTGGGGTAGAGCTTCCGGGCGACTGACTGTGCGATCACAGGGATCTTCTCTACGGGCTTCGGGGGCTTGATGGGCGAAGGGTCCAAGTAGCGGGTCGGGGAGATCACTGAAAGCGCATGGAATGAAGAACTCTGGCGTGACATGCTAACGTGATAAAGAAATCTGTCTCAGGCCAGAAATAGAAAAAGACCTAATCGAATCCGAATCAGAAAAGCAAATTGGCAATTTCACGAAATTGTGAGTCAACACAACTTCTGCTAATCAAAGGAAAAGACGACTTACTGAAGTCGGAGTTGTCCGTCACGCAAGTTTCCAGACGACCCGAAGGCTGTTCTGCGATATAGTTCGATCGGTAAATCGAGAAATTACACGCTTTGACCGGCGTCGACGTCGAGAAGAAGAGATCGCTGCTGTTGGGTTCGTAGCTCATCTGGTTGATTTTAAAGAGCTTGCTGGGAGTCTCCAAAATGCTGCTGCGCCTTCGGTTGTCCCGGAAGGAGTCGAAGAGGAGCGAAGATTCGTTGCAGGAGTTGTAGGCGCTGTCGTCCATCCGGAAAGTGTCGTTGAGACATCTGGAGGCGTTCGACTGGATCGGCGCCAGAGGGCGACCGTTGCTGGTCGATTTGTTGAACTGCCCGATCTTCACTGGCGACAGTCTGGCGAGTGAGGATCCTGTGAATCGGACTTCTGGAATGAATGATACGTTTAAGTGGGCAACTCCAAAAATTCTAGATGAAAATACATCCTATTTGAAGTCAAAAGTGGCTCACCTGTGGCATTGTTAGGATTCGACAGCTTCAGGCTCCCACTCACGGACTGCCGGACTCGGAACGAAGAAAGCGGCGAAGGCGTCAGGTGGATACAGGACTTTCCAGGCTGCACGGGTGTTTTCAGAAGCGGCGAAGTGGATGGCGGAACCTAAACACCCAAACACTCAGTCATACACCCAACGCCGTTGTAAAGGATCCCGAAATGCCAACCAGGCGCCGACACAAATACCTGACGCCACAATAAAAATGGCTCCCATTGATGTGCCGAAGCGTGGAAGATAGAAATCGCGTGTCTGGGACAAAGAACTCGGGTTAATAAACACGGAACATTTTTTACATCTGAATCCTCATGTTTGCACTTTTACA
The DNA here is from genome assembly GCA_000757645.3 of Steinernema carpocapsae. Taxonomy (NCBI): domain Eukaryota; kingdom Metazoa; phylum Nematoda; class Chromadorea; order Rhabditida; family Steinernematidae; genus Steinernema; species Steinernema carpocapsae. The sequence goes on from CM016762.1 coordinate 14,937,634, forward strand.
ACAGATTCTCTGGATAGACACTTTATCAGTTTGCATGTGAACGTCTTCATGATTCCAACAGTCATTGTGGTCACTTTCCTAGGACAAACAACCACAATTGGTGCGAAAATTAGGCAAAAACCGTAAATCGAGAAGGAAACACAAGTATGGATTTATAGGCCATAAAGTGATAAAAAGAATGGCGCCACGGTACGAAAACAACGTTACGGTAAGGTCCAGTCAAAAAACAAGTAGCGTTTGTAGTGACCGCTGATCAAACATTTGTGGTAAGACACTCCACAAAAATATCCCATGAGTCTTTCGCAAATTATCATTGATTAAAACGAGAAAAATAAGAAAGGTCAATGGCGATAAAGAAACCCACCTCAAACAGGCACAACAGCAGATCAATCGGACCGCCAAAAATCAATTCCGTTACAAATAATTAGTCAATTTCTAAGAGCCATTTCAGAACATGTTACAAAACAAAAAGCTAAAAACTGCGGAAATGCCTGATATGTGCAAAAATCACAGATAATTCACGACCGAACCGTATTTCTTTTTGCAAACCCCAAAGACGGTCACAAAACAAAAGAAAGGTCAGCAAAGGGTGGGAAACGACATAAGACCCACCTGATGACTTTCGGGGGATCCAAAAGAGGTGCTGAGTCCGTAATCGGAGCACGTGGTGTCGATGGACCGTCGCGGCCGCTTCCGGTCCGGAGTTTCGAGGATGCCGGCCGTTGAGGGCCACGCAAACGAGTTGTCGTCGCTAGAACCAGCGCAAGAAGGTGTCTTGCGACGACTCATCTAAAAACGAACGCCGAGATTAGATCAGAGCCGAGAACCGTGACACGCAGGTTGACTCCCGAGCCATGGACAGTCGCGGCCAAGCCATGTTCCGTCTCGAAAGCTGGAGAGACAAGAGGACTGCGACAATGTGGTTTGCCTCTTTTGGATGTGGTCACCCGGCGCGAGGGGGTGGGCTCAGGCTGGATCAGGCTTTTCATCTGCCCGATCACGGCCTCCCGTGCCCCTTATGACCCGATCGCCGCGCGGCGCGGTACCGCGCAAGCGAGCGAGAAGGGATATTATCCGTCGTGGTGGGAGTACCGGTCCTAAAGCAGCTCTACCCAGAAGCGACAAATGCAATAAACCCAGCCAGCAGCAGCACGAGTATTGTGCCCGTGAGCAGCCGGGAGACAGGGAACGACGCTAAGAGTAGGGGGAACGCTGGAGGAGGGGGCACGGCTGTCGGTCGAGCGCGTGCAACTCGCGCGCTGTTGGTGGGCGCCGCAAGCACAAGAAGTCGAAACTCGAAAAAAAAGAAGAAGATGGGAAAAGGAGGAAGAAGAAGGGAAGAAAAGACGCCATCTAGTGACTGCCGATCGGTGCCCCTCAAGCCCATCACCGTCAGCCGCGGCAGCAGCAACCCTCGCCGGCAATAGGCCTGTGGAGACCGTACCGTTAGCGCCCCAGCCCGAGTCGGTCGGCAGAAGACGCGGCTCATTGTTGGTTTGGAGGTGACCGCGGCCACGGTAATTGACATTTTCGCGGCCGGTCGTTATTCGCGGCACATGGGACAGTTGGCTGAGGGGTTACCTTGTCTTCTTTGAGGTGAGTACATCATGACTCAAGAGAGTCACCCACGCGGGCTGCAGCAAATGAGTAAATGATGAATAAAAGAGGTCGCGCGGCCGAATCGATACGGTAGAGTCCGAGTACCTCTTCTTCAGCCGGTCACCCGAGTCGCCTAAAGGAGGAGACATCTTTGACAGATATCGCGCACATTGGACATAAAACGAGTAATTAATTCCGTCGGACATCTGGTACTCGCACCGGTCAACGGAGAACGTGCGTACTCGCTGCGTTATGAGTGTTCCTCCCGCGTGGCGCGCCGCGAGCAAATGAAAAAGCATGCACGCGCCTTGACAAGACTAGACACACGCAAGCTGGGGCACAAGGGCAAATGTTGCTGGCGATCATCCCATTTACTAAATGAGGGGTCGGTGAACAATACCCCTGTTTGGACGGACGCGTGGAAATCCCGCGGACCGAGAAGGACAACGGACGGAGAGGCAGAAGGGATCAATTTGCATACCAAAAAAACAATCCCCTCATCACCGCTGTCATCCGATCTGACCCTTCGTCGGAACCGCATCCGAAGGAATGCCTGGTGGGACGATTGAAGCCAGGCGCGGGAAAATGCTGGAAAAGAGCGCGCCCATATTTTCCGGAAAGACGGTCGAAGAAAGAAACGCGAAACGGTTGAGGGTGCAGTTGTCACAACTGTCGGAAATCGTTTTTCTGCAGCTGCACCTTTCGTACCCGCCGGCTCTCAAACTCTCCCATAACACATGATGGCACCACAAGTCCTCCGAAGGGGGGAGGTTCGGAAGAAGGCGAGGTTATGGTTTGCGGCGGTAGGGTCGGTTCGTGGAAGGAGAGAGTTGGCGCTGTTGGCGCTGACCCGTAAGCAAACAGACCACGTGCCTCCGCACCACGTAATTGAATCTCTGAAACTGCCCGGCAACGGAAGACTCGAATTCGGACCTGGGCGACACACGCTCGGCCACCTTTTCAACTCACGAAGAGCGCGGCAATGGACGCGACAGGTAGACAAGAAGGCGCACGTTTGGAGATCTCGCCACCCCTTTTTGATAACTTCTTCTGCTCCGGTGTCACTCATAATCTGACCTTAAAAGCGGCTTTTGAAGGATGGCCGAAACGAAGGATTTTTTGCGCGTAAGGGAGGCAGATATCGCTCTGGACGATCTGACAGCGGTTGTCGTCAGCGCACCAAGGTTAGCAAGGTTATTTGTCACGCTTCGAGCGCGCTGCGCGCTGGCGCCTCCTCGGGGGTTGTTGATAGAAAAGCGCTGATAAGGAAGCCCCCGAGCAAATGCCTCCTTTCCGCGCCCGTCGCCGCGAGCGGCTTCAAGGCGTTCGAAACGCCGTCGGACGTTCCAACAGTTGCCCCTTTGAGGCGCCGCTGCTTGTTTGTACAAAACAAATTGTTGCATTTTTGGGTACGGATAGGGAGGAGGACTCGGTGATAGGAGAGGAGCGACGTGATTAGGGAGGAAGCCGAAGACCGGCGGCCCTTGAACTGGCGACCGGTGAGCAAAGGAAGCAGACAAGATACGTTCGGGGTCGGAAGAGGGTCGGAAGCAATGTTTGGTGATAAGGGAGCGGATAAAGAATACGGAATTTTGTGTGTAAGAGTCTGAGGAAAAAAGCTAGAAAAAAATGTCCTTTTCGGTCAGACGAGTCCAGAAGGGGCGACAAGAAGGAGCCGGGCGAGAACAAGTAATTCGTGGGTACAGTTACTGTTGATAGGAACACTGATAGGTCCAGACGGAAGATAGCGGGAGTCGGATAAGTTTTTGCGAGAGATGAAGTGTGCCGAAATGACTTTTTTGTCAAAGAAGGTCTCTGGTTAAGGGTCTGAATGGTCCGCCCAAACCACTTTCACAAAAAGACTGAAACGTTTTCATTCGCTAAATAGTGAAAGTCGGGGTGACTTAGTACAGCTCAAAAAGATTTCTCTTTTTTATGCAGCCATTTGACTTTGCAACATTTTCCGTTTTTGTACGGCTTAAAATTACAAAGAAGCCAGTTTTTCCGGGTGATTTCTGCACCTTTTAAGTCGTTGTAAACAAAATTTACAAAAATCTAATCATGTTATCGCTCGGCCACAAATTTCTTCTATCGTCTTTAAAAAAGGTTTCTTATCGGCGGGATCTTCTGAATTTTGTCCCCGAATGACCGTTGTCGAGACGCGCGTCAGTTTTCCACAATTTTCGAAAGGCAAAATGACCTTTAGACTGCAAAAAGAAGACTGATCCAATAGTGCAAAGTCTTCACTTTCATTTTTCTGTCTTCGGTTTTCCTCCGGGCGACTGGATCTTCTTCATCTTGTCAACTTCAAACTGACATATGGGAGTACGGTTTACCAACTTTAGGCGTTGTCACTCACTCCGTTCGTTATCTCAGATCGGAAGGCGACGCAATCCATTACCGTGAGTTTGAACGCGCGTTCGAGAAGTTGAAGGTTCCGAGGAATTTTGAAAACGGTTAGGGTTTAAAGGCTGCGATGGGTGACCTTCCACTCTAAGAATTTCGGGATGCGTGGAACTTGTGGTAGGTAAGCACAAGGGACTACAGTAAGTTTAACTACAAAGTCAAAATTAACCCGACGAAGGGGAAACTTTTAGGACGAACGAATGAGTACATTCGACTAAGTTGATGGTCGATCTAAACTGACCTGTTTTTATTGAGTAGACGAGAATGTTTTCCTTAGGTAATATCGTATCTTCAATCACTTGAGCAAAAGTTAGACAACGTTCCGTAACTAAAACAAACACGGTCAAGTTTACGGTTCGGTTGTTTGTAAAAAGAAGCACTAATCTTCCCCAAAACGATGGCGTCCATTAGAGAACACGCGCCGATCGGCGTCTTGACCCTCAGTGACGGTGTTTGTCGTCACTGACGGCGCCCGGTGTTTGTCCTATAATTCTACCTTGCACAAACAACTTTATCGGAGCGTCGGGAATTAAATGACCAGCTGGAAATTTAGTGTTACCGAGCACCTCATGACCGCTAACCGCTATCATCACACGGAACTACCACTAATTTACGACCTCCTGGGAAAACACTTCAAAGACGTGACCTCCGAAACTTTGTCGGCTTTGGCGACACCAATATACAGATCCGACAGTCCACCAAGCAATCACTAGCCACGCACGTAAACGGCAGCACACACATTCAGCAGAATCGCCCGGCTTCGTATCGAACCCCGAAACGACCAATCCTTTTCACATGATGCTCTTTTGACTTAATTGGTTTGGTAAATTTTTTAGATTAATACTTTGCCAAATCGGTAATACTCAGCAAATCAGACTGATCGCTAAGCTTTTGACGCAAGCAAAACTAAGTCGAACCTCCTTGTCCTTACTTTCACAGACTCGTTGCTTCTGACTTTCTAGCAGAAGTCATATCGATCTTCATCCAGAACTTCCTCAATTCCGTGCTTGCCCAAGGATTCTTATGTATGTCTTTATCACTTTAAACATTTGCGCACAATTCAGAATTTAGTACCCATCGTTACTCGACTTCCACCTTAATGTCCTCGTCGTCGTCCTCTTCCTCCTTAGGCACCAGAGGCGGAATCTGCATGCTAGGCTGGTTGTTCATGTCCGCCAAGGCCTTGTTCGAGTTCTCGATAATCTCCTCGAGGCAGCGCGCGAACTCCTTTAAGACAATGCTCTCCAGAGCTTCCGAATTTGTCCTGCGGCCCTCCGCTTCCTCCATCCTGGCGATCAGGCACAGCGTCGTGGTCTCCACGACTTCATCGGTCAGGTAGAACCAAGGACTCCTGGAACATCGTCAGAATGCAGGTCTTGCTGACGTCCAAACTCACGCTTTGGGGTTCTCGGGGTCCGTCTTGTTCTTCGAGTCGCTCTCATCGTCGCTGATGTTGAATCCGTTCAACAGACTTTTGACCGCCGGCGGTCCGAGGCTCGAGCTCGTCTGCGCGTTCTGAACCTGCTGCTTGCTCTGCTCTTGTTGCCGGGAGGCGCGGTCGGTTTCCGTGTTGCGGCAACTGCAGCACTTGCAGCGATCTGTGCAGGGAACCTTTGCCTAAAATAGAATATTTAATTTTAGTGTTTTACACCTAAAAATTATGGAATATCACGAAGTAGCTACAATTGCTGCTCAGCCCACCTCATCCACTCACCTCGAAACACTCGCAGTAGTTCTTGAGGCAGTTCGACTTCTTGCAGTGGCAGCCTTTCTGGTGCAGACGCTCAACGTCGCTTTTTCCCTTTGCATTACCTGGACCAAAAACTGAGAAACAGACAATTTCTAAAATTCTTACCTATTTTCGGTTTGAAAGCGTTGGGATTTCTCTCCAGTGAAGCCTTGATCGCACGACTCCGCTCGGCTTCGTGGTCCAGGTTATTATGGCAATCCTTACAGTTACAGTCACGACAAAATTCACCGTTCGCAAAACAATCACAGTAGAGCTTAAGGCACATAGATTTGTTGCAGTTACAAGGCTTTTTAGCACCGGCGGGAAGCTTTTTCCTTAAGACAGACTTGTAAAACAAAGCAGGGTGCATCCAAAGAACTTACTTTTGCGTGGATTTCGCGGGAGGCACGTAGGCGGTGGGGGTGAACGGTTTGCTGGGCACGAGTTCCAGGACTTCGCTGGCGTAGTCGTCGGCGTAGGCCGACGAGGACGAAGCTTGAGCATAGGGATTGTAGGGAGGCAGCTGGGCACGGTAAAGGGTGTTCTGCTAAATACGAAGAATAAGAAACAGGGTTTTGAGTCTTCTACAAGAAATTTTTCATAGTCTTGCAAATATTAGTCAACCAAAACGAATAAGGAAATCTTATTTGTAGGGGAATCCATAACAACCAACCGTCTCCATCAGCTGCGTGTTCCTCTGCGGCTGCGGTGTCGTCCTCATCAAACCTCCGGCGGCCCATCCTCTCGCAGAATGCACAGGTTCCGCGATTCCTTTGTTGACTCGATAGATCTGGAAACAAATGTTATAAACACTGCTTTGTACAAAGTCATCTATCTGACCACTTTTGCTTTGTTGTGGAAACCTAGATCGGATGCTCCAGAAGACGGCTGGGGCTGAACTTGGCGCGGAACGATCACTCGGCGAACCAGCGTTCCTGGGCCCGGTTGCTGAAAGGGAAATAGAAATTATTATTCTAAAACCAACATTTTTAAATACAATTCGAAGGTTATGAACTAGATAGGCTATCGAACGGGACTAGTCACAAAAAAGTAGCCGTTTGCTCTACAGATGATAGAGAATAGAGCTTGAGAAAATGGAGTTTTACCTGAAACATTTGAGTCTGATTGTACAGAGGCTGCTGGTAGAGCGCGTTTCGCTTGGGAGGCATATGTCCCTGGAAGGCGCCTCCGACCCCCGTTTCGGCGTAGAGAACCTCTTCGTCAACGTGCTGCATGACGTCGAGTCTCTGAAACCTCGACATTGCACTTGGAAATTCAAATTTTGAGCGACCTCGTCTTGCGGGTCCACGTAATGCAGCAAGCTGAGACGCCGAGGCGTCTTGGGCTCCGACGGGTCATCTCGTTGCTCCGCCATCACATTTGATCTGAACGAGTCGCCGTTAGAGCGCCGACAAGCGAGTTAGGCACGATTGGAACCAGTCGTATTTGACCGCCATAACATGAGAGCAACTACTTGAAACACTACGATATCAGGGGAATCGGTGTGGGACCATGCTCGCTTAGCGGCGAAGACGAGAACGCAAACACGGCGAGAGAGGTCATTTATTTCGCGAAGCTACTATGGACATGCGAGGATAAAATTCTGAGCGGAATCGGAGGTTAGACGCGGACGTCGAGGAGGTGGAGGAGATCTCCAAAGCTCTGAAACGGAGACTGTCAAAGAAGGTGCGGGCGAGGCAAAATTTACCTCGGAGACGCCGTCGTTGCACCTTGCACTCACTTCTCGGAAAGGACATCCGACCTGACGAGCGAAGCTCTGGGCGACGTGGGAGTCGACTTGTCGCTTCTTTTTTCTGTCCGCCTTGTTGCCGACAAGGATGATTGGAATCTGGAAGCGGTGAATAATGAAATGGTTCGTTGAGAGGGACTGCAAAAACGGTTGACGCTAAGGATAGTTTGTTGATAAAAAAACATTACGAAATTGGATAAAAAAATGAAAAATAGAAACTTACGTTTTCCTTCAGCGTTAAGTTTCTCTCAATCTCCACCAACTGATCAAACGACTTTTCCTTGGCGATGTCATAAACCAGAACCAATCCATCCACGGCGTCCACACAAGGGTTCTGAAAAGTAAATTCAGACTGGCTACCAGGAACATCCTCACCTCAACGAGATTGATCATGTACTGCGAAGCTGATCTGTTCGAACTGGGGAAGAAAACTCCATTCAGAAGCTGGCAATGTCTCAGCTGCGTCTTCCCAACTCGCGAGCCTCCGACTATTCCGATGGTGACTTCTTTGATACTGTTCGGGTTTCGCATGTTTCTGGGTATGGGGCAGTTGGACTTGAATCCACTCTGGACTGACATCATGTTGTTTCTGATCATCAAAGAGTCAATCAGATTCTGCAGAGCGTAGTTAGGAACTGGCGGCACCTAAAAGCAGTTCGTTTTATGTTGTTGGAAAGAAACTATCTTACAGTCTTGGGTGGCTCATGGCACACCGGACAAGCAGGACTCAAATACATCGGCGACAGGATGTCCTTAGAGTAGAGCTGATTGCGCACGTTGACAGAAGTCCGAACGTCTAGACTACTGTAGCTACTCAGACCCATGCGGACTCGGGGACGGTGGCCCGAGCTGTGAGAGCTTCTGCCGCTGCGGCCGGTTTTGTCGAGGAGCAGCTGGGAGCACGCGCGACAGAGCGAATGGCCGCATTGAAGGCTGACTGGCTGAAAGGGACATAGAGGTGAGCACAGCAAAACTGTAAGCACATTGAAATTGGAGTAAGCTATATCAAAAATTCACAATCTGGCAGAATCCACGTTCGCCGAACAGATTTCAAAACTCACGAATTGGAACAGACGCCGGCACTTGGGACACACTCCAATGCTGAACTCCTGCTCCTCGCCGGACGAGTGGCAGCTTCCGTCTTCGTCGCAAGAACCGTTCGAGAGGGTACCGTAGTCACTTAGCACCTCCATGGGGCTGAATCGCCCAGAATAGACAGTTTGAAGCGTTTGCAGCTCAGACGCCATTGTCCTTCAATCTGAAAAAACAAATAACTTCAGTCGATTAGATCTGGCAATGTGTTAATTAGAACGAAGCGGAACGGAGTCTTTCGCACTTCTTCAAACTAAGGATCATGGGGACAAGTAAAGAGACTGGCGATCAGATAGGAGCCGAGGCTCCTCAAGAGGTTGTGGCAACCTCGAAAGGAGGCCTTTGGACCGCGTTCTGGTGGGAGGCACAAGTCGAGCAGCACGGAAATCTCCAAAGCCGAAGTGGAACGTTGAAAAACGCATGACACCACCGGATTATCACAACTCGCTTTTGTCAAAAAACATCGTGCGCGGCAACGCTATTGCAACATCTAAGAAGTTAGCGAACGCGGTCGCCAAACGCTTTCCGCTAATCTTTTTCCAAAAATGTGCGGAACGGAAAACAATAAGAAGTGGCAAAGTGGCAGAAAAACCACTTTTCAAGCGCCGAGACGTTTCACGCCTAGGCAGTGGAAGGATTACGGAAGTAGATCTGGGAAGTTGTGGTTTTTTAAACTCCGCTGAGTCGCTCGACGGTGGCGAAACTTGACCCTTTTTATGAAACACTTAAGTTTAAAACAACACATGAATTTTTAAGATTGCAGAGTTAAGAAGACAACTAGGTTCAAGGCGCGATCACTATTCAGTGATATACCGTAATTCAGACAAACAAACTCCTCAAATTTCAGGCTAAAATGGTAAATTCAACGGCTAAAACTGTTTTTATTAATTAAATCCCTTTTGTTGAGTTCAATTTGTCTTCCACAAGACCAGACCAATAAAAAGACTACAGAATAAGTGATTTCTTATATCTATCTAAACACTAAAGCATGAAATCTTTGCAGCGAAATCCTTCACGTGAAATAGTCACAGTCACATGCGACATTTTTTGAACCCAGCCTTTCGACTGGCCAATATCACCTGGAAAAAGTAGCTTGCACGCTTACTTTGCTGAAAACAATGTTTTATCCTCACCTGAAACCCCAACCTGACTTCCCACCAGGGGGCGGGGCTAGGTGAGAAGAGGTCATCTGTTGACATACTGTGACAACAACAATAATGTGCCAAAAGAGAGGCCAAACTTTGACGTGCTAAAACAGAATTTCGCAAAAAATAAAAAAAAACAGTGGTGGACGCTTCTGAAAACGGAAGGAGACGATGCGCAACTCGGGAAGCGTCGGACGCGCGGTTACGCGTCGACGCTTATGCAACAGCTTGTCCTCGGAATAAGCAAACAACGCGTCGATGGGACCAAGCGGCGGTAGCAGTATAACCGTATTATCTCCTGATTAGGACAGCGGAGTTAAGTGTGTTTGAGGGGCTCCACCTGTGCTTCGTCTGCTGCTGTTCGGGCGCATGAGGACTGGCGAAAAAATAACTTGAAAAGCAAGTCAGGACTTGTAGAGGCTCAAGGAAGGAGACGGCTCATGTTCCAAAAAAGAGTTTAAAACATTCACTAAAATTGAGGCTCAAAATGAAACCTGGAAAACATTCGAGGTTTCAAAGGGATTTTTATTCAAGTTTTTATCGAACAGTCACAAGATTTTTTATGGACACAATTTAATATTGACTAGGCACTGGATCTGGAGAGCCCTTCAGTTAAAAAGCAACTCCAGTTTCCGATTTCAAATGTCCCCAGTTTTCATTATCTTCTCACCTGAGTATCTAGCAGGTCACTCCGACACGCGTCGCCACTTCTGATAAAAATGTCGACCTTTTTATCTCGACGCTACCGTGGCCAACTATTGCGCAGTCTTTTCTTCCTAAATAGGACATAAGAGTTAAACTTCAGAATTGATTTCGAGTTCTATAAACTCAAAAACTGAAACAAAACTCTCCATATCAGACTAAAAACCTTGTGACGACCTCACCTCCACTAACTACGGTATCCCAAATCCCAACCAATCCAACCCTCTAATTGGATCATGCACTCTGCCCATGGAATCCAATCTCTTGCGCGTAAATTAGTATTTACACTTCAAATTACTCAAATCCACACGAGTTGACCTCTCCCATCAGCTGCGCTCTCAGCCAAAGTTTCGCTTCCGTCTCGCCTTACACGCGATCCAAAGGTCGAATTTAGGACGCTAAGACCCTAATTAGCGTTGAGCCCGTGTGTACGCATATTGTTACGCAACCAGTCGTCAACTTACACCCAAGCACCATGTTGATGGGACCCGTGATCATTGGGTTACGGAGGCTCTGATAGCAACAGACTGCTTTTTGAGAGGATGAACTAATAATAGGGTTTTTGCAGATTCTTATGATTGTCGTTAAAAAATCTTAGGGAATTAGGTAGCGAAATGGTTGCTTATGCCTACACTCTCCCGCCTACGGAAATTCCATGTTAGAATTTTCGATAATATTTTCACAGACTTTCCTCAAGATGTCAAGAAACACGTGCATTGAGTGGCTTTTTGCGAAGGATCGTCTCTTCATATATTTGTTAGTGTTTCCTGTTTGTGGCGACTCTTTTTGGTTTTGCATTCTAAACACGCAGTTGCACATAACGGGTCGACTTATGAAACATTAGAAATTGAAGTTCGAATGTTTTCTGTTTATGGTAAAAATAAACATAGAAATGAGTGGTTTTCAGATTCAGAGTTTAGTGAACTGTTGCTGTCTGCTTTTGTGCAGAAATTGTCGAACTCCAAATTCCGCCATTCCCCATCCTGCAACTGCATTTCTAAATTATGACGTTGTGTAATCCTCGCATATAATTGCAATTGTTCCCAGCGACAATTACACTCCTGCATCGAATACCAATTGCTCACAAATTACGCGCCTGTCACTCCGCCTGCAGTGGAACTTTTACAAAAAAGCGAAGCTGTGGTTGTGTCAGGTTTCGAAGTTGGCGGAAGGACAGCGACGGCGGGGGTCACTCGCCGTTCGCCCGTCAGCAGCAGTCGAAAACGAGCATGAAGTGCGTGACACGTGCGATGATAGATGAAGATTCATTAGTGGGAACCTAGGCGCGTTGATAAGTCAATTAGGGATTAGGCACACTCGAGAGCGCCCTACGGTACTTCTGCATTAACACCTGCAAACCTCTTCGCTTTACGCAGTTTGCTAATCTGTGTAGAAGCAGAAAGATAAACAAAAAGTGGTTTGAGCCGCCATGTTTTGAAATCTTTGGACACGTCAAATTACACGCAAAACTTGCAGAATTGACTAAAATGTCGATAGTTTTTAATCACCGCTCAAGTGGCCCTTCAGAATTATTAACACCTGGAAAGAGTTCTCTTTATTGAGCTATTCACATCAAACTCATAAGCAGTGAAAAGAAATATTAAGTGATGAGAGGAAGTGACGAGGTCAACGCATTTCACAGCTCAGCCCCTGCTGCTCTTCGTCGAAGTATCCTCTGCTGCTTCACAAACTCGGGATGTCGACGCACGTATTCGACCATCTGCAAATGAGCCACTTGTAAATGAGCACCTACAAAATTAGACTCACCTGCAAAATAATCCTTTTGAATTCGTCCTTATCAAACGCGTAGTTGGTAAACTTCTTATGCTGAGTTTTGTCCATCGGGAGCTTGCCCTCGCCTTCTGGGTGCAACTTGTCCATTTTCGACCAAGTCCAGTATTTGACACCTCGCAGTCTAGCCAAGTCCTTGTAGCAGTTTGCGTCGTCGCAATTGTAGCTAAACACGTTATATGTTACATCAGAAACGTTTACGGAATGCAAATCCGAGCCAACGATTCCACGACACTGATGTTTCTATCCCAAACCGTATGAGCGGATTAGATCATCTGATATCAAACCTCTTAATTGGTTTTGTGTGTTTTCTTCTGTTTTTGTGGCTCAAAATGATTCAAATTGCTTACATTTCAAAGACAGCTGCCCAGTCTGGCTGGAAGAGCATGTGGGTCAGCCCGCTGCCATGCATTCCGACGAAGATGTCCGAGTTGTGGGAGATCTCGAGCTGCTTGAGGAACGGGATCTTCCTAAATCATCGAGACATGCGATTAGCGAGAAGGACCGATTAATTCATTCTCTTACTCATTGTAATCGACGACCTGCGCTTCGACATTCGGGATTCCGCGGAGGACGTCGAGCAGCTGAAAGCGGTGAACGGACAAGTAAACGGAGCTGCTGGAGGGGTGATCTTGACCGATAGGAGACACGCCGAGTTAATCTTGCGGCCTCGAGGGCACCTCTGAGGGTCGGTCTGCTTAGGTGTAAAGCCGAACCGACCGACCATCGCTCGAGTCGAACAAGCCGGACGACGGACAGACTAGCCACAACCGTCTTCGCGCCACACATTCGTCACGGAGACGAGTCTTTCGCCGAGCAAACCACCTCTCCTCCGGATCACTCACAGGCGAAGGCCGGTGGCGGCGCTATATTTCATGTAGTGAAAGCGGCGCCTTTCCTCCGCGTTTTATTCCTTGCAATCCGCTTCTGCGCCGCTTTCGGGACACTCGAAATCGCCAATTTAAATCTCCGGTGTGGGAAGAGAAACGGGAAACCGTAAAGAACGTTTCGGCTAATGGCAGCGCCTCCAGTCGCCTATCGCACAAACAATGCCCAGCAGGTAAGTGCCGCCGATGGCGGATGGACTCACTCCATTCCACTCCTCGACGCCGAAGTCGCGGTGATGCAAAACACGGAGAGAACATCTCATTCATCATTGGTAAAAGCGTTCCTCTTCCAGTATACGGGCTCGTTTCCGCCGAACGTCTATTACCGCGATACCTACGGCCTCCAGGGAAATTATGAGCGCAAGTTCACCGACTCCACGACCACGGACGCCTCCGACGACACAGTGACAACCAAATCTACAGGTGAGCTTCCTTTAGGGTGCTTGATTGACGACCTTGTGAGTTCAGTTCGCACGACTCGAAACATCCACCAACCTTCAGCAATGATGGAAAGCCAGACTTCGAAGGGCACGGTAATGACGCAGTCCTATCACGTGAGTGTTATGAGTTGTATGACCTAAAAGCCAATGCGTTTGGCATATTTGGAATTTTCGAATTTATTTAACGGCGTTGAATGAGACCTTTAGATCTGAATTGCAGAAATCAAATTTTGTGAGTCATGTGTTTTATTACTGCTTTGAATGGATGTTGAGGCCAAAGGAATATATTAATTGCGCTGACAGTCTCTGATCGGAAGCAAGCTGTGATTTTCTGTAAATGCTAAAGCGGTTCCAGCTTAAAAATGTCCCGAAAAGTCGTTATTTAGAACATCAAAGCCATTGAGCATTCCTGATTGGCCCATTATATCCCCTGCCTGTTTCCAACTTTCTTCCGATCCCTAATGTCGGACGTTCTAGCTGGAGCAGATGATCACGAACCACTTGCTCCTGATCCACTCCCGCTCCCTCTTTATCCTCACTCTCATCTCCATAGGAGCCGCAATACAGCTCGTAAGTCGCGCCTATTAATCTCGCCTGCTCCTGGCCAACGCAAACTTTCAGCTAATCTTCGCCATTATCTGCCTTTTCTACGATGGATCTCCGTACAACATTGCTCTTATCGCGTCGATCTTCTTCGCACTCAATACTTGTCTTCTCCTATATTTCATCAAGCGGAGGACACTCGAATATATGCTGGTGGGACAACAGGCTACCGTACCCTAGCAATACAAAATTTAGATTATCTGCTGCGTAACTACAAGTCTGTGCTTCATCGCTAGCGTCGCGTTGTTCTTTTGGACCGCGTACTTGGTCTACGGGGAAGACAAGCAGATACGAGGCGCCGGGTGGAATTTTGCCCAGGCTAATTTGCTTAACTCGAACCGAATCGTTACAAACACCCGGATCGCAATGTACAGCCTTCATATGATTTTGACGCCGATATATGGTAGGTGCACAGAAGCAACAGTGCTATTAAACCGACCAAAACACTGTCTTATCTTTAAGCTCTAACAGCTCGTTTCAAACCTTTTTTCAGCAACCGTATCCGCGATCATTCTGTACATTTTGTTCAAAAACCTTCGATCGATAACCGACGGCGAAGTGACCAAGGGATACTTCATTAGTCAACCGAACATCGGCCACCAGGTATCTCAATTGTGAATTCAGAAGATCTAAAAACAAATTCAGACCGTGCTCGTGCCCATCGAATTGAAGCAAGTGAGAAAACTCGAAGATGACGAGCCGGACATTGCTTCGGTGGGAGTGCAAACCAGTGGCAACCAGAGCCACCTAAACTGGAGCTAAATCCAAAAATAAAAATTACCTCATCGACGTTGTTGATTCTCCGATGTGATGTGCTCCGGGAGAGGAGGGTGACTCGGACTATGCCGAGAAGAGGTCCTTTCTGAGAGATTCCAAGTCGATGAACCATGTGGTGGGAGAACGCGTGGATAAGTCCGCTTCCCTCGCAGCCTTCCACCTAGAATTCTTGCTGAAAGTGTTTCGAAACTTTGTTTTACCAGGGGCATGTTGTAGTAGAGTCCAAATCTCTGCCGGGCCAGGAGAGGAAACATCACATTGCGGAAACAGACGCGTTTCTGGTCGAAGGAGACGAGTTCGTGGGGCTTGTTCCGGGAGAAAGCCTTCCACGCCGGGCCGAAGTACCTGTCTTCGTATCCCATGGAGTGCTAAAACCAAAACAGCTAAAACAGCTTTGAATTTTGAACCTACGGTCTCCCACCAGACGATGTCCACGTCGTCGTTGAAGGTTCCGTTGAGAAACTGCGACGCGAAGAGGTTTACGAAGTCGCAGAAGTGATGGTACATGTTCACCGAAGCGTCCAGCTTGAGCACGATCGTCGGCCGTTCGAAAATCACGTCGCAGTTCTCCGCATTTACGGCGAACTCTTCGCTGGATTCAAAGTGCGTCAACTCGTGGCCCCTGGAAAAAGTACACTTTTGTAAACACTTATATTCGGAAGCATTCTTGAAGCGAGCGAAATGATGTTCGGTTTTTCCAGTTTCGGATTCCAGCAAATGAGTTAATGAATTTGTCGGCTTGCAAGGAATGAGCTTGAAATCACGTTAATGTGAGGTCACTGCTGACAAAGTGCAACGGGAAAAGACGTCCGCGTGTCTTCGGAGACGTCTGAATACTTTGGTTCCGGAACATCATGTGGTTCTTTGAATTTTGAGATTTTGATTTTCAGAATGTTTGGTGCGCAGGTAGAGTTGCTTCTCAGTTTGTCTATATTCGTCCATTTTCAAACCCGAAAAATAGCTTTTGTTTTACTTTATTGGGTTGTGCGGCTTTTACCGTGTTTGCTTTTGATTACTGCTTCTGCTTGCCGATGTTACAATTTTCCTGCTAGACTTTGACTTTCTTGGAACAAGACAGGAAGTTCCTATCTAATTTCGGTCTCTGCACTTTACCGGAATTTCACAATTTTCTGCGCGTCACACGTATCCAATTAATTATAGAAACATCGGTTTCTGATGCCCCATCTATTCCTGGAATTCACATTATGAAAACATTTCTGTTTTTTATGTTGAAACCACTATTGAGTTGCCCACATTCCCCACCCCCTCCCCCAACCCACAAAATTGTCGAAGCCATCCCGAACTCTATCTTGGACTCTCGAAAAAACAGGAAATTGGCTTTCTGAATTTTTTTCCCCTCACCGGAACAGCATTGCGTCTGAAATTGTCTACAGGCGCGACGCTTGCGTCGAAACGAGGAAGTATGTGGATATCTGGTTACACGGACAAACGCGAGGTGTGCAAGTGTCACAGCCAGGCAGCCGTCGCAGTTGTTCTGGCACCAAAAAGACTCACCAGCTCTGCAGATAACTCTTCTCGTCAGACCGTTTTTGCAGCAGTTCTCGGTCGAAGAAGTCACAACGTCCGCCGACTTCTCCCTCGTGGATCACGTCGTCTCGGTAGCGCTTCGAGTTCTTCGCGTAGAATCCTTTGAAGTCGAACAAAATGTTTCGGCCTCGGCAGAACCTCAAGTGATCGGTGCACTCGAGCACAGCTCCGTCCTGAAAATGCATATTAGTCTCAAAACAACAGCA
This sequence comes from Steinernema carpocapsae, assembly GCA_000757645.3. Lineage (NCBI taxonomy): Eukaryota > Metazoa > Nematoda > Chromadorea > Rhabditida > Steinernematidae > Steinernema > Steinernema carpocapsae. Next base: position 14,954,309 of record CM016762.1, read on the forward strand.
CACGTCGCTACCTTTCTTTCAGACGTACAGATGGGCGTCATGGTGTCAAGCTTCGACTTGATGTAACCAAAGTCGGCCTGATCGTAGAAGACCTCCATCTGCTCCCTTTTCGTTTGGCCGTGAGGCCTTAAAAAAGTTAATGCTGGCGTGAGTAGAAACTAGACCTACCATTTACTCGGTTTGGGACACTTTGCCCGGCCGATGGAATACCTGTTTTCGGGAGAGCATCCTTTTTCGTATCCCCAACATACTTTCCCTGACGCCGCAAGAAGCTAAACAGAGGAAATAAGTTGTATTGGGAAAAAACGTTGCAGTTGTAGCAGCCCATGACTTAATAGTTTAAACTCGTATTTTGTAATTGGACATACACTATAATATTAATCCCTTGTAAGCTAATTAAACTGATAAGGACAAGACAACGTGCGAGAGACGTTGAAAATTATGTTCATTTGCCTTTCAACATTTACACGCGGAATGTCCACAACCACATTTTGTGGTAATACTCACCTCGGGCAAAAGTGGATCTGAACAGCAAACGGCAGCAAAAAGGGCAGTTGTGGTAGCCCAAAAAAGAGAGCCGACAAGTGAAGCAGTGACCCGCATCTCCAAATAACGAAGAAACCTTCAAAGAAACCCGCGTTCTAATTCGGCGACAGTAACGTGCGCCGACCGGCCGCATCAATTAAACATCGTCAACTACACGTGTCGTCAACGTTACCGGTCAGAGATAACACATTAGGTGCAGGCCAAACAGCGAAAAGACTTGCTTTCTGGCAATTAGCACCAAGCGACAAATATCGATGCTATGTGGAAACACTTAGAGGGAGACGGTGGATGCCTTTATAGCCATTTAAGATTCTCTTATCGCGTAGAGCCCGCTTCGGAAAGTAGTTAATGACTCTAGTATGTACAAACAACAACAATCGAACGTGAACAACAGGCAACCTTCACAAACAACCCGCAAGTAAATGAAATCCACAGTTAGAAGTATCACAGTCTTCGTTTCTTCGAGTCACACGGGCCGTCTTCGTTGAATGGTGGCGCTAATTTGTCTGAAATTATAACATAGAGTACAGGTCTTCCTGGGCTGCGCATGACGTCATCTGACTTTCATTCCACACTGTTAGGTAAAGACACGGTAGAGACAAAATATAGCTTTTAATTTATCACGAGCTCTTATTCTTGTCTGACTGGCGACCACTTTGTGAAAACTGGTCGAGAAATTCAGGTACATGGTATTGCCGCTGTGTTCTTATAGTTAACACAGCAAAAATAACGGATTATCGGATTGACAACTGGTTTTTAAAATGCAGTTTGTATTGCTAATTAAAGACTTTTAGCAATTTCGATTGTAGACGAGAGTTTGAGCGAAAATGAACATTTCACGGTTCACTCAAATCCACCTTGTGCATATTGTGTGAACATCACACAAATGTGAACATCCGGACACACACATCATCAGGAGGTTTGTAAACAGTAGATGTCACTACAATACTATGGGTTCAAACCCTAACTTGCTGAAAACTTATGCTTCTTTTCTGACCTGCCTCGGTCGCCAAAGGCCTACTTTTGCATTTGCATAACTGCTTACAGTAACACCGACCCTGCTTAAACTTGGTTTTCTCTCCGCTGCACGTCCAGTGTCCAGCATGATTTCTGGCGTCTTTATTTGGAAGCGCATATTACAGATATCCGGCTTCGCGCGATCGCCAAACGCTACGTCCCGAAACGGAAGATCGACCGGAAACTATTAGTCCATTTCCCACGCGGCACTTCCCATCGAGTCGATTCTCCGCGAAAAATCGCATTCATTTCCAGATTATCTCGTCCGCTATACGCCCGTCAGTCAGCATGTACCGCATCCGCTATCTCACCGACTCTCATGCGGCGCCCACTATTCAGACCGAACCTAGCAAGTCCATCAGCCCGGACAACCTAATCCCAGCCTCTGCGGTCTCCAAAGAAACCCCCACGGGAGCCCCCAAAAAGGCGGAAGAGTCGGTGATGGTGGACAGCACAGGTAAGTCCGGTGTATGCCAGTTCTCGCTTCACTGCAATGATGAAAAGTGGCGCAAAACAAACCCAGACGATTCGTGATTACTGTCGCTGCAGTTGCCAAGATCTACGCGCAAACGAACAGACTCACCGCGCGCCAGAGGGACATCATCCAGGGGACCTTCACGCAGATGGAGAAGAACGCCATCCCCAACGCATTGAGCATTCTTATCAGGTACAAGGTTTCACCTTCTTATCCACAAGGAGCGATTGCAGGCTCTTTTCGGAGTACCCCAACTACAAGAATATCTGGCCGCAATTCCGGGCGATCCCCGACAGCGCTCTGATCTGCGCCCCGGAATTGCGCAGGCACGCCACGGTCTACATGAAGGGCCTCAGAACGATCATCGACGCCATGGACGACGACACCAAACTGACTGCGTCGCTGAAACGAATCGCCAAGGCGCACATTAAGTGGAACATCCACAAATCTCACCTAATGGTAGGAGCCCTACAGTATTATCAGCCCTTACACATTATACTCGTTCTAGCACATGGTGCAGCCCGTGGTGGAGGTCGTGCGGGAAACCAACGGAGGCCTAATGACTGACGAGATCAAAACGGCTTGGATTACGCTGTACGACGTTATCGCCAACCTCATCGACATTTACAGAGTGATTGAGAAAGCCGAACAACGCAAGTAGGACGGAGAAGGCCCGCTTTCCTTGTTTCCCGATCTTTTGTCACATTTCCTCTGATCTTCTCACTCTTGTACCATACTTGCAATAAACTTCGCGCACTTTGCTTGTCAATGTTTTGAAATTAAAACTATTTTTTAGGTAGCTGATATAGAGTGGAAATGTTGTTAAGAACGAATTCTTCCTGTGTCGCTTTGAGCTGATAGTTTTGTTTCTTTCTTGGACAGTTTAAAAATTAATCAAAAAACCGACCTTTTCTATTGGAAAGGAGTCCAAATCTAGTTGGCACATCGTCCTCCTCCCTTTTGAGCACTGCAATTCGAAAAATAGATCTAGATTCGGTTGCTCTACGCGTACCTATGGGCTTTCTGGGTAGTCCGTTGGATGATATCGACCTCCTCGATCTTAACACAGGTGGCGTAGACCCGTTGCTCGAGGAGGCACAAGAAGTAGGTTTAAACGGTTTCATACAGTTCCGTTCGGTACCGAATTTGAACTCTGGAAGAGCACGCAAATCAGCAAACTTCCGCCTCTTCTCCACGCGTGTTCTGGCCCACGTGTGCCAATGGAGCAACGTTTGGCGGACGATTGGCTGCTGGAGGGCTTCGCGTTGCTTTCGTTTTTCTTCCATCTGAAACACGATTCATCACGTTCTCTATTATCGATATGTATGCTTTGATGTCTTTTTCCAAAATGTGAAACTCACAATTTTGTCAAACTTTCTGTTCGCGTTCCAGGGATCGTCGTAGAATCGACCCACATGCCGCAGTTCCTCGGGCTGAGCGATTTGGACTCCGTTGTGCATGTTCTCGAAATAGACGCTGAGCCGCGCTTGCCGCTTCCTCTTCGCGATGGCCGCTTCCATGCAGCTCTTCCAGTGGAATCCGTACCTTTGAACCCTTTCTTTCATCCTAAACGGGCATTAAGTAATCAAACAAACGGCTGAATAGGACTACCTCAATACATGGAGCCTCTCTCCGATTTCATTGAGTTTCTTCCGAACATCGACCACGAGCGTTTCAAACATCTCCTCGCAGATGGACCCTATTTTATCATTGATCACACGAAGAACGGACTTGTGGAGCACCGGGAGAGTGGTCCGGAAGATGTCCCGTTTCCGCTGGTCGAAGGTTTCTCTAAACGCCGAACAATTTATATCTTGGTCGGAGTCTGCTTCAAATACCTCAGTACATGCGACCCAATATTTAGGACGGCCTGGTTCAGCATCGAGTCCATGAACGTCGCGAACATCTCGCCCGTCACCTCGTTCATCCACTGCATCTTGAGCTCCGTTTGCTGCTGTATTTTGAGGGACTGCTGCTCCCAGAGCGTCCGCTGCAGACGTTCTTCTTCAGCCCGCTTCTTGATCAACACGGCTTGTCTTCGAGCTTCTTCCTCCCTCGCTCTTGCTGATTTCGCCGCCTGCTCTTCGAGTTCTTTCTGCTTCTGCTTCTGCAAATGCTCCTTTTCCAACCTTCGCTGCTCAAGCACTGCTGATGCCTAAATTAGGATCCTTTTCAGAAAATGCGAAGGAGCAACGTACATCGCCGTTCTGCGCTGGCTCCAGTGGAGGGGCCAGTCGAACTGTCCCCGGAGCTGGCTTCGAGAACGAAAACCCAGCGGGGGATGGTTTCTCTTGACCGAACAAAGGCTTTGGTTCCGCGATCTGATTCGACGAAAAGCCGAAGGAAGGGACTCCGTTTTGCTTCGGAAAAGCTGCGGAGGAAAACGCGAATGAAGACTTCGAAGAAGGCGCCGCGGAGGATCCGTTGCAATCCGTCTGCCAGAGATTCGAAGAAGCCGACGAGCTCGCTGGCTTCGGGGCAGCGACGGCGAAATTCGGGCCAGATTTGAAGGAGAACTTTGAGGGGGTCTGAAGCTTGCCCTTGACCTCACTAGATTCCTTAGGTAAAGCCTTTTGAAAAATTGAATTCGCACTGCCGAATGGATTCACAGCTGCGGCCGTTTCCGCCTTCTGCGCTAACGCGAAAAGGGGCGGCTTCAAGCCAATTGCTGAAGACGGGCGAAAGTCGTCTCCAGTCTTTGGCTTCGTCGCAAACACACTGTCCTTGTTTCGGTACCCTAGAGCAGACGAGGGACGCCTTTCGTCGACTTCGGCCTTGACAAACAGCTTATTGGCTTCCGTTTCAGAGCGTTTGATCATGGGCATGGAAGTGCTCCCGAGCTTCTTCAGGGCCTCAAAGACCACGGGATCGTTGACGTAACGTCCTTCAGCGTTAAATGAATTTGTCACCGGTTTCGGTTTGATCTGAGTGGAAGACGTAGTTCCACTCAGCACCTCCAGCAATGACTTATTGTTCATTCTGTTGATCAGTTTGGAGACCTGCACTGTGCGAGCTACTTCCTCCAGATTTCTCGGAAGAGCGATGTTTGTAGGATCGCCGGGCTTCGGATGAATTTCGAATTTCGCAATGAATTCCTTTGCATGTTCTTCGTCGTCGAACGCCAGCTGTTCGGTGAGATCGGCCAAAAGGAACTGAAATAAACAGAATCGAGAAACTGAACCAAATAAACATTTCTAAAGAAAACTTTGAAAAAAAGTTCAAATCTTTAAAAAATCAACGAATATTTTACCTCGTTTTTGTATGAAGCGCTGATAGTCTTCAAAGCATCAGCCCGCACTTGGAAATAAACCTGATGAAGCAGGCAAGCCTAAAAATATTGAAATGGGTAAGGAAGACTTGTAATAGCACGAACTAACCTGAAGATACGTGCAATTCTGTGCTATCAGACGGAAAAATCGGACGTAGTTGTTCGTATTAAAGGCGAGAAAGAGCTTGACCGCCAGCTTCATTTCCAGTGACTCCCGGACGTCCAAACGTAGTTTGAAAACTTGCTGAAGGATGTTCGAGTCGGCGATGTTCGACAAAACGTCGTAGCTTCGAAACTCTGCCTCTGATTCCAGAAAGATGCCCTTCTTCGCCAGATCCTCGTACATGTGCCGCAAACTCTGGATGCACTTAGTCATATTCTCCATGTTCATCCGTTCGTCGAACTCTGAGGTCCCGGCATCGCAAAACTGGTGCGAAGCGTAAATGTGGATTCTGCAACACTTCTCCAGGATGTCCACAGCGGCTGGACTAATGATCTTCTGTTGGGTGATCTCCTGAAGAAAATTCTAGATGTTACTCGTGAATTCGGACTGGGAAAACCTTGCGAATTGCCCTCGTTCTGCTCCAGGCGAAATCATACCAGCGGGTGGCTTCGGAGGAGGAAACTTCTCTATTCGGAATCTGCAAAACAGAACTAAATTTGATTTCAACTCAAACATACCGTGCTCAAGACGTAATTCATCGAATCCTGCAACGCACTACAAGTTCGAAGCTCGTGAGGCAGAGGCTGTTCCTAAAACGCTAAAGGTTACAAACGGATAACGGGGCTTCGGTCTTGCCTGATCCGCCGCACTCCGCGAGTAATCCGTCACGAACAACTCGGCAACGGGAACCCCAGAGGCGTTGGTTTCATAAATGTTGACAGCGTTCTGGAATATCCGCCGATAGCGTTCCTTCTCGCAGCAGAAGTCGGGACACGTGCCCTGGAAGATCCACTTAACAACTAAAAAACAGCCACACCTAACCTCGACCATAACCATCTTGGTCTCATCTCCAATTTCCTGCTTTCTCAAACGCTGAAGGATGACGTCGCGCTCCTTGAAGATCTCGTATCGCTTCTCCTCATTCGGGCAATAGCTGCCCAGCAGGGCATTCAGCTCGCGAACTGAAACCAATCGGAAGTTTACGGGGGAAGGAAAGCAGGGAACAAACCGAACTGATCCGTTGGGGTGATGGAAGTGATGGCTGTGTCGCTGGATCTTCTTCTGCGACCCTTCAAGGTGTTCCGCACGTTCCGATTGGGAATCATACCCTGAAAGACGTTCCTCCTAGCTGTTATCGACGGATTATCCGTAGTCATGACGGAAAGACAGCGTGTTTATAACGAATGGTTCAGTATAAAAAGCAAACTTGTGAAAATTTGAACCTGAAGATGTCGCATTTCAACGGCATCACCCGCTCGGAATTGAAAGTAACGTAAGTGCGCGCACGATATCAAGCTAGTCGTGTTGGGACCACTGCGAGCATGGTGCGTGCAGGATCAGGAGCATATAAAGAAATGAAAAAAGGAATTCTATGAGAAGAACTGATTTCTTGACACATTTCAGCGGTCTTTTCAAATCCAAGGCTTCGACGCCTCGGTCAGTCCCAAATGCAACTGTGAATAAGTTTTTCATCCCTGCGTGGTTTCAAAAATAATTTCGAAAAAATTGCTGCGATCGGTCAGACGTCGGGCAAATGATGTGTCTGCAAATGGAGAAAGCACTAATCTGCATGCTGATGCGGCGCTCGATGAGTTTAATTGCAACATGCAGTGACTCAGTCGCAAAATTTCTTGCAACTCTCGGCTGCATGCGCATTTGGTGTATTCATACTTCCTTCAAGGAAGCATCCTTCAAAGCCTGCAAACATAGTCACACTACCGCACTACCAACCGATTGCACTTAAGCGCTTTTTCATACGATATCATTGTGTAAGAGGCTGAACACTGCACCGTTGAAGTTTAAAAGCACAGTAATATATGTATCAAGAAAGCACCTAGATGCTAACAATTACTACATGTTTATCGTAAAAAGAGGGTAGCCTTTCCTATGTAAAATCAACTTATCTTAAATCAAACAAAGGTTAATATTATTTTGGGTAAAATATGACACTCTAAACAGATATTTATGATTATTACGTATTTCAGTTCGGTTCGCCAGTTTCTTTACTTCCCCACTTACTGCCGTCATGAAAGTAACATGAAGGCGTCTCTCTCAAATACCAACTCATCGTTGACCTTTGGCTTCATGATCACTCTGCCATCGACAAAAATAGAACACCTCCGAATGCAAAAACCGCACCATTTTTGCGCCTTGTTTACCTTGAGCACCGGCCAGCCGCTGCTTCCGTGATCAGTACGCGGAATCGTCATTCAGAATCAGCGATAAGTGGTTTGATAAGTATCGCTTCGGCCGTCTTTCGCGGTTCTTCCGCTCTTCTTCTCCGTTTCGTCTTTCATTAAAATTCATTTGCGTTCTCGACAGCTCGCCACAATTAACTCGACGAGATGTAATCTTGTCGTGTGTCAGAAATCGCTGCTAAACTTGTATTGATCATTTCAGCAATGGACTGCAGCCCGCCGACTGGCCACCTGACCATTCCGCGATCGCCACAAAGTCTATCCGTCAGTTACTGATTCCTCGACACTAAGCACATGTTCCCGAGGATTGTTATTGTTTTTGTTTGTAACCTAACTGTTTCCATCGATTCTTCTTGCCGGCGGCTGCTGCCGTAGGTGCGATCGCGGGAAGTGCGAGCGAGGGCGACGATCGCGAGTTCTTGAGTGGTTATAAAAATTGACGACGCAATTTATTGTTTCCACATTCTCAATGTCCTAGGATTTCATATACTGTTTCCTATGTTGTTTGGTTTGACCAGTATTATAGATAGTATCAGCTTGTTCTGAAATATCGACTCAAAGGGATTGGGATGATCGAACCGGCAAAAATGGCTACATTTTTTCAATTTTACTGCATTTTAAATTAAGTTTTCAGGGCTAATGTTTCCAAATAACCTTTCCTCCGTTCATTCTTTTGTTCGTTAATTGATTTTGTTCAGTATTTAGGGTTTTCACTTGCGACTCCTTTCCAGATTTTGCCAGCGATGGGTAGACAGCCCGGAATAATCCGGCGCATTGCCGGCTCGCTCACCGTCGACCACCTCAACATTCTCTCCGCCTTCATCGCCATCGTTTTCGTATACTTCCAAGTCCGAACATTCTTCAAAAACAGAAAAGTTCCCGAAAAAGAGGTTCCGAAGACCGTGGAGAGCGCCGACGTGAAGAAGAAGGCGACCACAGACAAGCTGGTAAGTTCGCCTAATTCCCCAAGGAATGGTCAATTTGCCTCTTCAGGTGGGAGAAGACCACGACGTGGTCGATGACCACGATGACGTGCATGTAGCCAGAGAAATCATCTACAAGCATCACGCTCTGCCCGAACACGAGATGCTCCGGAAATCGCAGCTCTTCTACGAGCACATGAAGCAGCGGAGGAGTGTGAGGTGCTTCAGCGACCGCGAGGTGCCCTTGAAAGTTATCCAGAACCTGATTAAAACGGCTGGTGGGTTGGAGATCCGTCGACCCGAAGCATAAATTTGACGTGCTTTTTGGGAACCTCCCCAAGTGGTGCGAATTTGCAACCGTGGACGTTTTGTGTTGTGGGGAATGACGCCCTGAAGCATCGGATCCGAGAGATCGTTGAAAACGAGGAACAAATGAACTACTCAAGGAGGATGGGCGCTAAATGGGTGCTGGATGTGTCCCACTTAAATGTGAATTGGAACAAGCCCTATCTCACCGAGGCGCCCTTTCTCATCGTCGTTATGAAGCAGGTCTGTGGGAATGCCGGCCATCATAGAGAATAATACACCTGAGGAGCTTACAGATATTTCAGGAGACCGAGAGCGGCGATAAGCAGCCCACGTACTACAATGAAATCAGCACGTGTATCGCCGTCGGAATTCTATTGGCCGCAATACAGGTAAAGAGGGAGGAGAGCGCTGGCCACTGATGACGGATGCTCGTTGCAGAACTGTGGACTCGTTACCGTAACAACGACGCCACTCAACTCCGGAACTCAAATCAGAGAAGTTCTGCAGCGACCGGTAAACGAGAAAGTGGTTTTGTTGCTGCCAGTTGGCTATCCTGCTATTAATGCATGTGTGCCTGATTTGAAGAGGAAAGCCTTAGAGGATATTATTCAACTGTATTAAATATGATACAATGCAAGAGTTGGAATGCATGCATAATATAACATGGCAAGCTATCAAATTCTACCGACATTAAATATACGTTAAGCACCATATTGTCGTAGACGATCTGAGAAATATATAATTTAAGAGCTGTGCTCCTTGGCAGGGCTTCCAAATCCCGTCAGGCAGTAGATCGCCTAGAAACTTTCATGCGAAAAGTTTTTAAAAAAACGTTATTGTTACCGTTTGAATGTTCTTGTAAACATGGCACGACCCATAAGAGCCGACCCCATAGAAGTGGAATTCTGAGGGATCGGCTACCTTGCGCTTGATGCGCGAGCGCAGGGTCATTTTCGGGTCGACAACGAACCGGTACATCATCTTCACCCAACTGTCGTGGGCCATCAAGTCCTCGTAAAAGTCGGGAGCGATTTTCCTCACCTATTATGATGTCGTGAATAAAAATGGAATCTAGAGTCGACTGTTACCAAAGGCAAGTTGCGACCGCACACATAAGGGAAGTCGTGATGTTCGACGTGGTGTCCCACATTGTACGTGACAAGGTTGATGGGACCGTAGTAGCTGTAGGTCTCTTGACCTGGGTTGAACACATAGTGATCGCTAATATAGTGACCGGCGAGAGGATGCAGACCGAGGCCAACGGCGAATCCTCCGAGAAGGAAGACAAGCGATTTGGCACCGAAAAAATAGTAGACGGCAATGTCAAAAGAGATTTGGAGGATGGCGTTGAGGATCTCCATGTCCGTGACAGCCTGAATCACCTTTTGTTAATCAGACTTCATGAAACGGAACCAGCCTTCTGGTATATTGCGAATGGACGGAAAGCGTAGAATACGGGCTGTAGGATCATCCAAACGAACTTTCCAAAGGTGGTCGTAAACCACCGGGCTTCGAACTCGGTCGGTACGTCAGTGTCGATCACATCTTCGCCCATATTGCGATGATGCTCCAAATGGTATTTCTTGAACGAAACGGACATGGGAACTCCCATGGGCAGATTCGCAATAAAACCGAAGAGGCGGTTCTGAAAAAAACAGTTCGACATTAAAGCACTCAACGTTCGAAGATCATGCGCAGCACACGCTTCACAAACCAAGCCCATTTCATCAGGCTTAAGGCACTTACCGCCAATGGACGACCACAGCCGAAAGCCATGTTGTGGGAGATTTCATGCACAGCGAGTGTAAGAGAGTGGTTGATGGTGCCACTGACGAAATAGGCCTGAATCCACACCAGCAGCCAATCAGCATCTGAAAACTTATCATTATTTGTATTGGTCAGCATCGATATGTTACCGCGAATCAGATAAGCCAGAAGAATCTGGAGAAGAACTTGCATCACGACAACATATTTGAAGCTCGGGTCGATTCCAAAAGTATCCTTGATCTGCGGGTACTTTTCCAACATCTGCTTACGACTGAATATCGAGGCAATAAAACGGTTTTTAAAATTTAAAAAACGCACCGCGAGCAGTGCGGCTCCTCAGTATATGACCAGTCGAAGCTGGTCTTGGTCACCCGTTGTCCCATCGTTTTTGGTTTTGACCCTGAACAGACAAGACTGATTACGACTCGTGGAGATAACTATTAAGCAGTGCACAGTTGCAACGGAACGACCCGAGCAAGTGCGTCGATGGATAAGAAGAGCAGCGCAAGTACAAAACGACGCAGCTCAAACTTTATTCACACCGCTCCACGATTAATCACGCGAACAGTGGCACAGCGCATCAATCGATTGTCCAACACGGAATCACTGAAATTTCATGGCTCTCTGATACATGCTTTCACGAAGGTCAGCGGATCTGCGGACAACCACTGACAGCCTTTATTTGTTGTTTACAAAATACAACGCTTTTTCAAAAGCTAACAAACACATTCTTTGTCACCTTCACATTCAAGGTCTCAAGGAGCCATTGCATCATATGAGTAAAGGCTCGATAGTTTAGTACCGCCAGTTGAAAAAACGGAAAATTTTGGAATAAAATATTAGACTACTGAATTTTTATGGTCATTTTATAGATATCTTAAAACAACAAAGTCAAATCCGAAATACTGTTTCTCACAAAAAATACGAAGAAACGAAGGACTACAAAATTGCACGCACATCAGCCTTCCCGTAATGAACGCGTCAGTAACTTATGATGTAGATGGAATACTTATCAGTAAGCAACCACATCCGCCCACTATCACCACAAAGGCTACACAGTTTACAAGAATTGTCTTTCGACTGGATAAGAACCGATCAATGGAGTCTCCGGTTAGGTGGAAATTTTAATTGTGCCAAAAATCAACAACTAACATAACAAATCTAAACAGTAAACGCCTAAGCGATGGCGGCGACAAGGTCTTCATCATCTTTTGTTTCTTGCACAACAGTCTCCTTCTTCCTCTTTTTGTTCTTTCGCTTTTCAACCTAAAAAGTAAGCGAATGAAGGTGCTGTGTTATCACCAAATGCTACCTGTTCAATCTGGTCTGCAGTCGGTACAGGAATGTACTTGTCGAGGTCCAATGCGACGTGCGCCTCACCTGGGACAGTCATCATCAACGCACGGTTAATGAAAGGTCCAAGTGCGGGGTTTCTCAACTTGCACAGCGAGTCGACCACAGTCGCGATGTTAGCTTCCACTTCCTCGTCAGTCATTGACAACTGAAATATAGAGGCCTCTTTGTGATATTTACGTGCGAAATAACTTACTCGACCAACAACGGCGTTACACAATCCCCAAACAGGGTACACGGGGTCACTCTTCACGCTCAGCTTGATTCCATTCTTGAATTTTTCGATAATTTCAGGTAAATTTTCGCCAAGTCCTCCTGAAAAATGTTTAAAGAATAAGCGATCTTTATCCAAACCAACCGTTGATGTAAGTTGGAAACCGTGACTTCAGTATTCCTCGGAGAGGCAAGATGGCGCTGCTCATGTCAGTGTGAGCTACGCAGAAATCGTAATCGTCCGTGCGGAATTGCCCTTTGATAATCTTAAAAGCTTGTTAGGAAAGGTAAATTAGATGAAAGGCACCTTCTTGATTATGTCAACTCCCAGCGCTACTTCAGCACCCGCTTCAAGGGCAATTTCTTGGTTTTCCACCGTCTTCGCGAATGCCATGATCGTACGCTTCTCGTTGTGCTTGAAAGGAACGGGAATGGGAACAATGTGGTCCGAACTGTTAATCATTTTCGTCTAAAAACGAGTAAATACCAAGATTCTCCAAAAATTTAAATTTTACCAGTCTCTCGGTGGTCATGTTCAGTTCAAACCTAAGCCGAATAGGCGCATTCGGGTTGTTGTATATCGACGGTTGCTGCATGATTCGGTGGATTCCAAGTGCCTTTGAGATAGGCTGATACTGAGTCTTCACGGACGACCTGACGTACACGTTGCATTCTGGCGCATCAGGCAAATCGGTTTCTTTGTCAACTTCCAGGCGACCGGGAAACTGTTGCGAAGGCGAGAGCCTAGAAACACGTGCATTTAGCAAGAAAACAATAGAACAATAAACATGATCGTCAACGCAGTGCTTGACAATATGAAGCTTTGCGAATGCTCCCTTACACCCACTCCCATGTTGACGTATCCAAGGCAAAAAGCAAAAGAATGACTCACAAGCTTCTCATGCGACGAATAGAAACGCGCTCCATAAAACTATACTGCTTGCGCGCGGCCTCTTTCGCTTCACGCTTCAGGCGACGTTCGAGCTTCTCGGCACGCGTTATGGTTCTTTTCAGAGAACGCTTTCGACCTAAACAAGCTAAATATCACAAGCCAATAAATGGGGAATCCCCACCTCTATGCTGCTGGAGAAAAGCAGTGCTTGGTTTGAGGAGGTCACCCGCAAGACCGAGCATCGAGAAGCTCCTCGTCAGCATCATTAGGTTCGACATTATACCCTGAAAGAACAAAAAATTTGAATAAGTCATTCATGTGATTAATAAGCATGATAACGAATCACGCACGATATGGTTCTCACCAAACAATCATTGGGACGATGATCCGCATGTTCAACAAAAAGAATTTCGTCCATTTAAACATACGGGAAGGAGCCAAAGAGGATGCATACGAAATGAAACGTTTCCGTCAAATATTTTTTTCGTACTCTCCCCCGCATATAAATCGAATTGGCATGGACACGGGCAATCCACGCACCTCAAAACAAAACGTTCGCTTTGATCTGCAAGAGTAACCAAAACAAGCTTCGAATCGGCGCAAGTCCGAAGAAACATTCATTCGCTTCTTCTTCGCATTTTTCTACTTTTTGCAACCGAAGTTTTCGTTCCGATTTCGCTGCAAGAGCGTCGCGGGCGGTAAACCCGACAGGTTCGGTCGTCTCACCTCAGAAACCGTGTGCTGTGGCCGTATTCTCGAACTCGGTTCACCTCGTCCGCCGCTTCCTCTCGCTCGGATCAATCTGCAATCTTCGTCACCAGGCGCGCAAGTGCAAGGAGTATTACTTAGTGCGCCCCACTTTACCTGCGTGTAATCGCTGTTGAATTGGGCGCGATCGCTCTTGTCAACGGGTGCTCTTTTCAGTCGGTTCAGTCTTCAGAAGGGGATTTCGAGTGATTCTTTTGAATGCGGATGTGGTGGGCGTTCTCATCGGTTGTTCATTTATGATTGTTTATTCGCCGCGTTAATAAAATTCATTTGCAAGCACCTGACCAAGGGGTTTTAGTGAAATAATTTTGGGGAGATGTCGCCAAATCGACAATTTTTGCGGAGGGTAGGGTCAAACCACGCGTCGATGAGTGCTTGCGCTCCAATTTTGATTTTAAAGATTCTTGAGGTTCTTTTGAGCCTATTTGTGTTCAAATGGTTGCCACTGCGGCCTGTTTCAGCCTATTTTAGGTCCTCCACCGCATTTTTCACGAAAATTTTCTGGCGAAGACCGGATTTTGCGGAGGGTAAGGTCCAGGGGGGTTGCTCCCTCAGGCCTTTGGACAGTTTGGTACTTACTTTGGTTGAGGTACAACTTCCTTTTTTCGTTTTGGTCGAAATAGAAATGGTGTTTTTCGCTGTTTCATGTTTCGCATGCGCCCAAGAATTTATTGATGGTGTTTTGAATCGAATGTCTTTGCAAACATGGACACCCTCATGTTTTTCACCCTTTTGGCCAGGTCGAAACGGACCCACCACTGAAAACATGTCTGAAAATTTGTCGATAAAAGTCTCATTTTCATAGCCGTTTCATATTTTCATTCAGCAGCCATTTATGACCGATTAGAAGTGAGGGCATTTGTGTTGTGGAGATAATGCTCGCATGAGAATTTTGTGCGTCGCAGTCATATTCCTCTGAACTAATATGAAATTGAAAATGTCGCGTGAAATTGTTGTGGACATGGATCTGCTTCGGGCATTGTCAGAACAGCTGGTGTTTTGCTGCACGAACACGCGACACTGCACTCGCTATATTGCCCGTCTAATGTCACTCTCCCTCTGCCGTTGTCGCTCGTGCTGGTGTGACTCCGGCCTTTTCCCTGTTTTCCGTACTTGTGGCCTGCGGCGCCTCTTGTCTGTTTTTGGTCGCCGCCGTCTTTTTCACCGCTTTGGCGCTAGCGCATCTCACCAATTCCGCCTCATTGTTTCGATTTTCTCACCAATTCTTCGCGGATTTTAGTCGCTTCTTCATACCAAAGCGCTGTTCTCTGTTGCAGAATACAGGATGAAGGCCGGTCTCTCACGTCTTTACGACCTTCAGCCGGACCCTTACGACATTACGCAGCACCGCTTTATTCGTGTCTGCCTCTTCCGTGATGTGAAAAACGCGAAGGAGTTGGGAGCAGGAGTTCGAGATGGGCAGTTTGACGCGGCTCTAATCCGCCCGGAAGTAGTACGTTGTTTTTTAAGTTTGTTTCTAAATTTAAACGGCTTCTATTTTGCAGGTTTTGGAACCGTTTGTCGTTTTGGCGGCTGCGAATCGTGCTGTCCACCAAGCCGCCCACAACCGCCTGACAACTCGCTCTCTTTCAGCTGAACTCATCTACTCTTTGTCCCCAAACCGCAACATTACTGACTCATTAAGAACGTTTGGAATCGCAGATACGAGCCAGAATTTGCTGGTTGCAATTTTCCACGATGAGTCAGGAGAAGCCATGAAGAAGATGGCGAAGTTGATTGATGGGAAGCCTGTGCCCTTGGAAGAATTAGGCCAGGTTGTCGATATCAGAGCTGTCAAAAGGGTAAATTTTGCTATTTTGGCAATTGTTAAATTACGATAATTTACAGGTTTACAAACTCACTGATGCACAGATGACCGAAGAAGATATCAGCGGAATCATCGTTAGCAAGCTCGTGGCGAAGGACTACATGACGTAGTAGAAGGCCCATTTCGTTGAATCTAGTTCAGCATTGGCTTTATGAGTTGTTATTTGAAAGTTTTATACTATTAAAGAGATGTATGGAGCGGAAATGAATGAGTTAATCTGCTCTGGAAGTGGAGCTATTTAATCACATAAATAGCATTTCACAATACACCCTTAAATTTGAATGCGGCGGCGGATAATGGAAATTTCCTCGAGAATGAGAGCCCCGCTGGGTCTAGCAAGCACCAGGTGTGTGAATGAAATACCAAAACCATTTTACATAAACGGATTCAGAATGTCGCAGTTCTCGTGTGTTTTATTCGCTTAGATGAGATTCAGAATTCGGATTCAGATGCCTCCACGTCTAATGTGTCTGGTTATGACCAGCTATCCGGAAAGTTACATTCGCGAATACGTGAATTAAAAAAATAAATAAAATACGAAAATTCGCGCGACGTGGCGTTTTCAGACGCCCCGTGGAGCGCACTCGCCGTCGGTCGACGTAGCTCGTCGAAAATCCGTCTTCGCGCATCTGAATCCTCCTTTTTGTAAGTTGGGTAACAAGTTTAATGCATTTCAGGACCTCCATCCCGATCGCACCGACTCGCTTGCAAGATGATGAACATCAAGAAAAGCCTGATCGCCTGGGTCGAGATGGACAACTTCGATCGCAGCGGTCTCAATCATTACATCCGGGACGTGAGGACGCTCCGCCTGGCCAACATCAGTGAGAAGCCCTTCGCCTGGATCGTGAACCCGTCGTCCGCCAACATTGAACCGAGGAGTCACTCCCACGGCGTTTTGCAGCCCTTCGACATCGTCTCTGTCACTTTCCTGGACCCTTCGCACCCCGGAGACCACTTCACCATTGAGTGGACCGACGTTCCTATGGAGGCGAAGCATCTCCAGGCCAAATGGCTGACGGATAAGGAATGGTGTTACATTAACGTTTTTCTCTGATCATTTTCGATGTCGATGTTTTTAATAACTGTCCTGAACTAATCGAATTGTATGAAATCTCCTTAATTGTTTTCATTTCGGTTTTTCAGTTCCACGGTTGCTAATTCCGATTCTGGCTGTGGTACTTCCATTTCCGTTTTCTCGATTCGAAGATCTTTTGCCGTTGTTTTTCAAGAATTTCGTAAATTCGTGGCTGATCTAGATTCTTCTTGGAATCCGGAAGGATATGGAAATAAATTCTACTGCGGAAAAGCTGAGGGTTATGTAGCATTTGTGTATTGTCTGATAAAATAGGGGGACCACTACAGAGTACAGGATTGTGGTGTCGGCAAGGGCAAACTTCGAGTTTATGGAACCGTTTCTTTGGGTTACCACAAGCCCGTGCATAAGTCTAATTTTCATGTCCTACATATTCAAATGATCAAGCATTCTTCATGTGATATGGATTTTTCGGAAATGCTGCAACCATGATGCGGAAGAACTATTTAAATTCCGGTCAACCACATAACCTTCAATTGACACTTTAAAACTTTGCCCATTACGAAAATTTTCTCCATACGTTCCTTCTTTCTTCGTCATCTCTAAATGTGAATGAAACGGCGACACGGACAGGTTGTTATTTGTGCTATTGTGCAAATTAAAAACCGGACACTAATATAATTAAAAACAAAACAAAAGAAGGTGTGGAAGAAATTTAACACTACACCGAGCACACCATATTAGTCTAATCACGCTTTATCATCTATCAATCTATCGATATAGGTTTATAAATAACGAAACTTATTACAGAACAACAAACGATCATGGGTACTTCAGGTATACCGCAAGCACAGTATAACCAATTGTATTTATGGTGAGCAATTATTAGCGGAACTCAACAAACAGTAAAATAATTAGTACGAGTACCTGCCAACTTGTGTTAATACGATATTTTGCACCCGAATTTAGTTCAGCTTCGCGTACATCCCATTCAGAGTAGACAGGAAAAGCTTCTGCAGGCAGGGACGCTTGTTCTTGAGCGTAGGAGTCAAAAGACCGTTGGCAACAGAGAATGGCTCCCAGTGCAGGTAGATGTCCTTGGCCTGAACGACATTAACACATCACAAGTTGACACTCAGAATATTAATACCTGTTCGTACGAGTTCAACTTGTTTTTCTTGCCTTGCTCAATCATATCCTTGAAGATCAACTCCTTGACTTTAGAATTCTTGCAAAGGGTTTCATGGTCGACATCGGTCAGCTGCATGTCCTTGCGAGCATGAGGCACAAGGACATCAAAATCAGGAACGACAATTGCTATAACGAAAGGCTTCAGGCTGTCTCCATAGAGAAAACACTGCGCCAAGAACTTCGACTGCGTGTAGGCATTCTCGATCTTTTCTGGAGCCAGATATTCTCCCTAAAAATGAGCCTAAGTCTTAAAAGTTGGTAACAGAAAACTCACCTGCGCGAGCTTGAAGATATGTTTGATACGGTCAATAATCTTTAGAGTACCGCGTTCCGTCCAGAAGCCAACATCTCCCGTATGCAACCAACCGTCCTTGTCAAGAACTTGCTTGGTCAGCTCATCGTTTTTGTAGTAGCCCTTGAAGACATTAGCGCCTCGGACGCAGATTTCTCCTTTCACGATTCCATCGTACTCTGGTATATCTTCCACAGGAGCAAACTTGATGGCACAACACGGCGAAGGGACTCCAACATGACCGGGAATGGCGTCACCCTCGATGGTGACGGTGCAAGGAGCAACACACTCGGTTTGACCATAGCCTTCAACGACCAGGGCACCGGACGCAGCACGCACAAAGTCCAACACGTTCTCGGAAACGGGGGCAGAACCGGTGATGATCAGCCGAACACGGCCACCCAATGCAGTGCGGACCTTCTTGAAAACCGCTTGGTCAACGAGGGAATCATTGCGGACGATGCCCCTACAACACATTTTCAAAAAATTGTTGTAAGCTTCACACTTACTGTTTAAGCTCAGCCTTCTTCCAACGGAGAGCAAGATCAAAAATGGTCTTTTTTAAAAACGAAGAATTCACTTCTGACATAGTCTTGTCGTACATGCGGTTCAAGACTCGAGGGACAGCAACAAAAACAGTTGGCTTCAACTCCTGAATATCCTCACTGAGCTGATGGATTTGACCGCGATAGAAGCCGACAGATGCTCCAACCCCGTAGCAAATCGACTGGACGACGCGCTCAAACATGTGAGCTAAAGGGAGGAAGCTAATCATGACGTCCTGAAATTGACCAAACTCTTTACCCAATTTGCAAAACTGAAAAATTACAGTAGATTCGATTCGCGAATACTCGAAGTAGTCCAAGGTGGTTCCATCCGCAATGATGTTGGCGTGAGTAAGCATGACACCCTTCACGTTTCCAGTAGTGCCCGATGTATAACAAATCGTGGCCAGATCTTCCGGCTTGGGAGGCTAATTGAAACTATTTATATGCATGCACATTTCTTTAGCTTACCGTGTGGCGCTCGAAAGGTGTGGTCTGGCGACCTTCACGTTCAAAACGCTCAAAAGACATCAGCTGAACATTGGCTCGAATGCCCATGTCGAACAATTCCTGGGTGAATCCATCCATGATCACAATGATTTGGAGGCTCTGGATCTCGTTGTCATTTTTCCTAGCGTCCATCAACTTCAGCGCCTTCGCCGCGTCGTCGACAAAAACCAGTTCCATTTCTGTTTGATTGATGATGAACAAACAGGCGTCAAATCCCAATGTGTCATAAAGGGAAACAACAACATGGTTGAAGTTGTAACAGGCGAGTTCGGTAATCACCCACTACAAACGGAATTACTTTTTGCTAACAGTACGACGTGCTTACCTCGGGACGGTTCTTGGAATAAATTCCAATGCAGTTCTTCTGGCCTTCGTTGTAGGAGTAGGATTGGATACATTGACCGATGTGTTCGGCGCGCTCCAGAACCTCGCTGTACTTGAGCCAAACGAAAGGCTCGCTGCCGTCTTCGTCGAGCTTGCGCGTACCCAGCATATTTCCATCCTCGGACTGTTTCAGGCCCCGACGAACATTCTCATATAGAGTAGTCACTTCTGGGAACAGTTGGGTCATGAATTGGTCATCATCGTACAACGCACACACTCGCGAACCATCCTAAAAAACCAAATAAGATAGAAGGATTAAGCACTGACCAACCGGAAGGACGTTAGTTTGGGATTCGGGAGGAACAAGAGCGTTGATAGGTTCAGGTTTCATGTACGCGTAGTACGCCGCGCCAGCGATGGCACTAGCTCCAATCACCACGCCAAGATTGCTCATGTTAAGATCCGCCATTCTGAGGTTCTCAAGATCCTGAAAAGCATTTTCAAAGAAATATCCAGGAACATTTACGTACACCCGGCAACTGTGGACTTCCAGTTGACCGTTCACAACGATCCGCTTCTGTCCAACTGACGTTAGAACAGCAACAACCTGAATGAAGGAAATTATTAAACGAACTCTTCCACGGAACGCGCTTAATACGATGAAAACTGATTGGAGCAAGTAAATAAGTTAAACAAATACGAGTTCCTTAAATATGCGTTGCGATGCGAAGTTTTGACCTTGAACGCCTCTTGTCAACTTTTATCGCAAGGGTGGTGCGGTACGCAGAAAAAACCACGCCACATTTTGTGGAACCCTTCCGCCGGTTTTCCCCATACCAAAGTTTCAAGGCAAAAAACGATCATATCAATCACATGCGAAGCGAATTTCTCGGTCACGGAGCACGTGTGTTATGACAGGAACCCGTCAGTGTTGTGCAAGATAGTGAAATCGCAAAAAAAAGACCACTGGCCAGCGATAGCGCACAAAATCCCTGTTTTTTTTTCTTGAAAAGAAGATGACGAAATCAGCTTGCAACAATATTTTAGCTATGGCAAAAAATTAAAAAAACGCAGTATAATAATTTTAAATCCCTTTACGGGTGCTACGAAATACAAATAAAGTGGCTAAAATGGTTTGTGGATTTGACGGTTTTTGACCACAGAAGTTGATTGAACTAAATGAATACCAAATCCAATTTAGGAGCCCTCAAAACAACGCCAATGGATCACCTTTTCGGGCAAAAATATATACGGAAGCACGTGGCTTGCCAAAAACACAGCTTAGCTATACATCAATTGGAGGAAAAAAACGTTGCGGCTGGACGCGACGTCATCATTCCCACTCGCTTGCGAAAAGGGCGCTAGGGAACAACGACGACGGGCGGCGACGGCGACGCAGGGAGCTTGAGGGAAGGGCGCGCGAGAGGCGCGCGGGAGGGCAAATTCGCCGTCGCGCATTCGTTGGAGACGAATAAGTCGACCGTTCGTTCAGTGTGTCGCAGAACTGCAAGTGGCGACGCGCAGGGAACGTCATTCAGGGATCAGACTGAGTTTGAATTGAACGAGGGTACGCGGGAGCACTTTGAAGCCGGGGATTCCTTGCGATTCGCACTCGTAAAACCACACGCAAACGCGAGAACGCGGTGACGGGTCGCGAAGATGTTTGAGTGTATCGGAACATCTCCGTGTTCGCTGGCCGCCTTCAGTGGTTTGTTCTCCCTCCATCGCTTCGTTCCAAAGCCAACAGTGGTGTGGGTTGTCTCATTCATTGCTTTCGCTCTCTTGGAGACATCCCCGGCAACAGCGTCCAAGCCGGCTAGCACCACGTGACAGCAAAAAAAAAAACGGCCGCGTCGGATGGCGAGAGTTGACAACGACCTGCAATGACACATACGGCGGCATAAACAAATTCTGATCGTGCGTAACGTACACGTATTAGCTATGAGCCAGGAACGGAACGAGGACGCGATCCAGGCGGGGCAAAGAACCGCAAGGTTGCGAAACTTTGCACTGTTCGGAGCCATCGCCTCTTCCCTTGTCAAAACATTTTCATTACCGAAAACATTGCAATTCGCAACTTTTGCTTCCGCACAAACAAGGAATTAGCATTCGGTTTGTGAACAAAGATGGGAACATCTTACCGGACCAGGACACGGGTAGCACAATGTTCAAAGGTGGAAAACGACGGTACACGATACACGCCTTATCCAGAGATGTTACATATTGAGGCTTTCTCAAAACACCGCGATTCACGATCGTTCGTAAAGAAAGATGTGGGAAAGCAGCGAATTGTTGATAGCTTGCCGATACTTGCGACGGAAGGGATGTGAACGCGTAAAAGGTTGAGGTGCACGCCACGTTAAGGGTGTAGGTTTCAAGACGTTAGAACATCCGGAAAGAGCGACGTGTGCAGCTCCTTTCTGAGGTTAAAGTGCTTCTTCGCCATTTCCATTTCGGGACACTCGTGAGAGAGATGCCCTTTCAACTTTTGCACGAAACAGATAAACTCAGGGCAAAAGCGATGTTGGAGCAGCGCCGGGAATGTACATGGCAACAATAATTGCCATATACGTTAAATCAGATAGCACCAAGCCTGATTTTATTGCGCTGGCGAAAACAGCTGCTACTAAGAGCTGTTGAAAAGGAGAAGGCGGTTTTATATCCACATCCGTGGTGTTTTATTTAGGAGCAGATAGAGCCAGCCATAAGATACATGAAGGGCGATCGAAAACTGGACTTTTCCGAATGACATATATTCGCAGGAAGCAACAAGCACTTGTTTCAGAACGTCCTCCACGTTGCACAAAGAGCACAAGGAATGGTTGCGACGGATGACGAGGCACGGACAGGAACGAATTGTAAACAGAATAGATGGTGAGTCATTGCGGAGAGGGATCATGAAAACAGACAAAGTTAAGCAAACAACGTGAGGGAATTCTCCCAACAATTCAAAAATTTTGGTTTACAGAGCGGTGAAAAAATTCCGCGATTTCACAAGATTCTGCCATAGCTCAAATTTTTCGAACCTCCAGTAAACTCCTTCATCAGTTAGAAAACCAGAAAAGACAGTATTCCGGTGTTTTTACCCACGTAGTGATTTACACCGATTCTCTAAGCATAAAGTTTTCGAGTTCGAGCAAACAGCGCCGCGGCAAATATCTATCATTTACCTAACCTTTGCACCTTTCGAATACCGTTGCAACCCGCAGGTCAAACAGTAAAACGCATGCCGGAAAACTAGTCGCAGAGCCTTACCGCAAACACGGGGATCTTCGCGCGAAGTTTATTATAGAAGTTCAATATAGACTTACAATCCAGTTCTGTTCAACAACGTATGTACAAAGATAAGGTAATCCCAAACAAATATACTCCTGTCGAGATCAAATTAAACACAAAAAAACTATGGCCACTCCGAAAACCGAAGAAAGGGAGGAGAGAGAAACCGATGTACATGCACAAGAGAATAAGAGTATGGCCTAATGCGGTTTTGTAAAGCAGTTGAGTATTGCTAGTTTGAGATTTTCCGGAAATGGAGGAAAAGCTCAAATAAGTGACTCGTTGCCATTGAGAGCCGCTCTGGCTGCCGAGACCGCGGCACGTTCTTCCTCTTTCACCCGACGTCGCTGCTCCTCGTGCTTCTGCCGAGCCTGGAAGTAGATCCTGCAACGGCGGACGACCCAGAGGAGCGCTATCAGAATGACGACGTAGAGCGTGGCCATCACAAGCAAGTTCGCAACCATGTCGTCGAACAACAGAACCTTGCTTTTGGCAGCCGACAGATCGTCGATCATGGTGTACAATGTGGAGAGATCAGCGAAAGTGCCGCATACCGTCTGAAAACAATCGTACGTTCAACGTACATCAACGTGAAACGCGTACCTGCGAAATGGCGAATGGGATCAAGTAGTTCGGCTTGTGCTGCCAGAGTCCCAGGTAGAGTACGACGACCGTCGGGAGCTGGATGAACCGGCACACCATCGCCATGATCGCGTAGATCGGGCATTTCGGGAACAGCGGCAAGAACTTCGTTGTCAAGTAGAGGCCTCCTGCAAAGGACGGGGACTATACGTAGGATGCGGTGTAAAGCGGCATACCAAGCACAATCTCGTGGAAGACAAGCGTGCAGAAGATGAAGGTACCGATTTTGGCATGGAAAATGTTGAAGCAGCAGCGGTAGTCGCGCGAGTCGAAGAAGCGACTCACGTCGTCGCTCTGATAGTTCTGAAGCGCGATAAGCTCAGTTCACTCCGTCTTGAGACGGTGCTGGCGGGTGCAAAATAACTCACATTATTGCGTGCCGTCTGTAGCTGTTCTGCTTCATCGCCGCCGGCCGCCAAAGTCGTGTCGCCGTGATAACGCTTCAGATTTAGCGGCTCTTCCTCCATGTTTGCGAGGGCGTTCTGTTTCCTTTAATATTCATAAGTTATTATCATGCTGTATTGCAACTTGTATGGAATCAGGGAAATCCTGTCAACAGCAACAGTTTCTGTCAGTCATCTAATCACATACACGCACGCCCGTTTATCGCTAATTTGAAAAGCGATCGACACACGCGCGAATACCCAGAGGTTTCGGAAAAGGTCCGCACTGATTGTGCCGTGTGGCTGTCGGAAAAGACCGTCAAGTCATTCTGAGCAGTCTTGTGATGCTTTATGTTGATATTTGTCCAACGGACCCACCGTAACGAATGCTGCAGGTCATCCCGCTTTGAGAGTCACGCACGGATTAAGCTCTTTGCTGCCTCGGCGGCGCCGACGGTCTCTCGCTCGCTTCGTTGATGTTCTCGCGCTGCTGATGATGAGATGATGATGATGATGATGGTGATGCTGGTCGCGGAGGCCATCGCCGTAAAAACGGACTTTGACCGAGAGTCAGCTGAGCTCCGCTCTTTGTCCTTGGACATGCTCGAACGGGCGATTTGACGTCAAGAAATAGTTTTGGCTCAGGAAAACACGGAAGTTGGCATGTGATCCTCGATGGTAAACATTAATCTTCTCTGAAAACTCGTAATTAAAGCAAAGGAAAGCGAGATCAGAATGGGGCACCTGCTAATTTTTTGGTCGCAGTCTTTTTTTCTTAATTCTGGTCGCTTCTTTCTGTTCGTGTAAAACGTTTTGTTCCAATATGTTTTAAAAACGCTGCCAACAGCTACAACAGTGAAAATAAGTGGTACCTATACTCAAAAGGACTCGTCTGATTGTGCTTACAGTTTTTATAACGAACACTGTACATTTCCGGCTTCCGTTTTTTTATTTGTTTTGTGCAGATTGCCTAAAATTACACTTCCCAGTAAAAAGCAGAGATAATTAATAAAAAATCAGCTTAAGATTCCGTATGGGCACTAATTAAACAGCGAACGTAAAAGCATACCTGACAGAGCATGACTACAATCCATCAATGATATGATCGGTCCGTGACTGGGAAATAGCAAATAGATAAGACAGTTACAAAGTGGAGGATCCATCCTGGAATAGCGGCAACACAGCTACACATTTCACGCACTCGGTGCAGAGGACCTCCGAACACCGTTGCTATTGATCCGAGACAATGGAGACGGTTTGTCTGTAAGAGGTGTGCCTGTAAGTGCACGAACTTACAAATTCAGCATCGGTCTCAATATTGCCCACCAACATTCGTGGAAACGACGCAAGTCGTACATTTTGTTCGCCGACTGTCGGTGTTCCGCAAAATCGCGATGAACGGACAGGAGGAGAAGACGCGTTTGTGGGGCAAAGCGGAAGGGCGACAGAAAAGAAACCGTGAATTTTCACGAATAACGTGTTTATGTTCTTTTGGCGACCGACGACGGTGTGCCGAAATAGGAATTGTTTTATGAAGGAGTCGCGGTGAGTGTAAGTGAGTAAACTAAAGTTGAATGTTTAAAATAAAAAAAACTTTACTGGTGGTGCGCAGGCCGAAAGAAGGATACGTAGGTGGCGACAGAGAGGACCGAATGGACAACGTAACGGTCGGAGACGCCTTTTGATGATGAAGTAACCCATTGCAGAGTAACCATTCTTGTCAAAATCACAGACAATTCTTCGTTTATTGCTGTTCGCTCGAATTCGGATCTTGACTCGAATCACTTTAACTAATTTAAGAGACAGCTTGTGTTAATGTTTGCTCTAAAGTGGTTTCTGAGTGTATCAAAGCGAAGGCGTCTCTCGACATTTTACAAGAGTAAATCGGATAAATCACTTGAAGATGACACTCTTATGTAGCACAAGCAATTCAAGCGAATACAGTCCGCCCTCGAAGTGACAGAAAATTAAACGGTTTGAAATTGAGAGAGCAATCAAATAAACGCAGACAACTTCAAAGTCGTTTTTTTAAACAGTTGGAAACCCGTTTTTTGACAAGGACGTTCTCGCTTAGTCAGTTTTTAAGGACAGACCAATTTCTTGGTGGTCTTTGAAATTGAACCAAAATTACATTTTGAGGGATAGCGGGAGAAGGAGATGGGCGTCGTTTTGTCATTAGTTTGGACGAGACACGAGGTGTAGGTATAAAAAAGGAATTGTGGTTGTGAAATGTGATGAGGTTCGAAAGAGAACCACGTGAAGAGATATCTTGACAATGTATTTTAACACTATTTTATCTGAAGACTTTGAATATTTAAGCCACTTTTGAGCCGCTTTTTCCATGAAAACAGTCCAATGGTCCAAAAGTGGCGTTTGCTTTGTTTTCACCTGATAAATCACCAAAATGGTATTTGAGGCATGGTATCAACACTCAAATTTTGAAATAAATTTACAAAATACCGAACCAACCTGCCGAAGTCTGCGTGAGTCTCTACGGCAACCAGAGAGTGCCTCCATGCCTGGACGGATGCCTGGACGGTGTGTGTAGTGCTTATTATCCGCGTGCCTTTTCGCTCTTTTTTTGCTCTTTTTTGGCGCGTGTTGGAGCGTCGCGCACCGATACAGATGACAGTTTGCCTCGTTCTTCGATCGTCCCGGGCAAGATGCGCGCGGGCGCGCAAGGGCGCCGCGACTGTACAGAAGGGCGAAAGAGTGGATGGAGACCCCCGTGAGTGCGAGGAGGTGCGCGAGAGGAGGCGAACGAGAAGGGATGAAGGGATCGGCGACGACGTGCACGCCAAATTCCTCTCACCTTCAGAGCAGTTGGTTCGTGTCGCGCACCCGGCCGTCCGACCGACTGTATTGATTGTCTATTGGCCAGTAACCTTGTTTAGCTCGAGGTCCTCTCGTATTTACCATTCCTGGGGAGTCATTTCTAATTAAAACGTCCATTCGTTTATGTTTTTTTGGCTGTTTGGTTCCGTTCGCTTCAGGGCTACGGTCGATTCACCCATTGCCCGTGGTTCAATATCGGCGTTGAAGAACGGTGTTTCGAGATCATCCAAAAATTGGGACGTTTGTTTGTTCAAGTCGTTAAATCTGAATCATCTCCTGTATTCGGCGCTGGGCGAGGGGCATTCGGCCCACGAGGTTCGCGCGACATGTTCGTCGCTTAGCATCGTGTTAGCTTAGGGCGTCCCGTTTTTTTTGCCCTAAAATCATGGCCGACTGTTGACTGGTCAAGCAGGAGGCTTGCTAGCAACGAGGACTTGTTGACCGCGGTGCTTTTTTCGTTTGATTGCTTGCTTCGAGTGCCTCTTACTGTTACTGAGTGTAAATTGTCGTTTCTGTTGTTTGTTCTTCGAGAACTCGGGCGACATTTTTTGGCTTGCTTCGGTCGGGTGATGATAATTGTCGTTTCATGTTTTAAATGCATTTGAAGCGCGCAGCCGCTCACCTGGATTAATCGATCAGGCCGGAGAGGTCCGTAGAAACAGAAATGAATTTGTGAGGCTTCCAAGTATAATTAGCGAACCGGCGGGACGCGGTTTTTCGGGAACGGTATGACCCGTAATTATGTGATTAGCGTGGTTTCCGTCACACGATAATTACAAATGTCCGCTTGCAACATCTAATTCTGCGCGAGTCTCTTTTTCAGAATTCTCTCTCGCAAACGTCTCATAAATCCTCAAACTGCAAACTTGTCCTGACACGTGCCGAACCATTTTTTTCGCATTTCAAACATTTCTTTGCCCTTCTTAACCTTGAAGTTCGGCCGCAAAATTCAATGGAATCGGATTTGATTTGCAACATTGCACGACTTCCTGATTGTTACGACCGTCTCGGGTTATGTGCTCCGGGGCTCTTTTGTCGCTGCAAAAACCGGTTTCCTGTTATATGACTGGCGTTCATTGTTGTGACAAGTAACCGCTAGCTTATTGCTTTTCAAATACCGAGCTTTTGTAAACTCCGCAGTGGAGTGTCGCTCCGCCAGCCCTTGCCACAATATACATTTAATCTCCAATTTTGTCGCATCTAGAACAGTCCTATTGCCACTTATCGTAAATCAGGCAGGGCGAGATAACGCGCGGCGTAA
Organism: Steinernema carpocapsae; assembly: GCA_000757645.3. Lineage (NCBI taxonomy): Eukaryota > Metazoa > Nematoda > Chromadorea > Rhabditida > Steinernematidae > Steinernema > Steinernema carpocapsae. The sequence continues at coordinate 14,982,324 of CM016762.1, forward strand.
ATTGTCTTTAATAATCCAGCGCTCTTGTAAGATGGTCAACAGGGTCGAGATTAAAGAAGTTGCGGTTTGTTTAGGATTAGTTTGGAGGCGAGGGTCACGGGCGAGAAGGCGTCTACGCTAGTTGTGCGATCGGTGTTATCACTCGAGGTACCTCGTCGGAGGAGTGCGAATCTGGGTCTCAGCATTCGAGTTGAAGGACTTGTGTTTGTTTTTCGCAGTAATTTCGCTAACTGAAAGCTTAGTTAAGAGCGCCGACTTACAATGGACTCAGAGCGTATTACACAGCGGTTGATGTACCTGTGCAGGTGTAACTGACCAGGTTCGGTGTCTTTCCGTCATCGATCCGAAAGTCTTATCCACATTTGTATGTTTACGCTTGAACTTAAAGAAAATGTTTTTGTCGATCCGACAGCGATTCGGTCGCTCGATCTCTCTCACACAGCTCCTAAACAGGTCTCTATTAAGCTATTGAGGGAGGGTCGGAGGTATGTGCGTAGTTGAATTCTAATCGAATCACTTTTCGCAAATCTACTTTGGCATGGATTAATGCGTCAGTGGAAAAAAACATCCAAATGTGATAGGGTCGTTTTGTGGAGTTCTCGCGCACGCACTGTCCTCTCGCGACTCCTCTGTAGCAATTAGTTTCTTCGTCCCGCGATGATTCTCTCCGTGAGTTGCAAAACAAGGACAAGGGTCACAAACGATTTTTTTGGTTTTATTGGGTGTGTAAATACGCAACTCTCTATTTCCTAACACCATTTGAGATAAGTTTGGGTAAGGGTAACACCTTGTAAGGCATTCACAGCATGGTTTATTTCTGTTATACCAATTAATCTAATCTATTTTTTCAGGATGTGCTCTGCCATTTTTTTTATTCCAAGAGATCACGTGTAACAGTTGGTTGTTCGTTTTTCGGCTATGCTTACAGTCTTAGGAACTGAACGAAGTTTCCGGGATGTTGTCGCATTTGTCACGACCTTTTGTCGCCGGTACCAAATCTCGCCGGTATCAAATGTCGCCGGTACCAAATTCCGCCTGTGATCATCAACATGTTTACAGCACTTTTTGTATTTTTGTAGAAACAAAGCGCTGTCGGAAGTTTCTTTATGTTTTCCCAGAAGCGTGGCAAGGTCCGACAAGCGCAACGCAGCGCGCAGAAGACGTCAGCCTCCTCCTCTGTTTTCTAGTCTTATGTGCCTTGTGTACTCATACCATCCAACCCGACCTGAATATTTATATTTGCGCGCAAATCGTCGTGAACGGTCATCGTTTGAGATGTCCGCAAAAATTTCGCGCACTTTCTCACCCTCTCTCCGCGGTTCGCCTTCTGTCTGCTCCAGCTGCGGTCCCCGCCACAACCACACTCTTCGGCGCGCGCTCCTTCAGAGTCCACCGACTACCCTAACGAAACGAAGTTAAGAAAAAGCTTTACGATAATACTGCGTAGAGACTGGCTGGGAGGCAACCGTGCTCGCCCACCCGCGTGGTCATTCACTGCTGGTTCAGCGGCGGCTCTTGCTCCCGCCACTTTTTCGCAGACTTCCGATTCCATTTCACCTTTCTTACGAGTGAGTGAGTAAAAACGACGTGGAGCAGTGCAAAATTAAGGCGGTGTTTAAGAAGCAGCAAAATTAATTAACTGGTTTCAGATCATTCGTGTTGACCGAGAGTGCCTCTGACTTTTGCCGCAGCGTTCTCTTTCCCACATTCGACCTTGACGGTACAACACACTTCGAACCCTACAGTCGCGGCGGCAAGTACAGATTTCTTCTGAAATGAGTGACCGCCGACCCTTGACAAATTGGAGAAGTTCTGGGGCAGTAAAGGCAATAAGTGAGCAAAGGGCAACAGATACAGTATCCTGGTTGGGCGATAGATGAGAAGCGGTTTAACGGTTTGCAGCATTAGCAGCACTGGAGCATTAAATTGCGTCCAATTTTCCGATTCTCCGATTTCTTCGTCTTCGAATTATAGAGAGGACAGACAAAAACAGAAGCGTGCGAATGGCGATTGGGAAGAAGACGATGAGGAAGCGACCGGTTTCTCCGAGATTCCTTATAAATATTTATACTACTATTATGACCAATCGCGCACTGCTAGATGATTTATCGCGTGAAATATTCAGATTACCTTTTGTTTCATTGTGTCGCGGCGCCGAAGCTCCGTTGCCCGTGTGCTCCTGTGGCTGTTGCTACTACTCCTTCGGTGGTGCTGATATCCGCCCCAAATTGCGGATGACCACCTCTATTCGTTCCGCGCACATACACGACGGTTTCGCGCACGATCGTTTAGTATACGACCAGCACCACGCGTTTCTTAATCACTTCTGGGGACATCCACCAACGCCTGACATACACCCGAGTGAGTGAGTGAATACGAGCACGTTGATACCCGAGCGATCACCGTGATCTCTTCGCTCCGTTTCTCGTGCATTTGTAATTAAGCGTTTCGGGTCTTTACAGATTAAGCCGACTGAAACCACGTTTGTGAACTCAGCGTTCCTGGAGTAGCCGACTCTTCCCACGAGGCCCACCATCACAGGATGTCCGGAGTGCGGCATGCCGGACGGCAGAACTCCGTCCCGTACGAGGGATCATCGAAGTAAGTGAGCCCGGCACTGACCGCCCTTTAATTACTGTTCGACTCCCACCGACCGTTTACCTCCTCACCCCATTCAATCCGAGACAATTGAATATTAGACATTTAGAGTGCCGCTTCATAGAAGCTCGGGAAACCGTATAGTTGGGGCAGCGATTAGATCGCGCACGTAGTCTCAGGGAAGGAGGAGGCGGCAGTGGTTCGTTGCAGCATAAATGAAGTGAAAGGTCAAGTCGGGTTGCGCTGGAACCCTCTCGAACTGCTACTCTCGCGGTGGCTGCGAAATTTTTCGCGTTATTTTAAACGGGTTTTTATTTCGACCGTTTGTCTCCTTGGAAGAAAGCGGATAGGCAGTCCTCCGCTTGCATATCTTCCTTCGTTTCCCGTACAGTCGCCTTTGCAGACCTCCTGCAACTTGATGGGGTTTCCGGCGCCTACGGGTTCTGGCTTTAGCTGCCTACCCGAATGCGGGCAACAGAATTACTGTACTGCCGCCGTCGGCGACCATAGCCTCTCTGCTCGCGATCATCACCTACAGCTCCTCTCTATTGAGACATTGCGAGAGCAGAGTATGGCGAGTCTTGGTGATAACCAGTTCCCCACGGCGACGGCGCCGCAAACGCTTCGGCCGCTGGCTCCATGCGTAAACGTAAACGCTCGTTCTCCAATGTCCTGCTGCTCGTGGCGGTGGTTCCTCTCTGGGAAAAGGGCTTATCATGAACCGCTCTCTCCCTTTTATTTACCGTCTTCCATTTCCTGCATTCAGCATCCACACTCGACAGGGAGTCCACTATAGTTTTCTCTTCTGGAACGGTTTTCACACATTTAACACAATAACGTTGCTTTTATTTACAATTGAAATTAGCGAGTAGCACAAACTGTTCTGCTTATGTTATGTTCGCTCCGTCTAATTTGCACTCTGAATCTGAGAAACGCTGAACTCTTATCTGTCGCGTGTCCGTTTACTTTTCTAGAAACGCGACTCCTCCGTCTCCTCAACCACTTGCTCGCTTTTTGTGAAATCGCATAAAGGTTGTCAAATTCAATTTTCAACACTTATTTCGAGAGAAACCGTTAAAATCATACGGTCCGATGAACATTATTACTTCTTTTTGTGTGATTTCGGAGCCGTGATTTCTTCAAATCTCTCTCCGATCGTGACATCACCGACCCCTCCTCCGTCTTCTTGTGTCTCTTCAGAATGTGACGAATTAGATTCCTTAGTTGGGCGCGACGACAACGATTCTTGACGGCTCGCGATAACTGTCGATGACTAATTTTTTAACACTTTCCTCTCCTTGCACGCTTCTCATTTCCCTCAAGCACATCGCTTAAGCAGAATTACGCCTTGTCGAACACGTCGTCCCCATTTAAGCCGTTTACCGCTGTGACGCTGAAGGGCCGATAATTCACCGCTTCTTTCCGCCCGCGTCTTCCTTCTGCGGCCACTTTATCGTCAACTCTGGCTCCGGGTCGACGGTACTGCTGGGAGCGATTGTAAAATTTCGGGGTGCTTTCGTACACAAATACACCTTTTATTCCATTGCCTTTCTTCCGAAATTTATTTCATTAGGTACGCTACTCGAGCAGCTTCGGAAAATGGAACTTGGGCGACACTTCATCATTATCAGCTGTCTTAATTATTCAGTAATTAATCGTCAAAGTGGTTGAGTGGCGCATGTTGCAGGTCCGCTTTTTTGTCGACTTCTTTCTTGCCCGGGCACTGAGCGGATTAAGCAGGGTATTACCGTGATATGTCGCCGAGATGCTAAGCATGCAGATGACCTGTGCCGCGGTGCACAGAGGGGCGTCCTCGTTCTGTGCTCGGCGGCCCCTCCTGCCCACGGCCTTATTTCGCTTGTACTCGCTCCGTGACACCCGTCAGCGACAGTCTGACTGTCGCCGACGCGACCTGAAGCGGCTAGTTATCATGTTCATTACGAGGAGAGTCAAGAGCAGGAGCAGCTGCCAACTGCCGCGAAACGCATGTAAATTTATATTTGCTCGCGGGTGGGGTATCCAGTCTCAATAACGGATAGTGATGGCGGTGATAAGCGGAAACGTCTTCGCGAATCAAACTTTGTCATTCGCGCTGTCACCGACTATCAATCAGTGTACCGTCGTTCAATTCGGTACCCTTAGCAGTCAGGACATCTTCGAAACTGGGCGCTTTTTGTCTTAAATGCCTTTGCTTGTATACTCCGACGATTTTTTAAGCATTTTTGTTCCGAGTCGTTGACATCATTCGGAGGTGGCCCTTATCTCTTATTTCGCAGCTTACGTTGCAAAAATCAGTTGTGCATTGAGCTCAGTGACCCGAATTTCTCTTGTGTCTTCGCTTGTTTCAAAGTTTAGTGTAGTTTTCTAATTTTCATCAGCGTAACTTTCCCAAAAAGTCATCTTCACGCAGCCATAAAATAGGTTTCAATTTTGCAAAGTAAAATATGTCAAATGTTTTCGAAAACCCTTCTCCGTGCTGCGTTGAAAAGTCTTTTCGCTCAATTTCACTTCGGTTTGTTTTAGTTGGCGATACCCTTCCGGTTCCGGAGGTGGATACTACTACTCGTCTCGAGGAGGAAATTCAGCAGCGCCGTCGCCCTCGTCAAACGTCAGCTACCGTTCCATCCACCATCCCAACAGCATCGGTCCGATGGATTCATCGAACACGATCGCTTCGCATCGTCGAGCCGCGCGGGTCGACTATCAAGAGTCGCCCACGTACCATGTGGAGCACTTGGCCACGTTCGCCGTTGGCCGTGAGTTCGGCCTTCAGTTTCCAAACGACGGAGTGAGGAAACTGAAGCAGATGGAGAAGAACAGCGCAATTTGGGCGCAGCCTATGCTGCTCCGTCTGAAGCCGCAGATTATCAGTGTCGAGGACGAAAATGGAGTGAGTTTTTGTGCATTTTTTGCCCTAAAAGGACTTTTGAATAACAAATGTAGCATTTATATTCTTAAAATTTAAGTTAGATTTTTCAATGGTTTGGATTTCAAATGAATCGCTTTCAGGACCCAGTGGAGCAGTTTCCGATGGACTTGGTTCGCGAACCGACGGCGCACATCAGCGACGACCCTCAAGACGTCTACAACAATATATTGCTGTTTGTAGTGCGAGAGGATAATCACGGCGGCCAGCGATCGGTGAATCCGACGGAGATGCACATTTTCCAGGTAAGTCTCACGGGTCGCAACTTTTATGGACTCCTTATCGGCGCCTTTAGTGTCTGCGAGTATCAGCGCGTGAAGTGGTCGAAGACATCGAGCACTACATCCACGGCGAGTACACGAAGGTCCGTCCTGGACGCCGGGACTATTCCGCTTTCTCCAACGGACCTCAATACTACCCGCCTCAGCAGCAGGCGCCCGCGCAGCAGAACGGCTTCCACCAGCACCGCGGAAGCTTTGAAGCTATGGGAGGAGGAGCGGGAGCGCCTGCCGCCCCTGGCCAGTTCAGGGACAACGCTTCCGCCAGCTCCGACACGAGCGAATATTTCGAACGGGATGTGGTAAGTCTGATCCGCTCGCTTCCGGTCTCTATTTAACGAATTCCAGAACACCCTGAACCGCTGTTTCGACGACATCGAGCGGTTCGTGGCTCGCATCCAGTCGGCCGCGATCGCGCAGCGAGAACTCGAAGCCTACGCGCACCGCTTCCGCACCCAGCACCGTAGCAAGCAGAAGCAGCAACAGCAGGAGATGCAGCACGGCATCCTGCAGCTGAGGGCGCAACTTCCGCAAATGGGAGAGTTCATCGAGATTCTGCAGAAGTTCAAGCTCAGCTTCAATCTTTTGGTACTCCATTAAATTGTGACATCCATTGCATCGAAATTTGAAAAGATTCATTTTTGTCTGTTTAGTGTTTTAGTAGATTTTGCTCTTCATTTTCACACTAATTTACGTAATTTTCAGGCCAAGCTGAAGAACCATATTCACGAGCCTAACGCTCCTGAGCTTCTTCATTTCTTGTTCACCCCACTCACCGTAATTCTGGATGCGTGCCACTGGGGACTTGGCCGCAACATCGCCGACCAAGTCACCAGCCCCTTGATCACTCTTGAGGCTCGCGAGCTCATGCAGAACTGCCTGAACTCGAAGGAAGCTGATGTGTGGATGTCGCTGGGAAATTCGTGGAGAATCCCTCCGTAAGGAATTTGTGTCTTTCAATCTTATACGAATCGTCCGTTTTAGCGAAGACTGGATTGGGCCTCTGCCGCCTCCTTACCGGCCGGTGTTCGCCGATGGTTTCGCGCCGTACGGAAACCCGAACATCAACGAGGTCCCGTTGATGAAGCAGGCCGCTGCCACCGGACGCCGCCATCCGTCGCGCACCGACTCCGAACCTCCACCAATCAACCAGTATGCGCCCCAAAGGGCTGCTCGTAGCCAGTCGTTGCAACCAGCGATGGTAGGTATAGGAAAAGGATTCTGAATCTGAGAGGTGATTTTATAGTTCGAACTGGACCGTCTGTTCCACGAAGAACAGCACAAACTGCAGATGGAGAAGGACAGAATCCGCGAGCAGGAACGCCTGTTGAACGAAGAGAGACTTCGTTTCGAGGAGGAGAAGAACCGACTGCTTGCGTCCAAACAGACCTACTCGTCCACCCCTCAGCTCTCGTCTAACGATCGAGCTCGGTCAGTGACTTTGAAACGTTCTTTTTTCTAAATTTCCAATTTCAGTTATGCTGACCCAATTTCGCCCGTTTCGCAGCAGCAAGTGGACAGTCCCCGGGTGCTATCGTTCTTGGACCGTCTTCGCGAGCGTCGCGCCAAGGTCGTCCAGGCCACTTATGACCGCACCGCTCAGAATCCAAAGGAGTTGACCGTTTCTCGCGGCGAATACCTTGAGGTAATTATATTTTTCATCGTAGCATCGGGTCTATAATGCTCTTTTAGGTCTTGAACGACACGAAGAACTGGTGGGAATGTCGCAACATCCACAACCGCACCGGCTTCGTCCCTCACACGATCTTGTCGCTTCTTCCTCAACCCAAAGACCTGCAAATGCCTCCCCAACAGGTAAGAATCGCGTGCTTAGAGTGCAATCCGCGGTCGACACTTAATAATTATGAAATTTGCGACGTGATCACACTTAACGACACGCTCTTATCAGTGGAAGATGGAGCAGCGAAATTTTATGTTTGCTTTTGCATCGACTTTTGCTTTGATGTCACGCTTTCTTGTCTATTGTGGCGTCCAGATTCCACACATTCTGTGACGTGGGCTTCATGATTAGTGAACTTTACGACTAATTAACATGTAGCTCCCCGTTTTCGCTATCGGAGATTACTGTCTATTGATAGGGCTATTAATTAGGAAAGTTGATCGTGTCGACATTCAATGAACGAAAACGCGGGATTAGGGCTTTAAGGCTGTAACAAATTGAACAACGCGTCTTTTTCAGAACGACATCGTCATCAACCCGCCACAACATATTCCGGGTTCATCGATCAGCCCTCGTCCAGGTATGATGACGTCGGAAGACACTCCTGAATGCGTGAAACAACGACTCGGGAAACGCGGCGAGTTCAGATACTTCTGAAAAAGGCTCTAGCTTGCTCGCGCTTCCGCTGTAACGGGTCGTTTGCTTTGCCATTTGCTTATCCGAACACCCATACGCATCCGATATCTACCTTTGTGCCGTACATCCCTTTGCCCTCCCCTCCTCCCTCAAGTGCCTTCTCGTGTACCCTCGTTATACCTGTCCGTCCTCTCCCTTTGATTCATATGCTCAGTTCTTTTCATCCAGCCGTTCTCTCCCCCTGCATTCTACCGTATCCCGACAACCAAAAAAGAACATAGAAATGTATATAGGGGTCCAAAACCAGCATCACACAAATGCTTTCTCCAAATCCGCATTTCTACAGGTGTATATAGTTCCAAAATTACATGTTCACAAGACACACCTAAAACAGTTCTGCTCACACATCTATCGCATAATTCTCAGCGCAACTCATAATAAATTTTCGGAACACTTTCGACTAGTTGCCCATTCGCATAAATTCGACCTTGTATTCGTCCACCTAAAGTCGCATCTTGAATTCTATTTCTCTTTGAACTTCTCCCTCCACCCGCGTTGTTTGGTGCTTTTGACTACGTGTCAGTTATCTTCACCGGCCCTCTTTCTCCCCTTCGTGGATCGTCTGAAGCCCAGTTCTCCCGTTTATGTCCGTCTCCATTGATTCCTTCGTAAATTTATAATTTAAACAGAGCGCCTATTTTGTGTAAATACTCCTATCACTATTTAAATTCGATCGTTCATTTGACGAAGCCCATTTCTACATTTCGATTGTCTGTGTTGTCAACAAATATGACATATAAAATGTTAAAATGACCGAATCAGCCGCAGCACCAGTTCATCCCTTTGTGCTACATCCTAGGTGCTTTTTCCAGCTTTTTAGCAACGTTATAGAACTTTCGAGATTTGTAGAAAGACCTCAGCCTCCTCGGCAGCGGTATCGTCAGTCTCAGCCGAACCCACTGGGCAGCGTCGATGTCGAGAGCATCGTGCCGATTTCGAACCGACGCGGCGAAGTGGAGGAGAACAACAACGTGATCCTGAAGAGACCGTCGCCGAAAGTGAACCACAAGCTGGCCTCTCATCCCCTAGGTGTGTTTCACGAGTATTTTGTGGGTGCCTAAACTTGAAAAGAGTTTGGAGTTGCATCTGTTAAATAGAGCGTGCGAAAAAGGTGGTCATTCTTAGAATGCTTTTCAGAGAAGATGCTCATGGACGAATTTGTCTCCACGCTCTCGCGCACGGGACCGAAGCCAAAGCCCAAGATCAGCAAGACCAAAATTCAGCTGACAAAGGATTCATCGAAGGAAATGGTCCAAGTCTGGCTGCAGGAGAAAGAATTCAGCCCTCAGTATGCGGACTGCAAGTGATTCTTTTTCTAGTTTTAGTACTTCAGGCTGCAGAAGCTGTTCTCCGAAATGAATGGCGAGAATCTATTCTTGTTCGACAAGAAGAAGCTAGTGGAGCATTGTGGCGAGGAAGGAGGCCGTCTTTACAGTCTACTGCTGGTCCAGAAGAAGAACTCGAACGTAAGTGAGCTGATCTGAGTTCTGTTTGAAATGGGCTTGTTTCAGTACGATACGGGCCGACCAGCGGAGTTGAAGGCGATCCTCAATCAACGGCGTCAGAAGGTCGACGCTACGAATGAAGCCGCCGACGAAGAACCCGAAATTGAGGCACCTTTGGTGGCGTCGCCCACGGTCGAGGAGCTCCCTTTGCCCGCCTAGATTACGCCGTTTAGCTCTCATTAACTTGTTGTTGTACAAAATTGATAACTTTGCCCATACTTCATATTCTTGCCATCGCACCTGCACCTATTTTAAACGCTTCCACAACCACTGCAATTTTCCACCTGCACCATTATACTGCGACAACATTGATGATCATGTCTTCATATGCCTCATTTAACGTTTAATAAATTGTTTGCGGAATCTTTCGATTGCTAAATTTTTCGGTTTCGCATCCAAAAAAACGGGTGTCAACAAAATGCGTACGGATTTCGTGCTGTTTTCCGATGAAATGAGTTTGGATGGTTGACTTGCACGTCCGAAAAGTACAAAACATCGGATCTTTTTGATCGTTCAGTCGATTGCTGTGAACATTATCACAAATTTATATAAAAGTAACCACAGCAGAAAAAAGTGTCATGTAATCAATCAATTAAAGTTCGCGGCAAAAGAGCCAAAGTTTCCATCGGAAATCTTCGTAACTGGGGTCTGGACTCGCTCGTTCACACACAGCTGGAAGATGTCCGGACGAGCGTAGTGGCCTACAGTATCCAAGTCGAACTTGGCTCCCGCAATGTCGGCCAGGTCGATTTCCGTGACCGCAACTCGCTCTTCATTGAATTTGGGCTCAATCAACACTTTTCCCATGGGATCGATCACACAACCTCCACCGCGGATGAGCACTTGTCCCGATTTGTTGTGCGATTGGTGTCCTTCGGGGAAGCCTTCAGTGGTCAGGAACTGACACGTGGAGACCACGAAGCAGCGGCCCTCAATGGCGATGGTCTGCATGAGGGGGAGCCAGCTGTCGCGGTCGTCGACGGTCGGTGCCAGGTAGATCTCGATTCCCTTACTGTAGAGGGTGGTGCGGTAGAGAGGCATGTAGTTCTCCCAACAGATGGCCGACCCGATTTTGCCCACTTGGGTTTCGATCACGGGCATGGTGGAGCCATCTCCGAAACCCCAGACTACGCGTTCCAAGGCAGTTGGCATCAGCTTGCGATGTTTTCCCAGTTTTCGTCCATCAGGACCGTAGAAGAAGGTCTGGAAATTTGTCCTATGTTTCAAAGTTTGAAAGGAATCGACTCACGCTGCAATACAGGGTGCTTCCGTCCTTCTCGACGACTCCGACGACCATATGGATTCCGTGACGTTTGGCGACTTCTCCCATAAAATCAGCCTGGGGTCCTTCACAGGGAATGGCGGCGTCAAAGTACTTTTTGAACTCCTCGCGGCCTTCCGCACTCCGCATTCCCATGCGGACTCCGAAATCGAGACCCTTTGGGTAGCCTCCCACAAACGCTTCTGAAATTGTGAGAAACACGGTAAACTGTACTAACAAAATTGTAAGAAGACTAAAAATAATTTCAAAATTTGAAAAAATGATTTCAGCCGATCAGGTACGCAAAATAACCCTAGAAAACCAAAAATTCTAAAATTTTCTGACAATTTAGGGTAAACGTGTCGGGAGGCTGTGCCCAAACTTTAGCCTGCACGGACTTTAACACTCAGAAACGCATGCGGGCAACGCTCTCTGTTAGCTCGGGGAACAATTTGGCGTCGAAATATGCCCATATTGACGATCATTTTGAAGATTGGTCATTTTGGCCTACACCGGGTGGTATAGCCTGAAATTTCGGAAAAGGTTGATGAAAAGCCTGGACAGCCCGACAACGGTGAGCGAAAGCTCTAGACAGGAAACCATAGATTTCACCACGATCACGTCTAGACAAGATTCTGGGGACGGTGACACATTAGGGTGACTTGTCAAGTGCCCAGACTCGCTTTACATTCACACGACAACCAACCTCACAGCAACTGAACCGCTTGAAAACACGTTTGAAAAGGAGCGAAAACGATAAAACTGCACCAAACAATAAATAAAAAAGTTTGGCCCGCGTAGAACGCGTGACCTTGTGAGTGGTAACCGTCTTTGACTATTTTGTCCTGCATCTTGGCACAAAAGCTTCAAATATTTTTTTCAGTTGCACATTTGTTCTTCCCGTTAAAAACGGCGTCGAATGACACATGAACACTTAACAAACTATTTTTGACTTCTCTGGTCACATTCCCGTAATGTGTAACCTAGAATCCAATTAATGGACAGAATTCCAACGGGATAAGTCTGATTTCAAAAATGTTGTAACAAAGTCTAATGGGGTTCTCTCGTAAAATGAAAATTTTTCACGGTTTAGATTTTTTGTAGCTGCTGTAGACTCAGAGATCTGATCACTTTGCCCAGTATGTTTTTGTACTGAAACGATTTTGGGCTATTTCGAGTTCCAGATCTCAGCACCCACGAAGGGCGCAGATGAGATCTTAGGCTCATTCTTCTCCTCTCGACTGCAAAATACGATTTGAAACAAGAATGGAGTCCAAAAGTGCCAACAACCTTAAGAACCAGAATCCTCGAATTCGCTATAAACTAGCCAACCCGTTGTTGGAACCTAAATTCGAGCGGCCTTCAGCCGCCCGTAAAAACACACCTGGGAAGAGAACGAGCTGTGCTCCTTGTCCAGCGGCATCTTCGGCCAACTTCGCCAGCTTGTTCAGCGTCGCCGGGGTGTCGTAAATCACGGTTCCAGACTGCACAATGCCGACCTTCACCTTGGTGGGCTTCTTTTCAAAGTCCGCCATGTCTAAACTGTCGATATGAAACACACGGAGAACTGCGGTTGCTTTTAAAGCGAAAAAAATGACGCTATTGATTTTTTGATCGGCACGTTTGTGACGCGATCATGAACCAGTGATCACCTCTGCAGCTTTATTTTGTACCTGAATCACACCCATCCAGCGAGGTGACATCATCCAGCCACTGCGAAGAGAAGCTCACCAGGCTTCGACTCCAAGTCGACATAACTTCGGGTCGCGCGGAGAACTAGTAAATCGAACGAATTCCCATTCTTATAACTCGGTGTTAATCGCTTTATTATGCCTTGTTGCCGCTACAGCTCCACGCATAATTGCCGTAGTGGCCGCAACAGCAATTTGAGTTCCGAACAATAAGTACGGAAAAACGAAACGAGCACTCAGCGGAGCACGGGCAAACATGAATTTTAAAAGAGTGCGAACAGTGGTTCCTGAATGGGCTTTTTCAGGAGCAGAGAACATCTAAACGGACAAAAAAAGATAGCGGGGATCAAACAGATCAAATAAAGGGAAGCATGACTTAAGGGCGCGGCGTTGAAATGATTATTTGAATGAAATTCAGTTGATCAATTGAGGATTCGTCGATTCGTTGGTTCGAATGTCTTACAAGAAGAACCCCTAGACACACAATTAACTTATTTGTATTCTGCTTGCTCTTCACAATAATGATAAGAGATACTGGTCTGCGCACTTTCACAGTATAAAGTAAAGAAGCTCATCAGAGGAGTGTCTTCAGATTATTGTGCAAACATAATGAGCAATTTAAACTAACTGTAAGTACAGTTTGTTTGATATTTGTTACTTAACCTTTGCAAAATGAGTTTTCTATTTTGTTGTGAATGGCAAGACGGAGCGGTTTCCAAACTACTATATTTCAATCACTAAACTGAAAGACAATAAAACAAAAATCAACTTTTTGTCTGTTCTCCGAAGTCGTTCTCATTATGTCAAGAAGGGCTCTTCTGCAAATTGTTTAGCTTGGGCTTTGTTCGGCAACTACAAACGTCAAATTTTTTTGGCAACGTCAAATTTTCAAACGTTGTATGAGAATAGATTTCAGTAGTACATGCAAAAGTCAATGAGCTCTGTCTGTCTTAGAAAGCTTAACAGCTATAAAGACCTATAAAGAAGCCTGAAAGTTTGTACTGAATAGAAAAGCTGATAAAAGGTTAATGAGCTCAGTCTGTCTTAATGTTCTGCGATTTTGTGTGGACGTTTCCAAGATCTCTCTTTATTCGGTTCAAACGACACTTTTGAGTTGATGAGTTGAATTGATTTTGAAAGCCGATCGAAACGGCTTTCCTTTCACACAAATGTAAATTGATTTTTAATGTACTGTACACAACATCTGCTATAATGGTCTCATTTCTCTCAACTGTGTGTATATAATACGAATATCGTATTTCTGGGTCACAATCTTGTTTCCAACATCGAACATTAATATCAAACCTTGATTCCACGACACTCGGTTGCAAAGACCACGTGATCCCATACTTCCCCCACCTGCCAATAAAAGAACAAGAGCGTGCAGTGGGTCTCGCCAGGTAAAAACAACCGAAAATGCACCACGCTGCAGTGGCTCCCGTGCAGGCGCCGTCAGACCGCGGGGCTTGTTTACGAAGGTCTGGTTTTTACCACACGGCAAGCTCATGCACCAGCGCTTCCTCTCAGACTGATCTTTTCTTCTTTCCTATCAACTTGAAATCAGTCTCCAAAAATCGTTTTGTCAGTTTTCCAGGCATTTTTCTCGGATATATGAACGCGAGACTCGGCCTCCCGCTCGCGTCGTATTTTCAAAAAGCGAAATTCGAAATCAGCGCCGAGTCGCCGTGTGCGGTCGCATCGCCCGCGCCTCGCATCACTGTGCTTGTGTCGCGCTTCGATATAAGCAATTGTCCGGGCGATCTACGCGAAGCATAGTTTTCCTCTTCTTCTCAAATTTTGGCGACTGGAGAAGAGATTTTTTTGAAGTTTTTGCTTCTCAAGAACACCAAACGGTAAGTCCTGAAAGTCGGGACGGGATTATTCAAATTTACTCCGCGTGTTGAAACCATTATGCGCGCGATTCGGGGGCGAATTTCAAATTTTGTAATAATTTTTAATAAAAATAGTTTATTTGGAATGGTTTTCAATTATTTTGACTTTGGACGAAGATGTGTTTGTTGTGCAGTCAAAATACCGCACGGGGAATGTGCTCTGACTGGAGATGGTCGCTGTAATCGCCGACTCGTTGGTTTGTCTTGCGTCGATATCTAAATATTATATTCCGTGCCCTTCGATTCTGTACATGAGTGACGGCTAAAATATAAATTATTACCAGTGAAATTGTAATGACCAGGATAGTCCAGCTTCGGCGCTTCGTTTTCGCGCCCATTTTGTCTTTTTAGTCGGCGTTAGTAGTTTCTAAGTCGCTGCGAATCTTGTGAAATCTCGTGCATGTGGAATCCACCTCTAACAATTTATAAGTCGATAGCGTCACATTTGTCGGTTTTTCGCAATTTCTGATCACTTTTTGATATTAATGGTTTTGCCTCATTTCAGAATTAGTTCCCGCTTTCCAGTTGCGCTCAATGTTAGCACATGGAAGCAACTGACCAGAATGCTACCATCGATTCACCTACTTCGGACGGAAGTCCGCAGCTTCTGAACAACAGCAGCAGGCGCGCCCAGTCGCCTGAGTGCTCGAAGTGTGTGAACCGCAAAGCTAATGCCAGCAGGGCTTATGCGGCCGCGCGAAACTCCCAGGAAAGCGTATCCAGATATAGAGAGGTGCACAATGTAAGCAGTATATCTGCTATGGACGATTATATGGAGTTGTTTCAGGAAAACGGTCAGCTCATTAAAATCAACATCGAGCAACGCGGTTACATCGAGCAGCTGACGCAGAAAATACAAGCGCTGGAACGGGAGAAGTCGGAAATTTTGGTCTTTCAGAAAAACGACCAGCGACTGTATAAGGAACTTTGCGAACGGCATAAAGTAGCCCAGGATGTGATCAAGCACGCTCAGGTAAGAAACACTTCTCCCTCGATCAACTCTCATGACCTTCTGCAGCAGCAAAACTCGGAGTACAAAGATATCAAAAAGCGGCATGACGACATGAAGATCGCACTTAACGAAGTGAATCAGAAGCGACTGGCTCTCATTTCCAAGTATAAAAACTCCGTAGAACTGTTACAGGTACGCTTGCTCGTCTCGTTTTGATTTACAGACCGCTTTTCAGAAAGAAAATATGCAAAAGAGGACAGCTCAGAAAAGGGTCGATGAACAGACAGATCAGCTGAAGATGGCTCACAAAGCATTGACGGCGGCTTCGACCTTGATGCGCTCTGTAAAGACTTTGTGTAAGTATTTATTACGGCTTATTTCATTCTTCCAACTTTGCGAACAACATGTGCAGCTGGAGCAAATTTCTTTGTTTTCAGTGGTAGAATTGGAGTCTACAAAGAAATCAAAGGCTACAGAAGTCAAGATCAAAAACGTAAAATCGAAAATTGAAAATTTCGAAGCTTTCCGTGAGGCAGAGAAACACCCGAATAGGATCACGGACGAGATCACGGCAGCCCTCCTTACAGCATCGCTGGAATTGGAAGAGGAGGACAAGTCTGAGGCCGCGCAAGGAGCGAGTGAATCTGTGACCGAGTTCGACCAGCCACCCAGGAAGAAGCCTCGTGTGTCCAGGACGTCTCGTCAATCGGTCGAATCTGTGCAATCCTCTGGCTCAACTCGCTTCGACGAGTTTGAATCACCGCCGAATGACTTGGTTCCGCTTTCTGGTGAGCTCCCCTATTAAACGCGGTCGTATTCATCTTTTTATTCAGAACTAGACAACAACGACACTGCCGAGAATCACAGCAAGGACCCGCTGTTTTCCCTGGGGCTCGATGACTTGGAATCCGAAGAAACTCCTGCCGCCACTGAAGCTGAAGCTAGTGTTCCTGCCCGAAACGCACATGTTGCAAAACCTCAACGAAACGCCCAACATACTTTCAAGCTGCCGAATGTGCCTCAATCCGTATCTCCTGCCCGGAAGTCCCGTGCTGCTACCAAAGCAGGAGGCGCTCAGCGGAAATATGACCTGAGCAAGTACATTGATAGCTCGCCAGAACCACCAGAGCGTACACCTTCTCCGAAAAGAACGAGGTCCAACCAGAGAATTAACAACTCGAGTTCTCGGATCAAAGTGCCCGTGCTGGAACAACCGAAAAGAGAGCGACGACGCACGCTGATGTCGATGGACCAGTCCCCTCTGAAGACAACGAAGTCGTCGAAGGTCCAGTCTCCGGCCAAAAGGGCTGTTCAACACAAGCCGATCGCTCCAACCACGGAAGTTTCCATCCAGAATGCAGAAGAAAAGCAGAAACTCCAAGAACCGAGGGAAGAACCTACAAAAAAGCCCGAGAAGGTGGAAAAGAGGAAGAAGGAGATGTGCGAGGATATGCCTGATGTGGACGACGTGATCGCCAGAATGGAGGAAAAGGCGAATCAAAAGAGGGAGGACCGTCACAGGATGTTGAACCAGCAGCGCGTGGGCAGAAGGTCTACGATCACTTCGCCCACCCAACGAGTGCCTTCGGTGGTTCCTGTGGACGGGGGATCTCATGCTCTCCCACAGAGGCCGATGGAAGCTGAACGTCCGATAGCGCTGAAACCTGTGGTCAATCATGCCCAAGAGACGCTCGAAGACAAGGATACAATGAAGGAAGCGCCAACGGAAGCAACTCCTGAAGAGCCACGCGTTTTGCTCAAGACAACGGAAAAACCCAGAACCGTGGAGGTGAAACCGAAATCTCCCGCAAAGTCGGACGAAGCGTCAGATGCCGAAGTGAAATCCATGCAGCCGACTCCAGTGTCTCCTGTGAAACCGGTAGCCGCTCCACCAAGTAACGAAGTGAGGTCAAGTTCAGATGGAGAATCGGTATCGGAAACTGACAAATCCGAACCACCGAAGATAGCCACCGGAGAACCCGAAGAACCTTTCAAAACCGAGTCTTTGCCGGAAAGCTCCGAACCGACCGGGGTGAAGACGAAAGAAACCCCATGCGCAAGTTCCGAGAATGTGTCTGAAGCAGAAATAGCCACTGCCGTCGAACCGCAAACTCCCGCCGAAGATCGTTTGGAGTCCGTCTCTAGGACCGCACTCCCCTCTCCCGTCAAGGTGGCACAACTGCCAAAGAAAGTCCCAACCCGGGTGGCGGAGCCAGAGTTGCCACGTCCTCGTCGAATCGTTCTGGACCTGTCGGATGATGCCGAATCCACGACAGAAGTCGTAGCCGTGAAACCAGTGCCGTTTTCAAGAAAACCAAAGGCGAAAGAAGACGAAGAACCTTTGACTGCCAAGCCTAAACCTGCCGAATCGCCCGCGTGTGCTATTCAAGAATCGAGCAAAGAACCGAGAGAAGACGAGAGAAACGAGCGTCGATCTGTCCCACCTCAAGAAAAGCCTATCCCTTAAACAAGAAGCTGCTACAACTTCAGGAATCATGGATATATCGGACACAAGGCCCGCCAATCCAACAGCGAAGTCTAAAAAACCTGAAATCGAAATGTCGGTGAACGCTTTGATTAACAAAGCTTCGTCTGTCTCCAGTGCTCCGGTGGCCAAACAAGACAACGTTTTTCGTGAATCGCCTCTGAAGAAGTCGCGGAACGTGACCAAATACCAGATCAAAAACCTTCTCGGAGAAGACGATCTGTCCGACGACGATGCGAGTTTGATGATTGCGGAGACGCCGCTCTCGTCGCCACGACCCATCCGGACGCCGATGTCACCACCGAAGCAAGCAGCTCCTCCGGCTCGAACGATATCTCAGCTCGTTTCGCCGAAGATTCAAGCACCGCTTGGTCCTCAGAAGTCTCTCTTCAAGGCACCCGAACCAAAGAAGACTGTAAGCAAGACAGCCGAGCCTAAAGCTCGTGTGAACAAGAAAGAAGACTATCTGGAAGCCTTCGTTAACTCGCTGAGCACTGACAGCATTTTGAAGAAAATGTCCAACATGTGCCAAGGGCCTCCTATCCCTACGATCCTGTCAATCCAAGCCATAAAGCCTCTACCCACAGATGGAAGGCTTACTGGAGTAAGTTTTAGATCTGCTGAAAATTGTACTGACTTTGTAATTTTAGGCGGCAACCAAGATTAGGACTAACACGAAGGTGGCTCCTCAATCGGTTCCCGCTTCTCCCGCTCGAATGCCCACGTCGCCGATTATACCGATCAAAGTGCGGAAGCAGCGTGTAGTGAAAGAACCGGTGAAGAGAGTCGTCGGTCGCAAGCGGAAGTCGGAAACCGAAAACGAACCCTTGGAAGCACCGGAGAAAAGCGTCGCTCTGGAAACGCTGCAAGAGGCGCCGGTGGTTCCGATCATCGAGCCGGTGAAGCGGGGGAGAGGACGCCCGAGGAAGGTGGCGCAGACGGTGGACACGATTCTCCCGATCTCCAAGTCGAAGCCCTCGATTGCGGCTACGCACGGCCCTGCCGCCCTCATTACCATTCTTCAAACCATGATTGATGAGTCGCTAAGAAAGTGCGACTGCGCGAAGTTGCACGCAAAGATGGAGCCATTTCGCGGGTCGATCCAGTGGAGCGCTGCTGAGTTTCTTGCGGACGAGGCCGTCAGGGTCCTGGAAGTGGCGGAGGTGGGCGAGCTAAAGGATCTGCTGCTGAAGGCGTCCCAGAACAGCGAAGAAGACGCCGGCGTGGTCCTCGCGACGCGCGAAACCACTTTCTTCGAGTTCATCCACCAGCTGATGTCGTTTGAGGGAATGCAGGGCATCTGCGAGCTGATTTTCGAGTGAGTGCCTCCGATTGCTCGATTCTAACAGATAATCGTTTTTCAGTTCTCTGTTGATGGCGTGCCGAAAAATGCGGCACCCGTCTCCAGCGCTGTTCTCCAAGCTGGTCCGATGTCTGTGCTTCTCGTTCGTTCTGGCTACAAAAACCAACGAATCTTCTTACGAGAGCTGCTACAACCGAATCACTTCGTTCTTCACTGACTCACTGATGTCCTGGTCTTCGGAGATCACGATTCCCGCGATCTGCTATGCCTCGACCATTGTGAGCGGAGTGGTCAGAGACGTCTTCCTGAATCCAAAAAACAAGTTCATGTTGAATCTGTTCAATCTACATCTCGCAGAAAAGGTAACTGCAGCGAAATCTGTAACCTTCTTACGTCAACTCGTTTCAGTCCGACTATAAGCTGCTAGCCAAGTCTGTCGCAGCCCGCTACATCGGCCCCGCAGAACACGACCTCATCCGCGACCTGAACAGGGTGGAAGTCCGTGATTTGCAGAACGAAATGCTGAAACAGGCCACGGAGCAGTACCTGAGTGGGGGCAGCACGAAGAATAGTTCCTTTAAACGGTGTTGTGCCTTGTTCTCTCTCGCGTTGAAAGTCGGCAGGAGGAAGGTCCTGGAAGATCTGATGGAGCAGTGCGACCGAGCGCTGGTGGAGTTGGTCGAAGGTGGGTTCGCATGATCTGGGCACTGCTTCTAAATGGCTTTTTTAGGTGAAACCGACCACGTTCTCCTCCAGAAGGCCCAATCCCTCCTCACTCTTTCTTCCCGCTTCGTGGTCATCTTCGGTTCGACGACGCTCCAAGTCGAACTTACAGCGTTCGAAGACTTCGCGGAGCAGTCGCTGGGCAGCTTCTGTCGCAAAATGCACGAGCTCTCCCCGGCCTTCGACTCGA
Organism: Steinernema carpocapsae; assembly: GCA_000757645.3. Taxonomy (NCBI): domain Eukaryota; kingdom Metazoa; phylum Nematoda; class Chromadorea; order Rhabditida; family Steinernematidae; genus Steinernema; species Steinernema carpocapsae. Next base: position 15,002,505 of record CM016762.1, read on the forward strand.
TCTCAGCTGCCTTATCCTGCTCGATGCGGACGTGGCTCAGGGTAGTGCAGCCGTTCTCGACCAAACTGCTTTCCTCGCCGAACGTTACTTAGCGATAGCTTGATTGTTACATAAAAATTACGGGTGAAAGTACGTTCCAGGCCAAACAAGAAAAAAACTGTACAGATATCTATGCAACTCATATTTGTTGTTTGTTGTTGCCATTGAGTGCCTCTAGAGATAAAAAGGCTTTCAGAAAGGTTGAGTTCTTGTTGTAACATATCAGATCCATCGCGCTGTGCACAATTTGTCGGCGGAAACAATTTGTGATTGAGAAATTCATTTGGTCACAGCGGCAAGAAACTTCTTCGCCGGGCCCCTTCCAGCTCTCAAACAAGACCGTGAAACAGTCGAAACCCTTATTTTTATTCGCTCGGGTCGTTTTGTTAACCTTCTCAAAAATATCAATTATGTATGTTATTTTGAGTGCATTCCGCTGGCCACTAAGATGTGTTTGTTTCCTTTGTCTTCGGTCAGTTCGCACGTTCGCATATTGGAGAAGGGGCAGCCGGCTGGGCAGGTCTAATTCATAACCATGGCTTCTCTGTGGCCAACATACAGCGGGACCCACTTAGCAGACAGGCCTCGCACTTCTGACAAGCGTAAGATTTATCATTTTTCCTATGTTTTCAAGAGTCAAATATAGCAAGGTTTAAATGAAAAAGGCTGAAGGGCTTGCGTGGTTATGTAGTGCCTACCAAGTTGGTGCCGCCAACTGTCACGCTCTTGGAGCTCTCAAAAAACAATATTGAAAATGTCCAAGCCTAAGCCTAAGATGCTCAGAGGCCAGCCTCAACCTACTATCCCCGATGTTTGAATGAGGTTGCCTCGAGCCTACACACTTCGCCAGACGCCTTCGCCTTCGGAAATTTGCAATAAAATTTCAAATCGAGGGTCAATTGGATTTGTCGTGAAGTTCTGTACATGGGTTCGCTTGAAGGTTTTGTCTGTATCGTTTTTCGAAGTGAAGCGAGGCATTTTTGCGCTTGATATTTATAAATGTTTCAACATTTTCCAAATTACGTGCCTGAAACATTTGTGATGGCAAATGAATCAGCGAAAAACGTGTCTGAAACAAGATAAACAAATTCATTGTTTTATTGTCGCAGAGGAGACATAATGTGACAATGCGGAGGAGAAGAAGAAGAAGAAGAAGAAACGAGAGCGGAGGAGAGGAGAACACGTATAGGGACACGTCGAACACGCTGGAGATATATACAAACAAGAACGCCAAAAGATCACATTTGGTCTGATAATTTGAAGATCAGTTTTGAGCATGCTGCATCGATAAAATTAGGAGAAATCTGGTAATTCAAAGGTTTCTGTAAACAAATCTGAGATCGATACGTCATAGAACATTTGGGTTTGTGCGAGTATGTACAGGTCTCCCTGGTCAGTCGTCGTTCCGGTTACCGTTGAACTTCATGAGACTCTTGAAAAGGCCGTAGAGGTACGGATTTACGACCGAATTGAAGACCATCATGCCGTGGAGGCAGTAAACCTGAAGAAGTTCGATGAGGTCGGAAACCGGCCAGGTACGTACCTTGTTGGCATGCTGGTTGAAGAGCGCCGGGTCGACAAACTGGATCAAACTCAAGGCGTTGTAGGGCAGCCAGCAGATGATGTAGGCCAAAATGAGCAGGGCGCTGACTCGGATCGCTCGACTTCTAGGTGAGTTTGATGAGAAACCCATTAGTGACTACAGCGTGGACTTTACGTGTAGTGGTTTGTAAATGATCGAGTTTTGAGACAATTTGTGAACTCGACGTTTCGCCTACATGTCCTTTTCGCCTGTTTGTTTTTAGCAACGCACCCCAAGTATCACCCGCAGTCCCACGTCCTTCCCTTTCGCTCGGATGGTGCCACTTTATCACGCTTTCAGCATCATTTATCAAACAACACCACCATCAAACGCTATGCATAAGCGATGAGTGCTCTTTTTATGACCCCTAAAAGTGGACAAGTGGCTGGCAGAACGAACAGCGCACGGAATCTTGAAATTAGGTCTTTTACGTTACTTGGTGATCGAAACAATTAAGTTTGTTGAAGTTGGACATTTTACAAATTAAAAAATGCTTTGATTTTAAGGCTCATTGGAAAGACCTTTCAATTACGCAGAGAGTTCTTGTAACTTGTTTTGGTTGTCGAGATATTTCATTTTGAAATTTTAAGCTTCACCTAATCTATAACGCGCTGACCGAACATACAACTTATTGGGTCGGTCCCGCCGCGCGATTCAAACTAAGTTGTGTTTGCATTGCTTTTGCAATGGTTTTGCTTGCATCGCCTGCACTTTCCTGTTATTTGTCATGCGTTTTGAGTGTTTTTGGGTGAGTTGAGGGCGGAGAAATCGTTTCTACTGGTTTGAAACTTGTTACAAAGCTTTTAGATGGCTTCCACCTTGAACTTAAAAAACCGCACTCCAACCACAGTTGGTGCAGGCATTAAAAATACAGAATGCCCGGTTTGATTAACCATATCTCAGGTAAAAACTGTTAGCATATTTTTTTGGGGACGTGTTGCGCAGCTTATAGGTCTACTTCTTTAAATTCAGTGTAACGCAAGACAAACAATTTTGACTTTTGGCTTTTTTAAAGAACTTGTGGCGCAGCTCTGGGTCTACTTTGGCTTTCAGCGTTCATTTTTGCAAACACCGGCAAGCGAAGCTAGCACGTAAGCCGCGAGCCGCAGGAGAGCAGAGCCATGGCGTAGCGCGGGCTCTCCATCATGTAACTGCAATAGGCTACCGAAAACCCGATCCAGTTCCAAAGGTGCTTTGCATTTGTGTGAAATTGTGAAAAGTGCAGAGAAAAGCGAAACGAGCAAAGTGAGACTGGGAAAGTCCTTCCCAGAAACACATCCGCTTTTATCAAGCGGCCCAGAAGCGCTAATTCCCTATAATTTCTATGAAAACAGTTATAAATCATCCTCTATCTGTCTCAGAATTATGAGTCTCTAGAGGGAACAAAAACGAAAGCGCTTAATAGTGTCACCCTGATGCATTTTCGTAACGAACACGTCGCAAAGCTCTTGGGACGTTCACTTTTGCGTCGCTTCTGATGTGAGGAGCGTTTTTTGTTGACTTCATTTACCTCATTGATGAACCGCTCATTCTGAGAAGATAAAATTTAGGATTAGAGACTATTTTTAAAAGTCAGCTTTTTTCGCTGTTTTCGGGATATCTCAATCTAGAGGGGAAATGTTTATGAGGATTTGGCTGTTCCTTGAAATGGGTCTCATTTGAAACAATCGCAAGGTCTTGCTTGATCGGTTGACCGGTGTTTCCTTAAAAAATATTGTGAAGTTACGCTCAATGGGAAGGCAGCAGTCGGAGACGAAAAATCAGACTGAAAATTTGGGATTTTGTTGTTAATTAGCCGTGACTCATCGGCTGATTAATTTTTAAAATGGCAGCGCTTAAAAGACGAGTCAAACGTCACTTTTTCAAGCGCCTTCGTTCCGAAAGACCCATTTCAAAATGATTCTGTGTCATCGCTGGCTTTTTCACTGAGAGCCTCATTAGATGAGTCACCGGTTCAAGCACCAACCTAGTGATCCGCGCATTGTAAGACGCCCCGTTGAAGGTGGTTTGGCCATTGAGACTCGTACGCTGCGTGTCGCACGACGTGATGGAGTTTCGGTTGTTTTTCAGGTCGGCCAGGGGTTTCATCAGCTCGTCATTGATGACAATTTTCGGATTTGCTAAAAATACGCACGTCCGCGTGGACCCTTTCAAGACACACTCACGTGGCCGGAAATTAATCGGCGCCTTCGGGTTTCGCGTGAAGAAGCGTAGCGCTTTCCACTCTGAAAATCAGAATTAGACGCGCGTGGGAGAGGAGGGAGTTACCGCTCGCTCGGTTGAGGACGGTATCGACCGTGTCGATTCCGGTGTGGTAGGAGACGCCGTGGGAGACCATCGTGTTGTTCCGAGCCATGCTCCCCTGGGCAGCGCTGATGGAAGTGGGCTTCGAGTTGAACCACACCCAGCCGGACACGATCACATAGCAGACCTGCAAATAGAGAGTGTGAAGACAATCTGAACTTGAAACGCGAATTTCGGTGTAAATTAAATGAGGTAATCTCATCTGAGATACAGATGGCAAGCGAAAACACATTGAAAAGGAGTTCGAATGTAGGAACTGGATTTAGAGTTTGTAGGAGGAGTAAGACCGCAAATAATCAGTGTTAACTCGGAACTCACTTTTTGTAACTCTTATTCTCTGACACTTACCAGTACTATTGCGGCAGGAATCCAGAAGATGAGCATCATGTGCATGATCACATAAATGTTCTCCTCCTGCATCAAGACGGTGCTGTCGATGCTCGTGTTATTCTTGATCACCGCCTCGACTCGAATAATTTCCCAGATCTAAAACCATCTGCGTTTCTCCAGACTCCCATGTCGCCCTTACCTGCATGCACTGGCTCCAGTTCAGCCTCTCAAACGCCATGTAAGACTTCCAAATGGCAAATTGAGGCGCGCTTATCACGAGCGCCGTGATCCACGCCATCATCAACATGATTCTTGTTCTCTTGTGGGCTTTCTCTGGACTCTGATGTGATGACGAGAGGACCGAGAAGAGTCGGTCCAAGGCGATGCACACGATGACGTTGGAGGATATCTGAAATTTGGATTTATGCTCTGTTCAGAGGGGTTTGTTTTTTGAAAGCAAAATAATTGCGCAGCACAACAATTAATCTCTGACCTGGAAGGTGAACGTGTGCAGGAATTTGATGACCTTGCACAGGAAGTCACCCCCTCGCCAGTCGTAGGTCAGGAGCCAGCAGGCCCTGGAGGGCACGTAGATGAAGAGGACTAGCAGGTCCGAGTAGTTCAGGTGCCGTTTGAGGATGTCTAGCCGGGTGCATGACGGCCGTTCGGCGAGCTGAACAATTTTGGTGGAGATCACTTTTGAGTCGAAATCTCGAAAACAAAAACAGTCAATTTCCTTGAGCACACATCAGTTGGCACAAATCCTCCGAACTCAATTAAGATCTTTTGTAAACAAGATTACACGATGTATCCTGGAATGAGTCGCCTTCAGCTAATCTCGCGCGAGATTTTTGTTAGGACTGAGTCATACCTACGCAATACACGACTTCCCTTTGTCCACAAAAATGGGAGGAATCATCCTACATTCATCACCCTTCGACAGTAGTTCGCTTTCCCCAGAAAACTAAAATATTTTAGTCTCCGCGTGACGTCAGTGACTCCGACTAAAATACAAAACAGCATTTGAAAGATTGGCTTTTTTAGGAACGGGAATTTAAGGTTTGAACACTATTTTCGAGTAGAACCTATGCAAAGAGCCAGATGGCGAATTAGCGACAAATGGTGTGTTTGAGTGGAAGCACTGACCACTCGGAAATCGAAATTCGCTTCCCTCTACGGTATTTTCCCGATTCTGAGAAAGAACTGAGACCCTCTCTCCAGACGCCAATTATAAAAAGTCGGTCGTAAATTTTTATTTTGGCTGAGATCGTAAATATTTTGGAGCGTCTGAAAACTTATGTTCACCTCAAACATTCACATTCAATGGACGACTAAAGTCCACCAGAGTAATTAATTTTCCAGAATGCTCCAAATCGCGCTTGTTTACTGCTTAATCGCATAATGTATTTTAACCGATAATCTCGGAATCGGACATGTTTTGTCCGTTCTCCTCGAGAACAGCCACAATCTGAGGCTTCTAAGAGATATGCAGAGGACACGTTAGCTGAGAGTTCGTGCAAACAGAGTAGCGGAGAACACGCAAATGCCCTAATTCCGACTTGTCTGCAGGAAACGTCGAACTTTGAGGGGCAGTTCAAAGTTCTATTCTAAGAAGGAACGACTGAATTCAGAAGCAACAAGCAAGAAAGTTTATTGCCTTAGGTCTCGTATTTGTGCTTTGTGACAGATTTTTGTTTGTCCTCTAAAAATTTTCTTTGAAATTTGAACAGAAAGCTTCGCACAAAGATCGTTTCCTTTGTGTGACGTCAGCCAAAGGAAGGAGTCCAATCAAATCAAAATTTTTGCATCCCGATTCGCGGAGCGTACGACTTGTACGAACTTGGCTTTTTGAGAAAATGCAATTATAAATTTGTCGTTTTTGAGTCAAAAACACAAAGGTTTCATTGGAACTTACGTGAGTGTAGGCGCAGAGGTTCAGAGGCCCTCCGACAATAAACATGAGCACGAGGCTGGCCAGCTCCACATAGTCGCTGGCGATCGGCTCCGGCGGCTCCTCGATGTCCATGGGTTCGGATGACTCCGTCGCTGGAGCGAAAAGAGTCTCTGAAAGGTATTCGTACGTCAGGTATAACTCCGCAAGACGCTTTTTCCGCGAATGACCGCAGACGAGCGGAGCACGGTTGTGACACATGCGGAGAGCATTCCCTCGGAGGCGGTTCCTCTCGCACGTGAAATTAATCGTCGAGCAGGAGCGCCATTGGCAACACGATAATTTGAGGCTATTGTCGTTGCCGCTGGGTGCCTTTCGTGGGTACCTTCGCTCTCTGAAAATGACACTCCCACCACCTTTCCGCAGAGAACAAGAGGTTAAGCATTCAGGGAACCAGCTGGAAATGGCTGTAAATTTATATCGCTACTTTTCAGCTTGAAAACAGTTAAAAGTGAAGTCAGAATTGTGGATAGCACAACAATTATTAAAAGTGAAACGTAAGCATTTCTTGACTTTTTTGTACAAATGCGAAATCCGCGTCTATTCAGACCTTCCTTCAATTGCATCTCCTTCGCATTTTTCTAAAAGCGCAATTAAAGCAGTCAAAAAGTTTGCTTTAACCCGAAATTTGAACATAAATATCACGTTTTAAAGACCAACCAGGTTAAGAAGTACTTTTTCGTCATAGCGCAAGCATTAAGCTAAGGTTTCTGGAAAGACGCTATAAATCAAGCAACACTTTTGCCTTCGGAATGACTTTTCCGGACAGAGCTTCAAATTGGAGTAAGAAATGTTGCAGAACACGACAATGCCAGTGTAAGGAATTTGACCTGAACCCAAACTCTGAATTCTTTAGTTTATACAGCTCCAAACGTAAAAAAGACGCGCTAAAAACGTGAAAAAATCACAAATAAAAAGGAAGCAAGGACACGTAATGCAACAAACGAAATTGAAAGGACCCAAAGAAGCCAAGGGGCTTTTGGTGCTCGTTTGGCTTCTCGGAGTCACCGAGTTCGAGCTCGGCGGGGCCGCATCTCAACGCCATAACCCACTTTATATGTTCTTCTCTCTGTTTTTAAAAACAGACAATTAAGTTCTGAAGGAAACCGCACGCCGTAATGAAAACGTGCTGCTTCAACGACAAAAGTTGGAAGCGGCCGAGAGACGCCACTTCTGGATAGATAAGCTCTTGTGCGCAGGGCAGTTCTGGAGCCTGATCTGGAAATTGCGTACCAATTATAGAGGTATACTAGCATCGCAGCAAAGCAGGAGAGGAAGACGCTCCGCGAGCACGCGGAGAACAAGTCATAAGTTGAGGATCGCGAGAAGAAGGCGGCCGGTCGCGAGAACTGAGGGTTTGAACGGAGCGGGGCGGACGCGCCGGAAATAGCCTCTGACCAAAAAAACAATTCCTCCAGAAATGTTTTGCGTCCAGGGAGTTTAAATTTTAAATTCGTCCGTTCTTGTCTGCGTCGGGTCTCCAGCGAAGTCCGTTGAGTGACCTCGCGCTAACCCAGTTTTCGGTCAAAGTTTGCACCTCTCTGGGGGGGGCCTCTTCCGGCATTAACCAGTTTCGCGCTTAATTAACTCGATGCGGCAACACTGGGACCGCCGCAACCGGCGCCGGCTGGAGCAGTGCCACGCAAGCCGGCTTTCGCGGAAGCAAAATTTTTCAACGCGGATGGCTTAAATGAATAATCTCAAGCAGGGTTCATGGATAAGCGCGGCTAATGACTGACAGGCTAAAGTTCCCCGGCCTGCAGAGGCCCGCCCGATTACCATTACGATGCTATGCTGTGCATGCGTAAGGGAAGGAGGAGCGCCGGCTGGAATCGCTGTCTGCAGCGGTAGTTTGTCCACTCAAGAATGATCAATGATTGACGCGGAAAGATGAGAAGTCGAGAAGAGCTCGTTTGTTTCAAAGTTTGACCAATTGAGGCCGAGACACGTCTAGCGAACATGAGAATGCACTAACAAGTAAGTGCAAATTGAAGTCGTCCGAACCACCCTCAAATATTATGTGAGCAAATCAACTTACTTCCTTCTCAATCACAATTCATCGCAACAACTTTGATCTTTTGCAGAAGAACAAAAAAAATGTGATGCTATTAAAAGCGTCGGAATTTGAAAAGTCGGCTAAATTCGTCGATCATCTTTAGGCACTTTGCTCTAAAAATGAAGCTCACATAAACGAAGAAATTGCACTATTGCATTAATTTTCAATTTTGTCCTTTCGGCGGAGTAGAAATATTCAAATGGGAATGCGGAAGATTAAAGATAAACCTACGAATTCAGCATTTGTAATAGTGCGACTGGTGAGCATACAGCATAAAATTGGAGGTTCACTCTAAATTATTAAATTGTTTGAGCCTTGAATGTGTCGTTCGGTACGCTCAAAGCAATTTCAAAGTGTATCCGTAAAGAGCCTTAAAGTGGTTGTTGCGTAACAACACAGTAAAACAGATTATACTAAAAAAAGACCCTGCCACAAAACGACCCGCTACAAAACGATCCAATAATTTTCGAGTAACTTTTTGGTGAAAAAGCTTTTGTTAGATGAATTTTTGATGTTGGTAACTTCTAGCATGCATGGGTGAGTTTAAACATTTTTGACTACCAAGAAAAACGAACAGTTTTAGTATTGAGTTTTCGAGAGTCGGAAGCCTCGAGCAAGTAAAGTTGAGCTTTCCAAAAACCCAAATAACTATCTCAAGCTTCAGCGTACGGTTTTCAGCTGCATCAAGTTTGTATAAGAAAACCCTGCTGGCAAGAACGTCTACCAGCTTTCGAAAAACTGAATAAAAAATTTAAAGTCTAAGTCTTAAGGTACTTAATCGCCTTTGTCGATTTGTCCCGCCTAACAATACTACAACCTAACTGTAGATCAAAAAAATTTAAGTCATAGCGAACGCCTACTAGAAATGAAATTCTGAGTAAACCTTGACTCTTTGGCAAAAAATTTTACAAAATACAGCTACAGCTCCTCCTCTGAAAAGTGACTAGAAATTTACTGGGTCGTTTTGTATCAGGATAGTTTTGTGTCACAATGAGTAGAACATATCCGAAGTTAAGAACAGAACGCCCCAGTCGCCAACAGAACCTTGTCGCCAACTTCAAATCGAAGTGCTTTGAGTTTTCATTTTGGAGGAGCCACGCTGAAGAGGAGAGATTCGGGTTACGTAGTCAGACATCCTCGAGTCCTAAGAATATTCCAAAGTGCTTGCGATTCAAGTTGTTTGTGGACTCTGGTTTTTAATCAAAATTGCAAAAAACGAGTATCTGGGTAGAACTTGTCGTTTGGAACACTTGTAAACGCAATCAGATGCTATTTGTAATTTTTTAGCTTTGAAAAGACTAAATTCCGTTTAAGTGCGCGCGCCTTCAACCAACTTTACCATAAGCCAAACTACAGTGAGGTGCGCCACAGTCTTAGGTCCCTACGGAAGGAAACGATTAGACAAGGCGAAAACAAAGAACGTTGTCTTTAATCCGCGAATGAGTGATGAAAAGCGGGACTTAGACCGGGAAAAGGAAAACGGGGCTGCCTTCAAAGAACGGAAGTATTCGGGCGGTCATAATAGGCGCCCGGTCTGAGAGCAAAAAATTATGAAGTGGCCTGGAACTAATTTTGCTGGTGGTGGCGATGCTCCCGGAAGAGGTGACAGGCGATTTCACAGCAGAGAACTGCAAATTGATTGGAAAGAGATCTTTGGACGAATATACTCAATGCAACATTTTTGCAACAGCTCCAATTTCGGATTTTCATAAATGCCGAGCTTCGACAAAGGCGTCTGACGTCTCCCCATTCGCGGAAATTTCATCCGAAACGAAAGTTTTGTACGTTTATAAGAACGAAATGTGGCGATCCATGAGAAGTTTGTTTCCAAAAAGATTAATAGACTTTCCGAGGAAAACGGTCCGAAAAAGAGGGGGACCGTAGAAGTTCTTATTTATGGGTTCTATCTACATGAGCTGCAAATTTAAAAACTGAGCTTACAATGTGGAATTTCCGGGAAAAGGTATGTAATAATTTGTGTGAGCCGTCCAATTGAAATAATAGAAAAACGAGAAGATGATCTTGTCGGCAGAATGAATTTACTGAGTTTTTCTGTTTGCACAAAAGTAGAAGTATGTCTGTGAAAAACTCGTCGAGCAAAAAATGAGGCTGGTGAATGGCTGAAAAAGTCCAGACATAATTCCTTCTGCTAATGAAATTGTGTAATCAGAACGGCTTGGGATGGCGCCAAAACGGCTTTTCGACCCGGAAGAACGAGGATTGAGTCGGGGTGTGCAGGCGTAAGCACTTCAGCCTAAATTAGTCTATGTATTTGCGCAACTTTTCTCATCAAAATGCATTTAGACCCAGGGAACCTTTTTTGAAGCAACTTAGAAAACATTCGTAAAACGTCTTGACAAAGCCGGACCAATGGAATTTGGATAAGGGATCCGATAGGATCTGATCGAACAAAGCAGAAAAATCAAAATGTGCAAAAATAATTTTAAAAATTTTGTCAAGTAAACGCCAATTTTCAGTGACGAAAGGATCATAAGCCATAAGTGTTTTCCGGAATTAATTTTCCTGCTTACAAACAAACGTCAGCGGCTCTTTTTTGTAATAATTTAAAAGCGTGTTTTCCGAAAACTCAATTTTTTACGATAACAAAGCAATTTGAAAATTTTGATTCATGGAATGGGCAATTGAATCGCGTGCAGAAAAGAGAATTAAATCTTTTAAGTGCACGGCTACGGACAAGTTCAAAGCGTTTAAGAATAAAACTCAGACTAATTGCAAACTATTAGAATATATTGAATAGAGCACTTTCGGAATTTCACATCGAAGAGCAGCTGGTAAGCAACATTTCCAATTGCCGATCTTCTGTTTTCCCAATCTTGGCTACTTTAGACAAACAATTTAAAGACGAAATTAATATCGTTATGACTCGAGGCCGCTTTTCGTTAAAGTTATAAGCGACGTTTTTGATCATATTTTTGAGGTAAAAGAGCTGCCGATGTGTCAGACACGCTCTGAGAAAAACACCCAAAAGTAGTCTTGAGGTCAGGTCCTGGAGCTTGAAGGCTTGTAAAGATCCGAAGAAGAACTCAAAACTGGCCTCTGCAAACTAACCCAAAATCAGAACCCAGAGTGTCCCTCCAATCACCAGTTGTCGCAGCAGACGGGAACTCATTGCCAACTGCCACGATCACAGAAGCGGTGGGTGGGAGCCTCCTGGGTGTTATTAAGAATTCACGCATATATTAATTAGAGCGCTTCGCTAAGCCGCCGCCGAAAGCGCGCTCTCGGCGCCCATCAACGTCCACTATTTTTAGTTATTTTGTTTTTTTGTCTAATTCGTTTGTTGCGTAGTCGAAGTCAACAAATTCGCGACAAACGCCGTTTCGACTACGAAATGGGCGGCAAATTAACGAACGCAGACGCAAGTCGCCTGCAAAAAACTCGCAGCCTTTTTCCAGGTTAACACTTATATGGAGAAACAGGAAAACGATAATTGTAATACTTGGGACAAGGAAACGGAGACGAGGGTCGGCCAGCGTGTGCTGGTTTTCAACGAGAAGCATTCCACAGGCGGTTGATTTAATTGAAGAATTATGAGCCCGACGCCGGGAACGAAAATAGGAAAAAGCTAGAAAATGAAGACAAAAGCAGAGGCTATTTTCGGGAGAAAGGGAGCCATCGATGTTGCCTGGCTCGTGCTTTGCAAAAATTAGAGAAATTAAGGAGTCCTTCCGACGTAAATTACGGTGGTAAAATCACGCTCAAGCAACATAAATGGAAACGTCAAAACAGTTTACTGCATTGGAAACACGCCGCCCTCGAAAGCTATTTTCGGCTGCTTTCGTCAAAAACCACCTTCGCTCTCGCCCTCTCCACTTTTTGCGAGTCGCCTGCGTCACGTTTTGAGCCGAGAACCTCTTTTTGCGAGCTTTGATCGTTTAGTTAAAGCCGCACGAGGTTAACTAACTAACTTCCAAAGGAATCAAAGAGTCACGACTGGTTTTTGGTCGACCGCCGAAATCGTATCCGTTGCTCATTAGTCTACCTGAGCTCCAAAGCTCGGGCTGCATGGCTTCCTTTGTTCCACAGATGTAAACAGAGATTAGACACGCATTTTGCACAAAAAGGAACGAGAAAGAACATTATTTCACTGCAAACTTAATGATCGCGAGCGGGCGGGTACATTCGCGTTTGCAGCGAGAGGGACACAAAATTGGACTTTGCAAAAAGTTTAAAAAATAGACTCCGTCTGCGGCAAGTTGGTAGAGGAACGGATTGCTGAACAAGTGGCGTCATTTGTTGGCTTGGCCCACAAAGTACTGCTCAGCGAGTGATTGCGCCTGCTTTGATTGGGAGTGTTACAAAGATTCACGGGCCTTTGGAGGTGGGTTACACTGCAAACTCCGGGAATTATGTAAACAAGGACTTCCGAAAGTGATTTTGGAGAACGAAAGTGCTTGTTTGGGTGCATGCGGATAAAAAAGTGGATATTATGGATTATGATCATAACAGAGAGTCGTCAAATTTCATCGTTTCCTCGAAATTACAAGAATAAGTTCTTTAAAGATTTAAACTCAAAAACAACTTGATTTGATTTAGGGCAAAAAGAGGAACTGGCGACCAGCTGTTTCTGTCTATGAAAAAGTTCCGCACCCAAACGATCGCATCAATTAGCCGCCCAAAGTCTCGCCTCGGAGACAAATCCAATCGAACGCGTCAACGTCGATTTGTTCGGAGCGAAACGAAAAGGTTGCAAGGAATCTCTCCGGTGGCGGCCTGTACCGCAGCTGCTGACAAACGAAAACCCGGTTAGGGCCGTGGCTGGTCGGTGGTGGATCCAAAAAAAACAATCCGACGGCCCCACACTGTTCTTATGCTTTTGGATAATTTGATGACATCAGGCCGATCTTTGGTGGAGCTGCAGACCGCGGCTCGGAAAGAAACTGCGAATTAGGAATGCGGTTTTTGCTTTCTCGTTTTCGGTTTTTTTGGTCTTCTGAAAAAGGCCCTTTGGTCACGAAGTTTGAAACGTGCTTCTGAATTAATATTTATGTGGACCTGAAAACGAAATAACGTATACTTGGAATATGCACATTACCTGGCAAAACAGGTGCTCCTGTGGAATCTCAAAACAAAAAAGCAGTTTTATTACCGAAATCATTTTTTCGTCTTTAATTCGAATTTCTTTTCTGGTCACGAGTTTCACTTTCGAGTGCAAAGATAAATGACACCTCCCGCAACGTAAAAACTCGAAATTCTTTAAGCTTTTATTTCCTTTTTTCTTAAATTAAATGTTTTTTGAGCACAAAATTGGGTCTTCTGAATTCATAAGCGCACAACTCGGCACCCAACGGAGACGCCAGTTATTAGAAGGGAATGCATTTAGGGCGGAAGGGGAAGTCTGCTCGGCTGCGTGCTCGAGAGTCTGTCGCTGACCATCAAAGGATAAAACCAAAGGAGTTATTAGTCATCGAAAAAGACGCTCCGAAACGACTGCGTCGGGTTGTCGCCGAGTTGCTTTGCAATGCAAATCCGTGCGGAGGCAAACATGTGGAATGTTGGAAACACCGCGAAAGAAAAAATAGAAATCGGTGGACGAAATTCGAAAAGAAACAAACGCGAGTTGAGGAAGAGGTGCAGCGCTCAGAGCACAGTGACTCTGGAAACCATCACCTAATCCGCTTTCCATTATTCTTCAGAGTTTACAACTCTTTGTAGGTGCTTACCAAAACAGCAATTAAAGTGTGCGTTGGATAAACAATGTGCGTTTCAGTAGAAGATGCTCTTGAGTAGAGTTTGGACAGACTTCTGCGTTTTCGTGGGCCAATGAATTTGTAGTGCTCATCAGAACCGCTTCTACGGCCGTGAAGGGCACCATAAATCGCATTAAAACGCAAAACGTGAAAAATAACAGAACCCTTTTGGCAATTAAGATTTCGTTGGGTTTGCAGTTTACTTCGCGACTTTGCATGTAAAAGTCGTTCTTCAAAAGTAATAAATTTTGACAAGGCATTATTTTATTAACACCAATGTGGACTAGGTTTGAGCTGTCCACAGCTTTTTTAATCAAGTATAGCATACCCAAAGTTGAGTAGCCTTAAGATAATCTAAGTTAAGTACAGAACGACTTAATAGGGCTAAGAACACAGAAGTACTCCCTTCTAATCCGCAAAGTTAATTTTAAAGACCCATTTACTTAATAAGTGACGTTAAGCTACGTTTCAAAAAGATCGGGACACATTAAAATACTTGAGACTAAAGTACAGAAGAGAAAACAGGAAGCGGAGAGCCTCCGAAAGTCGCCTTCTCATCCTCCTTCGACCTCTTAATGCCGGATTGACACGACGGGCTTGGGACAAAAAACCGCGTTTAAAGTTATTTTCGTCTGTTTTCGAGGGACAACCCTATTCTTTGGGCCCATTCATGCGTCCCGAACTTGGTCCAAACTTTATTTGGGCCCCCGAGCGAAGACTCAAGAGCGATCGACTGGAAGGCCCGAAACAAAGGCCACTAGAAGGCGATCAGGCCAAAACACAAGGAATAATCCCGGCCGCATATTCATTACTATCTACGAAAAGTCCTTGCGTTTCTCGCCCACAACTTGTTTTTCTTCGCTCACGCAAGCGGAACATCTCCGTTAATCTCTCCTTAAGAAGCGACTCCGAGGAAAGATCCCCGAGATCCATGACTAATTGGCAGGTGACGGACAAGATCACGGAAACCGGAAAGGTTTGATCTTCCGTGTTTTTGCACCAAAACCTCTTGTTATTCAGGGAATCGGTTGCATTTCTAGCAAACAATGATGTGCTACAGAAAATTGTCATGAGCCACAATATAAATGGAAATGCTGCTATTTCCCTGAAAAACAGGAAAACTTGCGAACCGTCATATAAAAACAGGAAAACTTGCGAACCGTCATATAAATGATAATTTTGACGCTATTTTTTGCCTTCGGTATTTTTTGCAAAATAGGGGCGCTCGCTTGACGAATATTTTTACTGCATAAAAGCGGAAATAAAAACCGATTAGAAACTTATCAACTTGAAGTGGCCTAGCACCAGTCCCTCACAGTCACTACCAGATCTCTCATAATTTTCTCCTAAAATAAGGAACAAAATCTTTGAGGAAGTGGAAGATCTTTCATCCATCCGACACCGACGCCATTCAAGCAAATTTCGGAACAAAATAGGCGCTCGGAAGAAGAATTTCGTAATGCATTATTCAGTGTGTCGCGCGTGCCAGCCTGACAGCTGGTGCGCGTGGCCAGCCGATGGCTGGCCAGCCTCCCGGCCTGTGAGGAGCACGAAACTGAAATAGCAGCAAAGATGAAGAAAACAACAAGGCACATAACTCAATGTGAACGTGGTCACACAACACGTGTCTTCCCTGCCCGTAAACGTCGTCTAAATTTTTGAAAGAAGCTGCTGAGTTGAGCGGGCTGCAAAAAAAGTCACTTTAAACGGAGCCGCCTTTGTTGTTTTGGGTTGAGAGATCGGCTCACTTTGGCAAATGAAAATAGATTTCAGGAGAGATAGGCAACAACGTCTTCAACTTTCCAATTTGGGAGAGAGCAAGAAGTTGTAAAAAGTCGATTCGGCTGTGTGCTATGGGAAGGCAATTAAGAGCATTGGCGGATGATTTTGGATGAGAAGGGAGAGAATCCGAGATGTTTTAGAGTCGTGGAGTCAGTTTTGAATACAGGCATTCTGGAATAGGATCAAGTTCAAGAATTTTTAAATGATATTGACGCTCGAGTGAGTGTCCTTCAGTTTAATAATCTGCACTAATTTCTCGAGCTGCTCAATCTCTTCTATTTTCGTTAACAGAGATTGCTTTCATAACTGGGCATAATCCATCACATTGAAACTCATAAGATTGCTATAAACATACTGTAATATGTTCCAGGCAAACAAAGAAGATTCTCGGAATGGAAAATTGAAGAAAATAACCCTACAAATCTTTAATCTACCGATGCTTATACTTATCGTACTCCTATTCAGAAGCACAGAAGCCGCAGTAAACGACTATTTGCGTAGCCAAAAATTTTTACCACAAACACGTTGGCTGCGCGAAACCTTGACGTTTCCTGCACTTCCATGATTGAGCCATTATGAAGAGGGCAAGCGACCTTCGGAATAGAGTCCGATTGGCGGAGGAAAAAAATGTCTTTTGTTTACGTGCTGTTTAGTGGTGCCCAACGGAAACAAAGAGACTCTGGGATTACAGGACATGACTTCGTTTAAATTACGCGTTCTTAGTACAGCGCAGATAAAGTAGCGGCCATCAGGAGAAGAACGACGCAAGTTGGTCTAAAAACACCGGAACTCCAGGTTGATATTGAAATAAACTCTCTACTCACAATATAGAAATACCAAGCCAAGACGCAACCTAATTGAAAGCACCGTCCAGTTTGAATTCAACAAATGTCACTAAACACCAGGAAGACCACGAAACTGACAAGTGATCTGACAACACTCGGAGAATAAGTATGTCCAAAACGATCGAACAGTTATCGTGCGATGAACTTACCTGCAATTAAAATATTGTCTGGTGCACTGATCAGAGCAACTTGTGCCTGGTTCGAAAACAAACCAATGTTTCGAAGGTGGCAAACATTTGATTTTGTTTTATGTGACTGCGTCCTCGGCATGTTGGACAGTATGGACTGGGAACGAGCTATTTTTAGGGAGAGTTCAGAAACATCAAAATGTGCTGCTGAGAATGATTAGGACTTGGTTGATTAGCGAAGCTCGAATGCTTTTACTCGTTCAGTGATGTTCTATATTAAGCAGTGAAACAAATAAAAAACTACTAGATGAATGTTGCGACCGAGAGCAGAATAAATACAACTTCAAAGTGATCTGATTCCGAACAGGAATCGGGTTCTGGTCGGCCCGTGTGACAACAACTGACCACTAAAAGTCCCCCTTTGCATAACAAACTCTCCAACAACGACTCTACTTCGAATTGTCCTAAAGTTGGTTCTTGTTATCTCATCTTCTACTTTTCCGCTTGTAAGTGCAGTTGTAAGTACAAACGTCTTGTAAGTACAGTTGTTACAACTTACCCGTCTAGCACCCGTGACGTGTGATCACTTCCTTCTTCTTCTAATACCAAACAGTCTGGACACACTTTAATTGTAAAAGAAGTGTTCGAAACCTCAAAACCGTCACTCGCTCCCTTCAAGTGTCTTTAAGTCGGGTCCAAAATCTTGTCTTGTACAAAGATACATGAATCTTTTCAGCAGAGTGCAGGCGTGAAGACGAAAGGAAGGGCTGCTGTAAAGTTGCACCGAAGATTGTCGATCGGACTCGTGATCGCCACGGAAACGTTGTGTGAAGGCTGGAAAATCGGCCGAAATGTTTGAAGTGTACAGTCCGCTTGACTGCAAGACTGTAGCTGCTTCTTTTTGCTTTTAGGCTCTTATGTTTTCCCTTCGAACCCAGTCAGCATCACGTCGTTTTCCAAAATCGTTTTCCATGAGTTCGCCAGCGTTTTTTGGTGCAAATATTATGCAAAAAATGATCTTGCTGGTTCCACAACCGTCCAACTCCAAACTATTTGCATCCAGTTTCCAGACTTTTCGAAGGACCGCGCCTCAGTGCTCGGGAACCGACGGCGAGGATGTGGCGGACGAACGAGTTGTGGCTCTCCTTCAATGTGGGATTCGGGTTCACGATGACCTTCTTGGGCTTCGATATGAAGAACTTCATCGAAGAGGGCATCATCCACAACATCGCCGAGCAGTTCCCGGGACGGATGGACCCCCACGCCGGATACTACGGGTAGGGAATCCACGCGCATGCAAATAAACTATTTGAAGTGTTTTAGGCTCGGACTCAGCTATGCGACCTTCACCGTCGCCAGTCTTGTGTCACCGGTGATTGTCCACAGGTTCGGATCCCGGATCAGTCTCTTCCTGAGCAGCGTCATCTTCACCGTCTACATGGCTGGATTCATTTTCTTGAACACATGGGTCTACTACGCGATTTCTGCCGCTATGGGCATTGCTTGTGGAAGTATGTCATTGGTGTTCTATGATATTTAACTGAATTTCTTGTTTTAGTTATCTGGACGGCCCAAGGCGTTTACATCAGCCAGTACACCTCAAAGCAGAACGCGATCCGCAACAGCGGAATCGTCTGGGCGGTCAACTGTCTCAGGTAAATTCAAGAACTGAAACCATTTAATATACACACCACCCTCTGCAGCTTTGTGTTCGGCGCCATTCTGCTTTACGTCCTCTTCAACATCACCGACAATCTGGTCTTCACAGAAAACGTCGTAAGGTATGCTGGCTATTGACCGGTTTCAGATTGTGAGGAAGAGTGTTCCAGATACGTTTTCGGAGGATTCATCGTCTGCTGCATCGTCGGCAACCTCTCGTTCCTGATCCTCCCCACTCAGCCTCAGCCCGTTCTCAATAAGAAGAAGATGTCCTTTGTTTCTTGCATCAGTACGTTCCTTTCGAAACGAACAAAAAAGCGACATGGGTCTTTGCAGGCAAGAATTTACATGTGATGACCGACCGGCGGATGCAGATCCTGGTCGTCACCTACATCTACATGGGCGTCTACACCTCCTACCTGCTCGGCATCTACCCCACATGCATGCTGTTTTCAGAGAAACTGCGCTCGACGATCGGCAACAAAATTACGGTATATTACGGAATGGTGGTCGGGATCGGGGAGATCGGAGGTGAGTCCATATCAGTCGCAAAACTCACAAAAACAAAACCCATTTTGGAACAGATACTCAAGCAAGCTTATGGATTTACGGTGTAATCAATTTCATCAGCCACTACACGAAAAGAAACAATGGCGGCAAAATCCTTCCGATCGTCTTCATCGCCCTTCCCATGCACATCCTCAGCTACTTTCTGACCTTCCTGGCCTTTCACAAAAACTCCAAATTTGAAGTTACCAACGAAGAAGCTTACATTGACACCTCGTAAGTCGTGAAATGCTCTATAAAATCACAGAACGTTTCTGCAGGTTGTGGATAATGATGGTGATCGCGTTTCTGGCAGCCGCCGGCGACATCTGCTGGAACACCGTCCGAGGTGCGTATCTGACGACGAAACTGACCCTGAACCAGAGCCAAGTGTTCGCAGTGAGCAAGTTCTGGCAGTCGCTCGGCTCCTGCGCCACCTACTTGGTAGGCAAGTCAATCGACCTGCACCAGCAACTCCTCATCAACACTGTTTTGGCAATTCTCACCGCGATCGCTTTTTATGTAGTTGTGAGGATAGACGAAAACAGCGAAAAAAAGAAAATTGACAACGTTTCCTGCATTCCGAATAAGAAACTAGTGTTTGATACTGCCGCTGTTGAAAAGAGTTTGACCGTGTAAAAAGTAAAGTTGTTATCCATGAACACGGACGCAAATGTGTGTATGTTCAACCTCGATCGGAACCGGAATTCATTTTATTATAACCTGTTTGATGTTTGTAGTTTGCGGATTAGCAGCATTATGAGGTTTCTCTGTGGTTCAGCCTCGATCCCAATGAACAAAAGTGGACCCTCCTTAGAATATCAAAATACCTGAAAACATTTCAATAAATGCGAATTCTCGAGAATATCAACATCAGACCAAATGATTCGTGTTTTGAAAGCTCCAGACCGATACACGGTCTGAGGAAAAGTGCTACAAGTAAAAAAGTACTACAAGTGCTACCTGCACAAGACACGTATTCGTCATCAATAATCCGTTGGAACTGAAAAGCGAACTAAAAGTACCGGAATGTGAGTTCAGTCTTTCGTGTAATACATCACTTGTAATACATCGCACTTCACTCTCAGACTCGTGGCTACATTTGCATAAATTGCTTCTGGGTTGAGCGTTCCGACTCGTCACACAGCTCATGGCGACGACGATGTCGCGCACGAACGAAATCGTCGTCTCCCTCAATGTCGGACTTGCCTTCATGATGACATTTCTTGGGTTCGACATGAAGAACTTGATCGAAGAAGGCGTCATCCCTAGCATTGCCGAGCAGTTCCCGGGGCGCATGGACCCCACGCCGAATACTACGGGTTAGATTTTGGGTAGTCCACTCTTTATAAGAACGCGTTTTCAGGATCGAAATCAGCTACGCCGCCTTCACGATTGCGACGCTGGTGTCTCCGGTGGTTGTCCAGTGGGTCGGCTCGAGGTGAGGTATAGGCTCTTCAGAAGCGGCGTCATCTTCACCATCTACATGGCTGGATTCATTTTCTTGAACACTTGGGTGTATTACACAATCTCCGTAGCCATGGGATTCGCTTGTGCTCGTAAGTTTGATAACATTTCCACATTTATTTATCCAAGCTTGAAGTGGTCTGGACCGCACTTGGAGTCTACATTAATCAATGTACGACCAAGAAGTACGTGATTCGTAATAACGAAAGTGTTTGGTCCTAGGACGGTTTTCGGACGCTTGCTTAACATCCAAATTGATGAAAAATTCCACGGCTTTTTTGTCGTGTACATTTATAACACTTACCGACACTTAAAACTTCTGTACTTTAGTTTCATCATTGGAGCCCTGATTCCCTACATTTTCTTCAATGTCACGGACAACCTGGTATTCACAGAAAGCGTCGTCAGATAAGCTGAAAATAAGCATTTTCGTGACAAATCGCTCAGATACGTCTGCGGCGGATTCATAGTCTACACCCTGATCGGCAATGTCGGCTTCCTGATTCTTTCCACCCAACATGTTCCAGACAAGCAGAAAATGTTGATTGTGTCTTGCATCAGTGAGTGGACACTTGGATTCATTAATTTTATAAGATCATTAATTTTTTCTCTTTACGGAGAGCCTTCAATCGAAATTCGGCAATAACCTCTCCGTCTACTACGGAATCCTCATCGGCGTGGGAGAAATCGAAAGTAAGTCAACGGGAAAATGCGATTTCTACGAGGAATCTCAAATTCAGCCGGATTCATCATCAGCCACTAAACGAAGAAGTCGAACGGGGGGAAGCTACTCCTCATAATCTGCGTCGCCCTTCTCCTGCACCTAATCGCATACGCGCTCACGTTCCTTTTCTTCCACAAGAACTCGAAAATTGAAGTGACCAGCGATTTCTCTTCTCATAACCTTTTTGATCGCTGCAGGGGACATTTGCCGGAACACCGTCCGAGGAGCGTATCTCACCGAGAAACTGAGTTTGAATCGGGAACAAGTGTTCACGATGAGCAAGTTTTGGCAGGCGCTCAGCTCCTGTGCGACTTATTTGTCCGGGAAATCCATCGACCTCCACGTCCAAGTCTTGCGATTCTCACCGCGGTGGCAATTTATGCCGTGCTGAAGATGGATGAAAACAACGATAAGAAGAAAGTGGAGAACGTTTCTTACACTAGAAACAATCAACTTGTGTTTGATACTGCCATCGTCGAGAAAACGATGAACGTGTAAAATAAATTTTCTGTAAGGGTGTAAAAGCCAGCAGCGAGATTTAGTTGGTTGATCGCACCTTTGCTAAGATTTGTAAAACAGCGACACGGAATAAAAAAGCGAAGGATGAGAAGGTTTTGAGGAATATCTGTAAATCGCGCGTTTAAGTCTGCTCAGCGGGCTAAATTAGTTTCTTTGCTTTGTTCTAGTATTTTTGTTTAGCATCAGTTGTGCCCCTTCAGTTCTCACTGACCGACAGCAAAATGTAGTCATGTAATACAGGGTGGCCCAAAAAAAAAACCTAGACCAGACAGGGGACGGAGGCATGTCTGAAAATCACGGAACGACCGGTTCCGCATTATTTGTTAGCGAAACCGACCGATTTTCAGACATGCCACCATCCCCCTGTCTGGTCGTTTTTTTTGGCCACTCTGCATCTTCGAATCATCCAACGAACACATTCATATGCTAAACTGAAATCGTCCCCGCAGCGAGATCGTTCGGAGAATGTGTCGAACAACGTATTTTCCATAATTTGATCCGTTTGTGTGGGCTTTCGTACGCTCTTGGCAATAATGAGAGGTCTGTTTAGATGGCATTTTGTGATTTAGGACCGAATTTAGGATTTAAGACCGCTTTGCGATTTAGGATCGAGTCAGATATTTATTTGTTCGGAAAACTGGACGGATTCGCTTACTCACGTTTCATTTTCAGGCACTCATGTGGCGAAAGAACGAGCTCGTTCTGTCCTTCAACGTCGGATTCGCCTTCATGATGACTTTTCTTGGGTTCGACATGAAGAACTTCACTGAGGAGGCCATTCTCCACAGCATTGGAGAACGGTTCCCGGGACGAGTGGACCCTCACGCTGGATACTACGGGTATAGGATACTACGGGTAACTTCAAGTCGATCTTTCCGATTTCAGACTGGGAATCAGTTATGCCGCATTCACCGCCTTCACCCTAGTGGCTCCCGTAATAATTCAGTGGGTCGGGTCGAAGTGGACTCTGTTCTTGAGCAGCGTCATCTTCACCATCTACATGGCTGGATTCATTTTCTTGAACACATGGGTCTACTACGCGATTTCTGTCGCCATGGGAATCGCCTGTGGACGTAGGTCTTAACTTTAAAAACGATTTTTTTAATTTTCTGGTCATTTAGTAATCTTCACTGCGTTGGGAGTCTACATCAGCGAATATACTTCGGAGAAAAACGCGATTCGTAATAACGGAATTGTCTGGGCCGTCGTGAGTCTGAGGTAAGAATGAATACGAGTTGTCTTAAACGAATATTCCAGTTTTATTATTGGAGCTGCCTTGCTGTACATTCTGTTCAATGTCACGGACAACCTTGTCTTTACAGAAACCGTCGTCAGGTTGATGAAAAGCAGAATTTCTGTAGCTAATCACTGATTTAGATATGTATTTGGAGGATTCGCCGTCTGCTCCTTGATCGGCAATGTCGGATTCTTCATTCTCCCAAACCTACACGTTCCCAGCAAGCAGAAATTGTCGACCGTTTCTTGCATAAGTGAGTGGAGAATTTGGATCATTCGAATCATTCATTAAATCCGGCATTTAGACAAGAACATCCACGTGATGGCCGACCGGCGGATGCAGATCCTTGTCGTCACCTACATCTATATGGGCGTTTACACTTCTTACATGCTCGGCATCTATCCCACGTGCATGCTGTTCTCGGAGAGCCTTCGGTCGACCATCGGCAACAAGATCACCGTCTACTATGGAATCGTCGTCGGTGTCGGAGAAATCGGAAGTACGTCGGGCTTTGTTCCCACTTTGGACGTATGGAGTATATCCCTGCATGCTTTAGCGGGAATGATTATTAGCTACTACACAAAACGGACCAACGGAGGAAAGCTTCTTCCGATCGTCTTCTTTGGTCTCCTCTTACACGTTGTTGGATACGCGCTCACTTTCCTCGCCTTCTACAAAGATTCCAAGTTTGAAATCACCAGCGAGAAAGCCTTCATCGACACTTCGTGTGTTCAAATTGGCGCACTTTTTGAGCATTTTGTTTTTATTTCAGACTTTGGATATCTCTACTCATTGGCTTTTTGGTGGCAGCCGGCGACAACTGCTGGAACACTGTCCGGGGGGCATACCTTACTACAAAACTTACCTCGAACCAATCTCAGGTGTTCGCGATGAGTAAATTCTGGCAGTCGATTGGCTCTTGTGCGACGTATTTCGTAGGAGAATGGATCGATCTTCACGGTCAACTCATCATCAACACGGTTTTGACAATTTTCACTGCTTTCGCCTTTTACGTCGTAGTCCAGATGGACGAGGAACGCGAGAAAGCGGAGATCGAAGTTTCTTTTTCATGAAGAAGCAGTTTATTTCGATCATGAGATTAGCGAAAAGCATTTGAACGTCTAGAAATTATGAAAAGAAGAAACAAGTTTGATCGCCTTTCAATGATTGCATAGGAAACAAATTACGGAGTGTCGCAGAGCTGGTGTATATGCTCGAGAAAATACAAATAGAATGATATTGTTGCGGATGGTGAAATGACTAGAAAATTGAGCCTACGAAAGGGATCACACTCGACAAATATCCTAAGCCAAAAGATCGCCTGCGATCGATGATGCTCGTTGTCTAGTGTAACCGTGATCGGGTTGTGCAATCGGATCACAAAAATGACTCGGGAACGAGCCTCTTTAATCGGGTTAATCCCTTCATGAATAGTTTATTCCCTCTCCTCGCCCGCAAATTTTCAAAAAGCGAACTTCCGGACAATGCCCGTTGAACAGCTCTATAACAGTGCTGTGAGCCAGCTTTGTGCTAATTTTCTTTTTTTCAGATTGGGAACGAAATGTGGCGGCAAAATGAGTTGGTCCTCACGTACATGCTTGGAATCGCCTTCATCTTGATGCTTCTTGGATTCGACATGAAGAACTACATCGAGGAGGGGGTGATGCACAGCATCTCCGACCAGTTTCCCGGCCGACTTGATCCTCATGCTGGTTATTTCGGGTCAGTTTTGTTTTCATGCTATTTTATGGCAACAATTTTACGTTTTTCTATATTTCTTTTCAGGCTAGCCATTTCCTACGCTACTTCAACTTGCGCAACGCTTGTGTCCCCGGTGATCGTCAACCGAATCGGCTCCCGCCTGAGTCTCTTCCTTGGCTGCTGTGCATTCATGGTGTACATGATTGGGTTCACTGCTCTGAATTCTTGGATCTACTATTCCATATCGGTCCTCATGGGAATCGCCTCTGGAGGTAGACAGCCAGCTCGCGTTTTCTTTTATGTGTTTTTTCCAGTTGTGTGGACTGCTCAAGGCGTCTACATAAGCCAGTACAGCACCAAGGAGCACGTGCTCAGAAACAACGGAATATTTTGGGCGATTTCGTGCGTAAGGTTTGCTGGTTGGAATGTTTTTAACTCCATTAATTGCTCGATTTGAGCTTTCTGGTCGGCGGCGTTATTCTCTATTTTCTTTTCGACGTTACGAACAACGAAACCTTCACGGAAAATGCAGTCAGGTGCGCATCATTTACGATTGACTATTCCTCAATTGAATCTCAAATTTAGGTACATCTTCGGGGCGTTTGCAGCCACGTGCGTGGCTGGAGCCATCGGCTTCCTACTGCTTCCGACCCAGCAGAAGCTCTACGCGAAGGACTTGTCTATCGCTGATTGCCTCAGTGGGTTCATCTGGAAAACGAGCTCTAAGGTCGCTTTTTTTCAGCCAAGAACTTCCACGTTATGAAGGACCGTCGGATGCAGTTTGTCACGCTCACTTTTGTGTACCTCGGAGTTCAGACGTCCTTCATTCTTGGAATCTTTCCCACTTGTATGCTCTTCACGGAGCAGCTACGTTCGACTATTGGAAATCAAATGATCGCGTTTTATGGGATATGCATGGGGGTAGCTGAGATTTCAGGTACAAGCGATAAAAGACTTCAACTTTGAAGTACTTTTAGTGGGCGTCGCTATCGGATACTACTGTAAATTGACAAAAGGTGGCAAACTCATTCCAATCGTCGCCACGGGCCTGGTGTGCCACATCTGCGCCTATGGCCTCGCGTTCCTCTCTTTACACAAAGACTCCAAATTCGGCATCACGACCGCTTCCGCATATCTGGATTCCACGTCCGTTCTATGGTACCGGCCAGAATTCATGCTTCATTTAGACTCTGGATGGCTATGCTGATCACGTTCCTCCTCGCCGCTGGAGACAACTGCTGGAACACGGTGCGCGGGGCTTATCTCACCGACACGTTCACAGAACACAAGAGCCAAGTGTTCGCCATGAGCAAGTTCTTCCAGGTTTGAAATGAGCTCTTTCCAGCATATTAATTTGCGTTCTTCAGTATATCGCGTCTTGTGGAACGTATCTGATCGGGAAGACCATCGACCTTCACCAGCAAATCCTGCTGAACACAGTTTTGGTGATCCTGACCGCCGCTTCGATGTACATTTTGGTTCGAGAGGAGACGAGGAAGGAGAAATGTGCTGCACAACCGGCCGATATCAGTGTGATCACGTGAATAATAAAGGACGATGCAATTGATAGCAACATCTTCGCAGCTGTGCTTTTGAAAACGGGCCGCAAAAGTCCATAAGACCTTTGTTGCTGTTTATGTGATCGTTTTGTAGTCGATGTGTTCACAAAATTGACCCTTGATTCGTTGAACACATCCAGCTAATACATGCGTCTCCTTTTGTATGTTCTGATTACAAATTCGGACCTAAAAAAGAGAACTCCATGGGCAGCGAAGCATCCGGATCGGAGTGGAAGAGACATGCGGCGTCGCCCTCTCGCGTCTGATTTCTCGTTTTTCGTCATACCGCGAATCGGGCCGAATTTTCTGTGTGGTCCCGCGAAGATTTACAAATGTTGGATTGTTTACACAGTGATCTAGTCCGAAATGATCCTGTGAAAACGTGCCAATAGCGTTTCGTGTTCGCGTGTTTATGAGAGATGTATCGACAATAACCTCGTCCCTCTTTCAGGTCTAAACCTCCGATGTCCGCTCTCCTCGAAATGCGGCACGTGAAGCCGCTCTGTTCTTTGTTACTCCAGCCGACCCTGTCTGCAAGTGAGTCTTAATTTGGCGTGAAGTGGTTTGATTTGTGGTACTTTTCAGTGCGCGGAAACGCGTATCGCGCATCGATTGGAAAGATCTCCCGTTCCCAATATCTGCAGCGCTTCCAAGCGACTGTGATGCGGCCCGACGGATCCACGGTGACTGCCCGCTTCGCCGAACCTCGCCATCTTGTCCAAATGGCCGTTGATTTGAACACGTTGAGTGAAGACGAGCGTCGCCAGAGGCTGGCTTCACGTAAGCCGAAGGCACGCAAAGTCGTGGAGGAAGTCATTGACGACAACTTCAGTTTGGATGAATATGCTAATCTTTGGGACAAGAAGGCGTCAGCCTAATATTGTTTTTGTTGTTAGGCGAATGAATCGGTTATGCTCAGCTGTTTCCATCTGTTTGCTTCAAGACGTTATTTTGCGCGTCTACTATATCTTGTTCTATTTCGTCTATCATATCTTCTTCTTGTACTTCGTCTTGTATTTTGTAACTATGTGCTTTGCAGCTTTGTCCCTGTGATGGCTGTAGAACCGGAATATTCCATCCTCCTTCCGACCTATGAGGAAAGGGAGAATCTTCCGATCTGCATTTGGCTTATCGAGAAGTACCTTTCCGCTGCTGATATCTCCTACGAGGTGGGGAAGCTAGAATTTATTTATTGAACGACCTTATTGTGGTTTAGGTGATCGTTATAGACGACAACAGTCCCGACGGAACTTTAGAAGTTGCCAAGAAGCTGCAGAAGGAATATGGGGAAGAGAAAATCGTCCTCAAGCCGCGCGCTGGCAAGCTGGGTCTCGGCACAGCCTACATCCACGGACTGAAGTTTGCTCGAGGAAAGTTCATCATTTTGATGGACGCGGATTTGTCCCATCATCCCAAGTTCATTCCGGAAATGATTCAACTGCAACGTGAGAATAACGTAAGTAGTTGGTTGGCCAGACTTGCTCTGCATTTATGTACCAATTCCGGACTTTATCCAGCCCTCGTTTACCTGACGTTTATTGTGACTAACTACGAATTTTTCAGTATGACATTGTCACAGGCACGCGTTACGCCCTTGGTGGTGGCGTCTCCGGTTGGAATTTGAAGAGGAAGGTCATCAGCAGAGGAGCTAACTTCCTTGCTCAGGTATGTTTATGGATCGTAATGTACTTAACTAGTCTGCGGTTTTCTCAGTTCCTCCTCCAACCCGGGGTGTCCGATCTGACGGGTTCCTTCCGCCTGTATCGCCGTGAGGTTCTCGCGAAGCTCATCAGCGAGTCTGTTTCAAAAGGCTACGTCTTCCAGATGGAAATGATGTTCCGCGCCCGTCGGAACAATTTCACCATCGGTGAAGTGCCCATCACTTTTGTTGATCGTTTCTACGGCGAATCCAAGCTAGGACAGCAGGAAATCTTCGACTACGCCAAGGGACTGATGTACCTGTTCACGGTTTAATGCTCAAGTTGATTTTGTCTGTTAAGTTCGAGGAACATTGGGCATTCCTTATTTATGTCATAATACATGACTGGCACTTTTGGGCTAGTGATGATTCTCATTTACCGGAATGTGGAAACTTCTATTGAGACCTCTGGTGTGTGGTTTTTGGGCGGCTGCTGTTAGTGAACACGGAGATCTGGTTCATTGTCAACTGGTTTTGTACCAGCTGTTCACTAATTCTCCTTGGTTGTCGAACCAGGCTATGTAACCGCATGTTGCTTTACCCTTGAGATCAAAAAGATCTAACTGGTCACACCGTTCGCCGCCGATGACCGTCGAGTTGTAGCCTTGATAGGTGTAGTGGTTGATGGAGCAGCTAAGCATACCGCATCTGCCGACGTCGTTGTCGTAGCGACAGTATATATTGTGGGCCGTGTTCGCTCCCATCCACCGACCGCTCCAGGAACACTCCTGAGGGTCGCTCCTGAAAGCAATCAGGACGCTTGAGGGATACAGCGGCTTTAGAAGTAGCTCACTTGCAGCAATATCGCTTGGTGAAAACCTTTCCGAATACGGTACTGCACGGCTCGCCGAAGCTGGGGTCAGGAACACAGAACGAGGTGAACCACATGTTTGAGCACCTGCCGTTGTGCCTCCGGATGTAGTCGTATTCCGGTGGGCAAGGGTAATTGCACAGCGGCGCCGTGCCGAACCACTTGCAGCCGCCATCCGACGAAAATGGGCGATAGGCAGTCAGATCGGAAACCG
The DNA here is from genome assembly GCA_000757645.3 of Steinernema carpocapsae. Taxonomy (NCBI): domain Eukaryota; kingdom Metazoa; phylum Nematoda; class Chromadorea; order Rhabditida; family Steinernematidae; genus Steinernema; species Steinernema carpocapsae. Next base: position 15,031,369 of record CM016762.1, read on the forward strand.
CCCTCGCCGTCATCCCGATCATGCCGGACACGACGGCGCCCACGATCGGCCCGCTAAGAACACCGCCGTCCCTCTTCGCGCGCGGTGTCTCTTCGACGGAGTTCTTGATCACCTCCTCGAGAAGTTCGGTGGTCGCGTCGACGGCGGAGGAGTCGTTCCTCAAGTGGTACCCGTGCGAGAACTTCTCCGCCGTGTACTGCTTCAACCTCGCGCGCATCTCCTCCTCGTCTTCCCAGTGGGTGACGGCGGGTACGGTATTCGGGACGTCTTGGAGGAGGGGCGCTGAGAAGTCAAGCTTCAGTTCGTCGTCCACATCGAATGCTGGGACGAGGAGGATCTGGGTGGTGATTAGGAGCGCTAACCGTATGAGCATAATCTGAAACATCAAACTGGTTCGTTTGCTCGTAAAAAGTAAATTTGCCGATTACCGGTCGCGAAACATTGTTCGGTCGTTAAAAGGCTTCAAAGGTGAAGTGGAAATGGAGTACATATTAATGGCAAGGTCGAAAAATACAAGAAAAAAGAAAAGAAAATACAAAAGTAAGAAACAGGAAAACTCGAAACACCAAGACACGCCTATGGCTGTTCTTCCGGCTCCACTCTTGACTTTATCGACACTAAAAGTTGTGTTTTTGCCTGCAAAGAGAGGCCAACTCTGGTTCCTCCTCGCCTTGAAGCTCGTTTGAGGGTTACAGATTCTGAAACCGGAAGTAGCCAAACAACGATACCTTTGGGATTATTTTGTTGCTAGTTTTTGCATCTAACACTTCTCTTGGCGGCACGGATTACCACACGGGTCACGAGATTTAATCCTACCAGGCTGATCCAAAAGAGGACAAGTCAAGTGTAGCGAACGTAAATGGAGTTTGTGCCTCCGCTCGTGAACCGCCAGAAAACAAACTAATCGGATAAGCGGACGGACGTGTGCCGAATGAAATATTCAGTGTTTGTGATGTTAGACCGCGATTCCTCGGTTTCGAATTGCGGCGCAGTCGAAACTTCATAAGCATGGATTCCTGGGCTAATGGGTTTATTTTCGGCGACGCTGTGGGAAAGAGCGAAAACCGCTCGGTTCATTTCAAACAGAAAACGCGCATCGCATATCTGAAACGGAGATCTAGTATATTAGTCCGATATGGCGCGGAGAGGCGTACAGGGAAAGTAATGAACGACGTGACAAATAGCGACGTCGTCGCCGCCGATGCGCGGCGGTCGGCAGAAATGACAATTGACAGAACGCGGGGTATAGTTGCCACTCGGCTGCTGCTGAATTAAACCCCGGGTTCGATGAGTCATCGAGTACGAACAACAAAGTGTTTGGGAGGGGCGTTAGATCTCGAAAAGGTGAGCTCGAACGGGTCCTTTCGCAACTCTCCGCAAGGTGAAATCTTAGGCCGTTTCCTTTTCTTCTTTTCGTGATTGACGCTGAGAACTGTTCAAAGTGGTTGTTTATGATATCTTGCAAATTCTTAAATGTTATAGAATAATGTTGCAAGAGAAAATGGCCGAATCATCTGATGGCTTGGAGAGGTAAGTTAGTGCTATAAAAGAAATGGCTATCTAAATGAGTGTCAGTCTGCTTCATAAAGCTGCTTCTTCGCCTTTCCTCCCTAATTAAAAGTATCCTAATTATTTGCTTATGACATCTGGTGTATAGCGACCATAAAAATAACCGTTGGCCATTTTCAAAGCTCTTCATAAACCAGGCCCCGTTGTGCAGTCCACTCCTGAAACTCTCGGCCTATTAGCCGGAGCTCCGTCGGGAGCTAATGAGAAGATTGGAATTCGCGGATCGGAGAAGTTTATCAGACAAACTACACAATAAATCACTTTTTATACATTCATAACTCTAGATACGTCGACATCACTCATATTAGTCGTTCCAAACAGTCCTTCGAGGTCTGGAAACTGTCTCGAGAAACGCAAGATGATGTTTTCCGCTTCGGGAAGACGCGGAGGATGCTTAAATTAGTAGTGTCAGCCGACGTCTCTATGGTCAAAAACAAACTGTCGCAAACGCAAACGGCAGCGGGAATATGCGTAAAAGGAATGCAGCCCCGAAAAGACGGAAAATTGTTTTTGAATATAAGGAGAGTTGACATGTTTCCTTTTCACTGCGGATTGTTTTCATGTCTCCCTGCGCTCCGTTAGAAACCGCCGAATCCGGCCTCGAACCTCGTTCACAGCTCCTTCATTTTGTGGCTTTTGTCTTTCTCGCTAACATTTTCAATATTTCATTAGCGACCTCCTCGTTTGGGTATCGTCCCGTAAGCTCGGCCACGAGAACACAATTGTTGCCATGGAAAGGATTCGGTTGCGAGCGGAAGAGAGCTCTAATCTGCTAATCACGTTGCCCTGGAGCGGCGGGATTATGGAGAATTTTTAGCACCGTGCGAAACGAGAGGCGACCACTTGATGGGAAACTTGGTTGCTAGTGGTTACAAATTGGGAGTTGGCAAGATTCGAACATGAAGATACAGGAAGACTGGACGTTTCTTCTAGGAAAATGTATTGTGCAATTCCAAAAACACGACTTGTTCCACAACAACAAAATAATGTGGAAATTTTCGAAAATCTAGATTGAAAATTGGAAAAAGACCGTTGAATTGACACTATTATGGTTCAGTTTGAGGTTGCAGAAAGTTCACAATTTCGCTGTTTGTTCCCGTTCGTATTTCGGCTCTCAGAACTGTTTCTCCATACCGTTAGCCGAACGAAATATTTTGCGCGCGGCCGAGGGCCGCGCGGATTTGAGTTTGCTCATACATTTATTTTCTATTTTATTTTTACTTTTACTGGAAGCCCACTGTTTTTTTGTTTGTCTTCGCCAACCGGAATTCCGTCTTCTAACGACATTCAGATCTTAAAAGCGGTTAGATGAGTGCTTCCAGCTCTTATCTCACTTTCACTTTTTGCTTTTAATAAAAAACCACGTTTTCCTTCTTTCCCGAGCTACGGTAGCCTGGATCAATTATTCCGAAATGAAACCACAAGCGGCGATAAGATCTTAGATGAAGTGATTCACAGATAGTGGAGAGCATCGCCTTGTAATCCGACGCGGGACACGCTTGCTACGCGTGGCGTAATGCCGTTCTATCGCTTCGAGGGGCGATTAAACCCGAGGTCCCGAGGTTCACCCATGTATGACTGCTTGTTTCGTCAACCCTGTTGACGTGGCCAAAATCGTTGATTATTTTTCATTGGTCGGAGTTGTTTTTTAAAGGTGAATCCCTTTATTCTTCGTGTGGCCCATCCGGGAAAAGGGGATTACATGTGTTATCTTTCCAAATTGAAAAGTGCGTCAAAATAGACGAAAAAGGAAGACGTCTTTCTAGCAAAACCACCTGATATCTCCATTCTCCCGTTTTCCCACGTTGTCCTGGGCGAGAATCCGCTAGTTCCGCTAAACGAAGGAAGGACAAGAAAGGACAAGCAGGAGTAATTAAGCATTCATCGAAAAACAGCGCCCAGATACTTGATGAATGTCCAAGGTGATCAATCGCAAATGTTGTCATGTCCAATTAATAAGGTGATTTCCGGGCGAAAGCGGAATTTATCGCCGGAGATGCTTCTCGCGCGACACAAAATGTGACATGCAAACGGCTTCTCCTCGCGCTACAATTTTGTTGTTGTTCAAAAGTCGAAAGTTATCTCCTTTTCCCCCGCTTCCGTCTCCTCCTCCTGCTTGCTTTTCGACCGGCCGACACTCAAAAGAAGGACCGCCACACTTGAAAGGCCAAACTTGCATTGATTATTCTAACATTGGTTTCCATTGCCATTTTCTTGTCTCTAATATCCGGACCAACTCAGGGACCCAGTTAGCTGCGCGGAGTGGGCTGACTAGACACTACTCATTCACACGCTCGCACTGCCTCAGATCCACAAAGCTATCTCATCCGTATAAATATTCACTCAATCCGAAGTCGATTTTGTCTTCTCATTGTCCTTTGCCGCCCGCTCGCCTCCGTTGACGTGTTGCGTTATAACACCTAGTTGGGCGACCTTCTGAGCTACAAACAACTTTGATGGATTGCTTGAGCTGGATTCAACACCTTTTTGTGGTTTGCGGCATGTTGCCAGTTTTTTCGCATTTGAACATCTCTCTGAGGGGCTGGTTTCTCTCGAAGTACACTTTATAATAAGTGGTAGCTGCAGAAACACGGTTTTATTTTGTGCGTACTCCAAGCACATTTCATATGCCTGTCTTAAGGGTTTTCGGATTTGCAGGTATTTACAGGCAGGATTACTAAATTGATTACTAAATTCAGGTGCAGCCAAAGTAGCCGCACCTGCTTTCGTTTTTATTGCACTTCGGGCGGATCTTTAGTTGGCTCTTTCAAAGCACGTCTGGTGGGGGAGCACGACCGGGCTTCGCGTGTGACGGGAGATTACCCTCGTTCCCACGTGGCGCTTGAGCTTCTAATATCCCCTTGGTTCGGTTGCTAGGCACTACCGCGCTGCTCAGTTCGCAGCGGACCGGCGGCGATCCCGGGTCCCTGACCCTCCCCGGTCCAACGCGAAAAGGAAGTGCAGCCTCCAGTCTCCAGCACGCCGACGCCCGCTTCCCATTGGAGCGAAACGAACTTATTTAGTGCACATTATCTTCTGTTACGGCGTCGCCCTTTCTCTTAATTGATTAAGCTGCTAATAAACCCTTACCCATCGCCGGCTCGTCGTTCCCGCACCGATCGGCGACTCCCCGAAGCTTCACACTGCTCGTAACTGCCGCGTTTCTCGGGTCGCCAAAATCGGTTCACGCAGAGGGGCCAGCGGGAAGCGGGAACCAACCACATTCACCTTTGCTAATTTTGGAAATGAATTTCTGGGAGAGAATTTTCAAGTGATCTCATTCACTGCTTCTCCTGCGGACAAGACAGTAGTGGCCAATATCATGTGTTTGCTCTTCGCGGCTGCGGCATCCGGGTGCCCTTTCGGTATTCTCGCCCTCCGGAGGAGACGAGCGAAGGGAGGAAGGGTGATCGGCAGACGGACAATATGCTTGTGCTGCTTCTGCCGCCCTGTTTCAAGTTGCCAAAACTAAAATCTCATAATCGATCACTCTTCGAGATTCCCGAAAAACAACAGCTGTGCCTCCCTCGAACCCGCCTCCCATTGTAGCCCACCGTCTCCAGACGGATCGGCCAAAAAAACTTGCAATATTCATGTCTCGTCTGTGCCCCAGCTCCTCGTGGCCCCTGAGAACCTCTCAGCTCAATTGGAAAGTTCTGCGTTCATCCGCGCCGGGTTCCGAATCCCACGTGCGCGCGTGCTCTGATATCGAATTAACTCTGGGACTACACCTGGCAACACTTAGCGCAACAATTCATAACTTCCTCTCCCGTTCTAGGCGGGGTCGAACCATCGTCGATGGCTTCTCAAAGGCGGAGTCGAGCCAATCGATCTTAGACGCTTCAGAGGACCTCGTTGGACTTATCCACTCACGAAAAAGGAATACAGTCCCATAATGAAGGTAATTCTCTTTGGTCCATCGTCCGCAGCCGGTGCTCTCCTTGTCCTGGATTAGCTCCTATACAGGCTCCCCCCGCCGCCAGCCAGCCAAGATGCTCCTATGGCTTTGGTGGCTCGAAGCTGTGGCCCTGCTGCGACTTGTCCACTTTTCAAACGGTTGGTTGTTAATATTTTTAATACTTTAATCCGTCATCAAAACAACCATAATTGCGACGGGAGGCAGGCATTGCGGGACAAATGAGACTAGAGAGCTCATTGGTCTGGCGGGTTCACGACGGCGGCCGCTTTAGTCTCTGTTTTCATTAGCCATTCATCTCAGTGCCTGACAGAAATTGTAACAAATGTGCGTGCGGGTTGCAGCCGTCGTCGGCGAGGCGCCGGTGGCTGGCGAGTATCCGAAACCGCCGCCGCACAACATATGTCTTGTTTTTGAAAAGACAACTCTGGCGGTCACCCCCACTCCGTTGCAGAGGAGACTCCAAAAAACCTGGGTGCTCGATGACTGAATGACGTCACAGACAAATGTCCGAGACCACCATCTCAAGTTGTTCCGTCTTTATCTGATCGCGCCCTTCCATGGTTCAGCTCCCGAGGGACTATTTGCCGCACACATTGGGCGTTGCCCCAGGGCGTGTGCAGCGTGTGCATGGTGTGCAGGGCCGAAATTGGTGCTTAAGCGGGAGGAAGGGTCGGGCAACTGCCAACTTTGGGACATAAACAATGCTGTTTGCTTCACAGTTTTTTTTGCAGGCGGAGATGAATCAATTGGCAGAGATGTACTATTTTTGAGGCAAAAAAGCAGTGTAGGGAAGTGAGTGAGGAAAAAACACGATGAAAAGCAAAAGGGGTCATTCCTCTGACGAACTTAAACAACCAAGTCTTTGAAGAATCCGTTTATTGGTCTCGCGCAAACAACATCGCACTTGTCTGGTATCCGTCACAGGTTCGACCGTCGGTCGATTTCGGAGCGATGAGTATGGGAATCTGGCAATTTGTGGAATATCTCGTGTTTCAGAGGGTCTGCGCACGTCGGGACATAGACAGAACGAATCGAGAGCGTTTTGCGAACATTAACGGCCCGGGTTTGTCCAAATCGGCGCGGCGCTGTCTGGAGGGCATGAAGCTTTCCTCCGCTTGAAACCTTCAAAATGGTGCCCGAAAATGAATATCTAACTGAAAATTTTTGCACGCCTTCCAGACAGCATCGATTTGGACAAGCTTGGGTTCAAAATGCTCGCAAGACGCTCTAGATTCGTTCTATCTATATTCAAATACACAGACCCTCCGAAACACGGGAAATTTTGCAAAAGATGACTACGTCGCGGCAACATTGCTCGATTCCCATACTAAAGCCCCAGACGTCGGGCGACGGCCGAACCTGTGACGGATACCAGACACGATGTTGATTGCGCGAGACCATAAATCATTGCGCTTTGCAAACACCTAGCTTAATAAATGACTGCTGAATTTTTGAAAAACGGTTTGTCTGCCTGGTATACTGCCACTAGTGTGTACACTTTTCCTTCTTGAATTGGTTGCATACATTGGTACCTGTAGTCTTTTTTCATGCTCTTCAATAGGATAATTTTTGATTTTTCCAGGTTTTGTCGCCAGCAAAAAACGGCAGAACAAACTCGACCTGAGCCGAATAGGCGCCCGGCCGGGCAACGAAGATGAGCAAGACTACACCGAAATGGAGCAGTTCCAGGATCCCAACAGCCGTCTTAGCGCCTATATACGGTAGCGACCTTTTTTCCGTTCTTAATGTGATTTGTGTTTTCAGGAGACACGCCCGCTACTACCACAGGCCCACATTGCATGCCCACGACTGTATCGACATCCACGTTTCGGCCGGCTTGTACCAAGTCGTCGAACTCGTAAGTGGAATGCTTAGAAATTCAATCAAAGTTCGCTAAACGAGTTCAGGATCAACGCAATAATTTGGCCACATTGTCAGCGTACTTTGACGTCTGGTGGTTCGACAAATTCTTGCCGTGGAACGCGAGTGACTTCGACGGAATCAAATTAACTTTCGTGCCCGCTAAGTGGGTATGGAAGCCTGAATTCTATCTGTATCACAGGTACGCGGCCACTTAGCCAATTTTTGCGACAAATAAGTCGTAAATTCAAATTTTATAAGTCAATAAAGTGAAAATGGGTTTCTCACGACGGAAACTTTGCTTCTCACCGTTTCCGCTAAAATCCATTTAAATGCGTTTATCGCTGTTTTGTGGTGTCGGAGCTCTGGGGTCATAAACAAACAGATTGGAATACTATTCTCTCAGGGACGAACTGAGCGGAAGCTTGGGAAAATCTGCTCTTTGCGATATTCACAAGAACAGATGAATTTTGAAGTGTAGTACTTGACAGAACTGGGGACATAATCACATTCACACAAGAGAGTTTCAAGTTCTATTTCGATTCGAAAAGACGATATTCTGTTTCCAGCATCCAAGGCCGGACTCCGGAGTACGCGGCTGACGCCACGGCGGAGATCCGTTCCGATGGCCGGGTGCGGATGTTCATCCCGATCACCTCCCGCGCCTTATGTCCCATCAACGTCAAATACTTCCCCTTCGACACCCAGAACTGCTCATTTTATGTAAGTCTTTCAAAGTGCAAAACAACAAAATCCGTCGAATTCCGCGAATCGCCGTGCAAGCGACAATCATCGCTTTGCTGTGAACTCTTGTTTGAACTTGAATAGCCACGACCACGAGGCGCTTCTGATTGGAAGAGGGGATGACCGCCAACTGAAGGTGTTTAGGAGATAAACACGGGCTTGAGATATTGATGAAGGAGTGGCTAGGATTTATGTTTCCGAGCTGGAGATCAATCTAGACTCTTTGCGGATTGTAAATCAGAAGCGCGAAAATCAGTCATCCGGGTGATTCAGAGATCGAAGGTCAAGAGGCTCATTTCCCATGCATGAATGGAGACGATGGTGTTCACGCTATTGATAACCCGAGTCGGCATTCCGATGAAACTTATTATATATGAGGCCGGAAGGCGACTTGCTTCCTTCCTCCTTTGTGAGACCTCGGACACTTTAAAGGGAACTAAGAAATTTTTTTCGAAGTTGCTTCAGGCTCAATTCAATCAACTCAAAACGTGAATACGTTTCGAACGTTTTTATTTAATGAACTAAGATTACTCACGCGAAAAGTGCATCTCAAGTTCCAAAAATTAACTCAGGCCATTTGAGAGAGAGTTTAAAGGTTAGTTCTCGAAGAATGATGTCATTTGCACCGAGCTGATTGATATCTGCGGAAAACAACCTGGACATGGAAATAAACAAAATATGTCGGTTTCCATTAGTTCAGCGAAAATAGAAGTTCGAGGCAAACAGCAATCAAATTGAAATAAGTCGGTTTTTCGAATTGAAAATGTCTGAGAAAATTGATTACTTCTCGAAATGCTGTGCTGACCATGTTTTTCAACCTAAACACCTCGATCCCCTCTATAATAACGGAGAGCTGTGTGTCAGTTTGTTTTCCGTCCGCCGAAATTTTCGAGCGAATGGAAACAACACAAAACGAAGTACCCCACTGAGACTCGGACCCGTGATTCTCGGCGGGGTAGCCCGCGAGACTAACCACTACACTAAACGTTCATTTGGCTTTAGGTTGGTATAGTTGGCTATCCCTATTCGGTTTGGAATTTTGTGCAGAGCTGATTGAGACCAAAAGCACCCGTAACTGTTGCTGCTCATTCGGGCGTTTTCGGCACCAATTTAAGCGCCATCGCGATTGCAAAACCGACCGAACCGCGGCGACGGCGAAACGCGTGCAAACGCAAAGGGCGCCGCTAACGTAATTCGCATTTGCCCAATCAGGGACATCGCTTCGGTGGCGTGACACACGGGCAGACACGTTTGGATTGTTCTCCTTTATTTAATAGAGGATGAATTTCAAGATTTACATTCAACAAGAAATCACCGAAAAATTTGATCTTCAAAATCAAACGCAACCCATTTTCAAGATTAATTTGTTTTCTTGCGCCGACTTCGATCATCGCGTCAACTTCCCTTGTTTCATTTCTCTAGACTTCCAGCCTGCCCTAACAGCTGCTCCCCCACTGGAACATCACATATTTATGGCAATTTATTTTTGGCTTATAATATAAAACTTAGCAGTATTGTCACATAAGTTATGACTACCCAAGTGCAGGAAGACTCTGCGCCAGTTGCTTTTTTTGACGACGGCTCGACGGGGAAGTGGGTCGTCGTGTCCACGCAGCGTTCTTGGAGCTCGTGGCTGACGCCGTTCACGTGCAGCACCAGGCCGTAGCAGAGTTCCCTGGAACACTTCGGCTTCGAGGTCAAGTTCCCATTCGGACAGAAGGAGCGCCGGCTGTCCTGCTGGCAGATGGCCTCCGCCAGGTCGAGGTCCAGCACGTGCGAGGCGTCACCCTTGTCGAGGGTCACGTTATGACCGAACTCGTCTTGGCAAAAGTTCCGCGTCCTCACCTCGACGCTGCTCACATTATACGCCGGGTTCAGGATCAATTTGGCGATCGGAGTCCGGATTCCGCTGACGTTGGCGGTGGAGAACTGGAGGGCCACGGGACCGTCGTCCGTGACGTTGTTTATGTTGTTTCCGGCGGCACCTCCGACTTCAATTATGAATTGCCGATTTTCGGAGAAGTGGAACGGCGACGTTTTTGTATAGTTGTACGTCGCGGCGTACAAATTATTCGCCCGGAGCGCGGGAAGCACGAATTCTCGAACCTGCGAGTTGGTTCTAAATTTGAATGTGAGATTTACGAGCGGAAGTCATTGGGCTTTTTGCGGCCGGCGCTGCTTTTGCAAGAAGATTTGCAAGCCGGATCGTTAACGAAAGGACGTACCTGAACGACTCGCTGGCCACCAACGGCTGTTTGCTGTTTTTTAAGTCGTTGATCTCGATGGAGACCACGGCATAATCCTCATCAGTGGCATTTTGGTAGTCTGTGAGGATGGTGAGGTTGCCGTGGCCGGCGTCGTAGGAGACGTAGTCGCGGAGTGTTGTCTCAGCTGTCGCGGGTTCCAGGGAGTGGCACTGTCGCTCGGAATCGGAGATGAAGGTGAAGCTGGCGAGTTGAGAGATCAGCCGAGTCCGGAAGCAGATTCTAAAACGGCGAATTACAGGCGAGTCGAATGAATACAAAACATGACTACGTTTCGGGTTGAAAAGGTCAAGAAAAACTTCGATTCCGAGTTTCTGCCTTTGATTTGGAATAAGACACAACAAATAAGACACAACCTCTGGCAATACTTAGGCGTAATTTTTCCGACCACTTTCCGGCCATTCTCGTTTCTCTCCATGATCTCGACGCTGTTTTCCAGCTGCAACTCGTTAATGTGGGAAAATCGCGTCGGAAATGCTTGTAATCCTACCTCGACGTCAAACGAATGTTTTGTCTGATTCTCCGTCAACGCGATATCGAATTTCTTTTCTTGGGTCGAGCAATCAAACGTAATCTCAGACAGCGCTTGCTGGAGGTTCTTTCTAAACAAACTAAACATTTTTCGAGAGTTTTCAAAATACAACAAACCGTTCGGCGGCAGGAGTGAGCCACATGGAAGTGACAACCAGGGTTTCCAGCGATTTACCTCCCTCCTGGTCGCGATGGTCAAACACCTTCACGGGGAACGGCGGCTGCTTACGGTCGGGGTCGCGAGTCCTCAGGAGCTGCTGCTTGAACTCGTTGTAGATGACGCTGTTGACGGTCTGGGAACTGCGGTAGGCGATGCCGTACCAGTGACTCGGCTTCAGGAAACTGATAGTATACCGGCCTGAAAATCTAAATGCAGAGATCTTCAAATACCCCAAACATACCTCTCGTAATCAGCAGCATGGATCCCTTCAAGTTGTACACAGTGCTCCTCTCGCCCGTTTCGATGTCCACCAAGTCAATCTCGATTGCAAGGGACTCGATAGGACCGTTCTTCGTGGTCACAATAATGATCTGACTCGGGGTGACGTCCACGCGCTCCACGCGATCCGCTCCCTCGCTCTGCTTTCGGAAGCTAAAGACCAAAGAGGCCCACGTGGAAATGGCCAGAACCAGGTAGACGGGCTGCATCCTGAGGGTCACGCCTAGGAGAATGCCACCCGACGCTGGTCAGCGGCCGCAGTGACTTTGTTTTGGGACTCACGTTCGCATGTCCTATACGCTTCAATTCGGAGATTGCCTCTAACGGAAGCAATTTTCTTTACCATAATTATGCGTGTTCACCGCCGACGTTTGGCCCTCCAGCTTCTAAAAAAGCTTCGTACAGCCCACTCTCAAGGGTGACCATTAAGTTCGGCTCATTGCCAACCTATGGAAATCGACAAAGGGAGTATAATACGCGCGTTTCAAATGTATTTTGCTGGGACCGGAAGAGACAGTTTTCCCTCGATTAAAGGTCTCCGAAAGTGCGTCTGCGCTGCGCTCAACGCCCATCGCGCATTCTTTTCCGGCTTGGTCGCCGCCACCGCTGTCCACTGGCCCGAACAAGTGACGAAAGCACATTACGGCGTTTAATGCCACATTAAGTTGAGTCGTTTTGGCTGCCGGGACAATTGGGATCCGTTGATCATAGGCCGAATGCTAAAGTGCATTGATGCAAGGCCGGCTTGGGTGGTCTTTTGATGGTTCTGAAGTGTGAAATGCAATTCCAAATTGCATCACTGGAGCAGATTGAGGGTTTTCTTGAGGGGACCGTGAATAGTGCCGCTGGAAGTTGGAACGTCCCGATTAGGTCGGAGAACCACAACGACTTCAAAACTATAAAGACTACAAAGCTTAACAAGAAATAGCCAATTCAAACGATTAAAATGCCTTAATTCTTGACAAGATCCGCCATAGAATAATAGCTTGTCTGAAACACAATCTGTCCGTGGGCGTCCTGGCTTTCTTGCACAGCTCCGTAGATTTCGCTGGAAGAGGCTATGGCCGCTGACAATTCATCATTAGAACAGGCATTACAATTGATGTTGCGTGCATTTCTGATATGAAAGCCCTTGGATAACAAGAAAAACTGGCAAAATTTGTAAAGTGTTTTGTATCTCCTGCTAAATCTTCTGTTTTCAGTGTGGAAGCTGGTCCTACCAGACGGAGTTCGTCCGCCTCGTTGTGGAGAACACGGACGTATTCCTCGGCGACTTCTACGACAACCAAGAATGGCTACTGATGGATGCGAACCTTTCCAATGGCACCCTCCCGTACATAGGAAACGAGTCTTTCTCCATGGTGTACATGAGCCTCCTGCTCAGGCGACAGTCGTTTTATTACGTATTTAACCTGGTATTTCCCACAACACTGGTTTGTTTCGGATCTGCAGTTGCCCAATAATTTGCATTCCTTTCAGGTAAGCTTAGTTGCTGTGATAGGCTTCCACGCACCGATCAACGCGACCGGAAGACGCGAAAGCAAGTTCCGTTTGGGTATCATGACCCTCTTGAGTATGTCTGTCATGCTGCTAATGCTCGTGGACGAGATGAAGTTCGCCCTGGAGTCCATTCCGGGACAGAGAGGGTCCTTCTCCGATGTCCCCTTATTAGGTACCGTTCCCAGCTTTTCGTTTCTGTTCTAAACTTTGATTTCAGGTATCTACTACATGACACTGATTCTGATTATTAGTGTGGCCACTTGCACTACATCAATCTTCGTCCATTTAGAGAAATACGCTCTTAGAAACCAACATTTCCAGGTTGGTATGGGACCTGCGAGGCACCTGGCTACTTTTCATTTCAGGCAATACCCTGGTGCCTTCGATTCTTCAGTGCGAAGCGTCTCTTCTGCTGCTACGTACCTCCCAAGTTCAGATATGGCCGAGGCGAGGAGACCAAGCGCACACACAACGTCCACATGCACTCGAGGCATTCGTCCTACGACAGTGCCATGTTCCGCAACTTGATTCCCACTGACGTGAGTGTTTTATAGAATTTCAAATCATTCACCTACAAGGGGAGGTCAAAGGTGACACATTCAGATCGGGCTGAAAATTTGCCCACTGGTAGAGTTTGAGGTGCTAATCAAAGTGGACCCCCATACTTACGGTGCAAAATGAGCGAAAAAGGCCTAAAACGGCCATTTTTGGTTTTGTTAGAAGAGCTCTTTGTCCACACCTAAATTATGCTGAGGGTTTTCAATGTGATTGTGTTTCAGGTCAATTTCACCGAAGTCCGCCAAGAGCCGACCGGGCCCTCGACGGAGATAACCGTCACAGCCGCCAACGTCGCGAACATGCTGGACAGCCAGAAAATCGACGTCGTGATCTCACTACTTAGGGAGGTGATTGATATCAAGCACAAAATGCACAAGCGCAACGTGCTGCCGGTTTATTGGGAACGGGTAATCAGAAGACTTGAAAACATTTCGCTCACGTTCTACTTGTCACTCATTGCTCTCGACGTAACGCTCTTCCTCTGGCCGGAACTCTGGTACTAGCCGGATTCTCCGGAACTTTGTCCACTTCTTGTGATCAATAAATCCTTGTTGTCTATAATAAATTTGTTTTATTCATGCCGCAATGGAAACTTTTCAAGCACAGAGTAACGGGTTTGGAATTTATGAAACAGCGTATTCCAGTGCCAATATACGGGGTAAAAATAAAACTGGATTCGTTTGCCTTATAAAGTGGGCCATAGAAACTCGCTTTTCAGCAAACTGAAACTTCACCAACAAGCAAAGAAATGTTTCTAATCATTCTGACGCTCAAGTTTTGAAACGTCTTTCACTGGAACACTTGAATTCAAATCGTTTCAAAAAATAAGTTCTCCTTTGTTGACACCCTTTGATCAATATGTCCATCTGATCGACGCCGTGTGCACCCGGTAAAGACAGCCACAAAACTTGTTTCAAGACCCACCGGCTAATCAGTCGCAACAGGAACCCTCGCGATGACCACTCGCCAGATCTCCGTCCTGCTATGCCTTATTCTCTTAGCGCATCAAGCGTATCTCTACACGATCAGTCAACGTGACCGTCAGTGGGCCGATTTTCTGACCCACACCGCTAAGGAATACCACAATCGCGCGTGGTATCGCAGAAAGATCCAGGAGTCGCTTTATCAACAATGGCTCAACGATAGGGTGGGCGGTAACATGACGTCGATTTTAGCTAAAAGAGAGTTTCAGCACGGTCCGTTCCAACTTGGAAACTTCTTTGGAGACAATTACACCGTCAACGCGAATTCAAATTTCATTGGAAGAGCCAGTATTTACAGTACTGGAGAATAAACGCTATCGTGATAAACAATGTGATCTGTGACTCGCATCAGCCGCATGACATTATTTATCTCGAGCTCACACCACATTAGCAAATGTTGACTTAAAAGGTGTAATCGTTGAGATTTTAATAGCCTTCCAAATAGGCTGCAGTTTATAAGCAGGTTTCACGTGGTCGAAAACCTTAAAACCGCCGGAGCGGATTTTCAAACGTTTACTTCCGGCAAAACATAAATGGATTGTCGGGTGACCTCCTCGTTCGTCTTTTCATTTTTAAGCGATGTTAGGTTGAAACAATCCAGTGAAACGGAGAACAAAGCGGCGCAGATAAAGATGGTAACTTTCGCGATAATGCGATTCACGATAAGCAGGTGCAGTTGCCTCGTTTGAAGTTTGTTTTCGATGCGGGCGAAGCCTGTAGCAGCTCATCTTCCTCTTCCCTCTGCAATCGTTTCCACAGTCCGTATTTCGAAAGCCCATTGTGTCTGATTCGCCGCCTTTTCTTTACCACTGTGATGCACCCACCACAGACAAGCCACGGCGGGGGGCGGTGCAACGTGTGACATATCTGAACAAGTCAAAATCAAAATTTGGGTCCCGACAAGATTTGCGTAGCATAGAAACCTACGGTATGTTCGAAGCGATGCAGGGCTAAAACCGAGTAGGAATGTGGAGACGAGACGAGCTGATTTCGAGGATAGATGTCTTGACGCATTTTGGAGGACTTGGCTTAAATGTTTGCATGCATAACCACGGCGGATATCGGCGCTGACCGCCTAGGATGGACACAACCGATACACCTTATTACGTGTGATCTGACCACGTTCCCTGTATTCGAAACTCTGCTGTTATTCTCGACCTTTTTTAGCTTTGTTTATCCGCTATTCGAGTCTCGGTTAGGATATTCTAGGATTTTCTAATAATTTTTAAAATATTTTTTAAATTTTTTAAAAACGTGAAGCTTTAGAGTGTCAGAGGAACTGAGATGTTAGGGTGTCGGGTGCGTGGAACGTGGAATCCCAAACGTGGTCCTAAACGCCTAATGATTTCTTGTGAAGATCCTATATTTCAGTGGTAATACATTAAAAGATGTCTGATCGCGGAGGATTCAGTGGCGGATTCGGAGGAGCCGGAGGAGCTCGCGGTGGCGCCCCCGCCGGAGAGCGCGGACGCGGCGGTCGCGGAGGTCGCGGAGGCCGCGGAGGCCGTGGTGGCCGTGGAGGCCGCGGAGGCAAGGAAGGAGACAAGGAATGGGTGCCCGTGACCAAGCTTGGACGCCTCGTCAAGGAGCGCAAGATTACCACCATCGAGGAGATCTACCTCAACGCCCTCCCCATCAAGGAGTTCGAGATCATTGACCTCCTCCTCTCCGGCCTTAAGGACGAAGTCCTTAAGATCACCCCCGTCCAGAAGCAGACCCGTGCCGGTCAGCGCACCCGCTTCAAGGCTTTCGTCGCCATCGGAGATCACGACGGACACGTCGGACTCGGAGTCAAGTGCTCCAAGGAAGTCGCCACCGCCATCCGCGGAGCCATCGTCGCCGCCAAGCTCGCCATCATCCCCGTCCGCCGAGGATACTGGGGAAACAAGATCGGCAAGCCCCACACCGTCCCCTGCAAGGTGAGCACTCAGTCTTCTTTTTGGCCAAAAGGCCGTCGTCTCCATCCTAACCCAAATTGACACCCATACTCAACGATTGATTACAGGTCTCCGGAAAATGCGCCTCCGTCCTTGTGCGCCTGATCCCCGCTCCCCGTGGTACCGGAATCGTCTCCGCCCCCGTCCCCAAAAAGCTCCTCCAGATGGCTGGTATCGAGGATTGCTACACCTGCGCCGTCGGCCAGACCTGCACCCTCGGCAACTTCGCCAAGGCCACCTACTACGCCATCCAGAGAACCTACTCCTACCTGACCCCCGACCTATGGAAGGAGACCACCCTCGAGAAGACCCCCTACCAGCTCCACTGGGAGTTCCTGAGCCACTCCGCTCGCAACTGATTTGTTGTTAACCGTTCTTGTTGCTGAATAAAATTTTTGTTAATGTTTTATACACGATTCTCACTATTTCTGTTGTTTACATATAAACGTTGATTAACTAAGGCATTGTACATCGTGCACACACAGCGACTGGTTCCTGTTTTTTGGGAATTGAACAACGTTGGAAGCCGAAAACTATAGCGAGCGGATTTTGGGTGCAGTTAGTGAGTGGAAAATGACTGACCGGCTTCGATTCGAGTCGTGAGTGTTTACACTTGAGGAGCACGCAATCAGAAGGTGCTGACCAAGTCTGGAAGCTTCAGAAGCAGTCAGTGAAGTTTGGTCAAGATAATACAAAGGAAACAGCACGCAATAGTTTGAGTTTGCGGCTCAATAACATAGCCAGTGAACTCCAGAAGCCGTTCGAACTTTTGAAAAACCTACTATATAATACATCAAATTTGTGCTTTGGCATAGGCAAATGTCGTTGCTGGTGGTTTATCCATGCTTCTGCTGATTGGAACATTCAAAAAACCTTGTGCCACTAAATCGTTGATCTGGTGAAGAAATCGGTTCGGGAAAATTTTGTGGAAAACGGACACCATACTACTATTAGTCACCCTCACATCGATTTAAAGGTGACCCATGCGGTGTCCCGCACTTTAGCCAACATACGGAATGGTCGAAATTTTGCTTCTTTGATGCTGTCTCCCACAACACCTCGGCGCCAACGAAAATTACAAAGTAACCACTTTCACCTTCTATTTCAACATATTGGGCTTAAATGCAACAAAAACAGCTCGAAAACAACTGAAAGCTAACATTTACAACAACGACCCATCATTAATTACACAAACAATTGTCCTGAGCGGCAAAAGAATCCATAGAACTCAAGTAACAATCAACTATTTGCTCGTTTGTCCACGCGGGTTCAGCACCTCGGATTTCACTGCGTCGGTCAAAGCTTTGTTCCCCAAAATGTCTTCCCTAGTCGGCTTGTAGTGTTCGAAGTGGGTGAGGACCCAGACGGGGTAGGCGAAGAACGTTATGGCCGCGAAGGCTCCATAGGAGCTGCGTTTCTGAAACATTCAATGAAAGGCCGGTTTGTGGAATCTGAAAAATTCGAAAGGCAACACAGAAGCGAGGGGAAGCCCTTCCTTCCGTGGCGCGAAGTATCAGCTTGAATGCGAAGGAAATAACTCACCCAGATTGGCTCCATAAAACGGAAGAACGACATGATGTCGAGAAACCTGAAAATCGTTCACAAATTAGATCGCGAAAATCCAGTTGCACGGCTATGAATGGCACGTAATACATGGAAAAAAATAATTCAAAAGGGCAGAAAACTGAAACAGAAAAATACCGCCTCCAAATGTTTAATTTGTCCAAAACCTAAAACGCGAGCAAATCGACAAGTCTTGCTTCCCTTATACAGCAGAAGATGATACGTTTCCATAATTTGAAACAAAAAACAACAATTCTGAAATTTTGGTGAAGACCGCGTTGGCAAGCTGTAATTCTTTTAAAGCTTCGTTAAGCTAAAATACAGTGGATCTCATGAAACTGAAGAAAATGCAAAAAAGCCAAAAAAATTCCGAAATTATGAAACACGCAAAGCACACTAATACACTGTAGAGAGCGGAACCGAACGTCCGAAGTTTCCACAAGATTTGAACGGGCGCTGCACTGATCATCAGGCAATACGCGTCTGCGTCGCCGCGTGCGGCTGTGAACGTGCTTTCTCTCGCTCGCGCCGCTCGATCTCCGAGTCAAAACTATTTTCGATTTGGCCAAAATGGCGATCGAAGTGTATTCCGAGGTCACCGATGCTTCACCTTGTATTCTCGTGCCATTCTAAACACTGATGCATCCATTAACAAACCTCTCCCGAAAATACCGCCTCCGTGTTGTCGTTAACCGAGTCGTTTCCGCGTTCACAAACTTCTCTCCAGATTCCCTACACCATGAATCGCTCAACCATCCTTGCCGGAAAGCTCCTCAAGCAGGTCGCCCAGCAGCGCTCGCTCCACAAGGGAGTCGACAGCACTCCTCCCATGCGCTTCGTCAGCCTGACCGTAAGAGTCCGAGTGAAGTCTTCGTTTCTGAGCAAAACCGTTTTCAGAAGAAGGTCGTCCTGTACTTCTTCGTCGCCGGAACGTGCCTCTCGTATCCTACCTACGTTATGCTGAACATGAATAACCTCCGTCCTCTGGCCGACAACGAGCTCGCCCCCGAAGTCGTCGCTCAGATGGAGGAGCGCCGTGCCGCCCGCAAGTAAGGTTCTCCTAATAGTGATGCATAGATTCACAATCTGTTAGATTGTAATGTACGATAAAATGTTTCTCTCTGATAAGTCTGGACCACGTGCTGCAAGACCAGTCGATTGGTTCCGTATTCTGAACTGGACTGAAAATCAACGGACCGCTCTTTTTCCTATCGTTGCTAAAGACATCTTTTCCATCAATCCATCATACAATTTTATTAAATCTAGCTTTTTCGGCATCACTTCTACATATCTGAGCTGGAAGTTTGCCAGTGTTTCCCGAACAAAACGTAGCTTTGACCTGTTCTTAAACGTTCGGTTTTAATTTGGAACGCATACGAAAAACGTTAGAAACTTTTTTGTATTGCGCACCAGGAAACCAGTTGCGACAAGATGATTAGATTAGAGGTGCAGTGAATCCTGCACCAAAAGCGTCCAAACTCACCCATGATCACGTTTCTGTAGTCCATTCGCATATATCCGACTAATCTCAACAAATAGCCAGCTGCCTAGACTCGACAAGCGCTATAAAGCTTCGTCTAGCAGGTGGCTACAACTTGAAATCCACGGGAAAAAGGGTGCACCGCGTAGAAAATAGACGTTGACGCGATTCCCTCGCCAAACGCTCTTCATTCATAGTAATGAATTAAATTGACCCGAAAATCACAAAAGTGGCCCAGCCACTATTTATTGTGTCTTCCAGCACCATCAGACACTCCGTTCTGCGATCGAGAATTGGGAGGCTCCGAGCGAGTCCTCTTGTCGAAGAAGTACTTATTAAGCTCATTGTGACTCTGCAAGACTTTCTTGCATTCTTGAATTTCCGCTTCCTTCAATTCGCGGATTTTCATCGTGTTCCCGTAGAGGTGATCGTACCATTTGAACACCTGAAAGGGAAGGATTTAGAACCGTGGAGATTTTTCAAGACAAACCTTCTCTTCGCTCTGCCTTAAAGCTTCGGTTCGTTTGAAAATGGCATGTTCGGCGAGGACGTGTTCGAAGGCGTGATCACAGACGAGACGCACCACCGGTATCATTCGTTTTAAGCGCTCTTGATCTTTCGCTAGTTGCGCCGACAAGTCGTCCTAAGAGCACATTAAAAACGGTTCCCCTTAGCAAATGCTCACCATGTCCTCTCGATTGAAACCTGGAGCTATGGAGATGTTCTTTGTTACATCTGTGTAGATTTGGGCGTCTTTCAGCATTTCCTTCAACCTTCTCTGTAGCGTTTCTAAAACGAGCGACGTTGTAAATATTGGTACAAGGACCAAAACCAACAGAAACGTAAATGCAGGATGTTGCAGAAATGCGCCAGTACAACTCAGAAATGACTTTTGCGTTCAGAATAATTTTGTGACCTTCCCGGCACCAATAAAATGTAACCTCGAAACCACTGGTGTGAGCCAACTTACGGAATTTCAAGTCTTTCTCCTTAGACTCTGTTGATGTAGATGCAGCTTTCGATTCTTTTCTCACGTTGGAAGGTCCACACTCTTCGCTGGTTGAAGGTTCGGCACTGCCGTCTGAGACCTCCTGAAAACAAATTATATGCGTTAAAATTATCGTTTGCAGTGGACTCCGTTATTTGAAATGGTGATGAATTAAAAAAGGGGTTTGCCAAAAATATTTTATTTTCCAAAATGCAACTTACTTTTCCCTCGACGGACTCCACCGTCTGGGGATCCTCATCATCGTCCTCGTCGTCGCCCTCCTCCTCTTCCTCCTCGCCATCGTCCTCGTCGTCCTGCTCGTCGTCTCCGTCTTCATCCGAGAAGCTGCCCATATCCTCTGCCTGCCGGGACGTTAAGGAGAAGCCGTTCGAAGACCGTGGTGTCGAAGTGGAGGGTACGTCGGCCTCAACGTCACTTATTCCCAATTCGACCGATATTTCCCGACTGGACGGTTCCATGCTGTCAACCCGCATCCGCTTTACTCTTGACCGCGTGGACGTCGAAGGGGCATCGGACGCGTCGGAGAATCTGGAAAGAGCGGCTTATCAACCTGCAAGCCGACTTCCTCTCACCTCCGCCGCTTATCAGGGCGCTCTGTCACATCCGGAAGTCTGCTGGGACCCTCACTCCGTAACCGATATCGGTTCTCCTTGACAGGCTCCGGGCTTCTCTTGTGATCCTGGGGGTGCTGTGCCTTGGGTTGATGCGATTGGAGCTGTTGCTCCTTGGCGTGGGAATGTTTTACGGTAGGAACTAAGAACACATGAGCGATCACACAAAAGACCTTCAGAGTGTTTCAGTACCGTTCTCGAACAGCGGTTGCATTTGGTCCATGTGGAAATCTTGGACAAAAAGATCATTGAACTGGCGGACGACATCTCCGGTTGGGTTTCCTCGAAACTTCTTCGTGAACTTCCAGAACCTCTGCGGCACGTCAGTCGCGAGGATCAGCTGTTCGTCGTCGTCACTTCCTAACAAAGCGTCTCGTTGTTGCTTCCGGCTAAACGCAGCAAATAGAGCACCAAATTTTTGCGTAGAAAAACCTACCGGATCTCGTCATGTTCCTTAACCACCTGTTCGTTCGGTCCGGTAGTCTTCAAGAAGTAAACCGGCTTCAGCTTCAACTTGTTCCTGGTATTATGCCGTCGACTGCCGAGCCCACTTTTCTTTCTGTCCGCTTCATAGTTCGTAAGTATTTTCTCCAGCGCATCTTGAAGGTCTTGCTGAAATCGACCAATTTTACGAGTGATATCAAAATTCATGAAGAGCTCACCAGATCGTCGTCAGGAACCGCACATATCGAACTGGTCTGCTCCAAGCGCTCAATCGCCTTCGGTAGTTTTGTTGTTGGTATCGGAGAATTCAGAATATGCTCCGGAGGGCAGCGGGACGGTCGCATGGTCTGAAACATTTCACTGATGACTGTAGTGCAATATCAGCTGGTTGGTTAGCAGAAGAAGGTCTCGGGCACAACACCCCCGCGGTTGGTTTGTCGCTCGGGGAGAAGAGATGGAAGTCGCTCAGAGAAAGCGCGGCAGGAGCCATGGCTAAGCCGCGGTGAAGGCAGTGCGCGAGACGTTAGATCTCTGGCAGACGAGGGATCCGGCTACTTCCATCCGGGACTACGTGTTCTGCCGGGTCTCGTCTGGCGAGTTTAGCGAAATTGCCGGGCAAAACAGCGGCGGCGGTGGATGCTGACTAACTGGCAGGGCGTTCGCGCCAAAACCAGCTAGCCAGAATTGGTCAGCCCCAGAAGAGTCCAAGATTCATTATTGGATACGCTCGCGTAATTGACGTTTGAGCAGCCGTTGAAGCGGACTGGCACGAGAGCACAACTTTCATAGCGAACGCTCCCGAAATGAAAACGGTGAATAGGATCTCACCAGCATGAAAATGTCCTACCTGCCGAAATATGCCGAAAACGACTTACCCGATAACCAGTGCTGACCATCATCTTGAAAATCAAGGCGGTTCCTTTCGCAAAAAAAAAGCCGCTAATGAAACAAACCGAGACAAGAGACCGCGAAGCCGAGGACTTGAGACGTGCTCTTCAGTAAACCTGAAATGGAAGAAAGTCAATTCCGAATATTTCGTTTTCCCGCGTTCACTACAAATTCGCGATCGCGCAAACATTCTAACAGTTTCAGTCTGGAACCCCTCAGTAGTCGAATCGGGCAAAAGCTGTTTTTGCGAACGATCACGGAAGAAACAGAGCCGCCCAAGCTGGTCACTCGGGGGAAACAGGCTATACGGAGACCGGCGTGGGGAATGAGCGGCCAACGCCAGCACCGCCACCTTCCTTCCCGCATCTGCTCTTTCTCCGTCCTTCGCCCACAAGCTTTTGGTGGCGGAGGAGCGCCGGCCGGCATCCATTTCGAAGGAGAACGCGGATGGACGGACCGAAGACCACCCACGCCGAAATATTTGACGTCGTTTTTGCGCGCGCTATTGCGCAGTGTGGTGGAGGGGAACGACACCCAGTGTGCAGGCGACCTGTTCGCACCTTGGGTGCGTCGATAAGCGACGGAAAATGGATGCGAATGAGCCAAAGGTCTAAATCGAAACGTCACGTTTAAATCGAAAACTGCTAATGTAAAACCAAAAGCTAGGTATCCAGGTGAAAACATGCAATTGAACGAAATCTGCGATTTCTATAAGGACCTATGGATTTGTGTCTTTGAAGAATTGTAGCGGGTTTCGGACAAGCCAGATATTATAGCTCACAATCGAAAATACCAAACTGCAAAGAGACGAAAGAGGAACGCGGAGCGGAGGCTCGGACCAAATCTTCAAGGGGCTTATGCACCCTTATACTGTGCAAGGCAACGACCGTGCCATAGCCGTCGGCGCCGATGTTTTGAAAGCAGTCGTAAACCCCTGCGCTCCTCCCTGAATACCCACGACCGACGACGGAGAGATGGATGTGGAAGGCAGCTCGAGGCACGGCAGGAACATGGAAGGCAGCTCGAGGCACGGCAAGAACTGAAAACGGCGGTATCGCGTTAAGGAAAGAGAATTTGAAAGTCGGGAGCAAAGGCCAGGGAAGTTGTTCGCGGACGGATGAGGCACTTTGAGTAAAGGCGGTAACAGCGAGCAGGCGAGGCGATCGAAGGAGGCGCTCGCCTCCTTTCCAGAGGTCCTGCGGCAACGTGCATTCAACAGGATTCAGTAAGTTCAACTGCACTCACCTGAAAACGCTTTGAAAAGTTGTACAGGTAAATAATGAAGAATTAGGAGTTGTTTAATTATAATGTTGGCGTTCACAAAAAACCCCTTAGGGGATAATATCCGCTTCGTTGAGCGCAAACCTACAACTCAAGAGCAAAAGATTATGACTCAATTTGGACTCCGAGAACCACCTCACCCGCACATCAGACCTCTCGACTTGCTAAAAAAATATGAAAATTGAAACGCAAGAAGTAAATTTTCTGACATGTTTAACACTCAAAACATGCCAAAACACAACGTAAAAAGCTATAAAATCGTTTTTTTTCACACTTTTTGGCATCAAATCTGGCCACTGATAGGGGTCAGATTTGTCCGATCTTTATCCGACGCAGAATGGTCTGGAGAACAATTTCTTACAGGTAGCGACCAGGCCGACATGTTATAACAACTCTTTCATCCGTTTTTACCCAAAGTCGCGCTGATTCACAGTTTCAGCGGAAGTTTCAGCGGAAGGTCAGACGACCCTGAATTATCAAGGTTACGGTACCTGTACCTACCCCTATCCCCTTCGACGACCCCGAGAGCCCTCGGTCGCCCACCACTTAAGCGCACTCAAACAGTTTCGGAAGTTTGAGGAATAGTTTGACATGCTGCCAAAATAAGCATAAATTCTGTTTCATGTTTATAATTAAGAAACGCTGTATTGCTCTCTGGAATAGTCTGTGGGTACACAACAACGTCGCTAGCTTGTGGGCACAGGGCGCATCACAGAGGCACCGTGCCTTAGGTGCCTCTTTCTTTGTCTTCTCTCACCATTTTTGAAAACACAGAGGATACAGTGACAGCGCTTCACTGGGCGCATCTGATCGTTAAGCCCGAAAGCGGCCCACTGAAGCGAGATGCGTCTTTGATTTGCTGTAAGTTTTTTACTGGCTTTTGGGGACAATTAGTTGTAGTAATTTTTGAGGTTTCTGGTTCTGATACAGCGACAGCGCTTCACTGGGCGCTTCTGCTCCTTAAGCCCGTGCACAGGATCATGACTTATCTGGACAGCGTCCCGAGAGCCGTTACGCCCCAGGAACGCTGGACATGTGTGCCAGGATCCAGGCTCTTCCGAGAACATGATGCGAAACGTGTGGAGATGCATTGTGGAGTTCCGTGGGAGTTCTCTGTCCCGCTTTGTTTTTGGTCATTTCTGTTTTCTCAAGATTTGTTTTCTAGGACATAAGGACTCAAAAAGAACGATTAGTGTGGGGTCTACCTCATCCAGTGAGCGATTCTTGAGTGTCCTAAGGCAGCCTGGGCTTTGTCTCTGAAAAGGAGATCCGTGGCTTCAGGCAATCGATGACGGGAAAACTTCAGAACCGCCTCCAATAAGCTGTATATACATTTATTGTACGTATATGTGTTCATGTTTATAAAAGCTTCAGTGCTCATGTCAGAACAGCGATAAAAAACACGAATAAAAATAATGGTTCCGCAAGAATCAAGCGGCTTTTTCGGTTCACTTTGCTCAAAATGCAGAAAAGCAACATACTGGACGTTAATAGCAGACGTTAATTTTAGCGATCGAGTTCGCAGTGCGACTGGTACTGAAGCAGGACAGTTTACCGCGGGACAATTTACCGCGGGCTGTTTTGCCGCGGACGCTGGAAGTCTGCTTAATTGCTTACAAGATTGCTTGTTAGACATAAATTCAACAAGCAGCTTTATTTCAAATACAAGTACAAGACTACAGTCTTAACACAGTTCCCAGCCATGATGTTATACGCTAGTTCAGCGTCTTCATACAGATCGATGACGCTAATGCGGATTCAATTGAAGATGGATCCGAGGATGCACGGTCACCCAGAATACACCTCTGGGCGCCGACAAGGGCAAACCTTGCGCTCTGGCTTTGAAGCACATAGAGCTGGTGAGGCCGCCTTGATGAAGACCGGCACAATAACAAGAACCTTATGAGGCTGCATCTTTACTACAAAAAATTGTTTTTGATGGTGTTAGCGAGCGTACTAAAAAAGCCTTAATTAATTAGGTTGGTAATTACAAGCTCTCGCTTACTTTTTCTCAATTTTCCCTCTGCGAATTTTCGCTTTTTCGTCCTGACTTTCTGCCAGAAGGACACACAAGAGCATGGTTAGACGAGTATGCATTAACATGTCGGATTAACAGCTTAGGAATGTTAAATGATGTTCATTTTCGTCCTTTTATGGTCAAAGAGTGAATTTTCCCTGCGGTAAATTCCCTGTGTTAAACTGTCCCGCGGTAAATTGCACCGCGGTAAACTGCCAAGGACCGACTGATACGAACAGGGCGACGCAAAACAAGTGGAAAAGACAGAATGCTGTACAGAATGGCTTTGTGTGTACCTTGTTACACGAATAGAACCCACTGAGGCCTTATATACTTTATACACATTTAACCAATTCACTGATACAAATTACAGAACGAACAAATTTTACAAGCGCGAATCTCACCCACGATAATCTTCTTAATCTTCCTTTGCCGTGTCCATTTCCCAAAGTCGCAAGGACTTGTCCTTCATGAAACCCCCAGTGACGATCATATTCTTAGTGGGGTGGCTGTCAACGCAGAGAATCATATCTGAGTAAAGCAATTACTACATTTTTGTTATCATCTTTTTATTTACCTTCGTGACCGGAGAGAGTTTGGACAATTTGCTCCGTCTGTGCATTCCAAACGTAGACTTTGTTGTCTTTCCGCTAATGATCCACTGAAAATGTCAGATATAGTAAACGAAATATTCTGGCTGGTTATATGTACATTTCCACAGGTCGAGAAGTTCGCGGAGATGAAATTATTCTCATTCACATGACCTTCGTATAGCTTCACGCGAGTCTGATTGACTGGATCGAGGAGCTTCACCTGTCCGGATAAAGTCGACACGAGGATGTACTTTCCGTTCGGGGAAAACTTCGCGTTCCCGTAGAGTAGGCCCTCGTCGTCTAAAGGTAAAAAATAGGCATTTTAATTTTACTACATTCAGAAAGTCTTCCGTCAATTCCTCGTTTCAAATAACAAAACGCTCACCTTCCAAACTACTCATTAACGTTCTGAAAGCCGGCTCCCAAATGCGAATTTGTCCACTCAAGGAGCTGGTACACATCCGGCTACCGTCTCTGCTGAACGAAACGGAAGTAATGGGGTCATCATGCGCGGGCAACGTTGCGAGGCACGTCATGCTGCCGACATCCCAGAAGCGCACGGTTTCGTCATATCCTCCGGACGCGATTAAGGTCCCCTCTGGGTTGAATGCGACCGCGAAGATGAAGTTGGCGTGTCCCTTAAGGGTCTTGATGCATAGCCCAGTTGACACATCCCACAGTTTAACCGTCTTATCGTCTGAGCAGGTCGCAAGTATGTTTGATCGACTGCTGTTCCATGCGCAGTCGTTGATCCCACACTCGTGTCCAGTCAAGGTCCTCACGAGGCTGCCATCGTCGGTGTTCCAAACGCAGATGGTCTTGTCGCAGGAGACGGAAGCGATCTGCGAACCGTCGGGACTGAAGCGCACAGAGGAGATGCCGCCTTCGTGACCGGTCAGTTTGTAGATTTCGCGGTAGTTTGGTCCCTAAAATTGACACGTTTATATTGCACACCTTCATAGATGAGTACAAAGGACACGTTCCCTTGTGATCCTTTCCAAAGGACCCTCTCACGCGGCTGATAGTTAGATAAAACTCGGCAACGTCTACTCACCTTTCGTTTCGGCTGCTCCACGGAAAATGCGGTGGTGCTCGTTTCGGATTCCGCCAACGTCGGTTCCGTGTTCGCTGGAGTGTTCGACTCGGACCCCATGGAGATGAATCTGCAACGACACGAAATTTCAATGCTACATGATAATACCATTGTTAAGGTTGCAAAGCGACCACAAGCACTAACCACAAAAGCACAGACGCCGCTCATCTGCGCGTCCGCGAAATTCGTCCCAGAAGGTCGTCGATATGCGCAAAACCGTCAATCCAAAATCGAATTCGAAATGCCGCTACCGTATGCCTCTGCAAGCAGTGGTAATTCGCGTCGGGAGCCCAACGAGACGTTTTCAAAGTTGGACTGTAGATTCGCCCAACAAATCGAGGAAATGGTAGGTTGTGGTGGTATCTGTGTGCTCTACGACCGGGTTCTAAGCTTCACAACCGAGTGCAGAACTGGACAGCATGCAAAACCGCGGCAAAACGTCTGGCAAAATACAGCAGAAGCAACGAACATGTTGGAAAACGTATAGTGTGAAAACGTCCATGTCCTTTTGGGCCCTCCTATCTTTCGCTGATCTCGCTGATCACAGGTTGCACAGTCAAAATACAGCGAAAAATTTGCATGGCATTTTGAATCCGTGAATAGAGTTGCATGTGCTGCTTTGAAAGGATGGATTGCACTTTTTCGTTCTAGCTACATAGTGAGATGGAGTTGGGCGAACGTCGTCTGATTGCAAGAAACTTCCCTCGAATGACAAACGTTGACTTTGTTACTTCAAACAATAGTTGTTTCGATGGGTCTGTTACGTTAGAGAAATTGCGATAGGTCGGTTCAATTATTAGCCGGGTTTACTTTTTCCTTCGGTTTTTGTATCATTTTTTACAATTCGTGAAATTCACTTTTCGGCTTTTTAAGATCCATAGACTTGAAAAATGGTTACTTTAAAAGTCAACCATGATAAACTAAAACCGAACGCGTGGTCAATAGTTTGTTCGACCATTCAAAGTGGGTTCCTTAAAATGTTTCCGGTGAGTTTTATGACAAAAACGAAGAGCTTCTAGGTCGATGCCGACATCTGTGAACAGCCAAATATTCATATTCCCAAAACTAGAGGAATAAGAAAGCGGCTTAAACAGAACCCTTTAAATTTACTTGCGAGTCCGTTTGCTCATAGCGTTAAATCAGATTGTGACGAAATCGTTCTTGACAGCGAAGTCATAACCATGTAAATTAAGAGACCTTGGTGTCCTATAATCCGATCTTACAATCTGAAATAAGTTTGTCGAGTTCTCTCCAGATCTCGGGATACCAACTGTGAAAGTTGAGTCATCGCACGCTTATAATAAGCTCCTCTTACGTCATTCCTTTACATAGGGTCAGATTACTGCTTCTCTTAATCCGGTCGCCTAATTGTGTTTTCCAGAGATCGCACAGAGTCGCTTTTGTCCAGAAACTTGTGCGAAAAGTTGACGCCAAGTGTGACGTTCAATTAAACTTTCCCTTAATGTCTTCAAAGAAATAGACAGCCAAAATCGGTGTAGTCTGATTTAGGATAGGCTTTCATTTTTGAATTTAAGGCGTAGCGCTACGCAAACCTTTCATAAAACAATGTACATATCAAAAACAAAAGTAGATCAGAGCAAACACAACAATAAGGTTAATTTGTTTTTGAATAAGGTTTTGTTTCCGTAGAACCGTTGAAACAGTTATAGTTGTCTGACTTGTGGCGAATTCAAATGTCTAGCGTCGAGATTTACCCATTAAAGTCAAAGCAAAGCATTCCATCAGTTAAGTGCTTTACAACGTCCCAAAATAGACGAAGCTATTATGCAATGACTCTTCATCGGCTGAATTTTAATATGTCTCGATCTATGATACGATCAGTTCCCTTCATCGAACCTGGAAAGCACCCAGTTGAACACAAAAACGTCACGGATCTTTGTCTTGTAGTTACGTGCTTGTAGTTTAATTCTGTTTATGGCAGCCAAAATTACTTAATTGTAGGTGGAAAACGCGACTACTTCCTCCTTCGAAAGCCGCGTGGGAAACGGAATAACAAGCTCCTCTGTGCCGGAAATGCAGTTTTAACAGCTTTCGCTGAATTCTCAAATTCTCCTAATGGACGTTAGCCGCACTTTGTGCGGATCCGAAAACTGAAATTTGCCCTTTGAACACATTTTACGGAGGATGAGCTGAATTTTAGACGAAGCAACAACCTCCAAGCTAGAAGTGTTTGTGTTTCGGAAGTGTGTTGTGCAAAATGTAATATTTATAAAAGTAGCACATGTACGCAAATACCCGCTACGTAGATCACTTTTAAGCCAGAAACCTGGTCACTAGATCTCCGCGGCCTTGTTGACCTTCAGCTCGATCTGAGGCATCGCGAGCAGTGACCGTAGCTCCGCCGTACTCTCGATCTCCGAGGCGTTCGTGATTGTAAGGGTGGCCGTTCGGCTCATTTTATGGTCGCTGGAGCCTTTAATTTTGCTGACTGGATGAAAGAACGGCGTAGAGGAGTCTGTTTGGACAGTGATCGCGTTGGTTACACTTGCCCGCACAACCTAAACGAACGCTTGAATGTCGCCTTAATCCGAGGCCGAAGAGCGATTTGCATAAGCGATTAAATGCCGTCCGACCGTCAATCGGACGTCGCGGAATTCGCGGACGGCGCGGACTCTTACCGGTTTGGGAGCGTCGCAAACGCATTCGAGGATGTCGTAGACCTTCTCCAAGTGTCTCAGCTGGAATCAATGACGGATTGAGAACGATCGACGCCTAGCGCCCGTCACCTGAGTTCGCTCCTGTCGCCAACTGCGAAGTCGGACCACAATGAAGACGACTGCGAAGAGACAAACGAGCACGCAGACCGGTAGAAAGGCAATTAGGGAAATGTCTTTAAACGAAGAAATTGAGGGTTTGCTGAGCAGCCGGGAGTGGCTGCTGTTAACGTCGTTCAGCAGCACTGAAGTGCCGTTTTGACTGAGTGCGTTTATCGGATTCAAGTTGATGTTGAAGTTCAGATTGAGCACTTCGAAGTTCTTTGGCGAATTCAGGGTTCGGAGCGACTTCTGGAACATCGTCGGGTTCTGGTATGTAAACGCCATGTTCCGGGGTCAACAATACGCATTGTCGTGCATCCACGAGAAAGAAACGCCAAGGCGGAAGAACGATATAACCTGAAAAATTACGTTATTGATTCATGCGAAACTTTTAAAGGACGCGTGAAAAAAGCTCGATGATATCTTTCTTCTTCGTATGCCCTTTCTCAAGACGGGAGGAGCTCGAGCGTAGAATTCCGAGGCCGCGAGAGTTTGGATGAAGTGTGTATCCTTCTTCCCGGCGTGTCGTCGCATGTCAAACAAGGAGAAAGAAGTTATGGCATTAAAAGGTGGCTGTTGCGCCGAGATTGAGGAGGTTGTTTTGCCGTCTTCGCCACGCTGATCGAAAGTCATCAGGGAGGAGTTGCGTGTGCCAGATTAAGTGCACTTTGACTCCTTGTTTAGCTAATTATCGGATGACGCATCGCCGAACTGCCTCGCATGAATGCCATTTATAATTGGTCGCCAAATTTGGTTACGGTGCACACCTCCACTCCACTTCGACTACCTTTCTCGCTCCTCACTTTGTCCGCGATCGAATTCTGTAATTAAGGCGGAAATATGCGCGGCCAAGGAGAAATTGACATATTAATAAAAAAGGAGAAAAGACGGAGAAAAGGGTACACAAGCAAAAGACAAATCAAGAAATAGTTAATAGAGACGGGTCCCTTCTGGCCGCGGCAGGACCAGTGCCGACCGGAGGAAGCTATCTTTCGCTTTCGAAATGGACACAAGACACAGAGAGCATTGAGGCCAATCCATTAATTTAGCTCGACGGGACGGCTTCTTTTATCGCAGAAAAATAAAATGTATTCACGAAAGGCGCAAGAAGAAAAAGACGAAAAACGAGGCTCGTGAGTGCCGGAATCGGTTCATGTTCCCTTTTCGAATCTTTAGAATGAGGAGGTGCAAGGGTGAGTCCCTTAATGGACTTGATCTGCAGGGATAGAAGTTCCTTTCCTGGTCCCGTGTTCCTAATTACCGAGTACAAGTACGCTCGAATGCGCAAATCGTGTCAAGCCAACAGGTCTTTATGATGCAATCTAATGTATCACATTTACATGCTGGTCGCACTTGCGCCCAGGTGTGGTCGAAAATTATCTAATTCGTGCTGGCTCGGGCCATGCTCAGCTGGGTCCTGCTGAACTGAGAACGACTGCTCAATTGAGCCATCGGCGAATCCATAAGGAGCGGGCGCTTGCAAGTGGCCCGCGCGTCGGGAGGAGACGGCGGATGTATACATAAAGCCAACAGGAGCCGAATAAGGAGCCGACCCATCGGCTCTCTCTCTCTCCAAACAATACTCGACCTTTGTGCACTTAACTTATCTCTCACCTTTCCCGTCTCCTGCAATCCATCTCTTGCCCGGGCCCTCAGCTTACTCGTTATTTGCCCACAAAAGAGACTGAGATAGCATCACCGAGTGAAAACATCCGGTCGGAGTGCGCGCAAGCCCCCTTTGTCGCCGCTGCGATTGGCTGATTTGCATGCGACTGAGCGTGAGAACGTCCCGGCTGAGCCACCTCGGTTGGAGACGGCGAACCCGAAGAGAACAACCGTGGGAAACTCGAGCAGGTGGTCGGTCGGCTGAACGTACAGTTTGTGCCCAAAAGAGGAGCATCAGAGCAACAAGTGTGGGAACCTTGAGGCTGTTAAACGCCCAAATGAGAAATTTCTCCCACGTCAAAGTTTTGTAATTTGGTGACGGAATTTTCGAATTACAAAATTCGAATCCAGAGTGAGTAATCGCATGCACATTGCAGAATTCTTCAGCGCTGGAAGCAATAAATGGCTATGGATAAGATTGTTTGGCTAACAAAATTGAAAAGGGAATAATTCGGAATTCCTCAAACCCTAAATGCCATTTATGGACTAAACGTCTAAATTCGGTTTTCGAAAGCTGGCCTGCCAACTCCAAACAGGGATTGATGGAAAGACCAAATTATGAACACAGCGTCCTCTTTTCAAACTCGATATCTATATAATCCAAACATAACACCGAATACTACATACGAATGCTACAAATGTCTGTTTACGGTCAGACCGTTTTGTTGCAAGCGCAGGTAATTGTTCTCCGACACTATTTTTACAAAAGGTCGTTGCCGTAAAGGTCCACTCAAAACATGTTTGTTTTTTAGAAAACACACTGTTAGACAGCAACAAGCAAACGTGGGAAAATGTCGTCAGATAAACAAGAGAAAGTTGCGCTTGAGGGGCCGAGAACAACACTTAGAGGGCATGTCCGACTACAAAGTTATTTTTTAGGACACGGCAAAACTCGCTTTTACGATGCTTTTAAAGTCAAATACTGCTTCATGGGTTGTTCGAAAAGTCGGCCTGGTGTCCCAAATGCAAGAGAAAAAAGGAAAGGTGAGAGCGATTGGGGAAGTGATTAATGTGGACGAGGAATATTCAACGCTTTGTTTACACTTTGACACAAGCCTGCGCAACTCACTGACGCGGCACCTTCTTTTCAAGCGCTCCCTAATTGGCCTTTCTTAGCCCGGCGCAACAGATGTTTGATTGGGTTGCGCAGTCCGCTAATTGTGACAATGACCCCTCAAAAGGAGAAGCCGCGCATGCCGCTCGCGCACCGCTTTAATATGCATACAATGCCATAAGGGGAAGTCAACTGCTATGAGCCTGCAAGTCTTTTGTTACCGAAGAGACGCCGGCGGTTGGCCCTTTGCGGTGCATCCACATGCCGCCGAACCGCGGTTGTCATTATTTATGCCGCCGCCGCTCTCAGCTGTCACCTTTATATGGTGACCTTGTTGAAGCCGGTCGACAAACCCAAAAGTCTCTGTATCATGCGCATGTGTGAGCACGATTTGTCCAAACAACACATTACAGCCACTTGAATCCTGGAGCAAGCGGCTTCAACGCAATCAGGACACCTGAAGGACCTTTTCCATTGAATTACAGACCTTTGAAACTGGAAATAGAAAAAGTGTTACCACCAAAATGTGCGGCCGAAATATGTTTGGTTATTGCAAATGTGGACTGAAAATGGCGATCGCTTTATGGAACAAATAAGCGAAGAAGGAATGAGGAAGACGTGGACTTCGATGAAATGGGTTCAGAGAACCGTGACGAACAATGCGAAACCGCCTCCGAGATCCCTTCAGGATAATAATAAACACGTCGAATACAATACAAATCCCTTTGGCGTACGTAGTCAATGAATCACTTCCCCTAAAGACCTTCCGAACTTTTCTCTGTAGGCAAAACTCAAAAACATCGTAGGCAGTACAGTATCCGCTGCTACGATTCATTCCGATTTAGAGTTATTCGCAATGCTATTTTCGATTCCGCTCAAAATTGGGCTAAACTCAAACGACTTCCAAGAAAAGATAGATTTTTATGTAAATAATAAATACATCGAATATAATAAATCTTGATATTTCTTGAAGAGGGCTGACGTGGGAGGCCAAGGTTCACTTCTGCTGCCGCGTGTTCGGCACCTCTGTGGCGGGGGTCTGAGGAGGGCTTCTGAAACGGCATAAATAACTCCTTTGTCCTCTGATGTCCAGTCTGCTTACCTTCTGGCAAAGAACCGTTTTTCACCCGAGTGACAATGGTGGCAGTGAGATGGTTGATGTATCGAGTGACGTCGTTGATGAGAACGAACGGGTCCACCTCGCGGTTGGCCGCTTGCATGCGGGAGGGCAACAGTTGCGCGAGTTTCTCCATCTCCGCGCGTTCCTCCGTCGTCAGGACGGCGCGTTTCGGTTTGTACAACTTTTGAGGGAACTTCGCATTCGGTCCTGAAGAAGATGTCAAATGGGAAATGAACAGAGAGAGGCTTACTTTTGGACTTGGAGATCTTAGTGCGCGAGGCAGATCGTTGCGCTTCGATCAAAGTTCGTGCCATGGCGACAGTGGGAGCAGGAGTTGTTGAAGAGGTGAGAGGATACTCGAGGAGAGGTGACTATGAACGTATGGTGGTCGGCCGGTGGAGCTGACTCAGACGAAAACGAGTGGCCGACAGAGGGCGCGCCCTTCCCGGAGAGACTCCACCCACTCGCGCGAGTCGCCCGCAATGCACGCTTATGCAGGAGGTCCGAACGCGGTAACACCCCTAATTTGGAGAAACTCTTGCAACAAATGCAAAACAATTTGGCGGAACAATTGCAAGAGTGAAGTGAAATGAAATGCACCCAGATTCACATTTGAACGTTGATCAAAACAAGACACAAAAGGTAGATTACAGGATCACAGCCTAAACAAATGTTCTTATCCTATAATGCCAATCAGGTACTACTGTATACATTTTAAGTAGGCAAGAGTTGTCTTCAGTAGTTCTCGAAGAGTTCGGTCGTCAGCTACATGTCTATTTGTAGCTTTGAGTTGAATCTGTTGTTTTACAAAATTGTAGTTGGTAAAATCAAGTACACTAACACAGAAATCGACTTCTTGCTTAGAAGTCGACAAGCACCGAAGGGCAGAGTACAAATCATAAATAGTCTTCGATTTGATGTAGCCGCTTTCTCGCACGTTCTGTACTTACATTAGAATTTTTAAAAACGAGGAATATGTAAGCTGCTTGATTTTTGTAACCTTGGCTTCTTCCCGACGTAATTCCTAATTTAGTGGAATTCTCAGAAATCTCCACAGAAAGTTACACAGACATGCGATAGTTAAGATTGCACTCCGCAATCCAGGAAAAAACTGCTAGTTTATTTGCAGAGCAAATCACTAATTTAATTGCAACCGGTGAGTTCTACAAGTCGATCTTTGGCTGTTATAAAGACTTGACTTGAACAATCAAGTAAAAATTTTGTGCAAACGTTCTAAAACAAAACCAAATATGGAAATTGTTGAATCGTCCCTTTCAGTTTCGCTTCTTCGATTTAGCAGCATTCGCGGTTCTGTTTAGGTTCCACCTTTTTCAATCAATTCAATTCGACCTCAATCAACCTTTCCTCTCAATTAACAACTCCCGGAAATTCTATATTTTCAACAGTCCTATGCCCAAAGCGCGTAGATAATCTAATTGCTTCCCATAATGGAATAAGTGAGCATCACATGTTGCGTATAAAATGAGAATTTGCATCAAAAACGCGCTACACGACAGCTGTTTTTTTACCACCTTTCCTTAGCACAGAACACAACTCAATAAAGATTTGACACCTACACACAGTTTTTAAGCGCAGCATAAACGGAAGCCTTTGGTAACTCTGTGATTTATGTGGTTGAACTCATAGCTTCGTTTCAGCGGTTTTAATTTATGGAGGTCATTACGAGTCCTGGTCAGAAGATTAAACCTGGAAAACCCACAATCCGGACGCGCGCGGATACAAATTAATATTCTAGTCGAGGAGGACGCGCACTCGCTCGCTCACTGGTGTCCTCGAGAAGCATGAGCCCTTCTCATGTTCAGTAATTAGAATTGTTCGCTTTGTAATTATTCCTTTTCCTCTACATATACAGTTGTCAAGGATTCGATTTGCATGAAAACAGTAAACAATGTCAGGATCGACAGACTTGTATGTTGTTCAAGGTCCGATTTCTTCATGCCTATCACGTTTTTTTGCAATTTGGGTTGCTTATAATAAGGTGGAGGTGATGGTAGGCCGTGAAGGGAGAGCGGGCTCGGGCCATGCGGTGCTGGCCGTTGTGTACAAAAATGTCTGTTTTAAATACCTTTGCACATTTATAGTCATCGAACCCAAACCCAAAGGGATCCGACGCACAATCAACGCACAACAACACTAGAAATTTTTTTATTTGTAAGACGCTAAAATTGATCTCACGTCTATGTAAAAATGTTGTTTTGCTTGAGTTTGTCCAAGAAAGCGCTCAACTTTTTGACCCAGCAAGGCACTCCTCCCTCCCTACTGATCTCATTGACCCTTTTCAACTCCCAAAGCCGTCTTCAAAATCAATCGCGCGGAAGTTCCAAAAGAGGGCGACGTCGATGCTTTCATAATCACAAGGGTCACACCTCTAATCCCCTAATCGACGGGTCAGATAAAAACATGAGTCAAATATCATGTGATACGCGTACTGAGTCTCATGGACATACGCTCACAATGGCAATATCTTATCAGTAGAAAAAGTTGATGTAAAACAGGTCGATAGAGCATTGAAAGCACAGGTCCAGTTAAATTCCGTCGCTTTCGATCTCAAAGGGTCACACCTTAATCCTGTAATGGATCAGCACTTTGGCGAAGACGGGTCAAAACTTAAATGAAAGGGTCGCTAATCCCTGCTGTTAATCTTAACCTTTGCTGCGAGCAACATTTTCTGTTCTGACTTGTTTGCTTTCCGAGCGAAAACAGTGACATTCACTATCCGGATGCCGGCACCAACTTTCATCACGTGAATTTATGTGACGAGCAGCGCAGGTTGGGAAGTGCAGTGGAAGAGAAGACCGATCATTTTGGAAACACCGTTTGCTTACTGACAAATAATAAAAACAAATTCTGACTATTTGGAGGGTTAGCCAAGAAAAAGATGTCTAAAAAACCAAAAAAGCCCAGATTTACTCAAGCCGGGTTACGGTAGGTGACCACCCACCCTCTGGTGGAGGCCCTATTTTCTGTTGGGTGCTCGCTCACCAGGACTGTCCATATGCGATACTTTTTCTGCGATTCTCGATACGATTTTCAAAATTGCGATACAAGTCGCGAGACAAGACACACCACTTGTAATCTAGATGGATTGGGGCAAAAGTGATGCGGCCACCGGATCAGTATTTTTGGAGTAAGAAATGTTGATTTATAGGCCGTGCTGGCGTGTTTCTGGGCACGTTTGGGCTCGGCGCGATTGGAAACTCACTCCTCGACAAATTCGCCACGGTAAATTACCCAGAAAGGAAAAACGGACGCACGTTTTCAAAAAACCACGCTACATTCTTCATCCACCTTGAGAATTCAAAAATTCGAGTTTCGCTTTGAGACCGAGACCGAGTATCGCATCAAATATCGTGAAAATCGGCATACTATCGCAATATCGCGATACGCGCCCAGCCCTGGCCACGAGCCTGCTCCTAAACTTTAAACACACCCTTACTTCATAGCAAAAAGCTCTTTTCCAATAAATTAGAATGTATTAAATTGAAATTCGCTTTAAACGCGACTTATCACGTCGGCGCGTGTGGTCGAAAGTAAAATCCCCATGAACAACGCCGCGGGACCACCCTAATGCTACAGTACACACGGATTGAAGTATGGCGGAATCTGCTCATAAGGGCGCGCCAAAAGTTCTGCTGCATGATAAATTGCGGATAACTTTTCACAGACCGCACGGATTGCAGTGTTTTCATATTTACCTGAAAGTCATTTATGTGCTAAAAGCCAAAAAATAAGCAAATGTTAAAACGTTGGGATAGAAAATTTGCAACCAAACAGAAAAAAATGTGGTAAAAATTGCAGAGCTTTTTTTCGTTTTAGAACTTGAAAGTTACGTTCAACTAATGTTTTGGCGTGATTCTGTGTTCAATTCGCAAGTTGTGATTTTCATTTACAAATAATTGAAAGAACAGGCAAAATTGATTTGACAAACTCAGTTTCAATCTGTAAATTGCCGAAATTTTAGGTTTTGAAAAGTGCTCTTTTCCAGTTTTTAGAGCGTAATAGTGCAATTTTGCAAGGAATCCAAATATTTTATTTGTAGTACACCGGAAAATATGCAGTACTGTACTGGATACATCAAAATATCAAAAATGAGCTGAGCTTTTTCTGTTTGGTCGTATATTTTCTATTCCAACGTTTTGAAATTTGCTTATTTTTGGTTTCTAGCACATAAACTTACAGCTTTCAGGTAAATATAAAACCACTACAACCCGTTCGGTTTGTGAAAAGTTATCTGCAATTTATCATGTAACAGAACTTTTAGCGCACCCTGTGCAATAACTCTACGTATAACTCGGACACACATCGCAACAAAATCACAAAGATTTTGACCCGAATTCTGAAGGTTTCGCTCTTTCACCGATTGTCATCACAGATTGCTTCTTTCACAAAATCTCAGGAATCACTTCTGCTATTTAGGAGCGTTCAGGTTCAGGTTCAACGACTTCATTTCGTCTTCGATCATTTGAAGGTTTGCTTCCAACGACGCTACTTCTTCTAGTCGGCCGGCTTCTGCTGCCTGACGGAGGTATCTGCAAGAATTTAGATTGTGCGCAGGAACCTTTAAGAAGATCAAAATTCAGAGTTTATCTGTGTTTGTCTTTCTAGCAGATAAACCATTTTGTGCTAGCATTCTCAGTTTTGCCGACTTTCGTCATTTGCGTTCTGCAACAAGCATAGACGAGTGCAAGAATGAAACCTTTCCCCTCAAAATGCTTGCTAATTGCTTAAAGCGTCGAAAAACGCCTGAAAACCCTCAGTTTTTGCTCTAAATTGCACATGACGTGCGATTTCGTGTCGTCGCCTTGTCACATTTCTGCAGGAAATATTTAAAACGCCGTACCCTTTCACGATTCGGAATTGCTCTTGGAGGGGATGCATAGGCTCGCTTTCGTCTTCCGTAAAGGGGTTTCTGTCAAGCCGCGTCTCCGGATTCCATCCCTCGTCTGTACGGGCATGTCCGCTGAATGACGTGTTTGCCCTTAGAGGACGTTGTGTCTCCGTGTGATGGTCCAGTGATGAACTTGACGCAATACTCTGAAAGTTTAAAACGTTAATTGATGAAAAAACTGACACTAAAGAGCGATAATTGCATCCACACAGGAGCGATAATTGGGATAGGTGCAAGTTTAATGGCTGTTTCCTGGTGCAAACTAAAAATCGCAAAACGGAAAGACCTCGGTGGGTCCGAAGTGGCTCCCCGTGTGCAATGTCTGTGTAGCATTAAATAAGGATCGTTGAATTTATGTCATCTACGCAACTTTAACTTGTTCATAAAGTCAGAAGGAAACAGCGATAAAAAGGTCTTTTTCGTCTCGAACTGATCCACTTTTTGTCCAGCGAGTTCGGAATTCGAATTGTGATCGCTGACTGAACGAGATTTTGAGTGGGTGGGTGCTCGGGATAAATCAGTTTTCTTTGCCCATTCTAAACCCACCCTTAGCGTCCTCGCAGCTTCGATTTGCTCTTGTGTTCGCTTTTTGAAGCGTTGCTGCAGCTTCTCGTACTGCTCGGGCGTCGGCAGGCTGACCCGCTGAATGGGCGAGTGGAAGAGAACGTTGCAGGCGTTAGCCCGGATGCACTGCTGCAGCCGTAGCTCGCTCGCGGATGGCTGCCGAGCTCCATCTTGAAGTCCGAATTTTTCTATTTTGTGGCTAAAATTCAATTATCAAAAGTTGGAAATGGTCTGCATTATCAACCTCAGCACATCGATTTGGGTCATCAACATTTTAAGCTTGTCTGCGAGTTCTTTTGCATCTGCCAAGGTGTACATTGACTCTCCAATGCTGAAAAATCTCTAGTTGCAATGCTGCGGCGGAAAAACCAGACGTCGCTGGTGGGTTTTCAACAGCACTTACTTCAGCGATTCCGCCATACGGACGTAAGACGATTCGACCTTGTGCATGTGGGCGATGTGGGCACAGAGCTGATCGTAGAACTGGACGATGATCGGAGGGGACGAGCGCTGGTCCATTTGCTCGTCCCGTCTGTCCAGGAGTCCCTTGCAGTTGCCGCACATTCGGACGTGCTCTTCCATGTCCTGAAAATGGCAATAAATTATTGTGCTTTCTTTATTGTGCATTCTTGTGCAATTAA
Organism: Steinernema carpocapsae; assembly: GCA_000757645.3. Classification (NCBI taxonomy): domain Eukaryota; kingdom Metazoa; phylum Nematoda; class Chromadorea; order Rhabditida; family Steinernematidae; genus Steinernema; species Steinernema carpocapsae. Next base: position 15,071,382 of record CM016762.1, read on the forward strand.
TATGCATTCTCAGGATCAGGCGCCCGTTAGTTCGACAAAACTGATCTCTGACAAATTCTGCTGCTTACCTGCTGCAAAATCGACGACAAGCTGGTTTCAGAACCGTCGTTCTTCAGCATCGAAAACAGTTTTCCAGTGTGCTGTTTGAGGGTGGAAAACGAGCTCGAAGTGTCAGAAGAAGCCGAATCCTTCGCTTCGTCATCCTCGCTCAACCCGTTCAGTATCTGAGACGCGAAAGCCGGATTCGTCAGCTTTCCTGAAATGGATTTGTGACTTTCTGTTCGCAGCACCGATTTACCTACTGGCTGTTACGAACGACATGAACTGGGAACAGTTGTGGCACATGATTTTCCCGCAAAGTCGGCAGTGGTGTCTCCTCCTGTAGAGCTGGAACTTGGTGCCGCATTCCTGGCAGGCCTTGGCTTCCTTGTCTTCTGCCCAGGCGACAGTTTTCTGTTCATATGCTAAAACAAACGCGTCTCCCTTTCGTCATGGTCAAATGCGGATACCTTTTCTGCTGGCTTCGTGCAGATTCACGTTGATCAGCTTGTCGAGACGGATGATCAGAGTGTTCGTGTGGACGGCGACCTCGTCGACGTTTTTCTGGCGGCATTTCGCGAAATATTCGTTGTTATTCCGCCTCACACCTACAATTATACATTTCAAACTAGGCTAATTCCTGCCACCTCGTGCGCAATAATTGTTGAGAACGTGAGCCACAATTCACAGACGCTTGTAGCAAAAAATGAGCCAAATTCCAAAAATCAGTTTTGCATTCAAATTTTTCATCAACAGCTTCGCGCATTCCACGAAAACAATTCGAAATGCGGAATTTCGTTTTGCCGATTAATGGAAGCATGTGAATATCAGCTAAAGAAAAAAACCAAGACAGAAAATTTGACGGCAGAGAAGACGGGAAATTATTGAAAGTTGGCTTCAGACTTACCGAGCATCTGGACGGGTTCCTGGCACACTGGCGGCTTGGGGCTGCGGGTCGGACTGGATCAGTTGCAGCGGCTGGCCCTCGGTGACGCGGCGAGTCCAGGCGAGCATCTTCTGCTTCGCCTCGTTCACTGTGTTCTGGCTCCCAGCAAACATGGCGACCGCGCAGGTGCTTCTGAGGAGCGGCTGGCTTCGCAACCCAGAAATTCACTCGCCTCTCGCTCGCCGAAATAAAGCGATGGCGGTTGTAGCGTCGATGGCGGTCCACGGGGTGGTCGGTGGCGTCGTCGCTCAGTCCGTCGATCGCAACGAACACCTCGTGAAACAATCCACACAGCGGCGTCCACGAACCCACTCGCGCACGCACGGTAAATTTCTCCCACTCGGCTCTTTCAGTCGGCCGTAAACAAACTCAATTCGGGCCCCCCGTAAACAAATCGTGTGCCGCACGAATCTTCGCGCCTTGTTAAGCGCTGTAATTAGGAGCAAAAATGAGGCATTTGGAGAGGAAAGCGATGCCAGGCCAGCAGCTCTTTGCCGGTGAGGGGTATTGTATAGTACTACTCATTCAAAGGAATCGAGGAATTCGTCTGGAGCTTTTAAGAAGATTTTTTGAAAACTGAGTTTGAAAATGAAACTGCATAAAGGGAGAAGTGCGAAAATTCCCTGTTCTATGAATTTTCGTCTGGTATGATGGTTGGAGCGACACAAATACTGAAACGTAATTGTAAGACGTACTGTGCCGATATCAGCAATTCTTTTTTCTTCTATTTTCGGAATTCGCAAGCTGGTCTGAAGATGGAGCATTGACAGAGCATTTAAATGTTGTTTTCGCTATCATAAACGCCGAATAGCTTCCCGTCAACTGCGTCCCAGAAGGTCTCAAAGAAAGCGATAAAACCTACGCCTCGCCAGCCGACTGACTTTCACTGTAGCTCCTCAGTTTTGTTAGGTTTTTATGTTCTCCACATACATAGTCCTGTTTGTGGGTTACATCGTCCCGCGAATGGTCCTCTCTGCTATTTCCACCCTCTGAGGTTGCCAACGACTCCGCAACTATAATGCTCCCCTGCTTTAATACACTTTTATCGACCCAATGCCCAAAGGTTTCATCTTATCTGAGGATGGCACGGCGACGCATGACGCATAGGACGATTTTGCCACAATGTCAAGGTGCAATTTCCCTCTGAATCCTCGGTAATTATCCAACATTCAAAAAGTTTAGTTTCAGCTTCGAATTGGGACGATTGCCTGCGTTGACATCACTTATACCATTTGGGAACACAAAAAGCTGCAAACTGTCGAGCGTGAGCAATAAACTTTTTGGAGGACAATTAGCCCTGCGGGCGCAAGAGTCTTAGAAGAGAACATCCAAGATATAGCGTGACTATTTTGAATAAAAAGTTTGTCCTAATTTTGTTCCTAGTTAGAATCAGACGTTGTGGTGGCCGTGTGCCTCCAGTCGTCATTTCTCGTGCGTCGGATTTTGCCCGTAACGCCGAAATATCCGGAAACCTCGGTCTCCGGTTCTCCTTCCTTTTCCGACGCTAACTACGCCTGCCGTAAAAACAAGGTACACACGAAAGAAAATTGATTTACATAAAACTTTGGATCAAGTCAAAAGCACTTATCCCTCCTCTGTCCAGTTTCGGAAGTTGCTTTCAAAGATGAAAAATGAGTCCAATGAGTGAAAAATGAGCTAATGTTCACAATTCGTCACGTTGCAAACAGTGGGGATAGTAGGACCGACTGCACTAGTAGATAGTTCAGTCGGTCCATGATAATTCGCCGTGAGACTACACGCCGCAGCCGATTTGCCGCAAGACATTTCGCTGCAAGTCCAATTGGCCACGAAACAACTCGTAGCAGAACAACTTACCGCCAAATCGAGGTCTAAGCGTTTTAAAACCTAGAAGCGTTTTAAAACCTGCGCCTACAATCCTCGCTGTCTGTGAAACTGTCGCCCACAGCCTACTTGCAACCAGGCGCCTACGGCGTGGAAACTAAAGGTCGACGGTAGCCTCTTAGTCTAAGATGCTCCAGGAGGCCAGCCCCAGCCTAGAATTCCCACTCTTTGAAAAGGGCCGTAACCAACTGGCACAGGGGTGCGAAGGCTGAAAGGAACAATGCTGCTAGGGTCTATGGCTGCTAGATTTCATTAGGCTTAGACCTAGATGTTGCGGCGAGTTGTCTTGCTCCTATTGTTAGCAATGTTGTTTGGAAATGCAAAGAAAGCTTTTTCGCCAAAAGGGGAAATGGCGTTTTGGTGAACGAAATAGGAATTTCCTGTTGATAAAAAGAAAATCTGCGCCGAATCGAAAAAGTTAAATATCTAATCTTCAACTGCAGCCGCACTGCAATTAATAAAATGGGCGACAATTAAATGGGCTTTCCTGTATAAACAAAAACTTTGGGGTTTCAAACATCGAAGAAGAGTCACATTGTCACAACAAGAAAGTGCTATTTTTGCTTAAAGCCTATGTCAAAAGTTTTATGACAAAGCAAATTTGATTAGTTGGGGCTTTTGGAGGAATCAGCCACGTCTCTCTTGAGTTCGGTTTTTGTCTTTGTGTACTTGCTGACAATTGAGTCACATTTGATATAGGTTCAAAATGCTCAAAAGTCAGAGATGAGCCGATAACTCCCCGGCTTAAATAAATGTTATTGAAGGGAACAGATTAGTCGGATGTTTACAAGTAAAACGCGCAGGCACCGAGTTATGTTCATTCAAAGCACACAAAAGCGTGGAATTCTATGGACTTTCCGTTAATCTGTAGCAGGGTTGGGGGAACGTCGCCGACTCGGTAACCCTCGGTCACCCCACCCTTCGCAAAATCCACTATTAGGATGATCTTGGGTCAGTATGGGATCGGCTAACCCGGGGCGGACCCCACCCGTCGTAAAATTACCATTTTCGTCGACCCTTTCCTCAAGCCTGATCTGTAGTACATTCTGCCTAGTGAGACTGCTGTAACAAAAACCAGCTTATGCTCTTTTAAGCTAAATAAAAAATCCGTTTTTAATTAATTTTACGTTTTTCGTTTACCCGCTCCTCCGAGTTTTCATGTGTCGCCCATTTTCTTCGCGATTTTCGGCAGCTTGTTTGGTTTTTTTCTTTTGTTCTCATTTTCGCTCTCCGGGCGGAACATTCGACTTCATTCCCCCTCTTTTAGGGGCGATTAAAAATCACCTTTGGACGCAACTGCCGAAAGTAATTGAATCCCGAAACTAACCAAAATTAGATGTGCACTCGACGCTCGGGGTGATAATGGTTTTCGGTGGTCCAAAGACCCGCGCGATGTTTGAGGACAAGAGGACAACCGAAACCGAGCCACTTTCACGCTTGCGTTTTTGTTTGTTTGTAGCGAACAAGTTAATCTTTAGTTGAAAGCTTATTTTAATCTCCTCGAAAAGAAATGAGGTAAAAAAGAAATGTTTGAAATGTGAGTTCCGACATAAATCTATGGAAATTTGTTACGAAGGTGAATTGTGCTACTTTACTGCTAACCTAAGTGTTTTGACAGTGGACTCTTCATCTCGTTAACATAATCTGTTCAATTAAGGGCTATAAAAAGGTCTTATACATGGTACTTTCAACCCAAATGGTCTCTGTTCTGTAATGTAATTGAACTCGCTAACAGCTACACATGGTGCTAAACAAATAGTGCTATCTTAGCTTCTTATAGCCGACCTCAAAATAATCTAGTAATTCAACAGAAAAATGTTTTTGACGTTATCTCCAAATTTGAGAGAATGTAGATCGTAGGTTACTTCTGAGATCGGAAGGCAGTTATTGATCCTAGGTTTTTGAGTCCAGCATTAAGTATTGGAAGTATCAGTTTGAAAGTGAATTTGCTCTGGTCAGTTATGAACTTTGTGCGTACTCGATCTTAACGAGGAACCGTCAACTGTCAGATCATTCGGCCCGCTCTTCGTTGCAGCATGCAGAATACATCGAACCCACGAATGCTTAATTTATGCAAAACGCACACAAAGCATAAATTTGGCGGGTGTCGGGTTCGTTCGGCGTCGCCGACATTCCTCTCCGACAGTCCGATTCCAGTCAAATTCCAGCCTTTCCCCGTTTTCCGTTCCCTTGTTTCGGCCTGCATATTAACCATTTTAATATCTTAAATCTAAATTTATCCTCGCTAGTTTTCTTTTCGATCGCTAATGCGTTAGGGAAGAGGATAAATAGGCTTTTGCTTACGTGAGCAAGAGTTTTTCCTCCGGAACAGCGCGTACATATCCTGGCTTAAATTTCGGCGAATCGGTGGTAACGAGGTCGAGAGATCCTGATCGAATGCCGCCGCCGACGGTTCGCTGAGCGTCACGGCGAACATCGCTGTCTCGCACCGTCAAAACAACCCGAATCACGCCTGATGCCCTTGAGAGTTCGCGTATCCTTATTCAGTTAGGGTGTTGCCTCCTTCTTCGGCTCGAGCCACTATCTCTTTGACGTCAACACATCCTATTTCTGTGCCTGCGATATGCGGCAAGTTCCCTTTTCTCTACAAAGGTTTCACGCCCCGATGACCCCGCCCCGAAACCGGGAATGCCGAAAGTAGAAGTAGAAGCGCCGAAGAAGCGCGTTGGAGCGCGTGCTCAGCTCGCTTGTCGTCCTCGCCACACCGGGACAAGCGGATGCGCGAAGAGAAAGGATTGCACTCTTGCGCCACTCCGCTCCCGACCCCTCCCTCATCCGCTCGGGCCACCGTCACCTCCAAATGACCGCCTTGACACCGCGCTCAGGAAGGAGTAAGGAAACAAGCGGCAGAAATTAAATATCTTATATACACATGACGCTTGCTCCCAAAGTCGCCCCTCTGTCTCCCTCGATTGTCTCTTGAATTGTTTCCTCTTCATCTTGTCTACCCTGGGGAGGGATTAGCTACAAGTGGTCACCCTGAAGACTTCCTGTGCAGATTTGTCGAATGTCAACGAGTGTCCAATGCTCGCTTTCCCTTTTGATATCATTTGCAGCTACGGTTCCCGGGTTCTCTTTCTCCTTTCGTCACTCGTCACATTTCGTCTTCCCCTTAAGGTTTCCCCTCTTTCCGTCTTCGCTTTCTTGTTTTTGCTGCTCGTGTTTCCGCGTCACTCCGCAGAGAAGAAATGACAAATTCCATTCAGATGGGATGCGCGCCGAGCTCGCGCAGAGATTCGGACAAAAGTCGCAAGAATGTCCAGATAACCGGCGGCCGTCGGTGTAACGACGAAACCGACTCCCTCATCGAGTGCTCCCGGGCGCCGCCCCAGGTTACCGTCTCGCTCGGTTCGGGCGTCTCCCGCACTCCCGACCACATCCACACTGTCATCTTCATTTTCGGTAAGTCTGAAAGCAGGAAATCATTCGGAGATACATTCCAAGAAGGGAAAAAGAAATGCCAATCGAGAAATAACAAAGCGCTTATTACGATACACTAAGGTTTCACACGTCTTTGTCGCTTTAGGAGGTCCGGGAAGTCAGAAAGGAATAATAACGCAGGAACTCGTGCAGGAGTTCGAATTTGTTTCGATCAACATCGAGGACATCGTTTTCTCGTTTATCCCAAACAAGGTGGCCAACACCGTCGAAACCGTCAGCGAGATCCAAGAACTGCTCAGGGTAATCACATAAATGCCAATTTCAAGAAATGAAACTCCGATTTACAGCGAGACTCTGGAGTTCTCACACTGGAATGGATTCTCAGCATGATAAGTGCGAAATTATCAACTTCGATGAGCCAACGCTTCGTCATCGATATTGTGCCAGAGTTGCAGAACATCATGCGATCGGACAGTTTCAAGAGTCGAAACCACGAGAAGCACCTCGAGAACTTTGAGCGCAGGGTCAGTTTTAATGTCGTTTAGGTTTTCTGTTGTATAGTTGGCTAGAGCCAAAGCGGACGCTATCAGACCTGTTTTACAGTTTTATAGATGGCGTGAACTTTTCTGAATTTTTTCGATTTGCATTTGTAAATTTATCTTCTATTCTCTTTAGCACCCAGTCCTGTTTGCCCTGGAATTGATCGTCTCGGAGGAGAAGAGTCTTCTGAGCGGAAAAACGTTGCGAGGCCCAGAAAGCGATCAGATCAATCGGAAGGAACTGAGCCCGGAACTAAGTGCATTCCTTAAAGGAATCGATGAGGCTGATAAAGGTCGACTTGAGGTTAGTTTAGTCGCCATTAGCTCTGCTCACAGGAAGCGAAGCTTCCGTAACACGCGAGGCGAATCGGAAGCCGCAAATTGTAGGCGACTCCCATCATTTTTGTCCCATCCTTTTTCATTCGCTGCCTACACCACAAATCGAACGTCACCAGTTTTTCAGAAACGTATCGATAATTATCACAAATGCTCGGAGCCATTTCTGGAGTATTTCCGGAAAACACGTCGCGTAATTCAAATGGACCTGAAAGTGCCCGGAAACACCAACGTGGTGAAGACGGTGCGCGAGGCGCTTTCCGATTTCGGTTTCTCCCGCAACAACGACAACATCCGCGTGGTTATGTTCGTCGTCAGTAAGTCCTGTGTCCTCTTACCGAACTGAGCGATATGGATTCAGACGAACGTCAAGCGGGCGAGATCGACCTCGACTACTACCGTCTCCGCAGAGTACGTCTTTCGGACGTCGTGCCAGACCGGAAGGATAACTTTGTAAGTGCGGCACTTTAACGGAAACGGTTGAGGGCGTGTTGTCCTTCGAACCAAAAACAAAGCGGCGTTTTAAATTAAGTCCCATTAATGACGAGCGTTCGCTGGAGGGTGCAGGGAATTCCGCAAACCGCTGAGAACAAAAATCAATTTAGACGTCACAAATTCGCTCCATTCGACGCCACATCAACCGGACCGCCGAGATGAACGAGAACTTCTTCGTTGTGCTTGATTGCCTCAATAAAGCCGACGTCACGGTGAGTTCCGAAAAATCCAATACAAAATATTTACGAAATTAATTCGCAGAACATGAAGAAGATCAACTTCATCGAGCCGAAAGAGACCTATCTCGAGTACTTTATCAAGTCTAGGCTGAAGAGGGAGCCGTACGCCAGGTGAGCCCCTGTCCCTCCTTCGTCTTTAACTGCTTCTGTAGGTGCAAAATGACGCTGAATGCGATCACGTCGACAACCGAAGAAGTGTGTCTTTTCCCGCGGGGCTTCTCGACGGACCTGGCGCGCAAGATCAGCTACGCCTTCAGCGAGCGCTTGTCGTCGACCGAGAGCGACGCGCTCGCGGGGTCGCCGGAGCTGCAGAACGGCGGCTTCGTTCCGCCGCAGATCCCGGCCTGACAATCAGCCACCGTACACTCCCCTAGCAACACCGAAGACATCGAGCTGCCAAACCGACCATCAAACGGGTCATCGACGAAGAGCGCGACGACCGAACTGCCCGTTCCCAAAGGCGGCTCTTGGCTGCCCATCTCCGCTTCCAAGAATCCGGCAGAAAAGCGTCCCGAAAAGCGTCAGAAGAGCTCCTCGCGGAACAACAGCCATCTGCTGCCGCCGGTGCCAATCAGACGCCGCTCCTCAGCCAAAGTGGAGCAGATGAAGCCGAAAGAAATGATGCCTTCGAGTGTACGGTGATACTGATGACAAAAGAGATCTTTCGAGCTGTGCCTTACGTCTTCATGTACATACATGTAAACCGAGAAGAACCTTATCCTCCTCAGACCGCGAGCGACCACGCGGTTGGAAGTCTTCAATGTCCATTCTATGTGTTATTTCACTTTGCATATCACAATTTAATACGACCGCTTGTTGCTTTTATGTGCATGGAATAAAGTACCAACAATAAAGAACTTAAAAACTCATTTCTACCTGATTATATACTGTAATTCGCGCGCGAATAATGCTCTCTGGTGTCTAACCATTGTCGTCTTTGACGCGTAGATGGATGTAGTACGCAATTTTAGACGGACGTAGTACGCAATTTCAAGACGTAGTTGTGAACACTTTCATAAGCACAATGTAAAAACATCGTGAATCAGAATTTTAAATTCAAGCGGAACCATGGGCAGCTCGGATAATATTTTTAAACCGCAAATGTTGGCATTGACGTCAAGCGCTTTCCCGGGCCGCGTTCCGAGAAAACAACAATTTCTTGAAGAATCGAGATAATTGCCTTAATTGAGAGAGAACGACAGCTGTGTACGGTAACAAGAAACCAGGTAGTCAGTCCGTTCGATTCGATTATTAGCAGGTTTGCCAGACAGACCTCAATACCCGATTATGACTTCATTAGGATTTGGTCAGATCTTTTTTCAAGATTCAAATTTCATCGCTGTTTGCCCAGAAAACTGGTTAAGCAAAACTGAAAAAATGTTGTGGTCAGCGGAATGAAGAGGAATCGCAACCTTTATTTCATTTTCGCTTTCATAGCGGGACAGGAAACGTAATTCGAAGAGGCCCGATTTCGATTTTACTCTCGGTCCGATTTTCTGAATCCCGAAGAAAATGAATGTTTCAGAACCGAATTTTGAACATCACCGAAGCCGACGAGATTAGCTTGTCAAGATTCAAACTTCTACAGAGTTGCTGTCGTGTCGAGACCATGTTTGGGCCACACGCAACAGTATTTGTCGCTGGATTTGTTGTTTCTTCGTGATCCTTCTTGTGAACGATTTCCCTGAGCGGCAATCCGTTGCTAATCCGTTGCAAGCCAAGTCAAGGGAAGTGCTACACCTCGGAGCAACACTCGTGACTTCGAACCGCACTTTTCTCGACTTGCGTCAATTTTCGGAAATTTTCGTCCACTTTCATTTCTCGAATCTGTCACGCTTGTGGCGATATCCGGTTTTGCACATATTATTGAATCAACGTCGTCATGGCTGTGCGCGCTATTGCGCAAAGTTTCTGTTTCAAAATATGTTTTAAGTCGACGCTTCGCGCATCCAAGGAGCGTGGTCAGCCTGACTATGATCAGTCTTCATGAGCGCAACGCCGTTTAAGCTGTTTCATATTTTTTCGCGAAATGGTTCAAACCACATATTATTCGGTTCTTAATTTCAGAGCTGATAGAGACCGAAAACACCAGCAACTGTTGCAAATTCAGCGTTTGTGGCACCAATTTAGGCGCCGTCGCGGTTGCAAAACCGACCGGACCGCGGCGACGGCGACGGCGAAATCGCGTGCAAACACAAATGGAGGTGCGTATGCACTTCAATCGGGCGATTTGACGCGACCGAACTTCAGGGAAATCGTTGCGGGACCCATTTTTAAATCAAGCAATAGTAAAGGATTCATTCTCTCGTGTTCTGTTCATAGAACGATATCTCTAAGCCTTTTCAAGCTTCAAAGTAGCTTGCGTGACCAGTTTAAGCTATTTCAATGGTTGGAACACGTACTGGACCAGAATTCGCCTTGAAGAACTTGCTGTGTTTCGAATCGGGAAAGCCGCTTCACTCTTTGAAATCGGATCAGAGCGATCATTGCGAGCCTATGACCTGGGATATTTACCGAGTGAATCAGATCTAATTAGAAAACCGAGATACTGTGAAGAAAGACTTAGTTCGGCCGAGAGAAGCGTTCGACCAAATGCATCGCTGGACTACGCAGGAAAGTGGCTAGGAGTTATCGCAAATTCTGGACCCATGCCACCGAATGAGGGGTAGCTTATCACGCCTGCGGACCGGAAAAATTTTCGCAGAAGGAATACCTAAACATCTATATGCAGATCGAGATATTCATTTGGCCGCTCATAGCGATAATCGTTTGCGATGCTACGTTCAAGAATAACGCGAGTCAAGTGCTAGGGCTTCATGCCCGTATGTTCAACAAGGATAATGAATACGAATGGTTTACGTTCGCTACAAGACTATAAAAGAAGCCTGGATTCGATTGGAATACGACATCAATAAGCCGAAATTTCGAGTCGACTTCGAGAAGGCGCAAATCAACGCTATTTGAGCGGATTCAACCGTTTGAAGGCGAGAGCTTTCGACTGCTACCAGATTCATGCGAATCTGTAAGTTGACCCTTTTTTGACCGTGTTTTTGGCCTATTTTGATCGATACCTCGGCCGAAAGTGAAAAACTCGAAAATTCCTTTTCATGATTTTAAGATCTGCTCTCTGTGCTTCGAATGAACCCCAAAATAGGCGAATCTATGCTGTCCTGATCCAGGATAATTAAGAAATATGCCCAGCGAAATTTCAGACGTTCGAAAATCGGTCGTTTCGCAAGAAAGTCTGGGATTCTGGCTTTCAGGACATTCAGAATGCGAAACTGATACTGAGTACAGCGAAAAAGAGGGAAAAACGCAAATTTCTTGCATAAATTTGCATTTGCATGAAATTTGTCCATTCTTTGTCAAAATACAGCGGCAAGCCTGATTCCTTAGCTCTGTTGCTGTTCTAGGTGCGTGACATACAACTGGAACGACCGACAGAATGCGCACCTCTATTGCACTCTCCGACACCCATGCCGAACGCTTCTCTGGTACTGCTCGGTGGATGAAATGATGTGATACGAATCCCATATAAAGGAAACGGAGAGCGAAAATTTGCGATCAGGGACTTCAGGCTCCGCGAATTCCTCAATTTCATGGGAATCCTCCACGGTGTGCCTCTCTCCGTCAGCGGTACGTTATCTTATGCCTTAAATCTCTTTGAATTGAGCCTTTTTAATTCTAGAAACTTCGGTAGAATTTCTCCTACAAATGGGAGAATTCTTCCAGTGCAAACGCGTTCTGAGTCGATGCGAAATGAAAGAATGGAAGCCGATGCAAGGGACGACCCCTTGGTCGATAAGATCCGCATTCGGAGTCGCTTTAACCTACACGCTGTGCTCATCGACGCTGTGGAGAAGTTGACTACGCAAAAGCTGAAGAACGTGTCAAAAAAGGGGCTTTCTCAGTTCGCCCTGGAGCTGATTGTCAGGAAATTGTGCGTGTAATTATAAAGCTTTCTTGACCTGTCTTCAACTCTGTATAAAGCGGTTCTTATGATTTTGTAGCGTATCTTAAAGAGCCTTTCTTGTGGCTATTTTCTTACGTTCCAGATATAGCTCGCTCAGGCGTTCTTAACTTGCTTTTCTATGCATTTGTACTAATTTAACTATTGCAACAATAATTTAAACGTGGAGATGAGTATGAGGCGTATTGCTTGTTACTAGAGATGTCGGGTTTTTAAAACCCGAAGGTATGGTAGATCGCTCCACAGAGAGATAAAGAACTCATGTTCATTTTGAAAAAAAACTAGGCAAATAGGTGCACTGGATGAAATCTGGCTGGCAAAACGACCCAAAAATCGCATGTTTTTAGAGGTACTCTCCAAAACCCTTTAAACCACGCATCGAGGAGCGCTTGCGGAGGGGTGCGGAGCCTATGCATTCAATTCTCCAGAATCTTGCGGTTCTTTTGAGCCTAATTACACTTGAATTGGTTGCTCGTGTGATGTCCTGGCGCGGTTCTTATGTGTTCGTCTCCATGTCTTTCCGCCTCTCGGTTGATCAGTGGTTCCACCACGAAAACCCTGATCTCGAACGGCATGAATCTGTAGTTCCGGTTAAAAAAAAATTTTTTTGGATTTTGCGGAGAATAGGGCCCAGGGGGTCGCCAGCCGGCAACGGTCCTCCAGTGCTGCAGACAGACACAACGTGACGCAAACACACTGACCGAACGTGTGACGTTTCCTGTTTTTCGCGGATGACGTCGTCACCAGCGAGAAGACGTGGAAGGAACGAGCGCCGGACGACCGCCACGTTTGCCGGCGAAGGAGTGCCGATTCCGATTCGCCCGGCCCCCCCGCCGGTCCCGATCGGCTGAAATCAGCCGAGATTGCCGAGATGGTTTGCGTGACAGCCCACGAAAAGTCGCTTCGCATTTGGAATTGACCTCTTTTGACCGTTTTTTTTTCTGCCCACCGCTGTATTTCTTTTCTTGTGAAATATGACCAGTTTGGCGTCGTAAAATATCACAAAATTGCAAATATTTAGCAGTATTTGTACCCGCAACTTGCTGTTTTCATGGATTTGAAGGAACAACTTTATTTAATTGTGCATTGTTTGAGCTGCGTGATCGTTTCCGCTGTGGTGCATCGATTATCGTTAGCTTTGCGTTTTTTTTTTTCAGATGTCGGCGGATGGAGGAACCAAGCGACATCCAGCATTTTTGCCGGCCACTGCCAATGACCTCCAGCTGAGCTTCAACAAGGCTCACTTTAGCCGGCCCGACTTCGATCTGGAACGGTTCCTCAGTCTTACAAGACGACGCGTCACCTTGGATCAACTCTACGTGGACTTGAAGGTGTATTTGAAGGTGGTGCAGAACTCGATGATCGAATTGATCAATGATGACTACGCCGATTTCGTGAATCTTTCTTCGAACTTGGTCAGCCTCCAGGACAGCATTGATAAAATTGGATCCGACATCGGGGTATGCGCCGCTTCAGAGATGTTTTGAAACTTATGTACTACAGGTACATTTCGATGAAATGTGTTCCAGCACTACCGAAGTACAGAAAGCCGCTCGTATTGTCGAAGAGAAGTTCCAGGAACTGACTCTAGCTCAAGATGAACAGCGCAGGATCCGTGGCCGTATCGCTTACACTGTCGCTTTGAAGGCGCTCTCTGAAACCCTGGAAAATAAACCGGCCGAACTGAACAATCGTTGGTTGGACTTTGTCACGCATGGTGTTGTATCGATGGAAGTATGGCACCACCGAAACAAAGACATTGATAAGCTGGTCCTTGAAGCCCGCCTGGAGTGCCTGGATCGAGTGGAAAATTATCTCAACTGTTTTTTGGCTAGTGATTTGAAGGGTCAAGCTGAGAACGTCTCTCGGATTTTGTCCCTTCTTACGCTGATCGGAAGAAGGGATTCTGCCATCCACTCTGTGAAGGAATCTGTCATAGCGCCTCAAATAGGATTGATTTCAACGAAGAAGCTCGATGGAATTTTGGAAAGCGCCATAAATGCTATCAAAAGAATGCAAGAAGAATGGACGGAGATGCTGCGTTACAACGGTCAAGACAGCGAGAGTCTCTTGTCCTTTCTGGATCAGTGCTTGCTGCTATATCTCTGCGATTTGCTTGACTCGGTAAGATTGCAAAGTTATAGGTTAGTGTTAACCGTAACTTTTTAGAAGTTTGGAGCTGTTCTGATTCCCAGCGACAATCGTTTATTCCATCGCTGTTTCTCAATGATTGCTGCTTTCATCAAGGATTTCCGCAAGTTTCCTTCTACCGTGCCGCTCCTTCGAAAGATTCGGGACAAGTTCAATCTAATTGTCTACTTCAAGCTTGAAACTCAGCAGTTCATATCGAAGCTAGCTTCCCAGACGGCAGAAGACAAGTTTGAGTACACATTGGATGAGTCCGTTTCCCGAATCACTGGACCATCGCAAGTTATCTTTGCGGCTATGGAAAACACCTACAATGCTGATGTGTATCTACCCTCATTAGCTGACAAGTCCTGGGACTTCGTTCTGAAGTTGAAATCAAAGTATGTTGAATGGGTGGACAAGACAACAACGTAAGTGTATCCGACCTCCTTGCTGATCTACATTTTCGCTTTAGACAACTTGCAGATCTTACAGTCACGGGTACGCTTGACGGCTGTGAAGCCTGGAAGTGCGTTGCAATTCTTATCAGCGACATCCGTAAAGTCGACTACGAAGTCTTTGATTTCTGTATGACGCACATTTACCCTACTTTGGGGGAGCCTCTCAATGTTAGCACAACCATGTTTGGACAATGTATCGCTATCTTCTGCAACCAGTTGAACGGTAAACGTGAAGCTTTGGAAGCGCTTCTCGTGAAGATGTATGCTGACCGCTTCGAGAAACTTTTGGATGGTGTTCTAAATATCCCAAGACAGTATCGCTGGACGAAGAAACCGGCGCCGACGGAGTGCTCTACGTACCTAACAGAAGCATTCGATTCACTTGATGGCTTCTTTGATTTTGCTAGGGAAGCTCGATGGGACGAATTGGCGTGCAAGGGGTTAGCTGCCAAGATAATGAGCATGACCACTGAAGACTTCTGTAATAAAGCATGCAAGGTTTGTAACGCATAATTTTTAAGTGTTTGGTACATTTTGTTTCAGGTTCTGGATTCCGTCGAGCAAACTGGATCAAGTCTTATCAAAATGAAGGGGAAAACGACTACCGCCACTAGTGAAGAGCTAATGACCTCTTCTTCCACTTCAAACTTGGAATCGGATGAAGGAAAAATTCGGGCCCAGCTGCGTTTGGACATTGAGCATTTCTGCGCCCAATCCAATGAAATCGATGAAAACAACAACACTGCGATTTTTGAAAAGATTATGGATCGACTTTAGGTTATCAGGGAAAGAAGGAACATTACTGGGTATTAGAACTGTATACACATGCCTCCTTGTTTCTAACTTTAATTTATTAATGACTAATTGTATATAAATGCCATCGGATGATTGTTTTTGTTTTCTGCATTGGTTGATGCTCCGATGTTTACTTTTTCATTTAGTTTTATTATCTTAAGCGCGACAAATTAGTGAGTGAGCCCTTACAAGCGCCATATTGTGTATTACCATCTGTCCTTAACACCATTCCCGCATTTCAGGCAGCTATGACAACTTGGTCGGACATAAAAAAGCTAGCTGCGGACCTGCAGCGTGTGCAGCTTTCGGAAGGAGCTAAAAAGTAAGTGAAAATAATCTGGTTGAATTGTCAAGACAGCTGATACTTCAGGCTTTCTGAGAACAACTGCATCGAAGTGGTGCACAAGCTGATCACTGCTAACATGCTTCAACTCTTCTTCACAACTGATGGCCGAGAGTACGTGACCAAAAAGCATCTCCTCACCGAAATCCGCAACGAATCTTTGGCCCACGACGGCCGCGCTCCGATTGGAGACATTGCAAGTGCTCTTCGCGTTGAATTCGGCCAAATCGAATCCTTGATCGCGGAAATCGTGGCCGAGGACGAAGATTTCTTTGTTTGCAATGGGGAGTTGATCTCGAGGTTGGTGTTTATTGAAGGTTGAAAATTCGTTCTTATGTTTTTTAGAGAATATATTCGCAAGCTTTGTGTCGAAGTGGAGGAGCGTCTGCAAGAAGCTGGCTCATTGTCCCTACAGCATCTGACTAAGAATATGCGCGTCCCAACGGAAGTTCTCAACCATCATATTCTGCCCTCGGTTGGATCAGTCATCGATGCCGTACAGTACGGAGACATGCTGTATACTTCTACGTATCTCAGGACTCAACGAAGTGCTCTCTCGGCTATTCTCACCGCTTTGACACGGTAGGTTAATGTGCTATAATGCCTTACTTCACGATTGCTTTGGAAGCTTTTATTATTTTCTTTTAATGTTTCTTTAATCAGTTTGCGATTTCTGTATTTTCCAGAGTGACCCCGCTTTCGCGCATCCAGCAGCATTTGAATGTCTCTTCATCGCTATTCTCGTCGTTGTGGGATGAACTGAAAGAGCTTGACGCTCTTCCTGGAAGCATCGTTGGCAACAAGAGTTCTTCGAATGCCCTTTACGTTCCATGGATCCACGAGCGCATGGTTAAGGAGTACACTATCAATGTGTTCCACGAGACACAAGTCATAGGTACGCAGTCGTTATTCAATGGTCATCTCTAAATCGTTCGTTTAGACTTCTCTACACTCAAGAAACTCTTCACTTCTGACCCAAGCGCTTATCTGAAGCAGGTGTTCTCCAAGGAAGATCTTAAGAAGAATTTGATTGTTTTTCCCAGCTGCGCTATTTCCACTGAACTTTGGCAGGAAATCGAAAAGACCGTAGCCGAAGAAATGGAAAAGTCAGACTATTGCGACATCAGCCAGATGGTCCCCTCGAACGTCCCGTTCCATCAAGGCGATCTTGATACTGCTAGTCAACTTCTCCTGAAGAACTCCAAGGACTGGAGGATCACCGATTCAGGCCTCTGCTATGATACCAACATTATTGGAAAGGTTGTCGCAGATCTGGATGAATTTGTTGCGGATAGGGCTGAGTTGCTGGCTCCGGATTACGTCAAGCAGATGCGCCAACAGCAGAACCAGAAGTCGAAGGCAGATTCGAAGAAAAACATGGACGAAGATGACGATTGGGACACAGGTGCCGGAAAGAAGAAAAAGGGAGGAAAGCAGAAGGGTGGTGGCGGAAAACAGTCAAAGGCTGCGGATCAGTCTCAGTCTAAGCAGCAAGGTAGGAAGATTTCGCAATTTTAGAAAATTTCAATCATGCCGTCAAATTGCTGTCAAGCAACTAATGCACATAGCATATATACATACATGTGTACCTTGTCTATAATTATAGTGATGCAATGTCCGTTTCAGCCGTCTCCGTCAGTATTCCAAACGCAGAAGTCGAAGAAGAAATGCGCGCTAAATGCAACCTTCCTGAGGAACTTGTGGACGAAATTGGCGACGAAATCAGACGCCAAGTGGACCAACTCTTCCGTGAAAAGGTGGAGTCGGCGCTTCTCAGCCTACACCAATCGGCCGCTCAGAACCAGAAGAAGGCTCTTCAATCCCTTCAGGAAAGAGTCATGAAGCTGTACGCGAACATTCACATGTTCGAACAAGGAGCTCTGGCCTTCGACGAGGCTAGTTGTCTCGCACTGAAGCAACACCTCCTCCGTACCCTGTGTCTTGATTTCTCAAATGGAGTCCTTGAGTATCTTAGCGGCGTTCCTGACGTCGCCGAGCTTTCCCAAAAGGTGGGTTTTCCTGATATCTTTTTGTTTCTACAGTAAAAATCTTCTTGGTCAAAATTAAGAGCCTATTCACGTTGAGATTAGATGCCTCGATTGTATCTTTCCTGTTTAGAAACGCCAGGAGGTGATTAAAGAGTTGCCCTCCACTGACCTGAGCAACTGTGTCAACGAACTGTTCGCCTCTGCGGACTTGGAAACGTTCTACGACTTAGCTCAGAAGGCCTGCTCCTTCCGTCTCCGCACGCCAGATAAGAAACAGTTGTGAGTAGTATGATCTGATTGTCCGTAAGAAACACGACTGATTACAGGGAGGATCTGCAAGCTGCGTTCATTGCGGACCTTCGTACGCAGCTGGAATCAGCTCAAGACGCTCCGACCTCTTTCCTGCTCATCATCCTTCTGTACCTATCCACTCGCCTCAATGTTTCAGTGCACGCTTCTGGAAAGTTCGTCCGTGATTTCCTGAATCACATCGAGAAGGTAGAGGAGGCGAACGCTGACGTCGTCAAATTGTTCCACTCGTGCCAAAAACTCGTTGTGGAGTCGTTGAAGAAGAACACGGGCGCACTTGACGAGTTGCAGGAGCAGATAGGGGAACTGAAGCAGCGCATCGCTTAATTTTTTGAGAACAATAATGATGTTGGGCGAAGGGCATCTAAACGTTTCTATGAATTATTTATCTTAATTAACTTTTACTGTTTGATTTTGCAAGGAATGCTGTTGTTTCCGATCACTTTCGATCATACCAGCATTGCGTGAGAGTATTTATAAATCGTTTAAATTCCTTGCTTCCGAGACCTGATGGAAAACAGAGGTAAAGAACCACAGTTTATTTGTGATGGCACTGTAGTGTTTGTATGTAGTATTTTACGGGCATCGGGGCTGCTAAAATTCGATCGTAATGGCAGAGGGGCTCACACCGTGACCAGTTGGCACACGCCTTATCTTTTGGCGATTGTTGATCGAAATTTCGTTTTGCCAGCTCCTAGTGCTTTAAAGGATTCGGCATTCGTCTCACCGTGGTCCGCTCTATAATTCTGGTGCTGCAGTCCAGAAATAGTTTAAACTTGACTTACAAGTAGATAAATCATAAATAAGCTTATTTTCGACCAGCTGGTTCGCATCCAGAAAGGTTCGCACTGTGATTCACTCAAGCCTGCGTGTTCCTGTATTTGATTGTGTCGTGCAAGGCGACTGTAGGGCTTGTATCAGAAAAGGATGGGTATGTAGAGGTACGCGGCCATAAGTGGCGCCACTTATTTGTCGCTTCGTCGGTGAATCAGCGTAGCGAGTGGAAACTTTCGCTTTTTGGTGCCCGCAATGCCGCGGTCTTCTCCTCTCGCTCGCTGTTCTATCGGCGCGACCGACCGACGGGGACTGGCAACCTGCGCGGGTGGTCACTGTGCTGACTGACGGCGACTGTTGCTGCTTCGCCTCCCTCATCCTCGCTGAACCGGCCGCTTGCTAAAGTGAGACATATCGTTTCTAGGGATCAGTGCAGCATATCGATTGGTGCTGTCGCGTGTTCATTTTAAAACTGTCATGCAACTTGTGACCTGATTGGTTTTTCACTTTTTTCAGGCTAGACTCATCGGAAGGTTTGGGCCGTTGTTGAGTCACGCTCGCGATGGATAAACTCGGTAGGTCCCGTTCTTTTCCATTCATTTGCAGCGATGTGTCCTTATGTAGTGAACAGTGTCGCCAACAAGCGACGTATCGAAAATGTCGAGAGCTGCTTCCGTGGAGGAATACAGTTGTGGCAGCCTGGAAGAGTCCTGGTCGGCGAAGGAGTGCTCGTCAAGATGTGTCGGTATGTTTTGATTGAATTATTGGAGGTGTGAACGCGGAGGTCACAAATTGAATTGGACGTACCTACTGATTGGTGGCCGAGAAAGCTAATTCTTCCTGTTTTTGTTTCTGTATTAAGAACAAAAGGCTTGGAGTGCTTATGAAAGATGCAGAGAAAGAGAGAGATGCAATGGCTTTGTTTATAGCTAAACTAGAAAATTTTAACGCTATCTTCGGCGGGCACTAGCTTTTTTGGTTAAAAGAATTGCTTTTGGCAAATGAGCTTGATGACAAAATTAGTGACAAAATAAGCATCCCTTTCACCTGCTATTACAAACGCAATAAACGACTTTCTTAGCAAGATTTTAATTGATGACACCTCGGGCATTATGCTTTGCTCTTTGCATGCTTCCTAAATGCCGTGATGACCTTAACGAGGCTCGCCTTCTGATGATTCACCGCTGATTTGTGCCCTTCTTGCAATGCTCGAACATAGCAAATCAATTTGCTCGTTTTTAGAAAAAAAGCCAAGCCAAGACAGTTCTTCCTATTTAACGATTTGATGGTCTACGGCAACATCCTCTTTTCCAAAAAGAAGTTCTACAACCATCGGATCATCCCACTCGAAGAGGTACGTTTGGAGAACTTGGCTGACGATGGCGAAAGCAAGAACGGCTGGATCATCAAGACGCGTGTGAAGTCGTTCGCCGTCTACGCCGCCACCCCGGTCGAGAAAACCGAGTGGATGCAGCACATCGAACGCTGTGTCCAGGACTTGATCAAGAAGGGCAAGGTGGCCGCCACCGAGCACGCCGCCGTCTGGGTTCCGGATAGCGAGGCCGAGAACTGTATGTGCTGCTACTCTACCCGCTTCAGTATCGTTCAAAGACGGGTAATCTGGAGTCTTTTGGAATCAATTCGAGTTTTCCTTTTTAGCATCATTGTCGTGCTTGCGGAAACGTGGTATGCGGGTCGTGCTCCACTCACAATTTGCCCATCAAGGGAATCAGCAAGCGACCCGTTCGAGTTTGCAAAACGGTTGGTCGTTAGTGTCATTTTAAGAATATTCTGTGTTGAAAGTTGGGAACGTTTGTTTGCGGTATGACGCTGTTGAGAAAAGGATGCAGGCGATTCGGGGTTACTCAGCGGAAATGATCAAACGCAGGTCGTGAATCAAAGATGGTCCTCAGTTTTTTAGCAATCGATGACAAAGCAGTCACTTTTTATAAGTGCTGATCCCTTTCCACCGTTCTAGTGTTATGAGAAATCTGTGGCTGAGTCGCCGTGCCAGAAGGCGACGAGTCACATGGTCACGGCCACTCCGGTCGCTCCAGTGCAGAACAACGATTCGAGTGAGTCTGACGAGGAGGACTTGAAGACCGATGGACGCTCTAGAGAAGACATCTACGCTCCGGTATGCTACGAGCGAGAACTCATTTTATTTGAACCGATTTCAGCCGACGTTCTATGGAGGAGAAAACAGTTCGTCTCCGAAATCGAATTAGAGCGCCTTTTGGTCGCTCGAACAGATTGCCTATGTCATTTCTATTCACTTACATATGCCTTATTTTCACTTTTTTCACGGTCGATGTAAATATCCTCATTTTCAATCTTCATGCGTTGTCTATATGTACCGTATTCTTTCAGAATTCCATTAAATTTTTGGTCGTGGAAACAGTTGGGTAGAGCTAGAGAAGAGATCGGAAAAAGAAATTTGAGATGTAAGAGGAGCTGTTCTTTTTGTTTTAGCGCAAGACTACTAATCAGAACTTTCATAATTTATTGACTGGAAAGTGTGAACGGAAATGGATATCAGCATGCCTTACACGTTGCATTACCCGTGAACCTCAGTGTTTATAAGCTGACATGTTGTGTATCCTCGATAACGTTAACTATGGAATTGAAAGGTGCGAAAGGAGCCGTTTTGTGGAAGGAGCTGCCGTTGTTGGCCGGAGTCGTGTGGGGTCCGTTCTGGTGGATGCCCACGGAGATCGAACGTTCTCCCCTGAAAAGAGGAACTGGTGAGTGAGGGCGGGGGCGTCGAGGATCTCACCTCAAGGGAACTTGTTGAGATGACAGATTCCCGTTGTTATTGAGCAGCTGCATGCTGTGGTCGTCACAGTGGTCGTTACGAACTTGGAGTTGCGTATTGAGAAGCCCGTAAAGGACCCAATTTGTAGCGCTGCCGACATAAGGGAGCAGATGGACGCAATAGATGACAAAGATCAGAAGATCACTGGTGTCAGCGCGGCCGTTGGAGAAAAGACTCATGTAGATGGCGTAGAGCACGGAGCACCAGTAGGGGGTCCAGCAGACAAAGTAGAGGACGGCGATAAGGATCGTGTAGGTGGCCACGCGCCGAAGAGGTATCCCGCTTCGAGGAAGGACCCTGGGAACGCCAGATTAGAAAAGATCCCGGGATCTCCGATTCTCACTTTTTGTGCTCATAAAGTTTGCGAATGAGGCGCGTGTTAAAGTAGATGATGAGAACGAGGGGGACCGCGTAGCCGAGGACGAATGTACTGTAAAGACTCCATTATTTACATGTTTCAGCTCGTAGCCGTGAATAACATATGCCACTAATTCAAGAGGCTTTCCGAGTTTGGAAGCTGCTCGGGATGCACTCTGAGGACGTTTTAAGGTACACGTGCCCAAAAACAAACGAGTCGCTCTTAAATTGGATGTTTTCCAGAAGAACCTTTGAGGGGTCATCGATGAGTTTAGAGTTTTGTGAATGAGCACGAAGTGGGATTGAGTTAGGAGCATTCGGCTCTGCATTTTGAAGCGCGAAGAAGGACTTACCTGGAAGTGAACCAGTAGAAGACGGTGGGAGGCATCATGTCGGAGCACTTGTAGACTCGGACGCGGGTTATGTTCTCGCGTTGATTGACAGGATCTGGCTGACGGAGTGTTTGGAGGAGCACTTCGTTAGCTTTCGCGTAAGACAGCATGGGGAGCAGCAGGACGAAGGCCACGGTCCAGAGGGCTAAAGAAAAATTTGGATTAGGCTTTTTATAATTTTAACACTTCAGTCGGTGACGTCAGAGTTGAGAAGTCTTTCGCCAAAAAAGCATCCTTGTGGAGGAGTTGATCTTACGTTTCCGGCAACAACTAAGTAAACCAGAAGGGATATGTTTCTCTCACTAATCCAAACTGTCTTTTCCCCAAAACCGCTTTTCTGCATACTATAACCGGCAATTACATCTGCAAAAATTGTGTTTTGCTTTCTAATTTTTTACAGCAATAAAATGAATGAGAAAAGCCTCAGAAGCCCAAAGATCCAGACGCAGCCATCGGTTCGGCCCCTCGCCCATTATCCTGGCAATTTAGTCATTGCTGGAGGTCCTCCTTTTCGTCTTGTTTTCTCACTATTTTTGCGCGAAACAAACACTTACTCGCAATTACGGTAAGAACAAACTTCCGCGACCGTAATTTGTGTTTGTGCGGATGGCATACGGCGACGTAGCGATCAAAGCTCATCGCGGTAATTAGGAACGGGAGACAATGCGTCCGACGGAGCCACAGACGTGGTGTAGTTTGCAAATCGCGGTTCCAAACATCCAGAAGCCAATTACGCTGTCCGTTTTCCTGCCTCGCAGAGAGGATCTTTAGGAGGGCGCAATGGGGAGAAGTCTACCTAAATGTCACTTTTTATGAAAACGTTGGATCTTGTTGAATATTGTAATCGTGAATAGCAAGATAATTTATTTGAATTTCAATATAGGAATTCCGAACGGAACCGCCACTGGGCACAGCCGCCAAAATCTGTGGCAAGTTCCGCCGTTTTCCAGCTTCAATCTGTAATTCTATTTCGAGCAGGTGGTCCAGGCGGTGATAAACACATTCACCGCTGCTCTTTCGACCATCAGAAGATGCCAATGTTCTTAGCTCGATTCTCGGCTTGCCGTCCGCGCTTCTTGGGTTTTGGAGAAATAGAAACGTGCGCGTTAACATGAGGACAATGCGAGAGCGATCGTATCGTTTACGCACGAACACCTTTATTATCCTACATCCTTAGCTACAGAAATCAAAATCAAGTTTCACCCGGCTAAGAGCACTAGCAAGAGAACATATGATGAATTTTCCTTCTTCAGCGCCTCCTTCGACTCCTTTTCCAGCATATCCGCCATCATGTAAGTGAAGAGAGGCTTCTTGATCATCGAGAGAAGCGTGTAGTTCAGGCTGTTGAGACCGTCTTTCGTCCAGCGCTTTTTCGTCGCGCCTATAAGCCTTCCCCTGCAGCTAAAAGCAGTTTTGGAGTAAAATAGAAGCCACAAGACTAACTTGTTTTGTTGATTGTCCTTATCAATCCCATGCTTGATCATCTTGTATCTAGTGATCGTCGTGTTGTTCTCCATCTGCTTCGCGTGAAGGCGGCCGCTCCTCCAACGATGTCCCGCCAGTATAATCTTCAAAAAGGGGATTCGTCTTGCTATAAATGGGGGAAACTCACTCGTAATTGAACTTGTCGACACCATGCAGGTATACATGTTCTTGTCGTTCTCTGGGATCAAGTCAACGTCGTGGAAAATATAGCACTGCCAGTCATAGAGCTTTCTCGCTTCCACAAAGCCCACGTTCATCAGCTTCGCCCTGTTGAACTTTTGATTTTTGATCTGCTCCACCACGAAAATCGTGTAGTCGAGCTGCTGTTTCTGGAGTAGCGGGTGGAGATTCTGAAGGAATATTGGCAAGTGGTTCTCTCGGTTCCTTAACACATAAATTTTAAGAAATTCTTAATATCGGTGCCTAACCTGAACGGCACGATAATAGCCACTCGTTGCCTCGCCTTGCAGATTTCAGGCTTCCAGTGTCCTCCCATTCCGAGCATCGGATACATCTTCTCCAGTTCTTCGAGTTTAGCGTGGCGTAAATCCGGTCGAATTGGTCCTTCTAGGCCTGGCGGGTTCTGGGCAGAGTTCTAGCGTCAATGAATCCTCGTGGCTGACGTTGAAGAGCGGGAGTTGGCTAGAAACGTTGCGAAGGCGGTGGAGCCATAAAGAAGCGCCACTGGAGGTGTATAGGAAAACGGCTGTTCCAAAGAGAACAAGCTGAAAGTGAAGGGTGGGCGTTGAGAGAGGAGAAGCAACGTACCAAAAGAGCGTGTTTCCGCGGTAGACGATACATGACAGAAGATGTAAGGAGCGACCGACCGCCTGAACCACACAGTGACTGTGATAGTGAAGCGAAGGCGTCACGATCAGACAGGAAGGTTTTTTTTACAGAATTAGGCACAAAAGGGCATGCCTACCAAAAAAACCTTTTGGCTAGACACAGACACCCACGTGGCCGGGGTCCCATTTGGCGTCTGTCTAAAGCCGATAATTAGTAGCGGTCGCGCATGCAACGACCGGTCGGTTTTCTACGAGAGTCAACGGAGAGTTTTTCATTGCCATAACGCTGGAAAAATGAAGATGACCGAACACCAAAATTAATGCGCAAGAATTGCGTTTTTCGACGTCAGCGACGAAAAAGGGCCTCCCCCTGCGGACGCCAGAAAAACTAACCCGTACCCATCACTGGCGCAAACACCTTCACAAGCTCTCTGGCTTCGCTTTGAGTCGAATCGCAACTGGCGCAAACACCTTCACAAGCTCTCTGGCTTCGCTTTGAGTCGAATCGCAAATAGAGCGGCACCGAGGACTGATCCTTCTTTTGCTGCTCGGAAGACCAACGTAACCAATGTGGTCAAACTCGCTGTTCTTTTGAACTCGCTGCGGAACAGTCACCAAACGCGAACCACCACCGGACATTTATTCTGTCAAGCCTGGCTGTCATAGCCTACACACCCCGCTTTTTGTGGTACTGTCGCTTCCAGCCTACTATCCCCGCTGTTTGAAAGAGACTGCCTTGAGCCTACTATACCCGCTACTCCTAAGCCTAAGATAATGCTTGAAACGGCTAGCCCCAGCCTACACGCCCCGCTGTTTGAAAAATTATTTAATTATTAATGGGCGCGCAATCACGCGAGAATTCGTTCCTGAAATCAGAACTGCTCGGCGCTTCGCGCCTCAAAATACTCATTTTGAGATAGTACATGCGCTACGCGCCTCCCTGGTGCGATTTTTTGGCTAAACAAACACCCAGCGCTTCTTGTTCTCGAAATTCGTTTCAAACGCGTATCCACCTCAAAATTCTCTCCGGTGCTCTTCTACGCCGCTCAAAACAGTGTCGCGTGCCGCATGCGAAAATGCGACAAACCACAATTGCAAAGCTACAGTATGCCGCTTCTTACCAATCAGGGACATCGTGTCTTTAGGCTACGCCTCCCGATTACTTCAATGTGACGCCCACCTACCGGAGTGACAGCAGCATCCACGCGCTTTCCTTCCATAGCTGGTTACGGGTCGTTTGTACAGCGCGAAACCGGAGAAGAGATCAGTGAAAACGTACATTTTCGTGAGAAAAGACGGATCTGATATTTGGTCTATTTAGGTGGAGTCGATTGTCGCGAAAAAGGAGCACCTCGCTTTGCAGATGGTCTCCAACTGGCGCTCTCTAACACATTCCCATCGGGAGAAGCTGGTGCATGAAATGCAGAAGTTTATGAATATAAATTTTATGGAAAGCGCTTCGATCGAACGTGTGATTCGACGAGTGAAAAGGAGAACATGGGAGTGGTTTTTGAGCGACCTTTGGAACCCGGATGCTTTGCTATCTTTTTTTTCCAGTAGGAGACGCGAATTTGACCTTTTTGAGTCCTGAATTCCCTTTAATTCCTCTTTGTCCCCACAGGTTTGCAATCCAGGAAAGTTCTTTCAATTAAATGGCCGCCTTTTCTATGTGCAAGTACACGAATACATGATTGAGACAGCATTACCCTGAATTAGAAGTTTGTCGTCGGAACTTTCCATAGCAGCCAAATGTCCTCCAAAACCTTGACAGATGCGCTCCGAGACTTCAAAATCAGACAACAACTCCACAAAATCAAGACATCGTTCTTGATCGGTGTGGGAAATAGCGTTGCCGGGACAGGTTGACGTTTTGGTGACGACCGAGAGTGCGAGAACTGACAGGCTAAGGGGATACACGAAAGTCAACTTGTCTTTTGACACGGTTTACAGAGGACGGTCGTGTCTTTTTCTGCAAGAGTTTTCGGACATGACAAAACGCATTTGCGAATTGTACATTTCTTTTTGCTTTGTCGCACAGCCATCTGCTTTTGTCCTACCTTGTACAAGAAACTGCGCAATTTTAATTTTCTGTTGCACGACATTTTAGCTTGTTTTTTGGTTTTCTAAACGTATAACCCTCTGTGACAAGTTGCTTGTGATGAAGTTCCACTGAAATTAGAATTGTGAGCTTAAAGACTCAGACTTGCGCCATTGAGTACCTTTAACGTTTTTTAACTTTTAAGCGTAATGAAAGAAACAATGAAATCTTGAATTTATAAGTGCAATTTATGGCGACTTCAAGACTTGATTGTTTCGGAGGTCCACAGATCATAAATGGACTTTTCTAAGCAATGTTTTGATAATAAAATGATTTTTGATTAAGTTTTTTAAATCCATTTTGGTTCGTTTAATTCTCTATTGTCATAGAAAGGGAATTCTTGGGTCGCAGCCACATCTGCACGGCGTGGAGAGGGTTCCCGTACCACTCCAGGTAGGTGTTGATCTCGGGGATTGGAGGAGCATTCGAGCACTCGTAACGGACTCCGTTGAGGTTCGCTTTTCCGCATACGACTTCGGTCGTGTCGAACCACCAGCCGGTGTTCTGGTAGAATTTGTAGCAGAAGTTGCCTGAAAAGCAAGGCTGACATTCATCAAAGGATAGCAACTTACCATGAATTGCGTCGTTGTCCATCGCCGCGAATCCAGGGCCGTCCTGGCTCATGTCCCAGCGCACCCAGCCGTCGTAGTAATCCAGCTGAGCTTCGCTTCCCGTGCACGCCTGGCGGATCACCACGGCGTACTTGCTGCTCTCGTTCAGCACCTGGAACTCTCGTAGGTGCAGTCAGTGTTCATCTGGGGCTTTCCGTTGTGTCCACAGCGGTGTAGATCCAGCTTCAAACTGGTTTCCATCTCGTTCGTCATCCGGTTGATCAGATCCAAACCTAGCCACGCGTCTTTGATCGCCGGCTGCCCGAATCCGCTCACGTACTCCGCGTAGGTTTTGTTGGACATCAGGTTGCTTAGGGCGTTCGACATCAACGTCCAGCCGCCTCCGTTGGAGTTCATTTCGCAGAAGACGGAAATATTGGAATTCGGAGGGTTTCCGTTGACCGAGTATGGCGGCGCGATCTGGTACATCT
Source organism: Steinernema carpocapsae (assembly GCA_000757645.3). Taxonomy (NCBI): domain Eukaryota; kingdom Metazoa; phylum Nematoda; class Chromadorea; order Rhabditida; family Steinernematidae; genus Steinernema; species Steinernema carpocapsae. The sequence continues at coordinate 15,098,985 of CM016762.1, forward strand.
TGTCCTCGTCGAAGCCGTAGTACTTCTTAAGATCGGCGCAGTGGCGACGCGGCCTGTAGTCCTGTAGTCGTGGCACGTTTCGCCACGTAGAACTCGTCGCAGGTGCAGTCTGGAGGTTGTGGCAGATGCCGTGGATGCAGCTGCCTGGGATCTTGCACTCGTCTATGTCCACGCACTGCGATTTGTACGCGTTCCACTTCCAGCCGTGATCGCACTCGCAGGCCTCTTTTTTCTCAACGATTCCGCAGTGAGCGTGGTCGGGGCACCAGTAGGCGCCGTGGACGTAGGTTCCGTTGACGCACTGGTTTGTCAATGAGCATTTGTTGGTGAGCCAGCGATCGTTAGCAGGGTGAGGATTGCCGTTGAGGTCCACGCAGCCGCAGGATCACATTCTGGTCGGGGTTTGTGGTGTCGACGACGTAGCCCGGGTCGCAGATGCAGCCTTCGAGGCAAGGTTGATCGCATTGGAAAGAGGAGTCGGGCTGGGCGCAGGTGTCCTGGCACGCCGACATGCACGGCGCGTAACTGGAGTGGAGGCCGCACTTCATCTGGCAGCCAACTTCGTTTCGCCAGTCCGAAAGGGCCACTTCCGCAAAAAGACGCTTCAGAAGAATGCCTTAAACCCGAAACGATCACCTCCTAACGTGATCTGGCACAGGATCACAAACTTCTTAAACTCGCCACACTTGTCTTCGGCGCCGTGGCACAGATCGTATTAGCAGTTCTCGTAAGCCGCGTCGATCAGGTCTTTTCCGAGATTCTGGCAAGCTCCGAACGGCCCCTTTCCAGCCAGCGCCTCCTTGGTCGGCTGGCACTTCTCCGACATCGGCGATGTTGCAGTGCTTCGTAATGTTCGCCATCGTCCATCCGTCCACGCAGGCGTCCGTGGTCGCGTAGTTCAGGAATTCTTCGGTCCGCCAGGTGTCCTCCGCTTTTGCGATGTTAAGGCTTGCATCGCGGTTTCCGTTGAAGCGGCATGAGTCGAAGAAGCCTCCCTCGCCGGGGTCCACTTCGTTGCCCTTGCGGTGGATGAAGTCGTCGCGACAAATACCGTCCATGTTGCCCGCGAGGCCGCAGAGTGTGCGCTTCCTTCGGAACTCGGACACGTCGGGGACGCGGACGCAGAGGTAGCCGACATAGAACGTCACCTGGACGCCGTCATCGTTCTTGATAGTCGCCTGGTCGAAGACTCGTTTAACTGTGACCTGAAAACGAATTTGATCAACCTAAAGAGCCTTTACCCCTTACCATAGCATTGTCCCTGGATGGGTAATATAACGGGTAGAACGTGCTGATGCCGTCGACGAACAAATTCATCTTTTCGTCGATGTGGATCGTCCTATTATGCATCATGACTTCGACTTCGGAGATGTAGGAAACACTAGAATTGAACATTTAACAGCAATCCTTAATGTTGATCCCGTACTGAGAGGCGTCGTTGTAGGCCCTGTTTCTGGCCTTCACACTGTAAAACGAGTATCCTTCGAAGGAGGTACAGGGTTCGGAGAAGACGTAGGGACACGTGCCCTGGTAGTCGTAGTAGGCGCCGTCGAAAGTGTTGAAAATGGGGATCTCCGGAGGCGCAGCTCTGCTTGTAATGCTGTTTGCAGCCCCAGAACGGATTACCTAAAAAAGGATTGTGCAGCCTAAAAATCAGAAAACCAAAAATTGACTTACCGCCGAATTCCTTGTCACAAACGCAGTTTACTTTGTGATGCCGAACGTAGCATTTGGCATTCGCTCCACACAAATTAGCACTGCATTTGATCTTCTTTTCACAGTTGAAGCCAGAAGTGTCTTCTGGGCACTTACATTCGTAGTTGTTCACCTGAATTCTTTAATTAAACAACACTTCTTAACAGAATATGGTAGTACGGAGAGAGGAATGCGAATCCGCCGTTCAAGCACGGCAGCTTGATGTTGCAGATGGTGCAGCTGGCGTTGGCCAACTCGCGTTCGTGTTGGGCGAGCTGTTCGCGCATCACCTTCAATAGCGAACATCTGGTCCTTGTGGAGACACTCGCCGGTTCGGGCGTCGCATACTTCGCTGAAACGAGAAAAATGAGCAAATAAAACAAGAATGAATCATGAAATCCAGGTTAGATGGATGGATGGGAAATGTGGACTTGAGCGATTTAATTTAAAAAACTACTTTTGCTAACTTTTACAAAATTGCCAAAACTCACTCTTCGATCGCATCGCAGAATCCGCACAGCAGGAGGAAAGCGAAAACCGCCGCCCCGCGTCTTCCGCTCATCGCTCCTTCTGGTCGTCCGGCAGCTCTCGGGTGACGCCATCGACACCTACTTATATGAGAGATAACTTAGGAACTCGGTTCTTATCAGCCTGGACTCCCGGGAGTCGTTAACAGCCTCCCCCCTCCCTAGCGCCCGTGATTGTTCTAAAGGTGTGGTTACCACATCTTCTTTAGAGGGATTTTAAGGCTTGAGGGATTTTGAGGCTTAGGCTCAGATTGAGCTTACGCTTAGATGAGACTTAGGCTCCCGTGAATCAAGACGGACCCTTCCACAAGGAAGAATTCCGGATCTGCTGCCTGGTCGCGCAATTATCGAATTTGGTTTACTTGCGACCCAACATCCGCTCGAATTTGCCTCCGTTCTCGCTTCCAAATCCATGCTTTCCCGCTTCCTGTTCCTAATTCGACGGTTTTTGTTCCAAAGTCAGAAGTCGTCATGTCTTCGCACGGCGGAGATCGTGGAGGCGAAGATGCACCCGCGAGCTTCCGTGAGCTGTTCGAGAAGCTCAGCCAGGAATCGCTTCAGAAGGAGTTGGCGGACCTGAAGGCCATCAACGCAGCTGAAGACGCCTTCGCCTCCGCTGCCGCTCCATATTGTGGACCGGTTCAATGAAATCAGGTGTATTACTCAGGGACGCGCGCTATGCGTCGACGCTCTTCGGAAGCATAGAGGCCATCAGATATGCTCAGTCGGCAACGGTTAGCCTGTCGAATAATCAGTGATTAGAAAGCATCGCTTCCTAGAGTCCTACAGCCTATTTATGCTGGTAAGAATGGTCGTAGGAATGGTCGAACGTTTCTTTTAGCGTCTGCTTTGTCACCTCTATCATGGATACTCTTCCCTCCGAATTTGTCGACAACGTGCAGATTTTGACTCGCGCTAAGGATCTTCCAGCTTCCTGGCAGCGCTCCGTTGACAAAGCTGTACAATTCAGGAAGCTGCGTATATGGCTGTATCTATGGCCCGTGAGTGAGACTCGTTGCACATACGTGTTGATGTCTTTCAATGGTGGCACAAAGGAAAGAACTCTTTGCCAGTCAACCTGGAATGCTTATGAATTAGTAAAATTCAAAGTGGTGCCACTCCCGAGTGTGGATGGTCAGCCACTTGATTTCGACTCAACGGAGTTCAGGACTTTGCAAAGGTTCATTTCAAGGACATTGAGGCCGGTAGACCTCCTAAACGTGATCGGCACACTAAGCCCAATGCTTCTCAGCCTCGTCAACGCCGTCCCAAGATTTTCATCAATTATGACTTCCCCTTCAGTTTCATTCTTAAGCGACACCGTTCTACGTGCTATGCAGGAGTCAAGGGTCCATTACATGCATTTCAACTCCTTCGACATACCGGACACGCTTCTGTCTGCTCTTTTCCAGTTCACAGAAAACTGCAACTTCTACAAAATCTTTTTTTTGTCGGATCCACGCGGCCATCCACGATATGCTGAAATTGCTGAAACGTTCCTACAAATAGCGCGCAAGCATGCGAAAAATGGAAAATTTGTAAAATTGTGGATGGGAGATACTGTAACATACTTTTGGAAGGGTGTGGAGTACTTCGAAAGTGACTCTTCACTGCATGCGTTGGAACTCTGCGTTAAACCTAGGTTTTGGCGTTGGAACCTCGAAGAATATCCCGAATCAATGAAACGTAGAACCCCCAACTGATTTTAGCGTTGTCTATGCTTTCATAGAATACATGCTGCTTGGTGTCTTATTCAAGTGTATTTGAACGTCGTGTGTGTAATGAATTTGCCTGTCGGTGCATTCTGCTCCTCTTTGCAGTAAAGCTGCTCTACTTCTAGAATAATCTTTGGTGAACTGGTTTGAACAGCGACCTAAATTGGGGTACGGTGCAGCCGACAGAGGGAACCGGTTTCGTCCGCGTTTCTTCCGACCAATGAGCGTCGTTTTCCTGTTCAGAAAGCGACGCTTTTCGCCACATCCGGTGGGCATTTTGTTCCTCGTAGAATCCCTCGGATTCGTCGGCGCTCACGTCGTCGATTCCATCGGAGAATTCGTCGGAACCGCCTTCTCCGACGTCGTCTGCGAAGGATGACATCCGAAGCGATTATGAATTAGATCAAGAACATAGGAAAATCCTTGTTTCCAAGGATTCATTTATGCAAATCAATCGACAACATCGTTTTTGACCGAAGAAGCAGTAAAGAAGGCGTCAATTCCTCCTACATTCCTAAAATCTGATCTATGACAACGCTTGAAATAAAGAGGCCGACAACGCTGCTGGTCGAGCGTTGCAAAAGCTGTTAGGTGTTAGCCGCAACAAAGGACGAATGTGGGAAATGTGTGCGTGGACGCGACGCAGTTGGTTGGCTATACAGGAAGAAAGAAGGGGTGCAGCAAAAAACAAAGACGATTAGGAGGAACGGATACAAAGCAGATGAGATAGGCATGAAGGGTACCCAAACTGATGCAAGTTTACGGTTCGTGAACAGCAGATTCAATTTTTTCAACTGTCTGCAAAACAATTTATCCAGTTTGAGAAGCTTGCTTCGTGCTTCGGGCTAAACCATCGGTTCTCCATGTTCACTTATTCCGTTGTATGTCTCAGGAACTTTTGTCTCTTGTGCATGTCAATCTGAATGCCAACCGTCAACTTTCCTGCTTCTCGAAATATTAGATCACCTTGCTCAGACTGTTGTGTCATGATTCGCTTTAGGATTCATCGTCATTCCCCGACTGTTGCAAAGTGCGAGAACGAGCGAGAACTCATTTTATTTGAACCGATTTCAGCCGACGTTCTATGGAGGAGAAAACAGTTCGTCTCCGAAATAATTAGAGCGCCTTTTGGTCGCTCGAACAGATTGCCTATGTCATTTCTATTCACTTACATATGCCTTATTTTCACTTTTTTCACGGTCGATGTAAATATCCTCATTTTCAATCTTCATGCGTTGTCTATATGTACCGTATTCTTTCAGAATTCCATTAAATTTTTGGTCGTGGAAACAGTTGGGTAGAGCTAGAGAAGAGATCGGAAAAAGAAATTTGAGATGTAAGAGGAGCTGTTCTTTTTGTTTTAGCGCAAGACTACTAATCAGAACTTTCATAATTTATTGACTGGAAAGTGTGAACGGAAATGGATATCAGCATGCCTTACACGTTGCATTACCCGTGAACCTCAGTGTTTATAAGCTGACATGTTGTGTATCCTCGATAACGTTAACTATGGAATTGAAAGGTGCGAAAGGAGCCGTTTTGTGGAAGGAGCTGCCGTTGTTGGCGTCGTGTGGGGTCCGTTCTGGTGGATGCCCACGGAGATCGAACGTTCTCCCCTGAAAAGAGGAACTGGTGAGTGAGGACGGGGGCGTCGAGGATCTCACCTCAAGGGAACTTGTTGCGATGACAGATTCCCGTTGTTATTGAGCACCTGCATGCTGTGGTCGTCACAGCGAACTTGGAGTTGCGTATTGAGAAGCCCGTAAAGGACCCAATTTGTAGCGCTGCCGACATAAGGGAGCAGATGGACGCAATAGATGACAAAGATCAGAAGATCACTGGTGTCAGCGCGGCCGTTGGAGAAAAGACTCATGTAGATGGCGTAGAGCACGGAGCACCAGTAGGGGGTCCAGCAGACAAAGTAGAGGACGGCGATAAGGATCGTGTAGGTGGCCACGCGCCGAAGAGGTATCCCGCTTCGAGGAAGGACCCTGGGAACGCCAGATTAGAAAAGATCCCGGGATCTCCGATTCTCACTTTTTGTGCTCATAAAGTTTGCGAATGAGGCGCGTGTTAAAGTAGATGATGAGAACGAGGGGGACCGCGTAGCCGAGGACGAATGTACTGTAAAGACTCCATTATTTACATGTTTCAGCTCGTAGCCGTGAATAACATATGCCACTAATTCAAGAGGCTTTCCGAGTTTGGAAGCTGCTCGGGATGCACTCTGAGGACGTTTTAAGGTACACGTGCCCAAAAACAAACGAGTCGCTCTTAAATTGGATGTTTTCCAGAAGAACCTTTGAGGGGTCATCGATGAGTTTAGAGTTTTGTGAATGAGCACGAAGTGGGATTGAGTTAGGAGCATTCGGCTCTGCATTTTGAAGCGCGAAGAAGGACTTACCTGGAAGTGAACCAGTAGAAGACGGTGGGAGGCATCATGTCGGAGCACTTGTAGACTCGGACGCGGGTTATGTTCTCGCGTTGATTGACAGGATCTGGCTGACGGAGTGTTTGGAGGAGCACTTCGTTAGCTTTCGCGTAAGACAGCATGGGGAGCAGCAGGACGAAGGCCACGGTCCAGAGGGCTAAAGAAAAATTTGGATTAGGCTTTTTATAATTTTAACACTTCAGTCGGTGACGTCAGAGTTGAGAAGTCTTTCGCCAAAAAAGCATCCTTGTGGAGGAGTTGATCTTACGTTTCCGGCAACAACTAAGTAAACCAGAAGGGATATGTTTCTCTCACTAATCCAAACTGTCTTTTCCCCAAAACCGCTTTTCTGCATACTATAACCGGCAATTACATCTGCAAAAATTGTGTTTTGCTTTCTAATTTTTTACAGCAATAAAATGAATGAGAAAAGCCTCAGAAGCCCAAAGATCCAGACGCAGCCATCGGTTCGGCCCCTCGCCCATTATCCTGGCAATTTAGTCATTGCTGGAGGTCCTCCTTTTCGTCTTGTTTTCTCACTATTTTTGCGCGAAACAAACACTTACTCGCAATTACGGTAAGAACAAACTTCCGCGACCGTAATTTGTGTTTGTGCGGATGGCATACGGCGACGTAGCGATCAAAGCTCGGAGACAATGCGTCCGACGGAGCCACAGACGTGGTGTAGTTTGCAAATCGCGGTTCCAAACATCCAGAAGCCAATTATGCTGTCCTGAAGAGACTCAAGAGTTGTTTCGGAGTCGGTAACAAAACACAAACCAGAATTGCCGGCGGAAGCGAAAGCGACATCAGGAAGTCGACAATGCAGAGGGCCGCAATGTACAGAATCGCGTTGTCGGTCCCCCGACGGCCTGGACGCGTCACTTTGCGTTCGACAAGGAGTCCTCGGATTATCGTCAGGATGGACGAGTTTCCGCAGATGCCGACGATGAAGCAGAGTACAAAGAAGATGACGACGAGCAGCACGCGGGGTTGCAGTTCCTGGAAACAAACGTTTTGTTCAATCGCAAAAACTCGAGTTTCGAAGTTCTTCCTGATTTGAAAGGGAATTTGTTTGGTGCTTGAAGCATGTTTGGTTTATGCAAAGGAAAAGTTATCTGCGCGTGTGCGAGTAAACTGGAGTCTTGTAAACAGCCCTTCTTTTGATATGCGAGACGTTTCCCACTCTCATCCACTTTGAGTGCGGACAGTTCTGCAGCCGGCAGACTATTTCACCTGATCCCCACTTTTGCCTTCAAAGAGATCTTTTTAAAGGCAATGACGCTATTAATTTACAAAAAGGGCAAACTGAGCAAATCAAAATGCGACAAAGTACGGGACATCAGAATTTCCAACGCTAAAGTTGAAAACAAATAAATTGTGGGAATATTCACTGTTTCCTGTGTCCCGTGTTCACCACGTCACTTTAAAAACAGAGTTTTTTTCGCACTTGATCAGCCTGACTTTCCTTTTTAAAGGTTAACTTCTTGTCGTCATTAGGATGTGTTCACATTATTCACCAACAAAATCTTTTTGCGTTCTTAGGAAGTGAAACTTTGGGCTTTCACTTCAACCCGGATGTTTCAAAGCATCATTCTCTAATCCACTCTAAGTACAAACTCTTCTATCTTCCCAAATTTGAAACTCTGCATTTCGAAGACTTGTTCTTGCTTCAGCCGCTTTTCTCCCATTTTTAAATGACGCCTCCACTCATTTAGCCCCTGTCCTTTGACCGACAAACACTGAAGGACAGTATTAATCAAATTAGGGCCATTCGCCGGTCAGTTCCCGGGACCCACCGCCGCGAACTCTAACCGCCGCTCATCGAATTGAGCAAACAAGCCGAGCATCTCAGAAACATCGTTTAATAATATGTCATTCGCCTACTACACTAATCTGTCATTTACCGTGTAATTGTCTCGAACGCAAACAACATAATAACTGTTTTGATTGTTTGCGAACGTTTCTCGAATTAAGCCATCATTTTCGAAAGGCGCCAATTTTTGTCGCGTCTGGCAGGCGCAGTTCGAGGGATACGGTAGTGTGTAGGAATACCTGAACCCATACACAGCTGTTCTAAAAACACGTCGAGGGCCAAAACCGATTCAGGAAACCCGCTCGGTAATCACAGCGGCCACTCCGAGTGACTCATGCCCGCATACAGTGTTATCGAAATTTTGTTTAGATTCTCAGCAACGTCGGGTCCTTATCTCCAGTCAACAGAAACAACGTGGCGCCGAAGCAATTGCAACAATCGCGGCCGCGAAGAAGAGCAAAAACTGGATTCAATTATTTACGGTGTACGGTAACTCTGTTGCCGAGATAAAATAGTAGTCGCGGCTTAGTTAGTCTCCTCTCGCTTCCTCGTTGTCTTTTGGAGTGTCAACGTGTGAAAACAAATTTGGGCAAGGAACTGATGCGTAACTCGGGTTCTCTGAACGTTGCGGCCACTCATCCCTCGGAATTCCCAGTTTCCCGCGGAATCCTGACGACATCTGTGTCTTTATTTTGAGAAGCTGCAGAAAACCTCGATTTAAGGAGGAGATTAGGAAGAAAAGCGTCACAAGGTGACCCGAGATCGCCCAGACACGCACGTACGTAGGAAGGGAGTCCCGAAAACATGTGGCTGCTGCCTTTTCATCCATTCGCCTTTGAATGAAACACTTGCAGATGTCTCTCAGAGCGCCTTTCATCCCGTGGATCTGCCTGGAGCAGCGGGAAGCAGACAAAGGCAATCACCTAAGTTGACATCGTTACGGTGGGAGTGGTGACGTCGGCGATTTAGCCGAGTCTGCATCCTAACACCCCACAATGTACAACCGCGATGCATTATTTAGGATCCCTCGACAAAATTCCTGAGTTTGTCTTTGTTTTTGCGCAAACAGAAAAGCCAAAGGGCAACTGAGTTACCTGTAGCGGCGGGTACACGTTGCGCACGTGGACCTGGAAGATCGGCGGACACAATTCACCGGTGTGGCAGCGTTCCATGATTCCTCTGCTTCACTCCTGAGGGCTAAGGGCGATTGAGGGCCAAGACTCAGGCAGAAGTCTCCGCAAAGAAGCAGCGGAAGAAGAAGGTGTCAACCGACTAACCGACGGTGATGTGGGGTGGTTGATGGTAGTCTGGGCGCTTAAGAGGGAGAGAGCTCAAAGGTTCTTTGACGTGCTGTTTTTCGATGCCATATTTGCCACACACACGCACGGACGAACAAACGAAGAAAAAGCTGAAAAAGAAGACTCGTCTCCAAATAAAGGGTATTGTTCGAAACGTTCGCGCCCGGCACGCGGGCGCGCGAAATTAGAGAGGCTCTCTGATTTTTCTCCTTCAGCTTCTGATTTGTCTGCTGAACCCGCCCCGAGACTCCAATTTCGAGTCTAGGTGGTTGAGTGTGTGAGAGACACTCACGGAAACGCGGTAAATAAGCGGAGTCCCTCGATCCCCTCCTGGCAACCCTGCAAATCGAAGAGAGGAAAAATAAATGAGCAAAAAGAAGAGACGCCCGTTAGCCACGCCTGATTAAGGCCATTAATCAGAGCTAAGACTTCAATTGGAGCTAAGAGTCCGAAAACAGACCGGAGATAGCATCTCAATGTCTGAAACAGGTTCAAACATTTCAGGAGATTTTGAACTTTACTAAACACCAAAAAAGGTAAAAAACACTTCGGTGGACTTTGAAATCCTGACAAGATTTTCTGTAGTTGGGTCCAAATAGAAAACAGTCCCAAATAACAGCTACAGAAAATACACGAAAAAAGCGGAGGTTGTGAATAGAGGTTGTGAATAACAGATTGAGGACGACGGTGAGTGTAAATTAAGAGGAGAAAGCGAAGAATGAAGACAACAGGGCGTGAGATAACCGTTCAGAAAACCCAAAATTTTAAAAACACAATATTTTTAACTGCTTTGTACTCTGAATTAAATAGCGAAGGCTACCCCAAATTTCATTTGTCGTCTACCTTGACATGCTTTTCGCGTTGAGTCGAAAACTCATTTGTGCTTATTGCAAGATCAAATTTTATGTCTGTTAAACCAGACGACTAAAAAGCGGGTAATCTCTTTTCTTTTTGTGAGCAGGAGTAGTGGGAGGGAAAAAGTACTGATTCTCGGAACGTATTAGTAAGCGGAGTTTACAAGACTGGCAATTCGCCTCGAGATCTTGGGAAAACTCTCGGCCCTTTACACTAAAACAAAGCAAACTAGGGAAAGTTGACGGAAATCCAAAACATGGGAAAAGACAAGAAACACAGTAAACGAGAAGCGCGTGCTTGACTTATGACTGCGACTAATTGGACCGACCCAGTGACTGCGATCAAATTGGATTCAATTACGAACTTACCAAACAACTCGCTTTCCCCGTGTGCCCAAACGTACCGAAATCAGGCGATGTGGAGAGGGAGTGACGAGGCCGCGTCAACACCCAAGTAACGCCCCGTTTCGCTTGAAACAGAGCGCGCTACGCACAGCCTGCGCTCGCCAAAATGCGGAATTGTCGATTGTCTTTATTTATCACTGAATTATTTACGCGAAACCAAAAAAAAAACCAAAAGAGACAATCTTTGGGCAGCTTTTACGATACTTGAGCGGAAGGCGAAGACAGCTTCTGACGACCGCGGCCGGCGGCCTTCAAGAAGCGTTTAGCCACACCCACTCAGAAAACCCACTTCTGAAATTAAGGAAACGCCATATCACGCAATGGCCGGCTCCCTCTCTCTCTCCGCCCCGCTCACGAGTGCATATATTACAAGGCTACCCGAAATCGTTAATTCCAAAAAGGGCCAAGCAAGCCAGCAGCCTGCACCGAAGGCCATCAATCAAACACGGATGAACAGTCCAATTGTGAACAACAGGCCAGATTTCTCTCCATCGGCCACAATCATTACCCTCGAGGAAGGCGAAGGCGACGGGAAAATGTGATCAACTGCGAGGAGCGCCTGCACGGAGCGAGAAGGGCATTAATTCCTTGTTGCCCAGGCAGGGTATAATCCTCACTTACCGAACAACCGACGATTGGAGAATTGGCCTAAACTCATTAACGCCACAAGCATAAAAAGCCCTCGCTTTTTCGTATTCTTCTTTGTCTGATGGAGCGACGGCTGACTGTTCGGAATGTCAAAAATAAACAAGCTTCGAAACACCGTATAGAGGCATTCAGGCTAACAAACAACTCCTTGAATAAAAGTAGCAACGTTTGATCGGTGAAAGTGTCTGAATTAGCTTAAATGGTCTTTTAAAAATGCCCAAACTTTATCCAAAAAATGTTACAAATTGTCTAGTTTCGTTCGTTCGTCGTATTAAAATCCAAAGATTCAAAAAAGATCCAATGCCTGAGGCCACTTGAATTGTTTAATGGTATCGCACGTTTTTGAAATAGACAAAAAGGAAGGCGTTCAAAACAAAAACAAACCCAAAAGGCGAGACTCTATTTTTGAAAACCACGGCTAGTTACCTTCATCTGACCAAAGGCGGCATGAATCGCGTTTATCGGGCTTAAAAATGTCATCCATCTCAGGATGCCCTTGTCAGACTGTTCCACTATGTCAAGAGGACATTTCTGAATATTCTTATTTGCATGTTTTGACTTTGGAAGACAGTTGAACTCTGAGACTATAAAATAGTTCATAAAGAGTGCTTGAATGGCATGAGAACGACACCGAATCCAAAACACGGATTTGCAAAATACTATGTAAGAACGGATCTTGGTTTCGGCCTTTTGATCTCATCGCTAACGCTTGCAACGAGTCATGTCGGATTGCACTACGTTGTTTGATGGCGTCAAAAATAAAAGTACACCAAAAAAGTGGCGCTTTCATTAAGGTTCGCACTTGTTTTGCATAATCCTTGACGCGCTTGCCGAGAAGAAAGGGAAGCTCTCAAAGTGTAAAGTGTACTAATTGGATATTACCGTAAATTTGGAGATTCCGAAAGCTCTTCGCATAGTTTCTCGAATTCACGGCTTAGCTAATTAATGGGTTAACGAGAAGAAGATATGATCAGAGCTCGGACAAGCGCTGTTTCCAGTCTGGACGGGGATGCGTAAGAGGCTGCCGTTGACAGATGTCGACTTAGATTCCCGCAATCCCCATCAAACTAGCGAGAATATCCCGAAAGTACTGGTAGAAAATAGACCCGTTTATGAGGGTTAACAAGGATAACAGCGGAATTAAGGCGCTTATTGAGTTAGCGACGTAAAAAGCGACCGCGGCATGTTCGGAAGCACAAAAAAAACGAATCTTATTATTTGGTCGATTTATTTATTCACTGACAGGAAAGACCAAAAGGAGGAACTCCAAAAGTCGGGCGGAAGAAGAAGCGAGAGGCGGAAAGATGCCCTCGACCGGCCTAGAAGGGTCGCCGGCGATATCGTAATCAAGCACGCGAAGGCGACGAGGGGTCGCTCGAATGGTTTTTCCTCAGGTGCTATATTGCACTTAAGTAAATTAGCTTCGTCCGGGCAACTATTGCCAAATGAAGCGAGGACAACAGCGCCTGAACGCACTTCAGTAGAAAAAAGCGCTCGTAGCCAAATGGAACAGGGCTGGAAACAGTGCGAAAGGAAAGGAACACGGCGATTTGCTCGGGAGTTCTGGGAAGTTTTCGAACGGAGGCCGTGACGTCAATACGAGGAGTTCTTCCTCTGATAAAATACAGTGCTACACACAAAGATAAGGACAAGGTTTTTATGCGTTTTTCCCATAAAGCAAACTTTTGCGTAGAGTTATTTTATCTAAAGGTGCACTCAAAAGGACCTATTTTCAGGTTCCACCGCGCCTCCTTGCTGGATTTTCGGAAATTCTGCTAAAATTTTAGAAAAATAGACAAAATCGGTCGACGCATTGGAAACATTTTTTCTGAAGCCGTTTTTTCGCATTAAAACACGATTAAAACGTAAAATGACAACAAAACAGCAAGAAATCATTGTTCCCCGTCTTCAAATTTGCTTTCGGATTTGGCTCAACGAAAAGAAGCTGGTGTATACAGCCGAGTGTAAGCATGTTTGTAGGCAATGCTCTTTAAACCAAATTACAGAGAAGCGAACACCTCCGGAAAACAATTAATCAGCAAAACTGTAGTTTCTGTGCAAAATTTGAGTTTGGAATGTATGTCTGGGATTTTGTGGCTAAATTCAGTTGCAGGTTCTGGAGAGACTTTGAAAGATGAGGAGCGTGGAATACAAACAACACGCGGAAGAAAAGTTGTAGTTGCTGGGGACCAGGTAACTTGATGGCTTTGCCTGGAAACAAAAAACGTCAGAAAGCGCGAAAACACCCGAGAAGGCTATCGGCGATCGACGGGAACGCCTCCCACCAGCGACCAAACCGCCTTCCGCTTCCTCCTCTTCCTGATGTCATCTAGAAAGACGTTTTTGAGTTCTAAAAACAACATTCCATTTATATGTAAATTCGAGTATATTGATTTCGAAGAAGCGGGAAAGCGCGAGCAGGAGCGGAACACCTAATTATCCCGGTTGATTTGTCTGCCCTCAGAACGACCTCTAAATGAAGGTCTTCGAACGCAAACACCCGCGGGTGAGGGGACAGGAACGCGAAGCCGGCCGGCGATAATGAGGAGGAGGCTGGTGAAACCATCCGTGACGACAGGCTCATGATGGTGTTAGGCCAAATCTGTGATCATAAATAAACGAAAACAAGAGCGTGACGATGAATTATTTGTGAAGAGTGAGCGAGCCTCGCTGGCAGCAAATCCGCCGTCTTGACTCGACCGGGTTTCCACCCCAAAAAGTGATATCTGCGCGGGTCTGAAGACCATCCAGTCGCAGGTCTGCCGTGCAGGAAAGCAACACAAAATAAGTCGCCAAAAACGAAAAGTACATTTGTTCTAAGCCGAATCATGGCTCCAATTTCGGCATCAGAATCCTGTACTCGGTGCACTTACGCTCTCAGAACAGTCTTTCAAAACAGGCTAGTTTTCCGTTATTTGTGGTTCAAACTAAACCGTAAAGTAACAATAAAATGGAGTGAAGTATACTTCGATCAGAGGACGAAGTGCAGGAATCCTCGGTTTTTCCCACTTTGCTGCAAGATCTTCGAAAGAAACAACTGAAGACGAGTGGCAGAGTGTCAGTCAAATGGATCTCAAAAATGCATCTGGCAAATATTTTGCTTTAAAAAAACGCTGAAGCAGTCCGATAAAAACGACACGATTCGTATTATCTTAATTGTCTTTTTTGTAGTTATTATAACTTAGGAAGCGTCGTGTTTCCACTCCCAAGCTCGATTTGGTTACATCAGAGACTCGTTCTAATGCTCGTTCAATCACTCGTCCATCCGGACTTCAATGTCCGAAAGACCTTAAAAAACACAGTTTACAGGCAAGGCAGACCCAAAGTATGGCTTGAGGACTTTGTACTTGAGGGTTCGGAACACCTTTGCGAGCACTGACCTTTCTCGAAATTCGGATTAGAGGCGGCTTCTGCAAATCAAATTGGAAAAACAGCCGCAAATTGTGTTTAGATAGTCTCTTCGGACTTGTAAGTGGCTTTGAACGACTAACGGAATACTTCTGTTAGTCGTCACTTTCGGAGTTAGGTCACAGACTTTTTAAGTAGATTCAATTAAGGAAAAAATTACACAACTAAAATATGATAAAAAGGGTATTCACCCATAGGAAGTGTGAAATCAAAGGGTATTCAACCATATCCATTCCAAGAGAAAACAAAAAATTCCGAGGACTAGCCGGCTGCTCTGTTGAATCTCGTTTAACAGAGGTTTCCGAGAACACCAGTTCAGCCTGTAAATGGACTTCTTTTCACCGTAGAAACTGTTTTCGCATTCCGCTTTTCAAAGACGCAGTTTGAACATATACATCTGTCCTTTTCGGCACCGAAAACCAAATTTTGTTTCAAAATTAACTCTGAAGTCATGAAGAGCCATTTCGGGAGGGTCCAGAAGGAGTCGTACTTCTAGCCGAACTCTATTTATGGGCCACTCGGCAAACAGTCTTCAACCTTTCGTCAATTTTCGGGTTACAACTGCAAATAGGACGGAAACGGCATTTTGGGAGGCTGCTTGGCGACCCACCGAAAGCTCGCGCGTGGACTGAATGCCGATGGTGCTCGAAATTGCTGAATGGTGTGCTTGGGAGTAAAAAAAAACATGCGTCACACACGTCAACCCAATCAAGTAGCACGTGAATTCGTCGTTCCGTCCAAATTATCTACCTTCTTAGACGGGCGTTCGGGCGTCTGGGCCACCCAATTAGCACAGAGCTTCTTTCGGCCTCGAACAGGAAGTGGTTAGTTCGAGAGGAGATCCGAGGTGGGCTTTTTGCGTCGAGAGCAAAGCCCCTCAGCGCATGAAAATGTGAAGTTGAGCGCGGAATCCAAATTGGCTTCAATTAACATAACAAAGACTGGAAAACTGGGTTATAGTTTCCGTCACCGAGTGGAGAGTGTGGACTGCAAAGCGTGTGTAGAGTGTTAGTTTAAGAGAATGCTGAAGAGGATTGCCACCGAGTGGCGACGACACTTAGGCAGATTCGTCAGTTGACCAAAGGCAGCACTGGAAAAGACGAAGAGTCGGAAAAAGGTTTGCAAGGTAGCGTGTTTCTCGTCTTTATGAAAAAGAAGACATGAATTGGTCATACTCAACGATCCTACGCTGTTTGCGAATTAGTTTTCGTGTCTTCTTGAACACTTTGAAGAATTGCAAACTTGAGTGTTGACATTTTTAAATCGAGTTAACACATAACATGACTCACTTATCGCAGACCTCCCCCAAAATATCCATAATCTGGACAATAGCTATATACATACTTTCCTTCCGGGAGTCCTATCGCGGAAAAACAGAAAAAAGTGGAATTTAACTTAGTATTTGTCAACTATGAAACAGCTGCGTCCGTCTGCTCTGAGAAGTACTTGAACGTGTCAACAAAATAGTAAAACCAAAAACAACCAAAAATCTGAAGCTGGTTGACTTTATCTATTTTCGACCCACACTTTTTGTTTCATTTCAACAATTTTCAAACATTTTCACAAAATTTAGGTGGTTTGTTCGTGCAAACTTTTCGTTCCTGAGTCCCCCAACCTCCGTTTTCATCTCGATAACCGGGACGCAGCGGAACTATACTTGAATGAGCCCAAAGCACATGATCGTTTCCAAAGCCAAATGTGTGCGTTGGGGCATGGAATCGAAGGGGTGCGGAGTGCGGACACCTAGGTGCGGACAGAGGTGCGGACACCTAGCGGCACTCGCATTACTTGCAGCCACTTCAGTGCTGCGACACGTTTCACGGAACGCTGATCCATCATTTTATAAATTCACTTTGGAGCAATGTTGAGAAAAACTGAGAAAAAAACCGGTGAAGGACTGGCAAAAATGAATAAGAGCACCGAAAAAGGCAACGGATTTTACAAGTACTTCAGCAGTGCAATTATAATTGGTTGAGATTGGCGTTGAAAATCAAAAACAGGCCAGTTTTCGATTGTAGACCCTGCTACGCAGATCTGTTTGTTTACAACAAGTGTGAACTTGAGCTTGCATTAAAATTCATCCAAATGTTTAAAAGTGATGTAGCGTCTTAGCTGCAGAACTACTACGACAAGCCAATTTCAACGATCACGACCAGGGCTGTCAGCGCATCGCGCTTCGCGATATCGCGGCATTTTTACGGTACAAAATATCGCGTATCGCGATTTTTGTGATATTTGATGCGATACTCGGTCTCAAAGCGAAACTCCTGAATTTTTGAATTTTTACGGTGGAGGAAGAATGTCGCGCGGTTTTTCGAAAACGAGCGTTGGTTTTTCGTGGTTTACCGTAGCGAATTTGTCGATTTACGGCGAATTCTTCGACTCGAGCGCTGCAAGTAGCACTGTCAACTGCCGGAAATATCGCGTCTCGCGTATCGTGTCGCAATTTTGAAAATCGTATCGCAAGAAAAATTATCGCGTTTTGACAGCCCTAATTGACAACCCGCATTTAAATTGGCGCGTGAGCTCAAGTACTCCTTCGGAGTAATTCTTAACAGAGAATTTAAATGCAAAACTGGCTCGAACGTGAGGACTCACGGGACGCCTCTAAGGGGAACACAGCGACGACATCTTTGCTCCGACAAATTAGTTCGCCCTTCCCGCCTCAAAGGCTTCATAGGTATGTGGCCTCAGCTCGTTCTTCACTACACCTGAGCCGGAAAACGTTTTACGTATTTGAATGTATTTATTCAGCAAGTACACTCTTTTGTACGGGCCTTATTACTCCGTCCGAAGACTAATACAATGTCGCTTCAATGATGGGTTCGGCCGTAATCTCCTAATTACAAAGGAACAAAATGTTCACAGGCGAAACTTTGATTAAATGAGTCACGCACAAAAAGGTCGTCGGAAAGTGCAATTATCTTCTCCGCAGCGTGCCGGATATGACGTCCGATTTCTGCTGCAAATAATTCCTCTCTAAATAGCTTCCAATCCAGACCAGAAGCTATTATGGTCGGTCAAAAATACTTGTTTATATGATCTTGCAAGACAAAAACACAATTTGCACAATTGGCTTCACTCTCGTTTATGGTTCGAGCTGGAAGGATGCAAATTGGTTAAGGAACGTAAGGACGAAAAAAGGACGAAATGACGAGGATGCAAATTGGTGGTTAAAGGACGTGGTTCAGCAGGTTTTGCCGATTTTTTGGGATTTAAAACGCGAATTCTGACTCAATTACAATTTTGTTGTAGCCTGGTGGTGGACATGAGGATGATCGGGAGGACCGAATTGTTGAACTCCTCTGCAATTTCGCTCTCTAAAAATTAGAACACGCGTTTATTATTTTGGTAATTTCTTGCTACAGCGAAAAAAATTGAACAGTCAATTTGGAACCGATTCTCATTGTTAAAGTAACTGGCTTAGAAACCTCGGGTAATTTCTGACCTTGCAACAATAACATCAATTTGTGGTGATCATCAGTGAGTTTTCAAACGGACCACGACTCAACACAACACAGCATATCCATTCTGTAGATAAGACCAGCTACATCGGACCACTTCATCAAGCACCAAATTGCCTCATCCGTTGGAATGAAACGCAAGAAGTGACAAAACCAAATGCAAAAACCGTTGTTCCCAATCACGGAGTCCCGAAATGGAAAAGTTGCCAACCCCCAAAAATCAAACCTTACAGTAACTCGAGACGACTTCAAGTTTGAAAAAAGGGATTTGTAATACGAAACTTTCCAGAAATCAGAGTCAAGAAATCTTTGAATGGGAAATGCTTTTTGTACCAGGCTGCATTTAATGTCCCAAAAGCAAACAAACACGGATTGCGGGAACGTGAACGCTTTCAAACGCCTCTGCTTTTTGTACGCGATCAGGGAAATTCTGCGTTCAAAAATGACCCCGATAATAACCGAAGCCTTTGTCCACTTAATTAGTACTTCAAAGCCATTTCGAAAATATCTGAGAACAGTCAAACTCGAAATGCGTAGGTTTCAGACTAATTAGAGATTCAGATGCGCTAGCTGGATTATGATGGCTGATTAGAGACCCCATTCAGCGAGTCCTGTAAGCGGAAACACCGCTTTCATTCGAATTTTCAGTTTTCTTCAAAGTCGGGAAGCGCATTATATCACGAAAAAGGGTCTGAACCCCAACAAAACCGGAAAACAATGAAAGCTTCTTTACGAATAATTATGTCTGTCGAGTCGATCGATTTCCCGATTCGACAGGAAAACGCAAAAACCGTTACCGTATGTCTTGATGAATCAGGGCGAGATCGTGTCAAGATCATGCGGGCAAGACACGACTTTTCCCAATAAGGATTTTGGCGAGTTCGCTCAGAAAACCAGAAAACGTTCGGTTTCGGTGGCGTCTGTGGGTTCTGGGGCCATATTTCATGATTCAGCAACAAATTAAATGCTGGAAAACATGAAGAACCCTTGTAATTCGCCTGCTAAGGCCAAAGCGAAAGGTGGACGTGTTTGGGAAAGTCGCGTCTCATCCGCATGGTGTTGGCGCGATCTAGCCCTGATCGATCAAGACATACGGTGGCGGGGTTGGGGGTTTTCCTATCAAATTCTTATCAAATCGGGAAATGAAGGTCTTGGGGTTTCGTCTTCGTCGTACTCAGTTTATGCTGATGGAACTCTGTTTGGCTGCAAGTGCAAACACTTTTGCAGATTTCGCGTCTTGATTGGCAGCAAGTTTTGGGCCCAAACTGTACTAAATGTAGGAGTTTTTGGTTTTTGTGCTCTGAGTATGAATACTGAACGTTACACGGTGTGTCAGCCGCAAACAAACTGTTACAAAAAGGCGTCCCACCATTTCGCACGTTCAGTCGGTCCTATTTTAGCTGTTTTCTTTGCCAGGAGCGCACGGATTTCAAAAATTCAAGCAGATTCCGATATTTGAAGCGAAGAGGTTTCGAATGATACCAGATTCATGCGAATCTGTAAAAATTTTTTGGCCTATTTTGACCGATATCTCATCCAAAAATGCAAATTTCGAAAATTAATCGGACCAAAAGTTTCAAATGGTTAATACACACAACATACCCAAAGATGAGCACGATTGGTGAGAAACCCATTAAGTTATTGAGATTTGAAGTTGGTCAGTTTTGATCCAAAAATTGCGGATTTCTTGAAAAAGAGAGATCTTGAAATTTTTAGCAATTAAAGACTTCGCGGTGCCCCTGCACCTGAAATAGCAGCTTTTGATGGCCTTTTGACCGTGATTTGAGCTTCATTTGAGGATCACGTCGTCATTTCGATTAAATCGTTTTCCGTTTCGATGCATTGGTGCCGAAGCGAAATAGGGAGGCGGCGATCGCGATTCGTCGACTGCGATTTTGACACGTTTGACAGACTGTGGTTAGTAAAGGGCGGACGAACGTTGCGAAGTATGACATTTACGATACGGCATTCGTACGATGGCGGCAGAGATGCGCAGTTTGAATTTCGGAAGGTTCTACGTTTTGGTAACGAGCGCCTTCCCCGCTCCGACCACGTGATTCTGATTGCATTTGTGCTGTTGGCCGTCCTCGTTTAGCCTGAATTCCGGAAAAGGCGATCGGGAAACCGGGAAATCGTCTGATTTTGCTTCCTCATCACGCTCCAGGGATTTCGCATCGTTTTCGTAGTTTTTGGCGCAAGAGAAGCCCAGAGTACCTTGAATTTATGCGCCAATCTTATATTTACTCTCATTTCCATGTCATGTCAATATTTAGTGGCGTGTTCCTATCGTTTTCGCACCTGTGACCTTTCATTTCTGTCTGTGATGATTGTGTGAAGGCACAAAGTTATTGGCGTCCACGGCATTTTGATCCGCGACCCATCTTGACGAATTC
The DNA here is from genome assembly GCA_000757645.3 of Steinernema carpocapsae. Taxonomy (NCBI): domain Eukaryota; kingdom Metazoa; phylum Nematoda; class Chromadorea; order Rhabditida; family Steinernematidae; genus Steinernema; species Steinernema carpocapsae. The sequence goes on from CM016762.1 coordinate 15,119,639, forward strand.
GTCATTTATCGATTTTCCAGTTTTAGATGTCTAGCGATGACCAAGAAAATTTGAGTCAGAAATCCAACGTGGAAGCAGACGACAATGCGTACCTGAAGAACCTCTCGTCTTGTGTTGTCAGCCCACAAATCTTGAGGAAATCGAAGGTGAGTTCTCGTTTGCTCTTCATACGTTTATTTATATTTTTGCAGAATGGACAACCAGAACAGAATTCCGGACAACTACAGAAGACTCCCGGAGGCAGCATGAAAACCCCGAAAGTGTCAAGACTCTTCAGGACGCCGCAAAACGGGTTTCGCTGGTCCATCGAGCATATGTCCGTCATGTGTCCAGCTGAAATCGACGAGAGTCAGCAGAGTCAGTGTCCATTGTACGTTGTCATGTTACGAGAAATTTCAATGGCTTCACTTTTGGGCTGTTTCCACGGAAGAACGGTTACTATGATTCTATGCCGACTGTTAATGCTTTTAATTGCAGTGAAGACGCACACGATTCGGAAGATGTCGAAAAGACCCTGTCGCAGTACTGGGACCGAGTTCACGACATCTTCTCCCCTGGGCTCCGTGGCAACGTGGCCGGTCGAATGTTCGGCACTCCCACGACACCCGTAAGTGAGCAAATGGGCGCCCTTTGGCAGAATTCTGCCCACCGCCTTTTCCAGTTCCAGTACAGAAATACTCCCGTCTCACGAGGAACCAACTCCTGCAGGGTTTCCCGGCTGGGAATTCCGAAGGTTAAACGACCGAAAGAATGTTCCGCACAAACGATGCTTACGATTCCGCCGGATTTTGATCTGTTTTCGGCGCTAGGCAAGTCTCACAGTCTGAGGACCATCTTTCACTGATCACTTTACTTTCAGGGGAAGACTTTCGCTATGAAGAGAGTGAATCAGAAGCTGAGGAAGACGATGCAGAAGTCGATAGAATGTATTTAGGGTTGTTCCTTCAAACTTTTGCTGAAATCAGCTTGTTTTCAGCACTCTCAGCACTATTTCTGACACGCAAGAGAATTTACCCTGTGAAAACCAACTACTGAAACCGATTGACAGTCCGGCTATGGTGGATTCAGGCCTACAATCGATGTTTACATCCAGCGATTCGTCGATCAATCACGTGCTCAACATGTCCTTCGGTTCCCCAAGCGGCGATGATGACGACGAGGAAGACGACGCCGGCGAGTTCCGCCTTCGAAGAGGATCCGGGATGATGGGCATGTCGTTCATGCCGTCTCCTGGAATCTCGCCAATAAAGTCATTGCCTGACTCCTGAAATGCGCCAGCTGAAAGTGTCATTTTTCAACATCGTCTTTCATCAGCTTACTGATTCGAGTACGAATCGATTCTACTGTATCTTACAGACTACTTTATTAATTTATTTTACGCGAGTAATAAAAATCTCCATTTTCAGTTACGTGGTAGCTTCTAGAAAGCTTTGCAAAATTTCGTCGGGAAAACCGTGAGGCAAGCGACCGGTTTCGAGCTGGGTTTGTGAGCTCTCGTTCAGCAGGTCACACCACGGCGCCACTTGCCGGAGGGTGGTCTGATTTCAACGTTTCGGAGATCACTAAATGGGAAGCCGAAGAATGGCACTGAAAGAATGCTGAAAATGTAGAGAAAAGGGTGATTTTCGAAGAAGAACCTTTTTCATTCAAGCGAAAAATGGGCGCTTGATCGATGGCCAGTTAGTGCAGAGTTCAGGGAATTTATCAATCTTTTTTGCTTTGCGAACAATCAGATATTCTTATTTTCATTGTTCTTCTAATGTTCTTGAGGCTTTTGGAAAGGAAAGACTCCGATATTTCTGGACATTTTAGTCTGTTTGTCAATTTTGACAGAAAACAGTGCAAAGCCTGTGATAAGAATCTTGCATGTGCTTATCACAATTTCTAAAGCTCTCATCAGCGGCGCCCTTCAGCACAAAAACCACATTTGATTCCGTGTCGATGTCTGCAAACCCCATGGAAAGCACTTCGGTTCTAATCACTTTTCAAATCACAATTTGTCCACATAGCTCGTCTGTGTTCAGCTCTCCCCACTCTGCTTTTCAAAGCCTCCTTCGTCCCTCCGTTGATGTTGAAATCCAGCGTTGCCTCCTCCGCCTATAAACCTTATTTTCAACCTAGACTCCGTGGAAGAAACCTAACACTTTAACCGAAATGCGTCTGAAGGGAACAGCCGTTTGTTTTCTGGTCGTTTTTCAAGCGAGGAAACTCTGAAACTCGAGGAAAGTGATGTTGGAAGCACATGGACCCTCCAGCCCCAATCGAGGCTTCTCAGTCAGACCAGTCGTGCCACTCTTTGCTCATTGTCACAAATGATTCCGCGAATAGAGACCGGATTTCTGACTCATTTACGCGCGTCGTGCCACGAACAACAAACTCTTTGTTTGTCTACCACTAAATGGTTCGGAGCCGAATAGATATGAATATGTAACTTTTTAAAAGCCCTGTCCGCCAACCTGTATTCGCAACAAACAAGGCGTATACAAAGTGCCCGAGGGGCCTTCGACCTTTGCACTTCGTCCTTTCCCCGCATCAGGTCTGCGTTGAGGCGCCAAAATGAACTCATCCGTCAGGGCCCCGACACGTTCCGTGTTTGGTGCTTGTAGCACCAGATGCTCGGCTTTCAAATTCACACCGCGATGATACGACACTCGTGACACGATTAGACTTTGCCCCTTCAATTGGGGATGTCCGAAACGCAAACTGACGAGACGACCCTCGCTTGCCGCTGTTCCGTCTGCCTGCGAAGAGGGACGAGCGAGTGACGGATGGACCGATGTACGGCGACGGACGGAGAGACGTTGATGACGAAGAAACGGCAGTGGAATCGATCGGCCAAAGCACATCTGTGCGCTCAGCTGGCTGTTCTGAGTCAAAGGGCTTCTGAGAGCAGAAGTGAATTTTTGCGGACAGTGCCCCTTTTGCACGCACCAGTTTTTGCGCCCTGTACAGTCGAGGGCGCCTGCTTCGCTTCGTGTTTGTTAGTAAAAAACGAATATAAATCATTTTAATTGCGCTTTTTATCTCCTGAACGCTTCCCGCAACTTGGTCCGAACTTTTAAGCCGTTCGCTCTGACTCTGCCACTCTATTTTGCCATATTCCGCTTCGATTCGCGTTGTGGCGCCTCATATCGTCCCGATTGGCTTAATTTGCGAAATTTTTGAGAACAAAAGTTTGAAGCAAACAGGGAATCTCAAATATATTTCCAGCTACAGATCACTAAATTTATGAGAACGTGAAAATCCAGTGACCAGAACGGTCGCGAGGCTCGTTCTCGTACGTGCTTCTTTCGTAATTTGAATGCGGAGTGTTTCGCTGCTTTAAGGATAAAGTGCCACAAGTGGAATTGGGCTCTCGCGCACAACATTGCACATTCGTGGGAAGCGATCGGTGGAATTCGTATGTTCGGTCGTCGCGCGATTTCGACTGCGATTAGTATGGGATTCCGAGAATTAGAGGGGGACGTTCTCGTACTGTGCCAGTTTGCGAACGTTTCAGGTCAGGTTTGTGTTGCGGGACATAGCAAACCTTGTTCTGCACGGTGGACGAGTCTTTCAAGCCCGAAATCATCAAAATCCGTGCGTTTTTTGACACCTTCATGAGCGGTCGCAGTTTCGCGGATCGATTTGGACAGGAACTAAAGATCAGTAATAAAAAACATCTTATTCGGAACCATTTAAAAGGACGAATCTCGCAACGAGCACAAAAATACCGACGAAAAACGCAGAAAAACGCGAAAAAACTGATAATTCCTGTCCAAATCGAAACCTAATAATATCTGAATTTACTGGTTGAAGACCTCAAGATCCGATCCACAAACAAACGAATCGCGAAATTGACGAATTTGAAAGTCGCGTCCGACTTTTCCCAATCACGCCTATCGTGCCAAGACAACCTGCGTGCGCTCGGTGACGAATACCAGATTCAGGCGACGGTGGCGAAACCTCATGACGGAGTGGTTTTTGCGTCGGGGGAAGTCGCGAGCGTGGTGTGTCCGAAGTGACTCGTCCCACCCCAGCTGATAGTTTTCTCTTTGGGCTCTGCCGCTTTCTTTCTGCGTTGCTTTCCCCAAACGAGTGCTGTTTGATCGCTTCTTTTCGTTTTGATGACTGGCTAGTGCTATATCGGGGCTGATTCGCCACTGCCTGGGAATTACAGCGTAATTGGACGCATTCTGATTATTTTTCGTACTTTTTGGCGCTTCTGTTTGCACTTCACCACATGGTGTGTGCTGGCATGGTCGCCGCCGTTCGCAAGCGTCTGCTGTTCATATTTCTGCTCTTATCATTTTGTCATTTCCTCGAGGTGGTTTGCTGATTGAAGTGAGAACCACGTGTTATCAAGTTTATGCTATCGGCGTTTTTCTTTCGTTCTCACTTAGGGCTATAATAAAAGTGACTGCGAACCTTGCCGGCGATCTGTTGAGGCGACGCGACGTCGCTCTGCACCTTCCGATCGGGAGATGTTTGAACATTGCTGTCGTGTTGTGTGGCTGACGCGTGATTCTTCGTGAAATCATCAATTTAAAGATTTGAACAATTAATTATTTCAGGTGGTAGATTAAACCCAGTAACCATGGACGACACGTCGAAAGAGCCGCGTCGGGTCAGTCAAAACTCGTACGATGTCACCGAGGCGTTGGAAGAGGCTCGCGAAATCCTCACTCAGGGTCAAGCTCGCCGGCATTCGCACGAGCACGTCCTCGAAGATGCTACCACGGTCAAAGTAGGCTCCTACATAAATTTTATGTTTCTGAAGCTCTTGTTCAGGTTATGAAATCCGGCACCAATGCCGAACCGATCGAAGTTATCGTAAGTCGTCGAACCGTAGTCTCACAACCCGGAAGCGAAGATGAGGAAGATTTGAGTAGGGAGTTAATTTCGCACACATGTTCACAGGTTGTTTAGTTGGTTATGGTAGTGGCAGTGACACCGAGAAACTGATCCGCTCTCGTACGAGCTCCTATCTTCACCGTCGTCACGATGAAGGAACTCGTCACACTAACGTGAGGTATCGCCGTAAGAAGGGAGACTCCTGGCGTAGAGAGGTTGGCGGCGAGGAGGATAACGGAGACGAAGCTCACCTTGAGGTGCGTGAACTATTTAACATTTTCGTTTTCCCACGTGATTCTGCTGACAACAATTGGAGGGCGTTTACACGTTTGTCCGATATTTGATAGTGTTAAATGAGCACTGATTCATTTAATGGCATGTTTCATAACCAATAAATATACGTGTTTCAGGTCGATGTAACAGCCGAATGCGTTGATGATCACGGCTCTCATTTGGTCAAAAAGGTTGGTGAAAATGTCGAAACAAATTTGTGACCTTAACATTGCAGACTTGGGAGGCCCGATGGACCGTACAGCACTTTGATTTGCTCCCTGAGTGGCTTCAGGACAATGAGTACCTTCGCCACGGACACCGTCCCCCTCTTCCCAGCGTCTCAGCTTGTTTCAAGAGCATCTGGGCGTTGCACACGGAGACTGGAAACATTTGGACTCATCTGATCGGATGTGTTGCTTTCTTCATTCTGGGGCTTTGGTTCCTTACCCGCTCAGACCCACACATCCAGCTGCAAGAAAAAGTGGTTTTCTCGTTTTTCTTTGCTGGCGCCGTCTTCTGTCTCGGCATGTCCTTCACTTTCCACACACTTTCTTGCCACTCGGTTGATGTTGTTCGCATCTTCAGCAAGTAATTCTGCCAGTTGGTTTACAAGCTCATGCATTATTTCAGGCTCGACTACGTCGGAATCAGTCTGCTGATTATTGGATCGTTTATCCCTTGGATTTATTATGGCTTCTACTGTCGCATGGAGCCCAAGATCACTTATATTGCGATGGTTTGTGTTCTGGGAACTGCTGCTGTGATTGTCTCCCTTTGGGACAAGTTCAGCGAGTCCAAATACCGTCCCTTCAGGGCGCTCGTCTTTGTTGCTATGGGTGGAAGCGGTAGGAGCTGTTTAACATATTCGTATTCAAGGATTTCGCGTTTTAGGTGTCATCCCTGCGGCCCACTTCATGTGGCGTGAAGGAAGCGAGAAATTGTTTGTGCAAGGAGGATTCCACTGGCTGCTGCTGATGGCTGGCTTGTATCTTCTGGGAGCACTGCTCTACGCGACTCGCACCCCTGAGCGCTTTTTCCCGGGAAAATTCGACATTTGGGTTAATACAGTTGTTTATTCCGTGTTCTGAATGACTTTGTTTTAGTTCCAATCACACCAACTTTTCCACGTTTGCGTCGTGTGCGCTGCTCTTGTGCATTACTACGGAATCACTGAGTTGGCTTTGAACCGCCTCTCGGGAACCTGTGACGCCGTTACTGGAGAACTGCTGCCTTATGCGGAAAAAGTTGCTTCCGTCACTCAGAAGATCCTGGGCAATTCCCACGATGAATTGTAAACTAATCCGTATTATATGATAGTAACACCGATATAGGTTGTGACGTGTCTTTAAATATATGGTGTCTAGATTCATCTGGTTATGTTATCGCGTCTTAATAACGTTGACCTTGTTTCGTTCCGCTTTTCTTTGTAAACCTTACGGGCCTACCAGTCAGAGCAAATTGAATCTGATTTTTATGTCTGCGTACACTATGCACTTAATTTTGTCTTATCTGGTTGGTGCTTTTGTGATGTTTAAACTCAGCTCAATCAATGTTGTTCGGCCAAACTGATCTTTGGTACAATTTGCAAATTTCATTTCTCTTTGTGCTGCTTTTGCCTTTTCTTCGAGTCTGCTGATGGACAGTAAATGAAAGAAAATATAAGAAATCTCCTTTGGTTACGTTAAGGTTTTGTAACCTAATGGTATTTGGGGCTCTCATTAGGCTTCCGTGTTTGTGTGTATTCAGCACCCTAATGGTGGAATTAACTTTGGAATTAATTTTTAAGCAGACGAGTGCGACGTTTTCGCTTGAAGATGTGCTCGCAACCAGAGATGGGCATCGAGTGTTACATGAGCTCCGGGATCGAAAAAGCGACGTCTCTTTTTCGCGCACCTTTTTGTTCCAAATGTCTTTAAATAAAATACAGTAGAAAGGCATTGAAAGCTCAGGCAAAAAGGTACGTTATTTGGAGCTCGATTGCGGCTGAATTTTTGATTTGCTTGTGTTCTTTCCAGGTTATATGAAGCCTGCGCTGATTTGCGAAGCACGCGGGGCTACCTGTCGAGCGTGTTGAATTCAGCTCTGTAGCGATTCGCCTGACGAAAGCCAGACGATCTCTGCTTATCAATATTATGTAGCAAAACACAGACAGGCGGCCACTGGGCTTTTTCGTGAAGTGCGGCAGTTGTTCAGCACTGATCACGTTTCGGAATCGGTTCTGAGCCTAGTTCCTCGCTCTCGGTTATCGAGTTCAATTCTGGCCACGCGTGAACTGTTCGTCGTCATCGCTCACTACAAACCAACCACAAACCCAACCCGTATCGCCGATAATTTCACGCTCCGACAATGAGGAACGGGCAGCAGCGATTCCTGCGGCCGTTCTTATTGGCTCTGGGAATGGCGCTGTTTTGTGAGTCGAAGGTGTGTCGAAGGTTTCCATGGCGTCACGCGTCCAACGTCCGCTTTCTTGTGAAAATGTGTTTAACTGCGTGGAATGCGCATTGTGTGTTTGTGGGGTAAATTTTGTAACTCTATTTACTTACCAGGCAGTCGCTTCAACGGAAATGGGGGACAGCTCCTTCGCGAAGCCCACCTTCGACGGCGTTCGTTTCGGAAACCCGAAGTCATTCACTGGGTGGACTGGTTTGCCTAGTCTATCTTCGCTGTGGAAATGGAAATTCAGTGAAGAGGACAACTCGTCCTTGCCTTCCACAAAGGTGAGTTGGTTTTTCGATTCGAGATTGTGATCTCGTCGAAGAAATTTGCAGTTAAGTTTCTTGATTTGCGGCTTCCGATAGCAGGGATAGAGCAAGAAAATAAGAAGGTCCTTAATGGACATTATGCGCATTCGTACATTTATTGTGCGTCTTTGTAAATACGGTAGTGGCAATGGGGTTGTCTGAACCGTGTGGCAAGCTGAACGTTCTCACGGAGTATGGCTGGTTTATACGTGCTCGAATCAGTAGTAGCGTATCCTACGAATTTAACGCCAAAGAACCGCACTCTTCTTACCGCAGAATCGTCTTTCTCAGACTAATTAAGTTCTTCCAGGTGATCGAAGAAACCCTCCCCGTCCAGAAGCCGGACTATGACATCGGAAACACTTCGCTGGCGGCAACCTGGCTGGGACATGCCACTGTACTCGTGCAGATGGACGCGGTTAACTTCATCACCGACCCAGTGTGGAGCCGTAGGGCTTCCCCGCTTTCGTTCGCGGGCCCGATTCGGTATAGACCGCCTCCCTCGAAAATCACAGAGCTTCCGAAGGTTATCGCTTTATTGGGTAAAAACATGTAATAATTCCGTATTTAGATCAACTTCGGTGTCATCTCTCACAACCACTTCGATCATCTGGACGCTGATGCCGTTATGGAACTCTCGAAGCGCTTTCCTGAAATGGAGTGGTTTGTGCCGATGGGACTGAAGTCTTGGATGGAATCAAGCGTTCAAGGTAATACCGTCTATGAGATGAACTGGTAAGTTGCCGTATTGATACATTTATGATGTTTTATACAAATTCAGGGGTGAAAAGATGTCGCGAGAGTACAACGGGAAGCACTTCGACATTTGGTGTATTCCAGCCCAGCACTGGAGTCAGCGAGGACTCTTCGATAAGTTCAAGGTTTGCAATAACAGGAACTTACAGTAGTCTGTATAAAATTTGAGTGCGCTTAAAAATGTTTACTGACTTTGAGCTTAAAACGTCGATTAAAACAACTTGTTCTTGCAGCACTAATCTGATGAGTCTTTTGTTTAGACTCTCTGGTCAGGCTGGGCCGTGGCGGGTCCCACGAGGCGCTTCTACTACACCGGTGACACTGGATTCTGCGAGGAAGAATTTGATAAATTAGGAAAACTGCTCGGCCCGTTTGATTTATCAGCAATTCCGATTGGTTGTTACGCTCCGAGGTGAGGAATATTAATCAATCCGAGCTAATAATGATGACAATGATGCGTCCCTCACAGGTGGTTTATGAAACCGCAGCACATCAACGGCGAAGAAGCTGTCCAAATTCACTTGAAGACGCGCTCGAAGTATTCCATGGCAATTCACTGGGGAACCTACGCGATGGGCTCAAACGAGGTTTGTCGGAGAGGACATTGGACTCCCGATGATTATTCCTTAATTCCAGGCGTATGACGAGCCGCCAAAAAAACTACAGGAGGCAGTTGTCTCCGCCGGCCTGTCTTCGCAACAATTCTTCGCGGTGAAGCACGGGGAAACCTGGAAGATGGACTAGTGCAGGCCGACGAAGCTTGAAATTAATAACTCCTGCAATGTGTTTAATGTGAACTGTAGTGAACCTATTGTTTACCGGTCGAAATAACGTAAATCTATTTTTGCTTCTTCGTCGATGAGTCGTTCAGATCGCTTTCTTCTTCATTTCCTGCTTCGTCCCCTCCTCCCGCCCTCCCACTCATATCCGCGACGACCAAATGATCGTGGTAACCAGCTGTTCTTCTTCGTCGTCCTCCGACAAACGCGATAAAGTCGGAGCCACGCGAGTTTCGCCACGAGTCGGTTGAGGGTGTAACCCCAGACGAATTCTGACTCGCTCACCTTGCCGGCGCCGCGGCCCTCGCTCGTTTTGTTGTTATTCGGGCGCAGATGTTTGCATGTAGACGGGTTTCTGTTTTCAGAGCGTAGAGGAATAAATACAATGTCCTACAACCATAGTTCTTCCTACAACCGGACCTACGAGCGGAAAGTGATTGAGGAGACGCCGCGCATCCGAGTGGCCACCGGCGCGCCGTTCCAGATTACCACCTCTTCTTTCTCGGTAAGTCGGACTAATTGGGATGGACAAAACTATCGCAAACGAAGTTTTCATGATGCTCTGGCCTGGCCTTTGTATGCTGCGCTTACAGCTAGCATGCTGTAGTTCTCTGTAAGCCATAGCCACTGTAATCACACGGGAGGTGAATGACCCGCTTTGATCTTAATGGAGCGTTTGCCGAATTAAGGTGCCATAGGATTGATAGAAATTGTCTCAAATGGCCTGTTTACAATAAACAACTACCACTTCGGCGGCACCAGCGGCAGCTTCCACTCCTCCGACGAGAGCTTCAGCGCCACCATCGACCTTCACGACTTCAAGCCGGAGGACTTGGAAGGTGTCCGTGGTTGGATCTCAAATCGTCGTCGAAGGCAAGCACCCCGAGAAAGAGGACCAGCTTGGCCTCATTGAGAGGCACTTCACTCGCAAATTCAATCTTCCGAAGACGATCCCGGCCGAGAGCGTGAACAGCAACCTGAGCAACGAGGGCCGCTTGACTATCACCGCGACTGCGCCGAAGAAGGTGGACACCAGCGGAACCACGACGATCCCGATCAAGATCGTGTCCCCGGAGAACAAGTGAGGCGAGGAGAGCGACCGGCGGATTCCGGAGGATTGTGGCGATGGTGTCGGTGCAGAAGTTTATGTGATTTTTGGCGATTTCTAATAAAACGAATTTTAGCTATGCGTGGTGTGGGCATCAGCAGACAAGATCAAAATGTGAACATCTGTGGTTCACAAAAGATAAAAAAATTAAGTGTTAATTGGACGCTTTGGAACATCGGAACATCTGGCCAGAACTGGATAGCCGAGTTAATGACTTCAGGTCGCAAAACAAAAAAATGTGACGAAGGGAGTCTGGATCACGTTTACGGGATTTTGTGAATTGATCCAGAAAGTCTTTGTGGTTTTGCAACTTATGATCAGTGAAAAAACGTGAATGCCTCAATGGATATCGTCAAATTCTTGCATTTCGTCCCAAGCATTTGATCAATGCGGAAATTTCTCTCAATCGACAAATTGCCGTTTTCGTTCGTCAGACGTTTAAACCGAAAAGCCACTCAAAAACGCCTTATCAACAAAAAATCGGCACTTTGTCTGAGGGTATTTTCGTCGCTCCTCCATACGTCACAACATTTTTTCTTGTTTTACACAAAACCATGAAAATCCGGAAATCCACCCTGCCCCTCAAAAACCAATCCGAGTTCTGCGTCACAAACACCGTCAAAGCAGGCATCGCACTTCCTTGATTATTACACAAACACAGAGTTATTAAAAGAAGCTCGTGGAATATGTACCCGTCCCACTCGATTGATCGCAAGGTGGGTAAGTACGCGAGGGTCTTGTGATATTTCGCTGCTGGCGGGGCAGTGGTGGATCTTTTAGGGTGTTTACGTCGGAGCAAATAGCCATAGTTTATGACGTTTAAATTGTAACCATCACTCGTCTCGGAAACTCAACAACAAAATGGAACGTTGTAACAAAGAGAAAATTTTAGCCAAGAGTCGTTTAAAAGATCTTTTGTGTTTTAAGAACTCACTTGCACAATTTTTGTCCAAGCAGAACAAGCGCATGGGAACGGGGTGGCAATGCAATGTGGGTTGTAGATTAAAGTGACTTTAATTTTAGCCTTTCAAAAAACGAAATTTCCACGTTTCGAGAGTCTTTCACAAGCGCAAGTGAACTGAGGTGCTCGTGCGTTCCTCCCCTCTTTTTGGAACACAAGCGTTTGCTCAAATCGGTTTTGTGCCGCACTTCAGACAATAAAAGTGGCACGAGAACAAAAAGGCGAGGTTCTTTAGCTCTAAGCCCCATTGTCTTCTTCCTTGACAACAACCCTCATCATCGCCGCCGCCTTCGGCGCGACGTTTCGAAAGCGGAATTTTCGAAGAGTCCAGAAACACCGCTGAGCATCAATTATTTGAGCCTGCCTGTTAATATTTGATTCGAAAAGTGCGCGATTTGGACGCAAAACTAATTTTCTTCCCCGAAGCCATTAAATCCTCCTCACTCGCGCCCTCGCGCGCCGCTCTCCTGCTGCTCAGAAGCGCATCCTTCGTCTTCGCATCAGTTTGTGCATTTTGTCAGTCGCTGCCTTAAGCGCAAAGTTGTCACTCATGACTTCCGACTTTCAAAAGTTGATTGTCATCGATTTGTCGTCGGTGCGCTTTTTGTTCGTGGATAGGAACTTGTCAACTTTGGTCGGCAGCTCGAAAATCCGATTTGGGAGATTGTTCGTTATTTCAAATTTTGCTAAAAATCTAGAGTTTGATTAAACCTTAAATTCACGAACAACCATGGCAAAAGAGCTGAATTTGGTTACGTATGAGCAATTGAGCATATTTGTAGGCTCAATAACAGCAGAAACTCCTCGTAAGATTTTATGGCCAAAACAAGAAACTGATAAATAACTTGAGACCCTTATCTGAGGACCAGAAACCAATATGAGTAGTCTTGGAATGACTATTCATCAAACATCATTTTTCAAAACTGAAACATGAAATGTACTAACTTATCTGAGGCTTCGACACAAACGTTCACCAATTTCAAAATTCCGAAATTCGATTTCGAAATTTAGATTTTGCATTTTCGAACAATAACCGTAGTTTTACGCCCACCGCTTAATAGAAACCAAATTCAAAACGTCCCAAGAACAACTGATAATGTGTGAAGTAATGTCCTTGTAAACTCATATTCAGCATTTTTTGAATACCGCAGAATAAACTTCGGACATCTGTCCGCGAAAAGCGGGCAGTAATTCCGTGAGAACAGGTGGTTTTGTTTGCCCCATTGACTAGGCACCTCCAGCGCGGCATTCCGCCGCCAACCACGTCTGAATAGTCTGCATAATTCAGAAAACTCCGAGCGAGAGTGGTGATTCCCGAATCTGAAATGGTCGCTGTTTATGAAATTCAATCTCGCGGCTGCAAACTGTGCAAATAAACTCCTCGAAGTGCGTGGACACCCCACTTTCTCGGTTCTTTCTTACCTATATTGATTAGTTTTTGCACACCGCTTCCACATTCTTCTGCTCGAATTTGTAATACAGGGTGGGAGAATGCTTAGCCTGGAAAAGAAGATCTCGTTTCGCAACAGGCTATAAAACAAAAAGTTACATTTACAAACAATAAAGAGTGCTTCCCGAGCAGGTCCGTGCACTCTCCTCAATTTACATAACCTCATTTCGTCCTTTTCCTGTACTTTCCGCTCGCCGCGTTTCTCCCGCGCGGTCCACGAATGTCAACTCGCCTGCGCAACGCGCTATTGGTTCCAGCTCAGAGTCCACTTCTCGCTTCGTATCCGATTGTCGAAATGCGGTCACAGTCTCCTTCCTAATCCGTTTTTCGCCGCCGTCGATTGTCATGCGTTCAACCTTCGCCGCGTGATCCACCGCTACTTTCCCAGTTTGAAACGGTTTAATTAAAACCTCCAACACACATATTCCTTGCATGGGACGCCTCAATCCTGCGCGGCGTGGTTTAATAATGGCTCAGCTAATGCAAATGGACGTGTTTCCGTGATATGGAGTGCTCCCATCATAGAACGAGAGGAAAAGACTCCTGTTTCCGAGAAATTTTCATGAGGCTTATCGTTGCTTCATCTTGACAAATAAAAACAATTTTTTGTTCGTTTTTTAATTTTGTAAGTGTTCAAAAGGAGCCCTGATTTTCCCCGAAACAGAGCCGTGCTTCTAGAATTTACTGACAAGAGGACTGATTTCTCTGTTATCGGTGAGATCAACAAAGCCAATTAGACTTTGGCGTTCTTGTTTTAATTGTGTTTTAGATGAGAGCAGAACGAATGGCGACAAAGTTAGATATACTTTTACTTTGTTGGTCCTTGATGTTTATGATTGTTTGTGACCTTGGTCCCGGACAAAAATATTTTTATTCGTCCATTTCGAAATGTTAATTTTTGGGTTTAAGAGACCAAAAAACCAAATTACGAAATCCGTCTACTAATTATTATGTCCAGAGTACAAATCACAAACGCGACTCTCCCTCGCCCTCCTAACTCACAGTCCCGTTCTCTCTGCGCTTCCCCATTTCCCATAAACTGCACCGTCGCGCTGTGGAACCAGCATCGCTCCCGAACTCCTCGCCGCAACATCTCTGTTTGTCCTGTGATTCACGTGTGTCGACGCGTTCACATCACCCTGATAGCATAAGGCTCGCATGCATCTAATCGAAAACCATTTGCAGTGTGTTGCAAACGGTGATGCGGAAACGCTGAGTTGCTAAAAGACCGCTTTGTTCTTGGAAGGCGATACGGGTATTGTGCGCCTTGTAGCATGAATCAAGCGGTCTGCGGGGGCTTCGTGCTCTCCATTGCACTTCTCAACTCGGTCTTCAATCCGTGTTACCGGCGGACGCGAAAAGGAATTCTGATCGTCCACTGGACGGTCATCAACTACATTTCTGCATCCAAACACTACCTGGATCTCGCCTACAATCCTGGGGATTTAGCTCTGCTCACCGCCAGTTTCTATGTTCTCCTTGAGCACCATTCCACTCGATACTGCGCAGGTTGGTTGTTATTACAGTTAGTCCTTTTGGGTCAGGTCGTTTTGTTTGTAACGTTTTCCATGTTTAGAAACTTCTGAATTGATCTTAAAATGGCGCTATCAAAAACAAATGCCGTGCTGAACTTGAGTTACCTTTTGATTCAGTTGTTTTAGGCCGTGAAGTGAGCTACAACGAAAGAATAACCCTTATCGCCTTTCTTCTCCTGAATGGCTTGCTCTCGTTCACGCTTGCTCCCGAATTGATCTGCACCTTACGGGTACTCGTGGTCGCAGGGACAGCACTCCTCGCAGGTCGAATGTATTTTGCCCATCCCAGGAATCCACACAGGATGAACCACACGGCAAGAGCTACGAACTTTTTTTAAGTTCAATTTGAATTGCAGGAACTAACGGTAATCAGTCACGACGACCTTTTCTACTCTTGGAAGAACCCTTTTGGCTGCTTTGGAATCCTGGGGAGTCTGACGCTTTTCCTCGTTCTTTTGAACTCCACCGTGCAGGTAATATTGACTGACAAAGAACCAGAACACAAAAAGTTCGTTCAGATCTACCCCTCCCTTCTCAGACTGACGCCGCTCCTGTACATCCTCTACGTCCTCCGTTCTCTGGGGACTCTCGGTCTCCTTTTCTGCCCCGGCTTCTTTGCCGGAACTGTGCAGTCGGCGAAGTCGATCGGACGACTGATCGCGGAGTTGAAGACCATGAATCAGCCTGAAACGAAGACTCTGGAGAAAGAGGAAAGTGTAGAAGTGCCTTCGAACAACCAACCTGCTGTGATACGCCTAGTGTAGATATGACGATAAGCACGAACAATAAAAGGTTTTTGTGTCTGCCAATGTTTAGAAGGAGAGATAAGAGCTGATAGCTAGAGCCATGATAGCAGCCATTTTTGAAAAGTTGCTTTGTCTATTCATACTTATGATAGCGGAGAGCAGGGTCAAAATGAATTTATGTCAGGGTTTATACACAAATTGTTTTCAGCATATCCTATAGACTACGGAAGCCGAAAGTTACGTAGCCTACATATAGTCTAATCAGTTTACTTCCCTTGCTGATTCCAAGCACAATTTCTGGGGTTTTCGGTGTTTCGAGGTTTCTAAACAAAAGTCGTTTGTGATAGCACAGTGAAAGTGTTAGGAGCAGTTGACTTCAGACAATTCGAACAAACGCCGGGTCAACGTGTCATAGCAATCAATCAGTGTGTTCTTGGCTACCAGTGTTTGGGTTACTGTGTTCGAAAGGCTCTAGCCCGTTTCGAGTCTCGTCCCTCTGCGAGTGTTGAGCTTTGAATCTCCGAATTCCACTTTTATTTTCGCTATTTTGCTATTTATAATAACATTGTCTCATCGAGATCATCTGTAACCGTTTTTTTATCCAAACTCAATTCACTTATCACTGAATACACAACAAATCCATCTTCTCGTCGCTTTGCCGCTGTCGCAGCGCTCGCACCAGCCTCCCGTAGAAAATCCAATTGATGGACGCACTGAGGTACGGAAGCAGATGCGCTCCGTAGAGAAGGATCATCGTCGTCTCCGTCGAATCCTTCAATGCTTGGATCGTTCGAGACTCGACAAGATCTACGTAGCTGACGTAGATTACGCTGAGCCAATAAGGCGTCCAGCAGAGGAAATAACAAGTCGCGATGGTGATTACGTAGCCGGTGACTCGCCGCGTGCGCTGATTGAATTCGTTAAGCACCAGAATGCTGTGTCTGAAAGAAATAGAGTTAGTTCTTGTGTCAAAAATCGCTTTGAGCCGACTAAATCGACTGCAAAATGAAGCCGAAATTAACACTCACCTGTATAGTTGAGAGAAGCTGGCGCTTAAGATGGCCACCGTCAGGAGCGGAATGAAGTATCCTATCACGAAAGTGACTCCCGTGAACCAGAACAAGAGATTTGTGGGCATCACGTCGACGCACTTGTAGATTCTGACCCGTAGGATGGAGCCGTCGGTCCTGTTCGACTCGAACACCGGCATCTCTTGGGCTTCAGCGTAGATCTAAATACCGAACGAAGGTTATGTGTGCTTCATTGAGTACCTACCATTATAGGCATCAGGATGAAGACCGCAGTGAGAAACAGAGAGCAGATGATCAGCATGGTGGTCCTCTTAGAGGTGACTTTGGAGCGGTCGGGGTAGGCGACCACAAAGTACCAGTCGATAGTCATGGCAGCGATCTGGAAACGGTCCCTAAGCAAGGCAACAAAGTTTTTACGTACCATGATAGAAGACGACATTCGGCCGAGGGAGCCGAAGAGCTGGTGGACTTTGCATGCTGCGGTTCCGAAGATCCAGAAGCCGATCAAGTTGTCGGCTATGGCTGAAATCACATGGTAAATAAATTGACCTTACTTTCAAGCCTGATTTTTGTAATTCCCTTGAATCCCTTCACGATTCTCCACACAAATGTCAATTCAACTTAATGCTTTTACAATGATGACAACTAAAGAGCACATTCCCAAATGGTCGATGCAGTACTATTTTGGGTGCAGCTGAAAGCAGCGAGAACTTGAGTATACGAGCTGCCCTATTGAGACGCAGTTCTGGAGATTAAGCACAATTGCGTACATTCTATTTCCGGTTTCTGGAAACCCTTCGAAAGGGGGAAGTGGCTTTGCAAAAACCGATCCAGCCGTGCAAGTGTCATTCATAATTTTGAAATCATTTTGTTCATTTTTCCACAAAATGCACTTGGGAAGCTTGATCTTTACCGATAAGGAATCTCGTTATAGATTTTATCGCTTTTTATAGTTCCACCGCTTGCGGCCACTCCCGATCGCTCGCGAGTCCCTCTGATCTTTCGGCATTTTCCGAGGTCAATATCATTGCAGCACCACCGCATTCCAATCCTATTTTCACATTTGCAACATCACTAAACTCGTTTCGTTCGTTCGCGATCCCCTTTGTGACGCAATTCGCTTGTATCTCCGAGCAGACAGACCCCTCTTTTCCAGTGGAAAAATTAAATTTTTGTTGAAAAACTTAGATTTGAAAGAAGATTTCCTCCCTCCCACCACTTCCGATTTCCGAGAATCTCACGCTTAGACAAGAACACGCGGATTTGGATTTCCCCATAATCAGGAAGCATGTGGGCCGCCTGGTGCTTCGACTTTTTCCCCAAGTAAAGTTTGATTCCGGCTTTTTTGTTAATTTCATTTGAGTGAGATAATTTAATGAGAAACACGGTGGGCGCCTGCAGACGCGGCCGGACCCATTGAGCTCCCTCCGTTCCGGGCGCCAGCAAAAAAGATGAGGTGTGCAGACACGCTATCTCAGCGGATTAGCGAAAAGTTGCGCTCGTCCGTGAATTACGCACGGAACCAAAAAAGATCGAAAAAGCAGAAAGTCGAAAAAACCGAAGATCCGATCACCTTGATTTCAAAAAGAATAACGTGTAAGTCTAAATTTGAAATCGTGGTTGAAAAGACCAAATAAATATTTCTTAATCACTTCAATCCTCCTCCAACCGAGCTTGTTAAAATTCCGTTTCTTGCCTTGGACCCACAATTGCATTTGTCACGCCCTATTTTCTCTGCAAACTCCGTCCGAGTACAGATTAGCCAAACAGATTTGACAATTGAACTACGACCGTAGAACTGCCATTTTCTGCCGTATTTTTTTGCCGCGAAACATTCTTTTGTTACCAAAATGTGCGAAGTGACAACTTCGAAAAGCTTATGAGTCAGAGACAACTGCGTCAGCCAGATGACGGGTTTCCGTTCGGTCAGAAAACATTCTGCTGGAGAAGCGCTTCGCAGCGTGGGAAAACAACAAAACACGCTGCATAAACAAAGAAAACAGCTGCCGGTCCATAAATAATTCAGACAAAAGCCGAATTGTGCTTCGATCACAACAATTGTTTCTGAGTCTCGAGCACTCGCATCCCTCATCTCGCATTAACAAGTGCTTATCAGAATTAACCCAAGCAAAAACCCAAACTCACCTGAAGGGAGGCTCAACAGCATGATGGTGTCGATGAGACAGAGTGCCGACACGAACAGTTTTGTGTTGCTGCCCTGAAATGACTAATTTAAACGTTGAAGGCGATTAGCTCGGCTTTTCGTTGTTTTGCTGTTTCTGTCTATTCGGTATACGGTAGGTCCGCAACAATCAAATGACCATTAGGACCCAGCTCGCTTTCTGTGTTTCCTTTTACTGCCGATAAACATAAAACAGACTCGCTAAACCAGAAACGTCTTGTTCACCAGTCGCTTCTGATCGTTATGCGGTTTTTCGATTTAGAAAGGTCGTAAACATAATTGAGCCCGGAATGTTTCGGCCGAGGTACTTCGTGTTTACACAACGCCGAATTATCGCTGCTTATAATGGTCGGATCTTAGCAGAAAATGGGAATTTGGAAAGTGTTAATGCGTATTTGTTCAAGCCGAGAATCGCTCACAAAGCACATTTGCAAAAAAAGGAAAAGCTGGTTTGGCGAAGTGAAACGCGCCAAGGTTAAAGTCCAAAATCCGGTCAAGGTCGACGTGCTGATAATTGATGAAACCAGATATCGGATGCCAACGGCGACACTGCATCGATATGGTTTGGGTCTTCGACTGAACCTGTTTGAAACTTGTCAGTTAGCCTGTTGCCATAATCTTGATCCCCCAACTTGTGTCAGGTGGCTCTCAAAGACCTCTCCCAAACCGAACCTTTCCAAGTCCCATTCGAAAGGTTTCCGGTCCACTTAATGCACAGTTGAAATGCACTGAAGTAAGTGCGTTTCCCGGTAAACGTTTTGGCACAAATTGAGATGTGTGAATGAAGCGAAAGTCGAGATAGCGCTTGCGATAAGTCGGAAACAGACGTTACGCCTCGGAGAATTTGTGAAATTCAATGTCGGCGAAGAAAGCGAACTACGAAAGATCCAAATGGACTTCTGCAGCTCGTTCTGACTGCAGCCTTCTCGGACGCACTTTAAGGACCGGCACGTTTAGAGGTGTTTTCTCTCAGGGTACTGAAGCTCCTCGAATTCCTTATGTTTGCTAAAACTTCTTCAAAATTTAAGAATTTCTAATTAGGCGGAATTCAAACGTGCGAGAAGACATCAATGATCTTTCTATCAGTTTTCCAGCTCTAGATGACAGCTTGTTTTTTGCGACTTCTCATGTCACACGCCCTAACTGGTAGTGGCGTGGCTACTTTTGCTTTTGACCCCTGCGAATACTTTTAAAGACGCACCTTCTTGTACAGGTTAAGCCTCTTGAAGGCCGGCTTCCCGCAGCCGTAGATCGCGGTGACCGTGGAGGAAGTTCCGCAAATGCCCACGATGAAGCATGTCAGGAAGACGGAAACAACAACAAAGATTCCGGCGGAAGGTTGAGTGACGGCGGGGTAAATCTCGCGGACGAAGGCTTCTGAAAGATGCAAATTAAGTCGAAAATTCTGCGCGTAGCGGCCGCTGTTCCTTGTTTGGGGTACAAGGAAGAGCGAAAAGGCGAATCGCTGGTGCTTGCTGCATACAAATTACTGATTACAGCCAAACATCTATAGCGCTGGAATTCTAAGTGTGTTTTCATCTTCTTTCAAGCCCAGCTCTGCAAAACATTCCAAAACCCGCATTTACAAAACATTAATTTTGAGAAGGTTGTCAAGTCGGTAGAATATCCAAAATAGCCCTTTTGGTCTTGAACTAGTCTGTTACGTCTGCCTTGTTATTGTTGTTACCCAATCCCCGAACGCGTAACATTTCAGCTCTCTTATCTCTGAAAATGGATTACGCCAAGACAAGAAGCTGTTTTGAAATCCGTGTTTTCCCGTCAATGGGTATAACTGAACTCCACGCGCTCCATTACCTGGCCACGTCTTCTGATCTCGAAAATAAATTTACCCTCACCGTAGCTATTTCCTGACGCCCTTCGAGTGCAACCAACCCACGAAATTAAAAGCAAACCATAATTTCGAAAAACATTTTAAAATGAAAACCCCTCCAATCCAGCGTCCCCGTAAGTGCGCCTGGTGTGCTCAATGTGGATTCTAATCAAAACTCCTCGTTTCCACATATTCCACAACCCCAGGAAGAAACGGCGCAATGTGGAAATTAGAGAATTTATCCAGCGAAGAAGCCTTACTTAGAAAGCCGATAATTAGGCTTTATGTGCAGGTTCGCCAGGAGATGGCTTCCGAGAATAATACGACGGCGTCAAAGTAAACAAATTTTTCAAAAGCCAATTCGGTTTTAGATATCGAAGAGACGAAGATCCCAACGTCATTCGCAAGATGCAAATTCCGCAAAAGGGAATTAAAAAGCAAACGTATCCGTGACTCAGCCTTCAGACCGGTTCCTTCTTACCTGGAAGGACGTGCTGTTCCATTCGAGTGGTTTCAGTAGCGGCCATTGTGCTAGAGGAGAAAACAACCTGACCGAATTGGGATAACCTCGTCCTTTCGTGACCCTAGTAACTGAGGGAGGGAAGCGAAGGACGAGACGCCGGTGATTTGCCCAGTATGTGCAGTTGAGGCTCTCCTGAAATGAAAACAAGCGGTATTTTAAATGCGCAAAACAAGGCAGTTCGCGCAGGAAAATCAGATCTGGAGGAACTCCGAGTTCCGGCGCCTTTGTCCCTCGTCATCGTCTCTCCGTGCGTGGGGAAACGTGCGCGATACGGGGAGCATCCGAGCATCCCGCAGGCGAACAGCATTTTTCCAGAGGAGACAATTTGCATCAATCAACTTCAGAAACTTTTTTGATTGTTTGTAAGAGCACGCGAGCACCGAACGTGGCTCCCAAAACAGGCGTCGGAAGGACATCGGCGCTGTCCTCTCCTTTCAGGACGCGTCCGGAATAAGCAAGTAAACAAACGAGGTCGTTCCCGATGCAAAAAGGTGTTCATTACTGCCCTTCACGGCTATTATTCGCACGCCGCCCAAACGGCTCCGGGCCAATCGAGAAGCCTTCCTCCGAGGAATCATCGTCATGCGACTCAGGCGTCATCTTAAGGAGGTAAAAGGCGGTGATGTGAAGCAAAACTAATGTTTCTAAATGTGCGCCTCATTGAAAAAATACAATCGCACGAGCATTATTGAAGACTCTGACGTTTGCGCTGTTTGAGGAGGATCACCGAGGAGAGTGCCTAAAGGGTGAATGAATGGGCACTTCTCGCAGAGACCAACAATCACGCGCGCGTCTGGCCAACGCTCTTAATTTGCCTTTTCTCGGCTTTCTACCACCTCCTCCTGCTGCTGTTTGTCTTAAACGACAGATTTTGTAGACACACTGAGAGTGAACTTTACGAGGTGGTCGAAACCACTTGGGTGTTTTCGGCGAGATTTTTGAAAAATACGACATTTTCTGAGTACTTTTTTGGCCTGTAGTTTTGACGCATTTCACTGAAAAACAGGTTCAGAATGTATGGGCCCAAGACCAATCCAAATCCACTCAGTTGCGGAGCAACTGAGTGCAATCAAGGATGCCATGCAAATGAAAACATGGAGTTGCAATAGTGAAGTTTCCGAAATTTACGAAATGAAAACCCGATTTACAAAAAAGACCTGTCGGAAGAAACTCTTTGCAAAAGAGGCGACAGAAGCTTTTTCGCGTGTCACTCAAAACGGTTTGGAGTTTCGAGACGGAAGTGTTTTGAGACACTGCACTCTATATATTAACGCCCAATTGAACGCCTCATTTCCAGTTTTTGGGCTTTAAGCAAGCCTCATACACAGACTGCAAATGGCACAGGATCACAAAACCCTTAAAAACATCCACCAATTTTTCATGTTTTAATAAACCAAAGTCTGTTATTTGAAGAGTTCGAGACCTCGCTTCCGTGCTCCGTTTCTCCAATTTTGAAACGTCAATTAATCACCACGACAAGAAAAGATTTCCTAACGGCGACAGTTTCAAAAAGCCGTCGGCGAGGAAGCAGGTAAACATTGTGTGCACCTGATTCACGGCTTTCACTTTCCGTGTTACGAAAGATCATCGATCGCCTAAGGTGATCGGGCTGGCTAGCCGCGCACATGACTCAAATGTCGCGATCTGCTGCAGGCCTCCGCGCTTCTCGCAGTCCCCGCATAACATCAAAAAGGAAATTATCTCGATCCGGTTTCAGCTTACGTTCCTATGAGACACATCTGCCCACCTTGGCGGCGCGCGTCATCAGGAGGAGGCCGGAGACCTTCGAGGCATGCGAAGAAAGCAAGGTTTCAAGGCGGGTTGCGACCCCCGTACGCGACCGGTTCTCGTCGTTACATCACCGGCTCCACAAAAAGCCATCGGCGATACATAAGGAGTTGATTTACGCTCGATACTTCACACTTCCCTCGACCCTTTGCTCTCCCGAGTGCAATTAGCTCTTGTTTTCCTCGATTGGATTAGGCCCGTCTAGAACATGGTGAACGTTCTCGCACTCACGGTGCTGCTGGTCTCCGCTTCCGGAGCTTTGGGATGTGGCTGCGGCCTGATGCTGCCTCCCCCGCGCCCTCCGCCTGCACTGCCCATGTGTCCCCGATGCCTCCCCCGTGTCCCCGCCGCCCGTCTGTCCTCCCGCCTTCTGTCCTCCTCCGCCGGTACGTTATTTATCTAGTTGATAGGTCACTAATTTGTTCGTGTGTCAAGTAAAAAGCCGAAGAAGCAAACATGAAATTCGGGAATTTCAGTAAAGCGGTTTTTAATCTGAAAAGGTTTTTAGAAGTTTTGAACTGCTGTAACTTTTTAAATTTTCCGCAAAGGAAATTCAAAGATATTTCTACACAAGCTGTTTATCCTCCAATTATCTTCTTTCGATTTCTTGAGCGCTTTGCGCGGACCGTTTAATAATGTATTTTGGATGGAAGCAATGCGAAGAAATCGATGCATTCCAGTATGGTCAAGCGGTCCCGCCTGGAAAAACCTGCGTGACTGAACGGTGCAACGGTCGTAGCCGAATGTCGCGCACAGCCGCCGCTCGATTGCGCGCGCTCAAAAAATCGGAAGAAGATTTTGAAATGGAGAATCCATCTGGAAACCAGCACATTTACCCAATTTCCTCCTTTTCAGATCTGCCCTCCTCCGCCGCCACCACCTCCCCCAGCCATGTGTCCTCCGATGCCTCCTCCGATGGCTTGCCCCATGCCCGTCGCCAGTCCCTGTGGAGGCTACGCTCCAGCTCCGGTGTACCAGCCGGCCTACGTGATGCCCCCGAGCAACGACTGCTGCTGCCAGTGCAACCGGCCGTGCCACTACCGCGCCCGGGCCCGCAGTCACGGGGCCAGGATCTTTAGCGCCCCCGTCGCCGAGGTCGAGGAGGACCCCACCTGCAACAGCCAGAAGCTCCGTGCCCTGATGGAAGACGTTCGTTTGTCCTCGCCGACCCCGAATAATCCGAGCCTTTAGAACATCACCCGCGACCCCTCCATCTCGAAGCGAGCGATCCAGAAGGCGGTCGAAGAGAAGCTCTTCGGCAAGTACAACGTGATCTGCGCCAAGGGAGACTTCAGCTACGTGGCCTACACCGAAACCTACTGCCAGACCTCGAACGACGATGTGACCTGCTACGCCTTCCGACCTCTGTAAACCGCTTCCTAGCGTCCCCTACCGTAATCTCAACTAGCATCTCATCAACTCGTCTCACATTCACTGCTGCTGTTTGTTTCTAAACGAAGCCTTTCACTTTTCTCTCTAAAACGTCCCCTCGCTCGAATTACGAATTTACGAATTTGAGATTAATTTGCAAATAAATACAACTCAATTCGGTAAAGTACAAAGAATGGGACAGAGTACATATGACGCGTCAAAGTTCAGAGAGGCGCGTGGGGAGATGAAAAGACTCAGGACGTCGTTCTCAAATAGAATTATTGTGCGTGATCTTTCGAAGAGCGCGTCGCCGAGTGCTAATCACGTGCAGAGTCGAAAAACTAGAAAGTACGCAGAAAATTCTGTATAAGCAGACTAAAAATGGCAGAATGGGTCTTGAAGGATATTTTAGGAAGGACAAGCAATGTAAAAAAATAGAAAAACACAAAAAAATGAGAGGGACAAGGGTCAACTGCGCAGGCCCACTCCGTGCGGAACACAATAAAACGGATAGGACTAACGACATTAGCAGTCGAACCATTAACCATTTATCTCCTCACATCATAAATTCCTCTGAATTCAAAACCGCCAATCGAGAAATGAGCGACCGTTGTTGGAACATAAAAATGAAATAAAGATGCCTTCAATTGTGTTCGATCCATCGAACGTAACGGCTGTAATTTGTTTTACGTTATCGGAAACTCCAGATTATGGCCTTATTGCGACTCAAATCTTACCTAATTTTACACTGCAAAAAGCCGATTCTCGAAAAATAAGTGAAATTCCCTCTATTAAATAAAGGAGAATGTTGCAGACCAGGGCTGTGTCAAAGCCAAAACTTTTTTTCAAAACACAGCCCTGATCCAAACATGTCCGTCCGCCACAAAATCAGGTCGCTCCCTGATTGGTGAGGGACGTTGTACGGTCGCGACACCGTTTGCGTTTGCACGCATTTGGCTGTCGCCGTCGAACGGTCGGTTTTGAAATTGCGACGGCGCCTAAATTGGTGCCTCAAACGCCGAATTGGCAACAGTTGCGGGTGGTTTTGGTCTCAATTAGCTGTGCACAAAATTTCAAACCAAATTAAAAAAAATTTTATACTAGACTAGAAAAGAAAAAGTTATAAAACCGCGAAAACGGCGTTTGCGCTCCTGATGACTTAGCAAGATGAGCATCGAGTCAGGCCGACCACGCTCCTTGGAGGCCTGAAGCGCCGACTTGAAATTTATTTTGAAACAGACACCTCGCGCAATAGCGCGCACAGTTGATAATAAAACATAATTAAATAAAAACTGGTTTGCTTAGCGGATATCATTCAAATGACACTTCAAATATACTTCTAAGTAGTTAGAGAACTAGCAAAATGCAGATATATTTTGACAGCCTAGAAAAGCCTCTCCGTCTTACTTAGAGTAACAACGACTCTTGAATTGTCCTCCCAAGTACAGCCCGTTCATCAATCACACAACGCGAACTTCATTGTTCGAACTGGATTGTTCCTCAGATTTTAGACGTCTTGATGGGCCTTTTGTGGATTCTCCTGATTGCAATCAACCCGTCAACTCAAACCAATTTTTGTCACGCCGACCAAAACGACATGTTTTGATTAGATCACAAAACGTCTCGACTTTTACAATTTCATTTCTTTGTGCACTCTAACGGCGAGTGTAATCAGCACATCAATTGAAATGCGCTCAAGAGAAAAACAAAGACGAAATCCTAGCGAGGAACTTCCGAGAGGAAATGGCACGTGAAAAGGACTCATTGAGGCGAGGATTAGTAAGCCAAAAAAATCGCATTCAATAAATTAGTGATTATAGGAAAGGCGAGTGGGGAGCGTACGGCTTGACCTTTGCACAAGGTCTTGCTGTTGTGCCTGAGTCATTTCTAGAATGATCCGGACTTGTGTAAGAGCAACAAAAAGACCGTTCTATTCAACGCGGACCAAGAACGGCAGAGTAAAGAAAGAGAACACAGGAATTAATAAGTTTTAAGGGTGTTTGGATAAGACGCGGAAATACCCTTACGAGGACGGAGTCCTGCAAGGAAACGAGCGGATTTCTTTTAATTGGTGTTTACGGTTCTCTGTCAAAACAGCCATATTTGGCCTTCGACGTTAGTGCGGTGTAGATTTATTTGCCGCGTGACTTCTGTAGGTCCGTATTATTTATTCGTTTTAATTACAGGAATCAATCGGTTGCTCTATGAATAAATTAGGGTTGAGTATATTCTCAGTAGGCTTTCACAAAAGCGCGAGTCACGCGGGCAAATTTCTGGATCTTCTAGATCCACTTTCTGAGAGAGCCAAAAGCAGCCTTTTTTGTCTGAATCACCGAATCCAAATGTGCGTTCCACATATCCTCACGGCTTCAATCTTTAGCTATTTAGGGTCTCATCGTTTTCAATTCAATTTTTTCTAATTTTGCCCGCACATCCATTAGACGGATCTGGACACCAAACTCGGCGGATCTCCCTCAAACTTCCGTAAACTTTTTTAGCATTTGTAAATGCATTTGCTAATGGATCAAACGTCACTCGAGCTGGACGTCAGATTTACTTGATTAGAACGATATTGAAGAAAGTTGCACTCTTTTAGTATAGGTGATTTCTGATTAACGAAACATTAATTAATTAATTCACTTTGAACTGCCCTGAAATTATGAATTCTCGGAACCCAGCAGCATGCAAAAACATTGCAAACAAAGATTCTTAGTTGTATTTGTTGTAGCTTTTTTAAATCTCAAACTGCTTTCGCTATCTTAGTGTATACGAAAAATGAATGAAGCCGCCAAAGACTCCCCCACCCGGAGGATTACTGCCTTCGAGGGTGAAACACAAAACAGGACGAAGACCAAAGAGCGAAGTTAGAGACGAAACTGCGTAACCCAGTAGAACACACATACAGTAGCTGGCCCAATGATTATAAATATGCCTCAAATGGGCAATTGAAATGTATCAAAAAGTGTTTGCGTGGCCACTAAAACTATGGAGAGGATAAAATTGGAACCGCGAACGCGCAATCCTCGAGCTCCAGAGACCGGCGTGCGTGTGCCAGTGAGCAGCCAAATGCGATGAGATGCCGAGCGTGAACATCGTGAGACGAACAATGGCAGTGCAGGCGCGCTGAAATAAATTAACGATGAGGACAATGATTTGTGATGTGTCTCGAAAGTGCCCGTCAACGGCCGGGAACATGCTGGTAAGATCCGGCAGAAACAATTGATCCGAAGTCACTCTAATCGCGTCGCCGTCTCTGCAGAATGACCGGAAAACGCGAAAACAGCGTTCAAAGTGCTTGCGCAGAAGGCGCTCTACTGGGCCGGCCGGCGGTGAACTTTTGTGGGAATCAGGGACAAATATATTAAAACGACGACCTGAAATAGCCTGTAACTATGGGAAAAACTGTGTTTGTTTATTAAGCACACTTGCTCTTAAGAGGAATAAATCTAGCCGTGAACCGGCGTTTTATCAGAGTATTCTCGACCCTTTTGCCTACCGACACCCGGCAAAAATCTCACCCAGAAAATCCCTCTTTTCTTTCTAAAAAAGGAAGTAATGGCAATTAACTCCAGCAATTTGAGACACATTTGAAACATTCGAAACTGCTATTCGAAAGTGCATCGCCCGGCAGGATGGATCTCGTGACGTTTAAACTCGACCGCGATTTTACATAACAGAGTGAGGGCAGGAACCCCAAAACTTTTCAGAATTCACAGACTCGAGCTGGAAGCTTTTGTTTCTGCTCAAGTGCAAAGAAAATCAGAAAGGACGACAAGCTGTTTGGGGAATAGTATTTATGTCTACTCGCCGACTTATGAAGACCAAGTTCGGAGTTCCCCGGAAGTGTTTTCTAGTTGGGCTACTGGTAGCCACGTCAATCGGCTTGTTAGTCACATTGAAGCCTGGTGTAACGCGAAAATCCCAAAATCCAAAGCTTGTTTTCGACTTAACATATTAATCGGTTCCTCCAAAAGCTAAATACACTTCTTATTTCCGTGAAAACGAGAACCCATTTGCATCGGAAAGTGTTGCAATTTTAGGTGAAGGAAAGCAAATTGAAAAATCAAGAAATAGCGAGGTTCGTCGCATACTGAAAGCAGATAAAACAAAAGGTCTGAACCTTTTGCAAAAATTTAAAATGCAACGATACGCAATAAATGACTATTTTTTCAAAACACGATCTTTAACAGACTCAAAAAACCAAGTCTCGCATCAGTCTCACAAAACAACTTAATTATCAACCGCAGCTAGTTTCCATGGCCTAATCGGCACTCAAAAACTCGAAAACAGCATGATTTCTAGAAAGTTATTGAGTGTGACTCTCACACTTAGCGAGAGGAAAAATGGGAATACGCTGTCGGGGAAGAGACAAAAGAACTGATTCTCGGAATTTCGTCCCAATTTTGGTCTTTATGCTGTTTTCGCCAGCAACAATCTGAACACAAATATGCGAAGTTGCGATTTGCGAAAACCGAGCCAACCGCGTGGCATGTGAATAATCGAATAGCCAAATTAGATTTTACGGTTGCGACCGTGTCACATTGTTTTCCTAACATTGGCCGCAATGCCTAATACGTGACGCATCAATCTATGTGATTACCTAGATTCGAGCACGACAAAAAATGTAAACAGCGCTGAAGTAATCGTAGAGGCACACAAAATCCCATTCGCATTCCCTGCTCACAGGTCGATGAACACTGAGCTGAGGAAGACGAGGAATTCAAGCTGGATTCTTATTTAAAAATTGAAGAAGATGTAGGCGAGAGGACAAGAATATGTGGGGAAAAGTTGGATGCAAAGTCTCAAGTCCGGAGTGTCAGACGCATCAATGTCAGAAAGTACTAGTTCCAGGCAGCTCATCTTGAACGTTTTGATGTCAAAACAAACGAGGAAGTGACCGGTTTTGGTCGAACGTTTGGTAATATGGCATCGTGGTCCTAGTTTTTGTGAAACTAGTGGTCTGATTGACTCCTTAAGCACAAAACCAAACATGGTCAGCATTGCTTTTGGTGTCAAACAGCGCATATAAGGATACATAAGATAGTGACAAAACAGCCCCAGGTCACGCGGAAATGAAGCTTGCACTTGGTTCGGAATCTTCGTGCAAACGCTTCGAAGATTCTCTCTTAAGTGAAATTCTGCGAAAAGTTCGGGATTGACACGGAAGAGAGTTATCCGCATCTGAGACAGGAGAGCGAATCTTGTCTATATAATTTCGATTCGGCTCAGAAGAAGATCAGCAGGTACGTGGAGATCGAGGAGGGCGACGAGGAGCATCTGAAGGTCACCGTCACCACTGAGGAACCCGTTTCGGTCGGGATCTCTGAAGTTCCGCTCTTACGAAAACGGTTGGCTTTTTGTAGATTTGTGAAGCTAAACAATGTATATTCAGGAGTCTTCTTTGAGCCCGTGCAGATCGAGCCATGTTACCCACGCAGTTATGGTGGTCGGGTACGGAACTGATCCCGACCTCGGCGACTACTGGATTGTGAAGAACAGCCGGGGGAAGAAGTGGGGAGAATGGCCAACCACTGCCCAATCACTTCGGCCAGTTATCCCCTTGTCTGATTAGCGGAACCAAAAGTATCCCCTTGTATGATTAGCGGAACCAAACGAAGATTCAACAAATTTAAGTTGGATTTAGAAGGCCAAAACTAAAGCGTGATTAATGATGAACGACCGGTGGTCTAGTCGACACCGAGCACAGGTGTGTCTTCAAACTAGCGAAAATAGTGATTGAAAGAATCTATTTTTGTAGGGACAAATCAAGATTTCTGAATTACCCATTTGTTTATCTCGATAACAGGGAAACAGCTGGGTTCTTTGAAACATGGCTATTGCAATGCCGCTCTTGTAACTGACACTTCATACATCATTGCGAATAGCAGAGGAACAATCCCAAACGATCGCGTCGGAGGGGACTCTCTCGGTGTCTCGTTTTGGACGCCCGCGGCGCTGTTTGTCGCCGAACTCTTCGATCAGATGTCACGTTTTGACGCAATGAAACATGTCATCCGGTAGTTCTGTGGTGGGCACCGAGGGATCATTTGGGGGAGCGTCTCAAGCATCAATTCAAGCATTTAATGAGGATTCTTTTGGACCAAAACACTGGATGAAACGTTGCGCAGCAAAGCTTCTGTCTCCATCAAATCAGGAAGAGAATCATCTTCAAAATTATCTTGTTTCCTTTGCTTTCCGAATCGTACACATCCGTCCCCACAAATTACTTTCACCCGACAAGCAGAAACGGCTCAATCGGCCCATTTCAGATCACTCATGGTGAACTCTTTAACAGATTTTATGATGTTAGAGGCACTTGAGAATTTACTTTTTAAGAAGTTTTAACTGACAATTTTAGAAATTTCCTTGGAGCATCGATTTTTCAGTCGGAAGTAGGGCTGTGCATTTGCAATATTTTTTTCTGCGATATGCGATACGCGATACTGCGAGCCGAAACACCACAAGTCATCCAAATTTAAATAACAACTAGTTACAGTAAGAAACACCTCGAATCCTTCCAAGGGAATGTTACACTTCAGGAACAACAGCTTCTCGAGATTCTCCGGCGACATACAGGGTGTCCGAACTTAGACGTCCCTTGTTTTCGCTGTTGATGATAAGCGATTGGTTGCAGCAATTGGCTAAGGTAACAAAAAACAAACGCACGCTTTCAAAAAACCTCGCGACATTGTTCCTCAACCGTGAAAATTCAAAGTATCGCACGCGATATTTTGTATCGCAATAATGCCGCGAAATTGCGATACGCGATACGCGCACAGCCCTGGTCGGAAGTCTAAAAATCAGCATATGAAAAATTGGCGGTAATGACATGCCATCGCGCTCTTTAAACTCTAATGCGCCTCTAATAAAAGTGCCTCTAACGAAAGCGCCCCAAAAAAAAACGTCGTATCGCCTTTCAACAATTCTACGGTTTACGGAAACCATTGAGCTCCCTCCGTTGAGCTCCTTGGCCGTATTGTAAATTGGCGAAGCAGCGCAGACAGCCTCGACTCCCCTACAACCTCGAAACCCTCGGTGCGCGGTTTGCAGCCGCATTCGACCAAAACCAGCAGCTGGGACCGACCGCGATTTGCCTGACGTGTGCCTACCGTAACCGCGTTTCGTCAAATTTGTTAGGAGTGCGGCGTTCGCACTCGGGCGTGAGTTCGGGAGCTTTTTGCAGAGCAGCTGTATTTCGACGCATTCTGGTGCTCTAAATTTTTGCGACGTGATAGCTGATAATTCTTGCCCTGGGCGACAGTTTGCGTCACATGCGTTCTATTCGGTATCTTACACTATGACAAATAAACGTTTGATCTGTTCATACGTGGATTTTTGTACAATGACGAGAAAAACTACTAATATCGATTGAAAGCACTGTTCTAAAGAATACTTTCCCGGTCGAACTCCGTTTGCTGCATTTTGTCCTTTAATAACGCCTCGACGCGCTTGCAAATAAAGCTTTAATAATGCGCTAGACTGCACCATGTTATGCGCGTCTGTTGGTATTGGTAATTTGATATTAATTGGCAATCTTGCTCCAGGTATTTATGAACCAAGATCCCACCAACTGCAGTCGTCAGCTCGAGCACGTCCGATCCTCCGTCCTCGCTCTCCTCCAGTCATTCGAAAAGGGCACCCACAACGAAGTCGCACGAACCAGTGGGCCCCAGAAGCCCGGCGTACCCTTGAAGAAGCCAGGATCCAATTCCATAGCTCCGCGACCGCCGCCCGAATCAAGAAGAGTCAGGAATCTGTGCTCGAAAATGGCGGACCCCCAGGCCACCACTAACTCGCTCCCCAGCACACACGTCAACGAAGATGGCACAAACACGAAGGTGGTCATCTGCCTCCACTGCGGAAGCCGAATCCTGTCCCCGAACGTTGCGAAGTTGTGCACCGATGGATCTCCAGTTGCCGTACCCGCTGCCGCTCCAGCGTCGTGACGTCACCGAAGTCCAGACGGAGCCGATCGCCGAGTGGTGGGTCGTCACGGACAAGTTCCACTTCGACAACGTCGGATTCACTCGAAGCGCCGCCGATGGTCGCCGCTATCTGTCGTGCTCGGATTGCGACCTTGCACCGATCGGATGGGTCGACGAGGCTACGAACCACAACATGGTTGCCGTGAACCGTGTGGCTTATAATTTATATTAAGTGATATATTGTTTTGTTGCCATTTCATATGCTTGTGTTTGTTTATTGATGAATTCCTTCCTTTGTAAGTGTCAAGAGGGAGCGCATTTTGGTTATTGGAACGATAAGTCTCCCGGACCGTGGAGCACACGGCTTTCGCTGTAAATGTAACAATCCTGCGGTATTGAAGCGCGGATAGAGGTGATCGGGACTTACGCAAGTGCTTACTACAGAGCAGAGAGCGTAAAATCTCCAGCTTTTTTTCCACGTTCGCCTCCGTTTTCGCCGCACTGCGACAGCGCTGTCACCATTCGCTATTATACCTAAAACGGTAAAAATAGCTGAAAGTGACTTCGGACATCCCATTGACTGAGGCGGTTAACCAAATCCCTTTGGTCGCCTCCAGTCAGACCATTGGTCATTTAAACGACAACGCCGGAACGAACAGTAAAAGAAAACAGACGCAGCCGCCCAGCAAGAAGGCTGGAAACACCACCGCGGAAAAGCCAAAGAAAAGCGCGCCGAAACGGAAACTGGCCGCTGAGAAAAAGCAAACCAGAGAGACTCGGACAAAGAAGAAGAAGATGTTGAGTGTTGAAGTCGTAGAAGGTTCTACGATTCCGATAAACCACGAAAACGGAAAAGAAAGCGCCGACAAGAATCAGAAAATTTCAAGCGACTTGACGCAGACTGAAGGATCGGTTGGAGCCGCCGGATCTCCGAAGCCTGAGTGCGTACTCCGGAGGTCGAGCACAGGCCGACCTCTCCTTGCCGGAAAATACTCCAAAAACCTGCAGCAAATCCCGCCCCACCAAGCGCAACGGCACCGTGCAGATCGGAACGGTTGTTGTGCACCAAATTGCTCTGGACAAAATCTTTGAGATCTGGAACGAAAAAGCATTGCACGCCTAAAACTGCGCTCGACATTCCGAAGACGTTGAAAACGGCCCCGAGAGCGAAGTCCTCCGTTCGAGCTCCTCTCACGAGTCGTACAAAAGTCACACCAATGAATAGAAGAGCCCGATCGAATGCACTACCCAAAGAAGCATTGAAGAATGCAGACATTCTCAGTTCAATCGCACGGGGGGAGGGGAGGGGTAAGGCCTCTTATTCGGTGCTAACTCAAAGCATAAAAAATAAAGTGTTGATAAAAACCATTTGTTGCCAATTATGAAAGAACGGCAGTGATACGCTACACGCCAGCGATATGCAAGATAGCTAGAAGACTGCTAGAAGTTATTTAATCACAAACACCGGTTGGAAAGTAATCAAACAATAGACTCTTTAAGAGGAAAACAATTAACAATCAATCAGTCATACGAACACAGTTAATAGAACGTAGGTGTGACTCCCGTATAGCTGTTCAAATACGAAACGCATTTACAATAATGCATCTGCAAGGAAGTGGTATTTACGAAAGGCATAATACATAGTGAGCACAAGGATAACGATATTTTATTTTGGTACGGGGTGGGTGAACTTTCCCTTCTTGTAGCGACGCATCAGTTCGCGCCACATGAGAGCACGCTCGCGCTCAACTTTCTGCAGCATTCCACCGTTTTCGAGAGCGCGGCGAGAGAGGTAGGGCAGGACATCTTCCACTGGTCCGTACGGCAGGTACTTGTAGACGGAATATCCGGCCTGACCAAGCGAGAACGACACCTGAAAGATTCGTTATAAGGAATGAACTTTGCACAAAGAAATAATTCTCCATGGAACGTTCTTTGTTTGTTTGGTTCAAGAGAAAGTCAAGCTGCGAGGTGCACTGATAAGCAAACAAGCCCTCTAACGTCATCAGTTTCAAAGAATGACGCTCTTACCTGATCGCACATTCCATAGAGCTGCGCAAAGCAGATGACGCGTTCGCTGGGTGCAATCGACCGTTCTTTCATCAATTGAACAGCGTTACGAATGGCGTCCTCGTTGTGAGAGGCAACCATGACGGAAACGTGTCCCGGGCCACGAACTTCGCGTTCCTCCACGATACGACGCATGCAACGGTCATACATGTCACTAGTCGCCTAAAATCACATATTTTTAGCCCAAGTTATTGAATTCTCAGGCCATACTTCAAAGGAAGGATTAATAGGATCATCATATCCTACAGCTTCCGCTCGCTTTCGCTCCTGATCCATGTAGGCTCCACGAACAAGTTTGCATCCGAAGTGGAAGTTCTCTCGTCTGGCCAAATGCATATCGATTTCGATGGTGCTAAGGGTGCTCTTCAAGTAGGCCTGGTACGTGTTGAAGATATTTCCACGTTCCTTGTTGTACCTTTAAAAATTTACAATGCACTTAAAAACTTTGGAAAGAAAACGTACTTTCGCATCATAGCCAGTGCAAGGCGAGAAATGGCAGGCTGGAAGTAAGACTGCTCAGCATCAATCATGATTCGAACGCCTTTGTTGACCGCGTGCTCACCAACGTCCACAATGCGCTGCATCATGTTCGTAAACTAAAACTGAACTAATGAAGATCCAAACGTGAAACAGTAACGCTTACCTCGCGTTCTTCGTTGTCGGTCAAATCTTCGATCAATGGCTCAAGTTTACCCGTTTTAATATTGAGCACCCGGAACATCTCTCCCAGCTTCTTCTTGTGATCCAGCACAGTTCCCCAATCATGGAAATCAACGAAGCCATCACCATCAAAGTCAGTAGTATTCATCAAATCGCGAAGTTGCTCTCGATCAGCCTTGATTCCGAATTCCTAAAAACAGAAACAGTTACGCCGCCATTGGCTAAAACAATGTACCTTGATACGTTGGATAAAATCTTCGTGACTCATTCGGCTCAAGACCAAGTTCTCATAGGAGCTACCCGTCAATGCTTTGTAGAAATTCTGTGTTTGAGCGATCATTTCCGAAATCTTCAAGAGAAGTTGAGGACGACCAAGAGCGGTCAGTTTGACGGCAGCCCATCCCTGTGCGCGAGTGGTTTCTGCGACCGCGTCGATGCTCTGCAAGAAAATGTCCCTGTTCCGGTCGCATTCGCGTTCGCCGGCGTAGAAGTAAGTCCTATAGAACTCAATTATGTCACTAAAGAAATAACAATACTAGTATTACCTTGCTCCGACAACATCGACACGTCGATCACCGAAATCCTTGTGAACAGTGTAGCGCTCGTGAGTTTCCGTAACGGTTTGTTCATCAACAATGCCACTGTCAGCAATTACCTATAACACATAAGTTCAGACTACTTCGCTTAAAATAAAGAACTCACATCAGGTGGATTGGTTTCACCAACGACTCCCTCAACAGCTTTCTCTTCAGCCTCTTCCTGTGAAATGTCGGATTCGACACTATAATCAAGAATAGATTTCACGCCAAATTTCGCGAGTTTGCCTACAGTGGGTTCAACCTGAAATTGGAAAATATATCGCCATTAAACATTGTAGCTCACCTCGGCACGGTTTTCCCCAGCCACGAAATGTCCGTAAAAAGACGACTTCAAGATCTTTTTGAACACGTTAGCGCCCAGGACTTTTCGGAGATAGTGCAGGATCTTCTGGTTGTTTTGGACCAGAATGTCGATAGAGCAGAGTCGAAGAACAACAAGGCCACGAATCAGATCAAAGTTGGTCTTGCTCTATAAATAAAATACATCATTATTAGAATAGTAACAGCTACACACATACCTTAAATGCCCTTTCGTGTTCTCAAAGGAAAGATCAAGCCTTTCATAGCAAGTTTCGATTTCTTTCGCGGCAGCCGGCGAGAGCGCTCGCGGCGCCGTATTAGCGCCGGCTGATTTGAGTGAGTTGGAAGACGAAGCACTTCGGTAGTGATGAAGCGCAGTCGGCAGACGTTTCAGGAGAACGAAAGTCTGTCTGTTTCCAGCAGACATACCACAAAGCTTAGTGACGTTCTTTGATTCTGCAAATAGGGCACACATTTAATAAACGTTGCCAAAGTCCACGACAACAGCAATTTCTCATCGAACAAACAAAAACACGCGGAGGCACATGGATCACATCGCGAATTCAATTGCCTGTTTGCAGGAGGCAGACAGCGAGGGCAAAGAATTACAAGAGTGAGAGAAGAAGAGGTCCAGTCGACTGGCAGCCTCGCTAGAGCTCAGCCGCAGTGAGTAAAACCAGTATGCAGAAAAGTTGAGATCTCTTGATAACGAGGAAAGGAGGCGGCACCACCTGTCAAGGTGCGTTACAACCGCGCCCTCGCACTCATGCCTCGGTAGCTCCCCCTCCCGAGGTGCGCGAAAGGGCGGCAGGGGCGATTGGATCACTTTGGAGGCACGGAGAAGACGCAGCAGACGTTACGAAACAGTTGAAGAGCGCGATTCGCTTCGATTATTCGTTCCCGTCCTCCATTATTATATGTGATGCGAAAATGGGCGAATTTTAAGCAGACAGTGATAAATCGTGAGCCCATTTTAATTTAGCAATTCCTCTCAGTTCTCCATACAAAATAACGCCTTCCGTCGCGCGGCGATGCAAACGCGATGCGAAAGCGATGCAAACGCGATACAAACACCAAAAGTATAAACTTTCTAAAATCGCGTCATTCGTTTTGACGACGCCTTTATTGAAAATGTCAAGAGCTTTGCCAAGGCCCGCTCGCCTGGAATCCAATTCAAATCAAAACCAAGCGTTAATAAAAAATTAGAATTTGTCCCAGAAAGACTTCTGAGAGTGTCGCACGATTTTCTGCGTCGAAAATCACCGAAAACAGCAAAACTACCATCTCTTTGAAGACTTGTCATTTTCTCTCGCTACTCTCAAGACCAGGAATTTACCAAATTGGTGCCAAAAATATTTTGATTCCAGTCAAAAGATCAATAGTTAATTAATCTCCGTATATTCATGTCCAAGCAAAGAGACAATCAAGCAATGCAGCCCACACGAATTGCATGCAGCCCACACGCGGAATCTTTCTAGCGCCGGTTGGCAACTTGCGACATTTCACGGCTGCTCAAAAATTTTGGGAACATTTTGGGAACTTCTTTGAAAACAAGAGCGCTTTGTGCGCCAAAATTCAACGCAGAAGTCGACCAAATTCGCCCTCAACTGTCCAAAAAATTATGAGCACCTGACTATCAAAAACGTCCCTGAGTGCACCCGAATCCCCCTCAAATATTTGCACTCCGAACAAACGACGTCGCGCACCAAGGTTGCACTTTAGCCGTGGTGCCCGCGCCGTCGCAGCCGCAGCGCCTCCTCGCGGAGGAGCAGCCGACTGAAATGCCGAAATTCGCTCCGCTCGCTGTCTGCAATCGGCCATCGCCCCTAGCCTCGCTGCTTCCGACGAGGAATACGGTTGCGATTCGCTCCGCGGCCCGCGGCGACATTCTCGCGTCGGGACCAGCCGATTGCAACTGCAGGCAACACGGCGAAGCGGCGGGCGACGGCGCAGGCGAATTAGCGAGTGTTGGCAAATTCGGGCGAAAGTGGCAAAGCGAGGCGTGGCGGTCGGTCGGGGACACACGAATGAATGGTCCGAAGAACGAGCTAGCAGCATTAATCATGCGGAATTAAGGTTGCAAATGACCTTTTCTGGGGTGAGATCAGTGGCTTTTAGTGGTGGGGAAGTGAGATATTGGTCCTTCTTTGGACGAAGAAATTCAAGAGAATTGGGGTTCGGTGGGAACCCTTTGGACAATAATATCGGCATCCAGGAAAGGAAGCAGCACGGTTGGTCAGTGCTAACTTTGCCTCGCTTGCACAATGCTTTTCATCTGAAAAGCTTCGGGCGGAAACGTTTTGAATACCCTTGCGATCACAGGTAGATTTCTGATTTTACATATGAAAAAGCCGATGGGAGACCTATTTATAGATGCAAATTAAGAACTAATAACGCTCAACGAAATGTCCTTTTGGACCGTTGCGAACCAATTATAGAAATCTTCTAATTCGCCTTTAATTAGCTTTTTACTGTAGTTTTACTGTAGTGGGTCTACACAGTGTGAGTCCAGCTGCACAATCAGCTTGTTGCCCTGGATCCAACACTTGCTGATAACATTATCGATGTTTATACCAGCACAGCCAACTTGACTACTTATCTCAATAGCCAGTTCTTATGTTCCCTAATCTGTTTGTTCATCTTCTACGCTGCTTAATCTTGACCCTTTTTGCGGTGTAATTTCGAGCTACTTTTTGAATTTTTTAGTTCTCGAATCAACAAATACAGACAAAAGCGTTGGTTTTTGGAATGACTGGGAGAAGGAACAACTACAAAGACGAACGAAAACATTATTCATTGTTGAAAATATTGTCCTGGCTCTCCGAGAACGTCTGGTGATTAACCCGAGCGGTTGAGTGTCGTGCTTTGTGACCCATTTCTGACTTTTTGCCGCTCGCAGTGCGTAAGATTGCTTGAGGGCCAGCTCGGAAAGATGATCCGGGATTCACTGAGCTCAATCGACTTCTGCCGAACAATCTTTTCACAGCGTGACCCTCCAAAGAACAATTTTCAGTTTAGTCACGTTGTTCACGCTCAGCGAACGTGTAAAAAGCGGCGATGACGAACAAAGATAAAATCGTTTCACAGTCGTTAGTCCTTTCATGATGGATCCTCAATGTCAACGTTGAACCCTTGATCTGTTGGTCTCTTACAAGTTCAAGTTACTTATGGAAACATTTTAGTGGAAAACAACTAATCAGATGATCAAACGTCGACCTTGTGGACCTCGCGGTTCCTCGTGAAGGAACATCTGTTCCACGTCCTGTTCCTGATCGAAGAAAAGACGTGCAAGGAGGTCCCAGTGAAGCTGACTGCGGAATGATTGCACACTTATCGTATTAGCACTAACCATCAATGCGACGATTTTGAGAAATTACTGTCGTTGTTTTGGATGACGCGTGGGAGCCGAAAAACGCTGATTTTTGATCCGAGAAGATCTTATCGCAAACCATTTTAGAAGT
This sequence comes from Steinernema carpocapsae, assembly GCA_000757645.3. Taxonomy (NCBI): domain Eukaryota; kingdom Metazoa; phylum Nematoda; class Chromadorea; order Rhabditida; family Steinernematidae; genus Steinernema; species Steinernema carpocapsae. The sequence continues at coordinate 15,158,562 of CM016762.1, forward strand.
CGAAGACGCTGATTGATTGAGAACAATGGTATTTCAAACCCAGGAAAACCGCTTGTGCTCTTGTTCCTGCTTGTATCCCAAACAGGGATGCACTCAAAAAAACAGATTTTATCTGCTAACTTTTCAAGGCCATCGGGGTACAAGAGTGGAATTTTAAAGGGAGCTGGCGAGTTCGCAACTCACACGGTGCATTCTTTGGCCTCTAAACTGTACCGCAAATTCGTAGGGCGCCTGCCAACTTGCGAATCAAATTCCGGATCTCCGAAAGGCACGAAAACAAGCATTATTCGGTGCACTCAGAGCTCCGGTGAGGTGCAAAATGCATCTAGACTTCGATCCCTGTCCGGCGAGTAATCGAAGACCTCCCGGAGTTTCCCTCGCGCCACCTCGTTTCGAGAAGGTGACATAATATTGGGACAAGACGGAATAAAATTTTGTCAGCAATGAGTTCAACTACAATCGGAGCGGTCGTAGCCAAGAAACGGAAGAACGAATATGCAAAAGTGCTTACAAGAGAAAAATTCAAATTTTAATTAAGTTTTCAGTTTGTGGAAAGGACTAGCCTTGGAACACGAGAACTATGCTTTGCTTGAATGGTCGGAATCTCCAAGCAAAAGGAGTTTTGCAAATGCGAATTACGGTCCGTCGAACCGATTCATTGTGGCTGAAAACCGGTTTTCAGTTGAAAGCGAAGAACATCCATCGACTTCGATGGACCATTTCACAGGCATACTGTCTCGAAATTTGACTTCCTTCAGTTTATTGGTTCCAAATACATATCTGAAGCCATTTTCGACTACAATATCTTGGAATAGGAGACCGACAGGCGAAATTAAAAAGTTCAACTCAAATTTTTCAAAACTAGTCAAGCATTGAAAAGCTCCCACAGCAATACAAATTCATATCACCTCTCGTTTGTCATCTCTTACCCTGATCTAGTTCTGCGAAGTTTGAATAAGAACACTACTATACACCAGGTAAAGATGATTTGAGTTTCTCTCCTATATTGATTGTTCAGCTTTATATTGAAAGTGAAATTTTATCACAAAAATTGTTGACAAAATAGAAGTCTACAGTATTCCACAACCTAATCTTTGCCGCTAGCTCATTCCTCATCTTCTAAATCGCCACAATCAGCGCTCGGCTGGACGTGAGTGACGTGTAAAGACTCGTGAGGTAACGCGTTTCTTCTGGGGAAGAACGTATGGTCGGTGGAGTACTTGAGCATGTTTGGCAGTCGGCTTGTGTATATGTCAGACAACCGTCCTAGCCGTCTTGAAAAGAAGGTCATATTGTTGTAGGTGCGGAACATAGACCCAAAATGTGGGTTGAACATTGCTTTGGCCTTCTCTCTGAAATAACAAACCAAACTATCAGGGAACTCGCCGATTCCTCACCTCAACATCCGCCTTTCCAATATCCAATTCGTGAATTCGCCCTTCGCTCGTTCATCGGCCAGCTCGAAGCACTGGTACGACTCGATCAACCTGGTCAGAATCTCCAGCCAGGTGACCGTTGTCCGGAATTCTTCGTGGTTCTGTGCTCTGATCTCTCGCGCTAGTTCTGGGACAATCGCGGCCGTGTGCCAACCGAGCTGAAGCATAGGATCGGCCAAATCCGTGTAGATATGGTCTCCAACGTACAAAACTCCACTGTTCTCAAATTTCGCCTTCTTCGAAAACTCCGTGATGTTCCCCTGAACAAATTCCGAATCAGTTATCGGTATAGATGATCGGATTTCATACACCGGCGTAAATTGCACCTGGTCTGAGGTCGGACACCCGTTCGTACCACAAGCTGTCGTCCCGTTCTTGATACAACCGGAAAGGCGCTTTGCCTTGGAAGAAGTCGGGTTTCTTCGCCGACACAACAATGTACTTGAAAAGGCTTCTCCAATCCTCTCCGAGCATGTAGCACATTCCGATGTTCCTGAAATTTCGGCAAATACAACAGCTGTGCTAAGGCAAACTCACATAAAACTGAAGGGGGAATTCGTTACCATGAAGAGTTCCTTCCCGGTGTTCCGCAACTTGTAGAGATATGTTTTCAAACCCACATTTTCGTGAACGTATTTTTCCATGTTCGTCGTCACACAGGCATACATTTCTCCCGTAACATGGACTTGTCGAACGGCCTCCTAAAAATACAATCTGACATATCACGCGGAAACGAAAATACTCACAGCAACATCTTGATATAGGCAGACAGGGTCGAAACTGATGTTGTTGTCATCGAAGTACTGTACTACGGTAGACAGGAGACCGGCCCAAGGAAGACTGAACAGATCGATCAACTGCGGCAAATTGCGTCCTTTGGTATCCGGAAGGGACGCCGCCATACAGTTCGACAACTTCGTCGTCTGTAAGTTTCTTCCTTCCTCGAAATACTGTACCCTTCTGGATCTGATTGAAAGCATCCACCTTCAGTAAGCAGCTGTGGTCGATGTCGTAGTGAAGTCCACGAATAGCGAATGTCGGATCATACGGGATTTTGTGAAGACCTTCAGGATATTTCAATCTGACGACTAATCGCTTGATGGCCAAATTGTAAATTAGCGGATTAAGTTCCCTGGTATATACTGCTAAGGTATAGTCGTAATCGAATCCGTACACTCCTATCCTGCGCAAATTGAGCTCGTTATTGGCAAAGACACCTCGAGGATCGATCCGTGGGGGTGGAGAACGCAGGTGTTGAGCGACGGAGGCTTGTGCTCTCTTGTAAGCCGCTCGCAGAACTGGAGAGATCACCTGCTTTGCACAGCTAAGCGAAGCGGTCGTATACGGCATCTGAAACAGCAACACACATCAAACTAAATTTAAAGCATGAGCATCTCTTGGTCTTCTAGCTCAGGTTCCGCGAAGATTTAAGGCAGGACAATATCTAGTACACCCCAACAGTAGAACATCACTTGGCTGACAATTACACACCACCAATAATCAGATAGGTATAAATACATAGGTATGTACATATGTCGTCCAAGACCACTGGAATGAATCTACATGGTGAGAACTTCAAATGTGGATCAACGTTTTATAGACTTCAACAAAATCAACAAGAAAAAAGCAACAAGGAAAATCAAATCAGCCCAAGACCAGCCGCGGCCTCAGCTTCTTTCTGGCTGTAAGGCACTTCTTTCAGCTGCTTCAGACGATATTTGTGAACTGTAATGGCAACGCAACTATTACAATCGAACAAAGATTGCCGATTACCCTTAGATTTCTTATGCGCCTTGATAGCCTTCTCGTCGTCGAAATACCGATTGCATTCGATGCAGTAGAACTGGCCATTTCCGGGAAGGTCATAGTCAATTTCCTGCTTCTCGAGCTTCGCAGCCTTTTCAGGTTTCAGATCCTCGTGGATCTGATCGATGTCCTTTCCCTTGCGCTTACGCCCTTTGTTAGGCCGGTTGCTTGGCATTCTGGCTAAACTTCTATTCATAAAACCCTAGCGATGGGTATGACTCGGCACAGATAGTGGAAGTGAGCCACATAGAGAACGAACTCCCAAACCGATTTAAGTTCCGACACCATCAACGCTTTAATAACCTATCGTAAACACTCAACAACGGAAACTCATACTTGAAACAATTACGCAAATGAATGAGGTCGAATGGGCTTCATCGGGTCGAAGAGTTTTGCATCCCTGAGATATCGTGGATCTTTGACGAAAACAGGCATGTATCCGGCACGACGACTGAGGGCGATCGTCTTCACGAGTTTGTCATGTTGCTGCGTGCAGAGTCCGGTGATGTGACGATCGTAAACGCGGCCTGAGAAACTTGAGACGAACTGTTGCAACAAGCGGGCATTCTTATAATCCAATTTGACGTCGTGGGCACACAGGAGGCATTTCGGCTTTTCTTTCTCGTAGGGGTTGGTAAATCCGTTCAGGAGCGTCGCACAATAACGTGGCTTCAACGTGCTTGTCAGGTTGAAAGATGGAAGCCACGCCAGCAAACGCGTTCCCTGACGATTCATCGCCGGCCTGAAAGCAAAGTTTTTTGTTAAAAATAAATTGTGGAAGTGAAGGCACAAAAATATACGGCACGAATCCTGAAAATTATTGAATAGGAAAAGACGCGATAACAGAGACACAATCAAATCGCCGTGATGACAAACGAAATACTTCGCCGAAATAAATCCACGAACAAAATTTCCGAGAAAATTGCCGTGAGCAGACGGCAGCCGGAGGCCCTGGAGACAGATTGCGAAAAACAAACGCAATCGCCCGAATGCGAAATTCGTCATCCAACGCGCGGACTTCTCTTCGAAGGGATCCCGCTGAGAGATCACTAAGAAACTTCGTCCGTTCTCCGCGATTCAAATGCAAGATCGGGAGCTCCGTCGGCGATCGGCGTTTAGCGTCGCCGCTTTTCGTCGAACTTCGTTTCTTCTCGAATCGATGGATGCCCGTGGCATGATGCACCTCGTTCGTTGGTTTTTATCAAAAAACTTTTTTTCGCGGCGTCTTAGTTGTTGCCATCATCGAACTCTAAACTTTTTGCCGACGGAGCTCCCGATCTTTTCGCATTTTTTTCTTGGACAAATTCTAATTTTTTATTAACGCGTGGTTTTGACCTGAATTGGATTCGAGGCGAGTGGGCCTTGGCAAAGCTCTTGACATTTTAGATTTTTTTTTGATATGTGTTTTTCAGGCAACTCGCGTTTGGAAATTTCGTGACGGACGAACGGACACGTCTGGATCGTACTCCTTATTTGTTAGAGGGGATGTGAGTTGCGACAGGATGCACGGCACGCCGGGGAGATCGATCAGGATCTTTGCGGCGGAACCAAGCGAGCCCATTTTCCGGAGTTGGCGTTTTGCGGGCAAAATATGGGTTGCTCGTTGTGCTAGAGACGTTCTGCGAAGCCAGAAATGTACTAATTCGCGATGTGATCTATGTGCCTCCGCGTGTTTTTTGTTTGTTCGATGAGAAAATGTGTGCCCTATTTGTAGGATCAAAGAACGTCACTGAGCTTTGTGGTATGTCTGCTGGAAACAGACAGACTTTCGTTCTCCTGAGACGTCTGCCGACCGCGCTTTATCACTACCGCGCGAGCGCTCTCGCCGGCTGCCGCGAAAGAAAACGAAACTTTCGATGAGAGGCTTGATCGTTCCTTTGAGAACAGGAAAGAGGCCTTGAAGGTATTTGTGTAGCTTTTACTATTCTAATGTTGATGTATTTTATTTATAGAGCAAGACCAACTTTGATCTGATCCGTGGCCCACAAGCGGTCGACGAAAAGCCGGTTGGATTGGTCCAGAAAATCAAGTTTTACTTCAAGAAGTACTGGTATATTGCCGTCCCTATTCACTGCATTTCATGCTCAACTTGGTTTGCCTGCCTGTATCTTGCTGTCCGAAGGTTTCTTTGCAACGGTTTTCTACGGTAATACTGTGATTTTAGTGGCGTCGACGTTGTCTCTTTCCTCGAACTTTTACACATCCCAGACAGTTGGGTTGAGAAGATCAGGAATACTCCTCCAAGTGCTGGACACTTCGTTGTTGCAGCTATTTTGTACAAGGTAGCTAGCTTATTCCCAGAATCCCTTGGTGAATCTTTATCGTTTAGATCGCCACTCCCGGTCGTTACGCAACTACGCTGGCCGGAATTCAGCTTGCTTTTTGGGTGATGCGTCGAAGCAGATAAGAATTGATTTGTTGTTGTTATGTTATTGTTATATATATCGGAAATGAACTAGGACGAAAGAGATGCTTCCTGCATTGTTGTTTGTGTTCTACAATGCCATATCTGAACTTGGGTTGAAGGTAATGCTTCACGGCCATATAGCACGACTTATCGATTGCGAATAAGCTCCTTGTGTGATCCCCATTTGAGCACGGTAACTTGTAATAGAATGCTCCGTTCAAGATTGATCACTGGCTTTCAAAGGTTCTTGAGCACAGCGATGGCGCCTCGTCGTGAAATGATTGCCGTTTGTCAGATGACATCTGACCACAGCATGGACAAGAGCTTCGAAACCATGAAGGATATGATTCAACGAGCTGCTGATCGAAAGTGCAAGGTTGGTGAAATAAATTCTATCGCGTGATTTAAGTCCGCTTTTGCAGATGGTCTTCTTTCCTGAATGCTGCGACTTCATCGGAAGAACCCGTGAAGAGTCTATCGACATGGCCATGTACGACACGTCCTCGTTCATCGCAGCTCTGCGTCAAGAAGCTTTGAAGAACAACATTTGGCTCTCCCTTGGTGGCATTCACGAAAAGGTGGATTACTCCAAGGAAAACCTGCCCAACGTGGATTCTAAAGTGGGATGCAAGCCGAAGAACTGCCACATGATCATTGACGAGTCTGGTTCGATCGTTGAAAAGTACCGTAAACTCCATTTGTTCGATCTGGAGATTCCCGGCAAGGTCAGACTGATGGAGAGCGAATTTTCATCGGCCGGACACAAACTGATTCCCCCCGTTGGCACGCCCGTTGGACGTTTGGGACTGGGCATCTGCTATGATGTTCGCTTCCCGGAACTCAGTCTGTGGTATCGTAGACAAGGAGCCGAAATCCTGTCGTATCCAGCTGCCTTTACGGTTAACACTGGTCTAGCGCATTGGGAGGTTCGTTTGTAAACCTTTTCTCTCATTTATCATACCGCAATTTAAGCCCCTTCTTCGAGCCCGCGCCATCGAGACTCAATCCTACGTCGTCGCTGCTGCTCAGACTGGAAAGCACAACGACAAGAGAAGCTCTTACGGTCATTCGATGGTTGTTGACCCGTGGGGAGCTGTCATTGCTCAGTGCTCCGAGAACGTCGGTAATTTTTTTGTCTGAGTTCAGTGTAATTTTGTACGGTTTCTAGACATGTGCTTTGCTGAGATCAACCTGGACTATCTGAATGAGGTGCGCACTATGCAGCCTGTGTTCCAGCATCGTCGGAATGACTTGTACTCATTCCACGCCAACAGCGCTACCACTCCCAGCGGTTTGTGATTTGGTTTCCGTTACTCGGATCATTTTCCTTTGTCCATTTCAGGAGAACTCAACTTTGGGGGACACAAAATCAGCAAAGATACGGTCTTCTACCAGACTGGGTTGTCCTACGCGTTCGTCAATTTGAAGCCAGCTGTGGAAGGACGTGAGTTTGTTCATTCGGTATCGTTTTCCAACATCGTTATAGATGTCCTTATTTCTCCTTTGCGAGACGTCTTGCGACTCAATGAACTCACGGACGAGGAAACCGCAGACTTATTCATTGTCGCCAAGCGAGTTCAGTCTGTGATTGAAAAGGTCTATGGCACCACTTCTAGTACCATTGCGGTCCAAGACGGACCTCTTGCTGGACAGTCTGTGAAGGTACAATCTGCGTAGCTCCGTTGACCGAGATAATTGTCATTGTTTAGCATGTCCATGTTCACATCGTACCTCGCAAGCCAGGAGACTTCAAAGAAGACCAGATCTACAAGGAGCTGGAGAAGCACGACAGGGATGGTCGCCCACCGCGCACTCCATCGGAAATGGCTACTGAGGCCGAGAAGTACCGGAAGCTTATGTGAACTGAGCGACAAATACATTCCTCATCATACCTGATCTAACTAATGTAATTTAGGTTGATGAATTCTTAAATTTTTCCTAGTATCGAATTATGACCTTATCTAAAAGCAAAACACTTAACGGAAACAGTTTCTTCTTTGAGCTCGTTTAACAAAATTTTGAAGACCGAAAATAAGCACTAAACGACAAAAAATAGCGACAACCGCACTATTCATTCAAAAAACCAAATAGAAAACTCCATATCTACCGAGGGAACGGTGAAGTGCAGTGAGGAAGAACATAGCCCTGAGAGTTCATCAAAAACGGAAAATTATATAGGACGATGTTTCTGATTCGATATGGAGGTGGTGTGAATATCGTTTGCGATGGCGAATCTGCTTTAAGCAACTTTTGAATGATTTTATGGTAACATTTGCGTCCTGATCCCTTGGACTGTAGTAGTTGCTCTAAAGACGTTGAACGACTAAGGCTTTGCTTCACTAAGCTGACCTGTAATGTAATTTTTACTTTTGCTTGATTCACGTCACTCTCTAAAATAGCCGAGATGGATCCTTAAAGTGTGACCCAAATGTTTAACGCCCAGTCAGACGCGTGCTTCGTGAGATTTGAATCCCTTCCAAAACAGTCGTCCCATTATTCATTCTCGAAGTGCCTCCCAACTGTTTCACTTCGGATTCGTTCAATAGATTCCTTGTTGGTGGAATCGTCACCCTCTCTCCGGGACCGTTTAAGTATGTAAGTGTGGCCGTGTGATATGACTGTGATTCGATGTGCGTGCAGGCTGAATGCGTGAGCAGTTCTTGTTCTGCCTCACCCAGACGTTCGCCAGAAGTCTTTTTTCAACTTTCCACGCGCCGTTCGGCTCGTAAAAACTACGGTGACTTGTCGTTCGTGGAAGTCGAGCAACTGAGAAGTTCCGATGGTCCCGCCGCGAAAGCTTCTCTTTCTTTGAAAGTTTGGACAAAGCCCACCTCGCCGGCGACTAGAGACAAGTCCTTCTTTTTGCCTTCTCGCCGCCGCTGTGAGGCCAGGAATGTCTCTTGAGAAACGCGCATCGAGAGTCTTTGGCCCGCGGGTCGATCCGGACTCAAAATGTCGTCGTCCCGGCTGATCGCCAGCGATCAACGAGGCGCCTTGATCCACGACCGTCCAGAGCGGGCGATTCCGATACCGCCAAAACCGACGTCAGCCAGCTGATCTTTTTTGGAAATACAAAAGCGCCGAGCATAAACGAATCAGCTGCAGAGTACATGCGCTGAGCCGACGTTTGAAGCACTTTCAGGGGATTAAACTCTCTTTGTCGACCTTCCGGCCGGATTAAGGGATGCGAAATCTGTGACTCTAAACTGCATGGTTTCGGCGTGGTTTTGTGTGTATTTAAACGCGCGTGACGCGCTTTTTTGTTTTCTCGTGAGACGAAACGACGCATAGCTTCGTTGATTAGCTTGCCTTCGCCTACCGTCATGGTGCCATTCGTATTTGACCGGAGCGGGACGAAGCTAACAATAGCTCGCTTCGGTATCGATCGCTTTGACGTCTACTGCCGCTTCTTATGTCGTTTTTTTTGTCTGTGTGACCTGGATGGTCTGTTTGATCTTGGCTGTTTATTTCTGGTCTTTTTTCGGAGGTTTTTAGATTTCTTATTATGTATTTCTGGAGTAAGTCGCCTTGCCCTATCGGCTGCTTCTAAAGTACGTAGCCCACGTCCTCATGGATCGGTAGCTCAACTCTACCCCATAGAGCAAGCCCGAGAGTGATAGTCCATTTTGTAGAATGCGTCAATTTTATTCCGCTCAACTACTTAGGCGGTCCGGCATTGTCGCGTTGCGGTCCCGGCGCTTGCTTCAAAAATTCTTGAAAGGCCGCAAGGCTACAAGCGGGGCTCCTATGGTCCGGCCTAATCCAATTTGGTCCTTGTCCGGGGTAAACAACGATCTTGTTTACCTTCCCGTCTCGAAATTCGCGGTTTATCGAGTCGTGTTTTCGCTATCAAATGCTTTACTCTGAGCCAATTAGTTTTCATCGAGCCTCTTTTAGTGTTTAATTCTAATTTCAGGTTATCTGTAACTGCCAATCTATTCCCTTCTTGTCGTATAGTGGTTCTTCGTCGCGTAGCTTCGCTCTCTGCTGGAATGTCGAATGTAACAGAAGTAAATATACGCGATGTTTGGACTTCGAATTTGGACGAAGAATTTGAGAAAATTCGGGAGCTAATAGACGACTATCCGTTCGTCGCGATGGACACCGAGTTCCCAGGAGTGGTCGCGAGGCCGCTAGGACAGTTCAAGAGCAAGGAAGACTTTAATTATCAGCAAGTTTCCTGCAATGTCAACATGCTGAAGTTAATTCAAGTCGGATTCGCGTTAATGAACGATAAGGGAGAACTACCAATTGGCGGAGATGTGTGGCAGTTCAATTTCCACTTTTCGTTGACCTCCGACATGTATTCACAAGAATCCGTTGACCTCCTGAAACACGCAGGAATTGATTTCGAACGTCATCAGGTAAGTCTTAAAAAGCTTGAGACCTCTCCCCTCGCGGTGGCTGCCTTCTGTTCAGCTCATCGGACTTCGGGATCTTCCGTCTTGTCTCCGTTTAGGCATTTCTATCTTTTCCTTTTCAGAGCGAAGGAATACGAATGCACGACTTCGGCGAGCTCCTGACCACATCAGGGCTGCTCGTGGAAGACAAAGTCACGTGGATTACGTTCCACAGCGGATACGATTTCGGGTATCTTATTCGCTCTATCATGCTCTGCGATCTCCCGAACGACGAAGACCATTTCTTCAAGTATCACAGGTCGCTGTTCCCGTCTAGCTACGACATCAAGATGATCACCAAGATGCCCGGAATCCTGACCACGCAGCTCCACGGAGGTCTCCAGGAGATCGCCGACCAGCTGCAGGTTCAGCGTACCGGAATCCAGCATCAAGCCGGGTCTGACTCGCTGCTTACTGCCCAGACTTTCTTCAAGATCAAGGAACAATATATCGCTGACAACTGGGACAAGGTAGGGCTCTATTCTGTGCTAAAAATAACAACCAGTGCCAGTTTCCAAAGCACCGAAACTTTAACATCCTCCAAAATACAACATTTTCATCTAGGTTGCCCCACGCGTCAACGGACTTCTCTACGGGCTCGGAAATTCTCTTTCTCAGGCCAGCGTGTACCCTCTCTACCCGCGAATGATGACTCCTTCACCTCATCCGCAGCTCTCGAGGGCACGGGAGAGGGACGACTCCACGAGTTCGCCTAACACGACTCGTGGTGCCAGTTCTCAGGCAAGCTCGTAACGCTTGGAGAAGCCTTGCAATTTTACTTTCATCTGGGTTGCTGTTTTATCACTTTCCGTAATGTGTTTTACGTCCTTGTCCAGGGCCGTCGTCCAAGTGTCACGCTGGTTGTTTTCTTTTTTATGTATATATTCCTTATACTCGATGGCAGCAGTCTATCGGCTGTGATGCGGAGCGTTGACGAGTCACTGCATAAATCGTGAAACATTTAATTTATGTGTGCACGGTGGAAACGCCAATTGTGGCTATGATCGGACTGGCTATGACCTCATCGGGAGCTATGAAGAGCAGGTGGCTTGTGAGGATGCCAATTTAAGCGGGGTTGGGTGAGCACAAGAATCCGGGGTGCCTTTTGGACGGAAAACTGTGAGAGAACGGAAAAAGGTATTTCAAACAAAAAAGTCAGGGCATCAAAAACAATGCTTTTCCTATGTTTCAAAGCTAGCAGGTGAAAAGCGAGTATAATGAAAAACATTATTTATATGAACATTTTATATTAATACGACATTGATGAGGCTTGTTTATAGCCCCTCTTTCACCTTGCGCTTCATAATGAGGATCGCGGATACGGTGGAGGAGGTGAGAATGAGAACCATCACCAACGCCACAGACACCGAGAAGTAGGTCTTGTCGAGACAGAAGTGGTTCTCGCCCGCTTCGTTCAGCTGGTCCTGCCTGGCGTTGTAGACTCCGTGGGGCGAGGAGATGAACGATTGCGGGATCTCGATGATGTCCAAGGCGTTGATCTCAGTGCGCACGTCCATGGTGCCAGCGGAATGCTCTTTCCAGCTGTTGGTCTCCCTGCGGAATCGGCGTCTCAAGACGCGAGGCCGGACGGGGGCGGTGGTGGCGGGGGCTCGGGTGGTCGCAGCGGCGGCCGGGGCGACGGCAGCTTCACCGCCCTCCTTTTTACCCGAGAGCGAGGGACCTCCACCTCCGGCTCCTCGACCAATCGGCTCCTCGCACTGCGGTCGGGCGCACTCGACTCCGGGGTCCTTGATGCTGATCGTGATCTGGCACTGGTAGAAAAGCTGGGACCGATCTGCGTACTTGTACACGTGGGCTTCCTAGAACAACCAGCATGAAACATGGTGCCTTCACCTTCCAGCTGTTGGTTTCCCTGCGGAATCCGATTTGGAGTTTGACTTTAAGAAATCGGTGAAGAAATCCTATTTTACCTGTCCAGCCATGAGGTCGCTGGGATATTCCAGGTTGTTCAAAATGTACTTGTCCAGGGCGCAGCCGTTTTCGTTGAGCACGTTGACAATGTCCCCGTTTCCGTCGTCGACGAAGCAGGAGTGTACCACCATGCAGAAGGTGTCAGCTGAACAAGTCGAAAAGAGTTCAAAGGGTGTTTTCAAAAAGACTCACTTGTCTCGGTGTCGCAGGTCCATTTGTGGTAGACTTGTTCTCCGATCTGAGCGAACTGAACTGGTTCTCCCGTGGGTCCTCCGGCCAAAATCTAAAATCGGACATTAGAACCGCAGCTGGAGCATGGAACCAACGTCGTAACGGCAGATGGGCATCGGAACGACTTGCGATTGGAAGGCGGTTGTCAGGTCGGACACTTCGATCTGGGCGCTGACGGTCTTGTCGGCCTCCATGTAGAAGCACTGGATCTTGTAGGCTCGATCGACTTTGGTGACAAAGTTAGGCTGAAAGATAGTTTTGGTAGAATAATTGGAGCTATTTAAACTTACATGAAAGGAGATGACTACGGTAGTGGTGACAAAGATGCCTCGAGGGTTCAGGGAACGCGTTCTGGCCACGTTGCAGGAGTCGAAAGGAAGCGTGATTCCAGCCACTTGGCGGCCGCTTTCGTCGCTGCGACATCCGGGTTCGTTGTAGAGACCCTGTAAGGCGAGAAATAACAGCAGGTCCTCAGTTAAGAGATGACATCATGAAAACAAAGCAGGAGACCCTCCAAGAGAAATAGTAACTCACTTTAACGTAAACATGGCCTTCGAAGGTATTCTGAGTGTTGAAGTTGATGGTGATAGCGGAGCCTCCGCACTCGATCTCGGGGTCGCCTTCGACGCCGTTGTCGACCGGAATCGCGTCGGCCCAAGGGGCGAGCAGAGCCAGAATAAAGCAGAAGGGGAGAAAAGCGTCAGTCGCCATCGTCTGCGCCAGAAGCTCAGAGCTGATGAACCACAAACTGTGACCGTATGCCGGGAAGCAGTTCCTTTTTATAGGTTTGGAGGAAATTCAGAACCGGCTGACCTCTTAATCCACTAATCCTCCGTCCGGTTCGCCTCCCGTAATTGGCTGCTTGCATTTTCCGACGAGTCAAGACCTAGAAAAGAGTTTGCGCGCCGGGACTCGCGTGCGCGCGCCGTCTGCCGTTACTGAGACCAATCTGTTTCCCTTTCAGTTCGAGCGTTTCGCTAAATTAGTGCCAATTCTTCCCTCGTTAACGCCGGAGTACGCGTACCCGGAGCCAAACCACGCCGCTTGACCCACATAAGTTTCAAACCTGCATAGAAGTGTATTCATAGACAGTAATTGCATTAATAAGCTTTCGGTTTCGCACAACGAGAGTTACCAAAGTGGGTAAACGGCGGAGTTCACTTTCGGCTCAAGTCAGACGAGTTGCGAGTTAAGGTCGCCGGTGGCAAATATTTTTGACCAATCGAGTGGCGGCAGAGGCAATGACGCACATGCCTGGAACGAGATCGAATGGTTTGGAGTTAAGAAATGGACAAGAACAGGGATGAACTTTTGGATTCGAATATAAAGATGCATGATTACCTGATAGCTGATTCGTTCCACAACTGGTTTAGTGTTTGGTCCCGCCAGTTCTGAAATGAGCCCCATGGCCAAAGAGTTCGATTTGGGCACCATGAAATGGCATTCGGTAATTTCCTGCAAATAATGTTTGTTCAAAGCACGTATTAGGAAAAAATCCATTTTACTTTGAATTGAGCCAAACATGATTTTAGGAGGATTCTAGCGGTGCGTTCACTCAATGCGTGCCAGGGCCCAATCCAGACCTGTCTGACATCTTTTCTTTCCACTTCGGTTGTCATGCAGTATCCTTGAAAACCCTAAAACAGAATATTTGAATGTCTTTGAAACGGAAAAACCAAAATAAACGTTCTGCAAATTTCACTCACATCGTCATTTTCGTGAGCAAAACATCGTTTCAGTTTTCCGTCGAAAATTCGTTCAAAATACTTTTGCCGATCGAATCCCGATGTTTGCTGATCGAACTTCCAGAGCTCATTGTTATTCACAGCATCTGCGCCACTTCTTAACTCCTTCGCAAGTAGCAAGTCTTCTTTATTCTAAACAAAATTTCCTAATCAGTCATTTTGACGTCACTGCCACCTACCGTAAGAACAGGGTTCCGAATGGTTACTCGGCTAACACTCCACTGACTTCCCAAGGGAAACAATCTCAACTTGGTACTTATTTTTTCCAACAGATTTGAAGCTTAAAACAATTATTCAAGTTTGTATAGTAGAAAAGAGGCTCACGGCAGTAGAAGATGTACTTGTCGTTGGGATACTTCATCATTTCCGTGATCAAACTGAGCCCGATTCCCGAGTTGCGGTAATTCTCGTCGACGAAGTAACTTCCAAGGATGTACTGTCCGTTGAATTCCGATTTCGAGATCAGGCCAATGATCTCGTTACCTATATAAACGAAGTCAGTGAGCAGATCAAGAAATCTTTTTATGTGATTCCTCACGTTGGTTTTCCGCAACCAGGTAACTTATTCCGTTCTCCCTCTCCACCTCAAACGACTCGTAGAGAAGGAAGTTGCTGTTGTTTTCGATTGACCGAGCACAAATCTAAAATAGTTTCAAATATTTAAAGTGTCCAAGGAGCCTCACATAATCGTAATCCGCCTTCTTTGGCTCTCGGAACTTGAACCAAAATCCATGTCGGGAGTAGGCACCGTACCAGGGGTCTCCGGCAGATTTCGGCAGGTCGTTGTTGTACACCTGCATAGTGAAGGGTTCTCCGGACACAACCGGAGGCTGTCGTTTGAGGACTTCTTGGAAGGGAGTCAGTTTTACGTCGGACCAGGCCATGACGATCAAATTGACACGGTTTTGACTAGAATGAGGCTGGAGCGGACAGTGGATGCAAGACGTCCCGTTGTAAATTGGCTTTCGTTTGTTCGATCATGTTTCACTTTATGGAAACCATTTCCCATGGGTTGTGGGCACAGCCAATTAGCACGAGGAAGAAGAATAACGGATTTTGCAAAGG
The DNA here is from genome assembly GCA_000757645.3 of Steinernema carpocapsae. NCBI lineage: Eukaryota > Metazoa > Nematoda > Chromadorea > Rhabditida > Steinernematidae > Steinernema > Steinernema carpocapsae. The sequence continues at coordinate 15,173,584 of CM016762.1, forward strand.
CCCTGCAAGAATGATTTTTAGAACAACAAGAAAGTTACTTTCGCTGAATGTTTTTCGCTCTTGCTCATAAATGGTGGTTGGATGAATTACAACAAAACAGTTCTGTTTTTAAAAATGTTTTGTTTGTTTGTACCGGATACATTGCTTTTTTACCATTTCGTTGCACAAATACTACAGTGACTGTATGTGAACACTTATGAACACAGGAGCCGAATCTGATGACTCATTGTTTTGACAGGCCTCCGGGTTAATTGCGGCGTCAAAGGATTCGATTATATTTGTGTTCCGAAGGTTCCTCGGATTCCTGCACCAAGGAAAGCGATCCCAACAGGCTGCTTCAATGACTAAGCACTGTTCTTCTAATATTTTCGACATCGACATCATCCGTTGACGCACGCGCGTGTTTAATCTTGATTGATTGCTGTTCAGACGTTCCGCGTTTCAAGTTTTTGTTACTCAAAACGCTCCGATTACGGTCCCAGCTTCCGTTTTTTTCGTTTGTTGATCAACTCGTGATGCCGCGCCGCCTTATCTTATTGATTTTCTTGCAGAACCAACAATGACTGGCCGCTTCCGGGGATCTCTTCCCGCTGTTGACAGTTCGGGATACTATCGGGTTGTTGCCTTGTCAGAAGGGCAATTAGCAGCTTCAGCCTTCAAGCGTCTCGCCGAGCTCTATTGGGGGTCTCAGCGCGATCGGCGCTTATTCACGAACCTTGTTTTCTCTGCGTATGATTTTGTTGACGGCGCGATGCGTTCACGCGTTTTGTACACTCGCACAAGTAAACATCCCCTCCGTCATCTGCCCTAGGTGAAGCAGCCAGTAGCAGCAAGGAACAGCAGCAGCCGCAGCTGATTTTGGTCTACCGACAGCGCGTCTGCCCGGCTGCCATCGTTGTCACCATGGTGTGGGTGAAGCCCCAGGACGTCATAGTGCAATCTTTTTGGTATTTTAACGATTTTCTGTGGACTGAAAGTGCACAACGGCGCTCAAATTGCAGGGTCAACGAACGAGCGAATCCGTATTTCGTGCTCCAGAGACGCAAGGGTCATGGAACCAGCGGCCTCGGCTCACTGTTCGTCGCCACGATCGACTCGATGTTCGACACGAGACCGGCGCCTTTCAGGATTCTGTATCAAGTCGAGAACGAGCACACGCAGGTGTCTAAGAGTGGGTCTCGATGTGGACAAGCGGAAATAAGTGAATTTAATTACAGTAGTAGCTGTCGGAGTGATTCGCGAAGAGATTCAGGAAAACTGGGAGTGGCTCGAGAGGAACGTTTTGCCTACGCTCGGTAAGCCTTGCACGACCAAATGACATGAAATAAAAAGTTGGAATTTGCATCGGCTTCTATCCGAGAGGCGATATTTTTTACATGAACAAGACTGAAGGTAGACAAAACTGATGCCCATTAAATCAAAAATTTATGTAGCAGCATTATTCGTGGAATTCATAACTGCGACCTTGAATTTTAAAGCTTCTATCAATTGATTTCCAAATATTTACTATATCTTGTTGTTTAGATTCCTTTGAAAATGAATTAGACGTCCGTGCGTTCGTCATCACCAAAATCGAGGGATTATGCAGCCTCGAAGACGCCAAATGTGGCATCGCTCCAGGAGGTAAGCCACAAAGTCGACGTTTTCACGTTTAAAGCCGACGAGATTTTAGACGAAGCCGAAACCATCTCCAACCGCGCCGTTTTAACGAAATTTCATGAGTTGTTTAGGTTGTCTACTGAGGAGAAATTGGTCAATTGTAGGTTCTCATCGCTGTTCTATACTTAAATATCTGTCTGTCTGTTTCAGTTTACAAATGCTCCCTCATGAAAGGCCGCATCCCTCATCAGGGACAGATGTACCTCTCCGTCAACTATCTCTGCTTCAACTCGTTCATCATGGGCAACCAGACCACCATAAAATTCAAGTGGACTGATATAATTGTAAGTCGGAAAGAGGTGAGTAGATGTTTCAAATTTGGATTCAGAAGCTGGAGAAGAACACACACTTCTTTATCTCCCAAAGCATGACCGTCGTGACGAGGAGCGAGTCCTACAACTTCGCCGTTTTCGTTAATTTCGACGAGACCTATCAGATGGCGTCTCAGTTGGCAAATATGGCGATGAAGCAGTGAGTGGCTTGATGATCCTTTGTAGCCGACCATTTTGATTTGAGGTTGATGGAGGAAAAGGGCTTCTCGGAGGACATGAACCTTCGGCAGAAGTACCTCTCGGAGTCCGACGAGCGGCGGTCAAAGAAGAATTCCATCACTTTCGTGAAACGTGACCTCGACGCCCGCCAGAGGAGCGAGTGTTATAGGTGGGCGACTCGAAATATTTATTCCGCGAACCCTCCTCACCCAGTCACATAATGCTTTGCTATCTCTTGTCTCTCATGCTCAAAGTTGATCGTCCAGTCGAAGTGGAGGTATTCCACCGAGTATTTTCCGCTCGTGTAGACCTGAAGGAACAGTTTCTTCTTCTCCTTGTCGTCGATTTTCTCGTATATCCATTCGAGAATCTAGTTAAAGTTAGTCCACATCGAAAATCGCCGCTCACCTCCTCGATATCCTCTCCAAAGTCGGAACCGTACCACTTGAAGACTTTCGAAAGTCGAATGACGTTTTTTCGTGGATCGATCTTGATCATTTTATCTGTTTGGAGGGTTGCTTTTGTGTTCATTTCAATGTAGGCGATTGGGTCCTGAAAAAGAATTTTTAATTCGACGCTTTTGGATTTTCCTGGTTTTCACGGAAGTACGATCACCCACCTGAGCGTCATAAGTGTAAATGGGACAAGTGTGCAGAGTGAATCCGTTAATTGCAAAGTGGATCAGTGGGTTGCAGTTGGGCAGCGCCCACTTCAGCCGGTTGTCGATCTTGGCAAACGGTTTCCACAGCATTCCGAGTCCCTTTCTGTTTCCTCGGAGGATTCCGTTGAAGATCGCTTGTAGGGAGAACCGGTGATTGGATATCACGTAGTACAGGCTATAGTAGAACTGAAACAAGTTTTTTGAGTAAGCTAAGAGGGTTAAAAATCTCATACTTTTCGGCGTTGCCAGACGTCCACAGGAGGGCCGTGTTTCGCCACAATGTGAATGATCATAATGTTGAAAAGGTTCAAAAACAGAGCGAGACGCTCATCGTAGGAAGAGTTTTCTAAGGAGATGTTTTGGGCTTCTTTTATAAAGAAAAGGAACTTTTTAAGTGCAACATAAGACATTTGATTGTAATTTTTTTTGTGTTTTAGTCCTCCTCTTTCTTAAAGTTTTCAAAATAGTCTTGTTTATTTGTGTCTTAGTTGTTATCGCACGCGGAATCGAGTAACCAAGACAAGTTTCCTCACCCTTCGGTCCGGCGAGAGGATCTTATCGTAGATTGAATCCAAGATCTGCACCAGCTCATGATTGAAAGCACCCGCACTAATTTCATCGCAGTAGGTTTTCCCTGCATTTAGCACATCGCCATCCTCGGATTCTTGAATCTGATAGATTCTGAAATGTTTACCTATGTCGATCTCAATACGATGTGGGGTTCACCGTTTGGGGTCGTATATTTGATCCACGCCACTCAGCGGGTGTCCAATGTTGCCGTCGAGGAGGTCTTGACTCTTTCGAACGGCTTCCGGAATCGCTAAAAACAGAAGATAGAAACTCGGACAGTTCGGCGAAGTCGAACTCAAATTCTTCGACTCCATCAGAAAGTCACAGAGGTCCTGGCCGCGAAAGTAGTTGACTGCCTTCTGCTGGTACGCAGTCCTCTCGCTCTTCAACACTCTCATCTTTTTCATCTCTTTTACGATGCGCGAGTACTCGTCAGGTATACAAAGAAGAACAGGCTCTAAACAACAAAAGGCGACAAAATCTATCGATTTTGCCTTAGGACGTTTTTATCAACATTACCATCAGTGGTGGTACTGCTGCAGGCAGCGGTCGGAGGTCCGCCAAAAGTTGACGCTGGCGCTCTGGTCATCTTCTCCCACTCCGCTTCATTCGATGCCTAAGATAAGCATATTAGGGCTTGCACGGCTGACGCTGCAAATCACCAGCCTCTGCAGTTCTTCGTAGCATGTGATCAGACTTGACTGGAAAAAAATGAGGGGCCACTCGGGTGCGTTGTTGCTGTTTGCAGCCTGAATTCAATGAAGATTCACCTTGGAATTCGTTTCCTGTTCGAGCTGCACTTTACATTCAGAACCGTCGAAATCAATCAAAGTAAAATGCAAAAAAATGTTTGAAAGGTTGATTTTTGAACGGAAGAAAATTGAGGTCGCCGAGAACTGTGTTTGTCTGATGTTCTTAAAGCGATTCTTATCTCACTTCTCGCTGCACATGCCTGGGCGTGTAAAACGGAACTCTCACAGATAAAAAAAGATAGAAACACAAAAACAAGACTTGATGGCCAGCAGAAATGTGTCTTTCATGAAACATTTGCCGATGGAATCGACGTAAAAAGATTTAAAATTGGAGAGGTACAGACAGAGGACCATTTAGAATTGAACCATTCACTTTCGATGAGTGGGACGGAATGACGTCATAAATTCAAAACAAGAGATAGTATCTTTTTCGGTCTATTTTAAGATCTAGAACGTGTTCTCGTCAGAAAGTCCAAAGAACCCCTTTTGGGTTGTTGAAACGCGGTAAACTCACCTGCGGACAGGACTCGAATGTCAGCTCCACGAAATCAATCTTCTTGTCTTCCAGAAGTTTTGTGGCCCGTTCGCAATCCTCAGATTTCGGGACTGAATACACCCGCACCAACTTCGTGTATGAATCGGCCATGGCACAGTCGCTAGTTACTGGGGCAGCTCTGGTTCATTAGGTAGGCGTTTTCTGAAGCAGCTCGGCAGGACGGTCACACACCCTCAAACAGCACGTCTTCCTACTGGAAATGATTCAGAAACTGCGCCATTTGCATCACGCGAGAAGCATCCGAAGGAAAACAAAAAGCGGAGCGCGCGAGGTCTTCCTCAGCGGCGATGTATGGTTAAGACCGTCTAAGCGATACGTGTGTTGTCATCCGCGACAACATCATTGCAAGAAGTCGCCTGAAACTAATTCCAAGCGCGGATGCGGGCGCGAGAGCAGAACGCTGCCATTTGCGGCTTGTCGAACAGGTTTTTTCTTTTTTTGAGAGATCGAGCATTGTTGTGTGGTCGTCTTATCGCGCCTTCCTCACTTCACTTCAGTTTGCCGGATTGTGTCATGCCTCCTTTTCAGGTCAAAATTCTGTTTGCCTCACTCGGAGAAGCTCGATGGAGACGCTGAGTGTCAAATGTACACGCCTTACCATAGGAAAACCGTCAATGGGCAGATCTACGTTTCGCGTAATTTTGTTTGTTTTGCCAGCAGGGTAATTTTTTATTTTTTTTAAACTTTTTTAAACAAAATTGACGACGAATTTTTTTATAAATTTAAAAACAGACGAATAGTAATGGTTGAAGAGAGTTATTTGTACGGAACAGGTTTTTGTGTAAGCTATTAATAGTCGCATGGTTCTGAAATTTGTGACAAAAAGGTAAGAGGTGATCAAATTTAGAACTTTATGAGTTTGTTAAGTCTGTTTACATAACCGATATCTAACAAGATACATCTTTTTGACCAAAGTGGAGCGCAAAACTTGACTTTAATTAGTATAGGGGAGAAGAGGAAACAAAAGAAACGAAATGAACTTCCAGAACATGAGCCCGCAAGATTCGAAAAACGTACAAATGCAATAAAGCAAACATTTGCAGATAGAACGACTCGTGAACGTCGTCATCCCTATTATGGACATTTTGAGCGTCGAGGAATGCGATCGAGTCAATAATCGGAGGGTGCCCAAAGCGGTGCGCATTCATCTCAATAACAAAGTACGTTTTCATGATAATGCGCAGCATCATTGTTATCTCCAGGATTCTATTTTCGGCCTTTTTAGCAGGAATTAACCTTCAGTGCTTTGACCGACAGAGACACTGTAAAGGACCGAGTTTTAAAATTTGTGATGGAAGCCCGCGGACAGCAAACTCGACTAGCTGCTCGCGAGGCTCAGCTGATGGTGCAATGAAGTTTTGAAGAGACAAACTGAAAAATTGTTTTAGAAAGACGAAAAAATTAAGCACTTGAAAGAAGCCGTCTTGAAAGCACCTCTGTATGAGCGGTTCCCGTTTGGCGAAGACGTCTCTTTCTACCTGAAGGAGAAGTGGAAGCAGCTTCACGCCCAGTTCGGGGACGGCATCTCCATGTACAGGACAGTGGAGCTTCACAGACTTCTTCTGGAGGGAATCTCTCCCACCGAAAGAGGTAAAATCTGGATGATCTGCTCAGGAGCTGCCGCGGAAATGACCCTGCACAAGAACGAGTATTTCAAACTGCTCCTGAAGAGCCAGGATCAGAACATGCTGGCCATGGAAGAGATCGAGAGGGACCTTCACAGGTAAATCTTTCGAATCGTCTTCATAAATGAGCCAAGCGATGTTGCTGCGAAATTGAGAATAAAAATGCATGTATAGGCCGGGAGTCGAACCCAGGCAGCCCGCGGTTGTATGACTTTTTCGGAACAGGCATTTTCGGAACGAGACTTTTCCGGAACAGGACGTTTCCGGAGCGGTTGGACATTTCCGAAACGCGGCTTTTGTTTAAAGAAGTGCGTTGCACTTCTCTTCCTTTTCCTTAACGCATCGCCACAGTTGCGAGCCATCCTTGCGAGGTTCCCGTGCTGGACAAACTGGAAGCCCGACACGGCAACCAGTGGGTTGTCTCTTGTAGTTTGGAGAAACACCTGCTCTGCAGTTTCGCTCGTTGCTCGGGGGGCCAGGGTGGATGTCGCCCTTGTCGCTGATAGACTCGGAGTCGGAAGAGAAGCTATAGTTCGGGGAGAGGTCGCCTGCTGTTAAGCCGTGAGCAGAGTACGGTGAGTGGGGTAACTCGCGATTTTCGGGCTGGTGGTTTGGGTCGTTAAGCGAGCCAAAAGAAGTGTCGAAGTCTGAGGTGTGGACTGAAACTAAGCCTGACCCGCTCGATGCGATCGAGAAGACTTCTAGCGCTGAAATCAGTCAGTCAAAGATTAAGAAATCAGATTAAGCAGAAAGGGGAGAACACGGACTTACAATTTTCCAAAAACAACTCTTCGTCCTCCAGCGATATTGTGTCGCCAATAGATGAACATCCCGACTCGTTCATATTCTTATTCTGAAAGAAACAGTGAAAAAATGGAATTTCGGAGAGGTTCAGCATAAGCAAGTTTAGCGGCATATTAGGAACATAGTATAAGCGTAGAATTGAACATTCAGGACAGCGAAATGAAAACAAAAACTGAATCTAAATTAAAACGCGCGACAACAAAACGGACACTTTCGGAAGCTTTTTGAAATGCAAGCCTAAGCCGAAACCTCGAGGAATTCCTTTCGAAATTTGAGCGAAAAAGTCAAAATTCGAAAAAGAGCGACTCGAAATTTTCCGCCGCCACCGTTCGCCTTCAAGCCGATCGCGCCAAGACCACCGAGTGACTAGAAAGCTTTATTCAAACGAGTGCGCATTACAAATATGAATCGTGAGTTGTCCGTCCGCTCCGGAAAGTCCTGTTCCGGTAGCAACGTGGCGAAAAGGAAGATCTGGATTTCGCACTTCTTCAAACAAAAGCCACCCGTTCCGGAAATGTCCAACCGCTCCGGAAAGTCCTGTTCCGGAAACGTCCGTTCCGGAAAAGTCTCGTTCCGAAAATGCCCGTTTCGAAATTGTCTGACCACCCCGCCCGCGTGGCAGGCGAGCATTTTATTACTAAACCACCCATGCTCAGTTGACGTGACGATGCATTTGTGTTATCTGCGAAAAACGAAGCAGTGGCGACTGGCATACAACCGAGCAACGACTGACAATTTTGTCAGCGCGTCTGTGGTGTAATGGTCAACATGGTTGCCTTCCAAGCTATCGACAGGGATTCGATTCCCCTCTGAGGCAGAATTTTTGTCGTTTTTGATTTCCACAAACATGCTTTGGAGTTCGTCGGGAACCGAGCACCGTCGGCCAGTCTTCTGATACGAGGATGCCATGATCAGTGTTCGCGGAAATGGTTTCTTTTCAATTTTTGCTATTTTTCAGGTCGTTACCCGAACACGCGGCATTCCAATGCGGCGTCGGAATCGACGCACTCCGCCGCGTGCTCACCGCCTACGCCGTCCGGAATCCGAACATCGGCTACTGCCAGGCGATGAACATCGTCGCCTCCGTCTTCCTCCTCTTCTGCTCTGAAGAAGAGGCGTTCTGGCTCCTGGTGGCCGTCTGCGAGCGTCTGCTTCCCGACTACTACAACACGAAGGTGGTCGGAGCTTTAGTGGATCAAGGTTCGACGGCCAAAGTGTCTTCTCCCCATGTTTATTTCATTTTTAGGCGTATTTTCCGACTTGGTAATCGAAAACTTGCCCACTCTTCATTCCAAGCTGGTCGACCTCGGATTGGACGACATGATCGCGTTATCTTGGTTTCTGACGCTCTTCCTCAACGCGATCCGCTTTGATTCGGCGATCCGGATTCTGGATTTGTTCTTTTTCGACGGAGCGAAGGTAACCAACAACAGAATGTCCTCCTTTCACCGATCTTCTGCTTTAGTTGATGTTCCAAGTCGCCCTGGAGATGCTGCAGGAGAACATGATCAAGATCGCGAACTCGAAGGACGACGGCGAGGCGTTGGTGACCCTCTCAAAGTACACCGAGTCCATTAGCAACAAGGAAACCAACGAATCGGATACTTCGAATGTAATGGGAGAACCTTGGGAGCAAATATTAGGAGTCTGTTACAGATCTACATCGGAAATCTTATCACCGAGTCATACAGAAACTTTGGAGAGGCGTTGACTACCGAGAAGATCGATCAGCTGAGGTTGAAGCACAGATTAAAAGTTGTCCAAGGGCTGGAAGACAGTCAGATGAAGAGCATTATCAGAAGCGTCGGCAAGGAGTGCAAATTATCGTTCGATGAATTGGAGCAACTGTATTTCCTTGTGAAGGTAAGAGACACGCCACTGAATTGAATCAGCGGGAATTTCAATTTTAGGAAGAACATCTGTTATCGTGGAAGCCTCGAACGCCTCAGACGAAGCGACACGGGTACGAGGAGAAGCCCCGATTCGATTCGTGCGTCCAATCGCAGTACCGTCTCGATTACGACCTTTTCAAAAAGATCTTTCCAGGATTACTGCCTTGGAAAAACATTTCGGAGGTGTTCATCATCAGAGTGTTTAGGGTGAGGTCCATACAAATGGAGATCAAGATCATTTTTATCCTTTAGCTGTTGGACGTCAGTGAAACCGGGTTCCTCACTTTCCGCGACATATGCTACTGCCTCGGAATGCTGCTGAAAGGCGACTCTGCCGAGAAGATAACAATGTTTTACAAATGCCACATTCCGCCTGCGTACAATCCAAGAGACAACGAGGAGCACGACAACCGTTCAGATTGTAAGCTTCATTCGCAGCAACAGCTTCATTTACAATCTTAGATTTTGGGCAAAAAGGCGTACTGTTTACGAATTTTCCGTTTTAGGTAGTTCAACTGAAATGGCCGTTGAAGCCTGCACCATTCTTGGAAGTGTCCCGAACTCGCCTGCCCGAGTGAGCAACCTGCGAAGGAGTTCCCTGTCCACCACCGACGAAGCGACGATCGTCGACAGCGTCAGCGGCTCCTACAGTACCCTCTCGGAGGCGAACAAATATAACGAGATTAGCGAACCGGTGATCTCGACGAGTATTTCTCCCTCTGACGACATGCTCAGCACTTCCCACATCGCCGAAAATGGTAGGTCGATACGCGATGCTTCAGATACCTAACTTGCCTTGTTGCAGATCTTAACCAGATCAGCAGGTATAGCGACGACATTTCTGATTTGTGCGAAGTGGCCAATATCCGGCTGGAGACAAAAGCTCTGATTCCGATTAACCAGGTAGGATGCATTCGTGATTATGTATCTTTATTGTGAACGTTTTCAGGACCAATTCATCGAACTCTGGAGGACGTTCTGCGATCTGTTCGACCGAGACACCGACGACCAGTCCCTTTATCATTCTCTTGGACTCGTTGGTAAGCGAACAACCCGATGCTCTCGAATATCGTGGACCTTTTCAGCCGCTCAACTGTTGAATCTTTGTGAAACGCACAAGAACATGCGAAAGGTGAAGGATGAGATCGAAGAAGCGATGAGGTCGGACGACTCCGGCACGAGCCTCGACAGGCCTCCCGACGAGCCACGGTATGTTTACTCCATACAGAAAGGTTCACGTTGAAGTGTTTCAGGGTTGATCCAACTGACGCTTGGCAGCTGAACGTGGAGCAGATCATCGCTTCGATCCTAAACGAAGAATGTCTGGCCGAATTCTTCGACCGGAAATACTCGATCAAGGAGCTGATCGAGAGCTACAAACAGGGGAACATCTAAACAGCGCCGTCACAATTGCCTTTCGACTCAATTCTTAACCCAAGACTCAAATTCCAACCGTACTGCATAATTATATTAGTATCCTATAGACTGGAGTTCATTTATATGTGATTCTAAGTTTCACTCACCTCTCTTGTTACGTGTATACTCATCGGTAAAGTTTTTACGGGGTTGAGTTTCGAAGTTACGAAACGAGTGAGTGTTTTGATTTCGATGGACAAATAGTGAGTAATTTGAGGATCCCACAACAATACACGATTTTCTATATTTTCCGCACATACAACAAACAACAATAAATTAAGAAATCTCGGCAGCAAAGGCAGCCTTACACGATTGCGAACTGTCAGTTGCAGAGAATCACTGATTAGGCCGAGTAGTTCTTGTTCTTGAGCACGTAGGCGTAGGCGAAGATGGCGAAGGCAACGATGACGGAGAAGGACTCGGTGGAGATGGGCATCTGCTTGCCGACTCCCTAGAAAACGGGACATCAGGGAAGGCGGGTCGAGAACTTACTCCATGGACGAGCTGATGGGTGTAGAGGGGCTGGGCGGCGGAGGTGTCTTCGCCGGCGCGCTGGGCCTTCTTGTAAGCGTTCATGGTATCCTCGTCGAAGATCTGGACATCGAAGGTGCGCGAGTAGGACTCGGAGTGGGGGAGCATCCACGAGACCTGATACTTCGAGGTCTCCTCGGAGACGGCGGCCTGGATGATCTTGTTGTCGACAACGGCGTACACGGGCATGTTCTGCAAAGAAAAAATTGAAGGGAGGCTCTCGACTAGGCCGTTTTGATTATAACGAGAATGTGGAAATTGCAGTTTACAGGAGTAAAATTACAAATTTCGAAAGAATGACAGATTCGTAGGATTTTAGAAGTCTTGCTCAGTAATAAAAAATATTTGATTGGAACGAGATCACTGACCTTAACGTTGTTGCTGCATCCGAGGGTGAATTCGACCACAAAAGCGGAGTTGAAGTGGAAGAATCCGTCGGTGGTGGAGAAGGAGCTGGCGGAGACCTTGGGGGCCTCGCATTTGCTTCCGAGGGCGACGGCGAGCAGAGTGCAGAAAACAACCAGCTTGGCGGCCATGTTTAATTCTGAAAAGGAAGGCGCTTCGTTAGTGAGTGATCTGCTAGCACGCAATGAACACAACTACGGCTCATCTGAGATCCCAGCACCGATCGCCGATCGACCCTATGGTATATGCGACGCGCAAACCGACCACATCAGCAATGTACGAGTAGTCTTAGAGACAAGGGTCGTCGCGGTGGGACCCGGGAGTGCGGCGGTGGCAGGAGTGTGTCCACTGCCTGTCGCCGCTCGAAGGAGGCGGTGGGCAGGTAATAGGATGAAATACAAATCTGCGCACAAACAAAAAAGGGCTACAAAGCAACCATTTAATTGAACACAAAAAACCCTAGAATGATAGCGGTTTCAAGGTGCGCCAAAAGCAAAACCGCCAAACCGAAAACCACCAACATCCAAAATTTCCAAATGATAAAATTTCCAAAATATATCCTCAAAAAGCGTTTTTGTTCCGTTTCCGCTAAATTGATTTTTTCTGCTTTTTCGCTACTTCTGCTGTAGGCGTCTGCTCAATGTGGTTTTTGCGTCCGAGGCACCTGTCAGTGGGGATGGTAGGCTGGGAGCGACAGTTCCACAGACAGCGGGGTGTGTACGCTGTTTGGCGATTTTGGATGTTGGCTAAATATTTTTGCTTTGGCGGTCTAGGATTTGGCGATTTTCGGTTTTTCGGTTTTGATTCTGGCGGTTCTGTCCGGAAATAGTTGCTAGGCTGTTACAGTTTTGTTAGGAAACTGTTTCAGCCTTGCAAACTTATAACATTTTGGGTGGGACTTTTTTAGCTGTATCTTTGACTTTTTATGCGTCAAAGTTCGCATCTAAAATACGACGAGAACAACCTTAGCAAAGCAATAGAAAAACTGTAGCAACCATCTTGACACAAAAGGCGTTTTCAGAATTAGGAATGCGTCAACCCTCACACAAATCTAGACAAAGACGTAATGTGCGAACGAAAGTTAGATGCGGTTCCTGTATATAGGCGACCGCCTTTGCTTCTTTCGTTCATTGATTAAGTTGAAACAATGGCTTTCAAGCTAATCATTTTCTGCGCCCTTGCTGCTGTCGCTTTCGGAAGCGTCTGCGAGAACCCGAAGATCTCCGCCGTCTCCTACTCGACCTCTGACCACTTCTTCCACTTCAACTCCGCTTTCGTGGTGGAGTTCTCCCTCGGATGCAGCAACAACGCCAGGGTAAATTTGACTTTCAATACGGGCTAAGACAACCGCTTCTTTCAGAACACCCCCCTCTTCGCCGTCATCGACAACAAGATCCACCCAGTCGTCGTCTCCGAGGAGACCTCGAAGTACCAGGTCTCGTGGATGCTCCCCCACTCCGAGTCCTACTCGCGCACCTTCGATGTCCACATCTTCGACGAGAAAAACATGAACGCCTACAAGAAGGCCCAGCGCTCCGGTCAAGATACCTTCTCCGTCAAGCCTCTCTACACCCACCAGCATATCCACCAGGTAAGTTCCTCGCTGAGTAAGCTACATTTCATCCGAAACTGTTTCAGGGTGCAGGCTGGAAGGTTCCCATATCCACTGAAGCCTTCTCAGTCATCGTCGCCTGCTCCGTCTTCGCCTTCGTTGCCCATCTCAAGAAGAAGCATTACTCGTTCTAATCTGAGATTATCCGTTCGGCAGTTTGGAGTAGTTACAAACTGCTGAATTAAACTTGATGTGTGTGCGGGTAGAATAAAAGAACCGCCGAAAGTCAAGTAAGGGGGAGTCTCATCGTTCAATTAAACTGCAAAATGCAGTGCTGATTGCTGTCTAAGGTGGGAGTTTTCCGCTTTTTCAAACACCAACGCTTTTAAGCCGGAAGATCACCTCGTCTGGATGCTTCTGCAGCCCTCTTCGCGCGTCGCCATTAGCGACTTCCAAAAATCGTCTCCTTCTTCCGGTTTGAAGTTCTTCCAGAGGATTTTAGATTTCCTACGGTACGAGTCCATCTCATCTGGCTTTGATGATTTAAAATCGTGTTTCGGCGGATTCGTTTTGCGGTGGGAAAACAACTCGTCTTCTCACCATCTCGACCATTGTCACGTTCGAGGGCAACGATTAAAATCTTTTGTTTTCGCACCGCTTCTGACGGGTCCAACTTTAAACTGGCATCCAGCTGTTGCTTGGGAAGCTAATTTGAATTGTTCCAAGCGCTGTCTTGAACTTGTGGCAATAAATTATCTCGTACACTTTCTTTGATTTGCTGGCGCCACTCGCAAGCAGGAGAACAGGGCAGGGCAGATTAAGGACGCAGGTGCTTATTTTAAAAGAGAAGCTCAGAATAATAAAAGTCGGCCTATGGTTTACAAAAAAAACCTGCGTGGCCGCGATTTCAGAAGTTGTAGCATGCATTCAAAGCTTATGAGGCTTTGCAATGTGAAAAGGGAGGTTATCAAATATCATATTCGCTGCTATCCGGCATATTTTTTTGCAAGCTTCAAAAGCTTTCAACGGTTTTAAATTAAATTGAATGCGTCACAAAGTCCACTTTTCGCGTGGTCAAAAAGATCCTCTCCAGCTGCCAGAATTCTCCCCTTCATCACCCTCGTCTGATGTGTTGATTTTGACAGTTAGCTGTCTTCGTTTTCGCAGGAGCCTTGACCTATTCCGCTCTAGCTGAACATCCGCAGACATCAGGATATCACCGTTTTCCCACATTCCCGATTACTGTAAATTTTGCTCACGACGCCTCACTTCCTCCGGCCCTCCGCTCCCTCACGCCGTCTTCCGCCAATATCCTCATCCGTCATCGTTTTTCTCGTAAATCCGTCAGGAAATGGAGCAATAATTCAATCATAATCCGATGCTGCTTACAGTCTTCTGTAATTTTCTCGCTGATATTGAACTTGCTGATTTCAACCATCGGGGCTAGAAAATGTATCGAACAGGGCCGCCCGGGTCACTTGTCAGTTCTTGTCCGAAGAGTTACAGCGAGTCTGCATTAGGTACTTGTAAGCACGTTCTCACCCGCTCATTAATCAAAGCCGCTCTTTCATCTCACATTATCCGTCACAGCCGCAAGTTTAAGAGCTTATTATCGCTTATTAATGCCCCTCGATCGCCGGGTTTCCTCCTCTGTCCTTCTGCTCGCCTCATTCGCATAATGTTGAATGTTTCTGCGCTGAAAGAAGCCAACAAAAACGTCACCAACCTGCCACCTCTGAGCCGCATCGAGCAGGCAGGTAGGTTCTGTTTTCTATTCGCTCTGCACAGTGCTTCCTCGTGCTTGTCTCCCGAGTTTCTAGTCGTCGTTTCAGCCCTAAGCAGACACCAACGTGGCGGGCACCGAGTTTGGAGTGACAAACTGGCGAGGCACATGGAAAGTTCACCGGAGGCGAACAGCTCCTCGACTTTCACGTCCAACCCAGCTCCCAGGTAGATCAATAACATTCTTAATTGCAAACAAGGAGCTTTCATTCATGGGCCTCCGTTTCCGAGGCCCTATCAGTTCCTCTGTTTTTTCTCTTAAGGCGATGTGTTAAGGTTTCCCACAGGTGTTTTCACGTCGCCAAAATATTTGTTCGTCCCAACGTGGGAACACGTTCGGGGAATAGTTTGTTTTTGTGTCTTCTGAGTACGGTAGTGTCTTTTCCTGTTGAATTACGCACGCAGACTGAGATCAGAGATAAAGCCCTTCGCTTCTCTGAAATTACGGTCGTTTTTTGTGGAAGACTTCACCGAGAGATACCTGTCGTGCTCATGCTGACAATTCGGAATTCTTGAAAGCCAGCCTACTCGTGTATTCTTTGTTGCAAAGTATCCGAATCGTAGTGGGTCCACCTGTGACTCACCAGGACTGATCGAGCATGAAAGGCCCTCAATGTGGCGTGCCACGCCCGTTTCGCACAATAATTAATCTCTTACTGATGCTTCAACATGTTTTCTTTGTTGTTTGTACCTAGATTGATTAGGTTTCTTCTTTCTTTCGGTTTCTTTAATTGCGTCGTTTTGCTTTTCTGAAGAGAGATCAATAGGTATTAAGGTCTGAGGCAATCTTTATGTAGAGACCATGATTTCAACTACGCTGTCAAATCAGTAAAAAACAAACCAAATTAAATTCTTTTTTAATCAAGCAATTTTACAATTAAAAAACTGTTTTAGTTAATTTTAGCCAGAACAGAAATTTGCCATAGAAAAATTCGATTCAAAACCGAGCTTGAAGAGAGTATTTTGCCAGCCTGCAAATGTGTCATAATTCGTTACTTTTGAGTCTCCCAGCTAACCGCTTCGGAGACAACACGTCTACATAGTCTTGAGTCATTCCAACACCAGAAACACAAGTTGTCTTATGCCGCTATAGTCGTTCGCACCACCTGTTGTCACTTATCACCGGGAGGAGAAAGAGCAGCTTGTGACACCTTTCTGTGTCTTAGGTCCGACCTGGTTTTGTAATCCCGCCATCCTCGCTTCCTTCCACATTTTCTTCAAGATTAATTGCGCACCGGAAATTCAATTTGCTCGCGCATAAATCTTTGCAGTTTTGGCGTTTGCACGATTTTATGGCTAAATTATTCCGATTCTCCTCGCTATCGACTTTGCTCAACGACCTGCTAAATGTTCCCCTGACCATAAAAGGAGGAAAACATTTGTCACGTTCGAATTATTAGTTATGCGGACAAAATTAATTTATTTCTGTTTTGGAGATTTGCAGTTCTCGTTTCTCTAAATTGTATTTTCAATATTTTCGCCCGTTATTTGCTAGAAACACGGAGCAAGGGCGTAGTTCGAAGCTTTAAGACAGTTTGCAATCAAGTTCAGCTGAAACTGCTTTTTGTTGCTTCACAAACGTTGGTCTTTTCGTCCCTCCCCCGAAGACCATCCCGATAGTCACATTCCCTCAACCCATTTTCGAGCGGTCAAAATGTTTTAAGAATTAATGTGAGAACCTTCGAATCTCGTTTTCCGTCTCCAGTCTCACTCATATTTTTGATTTTCTCCAGTGGCCGTACCAAGTTGCACTTCTTCGTAAATAACCCCTCTAATGATGTTATTTACGTCGAACCAAAAATTGAGTTTCAACAGTCGCAAATCTCGTCTCGGAAGTCTATAAATATCCGGCACCTCACTCAGTTCACCGAAAACGTTATCGCCCTGCCCCGCACCGGAAGCTAAATAATAAGGCCCATACACTTGTGTTGTCTTGTCAGTTCCAAACGTAGTTAGCCTCCAGAAAGTGATCGTAGCCGGGCCAAACGCCCGTCGTTGCTCGGCCGAAAACGGCCCATCAAACGGAACCGACCGACATCTCGGCCGCCAAAATCTGTCGGTTCCTTTGTTTCCGCCGGCGCTTGGATCGGCGTTATCCCCGAAATAAATCAAGGAGCCGCTCGAATCCGCCCGCGGAATCCATTTTTTCCCGACAGAGAAGCGCGCGGGGTGCGTGCGGCCGACTTCCGACCGATCAAATTTGTAGCCATCTGACATCCAATTAGAGCAGACCGGCCGGCTGGGGCCTCAAGTAGCCCTCCGACCGACTCCTTGCTCGCGTTCCAGTTCGCTGGCGAAGTTCGCGAGCGGGAGCAGCGTTGAGTCGCCGGTAGATGGCGGGAGTGATTAAATGTTTTCTGTTGAGGGTCTTTTGAAGGCTCACGCGGCTACTCACGCATTCGTGGAGGGGTGGATATAGCAAGCTAGTATTCATTCACGTTTTCTCGGCCGTTCGTGAAAGCGCGCTTACATTTACACTTGGAAAAGCTCGAACTTTGCTTAATTTGCCGCGATGGGGCGCATGCTTATCCGCACCCCTCAACATGTCAAATGCTTCTCGTTTTCGCGGCGCACGACGGAACAACGTCTCCCGCTCGTTCCATTCACGTTTAGGGTCTTTTGCGTTCGTTAGGCCGCCTGAATTTGATAACGCCGAACGACTGGTGATGAAGAGGTCTCGATGCTAGCTGCTGATCCCCGGCGGTCCAAAAATTGTTGGAAGAAAGAAGACAATTTTGGATGGAGTCTGTGTTGTGTCGGCGGGAAGTAAACTACAAAAACTTTTTCAAGTTTTCATAAAATAAAACGTTGAAAGACGAACGCTTCAACACTATTCTCACCCAAGTTTAAATTGAAATTTGGTCTCTGATAACTTTTTTACGTTTGATAACGTTTGTACGGACAGCGACCGTACTTCCTCGCAATGTCTACGTGTCCTGGTTCACCAACAACGAGAGAATCCCACATTTCTGTCCACCAACTCCTGTTTTTTGAACCGTTTTCGTCCAAACATCAGAACCGACAAACCTTAATTAGTTTCTTTTCCGCGCCGATTTTTCGGACCAACCCGTTTTGCCTAAACCATGCATCTCCTGTCAGTAATTCACCTGATGTTTTAAAAATCACATCTGTCTCCAATCCGAAAATGTGTTTATAGCCTCGTCTTTAGTCGGAATGTTTCGGCGAATTCGAAACTTCCGCAGATCTCGGATCGAGCGTTTCAAGTTTCCAAATTTTCTCGCCCCTCGGTTGGCGGAAGTAGAGCCGTCTATCTTAGTCCTGTCTAATTATATTTCTGCATCATTGCACTTTTTGAGATAAAATCTTTGGGCTTGCAAGATAATACGTTCGAAATGTGAGTCGCGAAACTGATACCCTAGGACCCCGTGGGTTCCCGGAACCGCAACGCTGGGTCAACCGAGATTTCGCAGAATGTCGTCAATCTTAATTAGTTTATGGGAAAGACTTTTTTAAAATAAACCGTTAAGGTGTAAATTGGGCATCTGCAAAATAAAGAATCTTAACGAACTGTTGAGCAACTAAAAGTGGAGAAGAAAATAAAAATGTTAAAATTATAAAATTATGAAAACATTTTTTTCGACACCCTCTTTTGATTTAAAATAATCCGGATTCTTGGGATTTAACGGAAATGACCACTTAGTCAACCGGACCGAACACCCGTTCCAGGAGAAAATAATTCCATTGAGTTCCTTGTTAGGAATTGTTCTCGTCTGTGATGTCCCTTTGCATGTAACTGAATTAGTGCGATGTCCCTTGAAAGCACCCTTATCATCTTAAGTCATTATTCCTCATCCGAAATTTTCGAATTGTTTTCCAAATACAGACAAATATTCAGAGGGGGTTTTTGGGGCCCGTAAACGCCTCTTGGTGTTCGGTCGGCTATGGGAAATTCGCGCCGACGAAGTAATGTTATTAAGCAGAATTGTGAAATGCGAGAAGAAACGTGAATTTGCATGCGAACTGCGGGATCCCGGCTATCTAAAGACTGCGCGGGGTTCCGGAGGGCAGCAAAGAGTGATCCCGGCGGAGGCGACCACCGGGCACCGGAAGTTCGGTTCCGTCGATTTCTGCGAAAGGAGATCCGAGTGCGGAGTGGAAGGAAAGATTGTGGAATCGGGGTTATACGATGCCCTTGGATCTCAGTATAAATAGGCTCAGAATGCATTTGTGATCGATTATCTGTGGGTCGTCGTGAAGCTAAGGGTTTACTTTGTCTTTTGGTCTGTTCCTGCGTTTTGCTGGTACAAGGTAGCAGTCGAGGGGATGTCCGGATTCACGAGACTCTTCAAGGTCCTCCTCGTTTCACGTCAGTCTGGGTGGGTCGCGAATCTGGGCTGGTGTCGCCTTGGCACACCCAAAGCTCAGACGACGAAATGCCCTTCGCCTATAGTCCAATATTAATAGAGCAGATATAATAACTGGACGGCCGCCGTCTTCGTCTTTTCGCAACGTCACTCGCTAGGCCCGGCCTCCCACTGCCCGCAACCTGCCCACTTTGCCCGTCTCCTCTTCTGCTTCTTCTTATGTCTTCTGTGACACCTGATTGAGAAAGTCGGTTGGAAAAACCGCCCGGGGTGTAATAGTTGACGCCGGCGGCAGTCGGCTCGAAGGAGCTCGAGCTCGAAGGCAACACTTCTGCTGCTCTCGCAGGGCCACTTACCCTTTCGCCTTCTGGCTAATTTTGTAGGTTTTGATGCGCAAACTAGAGGAAACTGCGTTTTCGAAAAAGTGTGAAAGGAAGCTGGCGATCTGCAAAAGTCATTTGAGTGTAAATTCTAACCTAATGCCAATATAATTTTTTTGAGTTTTTCGAATTTTATTTCAAATCTTAATTATCAAGTTTTAAAAATGCTTTTCGGAACTTCTTCGAACTACAACTACGGATTTTGCTCATTTCAAGTGGCGTAAGGGACCAGTCACCACCTCTTCAAACGCGATTTGCTTGGATACTAATGTCTCAGCGTCGCAGACGTTTCACGTTTTGAAAGCAAAGTCTTAGTCCGTCCAATGATCTGATTGATTCTGTTCCCCATTCTTGTTTCAATTATTCAGACTGTTTGCCTGAAGCCTTTGTTTACAGGGTATGTTGAGTTCCCAGAGTTCGAGGGAGAAGCCACCGCTTTCCATGCGCATGTAGTTTGTTATGAAGAATGCGTCAATCGAGCCTTAATCTGTCCTATTCTCGTCCTATCATGTTTTCCTTTCGTTCGTGATTGCCTTCCGAGGACATCAAATGCACGTTATTCAATTTTAATTTTGAATTTTGCTTATTTTTAAAAATCAGGTTGACAGCCATCTTAGGCTCAAAATTATCTGAGTAGGGATTTTTCCCAATTCCCTGACAAGTTTTGACGTCTGCAGACTCGGAATAATTTATCATCAAATTACCCAGAAAGCCTTAGTCCGGTCGTCTGACCGTGCGTCATTCAACACCGAGCTTTGTTCGAAACAAAAAATGTTGCCTTTCCGGTCGAACCAAAATGATCCTGATGCGTAGCTCACCCGAATCAGCCAGCTATATTGGCTCAGTGGTCCAATCCATATAAATCTCATTTTTCCGCCGCTGCCTCCTTGATTGAGAAATTAGAAAGCAATAAGGCAGCCACCTCCATTGATCCGCTTCCCTGCACTTCCGCTGCCCTCGTCCCTTCAGATCGTCCTTTTCTTGCCCTCCGTCAAAATCTGTCAAAATCTCGCAGCTGAAGACGGATCATTGCCTAATCAACGATCTCATGTTTTTGCTCAATTCCAGATTACTAATCTCCGAAGTGCTTTGCTAAGGAGTCGGAAGGCGGTGTCCTTGGCCACACCCTTCGGACTCTTTACAGTGCGGACGAACCGCCTCACTGGTGTCCGTCTTAGTCTCTGTGCCCGGCTCTCGCTCGCCGCGGGCGAGTAGCATGCTTTGAGCGACATCCGGCACGTCAAGGATGATTCCTAGGTAAAAGTAAAGTCCGAATGAGACAAAATTGTTCGGGATAGTTTTCCCCGCTCTCTGAGGCGTCCTTTCTAATCCGTCCTGCTCCTTAGCCCTTTTTGCTTGTTCGCTCGTTTTTTCTGGTTTATTCACGGAAACCGAATTTAGCCAATTAGCCTCGGGTGGTGTTGTCGCCATTCGCAACGATAATCTGAATGGATCGTCATCCGAAGTAAACAAAGACGAATTGCGCAAGCTGTACAACGCGGCCAACGATGACACGAACCCGGAGGACGTCGAGGCTCGAATGCCCCTGGAGAAAGTGGCCAAGTCAAGCGTGAAGATCGAGGTTCGCCGGAGATAAAAGGGCAACGGGGTGACGCCGCGATTGCAGGATACGATTCTGAGGCTGAACATCGGCGGCGCGAGTTACCGGATTCGGACTCGTTCGATCATCCGCTATGGCCCGACCACGCTGCTTGGGAGACTCTGCAGGATGGACCACGACCACCGCCGGAGCTGGGCCGACTCGTATTTTGACGACTCGGACGAGTACTTCTTCGAGCGAGTGCCTCGGTAAGGAAATGAAGCTTTGAGATGTGAAACAAACCAGTTTATCAGCATGACAGCTATATGCAAAAGTTGTGAAACCAAAATGTTAAAATTCGAGAGAACGGAGATTAGTTAACACTAAATCCCTTCACGTTAATTTGATCGGCTGTCGCGTAGGCGTCTGAGAACTCTACGATCCCGGTGGCATGATCAATCTGTCACCAGACCCGTCATAGACGCTAATTGCTCTTCACTTTTTGTTAAAACGCAACAATCGAACAACTGCCGGCATAGAATTTGCATTCTTCCAACCGGTTTATCCACTCTATGAGATGAGAAACTTGAAGAGGTCAACAACTTTTTGAAAGCCAATTTCGGAAAATTCAGCAGGGCTTAAAACTTTTCACAACTCACTTAACTCCATTACCGTATCCCTACGTTCCAGCTACTTCGATCCGATCTACGATTTTTACGCGACCGGAAAATTACACGTGCCAAAGGATTTATGCTTCGATAAGTTCATGGCCGAATTGAGATTTTGGGCCGTGTCAAAGTCAAAAATGGACGAGTGCTGCTCGCCGTTCGCCCAATACTGCATTTTGCCGAGCGCGCCGAAGGAGCAAGTGGTAAGCAGGGAGGGTTGAGGGTTTACAGCATGGTCATCACTTACCGTCAGGCTTAAATATGGATTTGGAAGAGGTGGTTTAAAATGAAAGAATTTTGATTTTAAGAATTAGTTCAACGTCCAACAGATGATATTTTCAACTTCAAGAGAATTATGCCTCAGTAATTTAAAATTAGAAACAGTTTCCTTTCGATGTTAGCCTCGTTTGCTCCAAGGGAAAGTCGGATTAAATGATGAACATCATCAATAACCAAAATCTAATTTTCAAAAACCAAATCCGTTATTAACACCCCCACGGACACAAATCCTCGAGGATTAATATTCCAAAGTGCACCCTGAGAGGCAGTGCAATATTACGTTTAAGAGCACCTTGGGGATTGCTATAAGTCGAGACGTAAACAGCCTGTCGCAAATATTTTCAAGGTCAACAGATCCTATTTTGAGCAGTGTTTATACGTTAGTTTTGTTGATTCCTTCCGATGCGCCCAGAAGCAACTAATTGTTTATCTGTCATCAGGAAAAGGATCATTTCATCGGCGTCCGCTGCGCCAAGCTCCGCCGGCGGCTCTGGCTCGTGCTTGAGGGCCACTCCACCTCGAAGTGGTGGAAGGCGTTCGAGATTACCTCCACCTCCTTTGTCGTCCTCAGCATCGCCGCCCTCATCCTCGGCTCCATCCCCGAGTTCCAGGTCCCCGAGCAGGACAAGCACGGCCTTTCCGTCACCGCGTATGTCACTTTAACCCTTTCAACTCCGAACTCCGGACATGTCGAACCTCAAAAAGACGACGTGGTGTTGACAAATTTGGGCGGCGGCTCATCACAGGGTTGCCCGCCATGAATGTGCGCGTGTGCGTCTCACCGAGAATTCCAATTGGCAATTTTTGAGGAATTCTTTCCGACAAAACAAGCAATTTGCCGTGTCCACAGCAATTTGATATCCAATGTTGTATCACTTCATTTATTTGTAGCGCGAATGACGGGGCGCCGCCGCTCGAAATGAGAGAAACACGTCGGATGCAAACATTGCCGATTCAAGCAGCATGCAAATGGAGTGTTTCGGAGACTAAACATATGATCCTCGATTCGCGTGCGACTCGCCGGGCGGCGGATAAAAAACCTCAAGAACGACGCGGCGGGATCATCCTTGATGATACAGTACACACGGATTTTGTCGATTCCGCCATACTCTGCAAAAGCGAAATTCGCGCGTACTATAGCAAAGGCTTTTTGTCCTCGATGACCGGCGAATCGAGGATAGGGACTGAGCTTGGATTGAAAATGCAGGCAGAAAGAGAAAGTCATGAACCTTCTTTCCAGTTCCCCCATCACATATCCCACCTACCCCAACGGAGTCAGCTACACCGTCTCCTCGACCACCGTGGTCAAGAACGGCCAAGATGCGCGCCCGGAGATGGTAGAACACCCCGTGTTCAACTACGTCGAGAACATCTGCGTAATATACTTCACCTTTGAGTACCTGCTCCGTCTCTGGGTTGCCCCGCGCAAATTCGCCTTTGCGAAACAACTGCTTAACATAATCGACCTACTCGCCATCGCCCCCTTCATCTTCGAAATCATTCTTATCATGGTAGGCTGACCTTTTGGAACCCAGCTTCACGCGGTTCTCTTAGATCGGAATCAGCGGCGAAAACGTCCGTAAAGTCCGCTGGGCTTTCCTCACCGTCCGTCTTCTGCGCGTCCTGAGAGTCGTGCGTATCGCCAAGTTGGGTCGGTTCAGTCCAGGTAACAGAGTCCAGGTTTGGCTATCGAAGAAAGGGTGTTCAGGGTTGGCCAATTTCGCGTTAACGCTGCGGAAGAGCAAAAAGCAAATGCAGATGGTGGCCATTGTCATGTTGACCGTGGTGATCTTCTTCTCCACACTAGTCTACTTCTTGGAGAAGGACGAACCGGACAGCACCTTCACTTCCATTCCTGCCGCGTTTTGGTGGTAAGTGCTCATTTCTTGTTCCGTTCTGAAGTAGCTTCCCCTTATCCTGATCTGCATTGCCCTTGTGTTTCCTATGTAGTCGACCGTTTATAACCAAAAAGAAAGTATCGTTTTTTCAGAGATGCTTCGGTAAACAATTCATTAATAAAAAAAACGAAAATGGGTTTGCATTAATCGCTTTGTTTCAGGGCCGTCGTCACCATGTCGACCGTCGGATACGGAGACAGTGTCCCGAAGACCGTCAGTAAGTACTTTTGCTATTTGTGTTTTCAAAAAACGCGATTTGCATCGAAAATATATTTTTAGTGGGCAAACTCGTCGGCAGCGGCGCAATCGTTTGCGGAGTGATGGTTCTCGCTCTCCCGATCACCATTATGGTACGTGCGAAGAATCGTCGCGCCCTCACACAACTTTCTAATCCTACATTAACCATTTAGGTAAACAACTTTATGCAAGTGGTGAAGCTGCGCGAAGAGAAAATAATCAAGAAGTACGCCCAACAGCATGGCGACCAAGTCTGAGCTTGGAAAAGGCTTGTGAAGAGGAGAAGCGACCGAGACGACCAGCGAATCGACGAATTCTGTATACCAGTAAAGAAAGCATTTTGATCTCATGTGGATGTGTTTACATTAAATCGGCACAATTATCGGAAATAAATGGTTTTGGTCTTTACGGCAGACATTCTTATGTACATGATAATAACAGTAGTGTTTTGAACAATAGAAGCTACTCGGGAGAAGGGAGAGTATGGCTGCTTTGATCTTCAGATGGTTATTTACGGAGGAGCGTGATTTTGAGCATGCCGAATCTGGAACAAGACAGATCAGACCAATCAAACAACACGTTTTGATCAAGCGGTTTTTCTTCTCTTTTTCGAATTCGAAATTTGACCTTTGTGCACTCTTTTCACGTGTTCAATTAAATTACTTTGCCCTCTGACGTCTTCATTTTCGATACAGCATCGACCACCGCAATGAATCAAGGACCTATCCAGGTTATCTCGGTCCATCTCCGACCAATCAAACTAAATAAGAGCGAACACTCCTTTGGATCTCCGACTTCCAAGAACCACTCGGTGGCGGATCAAACGAGAACGAATAAACGTTACCAATAACCTCGTTTTGTCACTTACTTGTCAAGTTCCGTGGCCACGAACTCGTCACGGACGTCTTCGGGAATCGAGAATTTCCGCAGAAAATGTTTTTCGATGGACGTCTTGCTGTCGATCATCAGTTCCTGCGAAGCTTTTACCGTCAGGCGACCTTTCTCCAAAAGAACCTAAACAGTTGAGGGGTGAGTGCACAGGGGATTTTTCTCGGACTCACTTCGATGTCTTCCGGTTTGAAATTCGACATGTCAATCAGAACGATGAAGCGACGCTTTTCATCGATTATCTGAAAAAGGTGCTCCTTGAAATTAGCGTGAAAGATTTCTGTGAATCTGGAACAGGTTTTCAGGGGTAAATGGAAAACAGGGAAGCATGAGTCTGTGGATTACGGTGCAGGATGTGTCCCGAAGAGAGCGAAAAACGGGTAACGCTACAGGGTGGAAGCCCTGAGGCGAGTTTTTTTTTACTTGGTGGGAAAAACTGGGTTTAAAGTCACGTTAGAGAAATCGGAACAAATCATTCCTCCGGGTTACACTTTCTGTGAAATTTATAGCCCAATTTGTTTTCCGCTCGTTTTTGCAGTAGGTGAGAAAATTAAGAGGCGATTTAATTGGATGCGGAGATGTGCGGTTTGGAGAGTTACACTCAAAGGGGCAGCTTCGAAAGTGCAGGAACCGCTAAAAGCAGAGATCAGTCTCAAACCCCTTAACAAAAGTAAACTTTAGCAAACGATGATAGGGATTGATGATTGGCTCTCTTTTGTGAGCTTCTCACATTGGATAACTGCTAATCTAATTTTTATGGTCTAATTTTTTGTGAAACACACGGTTTCCTGTCCAACTGCTCCAGCGTCCCCAGCTTACCTTCGAAGGCGCCTTCCGGATCCTCGCCAACTGTTTGTCCATTTCCGTCACCGAGTCATTGTAGGAGAAGGAATTGCTGCCGCAGTCGGATGACTCGTAGCCGCTGGAGGAGCTCGAGTTGCGCTTATACAAGACATCGTGGTAGTTCGGTGCCATAAACGGTGTGCTGGAAACGGAAGCACCTGGAACGGAAGTAGTCTGAGAGTCATCGGAAGGAAACAGTCGAGACACGAGCGACCGCCTGCATTGCTGTAACACGCCGCGAGTTACCGTCGCAGAGTATCCGCCGCCGCTCGTTGGGAACCGACGGAGCCCGAAAAAGGGAAGCTACGATAAGAAACGACGGCATCTCCAGAGGAGCGCGCACAACACGCTTGACCTTCAAAAAAAATGTGTCGCCCTCAGGAGCGCGCCACGACGCAATGAAGATGCGCGAGTGGGAACGAACGGTGCGCGAGAGGCGAGCGCGAAAAAACGATTAATAGTCAGCATTTCATCCGCTAATGGGTTTGGAGTCGCGTGAAAAAATTGCAAAAGAAACTCGCCTTTTTCTCTGCGCACTGTTCCAGATCGAACGTCTCGTTAACCTTTCACAGACAGTTTGTTGCGCGAGAAGGAGCAAATATGTTGCTGATCGGGTGCACTTTGAGACATGCGAGGAATGAGCTCAGACTAAAAACACCGACGTGCAAGAAGGTGTCGAATAAAATGCCGACAGGCAAAAAAATGGTTATTTATTGACACCTCTCACATTCCTTTTGCGGGAAAGCCACGAAAAACCCACAAAAGCGTTTGAACTTTTCCGTTTTTTTGCAACTTGAAAAGAAGTAGAAGGATCGGTGGTGGGATCGTGGATAAACAAGCTCCAAATTGATGTTGGCTCCAAATTAAATCGCTGTTGATGGTGGGGATACTTTAGGAATATCTTCTGCCAATTTCGTAAACAGAGACGTTCGTAAAATTCACGAAAATTGCGCATATGATAAGCGAAAAATTCCTGGCGAGCAGCGATGCAGAAAATTAGCGTGATGAACTCTACACGACCTCAATCCGGCTGACTTTTTGGGTTCACGGTTTTGACAATATTGCACAAAGGGAAGACTACAGTTTTGCTGTGTTCGGAATGGTATTCATGAGCGAAGCTTGTAAATATTCATTTTGCGAACAGCGAAATGAAACTGATTGGAAATGATTACTTGTTAGCAGAAAGCGGGCAACAGTCACGACAAAAGACTAGATATTCAACAATAAGAGACCTATGAAAACCCTCTGGGTGAAAGCTAAATATTTAGACTCCTTTGGTAGTTTAAGAAAACTTCTCCCAGGTTTTTATATTTTTCGAAAACCAAAAAAGCGTTCTTTGATTTTCGATGTTACCCACTTAAGAAACTTGCCTAAGTCAAAGTGCACGGTTTTTGAAAAATTAATGACCAAAATCAGAGTGTTTAGCCTTCGATAATCTTCAAATCTCAGCTGTTCTAAAACGTGCACTTAGGTAATGAGGAAGGAAAAAAGCGCGGCAATGAGTTTGCGCAACGTTTGCACCTCATTGAGCCCGGCGGCGACTCCTCCCCTGTGAACTGTGTTAGCACCCACCACCAACGAAACGCCGACTTGGATTTAGTGAGCAATGCGCGCGCGGTGCATGTTTGCCATAGGATTAAATTTACAACCTGTTTATTTCGCGCAAATTTTTCAATTCCACATAGCGTCCGAGCAAGCCGGCCTCCGAGATAGACCGAGTGCGCGAGCGGGAGAGTGGAAGCGTGCGTGGGGTGTTTTATTTGTGCGAAAACAAGTAAACAAACACGAAATAACTTTTTGTGAACCACGCCAAACACCGAAATCCGGAATTTCGGTTTGTTGACGTGACGCTTTTGCCCTCACATTGAGGATTATGTGGCTCGATGTACAAAGGCTACAAAACTTTGATCGTCATAAGCGAGCGAGGCGATCGGACGCTCAGTTTGAGGGTCAGTTTGAATACCTGCGGAGTCAAAAAACTGGTCGGTGGAGATAATGGAGAGCGGATTACGGGCCCATGTAGAGGTTTAGTGTTAATTGAGAGTGTGAGAACGTTGCAATGGGGAATATTGTGGAATATGGGGAATATCCGATGGGGAATATTGCGGCATTATGCAACAACCTTTTTAGAATATGCTTACAAACTGAAATATGTAACGTCGTTACAGGCTTACAATAAACGAGTCAACTTCGCACGTCCTCTTTTTTAATGGACTTCAAAATGATACTAAAAACGTTTTCCAAGTTCTTCAGGGTATGCGAATGAATCCTCATTTGAAAGTTTACAAAAAGAACCGGAATAATAAACGGCACACAAAAAGACGTTTAGTACCGAAGGCCGATAAAAGGAGACCGTCGAACAGCGACAATCAACTCTAAACTGTAAGAATAACAAAGCGCATAAAACTGACAGCCCTGGGTGTTATCAGGGCGGAACTGAGCAGAACAAACGGCGAGCGTTCCGTTTATTTGCATTTATGTTCATGGCTGCAGGTTTGCCCTCGTCCCAAAAAGGGCATTGTTTGCCTTTCTCAAGTGGGTCACTTGGCACGTTTCCGACGTAAGCGTCGAGATGGTCTCATGTCAAAGCTCGTCGTAAACCACATAAAAGATACCCTACGTTACGTTAAAAAATCATTTTGAAAATCGGGAGACTAAGAAGCGCATTGAGAAGGCTCCGATGACGCAGAAAGGTCAGTTCTAATTCTTTGAGTTTTTACGCTGAATCAGACAGCCCTTAAAAGGATTAAAATACGGAATGTTCTTGAAACTCGAACTACTAAAAAACTCGTAAACTCGCGAGAACGCGTTTTGAAAAAAACTGGTTTGAGGGTCGCGAGAAGTCTCGATAAGTTTTTGGGTATTCGGTCGTATGATGACAAACGCTTGTTGACAGAGGTCGCGGGAAGTTTAACAAACTATGAGAAAAGAACGAAAGACGGTCGATTCTAAAATACGGCACAATAGCGAGGCCGTGGACCGAGCGGAGTGTGCGTAAAACATGGCTTTTCTACAAATATCCATCTTTTGTTGGTGGTGGACGGGAACAGATGGCAAAAACCGAAAATCTCCGGTTAACCGAAACCGAAAGCCGAAAAATCGAAACTGCCACAGTTCAACAATGCAAACAAGGGAATTTGATGCTACGTCCAAACTCATGCGCAACAGCGACATCGGCGGCGACAGCGACAGCAACAGGGTGACAGTCAAACTCGTGTCGCTGTCGCCGAGGTGGAGAGGACTGTCGCCGGACATTTCGAGTCGTTTCAAAAAGTTCGGCTACAACCTCGGCGACACGTGCAGGAAAGGCTCTTTTCGGTCATTTTGATGATTTCTGGGTCGATTTTCTCGGTTTTTCTGCTGTTTTGCAGCTTCAGTCATAATTTCACATGGTTTTGGACTTTTTGAAGGTGTTCTACATAATTTTGCACCGTTTCACATGATATTTTCTACATAATTTTGCGCTTCCGCTAACCCAAATGCCTCGATCTAGTAAAGGGACAGTCGTGAGCGTAAAAAAGACCAAATTCAATGAACTTCCTAACAAGAATTTGGGTGGTCTCGCTCACGGCGTCGCCGAGGGGTGTTGTCGACGTTGCTGTCGCACATGAGTTTAAACGTAGCATAAGGCTTGAAGGCCTTTGTATAGTTCGCGCGACGCGCGACACGCGACAGTTGCCAATTGTCGCGCGCGACCGGTCGCAAGCTCGCTGATATAGTCGGTGGGATAGTTGTATAATTAGGTGTTGGTTGCTGTATAGTTCACGGCACGCGCGTTTTTCCGCGCGCGGCCTGTCGCGCGAACGCACGCGTTTAACACGCGGAGAACCCCTAACAACGCGCGCGAAAAAAACGCGAGTTTGCCCAAAAACGCCCCTGTATGGTTCGCTTCGCGCGCGTCGCACGTTCCTGAGCGTCGGTTTCCCACTGCATCGGTCGCATCGTACTTTTCAAACCCCGTTTCATTTATTCAATTACATGTTATACTCACGCCACGACAATTGACCTTGCGGACTGATAAAATATCTAGCAAACTCAAATCCTATTTGTTTCGCAAGCATGGAAGCGGCTCTAGAACTTGATGGAGTCTCCTACGCGTTCCCAACGATCTCACCGCTCAAAATCTCACTGTGGCGATTTCGGCCCACGCTTGTTCTCTTAGATCCTTGCGCATGTAGTTTGCATCTTGAACTCCCCAGAGCAGCGGCTTAAACGATACTTCATTTATCATGGTCTTCTTCCATGAATCGGACCCTCCAATCTCGTTCTCTTGCGAAAATCCCGAATCCAAAGTGCCTTCCAACGCAAAACCCATTGGAACTCTCAACCTGAAACACAAATCGCGTCAAATAAATTGCAAACGGCAGCAGAACATCCGCGAAACACGAAAAACAGCTAAAACGTATCACAGTTTGCCATAATTGCATTCATACTCGAAAACGCAAGAAATTGGCTATTACACTGTCCGTTTTCAAAAAAACCCGCCTCCCCCGAGTGATGCAACCGCCTCCGACTGGTTGCATCATTTTGGGACGCACGCGTCATTCGTCGTGGGTGGCAAATGACGCGTCGAGGTCGCGTTTCACGCGCGGACTGTACATGCATTTTACAGCTGTACAACCCCTCGCGTTCCGTCGTGGTGGTCTTTTTTCCGCGCGCGTCCAAATATCGCCGAATTAGTATGGTATTAGCTCACGTAAAAACGCGTGCGACAAACTATACAACCCCCTTTAGAAGCGCGTCTTTTTTGTGTGTGGCCGCGAGGGCGCGCGCGCACAACACGCTTGTTTCCTTTTTTTACAGACCGAAACCGCCATCTCTGGACGAGAAAACTTCCGGGATTCGATTTGATGGACAGTCACATTTGAGCGTCTTGATAGTTCCGAATATTTACCTTTCGAGAAACCGGAGACCTCGAAACAAGAATTGGATTATGGTGTAACTTAAAGAAGAGGATTTTAGTAACCCACAGTCCAATCGCACCGATTCCATAGAAAGGTGCGAAGAGCTCCGAGGGATCCGATTGTCATATCTGTGATGAGTCAAAACGTCGCTTCGGGTCAGATGGTCGCCTTTCGATGCGCGTGAAACTCGCTTCTTCTTCGGGAAAAAGTGACGAATACAATCGAGTTCGTTTTTGTCGGATTCAATTTCCGAGGAGCTCAAACAAATTTGATGCTTCGTCGCTGGTTCTGTATTGAGCAAAAGATTTACCGAGA
This sequence comes from Steinernema carpocapsae, assembly GCA_000757645.3. Classification (NCBI taxonomy): domain Eukaryota; kingdom Metazoa; phylum Nematoda; class Chromadorea; order Rhabditida; family Steinernematidae; genus Steinernema; species Steinernema carpocapsae. The sequence goes on from CM016762.1 coordinate 15,204,557, forward strand.
CTCAAACACTTTGTGAAAGCACTGAAGGCTAAACTGAATTTATCGTAACAGACAGACATTAAACATACAAGACATGGGGATACAGACTACAAGTGCGGCTTACGTCGACACACTTGACCTTGAGTGCGGAAGCCCACCAAGCGATAACCAATACACCATAAATTCAATGGCACAATAGTCGCTTCTGTTGGCTATACCATGACTGAGATCAACTTTTTGGTACGCAGGTACAAGCACTAGCCTAAAACCTCTACGTAGTGTGGCACCCGTCAGCATCAAGTTTGTATAAAGTCTGTATCAAGACTAATGCCACATAGAAAATTCAAAAATTAAGCTTGCGCAGAGCAACGCGTGAGTGTGAAATAAAGAAACGTTTGGAAAGCGGCTCAGTTTGAGTAACGTCCATGAGGAGTCTTCAAAATGGTATATTAGACCATCAACATAATCAGCAGCGAGCCCTTCAGAACACCGATTCGCAGCTGAAATCCGGTTTTCCCGCGCAAATCGCGCGAAACAACGTCCAGAATGCGCTGTCGCGGCGATGCAAACGCAAACGAAAAAATCACGTGAATTCAAACTTTTAGGTCTCGACACGATGGCGGCGATGACTTCGTTAACTGTAGTGGAAGCAGACACTTTGAAAGGCGGTTCAGATCGCGTATGTACGCGGTCGCGAACTGCTCTCTGCGTGCGGAGGTGGTGGCTTCATTTGCGTTTTTTGGGGTCTGTGGCACGGTCTTATTTTCATCTGGCCGCTTTGTGATTGAATTTTCACAGATCGCGTGATTTCCTAAATCCATTGCAATTTATTCCTCTGTTTTCTCAGGGTCTTTTGCGACGTTGGCATTCTGATCTCTGGTATACACCACCTTTCGTTGACTTCGCGTACAATCCAGGTCTGTTTTAAACGTAATGCGCACATTGTGGCCATTTACTCAGCATTCGCAATATTGCAGCACAAAAATGCAATCTGAAGATCAACCGCCGAAGAAAAAGGGAAAGGTGGACAAACCCTCTGCTGAGGCTGAAGACGAAGCGGACACTTGGGAGGACGTCATCGAGGATCCCAACGTTCCCGGACCCAGCCGCCGCCGCGTAAATTCCGAGGATATAGAAGTTACGCTTGTCCAGCCCGACGAAAAGAAAGAACACTGGACTGTCGTCGAGAAGCGGAACCAGGAGAGGAAGAAGCGCAAGGCGCTCGAAGACCGCGTACAGGAGGTGAGGAAATATCCGGGAGAGAAAGTGCCGAATGTTCATGTGGGACCTTTTTTGGCGTCGCGCTTTAAGAACCTTTTGATATGCAAGTACGGAAGTCTTCTGTGCTTAGGGGCTGCTGAAGTTAAAATTTTTCAATAGTGAAGCGCTTCCATGATGGTCACTTTCAATCACGTTTTTGCAGAGCATCGTGTTTGGCAATCTTGCCCACCTCCATCACGCCGTAAACGTCAAGAAGGCTGCCGTGGCCAAGAGCACTTGGAAATTGTGGTTCCAGGGGAAGCCCGCAGTCGAAGCCATCTCCACTGCCTCTGCCTCCAGCCACTCGACGGAGCTCATCGAATCCTCGGATGGTAGCGAGCCCGAGTTCATCGGCGAGTACTCGGTTCCTCGAGCTTCCCACCACTATCGAACAAGGCGCACCGTCAAGATGGAAGAGGAAGCTGCGGCTAAGAAGGCTCTTGCTGAGAAAGCTTCCGTGAAAAAGGCTCCCGGGAAGGCTTTCACCAAGAGGGGACGCCCCAAGAAGGGGTCCAGCGAAAAACATGTCAAGAGGCGCATTCCTTCGGCCAGTCTCAAAAACACGAAGGAATTGCGGGGATTCCTCGACTGGTTTATGTCTTTGGGCAAGCGCACGAAGAAGCCAGCTTTGAGTCTCTCCAATTTCGATCTTTCTCTGGTAAATTGATGTAATGATGGTTGCAGTATATAATGTTATCGGTTTAGGCACTTTTCTCCTACCTTGAAGACGCTGGTCACAACGTGCGCTTGGGAAAGGCCTTCGCGGTACTCCAGGCTTGCCATGTGTCTGCGCTCGTTGATGGAAAATGGAAGAGATCGCAGCTTTTCCAATACCTGGAGCCCCCTCGGGATTATTTTCTCGAGATCTGGAGTAACGCTCAGAACCGTTACATCCGTAAGCTCCATTTGCGCTACGCGCATTTAACTTTTCTTAACTTTACAGCCATAGATCCTACGCTTCGCACGGTCGACCAGCCCTACGCAACGGCGGAACACTTTTGTGATTTGTACGGATTCGCCGTCGCGATCGACACCGGTAAACTCACTGGACACGGCTGGATTTTCAGTAATTTGGATGTTTCAGATCATGGAGTGGTGGATGTCACTCCCAGGTACTCCTCGGAATTCCTGACCGCCAACTTCCGCAAGCGACGCAATGGCGCCGACTACCTTAAAGGTCTTCTTCAGACGGTCAGTTTTAGCAAATTTTGAGTTTCTAACGTGCGATAAGCCATCTGAAGTCATCGATGGTTTTGTGTTTTGATTTGTGAGACTCATGCTTTATCGGAGACGCTTCTAATTTTGTCGGTTTTCAGTTCGAACCTTTCAAGGCGAAGTCGGAACATGCTCGCCTTGACAAGTTGACAATGGAAGAGTTCCTCCGTGCTCAGCCGTTGCCGAAATCTCTGGTTGATTATAAAAATCACCCTATCTACGTGCTTGAAAAGCACCTCCTCAAGTTCGAGGTCATATATCCGGCGGACCAGGAGCCCATTTCAACGTTCTCAAAGTCCAACGTTTACCCGCGTACGGCCGTCCACATCCTCCAACGTGAGATCAAATGGGAGAAGGAAGGACGCAAACTGAAACCGGGCGAGAAACCCTTCAAGGTGGTAAAGGCAAACCCAAATCCTTTCCTTCCTGAAGAACAGAAAAAAAAGAATGCTACCCAAGAATGGCAGACGGAGCCGTACCGCTACGCTACGGTGGGACCCGAGGTAGGGAAGCAGGTTTTGAGCTTTTCTCTTTCACCGAACGCGATTTCAGGATCCGCTGCCCCGCAACAAGTTCGGGGACATCGACCTCTACATCCCCGAGGAGATGGTTCCCGAGGGGTGCGTCTACATGCTTGAGCACGATATTGCTCGCACCGCTCGCAAGATGAAGGTCGAGCACGCCAAGGCGGTCGTGAGTTGGGCCTTCAAGAAGAAGCGTCATTACGCTGTGTAAGTGATTTTCGGGGGTTTCGCAAAACAGAGGATTGTAATCTTAAGAAAACATATTTTGATATTGAATATGACCAATTGTCACCATTCAATTCTGCAAATGTGTTCGAAACTTGCACTGTTTCAGGCATAAGGGGATCATTATTCACGCTCACAACGCCCAGCTTCTTCGCGATGCGTACATCGCCGATCTGAAGGCCCACCTTGAGGATGTCCGTAAGGCAAGTGGTGTAGCGGAAGATGTTCTGTAAAACAGGGAGCACTTTAGATCACTGAAGAACGCGTGTTTGGCAACTGGAGTCGGATGGCGTCGAACGCCGTACTTCTGGAAAAAGCGAAGAAGCGGGTTGAAGAAGAAGAGCGACAGAAGAGGGAGGAGTCTGAGGTTTGGCGTGTGCAAATGAGAAAAATACGAATTTGATTTTCAGCGCGAGGGTGAGCCTCTAGACGAGGTCGACGACGACGACTTCGAAGAGGACAGTGATGACGAGGGCGGAGCGAGAGCCTGGCCCGAGGCCAACTTCCCCCTGTCGGACTTCATCAGCAAGAACTGATCCGGGAACTACTCGCGTCATTATTTATGGAATCTGTTGCATGTTTTCACAGTTATTGTTTTTTGTTTTCCCTTTGTGAAGAGCAGCTGCAGAACCCCTCGTGTGTTTGCTGCTTATACCGTTGCACAATTGGGTTGACAGTAGCCGGATACCGGTGTCGATTTTTGTACGTTCGGCGGTTTGCTCACGGCGGTCTGCTCACTTGTCGGTTTCTCCCTTGGTGGTCTCGTCCTACCTGGGGTGTTATTCTGTGGAAATTCGGTTTTCGAGAATTTTGAAGTTTTTGCAGCTAATGTATGTGGAAGACTTCGAAGCTTTAAAATCGATTTTTTTTGTAAGAGCAATGGAAAGGCCTGTACGGCCGATTCTTCCCTCGCAACTTCGTCGGAAGTGGGTGAATCAGGTTTTTATTTTCGGCTTTGAAAACCTCTCGACTGTTCACAGCGGATAACAGAAATGAAAGTAGTACAGGTGTTGGGATTTTCGCTTGAAACTGGAGATCGCTTTGGCGCAAAACATTGAGTAATGATTGCCTTTAAGCAGAAGCGTTTACCCAAAACAACGGCGTTTGTGTAGAATAATTTAAAAAAATGTATCCTTCGGCGGATACAGAAATCTGATGCAAAATACGCGCTTGTATATTTTGGTCGGCTATGAAGTTAGTGGGAGCATGGTGCTGCTTTTATTCTGGAAAAGAAATCGGGCTGAGAATGCCAAAAAAGCTTGTTTTGTTAAGCGGAACTTTTTTAAGGAAACCTATTTACACGTCACCTGTGTGGCTCAGCGTCGTTGCAATGTGTGCAGACTAGAAAACGCTAAGGTTCGAGTCGAAAATGTCTTCCTGCGGGTTTGGTGTTCGAAGAAGATGTGGCAAAAAATTAGATGTGACAAAAAATTTTGTTGCTTGATGCAGCCCGAATTCACAATGTATCTGCGCACTTTTTCTAATGATTCTGTTTCACTCTGGCAGTCATCATGTAAATCCACATCCCAAATCTTTCAAATGTTCCCCTCCCGATCGCATGTAACTCTTCTATTAATTTTCCACAAACGCCGCCGACGTTCTTTTTTGCAGCCTCGCCCAGTCGATCTGTTCTGGAAATCCGTGAAATCGTCTCAGGCCACTCCACACCAACCCTTTTGCTTCGACCCCAAACTGGGCATCAAAACCACTAGGATGTTTCGAAGTGCAGTCGCAGAACCATGCCGCAAACTCCCGGCTCCTCCTCCCTCGCCCCCTTCTTGGCAGCACTCCTTTTAATGCAGTTTTATTGAGCATTTCTGGTAGGACGCGCGTGCACATTGTGTTCTCCCCTGTCGGCACGAAGGGCATCGAGCGGACCTTAAGTGACGATCACCTTCCTTCCGCCAATTTCATCTGAGCAGCTTTGACGGGAAAAGCCGCTTTCCAGAATTATTTTTGGACGACGTTTTTGCTGTTTGTCAACTTCATTTTTTAAGCATAGGTAGGACTTCACGATTAAATTGCCAATGTGTATGTATCCCTTGAAAACTTGTCCAGATTGCCTCACTGTTTTGCGAAATGTGAGGTGGCGAAGCGAAAAAAATACTAAAGGTTGCTAAGCCGCTCTGTTTTGGGGCAAAAAAGGGCTAGAAACAGTAAAAAGGGAAGCTTTCTTCACAAACAAAAATGTTGCGTCAGCGGGCAGAATCGAACCCTCGACCTTCAGCGCAACGCTCTAAAACAATACCAATCTTCCACCTACGCACTTAAAGGGACACAGACATCGCATTTTTCGTCGTTTTTGGGTGCACGGATCGCGCTCATTTCTGGGGCAGGGGGGTTTTCGAAGGCGCTGATCACGATTCGGGCGTGGTGTGGCGAGAAACAGAATGGCGAGAAACGGCTTCAGGACTGCGCAATATGGCAAAGTTAGAGAGAATTTTACCAGTCATTGAGCGGTCCCGACGCGACAATCCTGATCAAGACGCACTCGCTTACGGTGAAAACAGTGTAATCTGGCCTTTAGTCGAGTTTTTTGTGTTCATCGCGTTGTGTCGACGTGTTCAATCAAAAATCCTATCGAGGTTCAACTTTTACTTCAACCACATACCAACGTATATACATCTGACTGAATTTTAGTTTAAACTTTAGAACTGATCCCCACACTGCCCGATCCAGTACGCGTAGCGTTCTGGTTGAAAACGCAAGAAAGCAATTATATCTTATCTGGAAATTGAACAAATCCGGTAGCATTTGCGAGAGAAAAGCCAATTTAAAATTTAGAAACCAACAGTTAGAACTGCACCCTTTGTTATATTCTAATTTTTTCTGATATCAGTTCTATGGAGACAGACATTGTAAAATGACAAATTTACCCATGACGTGACAACGAAGGCTTCACAAACTCGAAATCCAAACTTCACTTGAATCGTTTTGTCAGACTTTGCGGAAATCGAACTCTTGGAAAGTCCTCCCAAGAGTCCTCGAAACCTTCAATATCTACCTGAAAATGTCATTCTTTGAAAGCGGTCCAAAGTCCAAAATTGATTTAATTGGGAGTAGATGCTTCCACAAATCTAAATGTAATCTAGAGGTCGTTTTTTTGAGAACTGTTATTATGTTTTGTGTCTTAACATTTCCAAAGAGCTAATTTAAGATCCTGACTTTCCTTGAATCCGACACTCGGTCACGTCAAGCAATTTTACCGTAGGATGAAGTCGAGTTTGTAGTCCGTGCCACCTAAAGGAGTCGGTACCACAAAGGTTTGAATTGTAGCACCCATTCGTGGGTTCCACGACCCGTGGAGCACAATCACTGATTCTTGGACCGTATAAGAGAGTCGTAGGTTTATAAAACCACCCAATTTTTGATCTAATCAAGCGGGTTTCAAAGGTATTCTGACACCAGCTCTTATATCCGCGTCTACCTCTCTAAGCAAGTCGTGTGTTGCACTATCGGAATCATATTATTTACTTTTGACCCAGGGTCTCCATTCGGTGACTCATCGTCATCTCCACGACTTGAAAACGCATTGTTTAAAAACATAAACAAGCAGGAAAAAGAAATCGTCTTTCTCACCTGTCCGTTTCGAAGCGATGCCAGTCGTGCCAATTTTCCGAAGTGCAAAAGACGTTGACAAGAAGAACTGTAGGTTGAAGTTAGGTAAACACCAAAATGATTCGAAGATGACTGCTCGTGTAAAAGTGGCGCGTGTAGATTAGAATCCCATGATTCGAACCGTATAAGCTCCCTTTAACCTCGATGACACGGACTTTTCTACTCCTTTAAGCGTAGCTAATCAACGACCACTCGCTCGGCTTCTGTTGTTGTCAAGTTCTTTATCTCTCAGACGTTTCGAAGGGAAAATTCCCCAATTGAACAAGGTGATCTGACCAACTAGTCCATCTGCAGCTCCTCTCCGATTATTTCCTACTTTTTAAAATTGGTGAGAATATTAAATCGAGTTTGCCAGAAAATCGCGCCTCTCCGTGCACAAAGCCCGATGAGAAGCTCGGGTCCAAAACCACAATCTGATATGCGCGCGGCGACTCGTCATATCTGTCAGGTTCGCGCAGCGCGCTTCCAAACAACTTCCGTTGCTCCTCAGTCGCCTCCTTCTCCGCCTACTGACTGCTGCTCCCCCATTTCTTATCGCGACTGTGGGAGCGAGAAGCGGCTCGCTGTTGCACTTGAAACCCTTGTGCGATGACGAAGCGCGGGAAACTCTGCTCGATGGGTTCTGGCCATTGTTTTATCACCGCTGCTGGCTTCCGCTCGCCTAACGACTGCAAATGTCCATCTCCTTCGCTTTTGGCGATTCGTCTTTAATTTAATAATGCCCGTACTGGGCTCACCCAATACGCATGCATATTCAAAAGCCGAGAGATGGGATGAGGCCAATTATTGTGTGTGCGTTGGTCGGTTTGGTTCCTTGGCGGAACAATGAGATCTCCGATCGTTATTATTTAGTCGAGCTAAGTGTCTTTCAAACGTGCCCGGAGTACGAGTACACTCCATCCTTCCGAAACGTCTTTGAACCAGCCTTGCCAACTCTCAGACTCATAATTGCCTAAAGTTCTCCGTCTGGGCAGCCATTGCATGAATAACGACAAGGCTGTTTAAAAATTATCGGTTGTCGAGTTTCTGCCGACCCCTTCAATCATCGTTTATTAATGAGGGTCAGGCATTCCACCTAGCAAGACTTTCCGCTCTAGCTGCAAGCGAACACTTTGCGTTTCTCTCGATAATTAATAAAAGGGAAAAGTCAATTACCGCAACCCATTCTTTAATCCGTCTAAGCGACTTAACTTTTCCATCTGCGAGGAACTCAACTAAAATTCCCGAAGTTTTTCCTTGTTTTGTTTTGATTAAAAATTTCAGCGTTCCATGCTTTGTTATCGAGAAGCCAGCGAGATTTAACCATGGTTGGCGTTCCCTGAGCCTTCCTCAAAACCAACAATCATGGTTTCTCAGACCGGATGCGTGTTTTAAATTTTGCGTTAAAAAAAATTCATCTATGTGGCACTTCCGCTTTTTATGAGGATGGAACTAAAAATAGATCCGTAGGTAGCAGAAGCCGCATTTGCCGAGAAGCACTTTCTTTGTACTCTGCGTGAATTGAAAATTGACCTTTAACTCTCATCATTTGCCGACACAACGTCACCCTTCTTCTAACAGCCTTTATTGGCTACAGCCTTTGTGGGTAAAGAAAACAGAAGTCTAGACCTCAATTTTTATTTTGTTCAAGTGAAACCTTAAAAAACTTTGAAACTAAACGGAGCTTGCCGTAAAAGCTGATAATCCACAGTGTGCAGATTTTCCATTTCCAAAGTCCGCTGACAGAATCCGCTTAAACATCGCTTGGCTTAAGTTCCCAAATTAACTCATCTTCATCTTTGGACTCCGTTAGATTGTGTGTTCGAAATCCGCGATCCCTTAATTCGCAATCTGATCTTGCGGATTGGATCTAAGAATTCCGTAAAAGCAGTTGTCGCCAATCTCAAGCGCGAAAAGCTCCTTGGGACAGCTACATTTTGCCACGCAGCAACCAATTTCATAAGAAGATGGGCAGAAATTAGCGTTCCGCCGATTTGGCCTCATTTTTGGTTTGGATTTCCACGCCGCGTTTAATGTTTATAATAAAATTGAGTTTGCGCTACAGCGCATCCAAGTTGAGGCACCTACAGCTGTGCCGGACAGGTCTTCGAGACTGGTTACTGTGGGAAAACAGTTAGCGATTCGTCTGTTGTTTAGTTCTTATGCATGTTTCCAATTATGGTTTCTGTTTGCTTCGTGTTTTGATGAGAATTGGAAATATCGGAGGTTAGCACTCTGATACCTCATTCAGGTAGTAACAGTTGCAATCGTCTCCGTCCTTTTCAGGGTTCGGTTATGAAATTTATAGACCACTGATTTTTTTGATCTTATGAGTCCGTTGAAAACCTTTTTTGGTACAGGAATAGTTTCTGGGTACGATTTTACGCGCCGCAGCTGGTTCAAATACAAACAGTGTTAGTAGACCTTTTTATCCCGTTTTTACTGACCAAAACCACAGTTGCGCTAGAATATAACTCCAAAATGGCACTCGAGAGCAGTTTTTCTCGATATTAAAGGCATAATTACAGTTATCGGAGGGATTTACCTCGCCGGCCGGCTGCCGGAGATAACAGCCGTTACAGGAAAGCGGCGCCCGTCGACGCCGTCCGTTTCCGCCGTCCCAAAGAAAGCGTCGCGCGCCGCTCGCCGCTTGCTGTCTGCATCGCTAAGGAGCCGCTTTTGGCCATTTTCTCGTGTCCGTTTTTTGCCGCTTCTGTACCATTGAAGCATGCTTTAATTGCATTAAGAGTCGAGCTATGGCAAAAGTCGCGCCGAGACCAGTCGAAGTGTTCGAATTACGTCATTATATTGACTGACGATCGACGGACACGAGATGGACCGAACAAGGAACGGAGGACGCTTGGGAGCACCGGCGATTGTCGCCGCTGCTGTCGACTGCATCGCTACTGCTCACGATGGCCGCGAAGCCAATGCTGTCGCGTGGGAGGCGTTGATCACACCAGGACCGAGGAATCGGTGAATCAGTCTTCTCAGCCATTGATCGTGTCCATGTTGCCAGTGATCGATTGTTGCCCGGGTTGCCCCACAGTGTTTTCCTTTTTCTGACGTATTGTACCGTCCGTCCGGCAGCGTTCACGCAGATTGGATAGCCACGTTAGTTTTCTTCTCTCCGTAATCTACGCTCGTTATCTGGCGCGCACGCTGATGCTGTATTGTTTAGGGTTACTTATCTGATTTGCGTCTATTTCCGGAAGGAAAAGGCGACCCTACGCACCGGGTCTTGCGCGCTAAGGCGGCTAAGAGATTTCCAAAAGGTTTCCACTTTTTGTTCGCTATTTTGGGCGTTTGGAGGAGGCAAAATGTCAGCTGTCCGCTTCCGTCAGGCTCGGAAGTAAACAAATTGCAAGAACAGATATTTTGCGCAAAACCGCGATTTGCGAACCTCTTTTGCCTTAGGGCCTGGTTGGGTCAGTCGTTTTCGCAATCAGAAATGATTCACTGTTTTCTTGAAGCGGATGTGTCCCTCCCGGGCGTAGGTGCTTTCGTCATCACCTACAAAAATCTCGGCTCAAGTTGGCACGAATTTTTTCGATAAGCACCTGTTTTCAACGCTTGGCCGCATAAATACTCATTAAGATGACCCTAAGCTTACTCATAATTGCCTGTTATTCAAGTTGGCGAGATCCGCTTTCCCAACTTGTGATTACCTCTGCTCGCTCGACTATTCTTGACCGATCACAGGGCATTTTTTCGACGGTTTTTGATCGGCCAACCCGGGGGACAACGAATGAAAACTCTAAATTCTGTTTACGCGACATTTATCAATTTAGCATCCCTTTCACGAGCAACACGTGCGTATTTAAGAATCGGTAGCATTGGCTAAATTATCTCGGTCACACTTCGTTAGCATATCTAGGAAAAAAAAGGGACGGAAACTCGTTTGACGCAGTCCGCGATGGTCACCTGCTCGCTGCAAAGCATGTTTGTTTTATTAGTTATGAGTTAATGGCTTACCGGTTTTCAGGATGCCGACTTCGAGGACAGCGCTGGGATTTTGTTTCAAGACGGGAAGGAACGGCTTTTGGCTGTGGGTCTCGAAAGTGAGCGCGGTTTTAAAAACGGATGCTGTTCCAGAATAGCCACAACTCGCTTGAGCTTCAGATTTATAAGTTTTGCCAGATCGTGGTTGTTCAAATTACGTTCGCCGTAATTGAAACGTGACAACCATGAAGGGTCCCAATTTAAAAATGTTCAAATTATGCAACGAATTTGGTTTGAGTTCGGGAGTCCATGTTTTAGCATTTTTGAACAAAAAAGAAAGTTAGGCAAAATTAGTATCTGACGTATTGGCACCATCCTTTTGCAGAACATGTGTGTTTACCGCTCGCAGCGAAATGGTCATGTTGAATGGAAATCAGCGCAGGAAATCAGCGAGTGACGTCTACGGGATGCTCAACAATCGGGCCCAAAATAGCGATTGCACCCGATCGTTGTACTCGGAGACGTCACCTCCCAGCAAGTCCCAATTAGCACTCCAATTAATTCTTCACCTCTTCAATTTCGGGCGCTAATTCTTGCGATTTATTGAGTTTTGCATTTGAGGTGGTCGTCATCTTAATCGCGATCTATGAATGCTCACAAGCTGGCCCGGTCTCTTCTGTCTGGCTTGGTGCAACCGCGTCGGCTGCACCGAGCTCCAAGTTTCTTGGCACCGTAGCTCCTCCCGCGCGCGTGGCCTGCGATGGCACATACCGAGCTTGCGCGAAGCCGAGCCAACGTTACCTTAGTACACGCCCGTAAAGCCAATTACTTTCAGCTGTGTGCCCCGACCACCGAGGCATCTCAGTCCGCGGCTCTCACATACATTTCCACCTCTTCTTCCCACTTCGGCACCCGATCCTTCACCGAACCTCCCGACGGCCAGTTCGCCTGCATTGTCCGACCACTCATGTCTTATGTGCTCAGTTAATCCGACCACAAGTAATGCCAGAGTGAAACAGTCGTCGTTGACGTTGGCCAAAAAGAAACTACCTGTACTTTTTCATTTCATCAAGAGGTAATCAGGCGCGAAGTTCGGGCAGTGTCTCACGTGTTTTCCCTATTCAGGAATCTATCTATTAAGACTTACGAACCGAAACCGCCGTCGATCGACATGGAAGAAGTCCTCAAAGAGTTCGTCGAGAAGGAGAGCAAACTCGACGCGACTATGATTGCTAGCGAATTTAACGTAAGTGACGGGGCGACTGACCCAGTAGCTCCACGCGTAATCAATCACTAATCTCTCGCTCCTCTTCAGGCGATTCGCATCGAGCAAGAGTCATGGCGGCAGCCGGGCAGTCCTTACACATGTTTCACCGGACGCAAGATCTCGCACATCGTCAGGAACCGATACCGGGACATCCTTCCGTGTAAGTTTCGACGTCCAAAGCTGACCGAGACGGCCTGAAAAGAAGCGTGAAAGCAGCGCGACCGGCAGTGGGAGTGAAAGGAACTGGCTGAATAGGGGTTTAAGGGTTTTCGATAAGGCTGCGCAAAAAGTTTCTTTGGCAATGGGCCTTCCTTTCATGAGCGAAGCAGCACTTGCAAACCATCCGCCGCTTTTCGATTTTGGTGAGTTGCTGAAAAGTGTTGTCAGTCCTAGTTCCCACCGGTGAAATGTTTACAGCTTTGCGAAAACCGCAATAACAAAACGCTGGTTTTGACTTTGGGTAAACATATGATAAAAATGTTTCCGCGAGCGATAGATGAGGCACAGAACTCCAGATGAGTCACTGATGTTTTTTGGTACGTTGAAACAATTTCGCTTTTTTTGATCAAGTGGTCTGCATAAAAACGGAAAACAGGACTCTTGATCGTTGCCTCCTCAGCTCCGTGCCGCGGCGACCGTACCGGCGGCATGAAACAAAGCGCGATACAGTCGCAGTTGCAAACGAAGTATTCTCGGCGTTTTGAATCAAACTTCAAAGAAGCGCTTGCTGGAGGGTCTCCGGGTGATCGGTTCCTCGAACTGCTTTCCCAAAAGTGCAAAGCAGTGCCGCAGATGACTCACGCGAAGCAAAAAACGGAGCTCACGCCTTTCAACTTACCAATCTCCTGCTTTCAGACGACACCAACCGCGTGAAGCTCCGTCCTGAGCCCGAAGACGCGATTCTCGAAGAGGACGAAGAAGATGGTTACATCAACGCGTCACATGTCGTCATCCCGAACACGAAGTACCGCTACATCGCGGCTCAGGCGCCGCTCATGTCGACCCTAAACGACTGGTGGAAGATGATCTTCCAGAACGACATTCACCTGATCGTGATGCTGTGCAAGCTCGTCGAAAAGGGCATGGTAAGGGGCGGAGAACGTCCGAAGCTGATCGATTTGTGTCCTTAGCCGAAGTGCCAGCGCTACTACCCGCCAGCGGTCAACGCGCCCGAGGAGTACGGTGGATTCCACGTCGAGGTCGTGAAGGAAGACACGTTCCACGAGTACGTCTCCCGGGTGCTCCGCGTTCGGCATCCCGAGACCGGCGAGGAGCGTGAGATCACGCAGCTACACTACAGCGAGTGGCCCGACCACGGCTGCCCCGACGGCGAAAAACAAGTGCTCGAGATGATCGAGCTCATGTGCAAGATTCACGGCGCGAATCCGTCCACGATACTCATTCATTGCAGGTGAGGGGCGGCAGAGGGTATTGACTGAGAGAGGTGTCGGGATGTAAACACGGCTGCTTTCCGCTGGTGGTAGTCATTTTAGCATTTCATTTATGAACATCGAGATTGTTTTCTTGAGCGTGTTCGGAAAAACGGCACTTATTACAAATTCCTCGCATTGTAGTGAGAAAAGAATTCCCACAACAACGTTTAGAATGCGATGCATCTGAGAAATTGTTGGGAAAACGAGCTAAAATTAGCCGAAGCTCGGAGTCTTTTGACATTTTGAAGGAATTGGAGTCGTGAAGTAAACCGAATCTGGTGCTGCAGAAAGTAAAGCGGATTTTAAAACTGTCATACACCAACAGTCAAAACTCTTAACTAAAAACAAACATTTCAGCGCTGGATGCGGCCGCACGGGTACAATCATAGCCATCAACACCATCAGAGAACAAATCCTGGCTAAGGTAATCGCCACAAACCCCGTCTACTCCAATAACCCTCGCTTTCAGTCCATCAAGCATCTGAATCTCTACGAACTAGTCATCGAATTGCGCAAGACGCGTCTCAGCATGGTCCAGACGTCGGATCAGTATCACTTCCTGCACAAGTGCGTCGTCTTCTACTGTAAGCGTTATCTCGACGAGGCTGCCGCCAACGGAACCAACGGCACGGACCACGAGTTGGTTGCCGTGGAGCTCGCAGGAAACGAGGACGAAAACGGGAACGCGAAGAACGACGAGGAGAACGGAACGCCCATCGCGGAAGAGGCCAAGGAAGGTAAATGCGTGTGACATGTGGGATATCGAGCAGAAATCGAAAGGCTCAAAACCAGACAAAACAGAGCAGATCTGACTGTAACTTTCGCTCACAAAATTTCATGTACGATTGAAACGCCAAAGAAACTTTTGTGCGACGTTTGAGAGACGGGGGGAGCGTCATAAATGGATTTGCATAGACTAATCAAAGAACGTTGCAGATCCGCAGCCGACCGAACCGACTCCCGCGGCCAACCCGGACGGAGCCGTTGAATCCCTCGAGAAGGCGGCCGGGCCCGAGTCCGACGGCGATGCCTCGTCGCAGTGCTCCACAAAGTCGCTCTCGGAGGCCTCCTCGCAGTCGTCGTCACCAATCTCCATCGGTAAGTCACCGCTAGTCGCAGCAGACCTGATGACTCGCTTGCAGAAGCGAACGCGGACCTCCAACCCCTTAAGAAGGAAAACGGCGTCTCGGCTTCTGTGGAGACCAACGACTCCGCCGAATGCGTCATCGTGAAGCTCTAGTTCCCCGACTTCCTCTCCTCCTCTTCCTTCCTTGTTTCCGTTCCACACGAGCAGCAGTTTGTATCGTCTCCTTCCCACTTCTGTCCTCTCTCCCAAGCTCCGACTCAAATTTCTCCACCGCAATACTGACCTTCTCCATCCACATCATCTCTTTCTCTTTCACTTCAATGAAACCGATCGTAATATCGCGATCACGGGTTCCCTGTGAATATAAATGTGATATTGACGCAAATATTATGGACATTCCTTTGTTTCCCTCGTTGTCTCTCATTTTCCCTTCTTTCACTCGTTTTCTTTTCGACAATCCGTTGACAGGCGCTGTCATCACCGATCACCGTCTGCAGATTTCCATGATCTGGCCTTTCCTTGTTGTCTTGACTTTATGAAGCTCTTTAACTTCAATGATAAACATGTTGCATAGAACACGTTGACCGCAATTGAGCGAGGTGTCAATCATCTAGATGCACCAGCTCTCTTGACTTAAGCGCTCATGAGCAAACTGAATTGCTTTTTTACCTGGCTAAAGCAATTCAGTTTGCTCATGAGAGCTGGTGCATCTAGATGAATTGCTTTTTACCCTTTATAAATAAGTTGATCGTAAAGCCTAGGCATTAAAAAATTGCTGGGGGCATCTGCAAAAGGGTGCTGAAGTTTTTGGAATTGGAGATCTGCTGCCTTCAACAAGTCTTGATGTTCTGAGCCAGCTAAGTAAGAGTCATTATGAAAAAGTGAGTCTTCAGTTGAAGAAATCGGTCATAAATTTATTTATTCTTAAACTACTACAAATCGAACACGTTTGTATTGGACAGGAAATGAAGATATATTGGTTTGCTCCTCGGTAAACCGCGTCTGCTTGTTGGACGCACTACGTCGTCACCTTGTTTTGTGCGTTTTACTGCCTGCCTTCTGCTGCTTCTCCGCCTTTCTAGAGAGCTCGCAGTTCTTGGGAGACTTCTTGGCCGGCACCTCCTTCGCGTCGTCCGCTCTCCGCTTCAAATCGGCATGTCGTTTGTGTTGCAGCCATTTTTCCAGACGGACTTGGGGCAAATTCAGCTCCTCGGCCAACTTTTTCATAGCGACCAGATCCGATTCTTGCCGTTTTCTCCACGCCTCTTCAAGCACCTGGAGGACTTGTTCGTTAATTAAAGGGTCCGTCTCTCTGGTGGAGCCTATGAAGTCAGAGCGTTCTAATTCAGACTGCGTGCCGGATTCCACCTTCCATGTTGAAGCGCTTTTCTTTGCGCTTGCGTCGACAGCTTGGTTTTGGTTCGGAGTTTCGCTTGCAGAATCAGGAACTTTGGCTATATCGGCTATGAAAATCGTATTAATGAATTTAAATTAGGATGATATTGTAACCTTGATAATTTTTTGGCGGTGCTGACGTTTTCTCCTCGTTGTAATTATCGGAATTTTCAATTTTTGGTTCGGAATCGTTCGACTGTGCAGGTACAGGTATAACAGAAATGCCCATTTCTTCATTATAGGGACCCATGGGAATCATAGGCACGGGCGGTGTGAATAAAACTCGGAACTGCTCTAATAGGTGTGGATTGTCGCGCAACTCTTGCAGAAGCGACAACGCGGGAGACACGGCTTGAGGCTGTACATTCAGCTGCTGGCTTGGCTGCACTTGATTTGGAACGGCGGTGGGGACAGCGAACTGTCTTGGGTCCGGTTGAGACTGCAGCTGCTGATGTTGATGCGTTGCGGCAAAGTTCGGTTGCAAATACTGCGTCTGCCCAGGCTGAACCATCGGCTGTCGTTGATTCAAAGCGTCGGTTGGGGCAGGGGCAGTAAAGTGTCTTGGGTCAATTTGAGATTGGGGTTGCTGCTGCTGCTGAACTGGAGCGACGTACTGTTGCCCTTGGTGTGAAGTATAGTAAAACATCATCGGCATGGGTTGTTGTCCCAAATTAACGTTTTGTTGTTCAATTGGCTGCCTCTGTTGTATCGGCTGACGTTGATTCACGGCAATTTTTGGCGCAGGAAAGTGTCTTTGGGCAGCTTGAAACTGAAGTTGCTGATGCTGCAAGACGTTCGGACGGGGAAGACAGTGGGACTGTTTTTGAATGGATGCTTCCTGAAGAGGTCCTTGAAGTGGCCGAGTTGGAGCGGAGAAATGCGTCTGCGGAGGTAATACGCCTTGTCGGGATCCTTCAGGCAGAGATCGGCCGTCTGAAATGTTGTTGGGAATCATTGGAACATCTTCAGAACGAGTGCGGGCAGAAGGCTGTTGCCGGGACAAGTCGGGCTGCTGTTGGCGGGTCACGGAAGCAGCTTTGTCGGGAGCTTTGGGGGTCATTTGCTTTTCTTCGCTTTGAAGAAGAGTACTGTTCGTTCCGGAAACAGTCGCCGCTTGCGATTCGTTCTGGCCCGTGCCTGGCGCCGCCAAAACTTCGCGGTCGAGTCCTGAGGCTGGACTCTGGAATCCAGACGAGTCTGGAGATACTCTTTCTTTTTCGTTTGGGTTACGTTCCTGGGACTGAGCTCTAAATGAGTCTTCTTCCGCCAATGCTTGTCTCTCTGGCGACGAGCTTGGTTCATCCCCTGAACTTTTTTTTGCTAGATTTTGCAGAATAAGTTTAAAACTACCATTTTGAAGATGAGAAAGTTCGCGCAAGATCACGTCTCTGAGGTGTTTCAAAGACGATTTCTGTTCCTCCGAAGGTTTTTTCGACATGGTGAAAATGATGACGACCGCGCGAAAATTAGAGCAAATTCAAGGACCGCAATGCAATTGAATTACTGGAAACGCTGTTTATATGGTCAAATCACACACATCACACTTTTTATAAATGTGTCATTTGGCACCTTTGCGATCAATGCTTTTGTTGTACGAATAGACAAAGGGATGTGCGAAGTTGGCAATGTGCATTGTGCATCGTAGCTGTCAGGGCTGCAGAAGGCTGCACAATTTTCGCACATATTTGAATGGTCTTGCCACACTTTATCAAATACCAGTATTCGGAAAATATCTTCGAAAATGTCTTTAATAGCCGATTTTGTCTCTAATGACACGTAGCTCAAAACCATAAGAAATATCAATCCTTCTGTGCCAAACCTCAATACCTCGGTTCCGTAAGCAACCAGAATTCTTTATGTGTTTCTTACAAGTCCGTATTGTCAAACAGCGCAAGAGTTTTTTTTGTGCGAATGACTTTTCAGTAGTTAGACTTTGAAATAGTCTGTGCCCCTGATTCCTGGTTCTTAATGTGCAGTGAAAACGGATCGCTTCCAAGCTTGCGATACGTGATATCGTCACGACTCCTGTCAGGCTTTCTGCTTTATGTGTCCGGCTCATACATTCCTCAGAAGAAAGTTTTTTGCCAATTTCGTCATTTTAAAGAATCGCTCGATTAAGTTGCGTCCGCTTCCACTCCGCCAAACCCACTCCCAATCGCCAGACGCGAGAATTTTGTCTCCATGACAACTCCTTCAGTCGGCCTGCGTCTTCGCGATGGATTTTGTCTGGCCCTCCACCAGCTCCGCGGCCTATCAGGCAGCCGAAGCGAAGCGGTTTCTGACCGGCGTCGAGAAGGACCTCTACGGCGAAGCGAACCTCGAAGATCCCCGGCTACACGAAGAATGCGACCGTTGGCGGTCGAAGCACGTATTCATGCGCCTTTGTGGAAAGGCGATCGAAAGCGAGTCACACGAATTCTACACTGCACAACGAAATGTTGTCGCTAGGAGGCTCATTCAACATTTTGTGTGGAATCAGGTTTGTTGCTTCAACTAAAAATCTATTTAAAGATTTACAAATGGTAAACGCGACTCAAGCTAGGCAACAAATAAGTTTCAATCTGTGCTCCCGCAAACGGAGCAAAACGCAATTATCGTTGACGTGATTTTTGCAGATTTGCACCAGCTTACAGTCGCGTCCCAACTCTTCACAAGAACGCATAGAAAGTGTACCAGCGAAAAAAGCCCAAAACCAGGCGCAGAAAGCTGCACCATCGACGCGTCTTCCTCGAGTTGCAAAATGAGTTGTCTATAATGTAATGAAACTGATGAATGTTGTTGAGGTGAATGACAGCTGATTTCAAGTGAAGATCTCGTGATTTCATGTACTCTGACAAGACAGTTGAACAAGCATGTAGTTGGCTTAAATGTCCGTGAACGACCAGGAAGACCATTAGATTGTGAGACATCATGACACATCTTAAATTGATAAGCGTTCATGCTGTGCTTTAAAATGTCGAATTTCGTTGTCGGTGGTATGATCATCTTGAAAAACCATTTTGTAATGGTTGACAATTTCAAGTTTCCACGACTTCAATTGCAAAACGTATAAGCAGGATCAAGTCAAGTTAAGTGGTTTCCAGAATTCACTCAATTTCGCTTACACTCAGTTGGTGGTCCACAACTGACAGTGAGTGGATTTGGACAGGTCCCGTGTTCTCAATTGCGTCAGGCTTCCGCGCCGATGCGCCTGATTGCGCTCAGCTCCTGGTAAAACGTCGCGGCGATGCTTGCGGTCGTCCGTCGCCGCCATGTGCGTCTTTTCCACCTCTATTATCACCCGCTTTCACTTTTCAAATTGCGCGTTGACTCTATATCGATCGCCCCACTCAAACGCCAATAAGCTGCAATATATCACCGCCATTCAAACCATTGCATCCCATCTCGAAGCCTGACTCAGGCGGGCGCCTGTACCACATGTGTGAGAAGGTGACCATGGCAACTGCATTACCCCGTTCCCAGCTACCTCATTCCGCTCTGCGTTTAGAAGCTGTGGCGTTATATTCCTTTACTTCACTCAGCGCTCAAGATCTGAATTTACCTTGCTTTGCGCCTGTAATATTCTTCTTAGTTTCTGTAAACAAGTAGCGAAAACAGATTTGACGTTTTGCGTGTCAGAGCTGTAGGAAGGGAGCTCACTTTCGTTGATTAACGTGGAGTCGCATTCTTTCCTTTCCGACATTTGGCCGCGTTTCTTGCGAGAGCCACATTTTTTCCGTTGTAATGCGTGCTTCTCATGGTTTTCGCTTACAGGTCGATTTCCCTTAAGATGAACATTAGCCACGCCTTCGACGAAACCGGAGAGAGGGCCCGTCTCCGCGAGCTGCTGCTTCAGCGGCTGACCGAGTGCGGGTGGGTGACCCTGGTGGAAGAAAAATGTCGCGAGTATATCCGGGCCAAGGAGGTCGAGAACGTGACCCTCGACGAAGTCGTCAACGAGGTGAAGAAGGATGCCCGCAAGGCTGTCCCCGAGGAAGTCAAGCGCGAGATCATGAACCTGATCCGTGACTTCGTCGCCCGAATGCTCGCCGAACGCGAACGACACGGCGTCCCCAAGGAAGGAGGCGTCCAGATCGAAGAGATCTTCGACCAGCCTGGCCCCAGCACCTCCCGCGACGCCTGAATTGGAACGGAAGCAGTTAGCCGTCGCAAATATTAATGTTTTGGTCTGAGATCTCTTGTAATAAACGTTGTATTGTATTAAAAAAGGTGTCTCGCTTCAGTTTAGCAGCAATTTACTGGATTTCGGGAACGGGAAATACTTCTCCCATATGAGCTTGCTTTGTTTGTATGTCAAACGTTTTGAGAGACTGTTTTTAAGAGCCAGTAGCTGGAAACGCCTTGGCTTGGTTCTCCGTACATTTTGCTTTGCTGTTGGCGTAGTATCGAGGCTTAAAGACGCTGTCCGGATGTGTCAGCGCGTTGTGATTCCTGAGCAGGAAATATAGCTCCCACATCTAACAAATGACAACCAGCTTTAGACAGTTGGCCGCTTTGTAGCAAACTCTCAGGTTTGGTACGCAAGCGTCTTTTGTGTATTATGTTTTGGATAAATCTGATTTACACACTTCAAATCAAAATTAGCCACAGGAGTTTCATTTTCAATTCCCCAGTCCGTCATTTGTCACGGAAACTATCGGCCAATGTCGGCACAAGAGATTCCACATTACTGATCATCGTTTGTTCCTTGCGCAGTTGTTGTGAGTCCCGGACTTTTCCATTATCTGCGTATAGTCCTCGACCCGCGCTTCTGTTACAACAATGTTGCAGTAGGTCTGACCCAACTGACCTATTGTCTCCTTCTTTGCGAACCCATTAATTGTCTCTGTTTCCTTTGTCCGTCGACGGACAGCTCCGGACAGTTGCTGAGTACAACAGCGTTCGCACAACTGGGCACAAAGTGAATTCTGTACATATATTTCAAGTTTTTTTTTACAACAACATTAATACTAAGTCGATAAGTAGGAACCTAATCTAGTAGCATAGACCAACTGAAAAGAATAAGAATGTGAGCAATAGATTCTATGAACAACCGGTTGCCGCTGAGAAGGGGAGACACTTTCAGGCCGTTCGAAAAAGGCTTGAAGACACAAGTGAAGACAGTGAGTATACCAGTACTATGGCAAAATGAGTAAGGAAAATGGGTGAATATAGAAGAAGCTCCGAGGAGGTGAGAGAGTTACGGGGATGCGAAGTCGCCACCTTCTTCTACCATGCCGCTGTCCAGCGAATTAAAGCTCAACCGTCTTGACGGCTTCGCGCTCCTGTTTTTTGGCCCGTTTTTTGCGTCTCCGTTCTCGAACTCGGGGAGTCCGGAGTCGCGCTGCGATTCGCTTCGATTCAAGCTGAGAAGGGATTGCTTGTCCAGTTCCATCTCGATGCGGATCTGCTCCATTTCGGAAGATTCAGCCGCCGACTCGCGAGCATCGGCGAGGAAGCGATACCTGGAACAAGAAGCTTCATTTAGACAACGTCACACGAAATGTCTTCTGACTCTCAAGCACCAAATTAATTAATTCCACCCAATCTGCCCCGCTTCTCAGTTCCCGCGCAACAAGTTCTAACAACAAGAATAACAACAAGTTCTTCCCACTTCCTGGTCAATGAGAAAATGAATTATCCTCACACAAAAACGTGTCTCCAAATCAAATCAATCAAGTCAGTGCTCTCTTATTTTTGTTAATAGTCTCAGTAATCAAACATATGGAAAATTGATTTACGACTACAACGTTTCAGACGTTTCGTCTGTCGAGTTAAGTGCTTTTTGTCTCAAAACATAATTTCCCTTTTCGGTTTTGAGTGCACCACAACAGGCGCTAATCCTGGAAGGTTTCCTGGCGGAAGGTCTTATTGGGTGGGAAAATAATGAATTCTCGCAGTTGCAACGCAAAAGAGAGCATTCAAAATAACGTGGTTATCACTGAAAAAAGACACATGCTGACTACTCCGGAATCGGAGCCAAAATACCGAGCCCCTCGTTTCCGATTTTCAAAATGAAAAAAGCTGCCTTTAGACAATTTCCTCTAAGGTTTTGCCCGCTTTTTCCTTTCAATTTTCGCCAATTTTGAAATAATCTTGAGTGGTATGTACCTGTCATCGTCGCCCCTCGAGTTCAGCAGAATCTGCATCCCGCCGGGACAGCTGATCAGCAGCCCGTGCTTGTAGTGGTGAGTCCGGAACGGCTCGATCTTCATGTCGACCGTGGAGGACCAGTGTTTCAGGCTGCACGGCGAGTTCCCCTTCTTCTTGTTGATCAGCTTCGCGATCTAAAGTACGAAAGGGTTATCCAACAGCCGCCTTCTCATTCATCTCCATACCATAATCATGTCGTTGAAGAGATAAACCTCGCGTTGATGCGCGTCGGCCGACTGCTTTTTGTTCACGTCCGCGATCTGGTAGAACCGGCAAGAGCAGATAAGTCGCCTGAAGGGTTCGGCAAGCTTCTAAAGCACCAGAAATCGTTATTCCCTTTCTCAGATTAACAGCTTAGGCCAACCGGTTTGTCCTTGCCCACGAGGCGCTTGTCGATGGAGGTCACTTGAGTCACATGGTCCTCTCCGGGAACAAAAGCCGTCTGTCGTATCCGCTCATAGATGCCCACGAGCAGGTCTCTGAAAACAGATCTTTGTGCACTGGTCCCTACAGGATTCATCGACTTCCCCCGTCGATAAGGACTGTTTGGGCTCATCGAACAAGAACTCGAGTTGGTAATAGTGAAATTAACGCTTGTCATAAAACTCAAAAACCGGTTATATAGGTATTTTTGGGTGACACACTTTTACACTTGGTCGCCCGTGAAAGGTCATCACGTTGCGACAGCAGTACCAGAATAGAAACAGAAAACAGAGCGTGGATCAGCAAACAGCACCCACTGATAAATTTAAGGGGTTCCGTAAATAGCACTCGAGTTATTATTAGCGATTCAAGTATTTAGAATTTTTGATCGAGACAGGAAACACCCCTCGCGTGTTAATCACACTTCGATTCACAAAACAATCTACGCAAACCCCGGCGACGGTTTTCTCAGAAGCCTTTGACGTCATTAATTTGTTTTTAGAGCCTTGCGCAGATGGAATTTGTTTGTCGGACGAATGACTAACGTTTAACTTCTTTATGCAAAACAGGAAAAGAGGCTGAACTCGTCAAAACAGAAACGCCGATCGGAGACCAACTGACGACCCTAATCTATTATAAGGAAATTTTGTCCCTTTGGCAAGCAATTCCTAGTTTAAAAGTCTATCTAATTTTCAGTGCCAAAGTAATGAAAAATAGGATGTTGACAAGGGTCAACGTGTGTTTTAAGACAAACACTTAAGATAAGGCAATTTGAAGGAGTAAACAGCCGTCAGTGCTGCCTTTGAACCGGTGCGAAAACAGTTTGTTCGTCGAGTCAGCAGAGATACGAACGATACCGTAACTACCCACCTGTCGATGAGGAGGCCGTCTTTCGTGCCCTGTATGTTCTTCAGGAACTCCTCCATCTTCATCTTCTTCGACTGCTTCACGTTCGGCGAGTGGAGATCCGTGTTAAGCATGATGATCGCGAAGGCGAGAATATAAATCGAGTCGGGGCCGCATTGAACGGCCGACGAAGACGGGTTGCACTTGCAATAATGTTGTGAGAAGACCTGGAAGAGCGTTGTTTTTACGGAAGATGGATGGACGTAAACTAACCTGCATGATGCGATCAATCTTCTGGGCTTCTCCCGGCAAACGGAAGTAGAGCAGCGTCTGCCGGAGCGCGAGGTCAATCTCCATGTCACGCATGTCAACCTCGGCTATGAAACTTCTGAAGTAATTTATTAGTGAGAGATGTCGAAACGCGTTCGCTTACTGTAAGACGTCGGCGTGAAAAGCGGAGTGCAGAGTGCCGATAAACTCGCCGATCATCTGTTTGCTCAAACCGCGCCGTTCGATTAGCAGTTTCGCGATCGCCGTGGAGTTGTTCTCGATGAAGCCCCAGTTTATGAGCATCTGGATTCCGCGGTCGGGCTTCCTTGTAGAAAAAAAAATAAAGACCAGTAGAAAATGTCAGACTTACTTGTTGAAAAAGTTGAGGGCGATACGGTAATACCTCCGCCGCTTTTGGTCTGTCCATTTGAGCATTGAGCGCTGTAAAGTGAGACTGAGAGAAGAGGAAGCGAAACGGAAACGAACTTCTCGAGGCTTGACGAATCCGGCGGAACCATTAATTCCGACTAAGTGGGAAGAGCTGTTTCCGCGACTGACTCGCGGTAAACTGTTTGTATGAGAAGTAGTGGAATGACTACAGTTCGTGGTGGCAGTAGACGACGAAGTACTCTGGACCCGGGGCACCCACACCAATGGGGACGTACTTCGGCCACCGCCTCCTCCCCCTCCCCCTGTTTCCCCCTGGTGATGGAACTGGTGGGTATTTTGAGGTTGTGGGACGATCAAACGGCGGTTGGACAGTCTTGGCGACATCAGATCGATATAGGGACGGGAGACGGGACCAAACGTGTCTATTAGGGACGGCGCTGGAGGGGATCGGACCGTTCGGCGGACGCGAATCGACGCGGCTGATCGCTGATCGAGCGACGGCCGTTCAGCGTGAGTCTCTTCGCGCTCGACTCTTAATTGCGTGAGAAGAGACGTGGAGGGTTGATACCTAAAGACCCCGATTCGGTGAAAATAAGAAGCTTTCGGACATAAAAAGATACCTGAGCGACGGCTGCGAAACGGCGTTGTGCGTCAAGTGCGCCGCGGAGGAGCGAAAAGACTCCCGGAAATACGGTGTTTCAAGCGCTTTTTGATACTCAGGGCATCTTCTTTGTATCCTTTGAGGGGCGTTCGAGTGCGCGGCGATGTGCCGGAACTGGAGACGCATCCGATACTCGCGGAAGGCTCGCTGGATTTTCGCCATAACGTCTCTCCAACACCTAAAACAAACAAAAACGTCAAATTGGATTCCGTCAAGTCGCAAATAGTGTTACCTGAATCTGACGTCGGTTCAAGTCGTCCGAGAGTTCGTACGTGGCCAGCATCCGACTCGAACTTGCCGAGATCATCGTGCGCATCGCCGGGTTGTGGGGGCCACCGCTACAAATGAGGAACTGAGAAGAAGTTGGCGCGACCGCCGAACAACAGAGTTCATGACAGCATCCGTTGCCGCCTCCGGACTGCATCGTCACGTTCTTCCCGCAGTTACATAGCATCGTCCGGCCGACGAAGGCGCGGAGACGGTTCGGGCGTTTCGAGGAGGCAGTGCGTGACTGCCGCCGATTGGAAGACGCAAATAAATATGCAACGACTTCAACGCCCTGCAAAAAAATCAAATCGTAAAGGAGGTTCTCGCACAATACGCCCGGAAAAGTGAAAAAACGCGAATGGCCCGGCTGGGTGGACGAAAGCCAGTTTGAATACCAAAAGGGAAACGCACGCGATGATAACAGCGCAAAAAGGGACGAATTCAGGTTATTTGCATTCAATGGCATAAACGGGCCGACTTGTTCACGAACATGTCAAACACGACAAAAAAACGACGGAGACGAGGTCGGCGGTTGTCAGAGCGATAGTACAAAAAACGGAACAGATCAGAACAACTTTTCTTCAGCTGAGAACAGTCATACGCAGCAGCGGCTACTGCGCTTCCGTTGCTGCTGGTGCAGATAAGCTGCTGCTCACTGCTCAATCATGTGTAATACAACGAAATGGTACATCGTGATCATCGGCGGTTCGCCTGCAGGGCAACGATCCAACGAACAATCTCACGCGCTGAATCGTCTTTAAGATTGTATTCCCATGGTTGCCCTCGGAAACTAAGCAGTAAAATAGACTCTCCCAGGGAGCGGAAGCTGAAAGACGCAGAAAACACAGAAGCACATGAAAACTGCGCAACAAAGCACACACTGGACAGAGAATGCTGGTGCCGCCAGACGTGACCGACGCGTGAGACTCGATTTTGTGAAAGGATGCCGTGATGGTAAGTTGGAGTCTACAAAAGGAGCGAGACGGGATATTCTAAGGCTGCAATTAAAAGTAGATAAACAATAGCAGTCCTCCCGCGGGAGAGTGAACTTTAATCGATAGCTGGTGCTGATTCATCCCCTTTGGTCGGTCGGTTCTCGCCACTGCAGACAGCGGTGCTGCTCTTCTGACTGGCGATGGCCAGCAGGCCATCTGCTGCTGATGCAGGAGATTGGGAGCGGAGTGGGTGTTGTTCGCCGTCTCGTCTTGTCTCGCCTCGTTGTGGTCGTTGTCATCGTCATTCGACATCAAATGTGCGTTCGCAGTATGCGGTTTTGCGCACAGCAAACAAAAGAACGCGACATCGACACCTCTATATTCATATATCTCGTGCTCCTAGTTTTGTGGTCGTTTCCCTTACAAATTCTGCCGCTCTCACTTCAAAGCTCCCGCTGCGGCTGGATTCTTTCCGTCATTCCGCCGACCACCCTCAGGGTATTTCCTCGCTTGTCTCGCGCGTGAACGCGCCCCACGCGCTCATCCGTTCCCTCGCCCGCCCGCCGCCAATTCGCGCGGGTGATATAGTAGTAGCGAATGGAATAATTGAACAACAACGTAAATTGCACGCCTTATTATCCAATTCGCCCACGAGGCTGTGACCACAATGCCGATGAGCACCAAACGCGGCCAGTGAAGCTTCTGTGAGCGAGATGAAGTTGGTCTGACTGCCAGAGGGGCAACAGCCCTCAAACGACGAGAACTGTAATTTCACCGTAATGGCTTGACAGCTTGATGGACGGCGCAAACGTCGGGGAGGAGAAGAAAGCACGACGATGCTCGCCTCCGAAACGATCCAATTTGGAAGAGAGCAGAAAAGAAGCGCATTTATTATTCATATGAATAAACGATGAACTTCCAGTTTGAGTCCGCGCGCGAATATGGTCACAGAAAACATCGATTATCGTAAGGCAGAAGCACGCTTCAAAGACAGAACGACTCTAAGCAGCTGCAAGCAGCAGTTAGCACTGGGGCAAGCGAGTGCGCGCTCCATTCGCCATAAGTGGCCCTTTTCATGCACACATTGACACACACGCACTCGCATTTGCACAACATTTTAGCCTTTTGAATCCGACGCCGTGCCACTCGTACGTCATGAACGTGGGACAAAAGTGAGGGGTCAAATTTGGGAATGACATTAAGTACCGCGGGCTCTTTCCTTTCAGCCGCTCTTGACGGCCGGCGATCGGGTTACGCGCGCGCGCAATTATTCCGGCTGGTCAAGCAGCGATCGAATTAGGCGCCAGGGTTTGGTCTCGAGAAGTTTAATTTGCGAACGATGCCAACGCGAAACCTACTTATTCCTGCCGTCTCGTTTTTTTCTGCACCCAACAGAACAAGAACTTTTAGGCAGAAAGCGCAGGAATTGTTACAAATGGGTTCAAATATTTGATTGAGCACATAGGAGATGATGAGCCACGGCGCAGGGGATTCTGACAAGCCACAGGAGCAAAGTGCGACCTTTGGACACTTTTCTGCATCCTGGACAGATGAACAAGAGGTTAACGGAAGATATTGGAAAGGGCGAGCGAAGGCAGCAGGAACTCACTCTACCGACGTTTAAAAAAAGTTCAATTTGGAAAGAGCGCAAAAAGAGCAAGACTGCCGGAATTTTCTGATCTCCTCGTCCAGGACTAAAGCGGGAGTGCCCGGCAAAGTCTCTCAAATCGCATTACAAATACATGAATCATTAGCTCCGACATTCATGCTAGAATGGAGGCAAACGCAGAAAACGTTCGAAAGGTGAAGAAGACAGAGAACTCTGGGTTCTTCGGACAAAAGTTCTTTTGGAAATGATTGTTTTTCCTGCAGCGTGTTTTCTGGCTCGACAGAAACAACAGAGAAATATTGAAAAGATGGCTGGTGAATCGGTGTACAACCACCATATGACGAAGGAGTCGACTGGTCAACAAGGACGTCCGATCTTGCAACATGATTCAAAGTGGAAACAGTAAACACTCGCCCCCTCGCCGGCTCCAGCGCACGCCGACTGAAGCAGAAAAAGAAGCCACGATGGATGAGTTTGTCTGCGAGGAGACAAATTAATTCTGACTTTTGATCGAAGGCGACTTCTCCTGCTAAAACTGCTTTTTTGTGCAAATTCAAGAACGTTCACTCGAAAAGAAGCTGCTGATTTAATGTGACCTCTCAGCGCTTTCGAAAAAATTTTGCCGACAAAAACAGGGAGTCCAATTAAAGTGACCAGTGACACGAGAAATTGTTTCTTGAGGTGCGCCGGAGAACAAGTTACGGAAACGGGTACTGCAACCTGTTTCGTCAATACCGCCGAGTTTGGAGAAAAACGAAAATCAATTCATTTTTCGAACCGCCGAGGGGAAACCATTAGGCAACACAGGAAAACACCAGAGATGACTTCCTGGAGATTTGCAAAAGATAAACATTTGTTGGCGAGTTGAAGGAGTGGGAGCGGCTACTCCGGCAAAGTCCCCTTAGCCAGGCCACATTAAATATTGTCCCCGAAATTGAATAACTCACAGCGAAAAGGACAATATATCATAGGTCATTTGGGGCTTGCGTACACAACAAAACGCGGGCTTTCAATCAAAGCACAGAGTGGAGGAAAAGACCCCGCGCGAAGTACAAAAGACCAGATCGGAGGGAACGATGAAGCAGCGGCGATAGGGACAAAGTGGGTGTGCGCTAGCAGCAAATGAATCATTAATCTGGCCGTTTCTTTGGGATCTCGCACTTTCTTTCAGAACCTTTAAGCTTATGAAAAGCGTTTTCCACTTCTGTGCAATCTTGGGTACAATAGTAGACGTGAGACCGTTTATGTCTAAAGTGGGAGAAAGTGACGTCACCTGGCGAGGTGTGAAAGGACCTGCGCATTTGAGGGTATTTACAAAGCGGACTATTTGAGCAGCCTGGCGGCGCGATTACATCATTAGACACATAGCTCGTGCACTAATTACTGCGTGTACAAAGCGTCGTCTGAGTGTAGCAGCGAGAGAATCAGCTGAGCGGTTACACTGACCTTCATTAATCACCGCATGAGTCAGTTCGGCCATTTGTTGATTTAGAGCATTGCGTAAGCAAACCGCGACTCACAAAATAAATGCGAGGGCAAATCAGAAACAAGAACACGAGCAAAAAACAAATGTTCGTTTGAGGACAAGGCGACCACCGCGATCCCGCGATGAACTGTCGGCAGTCCCGACGAGCACTTTTTGCCCGGCTGGCTGATAAAGGTCATCGGGGTTGTAATTTCCATACTAAATGCACTCTCGAGATAAGCGGTTTCAGCTGGGTTCTCCTGGTGCTAGACGGACGGATAGAAGCAGGTGTTTAGAAGATCGAGCACCGTAGGAACGAGAAGAAAGAATGCAAACACGAAATCTGAAGGCGGCCGAACAAGGTGTAAGGCGAAAAAATTATATAGAAATTGAGCATGATAGAGCGAGCGTGCGATCAGGAAGCATCGCTTTCACCGAATAAACGAAATGAGGAGCATCTAAAACTCGAGCACGTCGTTCAGTTTTTGCCAAAACAAACAACATCAGTTCGAATATTTTCTGCGGACACGGACAAATCATTAACTCCAAAGCGCCTTTCATATAAGGCAGGAAACAGTGCTCGAATCGACCGATGTAGCACGTCCGCTGATGAGCGCACAATTAGGACCGATTGGAGGGGATGTTCTGTTAAAGTGTGGACGCCATGTTTCCTAATTAAATAACGGGGTTATGGCGTTGCCAGATGAGCAGCTGGGCTCTTGGCGCATTAAAGGGATAAGATTTGGTTCGCGTTTACTGTAATAAGAGAGCACAAAGAGGTCATTTCAACGGCGGATGAGGGGATCAATGACTTATTGGTTCTTCATGGAAGAGTCATACAATTTAGGAGAATAATAAAGGAAGCATTTTTAGGATCGCTCTTTGGATAGAGACAGGACTGGGTCAAGAACCGATCTTGGAAAGAAGCAAGTCGTAAAGCTTACAGCTAAATCGCTCCGTTCGCCAGTTGAGAATAGTGGGTTAGCGACCAAACCGCGATCAAGACAGGCGTCGGAAAACGGCGAATAATCAGGTGATGAAAATGCAGCTCAGCTAGAGTTGACACTGAATCACCCGCAGAGGACAAAAGAAAGTCAATTCACTAACAAATCACACCACCAACTTTGAAAAGAACCGCGAATATGGTTCTCTATTAGGAATTTCTAACCCACGTCCTCCTTATTTTTTGACTCAAATCCTACCAACAGTCCACGATTGGTCATTTTCACGCCAATCACGCTATATTTGTTTGAAAAAAGCGAAAATAGCCAGGTGTTGGAATCATGACTCAAAGTTATTTTCGCAGAAAAACCAAACCACGAAGTGGTTTAGAATCCGGCGATGAGTTAGTTCTGAAGAGTCGGGCGACTCGAAAACAAACACAAGAAGGACATCGCTCCGGTCGACTTGCACTTGTGTTGCTTCCAACCGGCACCGTTCGGGGAAAGGCGCTGTTTGGTGGCGGAGGACTCACGATCTAAGGAACGTTAGCTTGGCTATGCGAGGAGCGACCTAAGGGCGCGAGATCTAAAACAAAACCTTTTTGTAGATTCGCCACCTGCTTTATGCATGGTGCTTACTCACTGAAGACCAATGGACATTGAAACTCGCAAAAACGAAATAAATAATTGATCGCAGCAATCTAAACACAAAGTCCAAGCATGCCGCCCACTTGGGACTCTACGCAAACACCGGAGCAGGTGCCGACAGAAGAAGGTAACTGGAGCACGGAAGGCATCGAATATTCAGTCCTCGCGCGTACTCACGGCCATTTGAATACAGAAACAGTTCCATAGACACGATTTCAGCGGTGCTCTTTCGCAATCTCAGCCGAAGACACTCTGTTCTTCGGAGATCAGGAACAGGGCTCGGAGGTCAGAATATGACGATCGCTATTGTAGAGGAGGGGGAGGGGGGCTTAAAATGAAAGCCAATAAATAAGTCCAGCCACGCGGCAAAATTGAGCCCGCGATAGTGGAACGCTGCTCACAACTGGATCAATGCCAACCGGTTGCAAGAGCTTTCAAGAATGCCCATCAGCCGACTATTGAGATTTTTCTCAGATAGAAGATACGTCATGTCGAGGGCATGAAGCCGCCACAACTTGACGACAGACGTGTTCATTGGGTATGATGGAAATGATCAGGTAGAAGAATTGAAACGACTTTTGGCAAACCTGGTGCTTTTTACTTTTGGACAAAGTTGGCGACTGAAACTAAACATTTTTAGGTATCGGTTAAATCGATAAAGGAAATTCTGAAAGATGAGTTTGTGTCCTGAAAAAGCAAAAAGCAGAAGCCCTTTCTGTTCGAAATTTAAAAAAGGCCTCGCCCCACATTACCGTAACCCGCTCCCGCACCAACACCGGATAGCGACTGCCCTTCGCATGTAAAACAGCACGCATAAGCCGCAAATGTTTGGGTACAACCGTTTGTGAGCGAGCATAAAATTAAAAATCGATGGCAAACAGTCACCACCAAAGTTTAGCAATGAATCAGCACATAAAAATTGACGGGTAGGAACATCAACTACGCTTTCGGTATTGCGTCCAACCGCTCGCATCAAAGAGCCAGCCAATCTGTTATCTTGCTGTTAATTGGAGGAATTCGAATGAAGCAAGTATGTCGAAAGGTCATCCAAAACTCTACCAGACCACGCCTTTACTGTGCCCAAACCTATGTCACATTTCTAACCAATACCAAGGGTCCAATGGGAAAGCAAACGTTGCTTCACCCCATTCATGACATATTGCGAGTGACAAGACTTCTGACACTTTCTTTCTTAGCCACCCTACTAATTAAGGAGAAATGAAGGCAATAGAATCCTCGACGGCTATTTTTGAACCAAACAAAGGTCTCAAAATCAACAACAACGTAATATTAGCACAAACAAACAAATGGCATCATTCGACGAATGACATGGTACTACCCGCATTATTCTTCATATACCGGCGATAACGCTTGTATCTGCCAGAATTGGCCATCTTCTGGTGTTCTTCGATCTCTTTCGCAGCTTTCCACTCTACGAAGTTTTCTTTAATCCACAGTTTGAGTTCGAGGAATTCCTTAATTTCCTCCGGTTCGAGACACTAGATGTACACGATTAGGGACCACGAATAAGACCGGATTGGCTTACAATGAATTGGGATTCCGACATTTGCAGATTACTTCGAATCAAATACAATTTGTCTTCTTCTTCGTATTCATCGCCCGCGATGGTGTACTTTTGGATCCAGCGAATGTACCACCTTGCGTATTGGAGAAGGGATACGGGTGACACAATTATCCACCACAGCAGTGTATCGTAAACAGATTCCTTCTTATATCCACCACTGAAAAATTAAATTATCTTAAGAAACATCCAATACAGATTGGCCTCATGTAATGAATGCCGTGAATTAAGAACTCACCGAACATCCATGTTTTCTTCGACGATATCACGGACAATTTTCTCCATATCCACATTGTCTCGGTTCTTCCTGTTTTTCTTCGGTTTTCCTGTCTTTGCATCGAATTCGTATAAGCCACGTTCCTTAGCGATTTCCATAGCGGCATTTCGGTACTTCGGAACGGTGACAGCATAGTTGAGAGCTTCACTATGTTTCTGTTTGGCACTTAGATACTAAAAGAAACCATTAAAAGTACCATGGGAACAGATACCTGGATAAGTGAGATCACAGCAATTACCATAGCAACTACTATGCGAGCATCAACCTTCGGTGTTGCGCGCATTCTGTAGTACTGATAGTAGTGGTAATAACGGTACTCAGGATGATCAAGGTAGTACTCGTAAAGCTTTCTCGTTTCATCGTCCTTCAGGGTTTCGTACGCTGTAGCTATCAATCGGAATTGTTCTTCCGCAGCTGCGCGTTCCTCCTAAAAATCGGTTCGATGGAGATCGACACGAACGAGCAAAATCAAACCTTGTCCTTGATCCGATCGGGGTGATACTGTTTGGCGAGCTTCCGGTAGGATTTCGCCAAAGTAGACTTGTTGAATTCAGCTCGATCGATGTCCAGTACTGAAATAGTCAAGTTTACCAGCGGGAATCGTAGAAAAATCTGCGTTTGAGCGAATGTATGTTCCGTCTGGATACACGAAAGAGATCTTGTTCAAACTGTTAAACTGATTAATTCGAAAAGCAGCTGAATGCGATTTCTGCAAGATGATTAGGTTGATCGGCCAAATTATAAAGCCAGAAATTCAGCGAAAAACAACGATGCCTAAGCAATATTAGCATAACTCACCGTCATAGCAACTCTGCTTGCCGCAGTACAATCCTTCGGCCATTCCCACGCATTGTGCGGCTTCGATCAAGGCCAGAAGACCGAGAGCGATCGCGAAATACTTCATCTGCACCTCAACTGAATTCTCCCTGCTTTGCAGCCGACTGCTGGACGGAATAAAGGACAAACTTGTCACCGAGTTTGAGATTTATACAGGAGTGCGGGACGGATTCGTGGCCAAATCGTGAGTCGTCTTCGGGTTC
This sequence comes from Steinernema carpocapsae, assembly GCA_000757645.3. Lineage (NCBI taxonomy): Eukaryota > Metazoa > Nematoda > Chromadorea > Rhabditida > Steinernematidae > Steinernema > Steinernema carpocapsae. The sequence continues at coordinate 15,237,967 of CM016762.1, forward strand.
GGGGCCTCCTCCGCTGTCTGTCAAAACCGCGCTTTTCCCGCCGTTCGCCTCGTGCTGCTGGACCACACGTGGACGGACGCTCGGCACGCGCGTCGCGCGATCGTCGCGGCGATGGCCGCCGATGAGCCGGTAGACGCCGCTGCGAACTGCAAATCAGGATCACTTCCGCCGCTCGCTCCACGTGCCGCCGCCTCTCGCTCGGCTCCGCGGATTCTCGAGATTTCCCGATTGAAGACGATTCCGTTTCTCATTTCGGCTGCCACGTGGCGGTCGACTTCCATCTGTTTAATCGCGTGTATCGGCTTTTGTGGGCACGTCGACGAAGTGTGCGTGTGGAGTGCGTGCGGTGAGAAAACTCGTTTCATCACCCGTGGTTTTGGTTTTTGAATATTAGAAGATGCATCTTGGATGATTTTTGGTTCAAGCAATTGAGCATTGTTGATCGTGGGTTCGATTTTCCGATAAGTGAACCATACTTTTGAACGGTTCAGTAATATCTCGGCCACGAGTACGGGCGGCTGCGGAGACGTTATGCGGCGACGGCTGCGGCGTGCGGTGAGAAAACTCGTGGCCACCCCTGCGGCGCCGGTTTCTGTCTGGGGAACGGGCGATTTAGCCAAAAAGCATTCAAAACGGGCTGAGTGTCAGTGATGCTTGAAGTCGTCCGATGCGTAAAAAATTACAAAAATTTTTGGTTCTTAATGTTTAATTTGCTTCAATAATGCTTTAAAACAATTTCAATTTTTTTTTTTTAATATTACGGAATTCGTAAGCACAAAAAAGCGAAAAATCATAAAAAATTATCAAAAAATCATGTTAAATTTACAAAAGTAGATAAGGAGACATCATTCTTCACGTTAAATCACAGCAGAAATTTCAGCAGAAAACCCCGAAATTCCGGTCAAAACGGTCATTCTAGGCAAGCCCACCCACACAGACGCAGCAAACACGCCTACTCGTGTAGGCGTTTTTCCCTTTAACAAATCTCGCCGCACGCCGCACAACTCGTGGCCACCCTGCACGTATTTAAAACGCAGCCGTCGCCGCAGCCGCAGGTACTCGTGGCCGCAACATATGGGCCGGAGATATTATGAAAAGACTTTCAAAAACTTTTTGGAGAACTCGATATTGTACAACAATCGCTGGAGTTCCATTTTTCGCAAACGCCTGTTTTTGTAGAGGGAAAAGAAGCAGGGTAGCTGCCACCGACTGCTAAAAAATTTCCGAGTCGTCTTCCGGATTCGAGACCTTATGAATACAGGTGTTGGCGGACTTGAGCAAACTGTCGATTTACTTATCCCTCTTCTGCATTCTTTGCATGGGCGTAGGCTTCAGAGCTTCCGAAAATGATTCTTCGTTGTCCGATTCGTCGCTGACGATTGTCGACGCGTAGCCACGCGAATTCGAAGTCCTAAATGGACAGTAATCAACTGTTTTTTGACCATTAAGTTTTTTTGACAGTAAGCAGCTGTTTTTTACGTGCTTCGATCTTTATCGAACTTGTCCGTAAAACGCAACGCTTCAAAATAAATCCAGTTCTGCTGCTCTTTGCGAACTTCGGCGCTGCTTCCGCTGGGCCCCAGCTCTCGAAGTGTTTGCATTTTTCAATGATACAATGTTTAAATGAAATGTGACGTCGAATGAGCTATAGCACGTTCTTGGTCTAACGATGTGCACTTATAGCCAAATGTCTGGAAAATTTGTTAAGGAAATTTGCTCGATTTTTGAAGGCTCATCTCGACGCTGAACTGTCCAACTTGACCGTTTTTTCGGTGCAATCGATAGAGGAAATCGAGAACAATTTTGGCGAAAACCTCAGAAAAAACAAAAAATTAATTGCATTGCAGAAACGTCGCTTTTTTATTCAAACGAAGGTAAGGGGGACAAAGGCAAAATTTTGTAATTTTTTGACAATTTGTGTTTTTTCTGAGGGCGAAAAATTGTTCTCGATTTCACCCAAAAACGGTCAAATTGGACAGTTCAGCGTCGAGATACGAGCCTCCAAAAATCGGCGAAGCTTCAACCAACTCAATTAATCGGTTCAAAAATGCAGAAAACACGGAGCGCGCGGAGCTGAAGGTGCGAAAGGCGATTCAGAGCAGAAAACGCGCTTTTACAAAGATTTCGACAATCTTACGACCGTTTCGCACGGAAAATGGTCTGGAACGCTGAAAACACCACGAAAGTGAAACGACCGCTCAATTTCCACAGGTCTGGAACAAGGCTGTGCAAAGGCAAAACTTTTTTTCGAATGTCATACCTGAGAACCCAAAACTCAAAACTTGCACTGCCCTGCTGCGGTTTCCTCGGGCTATTGAAGCCAACAAGTGGAGACCACCGCAAAATGAACAAAGAAACGCGCAGAATTCCTCATCGCATTTGTCCACAGTACATGATTTTGAACGTAGGGTGTCCCCTTGAGGACCGAGTTTTGCATTGAGTTTCGTCGAAAAGTCAAAACTCGAAACTCAAAAGCACAAAAAAGCTTCAAAACTTGCACAAACCACCGCAAAATGCAAAGAAAGCTTCGCTCGAATTCGCTCTGCATCGCTTTTTCTCCATGTCGCTCCCACCTCCTCCTCATTCAGACACCACTTTCAGTAGTGTAGGTGTAGTACGTGGCCACCTCACGCGGCGTGAGTCACGCCGCCGCCGAACACCGAAGAAGTACGTGGCATACGGCCAAAGCCGACCGTAGCATCATTGTAACGATTTCTGTCATACTGCGAGTGACCGATAATTCCGCGGCAATCCAGTTTTCTAATTGCAATGCTTACGAACGATGCTCTGCCGCATTCCTTTCCTTATATGCCAAATTGTTGTGAAAGTTTGCTGGAGTCGTACTTCTTCGAGTTCAGATTGTTATTAATATGATATACTGATTACGTTATTCTTGCAGGAATGAAGGCGCTGATTCTTGTTGGCGGCTACGGAACGAGGCTGCGACCTCTCACGTTGACGCAACCGAAGCCGCTGGTTGAGTTTGCCAATAAAGCCATGATGATGCACCAGATTGAAGCTTTGGCGAAAGCTGGAGTTGACACTGTGATTCTCGCCGTCAGTTATCGAGCTGATCTGCTTGAAAAGCACATCCTGCAGGAGGCTCAACGTATTGGAATCAAGGTATAACGTGAACTGAACAAGTGCATATTTAATACATGCCGTTCAGGTGCACTTTTCCCTTGAGAAGGAACCACTTGGAACTGCTGGACCCCTTGCTTTGGCCAAGGAATACCTTCAAGGCAATGAACCTTTCTTCGTGCTCAACTCTGACGTGATATGCGAGTTTCCCTTCAAGGCCATGATCGACTTCCACAAGCAACACGGACGCGAAGGAACCATTGCTGTGACTCGAGTGGAAGAACCCAGCAAATACGGTGTTGTGGTATTTGATGAGAGCTCGGGTCGCATCGATCGGTGAGTAGTCCAGATGTGACATAATCAGCTTAAGTGCCACTTTTAGCTTTGTCGAAAAGCCTCAGGAATACGTGGGTAACAAGATTAATGCGGGAATTTACATGCTCAGCTCTTCGGTTCTTGAACGCATCCCACTAAAGCCAACTTCAATCGAGAAGCAAGTTTTTCCTGTTATGGCGGAAAGTAACGATCTGTACGCGTACGTGCTTCCTGGATTTTGGATGGACGTTGGACAGCCGAAGGATTTCCTGACGGGTAAGGCGCTGTTCACCGATTGTCACGAACTCGCGCGGACTTGTTTAGGTACTCGCCTCTACTTGCGACACGTGCGCGAGACAAACAGCAATGAACTCGCCACTGGAGATCACATCCAAGGTGATGTGCTCGTTGACTCAACGGCCCACATTGGGGAAAACTGCCGGATCGGTCCTAATGTCGTTATCGGACCCAGGGTGCGCATCGAAGACGGAGTATGCCTTCGCAACTCTACCGTACTTCCTGATAGCACGATTCGAACTCACGCATGGGTTAACAGCAGTATCATCGGGAGAAAGTGCTCTATCGGTAAGATGGGCATATTACGTATATTCAAAATTAATTTAGGCCGCTGGGCTCGTGTGGATAACACCTGTGTCATCGGAGAAGACGTTGTTGTCCATGACGAGCTGTATCTAAATGGAGCAAGCGTTCTCCCTCACAAATCTATCTCCGCTAACGTTCCTAACCCAAATATTATCATGTAAATCAACATTCCATAACTTAGTTCGTTAATAATTGTTACTATTTTAAAGGTGAATTGCCTTTGTTCAGTTAAAGCTTTATTTTATTGTTAGTTTTGCCAGAGAGGATCCGAGATCAAATAATTAGGGGAATAAACTTGTTTACAACCCACGCTGCCACCATCACTTAATCGGATACTTCGTCTTCGTCGATGAAGGGCCAGGAAACGGCGCCCTGGAAGCTGACGCTCCGAGCAGAGTCCGGAGTCGGAAGGCTGTCGTTAGGGGTGTAGTTGTCGAATTTGCGTGGCCAGAAGAACAAACGTGCAGAGCGCGCACTGGAGGTCGGCGAAGAGACGAGTCGCCGAACAGACTCTGAGATTTGGGTCGAATGCGCCTGAAAGAAACTTTAGACGCCGTTCGGAGTAAAGCCCGGAGGTTTTGCGTCCTCGGGCCAACTGACCCACCTCAGGGCTGCCATAATTAGGCAACTTTTGTCGTGGGGGCGAATGGAGTGGAGAACAACGGGGAGAGAAGACCCGGGCTCCTCGCGTGTTCGAGTGTGTTGCCGTTCGGGCGGATTAAGCTTCGGTGAATGGAGGCGTCCCCGGAGTGTTGGCGCTTTCCACGTGAATAGAGTTCTATTTCCGGCCTACAGCTACAACTACGGAGGGCAATAATTACTTAGAAATATAACGCTTTCCCCAGGACAATTCCCGCCCGCATGCGCAGAGAACACCTTTGTTGATATTCAAGTGTTGTGCCCAGAGTGCAACTGGCTGCACAATCCACCGATTTCTTATTCATGACACAAAAACCAGCACTTGGCCAATAATGTTCGCGAGTCCAATTGTTTAGACCTTTTGAACGCACACGGAAGGCTCTGTTTATAAAATCCAATAAACAAATGAACATCTCAAGATGTGTTAAATTATTTTAACATCTGGACAGTGTTAGGAGTACGTAAAGTCGAAATATTCAGTACCGAAAACAAGCGTTTGGGGGGGGGATTATAACTCTGTGGCGAAATTGGAATAAGAACGAAGGCGATCTCGAAGTGCTCAAGACAGCTGATTCGAGATTTTAGCGAAAGAGAAGCACAAAGCAAAGATGAGGAGAAGCTAGAGGACTCTTTGTTGCCTCTTCTCCCGTCCTCAAATATGTTTCGGCCCTTCGCGTGTCACGCCATCACGCCCCACTTCCTCGTCTCACAAAAATTTGTCCGGAGTTTGTTTGTTGCACCGTCTCACCTTCGATGAGTCCGGCAACTGCGTCTTCCGGTCAAATCCATTTGTGCGAGCGCGCGGAAAACACGTCTTTTCGACGACATCACTCGAAATTAATCGCCGAAGACTTGAGGTGGAAAGACGGAGAACAAGCTCCATTTGGCAGGTTTACATCATGTCAAAGGACTCGGTTCGAGTATCTGTCGCTTTGTTTCTTTCCTTCTCAGTCTTCTGACAAATGAGACTTCTGGTGTCACATTAAGCTTGCATCAAAACGATGTTTTTGGTCCTGGCGGCCAGACAGATTGCAGGAAGTTGCGCAGTTTGCGTTTGGCATGAATTGTCAACGTTTCGAATGAATAATGGAACATAAGGCTTAATCGTAATGTCAAAATGAGGACATTAGGAACAAATGGTCTGAATAGTGGTTAGAGCATAATTTGAACGAAGCAGGACAGTTTTTCGCGGGATATTTTACCGCAAGACAATTCGCCGCGAAGCCACTTTCTTGATGCACTTGCACTCCGTGAATTTTCGCTTTTTCGTCCTGGTTCTGCCAGAAGGGCACACAGAAGGACATATATGTATAAGAGCATGGTTAGACGAGTAGGCATTAACATAGCGGATTCAGCTTAAGTGTGTTAAATGATGTTCATTTTCGTCCTTTTAAGGCCAACAAGTTGGTGCCTCCAGGTGGCTTGGCGGTGAAGTCCCGCGGTAAATTGCCCCGCGGTAAACTGTCATGGACCGTAATTTGGAATTCCTTTCAAGAGGTCAAGTCAATCAACGGAACTTTTGAAGATAAATCTCGGTCAACATTGTGCTATAATTGATAAGTGTGGGGGTCAGGAAAATTTGGGAATGGGCAAACGTGTCTTTTAATGTTCCATTGTGGATTTAAGACTCTTGTTTTGTTCAACTTACGGGGCTTGCAATCCCTAAGAAAGTTAAAAGTTTTTAAGTCCTTTCCTGACTTAAATTTTGCAAACGTAAAAACAAAGAGACTGCACCAATTTTTGAACTTCTAGATACCAAATGTTGGCAACTATTGAATATTTCAACGTCAACAACAACGTAAAATGTACAAATGCTGACCAACAGGGATCGTCGCTCATAAAAAAATGAATTCCTATTACTGCAAGGATTAAATCATAAATGGGATATTAATTCAATTTTATTGAGCTGATGGGTATGCCCCAAACCCTTTAAAATGTTTTATTTATTTTCCGAATTTGCGTTGTCAAAGCGATATCCTAGTTGTTTATGTTCTGTCTGCGCATACTCGATGAAGGGGAATAAGGAGTGGAGGACTGAAGGTGCGTCCGGTTTCCCAGGAGTTTAAGATGGACCAATTACAAAAATTAACTGTTGGACCAAAATACATTTTCTGCGAAAACGTCAGTTTTTTGACCAATCCATCATAATTTTCTGACCAACACTTTTTAGAACGTTAGATTGTCTTGAAAATTTTGAATCCACAAGCACATGACCTTGGATGTGATCTCCAGTTGGCGAGTTCGTCGCTGTTTGTCTTGCGCATGTGTCGCAAGTAGAGGCGAGTACCTAAACAAGTCCGCTTGAGTTCGTGACAGCCGGTGAATAGCACCTTACCCGTCAAGAAATCCTTCGGCTGTCCCACGTCCATCCAAAATCCAGGAAGCAGGTACGCCTACAAATCGTTACTTTCCGCCATAACAGGAAGAACTTGCTTCTCGATTGAAGTTGGCTTCAGTGGGGTGCGTTCAAGAAAAACCGAAGAGCTGAGCATGTAAATTCCCGCATTAATCTTGTTACCCACGTGTTCCTTAGGCTTTTCGACAAAGCTAAAAGTGGCACTTAAGCTGATTATGTCACAGGAAGATCATTCTCGACCACTCTAACCAGATTTGGAGTTTCTCGATCAAACCTTTCATAGCGAACTTTTCGAAAAGCTCAAAGCCCAACAAGCTCTTAATACATTAACATTATAAACACGTTGTGGCCGTGAAATAGCATTTTAAAGAATAAAACGGAGCACTCTCCGCAGTTGATAGGTTACTGTACTAGTCGAATCGTCAACTACGTTGGCTCTTTGGGAGGGGTGGCCTTCGGCAACCGTCATCTTGCACAACGGCCTCTATCTTCGAAACCCACCTGAACACTATACAAAAGCTCTTTCTCCTTACGCAACCTGTATATTTGAACTGCATTTATCCCTTTTTGGTGAATGAAAACTACGACGATTTGCTTCTTCGCTAATTTTTTATCTTTATGTGGTTGGCTTTGTGCATCAGTAAAGCTTTATTCAATTGTTAGCATTGCCAGAAAGGGTCCGAGATCAAATAATTAGGGGAATACTTGTTTACAACCCACGCTGCCACCATCACTTAATCGGATACTTCGTCTTCGTCGATGAAGGGCCAGGAAACGGCGTCCTCGAAGCTGACGCTCCGAGCAGAGTCCGGAGTCGGAAGGCTGTCGTTAGGGGTGTAGTTGTTGAATTTGCGTGCAGAAGAACAAACGTGCAGAGCGCGCACTGGAGGTCGGCGAAGAGACGAGTCGCCGAACAGACTCTGAGATTTGGTGTCGAATGCGCCTGAAAGAAACTTTAGACGCCGTTCGGAGTAAAGCCCGGAGGTTTTGCGTCCTCGGGCCAACTGACCCACCTCAGGGCTGCCATAATTAGGCAACTTTTGTCGTGGGGGCGAATGGAGTGGAGAGCAACGGGGAGAGAAGACTCGGGCTCCTCGCGTGCTCGAGTGTGTTGCCGTTCGGGCGGACGAAGCTGCGGTGAATGGAGGCGTCCCCGGAGGGTTGGCGCTTTCCACGTGAATAGAGTTCTATTCCCGGCCTACAGCTACAACTACGGAGGGCAATAATTACTTAGAAATGTAACGCTTTCCCCTGGACCACTCCCGCCCGAACGCGCAGAAGACACCTTTGTTGTCACTCAAGTGTCGTACCTAGAGTGCAACTGACTACATGATCTCGACTACCCTAATTTGTAAGACGAAAACGAACACTTGGCCTCACGTGTTCGCGAGTCTAATTGTTTATACCTCTGAAAGGACTCGGCTGTGTTTATAAGTACAATAAACAACCCAAAGGCGAGAACAACATCGTTGGCAGTTATTTGTAATCAACGGAGCTGTGCGCGCTATCGCGCGAGGTTTCAAGTCGGCGCTTCGCGCCTCCAAAAACAAAAAGACAAAGCGCACCGATTTCGCAGTTTCATAAATTTTTTCGAAATACTGCAAATTATGTATTATTCGGTTATAAATTTTGCGCATATTCGATTGAGCCCAAAAACACCCGCAACTGTGGCCAATTTGGCGTTTGCGGTACCAATTTGGGGCGACGGTAAAACACGTGCAAACGCAAATTGCGCCGCTACCGTAACCCGCGCTTGCTCAATCAGGCAACTCGTATCTAGAAATTTCGTGACACACGGACGGGCGGACACGTCTGGATCGTTCTCCTTTATTCGATAAAGGATAAAAGCATTTGTAAAGAAAACTTTTAATGGTGGCAACTTTAAAATGAAAGAACAAATACTGCGTACCCGTGGTAACTATTCAAACTAGATCGTAAATTGAAACTCAAATCCGCGCGGCCGAAGCCCTCGCGCAACACGTACCGACACTACAAAACTGACACAAATACAACACTACGGGCTTCGATGTAACTTGCACAGGCATTCACTTTCATCATGAGAACAATCGCCCCTCCTAAACAAGCGTCGATATTATTTCGTAATCGTGCAAAAAGCTAAACCTTTTCCGGGTCACGACTGGGTCTCTAGGAGCAGTGGGCGACTTTTTCGATTGGCTCTCGTTCTTGTTTAAGCCGTGCCCCACGTTCTCGTCCGAATCCGACTCGGAGTCTGAGTCGGAGCTCGACGAGTCCGAGTCAGAGCTCGAGGAACTGCTGCTGCTCTCGTTGCTGCTGCTCGAGTGCTCACGCCCACTTTCTTCGTTGAACTGCAGGCGATCCAGCACGCGAACCGCGTCGGGCCGATGGCTGCGGAGCTGCTCGATCCACTGACGGAACATCTTCGGACGGCTGCGCTTCGTCTTCCGCCAGACGTACTCCAAGTTGTTCAGTGAGCAGAAGTTCTGCGTGACCGCGATGGTATTGTCCAGATTGATGACGACATGCCACCATCCTAAAAGAAATGATTGCATGCAAACTGACGACACACATTCGTCTTACCGGATGGCACGAACATGATCTCCCCGGGATGTTGAACACACTCGTAAAATGGGACCTTGTTAGTTTCGAGATGAAGCTTCGGGTAAACATTTAGAAACCACGTAATAGCTTCATCAGGGTGATATTTTGAGATTTCTGAAGGTGGTTTAAGGAGTGCCTTAGGCACATTCGGAGGGATTAGAACCCATCTAAACTTACATTGCTCACTTCGCGTGTAAACCACCAATCCTTACTTCTTACGGCCTTTCACCAGACCATTCCATGCAGACGTACCAAGCGGGTCAATATGGATTCCAGTGCCCGAACGTGCAGGGCCCATCACAAACCAACGATAAGGTGGACGCCGCTTCGATGAAACATATGAGAAGAGGTCATCCTGGAAATACGGGGGGACCACGTAATCGTCCAGTAGCCGTTTCGTCTTATGCCGTTCTCCGAAGCTGCCATCGAAAATGCAGAGCGGACTGTCGTCGTAGTTCTTGAACATGTAAGTCATGTAGTATTTCATCTTCAGCTTCACGGAGCAGCCGCTGTCATCTTCGCCGCACTTGAATAGCTGGTTGCGGTACTTCCGTTCCAAGCGCTGCAAATCAGCAATTTACATCTTTCTTCAAAACAGCTCGAACACCAAAACACAAGTCAGCGAACCGAGAGATCACAAACGTCTGCAAGAACTCTCCCCAATCAAGCGTGAATATGCGAATTTCCTGTTCTGCTAAAGTTGCTAAATAAGGACCAACAAGTGCTCACACGAACATTCTAGCTCGAAAAGCGATAAAAATAGACAGAAAGGCTTCCGAATAAATCGAAAATCAAAATTTGGAACGATCTACCAGATAACGCCTAATAACAGTTACTTGGAATAAAAAAGTCGGTAAAAAGACTCACGTCGAAATCCCATTTGTGGGAAGCTCGCCAGTTGTCGATGAGGCCGGTGATGATTGTGGGTTTTCGAGGCCATTCGTAGCGCTCAGCAAACTCCGCGTGCGAGACCACCCGACCATCAATTCGTCCGATGTTATCTGGATATCTTGTAGCGAGAGGTTCCATGTCCACTATGTAAGCGAGACCATGCACGGACCAGCCGACGTTGTCCAACTCTGAATAACAAATCTTTGAATTCACGGATGGACAAATGTTTACAAACCTGGCCGAGCTGCCTTCTTCGCGTTCTGCGCTCGCCTCCACGCCCTGGGCAGCCACAGTCTTTGGGCGGCTCGTTGCTTTGGAAGCAAATCTGCGGACCGTTCTCGCCCGGCGCTGCTCATATTTACTTCTCTTCTTTCCTCTCCTGCTGCTTGCAGCGGAATGGGCCACGGAATCACCACATCAATTAGCGGCAGAAACTTCGAAAAGACGCGGTTAGCGACCGTATCTGATGGTTTGGTCGGGCAGGTTTTTCGTGTCGGGAGCCCCGCGGTACTTGTATTTTTAATTAGGCAAACCCTCCGTCCCGCGGACGTATTCCCACGGGGTCGGCGACGTTCCTATGACTACAGAGGGTCGCTCGGCTGGTCGCCCATTCGCCGCTGTCGAAATAGGACCGAAGGCTTCCACGAGATTAATGCGGCTTTGCGTGTCGCTTTGTTGTTAGAATCGTCACTTTGCTTCTGATTTCGACATGACAGGCGCGTGCTCAGGTGTTTAATCCTCTCTTGGTGCGGTTCTCGTGGTCGTACGGACTTTTATGTCTTTTCTCCGGCTTATAAAGCTCTCCTGGCGACGTTTACTGCTTTTGTTTGGTAAAGGGACTTCTGGCGTGTGATCGTTGCGGTCTCGTCCGTGGTCGCCGTCTGGCCTGTGCTGACGAGCTGTGCGGACGGACGAGGACTCTCGGTGAGTGCTCCTGCATCCCAACTACTTCTCTCCTCTTCCCCTGTCCTCGTTTTGAGTTGTCATCGGCATTGACGTGCTCACGTTCATTCCTCCGTTCATTTGCTTCTGCGTCCAAACGTTCGTTGGTCCATTGGTTAATTTTGGCCTCGTCTCTCTTTTCGTCGCCGTCTCCTACTATTCGGCTCATTAACAACTCCCTTAGCATCCGACTTGTTAAGCGAACAGAAGCGGGAGACGGGGGAGAGAGAACCAACAAGCTGGCCAGCGAGCCACCGGGGGCAGCTGCAGAGGAGGCAAATTGACAAACTTTCACTTGCTTTTTCGACGTTTTTTCTCACGGCGTACGAACGCTCCTCGAAAACGAGTCCTATTTTTACCCTCTCAAAAATGACATCCATGTCTTATGACCCTCGTCCCTTAAAGATAACCTGAAGATGGGCAAATCAAGACGGGGATACATAGCACGACACTTTCGGACAAAAACCATTATTTTTCGGATCCGCAGGTCACGCTTAGCTCTAAATCTAACAATTCTCAGCCAAGGGCGCGCCTAAACTCGCAACTCTCGTAGATTGTTCGTCTTTTGCAGCGCACGAGCAACTTTGTGCCTCGACCGGAACTGCCACTATTGATGGCGTTATGTAGTTCCGCCTTTTTACAAGCTGACGGGAGGGGAGAGGAGTGAAGGGGAAAAGGAAATAAGCAACCAACAACTGATTGGATTTTGATAAAACGCCGGACGAAACTTATGCTCTCGCGTCGCGCCGCGCACACCCACACACCCACTCACACCAGATTTTAGTGCGGGCTAAAGCGGTCCATTGGATTGTGCAGTAGGCTATCTAGACTATCGATCTATAGCCGCTCTTTAGAGTGCTGGAGAGAGCGTAGTAGAGCGGGGACAAGCGTCTCTGAGGCCAGCATATCGCTTGTTCATTCAACCTATATTTTCTCGTCAAACATTCATCCTCGCACGAGTATTGCAAACTTTCCGCTGCCTCTATTATATGTATTACCTCCGCCAAACTTCTGAAACTCCTGCGCGTGCATTGCCGGGGAGGTTTATTGACCGAGTGAGCAGCCAGCCATCCATCCCGCCGATAGATGCCGACACAGTACGCCCCACGCGTCTTGTCAACCGCCTCTTGGCGTGCCCTCAGCAATAGGCAGGAGGCAACTCCATCTCCTCAGCAGCAATCCCTACTCTCCACTTTGCTACATCTCGCCAATTTCACGACTTCCGAAAGCGTGTACCACTTATGGTGGCACCGCAGCCGTCCGATCGCGGCCCTCCCACTCCGGCGACGATTCCAAACGCGTGCTGCTGTGGAGGAATCGGTTCGCAAACTGATCATCGGCACATGGCAGAGGGAGGAGGCATGGATGAAGCTCAACAATCACGCTGGTGTGTAGCAGCCTTGCCAACCTGGGAGCGGTGTTGTTGTAGCACTGTTCAAGTATTGCATAAATGCCATCGGAGTCGCTGATTCGCTAAAGTCGACATCGGTCGACAAGAGCGCCGAAAAACGTGTTTGCTGCGCCCTCTGATGTTTTGAATGGCGTGGCCGTTGCTTTTTTGTCTTTACGGACTCGGATGCCCTTACTCGTCAGGGGCAGCAGCAGTACGGTCGTGCGCGGCGCGTCGTGTTCTCCAGCGTCGTCCCTTCTTTCCCACTTTCAATTGACTTTTCTTGTTTCAGGAATAGGTGCTGAAGCTTCCAGTGGCTTCGCGGAGCGGTGTCTCGCTCGCACTGCCCATACTCACTGTTGTATATGATACTGTAGTATTTGCCCAACCCACCAAGTGAAAGCCTCAGCATGGGTCACTGTACGTCGAAAGACCAGAAAGATCAGAAGAAGCTGAATCGACGCATCGAAGACCAGATCAAGAAAGACCAGTCAATGTCTTTGCGGATCATCAAATTGCTCTTATTAGGCAAGTCCTCCTTTTCTCGTTTTTTAAGTGCTTTTGATTTTAGGCGCGGGAGAAAGCGGGAAGAGCACGATTCTCAAGCAGATGAGGTAAGGGACCGGCTGACTCCTTTTTTTGATCGGCGTTTTGTTCAGAATATTACACAAGGACGGCTTCTCCCAACAAGACCTGGAGATGATTAAGCCGGTGGTGTACAGTAACTGCATACACAGCATGATTGCCATTCTCAGGGCGATGTTCCTCCTCCAGATCGAGTACTCGGATCCAGACAGAACGGTGAGCCCTTTGGAATGCTAAGCAGAACCAAGGTCGTTTCAGAAGGACAGCCAGCTTGTGTTCAACACGGTGCACGCGAACAAGGAAGAACTCACCGAGGAGCTCTCTGCTGCGATGCAGCGTCTCTGGAACGACAAGGGCGTCCGCGATTGTTATGCACGATCGAACGAGTACCAAATCGACGACTCCGCCAAATAGTGCGTTTTCCGTGAATTCCAATGAGGAAACACTAATCAAGTGCCCTCTTTACTTCAGTTTTTTGGACAATCTCCCACGCTTGAGTGCAATTGACTATCTGCCCACCGAACAAGATCTCTTAAGGACGCGAATCAAGACGACCGGAATCACGGAGGTGCTGTTCGAGTTGAAGGGGCTGACCTTTAGGTGAGTTCTTCGTGTTTTCCTGTCCCAAAAGTGATTTTGGTTTTGTTGCGCAAACACACCGGATACTGCTCGCCTTCAAATTGAAAAATCCTTTTTTTGTGCAGTCTAGACTCTTACTCAATGATTGCTCGCGTGGGCTGACACACTTTTCTTTTTTCTGCGAATTCTGCAGCGCTTTTCGGTCATCGACCAGATCGAATTTGTACTCGTGGCGGACGTGTCCTCGCGTGTTTGTGAGTTCTTGCATGATGCTTTTGTAGTCAGCATGATCCTTAATCCGCAGAATCCTAGCGATTCTGACCACGCATTTAATCGTTCAAAAAGTTTTAACTTTGGTGTCATTAAAACTTACTGAGCGGCACCTCGGCTGGAGGGGCCAGCTAGATGGGACGAGGGGTGCTCGAAAGGCGTTTTTCATTAACTTGCGTCCCTCCTTTGGTCATCAGCAAGGTTGAATTACATTTGACGTATTATGTCAACATGCATAACGATCGTTCCTTCTCAGCGGAATGACAACAAAACTCACATAAATTGTCCTAAAAACCCCGCACTGTGTGGAGCCTTTTCATGGCACCGGAGCCGCTGATTGACCGGCCTAGTTAGGTCGGTCAATCATGGTTTGACAACTCAGGATTACTTTTCTTTGGGCAATTATTCGGGAACATAGTCTTTCGAAAGCCCTGAAGCTTCATTAAGTGCTTCGTGACGTCTCGGGCAAAGCCACATACATTCTTGACCTTTCTGTGGCTTTTCGGCTGCTGATGCTCTAAGTAAAAGTGCAAATAAAGAGGACGATTCTGGCGTCTATTCAATGAAGGGTATTGATTCGACACCGCTGGAAACGTCCGTCATGAGTACGTGCACGGGAGATGGATAAGAGCCTCGGCTCGTCGTTGTTTTCAATTTAGAGCGGCGACGAAACTGATCTGAACGTCTCCAACGAGGGCAGGTTATGAAAAGTGATCCTTTGGCACTTCAGCTTAGTTTCGAGGGCGGCAGACAGCGCCCACTCGGCACTATTGCTGCCGGCGGCGGCTTTGTGTCCTTAAGTCGCGCTGAATGTGTCCCTTGTCGCTAAGGGGAAGAATGAAGTGTGTGCGCAACTCATGAATGACTCAAATGGGAAAGCGGCAATTCGACACTTTCGAGGGCCAATGGTCATGGGGAAGGCATTAAAATTTTCAAACAAAACATTGCGTTATCCCCTTTCCTGCGTCGTTGACACTTTCTCGACGCCGCCGTAAACATCGCGACAACGACGTCGCCGTGGCACGACGAGCAATTAAAGCGACGTTCGTTAATGCCAAAAAAGCCGAAAAAGCAAAGAAAACACAATTTCGAGCTATTGAATGAAGAGTTCTCACCGCTCGCACTTTGGGGATGTTGCCCTTTGCGAGCCGTTTCCAGTTCTGGACTAATGCCTGCAATTGCGTCTTCAGGGTGATAGATGTCGGCGGACAGAGATCGGAACGCAAAAAATGGATTCACTGCTTCGACAACGTAAATGCGATTATCTTCATCAGCTCGTTGTCCGAGTACGACCAGACCCTCCGCGAGGATAATTGCACGGTAGGCGCTGATAATCTCGTTGGCCCCCTCACTAATCCCACGTTTCAGAACCGGATGCAAGAGTCGTTGAAGCTGTTCGATTCCATCTGCAACAGTCCCTGGTTTGCGGACATCCACTTCATCCTCTTCCTCAATAAAAAGGATCTGTTCGCGGAGAAGATCGTCCGCTCACCGTTGACGGCTTGCTTCCCGGAGTACAAAGGTACGGTAGGCGCGAAGGACCTCGAAATAGCGCCCGGAGCGGAAGATAATTATGCAAATGATTTATCTGCCTCTATTTCCAGGCGCCAAAAGAGGTCGAATTTGAATTATTTTGATCGGATATTCGGCCCGCAAATCTATGAATTTGGCAAAGAAGGAAGGCCGAGTTGCGTGCCTTTGTGCCGCTGATTGATCACGAATTGGGCAAACAGAATTTCTGTTTTTATCTCCTCCGTTCGCATGATGGATGTCCGAGTTCACCGCGAGGACATCGAGTTCAGACTCCGAAATTTGTTTGCTTTTTGCTTTTTCCCGCTCCTGTGTGTTGTTGTTGCGACGGCGGCTCGATGCATCAGGAATCGCGATGCATAACATACGACCCTGCAAGAGGGCGAACTCTGAACGTTCGTTGATCGGGAAGGAGTGCAAAATAGAGCGAAGAGGGTTTTCTCGTTTTCGGAAAAGGTGGTTACAGGGCGAAATCCACGGCCGAATCTCGCAATGGAAGCAAATTAGCGTTCGAGATAATTAGAAATTACTTAAATGAAATTTTCGAATCCCGAGTGAGACGAGGACCTGATCAGAGTCAAAACAAAATGTAGTATTCGTAAAAACGAAAGCGGAAAAAGGGAACGGCGCTAGCTTTTAAGAAAAGCGTGTGCCGCAAGGGAGTGGACGGCTTAGATTTTCGGGTTTTCGCAGGAGCGCTCCAATTTAATGATCCGTTAAAAATTCGGCGTTATCGATCCTGAAACTGCCCTAGAAGGGCTGGAGTATACGGCTACAGCTTGTGCTCTAAAAATCTTGCTAAACTGACGCGTATCCAGATGGTTCTGTTCAATCACATGTGACCTGTCTTGTTTCCAGGCCAACAAAACCAAACCGAGTGCATAAACTACATCCAGTGGAAGTTCGAACAGCTGAATCGGTCCAGCCAGCGCGAGATCTACTGTCACCACACTTGCGCCACGGACACCAACAACGTGCAGTTCGTGCTGGACGCTTGTCTCGACATGATCATTGCAAAGAATCTGAAATCTATGGGTCTGTGCTGACCGTCCCCGAGCCTCCCCTGTTTCCGATGCTGCTGTTGCTTCTCTCTTTCTTCCACACTGCCAGTTCAACTTTTTCCTTATTTAAAGTTTTTTCCCTCCTCCGAGGATTCAGTCGGGTCGGGTGGACTAGACTGGCAACCGCAAGCGAACAACCCGAAACTGTTGCTTTACCGGTATCCTACCTACAGGACTCTCACTTTACAGAAACACTTTAAATCCGATCTAATCACTAAATTCTATTCTGTACATAATCCTCCTCCTCCGCTCCGGCGTATTCTCGAAAACCGCTGGACTCTAATGTTACAAGTCTTAATGTAAATGAGCGCGAAATTAGTCTCTACAGACGCCTCTCCTCCGTCGCTTTCTCCTTTTTGGCAGTTGTTTCGTTCCGAGTGTAGCACTTCAGAGATTCTCAATAAGTCTATTCCTGTCCCTAGTCCAGGTTCAGATTCGTTCGTGTAGCGTTCCTTGCACACCAAAGAAGACGCAGAGACCGGTGTTAGATAGCAGAAACGTCTATTCCCTCTTCTTCCATGTGATCTTGCGAGATGTTCTCTTCCTTTTTATTCTCTTGTTTTCCATAAAAAGTTATTCTAAATAATAATGTTTGTATAAAAGGGGTCATTCAAAGCGGCGTTTGTGGCGAAACACATTACCAATGATTGCTAAGGGAGACAGCACACGGTGATTCACGTTGCATTCACGATTTGAAGACGAGTGAAGTCATATTGTTTGTTTTGGCTTAGAAAGCTAATTTACTTCAAATTTCGTTGTCGTTGATCCGGGATGACGTCGGCTGTTTTCGCGAAACTCACAGGTCAGCAGCCACTTAAAGGGCTTCAGGACTGCGCAATAGACATCGCATTTTTCGTCGTTTTTTGGGTGCACGGATTGCGCTTATTTCTGGGGCAGGGAGGTTTTCGAAGGCGCCTTCAGGACTGCGCAATATGGCAAAGTTAGGATAAGACAAAAAGGAGAATTTTACCAGTCGTTGAGCGGTCCCGACCCGACAATCCTGATCGAGACGCAGTCGCTTACGGTAAAATCGGATTTGGGTTTGCATTTCTTTCTGTCGGCGAAATCGTCGTTTTGCGCCGCAAGTTGAATTTCACGCCGAATGCGCAAATGCGCCCCGATTTCACGAATTTTTGGAGCTTCACGTTTTGGTCAGTCGATTTTATTAGAACACGATGCTTTGTGATTAATTTTCTTTCATTTCAGGGGCAGCGAGCTGGGCAAGCGAGGGTGAAGCGTGCTGGGACTGCGGTGCGATGATTTGAAGCATTTTAGAATTTATTGAATCCAGCCCTAGTGAATCGGTAAAATGAGTGTAGACGTGATTTGGATCACCTTCCGGACATAAGTCGATGATGTATTTTCGGACACATGCTGTGATTTCGACTCTGTTGTTGCATCCCAGGACGCCGTGGGCGTACGCAGTCCAGATGCGGTAGAGTTCTGTGCGCATAGCCTTTTGGCTAGGGTTACTGGCCTCTTTGCTTACGTTCGACCTACGGCTCGCGACAAGATCCATACTCTGAAATATTGATGGCCTCTTTGAATCCTGGCTCGTTGATATGCAAGTATGCTGTCCTTTCAGCCTTTTCTGGAGACTGACTGAGGAAACGTGTTGCTCTGTGAGCTTTCCCTGTCGCAGAATATTCGCGAGCGAAAGATCCATTTGTAAAGCCACAATTGTTACAACTGCAGTAGCTCCGGGCATCTTGGTTTTGGCTAGGTTGCACAAAACCATATTGCCTATGCCGTACGTCGAAGCCATTAATAGCCCATATACCTTCTCAAAGCTCAGATCAGCCCCTCCTCCCCCTATCCCGATGCTTCTAATGGCGATTCTCCATCTAGCAAGCAGGCTAGAGAATGCTCTCCGGCTCTCCGGAAGTCAGCATAGAAACCGTCGTGAACGCCATTTCGGTCGACTACTCGCCACTAACAGCTCTGGACACTCCTTTGATAATATTTCGGTTCTATCCACGATTGAGGAGGAAGTTCACGAGAGCATCAAAACCAGCGACTACTTCAAGAACAGACAAAAAGAAGTTTTTCCTCGTGGAATGGACGCAGATACAACAGCTTCTCAAACTGGCGCACTGCCCTGCATGCAGAAAGCGCCTGATGGACGAAAGTTCTCCGCCTAATGTTCATCGGAAAAGATCTGCGATCGTCGTGCGTTGCTCTAGCGAAATATGGAAATGGAGCAGCCTCTCTCAGGTTCAGGGAGTAGCTATCTGCTCCGGTGATTTCGTTCTTTCCGTGGGATGCTACACGGCTGGAATCCCTCGAGACGCTTCACTGTGGCACTGACCTTCACGAGCACATTGAAGAAACCCAGGAGTTTGAAGATAGCTTCCTGGACTTTGAATGAGAAGTGCGATCGCGAATAAATGAGTCCGCTTGTAAATCCATAAAACTCGCTTCAACACCAGATAATCATCGCACCCAGCACGCTTCACCTCGCCTGCCCAGCTCGCCGCCCTGAAATGAAAAACCACAAAGCATCGTATTCTAATAAAATCGACTGACCAAAACGTGAAGCTCCAAAAATTCGTGAAACCGGGGCGCAGTTCGGCGTGAAATTCAACTCGCGGCGCAAAACGAAGATTTCGCCGACAGAAAGAAATGCAAACCCAAATCCGATTTCACCGTAAGCGACTTCGTCTCGATCAGGATTGTCGCGTCGGGACCGCTCAACGACTGGTAAAATTCTCCTTTTTGTCTTATCCTAACTTTAACTTTGCCATATTGCGCAGTCCTGAAGCCGTTTCTCGCCATTCTGACGCCCGAATCGTGATCAGCGCCTTCCCCTGCCCCAGAAATGAGCGCGATCCGTGCACCCAAAAAACGACGAAAAATGCGATGTCTGTGTCCCTTTAAAACACCCGCGCTGGTTTGAATTATCATAACGACTTTATAAATACACTTGGCGTGTTTACAAACTTCTATGGTTTCCTCGTAGGGTCGTCGAGAAGTGTGCAACGTCAGTGGAAGTCGCTAGCTGACGTCGACATGCCTGAATTCAAGATGAGCTCGCGTGTCTATTGAAGAGCGAAGATCAGAAATCACTTTGAAACTATGCTGATGAATTCGCATTTTGGAATTTCGTTCCAGGGACAGGTGAAAACTGCAGAATTATTATGTCGGTTTGGATTAGGGTCAGATTCAGGACTGACATGTGAGTATAACTTAATCACATTAACGTGCTCAGAGCAACCTGTGCGCACATCAAATTGAGAGTACAAAAGAACATGTTTGAGCTAAATTCTTTTGTAGATGTGAATTAACTAATATCGACCGTGAAAACAAAACGGAAAACACCTCATAAGGCGGAAAATTTAGAGAAGTTCGTGAAAAGAACCGGCGCAGACTTAATTGAAGTGTTGTCGGTTTTAGGTCGTTTTTCGTTGGTTCCAGCGTTCACATTCTATAAGAATTTATGCAAAGAATCGCGCAAACAACGGCATTTTATATAGATGACAAGCATCACTGGCTGCTGTCCTACATGCTTAGAAAGAGATCGGATCAGATTATTTGCGAAGAGACGGACGCAATCTTAAGCTTAACGACGGTGACAGTTATCTCAACAGGGGTCCGTTTTTGTAGTGCTCAACGGCCATTTTCTCGATCACAGAACCCCATTCATCCATGAACTTATCCGGCGTGTGCTTGAGGACATCGTCAATGTAGGATCCCACAACGTTTTCGATCGTGATGTGCTGGATTCCCAGCTTTTCAACAGTGTTTTTTAGGTGCTCCTGCATGCCTTTCATGTAGTTTATCGATTCCAGATGATCGCGGAGCTCTTTGACGAACTGGTCCCGGTTTCCAGATTTGATGAACTTTTGCTGGAGTTGGAAGAACTCTAGTTGGTGCTTGTCGTCCATTTTCTGAAACACGAAAGGTATAAAGCAGTTGGTCGTACATCCGTTTTACGCATTTAAATAAAAAAAAGACTGCAGCTCACTCAGCTGAAAGACAAAATTGATATAGTGTGCAACAACTCATTTACTCTTCATGGCGATCGCGTTAGGAGCCCATGACGACAAGAATGCTTGAGGAATCGACAACGACGCTGTGCAGCTACGATTTCGAGCGAGCGGATTTATTATTATGACAGACTTAAAGCGCAAATACGAACTTAGTTATTCATTCTAAAATTGAAAATTGAAACAACACTAAGAGACGATTCGGTAGAAGGAGACGAGCATCAAGAGTCAATCAGCTCTTATAGAAAACGATTTTTTGTGTAAGCGTACACTGAATCCCGGAAACCTCAAATACTCTTTATTTTTTGCTTTTTTCGTCAGTATTGTTACAACGAGTTTGCATGCAGTGTCACTGACGACCTATATGATTTGAAAGCTTTATTACCACCATCTAGACAAGACATACATACACCGATCTACCACTTCACGAGCTCAATTACGACAGAAATAAGTTAATAAATAAAGGATAGGTTAAAAAGATTTGGTTCGGCTAAGAAGATCACAAAGTTACTGTTGTTAAAGCGATTACTGAATGTGAATCGTGTTCGGATATGATGGACACCCGCTTTGCGGAACTCAGTTCGAATTCATTTCTCAGAGTTTCCGTCGGACTTCCGCTTTGTCGTATGGTCGCCTTCCTCGGCGCACAGTGAGCAGTACCACGTTCCCTTCGGCGACGCGTTCAGACCGACGCACTTGAAGTGGAACCATTCGATGGGACAGTTGTCGTTATCACACATGACCATTCGGCCATAGGACACCTGGAAATGGACAGAACTGAGGTGAATCTCAAGGATGGCTAAGACGCAACCTGCTTGCAGTGACAGTAGGTCGGCTCGTTGGGGTCGACAGGAATATCCGGGACTAGCTTGCTCGTGTCGAACGGTTCGAAGGCGTCTGCTTCTGGAATAGAACCTATTTTTGTTTTACATACCGGAAAGAATTATATAAGATGAAATCTAGGGTTCACTACCTTTTCTGCTCACCAACCAGACAGCAGAGATCCGAACATCAAAATAACTCAATCAAATGAGAAACCCACGTTTACCGCTATCCTCGCTCATCGACTTCTTGTTTTGAGTGGTGCGACGTTTACGTCTTGGCTCAGATTCGACTTAAAAACCAGCATCATTTGAGAAACGACATTTGACAATGCTCTCACATTGGGCCAGTGTCTCCTTCCGTTCGTCAATAAGTCGTTCAAGAGCATCGCGGAGACCGTCTCGTTCTATATCCAGCTGAACGACGATTCGATCCACAGTCTGGTACATGTCATCGGCCAGTTTCACCTTCTTGTTCGATAGAGCAAGCGCGCGGTTGTACATATGCTGAAAGAACTCATAAAAAAGTTCAGGAAATTCATAGGAGTAAATTTAGTCTCGTGTGCCAAACAAGGAAAGATACAAATAGAAGTCGCATGAGGCCGACAAAGTAAACAACCGAAGCAAGTATCTCTGCAGCACCCACCTTGATCTCCTTCCTCTGCTTCTCGGCCGAAGGCGACGCTAGATTGCGCCAGTTCTCGCAGAGCTTCTGGAACTCCGTGTCCGCCTCATGGACGAGCTTCTCCGCCTCCATGTCCAGCTTCCGCATCTCGGCCAGCTTCCTTCCGATCACCGGATTCAGCGCCTTCATCTGCCTCCGGGCGGCCTTCTGCCGCTCTCCCAAGGCCGTCCGCCGCATTCGTAGCTTCTGCTCGATCGGGTCGTTTGGAAACAGCCCTCACAACAACGTCTAAACAAAAAACACGTTTCTTACTAGCTACCGACGTAGAAATTGGAGGGACGCTCATCCGACCGGGACCGCGGCTGGAAAGTTCTTACGTTCGAAAGCGTTGCACGCTGTGTCAAGCGTGTCAAAATCGCGTCGCAGGTTGCTGCTCGTTTTCGCTTCGGGACCTATGCGCCTATTTCGTCGAAACGGCGACGTGATCCACAAATGACGTTCAAATCACGGTTCAAATAACGACAATTATGAGTCGTTATTTTTGTTGCAGAAGTACCACAAAGTTTTGAATGCCAGAATCCAAGCCAAATTTTGAGATTTTCGTCCGATAAGGCCGAAATTCAGACGTTGGTGTGACAAGCCTTCTACATTTCGTTATAACTTGGATGGGAGGACATGAATTGCACCGTTCTTAGACTTGTTTGCACTGCAGTAATTAAATCTATAGATTATCTTCGCGAATTTCCATTTAAGTGTGTCTTGTCCGAGAAAATTAGCGATCTCATCCAAAATCGACAATTTTTGGACCAAAACTGACCGACTTCAAATCATTATAACTCGATGGTTTCGTCGACGACCATTGAAAACTTTTTTCTTCAGGAATTTTTGAAATTTTCATTTTTGGCCGAGGCATCGGTCCAAATAGACCGAAAACAAGGTCAAAAAGAGTCATTTTCACGGATTCCCATGAATCTGGTATCAATCGTTAGCTCTCGGCTTCAAATGGCGTAATCCGTTAAAATTTTCACGTGCGCTCCTGGTCGAGAAAATAGACAAAATATGGCTGACCGAACGTGCGAAATGGTGCGACACTTTTTTGAGACGATTCGTTTGCGGCTGACACACCAAATTCGGTGTCATATGGTCGCATCGGTCGCAGGTTTTGCGCAAATTAATCACGAAATAAGACTGATCTCATAGTTTCAGGGACATGATGGCCGATAAAGAAAGCGTGGAGTACAAGAGGGTATTCCAGGAGGCCATTGCCCAGTACAAAAGGACCGGGCTGTTCGACAAGGTGCGGAAAGAAGTCGTCGCAGACATCATGGCGGACGTGAGTTGCTCATAATCATTTCGAAGTTGAAATGAAAATTGATTTTGCAGAAATCCTTGCACTCCGATATCTACGCTGACTGCGAAACAATGATCAAAGTGGTGCTAGAGAGTAAAAACCCACAAAACTCGAGCATTAACGAGGCCAACCAGCGACTCAAGAAGCAGATGATCCTCCGGCCGGTCGCCCAGAAAGCAAGCGTCGTCAACGAAGTGGAAAACGTAAGTGATAAGTCGATTGGATCAGTTCATAATGCTCGTTGCAGAAAGTCTCATGTGCTCTCGACGCTCACAACCACATGGACGACGTGGAACGTCTCGTGAGGAAGTCTATGGGTCTACCCGAGATAAGGGAACCCTCGCCGAAGCCGTTGCCGTTTCCCGAGATGCCCCCGCTTGACAACCCTGTGCCGCCTCCGCCTCCGCCAAGGCTCCAGTTCGAAGACGAACCCTGCTCGTCCCAGACGGTCATTACCTACGAAAGGACGTTCGAGTCGGTGGACATCACCTATGAGGAGAACCCAGAACACGTGCTGATGGAGGTCTCCGACGGCGAAGACTACGTCGACAACTCGCCGCAGGTCTCCGACGACCCCGAGGAGGTAACGAAAAATACTTCTGTTGTGGTGGAGTGTGTTGTGGAAGCTAAATCTCAGAATGTGAGTACGCTCGTTGAGTATAGTACTCAAGTGTTTCAGGATTCTTTGAGTGACACATGTGTCTCGGGTCGATCGAAGAGAACGCTGAAGAGAAGAACAGACGACTCTTTTTTGTACTACTAGTTGAACCCTTGCAATCATAAATTAACTCAGGTGTTTTCATCTGTTTTCGGTAGGGTCTTGCCGGTTACTCTGATTCCAACTTTTGTTAGCCCCGATCATATTGGTCTTGATGGACTGGTTTTGAAACTGATTTTTGTGCTAAATACAAGAATACGTGGCATTTAGCGTAAGCGGTCTTCGCAACACAAAAATGTTGTCCGTGTTCGCCATCGAACGCAGAACAGTTCCTTTGTTGGTGGGAATAGAGAATAATTTATGAGTGCTTCATCTATTACGATAGACGTAAATTAAGTTGTGTTGAGCAAGAATCAATAAAGTTCTTAATACGTTTTCTTAAGAGAACAGAGATCATCACAGAGTTAATTACAAGGTAGATTCTGACTTAGAATTCCGTTATTTGACAAATCCGAGGGGTAGGAGCTAGTTTCGTTTGGCGCAACAACACGATTGACACCATTTACAACGTAGAAAGAGGAGAATCGAAGAGGAGACTAGGAGGACAAGAACGAGGATCACAAGGAGGAGTATCGCGAATATGGTGTCGAAGTAGAACGTTGGGAATTCCGGTGGTTTTTCGGTCAGGATCTCGAGGTTAACCTGCTTCGAGTGCACCACCTCATTGACGATCAGCATTTGACACGTGTAGGTGCCCGCGTCGAGCTCATTTAGCTGGAACAATCATGATATTGCCAAAAAATTACTAAACATGAATTGGTGTGCTCAAGTTCCAGCACTTTCTCAGGAACCACTTTTGTGGGTAAAACACCAATAATTAAGTAGCTTTTTTAGAAACCATCAAAAAAGAAAACCCAATTTTTAAGTGATCATCTTGCACTTAATATCCAAAACTCATGTGCAACTGAATAGATCATGCTCAAAAATGAAAGTGATCAAATAGAAATTAAAAGTGAAAGTGACAAAATGTCCAAAACGCGACATTACCTGCGAAATGACCAGCAACTGCAAATTCCGACTCGTGCTCATTCTGGTGCTATTGAAGTGGAGCGGGAAGCCGTTGTGCAGCCACTCGATGCGCGGCATCGGCCTGGCCTCGAGCGTGCAGTCGAAGGTGACATTCTCGTCGAAGGTGACTACGCGGTTGTCGAGACGTGCGCCGAATTCCGATTCTGCAGAAACGACACAGATGCACTCGTGAACGAAACACAACAAAAATTGGAGTGGACATGGGAACGAGTGGATGATGGACATGCGACACTCGAACGAGGAACAGGGACAAAAGGGGCGGACGGACACGAGGACTCACCTAGCACGGTCAGAGATGCCGACTCGGAAATGTTGCCGGCTTCGTTGCTCGCCTGGCACGTGTAGACGCCCGCGTCCGCGATCGAGACGTTCGTAATGTAGAGGACGTCGTCGTCGTGGTCCACTTGTACGTGAAGCCGTCGCTCGCTGGCTGCCGGGAAGTCGTAGCCGTTGTCCTTCTTCCACTTGATCGTCGGCTTCGGGATTCCGGTGGCGGAGCACGTGAAGTGCGCGTTCTGGCCTGGCAAGGAGACCACGTGGTGGGGCTTGTTGAGAATTCGCGGCTTCTCGCGCACACTTAGCAGGGCGTAGCCAGTCCCGTAGTTGTTCTGGATCAGGCACTGGTAGTAGGCCCCGTCGTCGTCCTTCACGAGGTCCTTGAGGTGCAGTTCGCTTTGTATGTACTCGTGCGTCCCTGAATTTGAGTGTTAGGAAAGATCCACAAATTGGTCGAGTACCGTTTACATCAATACTTTTTTTACTGTGAATAAGCGTATTTACATCCTGGCCGATTACCCGAGATCTGCCATTATGATAGGCCTGCCAGAAGACCTCCAGCGGAGGGGCGCCTTCACCCGCGCATTTCAGGAGCGCCTCGCCGCCCATGAGG
Source organism: Steinernema carpocapsae (assembly GCA_000757645.3). Classification (NCBI taxonomy): domain Eukaryota; kingdom Metazoa; phylum Nematoda; class Chromadorea; order Rhabditida; family Steinernematidae; genus Steinernema; species Steinernema carpocapsae. The sequence continues at coordinate 15,264,208 of CM016762.1, forward strand.
CCGTCGGAGACCGAAGCTGGGTGCCTGCTTATCTCGACTCGGGGAGACTTGTGCTCTGCAAAACGACATATTTCCATTTTTAAGCGAATAGTCTCAACAATACCACTTTAATTCAAATTGAAATTGAAGACTTTTGCAAAAACGATTGAGACTGGTGTTTGAAAGCACTCACCACACACGAAGCTTTCCAATTTGATGTCGTTGACCTCGAACCCCCTTAGCTTCTCCGGGTACTCACAAAACGCGTGGATATTCCTTGACAGTTCCGGGTAATCCTGCACCCACACCGAGAACCACTCCATCTTGCAGTCGCAGATTAAATATTTTGTCTTTATGTACCTAAACAAAAGTGGTAAAGTGCTTGTTGAGATTAGAAGCCTACAATTCTTCAAGCTGGAGTGGGTCGAAAGCGTCGTTGAGGATTGTGGAGATCGGGTTGTCGGACAAGTCAAGTTTTTTGAGATTCGGAAAGTTGTAGAACGCCCTGTTCGGAATGTTTTTGATGCGGTTGTTGGTGAACTTCAATACTCTGAGATTGGGCAAGAAAACGTGCTGGAAGGCGAGTTCGTCTTCTATACAGAACGCCATTCGGTTCGAAGAGAGGTCCCTTAATGGAGGTGGTTGTCATAAGAAGAAGGAAAGTTTGAAGTACAGTTCTTCCAGGGCGCCTAGGCCTACGGTAGCGTTCACGTCAATCGAATCAATGTCATTGTTTGAGATCTGAAGTGACTTCAAGTCTTGCAGTCCATTGAACGACCTTGAGCGCAGGCGCCGTAGTCTGTTGTTGTTGAGCGAGAGGTACTGTAGGTGGGTGGTGTAACTCCAGACGGACGGGTCGAGGTGAGATATGTGGTTGTGTGACAAGTCTCTGAATATAAATACGGTTAAAGACAGTTAAGGAGTGTTTTCTCACAGCCTTTCGAGCGTCGTCAACCCGTAGAGCCAGCCGTCGGCGACCATCGCCAGGCGGTTGTGAGAAATGTTGAGCACTTTGAGCTTGTCAAGTCCCCAGAACGCGCCATCGACAAGTTTCGTGAGGATATTCCTGTGGAGTGTGAGGGATTCTAGGGAAACCAGTGTTGTGAAGGACCCGGTGTGGAGGGTCTGGAGTCGGTTCCGCGAGAGGTCTCTGGAAGGAACCCGTTCATTGAAGGAGTCAGGGAGCAAGCACACTGACATCAACAAGAGGTAGTTGAGCCCGTAGAATGCGTGTTTTTCAATTGATTCGATTCTATTCCTTGAAAGTCGGAGAAGGGTCAAGTAGCGGAATATGGAAAAGCTGGTTGCTGGGAGATGGTATAGCTTATTGTGAGCGAGATCGCTAAAGTCGGACAAAATATTTACGTGAAAATTGCGGCAAATTCAGGCCGATTTATCGTCAAATTAAAAGTGGCAAAAGCGGACAAAAGCTCCTTAAAATGGAGTTTGTTTACGAGCCATGTGACTGCTTACGTCTAAGAGCTTCTTAAAATACAACGTGTGTTTTTGGTTTGGTTGCTAGTATCAACATTTACAAACACACTCCGGCCTTCATCTGCATTTTTATATAGTTTTACGTAGTTGCATCTACGTTTGAACTTTTAAAATTTGCAAAAAATTATACTCTTTTCTAATCGGGTGACCCTCTGGAGATTGAAAATCACCTCAAAAGGCCAAATAACTCATAAATGATTTGAGTGATCTCGGCCTACATGTGGAACTTCCCGCATCTCGCACAGTCCGTCATCCCATAGTCATAAACGCGGCTTCGCTCGCCACCCCTCTTCCTGGTTTTATCAGAAGCTCCCGAGCTCAGAAAGACTCCGCACTGACGTGGGCAGCACCCTTTGACGTCAGAATAAAAATATAGAACCGATAACACACCCTGATAATGTGAAAGGCCGAGTCGATATGCAAATTCGCCTGTCGTAACCTTTTTACTTTGTCTTTTTATTGTTCGCTATTTTACGAGCGACTTTAGCACCTACAGTTTTGTGGTTCGACAAGGAGCCGCGTAGGTGACTGGCGGGAAGTAGTGGATGTCGTTGCGACTCAGGTCGACCTGTTGCGCCTGACAGAGACGGGAGATCTCGCTCACAGAGACGTTTCGAATGCGGTTCAACCGTCTGCAAAGATATAAGGAAATGCTCCAATTAGAACTATGCGTGAGTGACACAGTTCGGCGGCTCTAGCCGCCAAAGGCGCAAGTATTGTCGGTTCCTCATCGCATGCATGCGTCATTAAAGCGGGCTCCAGGCACCTGCCATTCGCTCAGGCTCCAGTGTGGTTTATGTGCCGCAAAAAAACGCTCTCGCGGTGGCCTTCGAGGGTTTGCGCGTGGATTTTGACTCATAATAGCGGGGAGGAGGGACATATTAAACACTCACAAATCAAGACGCTCCATCCGCAACGTTTCCAATCCCAAAGGCACTGAGAAAAGTCGATTTTTCCGGACCAGTCTGGAATGGACAACGATTATTGGGGCAAACTAAAAATTGAGCAAAATGTTGCAAAAACAGCAATAACAAAAATACATAATGAATACAAGGAATCAGCCCTTTTGGAATTGTAGTCATGACAAGGAAAAATTGAATAGGGTTAAGGTTAAAATTACAAAGAAGGAGTGAATGCAAATATTTGAAAAGAATTTTGAAAAGATTAGATTTTAAAACGTTTGCTTTGGCAGAAAACAATTTGGAGACTGGGGGAATACGGTAGAGCCGTACGCTGTTTTGAACCTTTCCGTCGCTGTCACTTATTATTACCGGAGTATCCGACAGATTAGCCGAAACTCCAGGAATGTTGTTTTGTGTTTTTGGAAGCCCTGGGCGATAAGACGAGGGACTACTTACAAACTGTTTAACCTCGGCGTATGTTCGAACACGGAGCTGGAGATATACTCGATGCGGTTGTCGCTGAGGTCACTAAAACGGCGGTTTATGTGGGAGCTTTGCAGGGCGCCCGGGCTTACAGAGAAATGAGTTGATCCAGGCCGCGGAAACGACTTTCTTCGACCATATCGATACGGTTGTGGCTGAGATTTCTGTTTACGGGAAAACGAGTTAGACCGGCGGTTCCCGACTTGAAAACAACTCACAGAACTTCGGTCCAGCGGGGCAACCGCTCCGGAACCCTCTGTAGCTTCCTGCGGCTGCAGTCGACGAATGTGTCCAGACAGGAGCATTCCTGGGGACAGCGGTAGTTGCCGACGGAATTGTGGACGGACGGGGGGACCGCCTGGACGAGCGGCGCCAGGAGGAAGAGGACCAACAACGCTGCTGATAAGGAGAACGGGTTCGGTAAGGGATTGCCGAGGATCAGATCAGGAGCCCGCATGTGGACGTCATATGATTAGTGAAGTCGGACACGAAAGACACAAAAAGCATAACAAGTGAGGTGCTCGTTTGTTCGGAGTGGCTGGGAACGATTGCACGCCGCTAGAGCATTATTGTCTTGGCGACTTCAGCATTTCAAGAGGAGTTGAGAGCGATCACTCGCCGCTTGTCGGATGGCACTGTCCATTGGCGCCACTGCTCGGACGGCGGCGACCACTGGCGGGTGGACAGGAGAAGGAAGAAGAAGATAGGAGGTGGAGAAGCCGTCGAGGGGTGGAACAAGCGACCCCACTTCTCAGTCAGTGAGTGACTCAGGAAGGTGGCGTTTGAACTCTCTCCCGTCAGTCTTCCTCGGTGGTAATCGCTCGCTCGCGATCGGCGGCACTTCTTTGCAACGCTCACTTTTCACAATGTCGCTCGTTTATTATCTCCGGGCCACACCAGCAGCGAATGGCAACAGGTCTGCCGGACCTGAAAGCGAGAGAACGGGATCAGAGCGTCCGGAGAGATGGGAAGGGCTAGGTCGGGTCTGCAGCTTCGGGAAGACTCTTACGGTCGCCGAGAACACGCCGTCTGTAGCCGGGGCTCGAGGCCCTGAGGGAGGGAGGCTAAGGGGCTCGAGGGGGTGGCGCGAGGAGTTGCGCTCGCACCGGTCACCACTTGTTGAGGGGGTTGGGATGAGATCGAGCAGCGCGAGCGAGAGAGGGAGAGCTTTTAAAGCCCCGCGCGTGAAATTATTCGACCATGCGCGAGGAGAGGAGGAGGTGGCGGAGGGCGCGGAGCACAACAAAAAGGATTCGTGAAGGAGGTGTTGATCATCGCTTTCACCCGAAGAATCCTACGACGCTCGACGCGCGAGCGATTCAGAAGATGCTCATAAAAAATTGAGCAGTTTTGGAGGTCCACACCTACGTGAACCACGGGACATACACGTGGGCCCACACTCCCAAGCTGTCCACTCGCGCGTTTCCAGTTCGTTGTTCATTAACTCCCACCCGATCACTGACCCGTGTAGGTGGGTAAAAAACCTGTACAGGCGTTAATGCATGTATAAGAGGAATAACAAAGGCATACGGTAGCAGCGAGAGTGTTGCGAAAGTATAGACGCGCGTTTCTGCATTTGCTGATTTGCTGAAATCGGCTACAAACGCAATTTGATCGAACACTATCTATGCTCAGTTTTTAATTCAAATTAAATTTTGTGCAGTTGGAAAAAATGTCCTTTCTAATTGTATAAACGTACGGATTTCAATCGGATTCGCTGTGATAGTAAGTACTGCCCAATGTCGGGGGATAAATCAAGATTAAAATGTGGATACAACCATCGGCTCTTTGGCAAATGAAATGTCAATTAGAAATTCGATCGCTCAATCTAAACTTTGCTGTGCAAACTACTATTAACATCCACGGATTTCAATCAAATGGTTTTGGCCATAAGTCAAACTACCCAAAAACGATGTGTACAAACAACGGTTAAACTAACGTTCCCAGTTTTAGCCTAAATTTGTTTCTCGCTAAGTGGGAGCGTGCCAGTTTCCGGTTTTCAAAACTATTTTTGTGTCCGTTAATTTTCGTTCTTTGACCCCACCTTGGACTTTGCGCAATTAGTCTATCAATTGAAACACCCTGCTAAAAAAGCGGAAAAATGTTTTGTCACGTTATCACGCAGATCGCATGTGCAAATCCGACTGAATGCGCTTAAGAAATCCGTTTTAAATTTGAGGCTGTTACGAGGTTTAAATATTTCTATGTCCTTGAAAAACTGAACCGCCAAAATGTGGTGTTTTCACAAGTCTGCAGCTAAAGTCCAAGGAAACGTTTAGAAGTACACCGATGTGTTTAGTGTTTTCTTGTGCGAGTACGGCGGTTTGGGAATGGGGTGTAGCTGATGTTCGAAGATTCAAAAGCCGAAGACAATCACTGGCTAGCGACGTTTTAAACAGAAATCCACAAAACAATTAGGAAATCGTTTCAAAGACCTGAAAGGTTTTGAATCCTACAAGCGCTTTGGTCCTCCAAAACTGGATTAAAGATTAAAGATAATTTCAAAAAAAATTAAAAATTAAGTTGAGTGCTTCATGAGCTGTTGAGGTATTTCGGTTTGAAAGAACATTTTATGTGGATGTTTACCAAGTACAATGTAGTTTTGTCAGAGAAATGATGTAGGCGCCGTCCTTTTTTAATTTTTGTAAAGGTTCAACTAGAGGGCAAGTGACTGTAGACATTGACACGCTCGTAGCTTTGAAAAACACGGCAATTTTTTAGGTTTGTTAGTGCGAAGAAGGCACAAGACTGAGTTCTAGCTAAAGTCAGCGTTGTACTGTACTGATCTGTACTTTTGCGAATTGGGTTTTGCAATGAGCGTGACGATTCAAAGTATTTCTGAAAGGGGACGTTAAGAATTTTGTAGCTTTAGACCGTGTGTGTTAAATAAGTGCTTTTACTTGAAACCTTGCAAATCATAACTTGGTTTTGGTGTCCAAATATGAGTCAATCAAATTTGTAGCCATTTACGTAACCTTCGAAAATATAACCCACGTAACTCCTACACGTCCGACGCATGCCGCTTGCTCCCTAATTAGCATTGAAAAATTGCAACGCCGAAAATGAGCTAAAAATATCTGGCGTCTGCCTGAAAAGTGTTTGCACAAAGAAGCGCCAGTCTAAAATTAGAAACTTCTTCGCGCCTCATTTTTTACCGAAGCTACAAAACGAGGAAAATTCGAGCACTTCAAAAGAACTAAATGTTGCAAATCAACTCGAAACTTCGAATTTTTGCGTTGAATGGTCACGCGAGTCATATTGTGGATGACGGGTCGATGTTTCTGACTCATGGTCTTACGTAGGCGCAGGAATTGCCGACTCAATTGAGAGACTCGGTGGCGTTGCTGGACGCATTTAATAATCTGTGAACAGCGTTCAGATCTTTTTAGAGACGCCAGTTGCGAAACTGAGTCAAATTTCGGGGTAAGCATTTTTGACATTTCTTATTTGATTTTTTGAAGGACAGTGGTTCAAACAATGACGCTCGGATCAGAAGAACCTACAGGGTGGTCCAAAGAAAAAAATCTTTGGAAAGACACCAACACAGGTACCCGTCTGGAGCCCGATCCACAGTCTGAAACCGATCATTTGTAGGGATCGCGCTGCAAGGCTTCGCGTTATCTGTTAGCGAAACCTCGCGACGAGTGAGTTAGAAATGACTCTCCTCTGTCTGGCCAGTGAGCACAAACCGGAGGTGTCTGGCCAAAGGATTTTTTTGGCCATCCTGTACAGTTCATGCGTAAAATACAGCTGACCGCTCAACGCTGCCATTTGATGCGGAGAATGCTCCAGCAACTTTTACACATGGCCTCAACAAAGATTACGTTTCTTTCCAAAGGTGTGGGGGAGCAGATCAAAGTTGCAGATGCAGATTTCGTCTCAAATATACCGTAATCAACATGTGACTTTGCTCGTAGCCAAATCTATTTTCATATTTGGAGAAAAAGGAAAAAAAGGATTGAATTAGTTAAATCGACCTCGGATAGATAAAAGCGCTGTTCAATAAATTTTATTAAATAAAGGAGAACGATCCAGACGTGTCCGTTCGTCCGTCACGAAATTTTCAGACGCGAGTTGCCTGATTGAACGAGCGCGGGTTACGGTACGCGGCGGCGCTTTGCACGCTTTTCGCGTCCGTTGATTTGTTTTTTCGCGGACGCGTGTCGAGCGGGGTGGGGGGACGGGGGGGGATAAGAGCAACAGTGAAAATTTTGAGGCTTCAAGCGCGCTTTTGGTGGAATTCGAAGCGCCAAGGTCGCCTTAACCGAGAAATCTTCATACGAGGCGCGTAGCGCCGAGGCTGTTGCAAAATATGAATCTGTGAGGCACGAAGCGTCGAACAATGATGATTTAAAGAAAATGCTGTCGCGCGATAGCGCGCGCGTCCCCTTTAATAGTAATGAACAAAAAATGCTTTTCGATAAAATGTTCTCAAGTTCCCACTTAACGGCACAAAAAATTAGGCATGAAAGTTTTTTGAGTGAGAAACTCACAACAATTGAAAAACTAAAGAATTACAACCAGTTCATAACCTTACACTATTTCTACGTTCTAATATCTGGTTCAAGCAAGTGGTCAATTCTCCGAACATTCATGACAACTACTGTACTCACTTCGTATGAAAGAGCGACATAAATTTTGAGTGCTTTGATATCAAGAAAACCTTCTATCTACACTAAACAACTCCAAGAACCGCTTTCCGTTAGCATTAAATCTCAAAAATAATAACTGCCAGCCACACAAAATTGCCTTTGTATGATCCACACCCCTACAAAATAACACCTGCTCTCGTTCCGAAGTCAATTTGTCGAATAAACACAAAATAACCATTCTTACCGTCATGAGTAATCACTTAAAAATGTCACTGGCCAATATTATCGCACGTCAGAACATAAAAACAACTTAAAACTGTGCGCGTTTAGGGTTTGTGCTCGAAAAGCGAGTTAACACCAAAAGTCAGAAATCAGACTGGAAACGGGCAAGTACGGTAAACTTGCAAGATCGCATTCAACCCTCAAAAACACGGAACCCAGGCTTCAATCAGCGGAATCCACACGCAGTGCATTGATGTTTGTCGCAGGGGAAGCAATTAACTTTCGAACAATTGAAAACGAGCGCCGGGCGAGCGTTATGATGAGCGAGAGGCGAAGCTAAGAAGCCGCGGTACCGTCTTTGCAGCCGCACTGTCTAGGCCAGAGCAAATATAAGATGTCAGTGTGGCATTTGCGTTTATTCGATCAATAGTCGACATGACTCCTCTCGACGTGTTTGCAGTTCGATCATTAGAAACGTCGATTCATTTCGTCTTCTTCTGCTGCTTTCGAAGACACCACAGATTAGGGCCACCGACCGCGCGCCCCGCTACAAAATTAATTTATGCGATCGGTCATTCTTTCGGCCGCACCTTCACTCAACAAAAGATTCTCTGCACCGCGTTTTAGTCGAAGTGGCAAGAGACAGATCTTCGACTAGAGGTCCAGACTACCGTATGCATAATCAACATGCAAAGATGGCTTGAAAGCGATTGTCTTTGCAATTGCCAGCACCTTCGGAAATTTTAAAAACAATTTCAAAATAAAACATTGCAAGAAGTGTGCGAAGCTGACGGAACTCTTAGTACTTCATTTCAGGTAGCATATGTCTATGCTGCAGTATAAAAGGAAAAGCGTTTCAGACCGACCACCAAAAACAAAGGCTAGAGATCGGAGACATTTGCCCCACCGACCAATATTACATTGTTATCATCCTGCTATCTCGGAAAACAATTTATCACCGACATGCCACACTCTGACAGGCTAACAAAGCATCTGACGGCGAGGATCGGGTGTAGTTTCTCAATAAATTATTATTAAACGCCAGAGGCCAAGAGGCATTAATTAACTGAGACGGTGCTGAATAAACGGCTTGGAGCAAACGGCTTTTTGTAGTCGTCGATTCTGGGTTGTTGCAATCATGTGATGTTTACCATGCCCGTTGTTTGCCACTTCGGCAGCTAGTCCAAAAACCGCTTTTGTGTGCTGAGAAGTTCTTGGAAAAAATGTGGAGAAAACGCTGTGGTAGGCAGTTGCGGAAACAACAAACAAAATGTAATTCTTGCGAAACTTTCGTACAACTTTATGCCAAAAGAAGTTGAATCCCGGACGGTCAAGATTACAAATGAACATTTTCCTATTTTTAAAACTGGCATAGGCACTCTTTGGTTGTCATTTCTTGAACGGTACCTTTGCTTCAAACGCAAACTGTGTAAGAATACATTTAGAATCCCGGTGCATAACAAAATTATTATTTTTTCACGCTTACCATCTAAGTCGTGTTTTAAGGATATTCCATACAAATTGAGCTTGATGGCTTAAAATCGTATTGCGTCATGCATGCTCATAAGTGTCAGTCCAGGATGGTCTTCGTGTGAAAAATCGCACATCAAAGTTTCACATAAATATTGCGAGTGTGAAGAGGAGGGTCATCCGCTGCGGTATCCAGGCCTATTTTATAGGAGATATCGGAAGATCATTTCATTCCGAGTTGGTCCTCTCGCCCGGTGGATCTCCTCTCCCTCTGAATCTGCTGCTTGATTTGGTCAAAATTTGCCAAACAACACTTGATTTGATCCACACTCATGCTTTCGTGCCAAAATTAGCTTTCACTGATCTCTTAGCTAAATTTGAGCTTACATTATTGATGCTTTCAGAATGAAAACCGTTCTCGTCGTTTTCGCGCTGCTCGCCGGCTCGGCTGCCTTCAAGCTGGCTGCCCCGGTCTCCCCGAAGGAATCCTTCTCCGACCACGTGACCAACTTCGGATCCGCTTGCGACGAATGTAAATTGGTATGTCCCCGGACCAATCCGCGTCAAATAATTAGCGGATTTAGCTCGTGAAGACCTTTGAAGACGCCGCCAAGGATCCCGCAAAAATGGTCACTTTGAAGGCGCTTCTCGGTCTTCTCTGCAAGGAGACATCCTACGAGAAGGAGTGCAGGGAGATCGTCAGCAAACTTGAGTATTTCATCGAGTTCCTCATTCCATTCCTGGTATTTACAAGCGTAATGGCCTGTCTTAACCAATTCAAATTCAGGATGACCCTGAGAAGATCTGCAAGAAGTTCCACCTGTGCTCAAACAGGAAGATCGAGGAATACCGTAAGATCGCGGCGATGTTCGCTGGCAAATACGCCTCCCAGGAAGAATTCGAGGTGAGTCTTGAGATCTCGTTTGCGCTTTCACCACAAGCTGTTTCAGAACGACGTTGTCTGCGACGAGTGCCTGCTCGCCGCAAAGGAAACTGCTACGGAGATCGCCGTGAACGAGAAGGATATCAAGCGCTGGCTCTCGGAATACGTCTGCTCCTACCTCGGAGAACTCCAAGGATGGGTATGTTCCGACGATTGATACTGGTACTGCTAATCTGGACATTTAGTGTGATACCTTCCTCGACCATACCCTTCCCGAAGTTCTGCAGGAGCTCGAGCAGTTCTTCGAGAAGGACGCCTGCTTCGACTTCGACTTCTGCAAGCGCTCTACGTCGAAGTTTCCCCTTCTCTCTGCTTTCAAGAAGCTCACCGGAGATTCGACCGAAGTCGTTTAAAACCGTTCCCTATAATTGATTGCTCGCACGCTGATAGTGTTTCGTTCCAATGTCGTCGGTCTGCTTGGAGACCTAATAATTTTAATTACTTTTGAAAAGTCGAACATCATGACTCTTTCAAGTGAAGAGAATAGCAGCAAAATATGTGGCCATAATTTCAATAAAATCTGCTCAGTCGTGTGTTTTAAGTCGACCATCGCTTCATTTGTCCATCTGACAAGCAGCGTCCTAATCACAAAAAAAACAGATAAGCTCTCGAACAAAGCACCGAAATAGGAGAACGTTGGCGTGACTTCGATCAGCCTGACTTCGATCACATGTGGGAAGAACTGATATGACTGCTGTGTCCTGAGTGGTGCTCTTATCTGGCTCCCCCGCTCTATGATCAGGAAGACCGATCACCGAAAATGGTCGATTAACAGTTGAGAAGTCATTTCGATTTATCAGAAAACGTTTTTGAGCACGCTTTGTGTAAAGAGATCTCTTAATATTCTAGAAATAGGTTCAACATTATGAGTAAAGGGATAAGAAATAGCTGGAAATGATAAAACAAATGTAAATAATGTAATCACCCCGTTGGTCTTAAAGGGAAAGGCCACTTTATACAAGATCTTAGATGCAACAAAATGCATTCAACAAAATCTAGAAGTAGTCTTTCAATTCAACCGCGCATCTAGACATGTAACTTGAAACGGGCTTAACCAAAAATCCATTTTAGAATTTGCCAAATTCCACTTCATCCGTCATTTGTGCGTTGAGACCACGTAAATCCTGTTTGAAACTCGAAATTAACCTAAGCAAAAGCCCAAACCTATGAATTACAGCTGCAAAGTGACCCGACTATGGAAGATACAAGGTTCAAAGGGTGCGGCCATCAAGTCGATCCATTAAAATCTGCAGCAAAATGACAGCTCTTGGAGGCAGATTAGGAAACGGTACTATCTGGTGCACATGCCAAGGCAAAAAAAGAGGCGAGCTGTCAATGTCGCCATCCTCTCCAAGCGCCGCTCCACGCCGCTGTGCAGTTTTCAGGTGTCACTCAAAGACAAGGAGCGCTCTTCTTAAGGAGGCATCAGCTCGGAGCAGGCATTCGACTTCGCCAGCAATGAAGTGGCTTCTTGTATTCGGCCTCTGCGCCGTGGCCCTTGGGTCAATGGTTGTTTGGGAAAACAACGACCAGATAGACTCCGGCCACCGCTTCATCTACAACTACTCGACTCAGGTCGCCTCCGGCATGCCCCTCGCCTCGGACCTTCACTCAATGATTCGCCTTAACATGCACCTAAACTTTGTATATCTCAGCAGGGCCAAGTTCGTCCTGGAAATTTCGGACATCTCTGCCGGCATCCTGAACGAAGAAATGCAGGCCGTCGACAAGCTGATTTCGATGGAAAAGTTTGAGCGTGTGGGATTGGACTCGAAGCTTCTCAAGGACCTCAAGCGCTCCGTCTTCATCATGACCGACAAGGGAGTCATCACCGGCCTCAAGTTCCACAAGGACGAGTCCGAGTGGTCTAAAAACATTAAGCGCGCCGCCCTGACCCTCTTCTCCGTGGACTACTTCAAGGCGTTCCCGAGCCGTTACGATAACCGCATGAAACTCGACTACACCAGGGAGACCGAGGTGAGTGGAGGAAACTGAGACCACGAGGGACTGCTGTATTTCATTTCAGAACACCGTCGAGGGAATCTGCACCACCCGCTACAGCCACCCCTCCGAAATTGAAACCGATGAATGGACTATGACGAAGGACATCGACTTCACAAAATGCGCCAAACTCTCGGACATCGAGTACGATTACGTATTTGCGGAGATTCTCGCCAACAAGACAACCGGACCCAAGGATTCGCTCAAGACCCTCCACCGCTCGACCACTTTCTCCTACATCTACTCCAGGGCTCTCTTCAAGAAGATCAACTCGCTTTCGACCTACGTTGTGCCTGGCGCTTTCAAAACCCAGGCCGCCGACGTGGTCTCCACAGTTGTTTCATCGGCTGAGTACATCACCGAAGAAGCCACCCGCGAAAGGTACGTGGAAAACGACCGGTACTACGGAGACTTCGAGAGCCTGCTGTACTACTCCCACCAAGACAGCCTCATCGAGAAGTTCGAGATGAACGGAGACGAAGCTTTGGAAGAAGGACGCTGGTCGCCCCGCTCGATCGACATGTACGAGATGAAGAAGCTGATGGAGGAAGTCGCCGTGAGCGCCGACGACAGGACGGTTGGAGTGTCCTACAAGAACACCCTTCGCTACGCCACGCTTGTTGAAGTCTTCCGCACCATGAAGATGGACGACCTCGAATCGCTCTACGAGAAGCTTCCTGAGATTGACGCCCAGTTCACCAAGGACCTCTACTTCAACCTGCTCGCCAGCGCCGGAACCCGCAACACTCTGAAGGTGCTCGTGGAGAAGACTCTCGCCGGAAAAGCCAACATCGACGAGCTTATTGCCCAGGTTCTGAAGACCATAAACGTCCGCAAACCCTCCGAGAAGCAGATCGACGAGGTTCTCCGCCTCTGCCGCCACGAGATTCTCAAGACGCATCAGGATGCGTTCCAGAGCTGCTGGCTGTCCGCTGGATCAATGGCGAACAAATGGGTGAAGATCGGAAAAGACCTGAACAAGAAGGACGTCTACAACTCCGTGAGTGTCCTTTCTCTCTTCCCACTTTCAAAGTTTCGTTTAGGAGTTCCGTGACCTCTACATGCGCGCCAGATTGACGAGCGAGAAGATCGTCGCCCTGAAGGCTTGGGGCAACTGCGGACTCTTCCAGTCGCTGAGCGAACTGCAGAAGATCATCATGGACAAGTCCGAAAAGAAGCTCGTCCGAATCCAGGCCATCGACTCTCTCCGTCTCCTCCGCGAGAAGCGTTCTCCCAAGATCCACGACATTCTCCTGCCCGTCTTCCAGGATACCGAAGAAAAGCCCGAGATCCGCATGAGCGCTGTTGCCATGATCTTGTCAACCATCCCCGAAAAATCCATGCTGAACCACATCGTGCAGACCATCTCTCGCGATTCCACCTCTTCGGACGTTGATGGAAACGCTCGCCGAGTCGAAGAATCCCCACGAGCTCCAAATGTAAGTCACCAGCCTCTGGAACCCGAATCAATTCTTAATTTAGGGCGAAGGATCTGAAGATTGTCCTCCACAGGGTTGACTACCAGCCGAAGAAGCCTTCTATTTACCATCAGTACGCCTCCTACTTCTATAGCTCAGAGAAGCAGTCCGGACTTCTGTTCAACTTCTTTGCAATCCCGGAAGGCCTCCCCGTGCCCACGGACTTCTCCTACAGCCTGGACGCACTTGTGTCCGGCGACTGGCACCGTCATCTCTTCCAGTACGGAACCACTTTCGACGACATGGATGCCTTCGTGAAGCAAACCGTCGACTATGTGGAGAAGTTCTTCGGATACGAAATCGAAGAGTCGGTGCTCCGTGGCGAGCGAATCTCTCGCAAGTCGTCGCGCGACATGCTCAAGGATCTGCTTAAGAACCTCCGCATCAAGAGCCGCAAGACCAAGTCCGATGAGCCCCTCGTTGTGGTGAACCTCCGCATCAAGAACTTCGACTACTCCGTCAAGATGATCGATATGCAGAGTATCGAGAAAATGGTGGCCGAGCTCATGCGCGCCTACGAGAGTCGCGACATGAAGAAAGTCGTCGAGTACTTCATCAAGGACATCAAGAACATCGTCTTCCACATGGGAACGAACAACTACGACACGATGGCCAAGATTCCCACGATGTTCGGAATGCCCTTGATCATCTCGAAGGTCTGGACTACGATCGCCGACGTCAAGTCGAACGTCGAGATGAGGGACTGGAAGAAGCTGGTCGGGGGAATCTACCCCATGCTCACCACTACTTTTGTCAGCAAATGCGAACTGAAGACTCCCTTCGCGTCCCTTGGCGTGAAATCGACGTACGGCATGGAGATTAACCTCCCTCAAGACTTCACGCTGGATATTCCCTCGTTCAAGGAGATGGGAGCTCTCGAGAACTTCAAGCTCAGCCTCAAAACGCCTGAGCAGAAGCTGCGTCTGCTTAGCTACAAGACTCTCCCCGTCACCTTCGTCCAAAAAAAGAAAAATAATGTAGAAACCAAGGAAATCAAGAACCGCTTACTCACGTTCCGCACCTTCGACGAGAAGTACGAGAAGGTGGAGACTTATGCCAACCTCCCCATGGTTACGCGCGGACATGGCTGCCAGATGGGTTATGAATCGCCTCTCGATACGCTGATGACCTGCCCGTACCAATTGGAAGTCATGGTCGAGCCGACCTCGCACACCCCCAAGGAGATCATCTTCTCTCTTGACTACACTCCCATCGAAGAAGAAATCAAGACTCGCAGACCGAGAAGCAGCACCTGGGACCAAAGCGATGAGGTCCTGGACTTCTCCGACTCCGAAGACTCGGAACTCGCAGACCACACCAGGAAGCACAGCGTGACCTTCGCCATCGATACGAGCAACAGCCGGAACGAGAACAAGATGGAGGTCGTTGCGGACTGGAAGCTGCAGAAGCAGGGACTGGAGGCCTCCACCATCATCACCCGCTCTCCTATCCGTGCGCTTGGCGAAAAGGAGGACTGGAAAATGAACTTGCGCATTGAAATGAAGATGACGCCACTTCGCAGCTCGATTCTCCGCTCTTCGAACTCAAGAAAGCTTTCCAACCTGGCCACAAATATCGAATCCAGCTGGGGCTTAAAGGACGGTCGCCAGCAGTACGTGAAACTCGACGCTGACTTCGACTACAGCAAGGAAATGCTCGAGTCGATGCGCAACTCCGACCTCGACCCCATGGAAGACATTAACCGGTGGAACCAGATTAAGTTCAAGATTAGCCACGACCTGGACACCTACCCCAAGGAGCTCATCTATGCCTTTGTCCAGCACGCGCGCATCGAGAACCTGTGGTCAACCGTCGTTGAACCTAAGGACTACGAGACTCCAAAGAACGAGCTTGTGATGCTCATAGACATCGACAGGAACGTCTTCAGCGTTGCCAACGTCACCCTCGACATGCCCAGCTCCAAGATCGTCTTCCACGACATGGCGCTCCCCATCGCCATCCCCAAGCTCTCGTCTACCTCAATCCTCAACGCGCCCCACAATATCGTGTACCCGACGAAGACCCGCGAGTGCATCGTAAAGGAAAGCCGCATTGAGACCTTCACCAACTCGATCATCTCGCTGCCTAATAAGCACTCCAAGTGCCGGCACGTGATCGTCAAGGACTGCTCCCTGGGAGAAGATGAGTTTGAAGACGCCGAGCCGAAGTTCGCCGTGCTCTCCAAGCAGCACTTACGCCACTCCGACAAGTCGCTGGTCATCCTTACCGACAGAATCAAGATTGAAGCCGAGCTGGAGGATTCCTACGAGAAGAAGATGATAGTGAAGGTCAACGGCAAGCGCATGCACAAGAGGGACATGCAGAAGCTCGAGTCTATCGGGTATGTAGCACCGGACTTAGAGAAGATGGCTAACTGTCGATTTTATTTAGACTCACCCTCCAGGGAGAAGAACTGAAGTTCGAAAACGCCGACATCAAGGTCGTTTACGACGGAAAGATCATCCGCTCGTCCGTCTCGAGCCTCTTCAAGAGCCACCAGTGCGGACTCTGCGTCGTGAAGGAGACCGACTCCGACAAGATGTTCCCGCTCGCCGACAACACGTTCACCGACGACGTCAGCATTTTCCACGAGAGCTACGTCGAGAAGGTTGGCGGATGCGCCGACCACTGATTTCTTTCGGTCTGCTGTTCTTTTTGCAATCCTGCTCTTATCGAAATTATCTTTTGTAACGGCTTTTTGTGAATGAAAATAAATTTTCTCGTTTCAATAACGGTTCTCTAAACATCAGAACACAAAAGTCATGGAAGAGACATAACTCTTGTTCAGCGGTGAAGCACTTTTGGAGAAATTCGAGGTTTCTGAAACAAATGAGAACATCACACATTCCACATAGAAGTAAAATAAACATTTTCAAATTGTAAACCCGACAAAGGCGTTGTTTGGGAAGTCTTAAAAAGCCCGTTTTAGAAAGACTTGACCATTGTACTGCTTCCTTCTTAAAATGACCATACGGTAAGGATAACCAACGACTTGTCGGAGTGGAGTCACGAAAACTACGGGTAGTGAAATATCCAATCCACGAAATTGCGACTTATTAGTATAATTTTTGAAACAACAAAAGGCCAAAATGCGCAGTCATGTGTAGTCAAACGCTTGAAATTGTGGCAAAATACAACTCTTAATTTTTTGTGTGAAGCCGAGAGAGTATTCCTGAAAGAAAGCAAAGACGATAAGAAACGGTTGAACTGTAGAACAGAGTTGATCGGTAAATGTTGCGTGATAATTTAATCTTGGGGAGAGTGCCGACCGGTCAAAATCTAAAGTCAAAGCTTACATTTTTTAGGTTTGACCGATCATGATTTGAACCGCGACTGGCTGAAGCAAAGTCGATATTGAAAGACTGTCACATCTAGTCTTAGTCAAAATCCAGCTTCTGAATTTTTATAGTGTTTAGAAACCTTAAAGCTCAAAGCAGACCAATCATACACCGCAATTTATTTGAAAAAATTCAGTCGTTTTCTTGTTTTAGTTATAAGCAAATAGCTCGCTTGTCCACCACGTTCTATTTGCTGTTTCTGTTTGGCGTTCTACTTAGAAAGGCGCTGCCAAACTAGTTCCTCCACTGACAAACTATATTTTCCCGAGGCTGAAGATCAAACAAAACTTTTAATGGTTAGCAAACAGCGTTCGAACCTTTAAAAATGACCAGAACTTCGTACTATCTCCCCTTTTTGAACTTCGCTCCGCTATCGCCAGAGCTTTCGACCTTCTAATCAATTCCCCTCCCGACTTCTCACCCGTCTTCAAAAACGTGGCGTGCCTGAATTGGCGTCCTTTTACGGGCAACCGAGCAATCGGCTAGACAAAAGCGAAGGTGACCGTTTACGAATGGAGCGACCGTAGTTTCCGACCGGCAAAAAATTTATGACCGGCCACGGAGGCTCGTTCGCCGGCGACCAACCTGACGCTCTCGCTTGCTCTTCTCCCACTCGCCCGCCCGCTCACCTTTAATCAGTTGTTTGAATTTTGTCGCGCCGGCGACGACAGCTCAACTCGCATGTGTATCTTATCATTGTACCGGCTATAAATGAATCACGTCGTAGTTGAACAAAATGATCGATTCTTCTGCGTCGTCTTCGTCGACTGTTCACTGGCCCCGACGATAAGGGACTGAGGAGGGGTATCGTCCATAACGCGCGCGTCGGTCATGCTCTCTTACTGCACGATCTTCATTCTCTGCTTCTCAGGTACCTGTCCTTCAAGTTATCCCTCATTATACAGTCAGTTTTGGACAGAAGCTATGTCTCTGTTTGTGCGCGTAAGTAAAAATATTTTGGTTGCGTCATGTTTGAGTTACTGGCGCAACCATCATCAGTAGTATGTCATGAGTTGTTTTCAAAACGGTGATAGGCAACTTTTTCAATTTGAAAAAATGGAACAAAGGAAGCCACAGCAGTTCCGCCATTCAACACTCATATTCTCCGTGTTTCTGACATTCTGTGAATGACACTTTGAGGTTTAAAGTCCAAGCCCGCTTTTTATCATGCAAGTATTACAAATAATATTTCAGCTAAGCGCACCAAAAAACGAAAAGTAATTTTCTTAATGGTGCTTGGCAGGAGTGACGTCTCCAAACTTTTGTGAGAATGCTTTTACGGTTTCGAAGACTCGCACTGCAAATAAATTTCGAAAGCCTCACTTGGCCTGTACACGGAAAATTAAAATTGTTTTTAGTATCTATTTCCTTTGACGCCGTAGATGGCTGTGGTTAACGTTTATTTTTTCAGTCTGTAATGCTCTGGTCTGCATAACGTGCTATGGGGACTCATGCGCAGAGTCCAAAAAATGGGTGAAGGAGAACTGCTTGCCGAATGTCAACACTTGCTACACGTTAAGGAATGAGCATAATAAAGGTGAGGCTTTTTGAATTCGTGCACTCAGAATCCTGTCTATTTTCCGCTCAAAAAACGGCAATCTTTTTCTTGCAAACCCCGAAAGTCTCCAAAAAGTCTTGGTTTCCATATCAAAACGTACCTATAAGTTTTTGAGCCAAAAGTTGTAGTTGTATTCTCGCAATCTCTATCCATCCAGACATTCCCTGCTAGCTCCAGTCGTTTTTTTCAAGTACGCAAACTTTCGTTTTTCTAAAACATTTAATTAAATTTGCACAGCCCACCAAAGGTCGCCGACGGTTTTCGTCGCTTTGAACAAAGTTCTCGAACCTTTCCGTCCTAGCGAATGCCCCGTTCCTGCAAAATGAAGCATGTAATGGGTTCCGAAGAATCCTTTCGTGTAATGGGTTCCGAAGAATCCTGATTTCCTCCAACGGCGCGCATCACTTAAACCTTTCACAGAATGGTCGATGAGAGATTGTTTTTAGTGTATAAACGGGGTTGTGCCACCGAACGATGCGATAAGATGAAGAGGCTCTGCTCCGAGTGCGACTCGGACAGCTGCAACGGCCAGAAGGAGCACCCGCTCGGAGCGTACCACGGCGGCGGAGGCCTCTGGGACAACGCGGCGCAACAGGCGGCCGGTCCCGTCTTCGGACTCCTCGGGTTCACCGCCTACGCTCTCCTCTGAAACGAGCACTCGACTGTTTTGTTGCATTGTGTTGTAGCCGACCGCGGATTTAATTAATAGTTTATATATTATGCACGTGATAATTAACAAGGTGAAAGACAAGAGCCAGGTTAGATCAGGAACTCCATACGAGTTTATTGATGAGGTCTTGGAGCGGGGCGAGCTGCTTTTGCTCGATCAGTTTGAACTCGGTGACGAAGAGGACAAAGTGCTTGAAACTCGTGTTCAGGTGTTCGATCGCCTTCAGCTGCTCGATGTAGTCGAAGTGCTCCCGGTAGATGTGCGCGTAGACCCGGAAGAGCCGTTTCATGATCGTCTGTGCCACC
This sequence comes from Steinernema carpocapsae, assembly GCA_000757645.3. NCBI lineage: Eukaryota > Metazoa > Nematoda > Chromadorea > Rhabditida > Steinernematidae > Steinernema > Steinernema carpocapsae. Next base: position 15,283,643 of record CM016762.1, read on the forward strand.
GTCATAAAATTGGCCGGAAAAGGTTTTCCTGTAAATAGGGACATTAGCGGTGGAACGGGGGTAGAGAACGCACCGATCTGCGAGGGGAACGAGGACTCGTCGTCCAACTGCTCTTGTACCCAGGTCATCAAGTAGTCCACGTATTCAGGAGCTGAGCAAGAAATCGTTTTCCGGCCATCCGACCAGTAGTACTCGTATTTCGGACCAGCGCACATTTTCGGACATGACGTCGCTGTGCACTTCTCGGAGATTGTCCCGTACAGCATGCATGTTTGGTTAAAGAAGTCGACAACTAAAAAAGGCAGACATTTGTAGATTTATCTTCGCATTTGGTCTTTGGGTAAATATAACTTGCGTCGAAAACAACAAGTGGTCAGCTGTTCTTCCGAATACGAAAAAATAGACCCCATGATGTCACCCCGGGCTGGCTGCTGACGCAAAACAACACCAAAAAATTCCCATGGAGCTCATGGGAAACCGTCTACCCGCAATCAAACCCAAAAGAAGAAAAATAGGTAAAAATACTGTGTTTGCTACGAAATGAAATCGAGGATTACTCGTCAAAAAATTTTTTAAATTTGTATTCGCTCAACCCCAACGTTTTAACAAACACACTGTTGCTCATTCACCCAGTCGAGTCGCCGTCGCCTAACTTTCCCAACGTTTAGCGACAGTCTCGGACCGAGACTCTCGGTCAACCATCCTCATTCGCCCATGATTTATCCTCTTTATGACACTTCGACTGCCGACTGCAGCCATCGCTTGCACGGCAAATCTCCGACGTGCGAAAGCTGAAACAATGAATGAGCTCCTAACGCAGAATATGATTGCGAAATTTCGTTTTACAAAACTACAGCAGCTTGTGGGAGACAGCTCAAAAGTGAGGTTCACGATCAATTTGATTTTTGGGCGCCATAAAGAAGTTTCAGCGCATACACCGCACCTATCGCCACTTTCCTGGCGATCAATCGATTTTCTCCCAGAGTCATATGGGCTTCCGCACATACCGATCGCCCAGTCGCCCGATAAGAACACACGGCTAGGGCCGTGCACAAAGCACGCGGCTGATCGAAAAAAATGATCGCTTCTAGTAGCGACTGTAACCCACGACAGCTTTCAAAAAGAATGTTCGAATAGCGTACTGTTTACGGCAATCCATTCATTGAGATCCTCTCCCTGGGGCAGCTTGACGGCTTCTCTCAGATTCCCACTTCCAAGCGTGGCGGAGGCGTGCTTCAGGAGTTCCGTCTGCTTGATGTCCAAAGCACGGCGACGCAATTTGAACGTGGTGTTGTTGTTCATCTGCGGGCTGAAAGCGAGATCGGTGTGTCTGGAATTGTTGGAAACCACCGCAATCCAGCGCAGTCAAAACATGCAAAACTGGCGAGCAGGTAGAAGAGATAAGGCAACAGCAGTGGAGAAAGAAACGTGCAGTAGCGGGCACTTGCAGGGAAACGACCACTTACATTAGGTTTAAGATCCCCGTCATATCTGCAACGAATGAAAAGGGAAGGTGACGATGCTCGCTATACCCGGCAAGAGTGATTAAGAGGTATGGAATCGACTTCGAACGACGGGAGCAAAGAGAACCTGGGTTGTTACTTTATTTTTGCTGAGAGTTTACTCACATACAATCGCTGAGAACGACAACAACCGATCATATCAATCGCTCCGCTCGAAATCCCCGTTGGAGGAAGGCATCGAGCATTGGGAACCACACGAAAACGGGACAACAAACGACCACACGCCACCGGAGAGGAAAGCAGTAACGCAATCGCTCCCCACCGTCTCTTCTGGGAACGCGAAAAACGAACTCCTTACACAGTATAATTAAAAGGCTCGACAAGTACATGTACAACACAATTCTGCACCTAGATTGTAATACAACATGATGTTTAATAATAGCACGAATTTCTTTAAAATTAAGATTCCCTGAACCACTGTACAACACATGGCCGATCAGAGGAAATAATCAGGAGTGCGCCGAGTGACGTGCGGCTCGCCGCGACGAGGAGCCGGATCAAATTGTAGGAAGGAGTATTTCAGTTCGTCATCCAGTTCAACCATGGCAGCCTGATTTCCGCAGCGATAGCAGTAGTTCGGAGCAGAGAATACGGTCACCACATTGCGGTCATGACACCAGTTGTAGCCCTGAAACAAAGATTAACATGAGCACAGAAAAGAAACTCGCAGGATACCTCCATTACAAGCTGATGGGCGCGAGAGATCAACGTTAATCCGTTCGAGTGGTTGAAAGTTTCGGAGATGTCTTGTCCGAAGGTGTAACCGGCACCGCGAGGGGAAATACCCCATCCTCCGCGGTCATCGGGATCGGACCACAGAAGATCACACATTGGTCCTAAAGATATGTAACGACTGAATTAAATGCTAATGAGAACCGCAATTACCTTCGTGGGGAACTTCCTGCAGACGCTCGAGACCGCGGATATGGTCGAGAGTGTCGATGGAGGGTGACAGTCCTCCGTGAAGACAGAAGATCTGTCCGTCGACAAGCGCGGTGAGCGGGAAATAATCAAAGAGATCGGTGAAATAAGTCCACACCTTGGAGTTTCCGTACTTTCTCAAGCACTCGTCGTAGAACCCGTAAACTTGAGTAATTTGGCGTGATTCATGGTTCCCTCGCAAGATGGTCACACGTTCCCGATAGCGCACCTAGAAACACCCACTAGGGAATTTCAAACAGATTAACTTGAGCATACCTTCAGGCACACAAGAAGGGAAACAGTCTCCACGCTGTAATATCCACGATCAACGTAATCTCCCATAAATAAATAGTTTGTGTCCGGCGACTTTCCTCCCATCTCGAAGAGTTCCATCAGGTCATGGAATTGTCCGTGGACATCTCCGCAGACGGTGACAGGACACTTCACTTCCTGTACATTGGATTCGTTTCTGAGGATCTCACGAGCCTGAAATAAATTACTTATTTTTCCCATAGTACAAGTCAGAATAGCCTTACCTTGTCGCAGAGAATCTTCACCTGGTTCTCCGTGAGCTGCTTGCATTCGTAAAGCTGTTCGATCCATCCATCGATTTCTTTGAGACCGTTACGTTCGACGTCGCCATGTTTGCCGGCGTCACCGCCTGCGGTTACTATTTCCATGCCACTCATGACACTGAAATTGAAGAAAATTAGCACCTGCGTCTCGAGGCGACGCAGTATCCACCGAACCAGAAAAACGCGGGAGCAAAGACAGGAACGGCGACCACGAAAATGATGAAATGCTGGATCATCCAGCGTGCGAGAAAGCTGCGCGAAAGTGCGAATTTTGCTTTCGGAAAAGCAAAACAAGCCCCCGGAATCGATCAGCAAAACGTGAGGGAGAAACGTCACCGTCGCGCGGGTGATCGCGGTATACGGTAATAAGAACTAAGGGGGAACGTGTCGAGACCTGAACTTAATTGAATCGGACCGGACAAGGTGTAATTAATCGGAATCGGCTTTGTCAAAGAGCACATTTAGAGAAAAACAAGTCTCGACTGGCCGTAATTGGTATTTGAAACGTTTTGCCGCGTTGCCATGGATCGAAAACAGCCGCTTCGGATGTCGAATCCTAAAAAACACGGATAAACAGGCACGACGCCATTCAGGTGCGCTCAGACGGGCTTCGTTGACTTAATTAATCGAGAATCCCAAAAAGTACTGCCGTTCGCGCATCCCACACTGACAATCGACGCGTAAGCGTGTGAAATCATGTGACTTATCCCATACAGGACCATGAATCATAAAACACGAACCGTAGCGACTAAATCGAATCACACAACTGAAATTTCGTTCGGATCTACGAACAAAATACGCGTCATGACCAATCTTGAGAAGATGCAATATGTTGAAATCGCATTTCTTTGGAGCGTTTGCATCACATTTGATGACGGTATTTACTCGAAGATCGACACAACTCAAGTTTCTGAGCATGTCCGAATGCAAAAAAAACTGAAACCCATTAAGCACAAAACGAAATCGGCGCAAAACACGACGGAAACAACATAAAAAGACAGCGTATTTCACAACGACCGCCAGGACTTTCGCAATCGATGCGCGCCACATCAGCTCGTTGCCAGGTCAATAAAAAACAGCGAGAATGGGAGAGAGTCTCAGCGCGATTCCCAACTGAGAGCCGCTGCAGCAGTTTTCGGAGCAGATCTTGCAATGGCTCCAGATATATAGCGTGCGAAGCTATATCTCGATGGTGCAAATTCAAGTGCAAAAATCAATCGTGCCTTTGTCCCAGTGGCCTTCCGTCCCATCCCGTTTCATTCCTCTCACTGATTTCGACGCTGTTCGAGCAAATCGACCGCGACGCGCCAAGTAGCACTAGGCGCTCCGACGCATCGGCCAGCAATAGCGTGATCGCGGCCGTTGCTTGGCTGAGAGGCGCCAATTCGCCCGCCCTCTCGCTGTCTGTCCGTGTACTTCCACCACGCGTCCTCGCCCGAATCGCGCCCGTTCGCCGCTCGCGCCCGACTGCAGCCGTGACGCAGCACGCGGCTGCCTGCCCATCATATTTCGAATCAATGGGTGCGCGCCACGGCCGCGTCGGCTTCCTAGCGAGCCCGTTCGTCAGGAAGAACTGACACGGGGAGAAAGAACATTACCGCGTCGACCCCAGCGGCGGTCTGAAGGACGGACGGCGGCCACGAATTAGACATAGTGGGCGGCCCACAACAGGAGTATCCTTGACACGACAAGCTCGATCCGGCTAGCCTATCAGCAGCCATCCTCGGCTGCACCAGTCTGCTCCGGTAGCACAACTCACTGATGAAAATAGCGTATCAAGGAGCGTTTTATATTTAGTCACCATCGATCGAAAAGTGCAGCTATGACGAAATGACGATCACATCACTGCGCGTCAATATTTGCTCGAAAAAGGCGAAAAGACAACAAATAAAGTCGCTACTAATCATCAACAAGCTGGGAGGATTGTTAAATACCTACTCCAAAGAGAGCTTATCCTCGTGGGGAGCACTGATAAGCGGCGCCGCCCGCAAAAACAGCTCAACGTAACAGCAAACACGTAAAGTGGCACTCCAAAAGGGTCAAAGTGGGGATTACTGTAGACTCGGTTCCAAAAGTGGGGGCACAAACAGTTAGTTGTTCTACGCAGACATATTTATTTTCTTTCGCTGCTCACAGTTGAATTGTCGGACGAATCGTCTCTAATCTTACTTGCGACGATGGCGGGTCTTTCTCTATGTGCACATTGCAGCCCGCAGCTCGCGCCTCTCCCTCTCTTTTGCACCCGACAACGGGCGACATTGCGGGAAGAAGAGCACGACGATGAGGACGGACGACTAGGAGGAGGAGGAAGAGCCTCTGCAGCAGCAGATTGTATGAATTGAATCACAGAATATATGTCTAATCTGATTTTTCGAATCTATTTGTGCGCCGCTGGTCGAAAATGTTGCTCGAGGTCACTTCCGCTCCTCAAGTGGCTGTACCTACGCGGAAACCCCTCGTTATTCCGAGACTCGTCGCTTTTTACGCACTGTTTCAGATCGTACCGGAGCTGCCGAAATCTGAATCTAACGAGGCTATTCCGCATGTTTCTGTCTGATAATGGACGAGCCGTCGTCATCAGCACAACAATCACCAGCAGCAGGACCGGAGGAACAGCGGGAGTCGACACCCACGAATGGTGACGTCGGGGTGGCTGCCGCAAAAAATGATGAAAGAGGCTGCGATTCTGAAGAACTCCAGTCGTCCATCGATCAGATCGAAAGCTCAAAAAACGAGATTGACCATGTAACACAGACGGTCACAATCCGCCAGTCTCCGCTGTCGACCCACCGCCGGACGATCAGTATCCCCAGCTCGTCTGCAAATGAAATACCGTTCTCGATCCACGGCGGTGCCGACAGCTGTAGTCTCATCCTCGTGCGCACGGTGTTCCACCCCGACTTGCTAAATCAGCTCCAAAATGACGACATGGTCTTGTCAGCTGACGGAACGTATGTTGCTTTTGTTTGTTTACGAACCGCAATTAATCACGTTTAATAACTTCCAGCGAACTTTCTGGAATGGTCTACGGAGAAGCCGCAGCTTTCCTGTCGCAGTTGTTCGCCAAGGGTTCCGCGCTCACGATCGAGGTCATCCCTACAGGTATGCGATAATTGAGGTTCCTTGCGCGAGGACAATAAAGAAACATGCTACTGGACTAATAAGCCGTTTTTTCTGGCATCCAGATTTCGAAAAGAGTAATTTAGGAGCGTGCGCATGTGGTCCGCAAATTGGACTTTTTCGTCTGTGAAGGGGGTGGTCAGTTCAGAAATCCGAGAAGCCCGAGTCGTCATCTCGATTGCTTACTCACGCCCTTTTAATAATTCCGACTTTTGCAGCGCAGCTATTGTTTTCTGTAAATATTTGCGAAATCGCTTTCAGAAATTGAGACACAGTCGCTAAATTGAAGATGCAATTTAACTGTAAACAATAAAGTCTGAAGGAAACCAGGATTTTGTGACCGAAAATCAAGGAAATATTAAAAGTCAAGCTTTCTGGCATTGGGAAAAAGTAGATAATATTGCTTTGAGAAACGGAAATCCTTTTCGCGATTTTTGAATTATTTTCTTTTCGAATTCCGTGAGCAAAGAATTTGCATCACAATGGAATCTGGAATCTCGATTTCCGAGTCTTCCAAGACATCGAATCAGATCGTAAATGTTTACCATTCGGTATAATACGAGCCTAATTCTAGGAAAAATCACATCGGACGTGCGGGAGATTCTCGTGGATAAGCGCTATCCGGAGCTGCAGCGAACAATTCGCGATAACGTCTACAGGAAGACGGTGCCTTGTAAGTCACGGAGACGAGCGATATGTTCATCTAATCACGCATATGGTTTGTAGATACGACCCGACCTCCTCGCGAAGGAGAAGTAAACGGGGAACACTACAACTTCGTGAGCGTCGACACGTTCCTCGAGCTGCAGAAAGCCGGACTCTTTCTGGAGCACGGACACTTTCAAGGTAAATACGGGGGTGGATGATGGGACTGAGGTGTCGAGTTAAGGTAATAAGGTAAGAGGGTGGTGATGCACGCACGCCCGTCTCTAGCGCCGATGGAAAACAGTTCGCCCGGTCGTGTGCATATGGCATTAGGGTTCGCGCCCATATTGATTGCCGGGCGCGAGGAGTTGTCTCCTGCGATTTTGGTATTTTCTCGGTTTGCTTATCTGATCGGAGATGTCGGCCACGACCACGAACGACTACAGGCGATGTTTATGACGACGCAAGAACCGCTTCGCTCTCGGAAGGGCTGCTTCACCTACCCGCTATCTCTTTTTTGGGCTTGCATGGAGCCGCGGCGTGCACAACCGCCTACTGCATCGATCGTTTGATTCGTCTTCATCTTATTTTTCCTACTCTACGACCTCCATTGATTTTCCTCGATTACTCATCGGTTTCAGATCACTTCTACGGAACGCCAAGGCCGGACAATGAAATGATGGTCGACCCGAAAGGACCACTGCCGCCGAATTGGGAAATTGCGTACGACGAGAGCGGGCAGAAGTACTTCATCGAGTAAGTCATAAATATTACGAGCCACGCAGACGTATTCGCGGAAAATATCAGCAGAACTCATAACGACATTTTGTTGCAGCCACAACACGAGCACGACGCATTGGGACGATCCTCGCGACTTGCCTTCGGGATGGGAGCGTGTGGATGATAGGGAGCATGGCACGTTCTATGTTGAGTAAGTTTATGTCTGCCTTATGCGATTATCTAAAGTATTGATTGTTGTTAAATGCCACGCACGCTAGTAGTTTCTGCTGCCGTTGACGCCGCTTTCTGCCGGCGCTTCTGCCTGCCACACTCGCTCGCGCATGTGTTCCGCGAAAACGTGCGCCGCCTGTCCCCTTTCCCCTTGTTCCCGGCTGCCCACTGATAGACAACAACAAAACTAATTTCTGTGCCCCCTAAAAAAGCCACTTGCTGAATGAGCGACTTGCTTAATCGAGTCGTTTATTTCAGTCATATTAATAAACGGACGCAATTCGAGAAGCCTTCAGCGACTGCCAACAACCACTCCCTCGCAGCCATCACTTACCCGGCTAATCAGCAGCATGGCGCGCCGGATTCGCTGTACAAGTATTCCTCGTCCTCGACCGGGATTGTGGAATCTGACTACGGAGCGCCTTACACGAGCCAGACGAGAATTCCGGCGAAGGCCCCCGGCGCTTCCATCATGAAGAACTCGTCGCAGACTCACGTTATCCCAAGCGCTTCGAACTTCTTTACCCCGGACCCTAATAAGCTGCGAGGAGAGCTGATCAACGCTCAGGTCATGAAGGGACCGAACGGGTTCGGATTCACCCTGATCGGGAACGACCACAACTCCAGAGAACCAGAGTTCATCCAAGTAATGCTTGATTGCACATTTTCCCATGGCTCATTTGTCATTATTTCCAGATCAAGAGCATCATTCCCAACGGACCCGCCGCCCATACGAATAAACTTCAACCGGGAGACGTCCTGGTCTTCGTCGGCAACACATGCATGCTGGGAGCGACTCAGGAAGTCGCATCCAAGGTGTTCGTTTCCATACCGGTCAGCGAAGTCGTGTCAATCCAAGTGTGTCGCGGCTATCCGCTTATCCTCGATCCGATGAATAAGGCACGCTGCCATGAAACACGATGCAGGTGTGACAACGTCCGCTCGTTTCAGATTGTCACGGAAAATGTTTACGCCTCAACGAACACGCTGATTTCGCGATCGAAAGATACCGTGCGAGTGCGAATCACGAAGGGCTCGAAAGGATTCGGGTTCACAATCACCGACAGCACCCAGGGGCACCGAGTGAAGAAGATTGTGGTGCCCGAGCAGTGCACGAAACTGATGGTGGACGATATGATCCTCGAAGTGAACGGCAGGAACATCCGGAACATGCCACACAACGAAGTTGTTGAATTATTGAAGAGTTTCCCGCTAGGACAGGAAGTAGAACTGCTAGTTAGCCGTAGTACGCCCCGCCACAGGTTTGTTGCGGTAAACAACCGTTTTCCATACATTTAATTAGTGAATTCAGGTCAAGAACTCCGACAGCTGCGTTCAGATATGGCGAGCAAAGGTCCACTCCGGTACCCGTGCTCCCTCCTCGGTCGAAGACGCCGGCGCCCCATCCGCCGAGGCCCTCCAAAAATGGTCAGATCTACCGGACCTACCAGCCCAAATACAACCCCAAGGTATGTCCCCAAATCGGTCGGTTTACGGTTGAAAGGCAAGGAATGTCCATCCGTATTTCAGTCGTGTTGTTGGTTTCCAGTAAATGAAAAACCATTTCTGGCTTCTTCACGCATTTCTTCACGAAAAGCATCGTGTCGGGTTGAACGCTGTTTATAGCCCTGTCCTTTCCGAAATTGGGAGATTAATGAAATTAAACTCTCATTTAGCCACCACGCCAGTACAACGAGGACATCTACGAGAACCTCAGCGAAACGATGAAGAACATGAAGGGTCTCGGCTTCGCTTCGACACCCAACTACGTCCCTCTAGCCGCTTACGGACAGAACAACATGTCATTTGTTACCGTGAACTTAATAGCCAAAACTGGAGGCTTCGGGTTCCGACTTTTTGGAGGCCAAGAGGTACGGTATCACTGCCAAAACAATTTCTATTTTGCGAGTGTTCTAGACAGGCTTGCCGTTGTCAGTTGGCAAAATCATCGCCGGCGGTTCAGCGGAAGTCGACGGACGCATGCTGGAGGGAGACGAACTCACGGAAATCGACGGAGTCAACGTGGATGGAAGCACTCACGAACACGCTGTTTCGTTAATTAAAAAAGCAGCGACTGTGGGTCGAGTGAAGATCATCCTGAGGAGGATGAAAGGTTTGTGTTCTGAAGAGGGGTCTGATATGGAAAAGACATTCTGAGGGAGGGTCTGGGTTGGAAATTAAAAAAAGCTCGAGTGAACCTCAGTTTTTTTGTTACAACAAGTCCCGCATCCTTATGTATTCAAAGAAGAAACATTCTGAAAATTTGTTAAAACCTACCACATTTTAGGAGACGTTCCGCGCTCCACATCTCTGCCCGTCGACTCCTCGTTTCCCGCCGCTCTCTACGCCGGTCCTCCGACCCTTCTTGACCCCTACGACGTGCACCTCCTGAGAAACGAAGACGAGGACTTCGGTTGCTACATCAGTTCCTCTCCGCACATGTACGGTTCCAACATTGGTGAGTTCTGATCAGAACCCATCGCATATGAACCGAAATGATTCAGCTCAAATCGTGCCGAACAGCTGCGCCTTCAGAAGCGGGCGCTTAAAAGTGGGCGACTGCGTCATCGCTATCAACGGAATGCCGACTCTGAACATGCCACACCCCGAAGTGGTCAATCTGATCAAGCATTCAGGACGGTCCGTCGTGTTCACAATTGACCCTAAGGGAGCGACCGATCGAACCTGTGGGCCTCCTGTCGTCTCCCCACACGGAGTGAACATGATCAGCGAGCCTTCTTACATGCCGCTTCCCATCGGCCAGTCCCGGCTCTCGCAGAACGATTTCATTGGCGTGCCGCAACCGTCCGAACTCCGCGCCAGTAACATCGGAAACGGGTACAGTATTGCCCAGAGCCATCCGGTCTATCAGCCGGTAAAAGATTTTGCAGTTTAGAAAAATATTGAATAGAATTGGTCGCTACGTCCCCTAGTCTAAATTTGAATAATCTGGTACCCTAGGCTCTTCGGAACCATCTCTACTTGTTTCCGACAACTACCGGAACTCATGCGATTGCCGCGTAACTGCTCTTGATTGCGCTGTTTATGGTAGCAGAGCGAAGCGCGCGCTGTAATTGTTATTTACAAGCTTATAATGAGCAGCTAGTGTCGTTTGAGAAGGCGAACATTCTAACGCTTTTCACAAGCCAAAATTAAGCAAGTGAATGGGATCACTGTGGTGATTCGTAGCTTTTCTGAAGGGCTCAAAAACTAGTCAAGCCGGGATTGTAACTGGGTCACTGTAAGCTTTGCTCACTCAGTTATAATTTTGGCTCATCCAACTGGGAAACTTACGAACTGCATTGATATAAGCAGTTTTCTCAAGGGAGCATCACGGACAAAGATTTCAGTGGCCTTAAACACTTTCATTTTAGGACCAAACCAGACACATCCACGTGGAGCTGGCGAGAGGATCAAAGGGATTCGGCTTTTCGATCAGGGGAGGGGTCGAGTTCGGCGAGATGCCGCTGTTCATCCTGCGGATAGCCGAAGACGGTCCGGCCGCGTCGGATGGGCGTCTCTGCGTGGGCGATCAGCTGGTGGAGATCAACGGCCAGAGTACGACCGGACTCACGCACGAGCGGGCGATCGACCTGATCAAGCAGAACCCCACAGTTCGCCTTTTGGTGAGGCGGGTAATCTAACTTAAAGTTATTGGAAACTTTTATCTGTATGTATGTATATATTTTGGTTTTTTGCGCAAAGTGCAATATCTCTGTTGAACACCTTTAATTTATGCTGCCATGAAAGTTCGTCCCTTATGATTTAATTGTATTTCGCTGAAGTTGGTCTTGCCACACTCATTGTTGGGGTCATTGTCAGCTCATTTCTCATGTTTATTAAAAGAACTCAATACACAAGTGCTCGCTTTGCTGCTTTTCCTCTCCCTCGTGACTTGTGGGTCGTGAAAAAAAAAAAGCCATAACAGGCAACGGATGTTTGTGCTAAGTGCGGATAGGTGCCTCCAGTCACGGACCCATCTTTGTCGTCAGGTCCCGCCGTTATGGGAAAACAATAGTTTTGAAACCCATTTTTTTTCCTTTAAGTGGGTCGACTTGTGGCCGTTTCTGAAGAATTTATGATCAATGAGGATTTATGAAGGAACGCTAAGGGTCGTTGCTCCAGCGAATGGTCAAGCGCTTTTTCTTGTCACATTATAGGAAAACAACGTTTTAGAAACCTCCAATAGAGTAAAAATGATTAAGGAATCAGCTAACAGTTAAATGTTATGCCAGAGAGCCTCTTGAAGCATTCAGTGTTTCGTTTTCCGAGCTTGAATGAGGATCTTGCAATAATTTACTGCCAATCTGTCATACCTTATGCGAGCATGTCCTTAGCGACTTTTCATGACTTATAAAGCCGTGCTATTGGCCAAAAAGTCAAAAAGCAAGAAAACAGCGCATTCGAGGCAGCAAATGGCTAATTGAAGCCTCCCCGAGCGACCGAAGTGCTACGCGCGTGTAACATTATACTACGAGGCCGGCGCGCAGGATGTGGAAGGCAGGTGCATGCACCCCGCGTGTTGTCTCTTCTCTCCTTTCCGGCCCCCTCATTAAGGAAAGGAGGGCATTTCGACATCGGTACATATCGATCTTGCATCATCATTTCCCCACGGACATCAAAATAGTCCTCTCATCGTTCGCGTTGACAACCTTTGCGGCTCTTGCTGCAGCGTCTCTTGCAAACGATGAAGAGGGAAATATTACAGGACGAATGGCACAATCGCTTTCGCTAATTGCATAAATCTAATTAAATTCGGCGGCGTTGAGAGGGTGGTGCGCGAGCGAGTGCACTCGTCGGACGGCGAAAAGACGGACGAGGCGCAATCGGCGTTGACGTCCCCGGAAGAAGGCGAAAAGGGCCAGCAAAGCGGCAAAGAAACTGTTTAATTTTCGCGGATTAATCATCCCGGACGAGGCGCATTCGAGTGTCATTCATTCCATCTGCCGGCTCCACTACCGAGCACGCCAACGGCTCACCCTCCACCGCGCCACGCCTCTATTTATGGGCTAAGAGCCCGCCCTCTTTGTGCCCTCTTTTGCCAACACTGACTGCTGGAGAACAGCAACATTACCGGCGCCGACTCACGCCTTCTCGGTGCTTATAGAGGCTAATCATTTTCTTAACCGCCGGCCGCATCGTCGATGGTCCATGTTTGCAACATCTGTCTTAATCCTTTTCGTCTGTTTTTTTTACCGTCTCCCTCAAGGCCTTGAAGCGAAGACCAACCAGAAGCCGCTCTACCTGAGTGCTCTCCAGGCAAGATGTGAAGCGGGGTGCCTGATCCCCGCCCCGGTGGCCGTCCACTGGATTGTCCCGTCACGGCCACCTTGTCTTCATGCGGGTCAGACGGTCTTCGAATGGCCGAGGGCCTCCAATTCGACGTGTTTGTACCCTGAGTGGTTCCATTCCGAAGACCTCTCGTTTGACCCAGAAAGCGGCCTCACGTTTGCGAAGCACCGAATTTGCTTCTACTCGCGGATCTGGGAACCGTCGTACGACCTCAAATGCGGAAGGGGGAACGCAGTAAAGTCGTCGAAACTACGAATTGGTCATACGGTAATTGTGCATGTAATTCGCGTTGTTTAACCTCGTAAACACCAATTTCAGATCTTTTCAAAGCGACGGCGGATGAAGCGCTGGATGCGGCGGCGGAACCCCCCGTCGGTGATCCACTTCCAGCAGGACCGCTATGTGGCCGAAATACCGGAAGATGCAGCTGTCAAGGATTTTGTCCTAAAGGTCACCGCGCAGCACGACGGTAATCAACCTCTCTATTACTCAATGGTCGCCCCCGAAGATACCAGGCAAGTGGACGCAGTCTGCCACCACACACTAATTACCGTAACCCGTTGCAGGTCATTCAACACTTTCACATTGGATACCTCAACAGGCGAGATTTGGCTTGCGAAACCACTTGACAGAGAGGTGCTCGACACGCATGTGATCAAAGTGACCGCCTATGAAAGGCTCGACCCATCCGTGATGTCCAGTGCTACAGTAGTCATCGACGTGCTCGACGTACAAGACAACATTCCTAAGTTTGAGCGGGAGAGCTACTACACGGAGGTCAGGGAAGATGCTCCGGTACGTGAACTAAAGAGTTAAACATGTTGAACTGTGGATTCAGGTGGGAACAACCGTCCTGAGTGTGTTTGCCCGAGATCTGGACGCCGGACTGAACGGAGAAGTGGAGTACTCGATCACGGACGACTCGGGCTTCTTTGCGATCAACCAGAAAACCGGCGTCCTCCAGACGTCGAAGGGTCTTGACCGGGAAAACATCTCAATGTACCGCTTCCATGCGATCGCCTCGGACCGCGGAACTCCCGTGATGAGCAGTAAGGCTCTGATCGAAATCAATGTGCTCGACGTCAACGACAACGCGCCGCAGTTCGACCAGGAGCACTACAACATCACGATTCTGGAGACCGTTGCGATCCCATCCGTGATCGCCACGCTGACAGCCGAAGACCTAGACGGCGGAGACAATGGTGGGTCACTTCTAGTTTTCCATATTTTAATTCGTCTTTTTCAGGAAAAGTCCACTACAGCATCGTGGCTTCTTCGACGAACGCCTTCTCGATCGACTACCGGACGGGAGAACTTTCGGCGCTCCGGAAGCCCTCGCCCAAGTTTTCGCCGATCGTGCTTGTCATCCGAGCTAAGGATTCAGCCCAGCCGGCCCTGTCTTCGACTACCACTTGTTCTATCAACATCATCGACGTTAACGACCATGTGAGTACTTTCCGTTTGATTAGAAATTTTAAAATCGGCTCCAAGTGGGGCTGATGGAAGCGTTGACGGCTGCACGTTTCGCAATCGAACCCACTCTTCGTGACTAGGTTTTAAGTTAATGAAATTGGGATATGCGTGAATAAGAGATGTGATTGCGTCTCCTAGCTCCCGTGAAAGGTTTCTATCACGCGTGCATAAATTTCCGAAGGCCATAATTAGTTTATTCCTAAAACAACGACAAAATAGAGCCGAAAGAAGGGAGAAGCTCTTAGCAAAGGTTCCGATAAAAATGGAATTTATTTAGAAACCTAATTTTGTGGCTTCGCAAAGAAACGTTTTCATTGACGAAGGAGTCACAGTTGGAAGTCAGTGCTGCAGCGTGCTGGCAGTCGATGAGGACACCGGGAAAAACGGCGAAGTACGGTATCGGTTCCTGAACGATGTCGAGGACTTCCAGATCAACCTCGAAACCGGAAAGATCGAAGTTGTGCACCAGCTGGACCGCGAGACAAAGGATCGATATGTGTTACAGGTGATTTTTCATCCTCTCGCGTGCTAACCCGGGATTTATGAGGACCGGAGGCTAACTGCGATTCTAATTGCAGATTATTGCCGAAGACGGCGGCGAACCGCCACTTAACTCGACTGTCACTATCACGATTCATATCCGGGATGTCAACGACAACGCGCCGCAATTCCTCCAGGACGAGTACAACGTCACTTTTCCGGAGGACACCCCGGTGGGCACCGAGATCATCCGCATGCAGGCCTTCGACGCCGATGCCGAGACAAAGCTGGTCTATCGCCTGGAGACCGACGATCGCGACATCTTCGCACTCATCGATCTTGGTAACGAGGTACGCGCTCCTCGTCTTGATGGCTTGAACATATTGTGTAGACGCACATCTTTTCCTAGTTGGACATTTCGACGACTCGTAAAAGCCGTCATTTAGGGAGCTGTCATAAATCTGGCCAAGAGCTTTCACTCAAATGACATGGTTGTCCATTTGGTGTTAGTGGCAACCGACGAAGGCGGATTGCAAGGCCGATGCAGAATTAACATATTTATTGACGACGTTAATCGACCGCCGTATTTTCTGGAGAACCCGTTGTCGGTGCGCATTCCGGAGAACTCGCCGATCGACTTCCATGTGGCCAAGATCCGGGCGATCGACAACGATCGAGGGGTGAATTCAAAGATCAGCTACGCCCTAGACCTTGAAGAGTTCAGGTAAAAGAGACGCAAATCGCCGGACCTAACGGGGCGGCGGGGGACATACGGTGCTAAGTCGCGTTGCATTTAGAATCGACAATGAGACCGGTCTAATTACTGTAGCGCGGAAACTGGACCGCGAGCAGAAGAACAGCTACACAATGGTGGTGTCGGTGTCGGACAAAGCGGACCCTCCCCTTACGTCGACGACCATCTTGGAAGTAATTTTGGAGGATGGTGAGTGAATCTTCTCCCTCGAGCTCAAGTGCTTTGTTTAATCTGACCTGTATTCGGTGATGCGTTTGCGTTCATCGATTATTTATGTGTACATACACACCGAGGGCGTCATTTTAGGTTCGGTTCGTTCACGTCGCCGCTTCTGTGGGACCATCGCCGTAATTATAGAGCGCGCGGGCCGGACGGGATGCGGCGATGCAGTCAGTAACCAGTCTGGACCAGCACAGCTGTGTGACGGGCTATTACTGCCTTCCAGGGGCTAATTGATTTTTGTTCTACCGAAATAAGCCTCAGCCTCGGCCGAGCTTATTCATAAGTCGGCAAAGTTCGGACGCGTAATTGTTTCCGGACGGCGGGTGGCGCGGGCACGCAAGCCCTCTTGGCGCGTAAGACAATAAGAAGTGAGCGATGGCTGCTAACGGCAAAAAGAGGTCTTTAAGGACGAGGAACACGCATAAACACCGTATTGACATTCGATGTCACTTCTTGGACGCACGCAAGGGACAAAGGGCCCACGGAGGCTTATTAGACACGGTGCATTCAAGCGCATATTAACACAATTTCGGGGCCGAATTAACGTTTGCAATGTGACCTAGCGCCGAAGAAAGAAGAGCGCTAACGCGGACCGGAAGGAAACACTTAAAATGTGAAAAGGGACATTTAAGGTCTATTTTCAGAAAACGACAACGCGCCTGTCTTCACGTCGCTCAATTATACAGTTTCTGTCTCTGAGGACATCCCCGTGGGCACGTCGTTCTTGCAAGTCACCGCGAGCGATGAGGACATCGGGAACAATGCGATTGTGGACTATTTCTTCGAAGAAGAGGACGAATTCGTGAAGATGGACCTATTTCGAATCGATCGGAGTTCGGGGACCATTCGAGTGAACAGCAAGCTGGACAGGGAGACGGCGCCGAGGTGGGTTCATTATGCGAAGCTACTTTCACAATCTCACTCTAAAGTTCAGTTTGATTTTTGGTCTGTTTGTAAAAATATCCTACTATACATCCGCAGGCGAGTATGGCGTAAAAGGCACAAAAATCGCACAAAGTCCTCATCTTCAAAAAGTTAATTAAACTTGAGTTTACATGGAGCGGCACTCATCTTTCATTAGTACTTCTGATTGATATCTTGTCCGCCATGGAAAGACACCAATCTCATTACTTCCCTCAAAATTGATCAAATTAGCGATAAATCCTCTTTTCCGGGGATGAAGGGCCGCTTCCCTAAACATTAATCTTGTTAGCTGCTAATTTTGTTGATTTATTGTGGGTATTTGTCGGCGCTTGAGGGGACTTTTTAGTCTGCAAAAGAGTCGACTCCTTATCTATAATTCGCAACTCTTTTCAACGAGTAATACGAGTCCATATTAATCTCATTCCGGATCCAATCCAGCTCGTAATTCGAGCTCAAAGATTTTGTGATCCGAAATTGGCCATCTGCGCGGGGTGGTCTTGAAGAGGCTCGTGTTTGTTTGCATAAGCGCTAAGATGTTGGAAGTGTTTTGGGAATAATTTATCGTTGAGGTGTTTTTGTTTACTTTTTGATACAGTAACCCTCGAACGCCGTTTGAGAATAACTGATCCACTTCCTTGAAATCGGAACATCGTTCTTCGCTTTGTGCAAAAAACGAGCCCAATGTTGCAGCAAACAGCAAGCAATAAATTTTTTATAAAACTCAGCCTTAATAATTCCTCCGGCATTGGCGCAGATTAATGTTTCAATTGTCAAAGCAAGCGACCGCTGGGAATTTTCGTGAATTCGTAAATTTACCCGCGGCAATTATAATTGCACGCCTGTCTTCCTTCGCGCTGCATTAGGTGCGTGTACGATGATTGAGGGGCGAATCAAACGAAAACTGCCGAAATTTGTTAATTTGGAAGTCGGAACACCAGAACGGCTATAAATCATAATAAAGTCGCGGCTGGCAGCAAGCTCTTGAGGGGCACTCCTGCCGGGCTACATAACTGTTCTCTTTCAGCGTCGTTCTGCCGGTTCTGGCACGCGATCGCGGAGATCCATCATTGGTCGGACGTTCCGTGGTCACAATCGCTCTCGCCGACGTCAACGACAACGCGCCACAGTTTCAATTTCCGATGTATAATTTATGGGTGGCCGAGAATTCACCCGTTGGGACCACCGTCGGACAGCTCGTCGCTAATGATCCGGATGAGGGCGAGAATGCGCGAATTTTATTCCGCATTTTTGGTGGGAATGACGCAAAGCTGTTCGGGATCGAGACGGACCCAAACAAGAACGGAGTCGTAAACATTGTGACCAGGTTGGAGTTCGACTGCGAGGCCAAGATAAGGCAATTCCACATCGAGCTACAGGCGATAAGGTAAGTGGGCATTAAAGGAAAAAGCAAATCAGGGAATAAATAGTGTTCAAAACCAAGAGGAAAAGAAGACCCGAGTTGTTTGGGAACGGTCAGACAGTATGTATTGAAAACGATGGTTGTGAAAACAGCACTATTTAGCAATCGCAAGTTCCTCGCCTGAAAAGTTTTGAACAAAAATTGAAA
Organism: Steinernema carpocapsae; assembly: GCA_000757645.3. Taxonomy (NCBI): domain Eukaryota; kingdom Metazoa; phylum Nematoda; class Chromadorea; order Rhabditida; family Steinernematidae; genus Steinernema; species Steinernema carpocapsae. Next base: position 15,302,090 of record CM016762.1, read on the forward strand.
GCGTACTTTAGTGGCCAGCTGAGCGCAACCGTACCCGTCACAATCTTCATCAGCGACGAGAACGACAACAAGCCCCAAATCCGCGACTTCAACATTATCGCGGTGCAGTTTGAAGACGAAAAGCGCCGCAACGAAATCGCGACGATTCCCGCCTTGTAAGTCGGAAAAGGTCTACAAAACACAAAAACCTCATTCAGCGATCCCGACATCAACGCAACACTCGAGTATTTCATCGTGGAAAACGACATTATAAACGTTGACAAATCGTCTGGGATGCTCAGCTTCAAGTACACCCTGGAGAGGAATCTTCACATGCCGTTCAAGGCGTGCGTGTCGGGTAGGTATTTTTTTCCGGCTTGTAAACAAAGCTACAAATCAACCGGCGAAATGACCTCATTTACTGCTTGTACTGTTCATTCTCCGAATTTTCATTGTTCCTCTTTCCGGTTATGGGTGATCTATATTTTGCATTTAGATGGACCAAATACCGTATGCTCGCGCGCTCGCCTAATGAACGTGTTCATGACGGACGAAGACCTGAAGAACTCGGCCACGGTGATGATCGAAGACACCGACGTGGAGGACTTTCTGGACCTCTCCACCTTCGACAAGTTCGTCGAGGCGGTCTCAATCGCGGCAAACACCAACGCGAGCAATGTCTACGTGTTCAGTATCCACGAGGTGCATGACGCCGTCAACGTCAGCTTCTTCGTCTACCGCGCCAATAAGCCAATTAGGTTTGTTTTACTGTCTCCTTAAGAAAACCTCGAAGGAGCACGGCGACGGAAGCTAAGTGGTCGTGAAGGTCACGGCGATGAGAGGGATTAGCACAAGCGCTCAAGCGGCGTTGCTCAAAATGCATTAACAGCTGCTCTCTCCACCATTAAGCACCTAATTGGACGCGAGATGAAGAGAAGTCGAAAAGTGATAGGCTGAGGGGGAGATGGAGCCGTTTACGAGACAGGCGCGGGTGGAATGGGCGTTTTTCCTGACATTGCTTTTAGTCCGGGAACTAATTTTGTTTTTTAGCAAAGAAAAGGAGATTGATTGCAGTCCACAAACATGGCTAATTAAAAAATAAAAGGAGGAAATCGTGAAGATTTACTAGTTATTCATGATAGCTGGGGAACAAACGACTTTTCATAACAGTAACCACCATGAAATCAAAAGAGGCTGAAAGTGCGATAAGTGGTCGAGTAAACGGCAGTAAATCAAATCGCGATTAACGAGACACGTTACAGTTCGTGGAAGCTCGAAGAAATATTTATGGAGCAGCGGAGAAACATCTCGGAGACGATCGGCCGCGAGGTGCAAATGGTTCGCGATAACATGTGTGTCGACGAGCCGTGTCAGTACTACCAGCGATGCCGACAGACACTCAAATACACCCGCAATCATCAGCATTTCTCGACGGACAATTTTATCATGCACGGTTTGCGGACAACAAAAACGTTTTATTGCGAATGCCCGCGGGGCTTCACAAGTGAGTGAGCGGGAGGCGAGCGGGAGCCTCGACGGAGCGCTCCTCGCCCTACTCTTCACGCCGAAGCCGGAGAAGCAATATCAAAATACCACGTTTAGGCACCGATATCACCCAAGGGAGATGCGACAGGAGGCTCGATCTTTGTTTCTCGAATCCTTGTCAAAACAATGGAACGTGCGTATCCCTCGAAGACGACTACAAGTGCGAGTGTTCTTCTGAGCACACGGGTGAGTGAGCGAGAGCGAGTGTTTACGAGTGGTTGAACTTTTAATGACACAGCAATTATGACGACGCTTTGAGAGGATTCAGACAAGTTCTTTTTTTTGGAGTTCCTTGTCTTTTCACAAAGTGGTGTCTCATGCTTGTTTGACAAGGGTTGAATTCAGTTTTTTTAATCTATGCAAATGTCGGGTCACGGGAATGTGTACTACACTCATATTCGAAAAAGCTCGTCATAAATTTGTCGAGACATTTGTTTCGTTTGATAGACAAAGAACAACCTTTATTTCGATCGAAATTGCTAGTTTGCGCATTAAAAGTGTGGGTTTACTAAACCCTATTTTTCAGACCACATTTTGCCAAGCAGGGTCAGTTTTCAAAGTAACTGTCATCAGAATCCGTGTGCCACACACATAATTTGTTTTCATAGCCGCAATTTCAGGTAAAAACTGCGAATTGAGCGTCTACGCCGACACTTGCCTCCCAGGAACGTGCAAATCGGGCTCCGTCTGCTACCTAAAGGACCGTCGCCAAGAATGCCGTTTGTGTGCCTGGAGCAAAGAAGACCGCGACGGGTTCTGCAACCTGCGCTCCGTCTCCTTTGACGGCGACGGATTCGTCGTGCTGAACAAGGTCCCCTCGAGGCTGGAATGGACTCTGGAACTGAGGTAAGGGTGATAAGTCGGAGTATTGAAACAAAGTGATCCTGCTGCAGCTTCGCCACCGTCTCCTCAAGCGGCGTTCTCCTCTTTGCGGGACACGAGAATCACGACTTTCTGGAATTGTCGCTGGTCGGAGGACTTCCGAGGGTGGAAATGTCGCTTGGAGGCGACCCTTATCTTGTGGAGATCGAAGACTGGCGTGAGAATAAAATCAACAACGGTGAATGGCACAAAATAAGGGTCAAATATTTCTTCCACGTGAGTTCTATGAACCCTGATTCAATGTTCTATTCACCCGTTTCAGACTCTTCAACTTATCCTGGATGACTGTGATGAGCACATTTCCCTAAACTTGGGAGCTTTCACCGGATACAGGCGGTGCGCTGCCCAAGCTATCTTGGAGCTTCCCGAAAGGTGAGATTTGTAGATGAATTAACGATTTTCATTACACGTACTTTTCCAGATGCAAGGACGTGTCGCTTCCATGCTACCGCTTCCTTGACCTCACCTCACCGATGTACATCGGAGGAAAACCGAGTCGAGGTGGAAAAGGCGTCGTCAACGGCTTTTCTGGATGTGCTCGCGATGTCAAACTGGACGGAAGTGTTGTGGACTTTGGGGATTTCGAATCTCTGGACAAAAAAGGAACGGTCACCGCGGGTTGCAAGCAGAGGACCGATTTCTGCTCGCCGAATCCGTGTCCCGAAAAGGCCCACTGCGTAAGTAAGTGGGGCGGTTTCCATTGTCGTTGTCCGAACAGGATCCATTCGGAGAAATCTTGCGACTTGATTGGTAAGAACTGAACTGTAGCAGCTCCTGTTAACTTAAATGCTTCTTTCAGACGCCCATATGCCGAGTCTTATGCTCAAAGAGACTTCTTCGGCCCACTTCCAGCCACCTCCAAAGCTCTCCTATCCGTTCCAACTGGTTTTCGAGTTCAGAACACGAGAAAAGCGAAATCAGATATTGGTTTTGGAATTCGAAATCAAATCGCAGATTTTCATCTTTTCTGTAAGTCATTCACTGTTCAAATGGGATATTTTTGGAACGTTTCAGCTCGAAAGTGGCCTGGCTGTTGTGCAGATCGACGCCGAACGATACCTCCTGCCTTATCCTTACCTGGCAGACGGCGAGTGGCACGGTGTGACCGTGGATTTCCAGCTGGATTACGTGAAGGTCACCCTGGACTATATTTACGACCGAGTATGTTGAGAGACTAAGGCTAATTAATGCGACTTTTTCCAGAAACTTCCCATATACGGTATCGCGAAACTCAGCCAGCTGCACAAGATATACACCGGCATCGCTCCGTCTACGAACCATCCGTCCTCATTTGTCGGCTGTTTACGGAACATCGAAATCAGCAACTATCCGCTGAAGATAATAAACCACTCAGGCGTGAAGCCTGGCTGTGGCGTTGAGAACCAGTGCCAGATCGCGAATATTTGCCCAAAGAAGTCGACATGTGTTCGCAAGTGGGATCGCCACATCTGTCGCTGTCACGAAGGTTTCGTGGGCGACACTTGCACCGATTTCTGCGCGCTCAGTGGAATCTGTGCGAATAACGGAACATGCGCTAAGACGTCAAGTGGAAAAGGATACGAGTGTCTGTGCGCCGAAGGCTTTCGAGGGGAGAACTGCGAGAAGAAGGCGCCGCTACGGTACTGTCCTGAAGGGTGGTTTGGCGAGTGGCCTCACTGTAGTCGATGCCAGTGCGATAAGAAGGCTGGATTCAACGCGATTTGCAACAAGATAACGGGAGATTGCAAATGCAAGGTAAGTGTTGCTATACTCTTTAGGTTAGGATCAAGAAGAGGGCATTGTTCTATAGTCCAGTGGCTTAAGATATCTTTTTTGCCGTAACTTTCTAAAGTTCCTGTTATTCAGACCGGTCACTACGTGACTGACGGAGCATGCGTATCTTGCGACTGTGGATACGGTAGCATAGGAAAGGACTGCACTGCACGCGGTCAGTGCAGATGCACCGGAGAAGCAAGAGGTCTCCGCTGCGACCGATGCGCAGACCCAGCCAAGCATCTCGACCAGAAGACGTTGAAATGTCGGAACCTGAATGGAAGATGTCCATCGAATATCGAGGGAGGAATCCAGTGGCCTTCGACAATATTTGGAATGACGTCAAGGCAGTCGTGCCGCCGGAACGAAGTCGGATTCGCTGGAAGAAGATGTTCTTCGAGGGGTGTTTGGGATATACCCTCAATGGAGAACTGCTCCCTGGTTGAGATCCAAGCGATTTATGATATGGTTAGTAGAATTTTAAAGCTGATGAATGTAACGTATGTTCATCTTTTCAGTCCACACAAAAACACGAAAGCGTCCAGATCGTCAGAAGACTCGCCAACACGACATCATCGATCGAACTCACCGGGAAAAGCGTCGTCACCGCCTCTACCGTACTCTTCAACATCGTCAAAAGTGAACTCTCCGTGGACATTCCAAAACTAGGCCACGTTCGAGACTCCAAATTTGTTAACAACGTGGTCACCAGCGCTAGCCACCTTTTCAAAAAGCTCTCTTCTGTCCGATTCTTGGAAGTTTGCTCTTTGCTGTACGAATACGGCAAGAGACTGGTTTTGACTCACCAGCGGATGCCTTTCCTGGAACCTCTCGCTGCGTTGACGGACAATCTAAGTATGTTTCAAAAAGCGAATCCGTGATTTAAATGATTGCCGTTTAGTGTACATTGTGGACGACGTTGCGTCGCTGACAATAGAGCTTCCGATGTTTTCGTACACCCACAAGAACCAAATCAGGATCCCGGCGCACTCTCCCTCGAACACGTCTCCGATCTTCTACTTTATCGTCCAGTCCAGCCAATGCATCGCTTGCGGCAGCTACCTAGTTGGAATCTACGGTGCTCCTCTGCCCGTCCAGGTCGTCTTTTCGCTGGGCGACCGTAACAGCTGGTCCTATCAGGAGTGCGCAATTTTAACCTACGCAGAGCAGCCGCAGTGGAATGTGAAGGACGCGAAGCTGATTGGTCTGAACGAGACCCACGCGACTTGCGAGTTCACGTCGGATGGTGTTTATACGGTACTCAGCAAGCCCGACCAAGGCGTCTTTGTAAGCTCTTAAATCGTCTTGTCCACGTTATAACTTTTTCCTTTCTAGCTGAAGCTTTCGTCGGTCTACCGTATCCCGTACTTCACTCCTGCCAGTGGAGTTTTCGCCCTCTTTTTGTGTACAGTATCCTTTATCTCAACCGTGTTCAAATCGTCGCTGGACACAAAAGTGTCACGGCTTTGCGTGACCATGGCTTTTATCCTCAACGCTACTGCCACGCTGTTTACAATACACATTGAGTTGAATACGGCAAGTGTATCACAATTGAGCTCACATTGAGTGATTCCTTTAGGTGTTCTGTCCCGTGAGGAATGCTGTGATTAGCTTCTGCTCGTCAATCTTGTTCGCCTGGGTGTTTCTTTACTCATGGTCGGTGTACAAGATTATTGCGAAGACGTGCAATTACCACCGAAAGCGATCGAGGTGAGTGGTCCAAGATTGCGAGGACGTAAATTAGTAGACCCTTGCTCTCTCGTTTGTCATGTTGGATCTTTTGGTTTTCCTCTCAAGCACGTATTTTGTTTTTCCGACTTTCTCATCGAGCAAGTATCGCTTTCTACTTCATCACAAACCCAAACACAAACGGCTGTCATGGTTTCAAATTACCCTCATAGTCAAAAAACACTTCAAGGTGTCCAAATTTAACGTGACGTCTTCGCTTCTGTATTTGACGCGTACTTTACGTTTTTATGTGTTTGTAGATTTGGAATCGCCTTTGACTTGACCGTAGGTCTTGTCGTCCCCATCGGGCTTACGGTAGCCGCGTTCCTTCTGAGTGATAAGTGCGTCGTTTCGCCAAAGGATCCCGTCTTCTTGCTTTTCGTTGGGCCCATCGCTGTTCTTGTTCTGGTACGTGGTTCTGATTTCAAAGAAGTCTTCAAATGCCCATTTTAGCTATCGTTCTACTCCTCGGCCACTTCGCTGATGGTTGCGTTGACCGACGTCCACGCTCCAAAGGCCTACATCTCGAGGTCCATCTTCCTCCACTGGATCCTGATGGTCCTCTTCGTCTCCTTCAACATCATCGGTCTGGGAATGTCGTTCAAGTTCTTCCACGAACCGCTGCTGGAGATCATCATCAACCTCGTGCTCATGTTCTCGGCCATTGTCATTTTCCTGTGGTCGACGTACTTCACAGAAACCATCAACGTGCAGAGGGTGAGTCGTCTGTTCACTTTGAAATGTTTATTGAGTGTTTTTGGTAAAGCGAGGCACCTAAAACTTTAAAGCCTTTTTTGCACACTTCTTTATCGCAGGTTTTCTTTCCTTGTTCTCTTAAATCAAAAACTTGTTTGCCCTTTCCCTGAGACCCTCATCTGCCGCTAATAATCCTCCTTCCCCTATTGCAGAGCAAACACGTCGAACTCTGGGTCGAGGATTCGTCAAAACCGGACCTCGACGAGAGCGCCTATCACAGCCACACTCCTCTCCTCCAGACGTCTTGTCAAGATGGTACGAGCGACATTGTGTTTTTGCTAACAGCTTGTTCGAACTCCTCATTTCAGTCTCAATCGATTCGACCGACAATCCGCACTACATGTCACCGGCACAACACCAGCAACATCTTTGGATGCCAGACGTAATCCCGTCGGCGCAGGAAACTCGATCAGTTCCGCTCGCCGCCGCTCACATCTTGAGTTCTCCGCAAAAAGCGCTTCTGCTCGACTCACAACACTACGCGCTGTCGACAGCTTCGCCGTGTTCGACGCTTCGGCGCGGCAACAAAAACTACGAGTCGCCTTACGGCAACCTCGAGGAGAACGACGTCGAAGACGCGTACTACACGTACAGCGCAACTCGCTACAAGACGCCCTCGTCCACCTTCAAGAGCTGATTTGCTTGCGAACCACCCATCTACCGTAGGACTTTCATTGATCTCATTTTCGTTCTTTGCTCGCAAATATCAGTTGTTGGATGTTTCACTTACTTGTTAATAAAACCATATCTGATCTGAAGCGAGAAGAGCGATTGGCCAGACCTATGAACCTAATCAACGAAAACTGCAAAAACAAAGTTGTAGGTTGCAAATTGCAGTTGCTATCTGATGCCCTTAATAAGTTCCTAATAAGGATACTTATTTTGTTTAACCCTCTGTTGTTAAATTAAGAATTATCGGTCATTTCTTAATTTCACTTTTCTTTGCAATTGTAATTACGACGTTAAAAAGTGACCTACGCACTCCAGAACCACTCAAGCGCCTATTTGTCTTTTTCTCAAGATAATCATATCTTCTAATTTTATCGCTGTTAGCAAACAAATCAGTTTTTTGACCTCTAAAAAAGTAAAGTTTCGGTCTTCCTTCTTGTTGCAGAACGTGATTCAGAGATTCCCGACAGACGTGACCAAAACTATCGCTTCGCACGCCCACAACGTTTGTTTTTCGAAAGAAAGTCTCGTGGAGCCGTTTGTTTTAGGAATCGCCAAGTGTAGCGAGGGCGGACGTCATCATCGCCTGCGCTATCAAAATCCCCTCTAAATACAAGCATATGACTGATAAAAAAGTTACGTTTGGCGCGAGAGACCCATAAACGTGCTCATTGCATGGTGTCGTTTCCTCGTTCCTAGTCGCAATCAGCCTTTTCAGGGCCTAAAAAGCGACGATCGAATCTACTCCTTACAACCGCCAACGGAAACTGGTGACATGGAATGGAAACGGAAGGAACTAAAATGGAATGGCTTCAGTTCGAGTTCGTCTGCTCTCGCGCGGACCTCGAAACCTTTTCCCGAATTCGGAACGACTGGAATGACGCTGACGAAGTCGACGACAATGTCGAGAAGGAGTTACGGATTCGGCAACCGGGATCCGATCGAAATTGAGGAGGTGGGTGCATTACTGCCTGCGCTTAAGAGCCAGAGCTGTGTTAATTATTAAATTACCTTAAAACCTACTTTGATGTTGATCATAGGCTGAAGTTTGAAGCAAAGGACTGAAGCCGCTAATTTATTGCTTGTTTTAGCGAAAAATGATAATGAAAGTGTAATCAGTCATTGCGTTGTTCGAAAGCTGACGAGAATTTAATGAGCTTAGGACATTCCAGTGGGTGCTTCACCCGGTCAGTCATATTTCGAGAGCTACTTGATATTTGGTCAGCCCAACTACATAACCTACTAAATTTAGAAACGGCTAAAATATATGAGAACACGATCTTTTATTATTTGTTCCCGTTTTTTACAAAAAACACAAAATTTTAACCAACTTGAATTGTCAATCAAATAACTTGATATTCATTTGATATTCAGAAAATGTCACAGAATTCAAGTTTGTTTGACCTGAAGAATCGTCTGCCTACGTCCAAAACTATGAAATTAGTCTGTTTCGTTTTTGTAATGTAAACTAACACGAAAAGTGTCACTTTGCGTGCTCAAAGTTTGTAATTCATAACTGCTAAAGGGTACGTCACCAAGAAGAAGTTGTTCAATAAATGATTCCAGCGAACTGGAATCTTAAGCGGCGATGTTGCCAGGAAAATATCAAGCCAAAGGTTAGAAGCTGCTTGTGACTATTCAAGTTTGAAGTAGGCATATTTTCTAAGTGCTTTTGGCCCGGATTAGTTTGTTTGCACTGCAAACACCTTAATCTGCTTCCGGTGCTAACAGCTACCAAGAAAACTTTGGGTCTTCAAAGTGTTTCGGGTTCTACAACTTGCACGAGAGGAGTCGCGAAGAAACCGAGGTTTTGTTCGGTGATCTTTGCCAGTGGGTCTTTGACAATCGTGACACGACTCAACCTACGTTGTCCTCTGTGGCGCGTGCGGTTCGCCGGAAAAACTTCTCTCGCTTTCAAAAAGAGGCGGCGCTTCGCGGTTTGCCGCCGGAATTCCCCATCTTCCGACAGCGTGTCACTAGCAAACGCCGACAGGTCGAATGATAATTAATTTTCTTGGTTTTCGCTTTCCGCCGTCTCTTCCTCGCTGACCTGCTCGTGGCCAGGTGTCCTCGGGCGCACTGACCCTCGGCCCAGAGCCTCACTCCCCCAAATAACGACCTCATTCCATCTATTCTATTAATCGCGCTGGGAGGCTTTGTTCCAAGCAATACGAGAGGAGCTTATGAACGCCGGCGATAAACGCTGCTTAGGGACACTACCGGCCAGGGGAGAGCGCGGAGCCGCCGCCTTTTTGTCTTTTCGCAGTTTCTTGCACTCGCTTAACCAGCCTCTAGACCAATCGCGGGCTTGGCGATGCACAGGCGCCGCCGCGAGCTTTGCGCGGTGTTCTAATTGTTTAACAGCACTTTTTTGTTTATTTAAAAACATAAGCCTTATCCCGAACACGCGTCCGGCCTCTGAATTTTTGTTTTGTTTACATGCGAGGGAGCTTTGTTTCCCACACCGCAGCTCGCTGATCGGAATACCGAAGGTGTTCATTTATGCGTTGACCTTTGACAATTGCCGCCGTCCTCTTTCGTGCTCGCTTGAATCGGGCCTGGCCCGTTTGTCTCGCTGGGCGATAGCCTTCATCATTGAAGTTTAAATTTCCAATCGGTTCTTATTTTTAGTTTAACCCACGCGAGGGCTAGACCGATTGTTGAACCGGTTTACGGGGAGCCCCTCACAAAGTGCACTTGTTGCAAGAAGATGTGCGGATAAATTATTTGTGGTCGGCCGGCGACAGATTGATCGATCGCTGCCTTTTGTAGAAGAAAACTATTTAGCTTAAGTGGACTGGAGGGCTCAGGCTGTCAGTGGGATTCGGGTGTTTTATGCGTTTATGCGTTTATCAACCCAACGTGAGTTTGGGTCTCTCTCTACGAAGAGCCATTGCAAACAAACCAACTTTTAAATAAAATCAAGTGAGCGAGTATTTTTCGTGTCTGTTCTCGTTCTAACTCAAAAGCAAGCCCTTTGAATCACTTTGAATCTGATTTATTGATATGGTTAAATCAAAATTTTTTGAAACAAAAAGATCTTTGTGAGTGTCAAAGTCTACGACGGAAACTAGTCTTGTTGATGCAAGGATCACATTAAAAGTCAACAACAAAAATTATAAATGTCGACACCTTATCGCTTCTTTCTGGTTTTTGGTGAGTTTGCTCCACTTTTAGGTCAATATTTAACCTGCTGTTAACGTGTTTGTTCCGTCTGGCATCTCACGTTTTTTTATTTATTATCATTTCCTCCTTATCAAGATCAGGATCCCCCACCTTACCGCTTCTTCCTTCTTCAAAATTTTCCCTTCGCGATACACTTTTCACCCGGGCGGAAACCATTCGCAGACTCAAAAACTTTTTGCTTAATACTTAAGTAGACGCGCGAAACCCTCTCCTGACGGTGCTATCTGCCGAGAAGCACGAGGGATGGTGTCTTCGTTCCTTTTTTGCCCTCGATAAACAAGCTCGCATTGTGCACAAGCCGCGAGGAACTCCGGCCGGAATCGCGGAAGCGGCTCACGTGGTCGCTGTTCGAAACTCCGTTCAGCACCACTTGGAGCACTCCTGATAGGCACAAAAACGTCGCCGTCACCGCCACTCGGTCCTTAAATTTTAAACGACCCTCCGTCTTCGCTTCCTGTTTTTCATTTATCAATTTGTCTGTTCGCCGCTGCTTCATCTGAGAACTAAGGTGACAAGTGATCGGTCTCGAATGGCGAAAACTTTCCGACCTCAGTCATTGTCAATAGTCGATCAACGGCCGATTTCTCACACTGCAAAATATTATTAATGTCGTTGAGTCGTTGAATGTGTCAATTTCTAGGAGAATTCATCTGAAATTTAAGTTAACCAAATTTAAATTGTTAGAGACGATAGTCTCCAACAATGTTTGAAATTGTCAGATGATTGCACAGGAATTCTGCGTATTCACCCGAGCAACAACTAATTTCTAATTCATTAAGCAAACGAATTCATAAACTAAAGATATGTTTGCAACGGACACTCGATTTTGAGAAGACAGAAAAACAATGACTCTATGATGGCCTTAGGTCCTCGTTCAATCGATAACAAGCGGAATAAAGATCTGGGTGAGTAACGCTGAAAGACCAACTTGGTATTCATAACAAGCACCTTTTGGAAATTTACTGATGGCTTTTCTGGGACTTGACAGACGTGGGAGGCATTCAAGACGCCCGAAGAAAACGATGGGAGGAATCCGAAATTTGTTATAATGATGGTCCTCTTGAATAAAAGTTCTTCCTCTTGGGAGCTTCGCATAAGAAGTTTGAATGTTATCACGCTTGCCATCAAAATATGTTTTCGAAAATTTTCGAGAATTGCGACATTTGCATTGAATGCTTAGACGCTTAAACTACAACCTTTACGTGCTATCGAAACTTTGTATATACGTAAAACTATTTTAGTGACCTACAACTACAGTAATTCACTTTCTTCTATCCATTTTAAATTGCTTCAGCTGTGACAGGCCAACTGTGCACTGTTTCATTACAGTTGCATGATAGCATTTCTTTAGTTTTATTTTGTTGACGGCCTTGCATGAGGTGAACGGAAAGTACCTCCAAAACAAGAAAATCTGCTGGATTTACGCTTTGTTTACAAAAGGAGAACTTGCACTTAAGTGCTTCCCCTCAGCGTAGCCATGTCCTCGCTTCTAATTTCGAGTGTTGGAGCCTCCTCACGTGCCCGCCCGCCTACCATCTTTCAGATAGTATTTCCATTTCGGCCTAAAGACCTCGCAAACTGATTTCATGCAATCACGCGGATGATGTTCAGTAAAATGGAGGCCTTTTTGCATCCGTTTGCTCGTGAGTCCATTATTTCAACTCAGCTGACCACTGATCCCTAAAGGCGTTCTTTAATTTGTTTAAGTGAGTTTAACAAATGAACGTTGGCGGGCGGAAACGCACGAAAAATCAGAACGTTTGCTAATGCGCGCGGCCGAGTGAGCATAGTGCAGGCCAGGCGTATAAATTTGAAATATATTTAATCGCCCTTTTATGATGTGAGCCGGCCGGAGTGATTAATCTTTATGGCACGATTATGTCCTTTGAGGGAATGTTAACATGCAGGCCGCCGGCGAGTGCTTGGCGGAATTCGGTGATTTTGCATGATTGAGTGCGCGGATTTCGGTTTTTGAGTAAACACAATATTTTGTCTTCTTTTGGGTCGCAGTCCCAATTTATAGCGCAGTTTTCTCGACTACAAACGACGTGCGCTGATCCGGCGCGTAACTCATTGTAAACTATTTTTTGGCGACAGTCGACGAGACGAATGAGGGTTTAAATGTCCGGCGCAATTTGGCGTTTTCCACATTTGGCCCGGGCGCTTCCGCCGAAGTCTAATGGCAACTTTTGTGTTTATGAGTGTGTTTGTTGCCTACTCTCGGGCTGTAAAAAATGAGGTTTCGAAATTCGCGTTGACTGGAAGTGATTGGAAGTGACTGACATGATTGAAGGGAGTGAAGAGAGTTGTAAAATCGCAGAAAAAAAACGCTTAGTAAAAAACTCCACTTTTTGTTGTGTAAATAAGCTGTTTAAGTGTCAACTAAATGTACTGGATTCTTCAATATTAAGGTTGAATCGATCAAAATAAGCAACTTGAATTTTTTGCTCTTCACTCATACTTTTGCCGAGTTTTCGCGAACTAAAACCGCAAAACTACGACAATGCGACGGATTTCCGCGTGTTTAATATTTATTTTAATAGAATTCACGTGTGATTCGGGGCGAGGGAGCTCAATGCTACTTACAAAAACTGGTTTCGCCTCTTCTTAATTAACTCTAATTTGAAACCGAAACTCGTTTCCTTGCACCCAGCGATAATCCTTTTTTCTGATTTTTTACAACTGAAAAGTTGCTTTTTGTGGTCTCCTTTCCTTGATGGACATTAACCCGAAAGTTTGTTTAAACCGCAGAAATCTCGACAGCCTACAGTGATGACCTACTTTTGCTCAAGTACCGTTCTAACGACCTTGGGTCGGACATTAGGTTTTTTGTTCGAACCAATTAAAACGCGTGTCATATAAACCTGTGACATCTTACGCCGCCGCCGGAATGTTGCTGACCACTGCTTCTTTTGCTCCACGTGAAGTGAACTCTCCCTATGTGGTCGTTCGCACTCTTTTTGGATGGGGAACAAAATACTTAGGTGGTCTTTCACTAAAACAAGAAAAAAAAAGTTTCTGAAATTTGAAGACTGTATTGGAACGTTAATGTGGTGCAAGCCTTCGTTAAACTAGACGGAAATCTTTCAGCAAATAAAAATAAAACTTTCGATGAGTAAACCGACACATAGTTTTCTCTCAATCAAGTTTCTCCAACTTTTTTTCTCCATTCACAAACTAGAAAGACCAAACTCGCTCTTGAAAGTTCTGATTTCGAGCTGTCAAGTGCAATTTTTAAACGCGTCGAAAATGTGCGCCAATTAGGTTGGATCTCCAACACAACAGAACTTTGGAAACCGCGAAAACTCGGGTGCACTTTGCAAGAAGCGAGTACTGTTCTGGTTCCTTTCCGTTTTTTGAGCGAATTTTGCACAAGTGCACTTAAATATTTCCTTTCCGCCGTCCGCCGCCGGCCTGAGGTCGTGTTCAGATTGCGCAATTGATGAATGAGAAGTGCATTGAGGACTTGTTTGAACTGTCACTCACCTCCGCAGCCGCCGCCCCGCAACCTAAAGTTGGAACAACCTCTGTTTACAGATAATCGGCTTAAACTGAGGCTGCGTCGCCGCCGCGGTGTGTGTTGACCCGAGGGAGTTCCTCAAGAGGTTAGCGGCGAGGTGCAAGTTCGCCGCCGAGTGCGTACTCGGCTGAGCGTCGGATCGGCCCGATTTGCCCGGCGCTGCTGGTGCAGGTAACGAGGATCGCGGTGGTCGGTTTAGCCACTCCTGTTAGTCGCTTTCTGGGAAAAGGAAAGGACTAATCGCGTTTAGGAAAGGTCGTCGAACTTTACCGTTGTCATTTTCCAGACTGTTCCAATTCGCGGTTTTCTCCTTTCGACATTTATTTTTCAGACGTTATGCCAGAAAACCAAAGCAGAATTCTTTAGAAAATCGTGTAATTTTTCTTGAACCGCTGTAAACATTCCCACATATGTCGGACTATCCAATGACTCACCTGTCAGAAATTACTTTTTATGTTTTTGTCGTATTTTCAATTCGAAAAGAAACGTTTCTTTTTGAACGGCATCTGTCAGAAGCTTCGCTCTGTGAAAAAAAAATTTAAAGGTCAGTCGGGCAAGCACTCACGTTGTACAATGCCTGAGTCACTATATGCGTTTACGGAATTGCTTAAAGACGGTTCTTGAATCAGTTCTCGATAATTTTACAAGCTAAAAATGATACTGGAGAATAACAGCAGCCCCTTTAAAATTCAAACCCTCATGACGTGCTAGAATCGTGTCCTGATAGAAAAATCGTCTCACGCCGACAACGGATGGGGAGGGAGGGAAGACCGCGAGCTCCGCTTTTGTCACTTTTCCCTGGGCGATGATTGTTCTTCACGCAGCTTCTCTCGCTGTTCTCGAGAGCGTCTCGCGGACGACTTTGACGTCGCCGGTCGTTATTGCCTATATTTGCATTTTGCATCCTTAGCCCGCAAGTTGCTCTTTTTCTCTATCTACCGCTCGCTCGGCTCATTCCCTGCGGCGTCCGGGCGTGGCGGTCGTCTCTTCCGCTGCGGCGACGCCGCGCGGCGCCGCCTGCACAGTGATACGCGGCCGGCCGGCCGCCGCACGGGATCGCGGACGCCTCGCGGCGGCGGAGCACCGGCAAAGCGCCTCCTCCTCTTTCCTGTCTGCTATCGCGTGGGGTTGTTCGGATTGTTCTTCAATGGGATGGTGAGTGATGCAGGGGCACCACACAAAACTATGTATTCCTATATGCCTTTCGCGTTCCGGCACCCCCACAGAAAGCACTCCGACGTGATCAGAGGAACTGTTAACCGTTGATTGTGTTCATTTTAGCTCTGCCGGTCCCTCTTGAACGGTTCCACGACGTTTGAGTGAGAGGTTCTCGCGCGACGACCCGAGTCAAGCCTCTCCCGACTTCCGGTTCCCGACTCCGCCACCAAATGTCGCTCATTCAGCGTCAACCGATGATACCCGCGTTTCCAGAAGTCGACCTGGACGCCGGAGGCAGCGGCGACGGCGGCACACTAATCAGCACAAACGAGGTTTGTGGTTGAGGGCGGGGGGACCTGGAAGGGGCTAATAGGGAAGGAAGCCGGTGGTGATCGAGCCCCTCAACAGTCGAGCCGATCACTTTCCTCGTGTTATTCCGCTGTGGCCTCAAAGACCGCTTAATGTCCCAATCATCATTGATTGTTCGGCATTGTTTTGCATATCTGAGGTTCTTTTTGTCCTCGTCTTTGTGGATGTTCACGCATTCGGGGTTGTGGCCGATGAGTAATCCAATTAGGGCACATATTTCTATTTCGGGGCTGTTTGGTCTTAAGCGCGTTAGCACGCGGTGATGATGTTCAATAATTTCGGTCGCTTCTTTCCCTCAAACGCTTACAAACGCAATCTCCCAAAAACGGGAAGGGGTATAACAGGCCGGCTTAGTCCCTTCGAGCGAATTTTGGATTGGAGGCGACGGTCGAACACCGGGGTACTACCACCGAGATGGCAAAAAATGTCAACATTGGCTGTGCAAATATCATGAGGCAACCGATCCCAAAACATTTCTTGATGCACTTCACGCAATGTTTTGTGTGAACGAAACAGGCCTAATCACGCCGAAGCGATTTGTAAGAAAGGGGATCAGTGCGGGAAAGCCCCTTCGACACTTAAGCCCCAAATTACTGCTGCAAATCTTATTTCTCAATTATTTTCCGTATTTTGCACTTTCCGGTTCCTCTCATAAATGATCCAACGAAGAGGACCAAATGGCCATAAATTCTGACCAAACATGCCCTTGTGAATTGATCAGATTTGTTTGCATATTGCTTTTGAATTTTTAATTGGCTACAGTAATCTGAAGGGATCAGAATTATTGATTCGCATTTAGTGCATGTAGCTTTGGGAAACAGTTCATGACTCAAACTGTGACTCACCTGGCGACGATGTGGATTACCGAATTTGCACTCGACTCAAGAGCAACATTTTCGTGTTGCAGAAGTTAGAACTTTAGAATCAGGCGTCGGGAGCTGCAGCCGCCTCCCTTGTTTGCACAAAGGATTAAACTATTCCAAGATCTTCTTCACACACACTCTCGCAGTTTCCGAGTTCACACATAATCTTCTGATTTTTTGTAGTTTTGCTTCGGCTTTAATTAGCTTCAGTTTCGAATCGAAAATCTGCAGCCTTCTTCGTCGATCGCAGTCGAAGTTCAGTTTGCGATCTTGTTCTGCTTTTCCTTGAACGCAAAAAAACGCCTTTCGGAAGAGTGACGTGTTGCTATAGTTGTAAAACTATTACACGGCAATTAGAAAAGAAAACAACGCAATAAAATTGACGAGAATTCAAAACTTCGACGAGACGAGGGCCAAAGCTTCAGCTTCCTTGTAAAACACGCGTTTTTTTCTTGTTTTGTTCGAGCCGTTTTTATGGTTTCATTTCTTCGGTTTATGGCCCCAATACCCAAAAACCCAGTCAGAAGTCATAAAAACTTCGTTTTTAAAACTCAGTTTTGGAAACTTTATGCAAACTATGACCTCGTGGGAGGACTGCTTGGCGCGTCAAACTGTTGTGGGAAAACCGTCAGCGTACAAATTTATGAAGTGACTCATGGCGTTCGGCCAATCATAACGTGTGTTTTTCGGGCCTGACTCACTGGCGATTATTTCCGGTAAACCGTTTTCTGTTTTCTACGCAAGCGATTATTGTGGTTGGTATAGAGAAGACGATCCGTTTGAGTGTAAACAATACGTGTTGACAGACGGCTTATTGACGCTTGCGTAGCTTGGATAGTTTTCAAAATTAAGTCGGATGTGTTTTCAATAATTTGCTTTCAAACGCGTTTAACGCAAAACTCATTCCTCTGCTCGACTCTCTTATTTTTAGTTTTTTAAATTCTAAATCTGATTTAAAAACTCAAATTATAGCTAATTAGCTCGCGCGCCGATGACTCATTCCTCTGCTTGACTCTCTTATCAGACATGTCCGCATCGACCTGTCGATCCCCTTTTGATGTGATCATGACTGACACAGTGACCATTCGGAATGTAAAGAGGAAGTTTTCGAACTCCCACAAAAACACGACAATTTCGGTAGTCGACTGATCGGTGCAGCCCTAATTGCTTGCTCTCCAAGGCAAGCGACAGAATCAAGACTCTTGTGTACACAGTGCATGACTCGTGGCACTCGGCAATCGGAAGATGCATGACGTCCCACGGTTGCCGATGGTCGGTAAACTCTTCCGAAATATTCCGCAAAGCCATAAATGATGACGGAGTAAACAAAGCGTGTTTCAGTATGAGGAGATCGATCCGACCGATGGCTGCAAAATACACGTCACCGTGTGGACCTTCCGCACCGAAGACGGTAGCGAGGAGCAGCGGACGCAGCGGCGGAAAGTGAAAGTGAGGCGATGAGAGAAAAAAAACAAAAAACGAAGAAAGTGGTTTAGGTGAACTGTCTACAGACGCTGAAGCGTTACGAGCTCCTGAATGGAAAAGAAGAAGCAATCGAGGAGAAGACCGTCCGCTTAGTGGGTGACCTCAGCGGATTTCACGCTCCCGAGATCCTCGTCGACACGAAGCAGATCTGCAATGGCTCCGAGGTAAGCGGTTGAAGAGATTGCCAAGACAAGTCCGTTTTTCTCATTCTCGCGTCCTTTTACCAACCTCAGCTAAGGCCCCCAGAAATTAGTTCAAAGAACGCCATTTTTCGACAGCCAGTTCACGGAAGTCTGAAAATTCTGAAAATTTTGAATTTAATTCGCCGTCTAAATCTAACCAAGCTTTGTGTCTTAAAGCGTTTCAATTTTTTCGTTATAAAATGACCATTTTGTGACTCAACTCTTTAATTAACCCCGTTCGAAGACCGAAAACCGAAACAACCCTCGTATGCGAAGAAACTGTTTACATCGACCTTCGATTGTTCTCAAAATGGGCCAATTTGGACTGTTCCTCGAATCAGAGACGAAGTGCGGGATAAACTTCTTCCGCAGCTTGTTTATGAAAAGAACTGAGTTCCTTCCTCGTTTGATGAGTCAGATCTTCGGTCGCCAGCGGTCAGCACTTTTTGCGTGTCTGGTCACTTTGTTACAATACTTTGCGGTTTCTTCCCTCTCTCAATCACAGTTGTGGCTGCAGCAGCGGGGAGATTATTACAGCAGAGCAGAAATAATATAAGACGATTAGCAGATGATTTTTAGAAAATTGATTGAAATAATGATTTGGGCCAGCGACAAAAACGTTGTTAAAGACATAAAAGAATGAGATGGGGAAGAGACATGGAATGGCCAATAGTGTTGCTCAAAGAAAACTCGGAATCCCTATTTTGAGTCCAAGTTTCAGAAAGTCTCAAAAAATCAGTTTTTTTTATGCAAGTTTGTCATGCAACTTGAATTTGTAGCCTTTTCCGCTGGTTTTTATGAGAGTTCGCTTTTCTGTTGTGGCTGTTCGTGGAACAAAGCCAATCGGTAATGATGATTAACATTGTTCCTTCGGTGAGAAACTCAGATTCGTCTCCAAATTTTGTGGTTAATCAAAACATTGAATTATGCGCACCGTCCCTAATCCCGGAAAGGAAGCTCGGCGTACAAAAACGACGGGAAAGATCAAGGTCCGCGTAAATAACGCCGCGTGACTCGGCAACAAGTCAGCCTCTTTGACGTGAATTCGTTTCAGCGAGGTCTGGCGACGCTGCCGAGCTGCCAGAACAGCTTCTTCGACCACCTGAACGAGCACAAGA
The DNA here is from genome assembly GCA_000757645.3 of Steinernema carpocapsae. Taxonomy (NCBI): domain Eukaryota; kingdom Metazoa; phylum Nematoda; class Chromadorea; order Rhabditida; family Steinernematidae; genus Steinernema; species Steinernema carpocapsae. The sequence goes on from CM016762.1 coordinate 15,321,282, forward strand.
AGGACTTCATCAAGATGTTCCCGGATCTCTTCAATCAGATGCGCACCCCACCATCGCTGCTGTCGATGCCGTCGACGACCGCCGAGACAATTGTCAACGACGACGGCTCCACCACCACCAGATTCCACTCGTCGAAGTCCTTCAGGTGAGTGCTGGCGGCGAGGAGATCAGCTCTCCTGGCACCTCGGCGCCGAGAGCGCGGATTAAGCGCCGGTCGCCGTGTCACCTCGGAACTAGTTTCATCTCGAACTATTTGCAGCTCGCAGTTTTCGAAGCAAGAGACTTACATCAACGGAGTGAAACAGACCAGCAAGTGCAAGTTCCGGGCGTTTATGGAGTACCGCGGCCCGAACGGCGGCTTCCAGGTGAAGCTGAACGACAACGCCGACGAGGACTTGTCCGAGACCGAGTATGATGACGATGACACCACCAGCCGGTTCGTTCCTTTGCCTTTGTGGGGAAACTAGACGAATAGCCAATTTTGGAGTCCAAGAGAGCTATTGTTAATGATTATCATTTAGTGCCTCGGAAATCCCGGATTCTCAGTCGGACTTCGTGATCGGCGACGGGCACTATATCCCACGCAAGCCGAAAACGGCGATCAAGAAAAACGAAAAAGCATGGCACGCGGCCAAGGAGCTCGTGGACTCCGAGCAACGCTACGTGGAGAAACTGAAGCTTCTCGACAAGGTTGGTCTGTTATGCAAGACTTAGATTAGCACACCGTTTCACTGTCTCTCGATACTTTTGAAACTCCTTGTTTCTGCTCGAAACGCAGTTGATTCTTTTTTTGAAATAATTCCACCACCTGTTTGCCACTTGGATCATGCTAAATCGGCCTAACCAGAAAACTTAATTTGTGTCGGAACACAAATGGTGTCACGGTGAGTTTTAAACCTGTCAGCTCCGATCAGGGCATCATTCGATTAATCCCCACCGACATCGGCGAACTTCAAAACTGTAAAATTCAACATTTTATGATTTTCTGGTTGCAGTTCCGAGCGGCGATCGAGAAGGAAAAAATCCTGGACAAGAAACAGCTGGCGGCAATCTTTGCGAATATCTCCAGCCTGCACCAGTTCCACAACAACCATCTTCTCCCGCAGCTGATGGATAAGTGCCGCGAATGGCAAACGACGCGCCGAATCAGCGACGTGATGAAGAAGCAGGCGCCCTTCTTGAAGATGTACTCGGAGTACACGAACAACTACAACAGCGCCTACAGCAACTTCATCGAGTACAGCAAGAAGAAGAAGAAGTTCCTGGACATCGTCCGCAAGTTTGAGGTGCGTGTTCCCGTTTTTTTGCAATTTCAATATGTAGTAATTAGAGAGAAATTTCTTGCCTGCAGAGAAATAGCAATGAATTTAAATTGATCAAAAGTGTTAAGTTTAGAGTTTTAAGAAATGAGTTTTGTCTCGGAAAGCGAAACTCGAAGAAATTCCGTTCCAGTGAATTGGTTTTCCAAACCGCGCAAAAAGCGCCATATTCGATATGCGTGAAGCTTCCTCGAACATTCCGCGACTTGTAATCCTATTAAACGATTAACCTTTTACGAGTTTCAGCAAACACCCGAATGCGACAACATGCCCCTGGGATCGCACATGATTTGCCCTGTTCAAAGGGTCATGCGGTACCAGCTGCTGCTCCAGGAATACAAGAAGCACTTGGACAAGACCGACGTCGACTACGAGGACACTACCACAGCGCTGAATCTTGTGCTCGAAGCTGCGAACCACGCGAACAACATGCTTCGACAGCTTGTGAGTGATGCGGGTTAGGAAAAAGTCTGTAAGGGGCCATTCAGGAGCGATACCGAGATGTGCTCGAGGTCCAGGAGCAGATCGGGAACAGCATTCCGCTCGTGTCGCCGAGTCGCGTGCTCCTGAAGAAAGGAACGATCATGAAGACGGCATCCGCTACGAATCGAGCCGAAGAGCGCATGCTCTTCATATTCAACGATCTGATCCTCCTGTGCAGCGAAAGAAAGTACATTTCGTTCTCCAAATACAAAGTCAGAGCTATTTTCGACGCCTTCTTGACTCAGGTGAGTATTTCATTTCAACGAAACGTTACTCAATTAGAAAAGCTGCTTCTGTTGCAAGATTCTGAGGTTACTCCCCTGGCCATTTCAGATCTGCGAAGGCGACAACCTCGAACGCGAAAACTCGTTCTATATTCGAGGAGCCGACAGCGCCAACGGCCCCTCGCGATGCCTGGAACTCTTTTGCGAGACGCGCGAAGAGAAGGAAGAGTGGATGAACGCGATCTGGCAGGTGATCAGCGAAGCTGCCTTGAACAAGACCTACATCAGCTCGAAGTCGAGCTCGCGCAGCAGTCTGTCGTCCAAAAAGGGCAAAGTGTGCAGTAGCTGTAAGAGCGACTTCTCGCTCTTCAACTGGGGAACAAAGTGCCAGAAATGTGGAGAACGCTACTGCAAAAAGTGTTTCGAGTGGGACGAGAAGACGGACGAGAAGGCGTGCAGGGCGTGCCAAAACGACAGTTCGAAGAGGTTGAACATCTCGAACGTGGGACCCAGCGTTCTGAACAAGCCGGCCACTAACGACGAAGACATTATCATGTCATCGATGGTCGTGTTCAAGGGGTCCGCGAACAAGCCAGCCAAGCGATTCTTTGTACTGAGAAAGGACTTCTGCCTTTATTCGTATCTGACCTCTGAGGTAAGTCATACTGCGATCGAAAAGCGCATTTTTTTATAAAATGTGCAATTTTAGGATAAGATCGCCCTCACGATGATGCCAGTTCCCGGATGCGTAGTCAAGCAAAGCCCGGAGCCACTAACCTTCTCGATAAAGCACATGAACCGCATGTACATAGTCACGGTGGATAACGAGGAGGACCAGGGCAAGTGGATGGCCGTGCTGGATCTTGCCGCGAACGCCCAGATCGAGTCGTCCTAAGAGGGAAGTTCGGTCTCTCCCAACTAGTTCTCGTCCCTCTTTTCGTTTTGTACAATCAACCGATTCGCAGATTTCCAAACGCACTTTTGGGCTCGGCGCAAAAGTCACTTCCACGGGTACCTTTTCCTCCTCCTCCTCTCGTCTAGTTTCGTCTCGTCTCCGATTCTCACTCCCCACACATATGCTCTTGTCACTCCTTCCTCTTCTTCCCTCCTTCTTCATCTCTTTCCTTTCTTTCCCAGCTGTTTTCGCAATTCCATATTTGTTTTCAACAACGTTGATGTCCCCTCCCCTCCTCCAATAGATGGTAAATATTAATCGTCGTTTTTGTGTACATCTTTTCCAGTGGCCGCCGGTCTTATTCACACAATGGAGAGTGAAATCCGCTATCGCAAATGACGCTGAAGTGTTGTGTTCATGTGCAGCATTCGTAGAATGGTTTGTTCAATTGCTAAACATGTGGTGATCATTTTGGTAAACGATGAATAACTCACGGTCGCACAATCTCACTTCTACGCTTGACAATGATCCAAATCCTGAAAGAAAACACCGCGATGGTTTTAGCAGTGTTGAGTTACCGAACGTGACAACGCCCGAGAGACCAGTCTGTAATCCGTGCATCCCCTAAATGCTTAATTTTGGCACAACAAACGAAAACTGCATGGAAAACGGAACTGATACTCACAAAAGATCACAACACCTCACACGTCTCCCACAACCCTGAAACAATGCAAATACAGGGAACATACAGCTCGTTAATATTTATTGAACTAAAGTTGGCTGCATCTTATGGGCTCAGTGCGAGAAAATTAATCCTTGTTGGGCATGTTCTCCCAGGATCATTTCCTCGTTGCAGGACTTCAAGTCACCTCCTAACATCCAAAAACCCACTATTACAATATTTTTTGTTTTTATTTATACGTGTAGAACATTGAAGAACATTGAACAACATCAAAAATACCCACAAACAGATTGAAAAAGACCCAAAAATACGCATTTCTGTAGGGTGTCTTATCATTATTTCGCGACAAAACTGACTCACTTTTCAAAAAACGCGTCGCGCGCGTTTAAACCACCGTTTCTTGACGCGCTCTTTCGATTGGTAAGAACCGCATTGCGAAAAAGTTCGTCTCACGCGAGATTTCTGGTAAAAAGAGGGTGCAATCCTTATCTTTATTTCCGGTGCTGTAGCTTGCGCGAGGATTTGGACTCAACGGAGATGTGCGCGCTATTGCGCGAGGTTTCTGTTTTAAAATGTTTCAAGTCGGCGCTTCGCGCCTCCAAAAAGACATAAGCGCACCGATTTCGCAATTTAATAGACTTTTTCGAAATACTGCAAATTATATAATATTCGGTTCTAAATTTTGCGCATATTCGATTGAGCCCAAAAACACCCGCAACTGTGGCCAATTTGGCGTTTTCGGCACCAATTCAGGCGCCGACGCGGTTGCAAAACCGACCGGTCATTTCTGAATTCTCTGCCAGTCCGTAATATTGGGCGAACGTTCTCTTGCCATGAGCTTGAGTCACGTTCCGACCAGTCAGTGTAGACTGACAGCTTTACGTGAGTGACTGACAACAAATGTAGCGCTTCTTTCGAAATGTCCATTGTCTATTTAGACTCCATTGGATAATCACGATTTCATTTTTGTCTTCTGAACAGTAGAATCTGTTTTGTTCAACTTAGCAATCAACTAGCTGGGACTACTTTCAAACATAAAATTTATTTCGAACCGATTACGAACGGAAAGTCATTAAATAATTGATGAAGAAGAAATATGGCAAGTTGCGTGTTACCCGAAATAGTCCTAAAGATACGTGTCAGTTATATATTCCGTTGTGAATGAAGGATAACTCACATCGTCATCGTCGTCCACAGGATCATGTGCTTGCATTGTCGAGAAGGAGGATGCAATGGCACTACTAGCCTGGTCCCTCTTGTGCTCAAATTGCTCCAGGTGCCCTGACCCGAAACCGAAGTCAAATGCACCAGCAGTTGAGGGAAACTGAGATGCGAACCTTCCCTCTGACATCGACGGGAATTGCGTCTCGAAATCAAACGGCGCAACTTTGTCTACACTGTATCGGAACGAGGAAGAGTTGAAGCGGATTCTGTGCGCACTGGGCAAATCGTCGCTGTCGAAGGTCATCTCGCGGGAAGTATTCACGTCGTGATGCTGCACGGAAAACTCTGAAACTCCGAGAATTTTAGAAATAAACAGGTGCAATTTCGAAATACCAAAACGGTTGCGACGATTGCGTTTTGTTTCCACAGTGAGGCGAGGTCTTGGGTAGGTCGGGGATGGAGGGGTTGGCGGTAGGGAGGGAGATGGTGGACGATAGGACGTTTCGTCGACTCCAGATTCGGCCAGTTTGTGAAGACCGGTGTAGATTTCGTTGAAAACGTCCGACATCGGTGCGATCTTAATAAATAAATTGCAAGGGAGGGTAGAATTTGGTATAGAGTCAGAACACTCCAAAAGCGACTTACGTCCAAATCGGCGCTTTGGACCGTATGATTTGTACTCGGCTCCAATTTCACTTCTTCCTGAAGGACAACCGGGAATTCTGTCTGTGGCATCGCGCTAGGCAAATCGCCCGGAGACAACGACGGTTCCGAAATGGTCACAGCGTTGTTGCGGTAGAAGCTGGTTGTTGTCATCTGCTTCAATTGTGGACTTTCGCAACAGGAGAACAGATTCGGGTATCTAAGTACGAAAGATGAAACAAGTTTTAGCTTCAAGAACTCACTTGAACCGAAGAAAAGCGAATGATCCCAGCAGCACACACGCCAGAAACGCGCCAGCTAGTCCGATGATAAGCCAGACATACCAAGCTACCGAGGTCTCAGGCACCATAGTGACGATCGAATCAGCCATACAGACATATCCGCGATCCTTCTGGTATCGGCATGAGTGATTTTCGGCACACTGGTGCAAATCGGAAGGACTGCAGCCGCCTGGCTGCCCACACTGATCAGGAGAGGTTGACCCTTCGGTCACGGTAGTCATTCCCGCTGGACACTTTGTGCAGTCCGTCCTGTTCATCATCTCTTGATACGTTCCCAGAGGGCATGGAAGACATATCTTGCTCAGTGAGGCTCCGGGAGGTACGGGGCTATGGGCATCCTTGGCCACATAATGGCCAAACGGACAGTCAATGACATTGCAGTCATTCGGCGATGCTGACCCAGTGGACGCAGTTGTGAGGCCGTTGAGTTTGCACGGGGTGCACCTCATGGATTCCTCGGTTTTGTAAGTTCCACGCGCGCATTTGGCGCAAGAGCCATTGGGTTTCATAAACTTACCGGCTTCACACGTTGAGGAACAATCTGAAGCATTCGTGGAACCCCATTTGGTGGTCGTGTGGCCCTCGGGACATGGAGTGCAGATGCGCTGTCCCGGAGAGCTTGAATAGGAGCCTCGGTCACACCTCTCGCAGTTGTTCGTGGTGAAGTTGAAGAAATCGCCCGCATCGCATATTGCTAAAGACACTAACGCGTGTATTTCAACCCAGCTTTCGGCACTCACTGTAGCAGTCTCCCAGAGATTTGGCCCCTTTGTAGTAACCGGTCGTGGTCTTATTCGGGCAGTGAATGCATTGTCGCTGACCCGTTTTGCTTTGGTAGGTATCGGGTGGGCAAGGGATGCACTGATGGCCATTCCAGTAGGTTCCAGCCACACATTCAACTGAATTGGTAATATTAGGCTAGATAATTAGTTACAGTTCGTTGTCGGAATGACAATATCCTGAATACTGACAGGGATTCCCGCAGATATCCAGTTTATCGCTCCCATTCCAGTGTCCCAGGGCGAGGACTTACCACATGAATACAGGTTTTGTGACGCGAACAGCAAGGGAAAGTCACTCTCGGAGCACAGGAAAATAGGAGCATCGACTTCATAAGTCTCATTTTGGTAAACTTCCGATACAGTATTCTCGATGTAGGCGCGGACATCTTTTCTTGTGTTGCTGCAAAATGAAAATTACAGGGTGGTGCATAAATGCTGTCACAGAAAGCATAGGTTCTCAAGAGTTCTTTTGAACGTTTGCGTTTTGTAAACTATTTATTCGTGTTTTCCGCACTTTGTTACTCTTGGATAACCAACTGATCAACTATTTAAAAAATGTCGCAAAAGAATTGCTGTCACTCGGCGATAAATAGTTGCGATCCTAGTTCTTGAGGTTTTCATGATGGATAAGGACGGCCCAAACCTGCACAAAAACATTGCAAAAACGTTCTTGGCTCGCAAAAAGGGCCTGCATCATTGGTGGTTTAAAAAAGAAGTTTTTACTTCGGTTATGTGTTAGCAATGGTGCCTTTCCCAATTTTTTAAGTGTTTTGGAGCCTGCATTGCTACAGTAAGTTGCTACATTATTTTTTTAAATTGCTAAACTAATTGCTACAGTTGCTGCATTATTTTTTAAATGTTTGATTGCACTCTATACAGAATTTCATACGCTTTCAAATGATATATAACAAAGAAAAGATGTCAAACACGAACTTAAAGTTATGGTAGTTTTTACGCGTGACAGTATTTATGCGCCATGCTGTACATTTTAGTCGTAAAAATAAACTCACTTCACAAAAAGCGTGAAATTCACGCGAATAAGATTGCCCTCAACCGCTCTTTTCGACCTCGAACCGCTGTTGGCTGAGCACAATACGCTCGTCTGCAACTGATGAGATCCGACGCAATCGTTGTTTTCACAAAAACCGCCGAAATTCTTCGACGCTTCGTCGATCGCTTGGGCCAGTTTGCTCGTTGAGTCGGTGCTCCCATTCAGACAACTTCCAAGCGATAGCGTAAATCCGGTGATGGTCTGACTGGGACTTGTGTATTCTGCGCAGTCTGGGAATGACCAACGGCTGTCTTGGAAACCATGACGATTCCAGCGACCCTGCAACAATGGATTCACTATGAACGTGCTTGCAATCTCTTCCGTGAACCTCTAAAGCGAACCTCGAAAGTTGTCGGTTCTTTTGCCTATCCTTTCATCAAATGTCCAACAAAGCAAACCCAGAACTTGCATGCATTAAAAGACTTACCATCGAGTCGCAAGTGTAAAACGCTGGGACTTCGTCGGCGTACATGGACCCGTTTCCACATTTCACGAAAGCGACAAGCTCAGAAGGATTGCTTCCGGGTGATTCGTAGTTTACGGTTCCATTCAGCGGCCTTCCAGGTTTCTCGCAGGCGTTTGGAGACACCGTAACATCGAAGTGACACTCGGCCATGTTGCCGGCGGAATCACGCGCAATGTACACCACTCGGTGAATTCCCCTGAAAAAAAAAGTTGGTCGATTCCTCCTTATAGCGGTTTTTAAGGAACATCAAGCGAGACTTTCGCGAATAGCCTCGAGCCATGATTGAACTCAGGCAAGACATACCAAGAGAACGTGTCGCCACTTCCATAATTGTACGTGAAATCTGTGATGAACACGTTGTCGGTGAACATATCCGCGAGTTTGTTCGGCTCCCAATGAACCTCAGTCAGACGCCGGGGACTGATGATGTGTATGTCCTTGGGGCATCCAATCACAGTTGGCGGAATCGAATCTGAAAATCAAAGCTCTGCTATCAAAGTTCTCCAAAACAAACTTACCACGGATTTTGCTGCAGTCGACACGCCCCGGTAGACACTGCGAAGTCGTGCAGATGCCCGGATACAAACTGAGAACGGCCTTGTTGTTCCGTTCCACTGTGGAGAACTGGGACCAGTCTATTGTGAGACCTTTCCGGAAATCCATCCACTTTGAGCAGTAGTAGGCCATGTTGGACACTTCGATGTCTTCCAGCGACCGATGGTAAAACTGAAATTCATCGTAATTTGCGTCGACCGATTATATTTGTTACTTGAACGAAGCTAATCTCTCCAACAAATTTCTTCTTTCCGTCCCTTGATCCACCCAGGAGGATGAGGACACGTTGAGGGGTGGGCGTGACCCTGGGGTGAACCAAGGTCGACTTGATCAGACCATCCACGAGGACGTTCCACTTATCGTTAGCCGCGCTCGGACTCCGCAGACATACCTATAAATTACAGTTTATTGCAACGCCCACGAAAACAGGAAGTTTATTTACATGATGCCATTCGTTTTCCTTGATTGTGTAGTTAAGTCTGGACCGGTCTACTGTAGCGCCAATATTATCCATGGTAATCAGGTCGCTAGTAACTCTGAAAATGAATGGTTTGCGTACCAGCCAGCCACAGCGTAGTCGAAACATACTCAGATCCATTGAAAGGACCTAAAATCAGAAACGGCGGAGCTTCGATGATCCGGTTGTCATCTAGTGTCGTCTCGGTTTCGTAACGAACCCACGCGCAGATGGTGAATTCCTTCAGGAACGAGGAGGGAAAGTTCGGAGAGATGATGCGCTGCGTGGTGTTGTCGCCGGTAAAGTACATGTTGTAGTCCCTGGTCTTTTCTAAAACAAAAAGAGAGTAAGAGGACTCTGCGGGGTGTAATCAACCTTTCTCGCATCTCGGCCCATAGTAAGCGTTTGGACAATCGCAGAACGCCATGCTTCCAACACTTTTACACGATCCCCCGTTCTGGCAGTAGTCGGATTGCAGAGCGCAAGGCTCCTAATAAATAACTGGGTCAGACAGTCAAGATTTTACCGCAAACAATTTTTGAGTCTCATTCGCACCCTACTGTAACCCAACTTACCGTCTTCTGCTCGCAGGATTGTCCGCTGAATCCGTCGGCACACTCACACACATACGTCCTCCCACTTTTCACGTTCGGTACACAAGTTCCACCGTGGTAGCAGGTGGAGTTCCGGCAAGGGTCGACCCTATCCTGGCACGCTTTTCCTTCATACCCGAGCTTACAGTCGCACCTGTAACCTTCGTGCCCATCTTCCACGCAAACTCCGTTGTTCAGGCACAGGTTGTACTTGCAGTAGTGGACCGGATCATCGCAGAGTGGACCGAAGAATCCCTTTGCACAGATGCACTCGTATCCTTTCTCCGAAGGCACGTTCACACATCTGCTGTGTTCGTGACACTTGTTTTGGACGCAACCGTCGAGTTTCTCGCAGCGGTTCCCCCTCCAGGGAAAACGACATGAGCAATTGAAGGTTCCTTCGTAGCCAGGAGTCAGCATCTCGCATTTTCCATGCTCTCCACAGGGCTGGTAAACGTAATCACAGGGGTCAATCGTGTTCTAAAGGAGACAAATATTTGAGCTGTTGATTGGAAGACACCTACTTCGCATCGTGGTCCATAATAACCCTCATCACAGTGGCAGAAGATATCGTTGAATCGTTCGAGGCACTTTCCGTGGTGGCAACTGTCGGCGGTGCACCGGTTGACGAGCAAAGAACAGTTGGAGCCGACGAGACCAGTTGGACACTTGCAGTGCGCCTGGTTGGGACGGTCCAGAACACAGATTCCTCCTTGAGCACAGGTTTGCGTCATGTTCGTCTGGATCTCCTGGTTGCAAGGCGTTACAACTGTCAAACAATTTTCTCCTCGGTAGTCTGAAAGAATAAAGGATGAAGAATGTACCCCTATGACGAGTAGACCCAAGAATCTCATCGATTCCAAACATGGACTTACCATTCATACAGTTGCAATCGTAGAAGGTGCGATTATTTTGGCAAGTTCCAAATTGTCCGCATCCGCCGTGCTGGCACGCATTTAGGGGAACAGAACAGTCCGTTCCTGTGTATCCACTGTCGCACAGACAACGATATTCAAACGTGTTTACGGGTGTTGTCAACGGCACGCAAACTCCTTTCTTGCAGTTCGTAGAACATTCGCCATCGATTCGTCGTTCACAAAATTCTCCAGTGTAACCTAGAACACGGTTAAAACTGAGCCAAACCTCGCCACCGACCTGCTTCACAAACGCACACGGCCTTGTTTCCATCGTTCCGACAGTGCGCGACCGTCGCCGGATTGCAAGAATTGAAGGAACATGGCGTACGAGACTCACAAGCACCTCTTGACCCAGGCTCGTACCCATCAGAGCAGTTGCAATCTCTGTTCGACAAGTCTAGTTCCCCGTTCGGACACTGATTCAAGTTATCACACTTAGAAGACCAATCGTTTTGGCAGGAGCATCTTTCTGAAGGAATATTACATCGCCAACCGGTCCACCCTGAAACATTGAAAAAACTGAAATTCGCTCATTTGATACGGAAAGAACTGGCGGAAATTATAAGTACACACCTGGATCACATTTGCAGAATATTCCTAATAACCCACAGTAGCCGTGCTCACACCAAACACACGGAAGCGTAGAAACGTCGCACTGAACTCCGGTGAAGCCTGTCGGGCACAAACATTTACCCATCTCGCACGTTCCGTTGTTCTGGCATCCTATGCTTGCGCAGTCATTTGCTGGAAATTCGATGAACAGGGTAGAGCAAAAGACGTTTTGAAACATACCGAAGCATTCCGAAGCTCGAGTGGCCCCGTAACTCCCCGTCGTTGACCCCAATGGACACCTGGAGCATTCAGACTGGCCTGGCGTGCTTTGGTAGAACCCGATGGGACAGGACGAGCAGGGGAAAAAGCCGTCATCGCTGAAATATCCAGGAGCGCATGGCACTAAACAGATTGCATTCACAGAAGCAACAACGGAATTGATTCCATACCACGACAATATTTGGGCTCTGTTACTGCCACGGTTGCTGTGCCAGTTCCAATAGGACAATTTAGACAGTTCATGGAGCCTCTCCTGGGTTGGTACAATCCGCGGTCGCAGGCTGTGCACGGGGCAAAGCCATCTGGAGACGAGAATCCGGGTTGACACATTTCTGAAACCCTGTTTTAAAACAACGCCTTTGGGCTCTGGGATTATATCCGTCCACTTTCACACATCTCTAGCTTACCCAAACAGTGTAGCACCGTCATTGAGGCGTCGGTTTTGGTCGTCATTCCCAAAGGGCACTTTTGGCATACGGTAGCTCCCGCATGGTTCGAGTAAGTGTTAAGGGGACAGCGAACGCATTCGTTGTTGATGCTGTAGTATCCGGCCCTACACTGCACTGAAACGGAACATTTAGAAACGTCTTCTTCGTTTACTGACCGCACTGTCGCCGTTGCAAATCGAGTCCGCTGCCTTGGGGGCACACCGTGCTTGTGTTGACCGTGACGCGGCTAAAGTATTTGTTGCAGAAAATCTGAAGTTCGAAATGAGTTGGAGGGAAGATAAGGAGAACTAACAATAGTCAGCCGTTTACTCAAAGAGGCAGACAGGAGATTCGAGCACTCCTTCAACTGGCTTTCGGATTTCGCGTTAGACAAAAACGTGAGCAGAAAATCGTTCTTCGACTCTTTCATGCTCACGAATGTCCATCTGATGTTGGAGCAGCATTCGGTGAGAGACGCGTTTGTGACGGAGAGCAGCTTCGCGGACTCATTCACGCAGCCGATGAGGTTGTCGGGACTACTGAAGACCACGGTCGCGGCAATGCTGGGCTCGGTTTCTTCTGAAATCACCGCCGATCAAATTGAAGTCTTATGACCAGGATTACCGAGACAGGTAGGAAGCACGTCCAAGACCGGAAACTTATCGAAATGATTTACTTCCACGTTATTCTCAATTATGCGCCATCCGAAACCCGGTTTGCAAGCTAACGCTTTGAGGTTGCGGCTCAGAATACACTTGGAGCTGATTTGAAAGTAGCAGACCGAGATCCCTTCGGTCATTGTGCACAGGAAGGCGCCGTCGTTTATCATCCATACTGGGCAGTCGGCCACTGAAACCAGGTATTTTGAAAACAGTACTCACCATCGAATAAGGAAGAAAAACAAAAAAAATCTCGAAAAATCCTACCTTTAGCTTGATACCAAAACTGGCACAATTTCGCATTCCCAAACCAGTCTATCGCGGTGACATTAACCAAAACGGGTTGATCAATGCTCACGGTAGATCCATTCTGTGGACTGGTCACAAAGTGAACAGTGGAAGTATCCACAACGGGTATATCTGGAAGCCGCAGGGTTGTGTTCCGTGATATCGTGTTCGGGACCATGTCGATTACTACACGAGGACAATCCATCACAGGCGATACCTCATCTGGAAGAAGACGGTTGCAATAAAAGATACAAATATCAGTTTACCTTTGTAGATCACATCGACGTCACAAGTAACTGCGTGACCATCCCGATCCGTGACGACCCACTGGAAATGCTTAATGGAACCATCGAAATAGTATGGATTCTTGGACACATTCGGCAGATCAGACGTTATCAGGTAAAACGGGTCGTTGTCGATGACCTTCGGCCAGGGCAAGTCCACCGGGAGGAAGAAATGAGGCTTAAGAACCTGCACCTCCACCCGCTTCTCGCATTCCACCTTCATAGGCTGCTGGTCTAGACAAGTCGGAGGAGGTGGGTAAAGTTGCGGAACCTGCGAAGCCGCGTCCGGCATCCAGTTACAGTAATCCTCATCGCAGCAGATGTTGCAGTTTTCTTTTCCAGCAATGCATTTGCGACTTCGTCACATTGAGACCGGCGAGAGTTATGCGGATGGACGTCTGGCACACCTCTCCGGCTTGACAGTGGCGGGCGACAGTCGTGGAGCATTTCATTCCTTTCATCGTGTTGCATTCGTAGCACGTTGGGCCTGAAATGCGGCAAAATTAAAATCCGATGAGCTTTGATAGTCGGTCAGATAACTTCCGGCAAATACGGACCTTGCATAACACACTCGCTGTGAAGATCGATCCCTTTGTCTCCACACGAGCACGGCGACACAAATTCAGCCGGCTTCACCCACTTTCCGTGCTTCGAGCATTTAAGCGCCTGGTCAGGGCCAATTTTTTTCGCCCCGTTGCCGCAAACTCCAGTCACGTGCTTTGGCGACAGAGACGCTATCGTTTCTGCGTAGATGTATTGCCCGATTTCCATCTGCAATTTCCAGAAATGTTTGAGAAGAGATTATGATTCAGCAGACCTTAGGACAGAAAGTGTAGAACACGTTGAAGTTGGAAAGCTTGGCTGAGCCGGCGTCCGTCGTAGACACGCGAAACCAGACGTATTTGGCGTTGGGGACCTCGATCTGGATACGGGTCGATTTCTCCATCTGCGGCGTTGTCTCAATGCCCGTCACCAGCTTGAACTGGTCCTCCCGGCTCGGCGTCGTCGGGTCGTTCGAGGCGGCGTACGAAATGTTGAAGTGCGCGTTGCTCTCGTCCAAGATTTTGAAGCGCACCTCGACAACGTCGCTTCGGAGGACGATCGCAGGGGTCACCAAGCGCCTGAAAAACGACAATTTTTAAGGGAAGTTTTGCGAATTCAACACCCACTTCAGTTTTCCAGCGGCGGACGAGAAGAATTTCCATCTTCCTTCGGATTGAACCCACTGAAATGAATACAAAATGTGAAATGCTAGCAAAGAATGAAATGGGCAAAGTCGTTAATCAGTCGAAAGAGGCGATCGGCGGTCTGTAACTCAGTGATAGGACACAATTTGCGAATCAATAATTTTTTCAGTTTGTGAACGTGCGGGCCAATGAGGCGCATGAATCACTTACCTCGTCCGAACCCGTCCAATGACGCTCCATAAGGTCGTTCATAACAGGGTCTGAAAATTGGACCGTATTCTAAGAATAAATAAATTAGTTTACGGTAATTCGATTCGGCCAAATCGATCGTGTCGATCCAATTCTGCCCAGATTCAGTCTCTTCCAACTGGTTGACGAAGACGTCTGTCGTCCTGCTGTCCACAGCCGTTTCTTGGTCGTCTTCGACGCTGCATGAATATGAACCCTGGTCAGTCATCTGAAAGTCGTTGATTGAAGAACACGGAATCGACATGGTCACCTGTGCCCTGAGGGTGTGGAAATAGAAAATATCTCCATTTGATGCCTTCTGCGTGTGCAGCGTCTCGTTGCCTCGCTTCCACACAACCTGAAAATTCCTATACGTGTTCATCTATTTGGACAAAAGGTGACTTTACCTGGTTGGACCTACATTCCCTTTTGACGACGCACCAAAGGACGAAAGACTCGTTCTGCATTACGTACTTCTCAGGACTGAGCGGAACGAGGCAGTCGGATTTCTTGTATCTCCGCTTGAGCATGTGAGGTACTTCGCTAACGCACGTCCGCGGCATGTCGTCTGAAACCGAAAGATAGGTAAAGGATTGATAATGATCACCTTCCTCGACATATTGACATTCGAGAACTGAACGACAAGCCTTACCTGACAAAATGTAGTTCTTCTGGCGACACTGAAACGTGACCGTTTCCCCCACAGCGATTGCATCATTGCTCGGCAGAAGGTCGTTTCCAACCAAAGTGGCCACTTCGCATCCATTCGCTAAATAGGGTCCTTTATTAAAACCAGCAAATATCCTTTCGAATAACCTTTACAGCAAGGAGTAGTGCCGTTCCACCTTGGATTTTCCCAATTGCGGCACTCAATGACGTTGTTCCCGACCAACTCGTACCCCGGATCGCAACGGAATGTGACCACATCACCGACGCTGTACGGTTTCAGATCGGAAAAAGGATCGCGAAAGATGGACATCTTGTTGGTTCCGTTGAAGTTCTCCAGCGACTGACAGCTCGGAATCGTGCAAACGGGCTGTTCGCCAATCCACGTTCCCGAGAAGGAACAGAACAGCTGCTCTGGACCGATCAGGACGACTTTCTGTTTGGACTTCTGTCGACATGAAAACGAGACAACGGAACCTGGTTCATAAGACCCTCTTCGAGGAGTTACACTGAGTAGAGGACCGGTAATGCTTCTGCAGAAAACGTCTGAAAATACTTGGAACAAACAGTTCCAAAAAAAATCAAATTACCGTTGTCCTCGCAATTGATTTTCAGATTAGGTTTGTCCCATTCTCCAGTCGAGCTACACGTGATAGTGAAGTTCTTGTTTGTGTTCAAACAGACGTAGGTCACGGTAGAACCAGAGAGAAACAGACCGTTAGAAATGACTTCCAGTGTGCCGGAGGAGTTTATTCTGGGCGGCTCGCATCGCTGTTCTAAAATTTGTTGTTCAACTAACAAACTCCAATATTTACTGACCTATGCAGGATCGATTCGGTACCAAGTATTTGTCGTAGATTTTCCGGCGGCCGGCGTGTCCCGTGTAGAGAATTTTTCCAGCTGGACACGAACAGCTGTAGGATCCGATGGTGTTGGTGCAAGTGCCGTCACAAAGGTCGATGCGTTCTGCGCATTCGTTGATATCTGAAAAGGGCGCAATGAATCCAGTTTTTATTCAGAGAGTATACCTTCACATCCTTTGAAGTCCGCCGTAGATTTAAATCCGTTTACGCACTGGCAAACGTAGTCGTTAAGTAGAGGCACACAAATTCCGTGGGCGCACTTGTCTCCGTGGTCACAAGGATGACCAACTGAAATAGAGTGATTAAGCATGAACTTGTTATGACGTCGGCATACAGTCACAACGCGGTTTATTCGGCATCCATCCGTTCTTCTGGCATACCGGAACTCGGTCAGTATACTCACAGCCGGAGTCGCAGACGATCGGGTCGTCTTGGCCGACTTGGACGAAAGTTTGGTTGAAGGACCCAAAAGGAACACTTTCGGCGTAGCAGCCCCTATCTGAACATCGCGTTGAATTCAAAAAGTGTTATCCGGGATGCTTACACTTGCAGTGGAAATCAGGATTAGACCAAGTTCCGTTCGACAGACACACTCGGACCACGCTGTCATCGACAAAGGAGTCTCCGTTGCATGCGTACAGAACTAACGATCCGATGTCGTAATCGTCATCGTCACGTTCGTTTTCTAGGGTCGCATTTCCGTATCTTTTGTCAGGTTTCTTGCATTCGACTTCTAGAAAATAAATTATTAGCCGTCTGTTAAAAAATTACAGTTGGTGTTTAAATCTTCAAACAAATGCTATAACTCACTGTGACAGGTCGGTTTCGGAGTCCAGCCGTCCGCCGTACAAGCACATGTTCCAGATGTACTCGCTCGAAAGCCGGAATTGCAAGCGAACGACAAGAAGTCTCCAAGGTGAATTCCGAGAAGCTCTGTGACATGTCCATGACGAATGTAGGGCACAGGGCAGACAGGAACGGCCTGGCTAAGGCAGACCGGTGGCGGCGAATCCCACATTCCGTTCAGGGCGCAGGTCAGTTCCGGCTTCCCTGTCATGGTCAGATCGTCCGAAGAGCATTTCAACCGCACGGTTTTCCGGTAAGGAATGTTCTGTTTGACAGCGTCTTCCGATATCCAGTTCATGTCGACCGGTAAAGCCGGCACTTTGCAGTCTGAAAAAATTAATATTAGTTGAAATTCAGCCTTCGCTTACCTTGTGAATAGGAGAAAGTAGCTTTGAAACCTGCAGATTTAGAAAATGTGTGCAAAATCACAGGTTTCGATATTCTGAAGACCTCTTCAAAGCTTTTCGTGACTCCGTTTTCTTCGATTTTGATCGAATCCTTATCAGTAATCCGCTTCTCTTCTAGGTAAAGCGTAGCAGTGGTTGAAGGGGAGAACATGAGGGAGCATTGCTGATCGCTTTTGGAGTTAATGACGATTTGACCGTAGTTCCCTTCGATTTTTTGGTTCGTACAACCTTGAAATACAGAGTTATGGTAAAAACAGAAAATCAACTTACTCTGAACAAAGTTGGCCATTACGTTCGCTCGCCGCGTTGAAGATCGGATGGACTTGAACATAACCACCATGACTGGCTTCGACGAGATGTAGACGTTCGCTGGATTCCTGTTCTTGGTCGTAAAGTCATATATCGTCTCGCCGTTCTTTCCTCCGCCGTCGGAAATTGTGAACTTGTCGCCATCGGCTAAGTCGAATTGATCTAACTAAAGGAAGAACTCATAGCTGAGCGATTCACATTTCACTTACCTTCAACATGATCGGGCTGTTGTTCTCGTTTGTGATCGTCCATTTGCACGACGTCGGCGATCGGGAGTCGGGATTCACGCTCGGCGTTCGGAGCACGCCGCTCCATTTCGTTATGTGAGCGTTGCAGTTCGGGTCATCTGGAAATCAAAAATCAGACTAGTGAGGTAAATCTAAACCAATGTACCTGATTGATAATATTGGAAATGCAGCCTGAGCTTCTCGACCGCTTTCGTGTGCACCCGTATGACAGAGTGGTTTGTGGAAGACGACCACGAGGAAGATCGCCCCAGCGGAATCGCGTCTGCTGGTTTCTGGATGGAGGGTTCTCCGACTTCGATTCTGTCGTCTTTGTCACCATGTGAGGAAAAAAACTAAAAAAAAATCTAAAAAATGTCGGCGAGGGTTGAAAACTGACATTAAGCATTAGAGATCGGTCGTCCAGGGACTTGATTGTCCATTCGCAAGTGGCCTCGCCTACTTGGTTGAGTTGAGCTCCAAGAAACGTCACTTCTCCAGAAGCGGCATTCAACTGCTCCCCAGCTCCGGAACACGCCTTACTCGACTGACTGCAGTGCTCCTCGTCGCTGCTGTCTTCGCAGTTTTGGACTCCATCGCAGATTGCCGTTTTGGGAATACAGGCGCTGTTGTCTTTACATCGGTAGTCGTCTAAAAATAACTGTTACAGTAAAAAAGCGAAACATTGCTTGGATCATGCGCCAAAATTATTAAAATCAGTTTTTGTGAAATGTGAAAGGGAGAAATGACTCACCATCGAAACATGCCACCGTCTGGCAAATACTGCGCCGTTTCCAAGAGCACGGCTGCAGATACCACCCAAAGTTGGTTTCATTACAAATGTTCGGATTGAAGGCGACACATTGCGTGTCGTTCGTACTCGTAATCTGTTCGTAATAAGTTAGGTTGGGCTGGTTCGGCGCCCACAAAGGCGAATACAAGGAGATTTTTTGCGATGAGTAGAATGAGAGGAGACTCGATTGGCTTTCGCTTGGATCGAAGTAGTAACCCGTCCAGAAGAATTCGTTGGGTGAGCCAAGGGCTTGCGCGAGATCGTGGGTAATAAATAGATCGTTGAGAGTGAGCGGGGAGCTGGCTTGGTTCCTACAATGGGAACAAAAAAGATGGCAAATTGCGGTTTGCTGGTCACTCACTCGGACTGGCCGCAGTAGGGGGCCGCTTCGTCCCAAGTCAGATTCAGCGGTGGAAGGTAGAAGCACGAGGTCCCTTGCTGGATCCAACCTAGAAGACATTTTCACATTTTAATACAGACGATATCCCGTTTTTTTGTTAATTTCTTCATTTTGTAGCCCAATTTCTCTCTACTTAATGTTGCATATTTGTTCGTTTTCCTGTAGGCCACAAGGCGACCAAATCCGTCAGTTTCAAATTGAATAAGTTTTTTCAATGTAGCTAACAAGAGAACCTCCAAAAGTGTCCCACGAGTTAGAATCTGAAATTTGGCACGTGGGTTGACCTTGCGCTAGGAAAACGATTCAGCAGGTCATTCAGCCTGTGAGCGGTCGATCGAATCGGTTGGTCAGGCCTTCACTGAAGTAATGTTTTTGCGTCTCTTCTTTCTGTTTCCGGCACTTTCGAGCAGTTTAGAAGGTTTCGCTACCTCATCTATTGTGGCAGTCGTGTTTTTGCTACGCGGTGGTGAACAAACCAGCAAAGATGTTAGCGAAAACACTTTTCATGACCAACCGATTCGATCGACCGCTCACAGGCCGAATGACCCGCCGAAACCCGGCCATGTCTGGAACGGCAACGTCGCCTGTTTGGGCAGAACACGTCGAGTCATTTGGAACAGCCGTCGTTCACTAGAGAGCGGTTGCGCTTAGGAGCAACTTTGCGCATGCGTTTCCATTGAATTTTTGACAAGTTAGCAACAAATATTTTGAGAATGGTTTTCCTAGCGCAGGGCCAATCCACCTGCCAAATTTCAGATTCTAACTTGCGGGACACTTTTGGAGGTTCCCTTGCAAGTTTATCTTGCTAACCATATCTGAAGAAAATAAGAAACGTGTGAGAAGACGCGATTTGGCCAAAAATGACTGGAATGTTACAAAAATAATGTGAAAACCAAAATCCCATATTCGTCACTTCTTGGTTTTCTTACATTACTGTGGTGAACCCTAGACACGATTCTGAATTCTAATGGAACTGTGCCGACTTTGAAGGTTGTCGTCGATATGTTTCAAATTAATTCTATTCGCAATTGATCTCAAAACTTCAAAAGTGTGTTTGCAACAATTCCTGTGCTGAGCATCGAATCTTTGAACAAAAAACGGTTGAATAAACGGAAGTTTTTCTTTGTAAGTACACTATAAGTGTTCATGATCAGCTGACTAATTTTCGCCGCACCCAAACAGTCGCGCTTGGTGACGCTCGACACAGCGTTGTTGTCGTTGATTAGGAGAGTACTTCTGAATTCTCTCGGCGCAATAAAAAGGACTTTGCGGCGGGCTGCAGGAGCACCGCGAGTAGATGAGCAACGAGCGCTTCCAAAACGTAACCGCTACATCATCATTCGAAAAAGGAAAAATCAATTTCCCATCGATTACCTGTGATGTGAAGGAACACACAATTGCAATTTACAGCTAGTGCATCATTTTGTGACTCCAAATAAAGACTTTAATTTTCAAACCAATTGATTAATGCAATAATTCCTTTGAGCTCTAAAAACCAACCTTTAGGACATGTCAGCTGAAGAGACCCTTTGCGGAACGGAAAAAAGGATGGCGCATTAGAACAGTTTGAAACGTCTGCAGCATCGACGCCACCAAATTGTGAGGAGCAGAGGAGGAGGAAGACTAAGGTCGGGACGAGTTGCTTATTGTCGGAATGTTTATTGCACAACAACAACAACAACAACAGCGGTGAACTTTCTAATCGAACACTCCGCATACGTCCTTATCGCAAAATGGACGCACCACGACACCGTAGACTCTAAGACTGGTTCTTTTCTGCCGCGGCAGCAGAAGAGACCACCGCAGCATCGTCTTCGCTGACTCTCATCTCCCCCGTGATTGCTAATGTTTGCTTTCAGACATACCCTTGTAACCCACGTGGATAAACGGTGTCCAACGGTTTAAGTACCAGAGGACAAGGGCCAGGGGACAAACCACACATCGTCCGAGGAGGGCTTCCATTCAGAACAGTCGGCTCGGAAAATTCGATCTCTTCACCGCGAATTGTGGCTACCCTCATGTTGACCACAGCTCTGTTTATGGAATACAGAGAGAGACCCATAAATACCATAAATAATAAATACCAATGACCCATAAATAATCCTACAAAGAGTCAGGTATTTCCAGGGCTGCATTGAACAAACGTTCAATGTCGTTCGAAAGAGCGGGAATTTCAGCATAAGGAACAAAAAGGAAAACTTTGTAATTCCATTTCCAGTGTTAATGCCCGCCTTAAAACGTTTTCGAAAATTTCTCAGAATGCACACAACCCCATCCTTGGCGCACACCTGAAATCTTATTTTGGATCGAAATCATTTTCCAATGTTGTGTTTTGCATGGAACAAACTTATAAGTGTACGCGTTTATTGAAATTTTCTTGAATGGGTTCCTGCTTAAGAATTTTCTTTTTTGTGACAAAAATGAAATTCGATCGTGTGCCGCTCCTTGTAAACAGCGCTATTGTTTAATTGCGTTTACGTTTTTAGATACAATTCTAAGAAAATATGAATTTGGTTTAAAAAGACGTGAAGTGTACATAGTGACCTGAAGAGGTCACTTGACCTCTAGAGTAAAGGCCAAGGCGGTAGTGCTTCGAGTTGGTGAGGAGAAGCAGAGGAGACGGTAGCTCGACGGAGCTGAGCCGCTGAATTCCGCTTTCTTCATTTTTCATGATTCATCCGTTTTGTTAGTTTCCCGATACGGGATCAGCACGTTGCCGAGCCTGAAGAATCCCCTGTCGACGACACGCTTCCCATGTCAACGAAAGGCCGCCCGAAATCCGAAGCGTCGTCACGAAAAGCAGCCCGAGGCCAATGTTTGCCTCGAAAAGGAGCTGAAGGACGGAGATGCATAAAAGAGACGGAGAACGAGAGTTCAGGGCCGGCCCGGACACATTACTGTGCCCGTGATTGTATTATTAAATGCAGATAAAGCCCTTATCCCTTGTGTCTAGTTCCTTTACGAGACTGATAGCGTTCCATACATTCTGGGGGGAAACCTAAAAGAATTATTGAAGAATATGAATGAAACAATAGCTGAAAAGTTTTCTTTATTTCATCTTTACTTTATTCGCAGTAAGCAGTCACGTTCCCGATAACCACCACCATGCCAGGCTGCATGCTGCCGCCTGGAGCCTCTTTTACTTTAGAGAAATAAGATTTCAGCGGATCAAGGCCGCTGAAGCGGGTTCATTTTGCATAAGATTCTTGCATTGCGGTTGTGTTAATACGTGTCCACAATTCGAAAAAGTATATATTTGTGCATAATCAATGAAAAACTAGATTTTTTGACGTTTTGCCGATATATCGTTTGATGAGCCTTTTTTTAGTTATTGAGTGTTCAAGTTTATTTACACTGAAAGACACGGTGAGTTAGTTTGAAAGTAAATGGACGATTAAGTCAAAAAACGGTAATTGAGAGACACTTTAAAGGCTTCAGAACTAGAGCTCCTTGACGGTCTTCGCGATCTCGTTGACGTGACGATCGTTCTCTCGGCAGCAACCCAAAAAGAGACGCACGTTCAGCTTGAAGAGCTCCGGAATCGTGTTGACGTAGTCGCGGAAGGTGTTCTCGGAACTTTGGTCGGAGCTGAACACGAAAATCCATATTCAAAATTGGAATATTCGAGTCTCACTCATTGTTTTCCAGATTGCTCAGATCACTATGCCTGGGATGAACAACGAACGCCCGTTGGCATGGGGATAGGCTAAGCGGACGAGTTCCAGGAGATGCGACGGATTGGTGCAGTTGATGCCAATGGCGGTGAGGTCAGGATGGGCACTGAGGTTGTGGACAACGTCGTAGAAATGGTCACCGCCATGGGTGAACTGTCCGTCCTTAAGCAGACATTATAACCTACAAGTTTCTCTTTTAGTGTTCACCTTGCAGCTGAAGGAGATCCACAGATTCTTCCCGAGAGAATTCGGTTGCGATTTCCAAACATCGAGTGCCATCTTCGCTTCCTTGAGAGTCGGAGTCGTCTCAATACAGTAAGATTCCAGGCCGGTGCTTAACATCGCGTTCATCTGTCTGTCGTAGTACTTCTTGACAGCCTGAAAAAACCCACTTGCAAGAAACGTTTACAAACTGTCCCACTCTAATTTGATCAAAATTTAGCACAAACGTAGGCCTATGGTAGCATATCAAAACCCCAAAATATCTAGTTGAATGCAAAGTTTATGGTGGAAACAGGGCTTTCCCAGAGATTCTCAAAATTCTTAAATTTGGTTTTGTTTTATACATTTAGATACAATTGGCTGGCAAAAACAACGTTTCATTGGTTCCACGTTACAACGTTGTTTCTACAACTAAAAACATAGGTACATTTGCTCGGATAAATCTCAAAATTGGTACAGTTTTCTAACTTGAGCCGTATAACGACGTGATAACATTGTCTTTGCCAGCAAGCCAATGCCAGTTTCATTGGTCAAATCAAACCAGATCTTTAAAACTTCGGGAATTTTCGGAATTTCAAGTCTTGTTTTACCTAGCATAAACATCACGTTCAACTGACACGTTTTAAGGGTTTCGATATGCCCCTATAGGTCTATCTTTGTGCCCAATTCCAGCCAGACTGGCATGGAATAGTTTGTGAGCGTGTTTGCTAGGGATACTTTAATACTAACGTTTTCCGAAACGTCTGGAACGCTGTGTCCGCTTCGATTGCGGAGGACGACCCCGTAAGGTCCGATGGAGCCGACCACGTGGATCTTTCGGGAATATGAAGCGGCCACTTTTTTCGCGATGTCGACAGCAGTCTGATAGTAACACATTAGTCTTACAAGGTAGAAAGCAGATGGGTTACCGTAATGACTTTGATGGCTTCCTTCTCGCTGTAGTTCCGGGTCTTCATGAGCACGTCGATGGAGGCGTGGTAGGTGTCGGTGATGAGGACACAGGAACCCATCTTGACAAGCCTGAACATAAAAAAATTGACTGAATTAGGCTAACTTGAGATACTTACCCATTACAAGCAATCTTATCTTGGCCAGAGCAGTCCATATTGCTGTTCAAACTAGACTGGTTAGACTAGAATAACGTTTATAGAAGTTCCTCAATATAGAAGCTTACGTTGACATCTAATTCAAGCTCTTGTAAAGACGAAGCCAAAACTCCATCTACTACGAAGGGCTTGTCGCCTTCAAACAGGGTGTCGAAAGATGACATCGGTGGAACGTCTTCTCTTGCAATCTGAAATTGACTTGTACAAAAGCGTCTGAACATTGGAACGTCGAAAAAGGCCACCGGTGTCATTAAAACAGCATGCGACATTTTTATGTTGGCTGAGGAGGCGTGAGGGACGCAGATCGTCGCTGGTCAAAGGTTTTGTTTATGAAAAACATTTCCACTTTTGAAAGGTACACTGCAATCGTGTGGGAAAGTGGCCTTTACGAGCGCAAAACGAGGCATTGTAAACAACATTTGAATGTCAGAGGGAAATTCATGTCGCAGTTGTTGATACCAATGTTACACACATGTGCCGTTTGAGGGTATCAAAGAGATCTGTTTTGGGAAGACGCCGTTCAGCTCAGCGAAAAAAGCCACTTATTTCTAGTGTTTTTGACTTAAAGAATAACAACACAAAATAGCGTTTAATAGCGTTTAAACTCGAAGTAGAGCAAAAAGGCAACCTTAAAAAGCATTCTGCCACTGATTGTTGTTGATGGAATACGTCGTTGAATTTATGTCTGGGAAAGTTGCATTTACGGTCGTCTGAACGGTAAACAACATTTGAATGCATATATTTGAATACATATGACATTGAGGGTTGATGCAGTTGAAGGGAGCGGGTCATCGTAGTTAAAGGCATTAAAATTGTCAAAACCTTTTTTCGACTCCATTATGGGTATGCTTAAACTGGTGCTTCCTCGAGAATAATTTTGTGCGATTCTATTTTTGTGCTATCTGGTCAAAGACGTCTCTTTTTCCAACTCAGCTCTTCCAACTTTCACAGCTGTTGACGCAGGTCTGCCGCAGCCTTTTTCACAGGTTTGCTTAATGTCAAAGGTTAAGCACGTGCCTCTTCTTCCAACTCATCTTTGCAGCGAAATACCATGCGAAATACCTGGTTCTTACCGGAGTCGCTCATTTTCAAGAGCCACTTCCCAAGCAACCCGCCTGCTCTCCAAATTCGGATCCCAGCTCCTGTGCCAATGAATGCGAACCGAGCTGCTCGAATCCCTTTCCTAAAGACAAATGTTGGTTAGACTATTTTCTTCCTAGAAAAATCTAACGGCTGTCATTCTTCCCGGTCCCTTTCATCCTCCATTCGAACGGCTATTGACTTGTTTAATCGAAAAGAAGCAACTTTTAAGCGTAACGGATTATCCAAGAATGATTACGAAACAAATCAAGATTTACAGCGAGCTTCTCACGTAGCCGCAGTTTCAGGTTTTGAATCTTTGTGGAAATCGTTGTGAAGTAGTAGACAAAACTTTATCTGCATGGACCAGTTCTGCTCAGAGCAAGGAACAGCTGGATAGAAAAAAAATTATTTGGTACTGCAATTGGATGTCTTGGAAGATTGACCGCAGCTTCGAGATCGTGGGTCGACTTCAGACCGATTTGGTGCGCTTTAAAAAAGAGAATTTGGTCGCGGATTGTTTCTGTGAGAATGCGACGGAAGAAACGAGCACCGAAGTGTTCATGGCCAGAGTGGACCGAGTTAATCTGTTTTTTGAGTAAAGTTTGAATGCTATTGTTTTGAGATGCTGAAGCTTTAAGATAAATTGGTGTGCGGCTTTGCCTTCATTTTTTAATGTTACTATGTTTGTAAAATACGTTTTTCTCTGGAATGAATCATCGCGTAAGCGTCAAAGCTAGCCAAAAATTTAAGTAAAGCGCGATTTTTGTTGCGGGCTTTCTGGAACATCTTAGATTGGACCTTACTGTCCACTAGAAGAAGCGCTTCTATATATTTGGGGTAATTATTAGCAGCAATACGTGAGCTTTTTTAGGCATGAGTGGAACTTATTCCGTTGTTTAGTCGCATTGCAGCTTGACCGTTCTCTCCAAGCGGACACATAATGAATTGAATTGAACTGATAAAAGACAGTAAGAATCACGCAGTCACGGTTATAAAAGTTTATAAAAGTTTTCGTTTTCTTTATCGACAGTATGTATTTATGGGTCACCTTATATAAGGCTGCTAAGTGGATCGAGCTTTGGTGGATGCATCTGAGTAAGACCGGAATCCTTTATCGCAGTTTCAGGACAATGCTAATAGTGAATTTACTCTTGGGGATAATCTATCAATTGAAAGAATCTTACGGATTTGAGTCTCCAATGACGTGATTTAAAACCTGAAAAAGCCCGGAAATACGGAGCACTTAAGCATTTAAAAACATTTTCAGCGCATTTGATCAAAATTTAATGGCCAGATTTGAGTGGATTGTTGTTGGGCAAGCTCTTTTAAGAGTTTGAGGCACCAGAATGGGGATAGGAAAATATGCCTAACATGTCGATCCCTTGAACGCAAGATGCAAGATCATTTTGTGATATTCGGAGCGAAGAATCGCCGGGACGCTTTGGAAAAATCGGTGGAATACTTTTTTTGCTATTGTCGAACCGCAATCACCTTGACAAATTTTTGGGAAATCCGAAAAAGCGATGCTAACGCCGCCGGCGCCCGATTTAGTATGGAGAATCACGTTTTGAGGCGATTGTGGCACTGTTTCCACGGTTTTCGACCTGTTTTTGGGAGAAGGTTGTATCGGGACGTTCGACGGATTGTAGCGGCGACTCTGCTTAAGCCCAAGTTTCCAAAATCGGTGCGTTCTTTGAAGCCGAAACATCGTTTTCAAGCGACCACTGTCAAATATCAGCCACGGATACCTATTCTTCGCGTACTATAAGAGTTATTCCATGATTATTCTTAGCAAAAAAAGTTAACACACGCAAATTGTCGAATTTGTCTGAAAAACATGTTGGAAAGAAAAAAACACGTTCAAAACCGATAAAGAAACGCGAAGAATAAGTAGTGGTCGCTTGAAAACGATATTTCGCTTCAAAGAACGCACCGATTTTGGCAAACTTGGGCTTAAAACACGCGGCAGAGTCGCCGCTACAATCCGTCGGATACAACCTTCTCCCAAAAACAGGTCGAAAACCGTGGAAACAGCGCCACAATCGCCTCAAATTCTCCATACTAAATCGGGCGCCGGCGGCGTTAGCATCGCTTTTTCGGATTTCCGAAAAATTTGTCAAGGTGATTGCCGTTCGACAATAGTAAAAAAATTTTATCACAAATTTGTAGAATCCGAGTATTTATCGTGCGAAGACAGACTTAACCCGTCGTTCCACCCAAACCTTAATCGCAGACAGCTTGACAAGAATCCTGACGGGGTGGTGAAGTGGGGCAGACATCCGAATACCTGAACTAGTGCTCCTCGGGCAACGGAGGCCAAAGCTGTGACCTGTTACCAAGACCTCGAAGTCAGGATTAGCAATCGCAAGCGCTGAAAATAACTCTTCTTCATTCCACCATTCCATCGACCAAGGTTAATGAAGGCTAATCATTTCACTGCATTACATAGCCTTCGACCTTCTCCTTCTCGTAGAAACATATAAAAAGCATTAATACTATAAACAATGTATACTGAGAAGCCCTTATAACCGATAGTAACTCAATTAGGCTATTACATCAGAACAAATCGAAAATTAGCTGTAGAAGATTTTATTGCAGAAATAGCGCATTTAAATGCACGTTAATTTATTTGAGGAATTAATTATTTTTACCACTAGAGACAGACCAAACAGCTATCACTAGATTCATGCCCTCTCGAACAAGATCGCGATACCTTGACCTCCTCCGATGCACGCCGATCCGATTCCGTAGCGAGCGTTGCGACGCCTAAAATAGCAACGAATTCAGTTGTCACATTTTCGCAGTTTCAAGATTCGCTTAATTTTTTTGATTAACTTACTTAAGTTCATGAGCAAGATGTCCGGAAATGCGAGCTCCAGATGCTCCGAGAGGATGACCAAGGGCAATGGCTCCTCCGTTCACGTTGAGTCTGTCGCCATCCAGCTTCAATTCCCTTTGCACGGCCAGAGTTTGAGCGGCGAAAGCTTCATTGACCTGAATAGATCTTTATGAATAGATTGCATAGGTCGCCGTCTTACCTCGATCAGATCGACATCTTCAAGCTTGACACCAGTCTTCTTGAGCAATCCAGTTATGGCCGGAGCTGGGCCAATACCCATAATAGAAGGATCACAACCAACAGTATGCCATCCAACAATACGTGCCAAAGGCGTCAAATGCAAACTCTTCACAGCTTGTTCATCCGCCAAGATCAGCGAAGCGGCTCCATCGCAGATTCCGGAAGCGTTACCGGCGGTCACAACTCCGTCTTTTTGGAACACAGGCTTCAAAGCAGCAAGACTTTCCACGGTAGTCTCGCGAGGGTGCTCATCTGTGTCGAATTCCACGTCTCCCTTCTTCGTCTTCTGCATGATGGGCTGGATTTCCTCCTTGAAGTAGCCAGCGTGATTTGCCAGACGCCAGCGGAGCTGAGATTTGTTGGCGAACTCATCCACTTCTTCACGCGAGATGTTGTAGAGCGAAGCAAGCCTCTCAGCGGTCATGGCCATCGGGGTCTTGATGTGCATGTCTGTGAGGCCTTGCCACAAGGAATCCTCGAACTGAATGAACGTTAATTAGAGACCCAAACGCCATAATTTATACAAACCTTATAGTTCACTCCCAGATTTGTGCCAAACCTCGTGTTCCGAACAACGAAAGGAGCTTGGCTCATGCTCTCCGTACCTCCGGCAAGCACGACTTTCGAGTCTCCGGCGATGATTTGCTGAAAAATTCCATTATTTTCCCAAAATTCATGGCACGACCTACGTAACATCCTTGAACGATAGCTTCAAATCCAGAGCCACACAATCGGTTGACAGTGACAGCTGGAACGTTGTCGGGAATTCCAACGCGCAAACTGACGTGTCGTGCAAGGTATGCCGCATCATTTGAGGACTGAATTACGTTTCCCATGACGACATGGTCAACATTCTTGGGGTCGATGCCTCCGTCGATGATTGCAGATCGGGACGAGATTTCAGCCAAGTTTGTCGCAGTTTGGTTCTTCAGTTTTCCACCGAAAGTGCCGAAAGGAGTGCGCCGGGCACCAACAACAAAAATACGAGCTAAATGGAATCTGGCATGAGAAAGTCTATAAAATTCGCACATACCTTTCGACATCAATTGAGATGATGTCGCTAAACTAAGAAGCTGAAATGATACATGGAATTAGAAAAGTTTGTGTCAGAGAAGAAGGCGTCGGCACGGTGAACACAACAAATGATAACGCGGCATCGAAATCATACAAGAGATCACGTTGCAGGAACCTTCTCGTGATTTTAACAGCGATCGATACACACGGACGGCGGACGTACGAGCAACATAGAGGTCGAACGGGCGAATTATTGAAGTAGCGCGCGAGTGGCCACTGGCACTTGGATCAAGTGCAGCTACCGAGCGTGCGGCGTCGAAGGAACCAACGTCGAAAAATTGGAAAAGAACAACAAACGTCCGATTAAATATGAAAGAAGCCCTAATATTTTATTGGACAAAAACCATGTGCAGGCTTGTCACGAGATGATAAATCGTTTGAAGTGATAAACGTCTCATGTGCGTCCGCACGTAATCTGCCATTCTGCACATAGAATGTGTAATTTTGGACAAAATTCAAAAATAAACATCTCCGCTTGCATCGATTGACAGGAATTGTGTGTGAAACAAGGTGCGATTTTGAGGCAAATGCGCGCCGAAATATCCGGAACATTTAGCAATCGCGACCGACAATTACGCAGCAAAAGAAAAAAATGTTTAGCTGAAATTTTCGAGAAAGAGCGGAAGAACATACACCCGAATGCTCGGTATTTCGAAATTCGACACGCTGAGTTGGGCCACGTGGGTGGCCGCGTCAGCAACGCACACAGAAATGCAAACTTGGCAGCAGTGGCGATGTAGGTGGTCCCTTCGTTTGCAGGATGCAACGTAGACATTCACGTCATGTTGTTCGCGGATCTGCGACGTTTTTCGCAAAATTTAAAGGAAGGTTATGAAAAATATGGTCAAATACAAACAACCGGATGGGGCAACCAAACTCCGTGAAGCAACACGAAATTCTTGAATCTCAACAACAGCAGCGGAAAATTTGGCTCAGGAAACAGTTCAACAAGTTTCATACCCTACATTTATTCCTTCCAACAACCCAAAATCTTTTAAAGGAACAAAACGAAAACCAACTTGTTAGATATTCGTGACGCCACAGCCAAAGGAAACACCTCACGCGCCTCTGCTTTCGCGTGCTTCCAAATGTCGTTCTGCGGATGATGCAACCCATGGTACATCTTGTCAGAGTAATGGCGGCAAATTCGAAATCAGACGGCACCTGTTGCTTTATTTAAGTCTTACAATGGCACGCTTGTTCTTAAGTGCGTAATCCAGCTCCATGAATCGAATCGTTCTGTACCGTCTTTTTCTTCTGGATCTCAAATTTTACTTGGAAGATCATTTCGGACCCATTCCCTCCATTTTTCCAACCGCGAATAATTCATTGGCGAACTAAGCAAACTCCTCCAGGAACGTCTGTATTTACCGTGTTATACAAACGGTGGCCCTGGACCAGTTGTTCAGGGCATTTCACGGGTGTTTTTGTTTGACAAGATCGTGGAAGGCGGAAGTGCAAACAAAGCTCAAAAGAAAGATTTGCACGCATTATGATCTTTGCCTAGGTGCGTGGGTAGAACAACAGTCTCGGGCAAAAAAAAACTTTCAAACTAACGATAATTCCAGAATTTGATGCCTACGACTTTTCTCTCGTGCAATTTCGTAAAGAGACTCTGAATATTTTTTCATTCTGACGAACCACGTCAGAATGCAGTCAACTGGTTTACTCTACGGCATGCCCTTATGCGAATTCGAATTAGATTTCTCAAATTGTGAGATCGAATTTGATTAGGGCTTTTTACATTTATATGACGGATAGCATCTGTCCAAAGAAAACAATAAATACGATTGGTCTGTTCAGCTCTTGCAGAGCTTCACACATTCGTTGTACGTTTCAAAGTTGTTGTAGTTGCCGAAAAGGCCGTAGTAGGTGAAGAGCATGCAGTTACCGTACTTTTTGCTGAAGAAATAGCGAGGGATGTGCGACAAGTTGTTGCCGTAGTGGCCGGCGTCGTAGTCCTGGTTGCAGACGAGTTCTAGAAATGAGGTTGAAAATAAATTGACATTTTCAAAATTGTTCTGGAGAACTTTTTCATTTTCTACAAAAACGCCCTGCATTCATTACCTTTTGAAGGGCAACAGACTCCGTTTTCGCAAGCGTGGTCCGCGGGGCACTTCGAGCAGTCGAGCGGTCTCTGGCTAGCGTCAACCGCCGATCGAACGCCGCTCAAACATTTCTCTAAAAACGTGTTTCCTCGTTAGGCGAAGATGCCGAAAAGAGGATGAACGCACTGATCGCTGGAGCCTTCGCGGCCTGGGTACCAGTGGCCCTTCCACTCATGCAGGCTTCTCTGCATTTGGCCGCCGAGTCGAAGCGGTTTTCGTTCCCCCCGCAGCCAGAGTAGCGGAAAGGCTGGCACACGCCGGTATTCACGTCAAAGTAGAATTTGAGACCTCCTGCGGTATCGCAGCTTTCCTCGCCATTATCACGAGCTGAAACGAGAGAAACGGTAGGGGAGAAGCGGGGTCCCCCCGACTTACGGAACGAGCACACCTCGGTCGCCGTTGCCAGCGGCACGAAGACGCAGAAAGAAGCGACTGTAAGCAACTGAGAAAACATGTTTGCACCGCCTGAACTGAATGCAGGATGCTGCGAGCGAGAGCTGCTCTTAAATAACAACAGGAACTCACCGCTCTCAGCGGCCACGCGCGCGCCGACGTCGACACGCAAACATTGGGGCGTGTGCGCAAATGTCAAAGTCAAGTTCCTCGCCTGTATGATAACTGAAACGAAGACTCCTTGCGCAATTTTCAAATCTTTTTGTTTTTTTTTTCTTTTATTTGAATGTGATCAAACAAATTTCAACCAACAAAGGTTGTGGATTCCGGAAATTTCTGCTAAGTTGACATTTGACTCCTGAACCTGTCAATGGCGGTCGATTACGGTCGGATTTACGTCAGCGGACATGGTTTGCTTTTTTAAAGGTTTTTTCGTTCGGAACAAAAATTTGATAAAAACAATCCACATTCAATTTTCTAATAAGATACAAATACGAAATTCTCAAGAACATTTGATGTTGTTCGTTACTTGAAAAATGATTAACGAAGACACTTCTTCAAAGTTCAATCAACACCGCAACTCAAAATGGTGCTGCACAAAACACCAGGATGACACAACACTCCAAAGATTGCCTGCTTTTTCTAAATTGGTAGCAAATGCGTGGATCATCCATCCTGTAAAATGTTTACAAACCACCGCCGTCTCAAGGAACAAATAATCCAGTTTCTCTCAAGCGTCGTTCGTGGACGCTATACGAGAATACTAACAGATTCTGTGACAACCATCCGATATGCTTGATTTTATCCTGGCTACCAGCGATATTTTCACACCACTATCATCATCGCCAACGATAAAGTTATTCAACCGTTTCACGTAGATCACAATTGGATAGTAACAAAGATTTAAGCTCGTCGTCGACGCTCGTTAGGACTTTGGAGAGCTGCGCTTGGAGTTGAAGGCGCTTCTCTGCCTGAGTCACCGGATCCATCTCAACCATTCGGTCGCGG
Organism: Steinernema carpocapsae; assembly: GCA_000757645.3. NCBI lineage: Eukaryota > Metazoa > Nematoda > Chromadorea > Rhabditida > Steinernematidae > Steinernema > Steinernema carpocapsae. The sequence goes on from CM016762.1 coordinate 15,353,974, forward strand.
ATTTTCAGCACTAGGTCCACAATTTCCACTTCGTGTCGAGAAGATAAGCTGTCCTTAGAGAACTCGGAGGAACAAAGCACGTCCAGATGAATGGAACGAAGCTGCCGGTCGACGTCATTCTGGCGCGATCGAAGCCAGCCGTCGAAATTTGCTGAACTCAGGAACTGCCGATAGAGCCCTGAAAAGTTTAATTATTACAACCAGTCGGTAGAAAGAGCCCGTGTATCTAGCTTGAAGCTGCCCTTCGTCACTTGAAGCCATCCTTGAGCTACACAGTATGCCGTATTAAGAAATGAACTGAGAAGCAACGGGAAGGAACTGGCTATCGTTGAGCTATCTATATACAGTATGCGATCTCTGCCCAAATATCGTTCGTGCTCCATTAAGCGACGACAAGAACAATTTGAAAATATGCTCACCTGCCCAATCGCCTTGAACTCCGCAAGTCAACGACGGACCGTTGTCTGCTATCGTCCTCAGAAACTCTTCAGTGTCAAAGGCTCGAGCTTGGGGAACGGCTCTGAATGGGCTGATGTGCTTCCTGAGAGGCATCAAAGACGACAAATACCTGAAAGGCGACAAATTAAAGCAAAGACGGAACTGTTAGACCATACCGTTCCAGTGGTATCATGAAACTTTGTGTCAACTCCAAGAAGTGCCGACACAATATCGCATTCAGTATCTGAGTCGACTGATTGCTTGACTTTGACAGTTTCTTGTAGAGACTTTTGTCCCGCGAGAGGAAGGATTTATACTGGCTGTACAGGCCGGGCTTCGTGTCCAACGTCCGTCCGTCCCACGCTTTCCGGAAAGTCTTCCCGGCGTCGGCTATGTTTCCCGTATTAGCGTCGCCAACCCGAAGAATGTGAGGAAAATGTTGCAAGGTTTTCGTGAAAAACGGGTTTGTTACGCCCAATATCACATTTGGTCTGAAAAGAAGCGACGACTGCGACAAGTATTCCAATGAATTACTTACGGTGGACCCGCTTTTGAGGTATACTCTTTAAACTCTGAATCGTGAATAGTGAAGAATGGTCGGTAGTCGTTGAAGTACCGTAGAGGCCATATAAGTGATATGAGCGAATGTACAATTTGAGAGCACCCGGTAGGACTTGGAGCCATTATCACAAGTGGCTAAAAAACGCAAATTAGCTCCATCTTACTGGGTATAAACATACCTGACCAAGAAGAATGACTTCCCATAAGAGTTGAATGTGGTTTATTGCGCACATCAGATTCCTGAAAAAATGGAGGAAATGAATCCATGGGTGATGACCACCACAACGGAATGCCTTATTCGGTCTGCCATAACAGCGGTTTTATGACCCACTACAAGATAACGGCATTCATAAATAGGACACAATTTAGCACCTATCACTGCCTACAAATCGTTTCATCGAAACAAATACCGCTTTGCCCGTATCGTGAACTTTCGAAAAGACCACTTCCTTCAAACCAGAAATTTCAGTTTACAAATTGTCCCACTAACAGTACTTACAAACGCTCAGTCACTTTACGTTTTAGACCCAAAGAAGGAACTTACTGATAAATTTCATATTCATAAATTGTATGAAGAGTTGTTACGGACTCCAAAATCTGAAAAATGCATCTATCACTGTCGAAAAAAAGCCGACAAAACATACCGAACTTTCCGCATAAATAGACCTGTGAGGAATATCGGATCTACACGGTATCCTCGCATGAAGCACAGAACCTATGAGTGGAAGTGATAGAATCTTCCCAGGCGTCGGCGCTGGCCACTGGTCGATGTGGTGACACGCCGCTTCGATCGCTGCTTCTCCCATGTCGAAGAAACTATGTACAACGATTTCGACAACTTCGGTGAAGAGCTGGACGAGGGGGAGAACCGTGAGAAGGACCACACTCTGAAAATTGAAAATTAGTGGCTACGACTCACGCACAACCACACCTTTTGGTAATAACCTCGAGGGATCTTCGGATCTTTGCGCTGTCGGAAGTGGACGAAGCCATAATAGTAGAGTGGATCTACTTCGATGCTGTTCGGCACGCGCTCGGAGTAGATCTGCTGGCTTTCTTGGAGTTTCAGTGTAGATCTCCGCACCCGAAAATGGAAGTTCATGTCGCCTTCGCCAGTGCAGCAGCTGTTCGAGTCCGGGAAGGCCAGGTAGCATATGTTCGTCTTCTCGACCGAAGATAAGTAGGCATCTCCGGGATAAACAACCTAAAACAGCAATATCATAGAACAGCACTCGTTTGACTTGATAGTAACTGAAGAGTAGAATTCGCTTTCTGGCGACATAAGCAACAAAAAGTACAATTCCAAAAAACACAAAAGCGGAAGCTGTATTGATCACGAGCTGAATAGTGCGAAATGCGGAACGACCCATTCTCGATTGCATAAAATAGCAATTTCAAGAGGAACTGCAAGAAAAAAACATTATAGCGCAACAAGAAGCCCTTTTTGGCAACATCTTCGTTAGGCGAAAACCATTTTTCAATTTTTCGCATTTTACAAGAGAAAATTCATAAATATGGCCGTTTAGCCAAGTGTCCTCACGATAACGTTGAAAAAAATAATTGTGGCGGAAGCTAACGATTAATTAAATTGGAGATCAATATTTTCCTGCCCATAATTGGCCTCACACAGGAAAAATAATTCTGCCGATGCATCGCCTGAACGCAGTATCGAATTGAATCAACTCTAATTTGGAGGAAAGAAACGGAAACAGTTCGAAAGCAGACAATTTCTTTAACCAAAACAAACCGAAAGCAGCACATTAGAACGGCTTGATCCCGGAGAATTAAGCACAACCTGCATGCATTTCAGACTATCCCACTTGAAACCCACCATTCTTCTTTTGAAAAAGACAGCCGTGCGACAACACAATCCAAAATTCAAAAAGAAACTACAAAACTAGTCTATCCTACAGGTTAATTCAAAGTCTTAAAGTTCAGAAATCTTCGACACATTCCAACGGAAATATGTGATCGTTTATAATCCGAAAACGAATAAGAGAGATTGCCGAAGGGATTCCTGGAAACTTCTTAGTCACGCCAAAATCATCCAGACACGCTCTTAAAACGACACAAAGCAGCTTAATCAGATAAAAACGCGACAGATTGAATACAAGAAATAAGGCAATGCCTAATAAGAACTCACGAACCTCGATGGCTTGACCGATTTCTAAGTCGAAGGTGACGACGCAAATGCAGTGAACCCATTGTCGAAATCCGTCCCACGGAGGCACGACGCCCTCGACGTTTTCCGAGTCCGTTACAGCTGTCATCAGCTGCTTCTGCAGAACACGACATCAATTCCAAGTTTTTCAACGGCAACATTAATCTTCTTACCGATTATTGGAATGGTTGGAGACCGCCGATTGTTGGGGAGCCGCCAGTGTTACGTCGTTCTTCTTAATTCCAGCTGTTCATGAAGATGTTCGTCTTTAATAGGCTTGTGATTGTTGTGACGGCGACAACTTGGAGGAAGACTTGAAATGATCTGAAATTTTGACGAATGTCAGACACGCAACTCTCGCCCGGCGGGTTTGTTGTGGGGGAAATGATGGAAACTGGATGAAATCAAAATTGTCGTTCTGGGATTCGCAATCGGAGTCACTGCTGACGCATGCTACTGCAGCCTGCGGAAAATAATCGCGTCAAATCGCTGCGGTGCACGCGCAAATTTTCTCTAAGACTCTCGTTGGCACAAAAAAATCACTGCGAGGGCCAAAGAATCGTCGCGAGGTACCACAAGGGAATTCAGACTCGTGGTGCCCGGAGTGAAACCTGCAAAACAGCGCGGGCCAAAACAACACCGTAAACGAGCCGTGCTCCTGCAGAAGGTGACCAATCGCGGCATAATTTGTGGATGGAGCGGACGACTTTGCATATGAGCGACGGGGCGCGCGCGAGTGACGACTGAAAGAAGGAAAGAGTTTGAAACACGGGGAGAGATGGGGGCTGGGGCTAGCAATTGAAGCGCGTCGACATCGCGCCCGACGACATCGTCGCAGCAAAGACCAGATGCTCTCTGAGAGCGGGAGGGAGAGCTCGAAGGGCTGCCGGCTGGTTCGCTCGAGGCGAGCAAGGCGCCCACCGGCGACATCGACGCCAGCTAGGAGGACTGAAGACTCGCGAAGGATGTTGCTCCAGCTGATGACGGAGACGAGTGATGTTGCGCGAATAAAGGTGCGAAGAGGACACGCGCGTGGAGTGTAATCTGCTCATCCCCAGCCTCCAGGCCAGCGAGTGCATGTCTTAGTTCTCTGGCAGACAGCGAGCGAGTGCACAACAAAAAACAAGGCAAACACTCATGACAAGCAAATAGCACGCAACAATCAAATCTCCGTTGTACTCTTGACTAACTCAGGTCAAAAAGGGATTGTTTTTCAAACTTCATGCGTGGATTAATCTTTCAAAAAGGGGAACTTAGAATGCATTTTAATGAAACGCTTGTACTTTTGCGAACGCAGCAGGGTTGTGAAGCAGGAACGTAATATTAAGAGACAGACAGTGACAGGGATGGGTGCTTTTGAGAAAAAAACATCACATCGTTATCAGGTTTCTGAAATGCAACCTTGTCGACTGCAGTCGCTCTCTCCCTCTTCATTATCGCCTCGGAACCAGACCAATGATAAGCGCAATAGGGTTACCTGCATTACTTGCTTATGAATCGTCCTACGTTTTTTTCTTCCAGCACGAAAACTTTTAAAACCATGGAAAAAGTTTAAATCAATATGGTAGCTAGAAGAGTACCTCTTTTCAGAGCGCAATGAATAATTGAAACTCTTAGAATCACCGTTTAGGATTACGAAAATTAATTCTGTCTTTTGCGTTTTGTGGGCGCGAAGAGTTGCGCTTCCCTTTGTTCTTTACCCATTAAATGGGGCAGAAGTACAAAAACAAAGATGCGCGAAAGAACGAAGAAGAAAACGAAAATGAATTGTTGTGAAATTTTTTGGTTGAAGCCTAAAATAGCGCTAGATACGAAAGCTTAGCGTTGCAATATCTGTGATCGAATTCTGCGGTAGTCCCTTTGCCTCCAGCCAAAGGACATTTAAACTTTGTCTTCAGCTAATATTTATCGATCTTCGCGGTTAAAATTGAACCCTGGACCGGTGAAATAATGAGTCGTGCGCACACGTTCTGGTGAGATATAAGCAATAATACACGCCCTAAAAAACTCGTTAAGGTTTCTCTCTGTGGCATAGCATGAAATATCGCGCGAGAGATTGATGGAAAATGAATTCTGACTGCAGCTTCTTCTGAATAAAGCAAACAGATTTTCCGACTCGGTTAATGAAATATCGGCCTTAAAAAGAAGAAAGAAAGACGATAAGAGTGCACTTACGAGTGGCCTCTGATACTGTTATCTCGGTGGCGAATCTCTCGCAGCGGATTCCCTGGGGGGTTCGAGTTGCCCTTATCGCGGTGATGCTAATTTCTCATCTATGCGTAGTTTCTACACATAGTTTGCAAAAAAATGTTATCGGAAACGACCAACACTTCGCCCCTAAGCGCTCAAATATCGATCAGAGGCTGTGTTCCTGGAAGGTACGGCGAACGCAGACAACAACCAACTGATAAGGGCTGTTATTAGATAGACGGTATACAGTAAAAAGGATAAGCCGGATGATCCAATTTTGATGCAAAGCTATAAAGAGTGTCGGTCCTTTTAGCTTTGAAGTTTCCCAGAGTATCCTCCGCAAGTGCGACTAACTCAGATGGGTTCTACCGTATCCAAATACGTCAAAAAATTTATTCAGTTCATAAAGGGTTACATACAATGAAAAATACCTGCATTCTGTTTTCTCTTACAATTTTGAAGCAAACCCGGCGAAGTTTTCAAACACCATCTCCTTATCCTTCGCGTTCCTTTCTGCAAGGAACATGTACGAATCCAAGTCCGTGAGTCCATCTTCGATGCACCACCGGTAGGCGGCTTCCTTGTCGGAGTGCGTGGCTACGGGATCAGCTGCGTGAGCGGTCAATAGAGCACCTAAAAGCTATTATTCTAGTTGCTGTAAATTCGAACATACCGGCGTAAATACGAGCAACCGCAAACGCGATTTCACGTGCGCATCGGTCAATCTGCATGGTCTTCACCAAAGAGGCATCCTGAACTTTAGCCAGCGTTTTCGCTACCTTTTCCATGGCTCCGCGAACAGCCTTTTCGCATTCTTGAACCTGGCTCGTGGTTCCCTTGGCTGAACTGAGAATGGATTCCACGTACTTGTGGAATCCTACAAGAACGTTTTCTTTGCCTCCCATCACACGGAGCACATCGAGGGCAAGGACGTTGGTGGTTCCTTCCCAGATCGGCGTGACCTGGGCGTCTCGGAGAAGAGTGGGAAGTCCGGTATCCTCGATGTATCCTTGACCACCGAAACATTCGATACCCTCGCTGATAAGGGGAACGCATTTCTTTGCGGTGTATAGCTTAAGAACCGGAGTCATCAGACGGAGGTTGAGCATCTCTGTCGGTGAAGCTTTTTCAGATTCGCAGGCGCCGAGCAGTCTCGCGGATTCCATGAGAAGGTGTAGGCAACCTCGCTCCACCTCCATTTTCGCCAACGTGGCTATATGAAGGGGCCAGTCGGCTTGCTTCCTTCCAAACACTTCACGGCGGGTTGAGTAGTCACGGGCGAGCGAAATGACGCTGAAATTAATGAACATTAACAAGTCGATCGTTAAGTATCCTCGTACCGTCTCATGCCAGCGACCGAAGCGACAGCATTATGGATACGAGTGATATTCAGCATATTAGCGATCGAAGCGACTCCTCGACCGTCGTCAGATAGCTTTGTAGCCTTGGTTCCATCGAGCAGAAGCTCTGCAGTCGGCAACTGCTTCGTTCCCAGCTTGTTCTTCAATCGCAACATTTGAATTCCGTTCAGCTTCTTGGTTTCAGGATCGCGAATGTTCACACAAAACAGAGACAGACCACGAGATCCCTAAGCACCGAAAAAATAAGCCTAGACAAACTTTAAATAAATTACCGTAATAACGTTTCCACATCCATCGAGAGGGCGAGCAAGAGTCAAAGCAATGTCGGCGTCGATAGCTGAACTGAACCATTTGTAGCCGTTCAGGACAAAGTCATCTCCGCGAACTTGGGTGGCATACGTGTCACATCCACCTCCTACGTCCGAGCCGCCCCGTTTTTCGGTCATCCACTGGCCAGACGTCCAAGCGAACTTGGGATCACGACTGACAAGTCTTTCGTACGCCTCCTTGGCTTCCTTCGATTTAGTCACCAATCCCAAGTCATAAAACACAAAATCGTTACAAGGAACGCAAAAGTGGTATTTTTACCCTCAGAGTCTTTGCAGCACCATCAGTCATAGCCATTGGACAAGTAACCAAACCGGCGGAGGGGCTGAACATGTAAAGCTTCGCGATCTGATGGATTCGTCTCCACACGGCGTCGACATTATCATCGTAGCCAATAGACACAATGCCCTCCTCCGCACAAATCTCCTTGAGACGATTCCAAGCGGGAGCTACAACGAGCCGATCAACGCGGGTTCCCCAGGCGTCGTGCTGCTCCAAACGGGGTTCTTGCAGTTCGGCTTCTCGTCCAAGACCGTCGATTTCGTTGATGATCCGCTTTCCGAATTTGTTTAAATCCGCCGTGACGTTGTCGTACACATTCTGAGGAAGCATCCGCCGAAGGACGCGTTCCAGAAGAGGATCATCGCTGAACGGGTTGTTGAGCTTCGGGGCCGCTTGGTTGAATCCACCAGTCTTGGCGTGAGCGTAAGGTAGCGCTTTAGAAGCGGATGCAGCTCTAACATGTTCGTAAATTTAGAAACGAACGAGTTCTAGGTACTTACCTCGACGACATGACCACTGATGCGCGCGGTTGGAGAATACGCCACATGGTTCCGCACGCTTCCCCGTCGTCGGATCGGCTACAAATGAACACAAATCAGCGCGAGCTACAGACTACACCTTTTATGGTGATCGAAATTCGGAAGGGACGCGTGAGGTGTCGCATTGCTTCGCGCTGGTCATGTAAGCGCCACACATGATTTCTCGCAAGGGTTCAAAGTGCAGTTTTTAGTGCGAAGAATCAGTCGCGTTTTTTCGGTCGAACGCGTCTGCTGAGCAGCTGATTAGAACACAAACGCCCGCTCGACGCAGCAGGAACACCGCAGTGAGACCAAACAAGAGACACAGCTGCAACATGGAAAATCACCCCAGAGGATTATTTCGTTTGTCCCGTGAGCACATATTAAAAAAGTAGACAAAAACGATTCTGAAGCTCAACACGCTATAATACTGCCAGTGACGACCGCTCTTGACATGGGTTCAGAGCGAATATCAGTGTCAGATGACCGAAATGGAGAAATAAATACTGAAGCGGCATACCCTCTATAATAATAACACAATGCAATGTTTGTCTGATTTTTGTGCGCCGAAATTTTTAAACGATTGAACAGACAAAACATTGGACACCGCCGGGACTCGAACCCGTGACCTTCCGTGCTGGCGGCCGGCATACTAACCAATTCTCTAACTCAAATGATGAAGTTAGTTATACAGGGCGGCGCAAAAAAAAAACAGCGCGCTTATCTCGGAGCCGTTGCATTTTTAATTGAAGCATACAATGTTAAGATAAAATGTGCAACTCGCAATTCCGCGTCGAATGAGCTATAGAACGCTCCTATCAGGTCTCACGTTGTGTACTTATAGCCAAATGTCTGGAAAAACTGTTAAGAAAGTACGGTCAATTTTGGGAGGCTCGTATCTCGACGCTGATCTCTTCAATTTGACCGTTTTTGAGATAGAGGAAATTGAAAACAACTTTTCGCAAAAAATCTGGCAAAAACAAAAAATTAATTGCATTGCAAAAAAACGTCGTTTTTGTAACCTTGAAATTGGATGTGGGTTATGTCTGGAAAGGTGGAAAGGGACGGTTGGCCGCCATACATTTTCCAGACATGTCTGGTTCGGTGAAGAACGAAGGTAAGGAAGGACCAATGCAAAATTTTGTGATTTTTTGGCAATTTTTGTTTTTTCTGAGGTTTTCGCGAAAAATTGTTCTCGATTTCCTCTATCGATTGCACCCAAAAACGGTCAAATTAGCGTCGAGATACGAGCCTTCAAAAATCGACCAAACTTCCTTAACAAATTTTCCAGACATTTGGCTATAAGTGCACAACGTTAGACCCGACAGGAGCGTGCTATAGCTCATTCGACGCGGAATTGCCAGTTGCACATTTTATCTTCACATTGTATGCTCCAAAAATGCAACGGCTCCGAGATAAGCGCGCTGTTTTTTTTTGCGTCACCCTGTACATCGACTGAGTTCAGCGTTTTGACAGTTTTACTAATTTTCGTCCTTCTCAGAGTAGTTTTCGGACTTCCTGGACCCCTTTTTGCTTTCATCTTACTTATCGTATTGGTTAGTGTGACGTTTGATTCCGGTCGGCGTCCTTTTTTGCCCGTTGTCCAAAGGTTTCAAACTTTTTTTTCACCTTTTCACATACATTTTCGTCATGAAAATAAAAAAGGTTTTGCCGCTTAGATTTACGTTGGGTTGCGGCCTTGCCCCCATAAGTGATCGGCTGAACTATTTAACTTGAGTCAAACATAGCCATAAACACAAAGAATGTGCTAAAAAGCAAGTCTCCGTCATGTGACGTTTTTTTGTTCAACACCACCACCAACGCACGGGAGCGTTAATTATATAAAAAATCGAACTTTCGAGAACTTTCAAATTGCAGCCGGTCGGTCAATCGGTCCATCTTCAAATCGCCGGCGCGTTGGGAATTTTCGGGCATTTTATGTTTGCGATTAAAGAGAGGAAATTTTTGGTGTTATGGGTTTTCTGAATTCTCGCGACAAAAATGCTTTCTAAAAAATTGCAAACCCACCGAATTTTAAATGAAAAGTCGCTCTAACGCGCGTTTTTGTTTTTCATCTCTAAAATTTTTCAGGGTTTTCGTAACATTTGACCAAGCAGAGTGTTATTCACCGTTGATGGCTCGTAGATTAAGACGGGGCAATGTGACTTAATGACTGCGCGACCTTAAATATAGCCGCTGTTGGTCATTAGTGTCTGCGGAAGCGGCACGGGCCTCGGCTTCGCATTCGGTTGTCCCTAGCAACAGCGGGCTTTTCACTTGTATCAGCTGCATCTGCGCTACATCTCCGCAGCCTGAGATAGAGACAACTAGGCGATGTCCGACACGGAATACTCTTCACCCTGGCCTTCGCACAACGAAGCGGTTGAGGTAATTGAAAATAGACTTTGTTTGTGGGTGGGACCTGATGGATGTCACCGAGTGGGATTTGCGTGTTATTTATGACGGCTTACGTGGTTTCAGAATGCCATTCACCAAAAGGACGAGCAAGGTAGGATGCCCATCCACTACAGGGCTCAGGCGAAGGGCGTGAAGATGCTTGAGAAGATTCTGGAAATTGACGAATCTCACCTGGACATCATCGACGATGAGGGGTAGGTCGTTTTGTGCTCTTTTTCTGAGACTGGCAGCATATAAGGCAATTAAGAGCAGCCTTGAAGCTGAAGTTTTCACCTTCGCACCGTAAGAATGTTATTTAGACATACTCCCCTCATCATGGCCATCATCGCTGGAAGCAACGAGAACGCCGAATTCTTCCTCGACCGAAACGCGAATATCGACCATCAGGACTACGACAAGCATTCCGTTGTCCACTACGCTGTCGAGAATGCGCAACTTCGAGTTTTGAAGCGCCTTTTGAGAATGAACGCAAAAGTTGGAGTTTCGGACAAAACCGGAGCGCAGCCACTGCACTACGCAACGCGTCTTCGCGAAGCACCTCCCGAGGTGTGTCAGGAGATCCTGGTGGAACTTTTGAGAGCAGGCGCCAATCCAAACGCTCGTGACATCGACTCTCGGACGCCGATTCTGTGGGCAGCGATTCATGGGAACGTCGACGCAATGAACGCGATCATCGAGGGAGGAGGCAACAAACTCGCCGTGGACAGAGATCAGCTTGGCGTCCTTCACTGCTCGGCTAATTACGGTCATGCTCAAGTCATCGAATACATCTTGGATAATACTGATCGAGATATCGTTCATTGGAAGGTATGACCAAGTTACATATCCGAAAACCCATAATCTGAACCTTTTTCAGGACAAGAATGGGAACACACCCATATTCTATGCGGCGTCGAATGGCCATTCGGACTGTGCTGGTCTTCTTCTCCAACACGAGACAAATCCAAACGATCAGGTGCGCTAATAGTTTGAGATGCTAGATGTGATTAATTTATCGGTTGAGTTTTAAGTGGTATCACCATTGGGCTAGGGCTTCAGAGGGATGAAAAATTGAAAAAGTAAAGCAAATTTATTTCAGGACAAACGCTTGCGGACTCCGAGCCACTGCGCAGCGTCTCGCGGACACCTGAAGATTCTTCAACTCCTGATCCTGAAACAGTATGGCGCCAGTTTCGAGTTCGGGAACTATTGCGGCGACCTTCCGATCCACGAAGCCATCCAGTCTAAGAGCATTCCATGCGTGGAATACCTACTCCGTATGCAGCCGAACGCCATAAATGCCTCGAACTATAAGGGGAGAACTCCGCTCCACTTGTCGGCAGCTTGCGAAAATCTCGAAATGATCAGCTTGCTGTGCGGGAAGGGAGCAAATGTGAACCCTCTGATGTTGAACAAGAACCGCCTATTGACCCCTTTGGATATCGCTAAGCTACGTAAAAACGAGGAGATCATTGCCCTACTTCGGGAACAAAACGCTCTTGAGGCGAATGAGTTCCCTGAGGATGAGCTAGACCTGATCAAGTCAAGCATCAAAGACACGTACATCACAGGTACCGAGACGTTTTCGACATTAGTGCATGAAGAAATTCAGCTCATTTGAATCGTCCTCCATTCAAGGAGATATCCTGCCCGGAGCAAGAACCGTTGTCGAAGCAGCTTCGGATGAGGTCTGGGGATGTGAAGAAGTCTTCAAAAGCCAAGATGGAAGAGTATTCGGTGAGTCCTCCTCCGAATTCGCCTTATTGTCCTTCATTTTAGCGCCGATCAAGCAGCATCGACAGCGAACAACCTAATCGAACCCAGAAATGCACGAGCACGAGTGATCTGCCGCAAAGTCGTCAATCGCTTCGCCTGGGAGCGGACGCCGAGAGTAAAATTCGCAAAATAATCCACGAAGAACTCGCGAACAGCGCCCGGAAGGTAAACTATGATTGAGCTGACTTCCCAAAAGTTCGGTATTGGACGATACTGACTTAGCCTGTTTCAGAAATCGATGGACAAACGGCTTCACATTGATTTGGACGAATCAAGCATAAGCCCGGAGGCGCCACTGAAGAAGGAACACATCAGGATGGTGTCGTCTCACGCGCCACGCAAAAAGTCGAAGACCAACGGCGGGTCCTCTAACAACCGCGAAGACCATCACGCAGCATCCTACGTGGATGCCGACGAAGCGATATTCGACAAGGAAACCGACCTGCGCAAGATTAGGAAGGCCTTGTACGGATCGGAGGCGCACTCAGATTCGGAGATGCCGAGCGAAGGATCGGCGAAGAAGGAGCGGAAGATGGTCGAGTTTGACGAGAAGCAGCTCTTCGACAATGACTGGAAGAAGATCTCGAAAATCAAGAGATCAGTCGGTTTGTTTTGCTGCCATAATTACAAGTTCATTTTACGTTTCAGGGCAACAGAGTCAGTTACGTATGATTCATGAGAAGGCCATTTTTCAAGAACTAACCCATCTGAAGCGCATCCAGCTACAGTATGGAAAGGTGCAAGAGAAAATCTTGGTTCGCTCGCTCGTGAGCAACTTCTGCAAGATGCACGGTCTCAATCCGGCCTATTTTAAGTACCAGTCCTTCTACGCGTGGGAAAAGTTTCTCTACGGTGAGTTCGGGATTCTCAACTCAAACTCCTGTATCTCGAGGAACGGGAACGGCTTCTCGGCGGCCACTCGTCGTCGGTCGGCCCGAAGACATCGTCGCGGGCGCAGATCGCCGACTCGCAGAAGTCGAAGGCCGAGCTGCAGAAGCTGATCGCGATGGCCGGGAAGTCGCCAACCAGAAGGGCCAAAATGTTCGCGACGCCTCAAGGCCACGTTCACGAGGGCTCCGGAGGGAAGCGGTGCAACTGTTTAGATGAGAACAAGCAAGCTCAGAAATGAGCATTTACAGTCGTTATGTGTGCATAAATATTTAGTTTGACGATCAGAATTTACTGTTCCCGGCGTATCTAGAATATGAACATTGTGCCATATGTCAAATCCAACTCCATTTTTTTTTTAATTTGATGAACATTATCTTTCATAGGCCAAACCAGAACGTCAGTAAAAGGAGGAGGTTACTGTAGTCACTGTAACGTGATACGTCACATCTACTGAGCGGCTAATCTTTGTACTGTAAACAGTGCTTTTGTGCAATCTTGTCGAGTGCCTTTTTGTTAGGTCAAAACGCGAAATCAGAAAAGTCGAGGAAGAGCTGTTTTGGAGGAACCGCTGGGCTTTAGGAATTATCATAAACGATCGAATTACGGAGGTCTCTATGAAACCAAATCTAAATTAAAAGTCGTTCATATTCTACTCGAACAAGATTAGTGAGGGTATCAAGCAGATTAGGAGGATAAGGTTTCACCGTCAGCAGCCATCTTCGAATAATGAAGTCGCCAGCGTTTCCACTGAAGCGTTACGGTCATTAGCGTTCAGCGTTGGTGCAAACGGTACGGTAAGCCACATTGATATCTTTATTTTTACATAATAAACTATTGATTTCAATTCTGAAAGCTTCAAAAGGAATCTTGAGTTTGGATAAAGGTAAATAAGGATTGGCGAATTGCTTATGTCAGCGTCACTCATCGAACTGTTCAGCGGTTTCCCTGTCGCCCAGGAACGACTCCATGAACTTGTTGACCTGACGCACTTGAAAATAAACTTATGCTTGTTGCTCGTCGGCACCCCTCTTGATGATCGGAGAATATGTTTGCTACAAGTCCAATCGCGAGTCCAATCGCGTGCTAACGACCCTCATATGACCCGGTTAGCCGCCGACGCCGCGTGCCTCGTGTTTGCCGGAGAGATACTGTTGCGCGCCTTCAAAATCCTCCCATCGGGGCGGCGCTTTTTGAGCCGAACGTGCCCTTCACGCGTCGGCTCAGTGTAAATGCCATACGGAGACAATATGACCCAGAGCGCTTACTCCACTGGATGTGTCCTGTACCCGATACAGGGACTCTTTCTGCCGTCCTGTGCGACTTCGCCCCAAGGAAGGATAAGTACGTGGTAAACTACATAGTTTTTTGATATCTTGAATTGCGGTTGTTCTGTTTTTGATTACACTTTTGAAAATGAAAAAAATTTAGAGTTTCAATTCACAATAAGATTTTTTTAGCTGTTCCCAACGAATCACTCAATTCGGAAAAGCTATAACTCTTTTAGCAAGACTAAGAGTTCGATTTGTTTTAGGTCCAGACGAAAAGTCGAAGAAAATCCGAAGGAACCGGACGGCGTTCAGCGACGACCAGCTGGACGAGCTGGAGAAGAATTTCCTGAAGTGTCAGTATCCTGACTCCTGCGCCCGGGAGCGCATGTCGAAGAAGCTGAGTATCCATGAGTCGAGGATACAGGTCAGTGGAAACTGTGAATGCCAGACAAACAGATGACACGTGCGTACTGTATCCACCCTACTTGTGAAATGCTCTAAGTCTTCGGCAAACACGCCGAGATCGGAAGTCGGATTAGCTGACCCACTAATCATCGCAGATCGTTTGCGCGTTGGTTCTGTTTGATGACATCGTGTAAGCAAACAGCACGTATCTGACTTCCAATCTCGCCAACTGCTTTTCTCCATTTGCGCAGCTGCTCACTTTATTGCTACATTCGAGATTTTAGCCGTATGGTAGACGGCGACAAGCGATTTGAATCTAATCTTCGATATACGCAGAAATATACGTGACATCTTCGATATACGTGACAACTTTTGAACCTGATGCCGCTCAAGAGCCCATATGGTCTAGATAATATTAACCTTCCATTAGTTTAGGTGTGGTTCAAGAACAGAAGGGCGAAGCACCGGAAACAGAAACGGAATGAGCCACGAACGACGTCACCCGAAGCATTATCTCAGGCGCCGGCAAAGCTCAAAGAGAACACAGTGTTGCGTAAGAAGTTGGCATGCTTTGTGGGCATAAATTCGAGTTTTCAGGGTGGACTCCAAATGCGTTCGGCGGCTTTCTCATGCTCAACGAAGCTACATTTCCAGCCATGGATTTGCCAAATCAGCACGCACCTCTATCACAGGTAAATTTAAAGAGATCATTATCGTTATATACGCAACGTTGAAGCTGAGTTTGACGAACGCGTGTAATATGTACTTTGTTTCAGAGCACGTTCCAGCTAAACTCATCGACGAAATTCTGAAGAAGCTTTACAAATTCCGCCTCACCCGTGACTCAAATTCCGCAGATTTAATGAATCCTCCTTAAGCTGTTCTTTGCATCACGTTCCGATAAAGGTTTCTGGATAAATATCTCCGGCTTGAGGAACGGCCCTCATCACAACACACAGAAAAGCAAACCTTAAGTGGTACCATGTTTTATAAGAGAAGGGCGAAGCCAAGACGATGTGATACTTACAAAAACAATAACGATCACAAACATAACCACGAATGTATAAAAAGGGCCGCTCAGGAATCATCCTCGTCAGGTGAGTCCGTGATGTAGATCCCGGCGCCTAAGACCTCCGTGAGTTCCTTCAGGTGTTTCTCAAGCGGGTTTTTCTTCACATGAAGCTAAAAATTCCAAGTGAGCGTTGAAATTCAGAAACAAGGTGACGTACCGTGATAGCTCCGTTGACCACACGCAGTTTCACGACTTCTGAGTTTTTGCCGGTTCCAGGATTTTTGCCCTTGACGCCGTCTTCGGTCTGCATTGTCTGAAACCAACAAAGCTAAATCTTAAAAATCAAAACAGGTTTCCTAGCTGTTTGCAAATGTTAAATACAAGGAAACAGCAAACTCAGTCCAAACAATAACGAAAAACGGAAGACGTTGCCGAGACGCACGATTTAAAGATAGCCATTATTGACGGTAAAATGTCAACGATATTCAGAAAACATCACTATTCTGAGTGAATCAGACATTGCCAGAAGCGAGTTCCAATACCCACCAATGGCTTTGATGCAGAATAAACAATCATGATAGAATATGAAGAAAAATCGTGTGATTTTTTGGTATGGAACCTGATTTTTCCAAACGAGACTGCGAACGGCGGATCCCCCTCTGATGCCAGGCGAAATCAGAGCCTCGGACAAAGGAAGCTAACCGTTTCCTTGACACAGAGCGCGGGTTCCGGTCGATTTGGTCAGCCCTTGACCAGTTTGAACCCATTGGAACCGGTCAATTTGAACCTATTTAAAATAAAAAAGTAATGCTAAATTTTGTTAATATAAGGGTACTTTTTCACATGATCTTTCTCTTCGAGTTTGGTCATTTTTTTACTGAACCTCCTGGTCTGCCTCCGGTGTTCAAGACGACGTCTTCGGCTGTGATCGAACAATCTCCAGATAAGTTTGTTTTTTTTAAAACAGTGAGTCACTTAGGTCAGATTGTCTGGGTTTTAATGAACGATTTGGTAATAAAGTAACGTTGAGGTTACTAAGCGCGCTTTGAGACTGCTCAGGCTAAACGTTTTGCTGTAGTTGAGTCGCTTTCTGATATTCCTGAGCGCTTAAGTTTCACTCTAAGTGGGTTAAATTCTAACCCGGGCGATCCCCAATACCGTGAGACTATGTTGAGATATTCTTCCTCGGAAGTAGCGGCTTTCCTGCACCTCCTCGTGGTGCTTCCTGGACAACGGTGAAACGTACGTTTTACCGGCTGAGCCAGCTCATTCGAGAACTTATTTTATGCTTAAAACTAAAATCATTTTGCAATGCTTTTGCATTTCACATTTCATTTCACATTTTGACTTTCACAATAGCAATGCTTGCTACGGGAGGTTCAAATCGACCGAAAGTTCAAACCGACCGCAAAAAAGATTCAAATCGACCGAAGGTTCAAACTGGAAAAGGGTTCAAATCGACCTAGTGTCACCGAGCGCCTTTCATGCAACACCACATGAGCAACTTTCGCTTGCAACCAACAGAATTCGTCCAAAACTCTCCTTGTCGCTCGCTGCAAGCGAAAATGCGACAAACCACAGTCGCAAGTCTACAGTACACCGCCTCTCACCAATCAGGCAACACTAATAGTTTTACAGATTTCAGGAAATATTTGATTGATTCCGCGTTGAATCGCACATTTTCCTGTCCTTTCACGTTTTGCAGCAGGGCATAAAACCATTTCGAATGTTCGAAAATTCAAATGCGCACTTCTTTTCCGGAAAGTCTTGACGCGCGACACCGTAGGAGTGCATTTAGCAAGCGATCGGTCGACGTTTCGCTGACCAATTTCGGTGCTTCAGGTGCTCCGTGTCGTTGTGAGTCTGCTGTCGCCGTGTCTAGCGCTGATTGTTGCATGCCCGCAATCACGTCTGAAAATTCGACTGCGCGTGTGGTTATGATGCTCGACGCTGCGAATTTGGCGTCATTTCGGAGTTCATGCGTGTCTGGACGGCTGTCTAGACGGGATCGGAGATGACGCTTCTGTTCGGATTTTTCGGTTCTGTTCTGGATCCGGTTCGGTTGCGAACAGGCGGAAATTTCTAATTTCAAAAGGCTTGTGCTTTATTTTCCGAAGTTGTATATTTCTCCGGCTGCGAGCGCCGCCAGGTTTCAAAGAAAATGGCCCCTCGCTCGAACATTTACGACTTTTTCAAACATTTACGAACATCTTGGTTCCAGATTGGAACCGCCATCTCTGCTAGATTTTCGCCGAGTCTATAGATATCGTCTTGCTGGTCATTTGCGCGCGAATTTACTCCCATTTATAATTCGCTCTCTCACGTGCCTTGAGGAGCGTCGGTTGTGTTAACGTGCTTTTTAGACGCTAGCCCAGTCTAGATTTAGTATATAAGTCGACCTTGTCTCGAATTTCCGCGCTTATTCACTTCTGCTCCCCTTATAAGGCCCCCAAGCATCACTTACTGATTTCAGTGTCATGGGTCGAAGCGGACCAAACCGGGTTTTGGACCCAACTAACTCAGTCGCTGAAGCTCGTCCGATGTCGTCCTCTCGTGGCTACGTCGTGCCTTCAAGACGCTTCTACGATTGCCCCCAAGCCAGTCCCCGGGCGTCCAACTCATCCTTCTCCGTCAACCGGCACAGCTCCCAATGCTTTGAAGTCACCTCGAAGCAAGCGACCAAGGTTACCGCCATTTCGACGAGCCTGGAATGGAGAATCGAGCAGGTACGTGCCGTGTCTTTGAATTGGTGTTGGCGTTTGCATGCTTTTAGTTCGACAAGCTGATGAAGCTTTACAAAAACGGCCACAACTTGGTCAGTGATCAGTTCTCCTCCATCCACGCATCGTCGGTCGTTTGGGAGCTTCACGTATATCCCAACGGCAAGCGCGAAGAAGACGCCGGATTCGTGAGTTTCTTTCTTCGCCAGGTCGGTTCTCTGCTCGGAGAAGAAGCCATTATGGCCGAATTCCAAATCTACACCAACGACAAGGATGGAACTCGGATCAGCCTTTGCCGCGATACGAAGGATTTCGTGAATCAGCAAGGTCGTGGAAAGTTCCAGGTTTGTACCGGCTTTGAGACACGTGAATATCCGCATTTATAGGTGCAACCTAAAAAGTTGCTTAATGCCTTGAAGACTGACCTCTCCCTTCTGCTGATCTGTGAGCTCGAGTACTTCCCCCCAGACGCGAAGATCACCACAGCACATGCTGATGAATGCGAGAACCTCGACGACGTCGAGGATCGCCAAGAATTTTCGTTCAGAACCGCCATGAAGAACATGTTTGACTCGGAGCGTTTTGCTGATTGCATCATGATGGTATGCGTGTGACATTTAATAAGCGTTTCTTATGTTCGCGGTTTCAGGTCGACCAGAAAGAGTTCCGGGTTCACCGATGCATCCTTGCGCAACATAGCGAAGTCTTCCGTTCGATGTTCTCGCAGTCGTCAGTGGTCGAAGTTCAGAAGGGAGTGATCAACATCACTGACTGCCATTCTGAGCCTGTATGTCACCTGTTTATGTGTACCATGCCTTATTCGATTGTCATTCCAGGTCCGGGCGATGCTGGAATTTATCTACACCGGCACTACCAACCTCATTCTGCCTGACGGAGAGTCGAGTTATAATTCCGAGAAGCAGTACGCCCAAGACGTGCTTACGGTCGCCGACAAGTACGCCATTCTGTCGCTCAAAGAACAGTGCGAGCGCTTCCTGGCGCACTGGATTGACGCGGAGTCGGTTGCTTCGATGGTCGTTTTCGCCGACAGACACACTGCCCACATCTTGCGCGTGGTATGGCCCTTCAGCTAGTGTTCCTTATTGTATTTGTTTGCCATTGCAGGCTTGCATTCGCTTCATCATGGTAAATCAGCGCGACATCATTCGAAGCACGGAATGGAAGCAACTGAAGCGTGACCGTCCCGACCTGACCTACAGCGTTCTTGAAGCTATTCTCATTGGCGACTTCGAGGACGACTCGACTTACGATACCACCTCCGTCACGGACACCTCCCTGGAATCTCCCGGCACCAGCCGTCAGAACAACCTCAGGGCTTCTCCGGACCGCAAGCGTCTGAAATGGACTCCGGCCGGATGAAGATAGGCGCGCGAATCTTCTATGGGTATTACCCTCATGTTGTTTGTTTAATTTATCACAAACTGCATATTTATGTATATAGTATTATCATATTTTTTGCGAGGGAACCGTGTTATTGGTGACATGTCCTGACACTTTATTACAAACGAAGTCTACATTGATGCATCTTTGTTATATCGCCCGAATAAATTAGTTGTTCATTTGCTCGTTTCTTAAAAATTATCGACCTGGGGAGAACCGAATGGAAGTATCACGTTGACTCGCTCGAAGCGATTTTGCGGCGATAAGGCTTTAGGTGAGTTTCGTAGCTTCGCATTGTGAGCCGTTCCTATTGTTGGATACCAGGAATTGATGCATTCGAACATCGAGAACTTCATGCCTCCTGAGGAAACCTGGGCAAGAAAACCTTTCGGGAAATAGTTGACCCACCAGTTTTGCTCTGATAGGGCAGGCAGCGTTTGATCCGTCTTAAACAGGTGATTTGAGGGGGAAAGCAGGCGCTGACCAGTGCAAAATCCGAGCTTTGATTGCTGGAATGGATCTTTTCAGACAGTCCTAGCCTTCAGACGACGTAGACTGTTGTCCCGGTAAAAACAGGACATTCAGGGGCGGATTCGACTGCTGGTCGGTCGGTTTTCGCGCGGCTTGTACAACCGGCCGATTCGCCGAGCTTTGCATGATTCTGATCATGATACGACTGGCCTCGACCGTGTCTAGACAACATCTCCGACATGGTGTGGTTTCCGGTCAGTTGACCATCTCCACGCTGGATTCCGGAATCTACAGGGTCGGATACATCAGCTACAACCGTCACTGCCTGATTGGAATATCGCTTCCTTTCGCCGTCCCCCCGCCTCATCTCTACGGCCACTGAAATCCTCCCTTAGTGTTTTTCTCCTGGGTCAGTGGTATTATTAATGTCGAAGCCATCGCTGCTTTTGTGGAGCAGAAAGAATTCTCCAAACTAGACTTTGAAAGATACCTGCGACACATTAGTCAAGCTCGTTAAATTACGAAGGATTGAAGCTTACCAAAGGTTGAAACTTAAAAAGAAAGTCCATCGAAGCCAAAGGGAAGTTTAAGCTATTAAAGCTTTGTTTCCTGACGGCGCCTTGCTCGCAGCAGAGTGTTTAAACTTTGGCCAAATGACGGACAGATAGAAACATTTCGTTCAAAAGATTGCAACAAGGTTTTAATTGTAGTGTCCCTAATAAGTCTCACTGAGTTCCTATAACCAATTTTTGTGAACTTTTTTGTCGTCACCATCCCCATCCAGGCCGCCTCAGACGTGCACTCTGCTCTTACTTCCGGTTTCCTGTTCTTCACGTGTTTTATTTGAGAAGCCAGACGATTTCCTGGAACAAAATGAGGCCATTTTGTTGCAGAAGCATTTTTTGAAGATTCACTGCGACGGTAAGCTGGTAAGAGTGGGATGTGGCAGTTGGTTATGCGAAAATGCTCAAAGATAATCACTGCCTGATTTAGCCTCAAGTAAGACTCAGCTTGGGTTCAACTCTTCTCCTTGCGCACCACATAAGTTTTAACTGTTTTCAAGTGCTAGACGTCACAAAAAACGCGACAAGATGATATTTTTTGACACTTCAAGCCGATTGTACTTTTGAAATTGCAGACCTAAAAGGCGCATGTCGGGCTTTATAGGAGGATGCTCAAAACGGAAACGGTTAAAAAGCGGTATATTTTTACCTGGAAAATTCCTTTTTACGCAATATTGAATTACATTTTTGCGTCGCCCTGTGCATATTTTCATTGACTCCTTCTCAATTACAACGCTCCTTGCCAACTCTGGTTGAAACAGGTCTCCTTGAACTCAACTCGGAGTTTGTATATCATGCTATAAATCACTGGATCAAATCCGAAGTTCTGCGATTTGATTGTTTTGGTCAATTCCCTCGACTATCGACGTCTTTCATTAACTTTTTCTGTGTTTATGTTGTGTGTTCCTTAGAAACGCGTGATTCCTAAACGTTCATTAATTCATTGGCGGAGATCAACAGCTCAACAGTGAGATTGACATGGGTTGGAGTGACTCGGGTGGTAGAGAGGAGCTCTTAGGAATGACAAGAAGGGAGAAGACTAGAAGAGACGTATTTACAAAAGGTCGTGAGATGCGCGACGAATGCTGAGACCATTATGGCTTGAGACTTAGAAGTACAGGATACATACACATATACGAGAGAGCAATCATGCGAGAAGACAAAACAGTGTCTATGTGAAGTGAATGGGTCCATGGTAACAAGTAAACATTCCCTGTGTACAACGCTTGCATAGGTTACGGGCAACAAAGGAGAAGGGAAGAAAGTGAGATTGGAGAGGGGCCGCTCGCCCGCGAGGGGCCGGCCAGGCACTGCTCAAGACAAAACGAAGACTTCGTAAGAGTTTCCGATGCCCCCGGGCGCTACGCGCATAGAATAAATATGAAAACTAGTTCTCGGAGATCTCGGAGGAGTCTCCGGAAACAACAAGAACAATCGTGAGCAAACGGACAATTATTGCGTAGTTTCTACACAGCTGAAGCACTTCTTACTCGGATCTGAGGGTTCAACAAGTAGCACGGGAGGGCGAGGGAGGGAGAGTTAGAGTTGCTCAAAGATCGGCGGGTTCGAGTGGGGGGTCGGCGTCACCACCGTGCTCCCCGACATACAATTCCCGTTCTCGACGCTGCCCGGGGAGCCCGGGCTCGCGTCGCCGGAACGCCGGTCGTGGCCCCGTCGGCGCGCGTTCATAAAGAAGTTCGCGACGGTGGTCGGATCGAGCTGCAACTGTTGAGATATGGTCAATTGCATTTCACGCGATGGCCTTTTGGTCTCTTTAAATATGGCCTGAAAAGCGAAGTTTCCATGAGTATTCGGTCGTAAGAAGGAAGGCAACTTTAAAGAAGGAAGGTGCAATGAATGAAACCAATCACGATGCTTCAAATGATGAAAAACGTGCGCGCGCGGCTAGAATGACGCCATGGAACGCTGAGCAACAAAAACAGACTTTGAGAATGAGAAAATTATAATTTGGGTTGATCGGTAACTGTTGTCACCTTTTTTGAAACGCAGTAGATTGAAAGCTGCATGAGGACGGTCTTAATGACAAAATGTTTCGCATTTCGAATTTTCCAACAACTGATTGTCCTCTTGAACATCTTCATTTGCACTTTCGTTTATCTTGTTTTCTTTTCTCATTCTATTTGTGGCCACAAAGTCTCTAAAATCCTTCAAAATGGGCCAAAAATAAATCAAGCGCTTGGGGGTCATTCCACATTTGTCATCTCACTGCCTTTTTCCGTGATAAATTATTCAAATTCATTGAGAGCGTCAAACACCAAATAAATTTATGATGACTGATAGGGCCACCGTCGTTTTAACTAATGCGTGCACTCAAGAGTTAATCTCGAATGCGGACCCAGCGACGCTGACTCATAGGACCCAGTGGAAGAGTGCCCACTCACAGCCCTGACGTTCGGTCTTCTTTGACTGACGTCTTTTAAATTCCTTTATTTCAAGAGCAAAAGTGTGCACAAGTATGTCGAGCGCTTCGAGCCAACATAATTGACACGCACAGGCACTTTGTTTTTAATATTCCTCACCGAGAGTGGGAGAGGAATCTCGGGAAGTGTCTCGCCTGAAGGAGAAGACCAGAATGGACAGAAAAATGGCAAGGAAACGAAGCCGAATGTTTACAGGCAAAGTCGGTTAGTAGATTCGCAACGGGGCTTACGGCCTTCACAGTTTAGAAACACCACCGTCTCAGAAAAGCACCTCAGCCTGCACTGAATTCATGTAAATGAAAGTCTAAATTACTGCATGTGTCCCCTTCTTGCACAATATTTAGTTTATCGTCCATACTTTTAACGCACTTCTCATTTCAGCAGCGGCTGCTTTTCTCCGATCGTAATTAAATTCGCCTAAGCGGAAATGGTCGTTTTTCATGTTGCTTGTTACTCTGCGCGACATAAATTGATTTCGGTGCAGGTGGTAAGATAAGTCAAAAGAGATTACAAAATAAGATTAGAGCATAGAAAATAACGCGGAGGTTATTTTCGTGTGATGTTTGAGATTTCATGGCGATTTAATGCTGTCTGAAAATGAAAATCAGAAATTACCAAAATCACATCCATAAATCTTAAAATCCTAACCTGACTTGTACTAGCGTCGCCTGTCCCCAACTCGGCCAACTAAACCCGAGATCGAGTGCCCCACTGTCCAGCGTCAAAACATCTCCACAAGCGGCGGAAATCGCGCTGGTCCTTCAAAGGCTTCGACCGCAAAACAGGAAACTCGAGCGATAATCAAAATTCGCGCGAGTGTGCACGCACACTCGGCCTGCTCCCTCCGCCATCACTTATTCATTCAACAATGTGTTTGTTCATTATTTGCGATAATTACCCTTGCAATGCCGGGTCGCTTGTACGCATCCAAGCGGAAGACGTTAAATACAGGCGCGTGGTGGAGCGATGGGGACCAGAATGACTCATGTCGTGTCATAAATCACCAGAAAAGTCGTTTTTATTTTTTCGCTGCAAGAATAGAGTGTCGAGGAGAAGAAAGAAAACTCCAAAACGCTATTTACGTGTTAAACACTTTTCTCTTCGGGGCATTTGAGCGCCTACAGAGCGCTTAAACACCAAACATTACGTTATGAAAGAAGAAGAATTGGTTTTAAAAGTTTGCTTAGCGGAAAATACTTCGTGAAAAGGTTCAAGACAGTTTAAAAGAAGGAAACCGGACCAGAAAGAGTCTTTGCAGGGTTTGAAAACGGTCCAAATTCCAACGTTTTGGTTTTTATAAAATTCAAGATCGACTTTACAATAAAACGGCTCTCTGCACATATTTCAAACTTTGCTTCAAGCTGATCTCACGCAAACAGTTATCAGCCTAATTTCGCCTTCCACTAACAACTCCCATTTTCCGCTTTATCGTCTTCGTCACTTGTCACACATTTCGACTTTTTTTGAGATCTAATATATGCGAATACTTGAGCGGGAATCTAAAATTCTAATGGCCACGAACAGCTTTTTTCTTCCGTTTGCGCGCCTTCGTCACTCACGCCGAAATCCGGGCTCTTCTGCGCGTTGTCCCCGCCGCCGGTCGCTATCTCTACAAAGTCTGACACGGGCTCGCCTGCTTTTTTCGGCCCTATGACTATTCACGAAGCTGAGATGTTGCCAATTCGTTTCTGCGGAAATTGCTCGCTGAATGAGAGCTGCATAATGAACATGACCGGAGAGGGAGAAAGTGATTATTGGCCTAACTTAATTAGGGTCTTTCTCGAGCCAGGAAAGGGCGCAAGATCGGATGTCAAATAATGTTAGAATTAATGACGGTTTAGCACCTGCTCTCGAAACGCAGAACCCTAGGATTAGGAACCCAACGAGTCCGTTTCCGTGACTCTGAGCTGCAAACATGAAAACCCTGGTAGACTAAAATTAGTCACAAGTACTAGTGACAGATTAGGGATTCACGCAAACATCTTTCCAGCAGTCAAAAACACCTGCTTTACTTTGAAGGGCTGCTCGGCTAGAAAACGGATTCTGGAGACACAAACCAATTTCCCAATTAATTAACGGGGCTGATCGCGCTATTGCGCGAGGTTTCAGTTTCAACATGTGTTCTGAGTTGGCGCTTCGCGCCTCCAAGGAGCTGCGAACGCACCGACTTCGTGGTTTCATAAATTTTTTCGAAATACTTCAAATTATTCGGTTCAAAATTTTTTGCTTTTTCGATTGAGTCCAAAAACGCCCGTAATCGTTGCCAACTCAGCGCAAAACCGAACGGTCCGCGGTGACGGCGAAACGAAAAGTCAGAAGGAACGCGTGCAAACGCAAATGGCGCCACTACCGTAACCCGCTTATTTACTCAATCAGAAAATTCGCGTCTGGAAATTCTGTGACACACGAACGGACACGTCCTCCATTATTTTATAAAAGATTCGCCAAGCAAAAAAACAAGTGCAATTTGTGGCCATCATTTACATTCGTTAAGAGGTCTTTAGGCAAGGAATCTGTAGATTAGGGAAGGATCCAAATCGGGAAGATCGAAAAAGTGGGTCCATGAGGTGTTCGAAGTGTCAATTTTTTTTCGAAATGGCTTTGTAGCAAAAAGCAAAACAAACATGTCGAAATTTGGAATTCTCAGAATCGTAGTTCAGCGCTTCCGCGGATCAGATGTCTGAACGTGTCCCAAAGGCCCAATTTTCCACTCGTCATCACTCCCCCTCGGTGGCCCATGGAAGGATGAGTACACACCAGCGCCGACCCCATTTTAGCGTTTCCCTGCGTCATCTGTTAGTAAGATTAGAACCGGAACCTATCGAGTTTCACCCGGCCGCAACGTAAAGTTTCCAAACGCATTAGTGCACTTTGCCTTTGCGCATTCACGTCCACACAACCGTAATGGCCAACTACTCACCTGCAGTGTTCTTCGCTGGATGTCCGTGAACACCAGTCTGGGCTTCTTTGGGGTCTGCGGCTGGACGCCTGTCGCCTGCTGTTCCTCTTTTCGTTTGCATGCTGAAAAAAACTGCAAATTCATTCGTTCTTGCTCTTTAAAGGAGGACAGAACGGGAAGAAGAGCGAAAATTTGATTCCGGAAGCACGTTCGCTCTTAATTCGTCACATCAAGGTTAAGGGACCTTTCTGAGGCTGCTTCCAGACCCAGTCAATGTTCTTTCAGACGTTCACAAAAAGCTGACATATCAGGGATTTCTATTCTGTGACCTGTAAGGCAACGTAGGAAGCGTTTTAAAATAGAAAGTCTAGAAGGGTAAGGCTTATCCAGAGAAGAGAACGGTCCTTCCCGATATAGCCATAAACAAGTCTTCCTTTTCAAAGACGCTGAGGGTTTCGAGCAGCGTTCTTAGCAGAAGATTAGCTTGAAAGTGTGTGTCCAAATCCTTTTTAAAAAGATTCTGTCATGCTGAGCTTGCTTCTAGCTTGCAAAAAGGACGAAAGCTGCCGCGAAACCCCCGGCCTTTGTGGGAAAGTTTTCCTCCTTGCCGGTCCAAATCCGACCTCGCTGCACTATTTGATTTCTTTTGTTATTGCCGCCGGGAAACCAGTTTAACCAGCGCCGGGACACGAATTTTCCGAATTCGCGTGCCATGTTTGTTTTTTACGCCCGTGCTGCCACTGCCAATCGCCCCCGTCCAAACCGACTATAATCGTGTGAGAATGGGCTGAGGGGAGGAAGGGACGCCTCCGGGAATCAAAAGCTGAGATGTGATGTTTGGGCCGCGCGATAGCGAAACCGAAAGCCTTTCTTGCTCTCGGTGGCCACAAATCGCCGGGTGCCGAATTCCCCGGCGCTGGGCAAGGCGAAAAGCGGGCTACGGCCTCTCCTGCGGCTCCTGCTGCTGATTGTGCTGGGAGGCTTACACACACAAGGCTAATCCCTTGGATGTGCCCAAACGCAGGCAGGCAGCATGCGGCGGCAATGGTTGTGGCGGTGGCTGTGGCAGCGAAGGACGGCGGTCTTGATGGCCCAATTTTGTTGTCTCCAATCGACAAAGCAAACGCTTGGGGGGAGGGGACGAGGAAAGGGCCTGGAAGAGGGGGAGAAGAGGACGATGCCAAATTGCTATATCCAATGGAGGCGCAAAGGAGGACGACGTGTATCGATTAGAGGCCCGATTGGGGAGAGGAAGAAGAATGGTACTAATGCGGACACGTTCCAGCTATATACAATCGCAAGCCACTTAATTACCGTGTCACCACCGTTTGCTAAATCATATTCGCGTGCTTCCGTCCGCGTCCGCTCCGCCGCCGTTTTTCGATGTGGGGACGACGAGGGTCGTGCAGGCGAACGCGAAGTTCTCGTTTTCTCTCCCGGTTCGGGCGAATTCGAATAAGTCAGCTAAGCAGCTAGTCTCGACTATGCAAATTTTATATCAGCTTAGCCGATCGCGGCGCGCCGGTCGGGGCGCGCAAGAAGCAGCGTCTCAAGGGAATTCTCGCATCAGCGCTTGAATTCAACAATCCAAACCGACCTATCAATCTCGCAAATAAGACGTCGGGAAGAAGAAGAACCACAGCGGCGTAGTCAAGAGAGAATAGGAGATCAGAGTTGCGAATATCCAGAAGTGGTTTTTGGACTAAACGCAGCTTTGATCTTTGAGATCAGCCGTTAAGCCTCCGATTTGAAGCTTAGGAAATGGAACGAAACGCTAAGAAGTTTCGACATATTTGAATATTTGAACTTTTATTCCAGCAATGGCTTGCGACATAGTGCAAGAACTAGCAAACACTAAGATGCTTAGAAATTCAAAAGTGGCAAAATGAGAAATCTTCTCAAGCGGTCTGAGTCGCTTTCAAAAACTCTCAAGTATTGCAAATGGTCCTACACTCCAAAACTTTGCATTAGCAAAACTTCGAATAATTTTAGTTTTTTTTAAGAGGCTTTTGAATAAGAATAAGGCGTACCAAGGAATTTCATCTGGAGCTCACCTGCTAACCTCAGAGCCGACATTCTCTGGAACTCCGGTTCTTGCAGCCACTTTGCCATTCGACGAAACGTTTCGCGGCCGCTTTTTAATTTGGACCACGGTTTCGGGTTTCGCAACAGGTCGGACAGCGTGCCCTGGGAGCGGCAGAGCACCCTCTGGGCGAAGATGGCCTGGGGAATGGAGTACCTTTTTAGTTCGGCGGAGATCTTCTGGGCGAGATCTTTGGTATTCAATTCTTCGAGATCACTGGAGTCGGGAGAGTCGTTGAGCCGTGTAATCGATGAGCATTTATGAGGCGAGGGAGTGCGGAAAGGCTAAAACGGGAGCGGAAACGTGTGATTAAGGACAGTCTTGAGCGATTACCGATTCGGAGTTTTCGAGGCTGGGCGAGTCGAGAATATCCTGGCCATTGAAGGGCTCGTAGCCGGTGCTGGTCGTGTAGTACTGAATGTTCTCCGACTTGGGTGACTTTTGGTCGATGATGTTTGTCGTGTAGGTCACGTAGGTGTTGTTGTTGAATACGGTCTCGGCGAGGTTCTGGTGGTGGGTCACGGGCACGAACTCCGTCGTCTGGCCACCCATGGGCACGCTGTTCACCGGCACCTCGGGCACTTCCTCCACGGGAGGGTCTTCCTTCAGGTCGTACTCGTACTTTATATTCACGTTGTACGCGTTGAAGTTGATCGGGTTCGACGAGGTGAAGAAGAACGTGTTCGTCGGCCCGTTTACCGTAACATTCGACGAGTCGGCCGCCCGCGAATACTTGTCAGTGGAGGAGGTTACCGTAGAAATAGGCGGCAGCGGTTGCAGGGGAGTGAGGGTTGCGTAGTGGTTGAAACTGTTCGACACCGAGGACATCGCGCAGCCGGTGTTCGGACTCATCCGGCTGCCGTTGCCGGAACTCAGGTGGAAGAGGGCTTCGGCTCCGAGCTGGGACCGGTAGTCGTCGGCGCTGTGGTGGGAAGTGATTGGAGAACGCGCGTTGAGCGAAGCGGAAAGTAGTGGATCGGACCCCACGTTGGCCATAGGGCCGTTGCTTTCCAGGCCTTCCATCCTGACTGAAAACACTGCCCTATTTGAGAAGGTCTTGCGCTCTGTGCTACACACGCTGCTCTCGCGCGCCCACCCGCACGCGCGTTCACTCGCTCGCGCCAGTTCGCTTTAGGGCCTCGCAGCACATGCAGTACGATGAAGAAGCTGTTTGCCGCGTGCGCGCGGGAGACGTCTGTCTTGGCCGATCGCCGGCTGGCCGGCGTCCGGCCGGTGGCCGGTCGGTCGGCCGGTCGCGGTTCGGCGCGGTTGGTCCGCTGCAGTTGCCGTTGGCGTCCTGAACGAGGAGAACGTTGCCGCGGCGGGCACAAGAGTGTTTGGGAGGAGGTGGGTAGGGGCTCCAAGGCCCCGCCCGCGACCACTCACTTCTTTGGGACGCCGTGCTCGCCGCCTCGCTGCGCGAATGCTTCTCGCGCCGCGACGACGCGCGAAAACTCCGCAGATTCACCCTATTCGGACGAAGGCGCCCGCAAAGAAGGCACAACAGAAAGGGGAATTGTTAACTACTTTGCAATACCACACACTTAGCAACCCCGAGCCCTGAATCGGCCTCAAAAGGTAGGTCGGTAGGAGCCAGAGGGGACTGTCGCGTCCAAAGGGGTTGAATTTAAGACTTCCAATCAAACGCATCTTAGAGTTTAGCGTCCGTAATTCGGGCGCTCTATTGCAAATGAGATCCTCACCAATCAAATTAGCTTCTAATTTCATGTTTCGCGAGTATTCGTGAATGCTTTGACCGGGGTTCGAGTCGTTTGAGAGGCAACTTTCTGCAACTGTGTTATGCAATTTTCTCTATTTGAGCATCGGGCGGAGAATGTCGAAATCGGCCGATTCCAGCGCCGCAGTCGCCACCTGTCTACCGGATTACACCTTTTCGGGGGAATTCATGCGGCTGAATTGAAGAGAATTAAATATCTTTATTCACATATTCACATATTATTAAATTATTATTATTATATTAAACATGGCTCTTCCTGGTCGGATTGCGAAACAACACGCGTTTCGAGAGGTACACGAATAACCAAAGTCAGCACCTTAAAATCTCTGCACCTTCTGAGACGAAATCACAAAAGGCGAAACAAAAAATTGCGAGTTTCTGAAGAATGAAGGCAAAGTGGTGACGAGAATGGAATGTTAATATAAACGGGTTCACGGTGGTGTCACTACGATGGGAAGGGTGAGGGAGAGCGTCGGGGTGAAAGGAGACAGATTAAGGAAAGAATACCCATAAAAGAGCCAGAAAGGAGAGGCAGGCGTCTTCTTTTAGATGTCGTCGTGGCCGTCCTCGTTTTGCTTCGGACGGTACATGTGTTGCTGCACGTGCTGCACCCGCTCCTCGAAGTCCCTCTGTGCGTCGTCTCCGACGAACATCGTCTTCGACTCGTACTCCTCGTCGTCTTCGTAGTAGTAGCCGATGGGTCGAATGGGCTGGGCGCCGGCAAGCGAAGACGGCGGTCTGTCAGCCATACTCGGTCGTCCATAGAGGAAGTTGTTCGCATTCATCGACGAGTTCGGCGCAATCGGAGAAGGCTTTTCCGGGAAAATACCTAAACCACTTTCGGAGTTCAGCAAAACAGCTCAGAGGTGGGGAACCCCTTTCGGGGTTACCGTACCGTTAAGTGATTCGGTGGTACGATGGGAACGGAAAATTATCATCCACACGATCGCGACGATTATGACAATAATTGCGGCGGTGGCGCCGATTCCGACGAGAACGTACGAGTACCGCACCTGATCTTGGTGCGTCCGGGCTTCGCACCGTTCTCCCGAGAAGTTCTCCTTGCAGACGCATTCCACGTACCCCACGGGGTTCTTCTTGCACGTGCCGTCGTTGAGGCAGAAGTTTTTACAGGCATCTGCAAAGAGGAATTTATTTGTAATTTGTAGGAAGTAATAAGGGAGGGGACTGATGCAACCAGTTTCCTTATCGTCCACAAAATTTTACATTCCAAATTTTCTTTAGTCTGACCATGAAGGAACCGTGAAAACCCTTGAGAGCAAATTCTTGGAATAAAAAATGTTCTCCCTTTCTAAATGCAAAAAGGAGTTCATAAGACATTTCGCTACAACGCTAGGATCACATTGAAACTGTCGAGCCTCCCCGCGCTCTCTGGTTTATTAATTTATGGGACTCCAATTTTCGAAAGATTAGATGGAAACTGATTGTGCACTGGCGAAAACGAGACCAGATTTGAGCTTAAGATGGTAGTGAGCTTTGAGTGAAAGAACCGGGGAATCTCGTTTTGAATATTTCCCCCTTTCCCTGTTTCCATTGCTTTTTTGCATTGTAGTTCTCAGGGATTCAAACAGCATTTTGATGTCCCGACACGCTAAAAAAAGTTCGCGTGACCACGCTCACCTTCGCAATAAGTTCCGTTTCCACGATAGCCGGGTTTGCACTTGCACTCGAACGACGGAACGTCGTTATCGTCTGGCAGATCGTTGCAAATCGCGTGCCAGGAGCAATTGTCCTCGCCTGTTTTGCATTGGTTCGTCGAGTAGCATTGGCTCTCGCGCGTCGCTCCCTGCGCGGCTGTCGTATGATCCGGTGGGCACAATTTGCAGCTGGTGCGCTGATTCTCGTCCTGATAAGTGCCGCGAGGGCAGAATTGACATTGTTTACTAAATGAGGCACAAGATGGTTCATTGCGGCGGGGATCGGCGCGGATTACCTAGCAGTGACGAGGAATTGTCCAAAGACGCACTTAGGCGTGTTGCATTGCATCCGCTTCACCGACGACGTGCCTTCGGTGGTGGTTCCAGGAGGACACTCGACGCAGTTCTTATGCTCTCCTTGGGTGCGATACGTTCCCAGAGGGCATGCTTGACACGAACCGGCGGCTGTCAGTTGCTCCCCGTCGGGGCACTCATCGCGGCACTCGTCCTCCGACGTGCTCGTCTCGAGAAGCGTAGTTTTGCCAATTCCACAAGGGATACAAGCAAATGAGCCGGAAGATGGTTGATAGAAACCGTAGCCGCAGGACTCGCAGATTTCGGTTTCCAAATTGAGATAGTGGCCGGGTTGGCAATGGGCTGAAGCGAGCACGAAATAACAGAATTCAGTAACAACTCCAAATACCTTTGCAGTCGGAGACTTCCAAAGATCCAGGACCGGTGGTGAGCTTTCCAGCCGGGCAGCTGTGGCAGCTGAGCTGCGCAGAGCCGTTCTGGAACTGGCCGATTGGGCAAGGTTTGCAAACGTTGTTGTTACTGTCGAAGTAGGTTCCAGGACCACACGGTACTAAAATCAATTTCGGTTCGGATTTTTTGCTTTTGAAATTTGAACCAACCACAAACATCAATCACGACAACTTCTCCCATGTTGCATCGGTAGATTTCTTGAACTGAGATGGTCGAAAGGTCCGGACGTCCGTTGGGGAGAATCTGTAACATGATAGTCACGAACCCTTTCTAACAAACACTGTTTACCTGTTCCAAGTTGAAAAGATCCTTGAACAAAATCTCACTCTTGATCAGACTGGCGATGTTCTCGAACCTTTCAGAGTCGTTGCTCTTCCTGACCGGTATCTGAGCCACGAGTCTCAGAACCTTGTCGGTGGCCCTCTTCATGCGATCTCCTGACTGGATGCAGTCAAGGACGATGCTGATGTCAAGGCAGCCGCTCTCATCCTTCATCGCGCAGATGTTCTTCCTCTCGTCCAAGGACTTCAGTCTGTTCGAAATCTTCTCGGCGACGGCGTCGTTTCCAGACGAGCTGCACATGGACACGAAGGGGTATTTCACGGACACCTCGACCAGCTTCTCGGCAGGACGGTACTTGGAGCACTGAGGGTAGCGGAAACCGTAAGAACCGTCGACCTTAGGAGACCATCTTCCGTCGGCGCCACAGGTGTAAAACACGGAGGGCTGGACGCTGAACTCGAAGCCCTCCTCGCACTCGACGGAGCAAGCCTTGAACTTGAGGTCAGGACCCCAGTTGTCGCAAACTTGAATTCCGTGGATCGGGCTGTCAAGCGTCGGGCAGAATTCACGCGAAACATGAACCTTGAATGTGCACATGACGGAGTTGTTCTCCTTATCGTACGCCACATAGAGAATGGTATACTCGCCTAGGGTGAACATTTGTCCTGGCTTTAAGTTATGCTCTACGCGAGCGATTCCACTAGAGGAGGCAAACACGGGTTCTTGCCACGTCACATTCACCTCCTTCTGCGCCGTCACGACAAACATGTCATTCGGGCACATTCGCACGTTTGGCGTTTGCTCTTCGTGGCATTTGTTTCCCCTGCAAGACGATCGGCCGCAGGTGCTCTTTGTGATCTTCTCGACTTTACCGGCGAGTCGATTGTAGTCGGAGAAGCGGGCCATAAGGCCGTCGAAGATCTCGTGGGCGCCCTGGCAGTCGCGAGCGAGTTGCGGCACTTCGGATTCAAAGTCGATTTCTCGGCTCCAGACATTCACTCGGGTGACCGATCCCACAAACTTCGGCTCCTGGGGTGCATCACTTATCGGATGACCAAGAGCGATCCAGGCACTGCAATTCAAGAAAATAAACTACGCTCGAAAACTGAATCTCTCACTTCATGCCGAGGCTCTTTCCATTGCCGTAGCCTTTGTCTGAGTAGATGCGGATGGAGTTCCAGATAACGGAGTAGGCGCCTCCGCGAGCGTTCCAGGTCACGACCAGATGGTTCCATTTTCCGTCATTGATCCTCTGGTTCACGGGGAAGTGGACGTTGATCGGAGTTTCGTTGGGGAAGATTCCGATGCGGACGGCGTCGCTGCTGACCTTTACGAGCTCTTCAATCTTTGAGGGGTAGTTGGACGTTCTAAATCGTCGCATAAATGTTGTGCCTCCATTGTCCAAACTTACTCGCTGTTGTAGAGGGACATAATAGATCCTCGGGTGTTTTCGTTGTCGAACTTGACCCAGAGGCTGAGAGTCAAAGCATTGCTCTGGAACTTGAATGGCACCGAAAGAGCAGCTTGCGCGGGCTGGATGCTGTCGTAGAAGTGGATGTCATAGTCAATGTCCACCGGCTTGTCACAGTTAGAGCCAGTGAGGTTGAATGGACACTGGCAGTGGAACGAGTTGATCTGGTCGATGCAGGTAGCAGCCAGGGGACAAGGCGAAGGGCTGCAGTCGTCCACGTTGGTGGCGCATTCGACTCCGGTGAAGCCAGGGGCACAGACGCATTTGTATCCGTCGGACGTGCGCTCGCAAGAACCTCCGTTTTTGCAGACATCGGCTTCACATGAATCGGAGCTGTACTGGCATCCCTTTCCGTAGAATCCTAAAGACGATCGAAGTTAACAACAAATCATTAAATTTCTTGATTACCTTTAGGACAAGTGCACTCAAGATGAGACCCAAAGTCTCCGCAGACTCCGCCGTTGTGGCAAGGTTCGCCGATGCAACGGTTGGGGGCAACTTCGCAGTTCTTGCCACTCACTCCTTCAGGGCAAACACAGAAATAGTCACCAACAAGATTCACGCAGTGACCCTCGTTGAGACAAGGGCTCAGATCGCAGCTTCCGGCTTCTTGTTCACAAGTGACACCTCTCCATCCGCTGGTACACTCACATCGGAAGGTCGCTCCCATGTCGACGCAGGTTCCGTTATTCATACAAGGTTCGCTCGAGCACTAAAAGAGTCGCCGTAAATAGCCTAAAGCTTAAGTGGCACTGACCTGTTCGATGTGGTTCTCACAGTGATCTCCAGTGTATCCAGGTCGGCACTTGCAGTGGAAGTCGTTGACGTCGTCAATGCAAAGCTCGGTTCCCTCCGGAGCGCACATGTTCAGGAGGTCGCACTCGTTGATGTTGTGTTCGCAGTGGGTTCCCTCAAACCCGAGGAGACACTCGCATTTGTAGTTGGCACCCATGTTTGTGCAGGTTCCGTTGTTTCGGCACGGCGAAGTGGCGCAGTGATCGACCATGTGCTGGCAAACGGAGCCGTGGAATCCAGGGGGACACTGGCACACGAATCCATCTTCCTGGTCGCGGCAGCTCGCTCCATTCTGGCAGGGTTCATTCTGGCACTCGTCGATGTTCTTCTCGCAGAACTCGCCGGTCCATCCAGGACTGCACACGCACTTCTGCTCGAAGAGGGTGTCCACACAAAGACCATGGACGCACGGATCCGGGTCGCAGAGGTTCTCCTTGACGTGGCAGCGTTTGCCCGAGAATCCTTTGGGACAGTCGCACTCGAAATCGTTCACGAGATCGTGGCAAGTAGCATTCAGAGCACAAGGCTTATCAGCGCAATCGTCTGAAATAAATTGTCCTGAAGGTGACAGAGGGGCTTCGCTCACCAATGTTGTGTTGGCAGGTAGGTCCGTCCCATCCTGGCAAACACTTGCACTTAAAGCGGCCGAGCTGGAGAGGAACACAGTCAGCGCCATTCTTGCAAGGACTTCCGGTCTGGCAAGGGTTCACAATTTGGGAGCAGTCAGGTCCGGTGAAACCGGTGCGGCAGATACATTTCGTGGTGCCGAGTCCGGGCAAGTCTTGACAAACGCCTCCGTTTGGGCAGTTCACTCCAATACACTCATCGGGTCCAAACTGACAGCGACTTCCAGTAAAGTCTAAAGTGAAACATTCGAGCCTAAGCGACCCGCCTTAAGAAACGACCCATCCGGCTCTTTGAATAAAAAATAAGAATTTTGTAAGAATTTCGCAAGCAATTTTTGATCAAAATAGTATTTTTTACTAGCTTCTCCTCTTCAAGCTGAACGTAATATGCGCAAAAAATAGTCTGTTCCTTTCAGAGTAGAGTTTTCACTCAAAACTTTAGGCAAACGAATATCTGGGAGTGCTGATCTGTCCTATCATGTTCAGCTTTTAGAGGAGACGCTAGTCGACCCACCCCGCACCAAACCGCGAGGTGTCTAGGTACCTCGTTGCTCGACTTGAATTGAGTGTCAAGAGGATTCTGGCAGGAGTACCGTATGCCAGCCTGTAGTAGCAAATGAATCTCTGCTTGTGCCTATCGTGTTCAGCTTGAAAAGGAGAAGTCCGCTGATTTACGCCGCACCAAGCCGCAGGGCTTCAAGGTACCTCAGTGCTCGACCTGAATGTTTTACCTTTTTGACCCTACGCTCCAGATCAAGCGACTAGATTAAAACGAACATATGACATTTCATAACTAAAATTGCCAAGATCTGTTCCGACCACCCATCTAGATCTTACAGAGGTAGCTGGTGTCCGAGGCTGGAGTTGAATATGGGTTCATGGGGTATTAAAATATCAAAGATATTAAAAACTTACTCTGCGCGCAAATACATCTGAAAGTGCCAGAAGTAGCTTCACAGATGCCATCGTTGTAGCACGGCTGGGTGTCGCAGAGCGGCATCTGCTGTTCACAGAAAGCTCCCGTGTACCCAGGTCTGCACTCACAGACGGCTTTGTGGTTCATAATCGAGCAGCTTCCCTTGTTCTCGCACTTGATCGAAGAGCAGTCGATGGACTCGCAGTCAGTAGAGTTGCTCTTTCCTCCACTGGTGGTCTTCGTGTTATTGGCACAAGCGATACAACGCTGCTGACCGAGGTTGGGCTGGTAGAAGTTCGTGGGACAGGGCGAGCAAGGCTCCAGACCGGAGACTGAGAAGTGGCCGGTTGGACAAGGCTGTTTGCAGAAGCTGGGGCCCGTTGATCCGAGTTTGGCGGTGTAGGTTCCCTGAGGACAAGCATCACACTGCTTGTAGCCACCGAATACTGGAGGTCCGGAGAAGGTATGTCGGGGACACAGCTGGCAAGGGATCATTCCCGTTTCGCTGTACATACCGTTACCGCAAACAGCTGAAAACGTCGGACTTGATTTCGATTGTTTACGGAGCTGACTTACGCAAGCAAGAATCAGACGACTGGCTTCCAGCAAAGAGAGTGAAAGTGTGGTCTAAGCAAGACTTGCAGTTGATCTGGCCGGTCTCGTCTTGGTAGCTTCCGACAGGGCAAGCCCGGCAAGTGTTATTGGCATGGGCAGTTCCCTTAGGGCAAGGCACTTAACAACCGGAATACGCATGACATCGAGTGAGAATATACGACTTACAGCACTCCGGGAGGGTACCTCCGACGGGGTTCTCCATAAGAATTTCCCCATCAGCACAGCCGAAGCCTTGAGAGATTGAGGTCTTAACGGCATTGACCGAAGGACATCCGATTCCTTGGGTAGCGATAGTTTCTCCAGGAATCGACAACAGGTTTTTGATCGGGACGGTGGCACCAGGAATGTTCAGATCGAAGATGGTTCTCAAGGTCAGCCCACACAGTTCGTAGAGCTTGTCTTGAAGAACGGTGGGCAGAATCTGAACAGTGTAGTTTCCGATGACCTCGTTTCCAGTAGCCGTATAGTGAACATCTAAGAAGCGGACGAAGACTTGGACGGAGCTGGAGCAGCGCTGGGAAAGGGTTGCATCGAGTCCGTCGAAGAAAGCAGCAGCCAGATCGGTGTAGCCTCGGAGGCAGTCAGGTCCGACTGGAGTGGAGACAACGTATTTGATGGTGACAGTCAGCTGATAGCGCGCGGGTTCCTCGGCGATCTTGATGCAGGAGGGAGGAGTGTTGGAAGGAGCCCACTCGGAACCCTTCATGCACACGTAATCCTCCACAGTCGCGTTATTCTCCAGGAATCGGTAGCCGGGCTTGCACTCAATACGACAGCGAGTTCGGTCGCCGTCGGTTCGACATCTTGGGATCGTGGTTTCAGAGGTCTTAAGAGAAAGAGGACTGCATGGCTCGGCTGTAATAATCGAAATAAGCACAACAATCCTATTCAAGTACAAGCTTACGCTTCATAGAAACTTGGAACTTGCACTTGTTTCTGTTCGAGTGTTCATCGGAGGCGCTCACTTCCACGGTGACAAAGTCGCCAATCTTCAGTTTGGCTTCAGAAGGCTCGAAAGACACCTCGGAAATGTTGGACATATCCTTGACAACCAATTGCACCGAAGATTCGTTGAAGTAGACGGACTGCTCGGTTTCATTGTCACGAGTGTAGATGGAATAAGAATCTGGGCACTTCATGACGGGTGGCTGGGTGTCCGGGATGCGAAGCTGAACAACGCATTCTGCTGAGTTTCCGGCTTCGTCGAAGACGGTGTAGACAACATCCATGTCCGAGGAGATCAGCTGAGGTGGTTCGAAATTGTCGGGCTTTACGCGCACGTAGGAGACCGATCCGGAGTTGTCGGTGGCTTGAGGGACATCGTAGGTGGCAGGCAGAAGCTGTCCGTTTTCGTCGCTCAGGATGTAAACAGGATTAGAGGGACAGTTGTGGAACACTGGGGGTTCGCTGTCGATGCACTGCGGAACGCTGGCGTTCCAACCAACTTGGAGATGCGAAGGCACTTCATGTGCTGCCGAGAGAGGAGCTAGACAACCCTGCATGTCGAAGCGGATGCAGGGGTTCAGTTCGTACTCCGTCACTCCGAGAAGGATGTAGCGGGCGCGGAGCGGCGGGTTCAGCTCAAACACGTGCATCTTGTTGTGGTTTCCAGAAGGCGTTTCGAATTCCTTGAAAACACGGCCATAAGATGAGTATATAGAGAATAGTTAAAATCTAACCACTGGGTAAGTGTCGTAGTTCTGGCTAAATTGGACTTTGTAGAACAGCTGCATCTTGGTTACATGTCCTCTCAAATGTCCACTTCCGGCGACGCCAGCCATACGCAGCGTGGTGAGCGTGTAAATGCGCTGAAGATCAACCGAGAGGAAGATGAAGGCATCCTTGGAACCGCACCATCCAGTCGAAGACAGGCGAGCCTTGTGAGGTTCGTAACCCCAGGTGGTAGAATCTAAAATTACTCGATAATCGTTCTAAGGAATGTTTTCTTACCCGAATTGTCGGCAAACGCTCCATCGGGAATGAATCCGGAAGAGATTCCGACGTCCTCGCTTAGGACACAAGCGGTTCCTAGGGTGCAGTTGATAGTGTCGCTGGGAAAAGGCTGATATCCGGGTCGGTTGCACGTGAACTTGGCTTGAGCTCCTTCCTCAACCGAGTTCAACGAAATATGGCCATCATCGGGGAACCCAGGATCCACACACACTGGGCCTTCACAACGAAGATCGCCAAGATCCCAGGTTCCATCGACATTACAGCGGACAATTCTGTCGTCATATGAGCTCTTTCCGACCAGAGAATAAGGTGGTCTGCAGCTGAAGGTGTAGGAACTTCCGACCTTGAATGTGTTTTCCTCTCCTTCGTAGAAGGCGCCTGCAGTCGTTCAGTTGAAAGACAAGTTATGTGTTCACACTTATTACCGGAAAGAATTGGCGGAGGTCCACAGTCAACAAGAGGACAATCGACATCGCTGCCAGAGAGCCAATAATCGCGGCCATCATCTTGAGGGTCGTAGATACACTGACGGAAGCTGGACAAAGGAGAGCTCTTCGCGGGTCGGTTTTGCTGGCTGCAGATAATCGAAACGTTCTTGGCGTAAGCGATGGTGCTGTTTTCCGGAGAGACGAAGAGACCAATCGCAGAGTTATTACGAGTTCCTTGGCAAGTCGCTGGAATGCAGAGTGGCATGCTTCCGTTCCAGGTTCCATCCGCAAGGCACTTCAGGTGGTCAGGTCCCATCATTTGGTGACCGAAGTCACACTGGAATTCAACAACCATTGGGTAGTGGAAGTTGTTAACCGTGGAAAGAAGTTTTCCGTTTTCAGGAGAGTGAACTTGAGGACATGTGCGAGGAACGCAAGTCTGCAAAATTATCCTTGAGATTTGCACAATCCAGTGAACGTCGATACCCTGTTAAACTTGTACACGTCTTGCTTGTCGTATCCCGCCTCTCCTTCTTTCACATGGATTCCACCTTGACCATCTTCAACGAATAGGTCAAATCCATCGTCGCAAGAGCATTTATAGGATCCTTGGCTGTTCAGGCAATGATGCTCGCAATATCCGTTGTTGTCATCGCACTCGTTGATATCTAAATCAAGACGCGTTCAAATTTGGAAAAAGTGTCACGCTTCAACTCACCGATACAGCTCGTCTTTTGACATCCCAAAATGTCAAGTTTGACACAGCCAGCAATGTGATGCTTCTCGATGGTTATCTCAAGGACGCGAGCCTCAATGGCTTTTGGCAGCACGAGGTGCTCGCTACCAACGATCGCCACATTCTTTGTATTCCAGGTCTGAAAATATCCATGCGACATTTAAATGCCAGGTTAAACGTACCTGATTATGCGGAGGGTTGAGAATGGCCAGCTGAGTGCCAGTGATGTTGGAATATCTAATTTTCAATTCTGTTGGATAGGCGTTCTTGTCGGTTCTTTCAACGCGGAATCGATCAATGATTTTTGGAACAGCAAAAGTGAAAGTGATGGTTCTCTTGGTGTCAGCTTCATCGGCGCACCATCCCTTTGCGAAGTAATCTTCCTTCTTGTATTCCCCATCGTCGCTGGAAACAGCAATCGCGACAGCCTGGAGAGATGCCGAAGAGGAACAAGCTAAAGTAAACGGTCAGAAGCGATGCATAAATTAGTCTACTCACTCATCTGCGTC
This sequence comes from Steinernema carpocapsae, assembly GCA_000757645.3. NCBI lineage: Eukaryota > Metazoa > Nematoda > Chromadorea > Rhabditida > Steinernematidae > Steinernema > Steinernema carpocapsae. The sequence continues at coordinate 15,394,631 of CM016762.1, forward strand.
TGGAATCCTTTCAGACACTGACAGAAATATCCTCCGGGCATATTGATGCATTTGGTGCTCTGAACGGCGCAGTTAGCCAGACCTTCGGAGCACTCGTCGATATCTTCACATTCCGGGTTCGAGGAGAGAGTCTGGTTGGCCAGACACTTCACGGAATCGGCGCCGACGGTCCGGAATCCGAGGTCGCATTCGACGCGAGCGGAGTCTCCGAAGTCCACGCGTCCTTTTTCCACGACAATTCGGCCATTTTCGATTTTCGGGATGTCGAAGCAGGACATTTCTGGAATTAACGCGATGAGTGCAAATTCAAAAGAATTAAGACTTACTTCGGCAATAAGGTTCGTCATATGACCACTGTCCGTTGGCTTGGCAAAGAAGAGTCGCCGCTCCTTCGCGCATGTATCCCGGGGCGCATTGGAAACGGAAAACGGTCCCGTATCCGGTGCCATCACCGAATTCCAAGAGGCGCTCACCATTCACGAAAGGCGTCAACGCAGGGCAATTTTGCGCTAAAAACGAAAAGGAAAAATTTCCATACAGGACAACTAGGATATGTCGTACCTTTGCAAGTGGGTGGCGGCGTCCAACGACCCTCGTCGGTGCAGAAGATCTCTTCAGACTGCTTCCCGCTGGGGAACGTGAAGCCCTTGTAGCACGAGTACTTCGCCGACCCACCGAAGGTGACGTTCGTGGCGGCGTGGGCGTAGCCGTTGGCGATTTGCGGAACTGGTGCGCAGTAAATCGCTGAAAGCGAAACACATTATCGATGTACATGACAATGAAATTTTGGAATTTCGCGTTTTTAATCGAGGAGAACAGTATTAGGATTTCTGGAAATTACGTTGGCAAGCAGGAATGAAGTCTTCGGTCCACTGGCCTCCGAGCATGCACTGAATGTCGAACGTCTGGCCGCGGCCGTTGACGAATTCGTATCCACGAGGACAGGACACGGTCACTTTTGATCCAAACGCGGTGTTCTGCGAAGACAGCGTAACCTGTCGAGGGGTTTCGATCGGCTTGCAGTCTGAAAATATTCATGGTAATAAAAAAAAGACAAAATTGAAATTTGGTAGCTGAGGGTTTCGACTTACTGGACGAAAAGGTGACATTCCATCCGTTGGACGTGAGCAGCGAGTTCGAGGTGAACACCAGCTGCATCTTCCGCTTCTGGCCGTAGATCATCTTCGGCGGGCGGTTGTTCTCGTTGAATCCGTTTTCACTGTGCAGCTTGCGGCCGTCGCTTCCGTCTTCGAAGATCTTCAGCGAGTCGTGACCCTGGACGTCGAAGTGGTTGACCGACAGCGAAATCGGCTGCTCAGTTTTCGAATCGGGCAACTCGATGGTGTACTGGCAGGTTTGGGAGGTCGGGTAAGGTGTTTTCGTGTGGCCGGGGGAGAGTATGTTTCCGCTCAGCTGGCTGATCACATTGTTGCAGCCGCGTTTGTAGCTGATCGAGAATCCCTTTCCGCTCTTTTCCTGGTTCGTGTAAAAGTAGATGTACACGTGACTTTGGCTGGAGATGATCAGCTGAGGGGTGTTGTAGGTGCCAGAGAGACGAGCGAGGGCTCGCGAAGCGGGAGTCAGCCCGTCGTAGATGACTAGGAAATCGTCATCATCGGGGAGATCCAGGTGGTCAATGGAGAGCGAGATGAGTTCTCCGTCGGTCGACTCGATCTTCCAGGCGCACTCGATGCCGTTCAAGTAGCCGTGAGGGTAGTCGGGGCTGCTGATGGTCTGGCCGTAGGTTTGAGCCTTCAGGTTTCCGCCGCAAGTGTAAGACACTGAAAGACACGGTTTCGTTTGTTGGATTGCGGTAACGACGAAACACACCTGCTCTCCACGTCGCGTGGAATCCTCGCGCTTGGATCATGGAATCCGACCGGAATCTGATGCTCATCATGTTTGTGCTCGACGTGAACGTCAATTTTTCCCCAGTTCTGGCCCCTGACAGCGTAGCCAAGACCACGGTCGAGTTCTCTGATGGACCCCCATCGACAACCTGCACCAAATCCTGATCTTTCTCGGTCTCGAAGTAGTCGAAAGTGAGTTGGATACGGGAGTTGATAGGACTCTCGATAACCCAGCGGCAGTTCGAGTTGAGTCGGTAACTTGAGGGGTAGTTGGGCGAGTGAATTTGTCCCGATTCCCCCTTTTCATATTTCATGCAGGAGAGATCTTCTCGTGAGACTGCAAATAAGGTCACGAACGTGTGTGGATTAAAGGAGGCATTCCGCCGTTCCCTACCTGGACAATTATGCTCGTCGCTGAAATCACCGCAGTCATTTACGCCGTTGCACTGGTCCTTTAAAGGAACGCACGCGCCGTTGTGGCAGAAGAACGATCCTGTAAATGAATGTGTTAAGTCCGCGGAGGCGAGCGGTAGAGTCCGTTTTTAGACCGTTAACATGACGCTGTTTATAGCCTTTTGAACGGCGTTTTAGTTCCTCTTTGACTATGTCGCTCCGAACAAGGTCCGTTGTCGGATGTCGGCCATTAGGAATTCCAAATATTGCGTTTTCGGTGGGGGACCCCGAATTTCATCCCCACAATTACGTATTACAATAGTGTAAAGAAAGCATTTGGAGTTCCTAGACCGAAACACAATGAATATGTTCGAAAATTCTTAGGACCATCCGATACTTTTTAATGTCATTTTTTATTGCCTAGTTCCTTGACCAGTCGCCCAACTCTCCATCTCCCACGCGCCCACTATACATCGGCGAAAATATTATGACATTTTGCGATATCTCAATAAGGGATTTATAATATCCATTTGATGTTATCTTCGTCCAGCAACATGCGTCGGGTGCACAATAGTTTCGTACAGGCGCTGACCCTGTGATCCGATCCCAGGTGACGACAGGTTCGTCAGTTGTAACAGGCACTCTTCGGGGCGCTTGCTTTGTTTTTAGCTGTTGCAAATTACGTTTCGAGACGGGCGGCAGGTGCACGTAAAAGACGCTTTACCGACTGTCGATGAACAAGACGAACAAGGTCAAGGTCCCGCTCAGATGGTGATAACATATTGCGTTGGCTCGCGCGCACATGTTTGGGTCGATGACCGGTAAGCCGGCGAGTTAATTAATCGGATGCCTACCTTTAACACAAGCTGGCAGCTCACAAACAAACGGAAGAAGAATGTTGCAGACGCTCAGTTTCCACAAAGGCGAAGTGTGAGGGTTGATCGTGATCTGCAAACCGAAGTTCACGCTTGATTGCCGTAGAATTGAACAGGGAAAAGACTGATTTCTCGCGGGTGTAAAAAATAACCCATTTGTGTTTTCAATTGGGTCGAAATGGATTCTTTTACACTTTGAAGAGTTGTTTTTGTGACCCGAAAATTGAATTCTGGATATTTTCTCCTTCAATGGAACGGTTCCGGAGATTTATCTGTCTTTCTCAAATTTAAAGTTGACCTTTTAAATTTGAGGTTTTATGTGAAAGTAAAGTAAACGTACAAAAAAGAGGCTCCCGAAAAGATAGACGAAACCGTTGAAGAGACTAGGGCAAATGTTCAGTTCAAATTGTACGTCTGACGGTTAGGTCTAGGATTCAACATTTTGAGGGTGGGGGATGGCCTTTTGCAATGTCCCTTTTGACGGGTTTGTGTCCAATCACAATTAGTGTTTTAGAGATGAGACCAACATTCCTACCTTGGTGCAACTGCCGGTGGAGTGGTCCGGCTGTCCCTTAGCCCAGAATCCGGTGTAGCGCGAGACTACGGCGCCGTCCGACCACATGAACATATCGTCGGCGTCATCGCGGTGATTACTAACGAGGCCTACAATAATTAATTACGTAACACCTCCGCTAACGACTCCGTCCGTACCAATCCAGTAATCACTCCTGGGCATCTGGTTGATCTGAGGCTTTGTCAACATGCGGCCGATGAACTCATTTTCCTTTTTTGATTCGACCTTAGCCAGCTGACTACCGTACCTATAGAGATGTCACTTCGGGTAACCCTCAAACCGTTTGAACTTGGTCTCCTACCTGGTACAGAAGACGAGTGCTTGAGGCCAGGATCTCTCAATTTGGTAGACTTTGAAGCATTTCGTGGCACCTCGCTCCCAACCATCCGGACAGTCCAAGTCGATGTCCGTGAGGTGGAACTCGGCATTCGAGACTACCAGCTCGTCGGTTCCATTGATCAGTTCGAGACTCTAAACGAGGACGGAGTCAGAGATCAGCAGGAAACATCGCAGGCTTACTTGTTGACAGACGACACTTGATATTAATAGGATTAATAGCCAGATCATTGTGTCGAGGAGCGCGCGCCGTGCGTCTTCGGCTTCGAACGCTTCGACGTGGGTGCACTTAACCTGAAGAAGTTACGGGTGAATATCGAGTACGAGAAGCCGGGTGATTGCAACAATACGCTCACGCAAGACGTTAACAAGATGCTCCCGGTTTTCAAACGCCCGACTACAAGCACTAACGGAAGACGATGAGGGGAGATCGTTACGACTTTCGGTTTCGGCTGCAGGTGACCTCGTTTACCGGGGGCAATCGCCGAAGATTTGACCTTTCTCTCCCAAGTCAAAATAACCTTCAGTGGCGCGCACTGATCATCTCGCGCGCCAGGTGAAAGAAACGCGAGCGGGTTAATAGACATACCGCAATCGGGGAGGCGCGCCGCTTTCAAACGGCATAATGAGGAGTACAGTATAACTCGTCTTCGCGCGTTCCAGAAACAAATATGACTAATTGAATTAGCGGGCGTGAGCACTTACGGGCTGAAAAAGAGGGAGAAAATAAGAAAAACGTGGGGGATAGCTTTGAAGAGCGTAACTCACACCCACATCAACTCTATATCAAGTACAGAAATCGAAATTAATTTTGCAGTAGATATAAGTCAAAAAAGTAAAAAGTCAAAGAACTGTCATTCTAAGAGGAAGGGGGAATGTTATTTATTTCATTATTATAAATTTTGATGGTATTGATTTAAAATACACATTGGGAAAAGGGAATCCAGCTTAAAACACACAATGAACGGCTATAAATAAAATGCTTACTCACAGATTATAAAACTCAAGCGACTTGACTTTCAAGTAATATATCTAATGATTGGGCGCTTAGGTAAACGCAAATTATAAGAGACAACCGACGAGGGATACAAAACTAACAAGTTACAAAACGATAGATAACTTGAAAGGGCACATTAGCACAAAAAAGCTCGAATATGACTAAGTAGCCAGCCCTTGAGCACCTCTGGAGATCTTCGGCTGGCACAAGACGTCGGGAACAAAGTCATAACAAGTGAGTTAGGTCACCGGAGATCAGAAAAACTGAGCATCCCATAATAATGACATAATGTGTTGTTCATATAAACGGAAGAGTAGTGCATTGTCCCCTCTGGCGCACAGAATGGGCTTACTGTTTGAAGAGTCCCCCTAAATTGGTACATCGGAGATAAAAGTCTCTTCCGAAGATGCGAAAACCGATAAACGAGAAATCGGAACGCTCGATGGCGGTGTTCGAACAAAAACGTGAATAGTAATTAGTTGCAAGTTTTTCTTCCGTTTGACGCTGGAAGTGTTGCGTAACTTGCGGATGAAAAGTCTGAAAGAGCAGTGAACCGCGGATGGATCGGGAGAATTCTTGATGTTCTGAGTGTTCAAGCAGAACCTGAGCTAACCTCAAAATATCTTTTTCCATTTATAAAGCTGTTACAAATTCAAGAGTGAATCAGTCTTTACCTCATTTTGACCAAAGCATACAAACAAACAGCAAATAAAAATGAGCGATTGAGAAAACCCTCAAGATACAAAAATCCGAACGGCGTTGTATGAATCCCGAACGGCGTTGCAAAACAACATCAGCAAAACCCGAAGAACAAAGAAGCGCATCTCGGCCCTATTGATCCATCCACCCCGGTTCTCCAGACTACTACCGTGAGTATCCTCAAACCGTTGCAAAACAAGGACAAAAACAGTCGATTCGCTGTGCTCAAATCGGTGTTCTTGAACAGACGAACGAACACAATTCAAACGCAGTACATCTGAGCATCTAGCTAAGGAACGTGGTGCGTGCTGGACAAATAATCAAACGGCTAAGAGGAAGTGTCGCGAGTACAGAAGTGGAGGCTGGGGAGACTGAGGCTCTCTGTTTATTCTGTGGTCCTCTCCCCCTAAAGTCGCTGACCATACCAGATATAACCGGGCACGCGGGCGCGAGAGGGCGAAGATGGCTGCCGCGCCAGCCGAGTCCAGAGCGCTCGAGCCTCGTTTCGCGCACCCGGTTGTTCTCGGTTCTTGTTATGCGACCACGATGTGGGTTTGTTTTTTGCGCTCATTTACTTTTGGCGACTGGGAAAGTGAGATTTGACAACTTGAGGGTTGACAAGTTGCTGCGCTTTTTTGAACTCAGTTCGTCGATCCGAAACGTTGAGTGGACGTACGATTTAGAAGGCTGGGCAACAAGCGCACATTTCAGCTACCATGAACTTCCGAAAATGCATTCTTTCGCAATCCTATATGTCAAATTTTAAGCCTAAGCGAAATTTTTATTGGACAATCAGGGTGTAGATACTCGGAAACGGAACCAGCGCTGCACGAGGAAAACTGTAATCAGGATACCCGAAATCCGTGCGGGACAGATCAAGGTTACTCCGCCGGCCAAAGTCGCAACAATTGCGCAGAACGAGAGCCGAGTGTGAAAAGAAAACTTTTTGAACACCTTATCAATCAAGCGAAGACCGTGCGGCGACCTAAATCGCTAATCATTCAACTATGCAGGATGTTGAGACGATACTTTCTGTGACAACATGATTAATGCTGGGAAACGGAGTCGACGTTTCTGTTTACAGAAATGGGGTGCGTGGCTTTTTGTTTCCTCCACGCAGACATTTTCATCCACGCAGACTCACCCCGCTTTTGGAGACGGTTTGCGAACCGACAGGAATGAGCACGGAACTGTGAATCAGCTTCAATTTGGCACCTTTTCAGAGATATAAACAAGGCCTGTCAGCTGCATAGGCAAAATCCTTCTCGTAAAATTTAAGTGAGTGTAAGAAACAAGGAAATCTGTGTCTGTAATCTGCTGAAAATGATCAGAAACGCTGGAGAAAAAAAAGAAGATGATTGGCTAGCTGTATCAACCGGGGAAAGGGAACCCTAACCACGGAAAACCATCAATTCCTTAGCGACCTAATTACGCCGAACATGAACAACGAATACCCGAGCTCATCGTTCGAAGACCATTCAGATCCTGCCAAATCAACAGCCCGAACTAGAATCTGGCAACACACGCCTACGACCGGCTACAAAATCCGTGGAAACGGCTTTGATATGACACAAATGGAACACACAATTACTGCAAGAATGCAAACATTGGAACAACTAATCATTTTCACCATTTAATCAATTCCTTAACAACAACCATCTAGTTCGAGACTATTACCTGAAAGAACCCGCAACTCGCCTACAATGAAAGTGATGGGATTCCAAAAGGGGCAGATTCTTTGTTATGGCCCACATCCTCAATTTGCGGCTTGGACGGCAGGTTGTGGGGATCCTCTAGTTCTGGCGGAGGCGGCGCCGTAGGGTCATACATCGAACTCATGAAGCGGTTGGAGATGATTCCGACGCCTTCGATCATAGCCAGGATAACGCCACCGAGGACTGCAGAAACAGCCATCATTTTCGGTCCGGAGCGAACTGCGAGAAGACCGCCAGTGAGTGTCCCAGAGACAATCGAGTTCAAGGGATCTTCCTGAAATATCATAGAAATGCTTTAATTCTTCAATTATTCAATAAAATACATTAATGATTCAAAGACTTCAATCATTTTTCTTTGAACTTCAATGTTGGATGGTTGGCATTCGCCGTCGCAAAACAATCTAACGATCTTTACAAAGGGCGTTTAGGGCAAACTTCCTGCATCGTAATAAAAACTCCAATCAACAGTTCCGATCGGCATGGTTTCAAACCGGCCGAGTGTCTGATCTCGCATAACCTCGCAATATTATTAGTTCAATTAACTAACCTTCTTGCGAACAGCAACCATGCAGCAGTCGATGGTGCTGAACATGCCACCCCAGGCAGCGAACTGGACACCGGTCAACGGTGCACGCATACGGACTTCGCGAAGCATTCCCTTCAGACGTTGGCCCTTCGCGGCGGTGCGGACTCCGGAGATGGAATGAAAGAGAGATCCGCCGATGGTGCCCATGGCGAAAGCGCTTCCGGCATCTTCGACGATACGGTATGGGCTGAAACGGCTTATATAATAACATTCGTTTGCGAAGTGGTCGTTCCTTACCAAGGCTCTCTAGTATATTCTTCCATTCCGATCGAGTCTGAAAATGGGAAACGGATGATGCAAGATGTAAATTTAGCGCGACACGCATATATGAACGAGAAAATGCGCAGCTACCTTCACAGCACTCACACGAGCGGCGGAAAAGCATAAAAACAATCCTTGCTTATTCCAAAGCACTCATATAAGTGCATTTCCGTGTGCAAATAGGGGCTAAATTCATTAAACGTGCAAGAGAGAGAATATAAACGGCACCGGAAAGCAATCAGCAGGCGTTTTTCATCTACAATCTACCCGTAGATTATTTAGAGGAACAGCTGGTGGATCTCTTGGGACCAAAATGTGCAAAACAACATCAAATTTAAAAAAAACCGCGCGGAATTTCCAAAGCGAAACGTTTTTTGCTCGTACCAGCGCCGAAAAGCGAGGCAGCCCTATGAAGTCGCCTTACGTCCTCTTGCAGGTTCATCGTGGGGAGACCCTGGCAGCACTCTGTCGCTTGGTCGATCTGTTCCTCTTGCAGGGGTTTTGATTCCACTACTGAAATGAGCGCTTGAGAATTTGCGCAAAAGCAAGGATTCCATTTTTTCGCTAAGAATAACAAGGGAATTTGACCACATAAATCAACAAATCAGTCTTGCCCGATAACGGAAAACTTGGAGGATTATTCAGCTGGTCATGAAGGTGAAAACAGGACTCACAGACAAACAGTTGGATTCGCATTTTAAGCACAAGTTGCTCTATTTGAATGGCCACGCCTGGTTGCCCGATGAGGATCTTTTTTCGGACAACTCATACAGTTTATTTCAAGGTGGATGTCGAACAAATTATTGTTCGCTGCTGGTAAGATATGTTGGTCACAGGGGTTCAACCAACGAACGGGATCCAGTGTTGACTTTGGCTGATCTATGAGTCGTGAGTTCCTTGAAGTACGGCAAGACTTACAGCCAAACATGCTGGGTCAACATATTATCTGGAGCTGACTAGTAAAAAGGAGAGTGCCATCAAAACGATTGAAAAGCCGATAAAAATCGATACGTTTCTTTTCGATACTTGCAAAGTTCCGAGCTCTGTGCATAAACATCCCCCGACGTACGTGCGATCCGACCGCTGCTTCATCGAAATGTTTTCGCGTGGAAACGTTAGATGTAATGTCCACAAGTCTCGCCCTCGCACATATTTCATTTCCTTTCATCTTATTGAACATAACAAAATAATGATAAGACACCTGACTGTCTGTGTCCTTAGCACACAATCTAAACACACCACGTGGTTATGCCAACTAGCAGAACTAAAGGGTGACAAAAATAAAACGCAGATGAAACAAACACTAGGGAGAATCTATAATTTATGTAGACTAATACACAAATTACGTGAAAGTGAATCCAGCGGTGCGGTAGGTGTGATAGACCTTCTCGATAGAGTTGGCGTAGGCGGCGGTGCGCAGATCAAGGCCGAGATCATATTTGCGAGCGGTGCGGATGATGGCTTCACCAGAACGTTGCATGGTGTACTCCAGACCGGAGTGGACGATGTCCTTCTCGCTGGCTCCGGCGATGCGAGCGCGGAAAGCAGCGGAGGGCTCCACAGGGATATCCTTGCCAAGAGCGCGCTCCAGGGATTCCTGCACGGATCCAAGAAGATGGTAGTTGGAGTCCTTCTCGTACTTGAAGGTGAGGCGGCCGAAGCTAACATGGTTGAGGTTCTTGAGCCACTCGAAGAAGGAGACAGTCACACCACCGCTGTTGACGAACATGTCAGGGATGATAAGACAGTCGCCACGCTTGAGGAGAATCTTGTCAGCGGCAGGAGTGGTAGGTCCGTTGGCGGCCTCAGCGATTATCTAAAACCAATTGACCCGCTTGAGTTTCGAGTGAATGCCGACAAACCTTAGCCTTGATGAGGTGAGCGTTGCCCTTGTGAATGGCCTTTTCGCAAGCAGCGGGGACGAGAATGTCGCACTGCTCGTACATGAGTTCCTGGAAGGGCTCAAAGGTCTCGGCTCCGGGGAATCCTTTGATGGTTCCGTGCTCAAGTCTGTAGTCTTCAAGCTCTTTGGGGTGGATACCCTTAGGGTTGTAGATGGCGCAGTCGTACTCTTGGACTCCGACGCAGATGGCTCCGTCACGATGAAGGTAGCGCATGGTGTGGAGACCAACGTTTCCTATATTGTAGTGGTTGTAATGCACGTTCAAATTTAACGCTTCTTACCGAATCCCTGGATGATGAAGCTCTTTCCAGAGAATCCAGTGCTAAGTCCAACCTTGCTCATGTACTCGGGGTCGTTGATGAAGACTTCAAGTCCCTTCCAGACTCCACGTCCGGTGGCCGAAACGCGGCCGTGGATACCTCCAGCAACAATGGGCTTTCCGGTGATGCAAGCGGCGGCATCTCTGTCCTGGTGTCCAGTGGTCTGGGCATAGGTGTCGGCAATCCATCCCATTTCACGTTCGCCGGTTCCCATGTCAGGGGCAGGGACATCGACTCCGGGACCGAGGAATCCCTTCTTCGAGAATTCGATGGCGATACGACGGGTGATCTTCTCAATTTCGTAGTCGGTGTACTTGCGAGGGTCAATCTTGACACCTCCCTTGGCTCCACCGAAGGGAACATCGACTGCGGCGCACTTGTAGGTCATCAGAGCGGACAAGGCCTTAACTTCATCCTCGCAGACATCCATGGAGTAACGGATACCACCCTTGGTGGGGGTACGATGCTCCGAGTGTTGAGCTCTCCAGGCCTCGATGATTTCGTACTCTCCGTTTTCACGGCGGATGGGGAAAGTAATGTAGAGAACCTATAGAAGACGGTGAGAGCAAGAAAATGAGTTAATGCAAACCTTATTAACGGGCTTGATAGCTCCAAGGATTCCACGGACCAAGTTCTTCTTGTCGTTCTTGGTCATGGAGTTGGACTTGAGGTCTTCCACGAGCTTGGGCTCAATCACCGATGATCCCTTGTCGAAGTAGTAGTCGACCATCTAAATTAGCAGATGAGTACAGTTCGAAATTTTGCAAGTTCTACCTTGAAGAACGAGGGGTTAACCTGTTCATCCATAGGCTTCTGGGAGTCCGAGAGCTGGTCATGGGCATCGAGACCAGCCGGGGTCGACAGAAGACGACGAGGGACGGCAACACGGGCCCCAGAACGAGCTAGGGCAGACAACATTTTCGTACCACCGCTGAAACAACGAAGTCAAAATGAGCTATCTCAATGTATCTTGCGCTCGGTTCATATCGAGATAGGAGATGGGGGAGGGGCGTGAGCTGAGTGCACGCAACAAACGAAACTACCGCACTATTCCAGCATCACGTGGGGGAGAAAGTGGGGAGAGCTCATACGTACGCAAAGCAGACAACCATTCAGCCGATGACGGCGGCACACACTTGCGATAACGCGACCAACATCTCGGCTTTTAAACTACTCGCAACGCTTCAAAAAGTCAAAAATCATCGCTCGCAGCCGCCCGCTAACCACCCCACCGCACCACTTGCGATACGCAAAACAACACTGTCGCCGCCGAGAACTGCACGTTATCTGCGAAAACGTTAGAATTGTTCATATTTGGCAGAGAAGAAAGAAAGAAGACTCTCTCCAGTGCCGACTGCAAGGCCTCTTGACTAAATGGTGTGAGCGCGTTGAAAGCGATTGCATCACGAATACGGAGAGCAACGCGACCGAAGACGGTGTTCAATAATCTATTTGGCGAGGAATGGGCAAAATTCCACGTAGCACTCCACAGAACGCTCGCACCGCAGAGTGAAAACGAAACCTTGAAGGTGCCAATTGCCGCACCATGAGGGACAGCGCAAAATAGCTCGATACGGTATACAAATGCGCAGCGTGCTAAGAACCACTGCAAATAACGATCACGCCGACCGATCCGTGATTTTGAGCTACTTGCAGAGGCGATGGCAGGCAAAGAGTGGAGACTGCAACTCAAGCAAAGCAGCATAAAACACAAGAAGCAGCATTAGCAGGCGAGGCCGACAGCGTCGAGTGGAGGAAAAAGCGGAGACCATTTCCAGAAACAAGTTTCCGAGTGACAGAGACGTTTGCACAGTGATGCGGATGCTGGAAAAAGCCACTTTTGAGGGGTTCGTTGTACCCAGGGTGAGTCAAGCGAGTCAAAATGGCGGTTCGCGAATCTGCCGTTTTCGCTTCGGGACCCGATGCGGCTATTTCGTTGAAATGGCGATGTGATCCCCAAAGAACGTTCAAATCACGGACAAACGGCAATTATGAGCTGCTCTTTTTGCTGCAGAACCGCAAAGTCCTGAAAGCCAGAATCGCAGCAAAGCTCAGCGATTACCTGCGAAACGGTCGATTTTCGAACGTATGAAATTTCTCCCGGCATAGCCATTTTGTTCTGAATTATCCTGGATCAAGACAACACAGATTCGCCCACTTTTGGGTTCATTCGAAGCCCAGAAAGCATATCTCCAAATCATATAAAGGAATTTTCGTTTAAATTGATGTTATTCGAAAAATCCACATTTTTCGCTAAACTCCGCAATTTTTGTCTCCAAACTTCATTCCAATTATTCTCGGCCCATTACCGTCTGGAAGTTGGAGGAAGGTTGCAAATCTACAAAAGCTTTTGCAGAAGTGATCTTGACGCGATTCGTCCGCATTTGTAAATGTCGTAGATTCATTTGCGAATTCAAATTTTCGAGTTTGCGCAATTGCATCTGTGGCTGCAGCTGATAACCGAGAGCAGACGCATTTCTGCAAGATGAGGGGTCAGCGGTTAATCTCCAAAACCTTTGCAAGTCCCGATATTCAGCGTTTATTGAGTGGGAACACACAACAGTTTAGCGTTACAACGAAACGGAATCATGTGATTCACTCGGACCGAAATAGCCTTTCGACGATCGGAAAAAGTCATCTTTTGCTGTCTCAGCAAAAAGAGCGCAAGTGTGTCAGTTTCAGCGTACGATGCACCGTTATGAGACTTTCAAAGCCGGAAAGGGTGTTGAACGGTATGAAATACCCTCCGTGCCCTTTTTAGATACAATTCCCTCATAAAACGTTCCATTTCTGCGTGAAGAGCTGCAAATTACTACGCTTTGCATGACTCGAGATTGTCACTTTTTGCGACCGTTTGATCCGCCGCCACGTGTGCGACTCTCTGTACCTAACGATAACGGCTGGACCGACAGCGATAAAACTGAATGCACACATGAGGAAGGGGGGAGAGATAAGCAATTGCTGGCGCTGTTTGACTCAGTTTCAGTTCGCTAGCCATAATTTCAATGCATTCCTGCTGCTGCCGACAGCGGAAGCACGGATCTCACTCCACGGGGATCAACATCATAAGATTTATGCGAGATTAGATAGAAATTCGAGAGATCATTCAGGACCGGGGTTAAATGCACAGCATACATGGAATGTTTTGTTTTACTCGCTTCTTCTTGTTTGTGGATTTCCGCGTATTCAATAAAAGTTTCCCTGATCGGCGTTCGCGACCTCTTCGACGATGTCTTGGAAGGCGTTCTGAAAATGAAACGGATATACACTTGTGTCATTTTGCGCACCAAAAATCATGGGAAGCCCGTAAAATGTAAGTATCGTTTGATTCGAATTTCTCGTCTAAATGACATTGTTTTTCTTTTTCGCCGAGACATTTTCGGGAAGTTGGGCGTCCAAATACAGGTTCGCGGTAGGGTGTGTGATCACTGTTTCTTGACTTTTGAGCCTCGTTTGCAAGAAGCGAGTGCGGGTGCTGTCGGGGTTGCCCACCTCGAACGCAAAGCGAACTTTCGAACCAACCGACTCAAGGTCACCTCCGATACGCCAGACTTTCACGTCGGCGCTGAAGAGCGAGTGGCAACGCACTGTGCGTGTCCGAAAATAAACAGCTCTGAGAACCGGTTTCGAGTGACGGAAACTTCCGAGAAATTAGAAACGATCACACGCGCTTTTTGAAACCTCAAGGACAATCTTTGCGTAGTCGTTAGTTAAATTTGAATTCGGTGAAGGAGCGCTGAAATTCGAAACTGACACTCGCTCCCTCTCGCTTTCCCGTTCCCAAATAAGTCAATTTGTCTGTTTCAGATTTGCCATCCGTATACATACGCTAATAAATTGTTTATAATTAAGCGAAATTATTCGTGTGATGGGTTTGTTTGTTTTCAAATGTTTTCAAGGGGAAATTTCTTTTCCGGCGCTCCCTCTCTAAACTACAGTTCACCTTCGTTGCGTGCACGATTTGATTAATGTTATGTGCCGGTATTAGTGCAGACTACAGAATGGGAAAGGTGACACGAGTGGTTTTGTCAAATGCTAATCAGCTTGTGCTAGCGGCGGATTTGACGCCAGAGTACTTCGCTCAGAGGCGCGTAGCAAAATGATCTTACGTCGGACTCGGGCCCGTTGTCGTAGGTCGGCATCAGCTTGAAGTTGAGAGGCTTAGCTTCATTATGAACCTCGTTGGTGATGTTGACTTGCTGCACGGCGTTTTCGTACCCGTCGGCGCTGGCACGGACAAGGTACTGGCCGGGGGTGAGGAGTCGGAAGTAGTCGCCAGTCTTCCCTGTAATTGATTTCGATGAGAACTTGAACGAACGTGCACTTTAGATTACAGGTGGTGACCGGATGCTTGATCGGCTCCTCTTGTTGTCCGCTAGTGATGTTGGTAACCCAGATGACGGCCTCTGCGATCGGTTGCTGTGTGACGCCATTGAGGACGAGACCTTTGATTCCGGAGTGTGCCTAAATGGTGTATTGTTGTGTCTACGTCGCTGTGTTTGCTATTCTTCAAATACCTTCCACATGTACGCGAACAACGACTTTTTGTTGTCGTCCCAGAAGCGAGGCAGGGTCGCCGAATTTGGAAATTTTTCGCACGACATCTCAACAGTGATTTCGAAGGTGTTGGTACCCAAGTAGTTGAAGTCCTGCATGCCGCCGCTCACCGAGTACCACTTGGCGCCGTTGGTGATTCCACCTTGGCGCGCGAACGCGTCAGCGGCGGTTCCGTCGCACGGCGCGTGGTCGTTCTTGGCCATGTGGGCATGGTTCGAAGCGTAAGTGCGCGCGAGATCCCTTAAAAGAGCCAAATGAGTTGTTAGCTGCGGCTGGCTGTGTGTGGCATGACGCAGATTGACGTCACTCACGGCTTCGTCTTAACCGGGAATGCGTTTTTTTTTACTCTTGGAACACCAAGCCAAATCGCGCGAGCGACAAATCCACGCAGAAAGAAACTCACTTGAACGTCACATCGTCGGGACTACGGGCGTAAGTGCTCGACTGCGGAATCATGCTTGAGTCGAAGGGGTAGTTCGCGACGAGGTCACCTTCGTGAAAATTCGCAGAGAGCACGAACGGAGACGACAAGATCCACTGACCGACCGCGAGCACTTCCGGCTCTCGCTGAAAAGTGTTTCATAAAGAGGCTGACCACAGTTTTCTAATTCTAACGAACCGCTTTAGTGTCGGTAAACAGCTCCATCAAGTGATCGTATCGTGGAACCTGATTCTCTTCCAAGTTGTAAAGCAGTGAATCTAAATCGGGGAAGTTCCTGTTTAGGTCGACGCCGTTGGCATTCGCCCGGCCGGTGAGCCACTGTCGCTCGGTGGGCGCCTGAATTTTTACGTTTTTTTTGTAGAACGCACGCTGCGGAGTGGGGAGTGTCTTACGGTGCTGTAGGCCAGTTCGAACCCGTCGGGATTCATGGAGGGGAGGATATGGAGAGTGGTGTGGTTGAGATAGTCGAGGACTTCCTTGTCACGGTTTTTAATGCCGTCGCAGAAGTAGGTGGCCAGTCGGAGGAGGAGTTCGCGTCCGACCACCTCGTTTCCATGCATGTTTCCAACGTACTTCACATCGGGTTTCACTAAATACCGTTTGTTAGAATAGCTGCCACGGCGCACGAGGAACTAACATTGGACGTGCTGACCAGGCGTGGTCGAGAACTCGATCACCATCAGTTCGCGGCCTTCCACAGACTGACCAATCGAATACAAGCGAGTGTGGTTGGGACATTGCTCAGCTGTCTTGACCAGCAGCTCGCCCATTTCATCGTAGGAATGGTATTTAGTCCATTCATTATCATTAACAGCGAGAGAAAGGAGTGCGCAACCCGCAAGAGCAACAAGCTGCCAACCGCCAGCCATCCCTTGCCAGCTATCGAATGGTTTTCTTGGCTTGTGAGGCGCGGCTTCGAGGACGGACGGCGTCGACGGCACGCGAGCTATGACGAGGACGGCGACGGCTTCGTCGAACGTACGTGTTCCATATAAGCGCTGCGGCACCGCTTTCGCTGTCCATGGGCCCGCCGCCCGCGCTGCCCCTTATCATCTGCGAGTGTCTGAGCCCTCCTGCGCTCTTTCGCAGCTTTAATGTTTCTCGAGTCGCCCGCCTTTACGGCGTCGTCCGCGGCGATGTTTTTCCTTCCATCGGTCGGCGGCGCTCGCCTTCGGCATGGGTCGTCCCTGTCCCGCTCAGCTGGCTGCCGCGATCCGGCCCTATTGTCAACTATGTTGCTGGCCGAGGAGAGCGCGGGGCCTCTTTCTTACCGACCCGCTGGCCGCCCTGCGGTGGACGAGCGAGGGACGGAAGGACGAATGCCTGCCTGACTGCCTGCCTCTGACGTCATGCGTCAGCAGGCGACCCATCGACCGGATGTTCGGGGC
This sequence comes from Steinernema carpocapsae, assembly GCA_000757645.3. Classification (NCBI taxonomy): domain Eukaryota; kingdom Metazoa; phylum Nematoda; class Chromadorea; order Rhabditida; family Steinernematidae; genus Steinernema; species Steinernema carpocapsae. Next base: position 15,411,527 of record CM016762.1, read on the forward strand.
GGGATGAATTACAGCCAGGTCACAACGCGAATGTATGTATCGTAGTGGTAAATGTGAAGTCACGCCGCCCAGCAGCAGCACCAACTATCTCAACTCTATTTGCTCCTGAGTAGCAGCGCCTTCGGGTTCGGCGCGCGCGCACGTGACCACACACCACATGCACAAGTTCACAGTTGCGTTCTTTTCAGGTAAATAATGATTGATGGAAGCAAAGAGATTTCCATAAACCACTATTTGCCCTCTTCCTCGGCCGATCAGCTGCCCGATCGGAACGTGATTTCGACCGAATGCCTCGCCGAACTGTTACGAGCCCGGTCGCCGGACAAGAAGCTGCTCATCCTTGACTGTCGAGCTAAAACCTGCATCGACTACTCTCTGGCAAGTTCTTTCCGGACAGAAATTCTACCTTTTTCTCGCGCTCCCGTTTAATCACTGTCACCATATCTTATTCATAAAACGTGGTTGAAGACTGATAACGGCGGCGAAAACCCGATTGGTGGAGACCACCATCGGAGCACGGTGTAGCGGAAACAACGCTGCTGATTGCACCGGAAATTATCTTGGTTGCCTTATCGGCAAACCGCTTTTTGCGTTTTCTTTTGTAAGTGACATCTTAATGTACACCGCTGCCGGAAACAGAAAGTTGTTAAAACATTAGACACAAGCGTTGAGCGCTAAAATTGATGCTGAAGAGCTTTTTTACCTGGAGTATCTATTTCCGTTTAGATCGTGCACGGGTCGAAGCGTCTTCGATTGCCAACCGTCCTGCAGCGTCGGCTGCAGAATGGAACTCTTACGGTTACTTCCCTTTCGTCCCAACTCAGCACCAACGAGTGTAAAGTGATCTTGGTCCCCGACTCCATAACTTCCAGCTCGATCGCTTCTAAAGTGTACGATATTTTGGCCAAGAAAGACTACTCCGTCGCGTTCCTGGCAGGTAATTGAGTCTCGGTTACTGTGAGGACGTGGCTAATTTGTTATTCGCATTTTAAGAAACGCCAGCTGAAATTGTTCAGGCACATCCGGATTTGATCGACGAAGTGGACTCGAACGATGAGAATCTGATGAACCTCAACCGAGAACCTCTTCCCGACAGCGCTCTGATCTTGCCATCGTTTAGCGCACAGAACCGCGACCGCAGGAAAGACGCATCCGACCTTTTCCCAGTCCAGATCTTACCGTACCTCTACCTCGGAAACGCGGATACGGCTAGCAATCGGCAGAAATTGGACTCGTGAGTGTCAATAACATGTTTTCCGTTTAAGGCCAGCTTTTGTATTTAGTCATGGCATCCGCTTCATTGTAAATGTCACGTCAAACCTCGCAAACACCTTCGAGGAAGACGGCCGATTCCGGTACTTGAAGATCGCCGTGGACGACACCTGCTCCCACAATCTAGCCGCGCATTTCGACGGTAATTGAATCACACACACTCTTTGAGTGGAAATTACATTTGTCTTCCTCGTTTCAGAGGCAATTCAATTCATCGACGAGGCTCGGGCAAAAGGCAGTGCAGTGCTGGTGCATTGCCTCGCGGGTATTAGCCGCTCGGTGACGATCTGCCTCGCCTACCTGATGCACACGATGCACAGTTCGCTGGAGGACGCGTTTGACCTGCTCCTCAAGCGCAACGGTATGATCGCTCCGAACTTCCATTTTATGGGACAACTGACCGACTTCGAGCGACAGTTGTTCTCGACGAACGGTGCCACGCAGGAGCCTTCTTCGTCCTGCTCGAACACGTCGTTCAGCAGCTCTTCAGAGTGATTTTTTGCTCGCTCACTTCCGTCCAGAAACGCAATTGATCAAAGGAAGCGTGCGAGCGATGAACGCAAGCTTCCGCCCCCACACAAATGCATATAATTTGATAAATTTGTAGATATTTTTTGTGTATCACTTCTTTGCCGGGTCCAGCTTCACATTGGCGCGTTTTGCATTGCGTCGGAAGGAACAATTGGTGCCAGCCACTTATTTTCATTTTGTCTTAATGCCAGCAGTGTAATGTCTGGCCGCAGGCGACCGGGAAGTGCTTATATGTCCCTCCTCGACCTTTGGACAAGGCCGATCTGGAGTTGCCTCGTTTGTTTTTGCGAGCGCCGTCGTCCACCCCCGATGTGTGGGCTTGAATGGAGAGTAGAAGGAAGAAGAAAGACACTTTCGAATGAAAAGGAAATATCCCCCACTTCCGGTCGTCAAAACGAAAGCTGAAACGTCCCTGGCTGTTGCCTCTTCCCACAACAATCGCGGGAGGGGGAGGGGACTTTGAAGAACTATCTGATTTATGACGAACTAAACTCTCTTCGACACTTCCGAATTCCTCTTGACCGGTTCATATTCGATGAAAATGAGACGATTACGGGGGATTAAGCCCTTTCGCCGTCCGGCTCATCAATGGGCGCGTGTTGCGGAGCCCAGTCATTCACGTTTTGAATTTCAATAAAGAAGGGTCGTCAGTTGATCGAGCGTCTCGCCGCTTCCCCTCTGGCACCCAAAGTCGCTGACGTCTAATTTGAAAGAACATTTTGAATGGCTGAGCAGAGAGTGTGAAGAGACCAACTTAAAAGGAGACGAGAGCGAGAGCGGCTGGAAAGCCAGCCAACCATTCTCCCACGAAGACGGTCTTGCGACGGCTAGTAGAAAAATTATTGCTGTAGCGAGCGAATGAGCAGTGATAATCTGGTAATCTGAACCTCCGAAAAGATCGTCGTTTTCACTTCTCCCCGATTGTGTAATAAACAATTTGCCGCGCGAGCGCACGAACGAGAAGGCATGCTCATGATCCTTCGGGGTGGCGAAGTCGTGCGAATCTGCACAACAACAGATTTTGAAAGCGATCACTTCGATCTCGTGCTCGTGGGCAACAAACAGTGTACCTGATCAAACATAACAAATTCGTTGGCATAACAAAGCCTCCTCCTCCGCTCTCATAACAAACCCTTTATCTTCAATTAGCCCAAATGTACTTTCGGTAAATATGTTATCGCCTCATTCTACGGCATTTTTCTTTTGTAAATATCTCTGAGACATTCACATTTAAACAATCGCTGGTGTGTGCGTGAGCGGGGCGATCTGCTACATAGCTCTAGGCACTGCTTTCGGCTACGAGGATCTCTCATAAATTTCCACGGAGGTCATTAGGACTAATAAGGGAGCCTCCGCCGCTAACTCCCAGGGACCCAACGCATCGGAGAGTTTTCCACATGAATTGGCCGAGTGCGAGAAGAGCTCGGGTTACGGTGAAAATAAATGAGGTCGAAGAGCCAATTTATTGGATTTCGATGTGTGAAATTGTAGCGACCGATTGTCAGATGTCAAAGAGGTGGAAAATCAGGGACTCGTGCTTTCTAGGATCATCGACCAAAGCTGCGTCACATGACAAGAGCGGAGCCCGAATCTTCTCTTGACTGTTTCGAGGACGTTGAACGTTTTTAGTTTGACGTGGAGACGGCGACTCTAAGAGGGCAGCACTTCAAATGAGCCACATTTCCGGCCATCCCGGCCTGTTAAGTTTAATTATAGCCCTGTCAGGTCGAAAAACAATGTGATCCCATTGGTTTAGATAAGAGTACAAGTGGAATGCGATTTATTGTGCTCGTCTCACATCTTGACAATGCCCCATTAAACTTGGCGCTCGTCGAGATGCTAATGATACCCGCTAAACGTCAGAGTAGGAATTTATCGTGTTCACGGGAATTCGTACCAGACGGCAGACTCAGACGGCGGCTCGCACAATAAAATTTACTCAGCCTTTATTAATTTATCCACTGTATGCTTTTTATTAATTATCATACGAAGGGAAGAGAATGAGCTGCATCGAGCGTAATTGCCAAAGGCATCACAGAACAATCGCGAAAATTGAATAAATCATGCGTTTCATAGGAACTGAAAACAGTTTCTGAATCAACGTTGATATCACCGCTCGTTCTTCTTTAATTGAATTTGCCTCGTGAGCGGCCACAAGCCGTTCCTCTTGTTGGCGGCGTGAAGCTGTTCCGCCGCAAACCCTGGCCGTCTTGAATCTTGCTCATCAGCCGTAGTGCTCTCTTGATATGAAAATGATTTTTGTCCCGTGCACGCAAACGCCCCCACACGGTCAGGCGGCGGAAGCCGCAAGGATCTAATGGACGCGCCGGAGCACGAAAAATTTGTTTTTGCAAAAAATTAACGCTGAAGGCACATGACTAGAAAAAGGGAATCAATGAGCTTAATTATGATAGGGGGCGAAGAAGAAACCTCCGGAAGGCCCTGAGGTCATGTATTATCCTCTCAATGAAAGAAATTGAGTTTTTCTGCGTTTTCGTGAATGAGGGGGCTGTGATCAGGCAGATGTAGCGTTTCCCGTTTTCTCAGAATTCATTTTGATGCCAACACTTTAAAAAAGAAAGATTGGTTTTACGAAACTCTTACCACACAAGATGTGGGAATATTATAACGTCATGGCGTAAACAGACAGCATCTACTCGAGTGGAGACTTTCCCACGATTGTTTACTTCCGCGTTCGCATACATTTTGTCCATTCTTCAAAGTCTAGAACAGAAATTAACTTCAATTAGGTTCTTGGATTGTTATTTTTCAGCTTGTCGCAAGTCCATCGAACTACACAAGCAACACAACAACCGATGTCCCGAAGCGATACGAAAGTGCACCATTAAAGTACTGAGCAATTTCAAAAGTACATTATTAACAATGTTTTTGTCTCCTTTCACGCGTAGCTTGTTGGCAAGAATTTCTTAACAAAACATTTCGGAACTGATGAATGCGTTACTCACGCTGTAATCTCTTTCTCTAGGGAATGGTCAGAGAGTACGGTGCGTAGGAATGACGCTGGCAACGCGATCCCCTAGGTTTATCTGAATAATCAAAAACGTTTCTTTTGTACTTGCGTTTGTGTGCTGGCATTAGAAACATCTCATGACTAAAATGACATTATGGCGTTTACGTCCGTTAAATCCCTGAGAAAAGAGGTCAATCACATAAGAGGGGTTTTTGATGTTAAACTCATCTGCTAACTACTGATTCTAAACAAATAAGAAAAGTGGCGTGAACTAAGTAAGACGTTCTTGAATCTTGTTGGAGCTAGCAAACTCCGTTAAAAATTATTCGTTGATCTTCGTAGAATTCTTGAATTAATGGTTTTTTATGCTTTTCGGAGAACGGACGCGCGTTCCAGATACATTTTTCGGAGTTTCCCGTCCTTCCCCATCCGGCGCCTATAAGGTATAAAGCCGGAAATTCTTTACTTATATCAAAAAGATGTATAATCTGCTTTGGAAGGATTATTAAATAGAGATTATAGAAATATCTGAGAAATAATTGTACATTTTAAGAATGTGTTTCGTTTTCGGTTTGAAACATCGTCCAAGCATGTCCAACAGTCTTATGAAACTTATAGGAAGCACCGGTGTGTTTGAGCTTCTTTTCTAAATCAATTGGAGCTTCCATCTTGAGTTCTTTATTTTATTTCTGTTTTTTTAAAGTTTTTGTGGACATCGGCCTGCGTAGATGAGACCTTTTCTGAAACGGTTAATCTCACCTATTCCTTCATTACAGTTCATTAAGTAAATACGTTGGTATTCGAAAAGTTAATTTTTTATCAGGTGCTCAAAATTGTTCAAGTGCCCCTGCCTACAAGTGAGATTTAAGAAAAACTCTCCGGTGACAGATTGTTTAAGGAATTGAGCTAATTACTGCTTACAAGTTGACGCGAGTTATGCAGAGGTGTTCGCGCCTCCCGTTACTGGAATGAAGACATCTGCTCCGGAGATTCGGATTAGTGCGGAATGCGGAAAGTCACAAAATCTTAAGAATTTTTATAAACAGGAAAACGTATGTCCTTCGGAGGGACCGTAAGCTGGATTGACATCAAGCCAAGAGGAGCTCAATGACATGGTGAAATAAAAGGTTTCTTGCCTTTATGATAACAAGATACAGGTTTTAGAAAGTACTACAGTATTCAAGCGTATTTTCTCCAGCATCTCGTACAAGCTACAACGTAAAACATTTCAGTATCGATTACAATTATAAATGCAGTGCTTGTTATAACGAATTCTGGAAATCCCCAACATTCCGTTCTTTAAATTTCCAAAGTGGATGTAAGAGACGCCGGAAATCTCCGATGTTACTTCATGTCTCAAGTCGCCTTTCAAGCACTGTTCCGACACCCTATTAAAATGAAGACAATAATGAATGAAGAGACTCGTTTTCATAGACCCGATAAGTGATAACATATTTTATTACATTAACCTATTCCAAAAATAATGTTGGATTTTGTGTTGAGTGAATAAAACATCTTCACGTCCATAGATGGCATGTAGCAGCTGAAAATAGGACATCAAGCGACTTCTGTTCTTAGCAAACGCCTTCAATAATATGTGGCACAATAAAAACAAAATGCAGAAATAGAAATATTTGAATGATCCGTGAAATACATACATGTTTTTTCAGCTTGCCTCTATGACTGTTTACGTTTGTTATAGTTTGCGTTGTTTCGTCGACGAGTTTTCTACAATTATATCGGTTTCCTTTATTTGTTACTCACGTTGCAAGGTCGTCGGCGATGCTATAATATCGCTTATTGGTCTGAAAGGAATCCTTACAATCATGTGATGTCACGTGTTGTTGTTACATACGCATAATTCAGCGAGCTTCGGGCGGCGCAAATTCCTCTAATTCTAAATTCGAATCAGCTGCAGATGGCAAATGCAGTACGACCCGCTAAGTGCATCACCCGATTTCCGTTTGAAAATATTGTTTTCCATCTTGCTATCACCAGCCGGATCTCTCCGATCTGTTCACTGGTCCCATCATCATAATCGCAATAAATTCGCCGAGCAGATGTAGCTAAATCATGTGGAATCAGATGACAGTTGTTGATCGGGCTAGTTGTTGGTCAGCTACATGTTCATGAAACTTGTTTACGATAGAGACTTTGATTGAAGTTGGAATTTTAAGATTTCAGCTGGGGAGCTCACAGCTATGTTAACCAAGATCTAAGAATAGTAAAATAAGAAGGAACCTGATGCACATAGTTTAGTTGCAAAACTTTCTGATAACCCTGTAGTTTATATCGTGACCAGACAAAAAGGTAACTTCCAAAAAGGTACAAGGTAACAGACAAAAAGGTAACTTCCGAAAAGGTAACAGGTCAGCGGAGGATATAATCGCGATCAGACATTTGGGTAACATAATTGCCCGAACATTGCGCCCATTTTTTTAAACGCCGGGGACAGTAGGCTGGGGCTGACCTTCTCGAGCATCTTAGGCTTAGGCTTGGACATTTTTATTATGGTTTTTGCGCCGGAGGCGCCTAGAAGCGGGGTGTGTAGGCTTCGAGGTGGCCTCTTTCAACAGCGGGGATAGTAGGCTGGGCTGACCTCTTGGAGCATCTTAGGCTTAGGCTTGGACATTTTCATTATGGTTTTTGGGGAGCGCCGAAGGCGCGACAGCAAGCATTACTGACTATGCAGACAGGCTTCAATTGCTCAATGTTATTATATTCTCCGCTGACCTGTTACCTTTTTGTCTGTTACCTTTTTGTCTGTTACCTTTTTGTCTGTTACCTTTTTGTCTGTTACCTTTTTGTCTGTTACCTTAATGTCTGGACTTCACCTCTGCGAAGTGCCAACTTGCTCTGAGCAGTTTAAGGCGTTTCCTTCAAATGAAACTCTAGGTCTCTCTCAAAAAGTATTGAAATCAGGTATGAGAATGATAATCACAATCTGTTCGCGTGTGACAAAAGTGACAATTTTTCATTGGCGCCATCATTAAAAGCTAGCATCTTTTCGCTTCCTACCATGGAGTATATTCCCGTGAAGTTCGTGAGCCGCTTTTTTGCATCGTCGACATGCATTCGCTTCAAAATAATTTTCGGAATCCGTTTTTATATTCTTCAATAGATTTCTCTTCAAAAAGTTTGACATTGAACAGCAACTTGTTCGAGGGAACTGAAAATTTGTGGGTACATACTAACACATAATAACAATTTTTCGCGAAAACCTCAGAAAAAAGAAAGAATTAATCGCATTGCAAAAACGTAGTTTTTGTAACCTTGAAATTGGATGTGGGCTGTGTCTGGAAAAGGACGGGTGGCCGCCATACATTTTCCAGACATGTCTGGTTCGGTGAAGAACGAAGGTAAGGAAGGACCAAGGCAAAATTCGTTATTTTTTGACAATTTTTGTTTTTTTCTGAGGTTTTCGCGAAAAATTGTTCTCGATTTCCTCTATCGATTGCACCCAAAAACGGTCGAATTGGACAGATCAGCGTCGAGATACGAGCCTTCAAAAATCGACCAAACTTCCTTAACAAATTTTCCAGACATTTGGCTATTAGTGCACATCGTTAGACCCGACAGGAGCGTGCTATAGCTCATCCGACGCGGAATTGCCAGTTGCCCATTTCATCTTAACATTGTATGGTGCAACCACTTCGAGATAGGCGCGCTGTTTTTTTTTTTTGAGGCCACCCTGTAGATTCTATTGGCAGTATATCTCATCTGCTCCGCAATATCCGCAATTTTTCGGCAAGGTCGGAATCTTAAGAATCGGGCATTCTGTGATTGCGTCCTACTCACATATTTACTAACAACAACTTGAAACAGAGATCCAAATAAGGCAGGACAATCAGCTAGAACAGATAAAAGATTGGCATTAGTAAGTGCGGGACATAATGATAGAGCCACCCTCTGTTTTTGCGAAATCTCACTTAAGATGAACTTTTTCAGAAAATGGTTTTTACCACGTGAAAGAGAGCGTCAAACAACCACCGAAAACACGCAAATGCAGCGCACGTGACAGGAATTTCATTTTTTTGCAGGAACGACGCGGCGGGACCACTCTAATGCTACGGTACACGAGGATTTTTCCGGCCGCGACGCGCTCATGTTTCGTGGAATATCTAGTGCTTCAGCGAGTGTGTACACTTCGGGACATATAAAGAACGAATCTAGAGCATCTTGCGAGCATTTTGAGCCCGGGTTCGCTCAAATCTGTGCTTTCTGGAGAGCGTGTCAACGTTTTCTAAGCGAACTGTACAAACAAGGCTCTTCTACGTCTGAGTAAATCCACGTTCTTCTCCAGCGCTTTCTTCCGACGCGTTTCGTAGGATTGCTTCGCCACAACGCTTATTCTTGACTTGCGAACCATGAGACCCTTTGAACAAGCATTATTAGTCGAATAGCAAGCCAAAAACATCTAAAATGAGGATTAACTCGCGAAACAACGAACGATTAATATGCAATTTGGGCAAATCCAAGTTCATAAGACTCGCAAGATTCTGCTGATTCGTTCTATTAATCTTCTGACGTTCACGTGCTCTCTAAAACTCAAGATTTTCCCCAAAACAAATCGCGACCAAATCGCTCGATTCCAATGCTTATCTCTAATAAATTTTTGCACGCTCTCCAGAAAGCACCGATATGATCAAACCCGGGCTCAAAATGCATCGCAAGATGCTTTAGATTCGTTCCCCCAAAACACGAGCGCGTCGCGGCGAAATCGCCCGATCCCATACTAAATCGCCCAGGCCACGGTCTGTCAAACGTGTCAAAATCGCGATCGCCGCCTCTCTATTTCGCTCCAGGACCAATGCATCGAAACGGAAAACGGAAAACGATTTCATCGAATTGGCGACGTGATTCCTAAATGAAGCCTAAATCACGGCCAGGCGGAAATTACGAGCCATTATGTTTGCTGCAAAGGCACCGCGGCTCTAGGAAAACCAGAATGGTAGCCATGTTTGCAAGTTTTCGTGCAAAATGGCCGATTATTGGGCATTTGAAATTTGGTCCGACATGACCACCTTGTTCTCAATTATCCTGAGCCAGGATATCACAGATCAGCCTGTTCTTGGGTTCGCCTGGACAGCGATGAGCATATGTACAAAGTTGTTAGAGGAATTTTCGTTCAATTCCATCTTGTCCGAGAAATCCCTGATTGCTTCTAAAAACCACCATTTTTTCACCAAAACAGGCCAACTTCGAATGAATTATTCTGGGCGGGGCACGCACCAATCGAGGCCATCTTTGGATATGTTGTGCGCAATGACCATTAGAAACTTTTTGTGAGAGGAATTTTCGAGATTTTCATTTTGCGCTGAGATATTGGGCAAATACATAGGCCCAAAACAGGGTCCAAAAAGGTCATTTTCACCGATCCGCATGAATCAGGTATCAATCGATAGCTTTCGGCTTTAAATGGCGTAATCCGTTGGAATTTCCGAGATCCGTGCGCTCCTGGTCTTTTGACACAGCTTGTTTGCGGCTGACAGACCGTGAGACCACGGTCTGTCAAGCGTGTCAAAGTCGCGGTCGAGCGTTTCGGTGGTGAGCATTCACTTCCCTTGACGATTTGCAACGGCTGCTGCGCAGGGAAATCGTTGCAGGAGCCCAACCGCTTTTCGCTTTTGAAATGTTGCAATTTCCCTTGACGATTTGCACGCGATTTGCAACACCGCCCCTCAACTGTTTTCTGCGCTCATCTTTGGCTGAGGCTCTGCCGTCCACACGAACCACAAGGAAATGCACTAAAGAAATCCAAAAAGGACTTCATTACGAGATATACATATGTGGCTAAACGAGGCGATTCCCAGCGTCAAAAGACTTGTTTCTCAACAATACTCAATGAGATAGTGATATTCAGTCCGTTAGCCTAAAAATACACACACAGAGTTGATTTTGGCGATGTTGCACAGAAAGAATCTCTGAACAGCTTTGTTCTGAATTAATCCATTCTTGTTCTAGTGTATTTCGCGGATTCAATACGTAAATAACACCAATTCACCGCTTATAAGTATATTTGAGTAATACGCAAATCAAGCCCAGTAATTTTGACGACGTAAAGAGTGATTATTGGCTACGAGAATGACACGAGCGGAGTTAGTATACTGTATGAAGACCCTTGTATAATGAAAACTGCAGCAAAAGGGAATGCGTCGAGTGGATTGGAAAGACCCGAGAATCGTTGAATTGCTGGAGGGCAGATTAAGTACGCAAGAAGTGGCCGATCGATTATTCGTAATGTTAGGCCATACAGTCAACAAGGGAACTGTCAGCCGAAACCGAAAAAAGTAGTAAAACGTTTCATGTGGTTATTGAAGACCAAGCAATTTCAGAGGCAGCTTCGGAACCCCCCGTGAAGGAAATTATTGATGATGAAACGGCGAAAGTAAATATCAATGACTTGCGCTGGAAATTCGGACTGAATGTGAAAGGAAATCAAGCTCTGTTCATCTACGACCAGCAGTTTCTCGATGTCTTCTGCTTTACTAAGAATGCGGCTTCACTACGAAAGTCTACTATATTTGTTCTACTTGTCCACGCATTCGCTCTTCAACAAACGATAACAGTTGTGAATGACCGTCCAGAAGGAGATCTAAACGTCGATCATCATGATTCATGTGAAGCAATGCGGTGGGACGTTCATTGTGCAATACAGATCGAGCGGAAGAATCGAAATCTCGTGAAGGAAGGCCTGGTGCGCCCCGAAGGATGCTCATGACGTTATGATTCGGGAAGCAGTTCAGAAAGGCGGTGATGATCTCGCGGAATTAATTCCTTCTTATCACCAAATGAGAGGAAGCTTGAGCCAAAGATGAGCGCAGAAAACAGTTGAGGGGCGGTGTTGCAAATCGCGTTGCAAATGTCAAGGGAAATGCAACATTTCAAAAAGCGGTGGGCTCCCGCAACGATTTCCCTGCGCAGCAGCCGTTGCAAATCGTTGCAAATCGTCAAGGGAAGTGCTACACCACGGTTTCGGTTTGCCTACAGTACGAACACGGAATTAGCGCATGCAAAGCGCGGCGGGACCTCACTCACGGTAGTGTGAGCCGTGCAGTAGTAAAACCTCGCGAAGTCGAATGCGGAATGTAGCTTGGTGTTCTCCTTCACCTTTTGGGGATTTGCCGAAATAGTACGTCTGTGCTCGCAACGAGTCTATGACAGCTCATGCGCTTTTCGAAGCTTCTAATGTTAGAATAGCGACGGTCTTCACGGTTGAATTGTGCGTGAAAATCCTCAATTGGTTGTTCCGAAAAGAGCAATTTCGCTTTCTTCCCAGAAATCTGATTTGAATCGCAAAAGTATTGGCGATTCGGCCCAAAAATTGAACATTTTCACAATCGTAGTTTGATTCACTTGAATTTGTCGTGTCGGGACCCTTGTCGCTGAACAAGGCATCTGTTTCTCGATTGTTTGAAGACGGCAGAGCATGGTATCCCCTCAGCTCAGACTCTTTCGAACCGCAGTGAGCAAATCTACAAAGTTGTGAGAGGAATTTCGTTTAATTCCGTCTTGTCCGAGAAATCTGTGATTGCATCAAAAAGCCACCATTTTCCCATCAAAACTGGCTAACTATAAACCGATAGTTCTGAACGGAGCTCGCACCAATCGTGACCATCTTTGGATGGTTGTGCGTGATGAGCATAAAAAACTTTTTGTGTGAGGAATTTTCGAGATTTTCATTTTTAGTAGTGATATCGGTCAAAATAAAAACAGGGTCCAAAAAGGTCATTTTCACCGATTCGCATGAATCAGGTATCAATCGATAGCTTTCGGCTTCAAATGGTGTAATCCGCTGGAATTTTTGAGATCGGTGCGCTCCTGGCGGAGAAAACAGCCAAAATATGGCTGACCGAAAGTGCGAAATTGTACGACACTTTTTGACACAGATTGTATGCGGCTGACAGACCGTGAGACGCCGAGCGAGACCGAACGTGCGACTTATCCAAGACAAGTGCGATGTTGTGCGCGCGTTGCCAATGGATATGTATTATGAAGTCTTTTTTTCGATGTGGAGTGTGACCGTATCCGAAAGGTGCTTCCACGTTTGTTAACAGTAAACCTCACACGTTCATTCATTTAGTACACCGGCGAAATAGTACGCCGCGCATTAGTACAGCGACGATATAGGACAGGGATTTCCGCGCGGGAGCTGGTCCCAACACAGTACGATTCACGCGGAAGTGGATCCCCTCGGAAAAAGGCAGCTCACGCGGGGATGGAGCGTGCACATTTCGAATAACGCTGTCTTTTTGAGCCGGGAGCGGACGAATCCTTCCACCTTCACCAAAGATCCACTGTGTGTGAATATATGACCAGGCAAAAGTGGAGCTTCTTTCAGTGTGGATTGACTTCTTTCAGTGTGGATTGAAAGCCATCGTTCTCTTCAGCGTTCCCTCAGGCAGCACTTTCGAGAAATGCGCGGACCACGGTGCTTTATGACTGATCATGAGCTAAAACCTGTAGCTTGCATGCTGCAGGTCAATTTGGTGGCGTTCGAAGGCTTGAGGCGAACTTGGACCCCTTATTGGTGTGAAAATCTCGCGAAAATCGCGTTGTATGACATTGCGAAATTACCGTACTAATTCGAACCTATGTGAGTATGAACTTTACTGTAATAAATCGCAGTGGGTCCCGAACGGAAGTCCCTGTATTAAATATGTTAACAAACCTGCCACCACCTATCCGAAACGGGCTGGAGACCTCAATCAGGAATTTTGCGGCGGGATCAAGCGAGCGGTGATTTGGTGTTTGTCCTTAGTTTCAGCGTTTAGAGGTTATTTTGGACGCGTGCGGCCGCCAAGTACATTAGCGGCTTCGCTGAATGTCTTCAGCACAACGAGAAACCACATTTCACTCACAAAACGCCTAAATCCTGGAGAACCGCTTGACCGTCGCTCACATGGCAAAGAAAGGAGGCACTTTTCATTGTTTTGGTCACAATTGATGCTCATTCGGTTTCAGCTGCGTTATCCGTTTAAAAGTTCAGCATTCACTCGCTCCTGATTATGTGAGAATAGATCCCGGGAGAAAAGATCCCGAGAGAAAAGATCCCTAGGAGAAAAGATCCCAGGAGATCCCTATAGGAGAAAAGATCCCGGAGAGAAAAGATCCAGGAGAAAAGATCCCTAGGAGAAAAGATCCCTAGGAGAAAAGATCCCGCGAGAAAGGATCCCAGGAGAAAAGATCCCAGGAATCTGGCTAGGTAGCTCTTTATCATGTTTTCGAATAGAAACTGACTCTAACCGTCTGAGTGGGCTGTCTGAAGTGCGGGCAGGACTGCGAGCAGCTATTTTGAGTCATATGCATACGTAGAACTGGTCGGAGAGGTTATTCAGGAGTAGATAACCAAAGCGCAAGATAACCAAAATCAGCAATTACTGTCTAAATAGATGCCCGGAGAGCTGTCGCTAACAGCCTACACACCCCGCTTCCAGGCGCCTTTGGCGCAAAAACCATAATAAAAATGTCCAAGCCTAAGCCTAAGATGCTCCAGGAGGCCAGCCCCAGCCTACTATCCCCGCTGTTTGAAAGAGCCGCCTTGGGCCTACACACCCCGCTTCCAGGCGCTTTTGGCGCGGAAACCAAAGCGTGCGGTGGTATTGCAAAACCGACCGAACAAACGCGAGAGCGCTCCCCAAAATGGGTCGCTCCAGGCTTGGAGCAGACAGCGACGGTCGGTGCGGCGGGAGCGACGGAATGAAGGGGGGAAGGAAGGTCCTCGGGAGGGGGGGCCTGCTGGTATAGTACCCAGAAGTCTTGTAAGCTTTTCTACAGGGATCTTTTCTCCTGGGATCCTTTTCTCGCGGGATCTTTTCTCCTAGGGATCTTTTCTCCTGGATCTTTTCTCCCGGATCTTTTCTCCTATAGGGATCTTTTCTCCTGGGATCTTTTCTCCTAGGGATCTTTTCTCTCGGGATCTTTTCTCCCGGGATCTTTTCTCCAACAACGCTCGCTCCTGACGCCGAAAACAACAAAAATTATCACTGAAACGTGCAAATCGCTCCTCCGTTGGCGAACAATCGCCGCCACGTAACGAGACAGTAAACCGGACATCGAATCAGGGTTGTCGTGGTAAGACCGACGTCGGAATGCCACGTGTCGCGAAACGTCGCTAGCGTCGCGAGACATTCGGACATCGGGCCACTCTGGAGAGCGGTAATGTCGTGAATTTTCGTATTTTTTTGTATTCGTTGATTTTTCGCAAGATCCGTCAGCATGAGTCTCGCCATGCGTTGAGGGGTTCTAGTTGTGTTCATTTGTGCCTGAGGCTGGTTTTGGTTTCCGCGTTTTGTGCACTTGCCCAAACCTACAGATATGTGAGGGTACTTTCGTGATTTCTATTCGTGTAACTCCGAGTATTCCCCATTTCATCTATCAATATTCCAGAATGACGCTCACCCGCCGACAGGCCCGTATCAGATATCGTAAAAAGACTCCTGGACCAGGTCGCCGTGTCCCCGCTCCCAACGGCAATGGATCGCTGGGTCCATTGAATAGGACCATCGAGGAACTCAGTTTAGGTATGTAGTGCTGTTCTTATTGTTGATTAACGGAGCCGAGCGCGCTATCGCGCGACAGTATTTTCTTAAAATTAGAATAGTTCGGCGTTTCGTGCTTCACAGATTCATATTTTGCAACAGCCTCGGCGCTACGCACCTCGTTTGGACGAGCTCTCGGCTAAAAGAAACCTTCGCGGTTCGAATTCCACCCAAAGCGCGCTTGAAGCCTCAACATTTTTACCGTTACTCTTCCCCCGCCGCTTGACACGGCGCGCGAAACCACGAAAATCAAGGCGACGGCGAAAAGCGTGCAAACGCAAGCGCCCGTGGTGCAGCACCTCCCTCGACTGATTTGCAACGATTTGCAACAGGCTGCTGCGCAGGGAAATCGTTGCGGGAGCCCAACCTCATTTGAAATGTTGCATTTCCCTTGACGATTTGCAACACCGCCCCTCAATCAAAAAAATCGTCCGGTGGAAGTGCATACGCACCCAAATGGCGCCGCTACCGTAACCCGAACTTGCTCAGTCAGGGACACTGCGTCTGGAAATTTTGTGACGTATGCACGAGAGTTAAAACTAAAAAATTGTACGGCCTTGTTGCGGTTTCCTTAGGCGATTGAAGACTACAAGTGGAAACCACCGCGAAATGAACAAAAAGAAACGCGAAGAATTCTTCATCGCATTTGTCCACAGTACATGATTAAGTGTCATCTTGACGACCGAGTTTTGAATTGAGTTTTGTCGAGAAGTCAAAACTCGCAACTCAAAACTTTTTTTCTAAGTCAAAACTCAAAACTTGCAGTTTTCATGCAGGGTAGAAATGCGAAAGGTGGGTTTCGTTGGTTTGTTGCTGGATTTCAGCCGAACTATCTAAGTCAGTGAGTTTTGGAAATCACATGAATCATCTTTGAAAAAATATTTATGGTTGCACATTGGTCACCCCCGATCAAATTTAGTCCGAATGTTCGATGCGGAAACTCAAACCGCGTGTCTCCTCTCCTCGTGCGCTCTCGGCCTCAGGTCTCAGCACGATGACTTCTCGGTCTCCGTCGGCATCGTCTTCTTTCTTCGCCGAGTCAGCTGATCGGGGCGAGATGAGCCAGAGACAATGGAACTGGCCGGCGACGTGCTTGCTTCTCGAGCTCCGTCCGGCCGCGTCTTGTGGGACCCGGTCAGCCGCAGTCTTGTCGACCTTTGCACCTGGGGGAGCTACCTGCCTCGCGCACAAACCGTTTGTTTTTCCTCGCGCATCTGACACTCCAACGTCGATTTTGAAGTTTTTCGTCTTCTCCCCACGTCTTCTGATGGAACAACTCGTGCGCGTGCTCTCTCCTTCTCTGTGTGTATGTGTAATGTGTTGGGTCGGTCTTATCGGCAGCAGCACGCTCTCCCGTTTGTTCGTCGGTCTCCCCTCGTGTCTACGCAGCTGCTCGCAAACGCCGTGCCTGCGTGCTTCAACCGTGTTGCCGACGACGCTTCATGAGATCCGCCGCCGCGGCGGCGCTTCTTCGTTTCCCCGCGCGAGCGCTCCGCCGTGGATGATTCCTGGTGCGGGCCGATTGTCTACATGATTTTATATAAGGCCTGTTCCGTGTTGGCTTCTGCCCACTTCTGAATGGAAGAACGAAGTGTGGCCCGAAACCGTTCCCGACGCGCTGCATTTCTTCCTTTTTGTATCGCGCTCGATCGCAACAAAAAGAAAAGAGGCTTTTAGGGGCGAAGAACGGGGTCGATGGCATCCATTAGAGCCTCGGCGTGGCTACGCCTTCATTTCTTCTAATTTTTGCGAAAACGTTAGGGCTTCTAACCTTATGTTTAGATACTTTATTGCGCAGAAAACAATAACCCATTGTTCGGTATATCTTTTTAGTTTTTGTTTGGTAGGCGCAGTTGGACTCACTTTATAGCCCTTAAAACAATGAATGTTTTAACCCTCAGTGTGCCCATATTTGACTTGATTGTAGATCATTTCCAGCATTTAAATTCCAGTAAGGCTGGTCTCCCATAACCATTTTGTTGTGTATGTGCTGAAGGGTTTCTTGAAGACGCACTGTGTACGTAAGATTTCTATTGACGAGAATTGATTTGTGAGGCCGCAAGGCGGCACTGATGGATTTGATGGAGAAACTGGCGCTGAAAAAAAATTTGGCATTTTGGGCGAAGCAAGGTGTACTGCGATGCATGGATTTTGGACTTCTGTGTTTGAGACCCGTTACAGAACGTGAAGACCTTCATCGTCTGATCTGATTGCGTTCCCTATTCCACGTACTGTTTTCTTAGTCCTTGAATAATAGCGATTTTCAATGTCGTGTGCGTGACTTTTAGTCCTTTCTTTATTTCGCTTCTCATTTTTCCTAATAAGATAATATATTAGCGTGACCGTTTTTCATGCTCTTTTGACAATTTGTTCTATTTCAGACATCAGTGGCTCACCAACTATGTCTGACGGAGTTAAGAACCGTCGCATCTCTCTCGGATCTCCGAAGGACCTTAAAGAAGTCCATTTCTTTGAAGAAGATTCCATACCCGATGTGCCTCCCTCTGGAGCTCGCGTCAAGGTTGGATTGCGCGAAGTCAGCTCCCAATTAATGGATATCGGTTTAGGTTTGCTATGCCGGTGTATGCCTTACTGACCGCGAAGTTACTAACACGAAACAAGCTCGCGTTACCAATGGTATTAAGGATACCAGCCTGTTCCCGGGTTTGTGAGAAGGATCCACGCAGTGTATCATTTTGGCTCGTTTAGGTTACGAAGTTTCGGGCATTCTGGAATCCTTCGGTAATCAAACCGATCCGGAAGAATTCAACTTAAAGGTTGGCGACAAAGTGATCGTCTGGCCAACCGACGAGATGCGCTCGCACGGATACAGCGACTTCGTCATCGTGCCGAATCTCCAGTCGCTTATCAAGATTCCTGATGCGCTGTCTATGCACGTCGCCTCGATTCTCCCCGCTGGCGCCACTTGGGCATTTTCTGCCATTATTAATGTGAGATTTTCGTTGTTGACGACTATTCAACTCATTTATTTAGGCTCATCCGATTGTTGAAGCCTTCGTGTCATCGAAGAAGTTCTGTAACATTCTGATAGTCGGCGCGGGAGGGTTAGGTCTATGGCTTCTCAAGCTGGCCAAACATTTCTTGGCCGGAGCTCCGGAGCGCAAGGTAAAGATTATGGTCGCCGATGCGAAGGAGGAACGCCTGTGTTTGGCGGAAAGGAACGGAGCCGATTTCGTCGTTCATTGGGACGACTCTGGTGAGATACTCTGAATTTTGGAAATTCAAGAGTTGTTTTTCAGAGTTCGAGGAATACTTGATCATGCGTACGAAGGACGTCGCTCCCGGAGGAGTACAAGTTGTCTTCGACTTCGTCACCTCGCCACGTACCGTTACGCGCTCTTTGAAGTGTCTTGCTGAGGTAGATCGCCACTTAATTTTATCTAAAACATCTGACGCTTTTCCAGGGAGGAGTCCTCTACGTCGGAGGTTTGTCCGGCCTCGACGTGCAGCTTCCCATTAAGTTGGTCGCGCGGAACCGTCTGGCCATTATGGGGGTCACCCGTGGATCCATCGAGCAGCTTCGCAAGCTGGTCAACCTTATCGCCGACGGCGCCATCGAGGCCCCTGACTATCGCGTTTATCCCGTAAACCAAGCGTCGCAAGTATTGAAACAGCTTTCTATGTCCGAGGTGGAAGGTCGGGCCATCCTGGAGGTTTGTGACCCAGTGACTGCCCTGCCCTCGTTGGAAGCTAAGAAGCCAGAGAACAATGAAGCGGCTCAATAACGAAATAATAGTTGCCTCTCACATCATCGTAACCGTATAAAGTATAATTCCCAGCGTTTCCGATTTCTGTATTTAGCATAGATTCTCCAAGTTTTTTGTTCGGCCACCCAACATGTTGCTCGTTCGTTTGAACCTCAGCGTCACATTTAGTGTTGACGCTGAGCCATCCATAAGATCATAATACCGTGTAATAGCCTGGTTGTTCACTCAGTTTTCTAAATTTATTTTGCTCCACAAAGTTACATAATAATTTAATAAACAATTTATTCGGAAATTCCTTCAAGGTCACCTGGAAAATAAAGGGACGGGTTTAAGAATGAGGATAATAAAGGTACCGCATGCGCTAGTGCCAAAGCCATAACCTCTTTCCGTTCAAAGTGCAATACAGTGTGCACGGATATTCAAGACGAAACTGAATTGGAGCTATGGGAACAAACGAATCTAAAAATCTGATTGTTCTAAAAGAACTGAAGTTTGAGTCTTGAACTATTCAATTAATGCGATAGTGCCAAAGCCGTAATTCTTTGTCATAAGGTATGAAACTACAAAAAACGCTTTGGTCGATTATTTTTATTTGTGTTGTCATTTCCGTTGTAGTCCAGTACCCACTTCTGAATCAACTACAGGGTGGCCCAAAGAAAAACAGCGCGCCTATCACGAAGTGGTTGCACTTTTGAAGCATGCAATTTTAAGATGAAATGGGCAACTGGCAATTCCGCGTCGGATGAGCTATAGCACGCTCCTGTCGGGTCTAACGATGTGCACTCTGGAAAATTTGTCAAGGAAGTTTGGTCGATTTTTGGAGGCTCGTATCTCGACGCTGATCTGTCCAATTTGACCGTTTTTGGTGCAATCGATAGAGGAAATCGAGAACAATTTTTCGCGAAAACCTCAGAAAAAACAAAAAATTAATTGCATTGCAAAAACGTCGTTTTTGTAACCTTGAAATTGGATGTGGGCTGCTGTCTGGAAAGGGACGGGTGGCCGCCATACATTTTCCAGACATGTCTGGTTCGGTGAAGAACGAAGTAAGGAAGGACCAAGGCAAAATTTCGTTATTTTTTGACAATTTTTGTTTTTTCTGAGGTTTTCGCGAAAAATTGTTCTCGATTTCCTCTATCGATTGCACCCAAAAACGGTCGAATTGGACAGATCAGCGTCGAGATACGAGCCTTCAAAAATCGACCAAACTTCCTTAACAAATTTTCCAGACATTTGGCTATAAGTGCACATCGACCCGACAGGAGCGTGCTATAGCTCATCCGACGCGGAATTGCCAGTTGCCCATTTCATCTTAACATTGTATGCTTCGAAAGTGCAACCACTTCGAGATAGGCGCGCTGTTTTTTTTTTGGGCCACCCTGTACTTTCAGCCGCAGCCCTTATAAGGTCTCAAAACATTCCGTTATGGACGTCGTTACGTGTTATCAAGTGCCTAGAAACTGCCGGAAAGGTCCAAAATAAAACTAAAACTCCTTTTTCTCTGAATGAGTTAAGAGCGCGTTATCGTCGTTCACGCGAGACAGATAATGCGAGTAGTCACCAGGAAACCGAGTGCAATCTAGACGCACCCGAGGGTATCCCTGGAAGACTACATCTACTTCGTCCCATTGTCCAAATTACATTTTAAGCTCATTTAAGTGATTATTTGGCTTACTCTCTCTGCGGTCTGTTGACCGCCGACCGAACGGGGGAGATATCAGGTTACGCGTGTATAAATTCACGACCGTCCAAGTCGGTCGCGGTTTGCGCGTTTTCTGATTCGATTGCTCGATTGTTGCAGCGGCTTCTCATTTGTCTCTCGCTAAGGTCATCTTGAGAGAGAAGCTGACTTGAGCAGCGGTTGATGGGTGCCCGCTTGAGTCACCGCCGTTTCCTGGGACAACCCGCCCGGGAGTCCAGAAACGCCGCGTTACTTCTTCTCCTTCTTATGCAGCCGTCCTAGCCCCGCCAGAGAGAGTTGTGTGGTCGCGGTCAATACGCCAATATGTAGCATCGGGGGACGAAGGAAAAGGAAGAAGGTGCCGCGTCGTTGCCCAAATTGCGCGAGCAGGTCGGAGGGTCCCTACTCGGCCGGCGGCCGGGCGGCGCCCTTTCTCGCTCTCGCCAACTTCCCTCGGACATGTAGCCGCTGATCGAGCCATTTTAACGATTTTTGATGTTTATTTACGTCGAATCTTCTTTCTTCTCATGGGTCTCATGAATTGTCTTTGGTCTATTTCCATTCCAATAAGCAATTGCGACGTTTTTTAACTTGTGGAAACGAGCGCCAGTCCGACGCTTATGTTTCCAAAATTTTCCTTGGACGGACACAAAATGTTTGGATAAGCCGGATTTTGCAAATCGGAGTGCATTTTTCGATTGAGCAGAAATGTTTGATTCCTGGCAACTTTTGATCAGAAAAATCAATTTCAAACCTCACCCCGATATTTGCTTTCCGTTTTTTCCAGTCCGATGCTGTTGCCGCAATTGATTGTCGGTGGGAAACATTCAGTTCTCCCCGTTGCAGGATTACTCATCGCGCAACTTCGATTAATCGCTGCTCGACAAGTATTTTCTTCCACACGTGATCTATTTTAGATCGGCGGAAGGCGCTCCGATACGTTCGAATTAGTCACTCAGAATCTATTCAAACCGGACCGTGTTCTTTTGCAATACACTTGAAGCTAGACGTGCCTAAATCGGTTACTCCCTATGCCAAATTCAAGTTTCTCATAATTTGATCGGCCATTTCGTGTTACAAGCCAGTGATTCCGCGTTACTTTGCTACTTTATAGTCCGTTTCCAAGTGAAGTGAGAACGACAATCACGCATTGTTTAGGCTGTCCCACGAATTCATTTATGCAGTGTTTAGGTGATGTGAAGACCGCGATCATGCAACCTATGAATCAGTGGGTGATCACGCCTCCCGAAGCTCGCCAGAACGATGGCCACTTCAACAGTTTGCAACCTCTAAATGGCTTCGTCACCGGAGATCAAGTTCGGCCATACTTTATGCGCTCCGGCCTTCCGCCGCACCTCCTTGCTCAGGTACACTTGTATACGTCAACTCCTACTGTAGAAAAGGTCATTTTCAGATCTGGTCGCTCTCCGATCTCAACAAGGACGGCAAGATGGACATCGCGGAATTCAACATTGCCACGCATTTGATCCGCATGAGCATGACCGGAGCCCCGCTCCCACCGCTGCCAGACAGTCTGATTTCCTCGGCGCGACAAACTGCTACGGCTCCGCCGCAAGTGCCCATGAGACAGCCGCAAATGGGGATGGTGCCTCCGCCAATGAACTACGTGCCCCAACAGGTCCCGGTTACTCCACAGCCATACCCCGCCACCATGCCCACGGCCGCCCCTGGCCGTCCGCCATCCGTCCCGGCCAGCTTCCCGAACAAGACTTTGTCCGACTGGACGATTCCGCAGTCGGCGAAACTGAAGTACGC
Organism: Steinernema carpocapsae; assembly: GCA_000757645.3. NCBI lineage: Eukaryota > Metazoa > Nematoda > Chromadorea > Rhabditida > Steinernematidae > Steinernema > Steinernema carpocapsae. The sequence goes on from CM016762.1 coordinate 15,434,027, forward strand.
GCAGCAATTTAACCAGCTGGACAAGAGTCGAGTCGGTATCTTGCCTGGCTCCAGCGTTCGTGGAATCCTCGCTCGGAGCCAGCTTCCCACCCACATCTTGGCCGAGATTTGGAATCTCTCCGATGTGAACAAGGATGGATGCTTGAGCAATGAGGAATTCTGCATTGCCATGTACCTCATCGAAATGGTCAAGGTCCGTTTGGTCAATCTCGTTAATCAGCACACAAAACGTTATATTCCAGATGGGATACGTGCTGCCATCACCTTTACCCGAAGAACTGCTAAGCTTATGCCACCAGGGAGCTAAAACTAGTTCCCCTCTGCCGGATTTGTCTCAACCACCTGCTCAAAAGGCTCCTACACTCAAGACATTCGAAGACAAGCGCCGGGACAATTATGACCGCGGTCAAGCTGAACTTGACAGGCGTAGACAGATCCTCAAAGAGGAAGAAGAGCGTCGGAAGCAGGAACAGCAGCGGAAAGAGCAAGAGGAAGCGGCCCGCCGCGAACGAGAACGACAAGAAATGGAACGCAAGCGTGAGATGGAGCGACAGCTGGTTTTGAAGCGGGAACAGGAGCTGGAGGAGGCACGCCAAGCTGAAGAGCGAAGAATCCAGGCTGAGAAAGCGGAGGCTCGCAGAAAACTGGAGCTTCAGAGGCAGCAGGATCTGGATCAGATCAGGATTCGTAGTTTGGAGGTAGCGGTGGCAAATATAGTTCGGAATACCTGAAATGTGGATTGTAGGCAAACAAAAGAAACGAGGAAGAAAAAAATATGCACCTGAACCAACGCTTGAAGACACTGACGTTCCAGAAGCAGGCTTTGGACGAGAAGGCCGTTCAGCTGAACGACGAAATCACTTCCAATCGCAGCACTATTATCGCGACGACCAAGGAAATCGAAGCCATGAAGGAGAAGAGGGATCGGAATGTCGCGGCCATTTCGGTCCTGGTCAACAAAGCCCAGGAGGTAAAACGGAGATCTGTATCGTGACGTGTTGGGCTTCGAAACGGGTACTACGTGTTAGATTTCAACCGGCATTTGGCTTTACAGTACGTGCCCGGGATTGCTAAATTCAACATCGAATTTGCAGGGATGAGCGGCGACAGCCAAACGTGGAGAAACAGACTTGAACTGATTTTTCTTGTTTCAGTTGTCAATCTCATGCCAGCAAGTGTCGCATCAAGTCCTGCAAGCCCAGTCCGACGGAAAATTCTCGAGCGACCAAAACCGCGAAATCCTTGAGACGCGAAACCACATCGATACGGCCGCGCAGACGGTGGAGATTTTGAAGAATCAAATTCAGCAGTACGACGTGAATATTCTTGCGCAGAAGTCAACATTACAGCAGCGGATCTCGGAGAAAGATGAACTGAAGACGAAACACGCTTCCGCGGAGCAGATGGTGAGCGCGATTCTTCACGAGATCGAGCAAGTGCAGAAGTCTCTTCGGGATCGCTTGGCCACGAGGAAGCCGACGCCGGCGATGAACGCTCCGTCGCCTGTGGCCGAGCCTGGTAAGTGATTGTTGATTATTCCTAATCTGACCTTGATGAGGTGACTAATAGAAGCAAACAGTTTTTGTCTCAGTGGAAACTTAATGGGAAAATGTTTTTTGTTTTGGGACTTACGAATGGTATTTGGTTTGCTGATGCATTGGTACGCGGCAAAGATTTTATTGGTGTGAGACGAAAAACGGAGTTTAATGACGTGTTGGTGGAAATGAGCTGTGCTTTTGTCGGCAGGCCAGTGACACCTCAGCCCTACTAGGCTGCAAGTCGAAAGTTGACTGACTCGTGCACTTGATGACTACCATTTCCGCGTTATATGGCTTGTATTTAATCAGCGATCCGTTTTAGAAATCCTGAAACAAGTAGCTTCTGTGTCTGCTGCTCCCAATATTGTTTCGAACAGCATGGGCAGCATGAATGCTGGCGGGAACGCGCTCCCATCCGTCGACGGTTCGACTGTGAAGTACCGAGCTCTTTACGAGTTCGTTGCTCGGACCGATGACGAGTTGAGCTTCCAACCCGGCGATATTATCCTTGTTTTCGAAGGACATGCCTCCGAACCCGGCTGGCTTGCTGGTCAGATCAAGGAAAAGGTCGGATGGTTCCCACAAGCCTTCGCGGAGCCAGTCGTCGTTTCTGCTGGGCCCAAAGGTCGTAAGAAGGCAAGCTCTCATCACCTGAACGGATTCATAACTCTTGTTTCAGTCTGTTCCTGCGTCGCCATCTCTGGAACCCCTCGAACGTATTCCTGAAGAGATTGAGAAGCCCTCTGCCAAGGAATGTGCCCCGACCACCAGTCAACCTGAAAGTCTCCCCGTCTACGACGTCGTACCCGAAAACGTTCCCTCGACGAATGGTGTTGTTAAAAATGTCATCTACCGTGCCACTGCCCAATATCAGTGGAAGGCTCGCAATGCGGATGACATGACTTTCTCCAAAGGCGATGAAATCGAAATTCTCGAGCAGCAAGATATCAAATGGCGTGGTCGCTTGGCTAGCAACCACAGCGTAACGGGTTGGTTTCCGAAGAGCTACGTGAAGGTCGTCGATGAGGTGCAGCCGAATGTTTCGCCCAAGGAGGAACACAGCGCTCCCGCGAACACTTCACTTCCTATGTATGACGTTGTCCCTGAAAGTTCAAAACCAACGATGCCCGAAACTGTTAAAAATGGTTTGTTATTCGATAGTTTAAACCAGTGATGGATGGCGAGCCGAGCCAGGTGAAAAGTGTTTGCGTGTTTTGCTGCAAGCCGGGTGTTTTCGCTTTTCGTTTTTTTCACTGCTCTTTGCACAAATGCAGCCAAAAACGCGAACGAACGTGCTTGCGAGATGCCCTCGCTAGCGAAAACACCTGGCTTGCAGCAAAACACGCAAACACTTTTCACCCGGCTCGCCATCCATCACTGGTTCAAACGGGATTTATGGAGATGAGGTTTTAGGGAAAGGCGAGTGGTATATTGCTCTATACGACTTTGAGGCCGCGGAGAGCAACGATTTGTCGCTGAAAGTGGGAGATCGCATTTGGGTGACGGAGAACTCCGACGACTGGTGGAAGGGAAGCTGTCACGGAAGGACGGGAACTTTCCCTGCCAACTACGTCCAGCGAGAAACCGAAAAGCCCACCTCGCCCAGCTCGCCTGTTGTCGGTAGGGTATAAAGAATCCTCGCTTATCGATTTCGACCCTATTTAGGTGCTTCTCAAGTTGGTGTCGCTGTCGCAGCCTTCGAAGCCATGGAGGCTAATCAGCTAAGTTTGAAGGTCGGCGAGAAAGTCACCATCTGCAGCAAGTCCGAGAATGGATGGTGGGAGGGCGAGAAGACGCTCGAAAATGACCAGCGCGCCACTGGCTGGTTTCCAGGAAACTACGTGCTGGTGGAAGACGGGAACCGCCCGGCGAAGCCCATGAGCCCCCACTCCGTTTTGGCCGAAGCGCAGTTCGACTACGCCGCCACGCGCGAGGACGAGCTGAGTTTCAAGACGGGCGACGTGATCGAAGTGGTCGACCGAGCGGACGTGGAGTGGTGGAAGGGTCGTTTGCATAGTGCCCCCAACTCGGCTGTCTTATTATTCCCAGCAAACTTTGTCCGCATCCGGTAATAATGTTCCGTTCTTAGACACAACCACTTACATTTAAGACTATTTCTGGCTTCATGTTTTCCCTTTCGATTCCAAATCTTACTACGGTAGACGCACATTTGCACTTACTTCCATTCTCTTTTTGGCCTCTCCTGTTGTATTATGAAGAGCTTGCAACTTCTACTCTATAATTCTACTTAGATCATACGCACTTAAGAGATTTTCCGTTTCGCATAGAATTTATGTATTTTATTACGAAATGATGGATAAGTCGCTTATAAAGATTAATTTATTATTTCCTTCTTTCTCTCGCTCATGTCCAACAGTACTCATTTCGGATTAATTTAGCGAGGCGGAGGACGCTCGAAAACAATCCGTGCTTTCCTCGAAGGAGCAGACCAAGTTGCAGCGCCTGACTCAGGTAGGAGCGGGAGGTTCGGTGCAATGGACGGTAAACGGGTTGCGTCATGTTCAGGAGCTGATGGAGACCGAGCAGAAGTACTGCACTGATCTGATCATGGTCTCCGAGGTGTTTCTGAAACCATTGGCGAATGCGTTCGGCGCGCAGATGATCAGTAAGATCTTTCTAAACTGGGATCAGCTTATCTCGATTTCGCAGAAACTAATCCAGCTACTGAGTCAGAAACCTCCGGGTTAGTTTCATTTCATATGAACTTTTTGACCCGCGTGAAATTTACGCAACCATGTCCTGGCAAATGAGGACCTGTTTTGTGGACTCATGTCACCAAAGTACGGGATTCGTTTTTTAGGCACCGTCTTCACGCAAACCGAAGCCGATCTTCGCACTTTTGTCGCTTTTTGCGGCAACCAAGTCTCCGCCATGGAAGAACTGAACCATCTCGAGAACGAGAACCCGAACTTCAAGCAGATGTACTGGAGTTGCTGCCAAGACCCGAACGTGCGCGGCCTCTCGCTCGGATACTTCCTCCTGCTGCCCATGGCTCGTGTCACTCGCTACCCACTGCTTTTCGAAAAAATGCTCAAATGTACAGAGCAAAGCGACCCTCAGTATGAGGTAGGAAAAGTACCGCTGCCCTTCTCATCTCTTTAATTCGTATTTTTAGGTTCTCACGAATGTCTACAATATGCTCAAGAACTTGTGCTCAGAAGTGAACCACGCGATAACCGAGGTCGAGAACATGAACATGCTTTACTGGAGTCAGCAGTACATTAACTGCGACTCGATCGAACCCAAACTCGTCTTCCCGTCCCCGACTCGGCACCGTTATCCCCGAGTCTACCTCCATTCGGGTATTCTCTACAAACTCCGCAGTGGCAAAATGCTGGTGGCCTTACTCTTCAATGATTTCTTGCTTTTCACAACCCCGTCTGCATCTATTTCTGATGTAAGTTTTTTGTCACAGGTGGACCCGCCTTAATCATACCTTTGTGATTTCAGCCTCAATCCTTTAAATTATCGAAATCTACTGATCTCTGCCTTAACATGTACAAAATGCCTTTAATGTTGGAATCGCTGTCAATTTGTGCTCCAAAGGAGGACGACGTCGAGGGAACGCTAGTTCTGAAGTCGGGTTTGTGGCGTTGTTTGATCAAGCTGGTATTATCTCGCTCCATTCAGAAGGAACCCTTATCCACCTCCGAGCTCCGAACGCAAACGCGCGGAAAATGTGGGAGAACCAGCTGAACAAGGCCCTAAACCAGTACCAGCAAGTGATCAAGAAGCAGATGGAGGAAAGTCCGAAGAGGACCCAGAAAACGCAGATGGGTCGATTGTTGCTGGAAGTCAAGGAAGTGATCAACATGGACGTGAGTCGAGAATCCGCGTAATTTTGTTACATCGATATGTTTCAGCTGGAATACCCGTGCAGCTGCAAGATGAAGCTCTCGTTGAGTGCTCCCCAAAAGGTAGTTCTGAACGACAACCGGGTCAAAGGGGCGCCCATCTGCACCACCCAGTTCGAGGTCTTCGCCGCTGATGAAGTCTTCAAGCTCGGATTCTTTTTCCCGCGCCAGTTCAGTCCCGATGTCTGTGCCGGTAAGTGGGAAATTTGAAATCAGTGACGCGTTTTCTGGTTTTAGGTGAATTCTCCATTTCGATCGAGGAATTGGTCAACGCTTCGGCTGCCCATCGCGGTCCGATCATCCGCGCGATCAACATGCAGCGAAGTGACCTGGCCAGACCCGTCGGAAGCGTCTTGATGAAGTTCGTCGTGCAAATGTACATGTGAATCCCGTTCTACATGTGAACGGCAAATGTTGCAAAAGCCAGTTAGAGAAGTAAATGTCCTAGCTACCTTATACCTCCGAATCACACTTATAAAGTACCCTTTCACTCTTCACAAGGCTGCTTAGGGTGCAACGAAAGCTATCATGATGCGAATATGTATGATGTGGCAACTGTTTAGCCTGAGTCACAGGACTGACTATCCACTGGTGACTCATTTTGAAGAATTCGGAACTTATTTGTCGCGCTTTGAGAGAATCGTTACAGCGTTCCGTAGGACTGTTGGGTCGATACTTTAAGAAAAATCTTTTCTCCGCTCCACCAGCTTTTACAATTGTTATCAAGGCCTTACTTGCTTAATTGTTTCGTTGTTAATTTGTTTTAAAATGTGTTCAGACTACGGAAATTGACACTCTTCTACGTTTTATTGCCTTGTAGGACTGCGTAAGGAAAACTCAAAACGTTGCACTTTAGACTTTCTGCCTAGTCAGAAACAGTCTACTCGTCTTCAGAACTTTCCGAAAATGAAATTCGTCACTTTAGAGAGCGCCTCCAGCACCGGACCTTCCAGGCTGGGCTCTTCTTCGGCGATGGTCATGTAACGACCTGCCTGCATTGACACGCCTACCGCTCGTCGAAGTTTCCATTTTTGGTTAGCGCAGCACATCACTGATTTCTTCGCAGAGGTTAAGCGTCGAAATTCCGCACCGCTGATCTACGCGGGGCCAACGGAAAGCGATATTGAAATCAATCGATTCGCGCGCTCGATGTTTATTTCAGTCTTCTCCGTTTTCTCGCTACCAGATCGCGTGCGCGTCGATGCGTCATCCAGCGTTCTCGCGTCTCCGCCCTCGCCGCAACTTTTGGCAATTTCTCGTTCATGTTTTCAGGTAAAACGACTGAATTCTCGGCTATGTCGTTTTTCGGATTTGGGCAGTCGGCTGATATTGCGATTAGTCTCGACGACGATGACACGCGGAAGCGCGCAAAGATTCGCGGTGAAGATGGCGGCGGTGAGATGCACCCGCTCTTCTACGACGGCGAAACCATCTCCGGCGAGGTGACGATCGCGCTGAAGAAGGCAGGACAGAAGCTTGAGCACCAGGGCATCCGAGTCGAGTTTATCGGACAGATCGGTAAGTAGACGACCGGTTTATGATTCTGTGAGACGTTTTGCAAACATTTTTGCTAAGCTTCACGCAAAGCATAGGAATATTCGTTTTTTGATATTTTTACGTTTAAACTAGTCCTTGAAGAAGGTATCCGTCTAAATTTGAACAGACCAGCAGTCCAACATCGGTTTGATTAAATTTCAATATTAGATCGCGTTGCTGCAGGTTAAATTTTGCAAAGTATTTTACGACATCGATCTGCGACATTCGAACTTCCTGGAATTTCAGTTTAATTGGATTCGAACGTTTCCATGACAGCATAAGTTAGTTCCAAAATAGCGTAGGCTAACTCAAATATCTAACCAATCCAAATACTACAATTTTTGACGGTATACGACGGTATTATTCCTACCGTTTTCAGAAGTCTACTATGACCGAGGCAATCAGCACGACTTCATCAACATGTGCAAGGACCTGGCGAGGCCGGGCGACCTCACTCAAAACACGCGATACCGATTTTGTTTTCAGCAGGTCGAAAAGCCGTACGAATCGTATGTCGGGGCAAATGTCAAACTGAGGTAAATGTCGCCGTGTTTTTTTTCCATTCACGCCTTTGTTTGGCCTCTAGGTATTTCCTGCGAGTCACCATCGTTCGGCGCATTACCGACATCGTTCAGGAACGTGACATCATTGTGCACACGTTGTCCAGCTACTCCGATCAGCATTCCAGCATTAAGATGGAAGTCGGAATTGAGGACTGCTTGCACATTGAGTTTGAATACAACAGGTCAAAGTAGGATTTACGGGTTTGTGGCTCAGCTTATACGCAAACAATTTTAGATATCATTTGAAAGACGTGATTGTGGGCAAAATATACTTTTTGCTTGTCCGGATCAAGATCAAGTACATGGAGATTGCAATAATCAAGCGGGAGACAGTTGGCTCCGGGCCTAATATATTTAACGAAAATGAGACCATCGCAAAGTACGAAATCATGGATGGTGCGCCAGTAAGAGGTGAGTGCCGACTCTTAACTGAGACTCTGTTGGTCAGGGATATTTTATTTATTGAATTCGTCTATTTCTCTGTTTACGTGGCTCATTTGCTTGCATTTCAGGCGAATCCATCCCCATCCGCCTCTTCCTTGCCGGTTATGATCTCACGCCGTCGATGCGCGACATCGGTAAGAAGTTCTCTGTCCGCTATTTCCTGAACCTCGTCCTTGTTGACGAGGAGGACCGTAGATACTTCAAGCAGCAGGTTTGTGGACAGCCTTCAATCGACTTTATCTGGGTAAAATCCCCATTCTAGGAGATCACCCTGTGGAGACGCGCCGAGAACCGACGACCCCATTATCCGATCGACGTGGAAAGCGTGAACACATCCGAGGAGGTCGCCGAGACGAAGATTTCCGAACCTCAGAAGATGATCGCTGAATCCGACGTCCCGGAAGAGAGCGCGGAGTCCCAATCGTCCAACAACGAGCCAGGAGATTGTAGCCGATTAATAGGGATACGGGAAAATTCTTGTTTGTATATTTTCACCCAAAAGTATTTTAAGTTGTGTACTTTTTGTTATTTTTGCATTTGAGGAGGAATAACTTTATTTGTGTCATTGTGTGCATGAAGTAAACTATTAAGTGTCCTTAATTTTGTGTATGGTTTTTGTTTTATTCTCATCACCGACATGAAGCCAGCTTGATACGGGTATATAAAAACCACTATGAAACTTAACAAGCTGCCAATTATTTGTTGAATCAACGCTCGAGGAATCGATTTGGGCTTGACTGATATTCCCAGGGGTTCCGGCGGCCTCCGTCCTACGGTAGTCCAGCTGCCTTATTGAGGACTAAAAACAGATCAATTAAAGGATTAACGAGGGATCAGTTACGTATTTACATGTAAATTATGCCTTCATTGAACGCATTGAAGCGGCTTTTGAGCTCTGTGTGCCTTCATGCGTTCCGCGCATTCGCCTATTGATTTTTTGGCTCAAAAAACGAGCGCCGTCGGGGGATATTTTCCCGTATAGCTTAGCAGCCGGCTAGTCGGCTTTCTTAATTGTAAATGTGCCCGTTATGCACCAAGCACTGTTTCGACTCCTCTTCCTCGTCTTGTTCGTCGACTTCACGTTTTTCGATTTCTTCAAAGCGCGCAGCATAGCCCTTGAATGCTTCTCGTGCGTGACGGACACCAACGATTCCGAGTGCTATTCGAACGCCTCGTTGGCTGCAAGCGACTCCTGCGCGGTGCCGACGGCCTTTTGTCAGGTGTGGTCACTAGTGGCCGAGTCCGACGGCCTCGTTTACATGTTCGAACGCGGCTGCACCACTAGCTGCAGCGACGGGTGCATCAATTTGGCCGACGTCGAGAACCGATTTGCGAGGTAAACGTTCATTTCTTTGAAATTGGTATTTTTGAGATTTAGCGGCATTTCCTCATTGGGCATGAACGTCTTTTTGAGCTTGTTTAAAACGGAGAACATTGAAGCAGCCTGGAGTAATCTGAATGTATCAATTCACTAATCTTTGGTCACCACCGACTTTATAGGAGCTAGTAACAAAAGGCCGCTGATTCCAAAGGGCGAGTGTCAGTCACTCGACGTTGCAAATGCATGCCAAAAATTTTAAACTCGTGTTGAATTCACTATCGATATTTTCGTATTTCTGAATTCACTGAAAGTTTGTTTTTCTCTTTTCGGGTTAATTACTGCCAATTTTGAGAGATCAATTGATGCAAAATTCAATCTGTTTTTTGATCATTCATGGAAAACGAGCATTTTAATTCTGATTTTTAGACTGTGGCGTTTGAATCGTTCGGAGTATTTTGCATGACAATTCTCCCGTCGCTCCCCTACGCACCTCAAACTATTTCAACAATTTTCGCGTTTGCCCGGCAAGTAAGCTCCTGACGCTTCTTATAGGATTGATACATTGTCGTAAAATTGGTGGCTACGGTTTTTTGGTGTCTTGATAACGGTTTCATTTAACGTTTCCGAAAAAAAAGTTGTGAAAACATCTAACAATGACATCTTTGCAACCGATGATACAATGGTTCGTCGAAATCTACGAATGGAATCGTTCGAGCGTACGCGAGAACGGTCAGAAGAACGTTCTAGTTACGTTAGAGACAAGGGGATTCCACAACAAGCCGCCTCGGCGTCCACGCAACGCGTCTTTTTGCCAATTTCTCTCTCTCGTCGCGCCCAGATTATATTCGAAGGACCGTGGGATTAAAGACGCGGAGATGAAGACCACTTATCGACGGTCGGAATCACCATGCAGGCTAGAACCTTGAACTACCCGATCTGAAAATTCCGCTCTTATTTATAATTAGTTCTTTGGTTTCCTCGGTCACTTTTCTGACGTGCCTCTCCGATTCCGCTGCTTTCAGCTGCACCTCGTGTTGCTCCGAAGACTTCTGCAACACTGATAAGCTCGCGGTGTCGATCAGCCGTCAGCTGCCTCACTTCTGGACTTTCCTTCCGTTCATCGTGTACGCCTATTTGTGACCTTTTGCATTTCCCATCAAGGTGAGTCACTGATGGTTTGATGGTTTCATTTTGTGCGTGTGCGTGGGGTGGATTACAAGCGATTGTCACTTCGGGATGCAAATTCGGCCTCCGCCCGAGTCGCTTTGCACACGTCGCTCTCCCTGGCTGACTCCGGACAGGGAAATCGCGGGTTATCCTCCCCACAAAGGCCATTGAACCTCAGTTTTCGTCGTCGCATGAATCGATTCAATCGGCGCAAATCGTATCGATTGCCCGGTTACTTCTATTTCGGGCGTTCTGTTCTTTCAGGATTGAAACAGTCGACAACTGCACTGGAAGCCGTCGCGTTCGAGGCGTTCCTTTGATCATTGCGAAAAGAAAAATGACCACCAGCGTTGTAAAAAACAATTTGCTATCAAATTTACTCGGACGAGTTACTTTCCGCATCATTAGCCCAATATTAATTGCTTTAGGGGATTCCAGCGGCTCGCAACGTGGGGTGCTTAATTTTCAGGGTGGGAAAGCAAAGGTTCTTGTGAGTTAAAGATAAAGACGCTAACGTAGTTGTAACTGTACGTAAAAAGTCACTTTCTTGCCAAAAGGCATCAAAATAAAACGCGTATAATCTTTTCGGTGTCAATATTGACGGAATTCTGTATTCCGGTATTTTAGCAAAGTTTGCTTGAAGTTGTGGCTTTCCGAAATTTGAAGAAATTTGAAGTTGAAGAGTCCAAAACTGTGTATCAAAAGTAAATTGATTGTTCAATCAAAACCGTTGTCACTAAACAGCATAATGGCCCGAATAGAGAGCGAAGGCACGTTCGCAGAGTAGCCGCATTGTCCTTCCACTGAAGAGCACGAGAGGAGACTCTTCTGCTCTTCTCACTTTGTTGCCATATCGCGTGCTGCTGTCATCGGGCTGTCATCGTGGATCGAGGTGATTTTACAGCTGTTTTCTCGCGCGCTCTCGCGCGTCCAGCGCCCTTAGCACCTCATCTGTACGCGAGCCGTCGTCTCGTTTCGAAAAGATCTTCTTCTTTTATGTTTATTCTGAAATTATTGTTTACATTTGACGCATCAGATCCGCTCCTTCTGACCGCATCTCGAGCGTTCACTGAATCGTTTTGCCCGCGCCCGTTTACTTAGGTTAATCGCGTCATGTTGGGTGTGCGCGCCGTCGCCATACTGCTGGCCGGCGCACAGGACAGGCCGGCCACGATCGGCGGCGGTTCGACTGTGAATAAGTCGATTCAAGGACGCTTTCGGGCTGAGAGGGCAACTCGGCGGCGCAACGCCATCATCCCTGTTGGCGCATTAGAGCTGCCCGGACAGTTCCGTTCGGTGCGTGTTTTCTCGGCGTTCACCTGTTATTGTCGTAAACCGAACCGTTTTGTACATTTCGGATTAGAGCGGCGAAATCCGGATTGATTTTTGGTGTTTAGAATTTGACCATCCCATTGTGTGAGGAGAATCTGTGATCTGGATGGACGGGTCTGCCGCTGGGTCGGCATCCTTGGGATCGCCGAAGAAGTTCGATCTCCCCGGTTTAGCGCTGCCAGCTCTCAACTCGGTGCAGGCTCGGATTCGACGCCTCACGTTGCAGAGAAATGTTGCAGGTTGGTTTCTTATTTGAAGTTTTCTATTTTTTTTATTTGTTTTGTTTTTTTGCTAAATTGAAATTTGGCTCCAAGTTGGTTAAATTGAGAAGGCGCTTTCAGTGTCTCAAAGTTGATGTTTTCTTCTTTTGCGTTTGAAGAAGTGAATTTGTCGTGTTTCAAGACCTGAATTTACTTTAATTGGTGATCACGTGTTTCGCGGGTTTCAGGTGACTTCGGATTCACAATCAGACGAACCCAATCACGCCTGAACACCAACTCGCCGGTCGTCTTCGCGGAGCCATGCGAAGTCCGCGCGGGTCCCCCGCGGCCGAGCGATATCGTCGCCGGCCTTTTGCCCGGGGACGAGCTGCTCGAAGTGAATTCAAAACGGGTGAATGAAATGACTCGGGAGCAACTCCTGGCTGAAATCAGAAATGCGGGTAACTCGATTGAGCTCGTCGTTCGCACCGTGCCGGAGTTCTCGGAACTCTCGTCGACACGTAAGGGCAACTTCGACGACTCACTTCTGCTGGATGCACCCGAAGGCGAGTCGAGCGCGAGCAGTGTGAGTGACTCACCTCGAAATGGAACTCTATCAATATTTTCAAGCAATTTCAGAGCATTCCCGAGGACCTCAAATATTGGCTGATTCACAAGGAAGGCTATTCGGCATGCCAATTTGTCGAATCTCTTCCCGATGGAAAGGTGCGTATCAAAGTGGCCGGAAGAGAGCTGACGGTCGAATCAAGTGACATCGACAGAGCGAACCCTCACGCGCTGGACCGAACCGATGACCTCGGCAACCTGAGATACCTGAATGAAACCAGCGGAATCCACTTGCTCCGTCAGCGTTACGGTAGCACCCTGCAGTACATGAACGCCGGGTCCCAAGTCCTGGGCTGCCTTCCCACGGACAATGACTGTGCCGCAAACGACAACCTGGCGAAGCTTTTCCGAGGATGCCGCAGGAACCAGATGCCGGCTCACATCTACGCCACGGCCCAGCAAGTCTACAGGAACATTCAGATGAACGCGAAATCGCAATCTGTGATCCTCAAGGGAGTGAGTGGAAGTGGAAAGACGGCCCAGCTGCGGAATTTCATGCATTACTTGTGTGGAGTAGCTGGATGGACCAACGCTCTTACCTACGACACTCTCTCGGCTGTTCTGGGCATCCTGGAAGCGTTTGGTAACTGTGCCACGCGGTTGAATAAAAACAGTTCGCGTTTCCTGAACCTGCTTTCCTTTGGATTCGACAACTCAGCTGCTTTAAGGTTGGCTGAAATGTGGAGAAATCCTATACAACCGTTGGTTACAGAGCTGCGAAGGTTCAGACGTTCCTTCTAGAAACAATCCGTGTCACGAAGCGACCAGAGAAGGAATCCAACTTCCACGTCTTCTACTACATCTGGGAAGGCGCCGACCAGGAGCTGAGGGCGAAGCTGAAGCTGGACGCCGTTACACACCCGATAATCAAGCCGTTCCGAGAAGAGGATGACAAGGAGGTTGCCAGAGAGGTCAGTGAGTTCACTAAAATGAGATTTAAAGATCTAAAACCAGAAAGACCATTATTTGAATAAAATTGGTTAAAACTTATGAATATTATGAATTTCAGGGATGGAGAAAACTCCTGGAAGCCATGGATATGGTAAATATCAGCGCCGAAGAGCGCGATGCCATCTGCAACATCCTCGGAGCGATCATCCACCTGTGCTGCGCAGATTCCACCCCGACTGTGGCGTCGAAGGCCAACTTCCTGCGAGCTACTAACGCCGAAATAGCCGCCTCCTTGCTTGGTGTCCCCTTCGAGAGCTTGTACCAGTCCGTTTTCCGTGGCAAGGCTTTTAGTAGTGCAAACGGTGCCAAGAAGTCTTCGTTGAAGTGAGTCTGCCGTAGATTGGAATTTCTTTAAAGCAGTGTTTCAGCCGCTTCTCCATGTCAAACCGAGTCGAAGACGGTCCTCAAGCTTTGAATAATTTTGTTCAAATGCTCTATCGTCATCTTTTTGTTTCGATCACCGCACTGATTAACCGGCAAATCTCTTCTGGGTCGAACCTCACATGGATCAATATGCTCGATTGTCCCGGAAGCAACTTCAACCTTAATTGGACACAAGAATACCAGTGGAAGCCTTCTTCTCTTACGGATCTTATCTACAACTACGCGAACGAACGACTTTCCGAGCTTTTCCACGACAGCAACTTCCGCGATTTGGCACAACTCTATGAGTCAGAGCAGGTGGAGGTCGACGTGGAACAGCCGATTTCTTCCCCTCACGCCTTGAATCGACTTTTCGACCAGAAGCAACATTTGGTAAGTGGACGATGTCGGCTTCTGATAAAAACAGAAGTTTCTAAATCATGTTTTTGTCCGGAATTTCTGAAACATGTCCTACTTATAGTATATCTGCAATGTGCATTTTTTGCTTTTTATATTTCAAAAAAGCTTTAACGACATTTATCTAGTTGAACTCCACGGACATAAACAAGCGAAGTGCTGAAAAGCGAGGATTACTGTGGATCCTGGAAGAAGAAGCGATGTTCCCGGGCGCCTCGGACGAAGCCTTGCTCGAGCGCATCTTTGTGCACCTCGGTGACTCGCACCTTGTAACCAGATGTTCCGAGGCGAAGCAGTTCTCCGTGCTCCACGGAATGAAAGCATTCAATGTGCGGTACTCTGTTGACGGATGGGTAAAACAAGCACAACCTTCATCGGCGCGCGACTCACTGCAGTCGCTCCTTTCGTCCTCGTCGAGGTAAGCGATAGGGTTTGTCTTTGCCGAGGCGCGAACCTGAGATCGACGCTTGTTCAGTTCTGTCATCGCCTCCTATGCGTCCATGCAAATGTCTTACGTTGAGAGCGAGGCGAAGCTGCGCCGTCTGACCCACTCGATCCAGACCCTCGAATCCGCGGCTCGCACCGAAAGCAGCCGTGTCACGGGATTCTGCTCAGGCGTGCTGATGCAGCTGGTGAGTGATGTTGGGCGAAGTCTGGTTTGATTGCTTGCTTTGTGTTTGTTGGACCCGTGTGAAGGGGATTATTTTGGACTTAGTTGCTTGTTGCGGATGGGTAAAGCAGTAACCGCGAAGCCAGCAGGAGCACAATGGAAGCGAAGCCGCTGCCGCCGACAACTGGCCATTTTTTTCAGCTCCGCGCGAGAACCACCTCCATTTCATGTTCGGCATTTTGTAGGATTATATAATCAGTTCGATCAACCGCGCAGAACGAGTGCATTTCGTGTACTGCGTGCAACCGTATACCACTGCCGACTTCGCGGGATGTGACAGTCTCGCCATGGACGTTCCCTATGTGCGTCAACAACTTCGTTCCATTCTGCTTATTGACGCTGTTCGATCTCACAACCGAGGTAGGTTTGTTTAGATAAGGGTTTAAAGGTTGTTGCTGGACTTTGCCCCAGTCGAATCAGGGAATTAACTTCAGCGTCATTTCCCTCAATTTTCAATGCAAAATGCGAATTTTTAATATTCATGAGGTCGACATGATTCTGTGCAAACAATCTGAATCATGTCAAATAATATTATGGAAATCCACGATTTTGTAAAGGATTTTATGATTCCTGTGTTTAACTCGTTCGCTTCCAGGCTATGCCGAAAGAATTTCTTTCCGTGACTTCCGAAGGCGCTTCCAATGCCTCGTCCCGCAAGAACTCATCTCCGCCATGTTGGACGACCGGTCGGCGACGATGAAGATTCTCGAGAGCATGAATATTCGCGAACACCGATATAGGCTTGGCATCTCTCAGGTTGGTCGAAGTGTTTTGATATATTGTAACCGAGCAAGCAATTTTAGGCGCTCCTGAGAAGCGATGTTTTAACAGAGCTTGAGGACTGTCGCGATTTGGGTCTGTCAGGAGTAATCGTCGATTTCCAGCAGGCGTGCAGGCAGCATTTGGCTCGTAGATGGCTCGCAAAGCGCCGGATTCAGGAGGTCGCCATTAAATGCATCCAAAGGAATGCCAATGCTTACATGAAGATCCGCGAGTGGCCGTGGTGGAAACTGTTCAATCGCGTCGTCCCCATTCTGCCCACTGCGAGGTAAATACGACATTTCATAGAATAATTATTTATAACTGCGACGTTTTCAGAGAAGATGAAGTCCACCGGTCGCTCAAAGAACGTCTCCAGAAACTTGAAGCCGAAAACGCTGCGTTGATCCAGGAAAAGAGCCGCTGGCAGAGCAAATTGGTGGAAGTGGAGGAGAATTTGAAGAGCGAACAGGACTCCGTGCAGAGCCTGAGCGCCGCGTTGAACAGAGAGTTGGAGCAGCGTTCGCGGATCGAGAACGAGCTGCAGAAGAGGGTGTTCAACTGTAGCGAAGTTCCTGTTTCGGATTGTGAATCCTTGTTGCGATTTTAGGCGAAACGAGTGAGCAGAAGGTGAAGAGCGTCGCTTCGACGAATGTTGGTTGGGAGGAGGACGAGCGAGTATGTTAATTATTTGCGTGCATTTATAATTATTTGCGACCTTGAATCATATGCTTCGGGGTCGAAGTTTGGATATGGCGCTGATTCCGAAACATTTCAGACGACGATCATGCGGAAGGAGTTGGAACAACTTCGAGAGGTGAACGAGAACCTTATGGTGAAATGGCAGAAGGCAAACGCCATGATGAACGATTTGGAGGAAACGGCATCCAACCTGAATGACAAGAACGCGTCTTTGGAAAAACTTCAGAAGGGGTAAGTTTAGGGAAAAAATGAGAAGTGTTCTTGTAGGGCAGTCCGATTATTAAAGCAACATTTTGCAACAGCCTCGGCGCTACGCGCCTCGTTTGAACGATTTATCAGCTCAAGGCGACTTGGCGCTTCGAATTCCACCAAAAGTGCGCTTGAAGCCTCAAAATTCTCACCGTTGCTTTCCCCCGCCGCTCGACACAGTGCGCGAAACCACGTGAAGCAAGCAAGCGCAAGCGCCGCCGCTGCCATAACCCGCGCTCGCTAAATCAGACCACTCGCGTCTGGAAATTTCGTGACGGGCGAAGGGTCGGACACGTCTGGATCGTTCTCCTTTACATATCTAAGAAGGGATAATTAATTCCTTTCAGCCATGACCAGAAGTTAAACGCGATGCAAGCCGAAATCGAAGAATCGCAGATTCACTACCGAAAGCACCAAGAAACCGCAGACGCCCTGCAGCGGAAGGTAAACAGCCTCTCGGTCGAGATTCAGGAACTCAAGAACACGAACAGCGACCTGCGGTCGACGGTTTCTCGATACAGGAAAGACCTGGACGGAGCCCTCGACGAGTCGTCAAGCTCGAATTCGACGCTTGTGGCGCAGAAGCTGAAGTTGGATTACGAGGACAAACTGCGGCAGAAGGAGGAGGAGATGGAGGACTTGCAGGACGAGCGCGACTCTCTCCAGCAGACCGTTTCGCAGCTTCGGTTAAATGCTGAACGTGTGAACCGCGACCACCAGAGAGCGCTTGAAGATCGCGACAAGGAATTCGAAGAGCTGAGGGCGGTTATGCAGAGAAAGGTGAGTGAATCTTGCTTTAAAAAGTTTGTTACGTTAGTTTACGTTTGAGATGTCTCGAAAGGACCTAAGAGTTCCGTATATCATGTTTTCCGCTTCAGATTCGTGCCTTGGAAGAGGAATGCGGAGTGCTGAATGACCGCAACTCGACCCTTCTAAAGCAGAATCGCCTTTTCGAAGAAACCGTCCGCGAAAATGGGCAGAAGCTGTCTCGGGCCTCGTAAGAACACTTTATCATTTTGTTATATTCTGACGACTCCATTCAGGACCGACAGCGGCGACTATTCGTACAAGGAAGAGTACCGAAAGACGATGATTCTGCTCCGCGACGCTCAGAGCATGCTGCAGCACGAGCGAGAAATCGCGCCCAAGAAGACTCTCATCCGCCAGCTTCAGCAGCAGATCGAAGACGCCGAACTCAACGCGATCAACGCGGCCAAGGGAAGACATCTTTTGGAAAGCGACCTCTATGAGGCCAGAACGCAGCTGGATGAGTTGAAGCGCCTGAAGGCGAGCCTCGAAGGCAAACTGAAGGTGGCTTTGAAGGAGAAGACGGCGGCGACGACCAGCGCGGATGAATTGGACGAGCAGCTGCAGGAGTTGATCAGCAAGCACAGGGAACTCGCCCAGCAGTGCACCGAGAAGTTCATCACCATCGCCGACCAAATCGAGGAGGTAACGCTGACCGAAGCACTATTTCCATGTAATCTGATGAATTGTAGATTAACCACCTCGAAAAATCGCACGGTCTGCTGAAGAAAGAGCTTCAAGACGTGAGTCTCTCCTTCGACCAGCATCGCGCCAGTTCGATCGAGAAGCACAAGTACATCCTGCTCGAGCAGAAGCTCAGAGACCTAGAGACCAAGCTCGAAATCGAATGTGCTCAGAGAAGCCGGTTCGAGGTAACTGAGAACGTTTTGTAGGACAAACGAGAAACTAACTATACGACAATTTGTAGATTAAAACAATTCGCCTCGATGAGGAGATCGACGCTCTGCAGGCCAATTTGGACAATGCGACGGTGGCGGCCGAAAAGGAGCTGCAGGCGAACAGGAAACTGAAGAAGGAGATAGAAACCATGAAAGAGGACTTGGAAGACGTCCAGCGCAAGGAAGCTGACTACCAGGCCAAGTACAAAAGCGAGGTAATTATCATCGTCTGACGATTGTTAGCGTATGGCAGCGCTTATTGTTTACTGTGACCAGTCTTCCTTCGTCTCGTTTTTTCGCCTTGTCTAGTGAGGTTGAAAACAAGACTGATAATTTTCTGTTTCAGAAATCCGAGAAGGAGAACCTCGAGTACGAGCTCAAGAACACGAATGCGCAGCTGCGGCTCCTGCAGTCCAGAGTGGAGAACCTCCGGGGCGAACTGCGCTCCGCTGACTCCCATTCCGATCTCTCCCGTTCCTCAGCGACCAGCCGATGCTCAAACTACCCGGACATGAACGGCTCATGCCCTTCCCTTCCTTGATCCTTTGACTCATGTACTTACTTTTGTTATTTTTATTACGTATGTCAAAAGAGAAATAACAAGCTTTGAATGAAAGGAAACAGTGGGCGCGTACCGGGAAGCGCGGATCCAATAAAATAATAACAAAGTGAAGATAATACGACAGAGATCAGAGGACAGGGTTTTGTACAGGGAATCACAAAATGGGCCGTTTTCGGACTCGGCCGTACAGGTTTCCTTTCTCACTCGTTCACTTCGTGACAGATTTCGGCGAATGCCGGAGCGCGCAGAACGCGCTTGATCATGCTTTTGAGCATAATGTAGCGAGGGACGATCGGGTAGAAGCGAGACTCGTGGTAGGCGCGGCTGAGCTCCTGGACCTCTTTACGGAGCCCGAGGTACTTCTTCAGGAGCTTGTAGAGCTCGATGTAGAGACGGTCGCATTCCTTGCGGAGTTCGTCGGTTGTCTTGGCTGCAAAAAGGAGGCTAGAGGCTGGTTGACATTATAATAGATCCAACTAGTAGGTTGCTTATTGAAAAACCCACAAAAAGGTGGGAAAGAGTTTTAATCGCAATTTTGTCGGTTTCCGACTCAACCGTACCCTTCACAGCCGAATACAGATTCTGGTCCTTCGTCTTCTCCGCCATGCTGACCGTGGTCCCAAGGAGCGACGCGATGCCGCCCACCTTCACAGGCTGTCCACTACGTTCGTCCAGCATTTGCATTATGCTAAAAATAGAGTTTCACAAAACTAAGTAGACTCGTGCTTACCGTATGACGTAGTCGTTTGGAGTTTCTGAGATTTCTTGCATGGGAATGTCGAGAAGCTGCCAGTACTGCTTTTCAAGGATGATCACCTGACAAGGACGAGAATGAGAAGGCAGACGAAAGTCCACTCACCTCGCAGATCATGTGCTGCATCCGCATGTAGCGGAGGAAAACGTTCTTCTCCCGCGAAAGAAGGTAGTCATCCTGCATGTTCTTCAATGCATTCTTGACGCGTCGGTAGGGATCGAGCAGCTTTTGACGGCTGCGGTGCTGCAGACAAACTGTCTTGACAAGGTTGTCACGGCTGGAGCCTGAAAGGAGCATCACAATATTTCAATTTTGAAACAAATGTGATGTTTCACATTTCACTGAAAGATCTTCATTTCCGCAGGACTCATTATTTTACACTCTGTTTACATCTCGTGGGTTTCTTGATCTCATTTGCTTCAGAAGAGATTAGCAGAACAGGGAATGACCGAGCCAAATTTCAATGTCAAAAACAAGATAATCGATGGCCACACAAATTTAGTTTTCAGATAAGAGTGATTAGTTAACCGTGAAAGTATTATTTAAGCCAAATTTGAAGGAAACTTACAAACATGTAAGTCTTTGAGATTATCCAAAATAAGTAAATACATGACCACCTGGGCTGAAAGGTAAACTGAGTGGCCGTAAGACAAATGAAATCTGTTTTCTGAAACCTTTTACATGACGCTTACACTGTTTCGTGAATAAGCCTTTTCTGTCTTTCATCTGAAACATACAATTTTCCGACTTGAAAACAACATTTTCCATTCCGCCAGAATGGAAGAAGCCTGGATTAGCTGACCGTCTCCCACCCATTGGAACCGGAATGGTCCACTAAGACTTAATATATTTATTTACATCGGACATTTGTCAAACGTGTCCCGGAAGCTGTACGCAGATGGAAAAGTGAATCTGCGTTTCCCGGCTTGTTGTTGTTTGTTGTGTTTGAATGGACTTACATCCCGGAGAAGCCACAGGCGTCCCGACCGTGGAGCTCTCTTTGGCGAGGGAGAAGAGCACATTGAACATCTCTGCAACACATCGGAAACAGTCGGCGAGGGTTAAGGTGGTTCGAGCGCTTGAGGACAACTCAGGTCATTAACGCCGGTAAATAGGGGAGGAGGAATTCACAGGATTATCCCCCTAAGAGGAGAACACTTCCGACGAAGCGTTCCCTGCACGCGCCCCAAATGTTTTTTTCCCGAGCCTATCGATCACGAAGTCACAAACACAACCGTTAAGCACTTGCTTTCATGAGTTTTGGTATCTGCTGCAAAAAGCACCTCCGATGTCCGTACACCCTCCACTCGTACGTCGGTCGGTCGGGCGAGGGTATTTGAGGGGCAGCGATGCGCTCGAGGAACGGGCGAAAACGGGCGCGAGGGTAGGAGAAGGCATTCATTTCTCATTATTCTTTTCATTTAGCTTCTTTGTCACCATCATTAGCGTCATTTTTTATCCACGACAGGGAGAAGACAGCTCAGATCAGAAAAAATGACTTCGCTATTAGGCTATGATTTCCCAAAAGAAATCGCGCGGCCAGAAGATGAACACCCTAATCTGCAATAACCACGAAAGGACGAAAACCCTGCTGTTAAGCTTTGTTTGAGGAAGAGACATCAATCACGAGAGGCGCTAAGACAGAGACCGAAATTTTTGCATTTCAATGTCTCTTCAGGAGTGGTCGAAAGTCGTTGCATCAATTCATAAGTCAGTTCATAAATTATTTAATGGGAGTACTGAAGCCGTCGTTTTGGAGTTTATGGGTGGCCAAGGAGTCATCGCGAGTTATTCTTGAGCATGAATTGGGAGGTATCCCACGTAACGATGGGAAAAGAGTCTGAAGGAACCGGAAGCACTAATTTACGCGTAGCACGCGTACGAGCTTTATTTTTGAAAAAAAAAACAAAACAACCGAGAACAAAGGTGTAAGTGGAAAGAGGTAAGCCAAAACATATAACTTCATTTGGTCCTTAGCATGTTTGAAAGCAGAATTTAAGCTTTAGGCATCTTGACAGCTTGATAACTCTGTTGCCCTGTTGAAATTACAGTAGGGTGCGGTTTTGACCTTCTCAAAGGTATTAACTATTGACGATATATAAATGGAGAACAACTACTGATGGGAAAGATGTGAGGGATCTCGGTGTTCAAGTCGATAACTGGTGGCTTGACTTCATAATTTAAAGGTCAATTTAGAAGCTTGATGGAAGCTACGTTTAAGCAACTAAGCATGCAAGCAGTTTTTTTCAGTTTCCTACAAATCTTCAATTGAGACAATCAATTATTTCCTAAAACATTTCGAACTGCAAACATCGACGGGACTAACAACACAGGTCTCATCTTGCAAAATTAAGTGGAGAACTGCTAGCAAAGCACACGAATGTGGGTGTCCTTGTAGAATATCGACCCTTAAAAGTCCCTCAAGAATTACTCCCAAGGTCCTCTCTGTCGCGAAACCTGTCTCGCGACAGCCAGCCTTCGGGTAGAATCGACCTCGGCGACCGTCTCTGAGCCCTCAGAACCCTTGGAACCCGCGGATCCTGATGATCCCATGTCTCCTGTGATGTAGGAAGCCTGTAATGTGATGCTGCCGCTTGCGGCCTTTGCCCAGAGGATCCTGCGTCCCCTTCGCCTCCAAGAGGCACCCAGACGCAACCGACTACGCCGAAGGTTTACGAAGCCCTGCATCCAGTGACGACGTTTCGGTCACAAGCGGCCACCCACGTCGACGACGTCTGCAGATTCCCGCGAAGAATCCAGTAGGATTCTGCAGCTGCATGATCGTCAACGGCCTCTCGCTCGCATCGGTTTTTGTTCCCCCGCTCCGCCGCATTGGTTGGGTGTTATAGTTCGCATATTTTGTGTGTAATTTAGTTCATTGCTTGAGAGATAAATCGTGTTATTTATCTCCCTCGTATTGTGCATCACTGTCGTTGAATTAGGTTTGAACTGTGGGTGTTTCTAGGCGATTAAAGTCCTACGACTCACCGTGTCCCAGGCGACTAAAGTCCTACGGTTGCTGTTCTGCTCAAGGCGATTAAAGTCCTTCGAGTTGCCCGTGTTCTTAGGCGATTAAAGTCCTACTGGTACATCGGATACAGGCGATTAAATTCCTGTTTGATCAGCTTCGCGTGACCTGTGAAATCACAGGAAATCTAAGTGACATCGTGAGAAGCGACGTGTTGCTGTACACCGATTCAAAACCCGCGTGGCATATTTTGGGAAACCGAGATAGAGAAAGGCGACATCCCTCTTCTGGCACAAGTATTCGTCCAGTCGCAGAAGTGTGTGCGCTCGGAATCTGTCCGAGCCGCAACATCTCGGCGACCAAAAAAGGCTACAAAAACTCGGTATCCGGAACTTTCCCATAATTTGCGGCATCTTCGGCATGTTTTTGAAACAAAGCGCATCCTCCATTAACGTCCCATAAAACAAATGAAAGAGAACTAATGCAAGTAACGCGATCGGAGGAGGCAAAGCTGCTTGTGTGGCTTTTCGATGATTGCGTTTTTGCGCACATGAGCGTCTCTGCAGGCCTAATATGTATGACTTAATTCGGTTAGCCAAAGTGAAATGCGATTAGGGAAAGCGCATGCCCAAACACGATAGCCAAAGAGCGGAAAAGTGAAAATCAGAAATCGAAACAGATTCTGGAAATTAGTTGAATCCGGCCGTGAACATCAATCATGTGCGCGAAAGGAGCGGGTAAATATCAACAAGGTGAGAAAAGAGGAGTTTTTGGAATCGCTCATGAGCGTGGAAGCTGCGCAGCATACTCGCGAGTTGATAAACAACAAGTTATACCTCGGCCGCATTTTATGACATTAAATTTTCATTAGCTGCGTTTTCAAACAAAGTGTGAACAGCTCAAATGAAGACTAAAACTGGAGGAAAACAGTTGGGTGGTTTGTGCAGGCGTTGGGAACGGAGATACTCCGTGAAAGCTGTTCTGCCCAGAATATTGGACAAAATCAGATTTTTGCGATTTTTGAAAAGAACTCAGAAGCACTTTTAGAAGGCAATAACCTGACCAGCATTTGTCTTGCTGTTGTCGTTTCTGTGGTATGTTTACAACGAATTCTACTATTCAGAGAACATTGGGCACTGAACCGTGGAGGATGACGGCTTGGAAAGAGAGAGGCTTTTGTTTGCTTAAATTTTAGGCTTGATTTTTTAGAAAATAAAGCAACTTGAGAGGAGACCACGCGATTTCTCTCAAATGTTAAAAGTTTAGTAATTTACAACAGGAGAGTAGCTTCGGGATAAAAAGCTATTTGAGAATTTGAGTTGAAAATAAGAATTTACCTGGAAACCACATGAACCATAAGCCACTGTCGTCTTTGCTAACATTAAACCCTTTTGAGCAGCTCAACCTCACAAATCCCGAGAACAACTGTTACGCGTCCTTCTACGCGACCAATAAAAATTCGAATCTCTTTGTTTCGAAGAACCGCCCTTATTTTGCCTCGCAATTAACCCGTTGTGCCAAGTAAATGTTTAAACGAGGCTCAACTGTTTATGCTCTTTGGGCCTAAAAGTGGAGCTGTGTGCAAAAAAAAGATAAAATTTGGTCTCCCCTTTGCGCCCGACCCCTCCTCGGACCAAAGCACACAGGAAGCCGCATTAAGGGGACTTTTCTCTGCCGATTATTCTCCAGGGATCTGCGCTAATTGGCGCGCGCCGCTTGAAAATTAAAAACAATTCACATTTGATTCGACGCTTCGCAATTCGCCTCTCGCGCGCGGTTCGACGGAGAAATTTAAGTATGAAAACAAATACTTCTGTGGACGTCTGGAAAGGAGACAGGTTTTGGCTGGTGTGCAAAGAACACGTAGTCGGAAGGGTTTGAGGTAAAAGCTTTGATTGCGGGGAGAAGGAGAAAGTTTCAGGTTTAGCGTTCAGCTGATAGATAACGGGACTTCTGATCTTTAAAAACGAAAAAATGGTCTTTTTAATCTGAAGGTTGGCCTTCACGGAATCAGCAGCAACTCCAATTAAGCGGCAGACCTAGATGAGCTTTACATGCTTCGTAACTATTTGTAAGGTCGAAAACGCGCATTTCCTACCAACCCAGATTTCATTGCTCTTTCACTCACATTGCCCTTCGATTCAACTATTCAACTACCGTAACCCCAAAGTCGCAAGGTTAAGTCGGCGCAAGACACATGTTTTTCCTCCGCAAAATGCCAAAATCTTACCTGTCAGACATGGCCGGAGATACAGTAAACTGCTCATAGACGCAAAGAGCCTAGGCGCGGGACGTTTGACTCAGCCCAACGCATCAGCATTGCTGGGCCGGTCTTCGCCTCCTTCGTATTCCACTAATTTCTGCGCATTAATTATGAATAAATTGATGATGTGCGTTTTTCCAGACAGTCTTAAAAGAAACGTAAACAGAAGCTGCTAATCAGTGCGAGGAGTTCATTTGGCAATTTAGTCGACGGCTCACCAAGAGCATAAAATGGGAAAATAAACTTGGAGAGTGCTTGAGACTCAGTGACGCCGTGCAAAGGACAAAGTTGGTGGACTGGAGCCAAAATACCGAGATACGCAAAGATTTAAATGGAATGTGTTTGGGTAAACGTCAACAAGTCATTCATTCGGGGAAGGCGGCGGCCAGTTGGTAGATTCCATTAATTCAAGGGCAACAAAAAAAGCGAAAAATGCAAATTGAAAATTTAATTTGAGAATTAGGAACAGCATTTAAGTGCTGGCTGATAACTCCGAATTTAGAAGACCACAAGACCGATAACCAACAGAATTATAAAAGCCGTTTAGTTTTAAATGACGAGCTGTCGGTGTGTAAAACGGATACATAAAACATGGTAAGGAATAGCGATACTCCCCAATGCGTGACTTTTTGAAAGTTAGGTTGACAGTTGACCGGAGCGGTTTTGGTCAGCTTTAGAGATATATAAGACTTAAGATCACGGACTGCAAAAGGCGGAACCTTGTGACAAGGAACAGATGGACATCTGAATATACTAAGTAAGGTTATATTAAAATAGAACAAGTTCAGTCTGAAAATACGAACGTGTAAAATGCATAATCCTTAATAAACATTCCATGTGACTAATTTGAAATATTTGACGACCATTGTTGTCACTACCCAAAAGATGAAAAGAGATTCAGCAAGCGAAGCCCAGTGAGTTGGTTCACAAGTCCAAAAAACGTGTTGCGTCCGAGGCGCCGAGAACCTCAGAGGCAATAACCGCAAACCCGGGCGGATATTGACCGTCACGCTTGGGTAAACAAATGAGGAAAGAAATTTGGCGACTGCAACAGCGATGCCCTTCTTGTTAAATAAATTCCTGCCGAAACCCGACGGCGACGTCTGAGGAGAAAATGGAGCTTTGATGGTTCTCTTGCCTCAATGAAAATTCGGCGCGCACCCGGCCACGATTCGTTAGTACAATTTGACGCCGGATGTCTTGAAAAGTGCCCTAGCGCGAGAATTATCGCAATAAAATTAAGACTTTGTGTGTGTTAAAACGAGCCGGGAATGTGTGGCCGCGGCGCGCGGCGGTTTTGGGGAATCCATCTCGGCCAGTGGAGCCGGAAAGTGCAGTTTTTTGAACTGCACCCTTAAAGGGTGTCTGCGTATTTGTCTCTCGGCGCCCGGAAAATACATTTTTAAAAACGCGCAGAATCGGAGCAGATTTGATTATGCAATCGTCAGAAAGCACATTTGTTAGGACCGGGCAGCGGTGAGGCGATAAAAGATATCCGCCGGACGGCGCCAAAAGCCGTGAACGGCACTTTAACCTCTCTTGCACTAAGAGACAAATAAACCAGAAAAAGTGGCTCGCCGACAGAATTGTTCGGATTACGGCAGAGGAATGCAGCCTTTGGTCTTCTGGGGAGTCAGCGTTCGAATCCCCAAAAAACCAAGGCTAAACCATACACGTGATTTGTGAGTCTTTGATCTTAAGTGTTACTTACCGTACTCAAAATTTTCATGACAGCAGCAGTTCTTTCAGGAATGAGTCACAAATGTCTGGAACGCCGCGCATAAAAAACGTGGGATTTTGAGAAACCGAAAATATTTATGAATTTGTGTTGCTGTCTTCTCAAATCCTGTGGTCTCCCAAATACTGCATTTTTCGATGCGCTTTTTGAACCAATGCTAAGATCGGACCTGTCCAAAGTTTACCGTAATTCAAGCGTCAAACAACAAGAAATTAATATTATTAAGCGTGGGCAGCAGGCGCTGACATCCCCGCACGAAATGTAAACACGGTACCGTTTCGGGTAAAAATAGCGTCTTAAATAGCGCCTATAAAACTAATTTGATCTCATAACTAATTCATTTTCTGCCATGGAACAAAGACCACCGCCACCGCAACTGAAGACACTTGCGCCTGCTTTCAGTTTGTGCCACGCAGGAATTCTTGACCACCCACTGTGACAATAATTTAAGGTGGTCCCTGTCTGGGAGGGGTGAGGAAAAATTTGACGGAAAAACAACCTTATCTTTTATGGGAACAACGAACTCTTTGTCTGACTCGCCATTTTCGCGTTGGGACCAATTTAGGAAGGTCTCTCGACGGATTAGCGCGGCTTTGGGTGGATTCACGAACGAGGTCGAGGTTAACTGACCGACTGGCCTTTATCAGAAAAGCGTTAGGGAAAGTTTGTTATGGTTGAAATACAGTGGTTTTGGTATTTTATTCATGTGGGTATTCTGAAAAAGAAGAGCGTGGTCGGAGATCAGGATGGACAAAACAGGATTAAGGGAGGTACGGTATGGGTTGGGACTGACGTCAATGCACACGGTCATGAAAAGAGTTGAAGAGTTAAACGAGAGAAGCCAGTTTTAAGATTGGAGATAAACCATTGTTTTTCTATGCTCCTGGAACATAAAAATTTTACAGCTTGAACATTCATTCTTCAGGTTCCCATCCCTGTTCCACGGTCTTCATTCCATTTGAGGAAGAAACCGCCTTTAATTACCCCTCTGAAAATTTAAACATCAAAAGACAGCAGTCCAGACAGTAGTCGATAACCTCAAAAGGCAGTAGTCCAGACAATAGTCAATACCGTCAAAAAGCAGTAGTCCAATTGCGGTTAAAAAATAAGTCATTAATTTGCTTAGATACGTTCATTAAATTACGAACACTCAGTAGTTAAATTTTAAAGATCCTAACGTTATTCGATTTCAATTCGGGCCATCTACAGCCAAGTCTTTAAAATCATAAATCATAAAAAGACTTCATCTTCCCCCCTCAAAAAAAAAAACAAAGTACTTGTAATGATGTAGTCTGACTACCCAAACATATTTGTCGGACTTACACTTTTGATTACTGATCTTTTCAAAGATCATCTCCTCCCAAAAGTGTACCTGTGAAAAAGGACGCAGTGCACTCCCAACTGAAGAAGCCGAACATCTTACGGTAGGTAGAGAGCGGTGATCACAGCTTACTTTCTAATCTCGATTTGATGGCCGAGAGGCAAATGAGGGGAAACGAACAGATTACCGATAGGTCAGGTTAATCCTGTTTTTGTGGCAAAAAAACGATAACAAATGATGAGGTAAAGGTTTGGTTTGGTCAGCCGACTCATTTGAGGAGAGGAGTCGAGGAGCGGAAGGTGATGCGAGTGACTAAAAAACCAGAGCATCTTTGATCAGGAGGATATGCTGATGACTTTGGATTTTGGAGCAGCATAAAGATTTGGTTTAAACTTGACGAAAATGGCTATAGACAAGTTCTTTATAGTAAAAAGCTCTAACTTGAACAGATTCAGGGATTCAAACGACAGCAAGCCGGACAAACACAACCCACATTTAATTTAAGGAATTTATGACAGGACTCTCACTCGACTGAAACTGCACAGTCCGAAAAAGTCCAGCGACATATTCTTAGGAAAGCGAGAATTACTCAGTTTTAAAGTTCAAAAACCGCACAAAGATGCGAAGACAAGCGGGATAACACGTAAGCATCCCATTTTGTTGTTCCTAAGCCGTGGGAAAGGACTGAGCTTGTTTGAAAGCCTTCGACTGCAAAAGCCGCGGGAATGTATATGCAGAGAGAACACACCCGGAACACGTGCAATTAGAGAAAATAGCGGGCTCGAAGATTTAAGGTAGCAAATCTGGGAGGAAAAGGTCACCCGATCCGTCACTCCGCTTCCAAGCCGGACTACTCGAGACCTTATGAATTGGGCACAATTGAAAGAGAGGCACAAATCGAACATACGTGTAATAGCGCTGTTTTGGGAATACTCAGCGCCTTCTTATAGCTGTCTCCACATGACTCAAAGTTATGTTGTTTTGTTCTTTAGGCTTTCAAAGTTGCAAACCGCTTGCTTTCAATGTTTCACTTTACGTCGCTCTGATGACTGACGTTTCATAGTTCCATTTGGAAGATGTCGTTAATTTTTTACGTTCTTTGTCGGCTTCATTAGGTTTTGGCCAAAGAATACACATAACGTTGACCTTCAGTTATTTTGGACTTTCAAGGGTCGTCGGAGGTATTTTGACGCAAATTTGTGTAACTTTTTCATGGTCTTCCTATTTTGATCTATGCGCGTATATTTCAATGTTAGCGGTGCAATTCGGAATTAAAATTAGCATGGTTTGATTCAGTTTGCAACCAAATATCTACACAAAAAGGGTCTACAAAAGCACTTATCACTTCAATGAAACAATCAAGATGGAAAGAATTTGCACCCAGCGCCGTGTGAGGCCGCCATTTAACGCAAGAGAGCAACAGAAAATGCAAAAGTGAAATTCGCTGAATTTGCTACTTTTCAGGGAAAACACATCGATCAAAGTCATGCAAATTCTCGACACTTCCGTATGAAAAAGAGCCGAGAGGAGAAGTCTCCGAATTAAAATTCGGCGCGGCTTCGAAAAATCGGCCGTCAGAGGGCGGAAAACTTGTTGTCGCAGGCAAATAAAAGTCGAACTGTAATTAATCTGAATGCTTGTTGTTTCCTCTGTGTCCGTAAGCCGTAAAAAAGACCTATCGGGTAGCAATTTTCATGTGACGAAGTGCGGGTGGCCCCGGGCGAGCGGTGAGGGTGTACTTCCGGGGTCCGCGCTCGCGTAAATCATAAAAATCCAAGTCGAAATGGAGTCGACCGCCACTACTATGAAGACCAAACGCAACTGACAAGGAGCGGATGAAGTTAGAGGAGACCTGCCAATTGTCAGCTGCCAGCGTCTCCGGCGCTTGATTGATACACGCGTGGCCGAAACTAGGGGAGGACGCTGCCAAGTGTGGTACAAACCTAGGGTGTGGTCATTCGGCACTTCAGGGCTTCTGACGTCTCGGAGTGATAAGATCACACACCGGTTTGGTTGTTGACGCGTACGGCATGAAACTAGGTTATGAATATTGAGATCGCAAAAAAAGAAACATTTGGTAATTCTGGCCAGTTTCAACGACTCTCAGAGGCAATCACAGGTTAGGAAAAGTTTTGCAAGGGCAACAGTTTACTTACACTTTTCAGAGATTGTCTCTAACCAGCCGCTTTTTTACTACTTTTGCAACATTTTTCAACATTTACAGCTGATCGACACTAAAGGTGGATCGAATAATCCGTCTAGGCGCCGAAACGTTCTTAGATGCCATCTTGAAGGCGATAGATAATGGACAGTTTGTTTATTTTGTTTAGTTTCAAATACCGGCGTTAATTGTAAAATATTCTGGCACGCGAGCATAGGACATTTCACGTAATCAGAAACTATCCAAAACGACCGTCTGCAGGATCTCTTTTAGTCTTTTCGCTAATCTTTCAGGTTGAAATGAAAAAAACATCGTGAACTAAATGGCGATATTATTTTAGATGATCATTTTGTTGTCTATTTTACAGTACCGCTTTGTTTCTGGGTTTCATGCTCTTTTTCATTTTCACAGCACAGTGCTTGTTACCTTTTCGCTTACCAGAGTCGAAAAGCACAAGCATACCGGTTCAAAATTAATAATTAAAATTTTTGAATCGGTGTCATTTTAAGTTCATGGAAAACGCCAAATATTGGGTCGTCAGAGCAACGTCCTTAAAGTGTCTAGAAAAGCTCCAGACAAGCGGAAGACACGCAACATCTTCTGATGTTTTTTTCTACTCACGAAAAGTGATTTGGGAGAGTGCAGCGGCGGTGAGCGATGAGCTGGGGCCACAGATAAGGGAAGTCGCGACTTTCTGGCGGGGGATCCTTAACCAGACCGGAATGCAAAGTCTGCAACCAGTGCAAAGGGACGGCGGCGCCGGTTTGCGCAAGCGCCCTCCCCAGAGGGCTATTGCGGTGATAAATTCATTGCCGATTCCGAAAGAATACATTACTTCTTACACTTTCCGACCAATCTGTCCTCGTTTTTGGCGCGTGCTTACGCCCGTCGAACGAGCGGAAAATAACGAAAAAACGTGCGCAAATTGTTTTCGTAACAAATCTGTTTATGCCGCTTGTGTAGTTGCAACGACGGAAATTACAAGTTTGTTGTTCCAGCGTCGGAAGGCGAGAAGACCAACGATGAATGTGGAAAAGGGGATCCGAGTGGAAGCCGCCTTTGGCATCAAAACACTGAAGAAGACCAAAAAACGTTAATGTTTGAAATACTGTAAAATGTGATTGTGAGCGGAATCCATCATTTCTATACGGTAGTCGGGCATGCTCACCAATACACTACACAGTCATTGTAAACGGAGATGACCTTAACCGAGTTCAGCGTTTTGGCATATGTTAGTATGGCATCTGCCATACAGCATGAGTTCAAGCAAGAAGCAAATATAACATCGAAACTTTTAAATCTGCGTTTAAATCTTTTAAGTTTAAAAATTATGTCTGCGTAGAGTAACGCGCGAGAGCGTTAATAGTTAATCTGCATTTCTCGCCGGAATTACGGATGGAAAGGTGACTTATAAAATTAGGACATAACGCTCTCAGATTAGATCAGAAAATGGTTGATCCAGAGCCGGTCGTTACAAAAGGAAAAACCTGACATAAACACTTCTACCAAACGAGACTGCGGAGGTTAGCCACTTAAGGGAACATCAACAGTGCAAGACCGCCAAATGCATTCTAACGTTTCTCGAATTCGAGCACAAGAGTCTTGTTTATGATACATCAGTAAACAACTCTGTGTTGTACAGCCAAACAAATTTTAAAAAGCAGAACCGATATCTCATTAGCATGCTGGACAAAGATTTTGTGAAAACAGAACTTTAGAGCTTAATCTTTCATTGAGTTTTGAAAAACGTGACTGTTTGTTTTGTTTTGGATTTGGAAAAAACCGACACGAAAACCTGAATATCAAACGACTTCAATACCAAAACATAACGATATGGGTACACGAAAAATAGTGAATAAGGGGAATTGGTCTTCAGATATCTGCATCGACCAGAAATATACAGATAAGCAAAAGCAACAATGACGTGCCAGAACATGGACTGTGCAAGACCAATATCAAACCCATAATTGAAGTAGATAAACGTAAAAATTCGTTTCTCACTACAACCCACAGAACCCTAAAAGATTGAAGACGTCTTATTGAGATCAACGCCGAAAACTTGAAAGCCTGCAAAAAGACGTCCCCTCTGATTAAGTGAAGACATCAGAAAATGTAGATTGACAAAAGTGACAGCCTCAAGAGCATTTTCAAAAGGCGCTGGGAGGGTGACGAGATTCTGGAATGACAGAGATGTCTGTGTTGAGACGGAAGTCGGGTGTCCTAAGAACAAAGAGCGCAGTTGGATGTAATGGAATTGAACTAATATGCTTGAGACAAGATTGTTAGTTGGACGCGCTTGTTGAGGGTTGTAAAAAAGGCTAATTGAAAGTCGCAACGCTTGTGGAAGTTCTTATATTTCTGAACGCTACTGAAAAATCCGCAAGAAAAACTTGAAATTTCTAAATTTGTTTTAAAAGGCCAGTAATTCCAAAACCGAAATGATCCGCTTCATTAGCTGAATTGTTGTCAAAAACGTGTCATCTGTTGCAAAGTTTTCCGATCTTTGCTCGAAACTCACGCGCCAGCTAAGCAAAGATTAAGAGGCTTCAACGGTCGTCGATTATTCACACGAGCAAGCAATCGAAGATCAAGATACATCTCAATTTAAGAAATTATGGAGAACACTTTCCATTGTCACAAGCTTTAACTTGCCACGTTTTAATATCCTTCTTTGGCCTTCTTAATAATCAAGTCGCGACTGTAACGATTTGCTGCGTTTTTTGTGCGGCTAATGAAGTAGCTTAGTCGCGGCGTTAATGATGCATGAACTTCCTTAATGCATTTTACATGATCGACCGCTGATTAACTGCAGTGACTTGTAGAAGCGGGCAGAGAAACGGTTCGCGAAGATTAGGGACGAGGACGCGCTAAGGTGGGAGAGTTACCAGTTTTCGGTCATAGCTGGATCGTAAAATCCTTCCAAGCCCATAGTAAACAGTTCCGTATGCCAGCTAAACAATAGGCAACATTGGGCTACTGGGCTTTAAACCGTGGTACAACGACTCTCAAGTTGAGACTCTCAACTTTCTACAAGACCAAAGCAGCATGCGACTACTGAAAAGAGAAAACGCTGGGCTCCGAAACCTTTAGCGTGGTCAGGGAAACAAATAGTTGCAATACTCTTTTTTATTACTTCCTTGATTACATCTACAACTCAAATAAACTCGTGTTCTCAAGTAAACAAAAAATGTAATAAAGGAAGCCAAAGCCACGTTCATGCAGTCTTGCAAGATTTTGAACGCGTGAAACTCTCAAATACAAAGAAGAGGACATATCTGCCCAACGTTCGATTTGAAAGACAATTACGTAATTACTTGGGTAATTGTCCGCAGGTGATTCACAGGAATAGGACTACATAAGCTTTCCTCGGGCACACCTGAAGATTGGTGATTCATGTTGTAAGAACACAGCCAAGAAACAGGTGAAGGAATGCAGGATTGACCCCCAAAATTTGCTATGAGGGAAAACCTGTTACCCGGTGACCCCAGTTACAAGCGTTTCGCTGTTAGTTTACCGTTGTTTTAACACTAGGTTTGTGTTCTGTAGCTTTTTGCTCCAGAACTTTTTGAACTTTTTGCCGTGAAATTTCAATAATTCCTGTCTCCAATCTTCTGTCTTCCAAGAAAAGATGAAGCCAAAAAATGTGTGGCTTGAATGAACTTTTGCCGTTGCGGAATCTCCTTCGTCTTCAGCTTCCTCAAAAACGGTTTTCGTGCGATACAAGTGTCGTCTGTCCTCACAATCCATCGAAACGTTCTTTTTAGATAATTGCGTCTCCGATTCACGTGAGCTTCGTGTCAGTCGCGGTGTCCCTCTTTTCTCTCCCTTTCGAATAATTTTACCTACCTCTTTCGCTTCCATTGCGTGCCACTCGCGCCGTTTGTTGTTCGCAGGTTTAATTAATCCTAGAGAACTCCGTGGTGAATTAGATCTTGAGAGTTTCGGATTTCTCTCTTCTCCGCTCCAGTCGGCACAAATTAATACTGCGCGCGAGGAACAGGTCTGAGGTGGCCTCAGGCATATTATTTTGTTAATTATGATGATTAATGCTACGGCCACGAGTTGTGCGGCGTGCGGGCGGCGTGCGGCGACGGCGGAGGCTGCGGCGTGCGGCGAGAAAACTCGTGGCCACCCCCGCCGCAGCCGCCGCCGCACGTGAAAACGCACACGACCGCCGCACTAGCCGCACGCCGCAGCCGGCAGCCGCACAACTCGTGGCCGGGGACCCCCCACGAAGACGCTGCCGCACGCCGCACAACTCGTGGCCGTAGCATAAATTATGTCGGTATTTCAGGTGTTTCTTCCGTTCCACGAGAAGTTCCGCGATGGCGAAGGACAAGAAATGCCCTCTGTGCTTTCTCGCAAAATGCAGATTTCGACTTTGCAAGAATGTCGGGTCCAAGAGCTGCAATGCCTGCGCGGCTTTCTTCCGGCGTTCAGCGAAAAACGAGCCGGAGTGTGTCGGAAACCGGTGGACGAGCTGCTGCAAATTCAGCCTTCTGCGTGAGTTCTCGAAGGTTCCATTTCATCGTTTCATGTTTCATTTAAGTGAACGAAGCCCTCCTGAGACCCGACAGATTCAGCATCTGCAAGAGCTGCCGATACAAGCGCTGCCTTCCGGCCGGAACGGAAGTGTCCGATAAGAGTGGACACCTTTTTACTCGGCTTACATATTTATTTGACTCCTTTCAGACCTTCCGAAAATCACCCGCGCGGAAGTGGAACGCTTCTTCGACAACTTGATCTTCAAGAAAGCGCTCAACAGGGAGCAGCTGTTCAACTCCGTCCGCAACTCGCCGTTATCGCGACGATGACGAACGCCTTCCAGAGATGGAGCGACGTACGCGTCGGCTGCCCTGCGAAGGTGAGAAGCTTGCAAGAAATTAAGTTTCAGGTTCTCGGGACTTCTTTGATTGGAGATCAGTTTTTCTCGAGTACCCGATTCAAAGAGAAAGTGGCTGAGATGGACAACGTCCTCCTGCCGGGACTTCTGGACGAGTTCCTGCCCGTTCTGAATCTCCCGCCCGATATAAAGGCCCAATTGAAGAAGGAAGCTTACGACTATTATGTAAGCCGTGTTGTCGAATGTCCACCTAACCGTGATACACATTTCAGACGCCCTTGGCTTACATCTTCTGCAACATGAGCTGGAATCCCAGCATGCCGACACGCAAAGTGGCGAACGCAAGGAGGTTCTACATCTTCCCAAACGCCTTCTTCGACCTCGAATATGTCTCGCTTCGGCAATATTTTATAGAGTATAAAGGACTTGTACAACCTTTGGCCTCTGACGTGTGCGTGCTTCTGGCTGAGTAAGTTTGGTTGATGGATTGATTTACGGAGTTCTCATGGTTGCTATGCATATCGAATTATCAATTTTAGGTTGAGCCTCGACAACATGGAAGAGACCGCGAAGCTCTTCAGGGTCATGTCGCAGACCATTCAATGCGAGGAAGACAAAGGCCTCCTCCTCTTCCTTGCCGTTATCTCCTTCCGTGAGTTTTAAACATCGCCGCTCACTCTTTCGCAATTATTTTAGTCGACCTGTCAAAATACAGAAACATTGAAGCTTGGGTCGAAGAGACCATTCAAACGATCAAAATTGAAGCTGAAGAGTTACGCGAGATGCGGGAACGAAGGAGTTTGGAGTGGCGCGAAGTTGGCCTCATCCTTGATAAACTAAAGGTGAAGTATTAAACGTTTACTTCGACTGATTGCTTGTTTTAGGACCTGGCCAAAAACTTCCACGAATACAATTCCATTGTGAGTAGACACCTAGGATTCGGGCGTACCTGTCATGACCAGCTGATTCAAACACCGTCCAGTCTCGAAGCCCAGCAGATGATCCTTCTAAACCAGCACACTTCGCAGGGTCTCGATGTTTGGAACACTCCAGACCGAGGTTTCCACGCTTCGGACATTCTCGGACATGACCAGAGCCATGAAAACAGCGTTCCTCAGAGTGGTAACGTCTACCAGAACTCTGGCGCAACTAATGACCAAAGCCTTGGTTACAACGCCCATGACGATGGCCATTTCCTTCAAAATTTCGACGAAGTTTGCTCTACTCTTGGATTCAACGACCAGGACCCCTCTACTAGGAGTAACAATGGCTTCTTGGACCCCTCTGTCAGCATTAATCAGGTTTCTCATGACCACGGAACCGTCGACCACTCTCTAGCTCCTGTAAATTACGCTCAGGACACGCGTCCCTTTGCTCAGATCATAGTGGCGGAACCCTATTATGATCAGAATGGCCATAATGATCCCCATTTCTGGTCAAAGAGCAGAGAATACGAGTTGCTTCGAACAATTTAATGGCAGGAGCAACGATTCCAGCTTTTTAAACTACGCCCAGAACCATGACTACAATCAGAGCTTTAATGATTTTGCGCAGAACTCTGGGAACAACGAAGAACACGTTGAATTCTTTGGCCAGAACAGCTACATTAGGGAACACGAATTGACTCCTGGTAACCTGACTATCCAAGACTCTTTAATTCCTAACTTTTCAACTTGGAACCAAAACCTTGGTTCACGTGCCGATGATTCTAGCGCGAATTCCTACGATAGTGACACTTACAACCAAACCCGTTGGTTCGATGCTCAGGACCAGTCTCTGTTCGAGCACACCCAGATCTCTGGCACATACAACCAGAACTCGAACTTTCACAGTCAAGTCGTCCAAGACGGAAACTCTGGCTTTCACGAAAGGGATTCTTATTATGAAGATAGCTCTCACTCTCAGTCATCTCAATCTTACTGACCCTCCGCTTGTTAGTTCTCAAGAAGCCTTCTGTTAGGGAGAGATGGTTCTTTCTGTATTACGCAAGTATTTGGTTTTTTGTCATTTCAGTTTTACATTGACTTATTCCCTGATCTTGTTTTTGTCTTTTTCCTCTTTAACAAAGTTTTGTAGTTTCTAGCGTGGTCGTCTCCTCGACACGTTTCTCTCATTTTTCATGTTCAGAGAATCATTACATTGTTACTGTTTTCCACGTACAAGCGTTAAGTTTTTTGTTCATGCGAAATAAATTATGGCAAATACAATTTTAGAGGCGGACATTTGAGCAAAAACCATTTTAAGTTTTATAGTTTTATAAACTAATTTGAAGCCCAACCTAATCCTAAGCCTATCAGCAGTGCGAAGCCTGTCTGATAAGTGGGTGCCGCCAACTGTCGCGCTTTCGGCGCTCCCAGAAAACCATAATAAAAATGTCCAAGCCTAAGCCTACAGCAGGTAACGCCTTATTCCACTCACCCCGCTGCAGACTTGTGAAGCCTTTAGACAATTGAAATTGCGCTAAAAAGTTGTACCACGTTTTGAGTAAATTTGCTCATATGTCCGCATACCAATTTTAGAAACCCTCTGGATGTTCTAAAAACGAAAAGTCTGTTGACGCTTCATGTTCAACGATCATTTGCCTCAATGATGTAATCAAAAAGTTATTTTTATTCGCGAGTCCACATCCTGACATTACGCCCGCTTCCTTCTTGGAAATTACCAGTTCCTTTCTCTCCTACCTCACATGACACCCGCGAAGCTTTGTTGTCCTCAGGTATAATTGAACCTCTCTCCGAGGCTGTTTGTGATACTTAATCCCTTCGTATGATTTCGAATTTACCTTTCGGCCAAATCGCGAATAACAGAAAGTGGCCTGGGGCGGTTTCTCCCTGGGAATCATAATTTTGAATCACGTTGGTTGTCCAAGTTCTCTTCCCTCAGGGGTCGCTGCAGGAGTTGATCAAACCTTAAAACCACGTCACTTCAAACGTCAGCAGCAAATCCACCATCATCTGCTCCGAGTCCCGATCTCAACGCAAACTGCAGCAGCATAAAATGACTACATACTTTTCGCGGAAGTATTAACACTTTCAGACAACACGAATCGATGAAAGTGTTCTCTGAAAGAATTACGTCAAAGCCCCAACCGAATTACAATTTGAGGAGTGACACTAATCACAAGAGTAATATCTTCCAAGGCCGGTTCACAGTTTTGTCGCTGAGTTACTCTACGAGTAGAAGCCTTACTGCTGCAAGTGTGAATCAAGGCTTTTAGATGCAAAAACGGAAATCCTATGGAGAGGAAATCGGTCAGGTCTATCCTTTATCGCTGCCTTTCGGATAATTAGCCACTGAGGATCGCAACGTGTTTGCGATGCTTAATCCCTTCATGCAACTTCGAATTTACGTCTGGATCAGATTGCGAATAACAGAGAGTCGCCTGGGGCGGTTTCTCCCTGGGAATCACAATTTCAAATCACGTTGGTTCTCTTCCCTCAGGATACGCTGCAGGAGTTAATCAAACATTAACATTACGTCATATCAAAACAAGAAACTGGAAGTGAATCGTTTCCAAATCCTTCTGTCGGTGCAAAAGTGGTAATATCAAGCGGCATGGTATTCTCAACGCAAGAAAACACACGATCGGTGCTGAAGTTTAGGCATCAAGTCAGAACTGCGACCGGTTCGCGTAAAGAGAACAATATCGAGTTCCAAACCGTTTTAGGTATTTCCCTTTGCTACAAGTGAAAACCTTACAGCATTGAATATGAATCAGTTAGATGGTTAGATGTCCATATCGGTTAGATGTCCATATCGGTTAGATGTCCCACTTCTCGCTAACTACGAGTTTTAATGAAACTGGTTCCTCTTCTGTCAAACATGAGTTAGAACTTGCCGACGTTAAAAAGTGATGTGTGGAAAAGGCAGTTTGATTAGAATTTTGGATTTTACGAGGTTGACAATGAACGCAGGCAGCAAGCTCAATAACTGCTTAAAAAAGTCATCTTTCCATAGTGAAAATGACGTTTGTCAGATATTTTTCATCCACTGTATTGTTAGGACGATGTAATAACACTTTTTAACGGAGTTTTGACAAAGGTTTTCAAAAACGTTCTTTCAGCCCGGATAAAAACTGGTTTAAAAAATTTTTGGTTTGTTTTTGAGAGGGTTTTAATGTTTGGGTTCATGCCTCATCCCAAGAAACGAAATATTTGCCTGCATTCCAACATTGTTTTTTTTGCTCTGTGGCAAATCAAAGTTGAGAAAATACGTTATTCTAACGTTTCTAGCTATAATCAAACTTGAAATGAGCCAAAATCCAGAAAATTTTCTGAAACAGGGTCTATCGCTTCGGGACCAAAATAAGTCTTCCATGTAAGCCTAAACGCAATTTCAATTACAATTGAAAGTTTGCTAGACTAGCCTAACACGTTTTTAAATGTGAAAAAATTGTAAAACGTTTGAAAATGCACGTAAATAATGTTTGAAAAAGTGCCCCTATCAATATTGGGCGGCGATTTTGGCTCATTTTCCAAAATTTGTGCTTGAAAGACGGATTTTTTTAGATTTTATGTTTTTGCTGAATAACCGTTATTTTGTGCGCTCTTTCGAATGTTAAAATCCGCGTTTTGTGAAAAGTGATCCACGCCGAGATATGGCAAAAAATAGGGATGTCCCTATCAATATTGGGCGTACTGTATTAAGATTGTATAGCTTTCACCTAGAATCAAAGTTTTGACAGCAGACGAATTCTCTCTCTTTCGCTTTTCTTGCAGTCCCAGTGTCCCACTTCACTCTCTTTCCAAGAATTACTTTCCTCTTTCGCTTTGATTTTTTGCAACCTATTTGTGCATCCCGTCCTCAGGTATAATTAAACCTCCTGATAAGGATTAAGAGGTTGTTTATGTTGTTCATGTAATTACTCCCCAGGGCGTTCTTGCTTGTGGGCGAGATGTCACAAGTTAGTACGACATCGAGGTGGGCGAGGCTTCTGAGGTGGTCGGAGAACTTTTCCTTGATAGTTGTTTCGCCACTGCGGGTAGTGAGTGGTCGGCTCCACTAGCCCTCCTTTCTCCAGAGTCCCATCCATCCAAGAAGAGTGAGCATGGACAAACTCTTGGTCCAGTATAGCACGGACGTGTATCCAGTGTGCCCAGTGTGCGGTGTTCCAAAGACGAAACTCCAATTGTGCCGCAACTTCGGCGTCCTCTGTTGCAACGGCTGCGCGGCCTTCTTTCGGCGCTCCTCCATCGCGGGTCCCTTGGAGTGTCTCGGTCAACCGGGAACGAGCTGCGCCAGAAACGTGCTTAGACGTCAGTTTTAGAATCGTTGGTTCTTCGTTTAATTTCCGTTGTTGCAGAGAACGAAGGGGTTCCCGAGCCGAAGAAAGTGAGGGTCTGTCGCCACTGTCGGTACCAGAACTGCCTCAAGATTGGCATGAAACCACCAGGTAAGAGTTTTTTGAGATAAGCTTATTGGTTCCTGTCCAAATTGAACCTTTTTTGGCTGAGTCACTCATTTATATTTTTGCAGATGTGAACGCCCCCCCCCGCCGTTACGGCAGGTTGAGGGAACCGAATTTGCGGAGATCGAAAGCCGAAGAATTCCCGATGATCACTCAACTGACGCAGGTCTTCTGTTGCTGGGAGGCAAAGCGCGTGCTGGACCCGTCGTGCAAGGTGGAAAAGCGAGAGAAATCCTAGATAGACTCTACATTTTAGGTACTGGGAACCTCTCTGGCGGAAGAATCCTTTTTCTCTTCCGAAGACTACAAAGTGAAAGTGAGGGACGACATGAACCAACTCACTTCTCTGCTTCAAAGCTACTTTTACATCTGCAGCCTCCCAACGCCACGAGCTTTTAGTGAGGTTGCCAAAACCATGATGGAGATATACGTGGGTGCTGCTCACTTGACTTTCGCGTATAGGTATTTTAGATCCCGTTCGCAAAGATCCTCTGCAACATGCACTGGAACTTTGACCAGCACGGCAGAATAAAGGAGGAGACCAAATTTTTTGTTTACCCGAACGCCTCTTTCGCACTCTGCCCGCACATGACGGCCGAGTACTTTAAGAGGTACAACTGGAAGAAGGGTTCTTCCAAGGGCGACGTTAACGTTGACCTCCCGATGCTGTTGTGCGCCGAGTTGGCACGGTGAGTTTCTGCAAGCCGCCAAAATCAATGCAATGACAAAACTATGTCTTTTTATTCCTTTATCATGTAGAAGATTTGATTTTTAGCGAAAGTCTCGTTGTAATGAGATCCACTCTTACCGTCCTACAGCTTTTCGCCGACTTCATCCAGAGCCCCGAAGACAAGGCCATCGTGATGCTTCTGATGTTCATTAAATGGAGTAAATTTAAACCCTTTTTGGCGCTTTATTATAGATTTGTTCAGATCAGACAGGTCCCCACGAGGAGCTGAAATGGCCTGAGCAAACGAAGAAGAAGATTGAAAAGGAGATCAAGAAATATCTGAAGCACACTGGCCGAGGAACGCTGTCGTCGAGCGGCTTGGAAGAGGTCATCCGCCGCCTAGCGGTAAGCGTTTTTCCTTTCCACAGTTATTTAAAAGTCAGTTTTCAGATGCATGCAGACGAATACCGATACTACAATCAGAGGGTGCGTCACGTCCTTCCGAAAAGCGCCTTCGCCGAGATCCAAGAAATAACAATGGACGCCGCGGCTCCGGTCGTCCAGGACGATTGGCTGCACCACAGCCACTCCTACAACGAGTGGTACTGCAAGCCGCAGAGTCACACGTATCGGAAATTCAGCCAAGTCGCCCCAGGACCTTTCGTCCAATCCCTTGGCTTTGAAACGCAGCCTCAATCGAACCGGTTCGAATTCTCCGCATGCTGTCCGTACCAAAGACACATCCTCAACGCACGCGCCCAGTCCTACCCAGTTCAAAATAAGTGCGTCAGTAGCTCCAGCGAGGAGTACAACAACCCCCAGAACATCGATTACTACCAAACAGTTCCAGTTCAAACACTTCCAGCCTCATACTCCGATCTCTACTACCCCGTACACCAGGTCGCACACAACGCTGGCTGGACTGGATGGTACCCCAATTCTCAAAATGGCCAGCTCTACCAACCACAGCAAGAGATTGAAGAGCCCGATCCTTTCGCTCCATACCCTGAACTTCCGCTGAAGTTTAGAACCAGCTGCAGAGAAGACCAAATCCCTCAAAGCGTTGAATATCAGTATCCCGCGCCTCAGTAAGCACTAGTCACTGAATCCTTCAAGCCTCGCCAGGCGTTTGTGACGTCAACAGACCTGTTCGCTTACCATAAACGTCACTATGTTTGTGGTTTCCTCACCCGTAGTAAACTGTTCCTAATCTCCGATGTTGGCTTCAATCAGTCTTGACTTTGTCTATCTTTATCCGGTGTATGTTCCTATTTGTCCATTCGCCATCTTTCTATTAGGCTTTCCAGCCACTTCATAACTAATCAGACCGTAGCCATTACATAATTTCGCGCATGATTCACTCGACTCATCAATCTCATTGACTCTACACACAATTCACTTTCATTAACGCATCTTGTGAATAAAATAAGCTACAAAAACAAGCGTGAATCTTTTTCACAATAGATGGGATAATGAGATTCAACAGACACTAATTACTTCTTTAAGTTCATCCTTGTTCCAATTAAATTGCTGTACCACAATGATTCGTCGAGTTCCAAGTTTCGCTTGTCCTCCGTCGCGGCTTCTCATCCGCGTCTTTGTTTGTTCGGTCTCCGCATGAAGCAGTTCAGATATCTATCGATCGCTTTTCTATTCACTTTTCGCTTAAGTGCGTGCGTTCATTCTGGTTTTGCCAGACCCGCCGCCCGTCGTCTGGC
Source organism: Steinernema carpocapsae (assembly GCA_000757645.3). Classification (NCBI taxonomy): domain Eukaryota; kingdom Metazoa; phylum Nematoda; class Chromadorea; order Rhabditida; family Steinernematidae; genus Steinernema; species Steinernema carpocapsae. The sequence goes on from CM016762.1 coordinate 15,476,852, forward strand.
AAATATAAAAACATAACAGCAAACAAGCAGAGGCATTATTGGCAAAACAAGCATTAAATGTTTTGTTAGTCTTTGATTTTAGCCCTGCTTGTAAGGTATTACTCACGTTCACTTTTGGATATGTGCTGTTTGGCGTCTGCTGTTGTGGACCAATGACGCGGCAGCCGTGGAGTCTCAGATAGACGAGAAACACTGCCCACACGTGGCTGATGGATACGTCGCGTGACGCTGAGAACGCATTATCAGCTAAATTGTTATCGTTGAGAGGGACTGCATCACAATGACGCCATTGAGACAAACACCAAAATGACAAACAAAAGCAGCTTTTGGGCTTAACCTGGATTCATAACAACAATGCACAGATTTTGGGTCAAGCGTGAAAGACAAATCAGCCAAAAAAGGCATTATTTTATTCAAAAGAATGGTTCTTTCATCAGCATTACAAAGAGTGAGTTCGAATTTAAAACTGTTTTTACAAGCCTGGTAAGCGAAAACAAATTAAAAAAACGCCGGAAGATCGATGAATATAGATATCGTTATATAACTGAAGATCATGACATTATTTCGGCGGACTGGTCACTGTTGTCTTTTTGAACATCTTTTAGCAGGATGGATGAGTTACCGTTAGTTATTCCGGGAAGCAATCACATTCTTTTTTGGTTTGTCTCGGTCTTTTGATAAGACGCACATTGTATTGAAAAGATCAAAGTCCTTATCTTACAACTCAATTATGCCCTGAAAAAGCGGAATGCGTCCTTGACAAACAAACTTGCACAGACGCAGACAGCCCACTCTATATCTTTTTCATGAACTTCACGATATCCAGAATATCTTATAATCGCTTATTTGTTGCGTAAAATTTATTACCTTAAAATGTTCCCGACCCAGGAAATGAGTCGTTATTGATTGCACCACCTGCCGAGAGAGCGGAATATGCCGAAAATTGTTTCCGCGTAGGGAAAGTAATCCCGTTAAGAGGAAATGAAGTTTTAATTGGAATTGGCCATATGGTGCAATTGCGTTCCACGAAGGACGAAGAAAACCTGCGCGAAACCCATTTTCCAAAACAGCGAATCAAGAGAACACTTTTCCGAGATCACCGTTTGGTTCATATAATCCGTCGAACTTTTAGTCTACAAAATGTTGTGTAACCTTCATCCTTGTTGTTGTGTTCGAGAAGCAACCAAGCGGGAAAACGTCTCACCCGCTTTGCGTCGATGCATTTTCCCAAAATCGGCCTATCCACGCCTGTGCAAAATGCATCTCCCAAAAAGACATAAAATTAGGGCAACCTTCCCTTGCTTTGCACTATTGAATGATCCCTTTTACATCCGGACTTCTTACGCAACGCAAAAAGCAGCCGACGCATTTCGAATACAAGTAAAGAAACAGGATGAATCAGGCAAAATTCATTCGGGGAAAAAGGTTTCAAATAAAACTGGTTCGGTATTCGACTGCAGCTTAAATGAGTCCAGGTTTTCGCAATCTGGAAAAGGAACTTACAGAGAGCCTAACAAGGTGCGTAAGCCGAAACATGCGAAACCTTGTCGGTCTACACTTACGACTTGATCTTTAAAGTACATGCCATGTTTTCAGAGTTGAAGTCACCTTCAAAGTCGGACAAAATCTCTTCGAGAGTGTTCCAACTGTTCGATGACACCGACCCTTCAGACGCTGACATGCCACTAAGTCCGTTTTTTGTGCTGTGGCGACAGTGGCCGAGATGACCACTCCTCGACGGCGCAAACCGACATTCCGTGTGTGGCTGCGTTCTGTCGCTCATGATTTGCTTGCTCGTTTGACCTTAGAAAAAAAGCGCAAACATAGTCGCAATAATCAGTCTTCGACGCACTGGGCACGTCTCCGGGTTGAGGAAGGGCGTCGCGACTTGCATCCACAGCAGCCCCGATCGCTGCCACTCACGTCGCCTCTGCGGCAACAACTCGGCCGCCGAAAAGTTTCTTCAATCATTTGATCATCTCTGGCACACCGTATTCGCCTCCCTAGATAAGCATAAAATCTACAATTTACAGTAAGACGCCTGTTGACCTGGCAAACAATCTTATCTAGTAAAGAGTGAAGTGGGACGTGGTTCTAGGACTCTTATCAGTTCTAAAAAATGAACAGCAGGAAATCGCGTTTGTTTTTAGTTTCTATCAAAACAAACAGGAGCAACTGCAAGTGCGTTTGTCGCAAAAAGGAAAACAAAAACAAAGCCGTGGAAGGGCTTGTCTGTCTGCAGTGCAAAATTAAGGTCTGAAATTGATGACGACTGGTGAACGTGAATAAAGTATTTTTCGAAATTGACCGAAAAACAGTCTTAACTGATCTTCAACAGAACGCGATTCTTTGTCGCGAATAAAATTGATTCTGCTAAGGTGTAAAACCACAGTTTGGATATGGCTATTTCTGCGGATCGCTCATGGTTCTCTGATTTCTCGAGAGCCGTATTCCACAGCAAGAGCATCTGTAATGGTTACTTCAAAATTCCAGTTTTCGATTTTTTTTTTTGTTTACCTAGAACGATTGTGATTCATGCTTCTACTTTGTAAGTTAGTTTTCAGGTGTCTACAATTGGTTGACGTTTCCTGCAGATTCTTACGACGTCTGTTTTTGTATCTTGCTTACTCTGTTGAGAACGTTCTCAACGAGTCAGCGCGGAAATCGCCAAATTCTGACTAATGCGATAGTTGTGATGTAGATGCAGCTTTGTTTTGCTTTCCTCACCCATATGCTATCAAAACAGTTCTGCATTGCTCATTCCAATCATACACGAAATAAAGCATTGCAGGCATAGGAACTAATAAAATAAAACAAATAAAGTGCACGCACACCCGAAATATGTTTTGGGATCAGAATTCGCGGATCTCTGTTAAGCTCTGGCATCAAGTCCACTTTTAACGAGATTCACGCCAATTCTAAAAAAGCCTGCAAATCGACCTTTTCGGAGAAGACACAAAGTCGTCCTTGAATTGACAATCCTTTCATTTACGAAGGTCTCCTAGTGACATCCTTTTTCTTCTTAAACAGCGAAACCCTGACACGAGATTTATAAACATCGTGGATGTTTTCCAAAACACTTCCGCTTCATCGCAGTGCTAGACTTTAAGAGCGAACGAGTGGAGAAGTGGTGGGGGTGGATCTCGCATTCAACACGAGAACAATAATTTGAAATTATACTAACGTCAAAAAACGTTGAACTCCTTTTTTACTTCTAAACGGATATTCGACAGTTACTGGAGCTGACCAATATCTGATCTTCGAACAGCGAGGCAACGGTATTTTGTTTGCTCAAAGGCAGTCAAGGTCCTGTCCAACTTTTTGCTTCTTTAAGCACTTCAAAATACGTTTTCTGTTCTGCTTGTGACTCAGATATAAGGTTGCCGTTATCCTCGCGCCGTGCGGGTTGACGCGTCATTGGGTTCATTCGAACGGATTTCCCGCGGCCTCTAATTGGCGCATGATTATTTTACCGTCGTGACGAATCTGGCTGATTTAGTAGAGATTTTAAATTTTGAAAAACGTGTTTACAAATTAAAGAATTCAGCCCTTCTGTCAAGAAAATATAGAAAAGCCCTTGTTTTCCTTTGAAATCATCTTCAGCTCTAGTTTCGTGTGTTTCAGTGTTAAGTTTAAGGCTGTCGCTCTACATGGGCTTAGCTAAAACACCGAAGAACCTATTGCAAAGACTTTGCAAAATTCCAACTAACTAGTGCACAAAATACCGTATGGTGACTAAGAAAACCATCAAAACAATCGGGAACGTCTTGAGGACCGTCCTTGGGTTCGCAGGTCTTCCCTCGGCCTCCGCGGGTTAGTCCAACTGTCGAAGATGCCGTTTTCCGTTTGTCCCAAAGTTCAAAACAATTCTATTAGTGACCGGAGTCGCCTAGTGCGTCGTCACCCGTCGTGGTGTCCGCCGTATTTCGTTGTCTCCACTTCGACAGTTGGCCCCGCCCCCCGTGGGGCAGAGACGCGGCCGGCGGTACATTTTGCCGGCGCCGCGCGCGTCGATCGCCGCGTCGTAGCGGCGGCGACAACGCGAAGATCGCGAGCGAGAGGCGAAGGGAGAACGAAAAGAAGAGGCGGAAAGCGTCATTTTTTGCGCCTCATTTTTGGTCCACATTTCAAACCGACCGATTACTTTTTACATCAACTTCTCCGCCTGGGTCTCTTCTATATGTCACCGAAATTTGACGTTTCAAAACCTGCTCACTTTTTTGTTTTTTACAAAGTTTCGTTTTTGAAAATTCGTTATTTTTTGTGTTTCTTGTTTTGTTCCTCGTGTCTGCCCGCGGCCAGAGCGACAAATTTACGGCGCCGCGGCAACCTGGGGAAGTCGCCGCGAGGCGGCAAACTTCGGAATCGTGGTCGCCTTGCTGTTCGCCGTAGGGCTGCTGACGCCATAGCTGCTGGGAAGATGCTAGTCGCGCGATATGGTATCGCCTCTTCTGGTTTTCTGCGCCTCCCGGATGAGCGCTTGTGTGCGGGTCTTGTCGCGACGAGTCGTAAAGACCACAGAAGTGAACCTTTCGAAAAGTAGTTCTACCGTTTCCTCGTCTTAGGAGTGCAAAAGCACTCTGAAAATATGTCAAAATTCAGCTTTTTGATTTGAAACTATTGAATTCCTTGAAAATTGATCGGTTTTTTTTGTCAAAGATACGAAAACATAAAATCAGAAAAAGCGATTTTTAAAATAACACGAGTTCTGGCAACTCAAATTTAGTAGCAAGCTTGCTAACGGCAAAGCACCCTCACAGATCATTTTCCCGTCACGGCCCTTTCGGACTACGGTTTCCACCTCTGGTATTTTAATTGCCCAAATTTGCATCCAGCTCCTCCTCTTCTCACTCCGCTTTCTTTCGGAAGGTTACGGTTCATTAGCATAAGTGTAGTTTGGATTCGTAGGTAAAGCGGCTTTCTCTTGATACTGTAGGCAGTCCGAAGTCAAATCTCAAGGAAAAACGCGATTAAACGCATCGTTGTTCCTCTTTAAAAGTTGCATTTTCATTTTCAAAATTTGTAAACTGTATCTTGTCGTGTACTTTTCATTAGTGCAATGCCGCGTTGGTACTTCAAAAGTGCCACGTAATTTTTTTGTTTGAAATAGTCGAGCGTGAAGAATCTTATCGTTATCGCTGAAAGTGTGAAACGTTACAGAGGGAATGACACTGTCACCGTTTTGAAGCGACAAGCCAAGAGAAAGAACGCACTCAAACCCGCACCCAATATTTGCCACTTTCTTTCAAAGATCACGTTAACAAACCATGGTGGAAGTCGGCAGCTATTACCATGGCATCAAGATGTCGACGGAAATGGAGTACCAGGTAACTTTATGCCCCAAGGAGAGAAACAGTCTGAGGTTTCGATTTAGGAGATTGTGGATAGGGCGAGAGACGAAGTCGCCCAGGGTGCCGACAATTCGTTGGGGGGAAGGCGGACGAGTCGACGTCTGGTAGAAAAAGTAAACAAACCAGGTAAAAAATTACATTTCATAAAAAAATTAAAATAGCCGTTTGAAGTGGAAAATAATATCTAAGCGAAGAAAAGAGATGAGAAAGGGAAGAGCTTCAGGGTTACGGTGGCATGTTTCAGTCGTTGTCATGGAGACGCCCACTGAGGATGTCTTATTAAAAGTGTTCCATTCGTAAGATCAAAAAGCATAAATCAGTTTTCTTTACAACACTTATGTAGACAGTGACAAAAAGTGCTCTCGTTTGACAGCAAAAGGTCAGTAACAGACAGATAAGACATGGAATGCAAATTTGTAACGGTACTGAAAAAGCTAATTGAGCTCCGAAAATATTCAAATTACGCGGTCAATTCCAAGTAAAATTGACTTTTGTAGCTTCAATGTTTTGCTGGTCAAAGGTCAAAGTCCCAAAGTACGTTTAAAGGGTTATAGGTTATACAGACTATTAATTCTGCTGTGTCTGAACAAGTAAAATGATCAAAAATGCGGTAAGAAGATACGTGGTACGTAGTGATCGCTCGGTCCTTCGAAAAATGCCGATAAACACTTTCGTCTAAAAGATAAATAACGAAGCGATAGCAAACAGCGAAGAACCAAAAGAGGCCTGTAAAGTCATTCGAAAAACCGTGCGGACAGCGGTGGGTGAAGCTTGATAACGGGTATCAGCGGTCAGCTTGTTAGCGAACGGTTTTAACTCAAGCTGCGTTTCCATTTTTCTTGTTTTACAAACGCGTTTGGTCCGATATATGACGCTGCATTTTTGAACACGTGAACAAAATATAAATCACTCGTGAATCTTTATCGGCTAATTCGGTAAATTTCAAACCTTAAACTCGCGAGTCGATTTCTCTTATCATCACTTCATAAACTGTCAAACTCTGGTTTTTGCTATGTCATTATTGCTTTTCGGTGCTTTCGATTTTTCGGTCTGCAGTTTTAAAAGAAACGTTTCGCTTTCGATCAGTTCAGGTGAATAACGTTCTGCTAAAATGCACAGACCACGGAATCAGCGAAGTTTGGTCAGGAAATGTAAACAAGGTAACAAGGTTCAGAGCGACTTGGAATTGAAGTCGATCTGGATATTTGCTCTAAAGTTCAATATGTATTAAGTTTTGCCAATATTGGGTGCTAGCGTTTGTAAGGTGAAATTCTCACAAGTGTTTTAGCCGATCTCTGTGAAACAAGTTGGACACCATCGGTACCCCAAACCCGAAAACGAAACGCCCTTGCTGCCAAAAAGAAAGATGATCCAGAGCCAGTCATCAGATTGGGACCGGAATACCAAGCCGACATCGTCGAAATCGAAGAGTTCGAAATACCGTCGCCGGTGCAGCGAGAAGCCGAAGACGAGCGGGACGAGTGCTGCTGGAAGCCAGACCACGATCTGAACCTCGAGCCGAAGCTCGTCGAGGAGTTCATCAACATTTGCAGAAGGCACTTGGATCTCTTGCCTGACATGGTAGCAGCTACCACTCGTCTTATTTGTCTCTTTTTTGATTACAGGCAATGAGAACCATGTATCGATACAACTACGACATTCCCACCGCCCTCTCTCACCTCGAGAAGGAGTTTGAGGGGTTGCCGTTGAGGTTCACGAGGGAGGAAGACAACGCTTTGTGGGCCTACGTGCAGCAGTACGGAAAGAACTTTATTAAGATAACCAAGCTGGTAAGTTACAGAGGTCAGCAGTTACAGAGGTGAGAACAAACTTGAGTTTAGATGCAACCGAGGCGGATGCCAGAAATCATTGGAAGGTACTACTACGTGAAGAAGCGGATCTGCTTCAGCACCAATAAAATTTGCCCTACTCTTATGAGGTAGTGATGACAAGCCAAACCAAATCATGATCAATTTAAGGATGACGATCGACGACTACAAGAGTCTGAAACGGAGCCAATGTGAAAACTGCTCCGTGAACCTGTTCGAGAAAGTCACTCGTTGTGAGATTCGGGGCCGCAGACGAAACTGCCTCTGTCCTCCTTGCGACATGTACGTCAAGTAAGTGCCCGACCTTTGTGAAACCAGACTCACTAGGGGGTTTTTCAGACTGAAGAAGAAGTACCGACCTTGCGAGCTCAAGTTTGTGCCTTTTAAGAACAAGGAAGAAGCGAAAGTGGAGGACGAAGAACTCTACTACCAGCACACAACCTTCTTCGACCCCAACGACTGGACCATTCCCCCAAAGTCCCCGACCGAGACACCCTTCATTTATGACCCGAAAGTGGAGGAGAGGTCCCCGTCCCCTAACGACTACGAGTGTCCGGAAAGGAGGATGAAAGTGGTCACGGAGTAACGTCTTGATTGTGTACTTCCGATTTTATATTGCTGATTTCAGGCCTCACGAAGACTGCTATTTCATAGCAAAAGACGATTATTTCCGTTGGAATCTCACAAGAAACCTTTTCATGTCTCCAGAAGAGATGGAGCGAGTGGTGAAGGCGTTCCTGACGTACGGAAAGGACTTTGCGAAGATAGCGAGGTTCTGCGGCCTTAAAAATGCCGATTGTGTCCAGCACTTTTACGACACTTACAACCAACAATGTAGACTTGATTATGTAAGTTTCACCTCTGTTTGGCTTCATGAACCGGTCGTTGTTCAGCTCATTGCTCAATTCGATCGCAAGAATCTCGCCGTTCTCGGTCCTAGGAATGGCCGCTACAGGAAACGGAAGCCGCGGAAACCGCGTTCTTGCAAGAAGCCACCGCCCAGCAATATCGTGCTCAGGAGGACAACTCGCAGGCGGACAGTCCGCGAGTTGTCATAAAGTTCTTTGCTTTTGATTAGACCTTTGTAGAAATAGGTATTAGTAATTTGAATTCTATGAAATGCACATTCTGTGATCATTTGCTTTACTTTCAATCTCGTGGGTTTGTTGTTCCTACAAGTGAATTACTCTTCAGACGTCTTTTAAAGATAAGCTCGAAAGCCATAAACTTTTTAAAAACCTAAAACACTCTTGCTAATTTTTGATAATTGCATCTAACGTTAAAGCCAGCTCCCAAAAAACAAATTAATGAAAGTCTGCCTGGGCTGACTGAATTTTTGAACTGTTCGCGTCGCTCTGATCTCCATATTGTTTCATGGTATTTTAAAGCCACAATTATGTGTATATTTAGACCCGAACCGGTTTTTGTGGCGAGAAAAAACACGAATGACCTTGAACATCTTAATATAGGACTGTCAGATTAGTCGGAAATGTTAGCGAATTCGGACTAATTGGAAATGAAACGTTAATGATCTGTCATCGATAAGCGATTCTGAATCCAACGAACATCAAGGGGTTGAAATGTAGATTTTGGACTGCAGTGAAAGCTTCCAGCAAAGTTATCATCGTATTGCCGAGTGCAAAGAGGTGAGATAGTCTGCGTCAAATAATCTTTCAGCTTGTTCTAGCCGGTGTTTTAAGCCTATGCAAAAAATGTATTTCGATCCCTTTCACACTGCGAATTTATTAAGGTGTTCCATAAAAGGGCTTCTTCGAAAACGCCGCCCCAAACTACTCGATACGATGCTTTAACATTTCAGTGCTTTAACGTTTCCGTAAGTTATTTTAGATTTACGCAGCTTTAAAACTAGGTAGAAAAGGAGACGGCCGTGAAATTTAAAGCTGATGCTTTCTTTAGAGATTTTCAGATCTGACTGAGCCTGGAAATTTAGTCAAAGGTGACTGTATTGGATAATTTTTCCATGGCCGGAGGTTCCAAACCGCACAAAAACAAAACAGAATTTGCAAATCTGAAAAATGAATTCTCAGCGACTTCTAATTTTGCTCTGCAGGAACACGTCCAATTTGTTAAACAATTTTCAGCTTTCAAGCAAGCCGGAAATTACACTTTTAGATCGTACCAGACAAACAACCCCTCTTCCAAATCAAGTTGTTTCCCACAAGACTGCGCAGAAAACCAGTCGGAGTCAAAGGTTGAAAATGCGACATGCTTCACATACCGCGGGTGATGTCAGTTCTGCAACATCTGCGGCGGATCGTGGTGATTCATCTTGTTTTTTTCGCCTAAAAGTCGTCGAAACCACATGCAAAATTAAGAACCCAGACTAAACGAAGCTGGTTCACGTATGCCACAGTTCAGAACGTGTCTAGGGATCAAGAGAATGTCCGTGATTCTTTGGTTTGTACCCTTGATCACATCGGGTTCTCCGCGAAAGCTCGAAAACGTCTGGAGCTGCGAAGAACGTGCGAACTGCTACTTTACGGCGCGCCGGTTGTCCGTATAGTTTGTTCCCCGTGTCGGGGTTGCCTTAGCAAGGAAGAAAAGGAAAATCGAGGCTTCCCTTCATTTCACACTTGGAATTCGACTTTCCTGATCACTGTCTGAAATGGTTTTCAACGCTTTTGGAAACACGTTTAGTTTGTTTACCCGGCCGCTGCTGCAGTGAATGGCGCCCTGCTGGCTGCTGATTTCGGCTTTGGCGCGTGTGCTCGATATTGTACGAATGGTTAGTCTGCCAAACATCGAAAGGTCTTTAACCGATGCTTAGTTTGACCTCTGAATTCCTCAAATTTCCGAAAAGTGTTGGTAAACAACGTTATTGTGGCTCGAATTCGTAGATCGAGTGCAGAATAGCTTAAGCGGTCAATAAAAATGCCGCAATACCGAGCAATCAGTATCAGGCTCGTTTGGCCAATAATCGCACGATCAGAAGCCGGTAACCGTTACATGCCGGTCTATCTTGTTGAAAAGCGTTGTAAAAGTTTTTATACCGATTCACGAGAACCGCAAAGTGCAATAAAATCAAATATGTCTGAAAAACTGTTAAGACTCCTTGATTTAAAAGTCACTTTATGCTGTCCACTAACGTTTAAGCTGAATCAGCACAAGATTTATTCAGCCAGAGCTGATGAAAAATGTAAAACGTACTTTCAGACTCGTGAAATGGTGTGCGAAAACCCTTTTGAAAGTGCTAGTGTAAACATTACAACCTTCTTTCCCAGTTTTCAAACCCCAAATTTGGCGACTTTCTTCGAATTGGACCGGGCGAACGCCTGGGTCTCCAAAACTGCGCAAAAAAACCGTTCCACTCAACGGCTATTTTGCGCCTATTTCACCTAGCCCAGCTGATCGCTATAAAGGTTAAACACGAAAGACCGGTTTCTGAATGTCATCTTGCGACCGCGCGAGCGACCAGGCGTCAGTTATCACGTTCGAATTTGCGCTCGTTTTTCGCGCCTTTTTCTGCAGTCGTTTGACTTTCGGCTTCTCCCACTCCATTTTTATCACTTTTTACATTGTTTACATACAACCACAAACAATATATACTTAATTATCGGAGTGGCTCGGCCTCGACCCTCCGCTTATCGTCCGCAGCATGGCGCAGTACTGATTCATTTCGCTATAACGGAATTCTAGAAACGAACTTGAACATGGGGCTTACTTGACTCCCGCATTTACTGCGCACTCGCACAGTTCCGAGGCTTCTTTCTTCCATCCGACTGTGCGCATACAGTATTTCAGACTCCTGCGCGCGTTGTTGTCTTCCTTGATCAACGGTTGGCAACTAAAACGAAGACACAGGAAATCAGGTGTAAACGGGGGCGATTGATCCTTACTTCATGCGGTCAAAACAGAATCCATTCGCGTTCTTGGACACGAAGCACTCCTTGACGCAGTCGGCGATGTCCAGGGCCGTGTCGATGAGCACGTCCCCATTGCCGCCGCTGCTTCCGCCGCCGAGGGTCTTCTTGAACGACTCCACCTGACTCTCGATCTTTTGCTCGCCCAGACGAATCAGTTGGTGGATGTCGGTGTAAGGAATCTGCGGTCCGTCGTCGGTGTTCACGCACCTGAAATGCTCGCTGTCGCACCCAGATTCCCTCATTCCAGACACCTACGTGTTCATCTTGTTCTGGATACAGTCAATGAATTGGTCCACGATGTATCTCTTGCGGATGAAACAGTCCTTCAGCATCTGGGGCTTCTCGGTGATCTGAAAATTTGATTACGAAAGAAAGGGAAGGATGACCCTCACAGTGCCGGCTTTGGTCCAGCAGGTGTTGATGCAGTCCACGGTCTGCTCCTTCATCTGGAACACGCACTCGTCGTTCTCCTTGCACGAACATTGCCTCGTCGTCTTGTGGGGTATCCGCGACTGGGAAATGAGTTGAGATCCTTGTTTTGAAAGCTGAAATGGCCACAGTTAAAACCAATAGAGCAAGCGTAATCCAAACCTGATCGAGGAATTTTGTGGAAGAGATCTGCTCGGCACAGAACAGAAGAAATAGCGCGGCGATGGTAAGTTTCATGATAGCGAGGAACACTGAAAACAGTAGCGTTAGGGACTAACTTCGAATGTTTTCCGAAACAGCCGCGACCTTACACTGGAGGGGCACGAAACTCCTCTACAACCAACAGCAAACTCAGATTTTGGTGCAACCCTTCCCGTGCGCGGAATAGGCGGTCATGAAGAAGGAGCAGCAGCGGAGGGAGCAAGGGGAAGGGGAAGACGGGCAAAAGCGAGAAGAAGGAACCGGTGTGGACGCTGTGGAAGAAAGTGAGCGAGAAGGACAGTTCTTGTTTTGATTAACCGCATCAACCCGACCACGACATCTCATCGTCTTCACAATTCGATTCTTGGCTGCTAGGTTGAAAAAACACCTTGTATTACTGTTTCATGGCGCAGCTACAACCTGGGGTTCACCGAACAAAACCGCAATGGTGTGAGAAGGGCGTTAATTAGGGAGGGAAAGGGTGTGTTCCGTCCGTGCTCGCCAGTTCAAGTTTCCCCGTACAGAAGGCAGATACTTTGAACTTTGGTTCTTGTAAACTCGCGAACCGCAGCCAATTAGCGGGTACAAGGACAACCCTTGCAATACAAAAACACACGAATTCGACCGGTAAACATTGTTTGGTTGCTGTTCGGCTGCTCGGCCAAAATGCGACTGTTTTGTTCAAGTGCAATTTTCAGCGCTGGAAAAGCGATACCAAATGAGAAATTCGCCCGATTCAAAATAACGATTCAGTCTTCGCAAAACACGAAAGACTGGAAGATTCGCTTCCTAACATTACTTATTGAGTAGTCGGAACAAATTTCAACGCTCCCCAACAAGTTGTAACATCTGATATAAATTTCCCACGTAATAAAAACACGTTTCCACGTTGTTCCAAAACATCCGAACTAAAAGGACAGCTGAAATGTCAGTAAGTTATGTAGACGACAGATTACGAAAGAGGAAGTTTCTCACAACTCTTTTTGATCCGCGATGTCAACCCTTCACAGAACAGATTTGAAGCCACTAGCAGCACGAAGCCTTGAAACACGTTAGAGTTCCAATGCTAGACTGCGGTAGGTCGGAAACTTAATTCCCAAACCCAAATTCGAATCTTCTAATTATTTCGGATTACTCGCTTTAAAATCAGACCACAAATGGTCCTAAAAGCCAGCTGAGATCCTTCAAGCCAGTAGCCAATTACGCTTCAAATTCTACTCTTAAAAGGCAGAACGAAGGGGTTTGTCTGTTTGCACGCGTGGTCCCTGTGGTCCCGGCACGATGTGAGCGGGGAATGGAGTATGCGGGGCGACGACGTCGGTGAATTTCAATTTTTGCGTGCGCGAGTAGTGACAAAGCGATACGGCGATGTAGTTTCGGGCGTTTTGCCGATGGATTGGAGGCGCTTTCGAATGTTTGGTGCTGGTTTGCGGGTGGAACGGCTGTGTTTGGCAGTTTGGCACGCAGAAGTCGTGAAGCTGATGTTTTGACGCCGTGCGCGGTGCTGTTTGCCGCGGTTCGGAGTGGTTTCACAGCGGCAAGGGCAAAATTGTGGACTTCGGCGTGTTTTGCGCGCATGCTTGAGGCGATTTCGAGGATTTGGTGTTGTTTCCGTTGCTGCTGTTGGCTGTTGATGGGTGATCGTTTTGGGCAAAACTGATCATTTTGAGGCATACTTCAGGCATTTCCGGGCATTTTGGCGTTCGCTTGAGGATTGTCGAGTTATTTTCGCTCTGTTTGTCGTGAAGCTGATGTTTTGACGCCGTGCGCGGTGCTGTTTGCCGCGGTTCCGAGTGGCTTTCGCAGCGGCAGGTGCAAAATTGCACGGGTATTTTGAATGTTAATGAATTTTTTGGCCGCACGGAAGGCAACAGGAGGTAGACGTGGCGTGCGCAAGCAACGGAGGCGTGTTTCTTCTGTTATGTTTAAGCCGACTTGCTGTTTCAGCTCCTCTAGCTACATCGTTTTGGCATGTCAAACATGTCGGAGCCAGCGGACGCCTTTCGCCCATTGAAGGACCCAGAGTTCGACGGTTTGGAAAGGTACGTATAAGGGCAGTGTCCGGAATGTCACATGTGTTCTAGACCTTTGGTGGAAGACGAAGTCAATCAGAAGGCAATCGAGGAATCGACGGAAAAGCTCACTCTTCTGAAGTCGTCCAAACGTCCAGCTGCGGATGCAGAAGAGGAAATTGGAAAAAAGAAGTCCCGCTTCCCGAAGAAACTCTCAGCGTTCGGAGATTTATCGATTGGTAGCAAAATGGCGTAAGCGATGCAAATCTCATCGAATCCTATAATTTGCACGGTTTAGTAAGGTGGCCGCTAGAATCGTTACCGTGAGCTGCTACCGGACGGCGGGCCGAAAGCCGGTTACAAAGGTGCTGCTACAAGATCGAGACGGCGACTGTTGTACCCTTTTGGGGTGGGAAGACGAAGCCGATCGGCTTCATAAAGCGCTTGATGGAAAGGAAGTAAGCGTTATGACGCTTCTGTTTTTATAGTTTAAAGTATATTTAGACCAGAAAGTGGTTGTTACGCACCTTAAGGTCGGACGCGCTGAAGTTCAATATGCTAGGGGCTCCGCGCATAGAATCGAACTCAAGGCTTCACCACTGTCCGAAATCTACTTAGATGCCGAAACAACTGTGGAAATTCCGAAGGTATCTTTAAGAGATATCCCGAAATTTTTGCATAAAAAAATCAGTAAGTGTTTCTTTACTTTTTTAGCATGCTTAAACTGACTTATGTTTTTGTAGGTTTTGAGGCGTACGCAGCTCAACAAGTTTCGAAGATGGGACCACATTTCTGCACTATTTTTACGGACAAGAAATTCGCAGTTGAGTTCCGTTCGAAGAAAGAATTCGAGGCGGATCTTTTCGATTACGTAAAAGTGTCTCACGGATTCGTTAAACACATAGGTGGATTTATGTAATTTAAAAACCATGTTTTTTATGTTGCACAATTTAGATGAAGCCTTCGTTATTGAGCTTGCCGACGAAGGCCTGCTCGAAGTTGAACATTTCATCGGAGGCCCGGAACCATTCGACGAATTTGATCTGAAGAGTTTGAAGCGCTAAGATTTTGTTCATTGTTGATTGTTTGCTGTTTTTTGTTATAAAATAGATGCGCCAAACAAATTTTTAGAACTGAATAAGGCGATTTCGCCGCAATATGCCTGAGCGGAAAAGGGAAGTGGACTGGGCGACAATTATTGATAAATTTCGAACTTGGCGTGAGCAACAAAACCGATGTTGCGTGGGTTTTGAACAACAGTCGTATGATTTTCGCTGTTTATCTAAAGAGATCACTTTAGATAAAAGAGCGAAAATCATACAACAGTTCTCATGTTAACGACTTGCTGCTTCAGAAGCATCACAACAATGGAAAAAACGACGAAGCCTAACGAAGCCGTAACGAAGCAGAAGACCGACGCCGCTGGAACCGTGGAAAAGAACACCGCCGAAGCCGCCGAGAACACCGCCAGAGCAGCCGTTGAGACGTCCCGCCCGACACCCGTGCTGACGCCGCTTATCGTCAACGGGCGTCGGGTCTTCGTGCTGCGACGAGGCCAACTGCAAGCACTCCAGCGAGAACAGTCCCAGCAGAGAGGGACAATGGAGTCTCTGCAACCTCAGCAAGGGGGAGGTATAGGCCCCTTGCATCGAGCAAGCCCTGTTTTGGCAGGCGGAGAAAGCCCTACTTCGGTAGGCGGAGCAAGTCTGCTTCGGCAGGCAACCGAGCAAGTCCTGCTTCGGCAGGCAACCGAGCAAGTCCTACTTTAGTAGGCAACCGAGCAAGTCCTACTTTAGTAGGCAACCGAGCAAGTCCTGTTTTGGCAGGTGGTAATTTTGGTGATGGTCATGCTTCGGCAGGCTTCAGTGAGATGAATGGAAGAGCTGAGAGTGCGAGAGTGATGGAAGAAGAGGTTCTGTTGGTTCTGGTGTGTTGACAGTGGAAAGTCCTGCTTCGGCAGGCAATAGTGGGTCAGTTGGAATCATGGACGCGCCTGTGAGTAGTCGAGTTCAGTCCGACTCTGCGCGCAACGTGAGGCGTCGTATTAGGAGGCAAAACTTGACTTCCGAAGAGCACGACGCAGCAAAGAGACGCAGAAATGAGAACGATCGTGAACGTCGCGAAGCGCAGCGGCAGTCGCAGGATCCTGCGACTGCATCAGCGCTATCTGACAGATTGGAGCGGGAGCGGCAGCGTTTTGCTGAACGCAGATCTCTGGAGTCCACGGAAGAACGACGATCCAGATTAGAGCAGGTTTCGGCGTCCGTATCTGCACGTCGATTAATTGAGACTCATCAAGAAAGAATGCAGCGAACTGAGGCTGATGCTGAAAGGCACGCAAGTCAGAGAGCACAGGAGCAACCGGCGAATCGAGTTGATCGTTTGGAAAGTGAACGCGTTCAGATCGATAAATCGTCGGTCTCTTGAAGACGGTGAAAGTCAAAATGGGCGTTTGCAAGCAGTGCGTTCAACGCATACAGCACGAGTAACAGAGCGACGTGGCCAAACCCTGTGTCTTGCCAGGCGCGTCAGGGTGGTTGATGCTCATGATATCGGCCTCCTCGACGTGGCCTGCACGGCATGTGGCGCTTTGCATTTTGCCTGTGAAGTGATTTCTCGAAATCACGGAACGTTCAATGACTGCTGCTCACTTGGAAAAGTCAGCCTTGACATGACCAAATTTCGAGAATTTCCTGAGTATTTGAGAAGGTTATTAATGCGAGAGCATCCAGACAAAAGGGAAGAAAGAGTGTTTCACGAGAACATCAGGCGGTACAATGGCAAACTGGGTTTTGTGTCTGTCAATGCGAAAAATGAACATTTTTCTAACAGCGGACCGTATGTGTACAAGATCCAAGGACAGATTCACCACGTTGTGAATTTGGCCGCAATAAGCGATGGTGGTGTCAACTCGCGTCCTTCTTATGGTCAACTGTTCATTATGGATACGAATGAAGCTGTTGACGCGCGAACCACGGCAGATCGAGCAATTGATCGCAACCTAATGTTTGATCTTGAAACGTTAATGAGAACTTGCAACCCATTTGTGGAAGCGTACAGAATGATGTATGAGGTTGAACAAGAAGCACTTGCTGCGTCTGGTGAAAACGCACGTGTGCCAGAAATAAAACTTCTGTTCAACATCAATGCGCCTGATCAAAACAGGTACAACTTACCCCGTGTCAATGAAGTTGCGGCTGTGTTTGTTAGCCCCGATGGCAATGACAATCCTCCGCCTGCTGAGATTATGATGCATCCTAGAGGTCGCGATTTAACCCGTTTGAATGCGACCAACGCTATGTGCACTCCCATGTCATATCCACTGTTCTTCGTAAATGGTGGATTTGGCTGGAATCCCGAAATGAGCTACGAAGCTGCCACCGGCAGCCGAACCCGCGTGACCAATATGCAGTGGATTCAATATATGATTGCGGATAGAAGAGACTTTTTCAATCCGTGTTTGTATGGAGGCAGGTTGTTCCAGCAGTTTATGGTGGACAACTGGGTCAAAGTCGAGCAGCAGCGCCTTTTGTGGCAGAGGCTGAATCAGAAAACGCTCAAGGCTGATTGTTTTGTTGGGCTCGAGCAACATTTGGAACAAAGAGCGCAAGAACAAGGTATACCAAGAGGGAGAACTGTAATTCTGTCATCGACATTTGTTGGAGGTGATAGATATTACCAGCAAGCATACCAGGACGCAATGGCTATTGTTACTGAATTTGGTGCACCCGATCTGTTCATTACGTTCACGTGCAACCCAAAGTGGCCTGAGATTGTAAGCAATTTGAAGCCGGGTCAGTCGCCATGTGATCGCCCTGACTTAGTAGTAAAAGTGTTTCAGTTGAAGTTGAAAGAATTTATGGATGACATTTTAAAAAAGCAAGTGTTAGGAAAAGTCAAGGCTTTTGTTAGAGTCATTGAGTTCCAAAAACGTGGTCTTCCTCATACACATATGCTGCTCATTCTTGACGATGAGCACAAGTTCCGAACCGGGGCTGATGTTGATTCAGTAGTTTGTGCTGAATTGCCCTACCCCGCAACTGAGCCGCGACTTTACAGTATTGTAAAGTCTTCAATGATGCATGGGCCGTGTGGAACGAGTTATCGGCACATGCAGTGCATGCAAAAGCATGGAGACAGATGCGACAAAGACTTCCCTAAGCCGTATTCTGAGGAAACTGTGCTCGAAGAGGATCAAAAGCCTCGATATCGCCGTAGAGAGAGCGCGCCACATTTTGTGAATGAGCACGGAGAGCGTAGGGACAGCCGCTGGGTTGTCGGCTACAATCCCTATCTTACTTTAAAGTACAACGCGCATGTGAATGTTGAGGTCTGCACAGGTATCAAATGCGTCAAGTATTTGTTCAAATATGTGTACAAAGGCATGGATAAAGCGAGTCTTTTTATCTGCGAGACTGGCGCAGTAGAAAACGAGCAGCAGAACCCAGATGTTTTGAACCATGACGAAGTTCAAAATTATGCTGATGCACGCTATGTAGGTCCGGCTGAGGCGTGTTGGAGATTGCTGGGTTACCCCATGCAGGAAACAAGCCACAATGTCGAAAGACTGGCAATTCACCTGGAGGGTGAACAGAACATTATGTTCGATGAAGAGGAAGACCACAAGTCACTTTGGATCGCGCAAGGTTGGCCCGTTCAACGCTTACAGCGTGGTTTGAGTTGAACCAAAACGATCCAAGTGCACGTGGGTATCTGTATAAAGACATCCCTAAGCATTTTGTGTGGATCAAAAAGGACAAAAAGTGGTCGCCACGCCAAAAAGGAAAAGCAATAGGGCGGATTTACCAAGTCAGTCCAACTCAAACCGAATGTTTCCGCTTACGTTTGTTGCTGTTGAACGTTCCAGGAGCGACGTCTTACGAAGCATTGAGAACTGTTCGCGGCACAGACGAACGTGGAAATGAGGTAGTAACAACCTATAGCACGTTTAGCGAAACTGCAAAAGCTTTAGGTTTGTTGCGCGACGATGAGGAATGGGAACGGTGCTTACAAGACTCCGCATTCGAGCACATGCCGTTCCAAATGCGAGCATTATTTGTCCTAATCATAACGCAGTGCAGTCCTGGAGATGTGCCCGGTTTGTACGCCAAATTCGAACGCGAAATGGCGGACGATTTCGTGCATCGATTGGGAAATGAAGAGTTAGGTCTGGAAATGTCCTATGCTGACATAGAGCGACGTTTGCAGCAGTTGGGGAAGACAGTAACGAGCTTTGGACTTCCTGCGCCTCTTAGGTCATATGAGGAATTGATGAGCAATGCTGAAATCGTTGATCAGGCTGAAGAAAGACGGCTCGGCAATGAAAAGTATGCTATGCTGAATGCTGAGCAAAAAGCAGTGGTTGACACTGTTCTTGCTCAGTTGGATAACGCAGGCGCTGAGAATAGATGCCATTTCATTGACGGCCCGGGTGGTTCTGGCAAAACATTCGTATACAACACCCTAATACACATTTTGAGAGGAAGGGGACTGAAATTTGCGGCGATGGCGTATACTGGAATCGCAGCTCAGCTCCTCCCTGAAGGCAAAACGATTCATCATCATTTTCGGCTTACTGTTGGCAATTCAATGCAAGCGAATGTAAAGGCAACGGAAAAGCGCGGTGCTCTTTTACGCGAAGCATCGGTTTTGATTGTAGATGAGGTATCGACGGTGTCGAAGAATATGTTGGATGAAATGGATCGTAAGATGCGTGAACTGACATGTGTTAACGCGCCTTTCGGAGGCACTACTAGGCGGAGATTTTCGACAGATTTTGCCTGTGAAACGGTTCGCTTGCCGAGGCGAATTGGTCAATTTCTGCATTAAAAGTTCGGAACTATGGCCTTTGTTTAATTAAGCATTCGTTGATAAACAATATGCGTGTCCGCGAAGACCAACAAGCGCACAAGGATTGGCTTTTGCAACTTGGAAATGGTCAATTGCCCCATTTTGACGGTGATAAGATTGAAATTCCCCACAAATTCCTTGGAGCGGGCGATTTAGTGACGGAAATATTTGCTGATGCAATCGCGAACGGTGATTATGCTGAAGTGGGCAAGAGAGCTATTTTGTCTTCCAAGAACTGCAGAGTTTACAAGCTCAATGAAGACGTTTTGAAGCTGTTGCCGGGAGAAGTAAAAACCTACTCAAGCTTCAAGCTACGATTCTGTGGCGGAAGATGAAACACCGAATTCGGGAATTTCGTATCCCACGGAATACCTCAATTCAGTCACTCATTCGTCGCTTCCGCCGCACAAATTGGAACTTAAGATAAATGCTACTGTGATGCTTTTGCGGAATTTGAATATTCACGATGGTCTGGCCAACGGAACGAGGCTGCGCGTGTTGAACATGCGACCAAATGTGCTGATTTGCAAGATTTTGAGCGGCGACAAAGCCGGCGAAACTGCGTTTATTCCGCGGATTACGCTGCATACGGATGATGGAGTGCTTCCCGTAAAACTATCGCGGCATCAGTTTCCTGTGCGTCTGGGGTTTGCGCTCACGATTAACAAATCACAGGGGCAATCCTTCGATATGGTTGGAATTGATTTGCACGAGGAGATTTTTGTACACGGTCAACTTTACGTGGCGTTTTCGCGCGCAACCTCTGAGGAGGGAATCAAAGTGTCTGTGAAGCCTGATGACGCAATAATGCCAATTGTTTTGCACAGAAATGTGGTGTATAGAGAGGTGCTGTAAGTAGGTGATGCAAGCGTGGAAATGATGACAAAATCGTTTCTGATCCACGCGTAAAAACGGAAAATAGAGTACGAGTAACAAGCAGGGGAGCGTGAACGGATGTTCGGGTGGTTGCAGATGGTTTGGGGCAGTGTGCCGTGGATACTTATGCGTATGCGCGAAATGCAAAGTACGGTGTGAATTGAAGGTGCAGGAGAAAGTAGGGTTGCTGGAGGTAAAAAGCAAATTGCATTGTGCAAACCGAAGACCCGCCGTAGGCGGTAATTCGGCTAGTCCTTTATTAAATAAAGGAGAACGATCCAGACGTGTCCGTCTGTCCGTGTCACGAAATTTCCAGACGCGAGTTGCCTGATTGAGCGAATGCGGGTTACGGTAGCGGAGCTATTTGCGGTGCGTATGCACTTCCATCGGGCGATTTGACGCAGGGAAATCGTTGCGGGACCCATTTTCAATTTGAATTTGAAACGATGAAACTGATAATTGAAGGATTAGAGACGATTCTCTAGTGTTCTGTTCGTAGAACGACATCCCCAGGCCTTTTCAAGCTTCAATGTAGCTTGCTTGATCAGTTTAAGCTAGTTCAATGGTTGGACCACGTAAAAAATCACACAAACGTCAAAAATGACTAAAAACTGGGGTTCGGGTGTCAAAGATTCCTTTTTCTCAACACTTCAGCGGCACCCTGTGCCATTGGAACAATCAATGAATCATAGGCACTTCCTAGAGGAGTTTTTTAGCTTAAAAACTGCAAAGAGGCTGAAACAAATTGATTAGAACTTTGAACAGTTGTGTTCCGAGAAATTTGTGTCTTTTACAGGGATTATTTCAACCTGAATTTTACCGATAAAGGAGTTATACATCGATCTACATTGATTTTAACTTCGGATCAGCGTCTCTGGGATATAATACATACAAAATCCACGAGTTCCGAGGTTAATAATGGGAAAGCGATCAGAATAGGCGAATATATCATGGTTTTATGCATTCGAATGTAATTTTAGTTCGAGGAGACTTAGTTTGGCCAAGAGAAGCATTCGACCAATTGCATCGCCGGACTACGCAGGGAGGTGGCGAGGAGTTGTCACAAATCCTGACCCCGTACCACCGAATGAGGGGTAGCTTATCACGCTTGCGGACCGGAAAAACGTCTACAGAAGGAATACTTAAACATCTATTATGGACCGAAGCTTATCCTGGCGAGGAAGAGCCTTTTCTGCTTGCAAACAAAGAAGACCTCGGTCTTATGATCTTCGCAACAGATCGAGATCTTTATTTGGCCGCTCATAGCAAATGGCAATTCTGTGCAGGAAAACAGACACTGGATGTCTTATCGGAAGCCGAAGGCCTGAGCATTGAAGTCCACATCGAAAGAATGGAGAAGAATCGCACTTTTATGACCGACTTCGAACTTCAAATGGCTGCTCTTGCTTTAAACATAACCATCTATGTCTACAGTCCAAACCACACGACCAAGTGGTCCGATCGACCAACGAGCCTTATGCGACTCCAAGATGTCCATTTCGATCCTATTTATGGTGTACATGACGAATAAATGACTTACCTTAACGTAAAGCGAGTATTAGCAAGATTGGCACGCATACGCACCAAAACAGACGATCAGAAACGGACTTGCCGCGCGGCAGATCGGTAAATCCCTGCGTCAAATCGCGGCGAACCAATTTTGAAATGCCGCCACGATCTGATTGCGTCAAATCTGCGTCAAATCGCCGATGGAAGTGCTACACCACGGCTATTTGCGTTTACGCGCGTTTCGTTGTCGCCACGAACCGGTCGGTTTTGCAACCGCGTCGGCGCCTAAATTAGTGCCGCAAACGCCAAATTGGCCACAGTTGTGGATGTTTTTGGGCTTAATCGAATATGCACAAAATTTTGAACCAAATAATATAAATTTGCAGTTTCAAAAAAATTTATGAAACTGCGATTGAAGGCGCGAAGCGCCGACTCAGAACACACTTTGAAACTGAAACCTCGCGCAATAGCGCGCGCGGCCCCGTTGATGTCCAATAAATTCCCTGCTCCCCCCGAATCCGTTTATTGCCGAAGTAGGCAATCCTTCACTGCGCCTTGTGTTTGAGGCATTTTTTTCGTGGCTAAATTCGCTTGTTCGAGCCGTCTGTGAGCAATCAAAAAGGAAATCGGGGGAGCTGAGAGTTAACGATTTACCATTTACGAGGGTCAACAAATATATAGTCAGGGTGGATTGACTGAATATCACCTGACAGATAAACGCATGTTTAGCGTAAATACCGTAAACGCTTGTTAAAGCCGTCGTAAATCGACCGTTTACTAACTGCTATGTGTGTTTTGGATTGTAACGCTCTTTTGAAAATTTGATGCACTGAAGAAATCAATTATGAATTCCGTCGGTTAATTTTTCATTTTCGAAAGATCAAATCTTGCACCCAATGTACAATATCCAATGGGTTTTTCCTTGCTTTCATTGCCCACAAACGAGCCTCTGGTATTTAAAGCAATCCCGGTCCAGACCATGTGTCTATTTTGGTATTTCCCATTCACGATAAACGGAGGTTTCGATTCGATGCGGCATCCAAGGTTGATTTCGTCTCCTATGTCGCCCAGGACACAAGGAGAACACGAGGGGCGTACGCTCAACATCGCTCTCCCAACGTCTCCCATTTTCTCGAATGTTCTGGGATATTCGCGAATTTAAAAAATGACCACACCGCTCGCTCAGTAGCGTCATTTCCCAAGTTCGCGTATTTTCGTCTATTTTGGTGTCAAAGGACACGATTCCGGGATATTTCCGTTCCTAATCTGCTCACCAGTCGTCATCTGATCACAGATCGCGTCGCCCACGCGGTTGCGGAGAATTGTTCTCGAATTCGCGAATCGCAGAAGCACGGTAGATGTTTACGGGAACATTTCGAAAAGCGGCAAATCGCGACGGGACCTCGCGTTGCGGCTACGATTCGATTCGTTTGCCGTCGTTGAACTGCGCGCGTTCGAGAAGACGATAGAACTCCGGAGGAAATTTGTTATGGATCAAATGTTTCAAGCTTGCCCAACACGTTCCATGTTGCACTGTTACGCATTATCGACTGTGTTCGGTGTTGTGTCGTGTCCACACGCATTTTATTGTCGCGAATTTGCGTTTGGACGATTATTCGTTTCCAAATTCGTGAAATGTGATTTGAAAATTTTGCAGGACACTTGTTTCGACATAATGGCTCTTCCGATACCGAAGTCTGGATATTCCCGTTTCATGAAGGAGGGCGCTCGCGTAAGTTGATCTTTTTTCGGGGTGAGTGTATAGTTGTTGTTTTTAGCACTTCAAAGGAGCAGATGAAGCCGTCTTGAGAAACGTCGAAGCTTGCATTGAGCTCTCCTCGAAGCTCCGCACTGCGTTCGGTCCCAACGGAATGAACAAGATGGTGATTAACCACATTGAGAAGCTTTTCGTCACCAACGATGCTGCCACCATCTTGAATGAGCTCGAAATCCAGCACCCCGCCGCCCGTCTGCTGGTTCTGGCTGCCCAGATGCAAGAGAAGCAAGTTGGAGACTACACGAACACCGTCATCATGTTCGCTGCCGATCTGCTTGAGCGTGCCGCCAGCCTTTTGCATATGGTAGATCATTTCTTAGTTTTCAGGGTAATCATTAACTATTTAGGGTCTGAAACCCGTTGAAGTTGCTGATGCTTACGACCAGGCCTTCAGAATCCTTGAGACCCAAATGCCCAACATGGTGTCTTGCAAGGCGACCGACCTGAACAAGCTGGAATCAGTTCAGGAATATTTGAAGTCTTCCATCGCCTCCAAGCAGTTTGAGTACCAAGAGTTCATTACCGAACTTGTGGCCAAGGCTTGTGGTACGTATTTCATAATTTATGTGACAGCTCGAGAACGTCGTTTGGCTAAGTTGTATTATTTCATCGTTTGTACTTTCAGTCCAAACTGTGCCGAAGAACAGCGCCAACTTTAACGTCGACAATATCCGTGTCTGCAAGATCTTGGGCTCTGGTGTCCAGCATTCTCGCGTTATGAACGGCATGGTCTTCAAGAGAGGAGCCGAAGGAACCGTCCGGTCGGTTACTGGAGCTCGTGTGGCCGTCTACAGCTGCCCATTCGATATCACCCAGACCGAAACTAAGGTAAGTTTCGCTTTGCACTGACCTCTAAATAATTGTCTTTCAGGGAACTGTCCTCATGAATAACGCCGAAGAGTTGAAGACGTTCTCAGGAAACGAGGAAGTCGAAATTGAGGCAGCTGTGAAGGCTCTGCATGACAGTGGTGTCACGTGTGTTGTCGCTGCTGGAAAGTTCGGAGACTTGTATCTGCATTTCTTGAACAAGTTCAACATCATGGCTGTCCGTCTCACCTCGAAATTCGATCTGCGTCGTCTGTGCAAGAGTATTGGAGCTCATCCTCAGTCCAGAATTGTACGTTTAACCATTTTCTAACGATTATTCTTATACCTTCGTTGTTCTAGTGCGTCCCATCTGTTGATCTCCTCGGCCAGTGCGACCGTATCTACTTGGAAGAGATCGGAGACACCAATGTCACCGTTTTCGACAAGGAGAGCGAACGCGGCAACATCTCCACCATTATTATTCGCGGATCTTCGCAGTCTCGCATGGATGACGTTGAACGAGCCATCGATGACGCCGTGAACACCTACAAAGCTCTCACTAAGGACGACAGAGTACGTTTTTACCTTTCTGAAAAATCCTAATCCATTCTTTAGTTGGTCGCTGGTGCCGGATCGATTGACATGCGCCTGTCCATGGCCATCGAGAAGGTTGGTACTGACTGCGTCGGAGTTGAACAGTACGGAATTCTGAAGTATGCCTTGGCTCTGAGTATGATGCCCAAGCAGCTGGCCAAGAACAACGGATATGATCCCAGCACCTTCATGTCCTGCTTGATCACCGCCCACAAGAGTGGCAAGGACCACAGTGGTATTGATCTCAATACCGGCGAAGTCATGGACGCCGTCGAAGGCAGAATCTTCGATCTGTATGCCGGAAAACTGTCAGCCTACCGCCTCGCTACGGAAGCTGTATCCACCATTCTTCGCGTTGATCAGGTTCGTTTTTTACCTGCTTTTCACGTCAATTATTTCAATTGTTTTAGATTATCATGGCTAAGCAAGCCACCGGTGGTCCCAAGCCCCGCAACCCCCTGCCTCAAGATGGTGGTGATGATGGCGGGATGGCTTAAGCCCATGAATATTACCCGCGTGTTTTCCCGTTTGATCTGCAAATGCCGTGCTAATTTGATTGATATTGTTTTGTTCATTTTCAATTATTGTTTTGCTTTCGTTGCATTGTTTGTTTTTAAAATTTGTTGCAACTAAAGATTTCAAGATCGCTTTAGTAAGTAAACGTAAGAAGAGTGGAGTGTTGTTTTGCAGTAGAGTGGAGTGTTGTTTTCGGAATCGCCGGTTGGCTGCGAATCGGCCGAGTTGGTTTCGTGAAAGAAGAAGCCGAAAAGGTGAACGCGGGGCGTGGATGTGCCAGGCACCGGCGTTCGATTCACCGGCCATCAATAGTGTTTTTGGACATGTACGAATGCTTCTAGCAAGGGTTCATTTGATTTACACATGATTTATGTTGATCTTTTGGCCGTCACATGTTTTATTGTGGAAAAAGCGCGATGCTCAGGGGTTAATCTCAAAGCATTGCCAATCACGGAAGCAAATTCTCCGTATAAAAGAGTTAGGAGTTTCAAAAAACTGAGTATTTATGGAAGAACCCCAAAAGCCTGAAAAGAAAAAGATTTTGAGATGATCCCCGCTCTGCGTTGTCCCATCCACATTTCGACTGGCACCGCGTTCCACGCATTCGATTCTAAAGACGTTTGTTGAACTGGCAAAACAAACTCGAAGAAAATAGCGAGAAAAACTGAGACGCGCGCTTTTGACAAAGGTTTTCAAATTTTCCTCAGACACTCGGCCGAAAAAAAGGTTAAGCAGAGGAGAGAGATGGTGCTTGATACGTGTGAACTGTCGAATATCGACCCAGTGCTCGGAATGTCAAGCGGTCGTAACTCCAAGCAACTTTGTCCGCAGACAGGTTGTTTAGGCTTTTATGCGTTTAGGCAGTTGTTTAGGTCCGTGATCCACAACGACAGGACCAACAGTCTTCCCTCAAACTCTGAACCTTGTGAGCATATTTCTGTGCTATTGAACCTCATTTCCTTGCCGAGAACCTTATACATCTTGTAACAACTGCACTAAGTGTCCCCTACAGTCCCTCACTGTTCTCGACAGTCACAATCGCCCGAACTTGGTTCCCTTTTCCCATGTCTGCATTGTCGGAGTTCCATTTCTTATCAGCAGAGTTGTTCTTTTCGGTCATGGCAAAAAATGCATCCGTTCTTATCTGCCAGCCGCTCTTAAGGGCACCACGAGACCGACCCGCGTTATCGAGACGCAAAAACGCAACACAGGCGCCAGCCGCGAACTCGCTGACCATCAGTTTGTTTTTTTACGCCCCCCGAGTGGTGCACGCTGCAAAATGTAAATATGTTGCCTGGGTCGTTTTTGACGCCGCAGGCGAACGGCTTCCTAGTCCCTCAATCGACGTTCTTCCTCCGTCCGTTCTTCGGCGTTCCTCTGGCTGGCCAGTGGCTACTACTTCGTGTGGCACACGGTGGTGTCGTCGTGCTCCGTTCAAGGGACACCGCATGATACGAGCGGAGCAAACGAAAAGCTACGCACCAGAACCAGCCAACAACAAATAAAAACAAATCGCGTTTTGGGCCAAAAGGCGAACGCGAAAGCGAACGACGAACGCGTTTATGTGACTCGAATTCGGTGCTAATAGGTGACAGGGACAGTCACCGCCAGCCAGCACATGGAAACGAAAAGCGGGCGGCGCGGAGAAGACGCGGAAATGTCCGCGAGCGGTACGTTTGGGAGCCACAGAGACCCGAAAACAGTTGAAAAGTCTCCGGTAACACTCTCTTGAGGAACACAACAGGGGTAAGGTATCCAACCATGTCCCAGCACACAAAACGGGGCCAAACTCCGACACAAAAGGGTTCTGAAACTAACTAAATTATTAAATTAAATTTTCTTGTCGCAAGCGCAGGTTCACTTCTTTGTTTTGAACTTCCTCGGGACGACATTCTCGTGTCGATCAGACTAATTTTGCTGAAAGCTGCCAATCTCGACAGGTGCAAAATTTATGGTCGATTCTCTGAATTCTTCATGTCTGGTTATGCCGAAACCCCTGTAATTATGCTGAAGGAACACCCGCACAACGTTGGTTGAATTGCCGTTTGGTTGATTTAAGAGTGCAAAGGTTCTGTCGTTGATCACAGTGGTCTCCTTCGGGTGGGTGGATAAGGGCTTGTGACGTTGGGACCAAATGTGCATGGATCTTAAACCCTCACACTTGATATTGCTGACAGTTTGCTATTTGCAGTTAACCCGAAAAACCAAATTTTTAAAGTTTTGAATTCGCGTAGAACGCGATACTTCATGAAGTCCGCATTTACAAGAGCACATCACTGCTTAAAAAATTCTTTTAAATTGGACGAAACTGTGAACGGTGCCAAGAAAGTCGCCCGAACGGGACACAGATTCCGCACTATTTGCACTTCAGCAACCCGTGCTTATTTGTTTTTTACTGTTTGTTCTCTGAACCAACGTTCATTTTTTTCAAACTGGGTGAATCCGAGTTGTCTTTCGCAGAGTAGAGTATTTTGTCTTGGTGTCTTGGACAAGATAATTTAATTGCAATAGGCGAATCAAATGGTTATGAATAGGCAGGAGAATACATTATTTCGCTCTTTGTAAAACTGAATTAATTTTCTATGAGCTCTTCAAATGTCAGTGCTCCTCTTTTTGAAAAACACAAATATAGCCACGCAACTATGATCCATAAGACAAAACGAGTGCCATTTTAGCAGGAAACGTCCGAATTCCCTTCAAATCAGTTCCCTTTTGCAGTGCGCCCCTCTATTTTCGGACCACAGAACGTCTTGCTTCGAAATGAGAATGTTCATCTTTTTGCGCTGGTAATTGCTTCGGTTCCTCCAAATCCCGCGTTGACGTCTGTTTTTGAGTGGCGACTAAAAAGTTGGAACGGCGGCATGTCCGAAGAAAGGACGCCTCGAAGCCGATTGCTGATGTGTGTAAAACGATGTTTACTCATTGCAATCGCAAGTTTTTGTTTGGATTTTGAACGCCGAGAACGACGACGGCGAACCGGTGAGAAGGTGGAGCGCCGATGTTGACACTCGGCTGCCGGTGCAGCCGCACACCGAGAGGCTCATTTACATAAGTTAAATAAAAACGGCGAGCGGCGTGCGTGTTCGCGCGCTATGTAATTTCAAAATAAACCTTTAAGGAACGAAAACAACATTTGTATAGTCTCGGGAGCAGAAGCTACTGTATGCATGAGCGGTGAACCTTTCTCAGCCCCCTTTTAGCCGCCGATCTCTGGTACGGTGCAGGCTAAGGGGAAGGGGAAGACGCAGAAAGAGCAGAGTAATCTGTGTCAAGACCGATGCAAAATCAGTATTTCCTAATTTCGAAACCTCTTCCGCGGCCGTAATTACAGTGGGCACAGATCGCCGTGCCACCCGGAGAAGTCGAGTTTCAATACATGGACAATAATTTGGACAAAAATGGGACAATTACAAAGAAGCTCAAAAGGAATAGAAGCGAATAGAAGAGAATGAGTGATTTTGTTTCAAAGGCAAAGTTTCATCAAGAACCTGTCAGGGTTACGGTATGAAGACCCATGTTCAAAATAGACAAAGCTGGGAAAGGCAAACGACTGTTTAATACGACTGTCATTCAAAGTTCATATTTTTGAACGCTGTTTCTAGATATAGAATTTGCGTGAAATTTTAAAACTTTTGTTAAGTCGGTATTGCACCAAGCTTAGCTAACATCAATTTCTGATAACAACAGCCAGTTGAAATTGTAAGCGAAACCTACTCTATTTAATAGGTTCATTTCAACCTTCGACTGTTCTGCGACCACAAAGTGGTGCCTTTTCCGCCCACTCCGCATGTTTGCATCGCCCTTCAGGGGATTCGGAAAGTGACCAGTTGGCGGCGGTCACATTTTTTTGCGTCGCGGTGTCATCATCTGATCTCGCCTCCCCATTCACTCTTTTCACTTTTGTCTCTCGCGTAGTAGTTTTTTCGAAGCGCTCTCGTCATCGCCGTTCGCGGCGGCGTTCCGCGGAGTCTCTGACTTCTCTGTCGTCCACTCGCCGCTCTCCGCCGATTGCAGCCGCTCTCGCTCGCCGCGGGGGTTCGAACCAAAGAATGAAACACAGACACACACGCGAGCACACTTTTAGCGAACGAAAACATTCCTCCGCTCACGTCATTGTTTTGCAACTTCCGTGATCCTCGCGGCGTTTCGCGAACGCCCCGACGCGTTCGAGTGAGGTGTGGAAATTAATGAAGAGTGGCCTCCCTTGATGAAATGCAGTGGCCTCCCTTGATGAAATGCACGCGGGCTTCGCACGATGGATTTGATTATAAATTGAGGGTTTCCTAACGCAGCGACTTGGAAGCTGAACAGGGTTAAAGATTGTTTTGCACATGTTGCCTTCCTGGTCGATCTAAGCCTTTCAACGACATTGGGCTGGGCCATTCGCAGCAGTGTCCCCGTCCCAAAAGTGTGCTGACCTCGAGAAAACGACTTAAGCCACCTTTAATAGGAATGAAACAAAAGCGGAATTCTGCGAATTTCGAATAACGTACTTTCTCTAGCTCCAAATCATGTAGCTGAATCCCGAAAAATTCGGCGATTTGTTCAAAGGTCATTCCGTCTTTTTGAACTTTCTTCTTTCGCCCTCTTTGCAACGTCTCAAAACATTTCCTCAGCTTAAATGCGCCAACTGAAAAACCACAAAGGTCATA
The DNA here is from genome assembly GCA_000757645.3 of Steinernema carpocapsae. Classification (NCBI taxonomy): domain Eukaryota; kingdom Metazoa; phylum Nematoda; class Chromadorea; order Rhabditida; family Steinernematidae; genus Steinernema; species Steinernema carpocapsae. Next base: position 15,507,139 of record CM016762.1, read on the forward strand.
CTGTAGTCGATCATTTGACAGACCCAAAGGTTGCATCCGCATTCAGCTTCTGCCGCAACCTTAAGCTTTCCGGCTCAGGTTACCGTAATCGCCAATAAGCCATTGTGTTTCCAGCAAACCGTGAAATCGACAACGGCGGCGTCAGATCGAAACGAGTGAAAGCTAGGTACGGTATCTGAGGTGTAATGAGTGTTTTGCGCGAAAAAGGTGCTTTTGGGCGGCGGGCGGCCGCTGTCGGAAACAAAGAACAGTCAAAGGCTCTGGAGGTTTTGAATGTGATTGCGTGTGTATGTGTGTGTTTGGTTGTGGTGACTGGACGCTGGCTCGCTGGGAGCTGGGATGGATGCAAGTCAGGGCGGACTCGGCTCTGCGTCAAAAGCGTATCATCCCGTACCAGTGAAACCGCAAACGATTGTCCCGGCGTGAGCAAATCAACAAATCAACCAATACACACGCGTGTGCGCTTGTATGGCTGGCTGGCGGCTACTAGAAAACAAATATGTTGAAATATACATTTTTTGCGGGACGAGACACGTTTAAAACCAGAGAACCGCGATCGGCGGGCGAACCAGGAGGGGATGCAATCAGTTCCGTCACTGTTCCGGTGTAACGGTCATTGCCGACAGTTGTAGCCTTCAGGGGCTCCCGCTGAGGATTGCAAAAAACGAAAAGTGTGGAAGGTGAACGTGCACTGTGGAAGGGGGTCATTGTCGGAAGCGGAGCCGTTTTTGTTGGTTTATCTGTCGAATGCGAACATACGCAAACAGCATTCCCGAAATCTGTGTTCCCACATTCATTAAAAGCGCCTAAGGAGCAGCCTGGAAAACTGTCGACAGTAAAAACCAGCCCTGGGGGTCTCTCCTTATGAAATGCATTTTTAAACAAGTTTTTCCTTTCCTTCGTTCTCTCTCTCGCTGTTGTTCCATACGCTCACACATAAACACAAACCATTGTTTTGCACAGCAGCACAAGGCTTTATTTGGGTGTACTGTAATCGGGAAGACGACTTGCTGCTGCAGCAGCTCCTGTTGGGGAACGTGGAGCTCGGTCTCTGAACGAGGAGGTGGAAAGTGAGAAAGGTGGGCAGAACGGGAGAGGCGCGGAAGAAGCTGAAAGAGAAGATGGTTCTGCCACTCCTATTGTGTCATGGCCACGGCTGGAACCCAATCATTCTTATTGTCGTTTGCTGCTTCCCTCAAAACATTTGCAGCTTCTCATGATTCTCGTCGTGACAGTTATTAGTGTGTGCGCGTGTCGAGAGTCACCGGGCGGGTTACGGTAGTTCTCTTGAAGGGTGTTTTGTTTTGGTTCCTTGGCTCTGTCTATGTAAATTTTGCGTTAAAAAACCTTATAGTTATTTGCGAAATAGTTGTCTAGAGCATTACGTGCTAATAGTGTCCTGGGTAATTATTCCGCGAAGAACGGCGGCAAAAATCAACTGCCGCTGCGTGTGGTCACCGAGGGTCGAAAGGACCACACCTCTCTCTCCTCGGCGGTTCGCCGTTCCAGGCCCGTGCCGCCACGGATCTGGGACCTGGTTCCGCTGGGCGGCGTGCCGGTATGCCCTGCTTGATTCAGCACAGAGATGGACGACAGGGACGAAGCGACAAACAAATAGACATGGGTGGCTGTAATCCCCTGAGGTGTTTTTTGGTGTTGTTGTTGCTAGGAGTGTTTGCATGCGAGTGTCGCTGGACGGGCAGTGCGGTCACCGACTGGTACACAAACAAGCCTATCCCGAAACATCCACCATCCCTTCTCCTGAGCTGCTCCACACTCAGCACTGCGAACCACCAACAACCACTGTGCTCCTTCCCTTCTGCATGCGCACTCTCACTGGTCGAGCGGATGGGTGGCCGCCAAGTGGCCGTCAGCGGCGTCACCGCCACTTCGCGCCGCTGGCCACGCCGTAGCCCAACCCTCTCTCAACCGCCGGCCGCCGCCGCTGACGCCACTGACCACCTTCAACAGCAGCTTTTCCCGGCGTGCGAGCACCGACGCCGCCGTTGTGGCCTCTGGAACCAAGCACGACCATTTTTGAACGCAACAAAAAACATCGCGCGCATGCTATTTCTTTCTCTTCTTCTCTCTTGATCGCAAATTGCGCGCCCGCTCGCAGAGTCAGTGCTTGCAACCCGACGCACTAACAAGTTGAACCCAAAAGAGTGAAGACCGCCAGCCTGAGGGCTTCGCTCTGACCGCCGCTTGCAGGTATTTGAAAGACCCTCAAGGGGTTCCTGCCCACTCCTGAGGAGGTGGTTCCGCCTACTGCAACCTGCCTATTCTGATCGGCTTCCGAAGGTGAGTGTGGTAGTCATGTGCTTTGGCATTTTTGTAAATGCATTACCAAGCTAAGGCGTGGTCAGGCTTGTACAGGCTGGCACTAGGGGATACAGCGCGGAAGAGAGCGAACAAGACCAATATGGGAAAGCTTGGAAATTGCGCGAAATATGTGCGTTCGTTTGTTCAACAGCAGTCGTTCCTCTCGGGGTGTTTTCCAAAGTGAAATTTCAGAAAGTTACTATTAATTTTGAGAATTTCCTTCTGCCTCATTTTTAGTATTGTATTTAATTCCTTTTGGTCATTTAGTGCTTTGAGTTCGATATTTTTTTGTTTTGTGTGATTTAAACCAGAACCAGCGTCTCTGATTCCTTGCCGTAATCTCTTGAAAGGGGTTGAAGGGCGTGGGCGAACGATGTGACAATTGACACATGTCTTAGAAGACCATTTCGCTGATCATATAGCCGAGGTTCAAGTTTTTTTTCTGGAGAATGAGTTGGCATTTGTCGCCTTGTTTCAGCCTAGCACTACCTCACACGGAATTCGGAAGTTTTATCGCTGTCCGGCGAATCGCCCTGCTGATGCCAACCAGGTGGGGCGGCCCTTGCACTCACAATCGCATTTCTGTTTTCTGTCCACTGACCTGTTATTTTATTGGACTTTCAGTCAGTCTTCGCCGCTGACCGTCTTCTCGTAATCAGTTCCTTTTCCCGCTCTCCGACAGTCGCCACTTTTTACCGCCAATTTACCGCGCCCTATCACACAGCTGATCGCTTTTTAGGGTGGAAAAGCAGTTGAAAAAAAAACGCTTATGAGAGTTGGGCGGAAGGAACGAGCTGGTTTCAGGCAAACATCATTAAATACTGCTACTGCTGCTATTTTCGGTAAACAGGTACTGTGGTGCAAGTTTGCATTGTAGGTACGACGAGTTTGCGCATACGCGCAGAATGCATATTTGTTTTTGTTTACGGCAATGCGCGCACCTTTCGGCTTCTCTCCTGTTCCCCTCCCGGAACGGAATATTCTCCCTATCCTCTTTTTCGATCTCATTTTTGTCGCTCTCTCTTGGTTTTAATTGGAAAATAAGCCCACACTCTCTTTTTTTCTCCCTCAGATGATTTTTGCGACTTATTTATTTGTGGACAAATGCCCTTCGCATTCCGGAGATCTGTTGCCACTCAGGCGTTTTACTAATATACGGTACCTTTGCTGCCGCGCATACCTTTCTTTGATCGTGGTTCTTGCGTAAATGATACACCCTCCGAATAAACTGTTTAATAACAAGTTTGTTTTTGGCCAACTGCCGAAATTTTCATTTTTGTTTATTTACTTTGTTGACCAAGCGGGCCGCCGCGCAATGACATGTCCACGAGACTGAGTTTGTCCCGGTGAGCGACCGAAGTCAGACATTTTTGTGTGTCTCCGGCACTGCGCCCGACACAGAATACTGGCACTAGCTGGTAGCAAATGTTTAACCGTTTTGGCAAGGCCGAACCGAAGTTCTCGGTCAAGCTACCACAGTTCATTTACGTGAGGTTTATTTATGTTCGCCGGTGGTCCGACCTGGAAAACTTTGGACGGTCCCAGACGTTCGATAGGGATTTCTTGCGGTGCCAGGAGCCACTTAAGGGCCAACCACCTACAAAAAAATTATGGCTAAAAATGACAGGTCCGCATCCGTGCCAGACGTGTAATATCTCTGTCTTAGTGGGAGTCGCGTCTCGGGTGCTTGTACTCTTTGCCTTCTTCCTTCGTTCGTGCTTCTTCGTGCCCGACGTCTCCGCCGGGCACGACGTCCTTTTGACTGCGCGCCGGACGGACGACCGACGCATGTTCCGACGAGCGGTCGTCGGTGGGCCATCCAGGCAGGCATCGGTGGCCCGCGCGCACTTGGTGCCAGGTTGTGCTTGTTCGGAAGGAACCGAACGGTTTGTTGCAATTCAATGACATTGAGCGACGCCGCCGGCGATTATGACAAACACAAACTCAGAGAAGAAGCTCTACAAGAGACCTGGACACACCGCCAGAGCAAAGCACGGTCGCACCTCCGCTCCAGCTCCTTCTAAATGATCCGCTCGAAGCCCCGCCTCCACCTGCGCCCCGCCTGTCAAACACACACCGCCAGAGCAAAGCACGGTCACACCACGTCCCACAACACTCCCACCCTCTTTCAAAAGTTTTTGCAAACAGTTTTGTATTTTCGCCAAATGCAATCTTGTCGCGGCGGTTCTGAATTGAAAGCTAGAGAGAGCTACAAGTGAGAGAAGATTTGCCGCTTACTCTGTGTGTTTTGGGAGGAGAGACGTAATCTGTTTCTGCCTGTGGGTCTCGAAAATGTGGCACGAAAGGACACGAGTCGGCGGTGCTAGGTGCAACTATGTGAATGTTTCTCTATTGTTGTCATTTGGCGCAAGCGAGAGTGAGGCGGACCCTCGGAGCCGCAAGGATCGAGATGACACCGACAGCCCCTTAGCACCTTTCCACCCACTTTTTTGCATCAGTGCACTTATTTCAATTAATTAGCCCCTGACTCACTCCGTCCGTCGTTGCAATCCTCTTTTTGCTCTACCTTCCTTAATTGTCCGTTCCGGTTCGCGCGTTCCTCTTTTCAACGTGGGTGGTCCCCTAAGGGTTACTTTTAAGAGAACCAATAAGTGAAGAGTGCACGTGTTTGGAGTAGGGCCAAGTCGCTGGGGACGAAAGAACGAAAAAAGGAGCGAAGGGGTGCAGGCGGGCAGCAACTCTTGTTGTTATTTACACGCGTTCGCGGGAGTCGCCGGCACGGAGAGTCCGAAATGTGTGCTCCGTTTGTGTGTGCCGTTTTTCTTCTTCTTCTACTTTTAAAAAGGGAAGTACGAGAAACGGCAACAAGAACGCAGAGAGCACCCAGTGGCGGGAGAGAGGCGGTACGCCCAGCGACTTTGAGAGACTGGAGGCTGCGTTGGGGGTAGAACGAGCCAGGAAGCGAGCGAGGGAGAACGAGAACTTCACAACAAAAACAACAACAACGCCGCTGCATCCATCGTGGTCGGGTGTTGCAGCGCCGATGCTTTTTTGCGCACTCCTACAACCCTCCAAGCGACCACCCGGGCGAGCGAGCGACCGGCCGCCGAGCGACCACACTCCACCGAGTTTCAACCAGAAGCGGGTTAACCCGTTTTGCCGAAGCGTATCCGTTTGGTCTCCTCGGGGCTCCGAAAGTAACCCCTTGAACCTGTTGTGTCTACTGGCAGGGAACTTAATTTCGTTACCGTAACCTGTGCCGCCGCGGACTTCCCCTTATTCCAGGGATCTGAGATCTTTCAGGGTTCTTTGGAGGTACTCTCTTTGCGCGTAAATACGTATTTACCGCCTGTTGTTTACGTATTCATAAATAGGCTTTCCCTTCCCCTCAACGAAGCCCACGTGAGGTTTGAGCTTTTCCCGCAAGCAGGAGAGCGAGCTGTTTTTTGAGAGCACGCGAAAGGGGCGGAACGTTGCAAGTGAGGACATGCTCGTGTGTTTTCTGCGCTGACCACTAGCGGCTAGTCGCGCTGGTTTGATTTGTTTACCGCTAGCCAGCCAGCGTTCGCTCCCGCGCGCGTTCTTCGCGCAGAGGCGTTGTTTACTTGGGACACACACCAAATACACACCAACCACCACACAACATCGGCGTCATCGGCATCTTGTTGTTGTTGACAAGTTCGAGCGTAATGGACTGTCGCACCAATTAGCGGGTTCTGCTGTAACTTTTTGTACTTTCAGACGGTCCGGCGCTAGGCACTGATATTCATTGCTGAAGCTGACCAGCTCCCGCAGCCTCTCAAGATGGTGGTCGAAACCATACAGCCACCGGCGGTCACCCCGACCTACCGTATGACCACGCTGGACGAGTCGGTAAGGAAGCGATCAGAAATTGGCAATTGAAAAATGTGTTGCTTTTCAGGATATGAGTGATGTGAGCGACCGCCGAAGTTGCCCTAGTGTAGACTCCTCCATTCAGCTCGTAAGTCTGCAAATTTGGACCTTGTCTGATCTCAAATTTCAGACAACCCAGCAATCAAACTTCTCCAGCGCCAGCAGTGATCTGAGCACTAGTGACCACCAACTTTCGCCCCAGTCGTTCACGGAGGAGTTGATGGACAAGGCCTCCGACACCTCCTCCGGAACCCCTCCGCACTCAGAACCGAGTCCACCGACCTCGAAACCGATCACTCTGAGGAAGAACCCGGCACATCAGGTGGAAAAGAGACACATTTGCGAGGACTGCGGCAAGGGGTTTCCCTACCTCTCCATACTGGAATCTCACAAGCGGTGTCATACCGGGGAAAAGCCGTTTCCGTGCCACTTTTGCAGCAAGAAGTTCGCCCAGAAGGCAACACTTCAGGTTCACGAGAGGACGCACACCGGGGAGAGACCGTAAGTTTTGGTTTTTGCTTGGACGTCGATTTTTATTTATGCTGAGGGCTAATTAGTGTGACCGCTGAACGCAGAGGCGGTTTTACGCTATTCGCTGTTATTGTCTGCTATTGGCCTTGTGGTTACATGATTCTGTAAGATTGTAAAAGTAGCGTTTTCTCAGCATTTTGGAATTTTTCCATGAAATAGTTTTATTTCAACAGAACTCTCAAGAAGTCTTTAAGACGGGCGGAGATCGGTTTTCGAACCCTCCAGGCTGATAAAATTTTTCTTGGATTGCATTTTCATTCGGGCAAATCGAACTTCCGTCAATGCAGTCGGTCTCTCCGCACGTTGTAAACAAATTCTGGAGATCGGAGTTCGCCCGGCTGGGGCAAAGGAATTTTAAAGGACTGGGGTTTTCAAATAGTGAAACATAATCCTGCAGAATTTAATTTGCATGAAAAATTTACTTGATTACAAATATTAATTTGGCAAGAAATGACCTTGGAACTGTTTCAGGTACAAATGCAAGTACTGCGAGAAGACCTTCGCGCAATACGGTACGAAAACAGTTCACGAGAAGAGCGCCCATCTAGGTAAGTCGGAGCAAAGACCGGCGGAGATTAATAGAGTGACCATCGCTCAGGAATCCGCAACTACAAGTGTCCGAAGTGTAGCAAATGTCTCTCGTCGCCGTCGGCACTTTACACTCACAAGAAAACGCACGGCGAGAAGTCGTTCCACTGTACACTCTGCACGAAGACCTTTACCCTGAAGAACTACCTGAAACTGCATGTGAAGCAAGTCCACGGCCAGAACGAGCGGAAGCACGTGTGCAAGTACTGCAACAAAAGCTTCGCCTACGCCGGGAGTCTCCAAGTCCACGTTCGAACGCACACCGGAGAGAAGCCCTACACCTGCAAGTACTGTCCGAAAGCCTTCGCGAGTCAGGGAAATCTGCAGAGCCATGAGCGGACGCACACAGGTGAAAGGCCCTACAGTTGCAACGTCTGCGGTCGCGCTTTTATCCAGGTAAGCCTGCCTTTATTACTAACTTTGCTTACGGTAGATGTACATCCCAAAAGTATCTTTTTATATTTATTCTCTTTGAAGGTATTTTAAGCAGCCTTAATTAAGCTTTTCCCATTCTACCGTAACCCAAGTCAAAATGTTTTTGTTCTCCAGTATGCCATTTTGGGATCATTAGCGCCGATTTCGAACGCTCAGCGACAGGTAGTGCCGTCGTAGGGTCCATTCTTTACCACCTCAAAACATAATTTCAATTAAGTAACCCCAGAACAAACATGTTATGGTCAGTTAATGAGACCTTTCGTCCGCGTTTGGCCTCTCGGGAAGCGGCCCAAATGGACCCTTTGTGGGGAATATTTGAAGTCAGGTTTGTTGGCTACGGTTGTTCTGAGACAAATTTCGTTTTGTATTAGATTGCTCGGTCTGAACTGACCATGCTCCCCTTTCAGAAGTCGCAGCTGACAGCCCACGAAGCCACTCACGCATACGTGATCGACGGGAACGGAGAGAACGGGGGCCAGAAAAAGCAGTCCGACTTCGTCTGCAAATTCTGCGGCAAGCGGTATGCCTACGCCTCTTCCCTCTACGTTCACACGCGTCTTCACACCGGTGAAAGACCCTTCAGGTATTCAGGTGCTGTTCAGAACCGCTTCCTGATTTTCGTGTTTCAGATGCGGCTACTGCGACAAGAGCTTCACGAACCAAGGCAACATGCAGGTTCATGAGCGCGTCCACACCGGCGAGAAACCGTGAGTATACTGTGAGCGTCTGTTCCTAATCGAAGTTCCAGGTTCAAATGCAATACTTGCGATCGCCGATACGCACAGAAGGTCGGACTCAAGATCCACATGGAACAGTGTCAGCAACTGTCGAGCATGGTTGTCCGGAAACAGGCGACGGTGGAAGACCTTGGTGCTGCGTATCCCCAAACTGATCTCGAGGACAAGATCGCTGACGTCAGCAAAAACGTCGATTTGCTTTCTATTTTTCGTTAGTTCTTTGAACCGAATACCGTTTTCAAATCCCTCGATTTCAGAACACCAAATGAAGTCGCTGCCGAAGATGCCATATCCAATCTCCCTAGCCCCGAACGCTGCCACAACCGTTCCCTTCAACCAAGACATCGTCCCTCCACCTTTCGGAGGTCTCAAACTGCCAACCGTCCCTGCTAGTCTCGCCTACACTCCCAGCACCCCCATGATCTCGAATGAATCGTCCCTGTTGTCGAATCTTCTCTCCCGGGAGGATCTGCTCATGAACACAAACCTCTCGTTGTCGTCGGTGCTGAAATCAGCCACCCACGAGAGTCTGAACCCGTTTCCAAGCCTCCCGACGACAATGCAGCCCCTCCGACACACCGAGTCGCTCTCGGCGTTTGAGAAGGTCTCATCTACAGCGGAGGACCTCTTCGACCCCAGCCTCCTGAAGCCCTTGCTTGACATTTCCCAAACGCAACTGCCTGTCTCCAGCATTCCACATCCGGCCGTCTCCTCGGCCCTCACCAGTCAAGCCAATGCCTACAATTTACACCAGCAATTGCAACTCTTGCTCCAGTCATACCCAATGATCAACCTGCCGAACTCCCTCCTCGGGGCGTCCCTCCCAATCGTCTCTTCCGCTGTCAATATGCTTCCCAGTGCTTTCCATCCCGAGAGTGCCAAACCCGAATCGTCTATGACCATCTAGTTAACCGAGTTCTACCCACTACCTAATTTAAGCTTTAACTTATGTACATCTTCTCTTTCTTCTCCTCAAACCGGTTACCCTCGTCTCTCCTCAAATTTCGCCCCTGTCTTTTTTGCCAAACTCTTGTCAACCGTACTCATTTATAGTCAAAGCATTTACCCCTATTTAGTCACTCTAATTCTCCCCTATAGTCACACCAATCCTCGAACCTCCTCAGAGCTCCATCTACATATTTATGCAACTCTTTCCAAAGCTCTATAGATTCCGTTGCCGTCTTCGTTCCCTGGTGATTATTGCAAACACCGCGAGTCTTTCTGTCTTTCGCCCGATGTAATTGACCCTGATCCCGACAATACGTAGTGTTTGGTGTCACGTGTGTGTTTGTAGCCGTGTTCTTATTGTACCCTTCATACTGTATCTCATAATCTTGTCTCTACTGTACTATAATAAGTCTTTCTGACCCAGTCTCGCTCCTTGGCCTCGGGACCTCAGATTCTTGTCAGCCACAGCAGATGCAGGTCGTCGTGCCGTCTCACATCCGAACAGTCTTTACATGTCTCAACCAAACCGTCTACTTGTAAATGATCCCACCTTAATTTGAAGACCCTTCCCGAATGCCAAATCTGTCCATATTTATCTCCAGCCCGACTTACTTACTGTACATATATACACCCGAACCCGTTAGCCTCGAACTTGAAACGCATAATCACTGAATTCTTTAGTGCTGTCCCTTGTTATCTATTCGTGTTTGTCCCTTTCCCTTTTTTCTTTCCTTGTTACTTGTGTCTATATCCATTTCGTGTTCCAACCTTTGTCCAGCACTCTTACTGCCAAGTGTAAAAAGTGGTTGTACCTTACTCGTTCGTATACTTTCGTTTTTGCACAACTCGCCGGGGACCGTCCTCTTCTGCGGGGTCACGAGGGGAAAGTGAGGCGCGCGAGAAGCCTGGCATCTGGGTGGATGCGGATGCAACCCAGTCTCTGAATCGCTCGACCCCTCGCTCAACTTTAATTGAACGAAATAAGTTTTGTAACAATGAGGTTATAATTACGACGGCGGCAACGTCGTCGGTGGGCGACGGACTGACCGGCGGCGGCGGCCAGGCGCCGTGGCACCTTAGAGGGATTTCGGGTGTGGGATAATAACCGACATGGCGACTGTCTCCTCCGCCTCCTCCTCACCTCTGCCAACGTCTTCTCCTACTGGGGTCCACATTTAGGTCAGCGTCGCGATTTCGTTTCCTCAACAATTGATGACTCCTGGAGAAACATAATCACTCATATACTCAATTAAACATCGCACTTTATTTTGCGGTTCGCTCTCCTTCCGGCTGAGTGCACCACTGCGCGACCACCGAGTTCATGCCCCCTCATCTGGTCGCTCGCTCCTCGCTCCACCGGCTTTTCGTCTTGCTCGTCCTCCTCTGCGGCCCCGTGGACAGTCTAGGTATGTTGTACTCTGCCCTAATCTCCACTCCCTCTATAACGGTTCCTTGAATTATTTCGCTGCCGAACTTTCCCACAACTCACTAATTAATCTAAACACAACGTCGCAACTTTTCAATTATATGTGTAAACCTTGATCCAACCGGCCCTCTGTTCCTTTCGATCTGTTATCTGTGATTTCTGAACTTTCTGACTTTCGACACACGCAAACTGATTTATGCAACAAAACGAATAATAAAACTTGAGGTGTGAGTTGTGGCGGTAAACAAGTTATTTACAAGTGCAGGCGAGAAAACAGCTTTCCAGCTGCTGTCCGCGGAACCCGGACTTGCTTACGGGTTCGCGCAGGAGTGACTGTTTGAAAAAGTATTCAGAATCGGAGATCACTGCGTTTTTGGTTCAAACGTTTAGCAGAAGTTGAATCGCAGGTACGGAATCACGGTAAATGCTTCCTACGGCATCAGCCAGATTTGAGACGCTCACTTGAATTTCAAGGTTTCGGTGCAAATGTCAATAAGGTTATAACATGAAAAAAGAGTTTTACAATAAAAGAAAATTCAGAAATTGAGAGTGTCATTTCAATCCTCTCCTTCATATGGCCTTTTTGGTTACCGTGTCAACCTGTCCTTTCAATCTGATTCTAGTCTGTTTTAATTTGTTCGAAATCTAACAGCACGGAAATTCGTAGTGACTCAAATGTTTCAAACAGTTTTTGTTGCCGACTGAGTTGTTCATAAATGCTTTCATCTTTTGGAGACTAGAAAGTAGCACTTTAGGTTACAAAACAAAAGACTTAACCAGATGCTGAATAGAAGAAAAAAAGAGGCCTTCAAGACAAGACTTGAAAACCTCATTGTGGATGACCGTTTATCAAATGTTGTTGTTTTATTTTTTATTTTTTTGAAATTGTTTGCATTCGAGGATTGCAGACCACTGCAACGACAGCAACGTCACTTCTTATGTGCGGTCGGAGCGGATGGTTCTCAGGGAATTCCCCCAAACAGTGATACAAGGAGTGACGCTGAATCAATGTGTCGTCCAATGCAATAACCAAGCTGAGGTGAGTCCAAGTTAATCTGGATGCCGGTGATCAATGTCCGTAATTTCAGGCTGTAAACTGCTGGTCGTTTCAATATGACGCAGCGAAGCAAACGTGCAGCCTTAGTTCTGAAAGTGGGCAGCCTTTCGGTTCCTCTGTCTTGATTCAGTCTGAAGACGAAAGCACGTCATTCTACCAACAGATCTGCATTCCTTGTAAGCGACGATTCAGAATCCGTATTTTACTCCTAAAACCATTTTAGCGCAGTTTATCTGTCCTACTCCATACACATTTGAACGGTATCCGCAGAGGGTCTTGGTGGGACATGCTCTGGAAGTAAGTTCCTAATCCACATTCACAGCCACCCGGAATTCGCATTTTGCTAGCACTAGAATTGTACTAAGCGTCATTTAAACACCGTGAGCGGTGTCCTTGAGGCGCCATGTACAAGCTCGCTTAGCAAATGGCATTCATGTGTTGCTTGTAAAAGTGCAAACAGTACGAAATTTATGCAAACAAACGAAAAAATGGAACGTCGCGTATGTTCAATTATTGCAGGCTGGGTCGGACGGACCTCCGTGAGTCACGCAGATTGATCATTTACGTTTTCTTCGCTTGTGTCCTTTTCTGTATGCAAATCATTTCTGTACGAAATTCCCGAAGCGGGCCAAGCAGCAAGCGACCTTTCGACCCGAGCGCAACTTGACTTGAGGGGCGGAAAACGGAACGACCAAATTTCTTGCTTGTAGAAAATTAACTTTGGCAGATGTTTGAATTACAAACGAATTTTTATTTTGCATCAAAATGGCATAAATTTGACCAAAACTCTTCGTAATTATGCAAGCGCTTTCGCTCTAACAAAATTAGCTCAGGTCGTCCAAACGGAAGGTCTCTCTGAATGTCTCCAAATGTGCCTCGAGTCCAGAAACAAGTTCAACATTGACTGCAAGTCCGTTATGTACTATTACGAGACCGGCGAATGCATCTTGAACCGGAAAACGTTCCGAGACAACCCCGAGCTGTTCTCAAACGACACTCAAAATGCAATCGTGGACTATTTCGAGAACAACTGCATGGACGGTAAGCCTCATGTCGGGCAATTATTCCCACCGTATCTGATTGTAGTGACGTGCTTCGACCAGCGGAAACTGCACTGGGTACGCTCGGAGAACTTCAAGATCGACGAGACCAAGGACGTCATCCTGACGGACATGAGCAGCGAGAGTTGCCGCAAGACCTGCACGGTATGTGGTCGTCGTTCGTTCGCCCACGTTCGATCTTTGTTCTTGGCGACGTTTGACTTTCTGACCGCGTTGAGTACATGCTCCCTTTGCAGGAAAACAAAATCGAATCAGAAGTGTTTCCGTGCAAATCGTATGTTTATGCCGAAAGCAAGCAACAGTGCCACCTGTCCGCGGAATCCGGGATGACTCGGAGTCAGATCACCGAGTTGAAGGAGTTCAGCACGGGCCTCAGCTCTATAAGCTCCGGGAACTACTTGGAGAAGATGTGCCTGGGAGGGGACGCTGTGTGCAAGGAGTCCAGTTTTGAGCTGATCGCTAATCATATGCTAGACGTGGCTGATGAGGTGAAATGCAGAAAGGGAAGCGGATTGAAGTGTTTTACTGTAGGTGATACCCACTTCGTCGGTCCATCATTGTCTGGAATCGTGTTTGAATTCGAAGAAAAGGTGCAGTTCGGCCATGTTCTTCTACGACAGGGTAAATGCCTTTGCTAATCATCCAGCTGTTTTGATCTTGGTGAACTCTTGTTTACCCGCTTTCTATCCGTTTTCTCCTTTTTCTTCAAATTCGTCTTTCAAAAATCTTTTTCGCAAACGTTAAAACCATTAGAACGGCGTTTAAAGATTACTCTGCATTTAGGACGAATGCGTGCTGAACGGAAAGAGTCAATTTTCGAATCCGGAACTTTTTCAATTTGCAAACAAAGTTGACTATTTCGACAATGTATGCGATTATGCTGAAGGCACACAAGGTCACGGCCTCGCCACGCTTCCTGCGGCGGCGAAGTCGAAAGATTCGTTGAAGGAGAGCGAAATCGCCCTCGGAGCGCTGAAGGATCAGACTAACTCGGAAAAGACCAAAGGCCGTACGTTTCGTGCTCCGTTTCCTAGTTGCAATTTTTTCAAGGGCTAAAGACCGAATGTCGCCTGGACGGGATTGTGGTAGGGGTCGAGTTCGGCATCCCGACCACCGGAGCCATTTTCATTAAAGACCACTCGGCGACGTGCAAAAGCGAATTCGACGGCGAAACGGAAGCAAAATTGGAAATTCCTTTGCCATCAAACACGGAGAGTAACTTGGCCTGTCCAGGAAGTGAACTGGTACGTTTTGTGGAACGGATAACAAGGAAACGCATGGAGTGTGCAATTAAATTGCGTCTTAATCGCTTCTACTGAAAACGGAAAATGACGCTGCTTGAATCGGCGTAGAAAAACCACGTCGCGTTTTCAGCTTTTTCAGTTTGTGCTGATATGTGGCTGGCAAAGTGTCATCCGCTCAGGTGGCGTGATTGCTTTGATTACGGTTTCAAGAAAGCAGCTGATGTGGGAAGGGGAAAACTACGAGCTGTGGGGCTGCTAATTGTTGCAAAAGAGACAGTAGGGAAAATGAACGTTTCAACTTGTAATCAGAGCAAAGTTCGTATCATACATATCCACCAAAAATGTAGCGTACAAAGCGTATGCCCCACTCCATCCACCAAAAACAGAAAATTTTAAATATTTTTAGTCCAAAATTCAGCTACAGGTTTCAGAGGTCAGCATCATACGGTAGCTGATGTCTTTTCAATATTTCTCTTTTCTGTCATTTTTATCTGTTTTTGTAGCTACTCTAAACCGGCGCTCTCTGATCAAAACAGCCATTTCAGTCGCCGAAACTGTGGTCATTCATCATCGTGGTCCAAAAAAACGAAATCGGCAATGCAGCCCTGATGACGGCAAATGACCGCGTTTTCAACGTAACCTGCGACTACTCGAACGTTGACTTCCCCTCCTCCTCCTCCCCGTTGCCCGGCAGCAGGTATCTTTTTCATCCCCCTTCTTGTTCGCACCTTCCCCTCAAGCCACCCTGTTCCGCTCGGTTCTTTGGTCCGAACGTGTCACAAACGCAATTGCGTAATCACTTCTCGCATGATCGCCGGTGTGTTTTAGCGAGGACGCCGGTGAAGACTCGGACGAGAGTTCCGCCGCCCCCAGCAGTGCCACCCAACGGGCGTCCGACGCGTTCGAAAGTATTCGGATGACGATGCTGCGCGACGGCAAACCGGTTACGGCCGTAGCTCTTGGCGAGGAGCTGGAGCTTCGCTGGGAGATTGTGCGATTCAGGGAAGAGCATGGAGGCGACGAGAAAGTCGGCTATTTCATCGACACCTGCTTAGCTGAACGGCTAGACGGACCGCCGCCCGATCCGGAACCGCTCGTCTTGATTCAGAACGGGTAATCCATCAATCTCAGAAACCAAAAAAGCGAAAAAGAGAAAATAAGTGCAATTGGGAAGTGTTCAAGGAACAAATGACCACATTTTGTGTCTTAACATCAAAGGCTTTAAAACCAAAATTAAAACCAAAAAAATGCCACAATATTAGGAAATTGTTAATAACAAGTTGCGAAAACACAGCAAAACTGGAACCTCGACAACCATCAAAAATCAACAGCGAGCTTGTGACCGGAAAAATCGAAATGGTCAACATGAGACTCTTATTAAGATTAATCACTTTAAGAAGCCCATCGGACGTTCTTCTGAGACATTTGGAAGTTGTTCGTCTAAAAATAGAAATTCGTTTTTGCAAAAGGCGATATTTGGTGCTGTTCCTTAGAGAACGCTACGTTTGTTCTGTTGATAAACGTTTAAAAATGTTTTGTAAAAAGACCGCGAAATCTTCGTCTGAGATATTTGAGAGTTGTCACGTCGAAAGATAAAAATTTTTTTGATTCCGTAAAAACGCAAAATTTTAATCTTTTGCTACAATCATTTTGCAAACGTTTGTTTCGCTATTGACCCTTGCAAATGCAGTCAGCCATAAATCCAAAGCGTACATATCCTGTACCTTTTCCTATTTCCTATCATGTTTTTTTTGCTCGTATCATTAATTAGAATCTGCTTCACAACCAAAGCTCATAGTGTATTTTCAACGGTCCCCCAAATACTCTCAACCGCAACATTCTCCTTTGGCAGCATCGAATTCTTGCTCTCAAACGGTTTTTCTCGCCTTCGGCGCACCCGCTAAACAAGGTTAATGGTCCTTTTTTATTCAGATGTCCCGATGCGCTCGTACGTAATCGGCTGCTGCGCGAGCGGATTCAGCACAAAAATCAAAGTGTTTCGATTTGACGGTTCCCGAAGGGTGCGTCTTCGATGTTCGATCAATGTGTGCGTCGAGCGTTGCAAACCGGTAATTACAAGTTCCAAGTAGTCGTTGTGTACTTGGAAACGTCCGGCTCACGGCTCTTCCTTCACCTTTCCGCCTAGGTCAATTGCGACATTGACGCGGGCGCTTCTTCCTCGTCTTCAACAACACCGTCGCTCAAAGGCGTTGACGACGACGAGAACGCCGGGGTTACGGTAGAGAGCTTCGGGAAAAGGAGACGCAGAAGACGGCGACGCCAAACGCTGCGAGACTTGAGCGAGATGGTCAGGAAGTTCAAACCAAACCACCAAACAACCATCGCGACCAGAAATGTATGTGGGGAGTCAACAACGACTTCTTCTTCGTGGCGGGAGAGACCAGAAACCGTTGCGTACTTTAGGAGAATGAGAACGATGACGTGGTGGGACAAATGATCGAGCAAGATACCGTAGCGGGATCATACACAATCATCGAGTCGTCGGAAGTGATCGAGAATGAAAACGGATTTGCGGATGAGTCAGCTGGGACCACCGCCGCCGTCGAAGCGGTCACTCGACCCACTGTTTCGCAGATGGTTCAGACCGCCGAGCCAACTTCCAAAAAGTGCACCGGTAAGAGAGAAAGGAGCGTCATCTGAGCAGCAAAAAGCATTTAAAGGATTCTGTTGTGGAATCACCGAAGTAGCGATAAGAAACTTTTGCAAAATTAAACGAATGAAAACTGATTTTTGGTTTTTCGAAGCGTTGAATCGTAAATAATTCAATTTCAGAAGGCGCGTTAGCTGAACTCTCGAAGCTCGACGACCGCGTCTGCATCCTCCGCCACGCTCTCATCAGCCTCATTGTGGTTCTACTCCTCATTGCCGGAATGCAGATTTACACCCTCGTTCACTGCGTCTACGCCAGAAGCAAACAAAAAAGGCTAGAATCGGCGTGTTCCAGAAGTGAGTGCTTACTTTTTTCTAATCTGGACAGATCAAAGATTACTTCCTGCACGGGTCGTTTGCATATTGTCCCCAGATAAGACATAAACGTTTGCGCTCGCTCGATATCAGCCGACGAGAATGTGTCTTGCAGCGCAGACGAGAGCGGTCATTTCCCAGCGCCGGGAGAGAGTGTCATCCTGCGAGTGGTGGTGACAGGACCTGAAATGACGTCAGTGAAATTTGCATATTTAAGAGAAGGAAGATTGCACCCTATTAGGTAGTAGGCGATGACGCGATTTGACCCGGATAGTCGAGTTCTCCAAGGTGGGGTGCCTCGAAAACACGAGCGTAAATGCCAAGAGCTATTCTCCGAATTCCCTGTTTCCAAACATTGTAAATCGACAGAATGTTGTAAAATGGTGTGAAAAAACACTTGGGTATAGGGCTCAAAGCCGGGCGAAACTGATCAATCAAGCACAGAGGACACTGTATTTCTGCGCGGTTTTAAAATACAGCACAAAGGTGCAATGTTGGTATTAAGGGATCAAGACTACCCCATTTGATTGATTTCAGGTCGGTTTCAGGTAAAACAGCAATTTTCGGGTGTACCGTGCCGACAAAAGGGTTTACGGCCTGTGTTTGCACAGCTCTTTTATGAATCGCGTGTTATCACACAAAGGGTTTTGACCGACTTTGCTTTCTGCTTAGTGCTTGCAACATCTAGTTTAAAACTCGAAATTTTCGCCCGCGTTTCGTTGTGATTCCCACGAAGCCACAGAAACAAACACAAAATTCGCAAAAATTTTTGCTGTTTTTTTTTAACTGTTCGATGTTAAAAGCATTAGATAGAAGACAACGTATATCACGGTTGCCATACAGACTGCATCTACTCTCCAAATTGTAATTTTCGCATTCGCATAAGCGCACTCTGCCCGGGTCGACCACAATCCAAATATCACAAAGATTTGACGGCGATAATTGTTGACCAATCGACGACCAACAAATGGGTGCCAAAGAGGAGCAACGACGGACACTGATCTAATCGGTGCAAAATGGTTCCCTAACCCAAACAATTGTGCTCCGAGCTGAGCGCGACCGGCAGATTTCTAAAGATAAACGATCTAAAAGACGACACTCAAAGATCACGGTGCGAAGCAAAGACAAAACTTTCGCAACAACTAGATTCTAGTTTTTGTCTATGTGAGGACACAAAAAGCAGAATCTTGCAAAATCTTTGTTTGCGGAATTTAAGGCGAATTCTGCCAAGTCTTCTTCATTTCTGGGAAAAGTGGTCTTTGAAGTGTGTGACAGGTTTATGATGATGTCTGTGCCTTTGGGTTATTGTGAAAACTGAGCATTGCGCTTTTTTTTGTGGAACAAGATTTATAAGGACCCCAGGTATTCTGCTCTCCTATGCGCTAAAAAGAAAAGTGCACAACGGGAACAATCGGCGTTTTCCGTTTGATTAAAAGAGCGAAGAATTAAACCACGTAGACGAGTCTGCGTCCAGCTGTGGCGATAACCGTAATGGAATGCAGAAGCCCTTAGATAATGCCTCCGATGCTTTTATGGTCGTGTTTTGATGAGGCTACATTATCATGTAGTCTTTAAAAATACAGTACCGCGAGCTAAAAATAGGAACACTTACGGCTTTGCAGGAAGAAGGAACCAAGCATCAAAAGAGATTCCGAACTAAGGGGTCAAACAGCACGAGACGAACAAGGCAAAGGGGTTCCTCCGATAATCTGGGGTTGCACTTTAAATAGCCCGAGAGTGATAAAAAGCTATTTTAGGTTATTCGGAGTCTTCTTATTCGAGCAGAAAGCCGTCGACTTCGTGTGGCGACTCCTTCTCCTTCAGAAGTACCAACTCATACACGTCGACGTCTTCGATGAGTGAGAGAGATTTCAGCAGATAGTTAATAAAGTGCATTACGACTGTTGGGGATGGCAGAGGTCCGGGTAGCTTTTTTATAGTTCTACAGGGCAGGCATTGAAAATGTTCCTTATTCAAAACTGCCCCAGACTTTTGTACTTTAAAATTGTGAACACAGTTTTTGCCTGTGTAATGTGCTCACGAAACCTAACAGCGATCCAAACTTTTCGCTCGAAACCTTCGCGAACTCAGGTTTTGTAATCAGATAACACCGTTTTTAAGGGAATCCCGGGCATTACACAGTTCACATGAATTCCCCCTCTTTCTCGTGAGCAAAAACCAACTTTCCTCGCGAAGGCAATCGTTCTTTGCGTTCTGCGCCAAAATTGCGCCAGTTCACTGCATATGGTAAGCGCCGTCCGCGGCGGCGGAGACAAACTCGTCCCGGCGAGCGGGGAAAACTACCGAAAAATCCTCCTCTACCCAGAAGATCTCTGATCATTGGTCGATGGCTGGAAACCTTCCGTTTTCTTGAGCACTTTTCTCACCACCGAGGGAACTTCTGAAGGGATTACGCATTCCGAAACTTTCTGCCGCCGTCCGCGAGCGAAACTAATCGGCTCTGTTCTAGATTTGACAACGTCGCATTCTACGGTAGCAAGTGAAAAAATGCGCGACCTTTCGTTTTTCGAAACCGAGTCCAGTAAGTTCAAGCTCCTCATGTGACGGAGGAAACAGACACCACAAGTGTCCGTTCCGAAACCACTGGAACGTCTATCCGTCCTCTTTTCCCGTTCCGTTTCCCTGGAGGGATTTTGTTTGTTCTCGCGGCCATCTCCATTGCCTATGCGTAATAAACACATGTTTATGTTTCTTCGTTGCATTCCGGTTTTGATTCTCGAAAGTCGTGAACCTGTCATCGACCTGGCGTTTTGTAAAAGCGGTGAACTCATTTCGAGGATGTCGCTCTGAGGCTTTCGGACTCTGAGGGTTTTCCGATGCGGTGCTGCTCTGGTCACAGGCCCCCTGCGGAATTTGGTCTTTTCGTGGCTTTGCGGTTTTTCGTCGCTTGCCTGATTTAGATGCCCGAATCGGATTGGCTGCGGAAGGGTTCCGAGGGGCGGTCGGACGCGCGGGCAAAGCGGGTGGGCAAACGCGGAGGGGGAAGGTACTTGTGACCTTTTAGAGTTTGTACCTCTGCCAAGGGGCAGGAGCCGGGCGGGCGTCGTTGTCTAACTCCAACGACGACGACAGTCGGGCAACGAATCAATGTTGTCGACAAGGAAGGTACGCCTGGTGCTGGCTGAGCTCGGTCGGAGCTCCGGCCGGGTTGGCTGTGGCGGTCGCCGCGAGCTCGGAGGCATCAGAGGCGCATCGCCGCTCCACGCAATGAAGAGGGCTACGTCCAAAACCTGATCTGCGTGATCGTGATTTATCGCTGTTTTAAAAACTATTTTTACACTTCCGCTGTAACGTCTCCTAGTTTTCTTCTTATTCGGTACGCCCCGGAGCGGCCGGCTCCACCGCAGCCGCGCTATTGTTCTTGGTTCTTCGTTTTGCGCAGTTAGGACATTCGGCGACAGAAGTCGGCCCAGCCCTGACGCCGCCACTTAGAACAGCATCCTTCCTTCCTGACTTCGGTTTGCCGATCCATGACGCGCGTAGGGGTACGCTAATCGATACTCGCAAGAAGAAGCTCCACTTGGCGAACGATGATTCGAGTGATGATAGCAAATTGAGATGACGTCAGTGATGACTATGGCCGTTCTCCTTTCCTTCCGCCGCCCGTCTTCTCATTCTCCGTCCGTTGGTTCGATTGAGAGATTCTGGTCGCGCAGCAGACCCGAAGTCGCTGGATGCTTGTCCTCTTTCTTCGTTCGCTTGTCGGCTTTCCGTTAAGATCACAGGTCCTGTTTATGTTCTCTATGAGTTTTATGTGTTTTGTCTTCCTTCCCTTGGCTTCTATAGGAAGCGCCCAGAAAAAGGAATATTTGATTTTGGGCTTCCACCACTGTCACTTCTTCTATTCACGTCGTTCTTCTTGCCGTCCGCAAAGCGCTTGTCCGTAGGCACCACTCGGCCAGCGAGATTCATTCCTTCAGTCGCCGTTTTAAAGTTTTCCTTCTGATTGGCCACGTAGGCCGCTTTTCACGTTCTTCTGAGACGGGAGAAACTGTGCTAGCTGATGGCGACGGAGCGGACGAAGCCGTCGCTGAGTGTTTGCGTCTGCTTTGCTTAGTTACTACGGAGTTCTCGATAAGGGGTCACTGGTGTCGGCGATAAGAACGCGGCATATTGGACAACGGATCTATTTTTAACCGGTTTTATTTTAACCCTCTTCGTTCCATGAACCGAACACGCTCCGCTCCTCGCGTGTTGTCTAATGGCCGCCGGCCCGCGCTGTTTATGTGAACCGTGCTTTGTTAACGGTGCCGCTATTCTTGGAGTGGTTGACACCGTACCGCGCTGCCTTATCAGTGACCTCTCCCCCTATTTGATGGCAAAAAAATTTGGCTGACAGAGGTTGGGCGATTGTTGATTACCGCGGCCCGTTTTATGGTTGCTTTCGCGAGTTCAGCACGGCGCCAAAGATCGTCCTCACAGAGTTGGTAGGTGGTTCGCTTTCTCCGTCGGTTGCCGTTGCTGCCTCCTCTTCATCCCGCTGACGTCTTTCTTCGTGTTTCTCCAGCGCAGCGCCGCCGTCCTTGTCGCCGTCCGACAGTGCGCATTCTGTATGCGAGAGCGAGAGGCCACCGAATGCTGCTGCGGGCGCCTCCATCCGCCCTTCCAAAGCGCTGCTGATTCCGACAATTTCGCCCGTTGCTGGTGCTCCCCGGGCGCTCTGCTGTTGTGCCGCGTTGCTCTCGATTAACTGGTTTACTCGCCCGTGTACCGTCCCGCTGCTCGGATTCGATTAGTCGAAAATTTCTTGTGACACCGCGCGTTGTCGTCGTTCATGTGGTGCTTCTTCTTTTCGCCCGTCACCAAATTTTGTTGATTTCAGACTACCTCACCGTCTCGTTTTTGCGGTAACCGCAAACTCCACCGAGCTCCCTTCTGAACTGACTCTCCTTTCCACTCTCCGGTAATGGCTTCTGGATCACAACCGTCGTCCCAACAGCGCAATGCGATTTCGTCCCGTGCCGCAAAACCTCGGAGTACGAGCGGCCGGGGGGCCGTTCCAATTTCCGACTTTGTAAGTATTTCTGATGGTTTGCCATGATGTATCATTTCACTTCTTTTGTGCGGCGTCTGCTCGGGTCGCCGACATTTCGGTGTGCCATTTGCGACTTTCTGAGAAAAGGGTAATCTTTTTTGGGCAAAACGGAAATTTCCTGATTTGAAACGTGGGGAACAAAAGCCGCATTGTGCTATGCACCGCCAAAATGATTCTTTCCGCTCTCGGGACTCAAGATTAAAGTTCCGCACGCGGAATCTATGCAAAGTCGGGCTAATCTCTCTGGTTTTTAGTGCGTTGTTTGTGGAGACCGTGCGTGCAGCCACCACTACTACGGTGTGGCCGCTTGCCACGGTTGCAAATGCTTCTTTTGGCGTTCGGTCAAGTCCAAGGCTGAATACGTCTGCCGCTACAACGGAAACTGTGAGATTGACATCAGTAAGTAAACAGTGCCCGGGAACTGACTGACGTTCAAATATTTGCAGACGGTCGCAATGCTTGTCGCTCGTGTCGTTTTAACCGTTGCCTGAAAGCGGGCATGCAGCCCGAGGGTAAGTTGGCTCTTCCTGCGTACTCATTCTAACAAACAGCTCCGGAACATTGTAGCTGTCCGACCACAAAAGACTCCATTGAACGATACACAAAAAGCCAATCGCAACAAACGTGCGGGCAAATTCGAGGACCATGAAAGCGACGGAGATCAGAAGCACTTCGACGATCGCGACATGTCCGCTAGCCCAGTAAGTTACGGTGGCTCCCTCGCGATCCTAATCTACCATCATTTTAGCCGAACGATAAGAAGGTCCGCTTTGAACAGGCCGCGCTGATCAACTCGTTCCTGCAGCTCCAGAAGCTCATAGCCGAGGGAGATCAGATGCCGATCAAGCGCGAGAGCTACACGCGCATCGATTCGCTTGTTGACGCTTTCGAGCATCCCAGCCTACTAGACATCTACAGATCAAAGGTTCGTTTTGTTGTTTTTGGAGGCCATTTTCCGGTTGTAAAAACATTCGGCAGCCGGTGGAGGGCAATTTATCGGTCTCCAAGTCTAGACATGATAGCATCGATCGATTCGGAAAACACTTTCTTGCCAAGTCAGGAAAGGGTCAAGGATTAGGGTGATAAAAGGTCGTTGTTTGATAGTGGTTAGAAGATGTGGGGTGAGGTTTCCATTTTTAGAACGCAGACAAGATCCATTTGCGGATATTTTAGAGACCAGAAATCGGAGGGTCCGCAGGTTGTGGCGGGGAATTTGAGGCGACGCGCGTGACTCGGACAACGGTTGGATCGTTCGGAACAGTTCGGGCGACTTTCCCGACTTGATGCACTTTCGTTTACATAAGCTACAGCTCACATCTAAAGCGCCTTAAAGGACATAATCTGCCAACGTAGATGCGCGTTTTGGCCGCATTTTACGCTTTTAAGGCTATGGAATGCTTCGTGCGGTTCTATGAAAAATTTGACAAGATCATGTGACCTTGTACGAAAATCGCATGACTGAGTATCTCGGGTTTACGGTAGAAAAGGGTTCGGTGTGCACGAAACCGGAACACCGGCGACAACGTTGTTTGTTGTTTGAAGTTTGTATCAATCAAACGCAATTGTTTTAGACGAATTACCAAGTTCGCCTACAACGCGTCACAGCCGAGGAGATGTACGACTGCCGTCGCCGCACCCTGGTCATGGCCTTCGACTGGATTCGCATGATTGGCAATATTGAACGTATCGCCAATATTCAGGACAAGGTACGTCATCAGATAAGGGCCTCTTTGTGAATGCCGAAGTTGCAGATGCTTCTATTGCGTAACAGTTACGCTCCGCTCACTGTCTTTGACGTAAGCGTCCGAACACTACAAACGACGAGTGACCCGAATCTTCTGTGCTTGCCAACTGGAATCACCGTCTCCAAGAATGAGGACACCGTTTCCAACTGGTGAGTATTTTATGTGTGTGATGCAGTCATTGGCTGAGTTGCTTTCAGTTTCCTGAGCAAGAACCTCATCGAGAACATTCTGGACTCCGTCACCCGCCTGATGGCCGGCCTCGAGATGGACGAAATGGAGATCACAATGATGAAGGCGATCATCGTGCTCAACTCAGGTGAGTGATTGGACCAAGTGGCGTCGAGCCCCACTCGACCTCCGCTTCGGCTCATTCTCTTCAATAATCTAACAGGCAGACATTTCAAATGCCAGAAACGATGGGATTGTCTCCTGAATGCGCTATGCTCATCGCGAAGCTCCGCGACAACGTCCACTCGGCCTTGTACCAGCACTGCGGAGAGCAGGGATTCTCTTCGGCGGCGATCCGCTTTGCAAAGCTCCTGCACATCATCCCGAAGATTACGGTAAGCCGGTTGACGACCAAAATCAGACCATCTAATTAGTAGGCCATTTGGCCATCGCCGTTCAGCTCCTGGCTCGCGACCTAGTCGAGCACATCCGCATGTCGCAGACGTTCCTCTCTGACTTGAACAAGATGGACCCTTTGTTCTACGAGCTCTTCGGAGACATCTTCGACGCCTCGCAGAAGTCGTCGTCGTCGTCGCCTCAACGTGAAAATGTGCCCTTCGGATTCTTTGTCTCGAAGACGAGCCCCCAACCGTTCGAAATAGATGCCAGCTGACTCGCGGACGCAGCCCGTGCGCCTGTTGGCCGCGGGCTGTCGCCGCTCACCGGACCGGGGCCGGCAACACGAGGACCTGAAGAGCTTCCATCCCCGACCGATTCTGGATTTAGCTCTTTGTCACCGATCTCGGGAGGCTCTGACCTCATATCTCCTTGTCAGCAGTCTCCATTGGTAAGTGAGACACGTCTATATGGGACGCAGAATGTTTGTGAGCGAAGAAGAAGTGGGTTGTGTGCAACGGAAGTGCGGCCGCAGCCGGTTTTTGTGATTTTTGAGAACTCCAAAAGGCGATCAGAAATATAACCGGTCATTGACTGGAGTTCATTTTTCTGAAGGCAGCCAAGGAAGCGGCGAAAACCGCATCTTCGATTGCATTCCCAAATTCGGGGGAATCCACAAAATTTGTTGATTTCCTAGCTTTGTAAAGACGGGGAATACTGTACAGACGCCGTAGTTGGTTGGACCGGCGCTTACTTACCGTACCCGTTTCAGGCGTCTGATGCTTCCTCGTTTGGGCCTCTCAACGCTTCCAACTCTCCCGTTGACGTGTACTGCACTCAGTCGAGCGGTCTGACAACGACTTCTCAACTCGACATTGCACCGACGATCCATTTCGAGGACTACGGGACCCTCAACATGTTCGATCAGCCCTGTGCCGTTGGGCGGTCGCCGGTGCACTCCATTGTTCCAGCGCACATGGTTGCCAGTGCCGCTGCAAACTGGACCCCACAGTACTACGTCAACACGAACGCATTTGGTGATCTTCATCAGTTCAGTTCCCAGTTCAATCAGCAATTCTCGCAATTTCAATGATTCATCATCCTCAGTTGCCTGCTCTTATTGTCTCTAACCACACTCTTTAACCTTAATCCCTTTCTCTTTTCCTCGTTTATTATTTTCATATTTTTGTGACTTTTTGAGTTAGTTCCTTTTTATGCTTGGTCGATCTACAGTTTATTGTACGATTATTCTTGTCTTTATGCTTTTATTCAGGTTTGAACTTATTTTGCAATGCGCTTGTATGTGTGCATTTTATCCGTTTAGTATCACTCATTGTAATCTTGTAGCTAGAACATTTAAGATACAAATAAATCATATTTGTGCTTGACGGGGGCGTCGTTTGCGCGGATTGGTGCTTTGAATTGTATGTAATCAGTTCGAGATTTGTGGAATTGCGGAAAGGGTCACGTGGAAGGAGAGTACTAAGAAGCCAAGCATTCAGCGAACTTGGGAGAACAACGCTTCGGTTTGCTTTATCAATTTTTTGAAAGTATCGACGTTTTTCTCGATGAAGTTAGAGCCGTTTTAGAAGGTGAGGGACGCGCCTACACGGAGCGGAGGAGAAGAAGGAATTTGAGAAGGAGACTTAACATCGAACTCGAGCTTAGTGCACATGTAGTTCTTTGTAGGACAGCTTGTACGACTATTCTCAAATGCAAATAATAATGAACAATTGCATGTTGAAATTCAACGGAACCCGAAGGTTCACTTCCGATTCTTTCCAAAATTAAAATATCTCCACGAAAACGTTTTCAAGCCTGTATGCCTGAAAACAATAACAACAACCATCCTTGATAGGATTGAGCGGTCAACTTTTAACAACCTAATCATTCTTGTTTGACTGAGAGTTTTGCCGTGTGTACACCATGCCGAAACGAACAGAACCAGCTATCTTGTCCTTCCGCCTTCGCTGTTCGTTAAAAAATTGGGATATCAGGCTGAAACCTGTTAAAGAAAGCAAAACATGTTCGTAAAAGTAATTGTATTTTTCTGAAGCTGTTTAGTATTGGAATTTAGGACAGCAAAAGCGAGAGGTCGAAGAATCACATTGAGTATTCTCCCTCTTAAAAGTGTTCTTTGGCACTTCACGTTTTTTTGCAAAATTTATAAGGACATCAGAATCGTTTGTGTTAGAATACATAGTTTCAGTCAGTTATTTCAGCCTTCTTGGTTTTCTGACTAGGAGTTACAAGGCGGAATGCTCTTTGTTGGGTTCGAAAAGTATTCACAGCTCCACGGTTTGTAGGCTTTCATTCTAGCAGTTTCCTTCATCTTTGTCCTACTTAACGTCCTACTTAATTCTGCTCTCTCCCTCTTGGTCACACCAACAAGCTTTATTGCACATATCTCGAAAAATTCAGCCGAATATTTGTGTCATTTGCTGCCTGGTAGAATGCTTGTTCAATTTGCGTGCATTTGAGTAGAACGGAAGCTGTGGTGATGTCGCTGAGATAAACAAAAAAACTAACGTGGTGTTTGTTATTGCAGAAAACAGGTGAAATTCTATTTGCAAGCAAAATCGGTTTTGTGCAAGGTTTAAGGCCGGAGCCATACACCAGACTTACAACCACTCTTGAATTAATAGAATCAATCCAGCTGTAGTCCCACCCACAGTTCATATAACAGAAATAACATTTCTTCACATGACGTGTCTTCTTAAAACATCTCCCAAATTTATGATGCGAACAGTGATCATCATCAGGTATTATTACCCAAACTGTTGTTTTCCTTTCCCCTTTTACGCACTTTAAAAAAACAAAACCTATGATCAGTTGATCACTGAAATGCCAAATCGATAAGCGTGACGGACGGCGATCTGGTCAACTGATCGCCCTAATTGTTAAGATAGTTGCGTGAACCTGATTAGATAAGAAAGCTTCTTATGTAATGGGAAGCCATTTTAGCGATCACGCTAGTTTGTTGCATTTGAGTGGTCGGCGAGCGAGATGTTGGAATAGTACAAGAGTGGAGTAGTTGATGCATTATTGAGTTGGTCGATAGTTAACACCATTAATCATCGCGAATTCGAAATTCTTAGCGCACGCTAGTTGCACTCACGAACCGTTTTGTTAGTTTTCTTGTCAATTCCCCTCATAATGAATTAGTTTCCACGTGGCAGCATTTGTAAAAGGCTCTTTTCAGTTTTATGGCTTAACTCAAGTTTTTTAAAACGGCTTCTGTTGTGAAACATACTGCAATAAATTAAGTATTTACTGGAGCACTCTCAACACCACGTAAAAGTTTTCATAACTGCCCTTTAACAGAGTCCAGAAAATTTCATAATGACGCCTCTGTTCATGCTTCTTTCTGCCTTCCAAAGAGGACCCCCGGCTTGACTGACAACCGTCTCGTGTCATTTGTGCTTTTGCTTGACTGCCTCCAGGCGCTCGCCGTCGACTGCAAAAGCGAGTTGAAAAAAGCAGCATCAACCATGTGCAAACTGATCAAATTTGGAGAGTCGACAGTTTCTCTGCCGACGACTATGGCGTGTCCTCCGCCGCACGTGACGCCTTGAACACTTTCGCTGTCTATTGGGAAGATGCTATCAGTTCGCGCTCACATATTGCTCATTAACCCTTAATACACAACATCGGTTTGTTCCGTTTTCAGCGCCTCACTTCAACATCGTGATGGGTCCTCGAATCGATGAGAAGATCGCCGACAACAGCGATTTGGCCGTTTTCGACGAGCACATCCTTACCTTCTACGTAAACGGGAAACGAATCGAGGAACACGGCGTGGACCCTCGAACCACTCTGGCTACTTATTTAAGAGATCATCGTGAGTGCGCTGGCAATCTTTAAAAGTCTGTTTGTTTACTTTCCGTTTTAGTTCGGTTGACAGGGACAAAGATCGGATGTAACGAGGGCGGCTGCGGAGCCTGCACGGTGATGATCTCCGATATGGACCCTCTGACGGAGAAGATCAGGCAAGAGTTGTTTGGAGTTGATGAAAAGCTGGCTGAATTTAACGGAAATGATTTACGAGCCTAGTTTGAAATTAAGAAGAGGAAGGACCGGCTGATTTCGATCAGGTTCAAGAATGTTAAAATTGTGATAGTTGCTTCTGTTTCAAAATTTATTAGGGTTATTTCACTGTCCCCAGACTTGATTTTGGACTATGAAGTCACAAGCAAACAGAATCTCTAAGTTCCGGTTGACGTCAATGTCATCAGCACACTGAGTTCAGCCCTCTCCCCTTTTATCACACCAACATATGGCTTCCCCTTTTTCCTACCGTGCTTCACATGGCTCTCTAATCGTTATCCCTTTTTCCCCGCTTTGTTGCACCCTATCTCCGTGAAACGGCGTCAAGAGAATGTCTTTTGGTCGATAAAAGTGACCTTTAGACCGATTTCCATTTCTTTTGATAGGGATCTCCGATTATAGCGTATCTTTCCTTCCAAAACACAAAAATCATTGTTTATTTTGAGATCAAAAAATCAAATTTGTATGACGGAACTTGTTTAGGCACTATTCAGCTAATGCATGCTTGACTCCAGTGTGTGCCGTGTTCGGAAAGTCGGTAACTACCATCGAAGGATTGGGGTCGACGGTGTCCAAGAAGTTGCACCCGATTCAGCAGAGACTGTCCGAGTAAGTTTTGGACATGCTGCAATTAAAGTTCTTTGCGACAAAACCGGTTTCGGAACTCAAGCACTCATTGAACATGGCGGTTTGCTAAACCACTTATAGTCGAACCTGCAAAACAAACTTATAAAAAACTCTATTCAGGGCTCACGGTTCCCAATGCGGTTTCTGCACTCCCGGCTTCGTCATGGCCATGTACTCCCTCCTCCGTAACAACCCCCGTCCCACGCAGAACGACATTGACGAGGCCATGCAAGGCAACCTCTGTCGATGCACCGGCTACCGCCCGATCTTGGAAGCCTTCTACTCGTTTGCCTGCGACGCCGAGGGCAACATGAAAGTCAAGGAGGAGCAAAACGGAGTCTGTGTGATGGGCGAAAATTGTTGCAAGAACAAGACGAATGGATTCAACGGAAGTTCGTCGCAAACAAACGGATCCAACGGCCACCATGTTGAGAATGGGCATTTGAATGGCTCCAACGGGGTCATGAAAAATGGCGAGAACGGATCCAACGGCAAGGAGCCCCACAGGAAAGAACTGATGAAGCTCTCTGACATGTCCAAGTTTCCTCCTTACGATCCGACCCAGGAATTCATCTTTCCCCCTGAACTTCAGGTCATTCCATCCTTTCTGTTCTCTTAAACTACAGCCACGTTTAGGTCCACAAATGGCACAAAAAGTCGTTCTCTCTTCAGTCGAAGGGCATCGTCTGGTATCAGCCAACCTCTTTCAACGATCTCTTGTCCCTAAAACGCCACCACCCATACGCCCGCTTTATTTCTGGAAATTCGGAGCTGGCTGTCGAGCTAAAGTTCAGGTTCATCGAGCTGCCTTTGGCCCTTAACCCGAAACAGGTAATATTTGTGATGCGTTATTATATTTTCATTAATGATTTAGGTTCCGGAAATGCGCGAGCACAGGATTGACGAAACCCGTGGAATCTACATGGGAATGGGACTCAGTCTGACCGAAATGAAGGAAATTCTAAACAAACACATCGCTAAACTTCCAGGCAATCATTTCTTATTAAAAAGCAGTGACATTTCTATGTTTTCAGAATGGAAGACGGCAGTGTTCAGGTCGATTTGCGCCATGCTTCATTACTTTGCCGGCAAGCATGTGAGGAATATGGCGGTGAGTGAGAACTATGAGAACCTTTAAACGTTTTTTGTATTTCTAGAGCGTCGCCGGAAACATCGCCACCGCATCTCCGATCTCGGATCTCAACCCAATATGGATGGCCGCCAGCGCAAAGATCGTCCTGGTCTCCGAGGAGCGCGGAGAACGCCTCGTCCCCATCGACGAGAACTTCTTCGTCGGCTACCGACGAACGATCATCGAGGCTGACGAGGTGATGAAGGGAATCTGGATCCCGTTCAGCGTCGAGAACCAATATTTCCGCGCTTACAAGCAAGCGCAGCGCCGAGAGGACGACATCGCTATCGTCACGTCCGCCTTCAACGTGATCGTGGATCCAGAGACGAAGAAGGTCCAGAAACTGTCGATCGCGTTTGGCGGAATGGCACCGACCACGAAATTGGCCCTTCAGACGGTCAAGGATTTGACCGACAGGGAATGGAATGCAGAGTTCTTGGAAGAAGTGGTTGTGAAGATCGGAAAGGAGTTCTCGCTGCCTCCCGGCGTCCCCGGCGGCATGCCCCGGTACCGCCAGGCCCTCACGCAGTCGTTCTTCTTCAAGTTCTTCGTTTATGTCAGCGAGCAGCTGAACGTGAGTTTCATTAATTAAAAAGAGGGGTTTAATTGTTGTTCAGGTCACCGGCTACGACCATTCCGGAATCGAAACGATCATCGGAGAGCCGCGACTTCCGAAACTGATCGCTACGCAAATCCACCAGGAAGTTCCTGCAGATCAAGACCCGATTGACCCCGTCCGACGCCCCATCATGCACCAGTCGGGCCAGAAACACGTCACCGGAGAAGCCGTCTACTGCAGCGACATCAACGTGGCCGACTGCCTCCACATGGCCTTCATCGTGAGTCCGATGGCCAGCGGCGTAATCAACTCCGTCGACATTTCGGAAAGCGTCAAATTGCCCGGATTCGTCGCCTATTACGATCATAACGACATCGGAGAAGGAATCGTGATTGGACATGGGGACACGCGCGTGTTCGCCAAGGACAAGGTCACTTATCACGGGCAGCCCGTGGGAGCCGTAGTGGCGACCAGCCACGAAATCGCCCGACGGGCGGCTTTCCTCGCGAAGGTGGATATCACTCCGACTGCCCCTATTGTTACCATTGAGGTGAGTAAATAATTAAAGGTGAATATGTCGAATTTTTTGAGTCATTTGGATCATAAGTATGAAGTGTCGACTTTGTCTGGATGACTGGTCCAATCCTGTTTCGCCGCTTTCGTGGCAGGACCATGTGCATAGCAGTGAAATTCGGTTTCTATTTTTTTAGCGAAATGTTGAAGTCGAAATCACTCCAAAATAATTTTGTCTATTCTTCACTTTTTTAGGATGCCGAGAAAGCCGGAACCTACATCGACAAGCAGTTCGTCATCCACAGCTCCTTGAACGAGAACGACGCCGTGCAGGTGTATGACTGGAACAATTACGACCGCGTCATCGAAGGCAGCATTCGGATGGGAGGTCAGGAACACTTCTACCTCGAAACCCAGCAGTGTGTGGCGATCCCGGGCGAAACTGACGAAATGGAAATCATCTCTTCCACGCAATCCACGAACGACGTCCAGGTAAGAGCGGTTTTTGGCCCATTGGTGACATTTGGTTACAGACCGACGTCTGCAGAGTCCTGCAAGTCCCTCGACACAAGGTTGTCGTAAAAGTGAAGCGGATCGGCGGAGGCTTCGGCGGGAAGGAAAGTGTTTGCGGAATCTTTGCGGCTCCAGCTGCACTGGCTGCTCAAAGGTATCGAAATTATAGTTAGTTTGAGGCTCTAGGAACCCTGGTAAATTGTTTGCTCATTTTACCATTATGTTGATATAACTTTATGTTGATTGCCTTGTTTCAGACTGCGCAAACCCGTCCGCATCACAGTCGAACGATTCGACGACATGGCCATTTCCGGAACTCGCCATCCGTTCCGCTTCGACTACAAAGTAGCCATCGACAAAATGGGTCACCTTCTCGATTACAAGATCGACGCTCTGTGCAATTCTGGACATACGAGGGACTTATCAGCGGGAGTACTACGTAAGAACTCAAGTTAAAGCTTACGTAAAGCGTAAAGGAATGATGTTCCAGAACGAGCGATGGTTCACATCGACAACGTCTACAAATTCCGGAACGCGGACATCCACGGGAAAATGTGTCGAACGAATCTGGCCTCGAATACAGCGTTCCGAGGATTCGGAGGCCCGCAAGGAATGTTTGCGACGGAGACAATTATGAAGCACATTGCTGAAACGTTCAATTTGGACGTGGACGAAGTGGGAACCTCAGAGTTTCTGGTTAATCTGTCGTTTCTTGTAGCTCCGCGAACAGAATCTGTACAACGAGGGAGACTGCACGCCGTTCGGGATGCACCTGAGACAGTGCAACGTCAGAAGAACCTGGAAAGAGTGTATCGAAATGGCTGACTACCAAAACAGACTGGCAACTGTGAACACCTTCAACTCGAACAACAAATACCGCAAGCGAGGAATTTATGTCCTGCCAACGAGGTTCGGAATCGGCTTCGGACTCAAGCAATTGAACCAAGTGAGCTTTGTATTAACGGATCAGATTTTCTCACATCAAGTCTTCTCTAGGCTGGTGCGATTGTCCACATCTACACCGACGGTTCGGTTCTGGTTTCGCACGGAGGAATGGAGATGGGCCAAGGCCTGCACACCAAAATGCTTCAGGTCGCCGCTAGGTGCCTTGGAGTGGATATCTCAATGGTTCACATCAACGACTCGTCCACCGACAAAGTCCCGAATGCCAGCGCCACCGCCGCCAGCGTCGGAAGTGACATGAATGGCCTTGCGGTCCAGGATGCTTGCGAGAAGCTGAACGAGCGACTGAGGCCGTTCAAGGAAGTGAACCCCAAGGGAGGCTGGAAGGATTGGGTCATGGCTGCGTATGTTGCGAGAGTCTCGCTCTCGTCTACCGGCTTTGGAATGTATGTTGCAATTGAAATGGTTGAAGGATTTGGCTTGATATTTGACTGAGAATCAGACTGATGTGTGACTTGTTTGGTTACGTTTCTGCATAATTATCCTCTGTTTAGCATCCACAGCGAAGTAGTCGATTTCCTGAACGGCAAAGGCGCAGAACTCTTTGGCTACTGCGTCTACGGAAGTGCCTGCAGTGAAGTAGAGGTGGATTGTCTCACGGGGGATCATCACGTAAGTGCTTTTGCAGCACTTCCACATAACAGAAGCGCTCCAATTTTAGCTCATCCGAACAGACATCGTCATGGACGTTGGCGACTCGCTGAACCCCGCCATCGATATTGGACAAATCGAAGGAGCCTTTGTGCAGGTACCGTACCTTTCAAAAAGCAAAGTAGCAAAAACACTACTCTAAGGGCTACGGACTGTTTACCATGGAAGAGATCAAAATCCGCCCGAATGGAATCCGACTCACTCGCGGCCCGGGAAACTACAAAATCCCCTCGGCAGACGACGCTCCTCGACAGTTCCACGTCAAGCTCATTAAGGGTTCTTCCAACAAAATGGGAATCTTCTCGTCGAAGGCGGTCGGAGAACCGCCTCTTTTCCTCGGATGCAGCGTATTTTTCGCGATCCGGGAAGCAATAAAAGCATATCGAGAGCAGAATGGACACAAGGGCTACTTTTCGTTCGACAGTCCCGCGACGGCCGAACAGATTCGAATGGCGTGTGAGGATCACATCACGAAACAGGTGCGAATCAAAGTTTTTTCATCGATTTTAAGCAGACACTTTTCAGATTGCTGATCTTCCCGAGTCGTCGACCTACACGCCGTGGACTGTTCCAGTCTGATTTTGCACAAATAGTAAATTTCTTTTATCCCTTTTTCATTGCACGATTAAAAAATATTGAAAAATTATAACAATGACTAATAACCAAACGGAAATTTCTGGGTAGATCGGCTAGAAAGCCGGTATAAACCTCCTACCTCCACTATAAACCTCCTTACAAGAGACAGGAACTTCAGAGTGTTACTAAAGTGGAAGCTCCGGTTGTTTGTGTAGTATCTGGAGTAGATCACGAGTCGTGATCTACTCCACATACTACAGTATTCTGTAAATGGTTTATTCGTGAGTAGAAAACACAAAAGGTCGCGTCAACGGCAAACAACGACTAGTAATACAAACAGAAGAACCAACAATGCGGCTATGTGTGGCCTGAATTCCGGTCTCGCCACGATTGCCGCACGGTAGCGACGGTTCAAATCCCGTCTTTATCGTGCTTGGGCGACGAACCATTCTCGTCGGTGTCTCCAAGGATAGTTACTATGATTAGTCGATTTAAGTCGATTTCATGGTCACTTTTGTTTCGGATGGCCGTAAACAAAAGCCTTATCAGAGAAGAGTCAGATGCTCGTTAACCCTACAGTCGCATTCTCATAAGATCGGCATCAAAATGTCCGGTGGAAGCGATTGCTACAAAAGATCCAAAGATGATTAACTTAGACCGGATTAAAAATAAGAGGAGGTAGGAGGTTAATAAGATCGTGACCAAAATGTGACCTTTAGTACAACTGCACTGATGGTCCCTTTAATCCCTTCGGTTAAGCCACCGTAAGACTGGACTTCATTCAAGTGAATCAAACACAATGTCCTTGAAGGAGTGTGTCACGCATATACCAAAAGGGTCACGTTTCGTTTGATTCCGTTAAGTGTTTCTTGTCGCTTTCCTTAGATTTAAGACAGGTTTCTTTTTTAAGACAGGTCGCTTTCCTTTTTAATGACCAAGATGATTTTATGGACGACCTCCATTCACTGCAAAAGCAGCCCTCTGACTTTTTTGTGGAGATGTTATCGTATAGTGGTTCGAAGATCTGATTGCTAATGGCCAAGAAAGGACGATAAGTTGCGTGCTGCAGCAAGAACTACAATTTTTGATTTCATGGACGACTGGAATGAGCTTGATGTTACCATGTTAGTAATTCCCAAGCGAGTGTGAGACAGGTTGCTCTTCATTTTCATTGGTTTAAGAGTGAGTAAATTATCGTTCAAAGGTTCTGTATCTTTTATCTTTCACCGATCTATGAACATAACAATACTGTTTTCCCAACCAAAAGCGTCAAATACGATTCGGCTTGATTTAGGAATGGTTTAGATTTGTTCAGCAAGAAATCAAAACGTGTTAAATCACTGTTAACCACTCCAACCACAAGGATTTAGTTTTCTATTTCCCAAAAATGGTTTCCCACAAAATTAGACTTTCATAAATGATCGCCAAACTTTCTAGCGTTTTCGCCAATGAAGCACTCATTTAAAAGTTTATTTGATAGGCTACAATGCTTTGAAGACAAGAGAATGCAACCTTAAGGAAACCTCACACGATTCTTTTTTACACAAAATGTAAAAATGATTCAACGTTAAGCAACTTCTGCGTAGCTACGATCACAGTAAGCGATTCTTAAGAAAGCTTTTCTGCTGCTGAAGACCCATGCTTCCCATAAGATCAGAAATTCAATCAGTAATCGGAAACTCAAAACCCAGAAGTAAGTAAGAAACTAATACCTAGTCAAACAGTATATCCCTTCGGTAAACATCACTTTGCGTTCCAAAGATCACAGTTCTCCGCTCCTCCAAAATATCGCCTAGCTCGCCAATCAGCGATTGTTCCTAACCGTTTAAATTTTGGTGTTTTATGCCTCCGCAATGGTCAGTTCACGTGAGTCCGATAAGCACATAAATCTTCTTAATGACTCCGCATTTAATTTCTAATCGTTGGAAACGGACGCATCCCTTCGGGGTTCCTCCCCTTTGGTAAGCAGTGAAAAGCCAAACCCTAAGGAGACAGTCCACAACTCGGGCCTACCTTGTCTGTTATCTCCTGTTTGTGTTTCAGATGTCCCGTCTCAGAGTCCTCCAGTTGTTATCGTTGCTGCTGTTCTTGGAAAGTGGCTTCTGTTGGAAGAAGTACGCCGATCCCATTCGGCTTGCGGACGCAGTGAGTTCACTTCTATTTGGGAACGTGCCAAAATTCTAAAACCGTAAGCACCGAATGCCCTAAATTGAAGAAAAGTCAATTTTGAAAGCGACAGATTTGATCTTTCTTGTGTTTCGATATTTGTGGCACTTATAACTCATTTAAAAATGATAATTGGTTGCGCACAAAACGTTGTTATCTCCGCTAACTACAAATCGCCACCCTAAGAGCAAATATTCAACATGCACGTTTTGTTTACAAGTTTTGGTTGCCGTCAATTATACACGGCTGATTTGTTATTTGCTAATTACGTTCAAGCCTTTCAGAACAAATATGGAATTTACGAATTTAACCTGGAACTGAAGCACAAGCTCACCATGAGCCACGAGAAGAAGTTCCATCATTTGGACGTTTTGGATTACAGACCGAGAGAGGTAACCAGTCCAAATTCACTCAGTTGCGGACCAACTGAGTGCAAAGACAAGAAGAAGATTTGATCGCATTTAAATGAATTCTTCAGAAATCATTTTACAAACGGTCTTCAAATCAACTGCACCCCTGCGACGAAAGCAGCATTTTTGTCCGGGACGCCCTGAACAGTCATGCGAATACAAACGACCTCGACGATGTGTTGATCATGCATGGACAGCACCAGAGGGTTGTGACTATCAATGGAGTCAGGTACGTGTAAAATTAATTTATTTGAAGTTATTTATGAGAATTTAGTCCCGGAAAGACTCTCGTGGTTCCACACAACGCCGAAGTCATCATGCGGGTCAAGAACCGACTCCTGCTCGAAGGCGTCACCCTCCACCTCCACGGCGTTGACAAAAAGTTCGCCTGGTTCACCGACGGAGTCGCGTTTGTCCAACAGTGCCCAATCTCCGTGAACAGCAAGTAGGTTTGAATTTCTCACAACCTATAAGAGCCACTATTTTCCAGCTTTGCATACCGGTTCCTCGCCGACACCCCGGGCACCCACTGGTATCACGGTCATTTGATGTCCGACCGCGGCGACGGACTCCTCGGAGGCTTCATTATCATTAAGGACAACGAGACTTACCCGAATCCGTTCATCACAAACGGTCCCCGATTCCACTTTGGCAAAATTCGGCAATACTACGCTCTTCTGCAGGTTAGGTCTCGCAAGAACCGACGACTGAGTCCCTTAATTCTTGCAGGATTGGCCTGTGCCGACTTCGGCAGAGAGTTGGTACAACCACGTCGGGGAAACCATGAAGTGGCTTTACGGATTCGACAATAACAACGGCACGTGCTGGACTCCGACCCGCATCGCCGACGGCTCAAACCTTGGAGGCGCCGTGCCCATAAACGCCATTCTGGTCAACGACAAAGGATGGCACAGCCAGGATGACATCCGGAGCATTCCCAGTTCTCTACCCTTGGAGACATTCAGAATCAAGAAAGGTTGGTTCATTCCTTAACAGTTTTAAATTAACCCTGTTTTTCAGAAGAAGAAATCATCATTCGCATTGTCAACGGAGGCGTCGCCCAGGAACTGATGGTCACGACCGAGGAACACGAAATGTACATCATCGCGGCGGATGGCGTAGAGATCAAACCTCAAAAGGTGGGTTTTGCTATAGTTTAGAGATGCGGAAACTGATTTTAGGTCGATTCGCTTATTGTGTTTTCTGGAGAGCGCTACGACGTCATGATCAAGGGTATGAAGAACCCGAACAGAAAGGTCTACCCAATTTTGATCGAGACGATCGACACGGTGCGCTGGGACTGGGGAGTGAACAAACCCACGGTCACCCTGGCCAAACTCGAGTATGAGGACGTAACCCACGACGAGACAGACCAAGGTGCACTTTTTAATTTCTGTTGATAAAACAGAATGATTCCGATTCAGGCGCCGACTACAACCACTCGAATTGCAAGGCGGACAAACAATGCGTTGTGGCAAACTGCCCGTTCGAGGACTTTCCGAAAGGCAGCGTCTTCTCCTGCTGTGGCGTCCACGCCGTCGACCTCGAGAGCGCCGAGGAGGTCGACAAGGAAGTGACCGCGCAGAAGATCTTCACAGACAACGAGTATGAGGAGCACTTCATCAACATGCACTTCGACAGCCACGTCGACGGCTTCATGTTCAAACTCCCCAGGGGAGTCCCCTACTTTTACGACAACGGCACGAATATGGCCGAAGTGGCCGACACGTGTGACTACTCGAAGTGCACAGCCGCTACGACCCAAGCTGCTCCTGCTTCTGGCATCTGACGCTCCCCCTCGGGAAGATCATCCAGCTGACCGTCTACAATATGGGAAAGGGGGGCGGTAACGGAACTGGTTACGCCCATCCCCTGCACATCCACGGAACCCACTTCTACCTAATGAAAGTCGGCTATCCGTCGTACGACAACAAGGGGCACGTGGCCAACATGAATAGGGATATTCCTTGTGCAAACGAAAACGTGAGTCTGATAAGTAAACAAATTACAAAATCACGGTTCCCTTCAGACCTCTTGCAACAAACTCGTCTGGTCAAACAAGGCGTGGCTGATGGGAAACATCAAGGGGATGAGCACGACGCCTTCTTCCCGAGACACCGTCGTCGTTCCCGTTGGGGGATACGTCACCCTTAGGTAAGTTGCAAGTTGCAGTACTGAACGTGAAACGATATTTTCGAATGTGAGGCGTTGAAACGTGAATGTGCTTCAGATTCAAAACGACGAATCCCGGCTGGTGGTTCGCCCACTGCCATCTGATGCTGCACAACATGGGCGGAACCGCGTTCGCCTTCCGCGTCGGAGATCCGAACCAGGTTCCCTCTCCTCCGGCTGCATTCCCTCATACTTGCGGTGATTACGAACCCTCCTCGGTAAGCAACCATCTTCTTTCACCCGTAACACCTTTTTACACCTTCAGGCCCCGAAACCGTACATGCCCACACCACCTACCACGGAAAATACAAAAAGCTCTCCAGAATCAATTGGATCACTGAATTTTATCTTCACTGCCGCCTTTTTCGCAATCTTAAACGCACTTTATTTGTAAATACGACCTAAAATAGAATTCGAGCATTTTCGTTTGTTTCGTTAAACGGATAATGTTGTCGTAACGGCTGTAACTATGCTTATTTGCCTTTATTTTTGATTGAATTTAAAGTCTGAAATTTCGTAATAGTTGCAACAACAACAGCGATCGTTGAATTTGGTTTTATGTCGATGAGTCAGCTTTCGACAATTTCTGATGCATTCTTTCAAACTTTCGACACAATCTATCCTGTTCTAGAATTTTTCTTTTTGCTTTCAATAAATGCTTGCAAATATTTAGCAATCTCGTTTTTAAGAATTCCTTGTTTGACTGAAACTTCTAAAAAACGACTTCAATCAGTCGTCTGGTACCACTTTTGGCAAATCGAACTCCTGGGACAAAACTCTTTCCGGCACAATTCTGCTCGCGGGTACATGGCAATAACCGGTTGTTTGGTGCGATACTCCCTCGCTCGATTGATCCATAAAGTATGTATGTTTTAATGAATGCTAGTCAGTCGCAAACGTGTCAATTTCCATGTCATTAGCCTTCACACCCGGTGATTTGTTCTGCAGTAAACGAGCTACCCGCGCCTTGTTCACAGACTGTTTACGCCGTAAATCGTCTGTCCATACAGTACGCGCCGATCTATAAGTGGCGTGAAAACAGACCCCGTGCATCTCTTTTGGTGTATTTACATTTATTACAAACGAGGAGCAGGCGACAGCGAGGCTTGGGCCGGACTGGGCTCCCAAATAAGTATCGACAGGTTAAATGAATAAATTGAGAGGGTGGTGGGTAATCTAGAGAGAAAGCATGTTACGGGAGAGGCTACAAGCCTAGTTGGCAAACAGATAGCTGAGGATGGGCAACGTAAGGCAGAGGACGGTAGCGGCGGTGGTGGGGGCCGAGTTGAGGAGGGGCAGCAGCTTCATGACACCGCCGTCCTGGAAGATGCTGGTCACCAGGTTCTCCCACATGCTCTTCTTCTGGTCGAAAGTTTCTCCGGTGTTCGAGCGCAGCTGCAATGCAAATCTACACTTTAGCTTTGAACTCTTTAATGCTTACGCGGGCCTGGAACTGGTTGATGGTGCCGAGGAAGCCCTTGACCTTTCGGATGGTCTCCCTCTGCGAGTCGCTCGCAAGAGGCTCCAGGAAAGAGGCCTTCTCTTGAATCACGGTGAGGAGGTTCTTGGTGCGGTCCACGTTCTTCGACATTTCCTGAACGGAGGAGGTTTTGTCACGAGCGTCTGTCATTGGATTCGTTGCCCTAGCAAGCGAACTGAGTGATTTGTTGTCCGACCGGAACAGGTTCCTTGGGCCTGATCAAACGCAGACAAGTAAACAAGTCTTGTTTTTGAGCCATTTTAAAATAACGAAATGAGTAAAATTAATCGTGGTTCCATGTCTTAGTGTGACCTCAAGCCTTCACACTTACACTTTCCGAGTTGGCAAAGAGCGAGCGGACGTCGTTAAACTTGGAGAAGAAGTCGCCCATGTCGCCCATGCCGTCCAGAATCCCGGCCTCGGAGACGGCCACAAGGGCGACGAAGCACAGCGCCACAATTTTGAGCATGTTTTTGGTCTGAAACAAGGCATTCATTTCCGTGTGAATACAGTCAAGACAACGTCTCGCGCAGATAAGAAAAATAAACAAACACTAAAGGGGAAACCGGTTCCGACTGCCCAGGAAGGCAGTCAGAGTGTCTCAAGAAGAGCAAACTTCCTCCTAGGATGCTATCTGCCACAAAAGAAGGATATTATATTTCGGACGGCATCCGCTGATCCAGCATCGTGCATGCCACAACAAACAACAAGGTTGGCTATGGCAGGTGAGAGGCAGGAGATGAATGTTTTTCGAGTCACGATAGCGACACCCTCTTTGATTATGTTGCCTCGCTGCGATGATAGGCGTTCCTTAATCGTCGGTTTGTAGTCGCTAAGGGTTTGCAATCATTCAACAGTTACGTCGAGGGTCTAATCCGGCAGACGATCTTTAAAGGAGAGGCAGCTAAGGGAGTGAGCGCTTGTTTGAGGAAAAACAGAGGGACGGGGACGTAGCTGAAAGAGCCTACCGAAGGGGTGAACCGACCGCACCTAACCTGAAACCACAACGGCAACAGGGACTGGAATGTGAAAATATCACCAACTGGCATTGGTTGTTGTGTTTATGAAGACATAATGGGCGGACGCAGACACGGGCGACAGAGTTGTGTGCTCGGAACCCTTCCCGCCGCCGCTCCCCGAACCCTCGACGATGCCGGAGAGGCGGGAGGCA
Source organism: Steinernema carpocapsae (assembly GCA_000757645.3). Lineage (NCBI taxonomy): Eukaryota > Metazoa > Nematoda > Chromadorea > Rhabditida > Steinernematidae > Steinernema > Steinernema carpocapsae. The sequence goes on from CM016762.1 coordinate 15,548,673, forward strand.
CGGGCAACTGCAACAGCAGTAACAACAAATTGGCTTCCCCGGAGCCCTAAAAACGATACAGTCCATGCCACAGGCTATGGTAAAAACAAAACCCGTTTTTTTTTTCTAGCCCTCCCGTCTTTGGCCTAACGATGGGAAATTACGCCTTACAAAAAGGGGAATCTTTGCCGGTGTGTCACATAAAACCCTAGAAGAAGGCAAGAACGAGGTGGTAGGTCACAAGGGAACTTCAGTATTGAGGTAAATAGGCGGAGGGAACGCCCGTTGGGACGACAACAAAAACAAGAGGCCAGATGGGCACCTCTGCCGGGACATTAACCCGTATTTACGGATTTTCGTACCTTAAGTAATGAATCAGGAACCGTAATTGCGCGAAAACAGATTCGAGGTGAGAGGGAAAGCAAGTGCGTCCGGTTAATGGTGCACTCGAGGCTAGGAAGATCTGTTGGAACGATGTTAAACATAGATTAGTACAAAAACACCACTTCGATGTGTCACCGCTTTTTTGAAGCGTCAAAATGAGGAACCGGAAAGGTGAGCTTGGAATACCGAGCACTTTTGAGGGTGCTGTTAAAAGGCTGCTGGAAAAAAGATTCAAAATTTCTCTTGCAGTTTACAAGTCCAAAAAACAAGGCTAATTAAAGATTTCTTTTCTTGCATTATAAAAGCGATTACTTTTGTGAGCGAAGTAAGAAAGCAATCATAAGCTTCAAGGACGTGTTTTGGGTCTCAACCACATTTTTAAGTTTCCAAACCTGATTACTTGAGAGAAGTTCAATCAAAAAAAAATTTTAGCAATGAAACAAAACGGAAATATTTTGGCTTCTTTTAAACCGTTATGGGGCTAAATGGCTTCCGTAGTTGCCGGAACTTTCAACTACGATCTCTTCTTAATTTCATTCAATTTAAACAAGCATAAAACTACGAAAAATGTGTTTAAGAGTCCATTATCTCCATGCTTTAAGAACGCTTTCAGAATAGTTTTGACAAGCGGAAACCTTTCCCCTGTCTCCCAGTTCACAAACAAACTCTTTGTTGCCTGCACCATTAAGACGCCCGTCACAAAAAAGTGGCGGAAAGAAGTAATCGAACTCAGCAGGGAACAAATAAAACCAGAATCTGCTTGTCACTAGACGTTTGCGACAAGTTGCATTTTGTACAAAAACCTAATTTGGAAGAGCTACGCTTCTTTGGCGATGACTAACTTTCCCTCTGTTTTGCTTCATTTCTGAGTCATGGGAAAGGGTAAACCTGCTGCTGGGTAACAACCCACAGAACTAAAACTGCTTGCACTTTTGTTTTTTGGGTTGACAATCTTGTTTGACTCTTCTCTGCCGCTAAAACAAAAACGAAATTGGAGAAACTTTCTTTGAGAACGGTGTAGCGTGGAGTACGCTGACAGGCTGCCTAAGGAGAACCCGTCCGCAATGGGAAGTTTTGTGTTTAGGCGATGGCTCCTTTAGAATTTCCAGAAACTTCAACTGAACAACAGCATCAACAAAAATCTGTCTAAAGGACATGCAAATCATTTTGCGAAATCCCTGAAGACTTGATTAAATTTTTTTTTGAACTTCGACTTTAACAATTTTTAAAATTCTACAAACTAAATTTTTTATTGAAGAATTTACGTTTGCTCCAAATTACGCGGGTTTTTAGATGCGCTAAAGCACGTTGCACCAAATACTTACACTGTCGAGAAAATCTAAAAAAAAACCTCAAAAACGGTTTTTTGAACATAACTTTTTTCGTGGGTTCAATTTTCAATCTGACTTCAGAAATCGAAAATTACACCTTGATTTGGACCGTTAGCCGGCACACACCGCTGTTCGCAAAAATTACTGAACGGCGTCTCCGACGCCAAAATATAATGAAAAACAGTAAATAGTCAGCGAGTTCCTGCTGCACACCAATTCGAAATTGGCAAAACTTCAATACTAATATTTGCCTAGGTCTTTTTTTCCAAAAGCCTGATGATTAAAGCTCTAAAATGTGTTAATCTTCCTCGCATTGTGGACAAGCGTTCACTTTCTGACTGTCGCTTGACTTCAATGGCTTAACCGCATTTGAAGCTCTAGTTGAAAGTTCACTCGTTGAAAATTTATAAGGTATATTGGTTGGCTTTTCCTAGACTGTGCTTCTGCTTCTGCTAACTTGTCCCCTCCTAAATTCTCGAAATGCGGTTTTCAAACCGGTTCCCCTCACCTCGTTCCCTCGAACACAAACAAACATCCACCGATTCGGTCCACCTAAACATCCCAATCATGCTCACTAATCTCTCACTTCTGGAATAACAACAAATTTATGCATATTCGATAAATAACTTTCGAATTAAGAATCCGCTGTTAAGAGGATTCGCTTGAAGAAATGCAAATGCAGTAAGTCTCTCGGCAAGTCTGGAAAAGACCCTCATTAATTCATTTGTTTATTGAAATCGTGCTGTTTTCATGCGTGATTTCTTGGCGTTAGCGTTCCAAAGGTGAAGCACATTACTTTTACGGTCGGACGAAATGATACAACTTGAGTCGGCTCGAAGCAGATCTTGCAAGGCTTGTTTTGGTCGTTACTGCAGTCATAATTTCGAAACGACCGATGACAATGGGAGAAGTGACTGAATGGGTTTTAACTAAGGGATGACAGCGGATCGATTTGAGCTCTTGGAATTTATGTTCCCAGGTCGTAGTTCTGTGTTCTTGATGCGGGTGTGGCTTTGCTGCTGCTCTTTTAGCTACTTAGAACTCTTCACAAGCTTCTGAATTTTAAACCAAATTTCATTATATTCCAACCTTTCGACTGCAACAGCTCGCCGGAACGCATGTCTGGACACTAATCCACGCGCCTCGACAAAAAGCGAGTGATTTATGGAAACGCGAACTAATGTTTTTGTCCGCCCAAAAATGTTGAAAAATGTCCTGCTTTCTTTTTTTTGTCCAAAAAGCGCTTCAAAGGAGCGCGTGCCTGAGGGGTGAATGATGACGCCTGAGATGGCTATCATAGTGTCCTCTCTGTGATTCGCCGGCATTTGAAGCAGCAAAGCGGGTGAGCCAGAAGGACGTTGACTCAAAAAGCTTGTTTGTTTATTCAGGCGAGAAACGGTCGTCCAAATCGTTTTTCGATATATAACGCGAAAAACGATATTTCAATTTGTCCGGTCGGCGGGAAGAAGTTCGGGCTTCCGAGTTCTGTTGATCTCATACCTACACCCGGCGACCCTGTCCGCGAAATCCGCCGTCGTCCTTGAGGGGCACGGGCGGAATCCTTCAGGAGGAGGTTTCGTCTTCGCGTGCGCGGGTCGCGTTTCTGGCGTGCGGCGAGTCACTTCTAATCACTGCTCGAGTACAGTCTTGTTTCAAATGGTCTCCAGCGAGCCGCGACCGCTGGGAATTCCGCTTCCGGCAGCCGAATCCCGGGGACCCGACCGCCGCAGAGCGGGGAGTAACGGGCTCGCCCGGGCAAAGCGATCCGATGATTGAAAGTGCTGTCAAATGCCTCAACTTAGCCGACATCTTTTCTCTCCCACATCGTCATATATATTCATATCTTGTCTTCTATCTTTGAAAACCAGAATTTATTGCCCTCCTTCTGCAAGGCCTTTGCTTTCTTGCTTCTTCATTGCCTTCTAGTTCTCCTCGCGCGCTTCTTCGCCGGCCGGCGACTCCAGGTTGGTCTCATCTTATCTTTGCCGCTGTTTATGTCGCGCGTCTCGATTACCGCGCAGTTATGCTTACTAATCATTTTTTATTAACGCAGATGCGTTAATGCGTTTGCTGCTAAAAACAGGCGACGAGAGCCACTTATTATTTTGAGCCCTTGTAGTGGTCGTCCACTTCAAGAGTCGCTTGGGGCGACCAGAATTAATACCCAACTTGGTCAGAGCAAATATCCACAAATTCCGACTTCTAACTGATCTTAGATACTTGTATCATGGTCCAGAATTCATGTCTTTAAAATTTCCTTTGCTTTACAGCTTGAACTAAAAATTCTGTACTCGAAATTTGTTTTTTTTGTGCTACTTTCCGGAATTCGACGTCTGTTGCACGGGCCAAAAAAACAGCAAGTGGTTCTTAGGCAGCCAATGATCGCTGACAAAATTAAGCAAAAGAGTTTGATACTTGTTTCAGCAATTTGGAATGTTTCAAATCGTTGTCAAGCAAATAAAAGTCAAAATCTGGAAAATAGACACTTACGAAACAAACTGACACGTGTGAAAAAATGCTAAACGACTATTGAAAAACTTTGATTCGGAGACTCCTACTGTTTTAGCCCATCGGTTGTTATGGAATTTGAAACATGTTTCGCGAAAATCAGAAAACCAAAAGCCTGATGAAATATTCGCTGTTTTCAAGAATGCAACTTGCAGCATTTAATTTGAGCTCCCGGCTTAATATACACATAATGCTATCGCTTAATTTCAGGCGACTCACAATGAACGCAGAAATGTCGGGACCGACTCGATTACTCGGTGAGTCACTTTATGCACTCCCTTCCCAAACGCCCTTAATTCGGTTTATACTCTAATGTTTCGTCCCTTCTCCGAACAGGCAAGCGGAGTTAAACTTCTTCCACAAGCGATGCCCGACCGAGATTTTGCGTGTGCCCGTTTAACAATTTCACATGGTGGCTATTGATTGCAATGGTAAACATTGCTTAATGAAATCGTGCCCCCTCATTATTGCACTTTCTGGTGGCAGAAGCGCCAAGAAAAGTTGGTTTTTAGTTTTGGGAGCTGGCCTCATGCTTCCTTCTGAGATTTTCCGCGTTTTTTCAATAGATCAATGCAGATTTGGCGAAATGAAAGTGCAGCTTGGTGATCACTGATTTCTAACTTGCTAAGTGTATTTGAAAACATGAATGAAACCTTTTCGAGTGCTTCCAATTATGTACTCTTCAAGTGTGTTTTCCTTTTTTGTCACTAGTTAGTCGTTATTTTGAGGGAAGTCTTAAACCTCATGGAATTTAAAAAACGGTTTTTTGTTGCTGCTGTATTTTGTAAAAGACAGGTAGGGCCTAAGAAAAATTCAACGGTATAAAAATCCACGTGTTCAAAATAGCTTTGTTTGTTGTGTTCGCAAAAGCAGAACAAACCACGGCACCCTTACGCTATGCTTTGGATAGCTTAAAATACCTTCCAATGAGTCTACTTCAATTTGAATTTAATGGTGATAGCCTTGTTTATGACAATTGGCCAAAGCCGAGTGGAGGTGCCGGAGTTTATTTCTGAGTTATCCTTATTTTTCGACTTCCATCTTCCGCTTTTGAAATGCTGATGGGTAAGCTAGTAGTCTAAGCTCTTAAGCGGGTAAAACACTGAATGGTAAAAATGAATATTTATTTTTTGGTTTTCTATAAAAGCAGTTCAAGTCCTAATATTTCGGCCGCCTTTCTTTCGGCCACCAGGTTTAGTTTCATAATTTTTAAACAGGTTAAGTGGTTTCACAGATCCTGAATGTCTTTGCTGATATGTCCAAAGTCGAATCGGCGTCCTGTCCCCGAATGCAGGATTTTAGGCTTGTCTGTTTCCTACATATGCCCATAGATCACAGATGCATGTGTAGTTTGTAGAAACCTTAGCGAGTCGCAAGCGCGTTTGCGGGGTCCCAGGAGAACCATTGAGAATATCTTTTATACTTATGTGCGCTAAACAGGAACACGAGGAGAAGGCAAGGGAATGAGGAAGCTGACGGAACGCGGGCGGGCTACTCGTCGTCTGTCCAAGTTGGCTCGTTCGGCGCCCGTGTCCAAACCGAGAATCCACAAGTTCCCCGCGTCGATTTCTTTTATTGTTTTGTTCAATCGGACATCAATTGGGAAGAAGCCGATGAGGAGGGGACAAACCACCATCTCGGTGTGGGCCTGCGAAGAAAAAGCAAGAGCGAAGAAGTCTGGCAGAGAAGAGACCCTTTGAAAGGCACGCACGCGCGTGACAATTGCGCTGTGCTTGTATGCACATACATATAACAACTGATGCTTGTTGATATCGAATTGCTCGGGTCTGAATACGTCTTAACTGAGCGGTCCCTCAGTCAGTCAGTGAGAGAGAGACATCACTGGCTTTGCAATGGCCCGCCCTTCAACCCCTAATTTACTTCGAGGGTATTCAAGCCGTCCGCTAGCACTATCAAAAGTTGCCGCCGACGGCGTTCGTCTGTTGTTACCCATTAGAACAAAAATTCATCTCCTTTGAAAAATTTATCTCCAATTCGCCTTTGTCGCCCACCAGACCCTCTTAAGTCCCCAGATCCTTACAGTCCCTCACAGTCGCCCCAAGATGGCCGACCGCAAGCGGAGTCTCATTGTCCAGCACCAAAACAAAAAGTTTTCAGTGGCCAAAGCCGCGGTCATCAGCTCAGCAATGTTGGCCCGCAAGAACTCGACCATGCAGAGGTCGGGCGTCTCGAATCTCTCACCTGGGATCGGCGCCCCCGGCCGCCGCGAGTCGATCACCGCGATCACCGACCTCATCGCCCTCGGCTCGTCTGGCAACACTTCGGCTGGCTCCGGTAGGTTCTTTAGAACTTGTTTTTCTGTTGCCAAAAAGCGCGTAAATTGTGAACATTTATTGGGAACATTCAACTTTCTTGGATTCGCTAAAAAGCGGTGTTAGTAAGTGAGCCATTTCAAGTCTGGCATTTAGATTTAGGCTAGTTAATTAAAATGGAAAATGAAAAACTACACAAAACCAATTTTAAAAAATTAATTTTTTGTTTACATTTTCCTGCACAATGTACTGTTTTAATAATAATTCATTGGCTTAAAATGCTTAATTAAGTTTGTTTTAGCGTAAAATATTTTTTATTGTTTAAAAAAAGGTCAGAGAAATGCACTTTTATTCGCTTTGATGGTCAATTTATTCACAAAGACGGGAAAAGCTCAAAATAAGTTTATCATTTGCACACCCAGATCAGAGACCACCCCAATTCGATTATCACAACATTTTCAGTTGCGCAGGAGTCTGCGTCACACAAAGCGTCTCGCTATTCGATTAGCCGGAATCTTCCAAATTGTGTCAATTTGCTAATGGCCCTCCAGTGCAAGGGCCCTCGTTGTTTAAATCAGACGATCAAGCACCCGCCACGAGAAGCAATCCCGTTCTCCGGCTCGTTTCAATTGGCGCAAACAAAATTACGCGCGGCTGGTCACGCAATTGTCGACTGGCTTCGCGGACGATTTGGGTCCGTCGTCGCGTCATCCGTCTTCCACTTTTGGCGTCGACAAGAGGACGGCACTGCTTAGAGCCGTTGACACTATCCCCAGTCGGACAATTAGTTAGAACAGTTGATTGAGCGCCTGCAACATTGTCAACAAGCCCTCAAGGACGTGAAGCGTGTGCTTTTAGAGGAACCGGACGGAGTTTGAAGCTTCATTACTTGAGCGAAATTTTGGAAGACAAAAAAGTCGTTGAGATCGGCATAATCAGAACAGCTCTGAACAACTATTTTAGGATTTTTAGCATTGTTTTTGTTTGCTCTCGAAAAATGGAAAGGTTTTTTTGGCTGAAGAGGTTTTTTTAATTACGGAAAATTGGGCAGAATAATTGCATTCCGATATTTGCAGGTGTGGGCCTGGCAAAAACAAACTATTATCGCAGGTTTTTGTTCTAATTTGGTTTCATATTTTGTGCCAAGCGGTATTATTTTCTCAATGAGACCATGATTGCAGATTTCTTGGAGCTGCCGCTCTTCGACAAGATCCTCCAGACAGCATGCGTCCTCTCGCTGTTCACAGTGTGCCTCCACACGCCCAAGACCATCGACATGTGGCCCCCTCTCTCATACGTAATCTTCGTAGTTGACTTCTTCGTAACCGGGTTTTTCTGCATCGAATGGATAGCAAAACTGAGATTCTATGGCGTTTTAAGGGTAAGAACGTATCCAAAGTATAATGTCCAAACAAAGCGACGTTCCAGAACAGAGGATCCTACGTGAGAAGCCGCTGGAGTCTCTTCGAATTATTCCTATTGGCTCTGCACATCGCCTCGCTTCTTCTGCATGCGAACCAGATTGCAGCCCATTACTTTCCGCGATTCGAACTGCCGCATTTGCATAAAATTTGCTCCACTGTCAGATGTATGCGACCGGTCGTTATTATCCGAATTATACGACTTCAAATCAAGTTCAAACTGCCAAAGAACAGAATTCAACAGTTGCTCAAGTAAGCGAAATACGTTTCGGTTTGATAGGGGCGGAAATCGAGCGGAAATTGAACTTTGCGGCAGGGCATAAAAGCGACTAAAAATCGAGAGGTGGAAAAGGGATTCAGAAACACGTTTAACAAACGAAATAATTCTGAGCATTGTGTCTTAAAATAGAGATGACGGGGCAATTGAATTACGGGCAAAGGTCAAAATGTTTGGATGTTTTGAGGGATTTAAGGACACGTCGTTTGAAATACTTGGGACGCATCCAAGCTTCGGGTAGGATTGCCGACCAGAGACACTTATAGGAAACATGTCCAACCCAATCAGCTACGATTTCTTTTGCTTGACTGCCTTTAATTAAATTAAGGCTGATCGTGACGAGACCATCTGACGAAACCGTCTGGTGGTCTCGTGGTCTAAGCGGTTATTTTGCTTATCTTAATTTTCGCAGTTCTAAGAGCTGCAAGGTAACGATAATTTTGGTTTATTTCAGGCGATCACGCGAACAAGTCCAAAATGTCTGCGTGTTCATGACTTTTTTTATGATGCTTTACGCCATTATGGGTATTCAACTCTTCGGCCGCATGGATTATCATTGTGTGCTGCCAGGTAAGATCATCCAATTTGAGCATAATTCGGACGTTTATTTTAGGCACAGACGCGAAAAACGTCACAATAGCAGATCTAGCCATTCCGGACACGATGTGCTCGAAGCCGGGTGGTGGAGGCTACCAGTGCCCGGAAAACATGGTATGCATGAAGCTTGATATGAGTGCCAAATCCGAGGGTTACTACGGGATGTTCAATAATTTTGGTGTGTTGTTAGTTTTCATGTTCAAACGTCATCCAAGCGTTTCAGTTGCGAGTCTATTTACGGTTTACCTAGCTGCCTCAGAAGAAGGATGGGTCTACGTTTTGTACGATTGCATGGATTCACTGCCGTCTTATCTTGCCTTTATTTATTTTGCTACCTTGATTTTCTTCCTTGCTTGGCTTGTAAAGGTGGGTTTGTGTCTGAATTCCTGGCTTCACTTTGTTTTTAGAATGTATTTATCGCTGTGATCACCGAGACGTTTGCCGAAATCCGTGTGCAGTTCAGCGAGATGTGGCAGAAAAAGGAAGTCGCATTTGACGATGACTTCAGGCAGGTCAGTCTCGTTCTTTTGTATTCGAAATGATTTGATTTTATGGTTTTAATTATGAATTTGTATTCAGAAGCTCGAGAAGAGACCCGAGGGCTGGAAGCTGATCCGTCTAGACGCCGATGCGAAGATAATCGACGGCAAGATCAAAAGGATGCAAGCGGTAGCTTTTTGAGCGGTTTAAAATGACCGATTTCGGTTTTTAGATTTTGAGAAGCATGGGATTCCAGTGTTTTATCATTGTCTTCGTCTTGCTGAATTCGTTTATCAATGCCTCGTTCGTCTACTACCACGACCCTTCGGATGTCGAGAGGAAGAAAATCTACTATTACATTGAGGTGAGTTAAGGATTGAAAGCGAAATTCTACGACGGGAGCTGAAATTGGGCTGTATAAATGATGTTTTAGTGCGGCTTCACGATCCTCTTCAACGTCGAATGCTTGGTCAAGATCGCCTGCTACGGATTCCGCCAATTCATCAAGCGTAACATTTTCAAATTTGAGCTGCTGTTGTGTGTGGGAAGCTCCTTGAACATAATCAAGTTTTTCTACGTCCGCAACATCTTCACCTATTTTCAAGTTTTTCGACTGATGCGTCTAATCAAAGCGTCTCCGATGCTGGAAGACTTTGTGTTCAAGGTAACCATTTCCATTTCGTCCGTTTGATAAGTGAATTATTGCAGATCTTCAGTCCAGGAAAGAAACTCGGCGGCCTGGTCATCTTCACCGTCGCCTTCGTGATCATCGCCTCGGCTGTCTCGCTGCAGCTCTTCTGCAATGAGCCGAATCTGCATTATTTCCAGACGTTTCCACTAGTGCGTTTTCTGCTTTTGTGATGTATAAAAATTCAACGTAATATTCAGGCATTTATGTCGATGTTCCAAATCATTACGCAAGAAGGCTGGACCGATTTCGTCATCGAGGTGTTGAGAACTATTGACAATCCATTTTTCGTGGTTTTCACCGCGATCTACTTTGTCGGATACCATCTGTTCGTCACCTTGGTAAGCTGAGGAAGTGCTTCGAAGAGATCGAGATAGAGCTGTCTTGTTTAGATTGTGTTGAGTCTCTTCGTCGCCGTTATTCTCGATAACTTGGAAATGGAAGAAGGCCTGAAGAGGGTCAAACAACTGAAAGCTCGAGAAGCTACCACTTGCATGAGGACGACGCTGCCGTTGCGACTGCAGGTCTTCGAGAAGTTCCCCACAAGACCGCAAATGGTAGAGCTGAAGAAGGTGGACACGGAGTTCCCCGTACCGAAAGTGAGGGACAGCTTCACCCACATGTTCGTGGGAGAAAGCGAGATGTACGACTTCGAAGACAACAACGGTGAGTTGCCGCAGCCGCAGCCAACTTTTCAGGCCTGTGTTCCTTTAGATTCTGGTTCCCACAAGCTCGTCTTCCGGAACGTAACTCACCTCCGCCGCCGGCACGCACCGCCCCTCATCCGTCACGTGGGGCATCTCTCGATGAAGCACAGCATCAGCACTCTGCTCCTGTAAGTCTGTCCGAGAACTCGTTGTTCGTTCACCCCGTGCACCTTCACCTCCGCTCACCCTTTCACACTCACGGACTGCCGTGTCGTTAATCCGTTTGTTGTGACCACAAATTACAGTTCTTCCAACCGCAACCGGCACATCCTCTCCGACTCGTTCCCTCTTATTCCCTCGTTTGGCCGCTCAAGCATCCGCTATGCTAGTCGCAAGGATACCGTTTAGTAAGTCACTTGTACTCTTGTAACCACAACTCTTGACAACTCACAACGGCACCGACTTGTAACACCTGGTTTCCCTTTGTGTTCTGTTGTCCTTACGGAGTCATTGTAGTAAGTCCCGGAATCAGAGCTCGAATGCAATGGCGCCGACGATCAGAGCGAAGCAGATCATGTACGAGCAGATGACGGAGAACGGCGATCTGAGGAGCCCTTCTAATTCCGGGATGAAGAAGGACCACAAGCAGGGCGAGATCGACATACGAGCACTGCAGCAGAAGAGACAGTTAGCTGAGATGACCAGGTAACTGTTTGCAAACAGTTCGATTTGGAACAATATTTTTTAGGAACCGCATTGAAGAAGACATGAGAGAGAACCATCCCTACTTCGGCCGCGACTCTCAGCTCCGCCACTTCTGCCACAAAATCGTCTACTCGAAATACGAACCGAACAGTGACATGAACGGAGGCGGCTCGAAAATCAAAAGACGCTACAAAGAACTCTAGTACGTTCCTGTTTTGGTGTTACAGGTGTATCTCAACGTGTTTTACAGCTCTTTGATTGGCCTGATGCCCTACCTCGACTGGACCATGGTCATCGTCACGGGTCTCTCGTGTGCCTCGATGCTTTTTGAGAGTCCTTGGCCCACAACTGGCGAAAACCTGGTAATGAACAACTTCTATCTTCAGGTCTGAATCGGTCATGTATGTTTCCTTAATATTCAGTTTTAGATCACCGACTACCTCTTCGTCCTCTGCATGACGTTGGAGTTGGCCGTGAAGGTTCTCGCGAACGGGCTCTTCTTCACCCCGCAGGCCGCAGTCAGGGATGTCGGAGGCGTCATGACAGTGTTCATCTACATTGTAAAGTTCAAAATGAATTTTCTTTGCAAAAGTCTCTTTTTAGACGAGTCTCATATTCCTGCTGACCATGCCGAAACACGTTGAGATCAACTCAGCTTCACAGCTGCTTATGATTTGCCGCGCCCTCCGGCCTCTGCGGATCTACACGCTCGTCCCCCACATCCGCCGAGTCGTCTTGGAGCTCTTCCGCGGATTCAAGGAGATTGTGCTTGTCACAATTCTGATGATTGTGGTCATGTTTATCTTCGCGAGTTTCGGTGTCCAGACGGTGGGCGGGAAGTTGGCTGCTTGTAACGACCCGGGGATAATCTCACGGGTAAGTTCCAGAGTTCAAGTTCACACTGTTGTTTTGTTAGGAGAACTGTACCGGAGTCTTCTGGCAGAAGATTTTCGTCACTCGTCTTGAAGTATACGGCAAGAACGATGAGAACATTCACCCCAAAATTCTCGTGCCGAGAGTTTGGTAAGTGAACGAGCAAATTGTGGGTAATAATAGAACGATTTTAGGACGAATCCCCGGAATTTCAACTTTGACCACGTTGGAAACGCGATGTTGGCGTTGTTCGAGACGTTGTCCTACAAAGGATGGAACGTGATCAGAGATATTCTCTGGGACAGGCAGGGGCCGGTAGGCTTTCCTTACATTGTCGGAACTCATTTTCGCTTTAGTGGGCTGTGGTCTTCATTCACATCTACGTCTTCATCGGCTGCATGATCGGCCTCACCCTGTTCGTAGGCGTCGTCATTGCTAACTATACTCAAAACAGGGTAAGTTCGAAAACCTTGTGGATACACTTGAAAAAAGTTTTAGGGAACAGCTCTACTCACTGTGGACCAACGCCGCTGGCATGACTTGAAGGCTCGTCTCAAGATGGCCCAGCCCCTCCACGTTCCTCCTAAGCCGGCCGAATCCGCGAAACTTCGGCGGGCTCTGTATGACATAACTATGACAAGCTGGTTCAATAATGTTAGAGCACATCACAATCCCGAATGACCCTCCAATGCTTTCAGATATTTGCGGGTCTCGTCTTGCTGAACTCGTTCACTCTTTTCGTGCCTTGGAACATCGAAGAGGAAGGCGAAGAGCAGATGCACGTGGTTCTCAACGCTTTGACCGCCTTTTCCGGAATTATAAATGTCCTCTTCACCGCTGAAGTTGGTTAATTACATGGTTTGTTTAAATGCAGGTTTTGTTTTCAGATCCTACTCAAAATCATTGCTTTCACCGTCCCGGGCTTCTGGCAAAGTCGGCGCAACCGCATCGACCTCCTGATCACGATCCTCGGGATTTTTTGGGTCATCACCCATTTTTTCGTCGCGCTTCCTGTGAGTGTCGAGTCGAAGCCCGACGAGACGCGGCTGAAAAAGTTTACCTACACCTTCGGATACATGGTCGTCATCATGCGGTTCTTCACTATCACAGGTAAGCCCGTCTGCACGAGTTACGGACCATCCACGCTATTGTAGGAAGAAACACGACGCTGAAAATGCTGATGCTGACGGTCGTGATGAGCATGTTCCGGAGTTTCTTCATTATCACGGCGATGTTCCTGTTGGTCTTGTTCTACGCGTACACTGGCGTTATCTTGTTTGGAATGGTCAAGTACGGGCAGGCGGTCTCCAAGTGAGTTCTTTTTCGACTCTGTAACTACAATATTGAATTGTAGAGTTTCAGCTTTTTTGGAAATTTATTGGAGTGGAAGCTACAAAAGTGTCTGATTTAATATGTATCTTCAGGCATGTGAACTTCCGATCCGGCTCCGAAGCGCTGGTCGTCTTGTTCCGGAGCGTGACTGGAGAAGACTGGAACGACATCATGCATGACTGCATGCGGAGTGCTCCCTTTTGCTACTGGCGCGAAGGAATCAACTACTGGGAGACGGACTGCGGCAACTACTACGGAGCCATCATCTACTTTTGCTCGTTCTATCTCATCATCACTTATATTGTCCGAAACTTGCTCGTCGGTAAGAGTCGAAACTGCCATCCGTTTGGTTAAAAGATGCTTGTAGCCATTATCATGGAGAACTTTTCGTTGTTCTATAGCAGCGAAGAAGACGCTCTGCTCAGTTACGCCGACATAAGGAATTTTCAGAACGTCTGGAATATGGTGGACATAGAGCAGAAGGTGCGTTGGAAAGTCTATAATATCTTGAATGATTGGTTCTACCATGATTTCACATTGAAATTTCAGAGTGTAATCCCGGTCTGTCGCGTCAAATTCCTCCTTCGTCTACTCAAAGGTCGTCTGGAAGTCGACCCCAACAAGGATCGCCTTCTTTTCAAGCACATGTGCTACGAAATGGAGCGTCTTCACAACGGAGACGACGTTTCCTTCCACGACGTTCTCTAGTAGGCTGTCTGTCCTTCGCCACTAAATATTGCCCGTTTCAGCATGCTCTCCTACCGCAGCGTGGACATTCGGAAGTCTCTACAGCTAGAAGAATTACTCCAAAGAGAAGAACTCGAATACATTGTTGAAGAAGAAGTGGCCAAGCAGACCATTCGGACTTGGCTCGAATGTTGTCTGCGGAAAATTCGCAATCCGCAGTCGAAAGACTCCATCACAAGATACGACCAAAGTGAACTGCATTCGGCATTCGGGGCGGCCGACCTCGTTCGACGGCCCGTGCTCGAAACGGACGTGGACGCTATTAAGGTGGACGACGACCACCCGGATCAGAGGAAAAGGAAGAAGGCGATCCGGAACAGACGAAGGAGTATCCCGGATCTCATGGAGGTACGTAACATGTTGTGCAATCAGCTCTAAGAAGCTATAGGGTTTTTACTAAATGAATTAGTGTTTTGAGAACCAAGACCACAATGTAAATGTTTCAGACGAGCACAATCCTCCAAGAAGCCGCTCGAAAATTCCTCCTGGCCGGGTCGAAGAAATCCTGGTCTACCCACGGAGGCCGTGGTTCCAACATCAATCACGAAAGTGAATTTTCTCCAGTTCAGACGAAGTTCCGTTCAGACAGCAAATCGATTCCGAAAGGGCTTCAGGTTGTTAGGTGCAAGACTAGCCCATTCTTATGTCCTTTTCAGATCGTGCCCCACGAGCTCGCCGACGTCGAAGAATGGTCGGAAGAAACCACGAACCTCACCAGTCCACAAAATTCGGACGACATCAAGCAGAGTTCATCGCCAAGTAACTTAAAAAATCTGAACATTGGTAAGCAGCATGTCTTGAGGTGTGGTTTGTGAACAGCGCTGAATTTAGAATTCGCGAACAGACGGAAAATCAGCGCTCCGTCTCCCGCAGCCCAGTCCAACGTCCCCGAAAATGCCTTTTTCGAGCACGTCGAATCCGCAGTGGGAAGCTGTAACGACATCAAAGACTGGTGGGAAGAACTGGCTGCATAACTGATTTTGTATATTACGCACTGTGCTTTATTTGAAACGGGTTCTCTTGAAGCAATTAATTTTTTTCATCAAACATCAAGATACAAAAAGATGTGACTGGTTTCACAAACACTCCCGCCGAAGCAAAGCATTGAAAAGAGACTGAACGGACAATGTTCTGGCCGAGGTCGTCTTCTGCGTGCGTGCCGTCGATGGGGTCCCAGTCCAGGCTGTCGTAGGAACTTTCAGTTGGGGAATCTCCTAAACAGAAGTGTATATTTGAAAAGTGGCACGGAATCTGAAATTGGAACCACGATAAAGCAGGCAACCTTTAAGTTTGTTAGGTCAAGAAAAGAAGAGGAGTCGGTTGCCGTTCAGCACACTCACAAGCAAGAATTTGAAGAGGCATTAATTTTATGAAGATTGCAAAAATTGTCGTATTTTGAATTAAGAACAACCAGAGAGGACATCGGAAACTCTTTAGCCGACGAAGAACCAGTCTTCACATATTTTTGTAAAATATGCATTCAAAATTGTAAATTTTACTCTCTACGATTAGCACGACAATAAAGCGGAAAACGAAGCCACTTTAGCCAAGCCGTAGCACTCAAAGCAAATTTGATAATCTGAAACTCAAAAGCCACGAAGGCACCAAAACCCTTTTAAAACAGCGCGGATAGTACTTTAGGCTGCCTGGTTTAACTAAAAAGGCTTACAGGCTTAGGGGTTACCGCAGACGAATACATTTCATCGAAGGCGCCTGGCAGCAGGAACAGTAGGCTGGGGGCGAAAGTTCTACAAACAGTCGGTGTTCTCAAGCTGCTTTTACGTCATCCCAGAGACCTCAACCGTAATATGTAGAAATGTGAACTTTTTTACTTATAAAATTAATTTAAAGCGAAAATTAATTCTAATAATTCACAAATTCACAACATCAAGTGTTCAAGCACAAGCGAATTTCGTGATCTGAATAAGGCACATACGGGATAATCAAAATAGGTATTTTTAGTGAGCTCCTGCGAAGCTCTTATCTCAAAGCTCTTTTGTTACTGTACTTGATTCCGAAATATTCAAGCTGAAAACTCGAAAACAGTTGCTTTGAATCCAATCTATTTACAAATTCCTCATTCACTAAGACGTTCTTCAAGTTCACTGATTCTAGAGTTCCTTGTCGTATGGCTTGATCGATCAAGATCTGTGGGTAAAAACATAAACTGGAAAACACGCTTTTGAGTCGAGATGCATTGTTTAAAAGCGCAGAAACAGCCATGGGAGCCATGTTTGTCCGAAGTAGCAAATTCACAGTTTGAGCAGAACGCTTCAAAATGTGGCTTAGTACTGTGGGATGGCGCGGCTTGCTGTTTAAGACCACACGCTCCGGCACCTTCCGCCGTGGTGATGTACATACACATGGGGAGATCTCGCCTTCAGTGCCGCGCGGGACTTTACGGGGTGTCCTGGTCGATATACCAACTTTGTTGTCCGGAAGAGCAGCTGCGAGACTGGGGGCAGACTGCTTCGACGGCTCTCTGTAGCGGTCAATCGGGAAGCACGGAATTCTCGCAGCGTTCGCCTTATTGCGACTTCTTTAGGCCACCATGCGAACCTCTGCAAATTGTGCAATCGCTCGTGGCGAGACCGAGGACTTGAATTCTGCAGAGCGTCAAAGATCGCGCGTTCGGTCGTGCTTGCAGACGCTCGAGACTGATGCCATCGCTCGGGACTATGTGTCCGGCATATCTGAAACAGTTCTGGAGGTTTCGGGATGTTCATCGGCGACGGGAGGATCTGGCACGTGGCCGCGACGTTTTAGAGGCACGTGGCCATAACAGCAAGCCTAACGGCCGTAAACATGTAGGTTGAAGCCTACGAGACAGACAGACAACGGGTGACGCCCTTAGCTCGAGACATCGGAACGGCCCGGTAGATAGCCCCGTTCACTGATGAACGCGGGTCGTGGGTCTGAGAATACACGACAAGTACGCCTGCGTTTCGATTATTCAGAAGCGGCAGAGAAAAGTGAGAACATCCATTTAAGCTGATTTCTTCGATTTCCATGACTTTCCATTCAGCGGCTTGCCAGCTTGCGAGGTCGCTTTCAACTACAACAAGGTCTCTTTGCACCTCTTTAAAAATGCGAAGACGCGTCACTTCAGATCCAGGAATGACAAAAAGCTGCAAAACCAGGAGGCGCTTGGAAATTCCTTTCTCATGTCGGCTCATGGAAAAGAGTTCTTCTCGAAATTTTCTCGCACTGAGAAAGAGACTTCACCAGATATCTTGCGATTCGACCTGTACCCCTGAAATTAATGGCAGATGTTTTTGAAAAAGTCGTGGGGAAGCTCGTCCAATTTGCTGAAATGTTTGGAAACTTTCCGACCCGAGAAATGTGGAGGTCCATCCTCCTGGGCTCCCGCTTGCGACCACTTATTTGTGTCATTTTTATGCTCTGTCCCTGACGTGCCTGACCCAAGTAATAAGCTCGTGACCTTTCTTGACTTTAAGAACGCAAAAAAATACTTTGATCTGGTTTCTATAAACTGGATCCTCCTCTTTTCGTCCGCTAACATTAGCCAAACCTATTATTCATTTCTGTCTACCTTATCCGATGCTGTCCGCTGGCATGTTCCCACCAGAACCATGTCAGATAGCCAGAAGAAATTCAGTAAACGGGCTTCGATCTTATACTCTGCGATGAAAAGAAATTTTGCTCCTAATCGTTCCTCTCAATCTGCCCTCTACCACAAATATTCCCGTCTTTATACAAAAGCTCTAGCTGTGATGGACCGTAAACGGGAAAAAAAGATTCTGAACTCCTCCACCCCTCGCTTATTCTCTCGATATGTCAACCAACAAACCAAAAGTTCAAAGGATATAGGAGTCATCAAATATCAAGGTTCCCTGGTTTTTGACAATGCTCAAAAAGCCGAAATTGTCGCTGAACACTTTGCGTCTGTTGTCTCAGGTAGTGCTGCCCGTGCTCCCCCTGAATTAAAACCCCCTTTCTCGAAAATGTTCCTATAATTGACTGTGTTGCTGTATAAGCGTCTGTGATGTGTTTGAAGCTCTCCGTTTGCTCCCCAATATGGTTTCTACCTCTCCTGATCAAGTCTCATACCGCCTTCTCAAGAGCCTCGCTCTGTCTCTGGCCCAACCTGTCTGGGATATCCTTACCCGTTCCTTTACTCAAGGCGTAATTCCAAGTGTTTGGAAATCTGCCATCGTTAAACCTATCTTGAAGAAGGGTGACCCTGCGTCCCCGGCCAACTATCGTCCTATATCCCTCACTAGTGCGCTATCGAAGGTCGCGGAAAGATTTGTCGGAAGAGCTATCCTTAAACACTGCGAGCAGAACAATCTCTTCTGCCGTGCGCAAAACGGGTTTCTTCCTGGTCGCTCCACAACTACTGCCCTGGCCCCCTGCTTCCAAGACTTTTATGTCGCCTTGGAAGCTGGGCAATTTATCGATATTGTCTTTATCGACTTCTCAAAGGCGTTTGACATGGTTCCTCATGAGCTCTTGCTCTTCAAGCTGAAGGCTTACGGCATTCGAGGGTCCTTGCGAAACTGGATTAAAGATTTTCTTTCTGATCGGCGTTTGCAGTTAACGTAAACCGAGTTGTTTCGTCCGTAAAATCTATTAAATCCGGAGTGCCTCAAGGATCTTGCCTAGGTCCCCTCTTGTTCGCCCTTTTCATCAACGACATATCCTTCATTCAAAAAAGAAAGGGAAAACGCCATCGGAATCCGCAATTCTTGTGGACCTGGTGCATACGAATGTGACGCAACGGACGAAAAAATTCCATTCCATTTCAGTCGGAAAATGTCATCTAAGTCATTTCTTTTTACGTCTGCAAATAGCGAGAACCCAATATATACACAAAAACACATCGTAACAAAAGTGAGCATTTTCATTGGCTATTGTCTTTCCTCCGGATAGTGTCAAACATCTTCGTCAGGTCCTTCACTTTGCGTTGCCGTTCCGCGTGCATGCCGTCGATGGGATCCCAGTCCAGGCTGTCGTAGGAACTTTCAGTTTCCTCGAATCTCCTAAACAGAAGTGTATATTTGAAAAGTGGCACGGAATCTGAAATTGGAACCACGATAAAGCAGGCAACCTCTAAGTTTGTTAGGTCAGCGTTGTGAGTGGAAAAGACAGAAGGAAGCAGACGTCGCTTACCGTAGACTGTGGTCACACCAAGAAAAGAAGAGGAGTCGGTTGCCGTTCAGCTCACTCACAAGCAAGAGGCATTAATTTTATGAAGATTGCAAAAATTGTCGTATTTTGAATTAAGAACAAGCCAGAGAGGACATCGGAAACTATGATTTTTGAAAAATATGCATTGAAAATGTCTTAAACTGTTATTTGTCTCTACGATCAGCACGACAATCAAGCGGAAACCGAAGCCTTTTTAGCCAAGCTGTAGCGCTCAAAACAAATTTGAGAGTTTGGAACCGCAAAGCCACGAAAGCACCGAAACCGGCCGCGGCGACGTACCTCGTCTACGTCGCGCCACGAGCTCATCACAGGCGCGTCGCCCTGCGAACTTCGTCTTTTCGACTTAGTTCTGGTCTTCCCGAACGCTCGTTTTAACCGTTTCTTTGCTCTCGACATTTTGGAGCTTCTCTGTTCGTTCTCCTGGAATCGACCGCTTTCCTCATTCGCTCGACCACTTACACTTACGCTCAGTTCCGTCTGGACCTCGGCCTCTTGAAACTCCTGGTACGGCGTCTGCACGCGGATCTCGGCCGTCTCGACAATCTCCGTCTGCTGCTCCATCTCGGTGAAGTCGACGATGTGCGTCTGGAGTTCCTCGTCCATCGTGGGGACGATGTCGGTCTGGTTGTCGTTGTCGATGAAGGTCGCCATCACGGTCATCATTTCGCCGTCCGCGTACTCCAGGATTGTCGTTTGGGTCTCGCTGCTTTCGAGCTCCACGGAGTCGCACTGGGTGTACTGGTCTAGCGACTCCGTCTCGGTCGAGTCAGTCTGGATTCCCGAGTCGGACAAGTCCATCATTACGGTCTGGTCGTTCTTCTCTTCACTGAAACGTCACAATCATTCTGGACATCTCCACGTCTCTGGCTTTAGGTTTACATTCCCAGCTTTGTTAGTTCGGTGTTAACGTTTTGTCAAGTGCCTCAAGTTGTTTTCCATTGGTCATTTGAATTCATGTAAAAAGGGACTCGTAACACAACTTACGTCTGGAGAACGTCGGTCTGCGTGCTTCCGTCGTACAGGACGAGCGTGGGCACAGTCACGCGACTGGTGGCGCTGCAGCTCAGCTTGTGGATATTCGAACTTCGGACGATCTCTTCGACGATCGCGGAGACGTTGTCGTCGTCGACCTTCTCGGAAATCTGCAAGATTTTCGGCATTCCGGTCTTCTCGTCGAGCTCATCGAAAACCGAGGGAATCTCGATCCCGGACTCTCGCGCTTCTTCTTGCACTCGAGCCATCGCGCACCGACGTTTCTCGGCGCTAAAATCTACTCTTTCAATGTTCTAAAACCCATGGCTTACCTTATCAAAGGCATAAGATACTTGGCAGCTTTGTTATTACCCCACATCTGCATCATACCAACGGATGCACCCGTCGCATCGTTTCCTGAAATGGCGACTCTTCATCGGAGAGCCTGAAAACACTCACCTTGAGCAATTTTGGCTTGGTACTCCAATAGTAGTTTCATTAGAAGTTTCGTGTAGAGATCTTGGATGGCGGCTTGAATGACGTTTATACACATGCTGACCAAAGAAAGACCAACGATGACAAAGACGAAACAGAGCACCATTACGCTGAAAAGAGCTTTGAACTCGGCAAACATATTTACAGCTTAAAATGCTGTTTTTTGGTTTTAAGTCATGCTACCGCATATGTATTGTATGTTTCTTCTACATGCGGTTTATAAGAATGCAGATGTACTTGAATCAACGTCGATGACTACCGTCGCTCGATCCATCAGATTAATCTGCCCGCTACACAAACTGCCATCAATCTCTTCCTTACGTCACAAGCGCATAATAGCGTCCCATGACCTATAGCATTCACCTTTAACATTTCAGAGATAGTTCGCGGGGGAGCCAGCGGGCGGCAGACCCAAGATCATGGCAAAATATCATCGATCTCCCCCGCTTGTCTTAGGCGCACAAAATCGTCACTCACTCTTTCCGCTCCACCGCCACATCGCCGAGACCAATTGTTAGAAGACTGAAAATCGGCAATCATAATTGAGATGACGGACGATCGATCCACGAACCTGATGAACATAAAGTACAAGCTGCGGGGATAGGTCCAGTTCTCCCAAAGCTGGAACAGGAAGGCGCAGAAGAAGATCCAGCCGACAGTGATGAAGACGGCGGCGAGCACGGGCATCCGGGGCACCGCCGCCGGCTCCTGCAGAAGCATTTCGTCCTCCTCGTACTCCTCTGGCACGAACACTTCTTCCTCGATTATGTTCTCGAGGTGGTTGGAGGTTCCGTCGTCCTCGATCACTTCCAGATTCAGATCCTCGGAAACGGACCTGAAATGCAACTCTTTACTTCAACGTTGAAGGAAGAATTTCATTGTAAATGTTCAAACCCTAGGCAATTCTTCTTCTGTTCTGAGCCTGGATAGCAGTGACGGAATTTCGACAAATACAAAAGCTCCCAAAACCACGAAAAGCTCTGTCTGCAGTCTTACCTTATATTAAAACTGACTCGCCTATCGTTTCCCGCGACAGTCGAGTCCATCTCGCCCCGTTCCATGATTTCGAGTCGGTCGTCTCCCGAGTCGGTCATCCCTTTTTTGTTCCGGAATTCGGGAATAAAGTCGAAGGCATGCCGAATCTTGTCGATGGTGCTGTTGATGTTTCTGTAGAGGAATTTGCCGAGATCGTTGAGCGTGATGAGCATGATGGGGATTCCGACGATCGCGTAGATGACTGTCGCGAATCGGCCCCACTTGGTCTCACAGAAGACATCGCCGTAGCCTGGAAAGCAATGATTACTGCTAATAAATTGTATGAAAAAAAACATAAGACATGCCTCGGTCGGTGCTTTGACTCAGTCGGTCAAAGCTCACTTGTCTCAAAATCTGCACCGTTTAAAGGACGCCGTCAAAAATTAATCAATCGAAATTGCAGCGATGGGGTTTTTATATCATCCAATTAGTCATGATCGATGCAAGCGATAAATTCGCCAGCCAACGCGATTTATTTTGTTTTCCTGGTCGAATTTCCGCGAACGCTTTGCAAAATTTTTATGACACGATCGGCTCAATGATCGTAGGGACAATCATAAATCGGAAGTGGGGCAAATCGATTTGTACACTGAAAGCGTTCGGAATTTAAGTCTTTTTCAAAATGAGCAGATGCTGAATAGCGTACTTCACGCTTCGCGACTTGAAATTCCAGCCAAAAAAAGAGTCCGACGCCTCAAAATTCCCTCTGCCTCGTCAACCCACGACACTTTTTCCCGCATGCAAAAATACTACAAACACCAATCGATCGCCGTGGTGTAAATAGCACTTCCAACGGCGATTTGCCGCAATCGGATCGTGGCGGGACCCAACCCAAATCAAACTTTGCCTCACATCTTTGGGACTAAAACGCGCAGCTTTGAACTGTTTTTCACATGCTTTGGGGCCGCTATGACTGCCAAAAATGCTTCACCTTACGTGAGTTGGTCAGGAATGCTCAGAACTACTCAAATGAGCCCACGAGAAGCATAAACCATCATTTTGCTCTACATGGATCAAAATAAGATCATACGTGCATCGCTTTGGTATAGCTAAGGTGTCGTCGCTAGTCAACGACTGCCAGTTGCCTAAAATAGCAAAACCCGGAAACCTGGCTTGCTATTTTCGATGATCGCCTGATCAGGTATGCCATAATGTGAAGAGTTATCCTCTGGCGCCACTACTTCAAAGCACGCGTAAATATTTAGCCTTGGCCGTTTGGGCTTAAAATAAGAAGACAAAGTTTGAATACTAGATAGATTCCCGACATGATTTCCCTGCGCGGCAGTCTTGCGGAAAATCTGCGGCAAATCACGATAGATGTTCATACACACCCCGATCGCCCTCTTACCGTACATCACCCTCTCCGAATCATTCAACAAATTCGAGCAAAGGTTCGAAAAAGAAACGCACAAAATTCGTCAAAAATAAATGATTCGGTGGTCCAAAATTTAACTATTTCGACCGGTCACAATCCGAGCAACATTAATTTCAATACCATCCTTGCCGCATCTCAGTGGCTAAATTGTCCCCCCATCTGTTTCGGGGCCAATTTAGCCATTTTAAATTTTAGCTTTGGTGTTCATTTACGCTAGAACTAATGTCGGACACCCTCGTAAACGAGTGTAATAAATGGGACCTCTGCTTTCGAAACTCTCGTCATAAAATAATTTACAACATGTCGCTGGTGACGTAATTGACAATGAGTAGACGGGGTTTTTCCTCCCCCGTCATTCAAGAGCATCGCCCTGTCGGTCACGAACTCCTTGCAGTCGGCGCTTGTAAAACAACGAAGCTGCAACCACTTTCCGGAGTGCGACATATGTCATCGCTTAGAAGCCATCTTGTCGTCAAGTGTGGTCGGCCCAGCCATCTTGTCGCTCCCTCACTCAAACTCGTTTCATAAATCTTAATGTTCTTTTTGTCAAGACCGCTCCGCTAATAGCCGAAAAACGTAAGGAAGTAATAATCTATTCGAAGAGAGGCGAAGGCTGATGACTTCCTTAAAAACAAAGTGTCCACTGGCGCAATTTAGGACGCCAACAGGCCAACGCGGCGGCTAAATGACCGCAATCAGCAGAGATTGTTTGGGTTGACGTTTCTTTCTGTAGCAATGCCTAAGGAACAAACGTGGGTGACTAATTTTAACGTGTTTACGGGTTGCTTGGAGAAGATGACTAGCCGAGCTGTCTAAGAAAAGCTCCCAGACAATTTAAGAATGGAGATAATCGGAATATCTATGATTGGTTTCCCTCTACATGTGTCTGGTGGGTGTTGTTGTGAAAGTGAAACATTAAAAACAAAACATAAAAATAGCAGTCTTTAGACAGAAGATGTACTTTGAGACGTCACAGTGGTAAACCGTCAGTAAAAACAGAGTATCTCTTCTATAATTACCGTTATTGAAGTTTCGCATTCTAAACTGTCCATCAACACACAGACGATGCACTTTTCATTACAAAAACAAAGTAGGAAAAACCGGCCATCTAAAACTGGTCAAGTGTTTTCGTCAAACTTTGGTAGGGTTAAAATTTAGAAGCTTCACAAGGCAATTTTCGACGTAGTTTTTGCAGGCATAAGGAGCATGATGCTTATATGCTCGTTTTTACAGCAGACACCTTTGCTCCAGTTTTGATTTTGCCTTGTGTACAGTCCCAGGACCTCTGAAAACGATCAATAACGATCTGGAACAGAACAGAACATGTTTTTCGAAATGTCACTCTCCCAGCATTTTTTCTGAGAGCTGCCACTGGTCTGAAAGCGAAGATCATCACTGCTGACACCTTGGTCTCCCGTGGGGCATTTCCCAGCGATGCCACAGCGGCGATTAGTACAACATTAAGTGAGCAACGGACGACGAGAGTCGTTTTTGCAAAATGATCCGACGACAAGCTGGGCTGTCATCAGACTCCTAGAGACCGGGAAATCAGATTGTTCTCATCGAAGCGATTCGACATTAATAATCCGGAGTTTGTTTAAGATCGGTGTAAAAGTTGTAACGCCGTGCGCTGGGAACATGATTACGTAAACACTCTTCGGCTTCGACCGGACGCCAACGGCAGCCAGACATTCGATTGATTTGACAGGCCTGCCGGGGACCGAAATTACGAAACGTCGAAGGTGGTCGGAGACCTATGAGGCCTGCGGACAGTCCCGACCCACCCACAGAGGTCGCCGAGACCCGACGGGTTTGGGTGAGGCGTGATTAATGATGTCGAACGGTAATTAGGAGGCGAGGTGAGGGCGAACGAGGGTGGAGGTGCTGAGTAAATTGCGACTTTGAACGCCTTGGGCTAATTCGATACCACCGGTCAGTATCGAAGCGCCACATCACACTGTGCGTTAATGCGATTAAGTAAATCATCATAAATCACGGTTAGTCGAGGTCTAGGTGAGTGGGGGATATGATATCAGATGGAACGAGTAATAGATCAAAGAGCGCAGATAGTGAGAAGACAAATGTGTGTCTCTTATTTGTGATCGAAACTGGTAGCTAATCGAAAGGGTCCAACCGAAGTGGTTTCTTGAAACAACAAAATAAGACTTCAGGCTCTTTTTTATCGCAAAAACGGGTCAAAAAACAATAATGAAAAGAATCCAAAGAAAAGAGTGCTTTGTAAACTAAAAGGTCTTGCGTATACAAACTGAAAAAGACCTTTTCAGGTATAAATTGCTTTCCATCAGTAAAATTCAATAGTTTTGAAATAACTTAAGTACCATATCTGGCCTCTTAAAACGACAAGATCTTTAAAGCTAAACAGAAAAGTAAAAGAAAAGAAACATTGAACACAAAGCCGTTCAAAAATAACGGATACAAACTACAGAAAGCAAAATGTTTTATTTTCATTACGTAAGTATAAATTTAACAGCCTACCTATTGTTGTGACCAGTGTGCCAGAAAAGTACATTGCAGTGGCAAAATCCCACGTCTCCGTCACTGTAAAGTCCACATCAATCTGATTGTGAAAGTGGTCAACGGCTGTCTCCAGGAATCTCCTCCTTTGGAGCTGGTTGTCGGCCGCTCGGTCGGAAACGATCTCCTCCATGCGTTTGAGCAGAAGCTCCCGTTCACGTGTGTACGCGTTGAACCTGGAACCACTCGCACTTTGACGAAAACACGGCGGCAGTGGGTCAAAACGTACCTGTCCAGTTTCCTCTTTTCATCAGCTGATCCCTCAAGCCAGAGGAAAACAATCGCACCAATGAACATGTAGACCATGATGAATATCAAAGGGAAAAGGTACTTGATGTGATACTTCCGGTAGAGTTTCTTGAAGATGCGCACGAACTTCTGCTTCGGGGAAAGGGGCTCGTTGCGCGCCGCTCCGTCCGTCGTCCGGTGTATTACTGTACCGGCGCTGGTGACCGTGTTCATGGAGTGGAACGTGCGCCGAGACGAGTGGGATGCCTGCGAGTCCGCGCGGTGGAACTTCTGCGACGTGGACGGGCGGAGGTGCTCCCCTTGCGGGAGATGGTGCGAGCTGCGCCCGCTGACGACGGAGTTCGATGCTCCGTGGCGAAGAAGGACCGGCATCCTCTGAGACTGTCTGGGGTCAAAGGTTCACGGGCTAGAGCCTATAGTGACTGCTGGAATTCTAATTCACGTCTCGTTTACAAGGGGTGGTGATGCGTCGGCATTCTGTGCTCGGGTCGCCTTCACACGTGGGCTCCAAGTGAGGCGCCCTCTGGTGACGACTGCCGTCAGCTCGGTCAGGTCACCGCGAGCCGGGATTCGGACGCAAAAAATCGCTTTGCGTTGTCTCGCTTCTTCTTAGGAGGAAGCGCGTAACGGGCGACGCCGCTTGGTGACAAAGTGAGTTGGCAGGTGGCAATAGGACCGTCGAGGAGAGGTGATAACGGAGAAGAAGGAGGCTCTTCTTCGCCGAGACTCCGGGCCAAAGCAAGATTGCAGGCGAAGACAACTGTGTTGTGTATGCGTGTATGTGTGCCGTGTGCCCTGACCGGGTTGGTTTGAACAAGATCCGCCCTTCGTCGGTCTTTTAAGCCTCCCGGGCAAGCCGCATCTAAGCCCGCCGGGCCGGCCGCGAAGGCCGAACAGCGCTGGTGTGGGTGCCGCCGCCTCGGCGACGACCTGGTGGCCGCTGTCCGGCGTGGATGAAGAACCGGAGGCGATCTGACCGAACCGAAGACCACAACAACAGCCTGGAACATCTGACCGACCGGCTTCGGCGACTACTCATTTTTTAATTTGTTTCGCAACAGCCCCAAAGCTCTCCGGGCACGTGAGCCGCTGCTCCCGCAACAGCTGACCACCGCACGATTTTTCAAAGTCTCCTCAGCCACCCACCCTCACGTTGGTCTCTCGAGGGGCCGCTCGGAACGGTTCGAAGCTCCCGAGTTATACATAGATCACACGTCGCCGGTGTTCCTGGTTGTGATTAATACTTAAGAGTTTCGGCTTGCTATTACACCTGTTTTCGAGGGGAAAATACATGAGCATGAGTGGTGGATCGGGTTACGACCGGCCACGCTCACTTGACACTTTCGATTCTTACTATGTGTACAGTGTTGCAAAAAAACAACCTTCCAAGCGGTCAATTAGCCTGACTCATACGAATCCTCAAGGAATTGAAGTTTTTTGAGTCCCTCCTGCGTTCCGCGTTTTTAGATGCAGATGTCAACTACGTCTTAATTGACAAAAATGGCACACTATGCAGAATCTGCAAACGAAAGGTTCTTAAATCAGGTTTCAAATGCTATTTTCAGCAGCAACTGGGTAAACATTCTGCGTCGCCGGTCCGAAAGATCGGATTAACAATTCAGAATTGGTAACGCAATTAGAATCAGTTGTCGACATTTTCAGAACTCTGCAAATTCTTCTAGATATTTTATGCAGCAAATACGTCAATGGTGAGTCTCATGCTGATTATATCAAAACAGAATCATGCTTTATTCTAACTAAAAAACGGTCAACGTGAAATTGCCAACTATTTGACCACATAAGAGTGCTTCAATTAAGTCTTCATTAGAAATTACACACAGTTCCAGCACCTTCAATCTGTCCGCAAGTTTCCAAGTAAAATTCGTACTGTCTATTCTCATGTCTTCCCATGTACTCACTTGCAAAATTGAATGGGTTGATGACCCATATTAAACAAGTTCACAGTTGTTCCGTAAACTTTAGTTCTTTTATTGATCAGGTTCATTTTGTATTAAATACGAGCTACAATTTAAATGCGGAAAACTTTTTTCGCAAAACTCCTTTTTTCATTTCCATTGACACCGCAAACACTCTTTTTCATCAAATAACAATGACAAACTTGTCTATTTATTACGGTATTTCGTATTCCCCATGACCACGTAAGGTCATATCTGGAAATCCTCTTCAATCGTCCCATCAAACATCATTGTTCCCAATTTTTCATTTATGAGTTGAACAATAAATTTTTAATAAATGTGCTAATTTAAACTGAATTCGCTTCGTTCTAATGTGACGCCCACAGCCCGCAACTACGTGCCTCTTCTTTTCTTCATCATTGTCCGTCCTGCCGTCGTCGTCACATTGAGCGCAAATCAAAGCACGAGCTTAACTGCCGAAAAGCTTATGTGGTTCCATCAGCACTTGAATTCCTCGTTGTAGTCCACTTTGCACTTTTATTTCATATCAGGCGTCTTTGCGGTCGCATTTCGCCGGAACACCTAACGACGTCCCAATGAGAGGAGCCTGGAAAAAGAGGAACAATTTGAGTTTTTTGCCGAGATGGTTGCACGCCGCACTTCTGCTCCTCAAATTGCCTGCTCCCCTCAAACATGAAGAAAATCAAATCGAATTCCACATGTTTTCAAGAAATTCGTGGACCGGAAATAATGATTTGTAAACGTGGCGAGGAATGAAGTTCATTTATCACTTCCGGTGCATATCCATAAGTCACGAGCCGCAGTCACCTTTGCCGGTCACGAACTACGTGTTTACACTTCCGAAGACAGCGTTCTGCATTATAGTTTTTCGACGCGTCCCAATTCATTCAATGCAAAAAGTTACTTTTTCCTTTGTTGATGCTTATTAGTGAACAAACGAGTTTTTGTGATTAAACGGTGCAGGACGAACTAGGTTTCGGACAAAGGAATACATAGACAAGCGTAGACGACCTCGAGAGTTTGAAAAGTTTGCGAATCTGAAATACGCAGTGAGCCTGGAGAAGTACACAAGAAAACAAACAGACGACGAAATTGGATCATCTACAGTTGGTTGTCGAAACACCACGTAAATATTGACGCAAGCATAAAACTGAAACGAAGCAACAAATCGATGATCGAGTTTATGAAAATGTCGAAAGTCATAAGTTCATAACAAGAATTTATAAAATAGTTTGCTTACCCTTTGTGTTGCAAGAGTGAACAGTTAAGGAGTGCGGCATGTGAATTGAGGTTGTTTGCACTTCTCAACTGACATTTCAGCTTTGGCACTTGATTCTAAACTTCAGATTTTTCAAAGTGTTGTGGTTGTGGCTTAAATATATCCCCTGTTCAAAGTCGATCCGAGTTTAGTGTCACAAAGTAAACAAACAAAATGAGTGGAGAGACGTCAATGCGTGTAGAATCGCAGAATCTATTAAACGCTCATTCGTATAACTACATCGAAACGAGCAAAATAATTACATCGGTTTAATTACAATTAGTCATGCATGACTCACTTTGCGGTACGCAAAGGAAATTCAAAACGGTTTAATTAGGGTTAAACAGAGTTCAATGATGCGCACTTTGACTACATGTTTTACAAAAATAAACCTTAAACTCAAAATGTGTGATTCCGGAGAGACTGATTCATCCGTCTTTTAGTTCCGCTTCACACCAGACCTAGTTGGCCTAGTTTATGTTAAGTCTCCGTTAAAAATTCTCTGTAGTCATGGTCTAGTACATCTTATGACGCGACACAATTTTGAGGAGCTCGGATGAAAAATCGAAAACCGAAACTGTTCCCAAAAATAAAATTGTCTCAAGCCACTATCAAAAATGTGTTTGTTTCCCCGTCTTTTTCGGAAATGTTGTCCCAGTTCAAATTTATCGCCTCTTGGATTAGGACACAACGCAGACATCGTAAAACAGCA
This sequence comes from Steinernema carpocapsae, assembly GCA_000757645.3. NCBI lineage: Eukaryota > Metazoa > Nematoda > Chromadorea > Rhabditida > Steinernematidae > Steinernema > Steinernema carpocapsae. The sequence goes on from CM016762.1 coordinate 15,578,655, forward strand.
AAAACGTCTGAAAAAATTGTTGTATTAATCGAACTTTTCAGGAAGTCAAGTTACCGGAACATGCAGCCTACATTGAATTAACGCATTTAGGCTCTAACTAAAACTGATATTTGACTGTTGATAATGAAACAGCCGGAATTCGACAATTAAAAACATGATCATGATCAATTCGACAATTAAAACTCGATTTTCAGACATTTTTGAAATTTTCAGCTGTTTTGAGTTTGTAGATTTACGATGTCCCCGATCCAAAATTGGCACACATGCGCAAGTCCACATTTCACATCTTCCGCCTCAAATTTTCCATTTCCGACATTTCCCTTGTTTTCGAACGTTGTCCGCACCATGGCGACTCCTCGCAAGTCCCACTCTATTTTCCATTTTAACGAAAATGCCCAAAATATTGCTTGTCAAAGATTGAAATTCTAGATGACCTCTGGTCTGCGTGGAAAACGCATAAGTTTAATAAGAACATTTATTGATTTGAAATCTGCGAAATTCGTTTTTGCCCTGACTTTCTCATGACCTAATCTACCCAAAGAAAAGTTGAATTTAATGCTGAGAACTTTACTGATGACCGATCCCACTCGTTAGACATTTTAAATGTCGATAAAAATAGCCAAAGTACAAGTCTATTTTTCCAAAAGTTATGCGTCCCCTCTCGGATTTTGGGAACAACCGAAGGCTCTCATTTTGACCAAATCAAACGTATCCATTTCAATGCAAAAAAAATTAAAAAAACCTGTAATTAGCGGACAGACCTTGAACGTCCTTAACAGCCAGTTGCGTTCTCAAACCGACCGCGAAAGGTCGAAGCGACGTCGCAGGGAATTGCCGTAGCCGCCAGTTAGTGCAGGGACGGTCGAGTGAGTCTTGAATCATATGTTGTAATCAGCGATCGATCGTTCCCAGCGACATGAGAGGTTTCGGTCTCATGCCAAAATATGCAAAAATGGAGGTGGAGGGAATGGGTCGAAGTAGTCCCGGAAATCGTACCGTGCCACTGCTACTTTTGGTTTCGCTTGCTCGCTCCTAGCATACCGCTTCCCAGCATTTTGGCCTAGCGTCGCACCCTTCAAAACCTTTGACCGCTCGTGAATCAAATTCAAAATTTCGTTTTTTGACTCGGAATATGTACGTCGAATGCATCAAGCTGAAAACGGGAAAACCGTCCAATAATCGCTAGTTTGTTATTAAAAAAGGCTAGTCTTCTGGAAAGCGCATGTTTTGATAAGGACCAACTCGAAGCACCATTTTCGTCATTTCTGCGTCGGGTCACTCTCAGCAGGATGAACAAAAAACACGCATCAAATAACATTTTTGGGGTAACTCTCTATCAACAAATCCTGTTTATCTCGCCCAGATCAGCGTTCAGCCAAGCGTCCGTCCGGAATGTGTTCGACCGTTAAACCAACTTTCCATCGCCTCTTAATTTCTCGAATGACGTTCGAAAAGTTCAATTATGATAACATCACGCGCTTATGGATAGCATCTGTTCTCACTCAAATTATAAGTTGGAAAGACCCGGGATTAGAAGGTGTGAGAACGGACGGTTGCTGGAATTGAGTATGGCAATACTCGGGGTCTGAGAATCCTGGTGTACTTGCCAGAAACGAAGAACGAAGAAACGGCCTGTCGATTTCTTTCACTTCAAATGCGCCTATTTTTATTTCCGAAAAGACGTTTATAGAATGTTTGGCAGAATTTATGTCACGTATGCATATTTAATGAGACTGGAAGAAGCCTGACGTTTTGAAATTTAAAAGCGGCGTAGACAAAAAATATGTGGATTTGAATCCACAACTCTGATAAACTCTAAAAAATAAAATCTTAAAGTGCTTGAAATAAAAAATTAATTTGAACCGGTTTAGACACAACAGAAGATAAGGTGAAAACATCGTGCTTGACGTTTTCATGAATCAGCTGCTAAAGCTACACAGATATCGTAGGCCACTATAAAAAAGTTTGCAGAAATTGGTTTTCAAGTTTCCTGGCCTTGGCAAGAAACCAAGGGGAGTGCACACTATGTAATCTGTCGCCTCGTTTTGATCAATTACAAAAAAATTCCACCTTCAATAATACGACTTTGTGTCTTTCAGAAACATAGCGTAAAGTCGTTTCTGTGTAAACAATGAGTTACGCATTCCTTGGAATTCTGGCTTCAAAAAGAACAACGACAACACTTGTATTCGTGTCCCCTGCACAACAACTCAAACCCACCCAGACTAATTTCAATGAATTTGCATTTGTGGAACCAAAACTCGCCTGATCCAAAAACAAAACCTGGAGCCAGATAAACTCTCTAACGAGTTAATAAATTTTTAATTCTGAAAACAATGTATTTTGTTTTTCGGGAATAAATTCCCTTTTCCAGCACATGTTGGCTCCACTTCCGGTGGGAGCACGATGATTTGTAGCTTGTGGCCAAGCTGCAGAGAACACCCACTCCATAAGCGGTTTGACTAGGGTCCAAAAGCATAATTCCTTGTTCTGAATCACAAGCTTGTTTGTCGCTAGGTCAAAACGAAACAGTCAATAATGCCAGACCATGTCCACGTCGGCATAATTTACTCTCTGTTCACCTATAAATACCCACGGCAATCACCTCGACCCTCTTCTTTGTTGCCAGGTTCATCTCTTGGTCTCTCCGTTTTGACGAAGTCAAAGAAATTTCTTGGGTTTTCTCTTCAAAATCGTCGCGAACAGCACAGGAGAACTTATTTTCCGGAGTCATTCCGAAAAACAACCATTTGATTTTTTGAAACTCGGCTTCAACGGCTTATGGAGCACGTGTCTCGGGCAAACTGACTTATAAGTATTACGCCAATTAAATTATTCCGAAGGCCGAAAACATGTGGGCATTAGGCATGAATGGGACGAAGCTTCAAAACAAAAGCATTTTTTGGAACAGAAATTGAAACAAAGCAATTAGTCGGCAACAGGAAAAAGTCGGTTTTTAAAACTTCGCAGCATGTGTTTTGGTTGCTACGTTTATCAAATCACATTTATCCTGAATATTCGTTTCAGTTGATACTGTAGTCCGAATTCGCTACGGTAAATGACGGCTTTTTTAGTCGCAAAGGTTTTCGGAGGATTTATTTATGACCCCATTAATATGTTCGCAAAAGCCGAGAATTCCATAAATCGAGCTTAGTTTCCAAGAATTCCGATCTGCTAGTAACATAATCTCGGGATTAAACTGAATTGATTTAGGCAGTAGCACTAATCTCTCTTGTCCCGCAGCCAATTGCAGCGACATCCTTCGCTCGGCCTCTTCTCGCTCGTTTCTTTTTCATGTTCCTTGTTGCAGCCTGCGAAATCATTAGGAGAAGATTGAGTCTAAGGAACTTGTGTTTTTACCGCTGAAAATATTTCCGACGCGTGAATGCAAAACTCGATTAAGCCGTAGTCCTCTTCCCGCGCCCGAGGAGCGCCGAGGTCAGAAGCCAGTGCACGATCCACGCCTGCTGCGCAGATTACGATAATCAGATCTATGGCTAAAATTTGGCTGAAAAGGTCAACTCAATAACCGAGTTTCTTATAATCTCCACTTCCTTCATTGCTCGAACTTCTTCTCGACTCGGTTCATCGACTCGCAAGGAGACAATTTTGCCTCATCCCTGTTTTGCAATCGAGGGACAGATTTCCGTTCTTCATCACTATCCGGCGCGACATAATAGCGAAAACAAACTAAGAGCGATTTTCTGCTCCGTTTGAGCCGGTGTCCATGTGCTTTATCTCCTCGGCTTCTTGACAACACCTGCGTTCGGTCGGTCGGTTGTTCGGAGGTCAGAGCTGAGTTCACTCGATGGAGAGTGCACCGATCGTCAAGAGCCGGTGGTCATGGAACAAATATACATGCCACAAGTATTCTTTTTGGAGTCGCAAATCCCTTCAGGAAACGCTAAGTGGGCAACGAGCAAAGTGCTGTTCTGAATCCGATCAGCCAGCCATGCTTTGATGTTTATGGCGTCAAATGCAGTCAGTTAGGCATCCACCCGCTTGTCGGCTCTTTGACGTTGAGAAATGCTCGAAATTAGGGATTCTTTGCAACATTCCGCCGAGGAGATCAGTCACTTTTACACATGGTCGAGTTCCTTAGGAAAAACGAGGGGAAAAAGGACCTAATCGCGGGCAGACGAACGATGTGTGGCCAAAACTCGGGTAAGTAGTCAAATTTTGAGTCTACCCGCAAGTAGCAGGGAAGCAGCATCGGGGGGGGGGCGGAGTTTTGGGGGACCGTTTAAGTTTCTTGCCTTTTATTGCTCCCTCGCCTTTCTTGCTCTCTCGAATGCATCGAAGAGGCGACGTCAAAACACGTTCGCACTAAATGTTTATAGAGTGTATTTCTCTGTAGTTAATTAACATTATCATCTGGGACATAAAACAACATGGCACATTGTTGACAATGGATAGGAACAAGAAGCAAACACCCGCGCTCATGGTCTCTATTTATGTATTCACTTTCTCGTCTCGAACTGACGACAACGACGCCGCTGATGGCGACGGCGGCACATTTGGAAGAAAGCAAGCTGGTGGTGGTGGCGATCGGACCATCGAATCTGAAAACAAAACGGAAACGCATTATTTATGGTCTCTTAATATTGCCGGCCTTCTCGCATAAAATATGACGAGTTGATGATGTCTAAAGTCTCACTAGGGCGCTTTCGTTTCGATCCTATTCGAGTGCTAACCAAAATACCCATAAGTTCGCCCAAAATGAGCTTGTATGGGTGGCAAAGTGGCCTAAGTAAGAACGAGCACGGACTTTGGACTCCAGGAAAAACTTTGAGAGAGCTTCCCCATAGCGATATCTATCACTCGCACTCGAAAATGCGGTTTTTTGTACGCGATGGTCTTCGCGGAGCACTCATCAAATTTAAGCCCTTTTGGGTGCTGCTGGCTGGGCTCGAGCGAGTGGTAGTTGGGAAAGAGGTGATTAAGAAGTGCGATTTGGTTTTTAAGACAATGTCCCAAGAAAAGAGGACAGCGAACTACGTGTGCGTGAATGCCTCCGGCAGTTGGACTTTCGCACGCCGGAAAACGGGCATGAGGCCGGAAATGACAAGAATGAACTGCGGCACGCGCACACAGGAAGACTGACCGACCGGGGTTGCATCCGCTCCGTTTTCGGTCACAATCAAATCATCTGAGCTAGCGCACACAGACGGCATTGGTGCCTAAAAAAGTAAGCAATCTCTAAACAACTTAAACAAATTGGCTGGTTTCCGTCATCTGCAACAGCCGCGGACGGGCGCGCGACGGTAAATAAGGAAATTAAGCAAAAATGCACGTGTTTTTGCAGCTTTTTAAAGACTTTTCACGCGCTAGACTAAGCAATTTACAGGTTCGGCACACTTATCTAGCAGCGCTTACAGAGGACGTTTGGTTGAACGCGCTTTGGGCGCGATTCTGGCTAAAGGTTATCGGCTTGCCTACGGGCACGCCGCGCGACGGTCGCTTTTCCGAGTTAAAACCCTTGACTAACACACTCACCTTTATATCAAGAACTCGGTCACACATGTCGTCGGCAAAACGGGGATTTCCGCCGGAGGTGGCGGTTCCGAGGGGTTCGAGGGCGACGCGGCGGAGTCCGTGGTCGCCGAGGCTGAGTTTTGGGCCCATCGAAAGTGTTGTTTCACCGAAAGTAGTCGGTATCGCGTCCGGGGACTGGGTTCACACGCCACTGAGGCCATTACAATTCGTCGGAACGATCGCGAGAAGAAGAGAAAGAAGAAGAAGTTGGTCGTACTTGAAAAGACCACAATCAGATTACTTATGTCTACGAACAGAGTGGCGGTCGGCGAGTGCAGGAACGTTTCTGCTCCGGAAATGTGTTCCGCCAGATCTAGCGCCGTGGGCATCAGACGCGAGATCAAGAACTTCGCCATCACCATCAGAAGGATCATCTCGGAGTCGGCGCGGCCCTTGGTCGTCGTCCGCCGGCGCACGTGCATTTTCATCTGCTCCCGGGCCGACTTGTGCACCACGCACCATATCCGCGCTGAGAGCGCGAACAGGACGATGTAGGGGACCAGGGAGTAAAACACGATGCCACCAGCGATACGATAGCCGATCATGTAAACCATGTTGTCGACCAGCGTGGTCTGTCGGACGAACACCTCGCCCGAGTAGATGTCCCGGTCGAGGGTTAGTTCGAAGTAGCGGGGGAGCGAGAAGATGATGGCAGCGAGAGAGACAATGGCGAGGACCCGATGGACGTGAGCAACTGGAAGCGATTTCTGGAAGTTTATAGCTACGGTGAGGGGACTGCAGAGCGCTCGGTAGCGGTCGACCATCAGAGCGATCATCAGCCAGACGCTCGCCGTCAACGCCGCGTTGCTCATCACGTAGTAAACCGGGAAGAGGTAGGCGTAGTAGCCGAAGGAGCCGTGCAGGAGCGTCGGCACGCAGTACATCAAGAAGGCGCTCAGGAGCAGCGTGGTGTCCGAGCAGGAGAGCCATAGCACATAGGTATAGATCCGAGGTCGGGGCGAGGGACAGGTCTGAGGGGTTCCCTTGAAGCTCGCGTTGTTTTTGTGCGATACGGTAGCCTGGGCCGGGATGGACTGGTAGTTGGACGAGGCGGTCACTTTGTGACGGTGAATGATCTCGCGCTCGGAGAGGTTCGATTGCTGTCTGGAGAAACGTCGTCGCACGATAATGCATACAGTGACGATGTTGAGTACAGTACCCGCGACGACGAGCGTGGCCGTGAGGGGTCCATTGATGTAGTAGTTCATACCACCGCAAGCAGCACCAATCGCATCATATGAGGAGGAGGCGACGCGGACACACCGTGACAACCTTGCAGGAGTCGAACTTCGGCAACTCAACCAACTTCTTCCGCTGGGGTCAAATGGCTCGCGCGCGTTCGGTGCGCAAACGGGCGGGCGGGCACACTACAACCGATAACACACAAGAAAGTCGTAATTATTCCCTGAAGGGGAAACGAACAATCAGAAGCCACGCCCACGAAAGGCGTCGCGCTCCCCTTTCCAGTACTCATATCTCAGTCGGCGGCACCCGACCACCAATCTCTGCCTCCTCTTCCTCACAGTCGCGCTGGCTGTCTGTCCCTCAACCTCCCAATAATGGTCCTCCATATACAAAACATGACAAATCGGCTTCTCGGTTCAGATAACCAGGACGACGCAGGAGCATGATGAAATGAAGCCGCCGCTGTCGGTCGACAAAGCCATGCGGATGTCGAGGCTTTCAATCAGCTAAAACACAACAAATGGCTGCACTACCCTCAGTCAACTCCACTGACTCAAAATCAAATTGTCACTGATGAGTCGCATCTCCTTCCCGACTGAATTAGTCACTCCACCTAATTCATGTTTCTGAATGAACAACATAATGACCATGGTTCATGTCAATAGTATTCTTAAATCTGGGTGGAGCCAGCTGAAATTCGCTGTCATACATAGAAAACAAGTCAAAAATCAGCGCATGCAAACCATACGTAGTCAAGGGCCGGATTACTAATAAAACACGCAATAGAAAAGTCAGATAGGCATAAAAACTTTATACCGGCATTGATAAATCTATAGAGTAACAACAAAACAACAAAGTAACTAAGAAATCATTGCAACCAAGACTTGATAACTTCTCCACTGGGCCAATTCGCTGTTTTGCCTGAAAAATTTTTCATTACAGCTTATTGACAAGGAAATATCTGCAGACAGCATTAAGAGGAACATCCGAAAGCGGAGATCAACTTTTTGTCGCAATTTCGCAGATGTTTGAAAGAAAGATGAGAGACCTTGAAAAACATTTTAAAAAGATCTTTGATGCTACGACGAAACAATGTCGTGCAGATACGCTACAGCTTGCAAAACTTCTATCAGTAAAGAGCGACTTAGAAATTCAGCAGCTGTTCTGGGGTCATGAATATAAGCATTGCCGCGATTTTTTATTTGCATGTCAAAAGAGACGCAAAGTATCCAGGCACTTACCGATAACCGTAAAAGCAATTGGTTTCTTGATGAACACTCGTCGGGCGGCATCACGGATAGCCTCTGGCGTGACAGCCTAAATAGAATTCGATCAAACTTCAAAAAGACGTTAGCAACTCACCTCGATTCGGGCGTGAAGCTCTGGGATCGGTAGTCTGCGTCCATAGCACAGCATCTGACTGAATTTGTATTGTCAATATTCTTAAAACGCTCGTGCAACTATACCGTCCAATATCTTCGCAAATAGGAGTGGATCCATCAAGCATTAGAAGCATGTTCGTCAACAAAAGGCGCTTTCCTCGTTCCACGTCCTCTTCACTGACCTCTTCGCACAGCGATTGCCATTCGTCGCAAATCGCTCTCGCCATCGTCTGACAGGCTTCTGGGTGCGTGATGAAGTAGACACCAGCAAGGCCAGTGTCCTTGTAACAGGTATTGTAGGCCATAAATTTGTTGATCGAGCCGTCTGCTGGAACACGGCCGAGCAGCCTCGACGGTCCATTAACTCCGGCGGCATTCACACAATCGTACTGACCAATCATCTAAAACCCATCATTTCATCTTGAGCCCTTTGAAAAGCAAAACTTACAGTGTTGGCAATCATCAGAGGTATGTTATCTGGGTGAACCCAGCTGGTGCCTTCAACAGCCAATGTTCCATAAGTGAGCTCCATGTGTGGCTTCTCGATCAGTTGCTAGAACAACAACCACAGTTGCAAAAGAAATGAATGAAACCCACGAATGCTTCCGAGAACTTTCCAGGCTCGTACTCAAGAACGTGTTCTCCACCGTGCTCAATCTTTCCAAAATATTTAGACGCGATCTCGACTAGACGGTCATGGTCGACGCCACCAGCTCCCGCTAGCACCATCCGCGGCCCCTTGTAGTATTCCGTTACGTAGTTCACCAAGTCTGTGCGGCTTATCGAGCTATAAGGGATTCTGTTATCAATTATTCAAGCGCACAAGATCTTACTTGATATTTTCTTGAGGTCCCAAAATAGTTCTCGCCAAAGAGGTTCCTTTGAAAGCTTGGCCATGAAGATGATCGAAAACAACTTCTTGCAAATCCTGCTCGACCTCTTCCATTTCACGTAGGATTACTCCACGTTCTCTGTTAATTGCACCCGACTCGTAGATGCTTTTCGTGAGAATGTCCGAAAGGATTTCAACACCTGCAAAATAAGAAATGTTACGATTTTCCGACAAGGCTTTTATTCTATCTCCTCGAAACGATGTTCAGGAGCAAGTTCTCATGTCTGTTCGTCGTCAAACTCACATTGTTCAATATCCTGGGTGAAACACTTTGCGTAGTAAACAGTTTGTTCGCGAGAAGTGTAGGCATTCAAATGAGCACCAATATTTTCGACTTCCATCTCCAGACCATATTGTGTCCGGGTTTTGGTCCCCTATAATATTCATTGCATATTCACACTAATATTTACCAAACACACCTTGAACGCCATATGTTCCAGGAAGTGGGCCACACCATTGTTCTTCTCGTTTTCGTATCTACTTCCAGCATCGATCCATACGCCAACCTGAAATGGGCTCAATCAATAAAAGGAAGGATTGAATTGTTTATCGACTATTCACGTTACGTCCAAAATTGACACCGATCATCTCGCAAAATCCGCTCCGATCTCCAAAGCCTTTGACAGTTAATGAACTGTCTCCCGCGACCAACTTGAAGCGTGCATTCAAAGTCATGGAAACTGACCGTCGCAGTGGGAATCTTCCTCGTCTCAGTGGCGACGGTGAATCCAGAGGGAAGCTTGGTTATCCTGGTTGGTGGAGCCTTGACGAGAACGCGGGATGAAGCCGAAGCTGCCACTGAGAGATTTCTAACGGAAAGCTACAATAACTGAGCTGTAAAAATGGATCAAACGCGCCAAACTGACCGCTCGGGCCTGAGCTTGGACTGCCTGAAGCGCCGTCGCACTTCTGAGTATCCTGCTGACCGCCATGGTGTCTGAAAATGGGCGAAAACGTTGAAAAATACGAGAACAACCTGAGAACGGAGAAAACACGAAAGTTGGACAGCTCGGAATGCAGATTCCATGATTCCAGACGCCCGCAAATGCCGAAACTCGCCGAGAAACCTTCAGAAAGCAGCCATGGGAAAACGGAATTCAAAAGTCTGAACGTGTGAAGTTTCCACAAAGCGAAGTGAGTGTCGAGACCAGCTGACGCCGTGATCTGACGCAAGGACGTGCAAATCAAGACGATCACGGGCAGATTTTACAACTTCTTCGACGGAAGATGGCCAAAAAAGAGTACGAAAGTGACGTCGGTGCGATTTGAGGCAGTTCCAGGACTACAAGTTACAGAACGGACCGATCAGAAGCCACAAAAGACGTCCAAATGACATGAAGCGCTGTTGAAAAAATGGCTTAAAAATGATCTTCAGAATGGATTTTAGAGCTATAATTTCCCGGAACCATTTCGTCGTTCAGGGCTCACAAAAAACGTGTCCGCGTGCTGCAGAACACTTATAGGGTTTCCTTCTAAGTTTGAAAGTTGGCGCTTAACGAGTTGGGAAACAAAGTAGAACAAATTTGGAGCCTTACAGGAGAATTCGGACATACTTTAGTGTTTTAAGTGAAGCTTTAGCAACTTGATTCTCAAACTTGTTGCCCATCAACGTAAGTCCTACAGACCATCTACCCAGATCATTATCTCGTTAGTAAATGTGAATTTGTAACTATCTTCACGCTTATCGTGATTGATCATAAGCCGCTCAATGTTTTCACAAAAGTTTCATCTCTGATTGAGGTCGATGACTGGTTTCAGAGTGATAAGGTTGTTTTCGAATTTCAGGTTACTCGATGACTTTTGGAGTCCAAGTCCTCCGGAGTGTCTCCGAAGATTTTGTTAACACCTCCGTCAAAACAGTTGCTCCATGACTCACAATGCTCACATAAGATGTGTCATAATATACCGTCTGTCCATTCAACCGCTTCCATTTCCTGAGTTCCTTCTTTCCCTCTCCTAATGGATCTTTTCGGCGGCAAACAGGCCCCTTACCGGTTATTTATCCCTTCGCCCTTTATGTGTAAGATGTGAGAGAAGGAGGAGTAGGAGGACAGAAGCCAATGTCAGCAGACGTAAACAATTTGAATGCGCGATGAACTGACGCTCGCGAAATTTGAAAATACTCAACACGAGTGTCATGCATAAGGAAGGTGTGAAGATGCTCGCGTAGCAGCCATCCAGGATGCAGGCCGTGGCTCTGCAATATTCGTACGTTTTGCAACCGATTTTCTGTGTGTGGTCTGATCTGTGGGAACAATGGCATCTCCAGTTTCGCCGTTTGCACCGTTCGTCTTTGCAGATCTCGAGCACCGTGCACGGTAACTTTGGCGAACCTCGAGTCGCTATATAACTGTTGCCAGTTCGGTGGTTCCGCTCCAAGATTAGTCATCTATCTGTTCTCCTTGATTGCGCGCCAGCAGCACAAATCGTCAACACGCCGCGAGTTGCTGCTCTTATTGTCGCCGTGGTCGTCGACCCACCGACTCTGGGTTGACTCCCCTTCCCTTCTTCGCTTACCTCCCCTCTTGCCTTCGCCTCTTGATCATCGGCGCTTCGGCCGGCGGTTGATACTTCTCCGGCTTCGCGTGCATGTGTGTTTGGGTTGTAGTTGCCTGTTTCGCTAAACACCGCGAGGAGCACTTCCTTCATGTTCGTGGCAAGGCACTGATCGCGGTTTCTTCTGATTTCAGGTTCTGCCTCTGTGGACGTCTCGTTCCTCGCACCATGAACGCCACGGGAGAGACCGTGCACCTCCAGCTGTCAATAAGGTATTGTTTGGAGAACGACAGGAGGCTAATATTGCATGATATAAAATCCTTCGCACGATGAACTCAGGCTTGTCGCTTATTCGTTAGGACACGCGGGCGAAATTGAGGTGAGTGTTGAGAATTTGAATTGTATAAAAATCGAAGTCTGATTTCATATTTGTATTTTCCTTTTTAGCAGGTTTGGTGACATTCATGGGAATTTATATTATAAATTCCTCTGAATGTCACCGAACCTGCTAAAAAGGAAATTATAAATTTTGTAATTTCACACCGCAAGGCTCGTTAACTAAAGATGACCTGGTGCCCGTTTTGCAGCCGTCCTATCATATCTGACAGTCACAATTTATGCGTTTTTAACCGTAACCAATTGTGGAATTGATTCAGGCGTTTATTTTGCTTCCGTGTCATGAAACTCCTTCGATTGAGCACCTCTTTCGTGTTTACGGGAGAGCTGCTTGAATTACTTGTTAACCATTCATGGGGCCATGTTGCCAAACCTCGCACCATGCACGGCAGATGCAATTTACCCGACTCATTGATTTTCGCGCTATAATGGTCAGGCTCCAGCTGCACCACTGTTTGAATTTCGTGCCCATTAAGCCCTTATAATCTCTCTATTTGTTGTTGTAAACAAACAAAAGTGGAAGTCCTAAATCACTAATCACACATAGTATCAACCATTTATTTGTTTTTTGGGAATCGAATAAGGCGCGTGAGCGACTCGGAAAATTGGTTATTTTGCTGCTGAACGTGTGACGACGCTGCGATAAATTGGAAATTTGATCATAGAATTATGGAAGCAGAGTGCATTGAAAGGGGCGAAGAGGACCCAAGGGCGAATATTGAAAACTCTTTTTGTGAGTGAGTTTCACAATAGTAACTTAAAAATTTCATTTATTTGTGACCTATTTCTACTGCCAATTTGTGAACTTCTCATAATAATTCTTTTAATGCTTTTCAGGTATACCAGTCAGAGCCCTTTCCAAGCAGCCATGTTGGCTTCACTTTTCACAAGGATCTCGTCCGCTCCTACCGATTCTCTGCCGTCCACCAACTCCTCCGATTTGTCCTGTAAGTTTCACGCCGAAGTCGCTTCTAAATCCATTTCTAGACACCTAGTCGGCCAAAATGGAATGCTGGTAGAAGTTGCCGAAACAAGGATAGATCTGCACGATATAATTATTGCCGGAGGATTGTGTACACTTCCGTTCGTTCGAATCGACCCCCAGATGGGCTCTCAGCGATTCGGAAAATGCGACCTGACGATTCAAGTCGACATCAGCAGCGTCAGGAGAAGAGCAACTCTGCTCATGTTCGGAGGAAATTCGCTCTCGTCTCTCAGCCGACAAACCGTCGCGCCTTATTTCGTGCTGAATTTGGTGGAGGGAACCGAGCATAACCAACAGAGGAAGGTCGGTGCTTCATTGTCGTTTGTCCAATTAATCGTCATGGGAATTCTTTAGATTGTTCTCTACAGAAGTGAAAATGTCCAGGGCGAAAGCAATCCGAGGTGGAAGGAGTTCATCGTGCCTGCCAAATTCTTCGAGATCTACCCCACGGCCTACTTAGAGGTCCAGTGCTACAACTACAATGTGAATGCACCAGACACCCTCATTGGAAGGTTTTCCACGAAGTACGGCCAGCTCCTTCACGGCGTCGGATCCATCAACAAATACATGGTAAAAGATCCATTTATGAGTTTCAGTAGATACTATTTGTGAGTTTAGCTGACTAGCGAAGACCGGCTGAAGAAAGAAAACATGGACATCGAGTTGATTAAAATTGAAGCCAACCACACTTTCAACGATATCACGAACATTTTGACGACGAGGTAGGAATCAACAATGTCTTTGCAGCTAACCTGAAATGTTCAGAAGGACACAACTGTTCCTCACAGTCGGAATCGATTTCACAGCCAACAACGGAAGTCCAAACGTGCCCACATCGCTTCACTACCTTCACCCTCACATGGGAAATCCATATTCGGATGCACTGTCGACTGTTGCCCAGGGTTTCTATCGCTTCGATAAGTTCAAACGACTGTCTGCCTTTGGATTTGGAGCGAAACGGGAAAACAAGCTACAGCAGAAATTTCCAATTGTAAGTTGTTTTTTTTGCTTTAGGCTCAGCGGATATCCAGAAGGAAAAAGATGAATTTCTTGATTTTTAAGAATTAGCAAATGCAATTTACCCCTTTTCAGCACATAAAAGGGTCTCAGTACGTCGACGGATCTCAAGGACTCGTCGAGCATTATCGCCAAACGCTGATGAACGTGCTGCCATTCGCCCCGACCGACTATTCCGAAGTCATCTATCACGTGCTCACGTAAGCTCTCTTCGGTCTTGTTTCATTTCATTTCCTCCCATGTAGACTTGCCAAAGCAGCTGTGAAAAACAAGGGCAACCCCCTGGAATTCTACTTTCTGCTTGCCATTTTCACCAACGGAAATTTGAAAGAGGAGCAAGCGACCGTGAATGCTCTTGTGGAAGCGTCCTATTTCCCGATTTCCGTCGTTTTCGTGCCCGTCTACAACCAGACGCACCCGATGTGTGGAGGCGACTCGATGCGGCTGAAGCGGCTTCTCAGTCCCACGCTGAAGATGAAGGCAGGCACGGGCCTGAAGCGGCAAATGGTCTCGCTAATCGACGAGCAATTAACACCCGAAGCCGTGCTTGCCGATGTCCCGCGACACTTGGAACAGTGGACGTTGCTGAACAATTGCTAGGGTTGCAGGAGTTGCTAGTTCTGTGAATGAGCTTCTACGTGTGCTTCGCCATAATCAGTCAGTTCTTCCTAGCTCACCGAGAAAGAAACGACTATTGATCTGAGTTAATAAAACCGGTTAATTCATTCACTGTGCAACGAGGGGCAGCTGTCAACAAAGAGAATCACTGCAGAGCGACCTTTGGGTTCCTTATAATCGTTCTTCCATGAGGCAAGTCAGCTACAGCACGCCGCTCCAAAACGAAGGTCAGAGTCATTCACAAATACCGTATCCAAACCCTGAAAAGAATTGATTCGACGGTCAATTACTAATTAAATTAAATAAGTCCAACCTTCACAACAATCGCATTTACAAACACAGGTACATAAATAAGATTCGGTATTTTCAAGTTGAGCAGTGATGAGGCTTTTGTGTTCTTTGAGTTTCACTTGGATTAAGTAAAATACGTAGGGCGATCCTCGAGCGAGTGCGCCTTTGGTAAGTCGAGATCAATGCCGGCGTGCGACGGAGCGTAAGATCGGCTAATCATCGACGCTTGGTAAGCTGAAAAGAAGAAGACGTTCGTTTACAGTTGACTTGAGAGAGAAAACGACGGTGGTCCGTTTAATCTGTTTTTGTTTTTGCGCCCCTCCGAGTTTCCTCGTCCGCTTTGGTTGCTTTTTCGCGTTTTCTTCTCGCGCAGTGAACGGCCGAGCCGCAACAGATGATGGCGAAGGGGCGTTGGATGACAGAAAGGCCGTAAAGACTCGTGGCTCAAGTGACAGTTTTTACACCCCGGTGGATAAGCGCAACCTCAAACTTCGCGCGATCGGCTGGACAACGATACTCGACGGGGGCGCCCGCTTTTTGCGGTTTCCGTGTAAGCCGCACGCGTACAAGGTAAATAGGCGGATTATTCCATTTGATCACGTGAGAGCGAGGTTAACTATAGGATCAGCCGTAGTCCTGTCAGCCAAAAAAGCAAAAAAAAAAGTCAAAGCGATTTTTGATTGACAACAAGACTCTTGTAACTGCCAAAACTAAAAGGGCATCTCTGCAACGTACCGCCACTCATTATCCTCTGCTCGTCGTCGATTTCCTGATCCTTCTTCTTCTTATGTCGGTGACTCATACCGTACCGAATAAGAGCGAGCAAACAAATGCTGATCATAAGAATGGTCAAAATGATCGCTGAAATATGAAAAGATATAAACGGTCGAAGTAATCGACAGAACTAACCAAGAATGATCCAGCCGACGTAATCAAGCGCCGTGCCCCTCAAAGGTTGAGGTGGGTTGTCGGATTGGCAGAAGTCGACGTCTCTCAGAGGAGTTCCTTTAGCTGGACAGACATTCAGGTCTGAATTGCAAGCCGAAATGCAGTTTGGCTTGTCGATGTCGATGTCGGCGTTGCTTCGAAGAAGGTTGCGGAACCAGTCGAGTTGGTTGTTGCAGAGCCAAGGGTTGTCTGTAACAAGCACATAAGAATTTCAGACTGACAAAGAGCTTTCCAAACACTTAAATAATGAAAGAGGCAGTTTCTAAGGATATTAACAAAACATTTCGAGATTACTAGAGGTAAAGTAGTTCACAAAAAGAGGCCGGTCGACGGAGGGGTCACGGTATATTTAAGATTATTAAGACGATAGAATGACTTACTGCAGGCATAGATAACTCTCCGATCGTTAGGTTCCGGCTGAAAGCTGTTGTCAAAGGTGTCCATCGGCATCGTCTGGAGCTGATTGCTGCTGATGTCGAGATGCCGAATGCTGCGCAGATTCGCGAAGGTCAAGGGTTCCACTATCGCGATACGGTTGCCGGACACGTCGACGGAATACAGATGCTCAAGCCCGAAGAACATATCGGCTCTCAGTCTGAAAATTCTGTATTTAGAAGCATTTTCGAAGTGGATGTTTCTTACGCAGAAAGTCGATTCTTATTGAAGATGATCGCTTGAATCTTCTTCGTTCGCTGGAAGACGCCTCGCTCGATGGTGTCCACGGCGGCCTCCGACATCTCGAGGCGGATCAAATTCGGCGTGTACTGAAACGGTTCCCAATTTTAATTGCAAAACAACTATAATAAACTAGCGCACTGCGGCGCTGGTTTGGTTCTTAGGGAATAGTAGTATGTTGGAGCATGGTTCTTAGGGAATAGTAGTCTAAAGTTTCAAAATTAGTAGTTTTATGTGCAAAGTTTTTTGTAGAAAATTCGCGGAATAGTGTACCAGAAAGGCGTTCTCAGGAAGCGTGAGAATAGGCGTCTCGCCAATGCCGAGAGTCCTCAGCTGGTTGATGTAGAAGAACATGTCGACGCTCCACTCGGGGAACTTGTTTCCCGTCAGATAGAGGTACTGCAACATGGGCAAGCCTTGGAACGCCTCGCGTTGGATCATCCGAATGCCGTTGAACTCCAGCGAAAGCGAAGTGAGACTTGGGAAATCCAGAGCACCGAGAGGGACGTCGTTGATCTGAATGAAACGATTACTTCTGCTTTGCGAGGAGATATTAAAACCTGATTCAGACCCAAATTCAGATTGGTCAGTGTCTCCCTCTGATTCACCAGCGCGGCACTGGGGATCATCTGCAAATTGTTCGTTTCGAGGCTCAACTCCTGCAGACTCCTCAAGGGTCTGAACACGCTGTTGTCGCTCATCGCGCTTTCGTCCAAGTGATTTCCGGCCAGTTCCAGCTTCATCAACAGTTGGGCGCTTTCGAAGTTGGCGAATGTGTTTGGAGCCAGCGAACGCAGTCGATTTCTGTTCAGGTACAATTTCCGCAGATTCCGCAGACGTTGAAGACCGGGAGCCAATGCCAGTTGAACGGTGTTGTCGGTGAGATCCAGTTCGACGAGAGAATCCATAAGAATTCCGTTGAAAGCGTTTTCATCGATCGAAGACAGCGTGTTCCTGTTGAGGACCAGACGAGTGATCGTGAATCCTTGGAAGGCGTTGGCCGGGAGGTGGGTGATCGCCGTATCAATAATGGTCAGCGAATCGATCTGAAACAAACATAAACCATCAGGTTGAGCGACTGATGGAGAAGAACATTTCAGACCGAAAAACAACGTATTTCTTTTCTAGAACGTAAAATTAAACTCACCGGAATACTCTTTGCTGGTTCGATGATCGCCAAGGCGTTGGCCAGGCTTCCGACCTGCTCGCAGATGATCGCCACGGGCTCGTAAATGGACGGAACGTATCGGCATTGTTGGCTCTGGAAGGCTGGCTGAGTTGATACACTGAAGACCAGAAGGGCGATTAACACGAATCTAGGCCAAAGGCCCGGGCTGCTGAGCGTCATCTCCTGAAATGAATCTCAAATCAACATGTCATTTCGATTATTGTCGCCGCAAGGAATATGACAAGATATGTCCAGCAAATGTATCCTGCGCCTGCACAAAACTGGTCAGTGGGTGAGCCGCAATCGGGGTGGACAAGTTCTTGGGCAAGAAGTGCTTCAAATATCAAAGGTGAGCGCGACAAGGTGAAAGCAGCGAGCAGAAGTGGCGAGGGAACAAGGAGGGTGTATCAGGGGCTCTTGGTCACAATATGGGCATCGTAGTTACGTTCGAATGTTTGGAGAACATTACGCTAAGCTCCGAATTCGATTAGGTCATCGCTGTGGACACAACGTCAGCGCGGGTGAAAACAAAGAGCTTTAACAGGGTGATCGCAGTTGAAACGCTGGTCAAACATTGAGTAACAGTCTAAAATCGAAATCGAGCCCTCAAAACCATTTAAGGTTGGATTTTGGTATTGAGATGGTTGGAAAGGAAGGAGAAGGCAGTCGATCGGTATGTGCCTAGTTGAATTAGGCCGAACGTACAAGAAGGGAGTGACCAGCGGCGACGAGGGACGGTCGAGAGTACACAATTGAACGCGCAACGGGCGGAGGGCTAGTGAGGAGATGATGGAGGTGGTGAACCGTCGACGAAGGGTTTCGACTGGACAAACACGAAATCCGCACAGGCAAAAATGATGTGTGGGCGCTGCAGACAGACGACCGCAATGATGAGGGCAAGTCGGGCTGATCCGTCGAAATGAACCCTCGACCGACACCTTACGCTGTTTGGTGTTAATGCGAAAGAAAACACTCAAGTATAGAAATTGATATATTAGGACTTGGCTCCAACAACGGTACCAAACCAAAAAGCGCAAAGCTGCACTTTTTGGACAATGGTACTTGTACTTTATGTTGTAGGCAATGCAAACCTAAAATATATTAAGATGAGTGACATTAATTTACGCTTTACGTCTGCCAAAAACTTTGCGTCGCTTTCAAACTTGTTTGAGGCTAGATGGTTTCCGTTTAGTTGAATCCCATTCAAAGTTCCACAGTTTTGCAGCCATGAATGAACCCTTCTTTTTATTTGATTCGCTTTCTGTCCATGATTCACCGGGTTTCATCACCGGATTAACAACTCAATTGACCACGCGCGCATCAATAGCCAGCGGTCACTTTTCGTCGATGTCGATTGGAAGAACAAGTGTCAACTGTTTGCTTTCTGACGGTTTAACTTCATTTACGCGCTCGTAGAACAAACTACTTAAGCAAGTGTTGAAACTCTGTGTTTCTACGGAATTATGTAAAGGTTAGCACAACTATGATCTAGGCGGTTTTCATAAACGCGGAAAAGGAACTCTTGTTTGGGTACGGAAGATCGGACTTCAGAGCCAGTCTTGAAGCACTCTTCGCAGAAAATCGTGGCTCCTGCAAAGAAACGAATTTCTCCCTCTCTGTTTTTAGTATTCTAAGTGGCTGCATTGTAACAGCATTGCTTGTCGCCCTCACTATAACATAAATAACTGCCATTTGTCTGAAATTCTCGTAGTGAGGTTGAATCAAAATGCATTGTCGACAAAAACCCATTCTTTCAAAAGATGGCTCTCGGGCAGTACCGTACCCTTTTTTAGGTCCCTCAAATGAAGAACTCGCGAACCTGCCGGTTCCCGTATTCCACGCAGACGGAAAGGTGATATTTGTGGATAGAAGCGTGTCCGAAAGCGGAGAAGACTTCAGCGAAACTCAATCAGTGTCAACGAACGATTCTTATGAAAGCAGCGATCTCCAACCCGTCACATCGTCGATCGACTCCTGTGGAAGTGAACTGCTCTGTTCTCGTCCCGTCGAACGGACGTTCGGAACCTACAGACAATTTCGATATTTTGGACAGAAGCGCATGCCGCGTGAGGTCAGCAAAGGAAAGAAGCGCTCGCGGTACGACTCCTCTAAATTACCGCCGGATCAAAGTAAAATATTTAAGACGTAACCTTCAGGTTTGAGACGTTAAGTTAATGAGGTCAAGTCGACCTAACTTGGTCATAAGACGATTTGTTGTATTTTGTCATTCTAGATAAAGTAATTTGTGGGAGAAATTATTCTGCCCAAAATATCTGTAAAACGAACTCAAGTTACAAAATCGCATGAGTTCAATCCTTGTAGGTCGAGCGGAAATCCAGGAAGAGAGACTTTTGGATTTCTTGAATTCCTACACTACAGGGGTTTCACCGTGGACTTGCCTTGTTTTTCCGCGATTAAATTTCATTCATAGATCCAATCTTAACAAACATAGCCTTTTCTGAATCTAGAGAGCGATACAATTTTACAGGAATCTGACTTTTAAAATTTAGGTTTACGACAGGGACATCGACTGGAACGCGTGCGGTGTCCGAATCCCCAATGCGCGGAAAGAAGCTATCGGCGACGCCTCGACCGGCTGGGACGGGTTCGACGAGATGTTCGCCGACGAGCGCCCCGGTAGAACCGCCGCCCAACCGAAGGAACCCGTGAACGCCGAAGCCGCCGTCCAGCCACCTCCCCTACCGGAGAACCCTCGCCACCGATCGGTGAGTTCCAACCACATCTCACTTTTCCTCATCGAACATCTTTCACGCACCTGGAGAAACATCAGCGAGAAGTGGATCCGGACTTCGACCTTCTAGTAAGTTTGCTTCATTCCTCAGTTCATATTTAATGTTCATCTTTCAGGCTTTGTCAGAGCGGGAGCCGCCGCCGACGCCGCCTCCCCCGAAGTCTCAGTGTCCGCGCCCCAGAAGCCCGGCAACGGCGCTGAGCATCATCTTCGGAGAGAGCTTCTACGCGTCGGTGACTGGACCTAGGAGGCGTTGAAGAGTTCCCAGGCATATATGTTCGTTGTTTTGATGCTAGACAAATAAAATATTTTTCCGATTTTCAGTGTTGATTCTTGATTTCTATTAGGTTTCAGGGTTTCGGGAACGCTAGATTTATTCTAGGACTAATAAGCGATTGAGAAACATCAATTTAAAGCCTCACATTGACGGAAGCTGGCGGCGGAGGTTGTAGCCGGTGAGGATGGAGTGTTTCGCTTGTCGGCAGCGCACTTCTAGAAGGCTTAGGAGTCGGTTCGAATCTTGGATCACGGACCAAAAAGTTCTCTATGAGCCGTTTCAGATGTTCATCCGATACGGCCGAATTTCGGACGGTGGAAGTTTCACCCGACATGACCACCTTGTTTTCGAAATTCCTAGATCAGGACAACATGAACTCGCCTGATTCTGAACTTATTTGAAGCGCAATGAGTAGATCTACAAAGTTGACAAAGAGATTTTCGTTTAATTTCGTCTTGACCGAGAAACCT
This sequence comes from Steinernema carpocapsae, assembly GCA_000757645.3. Lineage (NCBI taxonomy): Eukaryota > Metazoa > Nematoda > Chromadorea > Rhabditida > Steinernematidae > Steinernema > Steinernema carpocapsae. Next base: position 15,599,742 of record CM016762.1, read on the forward strand.
GTTATTTTTGATCCAAAAATGGTCATTTTTTCACCAAAACTGGCCAACTTCAACTATAAATCGATAGCTCTCGGCCTCATACTAATCCGTTGAAATTTTGAAGATCCGTGCGTTCACCGAGAAAATATTTAGCCAAAATATGGCTGACGGAACATGCGAAATGGTGCGACACTTTTTTGAGACGATTTGTTCACGGCTAACGTGACGCGTCCGTTCGCAATTCATCGTTCGAACAATAAAACTTGTTCCGGCACGAAATAGTTTTCGTCAAAGTTTTAACATCTGAAACTTTCAGACGTGCAAAGATTCATTGATTTTTCGGCAATCTGGAGAAATCGTCTCTTTTGGTCAATCGACACAGGTGATTGCACCTGTCACTGCTTGATTGCCCTCCAACAGCGTGTGTTCGGGTCTTGCTCTCTGTCAAATGGGAAAATTTTCAGCCATTCTGTTTATCATTGAACTTGAGGGTTACTGAATGACGTTTCGATTCGTGTTTCTTCAATTTTGCATTTGTTGAAATTAACGAAAAAAGTTTGTTTTCAGATAGTGTTTGGTCCTGCCCGTCGATATCTCCTATGGATCCGCTACAATGGATCTCGGTTCCTCGAAATGGCAAAAGGGACTTCGAGATTCGGCGTCATGGACCTCGATGGATCAGTGCTGGCCACCGACTTCCCGAAAACGAGAATAGGCCCGAGCAGCAGGTGACGTATGTTTTGTCGAGAATTTATGTTTACAGGAAGTTTCCAGTGTTCAGAACGGACGCGCGAGTTCACGATGTGCGAAACGCCGTTCAAATCGAAGCACCGGGCGGTTCTGGATTTGATGGAGACTTCTCATCTGTCGAAGCAAGAAGGGATTATTTAAATACTCGGAATTCATTTATCAAGAAGTGCGACAGGACAGCGGCTTGAAATTCCTTGATTTCCACCCCGTGGCCCCTGGGTTTTGTGCTAGAAGGCATATTTCTTACCGGTATGTCGTAATAGCAATCTTTCCATCGGTGGTCAAGACACGCAAGCTGTGGGAAAAAGTTCGGAAGAAACCCAGTGCGGCATGTTTCTCCGAACGTGAGTACTCGTGGATTCTGTCGTCCGGCTTCGACCCCGAGACAACACAGAAAGCCGCCGATTTGTTTGTGGGGACCAGAAACATGGCTCCCATCTTCAAGCACCCGCACCACGTCCGCGAAAAGGAGGCGGAATTTCCCTCGACGACGCGAACGATCTTTCTTGTCTCGATTGACCCAGAATGATTTAAGGGTTCAAAGCGAATGCGGGTGTCCATGCTCTGCGATCTGCTGTCCTGATCAACGTTCCAGAAGCGTTTGTGCTGAAGAATGACCTCTGCATGGTCGATATCAGGCACGTTTGTCAGTATGAATATTTTTCTCTTGACCCCCTTTTCGTCCACTGAAATTCCTTCGACGACGCGAACGCGAAGCCGGGCGACAGAATCCACGAGTAGTAACGTTCGGAGAAACATGCCGCACTGGGTTTCTTCCGAACTTTTTCCCACAGCTCGCGTGCCTCGACCTAAAATGAACCCTGCACATCACGTCTTTTTCAGGTGAACACTACTCCCTGCAGAATGACCTTTACGACTACTACAATGTAACGATCGTCTCTCCCGCGTTTGTCAGAGGCCAGATTCGGAGGATGATGGCTGTTATTGTCGGAGCAGGATTTGAACGTATTTCGGGCGGCACCATCCATACAGTGACTGCTCGCCTTCCAATGCCTTCCAATTTCAGTGATCGGAAGATAAGGGAAGCTCCTCTTCAAGGACTATTCCTGACCGATGTTGTGTACGATAGACGGATGTACGATTGTCCGCTTCCCGAATTTTCAAATTGGGGTTTATGAATGGTTCTCCTAGGTTTTCTAATATCGAACTTCTCATTATTGACTCAAAATATGCCCAATTCTTCCGTTTACATGGGCCGTCTTCTGTTGGATTTCCATCAACGGTATATCAAGAGTGGTTTCAGTACAGCGTCAGAAAAATACAGGTGGTCCTGCCGCAATTTCACCTATTTTTGAATCCATTGAGCATTTGAGACGTGAGGGCATTTGAAGGATCCATGTTCCTGAATTTTGAGGATTCAAGTGAATTAGGTTCTCCATAGCTTTCTCAAGTCAGTAATGCGATTATGTTATGCGTGAAAAGACGAGTTTCAGTATATTAGCGGTGATTGAGAATGATTGTGTGAAAGTTGCATCAGTGACACCGTGAATGCGCTGGCTTCAATTTGTTCTCTTTTTGCTACAGTACCGTGCAGCGTTCCTGATTGCGAATTTATTCGTGTGCATTTTCTGACGTCTTTTTCTTACCTTGGTTGTTCTTCAGATGCCCTTGGCCCCAGTTCGACGATATCTTTTGTGGATGCGATACGACGGTTCCCGTTTTCCAGAAATGGCTAAAGGCGGCTCTAAATTCGGCGTCTTGGATCTTACGGATGCTGCATTAAGTACAACGTTTCCGGAGTTCAATATTGGCCCGAGCAGCAGGTAGACGTGGATCCCCTAATAGAAGCAAGTGCTAAATGAATGATTTAAGGGTTCAGAACGGATGCGGGTGTCCATGCTCTGCGATCTGCTGTCTTGGTAAACGTTCCAGAAGCGTCTATGCTGAAGAATGACCTCTGCATGGTCGATATCAGGCAGAAATACTTGAACAAGTGGAATGCCATCATCAAGGAAGCCAACGACGGAATGGAGTTGCTTGATATCCACCCGGTGTCTCGCGGGTTTTGTGCTAGAAAGAGTATAGCCTATAGGTACGCTAAAAGAGACGTTCTGCTTAGCTTAACTTTCTTTCAGGCGTTACGTATATCGACTAGCCGTGGTGCGGTCAACGGATCTCTGGGAAAGACTGCGCGAGAAGCCCAGCCCGATCTGCTTCTCCGAACGCAACTACTGCTGGAGACTCCCGCCGGGTTTTGATCACCGGAATGCGCAGCAGGCGTGTAACCTATTCCATGGAACGCACAATATGGCTTCGTTCTTCAAGCATTCAAAGCGTGAACGTCGAAAGGATATTGAGACACCTACGACCACGAGAACCATTTTTATGGTTTCTGTTGACCAAGGTGCGTGTGTAACTTTTTGAACATTGAGCATGAGTTGAGAGTATGATGACCAAAGATCTTCCTGTTCAGTTGCTATTTAGTTACAATGTGGGTTATTTCAGGCGGACCCTACTCAATCGACAACGACATCTATGACTACTACAACGTTACAATTGTTTCTCCTGCTTACCTTCGAGAGCAAATTCGGCGTATGATGGCTCTTATTGTCGGTTCAGGGTACGGAAATGTGCCAAATGACATGATACCGTGGCTGCTCAACAACCCTCATCCACACAATTTCTTCGAGCGTGGTCTCCACATTGCGCCACCTCAGGGCCTGTTTCTAGCAGACGTGGTATATGACCGTCGTATGTTCGAGAATCCTGTTCCGTCGTACGTACAAGGTTGGGATTTAGCGAGTTTCGACGAAGTTGATTCCGACTATAATTAGGATTATTGTTGCTGTTCTTACGAATAAATGTTGCTAGGGGAACCAACTATTTAAGGACTTGGGAATCGATTTTTTGTCTCAGATTGCGTTGGAGTGTGAGCGATGATGACACCCGGTGTCATAGCCGCTGTTTTGGCTTTTGAAAGATGCGACAACTTAGACATGGAGGTGCAAGTTGCGGATTTCAGTCATGTCTGTGAGCCTAGCGTATCAATGCGTTTCTTGCGTCTTGAGGAGGTGTGCGGTTCCCCTTAAGCCTCCAATGCCCGCATTTTGCACGGTGGTTCTGTTAGTTGTTGTGTCGGCGACCTTCTGCTTAAGCATTTTCCAGACTATATGCGTCATTGAATCGTGTTTCAACGCTCATTTTCGCTTGAATCGCCACCTGGGCGAGGTGAATTCTGTCTGACTAATGAAATGACATGTTTTGTACATCTCTATTGTTTATGCTAGTTCTATTCCAGGCTTTCCGGGTTCACAAGCAAATCCCAAAGTTCGTTTGGAGTCTCACAGGCTCCTCATGCTCAGTCACTGTTCCGCTTAGTCATACGTCCAACCAAATCCCTTTGTGTTCTCTCTTTATCGTCGGCCAGGAGATGTGTCATTGGAGCTGAACTTAATCATCCTTACGAATGATGCAAATCTATGAGAAAACGGTTGCGAATCGGAGTGTTCCGCGAATGGCTCTGGTTAACCGTTGCTGACTCGATGTTCTTTCGGACCCTACTCACCTCTCTCTGTTTCATGATCCTGACGATTTTCTGAGCAGTCATTACGGCTTCTGCTCTTACTCCTTCGGACACTGCGACGGATCTCGACTTCGTGCCGCTTTCGCGAATCCTCTGCTCTCCGGCGCAACCCGCGGCAGGGTCATCGGCGCTGATTATCGTACTTTCTAGTCGCGTTTGTAATTTGAAACGTGACCCCCACCATATCCAAGGCAAGACCGTCAAAGACAGTCCGAAATCTTACCCGCTCGTATTCTAGCACCTCTCATCGGCTCACTGTCCTTTCATTTGAATACCTTAAGTGGTCCCAAATTTCCATTTTGAGTATCCGTGGTTCGTTATGCAAATGACGAAATTAATGTTACTCTGAACCTTTCCAAATTCTTTTTGCTTAAAAGGACAATTGAATTAATATTTCCTTTTGGGAACAACATTAAAAGGCTGCCTGGGACTCGCGGACGCAGGTGGCATTGCGCTGAAGACAACTTAAGAGCCTCTTTGAGTGTTGCGAAAACAAAATGTGTTTCAGCGAACCAATGCGTCGTCGTCAGGGAAATGTGCTTTCCGCAACAGGCATGTACGTACGGAAATGAGATGTCGCGGCGAATAACGCGGCTCCTCAGCAGCGAGGATGGGCAGAACTGTTATTAGATATTACGCAGCCCGTGAGCATACCACACCGCACATAGCAGGCCGGTAACCCTAGGCGCTTTTGTCCGACTTTCCACCGAAAATATACAAGTTTTTTTATGTCAGCGAATCGGCAAAGTAATTTTATTTCCCTTTGGCAGCGCATGAAAAGCGATTTCATGTGAGTCTGTGTGTGCATGTGCTTACTCCTAACTCTTAATCTCCTCAAATAGGGCTTCGCGCATTTTCTCAGTGTTCAATGAAAAGATTTTCAACTTATGCATTCAAATTGTCCTGATTGCTAAGTGTGCAACAGCTCCTGACCTTCCTCGCAAAGGTTACCGCTGATGTCCGAAACCATCGATTTTATGGGCGGTTTTGTGCTAAGTGACGACGCGTTTTAGTGCCCTCATCTCGATGATTAGTTCGATTCCAAATTGAGTCGTTCTCTGTTTTTTGGCGCTACTTTTAACAAATGCAATTTGCATGTAGCAAAAATAATTTCTCGGTCTTTGGACGCGCGAGAGAACGTGTGGCGGCACCAATATGCCGCGATACTTCTTTTTTGCAATAACCCTCTATCTTGCCCACACCCAACAAGCACTGTCGTTAACCACACGAAAAACAAAATCTCACGGTTTACAACGACAGAAACGCTTGCGGCAGTTTTGATACTACTACCACTCTGCGACGCAAAATATTGTCCGGTTACTTGGAAGCACTTTTTATTCGGATGCGCATGCGAACGAGATTAAGCGTGATTAACAAGATTAGACAATAGCGAACCGGCCAGCCGTGGTTGACCGCCGCCGCCGGTAACCACAATTCCGCTGCGCAGCCGCAATATCAGTTGAGTAAATCGATGCACTTAGCAAACCTCATTTAATGTGAATAACTAATTAGTGCCACTTTCGATGCAACATGCGCGCGCGCGCCGGGAAGAAAGCGAAACGAGCGGATCGCCGACGACTTTCGTGTTGTCCACCGCTAAACTAATTAGCCGGCGGATTTCAGATCCCGAAAGGTATCCGATTTTCGCAATCAGGGCATATAAATTATGTAGTGCGAATGTGCGCTTCTTCCTCCTCCACTGGCGCGCAGCGGCATGTTGCTTGACGAGGCGAAGTGAGAACTACATTGCGTGTATCCCTCGAAGGTGCTGAACCTAGGCGCGACTCTTAAATGCGTTCTTTTGTCTCAATTTTGCTCTCGTTTCAGACGTCTTTGGAAGAAATCAGTGCCGGCCGCAGCTCTCGGTATTCTTCCATTCATGCTTCTTTATTGCCCCTACTTTATTTGATAGACAGATTTCCGTTTCGTAATGAAATTTCGCTCACTTGCGTTGAGCCTCCGAGTTTTTGGAGTACGTCGATTCTGCCGAGTCCAGACGCCTGATGAGGTAGGTTGAGTTCGGCTGAAGAGCGAAGAGCGATTACGGCAAGCAGAAAACGATAATTTATGATGAGTCCTCGGCGGCAGACATTTGCATAAAAAGAGGAGTCCAGGTGTAACGCAGAAAGACCGAGTGGCCCGGTCCGGGAGGGGCGGCTGATAACCCGACGGCCTCCAAAACACCCGAAGGCGGTGTTTAATGTGTCCAAAACGGAATCCGATCTTTTTGTTCTATTTATTTCCCGTAAACAAACGTTTCTTAATGATGAAAAACACATTGGGACCGGCCATAACGATGAAGAAGAGCGCCGGCCGCCGTTCTCCCGCGGTGATAATGCAAACAGAAGTCGAACATGCACGTGCGCGGCAGTCGGCGGCGCTGCACTCCCCACGCAAAATACTCTCGTCTAGCCTGCCTGCCTCCTGCCTGCCCGCGGCCTCCTCCTTGTACATACCGTCCGCGCGGGCGGGCAACTCAACTCAGCTCATTGCAAACGTATTGTTTCAATCCGCGCGATTTGTTGATCGCCTATTAGTTAGTGAGCGGCGTTGCGAATTGAATTTTGTGCCGAATCCGCGCCAGAACTCCGCGACAGTCGTTTCTAGTTCGAGGAACTATCGATTTTGAGTTATCCCTCGCTCCTCCGACCGATCTGCTGCTTCTTAGCAAACAGATTTCGCGACCGTGCGAGCACTAGCAACACAGGTCGGGCAGCAATTGCGAAACAGACGCAACACTTCAAGTGAACTGACAAACGCATAGCAGTTCAGTGCTCCTCAGCAGCTGCAGCAAAAGTTACTCTTGATTAGCAGTCGAACTAGTTTATTTTGCACGCGTCCACCTGGGCTGCTTTTGTAGGCACACGGTTGTTTTCGTTCTAACCTGTTTCAGTCGGTTAATTGTCGATCAATAGCGTTTTGCGGCGTTCTTTCCAAACATTCAAATTTAGCACTTTCGTGTGTCTCGTACATTAGATATTCCTAATTGGCTGGAAAGGCCGAGCTTTTTTGCGTTAAGCACAATTGCGAGACGTCTTCGAAAATGTGCGAATTACTGCATAATGGTTAGCACTCCCTTAATGGATTTCGCTTTTATTTGTCTTGACGTTACAACAACTTCTCCCTCCGACACCTAATGCTCCTCCATGTCTTGGAGAGCCTCGCCCCACTCGTTCCGCACTGTCCTCGAGGCCAACTCCTACAGGGCATCGTCGTCTTTCTTCCAATAAGTCAACCAACATATGCAATATATTAGGTTACTTTAACTGCTCCTTGAGATTTTCTGCTGCTGCTGCCAGATGTCCTCTAACGGCCACTGCGTTCAGTGGCAGGCAGATGCTCTTGGAAAGTTTGCAGTCGAGATGCTTAGCTTCCCCCACTTGTAGTGCCGCTATGCGTATACGTCTGCGAGGGAACAGGAAAAAAGGAGAGGACGATGTCACTGCCGTTGTCGTCTCGTGTTCATCGCTTTTCGTTTATTCCAATCTTCTCCAGGATTCTCCCCATGTTTATTGATCATAGTTCAAAGTGCACGACTTTATCGTCGTTATTTAGTGGCGCGAGTGGCGCAGTTTCCTCCTCTAATAATTTCAAGTTGCTTCGCCTTCCTTCAAAAACAAAAAAAGACGAACGTTTGCGTGAGCGGACATAATAGGAGCAAATGGAGCATAATGTGACACTTGCTGCGCACTGTGCGTGCGACAAACATTCTAATTGCCTCAATTTTGCATGTTATCCTACACCGCACACAGGACCAGCGCCGGCCGGCGGCCAAATGGTATGATCGCAGTTGCAAACGGAGTTGATCCATTTTCGGCTTTGCGTAATTCAATTTCGGCGCGGTAAAACGTTTTTCATATTGAACTAACTTCAGCCAATCCCTTCTCTCTCATTTTCGCCGATCGTCGGTTGGCGTGGATACCTTTCGAGCGTCTTTTTATTACGTCTCCTATTGGCAGGATTCTATCTCAAATCGGAATTTTGTCCGCACGCTATTTGGCCCGTCGTTATCCAAAACACATTCAAGTTATGCGTCGTTATCTCGTTTGTTGTCTTATCCCAAAACTTGTTTGCCGCTTTCGACAGCCGAAGGAAGATCTACAATCGCAACTTTGCAAAAGTAAACATTAGCCTGGTAACCCGCTGGCCAACTTCTAAGACAACGCGTCTTTCCGAGCGGGCTCGGAAATTACTGAATAGCGAGGAAAACACGCACCCGCTGCGCTAACCAACTTAGGCAAATACCACACAATCGACGCAAATTTTCTTTCTTGCAGCGCAATTACTAGCCAGGACAGAAAGAAAAATTCGTCTCTATCTGCCTCCTCCTTAGAGTAAAACAATCTGAGGTATGTGGTAGTCTTCGCGTTGCTCTTATCTCGGTCGCCTGGGGATTAAGCCAACTTGATTTTGTTTTTTACTACACGGCGGATCGGATTTAGCCCTCGAATTAACATGGAGAAACCTACTTTGAGCCTTTGTTTGCAGGTTTTCGACTTGTATCCGTGCGACGATTCCCAGCTTCTTGAAGCCGGCGAGCTCCGCGAAGCGTCCAATCTGTCCGAGCTGGAGTCCACGGCCGCGATGCCCTCTTCTGAGGTGCCCGAGACAGCGTGCAGGCTGAAGTTGCTACGCGCGGAGATCCCGGACGACAAACTTCCCGACGGCGCGAAGATTTCCGACTTGTCCTGCACGGTGAACATCAAGGAGAAAGCCGAGATCGACGGTAGACGTGCGGGGCTCTTAGTCTGTCCTAATCAGACACATTTCAGGCGAAATCCGACTAATCCAGAAGCGAAAGACGATTCAGGTGGACTGGGAGAAATGCTGGGACACGGGTATTGTGCCTGGCCGAGTGATACAGGTCATCCTGTCCCACCACAACGCGGTGATCGCGGATGCAACTATGAGGCTCGAGGTGAGAGAAAGAGTTGGATAGTTAAGTGCTCGTTCACGGACAAAGTGCGAAAAGAATCTCTCGGCGCTTCCTCGTAGTCTACATAATTCATTAGATTGGAATTGCCTTCATTGTTGTTTTGGCGATGCGCCACCCCCACGCTTTGCTAAATTTTGAGTGAGAGGAAGTGAGTGCAGGGTGACGTGCAGAGGAGCCCAAAGGTAGCGAATTTTCTTGGTCTTTTCTAATTTAAACTACAAAAGTTCTTACAGACCGAAGAATACCGTATTATTGTTGTCTGAATTGTATACTGCAATACCCGTTTGGAGCACAGGTTCACTCAAATCAATGCTAAAAGGCATCCGATTGAAGGCCCAGCTTGTCAGCTATTTTGGATAATACGGAGCTCCTATTTTGGTCCGATTCGGGAATTTCCAGACAATTTTGATTGTTCAAAAACTGGTGATTATACCCCGACACTTTAGGACATTGTCTCGAAATGCAAACCGGAAGCGATCACCCACATTTGGATCAACCTGAAACCCGTCGGCCGCATCCTGGCTCAAACGAGGAGCGTCCGCAGCACTGACGCCAACGACAGACCGCTGGCGGACCTCGGGAGTCTCGGCTTCGAGCAGAGCAACGGAATTCAACGCCGCCGAGGCGCCATCAAGCACGCACGCGTCCACGAGATCCGCGGACACCAGTTTGTGGCCACGTTTTTCCGCCAACCCACCTTCTGCAGCATCTGCACCGATTTCATGTGGTCGGTCGCTAAATTCACGTACCAAATTTACAAAAATGTTGTTTTAGGGGTCTGAACAAGCAAGGTTACCAGTGCCAACTCTGCAGTGCTGCCGTTCACAAGCGCTGTCACGAAAAGACGCTCAGTCAGTGCCCCGGATCCGCAAAGAACACCAAGGAGACGATCGTATGAGGCCATTTTGGGAATTTAACTAATTTAGACAAATTAAGTATATCAAAGAACGGTTCAAAATCGACGTGCCCCACCGCTTCAAGACCTACAACTTTAAGAGCCCGACCTTCTGCGACCAGTGCGGATCTCTTCTCTACGGTCTCTTCAAGCAGGGACTCAAATGCGAAGGTATTATTTGGCGCTTCAAGACGTGGCTACAGTATCCCCTTTCAGTGTGCGGGACGTCATGCCATCACAAATGTCAAAAGTACATGCCTAATTTGTGTGGCGTAAACCAGAAACAACTCTACGAGGCGCTGACCGAGATCAAGCGGGGCAACCACTCCGTGAACAGGTAACCTACCGCTTCGATGCCCTCAACGCAGGTAATTTCAGCGCTCCGCCAAACTTGGAGAATCTGTCGCTGGGCTCGAGTTCCTCGTCGGAGCAGGCACGGAGCTCCAGCACTCCTGTGGGGTCGAACGGCGTGGGGTCCAAGTTCAAGGCGCTCTTCCGCAACCACAACTACAGTGTGGAGCAAGGCGAACACGACGAGTAGGGCAGAGGGAATAAGCACGGAATAATGGCAGCTTGTTGACAGGTACATGAACGATCTCTGGTCAGGCGGCGACGGCCCGGTGAAAAAGTACCGTCTCCAGCACTTCACGATGCACAAAGTGCTTGGAAAAGGCAGTTTCGGAAAGGTAAAACAAGGCAGAGGGGCACGATGAAATGAATATGGCTACTTTAGGTTATGCTGGTGGAGCTGAGGGGGAAAAATCAATTCTTCGCAATGAAATGCTTGAAAAAAGATGTTATTCTCGAGGACGACGATACAGAGTGTACATTTATTGAGCGCCGCGTGCTTATTCTTTCGAGCAAGTGTCCATTCCTCTGCCAGCTATTCTGCTCCTTCCAGACAAACGTAAGTGGATAAGAATCAATTAAAAGGCGGCCGAAGACGGCTGTTTGCAAACGAAATAAAAAGAGAGCAGTCGCTAATTAGAACACAACGTTAGCAGGCGTCCACGGCACACCTACCAACCACCCTAACTAGTTGCACGGTTGAGAGCTCGAAGCCTCTGCGGCAGAAGCACTTGTTCGGGAAGTTTTAACAAAAGCAAACTTAGGAATACCTCTTCTTCGTGATGGAGTACCTGAACGGCGGAGACCTGATGCACCACATCCAGACGGTCAAGAAGTTCGACGAGACCAGAACGCGCTTCTATGCGTGTGAGATCATCTGCGCTCTCCAGTTTTTACACTCGAAAGATATTATTTACCGGTAATCTCCCCAGTGTCACCCGCAGACATTCCACTAATCCTGCTTCAGCGATCTAAAACTCGACAACATCCTCCTCGACGCCGAAGGCCACATTCACTTGGCTGACTTCGGTATGTGCAAGACGGAGATGAACCGCGAGAACGGAATGGCCTCCACGTTTTGCGGCACGCCGGACTACATCGCCCCGGAGGTACGTTGCTCGGCCGGGTCCGGCCCTCAATTACGTCCTCTTTTTCAGATTATTAAAGGACAATTATACAACGAGGCGGTCGACTTTTGGTCCTTCGGAGTGCTTGTAAGTCAGGCGTTTTTCGACGCCAAAACGCCGATTATCGCCGCTGAAAAAAACGATTTTAGATGTACGAAATGCTAATTGGCCAAAGTCCATTCCACGGCGAGGGCGAGGACGAGCTGTTCGACTCGATCTTGAACGAGCGGCCCTACTTCCCGAAAACAATCAGCAAAGAAGCCGCGAAGTGTCTAAGCGCTGTAAGCGGCGCCGAATAAGCCAAACAATCGTTTTATAATGTTGCAGCTGTTTGACCGGAATCCGAACACGCGCCTCGGCATGCCCGAGTGCCCCGACGGCCCGATTCGGACGCATTGTTTCTTCCGCGGAGTCGACTGGAAGCGCTTCGAGACGAGGCAGATGACGCCGCCGTTTAAGCCCGTCTTGGTGAGTCATTGTTGTGGTAATATATATGGCAAAGAGGCGCAGTGAGACGAGGTTTGAGGTCGCTTCTGAACATTGCGAGATTTTGACAAAAACAGTCGCAAATTGTAACTGAACAAGGCCTTTTCCGGACTTGGTTTTGTAATTATAGCCAGAGATTATGATTACTCGTCGAAAATCGAGTAATTTGAGCATATTTTTAGAAGATACTCATCTTGGATGATAACTTTAGGATACCTAGAAAACAGTGACTTTAAAATCGCAAATTATCTCAACGTCGTAATGTTCAGAAATCAACCAGCGACGCTTCAAACTTCGACGAGGACTTCACGACGGAGAAGGCGCAGCTGACCCCGATCCAAGACAAGAATCTGCTCGCGTCGATCGACCCGGAGGCCTTCCTGAACTTTTCCTACACCAACCCGACTTTCCCCTCGTAATCCTACACCGGTTGAGTTGGCCAAACGCCGCTCCACTCAACAACCCAAAAAAGACAATTACACTCAACGCACTTCCGAACGGGTTTCTTCTACACAAGGGTAGCGCTGGTAGGTCCCCAACTCTTTGCTTCGTCTCCGAGAGACATCACTTGAACGGGATCAAAACCAGATTGATATACTTAGATTCTATTGTATGGCCGGATATTATCTCTCGTAGCGTATAGGTTCTAAAATTCTTCTCTCCCCTGCATTGAACGATTGCAATGTTTGCCTGATGGTCTCAGAGTCAGTTTATGAATCACTTCTATAAATTGAGTCATTCCTCACTTCCTCACTTCTGTCCCCTCCGGATCTTTATTGGAAAAGCTCCTCCACTCATCTTAAGGATTGTTTGTCTCTTCTATGGAATAATTTTGTTCTTATTTGAGATAACTACTTTGTTTACAGCATAATCACTTTTCACAATGATGCTCGAAATTGATATTTAATAGAGTTAATAAATTTTATACGCAGCCCAAGCGCGGAAGTTCGGCTGCTCCGTTGAACTGTGAGGCAATCAGGAGACACGTCTTTTTGGAAAGACGATCATGTCACACGCAGACACATTTTGCAGAGGTGTCGCTATGACGAAATGGAGGCAATTACGCCATCGGTGTGGATAAAGCTGGAAACTGCGATAATCGCGGTCTATGCACCGCACCGATTACCCGGATAGGGAACTTGGACGCTGTTCCCGGCTGCACTTGTGCATGCCGACCTGAAAAAGACCAAAAATGGCCTGGATCATTTGTGGGTTTCGTTCTCTTTTGAAAAGAACAATCAGGTGTGAACAATTCGACCAAAATTGACGCGTGGAAAAAACCGAATTTAAGAGGACCACGTCTGAGTGAGGCGTCAGAAACCAAGTTATACATAGGCACGTAAGAAGTTTTGGTCTGTTGATCGAGAGCGTTGCAATTAAACAACTTATGACTCTAGACGAGCTGAAAACACTTTAGAATTAAGATGCTTCGGCTGCGTTTAAGAGGCTATGTTGCCAAAAGAATCGTGAGTTTTTTGGAAGGAAACATATTTGTTCTAATTGATATTTGAGGCTGAGCAGTTTTAGTTTTAGATGATCTGAATTTTGCTATGAAATATACTCCTTCTGTTAAAATAAATTTATTTTGATATCAGATGTACAGCCTGTTTTTTCGATGCGAGCGACAACAGTGTGATTCTCCAAGGTTCTGGCGTTTTTTGAGTAAAATTTGATTGCACGTTGCGCTGATAACGTTCAGCGAAGCCGAAAATATACTAGGCAGCCTCAACGCGTTGAAAATAGCCGCAAAACGCTGAAAGTCCGAGAAGAAACACTAAATCACCGCTCGCTCGGTCCCGTCACAAAAATCCTGATCGAGTTCTTCGGCCCGTCGCGCATACTGTCGCGAGTCACATAAAAAACAAGACTGTAAAATGCTCAAAATTCAAAAGTTTTTTCACGTAAATTTCTGGAATGAACAATCAGAAAAACATGTGCATCTACAACTCCTTGGACGTCCACAAACGTACAGGGTACACTGAAATTTGCGTATGTATGAAATCACCTGTAGTTGCCTTGAATAACTCAATCTGTATTTTAATAAAAGCTGAAAAAGATCTGTTCTCAACATTTGTGTCCTTTGCGTAACAGCGTATGCAGTTTATGGTGTTTCTAATTTTCAAAAAAAGTTTTTGGAAATTTTTGTTTTTATTCTGTTTCCGAACAATAGATCTCCCAGACATGTTTTCGAACCGCATCGAGGAGTTCACTCTTCGTCCCGGTCATTCTCAACGTGGTCATAACAATCCAAGAGAGTGACACCGGACTCCTTCCACCCTTGATATCAAACTGCTATTCTTCTAAAAATACGGGATTTTTGAAATTCCAATTTTTTTGTGCCTAGTTCTGTGACTTAGCTGCAGGTTTCTGATTTTGGTCTCCACTCGGATTCGGGGTTGGTTGAATAAAATCCGTGGGCCGAAAAGGATTAAAGCTAAATTAAAAGTCGCGCGAAGGATGGCATGATGATAAATAATTTAGCCCGACTTTCAAGTCAAATCATGTTTTGATAGCTCGCTCATTCCTGGCCCAATCGGTTTTAGTCGCGTTCAGAGGTCTTCAAAATACTCTGAAATATTGATACAACAGACACATTTATGAGATTGAAATTTCGGATTTTGTCAGCTCGCTCCGCTGGCGGACGTTAAAAGACCCGAAAAAGGTACCAAGCTTTTGCCTCACTGCTGCCAAGAGTCAAATGGACCACCGTTTTCATTTCATGCAAATCGGACGCATCTTGAATGAGCTAAGAAACGTCGTTAAAAATTCTAAATTTAACCTCACAAGTTTGTCAAATACGGTGGGCTGGAGCTCCACATTTTTCGAGGTTTCTTTTTGGCGTCATTTTCAAGTTGCGCCTAATTGTGCATGTAGATTCGAACCAAAAGACGCTTGCAAACTCTTACGTAAGCTCTTATCCGCGCGAGGGCGTTACCTGAAAAGGGGGGCGGACACTATCGTAAGCGATAGCCGATGCAGGATGAAGACGTTTATTTAAAGGGAACTCCTCCCTGGGGCGTCATCCAACTAGTTAGAGCGCCATCGTAGGACGTTGTCCTCACCTCGACTGGGCTCTTGGCCCTCTCGGCCGCCAAACGACTCTCTGAACTGTTCTATTTCCATACGAGCTCAATCCCACTCTATTCCAATCTCAGTTCTAACCTTTCTTCTGTTTCAGGTTATCACTAAACAAGCCATGTTCCCCAACGTCAGAGCCCTCTCCATCATGTTTATGATTTGCATTGCTAGCCAGTTCAGCACTGCGCTTCCCCAGAACCGGATACTTCGGTCTCTCTACAGGTACAAATCTCAAAATCAAATGTTCAAAAACAACGTTTTATCGTTACAGTGCGAACTCTGTTGACACAAGCGGCAACATGGAGTCGTATCTCGTTCCTGGCTACGCTTCAGGCATGGACAAACGCGTACCGCTCTCGCTGGGCAAAAAGTACGACCGAAACTGCTTCTTCTCGCCGGTGCAATGCATGCTCTCCTTTAACAATCCCGCGAATCAGCACGACGACGCCATCTGGAACAGCCGAGGACGCCGTTAGGAAGCGGTCCCACGCAGTTTCTCTCTCGCGCCCAAAAAGGTCTCGCAATCTGTATGATCCCTTTTAATAATAAACATGGTTCTTTGTACTTTTGTCTGTAGTTTGCGGAAATGCGTCAGTAAACCGTTGATCAATTGGTAGTTCCTGGTTCCTAATCGCATTTCGAAAATAGATTTCCGGGAGTTGAATGGGGGACTACTTGTGGGTTGGGTTTCAAAGGTGTTTTTGGAAGAGCAAGACTGTGATGACCACAAGAAAACAAACGAAAAAACGCACGTTGTGCTATTTATGCGCTTGTCGAGATGAACTAGGAAAAGCGAACGGCAATATGCTGTTTTGGTCTATGTCGCTGTCCGTTTGCTTCCAAAGAGTACATGCGGTAGGTAAAACATTATCGTATTTTTTCTTCCGGATCGGGTTACCCGGAAGTGTCCGCTTTCTGCATGCAAATAATTACAAAACAAGCGAATTTAAAATATTCCTTTACGGGTCGTTTTATCACAAAAAAGTCTTAAATAAGTGCGACTAGCTTATTTAACCAGCTTATGCTTACATTTTTGGCCTATTTCGAAGGTTTTTTACGGTGATACGACAATACCGCCGATTCGAATTAAATACCGCCGAATTGAATCATCGGTAAATCAATGCGTTTTCCGCCAAGCATTAAAAACTGTTTCTTAAGGACCGTGGCTAGCTCTTTTTAAAGTAACTTTTCAAACAGCGGGGATAGTACTATAGGCTGCCAGGTTCAGATAGGCTTAGGCTTGAACATTTTTTAATGTGGGTTTTGCGCTGAAGGCGCCTGGCAGTGGGGATAGCAGGCTGAAAGCGACAATTTTACGTTTAACACAAAAAGCAGTGTAAGTTTTTCTATGCTTGATTCAGCGACAAAAACGGTGTCGTCGGCGAAAGAGAAATAATTCAGCGATATTGTGATATGATTGATTTTAGATCGGAGACCGGGTTCGGGTTCGGATCCGGATCAGGGCTGTGCGCGTATCGCGTATCGCATATCGCAACATCGCGGCATTTTTGCGATACAAAATATTGCGTATCGCAATTTTTGCGATACTCGGTTTCAAAGCGGAACTGATGAACTTGTGAATTTTCACGGTTGAGGAAGAATGTCGCAAGGTTTTTTTTGAAAACGTGCGTTCGTTTTTTGTTACCTTAGCCAATCGCCGCAGCCAATCGCTTATCATCAACAACAAAAACAAGGGACTTCTATGCTCGGACACCCTGTACGTCGCCGGAGAATCTCGAGAAGCTGTTGTTCCTGAAGTGTAACATTCCCTTGAAAGGATTTGAGGTCATCTAATCCGGCATTGTTTCTTACTGTCACTAGATTGTTATTTAAATTTGGATGATTTGTGGTGTTACGGCTCGCGCTTCGCATATCGCAGAAAAAACAGCCTTGATCCGGATCGGGTTACCCGGAAAGTCCGGGTTCGGGTTACTCGAGGATTTTTCCGGGTTTACATTTCTGATAAACAGTCATACATATAAAACGTGGGTAAAGTTTGGTTAGCGCGTGACGGCCAAAGTTTTTGGACAAAGATTAAAACTTCAGTTAAAGGTGTGAATGGCAAACGGGTAAAACTGAAATTTATCTATATATCGAAAACTTCATGAACGAACAAACAAGAGAAGAACGAACAGATCAGACATTTGGTAAAGACACTAGCCTAAACCTAATACAATCTGCAAGAACAAACATGCGTTATCCAACTTACCGTAAACATTGTCTGCCTTTCCGGTTAGCGTGCAATAATACGTAAGCTAAAAAGAATGGATTGTGGTGTTTTTTAATCTTCAATGTGGCCAAATTGAGGTTCTACACCAGTCGAAACTTGGTTTTTATATTATTGTCAAGCGGCTAAGTGGTCGCAGATCTTAAGTCACATTCTCGCAAGCGCGGGCGTTTGATTCTCGCTTATTAATCGCACTTGGGGTTTCTTTTCCGATTTTGTTAAACAACTTTGAAAATTTGGAAAAACAGGGCTTAAAAACCCAAAAATTTTCAAAATCCTTCAAATCTGGCTTGAATTGACCCATTAGAAAGAATTTTTTGACAAAACTACGGTCATCACGTTGTTCTACAGCCAAAGTTATGGGACACCAGTTTTGAGTTTTCTCCGAGCAAATTTCAAAAATATTGAATTGACATTTTTCACATTTTCTCGGAGAAAGCTCAAAATTGGTATAATATCATAACTTAAGCTGTAGAACAACGTGGTAATTTTGGTTTTGCCAACAAACTAATTCTAATGGGTCAAATCGAACCAGATTTGAAGAATTTAGGGAATTTTTCTTGTTTTACCCACCGTATCTTAACATTCGACGAAAATCTTTTGGGACTTTGCTACGCTCCCATAGGTCTATGTCTGTGCCGAGTTTCAGTCAAATCCGCGTTGGACACTTTGTGCACTTCCTTGTCAGTCAAGCCCGATTCAGTCTGGCTGGTAATGATGAGACCTAATTTATACAACGGCGACTGCCCGATTCTTCTCAGAATTATCAACAAAAACTCATCTTATTTACAGGTTTTACTGCAATCACAGCGATCACGATGACTTTTCCAAGTTCAGAATTTAATGTGAAAAACGTGGGTCCTGGGCAGGATTTATCTTTCTATCGTTCGTTCACCGTTTTTGAAAAACGTTTGCCGTTACAGTTAATTCACAGATCCGTTATCTATTCCGCGAGCAAGCGCCAACCATCCGACAAAAATTTTTTGTTTTTAGTGTGCCATTCAGTGTTTCCATCAAGGTGAAAATCGAGGAATTAAAATTGGCACCAGCAGCTAAGGCTTTTTGTAAACGTGCTTGGTCGACCTTGTTGGTAGAAGCAAGAACCAGGATTCTTTTATACGGGAGGAGTAAAAACTTAATACAGTTAACTGATGACCGCACGAAGAGTAGAGAGTTTATTAATGTCCGCACTCATTGTAGCTGTTTTGCCACATCCCGCATCACTTGACGCGTAGATTATGAGGATTCGTTGGCTGAAAATGGTTCTCACAACGTATTTCTGCGCGTCGAGGCTGAAGGGCAGTTCTTACTCGATACCGCACTACAGCCGGAACGAATGGCAGATCGAGCGTCATCGAAGGTGGTCCGTAGAGTGCCAAAGAGCCATTCGTTGTTGTAGGTAGTCTGGACAATGGAAGGTTGGATCCAGATGTCATAAGATGTTTGACGACTGCGTTCAGTGGCCGGAAAATGAGATGGATTTCGGCGAATTCTGAACAATTCTAGGAGTTCCGTCCAAGGTGTTGGAGAATCCGTCGCGACTTCTGCCGGAGGCAGAAGCCCGAACTTGGCGAGTACATTCCCAAGCTTATGGTCACCTCTAAAATTGTCATCTGCACTGTACTGGACCACATTGGCAATCTAGTAAAAGTCCTTGAATCGGACTACTCCAAAAATTTCTCAAACGTGGAAGAATCTCCGCGGTGCTTGTCTTATCTGGCGTTTTCTTCCCCTGTAAAGCGGTGACATAGGTTGTTACGTTGTTTTTCCGTGTTTTCGGAAAGATTCTACGTTTTAAGTTTGATCCGTCTCACTTTTTGCAATTGCTTTTATTTATTTGGTTTGTTCTTCAATTGATACTGTCCTTCAAATGTCATTTTAAGCGTCTCTATGTGCAATGTTGTCCTGGAATCAGATACATGGATATTAATTCTGTTTTGCTTTGAAGGAACATGGCCTTGACGAACTGCCGTCCCAAGTCCTCTTGTGGATCCACAAATGCATTGACACCCCAGTGTTGCTTGAGTGCCACAACATTTCCCTTTTCTGAAAGGAATGAGCGTACAAAATTCTTAGGAATGAGAAGCGTGTGCAGGAAGAAAATCTACATTGCAAGCATTTTGAGCCGGGGTTCGACCAAATCGATGTTTTCTGGACGTGTGCAAGAATTTCTCTGTTTTCGACCATTATTTCGCGAATTTTTCAACGTTTTGCCTTCTCCTTTGGTGTTTTCGGCGTGCTCTTAGATTGGTTAAAAAGGAGGAACGATATATCAAGCTTAACTCGTCCTGAAACCCACAAAATAGCGGACAAAAATAGATGTTTTGCCGTAAAATTCTTGCATGCGTGTAAGCGGCAAAAATGGGTATATGCATATTCCAGAAGCGGCTATCTCAGATGCTGCTGTTGGTGGGTGATTGAGTGAGTTCGGATCAATTGATGGTGTCTACGCATGCGATTTTCAGCCGCATCTAAAAGATTTTGAAAACCTTGAAAACGAAGCCTGTAAACAAATACACAGTGTCTTCCAGTCGTTTCACTTTGCCCACCTGATTATTGCATTTTGAGAAGTTTATATCAACAAATAAATACGTTGTGGTAACAAATACATGAGGTTGTGGTGGTATTTGTGCGTACAGTAATAAATACTGCTTAGCAGCAGTCGACAAGAAATAAATATGTACACGTGAAAACCTTTGTTGGTGGAGCGGTCTTACTCTCCGAGGATCTGGTGCTGGTGCTTGAGGATCTCCATAAAGCGGGGGTCCTGGAATGGTAGAATTTACTTGTTGCCACAATAGACTTAACTCGTACCTTGGTGACAGACTTTTTCTCGTCGCCAGTGGCTTCGGTCACTCCATGCTGGTAAGGCATGTTGCCTCCCACCGGGGGCGACGAGCCGAAGATCATCTCGGTGATGCTGAAGCGGCGTCGGGGCTCCGAGCTAAACAAGGAAGTGGATTTGGCATTGGAAGACAGCGGTTACCCCATGCTGGAGACCGAGGCCCGGCGCTCGGGATCCATATCGGTCGAATCCTGCGAAATGGTTCGTTGATTAGCTAAAACGGCTAATTTGTAACTTGAAATACCAACAATCGCCCTGCTCACCGCTCATCCTTGGGGGTCGCCAGAGAACGTCGGTGTCGAAATCGGGTTTTATCTGAAATGAACGAGTCAACCGTTAAGGGTCTTAAAGGACCGAGGGGCATGTCACCGGGAAGCCTCAAAATTGGAGAAGGTGTACTTACATGAGGCTGCTTGGATGACATGTTGCGCGAGAGGGGTTCACTTGGAGGGGATACCTGTCTTCTACGAGCCGACAAGCGGAGTAAATGTGGAATCGGACAACGCAGCTTTTATATCGGCGCAGTTTTTGGCAAGTCAACAAAGCACGCTCCGCCCCGGTGATCGACGACCTCTCGCAATGTGGACGCGCCGCTGCCGCTGGGAGCGTTCGGCCAGCCGGGCACGGTCGGAGATAAACAAGATCATGTGAGGCGCTCACTTATCGATTGCTGGCAGGCATCCTTCTTCAAAAACACGTTGACGCTCCGCTTTCCTCTTCCAGAGGGTTACATCGTAAATCCTCCTTGCTTTTGTTCGCCATTCAGCGGCGTTCCCGCGAGAAGGGGCTAAGGTGAAAACAAATGGTCACAGGAGAAAAACCACGCTCGGAACATGCTGGAAAACGAGCACCTGCTGGGATTCATGATCACTGCCCAGATGAGTTGTGCGCCTGTCGAATGTCGGAAATCCCGGAAAACCTAATTTCTTGAGTTCAAATGAATTCTAAGTGCATAGTTTGCAGCGAGTTCTAAAAGTGTGCGGCAGTCCAAAAACAGGCCTTGTTACACATCGATTGCCTCGGTCACGTTGTCTGTGTAAACAAGACGGGGGCATAGAACATTTTGAGGGACACTTTTTACAACGGCTATCAAAGCGCGATTATTAGAGAGACGCAATTTTCGAGAAAATAAGGAAGTGCCGGGTTAGCAAAATAGACCAGCTTACACATTTCCAACGTCGCGCGCATTTTAGCGTCTATACGCCTTGTTGTAAAACTGCGTCACATAAAAAATTCTTGTTTTAATAAAGATGTCAGATGGTACAAACTCAAAGATGTATGATGCTTGTATGTTCTGAAGGATGTGGATCTGTGCGAACAATGAGAGATTGTGTCCGGAAGCTATTTCTGCAGTTTAGGTCTTTGCACGAACATGTAAGAACGTTATTGAGTGACAACCTTAACAACCCGTATTTAAGTTGTGAAAGGCAACAGATTACTGTAAATTAGACTCGTATTTCAAGCATCCACCTCCTTCAGAAAATACTTGAAAATGTGCCAAACAAGAAGTTTTTTTCTTCGAATTGATCAAGGGGTTACATTTGGTCACTCTTTCGTTCAATTTTGGCAATTTCGTATGTCAAAGATCACTTTTTGTCTACTCCGATAAAGATTAAAAATAGAGTCAAATCGATTTCAAGTTTCAAAGATCAATACTTCTCAAATTTGTCGCTCACTTTTCATAAATATGAGCTGTCATTCCAACAAAAAACAATCTTTACAAGCGCGAAAAAGTTGAAGGGGTTTCCAGGTTAAACCGCCGAATTCCAGAAACGGAAGCTTTTTGATTGACATTTCGGATATCCGCGCGCTACAAGGAAAAAGGTGTCAACATTGATTGAATGACACCCATCACCGCACATGATCTCTTAACCTAAACAATGAAATCATCGAAACATGTCAAATGCGTGATACTTGTACTGTGTACACACTAATTATCCCGTCCGTCATATCGTGGTCGGAGGGATAAGAAAGCCAAGAAACGCAACGACGTAAACCATGTGTATGGAAATGTTCGGAGTGATCAAACAATGCCCCAGGCTACCCGATGTGCGCACGCACTTTACATGCTCATTAACATTTCAGACCAGCAAACTGGTCGCGGTGGAGGTTGTAAATCGTGTTTGGTAAATTCGAACTTTTACCACCTTTCGTTTACGGTAGGTTGACCAAAACACACAAAAGGCGAAATGCCAAGGGTCAGTCGAACGCCCAGAAAGCTCGAGCAGGAAATTGCATTTCTCAAAGGTTCTGCGAAAAACGTGGGATCACGGTTTCTTGTGGATGGCAGAAAACAAACTATGTCAGCTGAGTGTCGGATAAAAATAGCTATTTTGCAGAGTAGGGACAAACAAGAAGTGCAATATCGACTCGAAACAAAACGAAGTGATTGAAGGCTTGCAGCTTGACGCACGTAGTATAAGGTCGATGCGTAAGGTGGACACAAACCACATGGGACAGATATTGGTGTTGGAATCGCTTCCCAGAAAACGACCGTGTGTTTGTAAAGAATTTTGTGAAGTTGGAACGTTTTGACGTTGATTGCCCGGGTTGAAAAGACGCCCGCTGGCTGTCGAGTTGGGTTAAGTTGTTGACGCACCGTTAACGCTTTGACTTATGGGAAACACGTGCAGGGCAGATGCGTGAGCGGTGTGTTTACAGAACCGGCTATAGAATGAAAGCCTTATCCATAGAATGATTTTCCCAGAAAACCAAAATTCTTAGAAAAGAAGTGGTGAAAAGCAACGTAATATAACAGGTAAGCTAGATTCAAGAGGTTGGTTATCGTGGAGAAGCACAAGAAAAAGCGAAACGACTGAAGATCGCAGAGATAAGCGCCAAATGGCTTTTTTCTTCCCTTCTCTGCCTTGCGAAATAACGCATCTCACTTTCTTTTGAGTCAAAAACGCAACCAAAAATTGGTATCGGTGTCATCCGGTTGATCACAGAAATCCAACGCAACACCCACATTCGCATGTTTCCGAAAAACCGAAATTTCAGGTCTCAAAAAGTCAACTTTGAGACATCAGTCACGCGTGGAATAGGCGGTTTTTGTGATGGATTCTAGGGATACGGGATCCGAAATTTACGGTCCCATATATCGCAAGGGTGGACACAAGGGAGACGTGAGTCATGAGCGGTACATTTATGCGAAGAAATGTTCTTTTGTTCAAGGCGGCTGGTTTAAGAGCTTTGTGCAAAAAAAGCCTTTTTTCCTTTTACGAGCAGGTCAAAAAGGCGATTTTGAAACTCTGAGGAGTGTCATGAATCCGCCGCGGCTCAAACACCAACTGTGGAATTAAAGGCGAATTTGGTTCTGAACGATTTGTTAATCAAGATATAATTGGAGATAATAAAGAGGAGATGTCGTTCTCGTTGTGTCGTGTTTTAACAGTTGTTCCGACTACTCTCACGCGTGTGGCGTCTGTCTGGTCAGCGTTCATTAATGATATCGGCTAAGCGGAATCGGAAGAATCTTGTTTCAAAACCGCAACTTGTTTAAGCAGCGGTGCCCTTTTCTCAGGGATGCCTTTTGGGCGAGTAATACAATCGCGATTAACCAATAAACTGGATTTCGCGATGTTAGATCCTCCTCGTTCCCGACTGACTGCGACAGATATACAAGTTCTCGCGCCGATAAAGAGATACCGCCTGTGATCGTCTTCATCGGATCTCGAGCCACGCCTCCGCTCGCGAGATGAAGCCGCTTCGCCGCCGCCCAAATTTGGTCATTCCTTCTGACTCGCATGCTCGAAGTCTCCATGAGATCTCCAAGTGCTCACTGTCTAATCGAATACTCGACAGGGCGCTGCGCTTTTGTTTGTCCCTCCTTTTCCTCTTTGTGGTTGACGCCGTGTCTCATGAATGAAACGAGATTAGTTTGTCTTCGGGTATGAGCCCCAGGGCGTCAATCTGATCGTGAATGCTCGTTACGTTTATTTCGCGCACCCGAAAAACTTCACTTTTTCTGATTTATGGCGCTTATTGATCTTGTTCAGGCATGTTGTGGCACGCGTTGTTCGTGCTAACGATATCCTGCGCGCACGGCCAGTATGACGGCTACGGCTCTCCGCCGGCGTCCAAGTACAGGTCCTCGGGAGGCGCCGTCGGCGCCCACATCGGCATCGACAACCCTCACGCGGGCGGAGGCTTTTCCCCCACTCTGCCCCCTCCTAGGATCAACTACTATGCACCTCCTGATATTGTCCGGCCTGATTTCCGAGTGTGGTCTGCTCTGCAAATGGACAGGTGGGAGTGCGGAAGTGGTTCCCCGAAGATTGATTCTGTTTCAGATCGGCCGCGGCTCCCAAATCCAGCGAATCGGCCGAGACTGGCTCGTACGCAACAGGACCCTCGTCGGAAGCCAGCGGAAAACCTCCTCCGAAGGTCAAGTTCACCATTCGCAACCTGGGACCCAACCCCGGCTTCCTGAAGGGCCGAGGATTTGGTTCCAACGGCGAAGGTGATGAATTGTTCTGGATTTTAAGGTGTACCAAAACCGTTTCAGAATTTTCTGGGTCCGGTTCGTACTCCGGCACGGCCCCGACCGGCGGAGACATTACAGACACATCCTCGCAACTTGGCGGACCCGGTGCTGGGAAGTTGGGAGCCTCGGTCTACCCCGTAAATGGCGCTGGGAATGGTCCGAATACAGCTGGCTCAGGCGCGACAGGTTTTTCAACTGCCTCAGGCAGCATCGAGCCAAGCGCTGGCAACGCTGCAGGACCGTCCGCATCGTCTGCAAGCGGGACAGAAGGCGGCAGTGGACTTGATGGTAATGCGATGGGCGACCGTTCCGCTGTCAGGCGAAAACTATAAAGGTGGCGACTTTTCAGGATCGCAGCCCTCAAATGGCGCAACAAACGGAGAATACAAAGCAGGCGTGGGACAAGAAAGCGGCGGTCCGGCCGAAAGCGCCGCGGGCTCGGAATCTGGCTCCGGAAGTTCGTCTGCCCAGGGTTCTGGTAGCAGCGAAGGTTCGAGCGGAGGCGTGCCCCAGCCATCGGGAGGAAGCCAGGAAGGAGGATCCACGTACCAAGGCGGACCCTCGACAGGAGGCAAAAGCTCTGAATCTTCTGAAGGTGGGGAAATCAGTGGTAGTGGTCCTGGAGCCGGAAGTGGTCAAAATAGTGGGCCTGTGGGTGGCAGTATCCCGAGTGTGGCTGCTGGCTCCGTTCCAAAATCTGGAGTTTCTTCTTACGGTTCCACAGGTGAAAATGGTCAAAGTAGTGGGCCTGCGAGTGGTAGTATCCAGAATGTGGCTGCTGGCTCCGTTCCCAAATCTTCTTATGGTTCCGCAGGCGAAAATGGTCAAAATAGTGGGCCTGCGAGTGGTAGTATTCAGAGTGTGGCTGCTGGCTCTGTTCCCAAATCTGGGACTTCTTTCTTATGGTTCCGCAGGCGAAAATGGTCAAAATAGTGGGCCTGCGAGTGGTAGTATTCAGAGTGTGGCTGCTGGCTTCGTTCCAAAATCTGGGGCTTCTTCTTATGGTTCCGCAGGCGAAAGAGGTCAAAGTAATGGGCCTGCGAGTGGTAGTATCCAGAATGTGGCTGCTGGCTCTGTTCCAAAATCTGGGGCTTCTTCTTATGGTTCCGCAGGCGAAAGAGGTCAAAGTAATGGGCCTACGAGTGGTAGTATTCAGAGTGTGGCTGCTGGCTCCGTTCCAAAATCTGGGGCTTCTTCTCGAAAGAGGTCAAAGTAGTGGGCCTGCGAGTGGTAGTATCCAGAGTGTGGCTGCTGGCTTCGTTTCAAAATCTGGGGCGTCTTCCTATGGCTCGGAGTCTAAGACTCCTGAAAAGTCAAATGGGGCTTCCTCATCTGGTACTGACTCCGCATCATCTTCTTATGGTTCTTCCGATTCAGGAACTCCGTCCGGACCAATCGTCTCTTCTGAAACTTCGCTAAGCGGTTCAAGCTCCGGTGGCGCTGCAGGCGGAAGCGGTTTCGCGTCTTCGTCTGGATCATATTCCTTGGGAGCCGTAGGTCAAGGCTCAGAAGGAGCGGTGCCGGGTGGGAGTAGCTCTGGAGCAGCTTCAAAATCTTCTGGCTCTGGTTCGAACTCTGAACGAAGCGCTGGTAGCGCCGCTCCTTTAGGCAGTAGCTCTGGATCTTCTTCTGGATCCTACTCTTCCGAGACGATCAGTGGTCAACCTACCGGAAGCGCCTCGTCTGGCAGTGGCTCTTCAAGCTCTAGCTCAACTGGTGGTTTTAGTTCTGGACCTCCGTCCGGATCATCTGGCTCTGGATCAAGCTACGGCGTCTCTCCTAGCGGCAACGCTTCGGGATCCTCGTTTGGTTCGTCTTCTACCGGCGCGAGCAGTGGTAATGGTGCTTCTTCAGGTAGCAGCAGCTCAGGATCCGGCGCTGAATCTTTGTCTGGATCTAGCTATGGTCAAAGCACTGGAGGCTCAATTTCTTCCGGTTCTAGTAGCTCCAGAGGTCAACCTGCTCCTGCGGCTGGATATAGCAATGGGCAAGGATCGGGAAAAACTTTTCTCGGTAGCGGAAGAGGGGTGTCCGGTTCTGAATCGGGCCCCGAATTAGGATCTGCACCGGGATCATATGCCGGTGCGAGCGGTGGTCAACCTTCTGGAAGCGCAGGTTATGGCAGCGGTAGCTCTGCTGGATCATCAACGTCTGGATCTAGCTATGGACAAGGTTCTACTGGCTCATCTGCCGGCGCAAGCAGCTCCGAAAGCCAGCCTGCACCAAGAGCTGGATCGAGCTATGGCCAGAGTTCAGGAGCTGGATCTGAATTCGGATCAACTCAGCCTTCTTCTAGTTCTGCGAGTGGTTCCGCCGCTGGTCAACAAGAAGCCGGACATTTTGCTGAAATACCTGAAATTCCTCTTCCTTCTGGTACAGAACTTTCGGGTTCGAACAAGGAAGGCGACTACGACAACGAACGCAACATTCCTTTGGGCGGTGGAGGAGACGCCGGACCCTTGTCCGCTGGTTCCGCTGGTTCTGCCGGTTCTGCTGGTTCTGCATCTGAAAGTTACGAGTCTGGATCTGGTGGATCCAACTCCGCTGGCTCTGCAGAAACACCCGGTCAAGGAAACGCTGCAGAATCTTCTGCAAGCAACACGGGAGAAGGATCTGCTGGTTCCAGCTCAACTGCTCAGGGTGCTCAATCAGGCGGCCAAGGATACGCGTCTGGAAGTTCTTCGGGAAGCAGCACTGGCTCTAACTCAGGTGGTCAAGGATACGCTTCTGGCTTGTCGGGATCGGCTACTGGAGGCCAGAACAGTTCTGGAGGATACACTAAAGGAAGCGGTGGCCAAGGAGCGTCTTCCTCCGCTGGAAGTGGATTGTCGAATGGCGCCGGATCTTCTTACAACCAGGGCGGTAGCAGCAGTGCCGGCGGCAGTGTCGGCATCCCTAGCTCAGGAAATGCCGGTGGAAGCTACGCACAGAGCGGCAGTGCTGGCGCTGGTTCTTCTAGCAGTGCTGGTGTTGCAGGCGAAGAATACGGCCAGTCCGGAAGCAGCGAAGGAGCTCCTCAGCCAACCGAAAGTTCTTACGGCCAGTCTGGAAGTGGTGGAGGGGCTTCCCAAACAAGTGGAAGCTCACATGGCCAAGGCGGAAGCGGTGGAGGAATTTCGCACTCCAGCGGAAGTTCTTACGGCCAGTCTGGTAGTGGTGGAGGAGCTATTCAGTCAAGCGGAAGTTCTTACGGACAAGCCGGTTCTTCTAAAGGAGGTTCAGGATCTGCTAGTGGTTCCTATAGCGCTGGAGGAAGCGGATATACCACGCCGGCTCCGTCGGCCAATGCTCTACCCGACATCACGAAAGAAGACTCTTCCGCGCCGTACGAAAACACCCCTCACGAAGAATCTGCCGAGATCTCTTCCATTCCGTTTGGACCTCACGCTAAGGTGCCCCCAACTGCACAGAAACCACAATACGAAGTACTTATTATTTGTTAATCGAGTTGTTTGAAAACATTTGTTTTAGATTCACAACGAAGTGAGTGACTTGGAAGAGTCCGAGAAGGCCCAGCCAGTCCGACCTTCGGTGCCCAGCGCCTCGTCGCCTTATGGAAAGCCGGTCGAAGCATCCCAACAGGTAAACGGGTTTCGTGTTTTACTAATTGATCTCCCTTTTTAGGCAGCGGAGGAAGATGAACATGATTTGACGCGTAATGAAGGAAAAACTTCGGAGTATGAAGAGGAGACAAACGTGGGAAGCCAAGGTGGATCGAGCGGTGGCGCCGGCGAAGACGAATCTTACTCTGGCGCAAAAGGAGACTCGGGCGGATCGTACGGCGGAGGGTCGTCTTCTCAAGGGTCCAGCGGCGGCTTCGGATCGTACGGAGGATCTTCTTCGGGTGTATCAAGCGGAGGATCTGGCTCATACGGAGGTTCTTCTCAAGGATCTGGCTCCGGAGGAAACTCCTATAGTTCGCAAGTAACTAGCTCAAGAGGAAATGGAGGCGGCAGCGGGTCTTACGGTGGCTCCGCTTCCAGTGGTCCATCTGGCTCATCTTCTGGAGCTGGCAGATACGGCCAGGGAGGCGGAAGCTCTTCCATTCCGGAGCCGACCTCCGTTGGAATCGGCCCACGGCAATCTCGGCCCATCTCGGCTGTCAACTTGCCCTACCAGCCTCAGCACCAAACTCAGCCATCTGGGGGATACCAAAGCGGCGGCGGTGAAGGGTACCAGACGGGTCCATTATCCAGCTACCAGCAACCGAGCTTCCCCGGCCAGTTCTCGCTGCCTCAACCCCCTAGAGAGCAGCCCGGCTGCTGTGGTGGAAGCTGGCTTTCGCGCCAAGGAGGTATCTGCGCCCCTATCAACTTCAATCCGTGCCCAGCTCCCCCGGCACCATCTTGCGGTGAGCCTTTTCTTTTTTAACTGCAAAATGTGAATTTATTTTATTTAGCACCTTCTGGCTGCTACGCGGCTGCCCCAGTTTCTCGGGGATGTTCCAGTAGCTTGCAACAACAACTGCCAACCGAGCGGCGGCTGCGGTGGTGGAAACGGCGGATGCGGGTCTGGCTGCGGAAGTGGCTGTAGTTCTGGATCGGGATGCGGCTCTGGATGTAGATTCGGGTGCGGAGGCGGCGGTGGAGGAAGTGGATGCGGTACCGGCTGCTTGTCTGGATGCGGTTCTGGATGCGGCTCGGGCTGCGGCAGCAACTGCGTCCCCGCGTGTCCTCCTTGTCCTCCTCCCTCTCCTCCTCAGAACGACTGTTGCTGTTGCTGTCCGCCTCCTCGGCCAGCCTTCCCTACCTTCTGCGGAAGAAAGAAGAGGTTCGCTAAGAAGTTCCAGAGCTCTTGAGTAACTTAAATAATTTCAGATCAATCGCCGCCCAACTCTTTGGTTTATGCGGTTAAACCTCGTCCCAGCATCCAGGGATGTTTTAGTCGCAATCGTTGTTGTCCATACCTTATGCGTTCAGTTTATGTTTATTGCGAAAACCATGAGTTCTATTGTCTGCAAATTCTATTTCCGTGCAATCGTTTGTTTGTTCAAAATTGTAAATAAATCATTTCGATATTAAACACTAGACACTATTGGGTTCTGCGATCCGCTTTGCGATGATCGCACATTTGCTTCGAAACTCTCATTGGCGGATCTTTCGACACGTTGAATGGGATTAAGGTGACCTTGTCAAATCGATTCAAATGTGACAATTTGAGCTGTATCCCATATGGGTGATTTAGAAATGTCACGCCTAAGTTTGACGCCTCGGATTCGTAGCACTATAAGAAGAAACCTTTAAATGTTTGAGTCTTATGTTTGGATAAAATGAGACTTTTGTTTGCTAAAATTAGGCTTGGGCCGTTTGAAATGCTTGTCTCATCGACCACCTCAAGAATAATTTCAAAGGCAGACCAGAACCTGAGTGGGGTAACACATCAAATGAAGCAAATGCAAATTTTTCATGCGGGGATTCCAGAATGGAACACTTGCTAATCGCCTCAAAAAAGCGGAACCTCAAAGCGAACCTGCTCTGTTCTGTTTCCCCCATGTCTCCTCCAAAATCGCACGCAATCACGAGACAAGACATAAAATTAATTAGCGTTTTCTAAATCGGAATCACTTCTTGCCTGCGCTTCCTTGTTCTTGAAAAGTGCAAATTAGAAGAAACCAAAACAATTACCGAACGAAAGCGATAACCTTCAAAACCATTTTGTAATCTTTATGGGAACTTTTCGCGCTTTTTCCTCAAAAGCGAAATTCGCGGAACCGTTCACATTCGCCGATTTAGTGACGCAGAACAAGCAAACGTTTAGTTATTGCATTTGCATAAAGCAATCGAATTGAGGGAAATGGGTTTCGAGCATTGGTATCAACGCCGACGAAACGAGGAAAGTAATGAGGATACAGGAACAGGTTTCGTCCTCGTACCGCTTGAGCTGTGATTTGGTAAGGGCGAGAGGCGGACGAGTGTCGCAAAGTTATATAAGCAGTCTTGAGGGTTCGAGGAGCAGTTCGGCGGATTATGAAGTTTCACCGAGCTCTAACGGTCGTGGCAAGCGCCTGCTGTGTGGCTTCCTTGGTGCTGGTTTCGGTGGTGGTGCCCGTTTTGTACCGAGAGATCAACGAGCTCTATGTTAACGTCATTGACGAAGTTTCTGTCTTCAAGGTTTGTCTGCTGCTTATTATTTTTACCGTGATATTTTAATTTTTAGGAAAACACCGACAATGCCTGGAATCAACTTATGAAAACCCAACTTCTGTTGACCGGCGACCAACGACGAGAGCAGCGCGCGTCAGTCGCCGAACTGTTCCGGAAGAAGAAGCGAGAGGCTGGCTTGGCTCCTTGGTGCAACTGTGGAACCGTGCCCGTCTGTCCTCCCGGACCCCCTGGACCTCCCGGAGACGCTGGATTAGATGGAGGTAATTGAGAATATTTTACAAATTAAGTTTTCAAGTTTTTTAGAACATGGTCATGCAGGAGCTCCAGGCATCACGTCCATCCACACGGAAGAGTCTCAAGTCCTGTGCGAGTACGTGACCGGCTGTCGTCAGTGCCCCGCTGGACCTCCCGGAAAACCAGGTCCGGACGGAGACATCGGTCTTCGCGGACCCGCGGGTCCATCCGGTCAGCCTGGAAGTCACGGGAAGAATGGATTACCTGGCCCTCGGGGTGTAGTCGGAGACGCCGGAGCTCCAGGTGTGAGCGGGCCCCGAGGCAGTGACGGAACGGTCGGAGCGGACGCTCGAACCTCGCGGGGAAAACCAGGCGCCAAAGGAGCGCGCGGACCAGCGGGAGCGCAAGGAAAGCCTGGACTGGCGGGCGAGAAAGGGGCTCCAGGAAAGCCCGGCGACGAAGGCGCGAGCGGATCTCGGGGGCAGCAAGGAAAGCCGGGCGTCAATGGCGACAACGGAAAACGCGGCGGCCTGGGATTCCCCGGAAATGACGGCCAGTACTGTCCCTGTCCCCCTCGCTCGAGTGTCTATCGGCTGTATGCTTGAACTCCCTTCCTACCTATATCATTGCTAAAATGTTCCTAATTTTCTTTGTTTTTTCAAATAAATTTGCTGTTTAGCGAGCCAAAAAAACGACAATGTGGTCAAAGAGATTCTTTATTGTTAACTTGGGAAACTGACAGGAACACTCGGAATAATTGCGAACAGGCTGAAAACAGAACACACCCGACGATGTTCTTTCATCCCAGGCTTCCGCTGTCGTAAGAGTCGCTGATCCGCGTTCGTTTCACCACCGGTTTCGCCACTGTTGATGAAGCCGATTATATGTTGCGACTGCGAAGGTTGACTTACTTTAAGAGAGTTCTCCGCGCGCAAGTGTAGAGTCGCCGGAAATCCCCAATACGATTTCAGTCATAAACTCGGGGTTGTCGGCGATCATGGTTTTCCATCCGCCGATCTACGAAAGCAATGGTTACCGAGGAACGGAGTACTTACTTCAATGACGGTATTGATATTTGCAGCAATGAAGAGGATGGCGTCAGCGTTCAGCTCGGAGGCAAAGACCAAATAGCGGCAGACCGAATCAATGGCCAAGCCGCTTCTCAGCACCTAACATAGGATAAAGCGTTCATACTGTTACTGACCGGGTGGACGTACGTGAAAGGCCAAATCCTTTAAACCATTGAGTTGGAAGCGTCAGCTGCGGAAAAAAGTTCGATAGGCATGAACGAGAGATTGTCGAAATGGCCGCTGTAGATAAACAGCAACATCTCTTGGAGGACTTAAAATCGGAGTTGAAGAGAATTAAGGAAAATGAACTAACATCACAGTGAATATCTTCGATGACAGCATTGTTGGTCTTAGACTTCAGTGTGCGGTTGCAACATTGCGGAGAAAACCGTAGCGAGAACAAACTTGTGCGCCTTCATTTCGCGATCCCAGCAGACAATCGTAAAATCGGAAGCCGACCGTCTTCCTTGAACATAGCTTCAAAATCTTTGCCAATCTGTAAACGGATACGCATAGCAAAAGTAGACAGATCAAGCCTACATCACTGGGCAAAGGCACGGGGATGATTGGATCCAAGGTTATGGTCAGATTCAAGACCAACTGGAGCTCTGAACGTGGCTGAACGTGTCCGATAAAGAGGTCGCTGCTGATGTACTCGAAGTTTCCGTGGAATTGCTGTGTTCGGATGTGCAAAATGGTGGGGATTTCTTCGTTTCTTCGATTGAAGAGGAAAAACTTGGCTACACACTTCGCGTTCGCGTTATTATAGAGGACCTAAAGCAGATTCTTAAAACTCTAGATTTCTGTAAACGCGAAATTACCTGGAAAAAGCTGAAATCGCGGTTTGACTCTGAAGAATGCGCTTGAACGCCTGAGATTACGAGAGCTGATTCTATCTTAATTTTAATGGAAGTTTGGCTGAAGCTGGGGATAGTCCACACATGAGTGTGCTTGATCAAGCGCACCTCGGTCGTCGACGAGCTGTCAGAGGAACGCAGAGGTCCGCCAATGTCGATGCCGATCAGATCACCCATGGTTGAGATGGCTTCTGAAATCGGAAGAGGTATACTTTAACAGGCGAAATCTTTGGCAAGAACAAATAATTGAGCAAAATAATGGCCGCGAGAGAAAGCTAAAAAACACGTTGAAAAAATAATGTTCTACAAACTATTCGCGAGTTTTATGCCGATGCGGCGAGCAATCGATGTTTTGCGATATCTTACGCCAAGGTGGATAGTCGTTGAGCGTCGATATCGGAATTCCGATACTGTATCCCCGGAGTGAAAGATCCTGTGTCTGTGAGTTATGGAAATTGAAGCTACTGCAACCCATTTGCATAGTTTGTGTAACGTATAAGCGGAAGAACGAACTTTACGCGGAGATTGAGGTCAAAAAGAGATCAAACCAAAAGTTTTACTAATCAGTTTACAGAAATCCAATCAGAGAGATAGAACGCGAGATCGAGAATTACGAGGGATGCCAATCCACGTGTAATAATTTAATAGTTCTAACAATGTATGTGCACAATAAATATATTCTCACAGAGAAGGGGTTCCATTTACAGTCGGCCTGCTCGACGTTTTATTAAGCTGGAACATTGGATAACACACACGGTGTCCTGAAAAACCTGACTTAACATCTGCTCAACTCAAACATATTCCTACCTCAAGAATTTCCGAGAACAAATAGTCGCTTAATAGATTTTCGCATTGTCCAACAACGACTGAGTGACACTCGGGCTGAAAATGGGGTCATTGCGGGTTTGAATAAAATCTAAGCGGCTTACTCCTTCAGCGGTGCAGGTGCACGTGATACACGGAGTGATTCGCTTTGTTTTGCCCAAGTTTATGACGCGGTGGTCGACGACGCAGAATTCTAAGAGACAAGGATTTCGTTAAGCGATTAGTCGTAGCGGTTTCATCACAAAGGAACTATTAGTCAGCCATTCGTATGAATTCAGAGAACTGGATTGTCTTTAATTTAAATGAGTCGTTCTCAGCCATTAATTAAAAAGCTTAATAAATGATTAAAACGTACGTCTATCGAGCCACTCGTACAGATCGCTCTCAGGAAGGTCCTTGCAGCTGACTGGGGCGTTTCTAGAATGAATACTGTAAATGGCACCGATGGAGGAAGAACACTAACGTGAGGTCGTCCGGCATCAAGAAGGCATTCGGCTGAATTGCCCGGGCGTATTCGCTGTTCTGGCAGATCAGCTTGCTCGCAGTGGTGCGGCGAATTTCAGCCAGTTGGTCAGGGGTGAAGCGGGTCGCTGGGTGGTCGTTCTCGTAGTAGAATCTGTCGCACCGCTTCAGACGTTGAAATTGCTCGGCTATCAAACAAGCAAGCATGGGTCCGACCAAAGCACCTGAACAAGAACCGTTATATTCTGGCTAAACTCAAGAGCCAACCTTTAATGGGACGCTCAGACATCAAACCAGGAAAGAGGTCGATGTCATCGACGTGGCTGTAGATACTTCGGAACGCCCGGATCGTCGATTCGTCCATAACATCGCGAAGGTCATCAAAGTTCCTAGCTCGGGCCATGCCGCACATCTCTCTGAAATAGCCAATTAAAGTCTTCCGGTGTGTCGAATTTCTAGCAAACCTGTACGCATTGTAAGGCTGAACTCCGTGGTCTCGGGCGCGCTGAATGTTGAGCGCAGGCAAGTCGAGACCGGTAAGCGGTCCTCCGGGTTTTTGGAACAGGTGGTTCCTGACTGCATCAACGATGTGACGATCATAAGCCATACTGTGACATAATGTCATGTAAATAAGGTAGGACAGGATACACTGACCTCTGAGCTCCGACAAGCCCTATCAGAATCGACTCCATGTGACCTCCAGCGACGTCGTAGTAAAGCGAAACATTTCCGAAGGAGTTCTGACACGGCGTCTGATTAGAGAATGTGAAAAGTTACGGTACCTTGAGGTCAAAAGGAGGAGCGGCGTCGTCGTAGTTTGAGTTCTTCCTGGGATATATTGCTCGAATGAGCGTGTGACCAAAGCGGAAAGCGGACGTGGAGAGCTCCTGGGTGATGGCCGCATCGCAGTGCTCGTCGTAGCCGTGATAGTAGCCGGTCTTTTTGGGCGTCAAATCGTACCGCGCCATCGTCTCACAGCCAAGAACGACCGGAAGCCACTCGTTGTAGACGATGTGCTGGTGCTTGGCGATCGTGATACGACGGGCTTCCTGGAACACTCTCTCGTCGGGCCAGAAATTGTTGATCTTGTTCAAAGTAGTGGCGACCCGGTTGTGTTCCCGAAGCCAAATCGTGTGGAGAACGGCGAGGCCGGGCTGTTCGTTGCTGCGCTCGTCTCCGGCGTTGAAACAGGGGTGCTTGGGTCGGGAACGACAGTCACGCTCTTGGGTTCCTTGGGGTAGAGCTTCTTTGTTGAAGCCCAGATCGGTGAAGTTCATTTTTCCTTGGTTAAAAAGACGGAGCGAGTTGGCTTCACATTCCGTCGAGCCGTAGATGAAAGAGGCGTCGAGGAAAGATGTCAGTTGGTTGAGCTGGTTGCGGTAGCCGAGAGTGACTTGTCCGAGCAGCGAGCGGGTGAAGGACATGCAGCGAGGAGTGCCGTCGGAGTGAGTATGGGGGAAGTGGGGGTCTCCGCGGTCGATCTTGATCGGGAAGCAGTGGATAGAGACTTTTTCGTAGGAGTCACAGCGACTGCAGTTCAGGATAGCGTTGTTTGGTCCTTAAAACGAATTTTATGTGAAAAAGCCGCTTTAAGAAAATTGGTACCTCGGGCGACAGGGGAATGCGTCATATCGTGGTCAATAATCTGACCAAACTGCATCAACATATGTGTGAACTTCACATGGAAATCGGGAGAGTCGCGGTGGATGATGTTAGAAATGGATCGTGCCGACGGCAATTCTCTGCCACTACGGGCTTTTATGCGCGGGCTGTCGAAGCCTATAACCCAAAACTGATAAACGTTCAATACGACACAGCTGTACCATCTTCGTATGCAGGGTCTAGAAGACGCCTGAGTGGTCCGAAGGCGTTTCCGTAGCTAGGGAAACGAAGGTTGTTGCACCAACCAGAGAAAGTTCGGAATTTCGTGGTGTGGTCACAAGGAAGAGGCTGGGGGAGACACTCGTCTCTGTTCGGTGATTCTGGACCTAGGAAGTCGGAGATGTTTCCGATGATGCGAGTGATGTCGACTTCAGGAAGGAGACGTTGGAGAGTGGAAATGTCCAACTCGGCCGGCAGTTTCTCGTTGTCTTCTAGACCGTCTCTGAAATTGGCAAAGCCAATCAGTTCAGATTGACTGCAGTCTCAACCTACCCCCGCACGAGGACTTTTGTGGTTTCTCTAAGCACAGCAGCCGTTCTGGCGATATCTAAAGATTCCCT
This sequence comes from Steinernema carpocapsae, assembly GCA_000757645.3. NCBI lineage: Eukaryota > Metazoa > Nematoda > Chromadorea > Rhabditida > Steinernematidae > Steinernema > Steinernema carpocapsae. The sequence goes on from CM016762.1 coordinate 15,636,217, forward strand.
CTTCGGCGCCATCAGATTCGCGTGAGTGGAGATCGCGGATCCAGAGTTGCGGTTCGGCGCTCCGCCGGTCTGGCTGATGCGACCAGCTTCCGCTTGTTGCAGACGCTGGTACTGCTCGATTCCCAGACGAATGGCCTTCTCGAGGGTGTGCTTCGTGATGGGCAACTTCAGCTTTGGCTCCTGATCCAGCCAGGGTTTCGCGTTCATCTGCTCGAAGAAGGTTGTATTACAATCCACGGGACAGTTCCTACACAAATTCTAACGTTAATTTTCAATTCCAAACGACGCCCTTACCCATAATTGTCTGCCAACATGAAGACGTTCTGTTGGACTTTTCCAATGTTGTCCGTGTTTTCGCAGATTACGGTAGCTAAGGTCACTTTGCGGATTTCGTTAAGCTGCTCCTCGGTGAACGCGGACGGGTAGAAGAAGTTCTCGTACCAGAATCGATCCCCGCGTTTCGTCTAGAATTTCCAGATTTTTGTAAGGACATGATGCAAGGAACACTCACCTTCTGGAACTGATTCCCAATGATACACGCGAACGTAGGTCCAACCAAAGCACCGCGCTTCGGTTTCTCGGCAAGACCCAGCACAAACAGGTCGACGTCTTCAATGTCGTCATAAAGCTTCTTCATCGCGTTGATGTCAACGCTTTCGAGCACAATTTCTTGCAGCTCTTCAAAATTTTTAGGTACAGAAAGTCCACAGAACGAACGCCATTTTGTGTAACTTGAAATTCCGTGATCGCGGCCCATTTGAATAATGAGGGCGGGCAGATCAAGGCCGTGTTCCAGGCTTCCCTTGAGAAACTTGTCTCGCAGTTCAGAGCTCATGTGAAGACCGGGTTTGCGGATAGGGTCGCGCATTAAAAACCTGAAGAACTCAATGTGGGCACGAAAATATAAAGTGTGAATATACAAAACAGCGATTACAAGACATAGCCAAACCCATTGAAAGTCTTTGCAGTTACCTCAAGGTAGCATCGAGACGTCCGCGCAGGTACAACTGCGAAGGGTCGTTGTAGAATCCGGTCAGCAGCTTCTCGTGAACGCGGTCTCCAGTGTCTGCGTATTGAGCCAGGCGGTCGGGCAGAAGCGAGTAGAAGAAGAATCCGACGGTTGAAGCATATTCGTTAAGGGTGCTCGCGTCCGCTTTCTAAAAGAACGCTAAGGGTCACGGCCAACGTCCAGAAGTGACTCACGAGCTCGTAGTCGCTGTCGAAAGCCCGAGTTCGCACATTCAGGCCAAATTGTGCGGCAGTCTCTTTTCCGACGATGAGTGGAAGGAACTCATTGTAGGTGATGTGCTGGATCTGGGCTGTGACGATGCGGCGCGCTTCTTGGTAGAGACGCTCGTCGTCCCAGTGGCCATTCAGATCGCGGAGCTTCTGGGCGATGCTGTTGTGCTGCCGGATCCAGATTGTGTGGAGGGCGGCGTTGGTCGGGAAAAGGTTCGTGTCTTCGGAGCCTGTGAGGAAGCAAGGCTGCAAAGAGGAGACGCTGGCGCAGTGCTCAGTCACTTCCTCTCCGCTCGGTGGCAGGTCGCCTCGTCCAGACTGCGCACGGACCAGCAGCAGACCTGGAAAATATTAGCAAATAAAAAACTTTAAAAATTGATTTTTTTTGTTTTGGAAAACGAACGGGCGACATTCCCCGGCTGCTTGGCGAAAATTTATTTCGTACCGTTGCGGAACGAGCGGAGCTTGTTGGTTCGCTCCGTGGTGCTGCCGTAGATGTGGCTTCCGTCCAGGAAGGAACTTGCCAAGTTTCCTTGCTCTCGAACTCCCAAAGTACAGTTTTCCCGTGGAGCGGTGTATGTTCGGGAGTAAGTCATGCAAGTGATGGAACCTGTAATAAAGAACAGGGTATGCTGAATTGAAAGCAACCAATTTGCGACCTCCCAGAACAGAAGGTTCAAACTGTTTTACCTTTAAACACGGGATCCGTTTCGGAAATGGGCATCGGCATGCACTCGGGATGTCTCGCGTTCGGATCACAACACGGAAGCATAATGGATTGTTCACCAACAAAAAGGCGATTGGAACCTATGTGAGACAAATCGCTGTGCACGAATTGAGCCCACTGGGCGAGCATTAAGGAACATTCCCCATGGCCATCCGGAGATGATGTGATCAGATTTACGGAAATCTCTCTTGGGTTTGGGAGTCGTTCGCCCTTTGATGAAACTCTAGGCGAAGACACGTCTAAAATAATCAGCCATTAATTAATCAGTCAAACACTGGCAAAATGGAAATTTTGAAGTCTCGGTAAAGAACTTACCATCAGCATAATCGGGTTTCTGCAGGCGTTGGAACGGTTCATAGATCGCTCCCATGAGAGGGTTGTTGACGTTGTTGCAGTGTCCAGAGTAGGTACGGTACTTTCCCGGGATGCAGTCGACAATAAGGTTCACTGGGCAAACCGACTGAACCGCGCTTTCGTTGAGGGGCATGTCGGGCAATCCGAAAGCGACCTGTTCTGCTGACAAGCCCAAACTGAAGCAAAATTGTAATAAATTGACAATTAATCTAATTCCAACTTCTTAAGCCTCTGAGTGGTACTGATGGATATCAGCGACGAATACGTGATGTCCTTCGCATATTTATTCATCTTCGTGAGCTCCGACCATGCGAGAGATGAAGTGGTGAAGTCCTGGACTGGAATGGAAACCATTGGAAAGCCATACGACAGATCATTTAAATTACCATTCGTGGTTCGGTGCATTAGCCGTTCCGTGCTATTGAACAGCCGATCCACAGACTCTTTGGCGTCCTGCGCGGCGTCATGGATCGCTCGAACAGACGCGATTTTGGTCAGATTTTGCATCAAAACCGCTTTTGGAGTGAGTGGCTGCAAGCTTTCCAGCTGGTCATCTTCGATGGCTTCTGAAACACAGAAAATTCAGAGTTGGACAAAGAAGTTTCAGACCCTCACCGATCGTGTTGCTTGTGACACCGAAAGCAGCTCTCCGCTGGCAGGGCGTGAAGCTCCGGCCGCAGGGGAAGTTGTTCCCGAGTGCAGTCGCACTCAGCAGCAGCACGAGGAACGGGAGAGTTCCCATTTCTGGAAGCAGAAAAATGTTGAAATTCAAAGAAGAAGATCTGAGGAATTCAAAGAAGTAAATTCAACGAAAGTGATAACTTTTCAAGATGGAAGTCTATAATGGGTGGTTGGCGGAACGAAAACGAAATCTGGGGCATACTGAGCTCGTTCATAATTGCTGTCGGACCACGCTTAGCGCGAGCGCGCGAGAGAGGAGGGACCCACCAATTCGAATCCAGCGAAACCAACAAATCCGAAAGGTGCGTATGCAAACAATGCTGCTAATTGGGTCACTCCGTAGTCGTAAATCAAAAGTGCTTTTCAACTGGCGCAAGAGAAAACGGGGAACTAGAAATCACGGTGATCAGATAAGCGAAAGTGCTTGAACTTTGGAACTGTCGACCAGCGACCGCGGTGGTCAGAGGTGTTCTTCCTTTATTAGTGTTTCAAAAGAAAAGAACAACTAGGTCATAACCGTGTGTTTGGGTGGACGCGTGCGACAGGTGTAAAAGCCGGGGCGTCCAGAAGTTTTCTCAGCGGAGATCTAATCGGCGGTCGGATAAAGAAATCGAACACAACCAGTTTTTATTGTTTCAAAAAGCAGCGTCCATTTTTTAAATAAAATGTTGCTTTATGAAAAGGGTGAAGTATGTGAACTACTCAGGACACCTGTCGGCCGAACCGGTTCCGTTTTCGAGAGAAAATTTAGGAACTGCAAGTGGGGACAATTAACAACCGTAACCTTTAACGGAGATTCAGTTTTGATTTGAAAATGGATAAAAATCGAGCTTTGCCTGTATAAAGATGTCGCCTATCTATCAAAATTAAGCCAAAACTTAACAATAGAAATGCTGAAATCAGGATTTTCAGCTAGGAATGCTTAAGATACTGCTCCAATAAATGAGCGCGCAAATGGAAAATTCTGTTCGAATCTGTATTTATGTCTATGCACCACAGACTTTTCCAAACAAGGATTTGCTAGAATAGAATTTTGAAGCTTGTACAACAGAAAAATTTTCGAAGAAGGCGCGTCGCCTTTTGTTCACTATATAATGTTGGGGGGGGGGGGGGGGGGCGGGTGGGTCACATTTCGCCGAAGGCGCCGATTACGCTGAATTTTGAAATAACGTTGGAAATGTGCCTAATTTTCGTAATATGTAAGAAAATTTCGAAAAAGTTTGATGCTGTTCGAAATAGGCCCAAAAACGTGTTTTCGAGCTTCATCTGTTAGAACTCGGTGGTTATGGAGTGTGCGGCAAAACGGATTGTATATTCGGAAACTACGTCAAAAATGAAAGGGGACCGTGACCTCAGTCTAACAAAAAAGAATAGAATTTTTGAAACTTGAAGTGCCATTTTTTCAAATTGTATCAACTGCTTAGGGATCTGTTGGTTTTTTTTATTATAGGCGCAATCGAGAGATCTCTCAAATACGAAAGGCGCTGAGTTGAGATATTTGCGAAATTCGAGTTGCTGTTCGAGAAAATCCATTTTGAAGTTTCACCGACATTTCCGGGTTAGCATCGCTTTTTCGATTTTGCTGTTTTTTGGGTTTTTGGGTGTTTTTTGAGTGAGTTGAGGGTGGCAAAGCGTTGGTTTTGCAATTTGCGAACCTGTTACGCAGGTTTTGGGATCTGTTGCACAGCAATTGGGTAAAAAGTGCCAAAAACTCAATTCGCACCACTCCCACCGCACTGCCGGTGCAGGCATATGAGTGTAGGCTACCCGGTAATTACCCGAGTTTGAGGTAAAAACTTTTTCTTCCGTCGCTTATACGTGTTGCGCAGCTTGAGCCGGCGAGACGCAGGCGAGCACCGCCGCAGCGTAAGCGCGGGTTCTACATCGTGTAACTGCAATAGGCTTCGTGTAACTGGCCGAACCAGTGCCAAAGGCGCTGGTCAACATTATGGACTGCATTTCGTAGGACTGCCCTTTTCGGTAGCCATTTTGGACACGCCGATGATGATTTCGTGATTTCCAGCTCGTGGAATTTCGAATTTGAATTTTATCGACTCGAACTTTCGATGGTTTCGTGTCGGAACTCTAGGCCTAATAACGTTTAACATTCAACTCGAACCGCGTTTGATTCATTTATTCCGGCGTCGGTCATTCTCCGTTCTGAGCTGAAAATCCTTTTCGCTCATGACGTCGTGCCGTGAAATTCCGTGCTCTATAATTAACCGCGTCATGTTCGCCGCGATCTGGCATTTGCTGCTTTCTAAACTTCTTTAACAAGCCTTCGGTCTTCATTTAATTTGTGAACAAAATGTCCTGGAACTTTGTTTTTGCCGCTCCGAAATTCAAGCGAGACGGTCGTGTGTGGTCCTCCTTCCGCGGCGCAGCGCAAAATAACGCACGTGCATCGATGACCCGTTTGCCCTGTTTGCAGTCAACGATGGAGCACTACCAGATGACCTGCGATGGAGACGCGAAGAAGTCAGCTAACGACTACATCGTCGGAAATGTGGGGTTGGTTCCTGAATTCGATTACAATTTGACTTTTTAGGCTCCAGCGACCATTCGCTACATTCCGAACTTTATTTCCGAGGAGGACGAAGAATTTTTGCTCAACTGCGTGTACTCGTCGCCATCTCCGAAGTGGCAGCAGCTACTGAATCGTCGCCTGCAAAATTGGGGAGGCCTCGTCAATAGTAAAGGACTGATCAAGGACGGACCGCTGCCGCATGTGAAGCTGAAATGATAACGCGGAAATCTCTCAACAGTATCCTCTTTCAGTGGCTTGATTCGCTGATGGAGAAAATCGTGAATTTCCCCGACACTTTTCCCTCCGATAAGCGACCGAATCATGTGCTAATCAATGAATATAAGCCTGGACAGGGCATTCTGGCAAGCGAAGAAAACCATTGATTCGTATTAATATGATGCTTGCAGCCTCACACGGATGGATCTGCCTACTATCCACTTATTTCCACGATTTCATTGGGCAGCCACACTCTGTTGGATTTCTACCACAAGCCAGACATTGACGTACGTTTCTGAGTTTACGCGTTCTTTTAACTAATTGCTTCAGAACATAACATCACTGGAAGATCGTTACATCGGGTCTGTGCTCGTGAAGCCCAGAAGCTTAATTCTCATTTGTGACGATGCTTACGAAATGCACCACGGAATTGATGAACGATCAAAGGATATTATCGACTCGAACGTGTTTAATGCGGAAAAGCCCGAAGAACAGAAGGAGATGGAACGTCAGACAAGGTAAGGTGGTTGGAGGATTTGAGGAGTTCCTTCATTTAGGCTTGGTACTTGAATTTCAGGGCAGTCATTAATTCAGCTTTATTTTAGGGTATCGCTAACGATTCGTCACTGTCCCAAGGTGTCGAAGTTCTCTGTCGGTAATCTACTCACGCGACGTTCGTAGAAGCACAAAGTTGTGTAATTATTTCAGTAATTAAATGATAGTGCAAATAAAGGATGTAATAACTAGAGCCGAATCGAATGGGTACGGGGACCCGTACTTTTGTAATCTGCCTCGTTTCTGGAACGCCGGCGAAGCCTACTAGTGTTTGTTAGGTGAAGGTTCGCTCGGACACACATTGAGTCGTCTGGAATCGTCATGGTCTGACTTCGTTGCTTTCAAGAATGCCGGTAGCTTGCTTGGGCCTGAAGCCACGTGTTCATTCACAGTGCTTAGCAATCTTCTAATGCGAATCTTCAGAAATATAACTCTTTATTTACACATACATCAAAACTTAGCATAACATATTACCCGTTGGAATGACTTTTCTGAATGGCTCAAATTTCGTTCTTTGTTCGATCTATGGAACTGGGTCTTGTCAACTCGCGGATGTGCTTGTGTATCCGGCGTTCGTGATTGCTGATTGCGGTAGGTTTCGACGTGGGAGGCGTATTCGCTTCTAAATCGCCTCCGTCAAACGATTTTTGGTGTGACCTTTCTAAACGATGAGCGTTGTTTTACAAGTTCAAGTCAGAATCAGAATTTACTCTTTTCCGTATGCTTTTTGTGCTTGTAGCGACGGTAGCTCGCCCTCCAACGCTCCGCTGCTTCTGCGGTCATTTTGGGTGCCGTCTGTCCAAAGTTCTGGTATTTGAGTTGGAAAGCACGAATTACTTTAAACTGGAAACAGCGAAATGGAGGTCGAAAGGGAGAGAGCTACTTACGTGAATCCCAAACAAAGTCATTCCTTTAAGCCACAGATTGCGGCCGGTTCGATGAGCCTGAAGGGCTCGAAGGCGGGGACTGACTTCATAGTCGGCAGCTTCGATTTCACTGGGCGAGACATCTCCCCTTCCGTAGGCCAACTTCTTTGGTATCTTCTTGCTGGGAATCGTGGCCACGATCTGGCCGAACAAAAGCTCGGACATGCCGATGCCGATGCAGATCATCCACTGGTAGCTGTCGAGGGGCGCTGTAGAGAACCACGCACCGCCGAACTGCACAATTAGGATCTGTCCAACGAATGTGCTTGTCCAGATGATGCAAAAGATTTGGTTCGAGCCGAGGCCCTGAAACAGGAAAAACTATTATACGAAGCTATGTTTGTCTCGTTGCCTTAAAAACGTTCCGTTCTCCGTGGACCTTCCTCGAGTTGATTTCGTTGAAGAGGGTTAGCATCACGAAGGTGTTGAAGACTATCGTGAAGTGCTCCGAAGGAGGTGCGAACGGCCGCGCGTAGAGTCCGCTTGCAACGCCGAACAGATAGTTACCTGAGAATAGGATTTTTAGTCACAAATTACACATTTTCATTCGAATTTCAGTCAACACAAGTCGTGGATAAACCAGGCGATGAACTGATAGAAGATGATCGTGAAAAGTACCATAGAAGATGATCGTGAAAAGAATAATCATCTGATAGATCGCATGGAGGCAAATGCTTTTGAGCATCGTCCTCGAGATAAGCGACTTTTTCCGGCCATATGGCTTCCGCTGGAGCAGGTGTTCCGTAGGCACCTCCGTGGCCAAGGCCAAGGAAGCAAGTGTGTCCATGATCAGATTGATCCACAACATGTGGACTGCCTAAATCGGAAAAACTGTTCGATTGTGCGGATAAAAGTCAAACTACCTTCAGCGGAGAATCAGCGATTGTACAAGCACTCACAAACGCTGTGATCACAGCGACGACATTCACGGTGAGCTGGAACTGCAGGAATTTACTGATCGAGTCGTAGACGTTTCGTCCCCACATCACGGCTTTGACGATGGAGGTGAAGTTGTCGTCGGTGAGAATAATATCCGAAGCTTCTTTGGCGACGTCGGTCCCGGCGATGCCCTGAATGAGGTCACTTAAAAAATAACCCAAGATAGTGATTACAAAACCATTGCAAATCCAACATCGGCCTTTTTAAGAGCGGGTCCGTCGTTGGTTCCATCTCCGGTTACGGCAACAATTTCTCTGCAAACAAATCAAATTAAAAATCACTTCCCTAAAACCCCCAAAGCTGAAAAAGCAAATTCAAACGTGAAACGTCGTGCTGTTCCCACCTCTGTGGCGTCGTTTTGCTATCAATGATGCCCTTGACCAGCGTATATTTGTCGACCGGCTGCGCCCTCGCGAGCACTCGCAGTCGCGGCCAAAGTTCGTCCAACTTCTCTTGGTTGATGTTCCCGTTGCTATCGCGAATTCTAAAATTTTCGACATTTATTTGATTCCCAAAGAAATCTCCTACCGCTCGTTGAACTCTTTTCCTTCAATAGCGAGGAAATCTTCTCCGGGCTCCAAAATCTTGCAGCTGATAGCGATCGCCCTGGCAGTGTTGATGTTGTCGCCAGTAACCATGCGAACTGTGATGCCGGCTTTCTTGCAGCGGAGGATGGCTTCGGGTACTTCTGGACGCACTGGATCTTGGATGCCGCAGATGGCGATTCCGATTAAGTTTGATGAGATTTCTTCCTCGTCGTCCCAGTTTACCTCATCCTCACGGTCGATCAAAAGCTAAAAAAAGAAGAATTTTTCAGAAATGTACAACGATTTATGCAAAGATTATCGAACCGCCAATGGCATTCAAAATCTTGATTTTGAGTGTATTTTGAATGCGTGTTTTTACATTTTTACCCACCGCATTTGAGCTCTTCTGAGCACAGTCTTGGAAAATGTAGTCCTTATAGGCGATACAAATAGTGCGAAGCCCCTGTTCTGCCATGCTCTGAATCACGTTCGCCATGACGTAGTCCTGGCGCTCCTCGGGGAAAGGATCGGCGTGGCCACTGGCTCCGATGAAGTAGGCACACTTTGCGATGACGATCTCCGAAGCGCCCTTGCAGAACATCCTGTAACCGACGTGCGTGCCCTTTTCCTCTAATTTGATGACCGTAATCATGGTCTTCCGGGAGGAGTTGAACGTGTACACCTTGATCATCGTCTCCTCCGGGTGCCTCTTGCGCACGTCGGCGTAGTTGCCCCCGATCTTCTGCACGAATCCGAGCAGCCCACACTCGGTCTTGTTACCCAGCTGCTGTAACTTGTCTCCCGGTTTCACCGGCTCCACGATCATCGAATTATAGGCGCTATTGATCGAGATGGCATCAATCAAAACATCGGCAGTGTGGCCTGCCAGCTGGGATCGGTATGGCTGCATGGCCTGAGACTTGTAGTAATGACCTAAGGCAAGAAGTTCAGTTACAACCACTTTGTTATGACATTCTACCGTTGACGTATGACTGTACAACTGTCATTTGATTGGTCGTTAAAGTTCCAGTTTTGTCGGAACAGATGCTTGTCGCGTTGCCCATTGTTTCACACGCGTCCAGGTGGCGCACGAGGTTGTTGTCGTACATCATCTGCAAATTACCTCTTTTCAAATTTCGAAAAAGATCACTTCAAGACAGAAAATTTGTGACAACAGAGAAGTTATAGGCTCTGGGTATTTTTTAGTCGTAGGAAGTCTGGAAGCAAATTTAAAAGCTGTGAGACGTGTGAAAGGCACAATTTTACAGCTTGTTTTTACATCTTCTATCTGAAGGCTCCTCTTAAGCTAACCTTAAAAAAGACATTTATGTGCTTTGGCTACATTTGTTAAAGAGCAGCTAAAGAGGACAGGGCCTATTCAACCTTGGCAATCACGCTGTTAAAAGGTTAAGATATAAAAACGCTCGCAGTAATCTGTGATTTCACAAGCATTTTGACAATTTTAAAGTAGTTACAGCGACATAAAGGTCATAAAGACCATTATTGTACTTACTAAAAAAACCCAAGATATAAGATATAAAAAACATATTTTTTAAATTGCACCAACTGTATCTCTGTAATCTTATTTATATTGCTGTTTACGCATTCCTGATTGCTGATCACTAGGGCACATACACCTGGTGGGAATGGTGCGAAGTGCCCCTCTCCGATCGAGATGAAATTCGGCACAAATGTAAACCTATATGAGACTAGAAAACCCCAAAATATTAGCTGCCCTAAAGAGAACAGTGCAAAGTTACGGCCGTCTAAAATTGTGGATTTTAGGGTGTGTAGACATGTTTGTGTGGCGCAGTCGGTTTAAGTGCCGTCCGTCGATTTTAATTTTGCGGGTTCGATCCCGCCGGAACCAATATTTTTCAAAGCGCTTTTTATCGTTTTTTCAGCGTATTTGGACACAGAAAAGCACAAGTTTAAACGTGTGTAAAATAAAAATCAACACGACACGGTTGGTCAAAATCGACGAACGGCACTCATATCGACTGCGCCACACAAACATGTCTACGTAACGTTCAAAACTGGCTATACCTGAACACCCTAAAATCCAAAACTTTAGATGGCCGTTACTTTGCGCTGTTCGCGTTAGGGCAGCTAATATTTTGGAATTTTCTAGTTTCATATAGGTCTACATTTGTTCAGCTTGATAGGAAGGGGGCACTACGCACCACTCCCAGTTGACGACATTTCCAATTGATGACGGGTGGGCCTGTTCCAACAGTAACTTGGGCCAATTAATGTTGCGTAACACATGAGAGTAATGAATATTCCGCATTTTGGGTCGTAAATAACCCACCTTGCGAACCGAATAACTCAATGACAGGGCGATTGCGAGCGGAAGTCCTTCCGGAATGGAAATAACCAGGATGGTGACGGCGATGATGAAGAAGCGGACGAATTGCTGGATGTCGGCAATCGAGAAAGGCTCCTTGTTAACCACGTACTGGGTGATCGAGAACCGAGCGACCAGAATAATCAAGGCCAAAATGGCCACCGAGGTGCCTAAAATGACATGCACATGTGGTAAAGCTGGTTGAAAGAAGCTGGTTACCGCAATAAATAATCTGCAGAGCAAGTTTCGAAAGTTTTGTCTGCAGCACAGATTTCGAGTGGAGCCCCTCTTCAGAGTCTCCGTCACTTATGGTATCGGAACAGTTCGACGTTTTTGAGGTAGATGAGCTTGTTGTAGCTGGAATGAGTTTGTGATTATTTTGTGCTTCTAAAAAGTAGCCAACTTACAGCTGAGAGCGTCACTTTCAGCATCACAGCTGCTTGCTTTCCCACCTCCCAGCAATGTCATAATAATACCGGTTTGTGAGTTTACACCAACCGCTGTAACCAGCATTTTTCCGCGACCTTCCATCGCGTATGTTCCTGGAAAAAGTTTATCCGGAGTTCCGAAACGCGGAAGTGGAAAAATTACCAGAAAGGAGCACCGGATCTTCATCCAGGTTTTTTTTCACGTGCTCGGATTCTCCCGTCAGCGAAGACTCGTCAATCTTCAAGTCGTCGCTCTGGAGAACGAAACCATCGGCCGGAATCAGATCGCCGTATTTGACACGAATCACGTCCCCGACAACCAGTTCACTCACTGGCACATCGAAAGTTTTGCCGTCGCGGACTACCGAAAACCGTTGTCCAGTTTCGATCTTGGCCTGCAAACTCCGGAATTGACGTTCTTTGGAGAAGTCGTTGATGGCTGTCACGAGGACTACGATAACCACGCAGATTAAAATTGCGACGCCTTCGATCCAAGCTGTATCGTGGGTGCCCTCATCTTCTTCGTCAGCTAAAAAGAGCTAGTTTTACAATAATAGAGCCAAATAAAGTCCTTATACCTGGCTGGGTCGAGTTCTGTATGGTTCCTCCGATGGTGGAAGTGCTGTTACTCACAGGAACTTTGGCCATTTGTTGGCCCGGTTCGTAGAACGAGAGGGCGAGGGAAAGGAACCCGGCGATGACCAAAATAATCAATGTAGGATCCTGAAAATATATTTGCCGAGTTGCTAAACGAGGAGCAACATACTTTGCACGCATCAAAAACCAGTCGGGCGAAAGATTTCGATTTTGTTGACGGAATCGTGTTAGAGCCATACTTGGTTCTTCTCTGATTCAAGTCAGATGGGTCGTTGTTCAGTCCTATAACCGGGTTGACCTTCAATCTTTGGCAGAGACCTTCGATCCCACTGTATTCCGAGGAGAGCTTCAGGGCGGCCTCTTGGCCACGCGACTCCATCAGTTTCCTAAGGGTCTGAAGCTCGACCGAGAGTTCCTCTTTGGAGCGTTTCCCACCAGTCCTGTCGGGACTCCCCAGATGGGTCTGTCCCGAGAGTTTTGGCAAAGGGTCGTCTGTCACATTTGTAGGACGTTCTTTCATTCCACGTGGAGTGCTAAGTGAACTCAGAATTGCTGAAATTACACTCGAATGATGAGAAGAGCCGAAAAGAAACAGGGGAACGCAAGGTTATTCTGACAGACTAGAAGTCTTCTTAATAGTACACCGCGAGCTATAAGTGGAAGGAAAACATAGTAATCAGATCATAACATAGCCGTCGGCGACACATCTATCGATGCGTTCTTCTTCTCTTCGTAAGTATGACCGTGGTAGACGGAAAGGGCAGAACAAAGTTCACCAAATCACTCGCGAAAGACCGAAAAATATCCAAGAGAAAATTGTGCACCGGTTCAAAATTGAGACGTTGAAAATGACGCGCATGATGAGCTGATCATGTTGGAGAGACGAGCGATGGGCTGGCTGACTGACTGGCGGGCTGTGCGCGGACGCTTACGTAAACGAGCGAATCAATCACCAGAGCCATCTTAGCGAAGTTGGCAAACGAGTGCAAGTGGAAGATAAAACGACCGAAATTGATATATGTGGGTGTGTAGTGCACCTAGAACCACAAGCGGAAATACAGATGAATTTCGCGAAACACGTTTGTTTCGGCGATTTCAAAAGAAGCGCCTGATCAGCTCCGCCCCGCCGCTGAAACCTGCGACCCACGAAACGAGCGTCTGGCTGGGTACATCGTCCGTGCATCGGCCAACTGGAAAGTGAGCTCCTAACCACAAAAAGCTACAAATTTGGCGAAGAAAACGCTCTCGGGTGGGTGAGGGGTCGCCCACGCTCATCGAACTCACGGATACTGTAAAACGGGCAATCCAGTTGTCTTTATACCCTAAATGAAGTGATATCATTTTCTCACCAAAGATCGTGATTCCGCAAATAGTGCGCGTTGTTCTCAAACGCAGAACTTCGTTTTTCACGTTTTCCCCACTTTTTCGGCCTGACCGATCGCAAGACCGGAAAAGCGTCTTATTGATGATCTTTAGAATGCTTTTTGCGCTGACAGGTGGTTACGATTTTGAGTTTATTTTGAATGTGGTCAACGCAGTGTTAACATCCTTTTCTGTCGCTGAAACGCTGATTATGTACCTGTGTTAAATGTTAGCAAGGTCGCGAGACGTCATCAATGTGATCTGTGCACTCATTCAACAAAAACACCGTTATCTCCTTTTCTTGTGTAACATACTATATTTGGCTTTGAGGTTACAACAGATTGAACATAGAAGGTGCTCCTTTTCGAACAGGCGAACAGAACTGAGCTCACAACCTTTTTTGCAACGATCACTTCATGATGATTTCAGTATCGGCTATTATCACTTTATTCCGTAATTTCTTCATTTTCAAAGATATCCATGTTTTGCGTATGACTTTCGCTTTTCTTGCACTTTGAAAAAAACTTTTGCTGCATGGTTTCAGCGTTGCTATTTTTAGTTCATAATTCTGTCTTCGATTACAGTATCGGAACTTTTCGTTACAAACTTTTGGACAGCAGTCGATAAATTTCAATAGTCAACCATTGAAATTCAATTCTAAAATCGCGCGGGGAAGAAAGACAAGGACAATATACAGGCTAATCACCACCCGTAACCTTTACCAACTTGAAGTTGTGAACATTTAGTCAATCGGGCACGTTAAGCAAGGCTGATATCAATTGCAAAATTAGATAATTTTCGAGGTTTTTCAAACGCTGGGATATGTTTCCTCAAACGCATTATTAGCTCTCCTCTCTTAACGGAACAAATCGATGTTATCATGCCTAATTTTCTATTTACAGTACTGTGCAAGTTTTCTCTAGCAGTACAGTTTTTCCGTTTTCTGTTAAAGAAATACATTTTAGTCGGATATAAATGTCACACTTATGCTTCAAACACAGCTCTGTCTTGCCTAACAAAAATATTCAGCGTGGTAATTTCAGCCGTAATTAACATAATTTGTTTATGCTTTACCGCGCCCAGAGTCTGACGGCAACTGCCGTGCAGATGTGTTATGCAGCTCATACATCCCCAATTAAGCGATAAACGACTCTCACTGATTCTAATTGCGAACGAAGAAGAGAGCGTTGCAATCCAAAGAGATCAGAACGAACTGGTGCGAAGATGAGCTTTCCCAGATCAACAGCGTTCATTCGCGATTCGCCAACAGATCAGCGGCCGCGGAGCAGCCGAAGGAGTTTTTCGGCCGGCGGAAAGAAACGAAATTCCAATTCTGTCTTCTGAAAAAGCCACGTGTTTAATGGGAATTTTGTCCTTTTTTGCGGACCCTGGGCGAGTGACGCGGACACCTCCAACCAGCCAGAACGTGTATCGATCGCGTTCCGACCAGAAAATGAATAAATCCACATTTTGTAACCCGTGGAAAAGCGCTTTTGTTTCCCAGGACGGTCAAAGGAAGCCGTCGGACTTTCGCGTCTTACTCCAACTGAAGTATCGGGCTGAAATACACTCGTTTCAGAGCATAATGTTGACACGAATCAAGTCATGGATAGCGTGGTCTTGGTCCTATCTATGGGCGGCATGGTTCCTGATCTTGTTCGGCACAGTCTACATGTTTCGAGGCCCGCTGAAGCTGTCCGAATCTATCGAAAGTGGTCAGTCCAGTGATCCGAAATATCTGGTAACGCGCGTACGATCGATTTCAGCGTCGGTCTATTTCAACAATCTGACTCCCAAATTCTACGTGGCCTTAACGGGAACGTCGAGCCTCGTCTCCGGCGTCATCCTCATCTTCGAATGGTGGTATTTCAAGAAGTAAGTCCATAGCTAGCCGAGCAATAATTATTTCGCCTGCTTGAAAGTAGGAATTCTAACATTGTGTGTTAAATAGTAGCTAGTGCGTTATGATAGCATTTACAGGTGGCTTGGGGAAGGAGCGCGTAGTTCGCGGAACAACCATCATATTCTAGCTCAGAAGACGCGCGATCGGGATGCGATCGGGTCGAAATAGAAACATTAATTACCAGTGCAAAGTCAAGAGCTCTATCGCGCAGCGCGCCTCGGTTACCTAGTCAACGCACATACCCGCCGCTTGAACGACTCACTCCCAACTTTCCTTGCACAGAGGAGCGCTGAGCCGGGAAATCACGTGTAGCGCCTGCTGACTCGCTCGAGGCCCTTTTGAACCGCGCCACAATGAGCACCGCAGAGTTGGACGTGGCCGAGAGCACGAACATGGTGATCTTTTTCACGATTGCCCTCTTACTGGTGATGGTGCTGGTCGGCGTGGTGGTGCAGTAAGCATTTCGATGTTGTGCGGTTTTGTGGTGTTTTGTGGAGTGAAGTGTTCTCAAAAAAATGAGTGACCAGGTAACGGAAGTGTATTTTAGTAACGCGGTGGACAGCCCTAATGGAAGCGAAGAAGGCAGTGAAAATGATGAAGCTAGCGATCCCAACCGCATAGTTCCAGGTGACTACTTTGAGTCTCGCCACAATGTTTTGTCTTCGTCAATATTTAAACCCTAAGGAATGAGGAGTACCCGTAACCGACGACTTTTTCAGAATGCAAAGTCTGGAGGAATCCCACCGCCCTGTTCCGGGGCGCGGAATACAACCGCCTTGCCGAAGCTACGGGTAAAGAACCGCTCACTTACTACGACATGAATCTGTCCGCGCAGGACCATCAGAATTTCTTCTGCTCCGACACGGACACCGACAGGCGAGACTACGAAAGTGAGTCGAGAGTCGCAGGTTGTCCGCCCTAACGTTCCCTTTTCCAGTAATGCAAGTAGCCTGGCGAGAGCGTGACAGCCACTCGAGAATCAATGCGGCTTATAAGGCGCTTGAGATTAACACTGAATGCGCACCTGCTCTCATCCTACTCGCCGAGGAAGAATGCAAAACACTCATCGACGTTGAAGCAACTTTAAAGTTGGCCTTTGTGACTCTTAAATGCCACAACGAGTTTTTTTCAGAAAAGCGTTGAAGGCAGCAGAAGCGCACTACCGAAGGTGTCAGCCGCAACCTGTGTTGCGATGCGAGGAGACGCCGGAAACTCCATACGGTACGATAGGATTTGTGCCCTTAGCGAAATGTTTGTCTATTGTTTACATTCAGGACGGATGGCCGGACGGGACGTAAACATGCTGGTATTCATCCGAAGAAGGCTAGCGATGTGCGCCAGGAGACAAGGGAGATTACGGGAGGCAGTGAAGATTATGCGAGACGTAGGCATTTGTTTTTCCTTTCGAGTTTAAATTTTTTTTTCTGGGTTTGCAGTTAATCAAGGAGTTTTCAATGTTGAACGTGATGAATATCCACGAAAACTTGATTGAGGCCCTCTTGGAACAGCAGGCGTACGCCGATGTCCAGGCGGTTCTGGCGAGATACGACGACATCGCTCTGCCGAAATCAGCAACCATTTGCTTCACAGCAGCTCTGCTCAAAACGAGGACTGTCGCCGACAAGTGAGTGTTTTGGAGATTTCGATTACGGGTCCATTAGTCACGGTTGGTCATGAAATGTCAGCCAGGCTGAATAACTGGTCTGAATACTGAAATCGCGAAGATTTCTGTCAGCTTTCGAAATCAGTTTGCGTGAACCCTTCCTTCACTGAACCGCAAATTCTGAAATTCGAGATGTCCCACACACGACTTCAAACGCCGCGTTTCTGGACCAAGAGAGGGCTCATTTATTTCGTAGCTAAAAGCGCCTTTCATTTACACGCGAAATTTCGGACTTCGCCTCTCGCTCGCTTCTGATGCCGCCGCGATCGGTCGATCGGGCGCGCTGATCGGCGGATTCGTGGAATTGCCGGATTTTACGATTTCCGCGTGATTTCAGATTCCAATTCGAATGCATCCAGAAACGTGGTCTGAGTGCGGCTGAAATCAACGCTGTGGAAGCGATACATCGCGCCGTCGAATTCAATCCGCACGTGCCGAAGTATCTACTGGAAATGAAGGCCCTCATAATGCCCCCGGAGCACATTCTGAAGCGAGGCGACTCCGAAGCCGTCGCGTACGCGTTCTGGCACCTCCCCCACTGGAAGCGAATCGAAGGCTCACTTCATTTATTGGAATGTACGTGGCAAGGAAGTGAGTGGAATTAGTGTCAAACTGTGTTTCAATTCTAACGTCACCTATTTTCAGCATTTCGCCTGCTTCCGAAGCCGCTCGAACGGGGACACCTCTTCTATCCGTACCCTTCTTGCACCGAAGCCGCGGACCGAGAACTTCTGCCAAGTAGGTGCCAACTTGTTTCCGTCGCAGTCAAAGTGTTATTCAGATTGGCACGAAATTTCGGTGTATCCGAAGAGAGAAGTCCATTTCGTAGGGATGCTCGTGGTTGCCGCTTGTGTGATTATCTCTGTTGGTGCCATTTTCGCGCACTACGATCCGCGACGCTGCAGCGACATTGTTCAGACGGTATTTTATGCTTCTGCCTTACATTCAAGTGCAAGTATTTCAGATCTGGGAACTTATCTTAACCGGTTTTTGGCAGTTTTACGATCAATTCTATAACATAATCCCGGAGAACCTTGTCAGTATCTTGGCCTCAAAACCAGCCGTTGTGCCTGAGCTTGAACACTCGTAGCCATTAGGATTCTATGTTACTTGTGCTTCTCGTTGAATCTCACCGTGTATTTATATCCATGGTCTTTTGTCTTTCCTATGACTACTCACCAATATGGGTTTTTGAATGACATCTTCATCAAATTTGATCTCTTCCATTTCTTTAATTTCTGATAGCCAAATGCACATTTTCGTGCTCTTGTAGGTTTCCCATAGATTATTATCAGACTCGGGTCCGAGCGGAGCCAGATTGGACCCTTATGTTAGAGTATATAGTAATGACATTGTCCACAGATATAGCATTGTCATTGCCACATTGTCCACAGATATAGCATTGTCATTGCCACATTGTCCACAGATATAGCATGGTCATTGTTATATACACAGAGTGTATATATTGGTCAAATATGTCTTTGCTGGCGTGTGATGCTGTTCCGTGTTGATTTCGTTTTTTTTCATATCGAATAAATTTCATATGGACGTTTGCTGTTGTGGGTTTCTTATTCGTGGTGTTCTTACCTGTGACTATCTGTTCTTTGATGTTATATCAATTACATATTGATTCAGTGTAAAACCCTTTGCTACTGCCAAATGGTTCTTGGCGGTGCAAGTGAAGCGAAGAAACTGGTGGAATATCTGCTCGGGGACCTTCGATTGCTCTCGACAGAGGCAAAGAAGAAGCAGAATTCCGTGAAAGAGGTAGCCTATTGGTGGATTCCCCTGCGGCCATGACACTGATTTATTTGTAGGCTGCAGAATCGTGTCTGGTCAAAATCCGCAACATCAGCACGAGTTCCACCGCTGACACGTTGCTTCAGAATCTACGCTCTGCTTGTTCGGAATTGCTGCAGCCTTTGATCTTGGGATGCTCTAGCAAGAACGCAAGATTAGTGCAGATTTCGCTTCAAGCAATTCAGCGGATGCTCCAGTATCGAATCGTGGATGCGGTGAGTGATTTGCGGTTGAGGTCATGTTATGATTTCCTTTCTATTTTTAGACCTCAGCTCCAGTAATTGTCAACGAAATATGGCAATTAATGGAAGCCGAGTGTGAAGAATTGCGTGTTTTGCAGACAGTGACATTGTTCGTGACGACGGAACTTCTTGTATGCGGCTCGTGCCTTGCAAAAGTAAGTTGACAGTTGTCACATAGCGGGAACTATTGTATTTATTGTAACTATTGTATTGAACTATTGTAATATGTATTTTTCAGTGTATTGTCCTCGCACTTCGCCTGAATTTCGCCAAGGATCCAGCCGTGATTAACGCGGCCTCCGCTGCTGTTCGGCAGATTTTCGGATGTGTTTTCGAGCGCATTGTCCAGGTATTATTCATCTTTAATTCCTATTTTAAAATCATTGATTTTAGGAAGATGGGATGAAACCAGACGACATGAATGTAGTGAACGCTGGACTTCAGAAAGGCAACCAGAGAGCACCACCGCAGACTCTGCGACCATGTGCAGCGGATGGTTATCTTCTATTCAGAGTTTGTCGACAAATGCATATGGAAGCTAATGTTTGCGCTTACAGGACTTGTGCTATCTCTTGAAAGGCGACCCATTGATTTTCCTCATTGGGATCAAGGATGTCAAGAGGACACTCGCATTGGAACTGGTTGAGTCTGTTGTCAAGCAATATCCGTCTATTTTCTACAAGGTAGGTAGATTTTCTCGTTAAAACTTGCTTTATTTTATTTTTCAGCATCCCGAATTTTCGGAATTGCTGAAGGAACACGTCTGCCCGCTGATCATCAAGCTCTTCTCTCCGAATCTGAAGTTCATTCAAACGTCCTCGCAGCATCCCCATGCGAATTCTACGAGTCGGGCAACGGTCAACGCAGTTTCTAACTACATCGGTAGCAATATGCCGGTTTCCCCAGATCGACCGTTTTTTCCGATCGCTATGCGCCTGCTTCGGATCATTGTGGTGTTATTAACCAACTACTACCAACTTTTAGTACGTTTGATAATTGTTTGGGCTTCTAATTTTGCCTTAGTTCAGGTGACGGAATGCGAAATTTTCCTCACTCTTCTGTTAAAATTTTTGGAATCAGATAAGCTGTTGTGGCAAAGAGCAATTGCCCTGGAAGTCCTTCATAGAATAGTTTCACAAGCCGAACTCTTAGCGCAAGTCTCAACACCACCTGTGCGCTGTTATAATTTGATTTATAGATGGTTCTGTGAAAATTACGATATGAATCATTCCTCTGCAAAAGTCGTGCAAAACGTCATGTCCGGACTAACGTCATTTGTCCAGGTGTGCTTTCTGAGAACGGAGGCTGCTGGATTAGGTAAATTAAATTGTGGTATTTATAGTTTACTGATCGAAGAACATTTTCAGTGGCCAACGATGAAGAAGTTTGCGATCAAGCGGTTCAACAAACGGGTCAGCCAGGTTTTTTGTACAAAAGTGAGCCCGATCACACCGGCACAGTTTGTTAATACTGTTGTGTTCAGAAACCTGGATTCCATATTGTATGGCGGATGAAACCAAATTCCTGAAGAAAAACGTACTTCTTGATGCTTTGGAGAAGCACGAACCGGGAATTCTTCCTGAGGGTTACTGCTTGTCACTGACATTTAAGTGCATAACCGAGTTCACTAACACCATTGAAGCCCACATCCTGAAGCAGATGAGAACACAGCCAGAACGTTTGGAAATCTCCAAAGTGCTCTTCGAATCCTCATGGGGCAGCTGCCTCGTCGCCGTAAACATGTTTATCGAGTCTAGGTATATATGGCTGTATGATTTTGAATTTATCTCTAAAAAACTTATTTTCAGCGTTGATGACAAGCTGACGGAAACGGTTCTCAACAGCCTCTTCCGAATGACCACCTTGGCAAGTCTTCTAGACAACACCGGCGGACGTGATGCGCTCATCAACTCCATTTGTCAAGCAACACTGCCTCCCAGTTACGTAGTGAGGGTTTTAGGCTCCTCAGTTTCTGCTAACCTCTCACTGAATGACAACGGTAAGAAATCTAAAAATGGCCATTTTGCTGAAATTTTCAATCGTATATTATTTAGGAGCTGATGGACGAGGACCAGAGCAGGAAGTCACTTCATCGCAAAGCCAGATCATTGCCGTGGGAACGACATGTCCAGTTCCTGGAATTTCGGCAGCTCTGCTGGGAACGACTGTCATGGTAATAGCGGAATTTGAGCCCTCAACTGTCATCTACTACTTCAGCTTACTGTGAAGAACATGGAAGTGGGCAAAATGCTGATTAAGGTCTCTAACCAGAATGGCACGCGGCTCAGAGATTGTTGGCACATTGTTTTGAGTACGCTTCAACATTTTGTCTGGATCCTCGGCATGAAACCAGACAAAAACGGAGAGTTTAAAACTGGCGGAGATGTGCTTGCGAGTGCCACAGATGGAAGTGCCAGCAGTGCGCCTACAGCACCGACTTTCCTTACGGAAGCTGTACGACCAACTGTTTCCGAGTTGGTAAGCAAGCACTTTTAACATTGGAACGGAGAAAATGACGATGAATTTGTCTTTCCCAGATAAATTCGTCATTTGCGACGGTCTTAACAGGGTATTGAAGTTTGGACCAAATCAAGCTTACAAGGAAGGGCATGACACGAAGTGCCCCCCTCCGATCGGGCTGAAATTTGGCACAAATGTAACCCTATATGAGAGTAGAAAACCCCAAAATATTAGCTGCCCTAACACGAACAATGAAAAGTTACGCCCATTTGAAGTTGAGAATTTCGGGGCACTCAGGGTGTACCCAGGACTGAACCTTTCACCGATATATCTGTGTGGCACAGTCGGTAGTGTGCTGGACTGGCAGTCTGGAGGTCGGGCGTTCGATGGTGTGGGACGTTTTCGCTTTTTTTTGGTTTTTGTTTTTGGTAGTAAAAGTCGTCCGCGAATTTCGCTTTTTCGGCGCGTGCTCGGATCTCCAGGACGCGTTCTTTTGACGCTTTGTCAGCGCCTTTTTTGGGGGTCTCGCGTGTGATTTTGAGGGTTTTTCGGACTAAAATGGCCTCTGTGAACGGCAGCAATATCGTGCGCATGCTCTCGCTTGTTTTTCCGCTTTCGAAGCAGTTTCTGCTGAGGAAATCCAACTTTTCGAGAACAAAACGTTTAATTCATGGCGCGGATGAATCTAGGACTAGGGATGAGGGTGGCGCGCTTCTTTTGCGGACCGAAGACAGCGACGAATCTGATACGGAATCAGATTCTAAGCACGAAAACTTTTACTACCAATACAAAAACCAAAAAAAGCGAAACATTCTCCGGCATCGAACCCCTGACCAGACTGCCAGCCCAGCCCACTACCGACCGTGCCAGACAGACATATCGGTTAAATATTCAATCCTGCTTACACCCTGAGTGCCACAAAACTCTCAATTCCAAATGACTTTTCATTGTCCGCGTTGGGGCAGCTAATATTTTGGTGTTTTTCTAGTATTATATAGGGATACATTTGTGCCAAATTTCAGTTCGATCGGAGGGGGCACTTTGCGTCATTCCCTTATTAGATGCGTTTAAAGCATTTAATTTGTTGTACTGATTGATGAACATTTCAGAGCAAGTCACTGAATGAACTCTTCGAAGCGACCTCAAATTACGACGATGTTGGCCTCCATCACGTTATCGCTGCTCTTTGCAAGCAGTCATCTGAGTCAATGATGGTAAAATGCTTATGATTGACCAATTCTTATTAACTACTTTAGGTTTCTCAAAACGGTGTCCGCGAACCGTCTTTCTTCGGAGTCGCAAAGTTGTTACAAACAGGCCTCGCAAACCTCGAAAGACTTGAGATCTTATGGAAACCTGTGACGGCCCATTTGATCGAAATTTGTGGACATTCGCATACTGCTTTGAGGGAATGGGGTGCGATCGCTCTGACCACGTTAATCAAGAACGCCATGATGTTGAAGAAAAGTGAAGAATTCAAGATCCGGCAGAAGATTGTCCTTGCTCCATTGAAGTCGTTGTGTGAGGTACAATATTCTGATGTCCGTCGCAAGCAGCTGGAATGCTTGATGTTCGTGCTTCAATCAAATGGCCAGCAACTCTCTCCCGGGTTGTGGATTACTGTTATTGAGATCGTTGGAGCTTTGGTGGACAAAGAAATGACGTAGGTTATGACTTTATTACTTTCAACTAACGGATCCTGTTTAGGTTTGATGAAAACCTTGTCAAACAAGGATATGAGACATTGAGTCTTATCATCACCGACTTCCTGGAAAGCTTGCCGCTCGAATGTGTCCAACTGCTCGTTGAGACAAGTGCAAAGTTCGGAGCTCAGCAAGTTGAGCTGAACATATCTCTTTCGGCTTTACAGCAGTTATGGACGGTATCTGATTTTGTCCGTCGTAAGACGCATAATCTACCCATCAGCGAAAGTGAAACAATGTGGCTTGTGCTCTACAACTGTCTTAGCGAACTCTGCGTCGATGGCCGTCCACCTGTTCGAAAGAGTGCCTGTCAAACTCTACTTCAAACTGTGTCAGCCCATGGATCTGCTCTGAGTACCCAGACGTGGAGGCATGTCATGTGGAAAGTACGTTTACGGATTGAGAATCTCATTTATTGTTGTTGAATAGGTGCTCTTCCCGATGTTGGACAAAGTCAGAGCTCTGAAAAGAAACGCTCCGACCGAGAAAACAGCGGGTCAGTCTTTGGGCGCCACAAATATTCTGATTCACCACTCCCGGGATACTGAGTCGAAACAATGGGCGGAAACGTCGGTGCAGACTTTGACTGGAATTGTGAAGATCTTTGTGGCACAAAAAGTGAAACTTTCACAATCTGGTAAGATGGGTTCTGCATCATTGCCTCCTCATGTATTTATGTTTCAGAGGATTATCAGCAAATCTTCGAAGCTATTTTGGGATACATTGAATGTTCGGCTGTGAGCGACAGTAGTGAGATGTCTTTAGCTGCTCTTAAGAGTTTTTATGAAATTCTTACTGATAAGCCATACACAGCGTGTGACTACAAAGCCAGGTATGGAAATTAGGAATTGCTGTGATGAATTCATTAGTTTAGCACCTCCAGTTTCCATTCAAACGGAGAATGTGCTTATCTACCGGCTCCATTGTGGCAGTCCGCATGGAAGGTTTGGGTCAACACTGCGCGCTCATTTATTACTCCAAAACCAGAAGCTTGGCAAAACTCAAATCCAGTTGGTAAAGAGAGCAATGGCACTTCTTCAAAAAGGTGAAGAGGAAAGCAGACACCTTAATGTTTTCCAAATTTAGTGATGCAATGAATTCGCTAAAATTTGCAGTTCCCAGCACGGCCCATCTGACGACCATCATGATTGTGTACGTTCCACTGTTTAAGAAGATGGCCTCGCTCGTGAATCCGGAAGAATTGAGAATTACGGGGGCATTGTCATTATTCCGAGTAGGTATTACTTAAGTAATGTAACTCAAAATGTTATTTAGGGCATCGTAACTCTGCCTATAGTTCCCGATCAAGTTGGCTACATGCCTACGATGCAGAGCGACATCAACAGCACACAACTCGCTGTTCTCAAATGTGTCAGCGTAATGTTCGACGAAATGAGCAAGAGTTCGTCGCCTCTGAGATGCCGTCTTCCGGATTTGCTGAAATTGCTGATGGACTTTTCGCTGCTTTGCGTCCGGTCACCGTTTGCCCCGGCTTTTAGCATGCAGGAACATGCGGCAAGGTCGCAGTAGCTAAGCATTCTATATCAACACTGTTTAGGAGAAACAATATGTGGCTCCGCATCTGATTCCATTTGCTGAGACTTCGATGAGGACGTTAACGGAATATTACAGTTCAGTTGCGTCACTTCCTGAAGTTGTGCGAGAAGCGACATTGGTTGACGTCGTGAAGTGCTTTGGAGAGATCTTGGCTTTGAAGTATCAGTGCATGTCACAGTCGTCCTGGCAGCTAGCCGTCTCTTCGTTTATCACGACTAGTAAATATGGAGTTCCGCTAGCCCGCGAACATGGTTTGTATCGTACTAGTCGTAATTTATAGGTGACGAGTATGTTTTAGCAAAGTTCTTTGTCAATTTGTGGCCCAACTTTGCAAACGCTGTGGACAAATTTTTGCACACTACTAGGTAACAGGAATTTTCTGTTCTTCATTTATAGGAAATTGATTGATTTTAGCCGTTTGAACGTTCCGTTAACGGATAGTTCCGAGATGAAGCGGTTCGAATGTATGGACTGTGAAATTATCGAGCTGATCAAAGTGGAAATCCTGCCGTATCTCCATATGCTGCCGACTGACTTCGTCAACAAGCTTATCGAAATACTGAACAAAGGATCTGTCTCGACTCTGGAGTCAGTCGACAGTTCGGGTAAGTCCGGTAGCTGCTAACAACAAAAACGCTTCGTTCTTACAGGTATTTACCAACACCGAGCAGTCCTCTCTCGGGCTTGCTTCGAGGCTCTGCTATCGATCAGCCAAGTCAAGAATGTGGATACCATTCAGAACACTTCGATTAATGCGTCTCGGATCAACAGCCATAAGCTCCCTGCTCGATCGCTGCAAACAGGTACTCTTAAAGGTCTGGTTTCTTAACCCCAACTTTATTTCATTTTTTCTAGGTTCGTTTCCATGTAAAGAAATCAAACGTATCTTTGAAATTTTCGTGTTCAAGATAGGTTCTGCACCCTTTGCAAGCTTTCCCCGTGGTATTCCCTCTGCACATGCACCGTGTCCCTCCCTGATCTATTGCCCAAATGCTTGAAGCTAGATTAAAACCACTTTTCCAGGTTCTTGACAGCTACAAGAGCGACCGGAACAGCACCGGACACATGCGGCTGCCGGAAGAACGCGTTGCCGAAGTTGTTGCCGTGTTCAACGCGATCTCCACGCTGATCGCCGGATTGACCAGTCAGCAGCGGAGTGATCAGTCGCAGATCGAAATAGTCTCCGAGATCGTCCACATTTATCCCACGTTGGTCTCTATGATTCCCTGCGCTCAAAATGACGAAGTAAGTGCGATTGGCCAAGATTCCTTTCCCTAACGACGGCTTTTTCAGGTGGCACAAGCACTTATGTACGCACTGAACTCATTCCAATCTATTATGATTACTAATTTCCAACAGCGAAACTGACAACATTCTCTACTGGTGCTAAAGTTATTTATGTGTATATATTCTGTTCACGTCTGTAATTCTGTAGAATCTTCGTTAAGTATTGGGTACGTTCTTCTCTCGCTGAAAGTATAATAATAAATTATTTTACCAGCGAGGAAGTACTTAACCTCTCCATTCCATCAATTCCAACGGCGCTTTTATGGGCTATGGTGTCTGCGTTCAAAGAGCAAACCAGGTTAGGAAATGCCGAAAGGCCAAAGATCCACTTAACCTTCAGGGCAAAGTGCACATCAGGAAAATACGCATCAGACGAGTTGTCAGGTGAAACTTTGTCTTTAATGATAACACCGAATTTAGAATAAAGGTGTACAATTAGGCGAAACAGATTTCAATGAAACCTAGCTGACAGAGATTGTAAATTTGAAGAAATCATTAGGTTTTGAAATCATTACATTAGGTTTTGAAGGGTTTGGCCAACGTTCATAGGAGAAGCCTTTGCATTTAAAACAACATGATGACGACGTTGGGCGTAAAACGAAGCTCGTCCTCGCGGTCCGAAAATAATTCGTCCCACGTCCACCGCTCTTCGGGACGCCTGATATTGTTTGTTTATTTCCGTCGTCAAAGCCCAAACAGGAACCGTTCAGCATGTGTTTTGACCAAACCATTTCTGTTTTTTTCTCGATCGTCCGTCCGTTCAAAGATCTCGTGTCCATAGTAAACAAAAATTAGAACGAAAAAATAATGCAATGAGGCTGATCCGATCTGAGCAGCGGTTGCAGCTACCGTAAGACGGGTCGCTAAGTGGCGCGTGAAGAAGCCGGTCCGACTTGTGTCGTTGCTAGCGGCTCTTAAGAGATCTCCCCTCTTCGCGGATTCGCTGGGTGCAAACTCTTCAGGTGCAGTCGAAAAAGAAATTTTTGAAAGTTTTCCATTGATTATTGCAATATTTGATCGATTGGTTCATGTGCAGGCAGCGCGCTCTTTCTTGCCGCGGCGGCTGAATGGCCTGTTCTCTTTGCTCTTTGCTCGCTTCTCGTTCTCCGTTCTTTACCGATCTATGGGTGGCTGGTTCGCCCGTACCGTAGAGCGAAAAAAGATGTTTTGTGCGGCTGGAAAGAACTGGTAGCAGGAAATGACACGCACGCACCACAGAACCTTCTGCGAATAAAGAGCGCCGAGTCTTTTGTGCACAGATCTGAAAGCGCTTTGCACGTGCGCCCCTCAGAAGCTAAGGAACCTCAAAGGGTTTACCTGACGGACTGACATTACACTCCCTCCACATCCCCTCTGATCCATCCGAGAGACCCGTTGATCAAGTTGATCATTTTGCCTTCGGGGTGATTAGAAAGTCATCCCGTTTTTTAAAAGCCGTCGCTGCGTTGACTCTCCTTGAATATTCAATCCCTGCGCTGGCTGGCTTCTTGACTGCACTGAGCGGCGTTCTGTATCTTGCGTTTCTGTTTTATTTTCCGCGTTAGCGGACGAACTGGCAGACCGACAGGCGAATTTGTCATCTCTTCTTCTTTGATGGTCGAAGCGCGCTCATCGCCACTATCGCAGTCGCGTTGCGTTGTGTGCTCAATTCGCCGGTGGTCGGTCGGAAATTGTTGACTACATCAGGGAGCGAGGTGAACGGAGAAGAAGGGAGCGAAGGAAAGATACCATAGGTTGAAATGGCTTTGTCAAACATACTTTCTTTTCCCGCTTTCGACGTAACGACGGCGGTTGCGTTTGAGAAGCAGCAGAACACATATTTGAGAACACATTTTTGAGGGCAGTTGAGCAAACCGCGCATGTAACAAACTCTACACAGCACATAACGTGCCATCCACAAGGTTTCCCTTGGTTCACCAGCTATCTTTGCCGCCGTGACCGGACGTGTCAGCGCAGAGGTGATAATCCCTCGGAGATTAGCGGACAATCCAGCTTTGAACCAGGCAGACCACACTTCCTGGAATTGTTTCAAATTCCCTTTCATCGCTAGATGGGTGCGTGGAAACCGTGCGGATCTGTGCTCGAGCCGGCCTGAACAAAGGCAACAAGCACGACTGTGACCAATGTACCCAGCCAGCGTCGGTCGCTTTTTCACGAACTAATTGGTTCGCTCCACCTGAACGAAGCGGCGGAAAAAGACGGAAACGAGTTCACAGTAACCGATCGGCCGTTGTTCCAAGCTCGTCTCCTTTTTCTGGCAGCTTATGACGACGCCGGGTAAATTACGCGAACACCATCAGCCATGTTGGAAGAAATGTCCGTTTCCCAATCGGAAGATTCCATCCCAATTATTAAATTTATAAGAACAGATTATTTGCCCCTAACCGGTGCTGCGTGGACAGCGGCCGCTTTGATTCTAAGAAAGGCGGCAGCGGAAACATTGGAACAAAGCGACGTTTCCTTTTTCGGAGTTATCAGTGAAAGTGGGCTTTTATCAGATCGCTCAATAAAAGTGATTTTATGAGTGCTTCGAGGAAAACAACACTTCACAATGGAATTTGCATGCGACGCGGCGTGATTTGTGGTGTCCCGCCTGCGCCGAGGTGCCCGGGGAACATCGAAAAAAGTTTATTAAAAATCACGGACGGAATTGATTAGCTCGTTCTTTCGATCGATTGGTCGTTGAGCTCGTTGTGCTCTGCTGATTGCCGTGTTCTCTTTTCTCTCCACTCGTTTCTATTTCTCTGCTGTTTAACCAAAGGAAATTTCCACCGTTGACAACATTGAGCGACCGAAGGCAATAGACAGGGCGCAGCGCTGAGGCAGTCACACCCATAATGCACCCACCAGCAGCACCCGTATTGCACCCATCGCAAGTAGTGAAGCCGCGGCGGTGACTGGCTCTTGGATCCCCTCCTCTTATGGATTTCATGTGCTTTCTTGCTGAGTGCCGCTGACTAGTTGCTGTTGCCAACGCCCTAGCGCTGCTTTGTCCTGCTGTTCTTCAAGTGGGTGGTTGATTCTTCCGCAAACGTTAAATAAGTTCTCTATGTAGTGCGTTGTTAATTTCTTTCTCGCGTTTTTATAGACGCAAACGTTTTTGTTGCGTGCGAGATGTGTGGCGGAAGTGCGGGAATGTGACGCGAAAGGGAGTCTTAGCAGGCGGGTACGGTAATTATTCATTCACGGAAGAATCGCTAGACTGGAGGCCAACGAGGATGTATTTTTCTCAGCCTGCCTGGCCAGGTAACTATTTAGGTGCGAATTCCGTAGCCTAGGTGACGTCTCCTTCATTAAGCAAATCGGGTGGCAAAGGCCAGTTTTTTCCCTTCCTTCATGTGGTCCTCACGTGCATCCGATTTCTTTGAGTCCTGGCTGAACCTGAACTTTGCGGCTGGACGCGTAACTGTGCGTTTTGGCTTCGCTTCGCATCGACTTGACTTTCTCGCGAGTGAAGAACGGCTGAAACTGCGCTTGCTGCTGAGTGAGCAACATAGGATAGATAGGCAAGTAAACTGTGAGAATACAATGCGGGAACGAAATGATACCAGTTTTCATGGAGAGAAAAGCGAATTGTGTGGGTCGTGCGTGCGTGTATGTGTGCGGCACCCCTCATTCCTTTTTCATTCCCATCCTTCACAACAACATCTGCTCATCTTGTTGTCTCCTATTGCCTGATTTTGTCTTCCAGGTGATTAAAACGATTTAGAAAGTGTCCTCCAGAAAATCTTCAAAAAGCCGGGTGGTCGCTGCACGCGGCGAGCACGTTTTCATGCTCTAAAAATCGGAGTAGAAAGCCGATGACGCACGTTTTATGAGACCGCGAAAGCGGAAGTTAGCGAGGTGTTTTTGTTTCTTTTTGAAAATAACATATCCAGTCTCAATACTGAGCAGCCGATGGCTTGTCAAGTCGTCTCCATATTGTGTGTTTTCCTCCTTTCTTCCTTCTTCCTTCTCTTCCTTAACATTAGCGCAAACACGCGACAAATAGATAATTCGCCGCTTTTAGCTAGCGCTGACTACTCCTCCGGGCGGTATCCTTCTAAGGACAAAGACTGTTTTGGAAGATTAACGCTTGAAACAATCCGCTGCCACGTGGTACGACCTTTAGTCTTTGAGCCGGAACTATTAGTCACTCATCCTTCCAGCCACTCACGTCCGGGTGCATTTTTGAAGAAACACGGATGCGCGGAAACAATCTTCCGCAACAATCTATGCAACGAATTCCGTCTTATGTAGAGGGAAAGTGAGAGGGAAAGTGGCCGCCGAGGAAGTAAAAGCGTTTTTCTTAATATATATGTTTACGGAAAGGGACGACTTGTAAAAGTTGTTTTTCGGCGAGTGTCTAAAGGCGGAAGCGGGTTTTCCGGTCCCTCCGCTGACGCGAGAATTAGCAAAAACCGAGCGAGATCACAGCGTCTGAACGAGCATGTGTTGTTTTTCGCGTGTCATAACTATCACAAGTGTCTCAAATAAATCCTGCTCGAAAGTAGGCGCTCGTCTTTAAAGAGCGGAAGTAACTTTTATAGACGCTCCCGGCCCGCCGGAGTAGCTCCCGCATTGGCTAGCCGGCCGGCGTCAGGGGTCAGATGAATGTCTTGTCTTGGTCTTGTGGCTAGTTAATTGCGTAGAAAGACATGTGCCTCATTCTCTTCTTTCGCGCTTCCGCGCTCATAACAATTCAGCGAAAACGCCGAATTGCACTTGCAGTGTTTGGAAGGCGGCGACCGCTTTTGGTCTTTGGACCGATCAGCAGCACACTGCAGCTAATCCTGTCGTTTTTATTGTGCGGGAGCACTCGGTCCTGTTACCCCCACTCCATTAACACCTAAATGTGCTTATTTTGTGTACTTCCGTATTAGAAGTGGCGCGTGGCATTTCCTCGGGCGGCACCCATTATACGTGCGTGGAGCTCAGAAGCATGACAACAGTGGCACCTGGAAAGTGTGTTTTGGTCCATATAATCACGCTCCTTCATTACAGGAAATTTCCTTCATCCGCACTAGAGGTTACGCCTTCGCCGTTCACAAACATGAGGTGCGTTCATGAATTCTCGCTCACTTTGCTTTTTTCGGATACCAAAGATCTTTTTTTCGGAACTTACTTAAGGGTTCGATTTAGATACAGTAGTGCTTAAGATAATCTGGCAATTAATGACAAAGTAGTTAGTTACTGAATGTTTGATTGAGCTGATTTTTCACCTATGTGCAAAGCTGTGTGTCACAAAGCCTCTTAGAGCGGTTCTCACTGTTGCCATTTAGCGAGGTGGTCCCAGCCGAAGTGCCCGCCGGCACACAGATCGTCGTCGAAGCCAAGCTGCTCACTTCGGACGTCGACAGGACGATCGCGGAGGTTCAACAAGCGGAGGTGCGTGCGGTCGTGCTCTTTGGACCCTAATCCCGGATTTTAGGGTAAAACCGATGGACATGGACTGGTCGTGAATCCCTCACCCATCCCGCTTGCCACGGCGCCCGACGGCGGCGCCCGGGCGCCCTTACGGACCCTTTTCTGCCGCAAGTGTGAAGGCCACGGCCACCAGGTCGTGCTCAAAGGCCACGCTAGCCAGTGCCCCTACAACAACTGCGCCTGCAAAACGGTAATCCTTCTTCACAAAAGCATTCGGAAATTCAGCCTCTTTGCAGTGCTCAAACGTTATGTCAATGAGGGCAAATGCAATTATTCGTAGATACCGAACTCGAACTTCTGATTGCGGACTTGTGCTGAAACCTGTTCATTTTCGCAATGGAAACACTCGTCTTCGTGTCTTTCCAAAGTACATTGACGGTGAGTGCTTCTTCTCCTAGGTCCATTACTAGATGCCAAAAAGCAACCGCGTCAGAAACGAAGACACCGCTAATCCCAGAAATTAAAGGTGTCCGGATTTCAGACCATGAGTGTCTGCCTATCCCAACCGACCAGACTGCGCTGATGCAGATTCAGGGCATCGAAGACGGGTCCCTAGATGCGGCGGCCAGCCTCAGCCAGGGAATCCCGGTGCCCACTCTCGGTCCCGGAGGAGGCAACAGGATCCAGAAGGCGAACAGTCTTCGTAACCTGCACCAGAAGCGAAGCACGATCGAGGAAGAGCAGCGAAGCTCACCGAAGCGAGCGAACTCGCTCTCGCCGGTCATGATGGAGACTGCACCCAGCGTCGTTACTTCTACCGTAACTCCAGAGGCGCACATGAACGGCAACGGCTCATTCTCCTTCTTCCCCACCCAGCAGCCGGTCCCGCAGCCTCAATCCGTCACTTCCGCTTCCGCTCAACAGTCACTTCTCGATCTCATCCTAAGCCAGCAATTGGCCTCCGCCGACAACGGCAAATCAGGCGCAGCGCCCGATCTTTCAACCCTCGCTTTTCTCACGCAAAACGGTCTTCTGCCATCGTCTCTGCAACCCAGCATCACGTCTCCTCCTCTCTGGTCCAACCTGACTTCTCAGACTTCTCTCATCCAGCAATATCAGGTAAGCGTAGGTTTTGTTCATTTACCTCAACGACTCTTGCAGAACTCGACAAACAGCAATGGAATCGGCTCGGACCCAATTTTAACCTTCGCGCAGAACAACGGCCTGATCCCGGCAACGGCGGCCTCGTCTTCGGTCTCCATCGAGTCGCTCCTCAACCAGCAGCCCCAGCAACACTGCTCCTCGGTCTTCACTCAGCCTGCCGCCTCCTGCGCAGCTCAGTATCCCCTGACCTCCATCTACGGTTCCGTGAACGGGAACAGTCAATACGGACAGCCGACCACAAGTTCCTTCAACGGGTTCATCGCCCCCGTCCCGGTGCTCGCGGCCCCCTCGAGGAAAGACTCCTCGGAAAATGAGAACGCAAAGAGTCTGCCCGACTTGACGACCATCAATGGTGAGTGCGGCTTCCGAGCACCGGAGACTCATCCGGTCTCCATTGCAGGGTTGGAGAACTGCGAAGAGAAAATGACGACTGCCGACGAGCCGATGCCTTTCACCGAGAATCTGATGCTGACCGCGGTCGGGAAAAGTCGCCTCACGAGTCAGAAGTTTCGCCGCTTCCTCTTCATGGTGCGGGAACTCGAGCACCAGCTGCTTGACGACAGCGAAGTTCTGTGACGAACTGGCCGAGGCAAATTTATGGCGGACCAAACATTTGTATTTTGAGTTTCTTTTCCAGCGATTTCCAAGGATTTGTCTATGTCTTGTATTTCTTCCTTGTGATACTTGTACCCAAAACTAGCGCCAGCGAACAATGTAAGCGCTGTAATCCCAGAACACGCAAATTTGTGTAAGAATTCAACAGATTACCTAACCCTCTTCAGTAGCTCGTGTGTGCACTCGTGCTCAGTTCCAGTCATCACCACTCGTCGCGATTGTATCCGAAATCTTTTTCAGACTTCTACATTGTTCTTTGGCATATCATACTAAGGATTGTCCTTCTTGATGTGATTTCTTCTCAAGAATTGTTAAGGTTAAGATTTATTCAAAACTTCCATACAGGTATAAAAGTTAAAATTAGCACTTCCTTGTTCTCTGATGTTTACACCTTGCACCTTGGTCGCGTAAAAGCGCGTTATTATTAGGAAGACAAACGTATTTTAACCGAGACCGCTAGATTTGGCAAATTCAGGAAGACTTAAGCACTGTGACTACGAAAAACCACAATTAGAGCGTAATAAGGAATTGAAATGAGTCAGTGTAGACACACGTAAGCCTTTCCAAGAAGGATAATTAGAAATTGTCGAAGAATTGTAGAATATTGACCTTTGAATTCAATGTTCCCTTCTTGGAGTCCGGTGAAATGTGCAAAACTGACACACAAAAAAGTTCGAAGGGCAACAAACGCCCAAAGGTTAAAAGAATTACGTCTCAAATTTTGGCCATGTTACACTTTGATTCTTAAACAAAAATTCTTATTTTCTTTTTTTCTTAAACACAGAAATATCGTCCGACGCACCGGCGCATTTTGTGTAAAAAGCACATTTTATTGTTTTGTATTGTTTCGCTTGCCACAAATTGTTTGTAGCAACTTTGTTTTTACGCTATTTCTAAACAAACAAGTTTAGATGATTAAAGACCACGTAAGGGCTCAAATATCCAATCCTTCTTAATGGTACTTCAAGACGCAAATTAGACGTTTCCTGGAAAAACCGGCAATTTCATGATACAATGTGTTTTGAGGATTAGTTCGCCTCAACACAGCCAGGCGTTTCGACGCGTCATTAACACGTCATCGACTATAAGCTGCTTTATTTTACAATACCACTTTAAATTGCCATATAATGCCAGAACCGGTCGTCAATTTGGGTGCACTCAGAATTATTTATTCCGAATCAAAACCCGAACGCGTATTACCGATCTGATCAGAAGGGTTTCAAAATATCACGCACCCAATACGGTCTTCTTTTCCTGACGCTCGGAATGTTTATTCCGTGTTTACTATTCTAATCTGTTGTTTTTCGCTTGGCGCACACCACGAGCACAGTAGCCCAAGCAGATGTGGGCGGATAGAATAACGCACAGTTGCATAACCGACCGTATTTTATGTCCAGAAAACTTTTGCAGCGGCTTTCCACATATTTGCCAGAACCTATTCTTACTCGTTGTTTAATTCAACGGTTTCTTTGTAAAATGTCGACAAAATGTTTCAGTTTTTGTAAAGGTCGATCAAAAAACAGATTAAAAAAAATAGAAGCACCCCGAGCAGTGGCAAATATGCAATATGGCAAGGTATCAATAACTTTCTAAATAGCATGGCTTACTTAAATTTGGTAGCGATGTCCCTACCATCTCGGGTAGGTGGAAACAGGCGCGGACGGAAATCCAAAAAAAATATTTTTGGAGACCTTAACATTTTGTCCATTGGGTCTGCTTGAAGGTAGACAAAGAACTGTTCAAGCTTTAAGCCACGCCCGTAGCCAATGGCTTTTTTCTTTAAGTGTGGCTCATGGCTCTGAGCAAGTCAATGCTTTATCAATTTTGAAAAAAATGGCAAAGAAATTTGTAGTTTTGCGCTCACTGGCCAGGAAACTCAAGAAAGCGGCGAACCTTCTGGATTCTTTGGCAAATGCTTACATATTGCCTTCAAGAAGCGGGTTACAGATACTTAAACAACACATCTATAATAACGTTTTTTGGTGTAAGGTGGAAAAATTTGAAAAGTTCAAACTCCAACTTAAACGCAACCAACCCAAATCTATATTCCAATTCGAAGGCCTCCTTCAAGCAATGAGAACACAGATTTAAGTCCTAATTAAGATCAAAGGTCAACAAAAGTCTAGCTTGAGCATTTCTGTCGTAACCGACAAAATGTTAAGGTCTCCGAAAATATTGTTTTGGATCCGCGTCCGCGCCCGTTTTCTCCTCGACGGCGTCCGCCTGTTTCCACCTACCCTGCTATCTCGCAAAAAGGTATTCCACAGGAAATCCAGCAGACAATTTAAAGACAGGTTATTTGATAAAGTCAAAGGAAGGAAGCTGTTCAAAGGTGACAAAAGTCGAAGAACTATGCGGAAGATATTTACCTTCTGCCTGTGCCTTTAAGTGTTTTTAAAACTTATTACAAAATTGAGACAAAAATGACAATGATATTGAACCTACGAAAACTTTTGTAGCCGTGGCAACCCGTCTTGTAAAAATTGAGGCTTGGCGATTGAAGCCGCGATGCTCACGAGCTGCTACTCTGCAGATCAGAAATCAGAAAGAACGATATAAGGAAATTAGGCCACTGTTTAGATGTTAGCTCTTGACAGTCTACTTACATTTCCATATCAATCTTATTTGTGTGTTTGAATGTTGAACTTCAATCTTATGCACGGTTTTTGATGTCGCTG
The DNA here is from genome assembly GCA_000757645.3 of Steinernema carpocapsae. Taxonomy (NCBI): domain Eukaryota; kingdom Metazoa; phylum Nematoda; class Chromadorea; order Rhabditida; family Steinernematidae; genus Steinernema; species Steinernema carpocapsae. The sequence continues at coordinate 15,672,060 of CM016762.1, forward strand.
CGACCGGTCTCAGCTGCAGTTCGCTGAGGGTGTCGCGTTCCCGACCATTTCGGCACTTTTTGCTTTTCTTTGAATGGCAAGCGCTCACAAAGAATGTTTTCTGGTTGTGTACACAGTTCCGAAGTTTGGAAAGTATAAGAGTTGTTTAACGGTGTTGGTTCCTTTCAAAGTAAAGACACTTACTATTCGAGAACCTTTGCAAAAAGCTTTTGCAGCATTTAGAGCAATTCTATTTTATGCTTGTCACAAGGGTGTCATACCACTTTCCCATATGGATTAAACACTTTTGGATCTAAAAGCCATTGACACCTTTCAGGCTTTGACATGTTAAAACGTGGAACTCCGTTAAAACTCCACAAACCCGTTTTTTGTCTCTTCTGTCCATTTGCACTTTGGCCTCAGAAATCATTCAAAAGAACGTTTGTTTTTGCGGAATCACATTTATGCCACCAACATTCAAGGTTTTAAGGCCTGTTCTCGATCACAAATTCACCTGTCCTCGCGCACATGCTGTCATTCAACCCGGAACTCGTGTCTGCGTCTCATAATAGGTTGTGGTCACTGGTTCGTATAATAATTTCTGCGGAAGCCGGTAGGCGAGTTCGCGTAGTAAACAGTTTGCGTCAGTTTACGTAAACAACAACAAGGAAGTGGGCTTTCGTTACAAAGTTTTGCAAAGATCTTTCTAGGGGTGTGGAAGTTTCTTAAACAGGGTCAATCGCTGTTGAAAACAAAGATTAAACTACAAACCAGTCTCAACTACACATCAACAGTAATAATTTGATTTGTACAGAAAAGCCTTTCAGCGCGGCATCCTTAAAGCTTGTTTGTAACAGTTTGTAACAGTGGATTTTGTAACAAATCCTACCAAAAACGGTGATTTATGCTTTGTTTGTTTGCTGAAACAGACTACAATTCACAAAAATGACCTGAAAACTTGAAATCAAAGCTTAAAATTACATTTTCGGTGTTTATTTAGATTGCAGATCTACATATACTCTAATCTAAAGTGATCTGCAGACGGAGGGGCTGAAAATCACATCAATCTCCTTGCAAACTTGTGTTAACATTTCTCTGTGTTAAAATGCTTTTTTTCCACGCTTCTTTCCAATCTGAATCTCGAATTTCCAGTAATTTCTTTGCAATTTTTCACGCTTCCCTCCAAAACTCTCAAAACCTGCTTCTGGCATTCCTTCGGCGCGTGTACCTCTTTCGCGCAGTTTCCGTGCTTTCCCAGAAAGTTTAAAATTTCCGTCACAAAAATTACTTTCGAAAAGTGCCGCGTGACGGAACCAAGGTCACCAGCGGAATCGCGTGTTACCAGCCTCTTCCGCTCAAGATCGACTAATTCGCCTTTTCGTTTTGTTTTGCCGATTTTCCCAAAAGCGAATGTTGTTTTGCCGACCGGTGTGGCTCAGATAAATCACGCGGTGTCCGGTGCGCGTGTTCAGTTGATCAAGAAGTCAACGGTTTATTTTGAAGTCAATGACACGATAAACGCTCAGACATCAATATTGATCACACAAGTCATTCTGATGAATGGGTGATATAGTTGTCTTATCAGAGCTTAACAAACGTTGCGCAACATTTTCCGATGTTTCATGAAAACGTTTTCGGTGTGCAACGCGGTTTCCGACTGTGGCGGCGCGATATCGGCGACCAGAGATAAGATTCGCCAAGTTAGGTGCTAAAAGGGTGGACTCGTGCACTTTAAAACGGGCCGGGCAGGCCAGAGAGCGGAAAGGGACGATGAAGGAGCCACGTGAGTTGCCGCCGTTGGCGGAAGGCCGGCAGAAACTCCTCCTCTGTTATGTCACCTATGATTAGCAGTGATCAAGTTTTTCGTCGAAGCGCCAAATTCGACAGTCGGCAGTGTAAAGTTCTAGCGCTCGACCGGTTCCGCGTTTCCAAGCACTCCCTATCCACCACTCCGAACAGTTGTATTCGGAAAAAACCGTCAGCACTCTGTACTTATCTTGATCTGCGGTATTTGCATTACGTCGTCCACCGCTCGCTTATCAGTTATTGTTCGCTTTCTTTGTCTCATTTTTACTCCAGGCACCTTGGTACATGCAAGCACGCTTTTTGTGCTCCGTTCCGCCGCGAATTTCTTGTTCCGCCGTGTATCTCACCGTTTCCAGTCGCTTCCGTTTCAGATTTTCGGCTCAGCGTCCTCCTTCGCTCGCTCGATGAACGGCAAAAACGAAGTCGCGGCCTCCAACGGAGACTCCAAGGTCTTCAAAGTCAAGTGAGTCGCTTCCGTTACCGTCGCAGGGTTCCATTTGTAACTTCAGCCCTTTGAACTACGATGACATTGTCCGCGTCACCGAGTCCATCAAGGCGCTGGTCACCCTCAATGAGAACCCCACCGTCGGCATCATCTGCGGCTCCGGACTCGGAGATCTTGCCGACCAGGTCACCGAGGCCCAGATCGTCCCATTCTCGAAAATCCCCGGCTTCCCTTCCACTCATGGTAATCGTTTTTCTCAAAAATTTTTTCAATTTTTGGTTTTAGTTGTCGGACACAAAGGAAACCTGGTCTTCGGAAAAATGGGAGGAAAATCGGTGGTCTGCCTTCAAGGACGTTTCCACCCCTACGAGCACGCGATGAATTTGGCTTTGGTACGTTCATATGCTTTTAGGCTTATACACTGTAATCGGCTTTGGAATGACCGCTTTAAACTTTTTAAGCCGTTAATTACCGAACCCGAATATCTTCCAAATTCAAAGATGCACCTTTGGCAATTTGTGAAAGTCGAAAAAAAAACGAAACTCGGGATTGATTTGATGGTGTAGGCACAACGTCAAATAGAGGCCTTAATTTGTCAAAACATAACTTTTGATGGGAAACAAACTTTGGTCATTGATGATTTTGAAAACAGATTGGAAGTGACAAAATTGCATCACGATGACTGACTGTCCGCAGGTGACGATAGAAAACACAAAACGGAGCAAACTATTTTGTAACGTGCACTGATCAAGATCATTGACCAAAGTGTCCTGGGCTTTTCGATGTTTGATGAGGGAGATATGACACGACCCTACAGACTTGCAAACAGGGGATAAACATTTTTTTAGTGCGCCATGCCCGTGCGCATTATGCACCAGCTGGGCATCAAGACCCTAGTCGTGTCCAATGCCGCCGGAGGAATCAGCGAGAAGTTCCAGTACGGCGACCTCATGCTCCTCAAGGACCACATCTTCCTGCCCGCTCTGGCCGGATTCAGTCCTCTCGTTGGAGCCAACGATCCTCGCTTCGGACAACGCTTCGTTTCCGTTCACGACGCTTACGACATCAAGCTTCGGTAAGAAAATCGAGAATTAGCTGGAAATGAATGTCTGTATTTCAGCAAGATGGCCCTGAAGATTGCTGAGGAGCAGAAGATACGCGTCCACGAAGGAATTTACGTGATGTCCGGAGGTCCCCAATACGAATCCCCCGCCGAAGTGCAGCTTTTCAAGACCGTTGGCGCCGACGCTCTCGGAATGTCCACCTGCCACGAGGTCACCGTCGCTCGCCAATGCGGAATCCAAGTTCTCGGATTTTCGCTTATCACCAACATGTAAGTCCTTTCTCCCACTCCGAATAGCTTCTTACTATCTCCCTCTGCCCGTTCTAGAGCCAATCTGGACGCCGACAACTCGGTGGAAGTTTCCCACGAAGAGGTCCTCGAAACCGCAAAGGAAGCGAGCGCGAGGGCGTGCAAGTTCGTGTTGGAAATCGTCCAGAATCTGTAATCCGTGGTATTGCTTAATTTCGTCAATTGTTGACTTTTGCCTTGAAGCTGACTTTACTTAAAATTCAACATTCCACCTAATAAAATTTCACTTTCTCGAAAACATTCGTTTGACACGTCATGAAAGCTGTCAATCACCTTGCAAAACGTGTCTTTTCAAGTTAAACACAAACAAAATCAAAAAATTGGCTTTCTAAAGGGTGCTGGTGGGACCAGAACACCTTAGGTTTTTTGTTTTTGGATTTCGTTTTTGGTTGCACTTTAGGTCCATCCATTATTTTGTGTGTTCGGCCACCCATTTAAGTGTGATAAGCCCTTGTCACTGTTTCCTCTTCCGGATTCATTGTCAAAACTCCCGTTTTCCGGTTTGGTTCTCAATTAAATCAGAGCAGGAAAAAATACAAAAATTTAAAGCTCACCTGATCAGTCACACCACTTGACGCTCCCCTCAGTGTTGTGCCTTCAAGGAATTTGCCCACTTTCGGGAGTCTAAAGTGCAGAGGAAAGCGAGGAAGGGCAGCGGCCAAAAGTTTAAATAAGCTTCGTCAACCGAACGCAGCGAGCCGTGAAGAGAACCAAATCAGCCGAGTATCCAGACACCACTCAAGCGAATCTTGATGCCGATTCGCTCTTGTTTAGCGGAATATAAACACCTCGAAGAAAAAGTTGACATCTCCCGCATTGTGTCAAACCGTTTATGTCTTCACAACAGCGTCCAAAAAGTGTAATCAAGTGTAATAAACACAGTTTATGATAATTTCACTTTTGAGTTTTTTTGAAACAGTGCAGTTGAAAACGGACCGCGGACGACCGGTTTGCGATACCGCCCGCAGAGCGGCGAGGAGCGTGGGACAGAATAACCCCATTATCCTATTTTACTAATCGCCGCGATGAGAGTTCAACCGCAGGATTTTACCTTTTTCGTCTTTCAAAATGGACCTGCCACAATCTTCTCCGCAGCGCTCTGGTGTTCGAAGCACCGGATGCGCCGCGGAAACCCCCCACCGCGAGCAGATGTGTGTGCACTGATCAGCTGTGCGTCATGTGACGCAAAAAAACGGATTTTATGACTGACGACCGTAGGCAAATAATTGACAATTCTGGATGATTTCGCCAAATGTACAACATAATATATAAAAACAACAACAGATAACATCGTGCTTGTGCGCCGGGGGTCACTTCAGCCCGCGGAAGTGGTGGAACGATCAGATACAGGAAGCGATTGACGCCAGGGGAGCAGTTCTAGACGGTTTGTGCGAGGGTCTGGGACCGGCAAATCTATCACAACTTTGAGCGCTACGTCGTTTAGGTCAAAAGAGACCGTTAGTGCACGTGGTTCGGCGTCCGGGAAGCCCGAAAAAAACAGGGCTCACTTTGAACTTTGGATTCTTCAATCGTTTAAATACAAAAACGATAGCACGGAAATGAATCCACGTCTGCGATCGGAGTTCAACGGAAGATCAGAAAGCAAAAGACCATTCAAGATGAATGTTGCAAAAATCGGCAGCTGCATCGTTATCTCTGTTTACATATCATCGTTATTTGAAACTGCTTAAATTTTGTGCAGATGGCAAGGGGTTTGTAAGGACCGGATGGCTAACAAAACTAAAAAGCCTTAAAACATTTAAAAAAGCGACCTTAAAATGTTTGTGCCCTTGATGTTTGCCCTGCGCACGGACATATGTACTTTCGGAAGCCAGGACTACGTTCAAACTCATACGCGCCAGCGACGAGTTTGAACACCCTCCGGCGACACCATTTGTATGGCGATACGACACATGCATGATATTTTTGGTCACTTTGGGGGTTTCTGAGTCGATTTTGATGGGTTTTCGGTCTGTTTTGCAGCTTCAATCATGATTTTTCATGGTTTCGAAGTTTTTGGAGGTGCTTTACATAATTTTGCATCGTTTCACATAATATTTTCGACAAAATTTTGCGCTTTCGCTAACCCCAATGACGCAATGGAACAGTAGAGAGCGTCAAACGTATCAAATTCAATAAAATTAACCAGAACTGGAAAGACGCTAACACCAAAGTATAAATTACAAAAGTCGTGAATTGTCAGAAAGAAGCTTGCCTTGACAGTGGAGAAGCTTCCAACCAAGAATTTAGATGGTGTCGCTCACGATGTCGCCCAGGTGCGTTCAACCTCAAATTTGGCTTTGTCGCTGTGGCCGTCGCTGTCGTTGTCGCTGTCGTCGATCACTATCGCTGTCGCCGACGTTGTCGCTGTCGCGCATGAGTTTGAACTAGGCATTACAGTTTCTCGTAATTTCCACGAAACTCTTCCTTTTTCTTCCTTGTGTTCCCAAATGAGCCGAAATCTGCAGGTTTGCATTGCGCGCACACAACAAAAGCCTTCATGACATTGTTAGAGGTCGAATGAGATCCCCGAGCGCCCTTCCCCTACCGGTTTTAGAAATCGACATTTAGTGATTTCTTTGCGCATTACACTTCCTGAAATCCAGAGACTCCCGCGAACTTTGAGAAGCGCCAATTGGTTTTGTTGAGGCGAGCGATTAAGAGCTTCTGATTTTAGCTAATGGGTCGGCTCACGCTGAAGGAAGAAGCGGAGCACGCTCACATCCACGTGACACTCGGGACTGTGACGAAGATCTGCGCGCTCTGGAGCGTTTTTTTCTTTGCCCTTGCCCTGTTGACGGCGTTCAGGGACAACCGGCCTCATCCCGAATTCGATGTGTTGGCGGCGAATCACTCGATGAGGATTTGGTACGGTTGGGTTGCAACCACGTGTTACGTAAGCATATTTTCTCTGACTAATTTAATAATTACGTTTTACAGGTCGAAAAACCTGAAAACGCGGACGGATGGATTTCGCTGTATCGGGCTCTGCAACTGAAGGCTCAGCCTCAATATCTCTCCCGTTTCGGCCTTCTCTTCACCCTCTCGGTTGCTTTCTTCGCGTCCTACTGTAGAATGAGCCGTTTTATGAAGAAACACACGAACGAGTCGTGGCCGCTGAGGTTGCTGGTGGAAATTCAGCCGATGCTGCACGGGATGCAACTCCTCTACGCGTCTCTCTTTACTTTGCTCAACAAACGAGTTGACGCAATGGGTGAGTCATCGTCGATCCAACGCCCTCATCAAAATAATTAACCTTGGAAAACTTCCTAATTTCTTGTTGGGGTATTCCATTGGTTCGAAGAGCAAACACAGTTCCGAGAGAACAGATAATAACCAAAACAATCTATTTGAGAAACTTTAGACAAAAACAACGAAGTGATTCGAATAAACGATTCGCTCGCTTTTAGCACTTGTGGACGGGACGAAAACATTTTATTTTCAGACGTGTTTATGACCGATTGTACGCTTGAGAAATATGGTTGACAAATTGATGACAACGTCCAATCTGTTAAAGAATTTTGAACAATATATGCCCGAAAGGACAGGTCTCATTCATAACCACGGGCTTTTGTGCCGAAGGCGTCTGGCAGCAGGATGTGTAGGATCGTGTAGGCATAGGATGTGTAGACATTCAAGAAGCAGCCTCATTGAAACAGCGGGGATAGTAGGCTGGGGCTGGCCTCCTAAAGCATTTTAGGCTTGGACATTTTCATTATGGTTTTTTGGGAGCGCAGAAGGAGCGACATACAGCTTAGCAATATCACTTAGCAGACAGGCCTCGCACTTCTGACAAGCGTAAGATTTATCATTTTTCCTCTGTTTTCAAGAGTCAAATACGCAAGGCTTAAATGAAAAAGGCTAAAGGGCTTGCGTAGTTATGTTGAGCCTGCCAAGTTGGTGCCGCCAACTGTCGCGCCTTCGGCACTCCCAAAAAACCATAATGAAAATGTCCAAGCCTAAGATGCTCCAGGAGTGTGTTAAATGTTAAAATCAGACATTTTAACGTTTCTTTACATGCTTCAAAGTTCAAATATAGCTTGCTTCGCTTCCAGAAGTCGACAATTACATTCTCACCGTCCAGCGTTTCCTTATGTTCACCCTATGCCACATGCTCGTTTACGCTCTCCAGGACCATTTCGACAAATTCCACTCACAGGTAAATCCACTGAGCATTCTTGAACTCCTTTTCCCACAACGTTCAAGGCAACTTTCTTGCGTAACAGATTACGCTTTTGTTGCGTGATAGTCCTCGGAGTCTCCATTTTTCCAGTCTTGCACTCCTTCCGGACCTTCATCGACGTGGCGGCGTGTCATCCAATGAGTAAGCGACCTAACCGGCAGTCTGAAAACCTTGATTTTAGTTCCTAAAATGGAAGCCGCCTTTGAATACACCAGTCTAGGCGCCATCTTGATCTTCTACTACTCCACAGTTTTCGACTTGGAAGACGTGGAGGTCGTGGTCTCCGCATACCACCGAGAAGTCTACGAACGAGACTTCCCACCAGAATACTGGCCCGTGCAGTTTGCTGACGGCCCTGAGAGCATGGACAAGGAGGTCCACGTCATTCCGTGCAACAAATAGGGACCAAAGAGAACAGAACTACTCCAAAAACTTTTTATGTATTTGTACATTTTGACTTTTGCTCATTTTGATCAAACTCTGTATGATGCCGCTTGCTAAAATCAGGGCCTATACATGGATTCGTCATGACGAGCCGCCAATACTGCTCATGTTCTGTTATTCTAGCGCAGTTAAACGTCTCAAATTGTTCTGTAGTCGCAAAGCCACTTATAATAATTTGGGTTTCGCGAGATAAGCGGCGTGGGGACTGGGGATTCAGTGCTTCTGAGTCTATTATTCGCTTTTAGAATTTATTTATGTCTGATTTCGGTCTGTCAGGGAAAAATAAGGTTTCAAAGTTGCCTTTCAGATGTCACGTTGAAATGAATTATTGACGAGAAAGTGCTGGTCCTAGAGGTTTAGTGCCTGTGCGTGTGTCTGAACTCTCTTACATGCTTGATACTTTAAGCCTACTAAAAGAAACTTGCCACGCAAATAAAATTTATTCTTTTGGAGCGAATGCCGGTTTCTCTTTTTTGCTTCCCAAAATGGAAGTTTCGTAGAGAGACTATCGCCGTTTTGCCAAGACTGCATCTGTTTCTGCGAGTCGATGAACTTGTACTGCGATGCTTTTTGCAGTCACCTCATGATAAGCCGTCTATTAACGTCGTCTATAGATGATGTGCTGTCTATAGATGTCTCGCTTTTTCAGTGTTCTTTTGTGAAAAAAAAACACTAAAATAAAATTAAACTTTGTTCTGATTTCTCAGAAGCACAAAAGTCAGTAAATAACAATTCATGGCTTCTCTCACACTTTACGAAGACCATAGAACAAGGCACAAGAAACCCTAAAATTTCATCCCACCGGCATTCTCAGCTCAACACGAAACCTCATTTTTACCGACGAAACGCACTGGTCTTTAGTTGAGAAAGATTTCCCGGCGTATCATTCGTGCTTTGACGTTTCGCGTCGTTCGCGGAATTTGTTTAGTTTAAACGCTTAAAGTCGGCCTTCAGACAGAGATTATGTGTTAAACGTTTGGCTTTTAAAAAGTGGGTAGACACGTCTACGCTGTCCATAATCTATTCAATTTGAATACTGACATGTTGACAGAAAACCCTCACTCGCACACGTCCCATAATGAGATAAATAAGAACTTCCTTTATATTCATGCAAAGTTTTTTCCGACGTGTTGTTGTCTCTCTCGGGTCTGCTCGCAATTTGTTTAGCTGCGGGAAACGTCTCCAATCAACTTTTTACTAGTAGTGTCACAAAGAAATGCCGAACAGTTTGGGTAATTCAGTTTTAGATTTTAGACCTTTCACGACCGGTCGGTATCGTGTTCAAAGAGGTAACAACACTACTTCTTGACCCTCTGAAGTCCTATTTCGAGTTTTCTAAGACGGTTTGATCATTAAACTGCTTGTGAGAGTGCACCTTTTCCTCCCTCTATGCTAATGACCACCTCTGTCCTCCGGAGGGAAAGCCTCGACTCGACCTTGTGCCCACCACTCCAAGAAGTGTCTTTCCCAGGAACTCCAAACAACTTCGCTCCCACCATCGATGTTGCATTTCTGAGAGATTTGACGCTCTGTTATAATGTTTTGTTGTCTCGCGTCTTTCCACACATTATTAGTTTGCCTGAACACGCTCGGCGTCGTCTTTACGTTAACTTCGTCTACGGCGTTTTCCATCGTGCTCCGTCTCCGCGCGGAGTCTCGGTGTCCCGTTGCCTCACCAACCGCCACGCCGAAGTCACAAGCGTGAGTGACGAGTGTGGCATATCTGGCTACTTTCGGTGTGCGCGCTAGACATATTGTTATTTTAAAAATTATTGAATAACGGCCCTCTCAGCTGGGACCATTCGAGGAGCGGAGGCTACGTTTCAAGTTGTGGGCAGCGGCCGGGTAACCAAACGCAATCATCCCTTTTCCGAGCGCGTTGTTTTCCCGTGTCCCGTTGTTCCCTTATAGCAAATGATAATTTTCCGTTTTCGACGCACCCTAAAATAGAGGGTGAACGGTCGCCGGCTCTGATTGCAACGCAAAAATCAACAGAGAACGAAACGCACTGCGGAAAATTCTGAAAAGCGCCCTTTTTAGGCTAACAAACTACCAGCCGCGCATCATTAGTGTTTGCGCTTCCATTTTGACCTACAGCTTCCCTTTCTCATTTGGTTAAACGGACTTAAAGCAAAAGTGTTTTGGATTCGAGGGAAGATCAATATTTGTAGACTCGAAACAGATTGTAGTTACCTACCTCTGATCTTAGTTGCTCTCTCTGGCTACGAGCATCGTTTTGAGGGCCCGAAAACTCGAGAAGCGTGTCCTTCGAAGAATGCCATGACGCTGAATCACGGGTGCATAAGTGGACTCCATTCAAATATGGAATTCTTCAACAATCTTGTTTTCTGTTTTCTTGCAGTGAGGCGCTGTGAAAATAAAGAAAAATGAGGCGGGCGTGGATAGATGAGCGGAGAATGTGTTAAAAAGAAAATTGTTTTTATGCCAATAATAAGTCTCCGGGCTAAGCAGGGCATCTTTATTGAACACTCAGATTCGATGTAACGCCGGGGGCGGTGCTCGTCAGCCTTCTTTTAAGTTGGTCGAGCGCGAGCTATCTCAAAAAGGAGGACCTCTGTTTACTCTTTTCGATTTTCTCTATCTTCCGAATTCCTTGTTGTCCCACGTCTTACTTTCGAGTCCAAAGATTCTTGCCAAAAAGTTTCAGAACACATTTAAAAAGTCCTCCTCGAGGGGGCCGAAGCCCTGTTCCTGCTGGTCGAACCCCGTTAGGCGATGCATCCAGATCTAATTTTCCGGGCTGATCCAATTCCGCGAGCCACACCACGGCGGTTCTGTTGTTTGTGATTATGAACATGAATTTCTTCCTCGCGACCACTTTCGGACCTCGGGGCAATATTACGGTGGCTTCAGACCCAGCCAACTTTTTTTGTTTAGACATGAACGACACCTCGCTGACCACAGTCGAATGCAACGTGCTCTCAAGCAAATGCGTGTGCCATCAAATCTACCAATTTTATGACTGGCATGAGAAACTGGTGCTCGGTCTGATTGGACTTCCAGTGATATGCTTCGGCCTCGGAGCAAATCTGCTTTCGGCCCTTGTCTTCAGCCACCGGCTCATGGCGTCATCGCCCCTTAACTGGTACTTGGCCGTGCTTTCGTTGTCCGACTCGCTCGTTCTACTTTCGGCATTTTTCGTCCTGGCTTTACCACGCTTGGGTGAATTTCTAATAATGTGGAATTCGACAAGCATGAGGTTCGTTTTGAAAAAGTGTCCTTACTCCCGAATCTTATTTATGGAACCCAATAACAGCTGGACATATTTATCAACACCAGGGAAATCTAGGGGCCTGTTGCAGTGTGTCCGAGGCAATATGGGTAAAGTGCAGCGGAAAGCGTTCGGTGCTGCTGGAAAGTTTTGCGGATAACCCAAATTGGCCTATGGACGCCGACCGACTCTACACAGATGTCTTCTGGGGATTAGCCGCGAATTGATATGAGAAGGATGGGGCTTAGGGTGACAAAGCTCTGACTGAGTGCACCCCGAAATCACCACAACGCATTGATTTTAAACACCCGCAAAAAATGTAAATCCTTCAAAACGAGCAGGCCAGGAAAACATATAAATTACATCTCCCCGCCCTCATCTTTCATGTCACAATTCTGATCAAAGAATCTTTTAGCTACATGACGGCTCCATACATGTACGGGATGATGATGCTGGCACAGACGGTCAGGTAAGCTCTTGACCTTTTCCTTAATTTTCAATGGGTTTTCTGAAAACAATTTACCCACAAAGACAAAAAATTGGAGTCTTAATAGAGTGCGGTGCTCAAAAAATGTGTGTCTAAATCATCTGTTGGAAGATAACTACAGAACGAAAATGGTTTTGACTGATCGGCACCCTGGGAAATAAGATAATGATTGCGTGTTTTGACGTTAGAATCGAAAATCTATGGTAGACATCTGAAAGTGCAAAGTTTCAGAGAAAATGACAATGTTTGGTTCGTTGTTTCCGTTTTCCAGGATTGCGAACCTCAGTCTCAGGGACAAAGTTGTTGTGCCACGCGAGTTATCACTTGCCCTTTGCAAAAATTAACATGACCAAGGATAAGAAAAACGTTTTGCATGAGACATTTCCTTGATTCCAATAACAGTTAGCCTACGCACGAAACCACACACCAAGAAGTGCTACAATGCACTTATTTGTCTTTTTGGCTAATTTAAAGTATTAAAAAAATAAGTAGTTTAATTGATGTGCAGATTAGCACACTTAGACATTTTCTCAGTTATTTGCTCAGATCAACTATCGCCTATATCATCTCTTTTTCTTTCTTTAATTTAAGCGGATTTGCCGACCAAATTAGAATTCAGACTTGTCACCTTGTCAGCTTAAAAAACTAGCTGCCTTGATATTGCTCCTGGAACACATTATTAAAAACAATGTTTCAAGGCAGTTTGATAAGAACTAGGATAGGCTAAGAATAGAATAAAGCTCAGACGTCCGTTTGCAGCGTGTGGATGACCACCGGAGCCTCGGTGCACCGCTACATCGGCGTGTGTCTCCCCTTCAAGGCGTCAATTTTGCTCCGTCGCCGCAACGTGACCACCTTCATGTGCTCGCTGGTCGTCTTTTCGATCCTCTTCAATAGCACCCGCTTTTTCGAGGTGCGCGTGGTCAACTCCTGCTACAGAAGCAACATCAACGCGGTGATGCCGGTAATCGACTCCTCCACCTCGTTCACTCTCCCAACGCCCCTTTTAGGTCCTGGCTCCCACCACTCTGCGACTCAATTACGCTTATAGACTTATGTTTTTCGGGTGGGCCTACACAGCTCTAATGTTTGTTGTGCCGTTTTCGCTGCTCATCTTTTTTAATTGGCAAGTTTTACTCGCGGTCCGCAGACAAAACCGACGTCACCCGGCCGGGGGGTCAGACCGGGCGGAATCGAAGGAAAGACAAACATCCGTCATGCTGGTCGCCATCGTGCTTCTGTTTCTCTCGTGCAACACGCTTGCGTTTGTAGTGAATCTGCTGGAGAACTTGGGGATGGACAACGACCTGTACGTTTCGCTCGTCACTTACAACAACCTTTTGGTATGGACAGAACTCCGAAAAGTACATGTTCCAAAATGTCGCTTTCCAGGTTATGGTGAATGCGTCATGCAACATTTTCATCTACATTCTCTTCTCGGACAAATACCGTCTCCTCATCCAGCACTACCTCAGTTGCGACTGGTCCAGGAACGGAGAGCTTCTCCTTGAGCCGCTCGCGTATTAGAAAACGAAAATAGTCCTTTCTAAACGGGTATTGTAAATATTTCCACATTTGTTCCTTAAACCGTGTGAAAAAGTTTATGTTGGTTAGATCTCTAAGAATGAATCGGAACTAAGTGTGTGCGCATTGCTTCCATGGCAAAGCGGCATTTTCAGACCGGCAAAGGACAGGAGCCACGAGCGGGACTTTTGACTGATGAAAGCAGCCAGACGAAAGCCTCGCGTGTTGTCTGTCGGCTGCCTTTGCACAAGTGCAGCAGCATTTGTTCTGTGCCACGCGCGTAAAATCATATATTAACGTGCACATATCTCGCAACGACAAAATAAAATTAGGCAAATCGCAAACGCTTAGAGGGGTTCGAACCTTGCGGACGCCTGTTTGTCCCATCGGCGACCCTTGTTTACAGTCTTCGGGCGTCATTCCGATCAGATCGAAGCTTCGGTTCTGCCGTTGCCGTAGCGTGTGTCCACGAGTGGTTCAAAGTTGAAGTCTCCAGCACAAATGGAGTTCAATTACCAGTTGTAGTGATCTCAAGGAAAAAATGAGTTGGGGACTTGCTGATTTGTAGCCGGAACGCACGATTGTTGTGGGAGTAAGTAATTTCCGGCTGGCACCAGTCCTTTGTCGCTGGAGATTGAATAGGAGCTGACTTCAGAACCCGGATTCGATGCATTTGATGCCACAGACTAGTCGGCTTCTACGCCTGCAAAAGCCAAACTTTTCGTTTCCGCGGCGCAAGTTCTCTTCTTTCCACCGCATTTATGTAAGCAGCGCAGGGGCATTTCTGTCGTGATTCACTGCGATCACCCGTTTCTTTGGTGAACAGCGCACATGATGCAATAGTCTCTTACAATAGCTTCTGCTGAATACTCGGCGGGGAAAGTCCTCTCCGAGTTCGGATCGTCGGAAACGTCGGTCCACCGAGATCCCATTATGTTCTGCTAAGCGTTCCCATAACTATCGGTCACGTTCACAAAACGATCCCACGACATTTTGCTCCGACCTCTAATTTCATTAATTTCTCACCTATAATGCCCAAATTCCTTAATAGCGGGGTTCGATATGCAGCCAGATATCGGATACTCTCGATCATTACGTATGCGTCTCTCTGCCCGCTTTTTCAAATCTCCTCGACGCAGCTTCGCTTGTCCCCGATGAAGATGCCACAACGCAAAAATCACCACGTAAATCAAGCACTCCTCATACTTCTGCAGGTCTCGCTTCCGCAGAAAACAAGAAGCTGTACGCGTTTTCCAGTTTCATTCCAGTTTTTTGCGCAAAAATATTCAAGTTCGCAAACCAGCGCGACCAACGTAGGAAATCTATCGCTCCGCTAGCGTCTCAAGCAGATTTCTTGCAAACGCCTCTACGGTGCTAAATTGTGGCTGTCTGCCAAACCCCTGCTTGCCTTTGCCCCGCAAGCGGCGTTTTGATCGCTATATGCTGGTAGTTTTCGGTTTTAATCTCAGTTTTGACACTTGCTTGCGAGGGTGTTCAGCACAGTCTGCATCGGGCACACCACAGGGCGTATCGTTATAAGGAAACGTTCGGGTCGCGGGGGCGCAGCTTGTGACGTCGGAATGGGCGAAATACAGATTTTTCTAACAAACGCTCTCTTCGGTTCCGTTCACATCTCCCTGCATACTAACAAACTGACGTTGAAACGAAGACGTACGTTCTGTGTTCATGCACGAAATATGCATCACACGGTTCTTCTGATAATTATAAGTCGATTGCATCAAATGCAACAAAGGTGGCTAATTCTTGACGGTACGGCGTCGTGTCGTGCTCGAATCGCGTGAAAGTTGACAGTTTCGTTTGAGACCAGTTTTTTGTTTCAGTTCGTCGACGTTTTGCAAAATAGTTGTATAAGCATCGATGGCTGAGGAAGAAGACCACATATATGCGGACAAGGTTTGTTGCTGGTCCGACGCACACGCCTCATTTTGTCTTTCTTTAGAATCAGTGTTCTTCGAGCGAGCCGAGTTTGGCGGGTGTCGGGTCGACGGACTCCTCCGAGACCGAGAGCGACAGCGACGACAGCTATGTCGAGGACGGCATCGTCGATGAGGTCTTCACCGACGACGAAGATTCCTGCGAGCTGCGAATTCTAGACCGCAGTTTGGAGCCCTACAGACACCTCCTGCCCGTATTATCCACCCTGTCGATTGCCGACAAAATAGAGCTGCAGAATATGCTCTACAGAGTTGGCATCACAGCCGCGTTGTCCGTGAGCAACTTTCTCGAGTTCGAGTCCCCCAACGCCCTGACGCCCCCGGTGCGTGACCCGACGCAGCGGCCACTCCAAGTGCTCGAAGACCGCTACATAGAGAAGTACGGGAAGCACGAGCCGATTGGCCCCTTCGGACCCCACGTAAGTCGTTCTAAGCTTTTTCCTTGAAGCAGTATCGGTATTTTTAGTTGGTCAGCATGCTCTTCAAATACGGG
The DNA here is from genome assembly GCA_000757645.3 of Steinernema carpocapsae. Classification (NCBI taxonomy): domain Eukaryota; kingdom Metazoa; phylum Nematoda; class Chromadorea; order Rhabditida; family Steinernematidae; genus Steinernema; species Steinernema carpocapsae. Next base: position 15,687,980 of record CM016762.1, read on the forward strand.
ATTTTTGAAGACTGTTCCGAGATGGTCTCCCAGATCCGGGAGAAGATGGGGGAGCTAATGGGCAGTGGCCAGTTGCCGCAGACGACGATCACCGAAAACGTCGAGAACGACATCGCCGCAGCCTCCCTTGCCGCCGTCTCCACATCCCTCCACCGGAATCCCCCGACCCATCAGCTGGAAATTCTGATGAACGCCGCCACGCACGAGGACCAGTCGACGCAGGAGTGCAGCGAGACCGATTCCACCTCCACCTGTTCCAAGCTGGACGACCCGAAAGATCTGTACAAGGGCTCGCTCTCCTCCCCCCTCACCCTGACCGACGACATCGTGTCCCAGGGCCTCATGAATCCCCTCCCCTTGGACGACGAGTACGAGAGGCTCGTGGGCCAAGAATGCGACGATGACGACCTTGACGACGATGACGACGACTCCGACATCGACAGCAGCTCCCTCCTCCATAGTATCGAGGACGAGGAAGCGGGGATGATGAACCAGGACTATCTTCTCCGATTCGCCGCCGTCATGGGGGTAAGTATACAATGCCCGGGAAAGAGCGTCAGCGTTGCTTTTAGTACGAGCAGCTGCTGGAAACGTTGGTCAAACTCGGAAACACTGAATTCGGGACCTGTAGGTACTCCTCGCCCCTCCTGGAAGCATGCTCTGCTGGTCAGCTCAAGTCCGTCCAGATTCTTTTGGCTCACGACGCCGAGATCAACGCCTACACGGAGCAAGGAAACACCCCTCTGATATTCGCGTGCGCCCTTGGAAAGATTGAGGTGGGTTATTAGAAAAATCTGATATTATCCCCTCTATAATAACGGAGAACTGTCTGTCTGTTTTCCGTCCGCCGAATTTAAAGAGCAGACAAAACGGAGGGCGCCGGCGAGGTTTGAACCCGTTCGGAAGTCCGGCACGCTAATACACCATACGGTAATTTAAAGGAAAGCTGCTCAACTTGGCTATACTGAGTGCAGCTTTTTAGCAAGCGTTAGCATAAGATGTGTCACGGAGTGCATCATGCGTCCACGCACCAAGCAAATGTCTCATGAAAATTCAGAAATTAAGCCTGCGCAGAGAGCGCTAATGTTATATATTCTGATATTATATTCCACATTTTGCACCAATTCGAGCTTAAAAACTGCGTCAGACGCAATCAAACTGATTGTTGCGGCGTTTGCCTACACATCGAGCTCCAGAACTCTTCCGAGAACGTCCAGAAATTCAACTTCATCCTCACAAAATTCCTCATTTCGCCCAACCGAAATGCAAAATCCATGAAAACGAAATGAATCCCTGAGCGCCGGCAGGCCGTTTTCACCGCGATTTGCGTCCCGCGGCATCGCCTAACGGCGGCCACCCACGTCGAACGTTTGAATTTCGAAATTCGACGCGTTCGCTGAAATCCCAAGGAACTTTTTATGGAAATTTCGCTTTCAATGGTCTATTCGCGCCATGGAGGCTGCGAAATCAGAGACGCGTTTTTTCAAAATTCCTACATTTGCTTTTCGCAGATGCAGCTGAGATGTGCCCCTAATCAACTGCGCCATTCGTCGACCTTCATAAATTTAGCGTTGAATATGCGGTTCTTATCATCACTGAAAAATGAACTTTCCGTTTAGGTCGTCAAGGCTCTCCTCGAGGTCAAGTCCGTTGATGCCTTCAAACGCAACTCTAACGGTCACGACTGCTTGATGGAAGCAGCTTGTGCCGGTACGTTATTCCAGTTTCGCACGTTGAGACTATTTTCCGCTGTTTCAGGGCATATTGATATCGTCAAATACCTGGTCGAGAACGTGTTCAACGAGCAGTTCGGACACGAGAAGGTCCATCACCTCGCGGACGGTGAAAAGGAAACTGCCCTCACGCTTGCTGCTTACAAGGGCTACACCGATATCGTTGAGTATCTGCTCACGTGCTACATTCCCAGCAAGCAGGAGTTGTACATCGCCCTCACCGAAACTTGCATTGACGGGCATTTCGACATCGCGAAACTCCTTCTTGATCACGACGCCCCGGTGAATATGAAGACCGAAACCTTCGACTCGCCGCTGAGCATGGCGGCTGGCAGCGGGAACGCGGAGTTGGTCGTTCTGCTTATCGAAAAGGAGGCGAACATCGAACTCAGCAATGATGACCAATACACCCCGCTGATGGAAGCGTGTCGAGAAGGCCATCTGAATCTGGCAACGATCTTTTTGGATACCGGAGCGAGGATCGATTCAATCACTCCGAATTGCGAGACCGCGCTAACTCTTGCAGCTGCACGTGGATCACTGTAAGCGATTTTCAACCTGGTTCTGTGTTTAAATAGATGGTCGTTCCATTATGGAACTTCCATATTGTTTTGGCTTGAATTTGGGCGACGTTTAATTTTGTTCCAAACTTTTAATTGTGTTTTATTTTAGTCCCGTGGTGAAACTGCTTCTGGAACGTGGCGCTAATCTCTTCCTCGGAAACCCGTCTGCGCTTTATGAAGCGGCGCAAGATGGACACAAGGATGTGCTGCAGTTCCTGATTCATCGCCTTTTGGAAAAGCGTGCAACCCAAACGAAGGTATTGTTTGCTGTTGGCATGAACACCGTCTATCACTCGTTTAGGAGGTCAATGAGGATTTGAACAAGGCTTTTCTGGTTTCCGTCGAAATGGATCATAAGGAATTGGTAGAAATTCTCGTCTCAACCGGTGTCAATTTGGTTAGCGTCGCGCCGTGGATGTCTGAATGTTAATGAACTTATTGTAGGATTACCCAGGCAAAGAAGGCAAGACCGCTCTCATGAGTGCGGCCAGGCTTGGTCACAAGACTATGATCAAGTATTTGATTGACAAGGGAGCCAACGTGAACATCGAGTCATCGAACAAGGAGTCCACCGCTCTGTCCATCGCTGCCTTCCAGGGTTTCCACGAAATCGTGCAGTTGCTTTTGGACAACGGTGCCGATTGTACTCGCCTCCTGCGAGACAATGTCACCTGCGTCCTCGAGGCCGCTCGCCATGGACACACGCAGTGCGTGGAGTTGCTCTTAATGCATTACGCGAAGCATCAGACCACGAGCAAGCCGTCTCCAATTAGCACCATTGCCCAGACTGGCAATTCCTCAACAACATCAACCGCTAACCGTACGGCTACGACTGTTACAACCCCGTCTTCATGCACTCATCATGGCGAGAAAATAACTGGCCATGGTCCAGCTTGTCAACAAATGCATCAGCTTCCTGGTCATTCGCCTGGTCATCCGGCTACGATCGGTGGATGCCAGCACCAGCACATGCATCCTAGGTCATCTGCTGCTCATCGAGTGAGTTCTACCAAAAATCTGATCAAATTCGTCAATTTTAAACGTTTCAGGCGGCTCGTCATAAGCAGAAGAACAAATCACAGGGTACGCACGGCCGGGATTGTCCTTTCCATGGATGCGCCAACGGTTTGCCCGATGATCCGGCTCACTTGCCGATTTCTCCAGCTTGCCCTGATCTGCATTTGCAGAACTATCATCATATGCAGGCAGCCATTGCCGCCGGGGTTCGTACTCTTTTACATCGCTTAATTTTATGAATTATCTTTCAGAGATCGCTGATGACGCGTGGTCGTGAGACGCTAACTGATGAGCAGGTGAAGCAGTTTACCGATGCTGTGAGCTCTAATATGAGGAATATGCCTCAGGGATTGGTAGAAGGTAGCTATATTTTAAGTGCTTCCTTGGTCAATTGCGAATTTGCAGCTTTTGATAAGCCGTTTGACAGTTCTGGCGATAGCTCCTCGTCTGAACATCTCCCCCAGGAAAGCCCTCGAACGGTATCCGCGTCTGGAGCTGGAGTGAAGAGGAAGTCATCGGGATCGAAGGGAAGCGAGGGCACGATCCGGATCGCTCAAACCTCCGGTCCTACGAAGGCGTCCAACGTTGCTGTTCCGTCCTTGATGTCCGAAAAATCTCTTCTTTCTCAGAGTATGCTGTCTCCGAGCTTCATAACATTCATATTCACTTTTCAGCCCAATTTACTTCGAAGGACATTCGCGAGATGTTTCAGCTGAATGCTGTGGCTCCTCCACCAGCTCTTGCCGCAGCTGTCTCAGCTTGTGGATTCGAGCCAGTTACCTCAACGGGCACCGTAACACTCTCAAGGAACACCAGTTGTAGTCACCCTCAAGAAGGTAAACAAGAAAAAATGAGTCAGAACTTATGATTTTGTCACAGTGAAAAAGCAGACGCATACCTTCACCACAGCTCCAAAGGGTAAATTGCCTACGGCATCGATCTCCATCACCGCGACTGCCGGTACGGCCTGTTCGAAGGAAGTGGCGAAGGTGACCAAAGGAAAACGCACCATAAAAAGCACGAAAGATATGCAGAAGATGAAGGAGCTTCAAATCGCTTCACAGAAAGCGCAAGAGAAGAGGCGTAATACATCGGATGTGGTCGACATTATTGACATCCAGACGGAGTCCAATCACGACACAGCCCTCACCTTGGCCTGTGCCGGTGGATACCATGACTTGGTCGAACTTCTCATTCGCAAGGGAGCCGACGTCGAGCACCGAGACAAGAAGGGGTTTACACCGCTGGTCCTTGCTGCAACCGGAGGGCATGTGGAATGCGTGAAACATCTATTGGAAGCTTCCTGTATGGTTGACGCCGTCTCTGAACGAACGAAGGACACAGCGTTGTCTCTTGCATGTTCGGGAGGCCGTAAAGAAGTGAGTTTAAAAACATTTTGAACTTTCTGAAAGAACTGTTTTTTCAGGTTGTTGAGCTGTTGCTCAAAGCGAATGCCAACAAAGAGCATCGGAATGTCAGCGATTACACGCCCCTTTCTTTGGCTGCGTCTGGAGGCTACATTGAGATAATCCAGTTGCTCTTGAATGCTGGAGCTGAAATCAATTCTCGTACTGGATCGAAGCTGTGTATCTCACCGTTGATGCTTGCCGCTATGAATGGCCACGAAGCAGCAACCAAATTGCTTCTCGAGAAGGGATCGGACATCAACGCCCACATCGAAACCAACCGAAACACTGCGTTAACCCTCGCTTGCTTCCAAGGTCGAGTCGAAGTTGTGAGACTGCTGCTGAAGTTCCAAAGACCGGCCTGACTCCTCTGATGGAGGCTGCTAATGGAGGATACAGCAGCGTTGGGCAGCTACTGCTTGAGGCTGGTGCCGACCCTAACGCATCACCCGTCCCATCTAGCCGCGACACGGCACTGACGATCGCTGCAGACAAGGGACATTGGGAGTTCGTTGATCTGCTGATTCGTCACGGAGCAAACATCAATGCTCGCAATAAAAAGGGATGTACGGCGGTGTGGCTTGCGTGTAATGGCGGACATCTGGAAACGCTGAAGACTCTCGTCGCCCACAGAGCCGACGTTGACCTGCAGGACGCACGTAAAGCGTCTCCCTTAATGACAGCGTTCCGCAAAGGACATTTGAAGGTGTGTTTCTGTTTCTAATGTGCAAAATGAAATACCTGCGCGATATAGATTATTCGATATCTGGTAAAGCACGTCCAACAGTTCCCAGGAGACGCTGAATGTCATCGATACCTGTCAACTCTCAACAACGACAAGGAAAAGGAGCTGGAAGAGAAGTGCCGACAATGTCTTCAGGTTGTTCTGAGCGCCAAGGACAAGCAAGCAGCGCAGGCTGACGCTGCTGCCAAACGTCTTTTGGATATGCTGGCTGCAGAGGAGGAGCAGGAAGCGTCGCGAAAACGTTCGAAGCAGAAGAAAAATGAAGAAAAGCGTGCCAAACGCCAAGCCAAAAAGTATGTTATCGCTTTGAAGTAGAAATTTGCATTTGTACTATTTTCAGGGCGGAAGAGCTTGAAGCCGCGCGACTAAAAGAGCAGCAGGCTGCCGAGGAAGCTGAGGCGAAGCGTAAGGCAAAAGAAGAAGCGAGGAAAAGGGCTGCTGAGAAGTTGGCCAAAAAGAAGGAAGAAGAACTTCTTGCAGCCCAGAAACTTGCTGCTGCAAAGGCTGCTGAAGAATCCGCAGTCAAGGAAGAGTACGACACAGAGGAGGAGGAAGATGATGAAGACGAAGAACAGGACGAAACTCCCTACATTGTCGAACCGAAGTTTGAGGAACTAGAGAAGAATTATGACTGGACCGATGTGGACCCTAAGGACAAGAAGGAGCTAGAATCTTTTGCAGCGGCTCGTGCTCGCCGCTTGGTCAAGACGCCCAAGTCTAGCTCTACTCTTGCCGCTCCGGTGAAGAGTGCGAACGCATCTCCAAAATCCGAAACTGAAAGCGAGTGGTGCAAAGCAGGAGCGCCTAAGAAGAAGGTGGTTCCTGTCGCTAAACCCGCTACGAAGGCGGCTGCAGGAGCCGCGGTCAAAGCTGAAAGTGATGACGGTGGAGTGTGGAACAACATTGAATCCAGCAAGCGCCGTCAGCAGGTTATGAACCTAGCTTCCAACCAAATTGCCCGCGTTATCGGACGAGGTGGCACGAATATCAATACTATTCGTGAAGCTACTAACGCTAATATCGAAGTGGAGAAACAGTTGAGTAGCCGCAATCAAGGTCCGCGAAACATTACCATCAAAGGAAATGCTGAGGCTGTCAGGTAAGTTCAATTTCAAAATACGCCATACTATTCAGATTTTTTAGGAACGCGGTCGCCATGATCGACATCTTGCTGAAGGAAGTTGATCTGGGCATCAACCAGGTTGTTGCGCGAGTCCTGCAAACAAAGCATTCGTCCAGCCCTTGTCCCATGAAGTCGAACTCGGCTGGTGACCAGTCTTCTGAAGTGGGAGCCGACTCGAAACAGGGCCAGAGCAACGTTTGGGAGCAGCGAGCTGCCATTCGCCAAGGCATTCAGAAAGGTATTTGAGAATGGCGTAGCATTTTACATTTCACTGTTTCTTTTGAAGACGATATTCCTAATGAAGTGCCCGTATCTGTTAGCAAAGCTCCATCGTCGACGGCCTCGTTCGATCACACGGAAGTCGAGAGAGTGTCTCCCGTGCCTAGTGTCATTCATGCTGCTCCGATCGATACCTTCGTTCCACCAATGGAAGACCCTGTTCCAGAAGTTGTGCCCCTTCCTACTCCCGATGACTTCAGCAAGCGAAAGGCACCCGGCAGCGAAAGAGCCTCTAACAGTGCCACACCAGTCACGAACGGCGAACAGTGTGTTTACGAGAGTCGCAACAAGCACTCATTCCTTGTTGATTTCAGCAGCCACCTGATCTCTCCTATTGGAGCCCCGTCAGCGTTCAAAACGATTGAGCCTCCGTTTCCTCACAAGATCACGACGCCTGCGCAAGAAGTACCCTCGCTGCCACAGCCTTCCCGCCTTGATCCTCTCTTCAAAAGTGCTGTCAACGTTGACGTTGGGAACATAATTCCGCGTTTCAACTCAATGTCGGTGAACAAGATGCTCAACAGTACTTCGACCAAGGATGAGAACCAACTTGCGGCGAATCTGTTCGAATCGAAGTTGAGCGACATCTGGGGAAGCGATCGTACTACGGATCTCTCCTCTACGCTTTCCAACCGATTGGGCAACGGCGGACTTGTTGATCCAATTTCCGCTGTCTGGATGAATAAGGATGATGAGCCGAGCTACAACAAGCCGAGTCAGCTTCCTCAGAACCAGTCGTATGACTACAATGTCCCGTCGTACAGTCGACCCAAGGAGACGACTAGCTTCACGCCTTGGAGCAACGGTTCAAATGTCCCCAGTGCTCAAGACTGGTCGTCCCCGGCTTCCAACCGCCACTCCACCTGGGATCCTCTGATGCCGTCGAACGTGAACAACAACAAGTACAACCCCGCAGGATCATCTCAGTCTCGATTTGATCAAAGCGGTTCTCGTCAAGGCCTGTCCGATTCCCTTCGAGTAGGTCATATTTGTAGGAATTTTACTGAAAAGATTTTTTAGATGGGAGACTCTTACGATTTGAATCAGAAGTTGCGCAAGGACATTTATAGCAGCAACCCATTTGCTTCGCAGCAGCCGCAGCAACAGCAAAGCATTGGCCACATGCGCATGAACCAGTCGATGGACCTTCGCCGCAACATGTATGGAGGGTACGATTCGTCCAATTATCATCATCAGCAGCAGTCCATGAATGTCCAGGTTTGAAACCTCTTTTGGGCCTGCTAGTATTATATTGTTTTCAGCAGCCAAGTCACGACATGTTTGACACATTTCAAAGCCCCGCTGTGGATAGATCCTCTGGGTTGTCGTCTTACTACAACCCACAACAGGTGTTTTAAATTGCTAGAATATGAGTTGTCAACGGTACCTGTTATAGCAACACATGAACCGTCAATCGTTCATGTCCTCGTCCCAGACGCAGCAGCCAATGCGCGGTGGAAACGGGATGCACAGCAACTTCGGAAGCATCGGCGACCCGATGCACAGCTCAAGTAGCATACGCGCTCCTTCTCAAAACCAGCAGCAGTACGGCATGAATTCCTCCTCATTCTACATGCCACAGCAGAGCGAGAACCCTCGCGGTTCTGGAGTGCGCGACATGCCCATGCAGTACGGCGCTGGAACCTCCAACGTGCCCACCAACACTTTGTATGACACGTAAGTCGTTCCTTACATCTTTCAGGCTCATTTTCCTTCTTTTAGCTGGTCGAACCCAACAACTCAGCCCTCGTCACAAAACCAGATCTGGAGCAACGGTTCGTCGTCTGGTTCCCGCAACATCTGGTGAACAGCCCCGTTACCCAGAAATCTTAATGCCGATTACATTGATTCTTGTGTTCTATACTGACTTTATCTATTTCCCATTGACGCGTCGAAGAAGTACGTACACTGTGCTACATTTCACCGGGTCATTTTTGTTTCTTTATTGTTCTCGATTTTGTCATTTCCGTGCCCTTTTTCCCAATGAAGCGTATTAGTTTTCGTGAATCGATCCTTTCTGTGTGCGTTTCCCCAGTATCAGTTTTTAGCATATTTTCGTCCTTCTGGTGTTGTGTCTTTGCTTTCTGTTTACAACAAGTCATATGATCTTTGTTGATAGTGTTCTATTAACATTTCTAATTATAAAGGAATGGAATTTTTCATATTTTTCACTCTACGTCCATCCTGAGCCCACTCGGGATCGAAAGGATTTGATTACTCCACGTTTAATATCAAAAATTGTACTCGTAGATACAATAAGACCTATTCCATATCGGATACCGTATTCAAGGCAGTTCCGCTCCGTTGCCGCAGAAACTCGGAGCCTTCCTCGACCGTCTTTCCTCGCACCGACGCCAAGAATTGCTGCACGTTTTGCTGTTGTTGAAGGCTGTGAATTTGACTCATTTTCCTTCCATCGATGCTCAGAGTTCGCATGGAACGGAAAGGTTTTGAAGGTGTAGCATAGCAGCTGTCCAGGTACAAATAAGCTATCTCTTCCACTACGCCGCTGTCAGGGATCGAGGAAGCCATTCCGTAAAAAGAGGCGGTCATAGACTTTAGGTCAGCGCTGGTGGAATCGGCCAAGACCTCAGCGCAGGCTTCACGAAGGTCTGCCAAGAGCTGCTCTACGATGCCTGGATGGGCGTGGTTCAGGGTTACGCAAATATGAACCCTGAAACTCGTAACCAATTTACTAGCTAACTCCTGCGTCAACTTACGCAGCGGGATTCTGCAAAGCGGTCAGACTCCACCCCTTCTCTAGCATTTTGTCGGCCACTGTGTGGATGTTCAGAGACTGGCGGCCTGCGAATGCGATGACATTGACGGAAGGATCGCCCAGAACCTTCAGCGAAGTGATGTCGTTGATGCCTGACTTGATTAGGCGAGCGGCGTCGAGCACCCTCTGAGTCCTCTCCACGTATCCGTGTCTACCGTAGTAGAGAAGAGTGGCCCATGTGACCGCAATTGCGCTTCCGGATCGAGTTCCTGCAAGGGTCGGCGTGGCGTAGATTCCTCCCATCCACTCGGTGTTGCAGAAGAACTGTCGGTGCATGTATTCCGAGTCGCGGTACAGAATCGCCGAAGATCCTTTCGGGCAATACCCGTACTTAACAAAATTGTTGAAGATTTGACCAAACTATGAACCTACTTTGTGAGTGTCGACTGAAATCGATGTGACGCCAGAGAGTCGAAAGTCGAACGGTTGAACACTGAAGTCGCACTGCTCCATAAATGGCAGGAGGAAGCCTCCGAGACACAGATCGACGTGAACCGGAATATCATATCGCTCTCCAAGCTGAAAATGTAAAAGTAGGTTAATGTGAAAATAAGCTAGTTTCCCTTACCTTGGCAATCTGCTCCACAGGATCGACTGTTCCGGAAATGAAGTTCGGTGCTGAAGCCACAATCTGAAAAAAAAACATCACGTGTACTGGAATGCCGTAAGATATTTATACCACGCAGGTGTCGTTGGAAATGGTCCTCTTCATAGCTCCTACATCGGCCTTGTGTTCCTGGTCGACTGGCACGTGCACGATCCGCATCTGAAGGAGATGTGCTGCTTTGTCAAACGCAGCATGTGCCGTAGTGGCAACGATCATTTCGGGCTTCCTCACTCCCCTCTCAAAGGCCCGATTACGGTACGCTAAAGTAACCATTAAACTTTTGTAACCGATAGGAATTACCTAAACATGCGAGGATAATCGACTCCGTTCCTCCCGTTGTCATGGCGCCGCAAGACAATGATCCACCGTGGTACAAGCTGCACAACATCCGGACGACTTCCGCCTCCATTTTCCTAAAAATTATGAACCATTTGCATCATTCGACGAAGAACTTTCTTACCGGATTCCGGGAAAAACATCGGGATGGATGGGATTGGCAAAGGCAAATTTCGAATAGACCTGAAAAGAATAGAGAAATGAATACAGCAAAGCTTAAACATCTTCTTAAGAAACATTCTTTAAAAGACGCAGAAATGTCCTACCTTGGACCACAGCTCGTTCAAATTTTCGTCATGGTCAGGGTACACGGTACCCGATATTTTCCCTTCGTGGATTCTGAATTTCGGCAACTCGGTTAGACCGGAAACGACGTTCAACTTACTTGAAATCGCCCATCGCTTCATATTCCTTCGCTTCATGGAGGATGTCCTCTGTAAAAACTCCGTGCTCGGGAAGGAACTGAAAATAGCTGAGATTCATTTAGAGGTCAACTTCACCCCATTTACCTTGTAAAACTCCCTCCGTTTGTCGAACTTCATCATCCGGTCTTCCAGGAAATTCCTGGCTTTTTGCTTCTCCGCTTCGATCTTCTTATTGAAATATGGAAGTCGCCTCAGCTTCCGAAAGAACTAAGCTGGTTATCTCAATAGACAGGCTTAATTAGGGAAACCTACGAATGCTCGAAGTCGGGAAATCACAGGCTTGTCGGACTTGAACACTTTCCGGAACCATTGGATCACCAACACAACCGAGATCGTGTAGCACACGATCTGCCATGATTCCAGACGAATGAAGGCTCGGTTAAAGTTGGTCCTGAGTTCGTCGACGTACTGGATAGCGATGCGGAGGGATGAAGCTTCCATCTAAAATTATGTTAGGGATGAATCATTTGTCCTAAAGCCAAGGCCATAATCAAAGACAATCTCGCAGCGACGCAAACTCCAATTAGCGACCAAAAATTCTCCTCGCATCTAGTAAGCGACAATCGATGTCAAATTAACGCGCGCCCAGGCGCAGACGGTAAATATCAACATGCTGGCGTGACTCGGCCTTTACAGCTGTAATTCGGCTTCCGATGAGTTGCCGTTGAAGATCGGAAATTAAGCCTCACTTGTTCAAAAATTGTGCCGGTTGTTGGTCCAATCAGAAGGGCAACTGCCGGCAGCAGTCGGGTCTTCTTCGCGTGGGACTATCGCACAAGGTGCTTCTGTTCGGCGATGACGGCTGATTTCGTCTCACGTGGCTCTATTTGCTGGTCAATAATGGCTTCACCTGCGGCAGATTTATGCACAATCAATGCTTGCGGTCGTGCATCATGAGTCACTCGTCCTCCGATCCTCCAGCAGTCAGGTGTCTTTCCTGATTCCGAATTCCAAATTGCACTGGTTGTTGACCATGGCTTGTTTCGCGCCAGGACCAAACGTAAAGCCCGGAAGGTGTCAATATTATATCTGGAGCGAACGATCTGATGACAAGCCCGGCACTTCGAGTCAGCTTGCACGTAAACGACGTGTCTTGCATCCGGAGTTCTCTTCTGCACAGCTGGGATCGCGGTGCTGGTCGCCATGACGAGCCTCAGATCGTGCTGGTTTCCTCTAATGATGTGCGCCCCATTTTACCTGCGATTATGATGGCCACCTTTTCTAGGTATGCGGCTATTACAGGTGACTCATGACGTCCATTTTAACGTGCGCTGTTTTCCTTTTTCTCCCTAACAGCCTAAGACGGCTTACCTCGCGCTTTTTTCCAGCATCCAGGCTCGCAGCATTCCGTGTATCAGTTACCTTCTTTCCTCTTCAATTCGTTTGTTTTCAGATGCTAGATTGCTGAACTGCCTCCATAACTTCCAATATGCCTGGCTCCGCGAACAGTTCAGTTCTCGGGGCATCTCCGGCTCCCGGTTCGTCCGCCATGAACGGAATCGGAGGCGAGAAAGCGAAGAAGAATAAGCCGAAAGGTGGGGAGATGTGATGAAGCCATCTTACGTGCCATTTATATTTAGCCTCGCGACTGCGCCAGCAGAAACTGCCCGCATGGCAGCCGATCCTCAACGCGACGACAGTCATTCCGCTCATTTTCGGCGTTGGCATCGTTTTCTTGCCGCTGGGAGTTGTGCTCTTCATGGCGAGCAACGGAGGTGAACTCGCGTCAAACGACGAGGCGTTTATTCGAAGGTCGCTTCATTTCAGTGACTGAATACGACTTCGTGTATTCGACCGACCAGCCGATTAATGTGGACCACAATATTCTTAGAGGCAACACTGATTTCAATCAAAGGAAGATGAGGATTCCGCTTCCTCAGGGTTTAGAGGTTTTCACGCTCATGCCAGTTTTAGCTAGCGTTCTTGGCTTTTAGGGCGACGTCTACTTTTATTATCGTCTGGAAAACTACTTCCAGAACCATCGGCGATACCTGAAGAGCAGAAGCGACAAGCAACTCATCGGGAACCTCAAAACCGTGGACGAGTGCGCCCCCTACGACAAGCTAAAGGACGAGTTGACCAACACAGAGCAGGTCATCGCGCCCTGTGGAGCTATCGCCAACTCTCTGTTCAATGGTAAATTTAGGCAATGGTGGTGTTCATTACAGTATTTTCTATTTTCAGACACTTTTAAATTGCTTTATAATGATATAACACCAGTTCCCTTTACTACCAAAGGAGTGGTTTGGGACATCGACAAGGACACCAAGTTCAAGAACCCTCCAGGTCCAGATTTGAAAACCGCGTTTGAAGTAGAGAGCACATCGATTTTATAAACTGTTAGCATCGTTTCCAGGGCACCCATAAACCTATAAACTGGCTGTGGCCAGTGTGGCGACTGGATCTCAACGACACTGAGAACAACGGGTTCCAGAACGTTGATCTGATCGTATGGATGAGAACCGCGGCATTGCCCGACTTTCGGAAACTGTACAGACTGCTAGACAAGACTCCCAACAAAGACCCCTACAAGTTGTTCACAAACGGACTTCCGAAGGGAAACTACACCTTGGTGATCAACGACAACTACCCGGTTTCTGCGTTTGGAGGTCGTAAGCATTTCATCATCAGTACCACGAGCTGGGCTGGCGGCAAGAACGCTTTCTTGGGAATCACCTACATGGTCGTTGGATCACTCTGCATAGTGTTGGGACTCGTTTTCCTGATTGTTCACCGGAACTTTGGAAGCTCGTAAGTTCACTCGAGATGTTTCAAATGGAAAATGCTCTTTCAGACTACACGACCTGGCGAACATTAAAGATTCCGCGACCTAATCGTGCCAGTAGTTTGCTAGCGACATCGAAGCTGTGATATTTCTTGTAAGATATTGTAAAGATCATTACGCTACTTAATAAGATAAACTCTTCACCGTATTTTTCCGTATTGTTTACCACCTGTTCAGTCAGGCTTGAATACCTTAATTTGCATTCTTTGTGAATGAACCTGTGATGTAATGTTTCATAGTGATGCCGCCAAGATGAAACCGTCGCTCTACGTGTTTGGACTTCTCGTCTGCTGTGCAGGCGGGGTGCTGCAGGAGAGACAACGCAGTAAAGCGGAAACGGATGTGATCAACGGATTACCAGGTATTATCCCTGGTTTTGCGGCATAATATCAGTTTTGTTAATCAGCCTTCACGGATGTGGACGATTTGATGGCAAAGCTGCGTGTACAACACCCGAACTACAATCGCCACCGAGGAAATAGCATCAAGGAACTCTCGAGCAAGAACCTCTGCTACTGCACCGACGAAGGAGCCTGCGACCGCAAAGACACGTGCTTCAAGGAGGCCGATGCCGCCTGCTTCCATGCCCAGGAACAAGTCTTGAACCGAGAGAAGGGCCGAATGGAAACCTGGCACATTTACGGATGCGCTCCCAAGGAACGTGGCTCCAACGGATCTCACTTGACCTGCAATGGATACCGTAGTCACCACAGTCGGCCATTCACCATCGGCTGCTGCTATGAGGGCAATTACTGCAACCGACACGTGGTTCCGTCCCCATACGCTAACGGTGTTTACGGTAAGTTCAATACGAACCATTACACACTGAAAATTGGAATTATTTTGTAGCTTTCGGCGGTCATGAGTCAGGCCAACTTCGTTCTAATTACGCCTGGGTCGTGGAGATTCTGATTGTCGGCATGGTCTTCGCCACCCTCAGCACCTTCGCGATCCTCAGTTACCGAAAGTTCTATTTACCAAACACGAAAAAAGGTGCGTCGTCCAGATTGGCCACTTTAATGCCTCGTGCTTTCAGGATGCGGATCCGATCTTCCCACCCTAGACTTTCTGGATCTTGAGGCGATCGAGAAGGAGTCGCTGTTGTTCGATATGAGGTGAAATTTATCTTCATAGGTTCAAATTTTTCAACAACTGATTTTTCAGTAGCGGTTTGGGTTGTGGTCAAGCTGTTCTGAATCGCAGGAACGTCGCGATGCAGCTGGAGCTCGGTGAAGTGGTCGGACGAGGCCGCTACGGAGAAGTACGCAAAGCAGCCTATCGCGGTCGGACCGTCGCGGTGAAGACGTTTTACACGACCGAAGAAGACTCCTGGAGGAACGAGCGCGCGATCTACGAGACGAACATGTTGAACCACGACAATATTCTGCGTAAGTTCTTTGTTCAGCGGATATGTTAGCTGATGGTTTTGAACTAACAGAGGTCACGAAAGATTAGGGAAAGTTGGGTTAAAGCGTCCCAACAGCAAGTTCTATTTCAAGTTTGAGTTCGATTTTATTTTATTGCAGTTTTCACGCCCATTTTTTTGTGTTCACCTCCGAAAATCTCCCGTTTCATGTTCCCCTCAGTTTCCTCCTTATAGAGTCCTGAGTTCAAAAAATCAACAAATGCTTTCAGAATTTGTGGCAGCCGACATTAGTAGCGTCGACTCGATGACGCAAATGCTACTAATTACCGACTTCTGCGAATATGGATCTCTCTATGACTACCTACGCTCGGGTGTAAAGATCACTCTGGAGGAAGCGATTAAGTTGGCCTACACTTCAATTTGCGGCGTCGAACATCTTCACTGCCCCGTGATTGGCACCGAGAACCGCAACAAGCCGGAAATCGCTCACCGAGACATCAAGACAAAGAACGTGATCGTGAAGCGTCCGGGAGTGTGTTGTATTGCTGACTTCGGTCTGGCAGTACAGTAGTACGTAATTGTAGTTTTGGGCACAATTGAGGATGTAGTTTCAGCAAGGACGAACTGACTCCGAAGAATGTTAAGGTGCGTGTCGGCACGAAGAGGTACATGTCGCCCGAAGTGCTGACTGACACTTTGAACGTGGCCAACTTCGACAACTTCAAACTCTCCGACATTTACGCGTTTTCGCTGCTGCTTTGGGAGATCTTGGTCCACTTGAGTGTAGGTCAGAGGCCGAAAAGCCAAGCAAAGTGCTGGATTTAGCCGGAAAGCGATTCTCATTCAGTGGCCAACACGACGTCCTCCGGCTTGAACAGTTTGGAAAAGCAGAACTCGTTCAAGAAAGAGAAGAACAAGCCGGTACAGTACTACCACGTCAATGAGATTGACCACAAGAACGCGAACCTGCAATGTTATCAAGCACGTGGATAAGTCACAAGCTGACGCTGACAAAGTAATGGAGATCAGGCGGGAAATGCTGAGTGAATCTTAGAAACTTCCGGAGTCGTCGATGTTTTCCATTTGGGGAAATGTCATCGACGTAGGTGGGAAATGATCAAAACAATGAATGACAACACTACTGGAATCGGCGACCGGAACTCCGTAATTTGTTGCGTTCTCTGCTCCAAGAATATTTTCTGTGTAATTCCATCGCGTTGACACCAACTCTTTGTTTTTGCAACTGGGACTCCAGTTCGTCGTAGTTTCCTGCTCGGTCACAATTGGAATCCGAATTCTGCTAACAGGACATCAATAGAGATTAAACCTTTGTAGGTGACATGTACCATAGGTAACCTAATAGCAGCTAAGCCTTTGTTTGAGTTGGTGCCCAATACTAGTCCAAATCGGACCAACTGAGTGCAAGCGACAATGTTGCGAGCGATTATAGCTGACGTTTCTTTTTGCTACGGACACAAATCCGAAGGCTGCAAGTCAGAGTTCAATAGCATCACTTGTGACGACTCCAATTTTTCCAGCCGACCGAGGTAAACAGCGGCGACAATACAAACACCTCGTCAGGCGTCGGCACCAGCATTGCGTCAGACCACGAATTCACCGAGCGCAAACTTCCCTTCGAGCGTGACGTGAAGCCGGATCCGACCTTCGACGAGATGATCGACGTTGTGTGTACGCAGAAGCGGCGGCCCCAGATCAGCCAGAGGTGGACGGACAAGTCCAATGTAAGGAGTCGAGTAGAGTTCGGCGTCTATTTTTGTTTGGTTTTGTAGCCCGCCATCTCGAGCTACTGCGTCCTGATGAGCGAGTGCTGGAGCGAGAAGCCGGCGAACAGACACACGGCACTGAAGATCAAGATCACCCTGGACAACCTGCTCAAGACGATGCAAGAGGAGCGTAGCAAGATGCAGTCCCGCGAGTCCGCCGAGTGCTCCAACGACAGCGGCGTAAGGGGCCTCGCGTTGCCCACCAACAGTTGAACCACCGTGGACCTCCGTGTTGCCACCAGAATTACATTTCATTGCAGTGCTTTACAACTCTTTTTTACCGGTCTATTTGTCCCCGTTCCCCGAATTTTGAGTTCCGGTGTCGCATATGTCGAATTCATGTCATGTCTGTCCTGTTTCCTTCCTGTAGAATGTATTTGTAAATTTGTCTGTCCCAAAGTAGTACAAACATGAACAAACACACAACAAACACCTAAACAATACGTTTGTCGAATGCATTTAAACATTAATTTTTCCTGGAGACAAGTTCCTTTCATGTGTGAAAGAATCTGCCGATTCTTTGAGGTGCTGCTCACGGTACTGGAATGTACTTGGTCTCGAATATCTGAATGGAATCCCGGGGAAAATAGTCAGTAGTTGAGCGGCTTACATTTCTTGACCTGGAGGTTTGGCTTAGGATGCGTATTTAGATGGGCTCAAGGAGAGCAAACAAGTCCTTTAAAGTGCATTAAAAAATAACGCATGTGCGAACGACGTTTTTCTCTTTAAATTTCCTTATTTCCATTCAAAGGACGAGCGGCCCAATTGTCGTCCCGGAGCTATTCATGTCTAAGGCATCCTCGTTAGCTGGTTCACAATTCCTATCTTTTAATTGCACACTGAATAGTTGTTTAAACCTGCTAGCTTTTGACTCCAGTTCTTTCGACTTCTTTTGACTACAGTTCATTTTAATTGAGGAGCTTACCTTGTACCAACTATGCATTCGAAATTGAATCCCATTCAGCAGAAACTCTTATACCAACAATTTTTATGAATTTGCTCCACAAAATTGCCTTTGCCACGCAGTATAAATCCTTCTGAGGATATACGATTCTTTTCACCTGTGGGAAAATTGGTAAATATTCCCATAATTTATGACTAATCGTTTAAATTTGCGTCACGTCTAAAACTATCTGACTCTAACATATTATCCAAAGAGCAAAGCAACTCGTTGAACCATAAACGTGTGTTACGAAAGCTTCTCTCTTGCGCAAACAATGCGCGACGAGTGCAAATAGTGTCTCATTCCACAACGAATTGATTAACTACAATCTACAGGTCATCCCTACAATCACTTTACAGGTGCCTGCTTTTTCAAACGCTCTCAAAATGGCTCCTGAATATTATTTACATGTGATTCAAACATATTCTGCCTCAAAATTCCACCGAGATTTCAAAGTGACATATGGAACGGTCTCCTTGTCAGGGTCTTCCCAAATCTAAATGCAATCCTTCCAAGACGGAATTACTCTGAGACTGTGTTCCTTTTCTTTCAATTCCTCGTTTCTGAGGAATTCCGCAGAGCAAAATTCGTATCCCAATGAGAAAAAACGCCCAAAATTCACACAAGATCGCTGGTGAGGTCAGTCGCTGAGCTTGTTGTCCCAATTAAAGCCTCGACTGCCTTTAGCGAGAATCTGTTTACCTGAGCTCATTTTCCCATGCATTCTAATTTGCAGCCTTTTGGGATTCGCCAGAATTGGGGAAACTTTTACACATGGCAGCCACGCGTGGCGCAGCGCGTGAATTTCCCGGGACATAATAGCCTCGGCTTTCTCACAGCGTTGGGTCCGCCCCGTCGAATCTCTCTTCTGTGCTCCGTTTCCAGGCCATTTGTTGCAAGGAAAGATCACGCCGAAATTTCCAACCATCCAAATATCGCGGATTTGTCGGGAATCGAAGGAATTTCCATAAAACGCGTGGCTGGCCCGAGGAATCCGTGACCGTTAATTGCGGGGGCGTCCCATAAAGCAAAGGCTATGCGCAATTCTCATTGGTTTAACAAACTAGATGTAAATGTTCGAAAGGTCGTGAATACATGTGATTATTCGGTGCAACGGATCCGGCTTCGAAATGTGTTTTAAAGACGCCCAAATGTCGGAAATCCATAATTAGATGATTGTAGGGAAAACGTCCGAATTCCCGGCATTCTTAAAAAGTTAATTACGATAATTAATTTTGCCGTTGGAAGCAGAGGTAAGAAAGGGTTAACAAGTGTCGGCCACTTTTTCCGCCTTTGTTATTCAATCGGTCCCCTTATCGAATGAGAAGAAAACTTTATTTAATTGAAATGCTGAAAAATAGAAAACGCTCAAATTCTGGAAAGCAATTGATTTACGCGGTGAAGGTTGGTGAGTGTTGTCTTTGTTTTTCTTGCTCCTGTTGAATCATGCAAGCAATTGTTTCACACACGAATTGTACTGCGACGATGGATGCCGGATGGCTCATTCCACGCAGTCATTCCTGGCGGCTCACAATCCTTCGCGCCGCTGTCAGTATCTCCCCAGTCAGCTTTATCCGAACGACCTTTTGTCTAAGTCGCTTAAAGTGTTCCGGCTAAAGGTCAAGCTCGGTCGGCGTGGACGGTTGTAGCACGGTATTCCTCCATTGTTCTAGAAAGGGCGTTTTGGAGTGTGGCCGAAGAACACGTTCCGCTATCAGCCCACAATGGGTTGTAATCGTTCGTTCCCTGCTCACAAATACAAAAACTTATTTTGCACTTCACCACTTCAAGGAATTGTTAGCAATGCCAAAGGTCAAGTAGTTGCGTTTTCAAGATGCTACAAGCTAGGTGTTTCTAGGCTGATCGCACTTGCGGCGGTGGCGGCGGCGCTGGTGATAAGATGGACAGGTCAGAAATTCGTGTTTAATACTTAAGACCGCGAGGACGCCGCTTGACGTCTACAAGCGCCAACACACGCAGCGACGATGAAATAATATTCAGTGGATTTTAATATTATGCCCATGGTGCGTGGGTTCGGTACGCTCCAAATTACTCTATGCTTTGGAGCCTCTTTTGCACCTTCCAATAATTAGTTAATCAATGGTATTATTCCATCGTGTCGCGACCCCATGAGTCACTCTGCTCTCGGCTGCCATCGTTAAACGTTTGCTCCTTTTTTGTGAGCCACAATCCGTTGTGCTTTGTTATTCATAGAAGCGTCTCGGAGCGTAAGGTAGTTTTCGCATGTAACGTCAGGAAAGGAGGGTGTGGATCTCCGGATGAGGCCGGTGTTCACTCCGCCTCATTTCTTAGTAAATGCCTGAGCTCCTTTCTAGCTTCCTGGCGAGCGGCTGAGGCCTCGTCTTTCTAATTGCTGCTTCACCGCGCTGGTACAGTTCAATTAATTGTAGTTTTTGCGGCCTGCGAAATTAGAGAATGGCCGGTCGGTCGGGCAAGGTAAAAAAGCAGCTGCGTTTCCGAACTTCTGTCTGCCGGAGGAAGCGAGGGAGGGAAGCGGTAAAGTGGGAATGTTCGTGAACGCCCTTTTCGGTCCGGGCGAGCGCGATGATATGACGAGAGAACTAAAGGTTGTTGCATAAATATGGGATCCTTTGATCGCGCATGTACATATTTAACAAGTGTGGATGATGTCATCTGCAGGACGCTGTTGATCTCAGAACGACGAGCCTGATTGGAATATGAGCGTAGTGCGGTCAAATGTCAAAAGAATGTGTGATGTCGAAAGCGCAATAACCAATTAATCACATACTCTACACTCTACCCACCCATGCTATCATGTGTGCTTTTTTATGTCTACTCAATCCCTTCCAACCTGCTTTTTATCCGATTGAATGACATTGCACACCGGGTTCTTGAGCGTAGTGTCGCCGCCGAGGCGAGACGGTGTGATTTGCGTGCGCTGTGGCCATGTTCGATTGATGCCGAGACCGCCGATCACTTTTAGAAACAGAAAAGACACACGCATCAGCAAGACGCCATCGATTTCGAGCGTTCTAATAGCATCTAAGGCTACTGCGTTTCGCGATGGCGTCGTCGTCGTCGGGAGGTCTTACAACGCCTCGGTACGTTCGTGGGGCCGCCGACAGATCGACACGACTTCTGCGGAAGACGCATGCAATTGACGAGGATGAAGGCCTGGTCACGTCTGGGGTTGTCAGCGCTGGCCCCTCCGTCGCGGACGACTTTTGCCTCCAGTCGGTCGCTCTGGGCGAGGCTTCTGCCTCCACGAGTGCCTTGCCGTCTGTCTCCTTTATTGATGCGCAGACGCTTCCGAAGCCAGAGCCAGGTAACAGTCCTGTCTAGCCCCAATCATACACTTCTGGAATTGTAGTGCGCAGTTGCTCGGTTTCCGGCGGCGACGAGATTATGAACATAGGCGGTATCGACCTGATCACCAACTCCTGGCTCAATTTTGCAAATGTCGACTCGACTGGCTTATCCAATATTAGTGGTTTGGGCGGCTTCACAATGAAACAAGTAAGAAATCAGGCATTTAAAGTCGATCAGCAGGGGTTTTGTAGTTCTCAACTGAGTCTACGACTAGCACCACGAGTACTACCAGCTGTCCAGTGGGCAGCGCCACTTCCCTGATACCCCCGGACGTGCCCCGAAAGTCTGTGATTCAAGACGACATCAGGATGAACCGAGGACGGTTTCAACTGGTGCGAAAGAAAGGGCGCTCAGAAGTGTGGAACTTATTTGGACAAGTGTTCGACACCTTAAGTGGCCAACGTCTCCCTTACGTGGCTTGCTATGCTTGCAAAGTGCTGTACACGGACACCGGCGGGGGCACCGGAAACATGACTCGCCACCGCTGCCCGATGGGCACCAGCTACCGGTCGGCGCTTAGCGGAGCGTCGTCTGCGGAGTCCGCGGAGCTGCTCAACAACAACCAGAGCTCCTTCGAGTCGTCGCACAACCCTCCCGGCTCCACGTCGCCCGAGCACGTGAATCAGATAAGTTCTCGTCTCCCGCTTTTTTTTTCTAACGTCTCGTTTCACGACGGTTTCCCGACCACCACCTCCGCCGTCCGGGAATCGCCCCTCGCGCCGGTGCAGCAGATCTCGCTCACGAGCAGCAACAGCAGCAGCAGCGCCGTCACCTCCGTGCTCCATCTAAGCACTGATAACCCGACTACATCCGCTTATATCTTCAGTGACGCAGAGCGAAAACTGTTTATTCAGGCGGTGGTGCGTTTTTGCGCCCAAGACATGCAAAATCCGGATATCGTGGAAGGGGACGGATTCAGGCAGCTGATCGAGACTGCGCTCTGCATCGGGCGCTCCTGCAACGAGCTGCCTAACTACCAGCAGCTCCGCACCTTGATTCCGAGCAGTCTCGCAGTCGCAGAGGTACTCTTTTTCCTCTGAATTTGTTCACAACATTCTTCAGGCAATCGAAAGACACAAAAGTTCGGCAAAAATATCCACATCGGCGGACGTCGCCGTCAGTTTGAAGGACTACGGTCTTGCCCTGAGTTGTAGACAAATACAGTATGACGATTCGCTTTTTATCAGTTTATGGGTCAATTACATCACAGAAGACTGGCATTTATCTCGGAGGGTGTTAAGGTAGAGTTTTGTATAAGGTATACAGTTGTAATTCGCCCGATTCCAGTGTGAACAAGTGGCCCGCGACGAATAACCTGAGTGACATAATTTCTTCTACATTAGAAGATTACGGTTTTCTGGACGCGAAGAAAATCTACATGACGCTCGACAGGTTCACGGAGAAGACCGCAAGGATAGACTTGCCGCAAAGGGTCATTTCCAGCACGAGTATCGTTGATGTCATAGACGAGGTAGAGGCTCGTTCGATCGAGATCCACTAACCTCCGACCCATTGCAGATTCTGGCTCAAGTCTTCATGCAGTGCCGGTCGAAGTGCGACGTGGAAAAATTATCGGAATTCTGCGTCCGAGTGATCGAACTGTTCGCCAGACTCAACTTGCTGCCCCTGCTGCCACACAAGTTGCCCGCGAGTCTGACCGCCAGACGCTCAGGGTCCCAGAGCTACGCCCTGTTCGTCTATCCGCTTCTTCTCTTTGTGCGGCAGCAGTTTCCGCAGATCCAGTACTTCCTGGAGGCTCACGGTGAGGCGAACAGTAATTTTTGCATTTTCGGGCAGTTTGTGACTGTGGCTGTTCCAGCTGGATTGGCCGAATTGGCCAAAGAGGCGAGTAACATCGACTGGTCCCACGTAAACGACATCGAGACTTTCCTGGAGCCATTCCACGAGACCGTGCAGATCTTCACCGATAACAAGATCCCGCACTACCACAAAGTGAGACGCAGGAAATTGATTTTCCCAATCGAATTGTTGTTTTCAGCTGTTTCCCGAGTGGTTCGCCCTCATTCACGAATGCTCAGAAGTCGAGGACGAGGAACTCCCGAACGCCGACGGGACTCCGGCAGCTCCTCCGCCTCCCAAAGGGTCTCCGTTCCTCATCGGGTTACGGTACTCGGCGAATCTGCTGCTAAAGAAGTGGGCCGATGACAACATGCTCATTGAGCACCACATGGCTACCGTACTCAACCCACGTCTAAAGCACCTTCCGGTGATTTGCTCTGACGTGCAAAGGTAGATGAGGCCTACCGTGACCCTCGTAATACATGCGCTTTAGAACTAGTATTTACAATCATATCAGGGCTTTGATTGGTTGCTCAAAACTGAAGAAGGAAAGGTCTTGCGACACGCCAGGTTCGCAAAAACGTGTGTAACTCTTGTAACCGAATCTGTTTTAGAAGGAGAGCCTCCTCGGAAACGCCGCAATTTTTTGATTTCGCTGGAAGACAGTTCCATGGACGAGGACGAACTCGGCTGCTACCTAAGAACCTCGTTCTCCGCCAGCCAAACAAAGTGAGTTTTTGATCCGTGTTTTTTGTGGAATCGCAAGCGGAAATTTTCTTGAATTTTTTAGTTGCGATGTTATTAGCGCGTCGTCAGACCGCTAGCTTGTTTTGAATATGCGAAATTATCCGGTAATCGCAATAACAAGTGCCTCATTAGAGACTATAATTTGTTATGCTTTTGGTTTCTAAGAAGCGATTGAAAGCACAAATCGCCGTTTTTTTTGCATTTTGGATTAGGATGCGAAGGGGAAAACAACTTCCAGATTTGATTGGGGGAAATTCCCTTGCGTTTGTACAAAAAACACGCAACGAATAAAAAGACTCGATTGTAGCTCTGGGCACGATATTAGCTGTTTTATGCTTTTGGATACTGTAGTTCGAAGAGTTCGACGTATGTTTGCCTTTTGTAATTAGCTGGAAGCACGAACCTGTTTCATTCTAGATTCAATTACGGGAACCCTTTTTCAGAGACATTCTCGAATTCTGGTCGACAGTGGGCGAGGCCCAATTCCCGCGCCTCTCGCGCCTCGCGCGCTTTCTCCTCGCTTCCACCGCGGCCGCTCCTTCGGTCCAATTGAGTGTAAGCGACAGCAAGTTGACAGAACGGAATCTACACAATCTTCTGCTTCTGCGCTCCGCCTACGGGTTATAGACGCAAGAACAACTCGTTGGTCTTGTCTTCTCCAAGTGCACACACAACACAAAGAAGGGTCTTGATGACTTAGATGGTCTATAACTGAATTCTATTTTATGGCCGTTGATCTCAATTAGCCTTCAAACTCCAATTGTGATACTAGTTTGTTATGTCTATTATTGTTGAACCAGATCATTTTTCAGATTTCTATCTCACTAGCTATTTTCCTCCTACTCTAGCTTTGTACAAAATGTAGCTCAGCGGTGCGCGGTCGTGCGCTTAAATGATCTTTATATAGCATAATAATAAGACCTCCGAGCCGTGGGTGTGCTGTGTCAGGCACATCCGCAATCCGGAGTAGTCAATTTAATAAATGGTGTGAGATATTTATGGAAGATGTGTACATAGTTCTCTTGTAAAATAAAGGAATTTCGAAATTTCGCGGACTCGGTGTTCATTATACTAATGTGTGCGATAAGGCGATTGATCTTTCGGAGTCGGATTCGCGGGCTTATGGAGAAGATTATTTTGCGCATAACAGCGTGAGATTAAAATCTTTGACGTTCTTTGGCATACGATTCTAGGAGAACAAGAAAATAATTCCTGCCCTGCCAACGCAGATAAATACACCTCTCGGCGACACCGTGAGCGACACCATCCAGCAACACCGTTCCAGTTCTGGTTATTTTTATTGAATTAAATACTTTTGACACTTTCGACTGTCACAACGCTTGATTGAGTCATTGGTGTTAACAAAGAAGTCCAGACAGTTGGGTAACAGACATTTGGGTAACCACATTTGGGTAACAGACATTTGGGTAACAGGATTGCGCGAACATTGAACAATGAAGCCTGTCTGCATAGTCAGTAATTCTTGCTGTCGCACCTTTAGCGCTCCCCAAAAACCATAATAAAAATGTTCAAGCCTAAGCCTAAGATGCTCCAGGAGGTCAGCCCCAGCCTACTATCCCCACTGTTTGAAAGAGGTCGCTTTGGGTCTACTATCCCCGCTGTTAAAAAAAATTGGGAGCAATGTTCGCGCAATTCTGTTACACAAATGTTTGTTACCCAAGTGTCTGATACGCAAATGTCTGGTCACGTTAACGAAAGTGCACAATTTGGTCGAAAATATTATGTGAATCGGTGCAA
Organism: Steinernema carpocapsae; assembly: GCA_000757645.3. Classification (NCBI taxonomy): domain Eukaryota; kingdom Metazoa; phylum Nematoda; class Chromadorea; order Rhabditida; family Steinernematidae; genus Steinernema; species Steinernema carpocapsae. The sequence continues at coordinate 15,713,527 of CM016762.1, forward strand.
ATTTATGTAAAACACCTTCAAAAACATGAGAAATCATGACTGACGCTGCAAAACAATCCAAAAACCCGTCAAAAGACAGGGAATTGTCTAAAGCCAAAAATCCGGATATTTGGCTTGTCTAGACTCCAACTATGCGATCGTCGATTCCCAGTGGCAATTTTGTATTGAAAGAAGGACTTCAATGTTTGGATGCTTTTTGGGCTGATTCTGTTGATTTAGGGTCGGTCCATTTCGGGAGGAATGGAGGCGCCATAATGTGGCGTTTGGGAGAGCAAGACGCCCTTCGCAGTGTCAAGATGGCACGCAGCGTCCTAAATCAAGCTTTTTGAAACCGAAAAGGTAACCTCAAAAAGGAGTTGCGAGAAAACGCAGAGTAAGTATCATTTCAAGGCACACTGAAAGAAATTTGCCAGTTTAGAAAGTTCGAAGTTCTTTAGAACGAGAATATTGTTCTCAGGCCCAGGACGACCCTCTAGTCCCGGACCTGATTTCTCTCAGTCTAGGGAGATGACGCCGATGACTGGGCCCGGTAAGATTTCTCTTTTTTAAGACACATTGTAGAGCGGCATCCTTTTAAAATTTGGGAAGAGGTTTAAAAAGCTGCCATATAGATGTTACATAAGTCAGTCCTCTATTTGGCGCTCCAAGCTTCTCACCAACTCTCGGACCACCTCCAGGCTCGTAACCTCCGTTTGTCAAAATAGCTGTATCGGCACAATTTTCGCAAACAGCACAGCTTCAGTTCTTCGAAAATAACGTAGCCACACTAGTCTACACGATAAGAGCGATCTCCCCGAGAAACTCCCTTCACATCAGGAATTCCCTCTTGATGATCGTTACCCCAACATTGATCTACAAAAGCAGAACTCATTCGTTCATTGAGTGTTTCACAATAAATTTTGATGTTAGATTGTGCCTCAGATTACAAGCCATTTTAGGGCGATTTGGGACTTTTGGTAAAAAGACAAATACAGCCCAACCCTGAAACCAATGAAGGAAGTCTTTACAAATGTGGGATCGGGGGTCGAGAACAAGTGCTCTGACCACGATAAAGCAGCTCGAAGATGCCTGGGGCTCTTGTCGTTCTCAGGCATCACAAAACGGCTGGCGTATCCTGGGTTTAAGGAGCGAGTGTGCGCTGAACCGACGTGCAGGAGCAGGCATCGCTTTCAGGTCTGGTTCACGGTGTCGTTCTGGAGCGATTCGACGCTTGGGTTTAATGGAATCAAAGATCTTGGAGGACGCTTTAGATGCGCGTCTAGGGAGTGATTCATTCGCATCTTTTGCGTTCTAGGTAGATATTGGTTCTGCCAGCGTTCTGGAATCCTTCGTCTTACGGAAGCTACACGATTTGCGCTTTTCTTTCAAAATTCTGCAAATCGCGCTGGTCGTCAAAGGCCGCTGTCGGACAAAACAGCCAAAAAAACAGCCAAAATCAAAAGAGCCAAATCAGAATATTTAAAACAGCCAAAGAGTTTAAAGTTGAGATAATCACTTGTCAACGACAAAACAGGCTTTTTTGGTTGTTTTGTCGTTGGTGTTTGTGTGGCTTCTTTTCAAACAGCGGGGATAGTAGGCTGGGGCTGGCCTCCTGGGATATCTTGGCTTAGGCTTGGACATTTTTCAACATGGTTTTTGCGGCGAAGCCACCTGGCACCGGGGATAGTAGGCTGTGGTCGACAGTTTCAAAGATAGCGGTGTGTGCAGGCTGGAGCTTTTTTGGCTGTTTTCTGTTTTGTCGTTGGCTGTTTTGATTTTGGCTGTTTTTGATTTTGGCTGTTTTGTATTTTGGCTGTTTTGTATTTTGGCTGTGTTGTCGTCGGCTATTTTTTTGGCTCTTTTCATTATTCTTGTTAGGAAGGTCTGGAATGAGCGGGTCTCGCTGTCGCTGTCGCCCACGAGTTTGAAAGCAGTGTAAGCTTTGGATGCAATCCTTTTTTTAATTGATGTACTCAGAGTTCAGGTTTAGACTTAGATTCTTAGACCACTTTTATAAGAATTACGTTGTTTATAGCATGGTTTTATGTGTCTGGACTCCAGACAGTCATATCGTCAATTATCGCCAAAATGACAAAATGACGATAACGATAACGCGATATTTTATCGTCAAAATGGGGCGATATGGCGATAACGATAACACGATACGATATATCGCACAGCCCTGGTCTGGAGCGACTCATTCGGAATTCGCGCGCTGCATGCGAACCGATCGGAATTCCGTCCGGATTTGAGCGGAAATCGAAGGAAAATCGGAAATTCATCGTTTTTGTTCCTGATTTTCTCCGCAACCAATTTTGCCTCTAAAATGTGTGGAATCGGAGCAAAAGCGGACAAAAAATTTGCCAAAAAATGAGCGAAATTTTGCAAAACGCGGAAGATATGAGCCTAGTAGGGCTTGCGGGAAGAATCAGGAAGAAAAGCATTTCGCACGATTTTCCAGTGTTTTCCACGCAAATTCAAACGGAATTCCGATCGGTTCACACGAGAGCACGTAGAAAATATCATGTGAAACGCTGCAAATTTATGTAAAACACCTCCAAAACCATGTGAAATCATGACTGACGCTGCGAAACAGCACAAATCTCGTCGAAATCGACTCAGAAACCCCCAAACTGGCCAAAAATTATCCCATCCTGCACGTGTCGCCGAGGTTGTCGCTTTGCCGGACTTTGCCGGACTTTTCGAACCGTTTCGAAAAGTTCGGCGACAGCCCTCTCCATACAAATGGTGTCGGCGGGCGACAGTCGCCCAACTTGTCGCCGAGGAGTGTTAACTCGTTGCTGTCGCCGTGTCGCCCGGCGACAGGCCGGCGAAAACCTCGGCGACAGCGACATGAGTTTGAACACCCTGTCGCTGTCGCTGTTGCCGTCGCTGTCGCCCACGAGTTTGAAAGCAGTGTAACGAATTTTCTGCGGAGAAGGGCTGGACCTGGAAGTCGAAGACGCTTTCGGAGGCGGAGGTGAGCTTAGTCTTTAAAGTGCGTATTCTAAATTGCCGAATTTCAGAGCGAAGCGGTGTACAGCGCTGATGAGATCAGATTGATGATCCAGCGGTACGAGGAGCAGATGAAGGAACGAGCGACAGAGCCGCGGACCCGCTCCTTAGGCCCCAGCTGGACCAACGGCCTTGAGCTCGAAGTGCACCAACACCTCGGAGTCGATTTCAAGGGCTTCAGTCTCGGTGACTGCTGCGATGTGTGCAACGAATCGCTGAATTACCCTCTTTGCAGTCAGGGAGTAATAAAGAAATGCACGGGTAAGATCTGTTCTTCACACTGCTTTCAGACTCGTGGGCGACAGCGAGCGACAGCGACAGGGTGTTCAAACTCGTGTCGCTGTCGCCGAGGTTGTCGCCGGCCTGTCGCCGGGCGACACGGCGACAGCAACGAGTTTGAACACTTCTCGGCGACAAGTTGGGCGACTGTCGCCCGGCGACACCATTTGTATGGAGAGGGCTGTCGCCGAACTTTTCGAAGTCGATTTCGACGGGTTTTGTGCTGTTTTGCAGCGTCAGTCATGAAACCGCCTGAAGTGCCGCAAACACAAAGACGAGCGTCTCCAGAAGCATTTCCGAAGATATGGAGGCTACGTTGGAGAATGTTTTTATGCAACTCTTGCTCTTAAAAAGAACAAAAGGCCGCCTGGAAGACAAAAGAATTGGCGAAGACGTGGCGAGGAGTCAAGGAGGGTCACGTCGGAAATGCCTCCGCCATTACTCACGAGATTCATTTCAAATTTTGTGTCAACGAATGGCAAAGTGGAACCGACATCACAGAGAGGCGTTTGGAAGGCGTGTCAGCGTCATAAGCGCCGTATTTTTCGTTACTACCTTCTCGAACTGAGAGTGGCTAATTTTAGCGCCTGCTGTCTTCCTTGGATGTGGTAGCCGTTTCTCAGGCTCCCTTTCCGGAGTCAAACCGTATATGGATAGCTATCAGAGCTTCTCGTCTTCCAAAATCAGAAGATCGCCCATTCGTTTCACACCTTCTTATTCGGGCTCATCCTTCACTGTGATCTGAAAGTCGCGAAATTGAGGTTCGATAGCAGGGAGCCAGGTGCTTCAGAAGGCTCGTAAGAAGGTCCCATAGAGTTGCAGAAATGGACTGAATAGCGCGACGTAATCCTTTGAATTTTCGCTTTAATTTCGAGCCACACGAAGCCTTTGGACGGATTCATTTAAGATTATCTGAAAATCGTCCCCGTGACTCCGCCGAATTCTACGGGGCCACAGTCGTTTCCGATCGGCTGAAAATATGGTCAATTATAATAAGGGTATACGGTAGGTGAAGCCATAACAACTCTGTAAAGAAATTTGAATACATAGTTTTTGGCATAATTGGAGGAGAGATATCTGACGTCTATAAAAATGTCTTAAAATATCCACACTTTAGCTTAAATTCGATGAAGGTTTTGTCCCACTTACAGCAAAAATGACACTCGCGCATCCAACTTTGGTCCCTTCCTGCACCGCGGTCTCGTCCATAAATCGATAACAGTATTCGTCCGTGAGACCAAGGAAAGACACACACTCCTCCACGTCTTGACGTTCCTCCTGGCCGACCATGTACGTCAGACCGAAGTAGCACAACAGAACCTGCACGGAAGAGATCGAACAGAAGAGCAGTATGGCAACAGTGAACTGCATCGCCTAGAAGTGGAGGGTTTAAAGAAACGAGCAAATAATACCACGAAGCAATAAGACAAAATTCACAAGACGAGACTTGCGTAAACTGTGTTATGTAGCATTCCGGTTTTCAGCAAGCGCGTGTTGATCGGCATTCGTGCTCATCAGCCGAGAACTTAATTCCAGGACGATGAGTCTTCGGAACGGAAGAAGATCGGTCGAAGGCGCACACGGCGGAGTGTTGCGATACAAAACCCATTTCAGTGCAACTTTGTGCGGCAAAAAGCACAATAGTTGTCATCGGAGGTATTAGACTGAACACCCAACATGTGAGGCGAAAGTTTCGTTGACTGGTTTAAACCTAGGACTCGTTTTTGGTAGCGTCTTCTGCAGTAACCGTAGCGGTTTTCAAGCACTAAGACATTCCATAAAGCACATTCAAAGGCTGTGATCTTCACATTAAAAGCTGAGCGTTATGTTCATTGATGAGTTTGGATACTAATTTACAAATGAAATAAGCCTAAAGCATTGAATGACGCTTTAACGCTATTAGTTGCAACGTCAATATTTCATTTATTAATGGATTGCTGGAACGTCATTGAAACACCCCAGGCGAACAAGCGCTCATTATGTTTAAGTTCCCTTTGGATTAAACAAACATCACAAGTTTTCTGCCCACTTAAGACATTCCAAAAATCAGTCTTTGGGTAACATCAAATAAGAATTTAGGTTTAAACGGTTCGATAACGTAATTTATTGGCTTAATCAAACTTAATGTTCTTTGTTGGAAATTTAAGGAATTCAATTTTGCATATGTGATCCAGAAACTTCAGGTCACAAAAAACGGCATTTCGAGTCGTTAAACCCTAGCAGAAATGGGCCTGATCTGTTCCGAAAAGGAGTTTTTTATTTCGACTACGTATAGTACCAGTAATAGCAAAAAAAGCCCGAAAAAGCCGAATTCTCCCAGCGCTGGTTTCTGGTCCTTTCCCGCTGCAGCATTCGGATGTAAGCGTACCGGCATCACCCTAATCTCTAATCATCTCCACGGTCCAAGCTGCAAGCACGTGTCCATGCAGGGTTCCCAGCAACAGAAGTTTGTTGTCCGGTGATCACAAGACGTGGGCCGCGAAGTGTTCATCACTTTTTGGAAAAGGGGCAAGAACAAGTGTTTCTTTGTACGCGGAATTAGATGGATGATAACATTTCCGCAGTGGAATCAAAGGCGGATGCAGGGAACATGATCGCGCTCGACTACTTTATTACTGTAGGACCGACCACCGTCTTGTTCCTCAACTACGTGGTGGTGGTGTTGATTCTGACTCTAAAGCGTCGGAAGTTCAACAGCTCCTTCTACACTGTCACGCTCGCACAGGTTTGGTTCTTTGATCCTTGGTTCTATTTTAGGTATTGATTTTTCAGTCTGTTGTAGACATTGTCCTCTTCCTTTTCGTGCAGATCTGGCAACGTGGACGGAAGTACGGCTACTTGGAATCGTTTTTCATCCTTCACCGGACTGGTTTTGTTCCTTACTTGAGCTTCAGCGTCACGTATTACCTGAAGGTGGTGCAGTACCTCGGAATGCTGACTCTCGCTTTCAACCGCTTTTCGACGTTCTGCGTTCGCTCCCATTACGAAGTTGTAGGATTCGGTGATTCTTCCAATCAAATCGGTGCCATTTAGCTCTGGTCGACCAAGGGAATTATTCTGATGACGCTGGTGCAGTGGGCCATTCCACTTCTGATGCTCTTGTTCTTTGCTTTCACCAACTACAAAATTTCCTTCGAGTTGATCATGGGCCAGTGGCGGTCTGATACGCATCCCTTCTACACCTTGGTGAGTTTTAAACCACAAAACGTTGTTTAATTTTCTGCGTTTCAGTGGTTCAGCGTGGTAGAATGTATTGCTGGATTGGCCGTTTTGGGAATTTCCCTCCTTTTTAATGTGCTAGCAATACTGGAAGTGAGGAGGCAGCACTCTTTTGGAGATGAGGTAGGAATATCTCTGTTGGCGCCGCTTATTCCGATTTGCTTCAGAATGCGAAGAAGAGCTACAGTTTGGAGATTCGTTTCCTGATGGCTTCGTTCGCTGTGTTTCTGTTCCTGTCTCTCGACATTCTCTTCAACGTTACTCAAACGCTGTTTTCTATTTTTGATAACAAATCTGCCGTTAAACTGATGGGCACGATTTGGTAAGATGCATTGCATTATTTACGTAATGGTCAGAACACTTCGATTAGACTGCAAACCTCTGACAGCGTTTTAACCTGGACAGCTCTAATTTATGGCCGCATTTTGGCCATAACCGCTGTATAGCCACAGCTGCCGAATGGCCCTGACCGTTGTGTGAGCATGGCAGGGTTTAATCCATGGCCACGGGTTGTTGCGTTGAAGGCGTCTGGCAGCGGGATATGCAGGTATTGGGGCTGGCCTCCTGGAGCATTTTAGGCTTGACATTTTCATTATGGTTTTTTGGGAGTGCCGAAGGCGCGACAGTTGGCGGCACCAACTTGGCAGGCTCAACATAACTACGCAAGCCCTTTAGCCTTTTTCATTTAAGCCTTGCGTATTTGACTCTTGAAAACAGAGGAAAAATGATAAATCTTACGCTTGTCAGAAGTGCGAGGCCTGTCTGCTAAGTGGTTGCTAAGCTGTATGTCGCGCCTTCGGCGTTCCCCAAAAACCGTAAAGAAAATGTCCAAGCCTAAACCTAAGATGCTCCAGGAGGCTAGCCCCAGCCTACTATCCCCATTGTTTGAATGAGGCTGCCTCGAGCCTACACCCCGCTACCAGACGCCTTTGGCGCAAAAACCGTGGTGGCCGTTAATTGACGCTATTCCGAAGTTGTGGCCACACAAAAGACATGGCCAGGGCCGCATTTTGGCCATGGCCACAGCTTCTGTTAATGTTATTTTACCTGTTATTTTAACCTTTTGTTATCCCAATTTTTCGAAATTCGTTTGAAGGAAATACAAAGTTGAAGCATTTTCCTTTCCGATGCGTCCCAATTCAAAAACACAATTAACATTGGAAGCACTTCCCGTAGATGATCGGAAGCATCTGTAAAGGCCCGCAAAGTTGGACTCTACCTAAACAGTTTATGCCATTCCTCGGTCTTTCTAAATCTCATAATTTCCTTCTAAATGAGCTTAAAACACTATCTTTGTTTGCGTCCGCAGTGTCTGTCTAGTTACTTCTTTACTTTCCTTACATCATAAAACTTTGTTTAGGTATATATTAGGCGAGTTTTGTTGTCTAAGTCGGCCCGTGAGTCTTCTCGCCACCAGCGCCGCTCTTCGCAAGGAGTACGGCAACATCTTCTGCCGCGTTTGCAAACCAAAACCGAACAAGAAGATTTCTATTTCACGGATTGAGACGCACTGTTCTGACACTCTTGCAGATTCCGGAATAAAACAAAAAATCACTTCCCTTTTTAAATTCTAACAGGCCGGCTTCGAAGATTCCGACGGATGATTTCAAATGAGGTGCTTCAGAAACAAATAAAATAAAGCCATGACAAAATTGAAGAACTCAAATCTTGTTTTTGCGTTGGTTGTTTAGGTCTGATGAACAACATCCACTCGTATTAAAGGGACACGGACATCGTGTTTTTCGCCGATTTTTGGGTTTTTTGGTCACGCTCGTTTTTGCTGGAAAGGGGTTTTCGTGGAAAAAGAAGACAATTCCGCAGTCGGAACCCCAAAAGACGGCGTCAGGTGTGCTCAAAACAAAACAGAAAAAAGTAGAATTTTACCAGTTTTTGAGTGGTCCCGACGCAATCACTTTGCACAAATCATAGTCGGTTACAGTGAACACGGAGCAATGTGACTTTCGATAAAATTTTTTGTGTTTATTGCGGTCCTGAAGCCGTTCCTTGCCAATAAGACAAAATTCACAAGACGAGACTTGCGTAAACTGTGTTATGTAGCATTCCGGTTTTCAGCAAGTGCGTGTTGATCGGCATTCGTGCCGAGAACTTAATTCGAGGACGATGAGTCATTGGAACGGAAGAAGATCGGTCGAAGGCGGCACACGGCGGAGTGTTGCGATGCAAAACCCATTTCAGTGCAACTTTGTGCGGCAAAAAGCACAATTTCCAACTTCCAAAAGTTGTAGTTGTCATCGGAGGTATTAGACTGAACACCCAACATGTGAGGCGAAAGTTTCGTTGACTGGTTTAAACCTAGGACTTGTTCTTGGTAACGTCATCTTCAACTTTGTCATGGCTTTGTTTTATTTGTTTCTGAAGCACCTCATTTGAAATCATCCGTCGGAATCATCGAAGCCGGCCTGTTAGAATTTAAAAAGGGAAGTGATTTTTTGTTTTATTCCGGAATCTGCAAGAGTGTCAGAACAACGTGTGCGTCTCAATCCGTGAAATGGAAATCTTCTTGTTTGGTTTCAATTAGACTCAAGAACAAAGAAATTGGTTGCGGTGAAAAACAAAAAATTTTTAAGTTCAAGAAAAATGAAGATCCGAAAACTGTCATGACAGAATTTTGAAAGAACTTGCTGACTATTTGTTTAGTGATTCAAGTAATAATAATGGCACAATCATAGCGCATAATGAAGGTAGGTATGATTTTTGTTTTTGTTAGAAGCATCAATTATTAATATGGGCAACAAATTATGAAATTGAAATATGAAAGAAATAACCTTAAAGCTCTTGACTCTTTAAATTTTTTGTATGCTCCTCTCCAATTTACCAAAAACATTTGGTTTAAAAGAACTTAGAACAGGATTTTTTCGTTATTATAAAAATTCTCCAAAAAATTTATAACCTTAAAAATGCACATTTACCTGACATGATTATGAGAAAGGCAGAACAAGTTGAATTTGATAAGTGGTACCAAAATAAATATGAAAAACGGAATTTTTCTTTCAAGAAAGACATTATTGAATATTGTATTCCTGATGTCCAAATTTTAAGAGAAAGTGTTTTAAGATGAGAGAGCTTTTTATGAACATTACAAAATTGAACCTTTTCTCCCTAGGCGCTACTTTACACTGCTTTGTAGAGCATAATACCTAACGCAACTTCCGGTTTCCGCATCAACGAACGTGTAGTCATTGAGATTACGAAGCTATTCATTTGCCTTCAGACCAACGTTCTTAAAGTTTCACTGTTGTTGATGGCAAAATCACGAAAATGGAAGCAACGTGGAAGTCTAAACTAAAATTTGCAAAACGTCTGTTTTGTAGTTTATTCACGCATTTGTTGTCCTTTTCGCCAGCATTGCTCTGAACGTAGTGATGTCATCGGTGGTCCCGACGAGAAAAACGAAAAGTAATGCGCATTATTTCGAAAATACCGGCATCGTTTATCGAAGCGTTTAAGCTGTCTTGCAACGTTTCTTGACAAATTCCAAGTATTCTGCATTTCAGAGATGTCCGACGTCCCGAGCACTTCCGCCTCCTCCTCGGCCGCCGCCGCGGAGCCCGAAATCGACGTGGAAACAGTGGAAGAAGCCGTGCACACTGAAGGAGACGCAAATGCGGCCGATGCGAAGAAGAATGCGCTGAATCCCCAGTACCAACACAACCTAAAGCGACGAGAAAAGCGGAAGGGAGCGGTGACGAACCCGAGGTGGCAGCAGATCCTGACAAGGAACATTCAGCAGTACGCGGAGGACGAGAAGAAGACGGGCAAAGAGTGGACCTCGGAGGAGCTCGTGGAGCTATATAAGCTGGTCTGCAAGTACGGCTGCTACCATGAAGTCGTCTCTCACGTGTTCTCCGAGCGTCTGGCGCCCCGGACTCTGGACGAGATCCGTTCGAAGATTGTCGAAATCCACGAACTCATCGAGAAGACCACCGAGGAGCACCGTCGCGCCGAATGGCAGCGTTGCGCTGCCGAAGGCGCTCCGATCGAGCCGCGGGTCGAAGACTCGAAGGTGACCACCTGGCTGCAAGCCATCTGGGAACTTCTCGCGAGTCGCCAAGTCGGCGATGAGTCAAATATGGCCCTGGCTGACGTGATGAAGCAGTGCGGTGACGCACAAACTCGCAAGCGGAAGAACGTCAGACCGCCGATTACCAACTCTTCTTCAGCCAAATGCAGGAAGCTCGCCGCCGCCCCAGACTATGATTTTATTTACAAAACAGTCGGAATGATGGCGGCGATGCGCGACCCGAGCAAATTGAAAATAAGAGGGTAAGTATCAATATTTTCGAGACTTTCGGCTAATTTTGTTGTTTTCAGGATCGACGCCGCGGTGATTCTTTCGATTTTCGACGAGGTGGAGCGCGAGGTGCTGAAGCACCACGGCCGGCAGATGCCCCTCTTTGCCTCCATCTTCCGCGACCTCCAGAGCGGCCACTTCGAGGACTTCAGCATCATCCACCAGCTCAACTCGAACATCGACCCCGGGTCGGCCCACATCAACTTGTTCGGCTTCAACGAAGAGCAGCGGAACATGTTTCCGGAATCCTCGGATTCGTTTTCCGTAGATCAATCCGGAGAGCGAACGGAGTGACGACACTTAAACTTAGATGCCCGTGGCTTGTACATATTTTGCAATCGCCGTTTATCCTAGCTCTCTTAAAGTGAAATTACAGAAGCTGACTTCAAATAAAGAGTCGACCTCATAAATATGAATTCATAATAGGTTAACATAACATTAATTTTGCATATCTTTGCATGCAGTGCTTCTGTAAGTAACCAGCTTTTTAAAGCACAAGCGTATCAATAACTTCAAAATTGTGCCACCGGTCATTTGATTTAGATAGTACGTTAATGGGCCTACAAGGAAAACAGCCGTCAATAATGAGCTTAACCACCAGACTAATTTTAATTGTTCAGACTGAATAAGCACATGTGAGAGGAATCCGAGAATTTTAATATAAGCATCTTGTGAATAAGCACACGCCAACCATCTTTCGTGATTTACACACCTGTGAAAATGTTTTAAAATTTACCGCCGATTAGCCTTCGCTTTCCATGATCGTCGATCTATCTAGACGATCGCCCATACATCCACGCAGAGATCGAAAACAAGAGATACCAGGGCCAAGCCTAAGCCTGTGACCCAAAAAACCATAATAAAAATGTCCATGCGTAAGCCTAAGCCTATTGCAACATGGAAGCCTAAAGTACTATTCCCGATTTTTGAAAAGTAGCTTTCTAAAGGGCTACCCACAGATTAACGTTCTTTTAGGTCTCTCCAAATGCATTCAAAATTCGACTCTTTTATTGCTAAGGATCTATGCGCTTCGCCTGATTTCGTGAGTCTCAATAACGGCGGTCAATTCTTCGGCGTGAGTGTTCTGAAAAATAAACTGAAAATCGGCGGTAAGTGCAAGCAGCGGTAAAAAAATTGGCGGTAAGTTCGTAACACGAGCTCTGCACACTTTACATCCCTCACGCAGGTCGAAAAACTGCTTTGTTTCCGTTTCATGTCATCTCTCACAACAAAAAGGGTCTGTGTCACAGATTCAGGCACGTGTCAGCCAAGGGCATCTCAGTATTGTTTTCAAGAGACAATCGGCTTAGTTCAGCGTCCTGTTTAGAACCGCGACTCTCTTAGCGGCATCAAAGCACGAAGCGAATCCACTGAAGTGTTCATTTTCTAGCCGTTTATTCGATTTGATTCAAGACTTCGCTGTTTTCCCCACTCACTTAGTATAAGCGAACATGAAATCTCCAATCTCTAGCTCTCCCTTGTCCATCTCAAAATTAAGCGCTAAAAAGGGCATCCGGCGCTGTGAGACGCTTGAAACTGAGGCAATATGCACTTCGGCGGTTTGCATTGAATCCCTAATTCGTGTTCCCTCAAACAACAACTTTGTTTTTTCTGGAAATTGAAAAGGTTAATGTGTGTATTTAAAACGAGTTAGTCGGAGTTACCGGGATTGCGAAGGAGGCGATTAGTGCCGAGTTGTTGAGAATGCCCTAATCGGAGAGTCACGCCACCGCTTAACCGAGCCAGCTAGTCGTGATTTCCTGGTCTTCCCGCCTCAAAATAGTTGCTAATGACTGTCGGGGCGCTTGTGGGGTACAGAACCAAAATCCATTGTCTTTCAAAAATCGATGTGGACACGTAGAACAAAGCCTTTGTTTTTAAGTTGACTTCTGCGCCCACACTTTTCTCGGCAATGGTTTCGGTCAGAACTTGCCAGGAAGCTGGCTGCGTTGTATTCATGTGTGGTCGGCAAGTTTAGCATGCTGCGGTTCCCTTGCTTAATTTATGCTAATCTCTCCCCCTCGGCACAATTCTTATGTTTTGAAGAAAGAGTTCAAAGTCTTTTAATCGGCCCTGAGTAACTCTCCGGTGTCCCCTCGCGATTCTTGAAGGTTTTATTTGAGACATTCGGAACAATATTGACGCTGGCGCTAGAACAAATTCCAGCGAGGGTAACACATTCCGCCCGCTTTCTGTTTTATTAGAAACCCATCAAATATGCTTTGGCTCTTTGTGCATCTACCGGGCCTGCGGCGTCTTTTGCGGCTAATGCTTGAACCTCCGATTCCCGAGTAATTATGTCATTCGCTTTTTGTGTCTCGAAACTTGTCTCCTACGTGTTTTCGTAGCCTCTCCCTCGCGCGCTCATCGTGACACAACAACTTTGATGTGGTCATTTATTTTTTATGTACTTTGGGAGAACTGAATTTGCCAAAAATTAGCTTGTACACGGCTGAGTCTGCGTGAATGCAATTCAAGCTTGGGTGCTGTTTAGGGAGTGACGGCGGACGCCGTGCGTAGGTTGCAGTCTCCTCGCGTGGAACCCGCGTAGTCGGCGTGGGAGCTGAGGCTCGGAAACGTCCTCTGAGAAGGGTATACGTGCGTGGAACCCGCGATTAGGGATTCCGACCAACGTTTGGAAAAAGGCGAAATTCTGGTTATGCATACGTTATCCCATACCTGGGGACAAAGCCGAGGGCACTGACTCGCGGTGTCCGTTTCTTCGCGTTTTCCATTCAGTTACAATGTTTTGAAACGGCATAATAGTGTCATTCTGGCCCATCGCTCTTCATTTCGCGCGTTCTTTTTTTGCTCTTTTAAGCGGAGTTCCAGCCAAAAAGACTTAAAATATAATGAAAGAATCCACGCGTTTGTAAATTACTAGGAGGAACACACTCTGCTCCACATTGTTCCCTGAAATCGAGGAGACGTATTAATTAGAGCGCTCCGTTTATGGCTTTTTCGACTCGTCGCGGTCGGCCGAGGCCGGTCTATAATCAAGCGGGTGATAAATACCCTCACTTGGGTGTTTTTTTTATGAAAGTAGTTTGTTTTGCCTCTGGTTTCATAACCCTTGCGCAAACAACGCGATGAGCCGATGACAGCGGTTGAGAGCGACGAATCTTTCTTTCCGCATTCTCCTTTGTTTGACTCCTCGATCCTCAGACTTGTTTCTGCACCGGCGCTGAACAAGGTTCACGCCTAATTTTCCGAACTTCGCCTTTCTCCCACGCTCCGCAACCTCCTGTGCTTCCCACCTAACGCGGCCAGCTGAAATCGATCAAATTCGGGTTTCCTACAAAATCGTCGTTTTTTGCCGACTTTTAATCATAATGTGTGTAGTCCATAAAGCGGACTAATAGAGTTTTTACTCCTAGTGCCGTAAAAAACACATTTTGAACAATGGGGAAATCTTAAATAATTCATTGACCTCGAAGAAGTAGAATTTATTCCGCTAATCGGATATGACATGTCTTGCGCTTCCAGAATGAACAGTTCGTCCGAGATATGGCCGTCCTTGCTGTGGAGGGTGCACTCGACCGAGTGCCACCCGATCCAGAATCTGATCCCCGAGAAGGTCGACCTGCTCACCTCCCAGATCGTCTTCTCCATTTTCTATCTGCTCGTGTGGCTCTTGGCCGTCTCGGGCAACGTTTGCGTCTTGTACGTTCTTTCCTTCAAGCAGGTATTTCGCAAAAGCGATTTTCTCGAGCCACAAAATTTTCAGGTATCGCTGAATGTTCGCACGGTTTTCATCGCGAATCTGTCCGTAAGCGACATCGTCATGTCTCTCACCAGTTTACCGGTTACGGCGGTGAGCATATTTACACGGGACTGGGTGTTCCCAAAAGTCTTTTGTAAGCTCATAGGAGTGTTTCAGGTAAGAGTCAATTAGCGAAAACTGATTGAAAAAGAGTTTCCAGGGAGGCAGTATTTTTGTGTCGAGTTTTACCTTAACTGCAATAGCCGTTGATCGCTACTTTCTCGCAAGCAAGCCAAATATAGAGGTGAGTCATATGCAAGAACTATTTTCATGGCTTTGAGAAGAAACCATTCAAAATAGTTTTTGTTTGAAGGTTTTTGAAGGTTAGGTTTTTTGTACTTTGATAAGCTGGAAAACTCTTTCAGAAAGTTCCGAACAAGCATATTTATACAGACCAGACTGGTCGTTTTTTAACATTCAAAATTTGTTTTTCTGTTTGTTTGTGATTCTAAAAAGTGACCCATGCAACAAACGAACAATGCCTAACCACGCTGTTTTGTCAAAAATGATTTATGATCAGTATCCATAGACTCTCCAAGAGGAGATACCGTGTTCCAGGTTATCAGCTTCTCGCGAGCGGTCTCCATCGTCGCCGTTATCTGGTCTGTCGGCTACGGCCTCGCCTCGCCGGTGGCCATCTTCTCTCGAGCCGAGTCTTATCCTCCTTTTTGCGGGTATTTTTGCGAAGAGAGCTGGTAGGCTCAACAAAACTGTGAATCCCGGATATCGTCTTGTTCCAGGCCAGATATCTCCAATGGCGTGTCCAAAATGCGCCGCTTCTACGGGTTGACAGTCCTGGTGTTACAGTTCGGGGTGCCCGTGCTGATCTCGTCGTTGTGTTACTTCGCCGTGAGTCGCGTGATCTCGCGCCAAATCGAAAAACGCCGTCGGCAGCATATGCTGCCCGACAACGAGCAAAAACTGGTCAGCCGTAAGAATCGATCGTTGAGGTTAGTTGACCACAACAAACACCTACACAAAAAGGGCAAAAAAGGTGAAAGTGTTTTGACAACCTTTGCAAATAAATAATTACTGGAGAAATGGTGAAATTTTCATGATCACTGAGGAATTGCAATTGTATCGAGCCTCTAATTCGCGTTCCCACAATATTTGTACCGGATGTGATGTTAATGTGATATTGTGTAGCGGCATATTGATGGCAGCAGACAGGCCCAGATGCTTTATTACACATGTGCGTAAATGATGTGGTTTCTAATTGACTCACCTAACGTAGCAAGCAGTAAATAGCTGAAATCGCCGGAGTCTACACGCTAAGGGCACCTAAAATTCGATTTTGACATTTCCTGTTTCAGAATGATGGTGTCTATGGTGCTGGGACTAGTTCTCGCCTGGCTGCCTTTGAACCTCATAAATCTGTGGAGGGACTTCGACAGCACCGAAGAACCCTCAAAGTGGTTCTCGCTCCTCTTCGCCGGAGGCCACGTCATCGCCATGACCTCAGCTGCCCTGAACCCAGTGATCTACAGTTGGTTCAACCCGCAATTTAAAGAGATTCTGCAGAACATCTTTGAGACGTTTCTGTTTTGCAAAACAAAGACGCCGACTAGCGTATAGCCTCACAACACAGTTCTAACGAAACACTTGTCAGATGTCACTTTCAATGTAAAATAAATTAATTTATTGTTATGAAAACGTCTAGAGAAGCTCTGCGACCTGAGCTACATTGAGTTTCCGCCGTTTTCCTCATTTGCTATCGTTTCCTTGTCTTTAACCTCTTCCGAGGGTTCTTCTTCAATCAGTCGGACTGTGAAGACCACCTTGTAGCGGATGTCGAAGAAGGCGCAGCCGTGGTAGGCGATGTTCAGGAAGACGCCTGCGTATTCGCAGAGGGCGAAAACTTCGTAGCCTGAATAGAAATTCAGAAGTCTGAGGAACTACTAAATAGTTGTGTATCCTTATTTTTCTTTGAAGTCTTTTGGACAAAAAAGCAAATTTAGATTTCGCAATTCGATCTTTAAAAACCTACGAAACGCGTATTCTTACCCCAAGTGATGCACTTTTTCCAATAGATAAAAAAGGATCCGATGAGAATAGGGACCGAGAGGACGTAGAGCGACGCGAACAGCATTTTCAACCGATAGCTGATGACTCCCTGAAACACAAAGCCTCACTTTACCATATTTAACTCATCGAACTCACGTAAGGCTTCTGATAGTACAGCGAGTGCCGGTGACAGAACAAGTTGACGATGAAGAAGCCGATTCCACAGAAGCCGAAGACATAGAACAGGATCACATGCAACTCTGTAATTAGTAGGGGTTAAGATGTGCACGACCATTTGTACCTACGAATGTTTTCCCGCTCGCCGACGATCGAGAGTGCCGCAAGGAAAAACAGTTCCGCAAGACCGACCAGCAAATAGGCGTATCGCATGAAGTGGTAGAGACGCTTCCGTTCATAGTTCACGTTCAGTAATCGGTTGTAGCGACTGACTGAAGAGCAATGAACGTAAAAAGGTTGCATCGAAAACGTTTTTTATGTGGGGGTGTTCTAGAATTGCACTCTTCGGCATTCCGAAACGCAAAAAAAACAACGCGAAGATGAAAGACACAAAAACTCACACCCCGTGAAAATCTCGACGATTCTGATTGGAACGTGCATCAGGATGAACAGTTGCCAGAAGGTGCGTTCCAAGGGCAAGTTGATGATGCGCGAGAGCGAGGGAAGGCGGGCTCTCTGAACATTCAATAGCGATTAAAGAGCTAAAATAGATACCGTACCCCACACTGCCAATTGTAGTTGCTAATCTCGTCATTGTGGAAGACGAGGGCGATTCCGATGGCCGCGAGGGAACCGATAAGGGGCGGAAAAAAGCCGCCGCAGAAGACCTGCGTGGGTTTAAGTCTAAACTTGAGAGTATACAAAAGCAGGAGAAAACCAAAACTTACCTGATTAGCTCGGTGAACTTCTTTCTGTCCTCCGTGTAAAACTTGTAGACAGAATCGAAGCGGTTGGTGCTTGATGGCGTCACCCGTGTCATCTGAACTGCAACGGGTAGATGTTAAAATTGGAAATCGGAACGCGGATCAATATACATATGCCGATTGAAGGAAGATAAACGCGATTTGACTAAAACGGCTGCGGCCGGTGCAGGAGACCCAGAAAGAATCAAAACTTATAAAAAAGTGAATGGGTTGACTATGTCTTCGGTTCGTCCGCGCTCGTCAAAGCCGGTCGGACTGACCGAGACTGCCCTTCCTGGTGCGAAATCAGGTTTCCTACATTAAATCTCTTTGTCGCCGCCCGGACAGCGGCGATTGCGGTGTCCTGCGCAGTCGCACAAATTCACTTTCTAAAGAAAAACTGCTCGGATTGGTACAACACGTTTTCATGAGCAAGTGCATCTTTCACATTGCAGAGATCAGACTAGACACAAGAAGTGCGATCTCATTGAAATGTGCTTCACATCTCGAAGATTGAGATTAGGTTGTTTTGAAATTGATTAATGTACGAATGTTTCCAATTTTGGAAATCAGAGCAGCGTTGAGACTGCAACAAAACGTGGAATATTGAGAATAGATAAATCAAATAAAGCCATGCATTATTCAGCATTTTAAATATAGCTGCACTGCTGCCAATGGAAAGCACGGTGATTTGATATGAAATAGAAATACGGTCAACTTTTTGTCATTTTGATTGTTTTTGTGTCAATCTCTCAGACCTTTATTCCTTACTTTCATTTTTTGATATTCATCGCCGTATCAATTCTTCGACCTTACAAGAAGTGCTCCATAAAACGTAAAGTGAGGAAGGGCAGAGCATAAAAGCGTTTACTGATAACGTCTTACTCTCCTCCTTTTCTACTCCCTTTAGACAGCCGGTGCAGTGAGCAGTTATTGTGTGAGTCGCGTTTCACGGTCTCGTATGCCATTTCGGTCTTTTTCGTTGGCGTTTCCAGAATTTATGTGTAATTTATAAAGTTCGGGGTTCGGGTTTGCAGGTTTTAAAACCAGATGTCAACATTTTATCTATTAAATTTCGCAAAAATTTTACAAACAGTTGGATTCGAGTTTCAATTCAAATCCTAGACGCGCTCGGAAATACAAAATATTCATTCTTACATTTTTTCAAAATTTAATTTCTAGAATTTAATTTTCCAACTGCTTGTAAAATTTCCGCGAAATTTAATAGATGGCGATCTGGTCGCCTCGATCGTGAGTGTCGTCCAATCTGGCCATCGCGGAATCCACGACGACACGGCTGTACCTCGCCACAACTTCGGCCGGAAGCGGATCGTCGTTTTCAGGTTCGTAGGAGATCCGAGCGACCTCTCCAAGACCGTACATCGCAAGTTTGCGGATGAGAAGCTTCTGATCATTCTGGGTTGTTAGAAGTGCCTGGACGGTGTCGTCGAGAAGGCCGCAGTCGAATTTGCCTGTTGGGTTCGGGCAGCTGAAAGCAATTACTCATTAGGACAATCCTACAGTAACCTAAATACCTCGGAATACAAGCGGAAAGCGCAGCTACAGCTGTGGTTCTCTGCGCTTCCTGGGCTGCTGATCCGGGCGATCATGAGCTGACAAACGGGCTCTCGATCCACTTCGGCCTGAACTCGCAAAAAGCCCTGACAAGAACGCGAATTGCAATCGTGAAATGCTGCGTGTTCAAGCAGTGGGTCCATCCTCGTTCTGCTTTCATCAGGTCCATGATCAGGGGCCGATTTCACAACACGCAATTGCGTCGCAATTCCGCAATTTCCGAATGTTACCTGTTTCACAACATGCAATTGCAAAATGCTGCAATTCAAACCGATTTCTCGAACGCAATTGCGAAAACGCTGAACGCGCTTGCAATCTCTTCAAGCGTTTTCCTGTTTCTGAACACGCAATTGCAGAATTGCCGAAATTACATAAAGTCGATTTACAACATGCAATTGCAACTCCAAAAACCCGCAATTGCGAGAAATTTCCCCACGTGCTCGAGAGCGGAGGGTTTTTTCGGCAATTCTGCATCGGAATTGCGAATTGCAAAATTGCGGTTTTGAATCGCGTGCGTGTGGATCGCAGAATTGCGGATCGCGAAATACGGAATCGCAGTTGCGGATTGTAGAATTGGGGATTGCGAATTGCATGTTGTGAAATCGGCCCCTGGTCGGATCTTGTCCTGACCAGTAGCGACTTCAGCGCGTGAAAAACGAGCTCCTCTGGAGTCGAAGAAACCCGACAGAGTTCTGGGGTGATCACGACGGATTTCTTGCCGTCCTCTTTGCTGGGTTGGACAACCGGATACTGTGCGTCGACCACCGCAGAGAGCATTTGGAACAAGGCGGTGAGGAAGTAAGGCACACGCTCAATTAAGGCGTCATACGGTTCTCCGGCCTAAAACAAAACACTTGAAATTTAAGGAGATTGATTCCAGCTAGCCTTAAGCAATTCATCCATAGCTGCTACCAGCGCAACATCTCCGGCTTCACAGTTTTGACCTGGGATCCGCCAAACGTATTCAGCACGTCGAAATATTCCGGTTCGGCCTCATTTCCTTCGCTGGGCTGCGCGTAGAGTTCAAAGAGTTCCAGGACGTAATCCGCGATCGCAGGGAATCGGAACTGCGATTGCTCTCGAGCCGCCGCTTGCCAGGCGTCGGTGGTCGATACCGGAGTACGGTAGGGGCTGACGGAGGAAAACGTCGATTACGTTAGTTTGCTGGTGGTTGAGGAACGCGATAAACGCGGTTAGAAGGTCCGAGTAGGTTTGCACACACGAGTGGACTATTGACATCTTCTCGAGCATTGTAGAAACGAAGATTTCGCCTTCGCCGTGCAGGCTCGATCCTCGATCCGTTAGGATGGCAGTTAAGAGTTGAGCCGCCGAGCTGCTTACGCGGTCGTTGAGCATGTCGAAGAGCACCGAAATGTAGGTTGGAGCTTGGGTGTGCGGGAGGCGTTGTTCGATCTCTTTGGCGATATTCTGGACCGCCGATCGGCTTCGCATTTTGTCCAGCTTCCCTCCGTCGTCCAGCAGAAGTCGATTGATAAAGTGGTCCACGTCGAAAATGACGTCACAATCGTACCTCGTGTGTCCCTTGTGGAGGCGATCTAGCTCAAAGGCCGCGTGGAGGCAATGCGCAGCTGCATGCCTGACAGGAGAATCCGCAAGACGAGGCGAAAGACGTCCGAGGATTGAGCACATGGGGGCAAAGCTCATCGCTCTCTAAACAGTCCATCCTTGGAGGAGGATACAAGCGATAAGAACAGCCTTACGCCAATGGCGATGTCCGTAGCAGTGTCCAAGTAAACTCTTAGGACAAGGACGGTCGTATCGACAGCCCGTAGCCTTTCGTGGTCAGCTACCGATCCATAAGGTGGCTGACCACGAAAGGGGATGAGCGTCTTCAAAAGCTGGGATACGGTATCCACCACAGGCCTCTTCACAATCATGACCTCCACGGCGTTCCTGAACTGGACCATTGTGGCTTCCATCATCGTAGAAGATTCGTCATCGTCAATCTGAACCCAAAAAGCGTTAGAAAGGTTAAGCAAGATTCACACAGGAAAACCCAGATAAGCCAAGAAAGTAGAGACTGACTCGTTGGACAGAAGCAGAGAAGGAAGAAACGAGTCTTCGGTAGTAGGAGGAAGATCTGCTGCGAGGCTCGGATTCCATGTAGGAGGGCGGCCTTCTCATGGGGAGCGTCGTGGTGTGAGTTTCGCTTCCACTCGATTGGTGACCGGGGGCTTCTCGAAGACGCGGCTTATGGCGGAGAGGACGAAGGCGCGGTTCTTGCCACTTAACTGAAATAGCGGAAGCTCTTGTCATTGCTTATCAAGTACACGACTTCTTGTCATTTCTCTTTAAGGCCAAAAAAAGATCATAAATAAATCACACCTTATTCTGCTGGAGGAGGAAGGCGTGGGCCGCAGAGAGGAACAACAAAGGCTGCTTCGTCCCGAGCAGATGGATCGAATCTCCAATCCCCTGCCGCGCATCTTCGTCCGCCGTCGTCGAGATGCATTCAAAGAGCGTCACAATCAAATCTAAATTTCCAAATCAGCACAGTAAAGATAACCTTGCGCTCACCTTCTAAATTCTGCACCATTTTTGTTGTCTGTCGTTTGAACGCTTATTGCAAACGATGACGCGTATTTCAGACCCCGCTGCCAACAACAACCATCGAAATCTGGAATAATAAAGCACATAAATTATCGCATATTCCTACCCCCAAAGCGATGCTCCGCGATCCCTTCCCGGGGCACGCACCGTGTATGAACTGCTGGCGCCAGGTCACGTCGGCCCCCATCGACGACAACGAACGAGGGAGGAATTGAAGAAGCTATTAAAGGGGATGAAACGAAACGATGAGCAAGAGATAACATGGGACACCTATTCAGCAAACATTTACACGATGTTAAACAGGAACGTAAACAATGTTAACAATCGGTAAAACAACGTAAATACGAAAACATTCTTCTAGGGAAGAGGTGGCCCTGGAGTCGGTGAGTGGCCGCAAAACAGACACGCCGATCTCGTCTTCTTGTTAGATTCACCTAAAACAATACAGAATTAGTAATGGGGATTACAAACGCTGACTTACTCAGAAATTGTTGAATCCCCCTGCTAATGATATACAATTCATGGGCGGTGACGGTGGTGTTGGCTGCCACCAACTCGTGAATACGATCACGAAGATCGTTAGGATGGTGGCCAACCATGTCGTTGATGTGTGAAACCTAGAAATAATATGGTAAAAAGGTAAAAAAGCTCGGGTGAGAAGCGCGAAAATAGACACGAAATTATCAAGAGACTGGCCGAAGGCCGCCTACGCATGAAATGAAGACGAAATTGAGGCGCAAATGGAGACGGGAGCAGCGCGCGCCTGTAATAACGTCTGGAATCGGCTTCAGAGGCCAAACAGCAACGGCGACGCTCATATCCAGCGAAACACGAACAAAGAATTTGGTCGGCCAAAGAAACGCCATCAAAAGCGCCAAAAGCGACAGCGATTCGATCAAAAAAAGTCGCCGGAAATTTGAGAATCCGTTGACATCGCGTTCTGACTTAAATTAGGAGGAGATCGGGTGATGGCGACGCCACAGTAAGCTGGAAAATTCAAAATTCGACCGTTTTCGCTTCGGGACCGGGCGGCGACGTCGCTTTGCAAAAGCGGCGAAGGAATCGAAGCTTCTGGAAAGTGCGCGAAGCGATTTTCAGAGTTTTGCAAGCGATGGACGACTTGGTGTGGCGGCGGGGAGAATTTGGGGCGACGAAAGCCAAGAAAAAAGCCGAAAAAGCGATCGGAAAAGACGTGCAATGAAGCGAAATGTGCTTCAGACAGCGATTTGGTGTCTACAGCGAAAAATAGCGATGGATCGGCTACAAACAGCCTGAAATCATCATAGACACCCGTTTGCAGCCAAAAAGAGTGGAAATGTGTGGAGAGAGACAGCGTCTGGCTTGGGAGTGTCTACGAACTGCTACAGGAGGCACGGATGAAAGTGAAATGAGCTTCAGAAAGCGGGTTATCGGTGTCTAGACAGCCAAGAATGGTCGGAAACAGTCTGGAATCACTGCATACTGAGTTTGGAGTTAAAGAGAATGAAGCTGTCTGAAGAGGAGTGGTGTCTCCTCAATGGTCCTCAATCAGACTAGAATTCGGTAGGAGACGCTAAGCCCATGAACCACCCATTTTGTTCATAACAGGCGCGAAATAACCGTTTTCGGCTCAAAACCAAAAATCGCCCTGTTTGAAACCCAACAAACCCGAAAAAACATGAAATTTCCCGCAAAATCGAATTTTGCCTTTTGAATTCGAATTTGGAGATCAAAAGTTCGCGGAATTTCGGGCTTCAAAAAGATGATAATTGGATCTGAGAGGTCACGAAGCCAGAGGCAGCCAGAAGTAAATAACGAAAGGCGAGATTCTGCAGAACCTCGAAAATATGCATGTAATGCCAATTTCTGCAAACGTCGTTCGCAAACTGGCGAACGACTTCGGATTGCCAACTACCGCAACCCACTATCGAACCTTCAATCTAAGCCTCATCTGAACTCTCCGAAAATACACTCCTTGTACTTATACGAAACATCAAAATACGAGGCCAGTTCCGAAGAGAATCACGGTAAGGATTGCGAGGAATGCGAGCGAGGAGATGTAGGCGTAAAGGAGGAAGCTTGTGGCCGAAGGCCACCTTGTGGGAAGCTGTGACCGAAGGCCACCTAGTCAAAGAACTGCCGAAGACAACCGGAGACGCGACCGCTCCTCTCGGAAATCGAAACTTCAATGAGGGGAGGCCGAGAGGTTGAGGCCTGTCTGGTGTGTCTCTTCCGTGTCTGGCAGCTCCATCATCATGCCTTGGCACAAGATCTCTGATTGGCTTCAGTTCGCCATTCTGCAAAGATCTGAAGCGGTCGATTGGTCGGAGATCCACCACTCCTTTGCCAGTTTTATCACAAAACATTGACAATGCCTAAATACAAATTATTCGCCGCCCTTGTCTTCTTTTTCCCAGTCATAGTGCTTTTCTTCGGCCTGAAAATTTGGTTGTCACAATTATAGATTTAGTTTGTAACCCTTACTTCAACATTAAATCGACAGTAATGCATATCGCGATGCTCTTGGCTCAGGAACTTGTAATCGGGCGTCACGGCAAATTCGATCGAGGAAACGTAGCGCATCAGGAGCTTGTACTTGTCCGGATATCCGGCGAATCTCATCCGCAGCATTTCGAAGACTGAAAGGGATTGTTTGGATGAGATTGGATATGAAAGAGACTCACCTCCTTCGTCGAAGATCGCGTTCTTCGCTTCCAAGATCTTCTCCAAGTTCTGGTCGTTCTTCCAGAGCAACTGGCCTCTCCACATCTCCGTCATCATGTAGAACCAGCTTTCGATGTCGTCACGCGAACAGCCTTTAAGGTAGGTCCTCGTTGGCCCGAAGTGGATGATGACCAAGCGCAGGTCTGAAGAGATACTTAAGGCTTGATATCCCGGTGAATGTATCCGAGTTTGTGCACCTCCTCGATGCAGTTGACGGCGTCGATACCGATTTGGAGGACCGTTGAGACCCTGAAACGGTCGGTGTGCTACTTTTGGAGGTCCAGAAGCGTCAGGCCAACATAAACCAAGGAATATCTTGGGGGCAATCTAACAATTGCAAGAATCTTACGGATTTGAGTTTCCAATGACGTAATTTAAAACCTGGAAAAGTTCGGAAATATTGAGCACTTGGGATACTTTGAAATCTAGACACGCTTGGAAATAACCTCAATAAACTGCGAATCCACTCCCATCTGGCCTTCTTTATTCATTTTTGACTTCAGAAAAAATTACAAATCCGTAAGATTCTTGCAATTGCTAGATTGACCCCATGAGTAAATATTTCCGGTAGATGCGAGAGCTGTTTTGACGCCTGCGCGGTGCTGTTTGCTGTGTTTTGGGATGATTTAGCAGCGGTGGAAGCCAGATCTGAATTTCGGTGCATTTTTTGGCTTTGGGGAAGGCGATGGGAGGTAGCCGTGAAACTGCGCCTTATGAGGTGAGGAAGGGTTTTGAAGTCAGAAGTGGGAAAGGAAAGATCGCAAACGCTCAATTTTGTGGGTTTGGTGTTGTTTTCAGGTTAAATGGCTGTGTTTGTGGTTCAGGGGCATGAGAAGTCCCTTTGCAGGTAATATACACTGGGCAGTTTCGGGCTGTTTGGTGTTTTACATGACGCAGGCAGCCGCGGAGTTCGAAATCTCAATCTCGCTTTCAGATGCCCTTTTATTAAAATTCGACCTGACGGTGAGTCATAGCCCCTACGCAAACCAGACCAGCCTGCCCTGACGCTTTCGCTTTTTAAAATTGTCCAAGCGATCAGTGGAATGAGGGTTTAGAAAATCGGAGATTTTCAAGTCACGGTCCTCGGCGGCTTCGCCGCCTCGCTCTAGCGCTTTCTGACGGCGCACAATCCGTACTACTGCGGGTGCAGAGAAGACGACTCCTTCAGCGAATTCGGGCGGCCTCATCGTTTGCTGAGCAGGCCGCCGAATCCGCTGAAGGCGCCGCCCACAGATCGCTTCGCGATGATTGTGTCGTGGTCATCGTCGGCTTCGCCGCTTCGCTCTAGCGCCTGCACGTAGCAGTGACTTGCAATTTTAATTTTTACTCTTGAACAATGTAAAACGTAAAACGCTAAGACAAAGACTTAGGAAGCCACAAAGCTTCATACAAAAAAGTTCGGCTGAGGCGGGGCGTAACCCGTGACCCTCGAATTCTTAATTTTCGTCTAAAATCCACTTTTTCCGGCTACACATGGCATTTGGAGATAATCCAATAGTACATTCTGAATCTTCATTCTGCACAAAGTAACGGATTCACTTTTTTGAGATAGGGCTTGTATGAAAAATAAAAGGCAGAATGTCCAAAATGTCGCTAATTTTTGTCAGAAACAAAACGCGACCAAATCGACTTCTAAAAGTCCACATTTTTGGGCACGCCTGGTAGCAAGCGTATGTTCGTTTGAAAGCTCTCGGCGTGACAGTCACGATGTACTAAACCGCTGCTCCGTAGCTTTCATAGATCACGAGAATCGATGCGACCAAAAATAAATGTATGAGCGTCCCCACAATTAAAACTCAAAAAGCGGACCGTATGTACATAAATACATAAAAGTTAATTTTTTATTTGGGAAAATAGCTATTTTTAGGCTTAAGTTCAAGATTGAGATGGTAAGTTTTTGGGATACAAACAGCACCCCACTTTTCATCTCCGCTTTGTGGACAAAAATTGAGAAAACACAAACGTTAAATGTAGGTTTTGAATAAGCTAGACAATTTTACGACGCGTGACCTTGAATAGAAGATTTATTTTCTCTTTCTCTTCTAACTCGCAGTCATCACGGTCGACCCTTAGCTCGTCTTAGCATCGTCAGTCTTCGTCTTAAAAGCCTCGAGTCCCTCTGGTTCAGTCGCCATTATTTTGCAATATTTACAAGTAAAATTAATTAAACTATTAACGCATTGTCATACATGGGCTTTATGTTGAACACGTAAAAGTAAAGTATTGAACTTATCAATACTGATAAAAACTTTTGTCTTCGGACCATAAAAAAGTTGTCCTATTTGGCATTTCTGCTTTGGTCCAGGAAAATATCGTTCGGTCGATTTTCGTCGAAGACAAAAAATGAAGCGAGGTCCGTCAAAGTTTTTCTCATGTTATCGACACTCCACCCGTTCTGAACAGTCCTGATAACAAAGAAGGGGTCATCGAGTCATATTCCAACTCTCCGATGTTTGTCCGGATTAATTTCGCCGTCTTTTTCAGCACTTTCTTAAAGTGATCACGCAACCTTCAAGCTTGACTTTATTCGAAAGGAAAAACTCAAACAGGAATCCAAAAGCAAACAAAAAACGGCCGCTTGCAGAAAACGGAATTACGCGTGGGACTCCTTCGATCCACGATGTCAAAGAGATTTGTGGCCGTATCACACTTTCTTCCTAAAGCTTTTCATCACTTGTCGAGGGCACTCGCCTTGCACTCTGGTCACCTTTAGTAGCACGAGGTGTAAGTTCTTGATGAGTCACTGTAGCCGAAAAGAGAGGTTGGAGGAGGGACGCGGTCTTCGCAACTTGCTAACCAAGGAGGAAGTCCGCTTTCGCAGGCTCCGTTTCGAGGTTGTTGGGGGTAGTCTCTTTTGCTTTGTTTTCACGTGATCTTTTGATATTTGAATCTGTCTTTTATTTTTGGTGTAAAAATAGCTTCCCGTGCCGTCCGTTCCTAAATCTGTCCACACAATGCTACCCATCCGAGGCCATAATTTCCTTAACATTCTCCATGTTATGCCCGTTGAGTTTTAATCTTCTGCGCAGGGAGCTAATAGTGACGAAGGGGAGTTAATGTTGATTGATTACCGAATGTCGACAATTAAAAGGCCGCATCAAAAGGGTAGGTGAGAATGAATGGTTGTGCCAAGCGCTCTAGAAACGCTATATGATTAAAGAGGCGGATTCGGCGGATCTCGGGCTGGCGGCGAGCAATATGCCACCATGCTGACCGGCCCGCGGCCGCACTGTCCGCTTGGAGCAGTTCGGGTGGAGGCGAAATTAGGTAATTGATGACCATGTGAAAAACGCTGTTATTTGTTGTGGGAACCAGCGACGAAACAAGCTGAGTTATACGTCTGAAAGAGTTTACAGCCCTGCAGTTGTTCTGGAGTCCGGTGGACATAATCCATCACTGTCAAACAGGTGAGAACTAGGATCAACAACCCTGGCGCGGTCGCCACTATGCTTCTCGTTGTATTGGCTTTTTCCATCACAGCTGAACTTTAACTTTTCTCCGCTTAGAACTGCTCGACCTTTACGTAGGTAAACTCCGCGACTTTGTTATTTCAGGCGGCACCTCCTTGCGTGTGACTCGGTTACTGTGGAAGGAAATCTTGCGATAGATTCGCGGCGCGTAGCCGATTCCCGTGAGCTGAAATACTTCCGCTCGACAGCGCCTCATTGAAATGAGCCGATTTGCACACGCAAGCCGAGTCCGCCACCCGCGAATACTACTTGAAGAGTGTTGGTCATTCATAGGTTTACCTCTTAATGACGCACGATCCGTCACCTCCCCGCCCCTATCGCCATGATCACAGTTCCGATTATCTGTTTGGCTACTTGAAGGTCATGCGTCCACTCGCTTGTCAAAGAATACTCTTTATCATCAAGTAAAACCAGGTTTTGTTTCAGATGTACAGACAAGCTGTACTAATATTTATTTTCATTCCTTCCGTTTTTGCAGTTTTGGACGCGGCTTGGTGGTAAGTGACCTGAATCCGATTGTCTCTTCAAATTTCGTGTTTAGGTCATCCATCGCTCAGCTGAGCACAGCGAACCTGCTCGCAGGGGCCGAAGTCAAGTCAAACTGCCTGAATCTGGACGGCCTCTCGCCCGGCCAGGCGCGGATCTGCGAACTCTTCCGGGATCACATGCCTGCCGTGGGCGAGGGAGCAAAACATGCGCTTACGGTGAGGATTTTCGCTGTTTTTTGAGGGTCAATTTGTGTTTCAGGAATGCGAACACCAGTTCAAGAACGAGCGGTGGAACTGTTCGAAGCCGCCGGGGGCCGATTTCATCGGGCCCGTGCACAAATTGGGCACGCGGGAGGCCGCCTTCACTTACTCGATAGTCTCCGCCGGTGTCAGCCACGAGATCAGTCGGAGCTGCCGTCTGGGTCTCTTGCAGAGCTGTGGCTGCTCCACGGCCGAACGGCCCCACACCGTGGACGCGCAGTGGAGCTGGGGCGGCTGTGGCGACAACGTGGATTACGGTTACCGTTTCGCACGCGACTTTGTTGATGTTCGCGAAAAGGAAGACATGTTCCCGAAACGATCAGCCGATCGTGGACGCTCTTTGATGAATCGCTGGAATAACGAGGTCGGTCGTAAGGTAATCTGTCAAATCAGGCGCTCTTCGCCAAGCTTATTGATGAGTTTCTTCAGCTGCTAAAGCGTTACACTCGACCGAAATGCAAATGCCACGGCGTCAGCGGATCGTGCAACATGAAGACGTGCTGGATGCAGCTCCCATCGTTGCGTCAAGTCGGGAACATCCTTGTCAACAAGTACAAAGCCGCGCGACGTATTCAGGTATTTTTCGTTCTCGCGTTTGTGTGCGGACCGACTTGTCGGATCATGCTTGTTTGGTTTAGATAAACGCGCGCGGAAACATGCAAGTGGTGGGCCGGCCGGAGAAACGCGATCAGGTATCTCAGACCAAAGGTGGCGATCGGCAGAGTCGGCGAAAATCGCGAGCTTTGCAAACGGAGCTTGTTTACCTGGACGATTCGCCCGATTACTGCTCCGCCGACCGCTCCCAAGGAACTCTCGGCACCCGGGGACGCGTGTGCAGGTTGGTCCGAATACCCCTTAGCCTCCTCGCAACTTTTCCTTGCAGGCGTGGTTCCAGCGGCGCCGACAGTTGCGACCTGCTGTGTTGTGGACGAGGATACAACACATACACGAAGGAAACCGAGTCCAAGTGCAACTGCAAGTTCCAGTGGTGCTGCAAAGTTGTGTGCCAGACGTGTCTGAACGCCACGCAGGTGGACATATGCAAATAACACCCTATTCAGTCTTGCCATCATTCCCGATCTTCAGTCGTTTGTACAAAATTTGAGATATTTTCAATTTGCTCGAATCGCTCATTTAACGTGATTGATCTCAGTTCAGACATGACGTAGCAAACACAACCGTAATTTCTTTATTTTTTTCTTCGTTTCAAGTACAATTTGCCATGCTGTACAGTTTGCAGTCAACTCTTGTTGCATAGCAGAAAAATTAATAAAGAGAATACATAACAAAAGTGGCAATGCTTATGAGGTGAGTGTACTTGGGTTTTGATTTAGCCTGTGGCTCAATTTCCATGTAGCTGAAACATAAATGGTTAGCAATTTTAAACTTTGAATTTCACGTATTCAATGATTGGTATTGTCCTGAGTAGCGTTTCATGAGCTGGACGCATCTGCATAGATTTCACTTATTGTATTAATTTGTCTTAAAATGGCATTTTCGCTAAAAAGCTTTGTAAGTTTCGTGACTTTAAGACATGCTCCTGTTGCTGTCCCCTCACATAGTATACTGAAAACCAGACAAAAAAATGTTGCGACAGCCCAACAATGTGGTTTAGGATTACACCGCTTTTGCTTTTAACGGAACCCCACTACTGCGAAAACATCCCTATTGGTTGTGATTTTTATATTGTATGGGTTTCGTTCGGGCGGCAAGACACACATTTTCCGGTAGCCGCTCGAAATACTACCAATTAGCCGGCATTGAGGAGCAATTTCACTCGCACTGCGTCAACGCCGTCGTCTTTGACTGGTTCCAAATAACTTCCATTAGGGCCGCCAGTTAGCGACGGATCACGAAAGTTGTTGAAATGCGGCGGTGATTAGGGTCTATAGTGCAAAGAAACAGGAAACTGTCTATTCAGCTGGAAGACCCGGCCGGCCGTTCTCGGCAGATTTCGGCTGCTTCCGTGCGCCGTGGCCCTGTCCCACATCCCTGTGCAGCAAGTTGCGGTCTGGCAACACACGCTAGCGCACATTTCCTCAACTCTGGTTGGTCGGTTTTATTTATGGTGCCATCCGACAGGAACAACTAGTCCGAGAAAGGCAATTGACCACGTCACGACACACATCCGCCCGGCTTCCGTTGTTCTGGAGTTAAGCACGCAGCTCCTCGGCTCACCGAAACTGCCGCTTGCCCTTAGACGTCTGCGCGTCGCCATGCCGAAGCCACGCCAAAGTCCGTCAGTCGGCCCCTACGAGATTCGCACAAAATGACAATTGCACACAGCGATATCGACAACAGCACAAATTGAAACGCCTCAATTCATTTTAAACTTGTGCATGTCTCAATCATAAATTTCGATTCCAACTGGGCCGCGCGATCCTCCTGTGGCTTCTCCTGTCCGTCGCGCTCTTTTAACAAGTTGAAGAAGGCAAAGAGAAGTAAGGAACATGCGCTCCGCTGGGAGTTCCCTCTAAAATATGTACTGATTTCGTCTCCTAACAAACAATTTATATTCTCAATTTTATCAAGTACATTTGACAGCTTCATCTATCTTTTTCAGGCTAAACATGATCCCGTGAAGCAGTCTTACTTTTAATTTGCTTGCAGCCTGGGCTGGCTACTTGAGAATGAAGCCGAAATAGAGATCATTGTTTTTTAATAAATTGAAAAAACACTCGAGTGACACTGTGTTTGGACGATTTTGAAAGCGTTTGCCTTTGCACGTTCCGAAATAAACCTTTCGGTTACCTGGCTGGCCGGGTTGGTCCAAGTCGACCGAGAGAGGCCGGAATTTTAAAGTCTTTTCAAATTACTCGCAGTGTTTGTAGTATCTGGGCGGCGGCCTCATGTGACCTCACTCCATGTGATCATCGTTAGCCTTTGTCATCAACGCTGGCTATGCGCATTAATCCATTTACTGTGCGGTCTTTTTTGATCTGAGTCACGCAATAGGAGACGCACCTAATGAAATATTCAGGCGCCACTCGTGCACGGGCCCCGTGTCTTCTTTGATAATCCCCACTCACTTATAACTCGTTCTTCACTCATTCATAAATGCGAAGGTCTCCAGGCAAACCTTTCCTCGGGAATCGAAAATGCATAGCAAGACGCAAAGGTTGAAGCGTCGCCGTCGCGAAGATCCAGCCGGAGGATCTCGGCAGCACATCTGCTTTCGTTTATCCTCAAGGTTGAGCGGTTGCCATTTGCATATGGAGAAACTGGTCGAACCCTCAACGCGGCATCTCTATTGTTTATTTCAGTAGGAAATAATCCCCTTATTCCCACTTGCAGTCCATCTGTAAACAATAGTACTGCAGCCGAATTCTCTTTGTACTCCCGACCTGCGCGGTTGTTTCTCGGCCGGCGGGCGCCATGCCGCTCACGCCGAACCGACGGCCGGGTATTCCTTGGTGACCCTGTCAGCAGCCGGTGAGGACTAAGAGGACTTCTGTGCTGCTCAATTAACATATACGGCGAACAGTTGGTGTGACACAAGGATCGAAACCACTAGTGATCCGATTGTCAAGCCTTTAAGAGACGCTCGCCGAAGACAAAACGACGGCGACTAGCCAGATGGCTCGTCCTCATCAAATGAATTCATCAGAACGCGCGCTGTCGTCTCAAGATCGCAATTACCGATCTTCTCGCATCTATCGCATTTCTTACCGCACTCCCCTGCGCCCGAAGTTTCCGTCTAATGTTTCAGTCTCCGTCGGCAGCGCCGCTTTTTCACCGGCGCTAGGTCCTGGCAAACACGCTTTCTTTCCTAATCCAAGACCAAATTCCTTTTTAGAGACCGTAGAAATTTTTTTTATTAATTTGCGACTTTAAGGAATGCAACATTTGGTGTCCAGGCGATAAGTTGTAAACTCAAACGTGAAAAGAGAATTGGTAAATGGTCAAAGTTGGCATATTCTTCTTGATTGGTTCTTCCTTTCGAAGACCGCTTGCTCGTCCTGTCCCTCGAGGATGCCGCTGAGTGAAAAGGGCTCAAGGGCGGCCAAATCGACGGCCAGAGGAGAGAAGCGAGAGCAATAGGCAGCGAAGAGCAAAAGAAGCGACAGCGCCGAAGAAGGGCACCTTCGTCGCCAACTAATTCGGCAATCGCAACCCGTCACGCCTAAATGAGGCTATGGGAAAAGACGGCACGTAATATGAGCAATAATCACGATGGTCAATCAAACAAACGAAGCCGAGAGTGACAGAGCCTCGGGCCATCAACTCTAATCGTGTGCGTTTGCTGAATTTATCTTCGTGGAGTTTCGGATTCGGGCCGCTGCCCTGTTACCTCCGACCGGTTTGCACTTTCTCTCCTATTCCCACCAGTTCAAAAGCAGCGAAAAAACAAATGAAGCTGCGTCCCCAGGCGGACAGTTAAGTTATCTTCAGACCCGATGTGGTTAATTGCTCACAAGAGACATAACCAGAGATAGATAAGTATGCGCGAGGCGCGCGTCAATGCATCCCGGAGGTGTAATCGGCAGCGTTTCGCAATGAGTGGGCCGAACGCACACCGTCATTTATGTTTTAGCACCCCCCAGAGCACCATACACGGCACCGCACACAAAACGATGCTCCTAACTGCTCTGCCTACTTAGAGCCCGTTTATCATTTCGTGCGGAGAATTCAAACGTACAATCGTGGTTGTAGTTAATCGTTTTGTGAATATCTAAGCGCAGGAACTAAATTCTCACTTTTTTTAAGTGCAGGCAGCCGGGCGGGCGTCTTATATCAAGTCCCAAAGTTCAAAAAAACCAATTTCCTTTTTTGTGATGATTTGTTGCACCACTCCTCGGAAGGGCCGCTCGCCAAGGTAAACAAACTACGGTAGGTGCCGCCTCGCCGGCTCTCGATCACTCCGCGGCGGAAGCGTCACCTAGCAACGCGATTCGCCGCCGCCAGCGCCCACGGAGTGTGAAAGGGACGTCGATCATACGGTGGTTTGGACACACCTTGTCGCAGGAAATCTCTCTTCGCTTCGAGTTGTCGCTTTCTCACCTCTTACGAATGCATCTTCTCGGGGATGCGTGTGAACAACCTTTCTTCTTTCCGTATTCCTCTTTGTCCAACTCTCTCAGTGCTTCTCATAATTGAATATTTAATACCGCTCGTAACGACCAACTCTCCCAGCAGTTTCAGGTAATGCCTTTCCGACATATCAGGTCTGGCAACGTTCTTCCCTGTTCTCGACTTGTTTTCTCAACGCTGAGGTAAATTCCTCTTTTCGTGCTTAAATCGCGCCGGTGCGAAATCTAATATATAGGTTAAACCGAAATTGGATAAGAGGGATTTTCTCATTCCTCCTTCTTCTCCACTCGCTCCTCGACCGGCGCCCACCCCCAGTTTGAGCCACGCGTTTGGTGCGAGCAGCTGGTATTAAAGGAGTCGCCGCAAGCACTCGTTTAAAATACAAACAGGTGCACAGTACCCAAAGAACCCGGCGACGACAAGATACAACAGATAGATGGATTGCGCTCCTGAACGCGCGAGGGGTTTTATGTGAGACAAAACGCGTCGTTTGATTCGCTCGTAGCACTGAAAAGCAGATGCTTAAATCTTGCAATCAATCTTCTCATAGATCGCAATTTACCTATGCCTGGCTAAATTCATCTGCTTCCAATAATCGTAATGCAGCCAATTGGACCATTGTCGTGGGCTCATTCGATTAGTGGTGCCGTGTTTAAGTGCATTTCGTAAAATTGGCTCCTTAGGTACGCTTCGAATTTTTCGGGAGACGATTCGATTTGCAACCGAAACACTTTCTTTGCGGTCGACTCGTCTTAATCATAACTTAGAATAATTGCTTTGCTCTGTCTGATTGTCTTCTATTGACTTCCAATCTAAATTTATCGTTGTCGTTTTTCCTCAAGCTGGATTCAGCAAAGGTCAAATCCGCAACAAGTTTTAAAATTCGTTTGTTTTTGAACCTTGCAAGAAGCAAGAATGCACCGCGTTTTGACTCGAAGGTAATCTGATTATCTGCAGCAATCCAATTTAAAACTAGGTTTGCGATTATGACTCCTGTATGTTCGCAGAATGAGGCTCGAAAATATGATGGGAAACAATAGCTACTTCACAGTTAAGTAGGATCACTGTGCGGTGCGCCCTACGTGTTATGTGATCGATGCCGTGCGCAACTGTCAACATTTCCACCGAAGTTCCCAGTTTTCCCCTGTCGCGGATCTGGGTGGCCCAGCGTGCAATAACGAGTGCCACTTATATGTGCGGCTGGACAGTTTCGCACTGTGCTCGGTGGGCAGTGGCGCCGCTGCTCGGCTCCGCGTACATCTGCAGACCAAGCTTCCCCGTTATTTTTATTTTGTTCTCCTTGTGTGAGTCCTGATTAAATTACGGTAAACCTATCGCGTTCGCGTACGGATTACCCACTTAATCAGACGGTAGGCGCTCGGACCCGCGCACAGATGTGTGCCAATTACGCTAATCGGCCCAAGACGATTAACGGACAGCAGATGAGTGTGCACTTCTACTATTGGCAAACATGTGTGCGCATTAGCGCCTTGTCGTATGTGCATATTACCTGTAATACAGTAAGCACGAAAATCTGCACATGTGTTGTGGTGATTGTGGTCAGATTACGCGAGTATTCTGTTTCCCTTCCGTGTTTTGTTGCTTTTTTTATTACGATGGATTCGTGGGACGGTCCGAGCTAAAAGGAATTGTGTGCGGTCGGTCGCAAATGGCGCCGATTTAGCGGCGAAAATTCGCGCATTTGTAACACCTGTGTTGAGGTTAAGTCCGCCCTCTCCCACTTTGCGTCTTCTTATTCAAGCTCCTTACGCAGCGGGACGCGCTAAAGAAGGCGACAGATGGGCGAACACACAGATCTCCCCTTCTG
Source organism: Steinernema carpocapsae (assembly GCA_000757645.3). Taxonomy (NCBI): domain Eukaryota; kingdom Metazoa; phylum Nematoda; class Chromadorea; order Rhabditida; family Steinernematidae; genus Steinernema; species Steinernema carpocapsae. The sequence continues at coordinate 15,748,945 of CM016762.1, forward strand.
TCAGCATTAATCCATTCTGCTCTCTGCCACTATTCGTTCTCGACACCGATCAGGTTCACTGAATAATTACCTTTCCTCTCCAGATCTCCACTTTTTCCACGCATGATCTCTTTTTTGGCCACGACTACTTGATTTTTTACGTCTTTTTTGCAAACCACAAAATCGGTAAAAATTTGTTGAAACGTGAAAAATGAGGGCAGAGTTGAATTAGCATAAATGTCAAAATTACAAAATTCTGCATAATATATTTGCTAATTTGAATCCATTCTGCTGGTGGAATAAACGTTGGGACGCCCGCCCCACGCGAACGTAAGCCACGCCTCCTTGTTCTCCACTCCCTTTTGTGACCTTCTTCACCTCCTTGTGCGGTTCCAGCTGCTCTCGTTGGCGCATAAGGCGAGAGTCAAGTTTCGTGACCAGTAGACAGCTTGGAAACTCATCCTCGACTGGTTCTGCCGCGACAACAAATCTGCGCTTTTGTTTTGTTTCCAATTTTTCGCTACTTTTTTCGCGCGGTTATCTGACCCTCAAAAGTGTTCTAGGACCAATTGCTAATGCTTTCGCGCACACCTGCCAATTAAATCGGATTTCACCTTTCGGTGCTTGTTTTGAATGCGTTGGGTTCAAACTCGCGAATGTTGCTCATTGTTCTTGTCGAGACAAATGTTTTTCCGAATCTCGGCGACTCTGGATGAACTGTTTTACCTTTGGAACGCAACGAGAGCGAACGCGAAGGCCGGTCGCGTGGAGAGAATGCGCAATGGCTCAATTCGGTCCTATTGTTCATAATCTCTGATAACAGTCAGGTTATTCGTTGTGTTCCAATACAGGTGAAATCGCCGCCGGACATTTCACTTCGCGTAGACGCGTGCGCTCGCAGTGTTCACTTTTAATAGATAACTATTTGCGCGTGCAACAACTTCAGCGCGTGTTTGCAAAATACATTTATTGGTTAATTTTTGGCGTGATCGCTGGGGCCGTGCGGTATTGAAATATTTCCATATGAGGGCCGCCCGAAAGTCTCTGGAGAGAACGAAAGACACGGGTGACGGATTGTAGCGCGATGCTCACACAGCGGCTCAGGTGGCGCTCATCCTCAATCTAATTTTTCTGCTGCGGCACAGCATGTTAAAACCCAGATTCGCTCTCGGCGGCCGTCCGGCCCCGCTTCCGCGAGTGCAACCGCACATCTGACATTAACGTTCGAATCCAAGTGCCCTTTTCGGTCAAATTTGTTGCGCCTTTGGCTGGTCGTATTGTCCTTCGGCCAGATGAGAAGCGTCCGCGATGCGGAAGAAGGCTTTATGTTGATTGCCCGACGAAGACGACAAGGAGGAACGATGATGAGACAGCGCATTGGAACAACATAGGTGACCGGCCAAATTGCCTTTGCCAGAAGCACTCACAGCGCACTGCAAAATTTTTATTCAGGCCAAATTTTGCCCTTCTCACTTTTGCCCTGCTTCGTTGCTCGCTTTTTTGCTCATTAGAATGTTGCCAACCTCGGGCGGGCCAAGTTTCTAATGAGGTCGATGTCCTCGCTCGCCAGGTGGGAGGGCTCCGAAGGGCACGTCCACTTACGGTAGGTGCGGAGCACGCCGGCGCTCGACGAGGTAACCGCTTTCAAGCAGCAGTCACTGCTCGCTCTTTCCGGCTCACACTAATCAATCTAATTTACTTTACTTTATACGCCTCGCGAAGGTGGCTCCTCGCTAGTCTGCGCAAAAGCTACTCGCTTCTGACTCTGCTGCGAGCAGGGGCGCGCGTGGCCAGAGGAGAGTCCCTCCCGTGAACGTGCTTCCACCTTACGCTACCCTGGCTAACCAACCGGCACACCACCCATCCGTGCCACGCCCCGCTATTTGCCTCTGGGCGTATAGATTCTCTTCGACTCTCCTGGAAATGGGAACGTGCCCACACACGGCAGAGGAGAAAAGAGTGAGACACGCACACACTCACATATGCCTGATTGTTCTACCTACTCTTACTGTGGATGAGTCGCCGATACTCGCCCCCTGAGTCGGCATCGGTTTAATGAGTGCCCGCTTTAGTAATGTATTCATTACGTATAACTGCGTCCTAACTTCTCTGCCAGGACAAATGTTTCAGGTTATCTGCGTCCGTCGCGCTGACAAGTGTTCGCGTGTTCGCTCACCTTCGCTCAATTCCATTTCGAATTTAATTTATCCCATTTTCCGATTGCAGGTAGCTGAGCCGGACTATGATGGGAGTCGTTGAAACGACGACAGATTCCTCCGCTATTTTACTCAAGAGTCACATGTCCGAAGGTTCTTCAGCCCCAACCAATTCGGGCGTTGCTGATGCATTGCGCAAATTTAAATGTAACGAGTGTTCAAAAGCGTTCAAGTTCAAGCATCATCTCAAGGAGCATCTACGCATCCACTCGGGCGAAAAACCTTTTGAGGTAAGCCTCTTTATTCATTAAGTCTTAGGAGCAAATGAGGGCTCCGTTAGAATCACGGCTTCAAAAATAAAACGGCGCACATTCAATTCAGCTCTAACGATTCAAAAAATTCCTGCCTCAAAAAGTTTGGTTTTTGCATTATCCAGGACATATCTATTCATAAGGGTGAATGCACTTTCTTTGAGCCGCCGCGGTCTCTATCTAAACCGGGGATGTGACAGACAAAAGTCGAACGTTTTGTCTTGATCCAGGTGCGAGAAAGTGTGCAGACGGCGTTCCTTTCGGCTTTTTGCAGCGCTGCCGTTGGACGTTCTTTTTGATCATTACAACTGATTAGCATACCGGCGAACAGAATTGGCGCACGGCTCCCCTTCTGCCAAATGCTGATGCCGATGGCGCAGACGCGGATTAGTACCTTGCGGTTTGGAACCTCCCCGTTCCTTAATAGATTAATCCATTGTTTATCTGATTGGCATGGCATATGGCGGGGAGCGCGATCTTATGCCACAGACCTCTCCTCTTTCACCTCCGACAAACACATGGGTGGTGCATAGATCATCTTATATGGATACGATCCTCTCCAATTTACAACACGCGCGTCCCCTCCTTATGCTAATTTGTTTATACGCTTTTGTTGTGTTTCTCGCTCCTGCTCTCGCTAAGACTCTGTCAAGGTGTCTGATTACGCCACAAGCCTGTTCCGAGCTAATCCAACCGTGCGGCGAACATCGCTTCTACGGTTTGTTTATAAGCGGGCGGGATCGAGAGTGCGATTTGTCAGCGCTGGTGTGAGGGGCGGACCGGAGTGCGCGATTGGCGTTGCTAAGGGCACGCGGAACGCAGGTGGAACTAACGCCGTATTTGACTACGATACCCAAGTCCACGTCGCTCGTTTCAGTGTCCCAACTGCCACAAGCGCTTCTCCCACTCGGGCTCCTTCTCGTCGCACATGAGCAGCAAGAAGTGCACCCAGATGCAGACCTCCACTGGCAGCAGTTCGCCCTTGTCCAATATCTTCAATGGCTCCATGGAGCAACTCGCCCTATACCACACGCTGCTCCAGCTCCAGTCACCCCAAAACGTCCCGGCTTACAACTCGCTCGCTTTGAGCCCGTATGCGCTGCTCCTCCAGCAGCAACTCCTTCAGGTAGATTTTGTTTTTAATTTGAATTTGTGTAAACGGACATCTTTGCAGACGTCCGCGACGTCGCCCAGCTCGTCGATTCTCAGCTCGACCGAGAAAAGCGGCACCGAGGAATCCACGGAAAGCCGCATCGACGAGGACGTCGACGTGAGCAGCGAATCCGAAGTAAAGCTGGAGAGGATGAAGCAGGAAATCGAGGAGAAGGAAGGCAGCAACGACTCTGAAACGATGGGCAGCGACAACTGGAACCTGATGACGGGGCTGAAGCCCTCGATCAAGTCCGACTGGCGGCCCCTCCGCTCCAGATCCTTCCTCACCGACGCCCAGGTTGCCATTCTGCACAACCAGTACAAGCGGAACCCTTTCCCCTCGAAATACGAACTTTCGGCGATGGCCGAGCAGATCCTCGGCCTCGTTTCCTACGGTAGCCGGCGCACCCGTCGCAAATGTTCGCAATCAGCTGTGGGTGGCAGTAATGCTTATTTATTGCACTGTTTTATTGTCGCTTCCTCACACCTGACTACACTCATTACGTGTGCTCGAATTGCCGTTTTTATTGCGCTCCCTCGGCTGACGGTTTATGGGATACACGGCTTCCCCAAAAAACGATTGCACCTTCCGTTCTCAAGCAAAAAATTATTAATTCGTTTTTAGGTGTGGTTTCAAAACACTCGCGCGAAGCAGCGCCGCAGTAATCGGCTGGGAAGTGCGACTTCCGACCGCGGAGCGGGAAAGACCTCAAGCTGGTCCAATTTACAAAAGCCCGCGTCTGCCACGGCCACGCCATCTGCCGCGCCAACTTGCGGTGGCGGGGCTGGTGGCCCAGTGCTCAACGACCCAGTGCAGTTCATGACCGCGTGGAACCAAATTGCTCAAGTAAGTGCGGTTAATTATGTTGCGCACTCGATGAGCGATGACAGCTCATCTCATCTGGTAGCCAATATTCACCTGCGTCTAGGGCCACGCAATTTTTAATGAACCCACTCGTTATCCCGGGTGGGGGATGGATGGCCCAGTCGTAAAATTCGCACGTTGCATGATTGGATTTTCGAAAGTACGCGTTAATTGAAACGGAGTTGACTTTGTCCGTTTCAGGCGCTCAGCACAAAGGACGACCGCTCGCTGGCGACGTCTTTGGTTAAGGATGGCTCGTGCGAAGGTGGTGAAGTGCCGCTGGACCTCTCCTGTCGACCGTCCAGCAACAGCAGCTCGTGCAGCAAGGAAGATGGACCTCCCACGACGGCGCCTTCGGAGGCCTCCGTCGAGAACGTCTGGAGCCCCTCATGCCTCCTCGGCTTCATGAAGAAGGAGACCGAGTCGCTGAAGGATGTTATGCAGAGCGTCACCGCTCCGCAGCAGCCGAACTCCGGCTCCTCGACGCCGGACACCGAAGGCGACCAGTTCACCGAAAGCGGCCGGTCCGAGAGCTCCCCGTCGTCCTCGAGCATCTGGCCGGCTTCTAACAACTTCTTCTCCCAATACTCGATGCTGGGCACGAACGGTCTTGCGAGTCTGCAGAAGGTCCTGGAGGTGAGTCTTTGAGAGCCAAAGTTTGGGACTTATGAGCTGTGTTCAGCAGGGCGACGAGATGGACGAGACGCTCTCCGACAATTCCGAGAATTCGAAGAAGATGCGCCAGAACTGGAAGGTGCACAAAGTGGACGACGACGGATTGTACGCCTGCGACCAGTGCGACAAGATGTTCGGGAAACAGAGTTCGCTTGCTCGTCATAAATATGAACATTCAGGTAAGAGTTATTTTCTGTCTCAGTGAATCGTCTCGCGCGAACGACATAATTAATGACCTTGCCCCGACCGTTCGGCAGCTGATCCGTTCCTTTGTGCTTGCATAACGACCATTATATAGATCCCCCTGTTCAACTGTCTTAATTACAGGCCAGCGTCCGTACAAATGCGATGTGTGTGAGAAGGCGTTCAAGCATAAGCACCACCTCACCGAGCATAAGCGTCTCCACTCAGGCGAAAAGCCGTTCCAGGTGAGTCTCCTCCGAGATGTTCGAAATTCTCATGAATTCTTCTTTTCAGTGTGACAAGTGTCTGAAACGCTTCAGCCACAGCGGCAGCTTCTCGCAACACATGAACCACCGCTACTCCTACTGCAAGCCCTACAGGGAGTGACTCCGCTCTGGCAGCAATTCCTCCCCACTCAGTTATGCTCTTCACTCATTTTGCCATTTGTAAAATCACAATTGCTCTTCTCAGCCTCGTATTACGTGTTTGGCTGTGACACAGCCGTAGCAGCTTCCCTATTCAGGTGCTTTTAATGTACATACTGTTCTTTGCATACGATGCCATCGTTCCTTGTCGACCACCAACCACTCTTTTTTCTCCTCTCGTCTTTAACATTCCGCAGATCTCATTCCGGTGCAATCGGCGATTTCCTGCTCTTTCTTGTCTTCTCTGTCTCTCTTCTACTTGCCCAAAGCTTTATGGAAACTCTGTCATCTATATGAATCCAGTCGCAATTCAATGCTAGTCCTTCTTTCTTTACGTTATTTTCCTGCATGCGTGCGCCTTTCAATTTAGTGATTCTCTACGTCACATTATTTCTATCGCTTTTATTTATAAAAATTGTTTTCGATAGTCAGCAGTAGCCACATGTGCACGACTGTTTGCGCAATATCCGGGGAACTCGGGCGGTGCAGGCAGGCCGGATATGGCCAAAAAGGTGGTTTTCGGTCCGAGTTGGATAATGTGATCAAAAAGACGGTATTTGTTTGCGCGCGTTTAGTCGCCATCGTGATCGATGACAATTCGATCCAACGGGCAGATGCGTATTATTCGCACAGTCGCACAGCCTCAATGCACCCACTTCGACCGTCACATCTTTCCGGGACTCAGTGGGAGGTGTTAATGAAACAGCTTAGTTGTTGGGTCATCTGCTTCTCACGGAAATTTATTTTGACAAACGATCGGCCGGCATGTGCACCGCACGGGCACTTCGCCATATTGGCAAAGGTCACCCTCATCCGTTTACAGCTGGCTGTTACCGGTTATTGCGCTCCTTTATCACGTCGAGGGTGCTCCGGTAACGTCAGACTCCACCAGGCAGCTCCTCCGGATGGGAGCGCCTGAAAACACCTGAACTGCCACGAGCGTGGCCTCCGTCTACGCAAGGACGGATTGCAAACAAATCTCCTCCGCCGCAGTTTAATAAAACTCAAAGTTTCTCGCTTTTGGGTGCTTCCTCGGTCAATAATGCAAATGACCCAGTGTTCCGGGGCACGAGAATGGTCCTCTCCAGCTGTGCGTAAAAGTAATTGATTGCCAGAGGTGATTTGTTTCCTTAGGAGGCGCATCGCCGTTCTGGTCCCCAGAGAGTCACGCTCCTAATCACCGTAACACATCTCGCTCAGGCCGCGTGCATAATGATGCCCTATTGTCAGTGGTTTCCTCGAGATTAGACCGTGAGATCAAAGTAACTCAATTGTCGCGGAGCTCTTCAGCAGGGGAGTCATGCATCCTCCGTGATATTATACTATGGACGAAATTGGCGGAGGCACAACTACAACATTTGATTGGCGCTAATTTGTTTGGCGCCTTCACGTTAGGGGTCTGTCCAGGCAATTTGTGTGGGAAACAGCGCGCGAGGAGTCGCTTTTCCTGTTCGGGATCGCAACTTGATCCCCCGCAATTAACCACCTTTTGCATGATATATTCTTCCTGCATACTCCGAAAACGCAATGTACTCCGAGAACGAACTTTGATCTTGTTTTCGAAGCCAAAAATGTGCTCGAGACCAAATATACGTACAAGTGCATGGAAGATGCGCCAAAAATGGGCTGTTAAAAGCCTTTGGAGCATCCCAATAAAAAATTTTGTAAGTTTTGCCAAAAAAAAATTATTTTGCGATTAAAAGCATTATTTCGTAACCTTTAAGGACGTAGCACGGTTAAAGTCACATGGCGAGACAAATATTCCGGGTCTGGCAGTGTTTGTGTCGAAATCGGGAATTTCGTGCCAAAATTAAATCTTTTATTCACAGGAATATGTTCGCAACTAAATTCTCCGCTTAAAACGCCAGTCAATCTGAAACAATCTGAAAGCACAAACGCATCGCAGCTATTTGGCAAAAAGGAAAACGGAGTCGTCTGGGAAATCGGATCCTTTGCGCGAAGTCGACCTCATGGAGCTTGTGTCGAAACTTCTGCTCACGCTCAGGTACGTTCTGAATGTTGATATTTATGCCTCAAAGACAGAAATTCGCAAACCTGGTATTCCTTCGCTGGTCCTGCAGCGGATATCGCTCTCCCATGTCCCCGCTGCTAATGGAGACGTGTGAGTCACCGACATCTTCGTCGTCGTCTTTCACAATTACGTAATAAGCAGTTAGTAAGGCGCAGCAATTGGCAACAATGTTTACAATCGATAACAAGGGTTGGATGTGTCCAATGAACAGGATGAACCCGGCTACTGAAATTCGACTCTTGTTAACGATGCTACAGTAATCGTGGAAATGTTTCCGCTCCTAACGGCGTCTGTTCGTTACACAAATGTCTATAAAAAACTAGTGGATTTCACTGTGAATTGCACACGAACCGGTTTCTTAAGCAAACGACCAAATCTACATCCAGTTTGACTGAAATATCAGCAAAAAAAACAATTAGAAATTGAAAAAAACAGAGATCAATCGCAAAACGTATAACCAAAATATAAAAACCCAATCGAAAGCAAATTTTGAGCTGAGTAAACCCGAATTTTACTGTTTCAAGCCAAATAATGCTTACGTAAAGGGTTAGCTTGGAACTGGTTGACTGTCAGGCTCAACGTGGTGACAATCGCAGTCGGAACCTGGACGCAAAGAAAGCTGATGGTGACGGCAGTGATAAGAATCCGTGTCTGATCTCGCGGCGTTCGTCCGAACCGATTACTGAAAATCAAGATCCAAGCGTGAATTCTATGGCTTTAAATCGCCTACTGAGTGCGCATCCCCTCCACGTGAATCACCGGCTCTCGGACAAAGCCAATGTGGAGCAGAGTTAACACGACTCCGGGCACGACGAATTGGACGAAGAAATCAGCCAGTGGAAGGGAGACCTTCCAGAACCTGCGACTGATAAAGTTCATGAGGGAACCGTCGCGAACCATGCAACGCTGAGCCCAGTAGGGTCCTGGTTCGGTGTCTAAAAACGAGCAGTTTATCTTGAGCAATAGAAAAGAACATGAAACTCACCCATGCAAAAGTTGTACAAAGCAGCATCTTGCTCAAAGAAACGGAGAACACCGAGAACGATGCATGTGAAAGTAATCAGCCAAATTGCTCTGGTGAACCTTTCGACTGTTCTCAATTTCAGAGTATTGCGGTGGTACTGGGTCAAAAACCTAAATATTTGTCCTGATCAGCGTTCACATATGTAGGCTCACCTAGCTGCAGCTAAAAGCACACTAAAGAGAGTCATCATTGTGTCGATAGTGTGCGGAAGTGCTTCCATGGAAGTTCGAAACAGATGACACATGACGACCGATTGGTTCATGGACCTAAAAGGATCTTTTAATTTTTGACTTAGCCAAAACGGTATACCTTGTCCCTTCACCAATGATGTAATACCACACTGTAAACGGCAGTGGCGCTAAGAGGCTGATCCACCCACAGAAACATAGCATCCAGATCATTTGGTACAGGGGATTCGGCTAAAGTTGGTCAAACTAATCTTTTCTAATTTTAGTTTTGTGATTAAAACGAAAAAAGTGATAAAGCAAGGTCAATCCTCGTTTTCCAAGAAGTCACGTCCTTGTTTCAAAAGTGCAAAAATCCATTTTTTCGACATTCAAGAAGGGATTAAATGATGCTTGCCTATGTTTTTCATCCAACGATCGTTTCTATTCACTTTGCAAAGTGATGAGTGAACAAAGATTTTCCGTTAACGGAAAATGGAATGGGCAAAGAGGTAAACGGAATTAAGGTAGCAAGGAGCGAAGGGCCGGATTAGTTGAACTTACAAAGCGACGATCGCCTTCTTTCTTCTCCCGCTTGCCCATCCCAAGCATAACGGCACTAAGTGGGGCCATCAGCGTGAGCACAAGCATCGGATACACGAATCCGTAGATGGCCATATGACTCCAGCCGTCATTGAGCCGACCAAACATGAACCCTACGTTTGCGGAAACCTGACATTTGCGCTCGACGAAGTCAAAGAACATTCCGTCTCCACAACAACACTTGGCCGCCTGAAAGTTGAGAGTTCAGCTCGTAATTCAATCGCCGCCGCCGCAGCCGAGTTACCCGTTGCTCTTCGGTGGCACACTGATCCGATGGCAGAATCGAAATATTATGGATGGTCAGGTCGGCTTCGCCATCTATACTGCCGAGTTGCATCGGATGTCAAACATAGATAGCTGAAGTGACTGAATTCATCAACTCCGGCGTCTGTTTTTAATATCGCGTCACGATACCACGTTTAAGCAACAATCCATTAGTGTTCCACAGTGTATTTCCTCAAACTGGCGAAACCAGCATTAGCGCAGAGACTGAAGAGCATGAAAAGGGCCGAGAGACAACATTAAGGCTGGCTCATCATCACCGACGAAGCCTTTAATCGGTGCGTTCAAAAAACGGCCTTCTATCCAAAAAGTAATAAAATCAATTCATAAGTCGTTGTTGTTTGCGCTGCTTCCAACGCGCCATTTAAGGAACTTTTCAACCTAAAGCTGGTGCGCGTATATAAAACATGGTTGAGACAAACCGACACGCGGACAGAGGCCGAAGAAAGGATTCTTTTAATCCTTTCTTTCAAGTATAAAGATAATCCACTGATGAGTGCTTGCGCCGCAGCCTGCATCAAACGGAGAGACGATAAAGTGGTGAAAAGAAGTGCGCCCAGGCTGGCAAATCAGTGAACTACTGTTTCCTTGTCAGCTTCTTCCGCGCAAAGAACAACTTAAATGAGATTGATGTGTCGTTGTCCATCCGTGCTTTTGGCCTCCTCGCACTTCAGAATTATAATTCCCATTTTTGTTTCCGGAGTGGATTGTCACAACAATGCCGGAAATTTCGAGTTTTGCAACCAAGTTCACGCCAGATTGGATCTGAAACAAGTGCCAGAAATTACGGAAAGCCAGCCCGAATGGTAAAAGCGGCCGAGAAGCGCGAATTACGCTCTGTTGTCCCAACGGCTACAAACAAAGAACGCAGTGGCGACAGAACATATCAACCACGTCTTGTTTCGGCTTTCAAATTTGCGGAGCCACAAATCGCAACGCTCATGTTTTTGCAAATCAGAACACATCGGGGTCAAATCGCAGAGGAAATCAAGTCTGGATGAAATCTCATTAGTTGGTTGCGCTCTTCGCTAACGGTTGACCGACGCTTAACTTTTTTTCAAACACTGCAAATAGCATCTTGAGCGCCACATAAAGAGACAGAAATCAGAAGTGTTTGGAGACGCGTGGAAAAAAAATGAGGAACACTTGCAATAGTACAATGCGACCCGCCGACCGAGGGTGTGATGCGGTCGAGGCTCTAATTACGCGTGCCAAGAATGGAGTCAAATGACATAGTGGCACCATAATAAGCGAATCATGACGTGGACGCGTGAAAGCAAATGTTCAGGGACATCTTCCTAAACTTTTGAATGCGATAATGTTTGAAATTATTGTTGATTTTGGAACAATCGTCTTCTTCAGCTTCTCAAAAAGTGGAAATATCAGATGATTTTAGTGTGAGCTATATTGACGCAAAGGACTCACCATCAGAACTAATTTTGTGGAATTTTGAAAGGCTTTAATTTAAAATTTTGCAAGCTGCTGAAAATCGCAGCGCGAGTTTGGAATTATGTGAAATGTGTGGGCGCTCTGTCGTTCTAGGGCTTCTTTTGATTTGTCGGTTTGTTCAATAGAATTTGGAAGTTGTTAGAAAGTCATCAAGAAGTTACTGACTAAACTGGACTTTTGTGTTCTACGGAACTGTAAATGTGACCGTTTACAGTTTAGTTGAATCCTATTTTGTAAATTTGGTATTTTCGTTTATTGTGGTAGACCAATAGTAATAATTGTAGTGATTGCTATATTCCACCAAAATGTGAAATTCGAAAATTTCATGTTTTGTAGCACATAGCATAAAACAACATTGACGCCTCAGCTAATCCATAGAAGCAATAAAGCTAAAGGTATCAAATTATCACTCAAGATTTTCTAAAATCACAAGAAAATGGACATGTAAGTGATTTAAGAAAACAAGTTGCCAGATTTATTCATTGTGCAGGGAGCGAACAGTAAGGTTAACAGTAAACCAGCAGTTAAACCGATATCAGAAAGATTTCCTCCAGTTTCCGCTAGGGGACTCAGGCAAAGGCGAATCGTCGCTTCGCAAAAGCGAACTCATCCACATTATCTAAAATCGCGGAAATATTGAACGCGATTTCCCGGATTACTGTACCTCTTTTTGCGAAATTCGCTCGCTTGGCAAAGGCGAACTCGATCGGTTTCCCATTGTGCTTGGCGAATCTTTGACGAGGGTCTCGGAGGGCGAAAGCGAAAGAGCTTTCGGGTCCTGAAAACATTCGGGTTGAAACACTGTATTTGTGTCCTTCAGCGCACCGTTTTCAGACCGCTTGCCTAGTCTGTAAAGCAGGCCATCGTCTCCATAGGCAAACACTAAAATAGCCAATGCCAATGCAGTCTCATAAATAGACCAACTCACCTTTGGCAAAGTTTCCTTGGCCCACTTTGTCCGTGATGGCAAAGGCTGAAATAGTCAAAAGTCAGTTCAAACATCAAAAGACCTCGCCCACCTTCCTGAGCGGCGATGAACGCTATCAGCTGGACAACAACGAACGCAACTAAAGCTCTCATTTTAGTTCTGAGTTTGAACTAAAATCTGAAGTAACGCAATTAAGTAGCAGTTCGGAACGTCAGAACTGAACCCAAAATCTTGGCGAGTAACTCTATTTATATCGGAGTGAAATGGGCGGCCGTTTAAGTTAACAATCAACAAGCCCTATCACGCAAACTAACTCTCAGCATATAAAATTAGCGGCACTGTCGTTTCTATTTGCGGACGACCACCGGATGTGCGCCATTTGTGAAAGCTGTGACGACGACAAACCGAGTCGTCAGTCAAAGCCAAAAGTGCCGCCGGAACTGTCGTCGTGGTTTCTTTCGGCGGGCCAATTTGAAACCCCGTTTGGTTTGGTCCCGAAGAGGGCATGACTCGTGAAGAGTATTACGTCAAAGATTCATTTCGAGCGCTTTTAGACTCGCAAGGAACAATACATACAGGATTTGGGACAGTAATGTCTTGCCAGAGGGTGTTTGCAGGCGCCGTTTTCGAAGATGTCCTTGCAGTTCACTTTGAGCGAGTTCACGCAAACTATGCCTGGAAAAGAGCAATCATGAGAGAGACGAGTGTGTGAGGCTGACCGGAGCAGTTCTTGCAGGTCAGAGGACAGATTTTGAGATAAACTCCTGGCTGGGAGCGGCAAGTGTCAAAGGAAATGTCGGAGCAGAAATCGGGCTGGGTGTCGGTGCATTCTGAAATGCTTGAAGTGAACAATCGGACAGAATGCTCTAATTCATAAATAAGACGTTTTCTATGCAAATCTTTGCTCAGCGTCCTCAGTCAATGTGAGAACCAGTCAAAACCTTTTTTTCAATTTTACCTTTCTGGTCGTTGTAGGGTTCCTTAAAATAAATCAATTTTTGTTTCCTGTTTCGAGAAGGAACCGTTTCTGACATCTGCCTGAGCGTGTTTTGCTCGCTTGCTTGGCGAACTGGGTCGGTTCCAGCGTGATTGGCGCTTGTTGTACAATAGTTGCAGAGTCTCGAAGAATGATGGGTCGATGTATGTTTGCAATATACTTGAAGCACAGCTGAGCATGGTCTGTGAGCGTTTTCTGGAACATCAGCATGGACCTTGACAGCCGATCATAAAGTAGTCCATCTACCTTGGCAAAATCCACATTTTGTGCAAAAACCGTTGATATATGCGTAACTACAGAAGTAGTTTGAGCAATATGGAGCTATGTTTCGGCAGTTCAAATAGGCAAAAGAAAAGGAGAATGATATAAGATGGAAGATGAGCAGGCACCGGAGATGGGGCATAACAAGACGAGAACTGGACTAATGTGAACACAAGGTGAACACAATGACGTGACCCTAGAGGACTCTGGGGGTGCCCACTTAGCCTCAAGTGCTTCCGCAAGGTGTCGGATAGAGCATGTCCACCTGTAAATAGGCTCTTCAGAAGCCAATAACATCAACATTTCAATCAATTTTAGCAAAAAGAGTTTGGTTAAAGCTGCCAAACAAAAAACCACTAGTAACTCATTCCAGGTGTTTTCCTCTTTCGCTCTGTGCACAGCCGTTTAAAACCACTCAGACAATTGCAGGAAATAACTCGCTATTATTAGAAGCGATTTCAATGCACTTGAATGCAGGCTGAAAAACTTGTCCATGAGATGCTCCATAGTAGTCAGACTAATCTCTACCTCTTATTTGCTCATAAACTGCGGCGCGTTCGACGACCTGACCCACTGTTTGCCTTTGACATTTGACAGCATTAACAGGTCTATGTTGCAACGCGGTCATAAACTTGCAAACAGAGCCTCTCGAATTCCTTGCGGAAGCCACCTCACAAAAAAGTCTTATTTCTGAACGCTGCAACCCTTTGTGTACCACTTTCCTCACTTTTTGCTCCGTGCTTGCGACGTTATGCATTTGAAGGACTTCGATCCGAGGCGGCAGGTGATAGGTCTTGAGTAACCATCATCATTGCGACGCTTATGCAAGCCAGGTAAACAAAAACATCACGCTCCACCCTGTGAACGTTTCTCAGCCGTGCATAGAAATTAAGTCTAAGCGTAAATTTTAGTCTTTGTGTTGACTTCCTTAATTTAAGCCTCCTCTGCGAGGTCGTGTGCCGCGCGGACTATAAGAGTTTGGCGACTGGGTTTGATGACCATTTGGACGCTTCTGCCCGACGTCATTCTGTTCCACATGACTCTCGAAGCCTTTTTTGTTGACCCAAACTGGTCGTCGAGGTCCGTTCCATAAACTGTTTCATTTCGGTAGACCCCCGCTCTTGAGATGTTTACTTTAATTGTCCGTTTTAGCGAAAACAAAAAATGCAGTCCTGTTTACCGTTGCGCATCTGAACTGCGTCGTGAGAGGTCATCATAGTGGCCCGACCAAAGGTAGAACATCTCACCAATTCGTGGTGCGAGTCACTGAGCAAACAAGAGCGTTCTAAATTGGAACTGCCGACTGGCGAACTGTGGTTTTGTTGCATTTTTGGGGACAACATTTTTGGGGACTCCTAAAGGGATGGTTGCACTTAGCAGATTAAGAGATCACTGACTTATTACCAAAACTGGTGAATTACTCTTTCAAATCAACCAAAAATCATCCGTTGCGCTTCTTCCTTTTTGAAAACCAATTTTAAAAACCCTTTTTCTCCTTTTTGCGGGTGTATTTTCCCAGTGACAAGCTGAGTTCCTGTTTTGGGAAAACCTCAGAGGAATCACGGAAGCATTATAAAGGGAGATGTGGGTGTGGTATGGAATTGGTAGATACGACATTTCTACTGTTTTACTTCAATATTCTAAAAAGACTACCATTAATCTGAACAAAGACAGTTTAAGCCAAGTAAAGGACACACAAATTCTCGTTTATTTAAGGCAAATAGTATAGACCTTCTTCGGATTTCATATCGGCTCATAGTTTTTCTCGGTTTTTTCATTATTGAAAATTGAAAAATGGAAAAGTTTCAAAACAAAGAAAAACACGATCGAAATCACGCCTAGTCTTCACATTATTGTAGTTTCAAATTTTTTACTTCGTTCTGAATTCACATTTTGTGTCGTGTTCGAGGGTTTTTCGAAATGACGTGTCTCCACAATTCCAATTACGCTGTCGTTCAGCTTCGTTTTTTTGTCGACTCGTTTGCTTCTGATCGCCCAAGAGACTCCCGCGCGCGCGCAAACAAACCCAGAGAGGACAAGTTAAGGGGTCAAATCTCAAAGGAACCAATAGCTCCTCCTTCTTGTTAGCCCAAAAGCGGTGATCACCTGAGGAGCGAACGATTCGCTGAGGAATTTTGGTTATATATTTTGGGTGTAATGTCATTTTAGCACTCATGAGCCATGTTTCATTGCGCCGCTTCTAAGTTTTCTGCATGCACAGCGTGAGCCTTGTTCAAGGTCTTTGGGGTCGTTATTACAACCTATCATAGCATCCTGCAGCAAATCACGTTCAAGTTTCTTTTTCCGCTTCTCCAGTTTAAACCCGTGTATTGCGTAACTCTCCGTATATAATAACAGTCGTCTTCAGCTTGCGTCACGACGGGTAGGCCGTAATCGGCACCTGAGGTTTAGGTCTGCGATTAGCTGAACTTTCTAGTTCGTTAGGGGAATCCCGCGTGGGCTAGGTCACGCTCGCTGCGGCTAGCTTGGTCTGTTTCCGTTTCTGCAGTAATCATGTATGCAGTTTGCTTTGGCGGACCACAAAAACCTTGTTTTTGTCTTGGCTGTCTGACAAGGTGTGAACGGTAAAACGCACATGTACACGCGAAGAAGACCACAGATGATCAATCACGCGGCGATCGAGCGAGAAGCGTTCCACTTGTGATCTGTCCGTGTCGAGCCTTCTAAGGCCTTTATAAACCGTGAAGCGCGTATGACCACACTTCCCCATCGCGTCCTTTACGGACAACTAATGAGCGACTGTTTTCAGCAATGTTGTTTATCCAAGCTGTTGTGATATTTGCGGTCTGTGCCGTGTACGAGGAGCGATTCAGCGAGGCGAGCGAGATCAGGAGTCGACTGTTCAGCAGAGGCTCTGTAAACAGGTAAGTGTTGTGAATAACCCAATCCACCCAATTCCACTCATTCTCAACTAATCTCTTTTTCGTTTAGCTTCTTCGGTTCCAGAACTCCAGAATTCTCTAGACTACGGAAAAGGGCAAACTACCGAGTATATTCAGTGAATTCGCAGAATTTCTCAACGCTTCTGAATCCCAGCAATAGAGCATCACCATTCAAACGGAAAAGATCAATTTCGAACGCTGTGGTAGAGACAGGTAGGTCCTCATGAGTGCGAGTAGCCTTTGTTCATGCTGCTTTTGTTTAGCAAGCTGCGATCATGAAAACCTCGTGGAATGTGCAGAATACGATAGTGACGAGAAAATGTGTTGGGTCACTTATGGCGGCATGAGATGTTGCATCTGCACGGGAAGACTGAAAATTCTGCGAAGGAGGAAGTGGCTGCTGTGGTAGGACTGTGGCTGCGACGCTCGATCAACCGACAAACGATCTCTCGTCTTCTTCCTGTATATTATGTACATAGGTCCGTCTTTAATAAAAACATGTTACTACGTGGAAACTATTTGCAGCATGCGCAGATTAGTTGTAGGCGGATGACTGACGCCCCTCGAGAAACGACATAAATTGTCGGGTTAGTCTTTAGGACCATGTACTCTGGAAAATGATATTAGTGGTTTCTTTTGTGTGTCTTTTTTGCTATATGCAACTGCTGCGACTGAAAAAGGCAAATTTTAACCGAAACCCTTGTTTATTTCGTTGTTTAGAAACAAAAACCTTATTTAATGCGCGCTTTATTGAAAACAAAACAGTTTATTGACCACAAACTCGCTATCAACCCTTCCTTTATGAAAGAAACAAGGCACCTCTGCAACAAACCTCAAATTTGCTTCCTCTTGCTGTCGACCAGGAACTCCTTTACTTCCATCATCCCTTCAAAGAAGTCGAACGAGCACCCCAAATCGAACTGCAGTTCCTCCTTCAAACACGGTCCAGAACGCCAGAAAAAGTATTCGCCGTCCACCTCCGACAACTGAAGCCACTTTACAACAATTTCAACACGAAACCATACCTGGTAGTTCTTGAATTTGATGCATTTGTTGTTGTTGGCGGGCTTCTTGGAGATCACGTACGCGCTCGAGGCCTGATTGCAGTAGATCGGGCAATAGACCCTCGTTGAGTTGTCCTCTCGAGACTGACCCTGAATTGTTGCAAGTTTTGATTGCTCACCGCTCATTACACTCACCGAAAAACATCCTTTTCCTTTTGGAGCCGACTCGAAGTCGGCGGCGTCCGGTTTTTTCATAAGCTTTACAGCACACTTCGCGTCTTCGCCTTCTTTTTCCGCGATGCAAGTGAAAACGCGCATTTCTAAATGAAAAACGCGTTTGAGGTGTCAATGTTTGTTGTCATACGATTATGAGAGGAAATGATAGAGGCTCCCGGAAAACAACCTACACGTCGGGGACATCGCCGAGACTGGCAGGTCAGAGTGGACGCCGGAGTGGTGTTGAACTGAAATTGGGTCATCAAACGAGTTGATCCATTCGAACGTTTGGAGTTAAGTTATGGAACCAGGATTCTTCGTTGTTTTGGGTCGGAGCCGAGATCTCTTCATGAGACCACAAGTGACCTGGAGAGATCTCGCGCGGAATTTCCGATCAAAAGGCAAACAATCTTAACACCTCGTGTTTGAATTGACTCAAGGCTGCTTTTTAAAAGTCGCGTTTTTGCGAGAAACCAGTTTAATTTGCGTAAAATGCGACAGGTGCACATTTGGGAATGCTTTTCTTGCTATTAAGAGTCTAGATTTCGAGAAAGTGGAATTCGAAATTCCAACTTTGATTTATTGCCGGAAGCGCAGGATTCCAAAAAGTCATGGAATAGGAGAGGCAATTTGTTGGTCGATTTTGTTAACTTGAAGCATGACTGGTCATTCCAATTTGTGCCTGCATGCTCCTCATCAGCCTTCCTGGCACAAGTCCGCTAACAAAATGCGCTCGGTCATAAAATGTAATTAACTGCTCCGTGTAGCTCTTACCGACGCTGTCCTTTCTCGTAACTTTTCGCCGTTCCAAAAATTGTCCGCTTGCAAAATGCAACGTCAGCGTGCATGATCGGAAACCCAAAAGTTCAAACTCTAAATTAGTCCTTTTTGTTTTTTCATGTCTCTGCCCGTCGAAGGGTCAACTATTTTATGGTAACAAAGAAGTTATCGTATCGTACTTATTGCGGACGTGGTGGGAACAACGCGTATTCTGGAACCCGTAAACCTGAAAGGAAGGAAAATTCGGAGAAGGACGTCGCGGATCGCGGAGCTAGTGGCGCAGAGGATCCAAGGGTTCGCACTGTACATGACGTCAAGCAGAGGGTAGCTCAAAAGGACTTCTTTTGAAAGAGAAATGGAAAAATAAAGTCTCACCTGAGGTCATTTAGCCACATAACAATGACGGTGTCGCCTCGCTTGGAGGCGATAATGGTCCAGACTTGGCTGATTGCGTTGAGCGTGAGAACGGCGAAGATGAAGAATGACGAGATGAAAAGTCGGATTTCGACCGCCTGTTTTTGTTGCATCCCCTGAAATGGACGTCGTGAGATGAAAACGTCAATTTGAATTTGCGATCTGCGTTGATTTTTGGGCATTTCCAAGAACAAGCGACTGGGAAATAAATCTCGAAATAAATCTCAGTCGTTTATTCCAATATTGGGAATAATTTATGCCCGCCTTTCAACGCTTCATTGAAGTGACTCGAGTTGGGCTGCTTTGCCTGACTGAATGGCAGCTGCATCGGATACTTACGTGCTTCATCATTTTTCGTGATATTGAGATGGCGGTTGCTATGTAGAAAATCAGGCAGATTACGGTGGCTGCAAGTGTCAAAGATCCGTCGACGTAGGATAACAACTAAAAGTGGTTTCGGGTTCGAAGAGAGCGGAGATTCTCGGTCCATACCTGAGTGGAGGTGTCGTCGCCCCCTAATCGGACAGTTTCGTTGTTTGTCCCCATGGAGAAGTTCATGTTGTAGTTGTGAAAGTTCAGCACAATCGGTAAAACAGCGGCAAGCGGAAGTATCCACGCAAGGACGCGGACAACCACCATCTGCTTTGATGCCCAGAACTGAAACACGGAAAACCACCTGCGGGGCCCGTCGTCAGATAATACACCTACCGGTTCGTAATGCATCGGGTAAAAAGCGGAGGTGAAGCGGTTGAACGAAAGCAGAATGTTGCCCATGTAGATGACGGCTTTGAGGTAGTAGTGGAGGCCGTTTGTGATCCACGGCAGGATGTACCAGAGGGTGTTGCCTTCGGTAAGCATAAAGTCCAAGTAGCGGTATTTACGAAACCGCATAAGGATGGTGAACTCAGCTGCGAGCATGATGTCGGCAATTCCCTAAAAGAACGAGAAATGGTTTCAAGTGCGCGAAAGAAACTGCTTACATGAAAAATGATCAGAGTGAAGAATGACCCTCGAAGGTGGGGCGAGGATCTCCGAAACCTTAGAATCGCGAACACCACAATCGCGTTGAAAATGGCGCTCAAAATAATGAACGCAAGCAGGGCATAATGCAACGCCGGCATCATAAGCTATGGGCCTGAAAAAAAGGATACACTCGGCGACGACGTCCACGGACAGAATTTACCAATACGCGAAAACGGTAAATTGTGGACATGCGGAATGACGGCTGCTTTCGACATTTGATGACGCATGCGCGTAACTCTCTATAAAGTCACTCCACGCAGAAGGGTCTGGGGAACACGCTTAATAGAAAATGCAGCAAAGGCGGGACAAAAAAGTATTTTTAGGCATCCTAAGAGAGCACAAGATGAGGTAACAGGATCTACACAAAACCTGACCACACGCTTAAAAAGACCGAAAGGACGAACAAAACACGCGAGTGCCTGGACTCTGATCCACTAGGCGAAGTCTCGCACTCGGCCGATCACACAAGAAGCCGGACTTTGACGTAAGACCACGTGAGATTCTCCCAGTAACCTTAGTTGATCGCGCTTCACATCTCCCACATTGTACTCCGCCGGACGCACAAGAACTAACCAGAAGCACGTTTCAGGAAATTAATAAAAATGTGAAAAACTCAAAACGGCGAAGATGACAAAAGGGCGAAAAACAATCAAAAGCGTTCGAAGGCGTTTTATACACTTTAGCCAGCACGTCTACAGCCAAGGGAAAGCTAATTAAATAAAAAGCTAACCTACAATCCAAAGACAACGCATAACGTCGATTAGCAAATTTAGTGCATTAAGGTCGCATAAAACAAGAAAGAGTGAGTGGGTGCACAAGGCGTGCCCATTATCTTCAAAGCAAAAAATGGATGGAATAAAGAGCTGCAAATGAACACTGTAAAGTTTATTTTTACAATCAAAAACAAATTTTTTAACGTACGAAGACGTGAGAGCTGGGTAGAACGAAAGCACACATAAACACAGTGCTATTCGAGAAATTTCAATTAAAATATTGAACTCTACGCACACCTATCATAGCATGTTTTTCTTACCTTCTCAGAATTCGGCGAAAGTTAGACTATTTACAGCGTCGCGAGTGTAATGAAATAAGACCACGAAAAAACAATTGGATTAAATTCAACCGTCGATTCACGTGTCGCGAGCATGTAATCCAATTTTAAAGGGCAAAACTTAACACGTTTTTATGCGCAATAGCAATGAGCCACCAAGATGGCAAGAAAAGCAAACTCTAATCGCTTTCTGTACATGTTCTCCTACAATATTGAACGCGATATAAATGAAACCTCAATTTTCACGACCAAAAAAACAGAAGAAACAAAATAACGCACGGTCAATGCACGATTGAAGATATTATTAGAAGCTTCGTTCTTTAAAGGTACCCACTTCAACAAATAAATCATTCTATGTTGATTTTTTAGGGCAACTAAAGCGGGGAGAATTCAGATTGGACATAAACAAAGTCATCGGGCCGACGTACTTTTCTTGATTTTGCCTGCGAACAAGTGAGCATTGTCATTTTTGTCGACGACTTCTGTGGCGTGATCTGCTCATAACAGTTTTGAAAAAGTTTTAGAAGAGACTGGAAGTAGATAAAGGTATTGGAGTGATAGCTTCTGTAAGGACTTTAAATGAGTTTCGGATACAGAGATAACATGAACACAGATTTTCATGATAAACTACACGAGCTACCGGCTTCAAATACATTTTCAACAAATCAAGTTTCACTCTTGATTTGAAAAATGCCAAAACGTATATTTAAGCAATGGCTGGTACTGTGAGCTTTGCACAAACTTCCAGAAAGATACAAATAGAGAGCTTGAAAGTGAAGAAACTCGCAAAAATGATAGATAAGCTACGCCCAATCAGATACTTTTAATCGAATGCTTATAAACAATTGCGTTTTATAAGTAATTATGCAAGACAGGTGTGGGCAGGCAGGCCACGTACGCGTTCGGGCCTCAAACAGCTGTAACCAACTTAGATTATTGGTTCTTCTATGTCCGCTAAAGTTTAATGGGTTCTTCTGGGAAGATTCGACTAACATAAGTCGACCTTTCTTTACTCTTTTAACATCCACCAACATCTTCCTGAAGACTTTAAACGGGTATAGACTTGTGACGAGACTCACAAAACGTCTCTTAGGACCAAGATCCAGTACGTGATCTCCCCAGGTTTCAAAAATTTGAAACTTTAATTACGTGGGACGCACTTTAAAATTTTCATGTGAATTTCGAGATTCTTATTAGGTCACAAACATCCAAACATTCTCATGCCAACTCTGGCTTTATCGATTTTCGCATGCTGTCTAAGCAAACAATGCGTTCAATTTATGAACAAAGTCTTAGTGCTTCTTACAGTATCTCGTCCGAGTGCTATTTATGAGGCCGGTCCTACTTAGTACGTTGGGCTTTTCCGACATTTGAGATGTTGCTTTGCATCGACTGTTTCGGGGACACGGTTGGGACTGGATCGCAAATGCTGCTTTCGCTCAGCGATCGTTTCCACGAAGCGGAAAGCAGTGTAAAATGGTGCTCAGAAATTCTATTTCAGTCTTGCACCGCTCGTTATTCTATGAACGATCAATGTTACACCGTGGTGAACCTTGCCCACCGGTTGACATTCCGAGGTTGTTTCGCCTATAAAAGGGCGCAAGTTCTGGAGCATTCAGCAGATCATTTCTACTGCCTCACCTCCACCTCTACAATGCTGAAGATCACCTCCACTTCTGGTAAGCCCACAATTCTCAATCTAAATAACCAAAAAGTTCTTTCAGCTGTTCTCCTTATCCTCGTCCTTCTGGCCACGGAATGCTCGTCTTCCGCCCTCCTTGACATGTACGAGCGGCTTCAGCGCAAAGCGATGGCCTCCAACATCGTCCTTAAGGATCAGCCCATCGCTCTGAACGTACCTGAAAAGCCGGTGATCACAGAAGCCTCCAAACCCCTCGAGCCGCATCTGAAGAAACTCCGCAAGGGCTACAAACTACCCATCCATGGCCTCGACGTCGTCACTCCTCCGACGGTCACCGTGCAGCACAAGCCCGGCCAGACCAGCTTGAAGTCCGCCGCACACATTCTGAACCGCGTCAACTCGGTTCTTCTTCGCATCTAATTGTCGTATCTCTGCTAAACAACAACTACGGGTACTTACATTGTGTACAAAGTTTCGCCTAATAAACAAAAAAAATCCAGTTTCACGGCTTAAAAATGAACATAGTCAACGCCATAGCAAATCATAAATCTTATCTCACTCGCCTGAATCACTCGAGAATTTCAGTTGTCAGTTCTTGTGCGCTTGTCAGGTCTTTTTTCCCACATAGAAAATACACGCCTGGAAATTATGTTTGCGAACAGTGAGAACCTAAAAACGCTGCAAAGTTGATCCGGGAGATCTTTCAGCAAAATTACTAAATTGAAGTGTCAAAATTCGTTTGTGAGCCGCGTATCGCCAAACGACGTGGCCCTTCACTAAGCGCAACCGCTTTGTCTCCAACCTTCGGTCTCGGAAAACCGTTCGATTCGAGAAACATTGTGATGAAGCGGCGAGATCGACGACAAAGTTCGACGTTCATCGCTCTGTACTGTAACAAAGCGGAAACGCAATCAACTGGCGCAGGATAAATTTAGAGTTTAACCCCTGTGACGAAAGTGGTCTGTAGACTTTGGCGTGCAGCACGCTCGCCGTTAGCAAACAGAAAGGAATAAATAACCTGCCTCATCAAACAGAATTTTATTAACGTAAAAATGGCGTTCTGGTCAGTGAAGGTGGGATGATTGACTTCACTGATCAATCATAAGTCATTTGATTCAAAATGAAAAAAAATCGAATTGCGTCAAAACAAAACTTTTAGCATTGTGCCTTTGAACATTTCGCTTTTAGGATACAGACTCTTTTCTTTCTTTTCGCAACGCAAACACTTTTTGGGCTTTCTCAGTTTTGTGACATGAATCAATGGCTTTAGAAAACGCCAAAAATAGTCTAAACAAAAACGTTTGTAACCAATTTATTTATGTCAATGTCTCAGCGTGTAAGGCAAAGCGTATTAACCATAGATTCCTTTACAGATTGCTATAAAGTGTCCTTGCAATCCAAGCGTGTTGGTTCGTTCGTCCGTCATGAGATCATGTCTGCTTGTTTCCTGATTGGAAGAGGCAGCATACTGTAGTTTTGCAATTGGGGTTTGTCGCACTTTCGGCGCGCGACGAGGACTTTTTTGTGCGGCGTAGATGAGCACAGATGAAGAATCTTGAGGCAGAAAACGCGATTTCAATGTTTTAACATTTTTGAGAAGAAAGGAGTATTGTGAGGCGCGAAGCGCCGAACAGTTCCAATTTAAGAAACTAATTCTCGCGCAATAGCGCGCGGGGCCCCGTTAATAAAATATTGTTGCGACTGGTTTCAAACCATCTTCTGTACTAGAATTTGTGGTTGACTTCTATGAGTCGTGTCTAGATCTTGCTACTGCGGTCTTTTTTTTATTTGTAGGCATCTGATTAGAAATACAGGTTTTTACTGATCGTTAGTTAAAATCTCGGACTTGATGCCTTGTTCACTGAAAGAAACAGTTTTGGTCTAAAATTAAATTGCTGTTTTTCGTTTGCTAAATTCTTATAAAGAGAAAGGGAATATGAATGTTGTAAGGATCATCTGTCGCGCGCACCCGCTCACCTCATAAAATATACACGCGTCACTACAATCCCCAAACTTCTCAATAACTTTGTGGCCCGTAGTTCATCAAAGATCGACTTTACCTACTAATCTCGTACATTGCAGCCAGTTTGTTCTTGTTTGCACCAGTTTGCGGTTTGCAAGCTTTAAAAATAGCAAAACATGTCTTGGATAAATATGGAAAGTACTTGAGCCAGATTTTTGTGTTTTCAAAGAGTTTGAAATTCATTCAAAGTTGTCAAGAACTTTAAGCGGAGTCACCAGGAAAGTGCAGAGGAAGGCAAAGAACAGGCAAAAATGGAACCGTACTGACAACCCAGTTGAAACACAAAGCAATTTCCAGACCATTTCTAATGAGCTGCAGAACGAGTTTCTACAGGGTCGCAACATTATTTCTGACGTTATTAATGTGACAATTGGGAGCGAGTAAGACCGGAATTTCCCAATTTTATGGCCAGTGTTTGTTTTTTTCGGGTCAACGTCTACTCGTTCCCCTGCTTGTTTACCTCAAAAAGGCCGAATTGTATTAGGAATTCGGTCTGAAATAAGCCGAATCGATCGGGTCGAATGTCAACCGAACTACGTGTCACTACAAAACTGACGGTCCAACACGGAACTAATCCGCAGATCAATTCGGCTTTTAATGAGGTGACAGTGTAACTGGGAGCGAGATATAGCAACAGGTTTGGATTGAGTTATAACGCGCAGAGTACCTGTGTAGTTGTTTCGACAGCAGAAGTTTTTTCGCGCTCTCGTGAGCAGCTGGCTGGAAATTCGCCGATCGGCAGTCCGTGTTTTTGATCTGGGCGTAACTCGTATTCCCGTGTTGCTTGTTGTTCAACTGAATTAATCGCTTCGTGTTGCCGAACTAGATCCATCCCGGCCTCAGCCGCTTATTTGTATCACGAAACTGAAATTCCTTTTAGGCGATGGGTTTCATAAGTGGTTCCGATGACTTCTCGTATGCGCTCCAATATCGCGCCAATGAGGTTCCCAGAGCCTCGAAGGCGGTTTTGTTGGGATTACAGCAGATGATGGTCTGTGTCTCTGGACTTCTTGTGGCGCCGTATATCATTTCCGAGAAAGTCTGCGCGGGTCAGGCCGAGCTTGGTCTCCGCGCCACCCTTATTTCGACAACATTTGTCGCCTCAGGTGTTGCAACTATCATTCAAAGCACGTTCGGTTTACGGTAACGTTTACAATCTTGTTCCAATAATCATGTTATGTTTAGATTAGCGGTGTTGCAAGGTCCCTCGCTCGCCTTCTTCCCGCCCCTTATCGCCTACTTCTACGAGCACAGCAAAGACTGCAAAGCGACCGTACACGACTTTGTTCCCGAAGAGGAGTGGTTGCCCAGGATTCAGACGGTGAGGATTGAAAATAACGACTGGAAACACTCTCCCTTTCAGATAGTGGGATGTCTGGTTTCCGCGTCCTCATTGCTGGTCTTCGTTGGAATGACCGGAATGGTGGGCGCGATCTCGAAGAACCTCGGCCCGGTGACCATAGCTCCTGTCGTTCTCCTCCTCTGTCTCTCAAACGTCCCGCTCGTGGTGGAGAAAGCGAAGCTTCACTGGATCTCCATAGCCGAGTACCTCTTCCTCATGGTGTTTGTGCTTTACCTGAGCGAGTGGCAGGTGCCGCTCCCGACGATCAAGAACCGCGGACTCGGAGTTGTGAGAGTTCGGCTGTTTGGGGAATTCCCGGTTTGTGCAACTTTGTAAACACTTGACACATCCGCTATTTTAGTACCTGATGTCCATGTTCCTCGCCTGGTCCATCTGCTTCTTCATGACAGTCACAGGAATCGAATCCTACGGAGGCGCCGCCAGAACCGACAACAACGACACCCTCGCCGTATTGTACGACGCTCCCTGGGTTTATGTGCCTTATCCAGGTTCGCCGGCCTGGGTCCCGATTCCAGTTTTATTTTTTCGCTTAAGGTCAATTCGGAATGCCCAAATTCGACTTTGGGCTCTTCCTTGGATTCTTCGCTTCGTGCCTTTGCTGCTTATTTGAAAGTCTTGGAAACTACGAAATCGCCGCGAAGGTCTCGGAGGAAAACACTCCGGACTCCGCCACCGCGAATCGAGCCATCATAGCGGAGGGATTGGGCTGCGCGATCGCCGGCTCCATGGGCGTCGGGGTCGGAGTCACTACGTACAGCGAAAACATCGCGGTTCTGAAAATAACAAGGGTGAGTACTCCATTCATGAACTTTTTTTGATTTACATTAATGCCTGATGATCAACTGATCAAAGGTTGTGTTTATGTTTCGCTGGTTTTTGATCGTATATTGAAATTTGTTATTTGAAACCACCTTTTTAGGTTGCCAGCCGCGTCACCCTCCAGTTGGCCGGAGTGTTCCTCATCGTCCTCGGTCTCTTCACCAAGTTCGGGGCCGCCATCTCGACTCTTCCGCCCGCCATGATCGGCGGAATCCTCGGCATGGGAGTTTCGATGATTGCAGGTGTGGCGCTGTCGAATCTACAGGTAAGATTTTTCCTTCGATCCTCTTCATCACCTTTTTCAGTACATCGATCTGAAACTCTCGCGCAACGTAACAATCGTGGGAGTCGCCGTGATCAGTGGCCTCGGCATTTCCAAGTACTTCGCAGAAAATCCCCTGCGAACAGGTTTTGTTTGCCTGCCAGAATGTGCTGACTGTTTGGTGACGTTTTAGGTCTCGACGATTTTGACCGGGTTTTCAATCTCCTAATCCAAATCCAGATGTTTGTGGGTGGCTCCATTGCGTTCTTCCTGGATAACACCGTCGGAGGTGAGTCACACGGTGATATTCTTTCTAGAATGCGTTCTTAGGTGCTTCTCGACGCCAAAGAGGACTGAGGGACAAGACGAAACCCGAATCGTTTCCTGACTCCATCACTCGCGAGCGCGATGGCTACGCATTTCCCGACTGCATTAACAGGTGAGCCGAAAGTTGATAACTTTCCATAGCATCTGCTATAGATTCCTGCTCAAAGTTCCTATCCTCACCAGGCTGCCTTTCATTCCTTCGCTCTACAAAGTCGAAGAGGCGCTGAAAAACGGAAGTCCGATTCCTCACCATACCATCACTACCGATGAGACGAACAATTATGTTGCTAATGTGAGAATTAGCTGATTAGTTGCCCCGTTTGGCTAAAGTGTAAATAAAAAAGTGTAAAGTGTAAAAGTGTCAATTCCATATTATTTTCTGAAAAGTGATTTTTGAAACGGACGGTCTGGATTACAAGTGTAGACCTTGAGCGGCATCTACCGGGGCTCATTTTTATATAAGACCGATATTAGCGGTGGCGTGATCGCTCGGCGCGGGCATTAAAACGGCGAATTCCTTTTACTGCTCGGTCGGATCCGCTCGGCGTAACCGCTTTTTTCCAAATTTACACGGATCTGCAGACAACCTCGTTTCGAGGAGTATCGAAATCGTCACCTCTTCTGAAAAATCGCTTTTTTTCAGTTTTCAAGACCGGGATGAACTTATGACATCTTCTGCAACCAAATCGCGGCTCCTGACGCGATGTTAGCAATCGTCGAATACGGTAGCGGAGGCAAGCGATGCGATGCATCGCTTCTCCTATATGCAACAGGGTGGTCCAAAAAAAAAACCCTCGACCGACACCCACGCCCCCGCCCGTCTAGCGCTGGATCCACGGATCCGCTATCTGAAACCGGTCATTGGGGGCGATCCCGCGGCGAACGACCGGTCGGTTTCACGTTATTTGTTAGCAAAATTTATTATTTCTTAGCGTTATTTGTTCGCGACGAGTGAGCTAAAAATGACTCCGCTCTGTCTGGCCAGTGAGCAACGGACGGGGGTCTGGCCCTGTATAACGGCGGCCGTCCAAGTCTCGTATTTTCCATCCTGTATTTTCGAAAATAAACTCGCGACGTTTCCTCAATTCGCGGCACTCTTGATTCGTTTTGAAATGTTTTTCGTGGCTTTCGTCCATATTTCTAGCTGCGGTCGCGCGTCGTGCCCTTTGTGATCAAGCCCTAAAGTGTACTTTGATTCCTATTTCAGTTGACATGGGTATTCAATCAGCCGGAACTCCGCGACCAGTACCGGTGTTCTACCACAACAGCCCGCCGTTGTCGACCAAACGTGAGAGAGTAAGTTGATTTAGCCAAAATTCGCTGTTATATTGCGACGTTTTTCAGATAAGGAACACTCCTGCGGACAGAAACCCCGCCAGCATCCGGCGACTGGCCTTGACCACTCCGTCCGTCTCGAGATTCCGCCAAAGAAGTGAATTGCGGACGCGTCGCCCCGTTTTCATTTCCTACTTCAACAAGAAAACAGACGGTCCGTTCGAGGGTTGCCATGAATTGTAGACGATTCATTGTTTTCAGTCCTCGCTCACTCTCGCTCCTATGACTTCACTTCGTCGGACACTTACTTCGACCAGTGCTTCACGGTCCAGAAGCAGCTGGGAGAAGGCTCATTCGGAGAAGTTTTCTCCGTTGTCTGTAAGGACGACATGAAGCCATACGCCATCAAGCGGTCGATCGAACCCTACAAGAGTCTTGTCGATCGTGAGACCAAGCTTAGAGAAGTGGAGAAGCATCAAGCGCTGTCCCGTCATCCCAACTTGGTCCATTTCGTCCGCGCCTGGGAAGAACGCGGCTTCTTCTACATCCAGACGGAGCTCTGCGATCGCAGTCTGGACCAGTACATCGTTGACACTCCTGACTGCACCGTGTCCGAGCCAAAGCTGTGGGGACTCTTCTTTGATATGCTACAGGTTGGTTTAATGTTCTTTCAACATGTTTCTTATCGAACGTTTTAGGGAATTGAATTCTTACACAGTCGCGACTTTATCCACGTCGACATCAAGCCAGACAACATCTTTTTGACGACAGATGGTCACTGCAAGTTGGGTGATTTCGGTCTTATGATCGATCTCAAGAAGGTGACACCCTTCCCTTCCATTATGATCATCATCTTACCGAGCTACTTTTCAGGACAAGATTGTGTTGGCAGAAGAGGGCGACAGCAAGTACCTGGCTGCGGAGGTACTGAACGGAGTTCCAAGCAAGTCATCCGACATCTTCAGCCTGGGAGTGACGATTCTAGAAGTTGCCTCTGGATTGGACCTACCTTCTCATGGAAAGGGCTGGACCATGATCCGCAACAAGAACATTCCTGATCACTTCCTAAAAGGTATCGCTCAAGAGTAGTCATTTACTTAATGGTGTTTTTCTTGTAGGATTGTCGCCGGAATTGGTCCATATCATCAACCAAATGATTGACCCCAACCCTGACGCCCGTCCAACCGCACGGGACCTCTTGAAGCATCGACGGTTCAAGCATTTGAACTTGAACTTGGAGATCGAAGTAAGATACTTTGATTCATCGGTATTAAATTAACTTGATTGGTTCTTCAGCCGGAGCCGGAAACGCCCACCGAGTGCAAGCGAATCTTTTCGTCCTCGTCTCCTCCGCCCTTCACGTTCTCCGTGTCGAATCCCAAGGTTATCACCACCCGCTGCGGAGAAACCGTGCCAGCTGAATTTTCCGGCCGCGCTCGCACGCGCTTTAGCATGAAGAAGGTCGGAAAATTGGACTTCAGCAAAATTGAATGAGCCACCCATATATAGTTATTGTTAGAATTTGTGAATTTGTTAAATTGAAACCGAAATGAAAAATTTTCACGATTGTTCAAGTTTGTTTGTTTCTTGAGTCTCCATGAGTGATGAAATCGATAAATCAAGTACGGTGTGTCAGCCGCAAACGAATCGTCTCAGAAAAGTGTCGAACCATTTCGGACGTTCGGTCAGGCATATTTGGGCCATTTTCTCCGCCAGGAGCGCACCGATCTCAAAAATTCCAGCGGATCAGGCCATTTGAAGCCGAGAGCTATCGATTGATACCAGGATCATGCGAATCTGTGAGAATGACCATTTTTGACCCTGGTTTGGCCTATTTGGATCGATATCTCGGCCAAACTCAAAACTTTTTTGAAAAGTGAAAACTTCAAACTCAAAACCTCAAGAAAGCCTCAAAACCTCAAAAAACAAAACTTGCACAGCCCTGATTGGGGTGCGCTCTCGGAGGTAGGACATTTCAGCGCCGGACATTTCAGCGCCGGACATTTCATCGCCGGACACTTCCGCGCTGGCCGTTTCAGCGCCAGCCGTTTCCGGACATTTCAGCGCCGGACAGTTCCGCGCCAGCCGTTT
Source organism: Steinernema carpocapsae (assembly GCA_000757645.3). Lineage (NCBI taxonomy): Eukaryota > Metazoa > Nematoda > Chromadorea > Rhabditida > Steinernematidae > Steinernema > Steinernema carpocapsae. The sequence goes on from CM016762.1 coordinate 15,779,624, forward strand.
CAGCGCCAGCGCCAGCCGTTTCAGCTCGCACATTTTGCCGCTGGTGCTTCTAGATTCTATAGGCGATTTTATAGGCAGTATACTTCATCTGCTCCGCAATATCCGCAATCTTTTGGCGAGGTCGGAATCTTAAGAATCGGGCATTCTGTGATTGCGTCCTGCGTCCTACTCAACAATAACTTAAAACACAGATCAAATAAGGCAGGACAATCAGCTAGAACAGATAAAAGATTGGCATTAGTAAGTGCGGTACATAATGATAGAGCCACCTTATAAAAATCCTATGCCCGTTTTTAAACTGTTAGCTACGTTTTACATGCGATAATCATGTTTAGCACGTTAATTTAACCTAAAACCATGTTATAGCTTCAAAAAAGACGTCATAAGTCAAAGTTTGAAAACTTTTGGGTAATATACCCAGGCTCCCCCCTCCCCCCCTCCCGAGGACCCCTCTCCATTCATTCCGTCGCTCCCGCCGCGCCGACGCGGTCGCTGTTTGCTCCGAATCTGTTCCAAGCCTGGAGCGACCCCGGTCATTTTGGAGAGCGCTCTCGCGTTTGATCGGTTGGTTTTGCAATACCACCTCTCGAATACCGAATAATAATAGGTCATCGTCGGTGCAAGAAGAAAAATTCGAACTTTTTGTGCAGCCTACTCACCTTCGCTGCCCAGAGAGCTGTCGCTAACAGCCTACACACCCCGCTTCCAGGCGCCTTCGGCGCTTCCCAAAAACCATAATAAAAATGTCCAAGCCTAAGCCTAAGATGCTCCAAGGGGCCAGCCCCAGCCTACTATCCCCGCTGTTTGCAAGAGGCCGCCTTGGGCCTACACACCCCGCTTCCAGGCGCTTTCGGCGCGGAAACCAAAGCGTGTGGTGGTATTGCAAAACCGACTGAACAACGCGAGAGCGCTCCCCCAAATGGGTCGCTCCAGGCTTGGAGAAACGCTGAAACGGATAACGCCGAAATGTCCTGGCGCTGAAACGGCCAGCGCGGAAGTGTCCGGCGCTGAAATGTCCGGCGCTGAAACGTCCGGCGCTGAAATGTCCCATCACCGCGCTCTCGCCGGGTCCATGGGTATCTGGGTCGGAGTCACCACCTACGCAGAAAACATCGCTCTTATGAGAATTACGAAAGTAGGAGTTTATTGCTGTCCCCAGCTAATTTGTTCTCTTTTTATGTTTGTGTAGTCATCATTTTAAATTGGTTTGTGCTTATACACTTGTACTTGTGGAAAATGGAAACTTAATTGGAGGTGATCAATCAACGAAATCTTGTAATTGCAGGTCGCCAGCCGCGTCACCCTCCAGCTGACCGGAGCGTTCCTCATCGTCCTCGGCCTCTTCACCAAAATCGGAGCTCTCCACCTTGCCAACAGCTATCATCGGCGGCATCCTCGGCAACGGAATCTCCATGATTTCGGACGTTGTCCTCGCTAATCTTCAGGTAAATCACACTGCCCTTTTAACGCTTTGAAACATTGACCTTACGTTGCCTGAAGCCGCCCCTCTGGAGCGAGATGGTTATGCATTCCCCGACTGCATCAACAGGTCCTTTGAACCCATGAGGCCTCGAAAACATTGAATTTCAGGTTTTTACTGAAAGTTCCAATACTGACTAGGTTGCCCTTCATTCCTTCCCTTTACAAAGTGGAGGAAGCGCTGATATGCGAGAATCGCAGTCCAGAAGATGATGTGACCCCGTCGAACGGGGATAACGGTTACGTTGCTAATGTTCGGATCGACTGAGTTGATGGTTGCCTGTTAATAAAGACATTAGGGTGCCTAGAATTTCTTTTTGCGTTCTGAGCATCCCGCACGGCTATCATTCCATGCTTCAACCGTATCCTCTTCGCTGCATAGTGCATTTATGCTCAAGTGCATGAGGACTGACTGTGGCATCTCTGGACGGACTGTGGAACCTCTGATCCTTTTCCTTTGCCACATATTCCCAATCCACATTGCCCTTCGTGAGAAATCCTTTTATTTAATTGGAGAGCATGATTGGTATTAGCGTGAGAGTGGATATAGCCACCCATCGAGCGAGAGCGTGGCTCGTAATATCACCATGAGACGCAAGGGGCGTGCTGAAAGCGTTTTCCAGCAACCTACAATGCTCAGGTTTCTCAGGGAGGCCATGCTCAGGGGACTAGTCGTCGATATCTAGCTGTACGTGGTGGCCGCCTAATCCATCCCGTGTCCATGGCAACGCGCCCAAATACGGCTGACGACGACGTGTGTCCGCAGCTGGGTGAGCGCTTGTCGCGCTCGAGACTGTACGGCGATCTGAGCGATTCTAGTGAGACCGATTCCGACGATCCTGTTTCCCCCGTCTCAGAGCTAACCCGGAGACCTTCGCCTCCGATCGACGTTTCTCGCCCGCAGGCCGTAAGTACTTTTCCTACAAACTTAAGATCGGGCTCGCTGTCGTCGCTGTCATCGTCAACAGACTCAGATCTCTTCAAACAGACGTCTGGCATTGATTTGCCCTCGGAAGAAGAGGACGTCGCCGACAAATTCACGGCCGTCTTCACCGATATCCCCTTGAAGGCGCCTGTGCATACCACCCTCTCGCCGTTCGAATCGTCGGAGGACACCGAAAAGGACAAGAACAGCCAAGTATCGGCGGTTTCTTCTGAAGCCTTGCGTTACTCGAGAACCGCGACCGAAGAGATCTTCACGAGCGCCCAAAACTTCAACGACGATATCTTCCCGGGCGCTCAGAACTTCGCCAAGTTCCCGCCGCCATCCGAGACTGAAACCGACAAGGACAGCATCAGCACTCGCTCGACGCTCTCGAACTACGAGCCCGTGAGCAGGAAGCCCCCGAGCAAGAACGACATCTGCACCGTACAACCGACGGCGAAGAAATACCTTCAAGGCGCAGAACCCCCCGGCGAGGTAGACAAGCGTGAAGGAAACGTCCAGCTCACCCCCCCAGCCGCTGCCGACGTCCAAGTACCCTTCTTAACGAACATCATGACCAAGCTGTGCTGCTTCCGAAAAGCCGATCGCAACCAACAATACGCGGTGAGCGAGACCGAGGCTCCTGCGCAGTTCTCCTGGGATCAACCGAACCGACCTGATCCGAAGTTGTACACGTTCGAGAAGAGGAGCGACGAGACGCTTGTCCGGAACAACGGAGAAATTGGTGGACAACAATTCACCGTGGACAACTGCAAGGTCAGTTCTCAAATCCTTTCCTCCCTGTCACTGCCTCATTTCAGAATTGCACCATTCTGCTTTTCGACTGGTCGGCTAGTATCACAATCGACGACTGCGAAAACTGCCTGTTTGTGTTGGGTCCATGTACGGGAAGGTAGTAATTAGGCGTTTTTTTATATTCCCTTACTGTTATGTTCAGCGTCTTTGTTCGCACAACCAAAGAATGCACGATTCTGTCGGTTTCCCAGCAATTCCGGACGCGCGACTGCTCCGACCTGGCCCTCTTCCTCTTTTGCGTGACACAGCCTACAATCGAGGAGAGCAACAACATCCAGTTCTCTCCGCTCTACTTGTTCTACAACGACCTTGGAAGTAAGCTATAGTCGATGAAACCAAAAGTTATGAGATCAGTTTAGACCAGCTTAGGAAGGCCGGAATCAGCCCTTTCAACAACAACTGGAAGCGAGTTCACGACTTCAGCGCCACGAACAAGTGCAACTACCGGATTGTCAGCGAGGTAGGTGAAGTGAACAGGTGGAGCAGAGCTTCGCGTCCGACACACGGCGTTGATCGATGATTCCGGAGTCCTCGCGTCAGTCGCTCCTTGTCTTCCAGGGTCCGTTGGCCGTGCCACACATAGCGCCTGCCGTGGGAACGAGCGGATTCAATGTTGACAACGCCACGTCCGAGCTGATCTCGTGCCCAAAACACGTGAACTGCGACGACAGGGCCATGGTCGTGTGCACGCAGACCCCGAACGAGTCGCTGGGCGAGTTCTACAGTCGCCTCGTGAAGCTCACCCACATGCTCTCCGAGCAACTCGAGCTGCTCGAGTGCCGTGACGTCAAAATCAAAAAAGGGGAATTGAAAAGCCTTCTCGTTCTAAAGACGTTCTCCAAATACGAAGGTGACGTGACACGGGTTTTCTTGCCTTTTACGACTTTTTACAGGTCGACTGGTTCTCCTTGAATTCCGTGACGAGAATGCCTACGCAAAAATTAACCCATACGTGGTGTCGGGAGTTTTTCTGGTCGAGAAAGAGCGTGTGGCGGAATACCAGAAAGTACTCCACCGCTTTTCGGAGGTGCAAGAATATGTGTGAACTGTGAATCAGCCTGGAGGCGATAGTTCTCCGTCAGGATGTTTTAGAATTGCATGCTTTTTATAATGACTACACATTAAAATGACAAATTTATATGCGTAATAGACATTTCATGCGTATGTGTATGTATAAACGTCTTCTCAAATGTGTTTTCGTTTTTATCTCAAGGAAAGCACAGTCTAACGGGTGCCGTTTCTATGCGACCGGATGTTTTGACTGTTTCAGGCTGTTCACACCTCGCTTTGCATAATGTTGCGTGTGTACAGCGTTAGTTCACCGCGCGCAGGTCACTCCGCTGCTGACAATTACCGTTGCTTGTGCATGCGAGACGATATCATCGCCGCCCGATGACTCACGATATTCCGGCGAGCCCTTATTGTAGTGGAAGGGGACGATCGATAGGGATGGCCTTGTCACGATACATTCCTTTATGCGTGGGCATCTTCTCAGGTACAAGGAATAAATCGGCGTTTATTTGCGAACGGAGAACGTTCAGTTCAACTGCTAAAGGAGCGACGTGCTGTCGAGAATGTTCGAAACTGCTTCGATTCATCGCTCTCCGCTAGTGGAAGGCCCCGCCAAACCAATTGTAAGTTGTTTTATAAATATTTGTTTGGATACACCCAAACAAAAAGCATTTTTTGTGCAGCAAACGTGTCTGGGCCGAAAACTAGCTGAGAAAGGAAATGTTTCGTACGTTATGGATGATTTGCAGCATGTACTCGGGCACGACATTGGCGCCGGCTCCCGATTGGAACTTCATTTTTGGAGGTATGTTATATAGGCGGGTTCAGTGAATAAGAATATGGTTTTTAGAAAAATGTGCAAGCGGTGCTACTGCCGCATGGACGAGCATGACATTACATTGCCAAACCTGAAAAACAACAATTTTGTGGGTAAGCATCTCACAAAAGTCTTGTGTAATTTGCTTAATTGTCTCATTTAGGCCGCTTGTTTGACGACGACATATCAAGTTGCACCTCGTTTGAAGGAATGCGGAGCGTCACGGAAGACATGAATTCGATGTGTGGGGCACTCAAGGATTCTCGTGTGAGTGAAGAATTTTTCAAACAGGCCAATTTTAGTTGTTTTGAAATTTAGATTAGCGACCAGCGCCGGTACAGTTCGCACTCCAGCTGCACCCTGGAATCCCAGTCCACCCATGGTCCCACGTTGCCTCCCCAAACCGCAAATGGCGAATCTGGCCAGTTTGGACAAGCTGCCCCAGCAGTGCCTCAACAAGCGACCGTCCGTGAAACCCACAAATCAGAATATTCCTGGGCTCCGACCAACAACCCAGAGCTGGCCAACAAGTACTTCAGCTCTCTTCCTCCCGAAGAGCGTCCTCTTGTTGGGTCTGAAGGCGACAGGACTCGCCGTCAGCGACTCGCCTACCAGCTCCCGTACCACGACTGCGACACCGCCGCGGCGATTTCGATCAAATCAGACGCTGACCGTAATCTGCACTCGAAGTTCGTGGACAAGGTGAAGCAGGAGAGCGTGGGCATCGGACATGTGATCGAAGTGAACAAGAACACCCAGACGGAGCCGGAACGGATTATTCACGCACCTGGTCCTTGCGTAAGTCTGTTCTCGGACAATTCATTACCACAACGACGATTTTCAGCAATGGCCGACGTGCGAGAACCACCTGAAGACTGGCGACGTTGGAGTGACCACGGACCACGGATCAAGTCAGGCAATCTAAAACTAAGTCTGAAACTTTGTTTTCAATAAATTGCTTCAGAACGTGTGGCACCCGAACTGCTTCCGTTGCGCCACTTGCGAGCAGCTCTTGGTGGACCTTCTGTACTTCTTCCAGGACAACAAGTACTACTGCGGCCGGCACTACGCGGAGAAGATCTACCCGCGGTGCTTCGGATGCGACGAGCTCATTTTCGCCAAGGAGTACACGTTTGCTGAGGATAAATCGTGGCATTACGAGCATTTCTCGTGCTTCGGTTGCGACACGCACCTGGGAGGATATCGTTACCTCGTGAAGAACGACCATCCTTACTGCAACACCTGCTACATGAACAAGTTTGCCAAGGTTCGTCCTTTAAATCCTCTTAATTTGAATATTAAATACTGAACGTGAATTTAACCGAAGTCGTTAAACCGATCGCTGTTTGTGGCCTGTTCAGTGTCAAAAACGGACTTTTGTGCTTATTTTTGTAATGCTCTGCTTTCTGCGTTGCCATTTTAAGGAAGCTCGTTAATCAGGGCCGGAGCTCTCTATTGGTGGTCTTGTTCTCTGTGGAAGTGTTGTCCCTAGCCTAGTATCTCCGCTTTCAGGCACCTTCGGCGCAGAAACCACAAAATGTTAATGCACAAGCCTAAGCCTGTTTCAACCTGACAGCCTATAAATAATACTATCCCCGCTCTTTGAAAAGTTACCTGCTAGTAGCCTAGAAACAAGGCCTCCGGCCCCGATTAATGCTTTTTTTCTAAAAATGGTAACGCAGAGAACGAATATGCAGATTGAGCTGATTCTTCTAGGGAAATGATCACAAAATTCCAATTTTAACACTGGACAGCGATCGGTACTCAAATGTCCAATCACCGTTAATTTTAGGTGTGCAATACATGCAAGAACAAGATCGCCCCGGAAATGCAGCGAGTCTCGCACAAAGACATGAGCTGGCACAGCAACCCTGAGTGCTTCCGCTGCAAACACTGCCTGAAGTCCCTCCTGCACGAGAAGTTTTTGGTTAAGTTCAACGAGACCTACTGCTCAGTCGAGTGCAAGAATCACTTCCAGCCTCAGTGACACGCCGAGTCTGAACAGCTAATTTATTACCCGTCTAATCTAAATGGTCCAGATATAAATTGCGGTATAAATATGGGATTGAGCAGAGAGATTACGCCGTAAAGGTGGTGTGAGAGGTTGTCAGATTGAGATGCGGCTGTGTGATAAGCTGGCATGTTTTGTCACCCATTAGTCTTAGGTACGTGAGAAGCTCCATCCCCGCTTGTTGCCACCAGATCATCGCGGCGAGGATGAAGAGATGCCACCACTGGTGGCTGCAGCCAACGATGTCAAAAGCGCCTTAATCAGACATTAAGATATGGAAGAGTATTCGGGTTCACCTGGCAAGAAGCGTTCAGGCACGAGGGAAACATAGAAGACGAAGGCTGTTCCGATCAAGCCATAGAGAACTAATATATTGGGAAACCAGGTCTAGAATACGGTAAGGGTATTAGGTGTGCAGGACTTGTGACTCACCGCCACGTGTGAATTCTCGAATCCACCGTGCAGTAGAACCCAGTGAGCCGTCGGAAGCAGACCGAAGCTAATCACGCAAATGTAGGTGAGGTGGAGGTAGCCGAAGCGGGTTCCGAACAGCTGCTTGTCGAATTTCTCCTTCTGGAAAGGGATGTACATGGTGAAGGCGAAGAGAACCGCGAGGGCGGCGAGGTAGTTCGTCAGCCAGTCCTGAAGAAGTGAGGGTTAAATACCACGAAACTTCCTAAGCGCACCTTAAAGCAGAGAAATGCGGTGTAGATTCCTGACAAATACATGCCGATGAGACCGGCGGAAATTCCGAACACATCCATGTTCAGCCAGTATTTCCGGTCTTCAACGCTGGAGCACCCGAATGTGTGGTAGCAGGCCGAGAGGAACATGCAGACCTGAACAGAAATGCAATAAGCTTAACGGACATCATTTACAAATAAAATAAACGTAGTGTCAATTATAAAAACCAACCTGTGCTCCGAAAAGGGCCAAAGTATCGGCTGCCGTGGCTTGAATCTGAGGCAGAACGTAAAAGTTGTTGTTAACCTGGCAATAAGTGAAATACAGAAATCCGATGAAATGACTCCAGATATTTATTGTCTCATTTGTCCAATGAAAGGCACTGAAACCAGGTGTTATCAGTGCCTTGACAACCACCCGTGGACTTACCTTTTCACGCACAATTTCTTCGGAAGTTTTGTAGGTCGATATGCGCTATGAACGTATTTATTAATCCACATGTAGGGCTCAATTTGGGACATATGAAACAGCCGAAACGACAAGTGCTTCCGGCAGAAAGACGCGTGTGCACAATGTGCACATTTTCTCGATTTCTGCATTTTCGGCAGAGCTGAAATTAACGCAAATCTGAAAAAAGGTTCGAAACAACACCGTAAATGGACGTAAACATGCACGCGGAGCACGAAAACGAGAGTGAAAGTTTGTAGGTCGGCGGCCGGCGACATTGTTCAAGGATATAAAGGAAAGTTGTCAACCGGACCTTTCGAAAGTACTTTGTGCTGGGGATTTCCAGACAGCGCAAAGGACATCTGACGCCAGCGACTTCGGAAAACTGCAAGGATCTAAGCACGCGCTGGACTGAACGCTGCCTGCGCGATACGTTCAAATATAATCCCAGTTGTTCCTGAAACTGGTTTACGCTTTTCAAGTCCACCAGTTCTGCGTGTCACTTCCCACACAGGCGGAGGAGATGAAGACGAAACGCTTTACGGGAAGAGGATAAGCTATCCGCTTCCGAGGGGAGACCGCCGGGAAGCTTCGCGTAGGCGCGTTCTATAACTATGGGGCAAAAAACTTGTTCGCGAGCAAGAAAAGGATAATTGCAAAGGGGCATGGCTAATTTCACGTACTCAAAATGTAGACAATGACACTAAGATAGAGTGACTAAAATCAGTCTTCTTGCAAAACATAAATTTTATCAAATTGGTCAAAAGTCATTTTTCGCTTTCGGATTTGGGAGCTTTCGGATTCGTCTCTTGAATTTCTTAGCTTGAACTAAACTTTCGTTTCCTAAATTCGCATCCGCGGATTCGCATACAGGCGGTGTCCGGACGCAGCATTCTGTAGTGCAGGATACCGTTAGACACCTGTGCAAGTGAAACTTGGTATTTCATTAGCTGTCCTTGTGATACCTAATTTTTCGAACCATTTTTGGCATTAACACTGTCTTTAAATGTTCAATCTCATAAACGGGTCTCGTGATTATAACTTTCCTTGCATATCGTAATTCTCGTTTTACTCAATATAACAAGTTTTTCAGAGTTTTTGCGTTTCCGGAAAAGTTTCTTTCCGACTGTGTCGCAGCCCGTTATGTTCTGAATGCAGCGTCATCACGAGTGGAAACTGCCACTCTGCACTAGCCCAAGTCTTCGCGCTTGACAAGAACTCAGACAAGCAGACAACCACAAGAGAGAACGCGAAGAGATGAGAGCGAGCGGTGCATTGCGGGAGTTTAGCGCGCAAAACGACGTCTGGTATGCATTAAATGCTTTTGCGTTTTCCTTAGTTTCACACGCATTTAGCGAGTGCCTGATCTGTGGAAGATGGTGATTATAAGACCGATTTCATTGAGTCGATGGGTGCATGATTCAGCGGTGATGCACAACGGAGACCGCCGCGAATTAATTCCGTGTGCAAGCGTCTGTCGCGTTTCAGATAACCGTAAGACTTCTCTGCAAATTGAAGCTCACTTTTCGGAAGTTAGCAAGAAGGGAGCACAGAAGAATGGTACGTGGTTGGTTCTTGAACTCCATCTAATGTGCGCTTCCAGTTAACTGACCACGATGGCTCTCTTAAGAAGTTTGTTCTCGACGAACCAGCAAAAGTCAAAAACTAAAGGTCAAGAATGCGCTGCTGTCCGAGCGGCTTCTCTGTCCGACTACTGGTAATGAAGCGAAACCAAAGCAATTATTCGAACTACGTTCTTGCAGCGTAGTTCGCCGTTCGCAGATTTCTAAGGACGATATTCGCTTCCTCGTCTTCACCGAGAACTCCTATCGGCTTCTCTTCGACACCAAATCGGTGATTCCTGTTGGCAGCAATGTGTTCGGCGGCGGTAGGCTCTCCAAATGTGGACAGTACTACGTAATTTCATCCGTTTTTGTTCTCAATCATATTTTCGAATTTAGTTCTTGCGGCACTCGTCAGATTCGGCCGGAATTGCGCAGCTCGTCTTCGGCTCGATGCCCACGCCGGCCAAGAGTGAAACGCTCAAGATTCATCGCCTCAAGTAAGTTTGCTATGAAACATAAGTTCTAAAAGACTTTTTAGGAATTGCATTATGCTGACACGCGTTTTCGCAATACAGAAACGACCTAGCGCGTTGCGGTAAGCGAAACATGCGAATATTAATATTTCGAGTTTAAATTTTAGGCTTCAAAAGTCCTTCACTGGCCTCGATATCAACATAGAAGAACAGAACAGCTACACAGTCCGATCAACGGACACCATTTGCAGCTCTTCTCTCTCTCCCAGACTAAGCCAGCAGTCGTTATCATGTCCAGATCCTCCGGAACTGTTTATCCGGCTGGGATGCAGGTCTCATGAGCACGAAAAGACGTCTGTGTCGGAGATGAACTCCGAGGGGACCTTTTCCCCAAACAAACTCTCTCGCCACAGACGGCTGAATATTTCCCGGAGAAGTAGCATCTGCGAAGAAGGTAGACTAGCCAGCGTTGATAAATCTAAATTTGGAAATTCCAGGAATGAGTCACTCGTCGAGTCGAAGCCGCTTGAGTAGCTGCTGCAGCAGCGCGACCGATTCTGACAACACGAAGCAAACTGGCATCGCGGTGCTCATTCCGGACCATCTCCGCGAATTCACATTCGCTCACATGCCGATTGTCGAGAGCGAGATAGCTAGACTGGAGAAAAAAGTGGCGGAAGCTATGCTCTCAAAAGCGCTGTTCCTCCCTCTGATTTACGAGGTATGTCGTTTACTATAACATTTACCGCAAGGCTGGTTTACATTTGCATTTTCCTCTGTTTATAAATCGCAAATTTTTTTAATAGTTTCGCGTTAAATTAACGGGGCCGCGCGCTATAGCGCGACAATATTTTCTTTAAATCAGCATTGTTCGGCGCTTTGTACCTCACAGATTAATATGTTGCAACAGCCTCGGCACTACACGCCTCGTTTGAACGATTTTTCGGCTTAAGGCGACCTTGGCGCTTCGAATTCTACCAAAAGCGCGCTTGAAGCCTCAAAATTTTCACCGTTGCTCTTCGACCGCCGCTCGATACGGCGCGCGAAACCACGAAAATCGCGGCGGCGACGGCGAAATGCACGCAAACGCCGATATTATGCGCATCAACCTCCCTGACGCGTCACAGGGTTTCGCTTTGCTGCGTTCTCCTTCGAGCAATTTGCATTCTTTGCAAGTTTTCCACGCGCTCGTTTAAAACATTTGGATCTTCAAAAGATCGACGAACGCAAGCATTTTCGCGGGCATATTGCAAACGCTCATTTCGTTCCTCAAGCTCTTCTTGCATTCTTTGCGTAGCATGCCTAATCGCATCTAAACGCTGCCTCTGTTCTATGTCATCAGCAGACGCGTCTTCGCTTACGCTCTGTTGCTTTTTCCGAAGTCTCGCTTTGACGCTTCGAGCGAAGCTGAGCACTCCGAGAAGAACGCGGGCTTCCATAGCAAAAGTTTCGTGCATGCCTGCTGAAGCAGGACTTTCCACTGTTAACACATCAGAACCAACAGTGACAGTGGCACTCTCGGCTCTTACATCTTACTGAAGGCTGCCGAAGCATGACCACCACCAAAATTACCACCTGCCGGAACAGGACTTGCTCGGTTGCCTACCAAGGTAGGACTTTCTCAGGGCTTGGACAAATTCCTGCCGAAACAGGGCTTGGACAAGGACCTTTGCCTCCCCTCTGCTGAGGCACACATCCTTCCCGGGCGTCCTCCGCTCTCTTCTGCATCTGCTCGCGGGCAGCTTCGGCGGCGGTCCTCCCGGTAGCTTCGGCGGCGACCTTCTTCGCAACTCCGGTGACGTTCTTCTCGGCGAATCCACAAAATTACCCCCAAAGCGCCCGCAAAACGTTCGAGACCCCTCGCCACGTCGCAATTCACCGATCACACATGCGAAAATCCCGGGAACAGCCTGACGCAGGCCTCCAGACGATCCTTTCAAATTTTGAGACATCAAGCGCGGAAATTCACTGACAAACTTTTCCAAATCTACAAAAGCGCCTCTAATCCATCGGCACAACGCTGGAAACCCGTCACCGCATCGCTTTCGTTGCTCGCGTGCACGCAATAATTCGAAATTCACCGATCGCCGTCGCCCCGCACACTCACCTTCTCCGCTCAGGCACATCGCGGCGGGACCACTGCACACGCGTACAGATTTCTTCGTTCTGCCTTTAAGGTTCTAATCAAGGTTCTATATAATAATATATGCGATGCTGAGAGGATATGTTGATGACTTTGGTGTGTGGCGCTAATGCAGAGACAGGCGATTTTCCGTGCACACTTTTCGGGCTCTAATGGCCAAGTGGATGAACTGGAAATCACTATTTTCTATTTTCAGGGATGGTACACGTTTTGCAAATCGTTTTGCGCCTTGCACAACGCTCCTCGACTCATTGCACCGGTCTGGATCACCCTGAACAACGCTGACGAACGGGACAAAATCTTGAATAAATTCTGTGCAACTCTGGCCGAGATCGTGATAAGTCTCGATACGAAAGTGTCCAAGTAGTGAGTTTTGTGATTTAAATGTACCACCTTTTGATTATAAATTTTCAGCTTCGTCTCCACCACGCTGTCTAGTGTCCTTACAAATCACATGTCTTGGGTCGCCAGTGTCACTTCACCTATGACTTGTTCAAACTCCAATGATCTCATTGTTCGAAAAGTGGGTTCCTTCCCTTCTTCTGGAAATGGAAAGAGATGTTCCGTTTTCAGAACTTGCCCGACAAGGATCTCAAAACGCCATACAACTGCTTGCTAGCTCAGTACTTGGAGATCTCAGGCTCAGTCGGTTCCGATCACCGCGAGGCGAAGACTGTGGTCATTGGCGACGACGTCGTGCTTATCGCCAAGATGACTTTTGTTTTGTCTTACTTCATTCGGTGCTCGTCTGTGGCTTGTGACAACGGCTTGGGTACGTTTCCTGTGATCCTAACAAGAGTTAATTATCTGATTTTCAGTCGAGCAAAATTCGCAGAATTCCATCAAAAATACATCGCCCATTCCTGTCAACGAACCGCTGAATGTGGATATAGGATGCGGTGCTTATGCAGAAAACACGCTCCATTCCTTCTTGGGTGAGTTTGGATTACCTCAGAGCACCGGATGGTCTCTATGATTACGATATTTGCAAATTAACTCGTCTTTAAAATCCAAAATTTCTTTTAAATATGAACGGCACTCGCTCGCTTGACCGCTCCAAATGCACTTTCAAACTGTTATATGCCCCTTTTCAGAAAATAGCGAAGAAATCTCTCAATCCGCGGACTACAGCAACGAGAAAAGCTCAGACAATTCGAGTTTCGTCGAAGATCGCCTCGCCTACATTATTCCGCCTTCCACGAACGAACGTTCCTTCGAAGAGATGAATCTGGGGACTTCGCTCCTGGCCGGCGTGTGTCCGAGTTTCTCCGAGCACTTCGTTCTTTCCGGAATCGAGAAAACGAGCGCCAACGTTGACGAGCTATACTCAAACATCATCAGCTACGTCCAGCAGATCGACTCGGGAATGCCGGTGGCCTACGGCCACGAGAACGAGAACTCGACGCGTTCGAATTCGCCCGAAAGCAACACCTCGTTTTCGGGAGGCCACCTGCAAGATGCAACGGGGTCAAAGGAGAAACCCGAGACCCGCCGATCCTCCGTTTTCGTGATCAGCGACATCAGCGAGTGTGCTGTCAAGGTGGGTTCTTCGTGTTCTTTCTTTCGTAGCTATGCCGCAATTTTAGGTGATAACGAATGAGGCGGAAAGCATCGGCTGCTGTGTAGCCGCTTCGCCAAGTGAGGTTATCGTCTCCATGCTGGAGCAGTTTGTGTCCCTCTACAAACTGGGCTGTGCCGCGACGTTCCTGATTTCCTTCTTGGAGGACAGTCTCGGCGCGGTGCTTTCCAAGTCTATCTCTTTGGTCGAACTGCTTTATGGTAACACGGATTGAAGAAAGCTTTAAACAAGTGATTTTGTAGATGACAAGCGAAAAGAACCGCCTTACGATTGTGAAGAAACGCTGGATATGTGCACCGCCGCAAGCGTGATCGGATGCGACTGTTCAGACCTTCGCATGATTGTGAACGTCGCTGCGGTCTTCCACCCAAACATTGTATCTGCTCTTAAGTAGAGTTTCATTTTACGTTTAACCCGGTTTTCTGTAAGCGAAAACGCTTACTTCTATCTACATCTCGCTGCTACAAACATGACAAGTGCCTTACCAAATTTTTAGCTTTGTAATAAATTTTATTTTTTGGAATGATTACGTTAAATACGGAATGAGGAATGTAGTTTTGACAATTTTATGGATCATTAAGATGAGTCACAAGGGCAGCTCATTCAGAACACTAATAATGTGCGGTGGGAACGTTTGTGCTTTTGCCCCATTTGTTTGGCAACATTGTAAATTTTAAACAACTACAAAATACAAATGTAATTACACTTTGAACTGTAATCATAAACGCTGGCTCAAACTTTAGTGGCATTTTCGGTTTGTCACTCCTTAGGCGCACCTCGCGTCAGCCTTTACTAGACACCCGCAAACCCTCACAAAAGTCTCAAACTGCTGATGTATCATGAAAGGTCGCGACCTTTTCTTTGTAAGTCTGGCTGAAAAACGACGATTTTGGAGACTTTGATGTTTGTGTGTCGCGCATGTAACAACAGGTTCTGAGGGTTTGTTTTACATCGTCTAACTTCTCGATTCTGACCGGTCGCAGGAAGCGCCAAGTCGCAAATGAGATTCCACGCCCAAACTCCAAAGATCTGAGCGGTTACGAGGAGTTCAGCAATCAAAGAACCAAAAGGCGAACAGCTACCGAGTGTGCAGGAAAGGAAGGTATCAATCAGAACTTACTATCTGTTGTGCTTCCCTGTCACACTTCAACCACCCCGAAAACGAGCACGTTGTGGACACTGACCAAAGGAATTTATTACTGTATGTAAACCATCAAGGTTGGATTGGAGGATTGGACAGTAGTGAGATATAACTTTTTGGAAACTATCTATGCATAATAAATTAATTTTCAACATATACACCTATTTATATTTGAATGGGGAAGTGGGAAGACTTGGAGCTGCCCGGCGCGGGCGGAATGAGAAGACGAGGCGGAGGACTCGAGAGTCACCGTGGAGGAAAGTGTGCGAACTCGGGAAATACGTAGAACGACCGCGGAGAGACTCTTGGAGACAAACATTGAATATTTGAGCGTTGAGCAAGCGATGTCAAGAGCTCTAAGACTTGTTACAACACAAAGAGCGCCATTCGCGATCAGCTGGCGCGCACGGAATAGGAAGAAGTTTGGGTTAAATCTAGGACCTAGCGAGCCGTTTCAAAAGAAGGTCGCCTAGTACAACGGATTAAGACACAGTAGAGAAGAGGTTAAACCAGCAATCGGAAAAAAAAACGTAGAAATTTGTATAATACAAGGGGTCACCTGTGGGAACTGCGAGAGTTCGAGGGTCTGACGTGGGTCGGCTCAGGGGTCATTCCATGAGGCCCGTGAAGCGCATGTCAAACATGTCACCCGTGTCGCCTAAGTTAAGACCTAAGTTGGAATCCATGAAGGGCGGTGTGGACGAGAACGGCAGCGGAGCGTCCACTTTCTCCCAGTCGTCCTCGAGGAGGTTGAAGGGACTCAGGGAATTCTGCAGCAACTGATCATGAGTAACACATGCTATCGAAAACGTCTTCTTACCTGGTTTTGAGGTGAATAGCTGTCTTGCATCAGTGAATTTGAGCAAAGAGAGGTAGGAGGGGAGATGCAGTCGTCGTAGACCTCGGTTTGGGTGGAACTGTCCACCTTTTCCACAGCACTAGAGGCCACACGTGTGAACGTGGGCGGGCTGATGGACTGAAAGAGCTGGAAATAAATTTTGCTGCGTATCCCTCGAGGTCTTTTACCTGTAGGCTAATTTCAGCGGGGTTCTCGAAAACCGGAGAGCTGACAGTGGACGAGATCATGGGCTCTTCAAGCTTCACGTCCCCGAACATCTCGTGCAGGAGAGGATCGTTGCTGTGGCGGTTGCCGAACACCTGGTTGAACTGCATATTCTCGCACATCAAACCAGACAAGGTCTAAAATGACGTCATGGTTACGTCAGCGTTAATCCTCTTAACGCACGGTTATGGTAGGTAAGAGGAGCAGAAGGTTTCCGAAGCGCGACGACGCGTTGTAGCCTGGATGGAGCTCCTTGACTATCTGGAACAGCATGTCTTGAACTTTGTCCCGCAGCTCCGAAATCTGCTGTTGAGCACTTGCGGAGATGCCCTTTGCATCTGAGATAAAAAATATTAGGGAATCGGTCACATTTTGTGGCCACTTACTTGGATTTAGGATTATGATGGCCTTCAGAGGCACAAGTTCCTCTTCGCGCAGGTTCAGTTTTCTCAGAGGTCCCACCAACTCGTTCAGCGTTCTGTCGATAAGGGTGTTGGACAGGTGACTAAAACAGAAAAAATGGATGATTGAAATTGAATGGGAGAAATTACATCGAGGCGTTGAACTCGGGAGGCAGTTTCCGGGGCACGTAAGAGTAGCTGCAGAGGCAGAGGATATCTGGGTTCTTCGTCTTCTGGGCAGTGCGCGCGGAGAAGTTGAAAATGGTCAGGGGCGCGTAGCTTGTTTTTACCAGGGCCACTTTGTCCTCGGTATCAACAACGTCTCCGATTTCGGATAAACTGTCAACCCAGTCGACAGCGGCAATCGCGCCTCGGTGTGCGATACTCGAGATCTCTTCTGCTTTGGCCATCCGATACGGCTCATAGCACATCTGAACGGACCATTTGAGTATTTCGTTCCCCCGAATCACAACTGACTTCAGTTCTTCGCCCGTCCAAATTTGGCTTCTGCTCGAACAATTCCCGCAGCGATACATTCACATTGGTCCGAGTCGACGGCTGATTCAAGGGTATTCCGTGGTCGCCTTTGGAGACCTTGTTCTCGATATTCATCAGCTGCATGAATAAGATACGTGTTTCCACCGAAAGTTTCCGCGCCCAGTCGTCGCCTTGTAAGCGGATCATGTGGTTCAAAAGATCGTCATCGAGAGGCTTCTTGCGGCTCCGCGGCACTTTTTGCTTCCCTGTTAGATCGCGGTCGGGACGTACCGCTTTGGGGTCCATTCCGGCTTCAAGGCATCTGTTGAACCGACAAAAACGGCAGCTGTTCCTCTGATCTAAATACCCAAATATTTATACAATAAGACAACCAGGTGTTAAATTTACATTTGTCCACTATACAGTTGTTCCCAAAACGACACACGTAGCGGTATTTCCCAATGAGCGTCCGCCGGAAGAATCCTGAAACGGTCTGTTTACCAACAAACGCACTTCAGGCCGAAATACCTTTGCAACCGTAGCATGCAAGCACTCCATAGTGCAACTTCGCCTGGCCGTCGCCGCAGACCGCGCACGTACTTTCTCCATTTGCGCTCGCGTTGGAAGCGGTCGGCTTCTCCCGTATCTGATACGGCGACACGGAACCCTGGCTGCCCATCATCATGTCACGCAGAACGGGCATCCTAAAACAACATCAGTTCACCAAAGGCAAAAAGAGCATCACTGAACAAGGAGGCAATAATAGAACTTTTCTTCGGTAAACGTTTGAACGTATCAAGAAAGAATTGGAAGGGTTAAACTTGTTTTATATCGAAGTAGACGATCGATGTTTCGGCTGCCCGACGCTGCATGGAGTGTAGCGCGTATACGCTACTGATCGCTGCGTCTGACTAACACTACTAGGGCAACTAACGCGCTTTCGCTGCATCATATGACGAAAACGCTGTTTTACTTTGTGTGAACGGCTCAAAGCCGGTTCGGCCGAGTGCCAGGCGTTCGGGAATGCATGCATTTACCTAAGTTGCAGGAAGTAAGTACATAAACAGTTGTTATGTTGTTGTAAATTAAGATCGAAACGGCGATAGTGGGGACGGGAAGCGCTATGGATCGTTCACGGGCAGCGGCATCCTGGTTGGGTGCCGAATAATGAGGGTCTAACGTGAGCGCCCGCGCTGACTGACTGTTTTTGACGTGAGTTGCTGCTACTGCCGCATCCGCCCGTCAAGGCGACCTGTGTTCGCGGAACACGTTCATCTCCTATTATGTGAAATCTATGACGCATACAGACCACGATTGTTTGCATTTTTATCAGTAGGTTTTGCAAATTAATGATTGATCGCTTTGAGATAATGCTATCAGCGGTTTTCGAGGCTGAGGCGCGAAAACTTTTTAATCAGTCGCCAGATGACGGAGGAAGAAGAAGAATAATCGGATCACGGTCACAAGTGTGAGAAGATACACGCGGAAATACTCAGGCGACAGCCGGCGTCCTCAATTAGCTAGAATCCAGCAAGCAGTGCAAGAAATCGACATCACACCGTCATAAGCTAACAACTGAATTCTTATCTGCGTCTGACCACTTGATATTTCTAAGCACGCCCATCTTTCTTCTCCACTTTTGCCCACATTCGCTCAATTACTCAAAACTATTGATTACCTCACTTTCATGTAACGGTACGTGGGGTGCGGCGCTTGGACGTGGGGTATTAACTGCACATGGGTCCCCTGCATCTGGTTGTTGATTTCCTCGATCTCCTCCAGCTCATCTTCCTCGGGCCGTTGGTGGTTCCAGTAGTCGTTGTAGTCCATGCTCAGGCGGGTTGACCCTCACGAAGTACGAAGCAGCAACCGGTCACGAAGATCTCAAAAACCAGCGCTTTGCGGTTTAACGAATCTTCTCGAAGGGTCACTGATGGCGTCCTTGATACTCGTCGTAGGTGACAGCACTAAAACCAGCCAAGAAATCAAACTTGAAAGTTTCGGTTATCACGTTGCAAGCATGCAAGCAAAGAGACGCGAATAGTTACAAAGGGTTCTCCTTCGAGGGTCATATAACGCGACGCGTCATTCTGTGTATGCGACGTGGTTGCACGTAGACCATAGAACGAACGAGGAGAGTAGCTGGGAGAAAGTTAGCGGAAACTGTTAAGAGTTCAACAAATTAATAGATGCAAAGCGCGCAAAATCCTATGCCGCCGTGTGCAAATGATGCTTTCCCGAAGGCGTAACCGACAGTCGGCGTAAACATAATTCCATGTAGAAGAGGGGTCTCCGTTTGGTATCGGAGAGACGCGGCCGGCAGACAATATTGTATACTCTCGGCTTTTGTTTAGTCGGAAAAACTAGCGAATTGTCTTCAAAACGGCAATTAAAAACTGAGACCTGAGCTAAGAAATGTGCAAAAAATGTCATGCTTGTTATCGCCAATTAGGGAACCTTGAAGAGACGTTGGAGGAGAACCCTTCAAGAGAGGCATCAAAAAGGGGGATTTGCGATACGATCGCACGCGCCGCGCCTACCAGAGCTAATTGTGCCCGGGAAAGAACAAACTGATGACAAGAACAAGTGCACCTGAGGAACTAAATTAAGAGTAAATCATCACGGTGATCACTATCATTAGATATTTCATCTTCATTTGATTTGAACTTTTGAGCGCGTCGCCGCGCACACACGTTTAGGAAAGCCGACGCGCGGTTGCTGCGAGCGAGAAATTATTGCAATTCTCTTGTTCCAAATTACGAGAGTGGAGTTCTGCTGGCTGCGTTTGGTTACGAGGAGAGTGAACTAGCATAAGGCGAAATGGGCGCAAAGAAATTTCCAGTTTTCAGAGATCAAAACTTAAAAATGGAAAGACGTTGATCATTAAGCCAACCTACATGTGCATACTGTGATCACTCAAACCTATTCTACTCGATCTAATCATATGCTCCCAGTAAAATGAACTTATGTACTGTGGTGGCGCCGCCCCTCTTCGCGACCGGTTCAAGCAGCTTAACGGTATTCGAATATTTCATGAATTTTTGCACTATGCTCTAAACGGTTTTTGAGCACACGTCCTCTTCCGAATACGAACTTAAGAACCAAAAAAAGCAGAAAGGCCTTCAAAGGTTGGCCGCCAGTCGGCATAAGTCTCTTAGCAAGATAAGCAAGTAATAAACGCCTACTAAATGTTAAACTGATTGAGGAGTGCCTGGAAAGCAAACAACAAACCGAACGCATCGATTTGATCTTATAAAAAGAGGGCAATAGTGGATTGTGCAGGAGAACAAACCGGTGAATCACGTGGGATGAAAACACCGTTTACAGCTTATTGTGAATTCATCCCGGCCAACGGGCTGAGTTTTGCTCGAACCGCTGCGGAAGCCCGAGCAGCAGGGGCTAGTGAAGCGGCATTTTGCAACGTCAAAAAATAGAACTAAGCGCTGCTGGAAACCGGAATTCGAGGTTCGAACAACGGTAAAACCGGAAGTGAATGGATCGGAATTGGTGCGAGTTGAAAGTTCAACATTGTGAAGAGACCACAAGGTGGTGGTAACGCTCCAGCAGCTCATTTTTGGAGATCGTTTTTGTCAAAATGCGCTCAAAAAATAATCAAACAGGGACGACAAATCAATATTAACGACCGGTAATCACCGCTTCATGCTTCACAGCTATACTACCTGCACCACCGTGAAGTTTCGGCGCCACATTCGCCATACTCAAAATAAATAAAATGCAAATCGGCTGCTTTGTCTAGCCTCGGTACCCGTCTGGAACACCTTCGCCTACATGGAATAATCGCCCACATTGTATTCAAAACAGTAACACACAAACAAAAAGCGTTTCAGAAAGGGTCTATCGGTATCAACGGCAAGATCAAAAGCGGCTTGTTTTGCGTAAAGTTTTCAAAGGAACGTGTCTAAAACAGTTGTATGACACAGCTCCGTCAGCTACGAGTGGTTTGAACGTTTGAACGTATTATAGCGGCCAATTTTATCAGCTGATTAAATCGCGACAGTTTGGCAAAGCTGATTTACATGGGAATGCGGCAGGATGTGACTAAGCCATAGATCAGTTCGACTTGAATTTCAAAAGTGCACAGATTTGCATAGTAAGTGGCTGTTCTGCATTGTAAATTTTTTGCCCGACTTTTGTACGTTTTTCTTACGACGAACCCGTTCCGCTGAAGCGATTAAGCGTTTCTCCGGTGCTGCAAAAAGTGGGTAAAAACGGAAAATGATTGGTTTAGGAACTGCTGAGTGTAGAAAAAAGTACAAATTGAAGGGGCGATTGCTACTTCCACTCATGGAAATAATTGATAATGAAGTGCAAATAAAATGGATTCTTCCCAGGAACCATCAACAGTCTGGCTCCCTCAATCACGAAAGGTTGTAAACGAGGCACTCGAAGAAATCAGTGTTATCACCGAGAGCAGACAATGTTTACTTTGGGCGCGACTCCCTGCACCAATTAAATTTTAAAAGGCGTCATATTTTTTGGAATCCAATTTATTATGCACTTCGCGGTAATCGCGAACGACCGTAATTTCGTCATTTTGATTTAGTGCCATAGGGCAGAAGGTGCAAACGAGGTGGAAACGCCGAGGAAACAGAAGCGAGCAGAGCGTTTTGGCGCTTCCAACGACGTAGATGTGTGATAAGCCCGAAAGTGGCGAACAGAAGTGCTGGAGGAGCAGCGCGAACTCCGTATCGCATCTTGCGTCATCGAACTGGCAAAGATCACCTTGTCAGCTACGAGGACACTCCGATTATTATGTTACTTCGTCTACAAAACATGCCCGCTCCCGGCCGAGAGCAAACAGAAGTAGTTAGCTCAATCAAACGCGTCTCAACGGCGGTATCAATCTTAGATTAAGATCGAGTGCAAACCGCAGAAGATCCTTTGAGACTCAGGACGTCGTCATCGCAGCACAGGAAGGCATGGTCCCGACATCGTGGTCGGTTATCGGTTGGCAGTTGAAGATAGATGACTAGATAAGCGTGCGTAAAAAATGTCGATTTGCAACCGCATTCCAACCGGCTACATGCGGGTTGGAGGACCGAACGAAAGCCGCTGGCCGGGCAAGACATTTTTTAATCCAGCAACGGTATAACCTCCTTCAGAACTGGTTTACTTTCGACAAATCAGCAGCGCGTTTGAAGCCTCCTCAATAAGTCAAAGAAATAAATCAAAAACCACGAAATCAAAATAAGATGGGTTGATCCGATTACGTCTTATGCGCCGAACTATTCGTGAAGGCGCATTAATGCTCTTTGAATTTCAAGATTGGGCAGGAGAACCGTTTGGAGTCGAGCACGTAAATCGTAACATCGAACCATTATGTTTATTCATGAAGTCGAGAGACGCCCTCGGATTCGTCATCTGAAGGGAGGTGGCGGATCTTAAAAAAGACATTGTACGAAATATAGTAACGTTATTTGTAAAGCTTCCGAAACCCAAAACAGACAGACCCAAAGTACTGTATTTGGGAGGAAGCAACGGCGATTGGACCTTTTTTGTTTTTTGCGCAAATGGGATAATCGCAGGAAGGGCAGACGGCGCCCGACTACTCAATGCAAATGACAAACTGTCTGGATGAACTGGAGAATCATTTAGTCACTAAGTGACTCTTCTTGACTAAGCGTTTGGGCTCACCAACGCAATTTCCCGCATACCATCAAAAACCTTCTACAAAAAGTAATTTTCAAAAGTCAGCTTAAAAGACTAACATTAGTGTGCGGAAAAAAGGAAGCGGAAAGGGAAATAAAACTTGACTGAAAGCAGGAAACCCTCAGAAACATAAAAGGGGAATAAAAACTGTTTTGGTGACGCACCAAGCACAAAAGGTGCACCGACGAGCAGAGCTTTTTTTAGGTGAACAAGTGTCCATAAATTAGAGAGCGATTCTGCATCTTAAATAATTTCGTTGAATTTTGATCGACGCGAGGCAGAACCAGTAAACCCACCGGTCCACTAAAACAAAGGAAAAAGTAGCCAGCACCCGCGGCAGCACCTTTTGCCTTGCAGGCGTGAGCAGAGACGAGGAGGACTGTTCCAGCGTGAGTCCGAGTGTAGAAACAATGATTAGTCGGAAAAGCAGCGGCGCGGCCTCGAAGAGAGTCGTTTGGCTTAATAGATGGGTCCAACAATGGTAAATCGCTTATTACTTTGGGATTAACCCTGAAGCGAAGTGCAAGAAGTATACAGGTTCTCGCGACATGTTTTCCGACCATTTTCTAGCGCACACACACGTACAATAAACAGGAGACGCAAGACAAGTAAACATAATCCCGCGAATCAGAGTGCGCACTGTTCTGCGGCTTGTTCGCCATGGCAGCGGTACATTAGGTACAATCAGTTGAGTAGCGCTTTATTCCGCGCGGGGAGCGATTCACGGATAATTGTTGTGTATTCACGCCATTGTAACCATAAGGGAACTGCCTGTGTACGAGAGCACAAAATGCGGCAAGAAGACCAGATTCATTCCATCCAGATCGCTCCGAAGGGTACATTTCGTTTTTTGTCGCCAGAACGTATGATTAGCCACAGTAATCGGCGACTTTTTTTCTTCACGTGCCATTGTATTCGAGTAGAAAAGTTCAATGGGGCGGCAAATGGTAGCAAAAGGCGGTGATTAAGTTCGAGTCGAAAGCGACCGTATCCGAGAGTGGCTCGGCCCCAGTTTCAGGTCTCTGCAACAGCTTTTTGACAAGTCTCTGCTACAAGTTGCACCCCGTTCATCGATCATACTTTGTAATGACATCCGATAGACATGCAATTGACTCTAATCTGTGCCCAGACAACATCACCCGGTGCATAACCAAATCTGATTTATTCAAGGGAATGTAAAACATTCTACTTGGGGACGTTGTAGGTTTCCGGCTGCGCTGGCTGGACGCGATAAGTGTGTCTGGCAGGGCAAGGACAGTACTGGCCGTCGTGGCCGGGAATTCCGGGTGTTCCAGCCTGGAAATCGTATTTGAAGGGCTAAATTTGAGAGACCGAGACTTACGGTTCCTATGGTTCCGCGAGGTCCGAAGATTCCGGGAAGCCCAGGCTCTCCGGCTGCTCCCGGCGGTCCAGAAGGTCCATCTACAGAAGTTCCCGGACTGCCAGCGGGTCCTGCGGGTCCAGCTGGGCCGCGAGGTCCTGGAAAACCGGGCGCGCCGGGCATGGCCGCTATTCCTTGTTCTCCCGGCGCTCCGGGCTCTCCAGGGACTCCGTCCTCTCCGGGAGCTCCTGATTCTCCGGCTTCTCCGTCGGGTCCGGGCGCTCCAACCTTGATCGTGGGTTCTCTTCCTTGTTCTCCCTGCGTTCCCTTCGGTCCAGGCATTCCTGGGAGACCAGGAGGACCAACGGGACCGGGAGATCCAGCGGGGCAGCTGATGCACTCCGAGGGGTTCTGGGTGAATTGAAGGGCCAATCCGGAAATTCCACGCTCGCCGTTAGTTCCAGGTTCGCCATTAGCTAAAAACCAAATTTATAATAACAAACTAATAACGATCTCTCACATCCATCGGCTCCATCTCTTCCTGGAGCGCCAGGAGGTCCGGGAGGACAATTGTTGGGTCGGTTATGGCAGGCGCACTGCGGACTATCGAAGGCGCGTTTCGCCCGGCCCAGCTCCTTCCAGTTCAACGTGTGTCGCTCGGCTCCTTCCATCGCCATGATGCTGTTCCAGGCGTCGTTTGTCAGCTCCTGAAAGGACATAAAATATGAAGCACCCGATTCAGCACGACTCACGTTGAAATTATTCATCTCCAAGACGGCGTTGTCGTAGATTCCGTTGATTTCCTTGTACAAACTCGCCATAGTGGACGCACAGAAGAAGATCATGAATGCGCACAGGGCCACTGTGATGAACGTCGCAATTTTGGCCACCTCCGGCATTTGCTAAATTCGAAAAGAGATTAGAAGTAACCCCGATCGCCGAATGCGGACAAAGTTAGGAAAGCGCGACATTTATTGAAGGAGTAGCCACGATCCGGATCTGGATAGACGGGCTCGACCGAGAGCGACGAATGCGAAATGAACAAAGAGACGCTCGCTTTTGAGCGGTTCGTGGATGTAGGCGACTGCAGCGTCTTGAAACAAAGGAGCGATCACTTCATTTCCTCCAAGCATCAATTGACTTGTTTCAGTTGAGCGGTTTATTAACCAATTAAGAACAGCTACACACTTTAAAATAGTTAGCCCAAACTCAAACAAACTTGAATGACGACTTATAGACATGTTTCAGCCAAATCATTGCCGCGTTTCGTGTCGAAAATCGTCAGTTTACCTGCAATGCACGCCATTTAACAAGTCTCACAAAAAAAATTTGATTTTTTCATATCTGAGGGTGTTCTAGCAAAAGTCCAAACAGAAGCCGATCGCGACGCAGAAACAAAAACATTTATTATGATCTGAACTAAGCATTCCGTTCAAACCCGAAATTACACCGGAAATGACAGTAGAAGGGAATTACAAAAGTGTTTGTGATACAAGCGGATGCCTAGGAAGCTGAAGCGGGAAACAGAACGAAGCACTGACGATAAGAAATGAGCCATACAGAGAAATTTACAATTTGTATTATGCGCAGTTGGGCATTTTCATGGACAAGTGTTGGCGTTGTTGGAGTGTTTCTGAGAACCGGATGCAAATTGGGACTGGTGCTGGGAAGGGTTCATGGCTAGGTACGACTGCGTCTGCCGGATCGGCCATGTAATGTTCGAACAGGAAGGCTGAAACGGTCTCGATTAACCTTCCGAAATAACGTGGGAAAGCAAAAACACAAACTCATCAAATTTGCACAATCGGATGCACCAAAAAAACACTCATAGTCAAGGAATTTGCCTTTTTAACCCAAATACGCACATGCGTTTATGACCATAAAAATGTCATAAATTGGCGATCACCTTACCATGACCCCGGGGACGTTTTGACTGCTGTTCTGTCGGTCGTCGAACATCTCCGTCAGCGTGTAGGAACAAGGGGGCCGGAGGAGGCGGAAGTTCTGTCCATCCGGATCGTTTTCCACTGGTGACGTGAATGCACACGGTAGTCGTCTTTTCTGGCCGCGCGGCTGAAAATCCGACATCAAGAAGAGTGGAAACAAATATTGGTTTACCGGATTAATGTGACAGAAGTCGGTCTGCGTTTCGCTGTCCTTGCAGATTACTTCTTCTCTCATGTTTCCGGATAACTCGTGTTCCAGGAACGGTTCCACCGGGAAACATCCAAATAAACTGGTAAGCAAGGGGATGCCGCCAAGGGAGCTGAATGTCTGGGCAAATCTAAGGTTTTCACACATCGAGTTGGCAAGGAGCTAAAGAAAAGGACACGGTAAAAGGGTTAAATGCGGCGGCAAACCGTCACAGTGGGCAAACTGAGGAGAATATTTCCATATTGAATACTGGCGAGTTCTTTGGGTCTGGATTCCTTGATGATCTGGTAAAGGGTGTCTTCAACGCGGTTCCGCAGTTCCGAGATTTTCGTCATTCCCTTCTCGGAGAGGTCTTTGGCGTCTAAACTGGGTGGACCAATTACGTTAACCTTTGAAGGAAGATGAGCTACTTACGAGGATTCAAAACGATAATGGCGCTAATACAAACGACTTCTTCTTCTTTGAGGCGAATCTGTCGGAACGGGATTACGAGTTCGTTGAGGGTTCTGTCCACGAGACCGTTTCCCAGATGGCTGAAACAAAGATGTTAAGGTAAATAATGCTTATTCTTACAGACGAATAAAAATTGAACAGTTCTCGCAATTCGCGATGTGCCAAAACTCACTAGGTGTCACTGTAAGCCTTGGAAATGTCCCTCGGCACATAGGCGAAATTGCACAAACAGAGAACTTCGCTGTTCTCGGTCACCGCCGCCGTCTTCGCCGAGCACTTGAAAACCATCAGAGGGGCAAATGCATGTTTCACCAAACAAATCTGCAAGATCGCAGATAGGAACGCTTAGCTGCTCAAATCGCTGATACCCTGTCCTCAATCGTGATTCCGTTCATCATTTCAGACAGAAATTCCACCCAGTCGATCGCCGCTATCAGCCGTCTGTAAGCGATCACCGAAAGTTCGTGGTTTTCCGCTTGCCGGTAGGGCTCGTATCGCATCTCGGTCCGCTTCCCTTTCAGCTTCACCGGGTCCTCCATAATCTCTCGCAAGTTATTTACATGAAGTGGATAAATGGTCGACGCGTCTTTCGTCGTGTCGCCTTTGCTTATCTGAGGTCTTCGTTTCAATTCTGTTATGGATCATTAAGGGTACCTTGGCGTCAATATTAAGCAAGGTCATCAGCATTGTCCGCATCTCCACAGGGAGTCGCTTGGTCCAGTCGTCACTGCCCATCGTTATCCGGTCAGTTTTTGACACGGCGGGCGGCGAGCGCGGTCTCCTGCTTACGGTTCGGGCTGTTTGCTGTCTTCCTGTAAAATCCCGATCTGGTCTCACCGCTGACGGATCCATCCCTGCCGCCAGACACTTGCTCAGCCTGCACGATCTACAGGAATTCCGTGCAACTGTAATCTCTGATTCAGTTTATGCCTAAATGCACACATTGTTACGTTTGTCTATAGTGCAGTTATTCCCGTTTTGGCACTCATACTGGTCCGCTCGTTTCAGCGCGCGACGAAAGAATCCTGAAATCTACAGTATGACATGGCTAATTAATCGGATTACGCACCTTTGCAGCCGAAACAGGCCATTACTCCGTAATGCATCTTCGCCTGTTCGTCGCCGCACACGACGCAGCGGAGAGGAATTTCGAAGCCGTTTCCTTCCTGGGTGCCGCCGGCGGACTCGTCCAGCGAAGCAGAGGAGTCACGCAGCTCCGGGTCGATGCTTCTTCCATTTTGGGGAGGCCGGTGCGGATCGTGCGAGCCTGACCACTGCGCAGTCGTGCTGCAACCTATGTATTAAATTACAGATCAATCACGAAAACAAAAGGACTTTAGTTAACTTTTGTACTTTGGGACCGATGTCCACGGTTTTTGGAACCTAAAATAGGACTTTTTGATCAGAAATTCAATTACGTCGTTCATGATAAACATGAAAATTGACAAAAAATGCAAATTTTGCAAATTAAAATTCTAAAATAAACAAAAACCGAAAATATTTGCGCCAAGCACACGAACGACGCTCGTCCCTTATCTCCCCACGTTGATCTACAACGGCTGCCACAAACAATAAAATTCAAATCGATTTGCAAAAAACAGCTGTTCCCATTTTCGGGATCATATTTTCGGTCGCAATATTACATGTTCAAGCCGAACTAACGAGGCGTAATAACTCACCATTTGAACAGTCCATGTCCAAATATGGCTGCTTCGGGCCTGCCGCCTTGTCTGAAACACGAAGACAGCTTGCAAAGGGAAATGAAGTAATGTGATCGCGTGGTAGTTGAAGGGAGACACACACACAGTGCGCTGAACGTGAATCCGTATTCGCGAAATGCGCTTACATATTGACTGCCTGTGGAGTATACACAGAATGACTGCGCTCAACGTGCATGTGATAAAGAAGGAGTAGAGCACGAGCGGGAGCTGAAGCGTTTAGTGGGTGAATGTGGGTCGACTGTGTCGCAAGACTGACAACGACTGTCAACTCCAAAGAATTGATTGCCGGAGTTGATCTAAGTTTACGGGCAGGAAACAGCGCGGAACGCGGAAACTTCAAAACAAACAAAGTTCATCAGTTTTCCTCGCAAGCAAAAAGTTTGTTTTTGAGAAACGAAAAATAAACAAGACTCTTGAGCAAACGAATGGTGATGCGAGCCGTGAGTATACGTTTTCATTGCAACTAAAATTCTAGAAAATTCAAATAAATATAAATGTAAATCTCGATATGAATCCCACTTCCCAAATCACAAAAAAGCTAACCAAACACCAGATTACAAAAAACAAGTTCTGTGTATTTTAAAGAAAAATATTTATGGCTGAGAGACCCCTTTGAGTGACTCTGCGATCGGAGGCCGAATGATCAGCGTGAAAACGTCATTTTAGGCAAGAGAGAACATCATGTGCGTGGTCGCGACTTTCGATCTCGTCGATCAGAATATTCTGTCGCTAATTAAATTCCGCGGCAAAAAAACAACGAATCTTATTAAAGGCTCAGAATAGCATTTTTCAGCTTCGGAAAGGTTGTTTACCTCACCATCAATCAGAATTCCCGTCAAAGATTGACATCCATCACCAAAAAAGAAAATCGGTTAATATTTTGCGGATCACCAGCTTCAACCGCCGAAGCAGCACTGCTGCTGATAAGAGGAGCCATAAACTTTAGTTTTTGTGCTCTGCTCATTCCAGCCTCCGATTTGCTATTTCGAGCACGAGATAAGGTTTACAACTCCAATTATCAGTTAAGCCTGACGCCGCGCTGGTCGATCAGTGTTGACCGTTCACCCTCGGAGCACAGAAAGAGGTCGTTTGTGGCTGTTCCCGGCAGGCAGAACTTGTAAAGTGGATCGAGGAGGCGGATTGCGGCCAAATTAACTGCGTTTAGAAAGTTTGCCCCAAACGGCTGCAGACGTTGCGAAATAAGACGAGGACAAAGGAAGCAGCAGCAGTATCAGTCGGCTCCTTCCTCCAGAACATCGGCGAGAGCACCTTGCGGACGACGCGCGGATGGCATTGAACAATTGTAACAGCGGTGGCAACGTGATTCGTTAAAGAATTTTCACAAATCGACGGAGAATCACCGATCGACGCTCTTTGACTCCACAGTTCCTGTTTCCACTCCGTGATCGCAGTGGCAGTTCGAAACATGCTTTTCTTGAACCGAAAACACAGTCATATCAATTCGGCCGCCTTTTCGGTTTCAGAAATGTCGTCTCAGCTTTCCAGCTTCAGACAAATTCTTGCGCCAAAACAAGCGTTTTTTGAAATATTCCCACCGAACGGCCGACGACGCGTTCGGTTCCATGCGATTCAAGTGGGGGAGATATAATCAGTGACAGTGCTGCCTCTCATGTGTGCGACAGAAAAACATGTTTTCGGTTAAAGGACGAAGGTGAAATTGGAGCAATCGATTTCCTGATTATTGAGCACAGAACTGGTTTTCGCGCACTTTCGCCTATCCGACTGTCCGCCTAGTGGGTTACGCAACGCGCGCTCGTTACGCAATCGACAGATAAAAAACTATTTCTAGAGGAGTGTGATGCTCGGTTGCAATTGAGATCAGCCAACAACAACACCACGATCGGACGTGAGAAACCGCAGCATTGTGTCTATTTCTGCAAGCTACTCAAACGCATATGCTTTTTTGCTTTGCATGCCCTTAAAAGTGCTCATCTGAAAGCGTGTGGCAACGAGTTCTTCCAATCTGCATGACGTTTTTCCTGCGGCTTTGGCAAAAGATGATAGTTTTTCGCTGACAAATTCCGGCACCCTTCGTCAAAGAGATAATACGCGCTCGGCGGCAACATTCGCTACGTTTTTGGAGAGCACACGCGCAGGCGGCAAATATTTATTTATTTGACTTCAGAGATTTCCAAACTCTTAACTGGTTTGGATATCTTCTTAAAATTTAGCAAACGGAAGGAGGAAAGGAGTTCACAGCACATGTGAATGTTTGTGAGCTCTCCGACTTCAATGTACTGCCGCAGATTTTTGTTTGCCAATGCTCGGGTGTGGAGCAGTCAGCTGCAGGCAGGCAGGCTTGTGAGCGTGTGCGCCCGGTTCAGAGTGGCGTTGAACGCGGGGTCGCCGACATTGTCGTTGCTTTGTGAATCGACGCGCGATGGCGCAAGTCAGCCCATGAACTTGTCCCTACAGGTTTCTTCCGTCATCTGCCGGTTCTGTTCGCGCTCCCCTCCCTCTAACACACATATAACCTCTGCATGTTGTACTTCAGCTACCTAGTTGGATTCATGAGCACTTGTGTCAGAGGTCTAGGCTATGATTTGTGCGATATCACAGCAAAATCCCATCCGACAAATGTGTTTTTCCATAACTCATTGCGCCATGAAATGAAAATGCTCACTTCGACACTTTGCTCGGCGGTGTGCGTTCTATTAATGGCTGCTGGATTTCGGTTTCAGGCAGTGTATGCTTGCAAGTCGCTTTGTTTCATTGTATCCCTGAATAGTTTCGCTGCCCTGTTTGTCCAGATGCCCGGGACCAAACGCATGAACGAGTGGAGTCCGCTTATTAGCACCAAATTCCACCTTTCAATCCCAGTTCTGCTTTGACCACGGCTCCTACCCAAGTCTCGCCGAGAACACTCGCGAAAAGCCCAGAACACCCGCGCAACCCTTAGGCAAAACCGAAAGCATGTGAGTTCATTCGCAGCGTGAGTTCATTCGCAGTTTTAGCTCAAAAGTGTGGTTTAAAATCATGTGTCTTTTTCCTAAAGGTGCCTGTTAGGTTTCTAGTCCAACCATCTCAAATTCTGCCTGAATCCACCGCCTCGGGGATTTGTTTTTTGAGACTCTAATGGGACAAACGCAATAAGAAAATAAATATGCATAGACATGCGATTGTAATATATGTTCGCGTGCGCGATGTCATCAGTTTGTGATTATATCAGCATTGTCCCTGTTCGTAACAAAGATGATCGTTCATACTTCCCCATCCACAACGGCGCGCGCCTGGGGTCAAGGGGCAGAAGACCTAATTAACCCTACGGCACATCAATGTCTCCGTTTAACGCCCCTGTTTATGTATCCACAATTATATGTTCTTTTCCATTCACTGCTTGCGGGTTTTGCGCACCGAACTGTTTTATGTTTTCCGTGTTTTCGTTCAGCAGTCAAAACAATCTAAAATGTGGCCGAACTAAACCCCGTTTATTTCACGCGAAAGACGACCAAATGATTCTTTGTGCAGCCTAAATTGTTTACAAAAAGCGGTAAATTATTTATCGCTGTTCACGGTTCTGAGGGGAGTAGATAGCAGATAAGCTAGTGTACATCATAAACTAGTAGTGTCTAGTAGTAGGGGGAAGCGATGTTTCCGCGGTACCCACGCAAATCTAAGTTAAATGATTTCTTTTCGTGTAGCCGGAATATATATCTTGGCGGGGGAAGAACGACAGACGCGAACAGCCACGTTCCGACGCTTAGCTGTAAACCTGTTCCTACTTGTCCTTCGTGCCCTCTGACATCATTCTCTAGTTGACATCTATTAGTGTCGCCGTTTTTCGGTGTTGACAGTTGTGGCGCAACACTTGTGACGCCACCGCTGAAGCCTGTTCTTTCAATTTTTCTTTTCTTTTTCCGCAACTTTTGTCATATCTGATTTGTTACACTTAGCCGGTCTGCACAGTTCTAAATCAGGAAAACCCTTGACGAGTTGTTTTATTGCGTTTATTATACATTTCTTTATCAAGGTTACGCTGTAAACAACTGCACTCATCGCTCTTCTTGCTTGACTGATAAATGTAATGTTGAAGAGCCTCTTCTTCGTCTTCTCTTGCGTACCCTACGCACAAAAACAGCTTCTTTCTCCTGAAGTATAAAGTACTCCACCCGGCAATTATTCACTCGCTCCATGGCTGCTTGTCTCCGTGGTCCATAAGCAGTCGTTGCTCGCCGGCCTCCTCCTCGCCGTGTTGACAAAGCCGTATAAAATCATAATTTTGCCGTGGTGATAACGCGGATGTGTAGCAGCGTGCTTCAAAAACCACAATCGCCTTTCTTGTAACGCAATTAAGAGTCATCTCGTGCCTTAGGTCCCGATCGGCGTGTGTAGCGCCGCCGCAGAAACGGTCAAAAGCTATTGGCTGCTCGCATGGAATTGTCAACAAAAATATTATTCGTGGTGAAACCCACACTTTCCATCGTTCAGCCGAAGATCGAGTTTTTCTGTTCCAACTATCTGTTTTCATACGACCGCCGGCTGCCGGGAGTAGCTCAACGAACGCGTCGACAGTCTGTCTTTTCTTTCGCACAACTGTTGGCGCATTTATGACGCTTTATGTGCCGGTTTAGTCAAGCGCATGTCAGCCGAGTTCGAGCCTCGGCAATCCTGGCGATCGGCGGAACGCGGCAAAGACGCTGCCGCCAATGGATTCGAACTATTCGGGCGAAGACCGTTCAGCCGCAGCGCGCCACTCACAGCGCTCATCTGATTCGTGCACTTATTGAATTTTGACTTTCTAAATAGCCGCCATTGATTTTCGCTTTGCTACTTTAACGTGGCTTTGCTCGGAAGCGCAGCGCAACATTATATTTTTCATAGGACTTCCTCTTGTCAGCAAGCTTCCAGCAGATAATTGAGTTCTAATTGGATCTGTCCAAGTTTATCGCCCGCACGCACCTCCGTGAATTTATGACCGTTAAGTGCTTCGTGCTGTCATCACAACCTTAGCCCAAAGTTCAGTGACCCTGAAGACCGCGTCTGCATGCTTTTATAGTTATCGTTTTCGTTATTCTTTGTTTCCCTTTCATCACCGCGCCTTCAGATTGTGAGCAATGTTCGAGTACGATCGCTTGGCACTCGACGTCGCACAACAAGTTGCGCAGTTCAAATCACCTGATTACGACTCCACCCAACAACATTTTACAGAATCGAAGGTGAGTGAGTGTAAAAATATTAGCTAGTGTGATACTGATCACTCAAAAGTTGGATGTTCCTATTCTGTAACAAGCCTATTTTTGTAGATTCGGAGGTGCAGCACAGGAAGCTCAGGTGGAACAGCAACCTTTTCTGACAGCGGGTACGATTGCGGTTCCAGTTCCGGTTATGGTAGTCCCGGTTCTGGTGGGACTCCGATGGCGAGCCCAGCGCCGAACTCCTATCTTACGTCCGGATTGCTTTCACATGTTGTTGGTTACATGTGCGATGCCGGTTTTTGCGACGAATCAATAATGACTCAACAGACGGTACCGCCAAGGCCTCCCAAAAGTCATTTTAATTCAATGACAACACAAACCGTCAGCATCGGCGAAGGGGCAAAAGTAAACGACGAGAACTCGCCCGATCGGGACGACGACGATGTCAGCAACGCGCCGGTCGCCGTGGACGACGGCTTCTCCAACGACGAGATCGCTCAGTTCGCCCAACTGCTCTGCAGTCCCAAAAAGGCTCCTCCGAACAAGTACCAGTGCCACATCTGCTACCAGACCGGCCACTACATCAGCGATTGTCCAATGGTTAGCTACCTTGCGCCCTCAATCGCTTAAACTAATACTTGATTGCAGCGTTTCAATAGTCCCTACGAAGAGCTTACCCCGTACCAGGGGCGCAAAAAGTGCTACGGCGAATTCCAGTGCCAGCAATGCAAGCGCAAGTGGACTTCGCAGAACTCGGTGGCGAACGAGGCGCAGAGCTGCATCAAGTGCCATGTTCCGGTTTTCCCGCACAAGCAGGTTAGATGGTTTCGAAAACCTCCGTTAAAAAGGTTCATTTCAGTTGCCCGTGGACAAGGCCGTTGCTCTGGGTCTTGTAAAGGCCCAACGCGTTCTTCCGACGAAACTGGCTCCCATCGGCCACGGTCGACCTCCGTTCAACGCGAATCGTCAGTGAACCCGACCCACGGACGCGTTGCCGCAAGCACAAATGCACATTTTCACCTTCTGTTTGACTCCATCCGGTTCCTTTCTCCATTTGTACATTTCGGTCTTTTTTCAAATCTCTCACCACTACCGCTTCCGGGCCTATTACGAGTCTGTTTATAAGAATTTTAAGGAATCAAATTGTTTGTGTATATGTTTAGCAGTCCCTCCGACCCTTTTATTGTTTGTATCATACTTCTGGAAACGATGTGTCTGTAAAACTTGTATGTATTTTCTGGCTAGACTAGTTTCACTTCCAATCTAGTGTATAGATCACGTTTGTACAATGTCTTCTCCTTTTTCCCTTCTTTCTGTACATAGACTCAGAACTTTACAATTGCCTCAACGACATTACATGTCGTGGTCTTGGTTGAGTGAGCTCATCGTCTTCTCCCTTCAAGGCTTTGTTTCTTCTCTGCTGTATCTGTATGTTTGCTTGTTCTGACTAAAAGGTTCTTTAACCTGAACACCCGGTGTGTGGCATGATTCTCAAACGTCATAAACGTTGTGTTTGTGATCTACAATAGCTATTGTCGAGCAGCGGATAAGTCGGGGATTACCTCAGAACACAACGAAGGGGTTGGGTTTAATGGAAACAGGCCTCGAGAATTGAGGACATTGCGTATTGTGTCTTGGACCCTAGGAAAAAGTGTGTTCCCTGGGTTATCACTCATGCTAGATTAATTAGTCCGAGTTCCGATCAGATTTGCGTGCTCTGTTTGCTACCATTTTACGGGTCTTGGAACCACGATATATACATATGCATGTGTGCCAACAGCGAGCGCAACGATGGATCTTTTTGGCAGGCAGCAACGACGGACGAGCCGGTCGGTCGACCAGTTAACAAGACAGCGATGTCTCGTAGTCGACTGACGGACGCCGATGACAGCGTTGCCGTTGTTGGGACAAAAAGTCGACGGACCCTGCTTCAAATAAACAACTAAACTTTATAAAGTGAACAATACCCGACGCTCGGTCTCCTTTGTGTAGTATTTACGTCGCAATTCAGAACGTAAGCTGCCGGCGGAATGATTCTTATCACACACGCAAATGGCTTGCATTCGTTGCTTGTCCTAATTTTGCAAATGTGTGTTGTTATCAAATAAAAACGGCGAAATCGCATTTGACTGCGGCCGGCAATATAAGGCAAGTGTCTTAGAAGGCAAACGCAATTAGTGTTATCAGCAGCAGTCTTACATTCAAGCGGGCGTGCAAATCTGATATGGGAGTGTCGGCGGTCTGCGCTTGAGGTTCGCTTTAAAATTTAATTACTTGCCGCGTTTCGGATTCGCGAGCGCAGGTACCTTTGATTTTAATCCTGAAACACGCGATTAAGAAATGGCCCGTAAACAATGCTGCTTCAATTGGACCGGCTTAACTATGCTCTCGCCAGCGCGCCCGTTCGTTCACTTTTTGCTACCATAGCGCACAGCTGCCATGCATGGTGCGGCCCCTTTCCAAGTCAGCTCTGTCAAGACCCACAAACACCAGCAGCAGCACTAGTGGTTGACGCTCTCTAGCCTTCGACTATCGATTTTCGGCGCCTTCTACTGCTGGGTCTTCGGTGAGGACCGCCTATATTCCGATTGGAGACTTGCATATTATTGAACATGCTTCGGTCTTTGTTTTATCTTCGCTTTCTTCAACTCTGTTATACTCACGCGCAACAGCGAGTTTCCCTTTAAATCCGCTTCCATCACTGTTTCACACGCTCTGTTATTCATGGAAGAAATTTCAGCAGCGTGCTTTTGGGCGTGAACAAATACACACGTCGATATCTTTGAGTGTTTCTTAATCGGTTCCGATCGCTTACGGTCCGCACAGGAGCCCCAGATGAGCGCCTCGAGTGCAATTAGCGCTTAAAGTGACAATACCATTCTCATGACTAATATCGGTTTCCTCATTTTCGCGCTAACGGTTGCCCATTGGACCCTTAATTGTTCATGAACGCCACAATAAAACACAATATTGCGGCGCCAAAACTCGTCCCACACCCTGAATGTCGTTTTTGAACCCCGGATCCTCCTCCTATCATCCCCTTTTGGAATCACCGCTTCCCGCGAATCCATTTTCGGAAGCTATATACACGACAGATCCCAAATTTCGTAGTGTAATTGAGATGAAATCCGTTGTTTGTCATTTTCTGAAAAGATAATTGTTTTCAGTCAGGTGTCTAATTGATATTCTGACGCTTCGCAATATACAATCGCTATCCGATATAATTGATTGCTTCTCGTCCCTTCGCGTTCATGCCTCCCATTTCAAACCGTCGCGCCTAATTTGTGTTCAGCAACCACTTTCTGAACCCGCAGGCCGGACCGTCCGCTTCTAACCCCTCTCGCTTCCCACCGAGTGTATTTCGAACAGAATTTCAGATGCTTGGGGCATCAAGCAGCGACGAAGATGACGACGACTGCATGCCCGAGAACGACGATGCCTCTGATGTAAGCCAGCCCATTTTCGTATTTTCAGCCTCATTTACATGCTGCTTAATTTATTAGATTCTTGGAATTCCAAAACCACAATTCATGGCGACATCAGCGACTCCGCGGTCCGAATCGCCCGCGCCTTCTGACTCTGTGAGTCAAGCGAACTCCCTCAAGCGCGGCGACAGCAGCTACATCCGCCGCAACAACGAGTCCTTCCGGTCGCAAAGTAACAATTTGAGCAACAACCGAGCTCGGGCACCAGTCGGGATTAACAATAGGCCGGTGTTTCAATCGTCGCAAGAAATCTCCGATGAGGAAGACAATTATTCAAATGAACAGAGCACTCCCGCACACGCCGTTGTCGATGTGACGCCGAAATTAAGCAAGGAGGAACAGGAGAGGATACGCGCGGAGGAGGAAGAAGAGGAACGCAAACGCAATTTGCAGCTTTACGTTTTTGTTGCAAAATGTGTTGCGTACCACTTCAACGCGAAGCAGCCAACCGACATGGCCAGGAGACAGATGAAGGTCAGCAAACAAGAGCTGGCCAGGATAAAGGACCGATTCCAAGCCTTTCTCAACGGGGGAACCAACATAGCTGCCGACGAAGCCTTTACAAAAGCCGTGGACTCCTACTTCGAGGTCTTCCTCAAGTCCGAGAGGGTGCAGAAGGTGGTGCAGGCCGGTGGGTTCTCGCTCCACGACTTCCGAGAAGTCTTCCGATGCAACGTCGAGAAGCGAATCCGCTCTTTGCCCGAGATCGACGGCCTCAGCAAGGACACGGTTCTTACCTCATGGATGAGCAAGTTTGACACCATAATTAGAGGAGACGAAGACGCCATCCAAAGCCGCCAATCAAGGTTTGTCTGATCCCGTTATTACCTTTACTTTTGTTCATTTTCAGAGGAAGATTACGAGGTACAAATCAAGCCAATGCTGACGTCATCCTCAGCAAAGACCAGCTCTACGACATGTTTCAACAGATTCTCAACGTCAAAAAATTTGAGCATCAAATAATTTTCAATGCCTTACAAGTAAGTGGAAGTGTTCTGGAATGACCGTAATTTCGAGAATTCAGCTGGACAACCCCGATGAACAAGCTGCCGCGATTCGTAGAGAAGTGACCACTAGAGAGGATATGTTACGAGAAATTCCAAAGGTATCCGAAAGAAGCCTCAAATCGCTCATTAATCTCTTTTTCAGATGAAGAAGCTTATGCCAAAGTTTGTTGTGAAGGACATGGAAACGTTGTTCATAGACGAAGTGCGCCAGTCGATCAACCTGCTCATCTCCAATCTGGAATCAGTGCCTGTGACGCCGCGAGGTCAGGGAGCGGGTAATCGAAAGAAAGATCAGAAAAGTCGCTCAAGGCAAGTGAGACGAGAACATTCGCTACTAGTTCTGCTTTCAAACTAACAAAACGTAACCAACCCACTAGTTTTAACGCTTTCGGTGTATTCGCTTCAAGTTGAACGCTAATGGTGTCGCATATCAGTGTACTAACGCTATTAACCTTTCCAGCGGATTTCCTTTAAAAGTGAAAAGGTAATTTGGCTTTTGTTCTATCACTCCTTTCCTAGTCTCCTCATCTCTGTCCACTTTTGGCATGCATCTTTGTTTAGCTAGTTGCAACGGTGTTGTGCATGGAGAGGAAGGACGAAGAAGCCATTCCGTTTGATGTGTGACTATTCGTTTCTTTCTATTAGCTTTCATGTCGTTTTAGATCGAGAAGCATCGAAGATCTCTCCCTTTTTAACAGGTTTGCATTATTCCCTTATTGTTTGTCTGTATCAAATCTGATGCAAAGAACAGTTTCGCACGCACCCATATGCGCCTGGCGTATATTTCCGCCTCAACTCACGTTAAATTTACCTTGTAAATGCATGTGTTCAGTAGACTTTACAAGCATCTGATGATGAACGTTGTCGTGGTCAAAAGGTAGAATTTATTATGCATCGAACGAAGGCAGAAGCAGTAGGTCGGTCGGCTGCTTTCTGCTCCCAAGATAGCGAGGAAGAAGAGTTTAGGGTAGGAATGTTGAGCTCCTCTCTAGCGCTGCCCCTCTTTGTTCTTCACTTTCGCCAGCTTGTCGCCGCGTTTTCTATTCCCTACGGAACTATAGAACATTGTGTTTTCCACAAACCAATTCAGTTTGGTTCATTATCTAACGCGGTCATTCTTTAGCTTGAAACGACGGACCAGCTCCGGCTCGGTTAATAAAACCGATAGCGAAGACGGCGACGTGACATTGACGAAGAATGACGTTGTACTCAATTTCAACATGGAGGTACGCGGGACAGACAGTCTGGACGGCACTCAAGGCTCCTCCACATTTAGGTCGTCGTGATGGAGGTGCAAAATCTGAAGTCGGTGCAGCCGAACAGGATAGTCTACTGCACAATGGAGGTGGACGGTTGCTCCAAGCTGCAAACCGATCACGCCGAGGCGTCTAAGCCATCGTGAGTGCGTCTTTGAACGCGAAAAACGACCGTGTCTTGCAGATGGGACACCCAAGGCGATTTCAGTACAAAACACCCTCTGCCGACCGTGAAGATCAAATTGTACACCGAAGTGAAGAGCATAGTTGCGTTCGAGGACAAAGAGTTAGGAAAAGTAGTAATACGGCCGACCCCGAACTGCTCCCGCTCGCCGGAATGGTACAAGATGACGGTCCCGAAGAACAGCGCTGACCAGCAGCTGAAGATCCGGATAGCCATCCGGGTCGAGAAGCCGCCGAACCTGAAGTACTGCGGATACTGCTACGTGCAAGGAAAGATCGCCTGGAAGAAGTGGAAGAGGAGGTTTTTCTGCCTCGTGCAGGTCTCCCAGTACGCCTTCGCCGTGTGCAGCTACCGCGAGAAGAAGGCCGACCCGACAGAGTTCATCCAGCTGGACGGTTTTACCATCGATTACATGCCGGAGCCCGATCCCGAGCTCTACAACCAGGGCGGCAAGTATTTCTTTTCGGCCATCAAAGAAGGCGACGAAATTAAATTCGCCACCGACGACGAGAATGAGCGACACCTTTGGGTCCAAGCGCTCTATCGCGCCACCGGGCAAGCTTACAAGCCCCAACCGCCGAAGCAGTCGTCGATAGTCCCTTCAAAGGCCCAGGGATTTGCGGACAAGGCCAGCAAGCACGGAATGGACGAGATCATTCAGGCGGATCCTGTCGCGATCACGCACGATCAGAACTTTGCGAAGCTCCAGTCGGCGACGCTCAACTATCGCCTGAACGAGCCGATTTGTTCCTTGGTAAGTGCGAATTCGCATTTTCTTAAAAATTCAAGCTTATTTTAGGGTTGGTTCTCGCCTGGTCAAGTCTTTGTGCTAGATGAATACTGCGCCCGCTACATGGTCCGCGGCTGCTACCGTCACGTCCTCCTTCTCAACGATTTGCTCAATAAAGCTGATGAAGGCCATTTAGTTGATCCCACCCTTATCCATTACTCTTTTGCGTTTTGTGCTTCGCACGTTCATGGAAGCAGGTGAATCTACTTTTGACGAATTCGCGTTTAAATTTACTTTTTAGACCTGACGGAGTCGGCACTGTCACGCAAGAAGAGAAGGAGCGTTTCCAGGAAGTAAAAGAAAGATTACGGGTTTTGTTAGAAAAGCAAATTACAAATTTTCGGTACGTCGAGCAGCTACTTTGCTCGCTTAACATGGCTATTTGCAGCTACTGCTTTCCATTTGGACGACCGGAAGGAGCGTTGAAAGGGACGTTATCTCTACTTGAACGAGTACGTTAACTTTGTTTTTGTTTCCGCAAACTGGCGTTTTCAGGTTTTGATGAAAGACGTCGTCTCGCCCGTGCCACCAGAAGAAGTGCGCGCCGTCATCAGGAAGTGCCTGGAAGACGCGGCCCTCGTCAACTACACTCGGATTTGCAATGAAGCCAAGATCGAACGTAGGATTTTCGATCCCAAGAATCAGTATTTCGAGCGTTTTCAGAGCGGATGGGCGTCGAGATCAGCCCTCAACAGAGGATCGAGGACATGGAGCGGGTGACTGAGTTCTGCATCGACCTTCTCAAGGAGAACGAGGAGCATCACGGGGAGGTAAGTGCTTCGCTCTTCTGTAAACTTACTCTTTCGGTTCCTTTTCCAAGTTACAGCAATTGCGAGGGGTGAGTTTTACATAATGCTTATTCGTAGTTTTACATTTCAAACGTTCAAATTAGAAGCTATATCAGTCATTCTCAGATGTACACCATGTCACGCCTATCATTGTTTTAATAATTGTTTCGCACGTAGACGCAACTGCTTTTACATGTTCCAAGGACCGCGAGCAAGCTGAATAATCCAAATTTGGCCAAAACTCTTCGAGCAGCTTTTCTCGTGGACTCTTTCTTATCAATCGCGGTCTCATTGTTATCGTTAACCGTTGGTGGTGTTTTGTCTTAGCGGCATCTGCACAGCGTTTTCCAGGATATAACTATTTTTTCTGTGTTTTAGGCATTTGCTTGGTTCAGCGATTTGCTCGCAGATCACTCAGAAATTTTCTGGTCACTTTATTCCGTCGACCTGGACGCGGCTCTCGAAGTGCAGCCGCCGGACTCCTGGGACTCTTTTCCACTTTTCCAGTTGCTCAACGACTTCCTGTGCTCGGAAAGTGAGTCAAAATGTCCGATTGAACGTGTGTCGAAAGAGCCTAACGGTCGAATTTAGCTTCCTTAAAAAATGGGATCTTCCACACGAAGCTGGTTAAGCAGTTCTCGCCGCTCGTCGTCCGCTACGTCGACCTCATGGAACACTCCATTTCCCAGTCCATCGAAAAGGGATTCCTGAAGGAGAAGTGGGAGAACCGGAAGTAAGCCCGCGCGGGAATTCTAAATGCGATCTCTCGCTCTTCCAGGGACGGCTGCTCCACTTCTGAGGACATCTTCTGGAAGCTGGACGCCCTGCAGACCTTCATCCAGGAGCTTAATTGGCCCGAGGAGGAATTCGCGAAGTACTTGCAAGTGCGCATGAAGTCGCTTGCAAGCGACATGATTTCGAGCTGCGCAAATTGGTAGATTAACTCTTCTTTTCACCACATTTTATTAGCGTTTTAGCACGTATCAATGCTTTGATTCATTCATGCAGAAAGCGCGCAAATCCACTGATTACATTTTGCCCAGTGAAGTGTGTGTGATGATTAATGTAATATTCTCGTCGAAGACGCGAGCAACAAAGTTAACCATCGACTCAGGAGAGGTCTGTGCCAAGGCCGCCGCCTGAACGACCACTCACAATGCCGTATTTCAGTACAAATACCAGTCGAAACTCGACGAGACGCTGGAGACAATGTTGAACGATATGGAGACCTGCATCCAGGACAAGCTGAGCTCCGTACTCGAGTACGTCCTGTCCCGTCTGGCGCGGTACGACGAGGGAAACCCTATCGGCGCGCTGCTCTCGATGGCGCCCAAGCCGAATTCTATTTTTAACAAGGTCCCGTAGTCCTGAGGCCTGCTCGTTTGATTGGATTCCGTTGCAGATGAAGAACTTTGTCGGAGATCAGGGCATCAACATCACTGGGGGCGCAGCTCAGACGCCAACGATGGGACAGTCAGTAAGATAGTGGGCACATCGATTTTTTTCCTAATTTAACATGAAAATAGAAAACGCCGGCCAATCAACCGCAGAACTCGGGCCATGTCGGACACAACTACGTCACGTTCATGCGGGCCTGCACAGAGCAACTCCGGCAAATTGTGGTCGACGACGTGTGGATCAACGCGTTGTTTGAGGTGCGATTTGAGAGTGCGCTAAGCAAAAACACGTTTCGTTTTTCAGCACTGGTATGACGGTCAAATGTCAATGATAAGCGAGTGGCTGACGGAGCGCCTCCAACAGTCGTTATCGCCATATCAGCTCACATGTCTCTCGTTTATGGTCAAGGTAAAAAGACATTGATTGATCGTCGCTCTCCAAAACACGTAAAGGCTTATCAGCCAGCTGTCAGTCTAATGAATCACAAAAACGATGAATAATCAAATTACGCCCACTTGTTTGGTTTTTCAGAAGATCTACTCGGACTTCGAACTGCATGGCATCGATGAGGAGCGGCTGAACAGCAAAATATACGAGACCATCATTCGCCGGTTGGCCTTGGAGGAGACAAACTGTGCACTCAGCGAAACTACCGCTTCGGGCTCCGGAAGCGGGGGTGCCTCGAGTGCG
Organism: Steinernema carpocapsae; assembly: GCA_000757645.3. Classification (NCBI taxonomy): domain Eukaryota; kingdom Metazoa; phylum Nematoda; class Chromadorea; order Rhabditida; family Steinernematidae; genus Steinernema; species Steinernema carpocapsae. The sequence goes on from CM016762.1 coordinate 15,822,729, forward strand.
GTTCCTTATCTCGGGAACGCAACTCAGGCCGTGTCAAATGTCGGGAGCATGGTAGAAGGCGCCGGCGCCAAAGTGTTTGCCTTATTTAAATGAAACCAAATATCTCGTTAGCATAATGTGCTTCCGTTACATTCCCCAAATAGCTCAACGTTGAAGTTGCCAAATTCGTTTTCTTCTGTTTTCCACATGTTTTCGTACTTGCTACATTTTTCGCTTATTCGCTTAGTCGGGTTATATTTGTGAGTTCTTCTAGCATTGTGTACATAACGCAAGATATCCATCACAAATTGTTGCATAAATTCCGTTTTGTTGTGTGCAATTATTTTGTAGCGTCTATGAACCTGGGCATTCTATAAAGGTAAAAGCATTCCTCTCCGAATAAAACAAATTAATATTATATTTGCAGTATCACAATAATTTAATACAAGGAGCACGAGGGTGGTTCAATGCACGGAGCGGAGGAGGGACAAGGTGTTCTGTCCCGTCTGGGGACAGACGCGCTTGCAGACAGCTGTGTGCGCAACCAGCAAACTAACGAAGAGCTAACAGGATACAGGATAAGATTCATAAAAATTCGCAGGGAGACATACATCAAATCTCGAAAAGTAAATATTAGGGGATATCGATAATCAGTGCTCATATATTTGCAAGAGATCATGTGAGTAATGCAACATGCAAACACGTATACTCTATTTCTGATAAATATGCACTCCTCAATCACAATCACTTTAGGGGAGGAATCGGCGTCTTCAGCAAGTCCGGGCTCCGGGTGATCGTCTTCGTCGAGAGCGGGTTCGCGCTGGTCGGCGTCGAAATGGACATGCCGCTGAAGAAGGAGTTCGGATATGCGGGGGAGAGGATCGAAGCCATCGCCATGGCGGAGGGACTCGGCGGGAACTGGAAGAGATTCAACGGGTTTTGGCTCTGGTGCGAAATTCCGCAGTTGTTGCCGCCTCCATTGGCGTTTTTGCCCATCGCGTTGCAGACTGGAAGAGGGATCGGGTTACAGTTGTTTTTGAATAGGATTTCCTACCTAATGGGCTAGCTGCGGCTGCTAAACTGGCGGCGGCTGCGTAAACCATCGCGGGACTGGGAACTCCGCCGTTCATTATGGACGTGAGGGGACTGCCCAAGGGCCCGTTCATCATGAGGTTCAGGAACAACGGAGACTGCTGGAACATGTTGAAGGGGGACGCCGCCTGCATCAGAAGGTTGTTGCTGGCTTGGGAAACGGCGCAGTTCAGCGGAGCGTTGTTGAAGTTTGAAGTTGCAGAGAGATTCAGAGGCTGTGGTCGGCTTCTTCTGGACAGAGATCCGGACTTATTGACGGTGTTCATGTTGCGTGAGGGGGTTGAAGTGGACGTCGCCGGCGGCGGCATTTTTAGCATCTTCATCGCGCTGCTCTCGTCCTCGTTGTCCGTCTTCCGTTTTCTCCTCGAGGAGTCGGCGAATTCCGAGTCGGCGGAGGCGGAGGAGTTGGAAGACGTCCTGGGCATCGCCTGCAAAAACGAAGGTAACAAACACCCTGAAAGAACTTTCGATACGTACCGAGGACGCATACTGGCTTGTGGAAGGCGAGATCGTGAGGCCGTGGACGGTTCCTTGCGCGTTAAAGACGTCCGAGAGCGATGAAGCGCAGGCGCTGCTGACGCCGCTGCTCGACGCAACGCTGTTCGGGCTACATACGCTAAAAATAGCAGGTGATTAGGTACAAAGTTTAATGAAAACAATCGTACCTATTGCCAGAAGGCGACGGAGTCGAGGTCGAGTTGATGATTGGATTCTGATCCGCATCGCCCGGCAGCGTGGGAGGGGTGGCGGAGTGGAAATGGTTCGGATTCGCCTGGCTCGGGCAGGCCATGAATGACGAATCGTTGTTCAGCAGTTCCGGATTACCCACGAATCGATACACGAATTTTTGTCCTTGTACTTTCTTGATTATGTTTTTGTCGTAGTAGTACCGTAACGCGCGGGAAAGCTTGTCGTAATTCATGTGCGGCTTTCCTTTTCGAGCGCCCCACAGCGTGGCCACAGCTTCAGCGTCGAGAAGCTAGATGAGACGCTAAAATACCGTACCTGAAACACTTCGCTCACCTTGAATTCGCCATCGTTGTTCGTCCACTGAATCTGCTGCTGGTGCTCCTGCTTGTTCAGGAGCTCTAGCAGAAACTGCCACAGCGTTATGTTGGAATCCATCGAGTAACTGTTCAGTCGGTAAGGGTTTGAAACGGTGCTGTGGTGCCACGCGGAGGGATAGAGGAACGGCTGCGCAACTGCGTTACCGTATTTCGCGCTCGACGAGTACGAGTTGTTGTGGGTGCTCGAGAGAATCTCCTCGCAACCTGAAAAGTTCACTTGTAAACCATGTTGCGAAAAACACGTGGGATTGGTTGCGGTATCAAATCAATCGCGGTTCAAAAAACGTTATTATCTCCGAAGCCCGGGGAAAGAAGCAATAGGTGCCGCGCATTCGCTTTCCTGTAATGGGGGTAACTGCGCACGACTGATAAGAGTGCCGGTACAAACAATCGTACGATGACGCCCATGAAAGACGCACAGTCATAAGCGGAAGCCGGTTATTCCCTTTTCTTCTCGGCTTACCTTCTTTCCTCGTTCTCTCTTCCACTGCCTTATGTTCTTCCGCTAGCCCCACACGAACAAAATTTTGGCGTTTGTTCGCATGTTGTAAATTTACACTAATAAATGGATGCGATAGGTTGGGAGGAGAACATGCGCAGGCCGCCAAAACTATCCATCCCCTTAGCCACAATTTCGGTAGCGCTTCCATCAAGCAGACGCCGGTGTGCTTGCAACATTAATTCCACGAGGTCTGCCCGAGAGGACACCCGGGATCGACAGTCGCCTTTCTTTGATCGCGCACAAATTTCGGGCGGCTTGAGCACAGTGAGCAAAGATCGCATGAATTTGAGAAATCAAAAATTTTACAAAAATCACGTTTTTGACAGAGCGAAAAAACAAGAATTCCTACACGTTTTCGATATAAATTTCGAGCGAACTGTCTTCTTCAATATTACGACAAAGTCATCTCAAACCCATCCCCGTTGTTTGCATTTCTTCTCGTACACGCAAAACAGTTTAGCGCCGATTTCCGGTCAGTCGACGAATAGAAGCAGATGGGACAACCCTCGCGAGGACGCATTACAAGACGGATTTGACGCACGACCAGATGACCCACGTGGTCAGTTAAAAAACGGATGTTTGCCGGTTCCCGAATCAAGTTTCAAAAAACAGTCGACCCGGTGAGCGATTGTTTCATCAAAAGTGGACGACCAGGAATTTGTGAGGAAGCGGAACAGATGGGCAAACGTATAAAAGCGGTCTACCGATGGCTACGAGCTGACCACTTAGTGGCGGATAACAGTGTTTCCGCAGGGTGGAAAAGAGAGAAACGATAACTGGTGAACGATATGCGTCGGGGGAGGAAGACGAAGAAGAATTGAAAGACCAACAGGAAATCCTTTCCACCTTCTGTTTAGCGCGGGGTCGCCGAGAGACGTAAATCGCGTTCGCGACAGTGCGCGGGGAACTGCGTAAACTGATAAGACGCTTCACCTTTATCACCCTGCCTTGAGAACAAGTAGGCAACACATTAAAAAATACCTCAGCGTTCAAAAGAGCCAAAAACGGAGAGCTCAAAATAACGGCGATAAGAAGGTCGCTTCCCGAAGCTGGATAAGGCGGATGTTTGTGCGCTTTGGAAAGTAGGTGGAACTCGAAAAGTGGGAAGATAAGCAACATAGTAGCAGGCCGCTTGCTCGAAAAAAGTGTCAAGAGACAAAGCGGCGGCGGCTCGGTAAGCGCACACTTTTATGCGTGAACTGTTTAAGGAACTTATGACGAGGTGTGAATCACCTGCGTCTGATTAGACATGTTTAAACCGTTCTTCCACAGTCGCAAATGACTGAGTTTTCTCTTCAAAACAGTGACACACAACTTTTTTCCGTCTACTGACTAATGATGGGAAAGAAGTGACTGCGTTCAATTGATTTTTGAAGAAAACTAAACGGTATTTGACAGACGTTAAGCTACAAGACTACAATTCTCCTAACAACTTGAAAAGAATTTGAGAAAATAAAGAAGCGCGAAGGCAAAAGACAGACGACTAGTTCCAAAAACTTTAGTCATTGCGGGAACATGCGACGACGGAGGCAAACTCCTAAAATAACGCAAAATCCGTAAAACAAAATAAAAAGTCGAATAGTCGCATTCCAACGGACTGGCTAGCGTCTTCTAATAAGGACGCGATCGCCATGAGCTAACGGAAGTTATTGTAATGTACACAAGGTCATAGAACCGATCGGAGGAGTCAGTCCGCTAGATGCTCGCTTATTTACCGACGCAGAAAACATTGTTTTCAACGAAAGCCACGTTGATTTGGAATTACAAAACGACTCTGTTAATGAAAAGACCTATAAACCCCAATCGACCGGAATCGATGAGGCACTGCCCATCCTGAGAATGGTTACGTCTGCTCTGCGATTGACCCAATCAGGGACAGAATGTGCCTTCCGAGTTATTAACAGCAAAGTTGAAAAAACAAATGTGGTTTTTTCGTAAATACCGCAACCATTACGTATATTACTCTTGGCGCGAAAAGAAGCTGTCGCAAGCTGTAAGTGTAAGCTGACGAAAAACTGATAAGAGTGCTGATCAATAGCGGAAAGTGTGGATGTTGTAGGGTGGGTGGCAAGCTGGGAGCAGCGGCGGAAGATCCTCCGGCGAGGTGAATAAGATAGAGACAATTAAACGAAGGGCGAACGGGCACGGTGAGAAGAAGAAGGATACATAGCTCGAAAGTAGCGAGACAATCAGCGGTGTTCGCAAAGTTGAACTCTTAGGAAGATGGCGATCGCCAAAGGGTAAATTTGACAAGTTCCCGAGATACTCCGGCCGGCTGTTTTCCAAACAAAATCACGTCACCTTATGATCAGGTCCTTCTTCGAGCGGTATCTAAAAAGTCACACGGTGGAAATCGCTCGCGAGAAGGCTGTCTTCAGAGAAGGAAAGGGGTAGCGCAATGAAACGGGAAGGACGCCGGCGAGCGCCGAAGGAGAGACCGCTAGAACGTCTTCATCATCGCGCACCGTTTTTCTCTTTCCATTATTTTTGGAATTTCCGGTTTCAAGGCCAGTTCTGCGCGAGCGCTGATCGTCAGCGCGCGCGCCCAACGACAGTCTCAGCTCAAAGTTATTTTTCTTAACCTCCGCTTAAGAACGGATGAAGAGGAGCACACGCTGTGGTCAGCCAGCGCCCGGCCGACCAGCACTGGGAAAGTGGGATTTCAGGAAAGAAAGGTCACCGCGGTTCAGATGACTGTACTCGCACGTTTTACAATGCTTTTGTTTACCGCTCAGAAACACTTGAAGTGATGGATTAAGTCGTGTGGCGCGCCCCTCCAACTGCGGCGCTTCTTTTGTGACACCCTGCGCAAAGAAAGACGCTTGTGACCTTGACAATTATGCAAATTATGTGCAAAAAGAAATCAGGGTGGTGGGGAATATTCTTCACGCGGCTTACAGTAAGGCGGATTAGTAGATTGCGGAAGAGACACCCTCATACCAGAAAGCGGTGGGTGGCGGGCGGCCGGCCGAAAGGGGAAACGCGTGAAGCACAAGGCTGGCTGAATTCGGCGCCGAGGCAATTACGGAAAAGAGGAGGTCGGTCTTGAGAGCCACAATGTCAAACGCTACAGTAATCACGCAAGGAGCTTCTGCTACTGCAGTTGAGGACTGTCGCCACGCATCATCTGGCGTGCAGTGTCGCAGACGACGCTCCCTCTTTGCCAACAGCCGCCAAGTGGCCTCGAGGCGGCTCTCCGAAGAGGATCTAGAGGGATACGATCGACGTCGTCGTTGTCGATGTCGCCCCGGCGGCTGTCACACAATTCAACAAGAGTCGTAGTGGGAAAGGAAACAGGAGTTCCAACAGACAACCCGATCGTCTTCTCTTCCGTATACCAACCAGTCAACCAACTATAATTACATGTAGAAAACGGTTATAAAATTCTTTCCGGGCGTGAGGCATGTACCCTTCTTGAAGACAGCACCGAACCACGTTCTGACCCGGCCGCGATCTAAGGGACACAAGGACAAAAATATCAATATATATCCAGAAAAAATGTCTTAAAGGAGGTCCAGCATTGTCTTTTGCTACAGAAAAACAAAGATTACACTTTCTAAACATCTTTTCGGTTCAGGAACTGACCAAAACACAATCTAAAGTCCGGATGACCACCCACCAACCACGACTGCACCTAACTGAGAGTTCCTCGGACAACGCCAAACAGTTGCAAAGTACCTCTCACTCACCTGCGATGGGAAGTTGCGCCGCTTCCCAGCGAGATAATAGTGCCCGTAATGCGTGTTCGCCCGTCTTATTTCCTCACCATTTAATTCGCGACAAACGCGAGCACTGCACAGTCAAGGACAACCTATTAACCCGTTCGGAAGAAGAGTAGTAACCAGCCGGTGGTGTCCGTTCCGTTACCCTCGCTCCGCTGCGCCACCGCCGTCGAGCGAGCGTTCAACGGAACTCCTCGGCGTTCACATTCAAAGGTACTTCTAGCCATCACTCTAAACGGAAAGGTTTGTGGTCATTTTACAATCAGCGAACAATGAGCGACTGTAAAGAAGTGGACGGGTCACAAAGGCAAATCAGTCATAAATCGTTCAGAAACAAATTTCTGCGAGAGCATAAACGACGCTCCAAGAACTCCCAGGAAGCGGAGTAACTAGCTGGGTGAGTAAAGGAGCAGCAGGCGCGCGTTGAAAAACACCGCCGATCATATCGCAATGATGAATATACCGCTGACGTTTGCGGATAATGTAACATAAGGCGGTCACAACAAACACGACTACTATGATGAATTGTGGTCAGCAGTCGTTTTTGCGGCGAGCAGAAACTTTTATGCACTTTCGACTCGCAAGGACATCCGCCCGCCGTCGGGGCAACAAGCCAAGCTCGGGAGCACTTTCAGGCACGGGAGCACCTTCGCCCATTGGCGACTGTACCGTAACACAACACGTCAAAACAAAAGTAGCGTCTGCGCCAGGCCCAATGACCTCCTCAGAGGAGATGATCCGCGCCATCCCGTGATTAAAGGCAGCCGCTGCTTGGCGGCATAGAATCGCTTATTAAGTAAGGACAAGTCACACCTAATGTACCAAAGAGGCCATTTAGAGGGAAGGGCTGAGGGAGGGCCGTTCGACTGCCCATAGGGTCAATCCGCAACGCTGAATGAACTACAGCTACTGTTCTGTTGATGCAGCTAGCCGTGAAATGCACAGATATTATAAACTGAATAACTGTCTGACCACATGTGTCCATAAACAGTCGTGTGGCTATTGAATAAGCACCGACCGTTTGCCTATAGAGCAACACTTCCTTCTTGGCTGGTTAAACACGTGCGCGAGTTCGAATTTGTTCACCTGGCACGTAGCCGGCAGCACTAACCAGATCATGGTCATTTTCGTATATCTGACTTCCCGTAAGTGTAAAAGCACTCACCGATTTCCGATTTGACATGCATGTCGGCGAAGCTGTACGACTGCATCTCTGCGGATTCGGACTCCTGAAAGCGAACAAAACTGATAAGACAGATACGCGGCACAAAAACAGCACGAGAATTGCCCGGAGCAAGCGGTCAAAGTCAAAGGAAGATTGGACGTGTCGCTTGACCCTCAATGGTTGAATAGTGAAGGTTGAATAATCGGTTTGTTACGCGTCGGAAGAGGGTGATTGTACAAAGAACTTTGGAAGCCGGACAAGAGGAGAGCGTTCGACTGGCCCGATGAGTAATTGGGGCGGAATCGGGGCACCATAACACGGACACGACGCCCACGCTTGAGACTCGCCCGCTCTGACCAAATTTGGAGGTAAAGACAAAGGACATCAAACTCGTAATTGTTCACTCGAGGGTTCAGTTTTTTGCACGCCAGCAAGTTGGACAGTAAAAATGGTTGGAAGGACGTTATCTTGGTTTTCACACCGTAACATCTAAAAAAGAAAGACCGCGCGAGTGCCCCTCCGATTACCCATTAATCATCGCGACTTTTTTGCACACCGCTCCACAGTGTGAGGGTTTTTCCACCACTTTTTCCTTCCGCCCATTTGCCAAAAACTTTATACAAAAAGGGAACAGGGACGCTTGGCAGCGTACGGTATCCCGCCGGCTTCGCCCGACTCAGCAAGTGAGCACAACAAGCGAAAAACCCTTCCGGTCGGGCCTCTCGCTTCTAGGCAAAAACACTCAGATACAATACCTCGAACGACCTTCGCACTCCGGCATTAGCAGTGGACGCCGCCTGTCAACTGAGGCGAGTTGACACTCACTCCGGAGATGCAAGTAGACAGACTTATAGGTGCGAAGAGGACATTATTATCTTCTGCGATCTTTATGAGTATATAAGGTGCCCGGGCACTTCTTTGTAATTTGGAGCAACGGATGCCGCATTTGCATACATTAAAGTACGTACGGCGTTCTCAAGGTCTGCCCGTTGGATTGTCTGCGCGCAGTGTCTTCGTCACAGCATTCGGGAAACACAATCAGCGCCATGCGGGTGTGAAGATAATGTGTACGGCGGCGGTCAGTTTTGAGGCCATTTAGTGGACACGGCCGCAAGAAAAAAAGAAAATCGACCTCCGTGAACGCATTGCGGAGATGATCCGCTTAATGCAGAATGTCACCTTTTGTGATACTGGAGGCAGAATCGGGTATTGTGGCGTTTGTTTACTGTGACTAAAGCCTTTAGCCAAGCTGCTCACGCGATCCTAAAAACGTGCCGCTACAATTCGGTCCGGTTCAAGGAAACATTTTGGATAAAAAACTAACCCTTGATAAAGGGGACAATAGGAGCACGTTGTTTATAGCACCGACAACTCCAACTTCTTTATCCAAACAGAAACTAAGATTAACCTGCAAAATTGTGTGATTTACAGAGTTTATTGCAGACACCTTTTTGTCGCCCACGTAAATTTTGTATGCTTCTTGATAGCCAGCTAAAAACACCGGTCTTTATTATTTGAAATGGTTTTTAAAAAATTGGTTTTTGGTTTTTAATATTTGTTTTTGAAAAAAACACTCGACCGACTTGCATTTAATCGAAGAATGCGTGTATTCAATTGCACTTAAAATCGCTTAAAAATGTGGACGCACGTTGTAACACTGTTCAGGATTTGATATTTTCATAAACGCTGAAGAATGCAAATAATTATTTATTGGATTTTTCATAAAAATATTAACACGAATTAATATTGCGTTGATATTGCTGGAAATGTTCGCGAATCGAGTGCATTTTCCAAAGGTAAAGCATTTTCCGTGCCTTTTGTTCGTTTCGGTTTTTTTGATACGGTCCTTCTCTTCGGAAGCTTTTTGTAACCGTCCATCAGAGTGCGTAAATCAATTCCGGCTAAGTGCAGTTCTGCAAAAGTCCTTTCCGGTCCACAACTCCCCTTTGCATGCTCGCTGTAACACCGGGGCTGCCATACAGGGTCCGTCACACGCGTGTCTGGCCGCCTACGCTGTTATCTCTTTTCTCTTTGCAGCGCCATTTTATCACTTCTGATGGAGACGTAAAAGGCGATTCCCAGGCACTCTCACCTTTGTGAATACATTAACCCCGATGAAAACATTGACGAAAAGCGTCTGAGTGCCTTGCTTCGCGCTACTGCGGTACTTCCGCATACAAAACCTTTTTTGGCATTTTTATGGAGCCATGATGCCATCAAATCGCCTCTGCAGCATCTTCCTTTTTCTCATTTTAGTATGGTTTTGCGTTGCCTCCGTCCATCTTCTGGTTTATTGTGTTTTTGTGCGCGCGCTTCCGCTCCTCCCATGTTCAGGAGAGCGACGCTACCAAATTCGCACTCGCCACAACGGTCTTTCCTGCCGTTTTCGGACTGTTCCCTCTCTTTCCTGCCGCTTTCCGCTTTCAAAACGGTTTTTCGCGCTTATTCCATTTGTCGTTTCCTGTCCCACCACAAACCCAAGTGCTCTACGTGCCAATGTCCAAAGTTTGCACATAATTTCTTGGCGTAACACAATACGCTTGGACGAAATCAATTTCGACCAGCGCACTTCCGGCTCAACATCATCTCAGACACACCGACTTGTGTTTCTAAGTGAGTTCGCGATCGATCACTGCAAACGGAGCATAATCGTAGTGCAGGCACATATCCATCGCGTGTTGGGCAGCTGCGCTTCATTTCTAGATGTGGAAATGTGTACATCATTCCCCGCCGGCCGCTCTGCTGTTAGTTTCAGCCAACAGACGCCGCATTCAACTTTATTTTTGTGTTGTTTTCTTTTGTGCAACAGCACTTGCCGGTCACATGACGCGGAGATAAGAAAACGGCAGCGAAAAGTTCAATTTCTGCTAATCGCTGCTGTTCAACAGTGCAGTTGGTCCTGACGCGAAAGCCACTGCCGAACATCGACAGATTTTATTCAGTCTTGGCAACAGCACGTGTTTATATTTGTGCACGCGGCTACTTGGCCCATCCCCTCAATGCGCGCGATGATTTAGAAACTTTGACTGCGCTTTTCCAGCCACTCCCCATGCGTCCCTCGTTCATTTCCATCGCTTTCGGGCCAGTCTGCATGCGCCAGAGAGCGAGGCGTGGAATTATGTCAATGCCGTTTTCTTCTCTGCGCAGATGCTCGTCTGATGCTCACGCTACCTTTTTATCTATAAGATCACTCATCACTTCGATGTGCTTATGAAGCGTTTTCGGAACGGTCTGTGCTGCTGTGATTGTTGTGTGGGCCCCATTATATCCATGTTTATACACGTCGAGCGTGTGCCACGAGTACACTATTTGTGCCGGCGAGTCATAATCCAATTCTTGCTTCAGGCAGATCAATTTGCTCGCGTGGTGCTAGAGCAAAGTGTTTCATCACTCTCTGGGCTTTTTGCTGAACAGAGCGTAAGAACGTCACCATGACCACCTGGACACCGCAAGTGAACGATGTGCTGAAGCAGTTCTACGTCGGCGACGACAAGCTGAAACAGATCAGCGAGAAGATCGAGGATGAGTTCAAAGTCGGGCTTCAGGCCGGCGCGCCGACTTCGTCCATTGCCATGCTGCCCTCCTACGTCCCCGCGCTGCCCGACGGATCAGGTGTGTCACCGGAAAATGGCACCTTTTAATGCTTGAATATCTTCAGAAGTTGGCAAATACGTCGCCATCGACCTCAGCGGCAAGAACCTGCGCATCATGCTGCTCACTCTGGAAGGTAAGGGCAAGGAGCCCATCGCCATCAACCACAACTTTATGGTGTCCCAGTCCGTGATGAAGGGCACCGGCGACCAGCTCTTTAACTTCATCGTAAACTGCCTGCAGAAGTTCCTTAAGGAGTTCGACCTTGTCGAAGCGAATCTCCCCATCGGGTTCGTCTTCTCCTATCCCTGCGAACTCCTCTCGATCCGTTCTGCCCGACTTCTTTGGTGGACCAAGGGTTTCGACATCAAGGACTGCCTGCAGAAGGACGTGGTGGCTTTGCTGGAGGAGGCTTTGGATATGAACATGGTATTTGACGTTTCCTTGTTGGCTTCTTATGACGATAATGCAATTTAGTCAACGAAAGCTCAAATTAAGGCTGGTCGGACAACTGGCAGCCGCTGCCCACCGTTATGGACCTGAATGCACTGTCGGAGTTGTTATCGGCTACGGGTGAGTCGAACACATTTTGTGGTATTTTGTAACCCTTGCTTATGACTTAATTATCGTGTTCTTCTTCAGTTCTGTATTTGATATTTACCCTTTCCAGATGCAACTCGTCCTATCTGGAAGACACGGAGAAAATCAAGAAATTCGATGCCAAGAAGTACGGATACTCCCACAAGAAAATGGTCGTTGTGACGGAATGGGAAGAGTTCGGCGCGAAGGGCGAGCTGGACGATATTTTAACCTCGTTCGACAAAGAGATCGATGAAGCCTCCGTCCACAAAGGAAAACAAATGTAAGTTTTTTATCATTTGACTTATCTGGAAGACATTTTCAGGATTGATAAGCTGACGGGAGCCCTGTATCTCGGAGACCTCGTCCGCCGCATCCTCGCTCAGCTCGTGCTGGACAGTCAGATCTTCGGGGGCAAACAAGTGGAGCAGCTGGACATGGTGGACACCTTCCCCACCAAGTACATCTCCGAAATCCTTGCGTAAGAAGACCCTACAAAGAGACTTGTGCATGTCGGTGTTTCAGTGAGGAAGAGGGCAGCTTCAAGATCTGCCGGCGAATCTGCGACGAACTGGAAGTGCCTATCCATGGAAGCAGCGACTACGTCATCATGCGCGAACTGTGTTACGTGGTCACCAAGCGTTCGGCCTCGATCGTGGCTGCCGGTAAATATTATTTCGCAATCCCGCGGTTTCATCACAACATGTTTAGCCATCAGTGCCTTGTTGCGTCATCTTGGTCAGAGCAATGTGAAGATCGGAGTGGGCGGAGCCCTGATCCAATTCCACCCCACCTACCACGGCGAGTTGGAGCGAAAGTTGCAAGATCTGGCGCCGATGAACGTCCAGGTAAGGCGAAAAAAGGCATTAAGGAAATATATAGTTGAGTTCTTGCAGTGGGAGCTGGTTCCTGCCGACGAAGGAAGTGCGAAGGGCGCCGCAATGATCGCCGCCGTCGCCGAGAAGCTGAACTTGTAAAGATGCAAACAGTCGTCACCCTGTAATATATTGAGAAGCATACAAGAATGACAGTGCTGCCAAGGCTCAACATTTTAATAACCGAATTTCCTATGCATTTCGTCGATTTTGACGAGCGTAACAACTAACAACTAATGTGCCGTATTTACTACGTTGTTGCCATAGCGTCTAGTGAAGTTTGTTATAAGATTTTATTCTTTATAGATTATTCAAAAATAAACAAATTCAGTAATCTTTTGTTTCTATTTATGCTCTCTATTTACGATTTCCCGTTTAATGTGATTTTCCGTTGATTGCACTTTCAAATAGCACCACGCGGCTCCAATTGATTCGGAGCCAAAACATTTGGTGCGCGGAGAGCATTGATAAAACAATATTCCGACCAAAAAGCGTAAAATCGGTCGTGTGTAGCATATCTCGGCTGATCGGGATGAGTCTTCGTCGGCGCCTTTACACTACAAATCATTCATCTTAGACAGCAGAAAGACAGCGTGTCGATTTGCACGTTTACAAACATTATTGTAAAACACATTGAAGTAAGTCGATAAGAAGGGGGTGCCCAAAGGGGTCGCGAACACCTTGAAAGCACCTTTAAAAAATTACGATCAGTTTGTAGACTAACAGTTCATGAACACAGAATTGCCGTGCCGTGGCTAATCAAACCTCACTCTGGTTGTACTGCATTCTCAGATGATGATCTGTGAATCTTTTACTCAACGTAGTACACAAGCAAATTGTGTAAGTTGCATATTGCAATTCTTCAAACCAGGAAAGAATGCTGGATGGCATCCAGGCGGCATCCATAGGAAGGCATCCATAAGTACATTACTTAAAATATCATGAAATCATTGTCTTCGTCTTAAAATCAACGCAAATCGCTTCTTTGACTCTCCAATTTTTGTCCTAGTTTGGCTTGTGAATGGTTATCCGTGTACATTTATACCAAACCTTAAATGCAGGACAGTTACCTGTTTCGGGCTACTGCAGTCTTACCTACAGATCAACCAACACCTATGTTACCCGGGATCATTTCCCCGATTATTTCTTTGTATCTGAAGGAGTCTGCCTTTTTGCCGAACAGTATGCTTCATCTTCCGCTGAGTTTGCCTCACGAAACATTCCTTTTTGTAAGTCTGCTGATGAGGGCGTTTCAACAAGCGCTCGTTCACATTTCGTCCCAAAAAACTCAGATTGTAGTTCGTCGAGCAAGCGCTTTAATTATAGACATAAGTGTCCCGCTAACAAAAAATCAAACACTTGAACGGAAGTGACTGTCGTGCTAGTAATTGACCGGCCAGCGTGAAGGGACTTGAAGAAATGACCGACTGTGGCCAACAGCGCGTTGTATGTTTGTGTTTACCTAGTTTGACAGTCGCCGTCCAACTCCGCGCGCTCGTCTCGTCCCTCAGTGAAGCTTTCAATATACGATGACCGGGCCAAGTGACCACGATACTCGTCTTCCCCTCCTTCGCGATACGTTCTCAATGCTCCCACCTGTATTTGGTCCCTCATTTGTACGATTTTCCGCGAGTTTCTTGACTACAAGGTATTTGCTTTGCATGTACGGCTGATCGTGGGTTTTCCGAAAAGGTCTTGATGCGTTTGGCCTAATTCGAGTTCGCCTTTAGATTGCCCGTTATATCTGGCGCATCTGTTATCGATTTTGATCAACAAGGCTTTTTCGCTATTTATGAGTTATGATTTCCTGCTGTTCACTACATATTCACATTCAATTCTGTATCTTGTTCTCTAATATTTTGACTTTAGAAATTCGCGAAATTACGGATTTTTTCACGCCAGCGTTTTTTATCGAACTTCAACACATTACCATAGTCTTAGCGGAGGGCCTCCCCTCTATTCGCGTATTATCGCTTTTTTGTGGGTTCTCCGTGTTGTGTGGACATCCTAAGCGGCGGTTCGACCGCTTGTCTGCGCAGCCCTAATCTGTTGAGGTAATCTTCTAAGCATGACTTGAGCGGCGGGTTGCGCTAACTCCTGGCCTCCTCGGCCAATTCCTTTTCGCTCGTGCGTTCGTGCGTCTGACGGTGCGCACAATTTATCTTCCTTGTTTAATTGCACGCCTTTGTTTTCACAGTCAGTCTCGAAATTTGTTTGCTCAAAAGATACTTTTGGTAGCAAACAAGCGCCCCGCCGCTGACCCGCTGACCACTGGGGGACATGTGCTTTGTACAGGTTGCTGGGAAGTTCCCTCTGGTGAGGGGCATGCGATGAGCGAGTGGCTTTAAAAGGAGCAAAGTTTTAGCAACTACGTGATACCTCGACTGTAACGTACTGTGTGAATAAGCAGACCTTATATTTATGTGCTATTTTCCAGAACCAAATGTCTAGAAGTTGTTCGTGAAATGAATTTGATCAGTATTCTCCTTGCGTTAATAATCAGCAAGTCTGGCTTCGCCCAGCTGCACCAGTACAACGGGTTCACGCCGTCGCAATATGCTCCTGTTTTGAAGGTGAGCGAGGACCGAGTAGGTCAAAGGTTAGTTGATTCCCTGTTCAGGCTTCTTCGTACGAAGGCTACTTGCCCGAATCTGCGGAAATCGGAACCACCGTCAGAGTCTCGCCGTCACTCCATGCCGAATCGCTACAAATCCTCGTACAGGACAAAGATCTGGTTTGATTTACTGTGTTTTTTTTTTATTTTTGAATTTAGCAACCGGGAACCCTAGAAGCTACTTATCAGTACATTCTCACTGGCCTCGGTGCTAAGATTTTCGCAGTCGATCAGCAGGGTTACGTGTACCTGAATGTCCAGGAAATCGACGCCGACCCACCGAATCCGTCTACGTATCAACTCAATGTATGAAAACTGTGGTTTTTGCGCTTTTTAAGAACTCATATTTTAGGTGGAAGCACGTGAAGTCGGGACAATTCCCATCCGAAGCAGCGAACCGATCTCGATCACCATCCACATTATCGACGAGAACGACAACGACCCGAAGTTTGCAGATGCAGTTTACATTGCGAACGTGTCGTCATCGGGACCGGATAGGCCCGTTCTGAAGGTCCGATGGCTACTGTTGGAATAGCGAATATTAAGGACGAGTTTAGGTGGCCGCGGAAGACATCGACGCTGGAAAATACGGCAAAATCACATATCACATCATCGAAGTGACCGAGGGAGCCCAAGAGAAGTTCTACTACGATGAAAACACCAACGAACTCATGGTGCGCGGCAATCTCCAGCCGGGGGCGAGATACCAGATCGTGTTGGAAGCCCAAGATGGCGGAGGCCGCTCGTCCAGAACTGTCATTGTCGCCCTGGCCAACGAGGACACGATTTTGGGACAAATCTCCTCAATGGGCTCGTATCCTTCCACTCAGCTCCCACACGCGGAAGGCAAGTCGACATCTGAGAAGCGACCACCAATTTCAATTTTTTAGATGGAGTGAAGTCTTATGTCGCCGAACTTGACGAAGCCAGTCCGCCTCGGTCCATCGTTGTCTCGCTCGGCGTAAGAAGATATCAATTGTTAGTTGAGTGTGTCATTTTCAATTTCAGAGTGACCAGCCTTTGGGAATCGCGTACGAAATTGTTCACGGCAACGAAGAAGGCAAATTCTCGATCAACGAAGACACGTGAGTTCGGAAATCACGGGGCTGATTTTACACGCGATTTAAGTGGAACGATTACAACCGAGGATTACTTTGACCGCGAAAAAACAGCTTCGTACAACCTGCAGATAGAGGCGAAGCAGAAGTTCTCGGGACAACATCTGTATTGGGTCATCGTGCAGGTTGTCGTAAAGGTGGGAACCGAGCTGGGACGGCCGAGATAAGGCGAAAATGTTTAGGATGTGAACGACAATTCCCCGCAGTTTCACGGTCCTCAACCCATGCGATTGACCATGAAAATCGATAATTTGTCGGAGCTGAAACCGAACATGTTCCTGGGACGTGTTCAAGTCAGCGACGCCGATGAAAGCAACGGAAGGGACGGAAATGGCGATGTAAGCCTGTCGATTGCTCCTCCTATGAACAGGTGGGTAGAGGAAATTAGATGCATTTGTTTTTAATTGGTTCGTTTTAGACTGTTTACGGTAGACGATAACGGCGTGGTCAGCGTGAATGGAGACCTGTCCACGGAGCACTTCGGCTTCCACCGATTGTCCCTTATTGCGAGTGATCATGGTGATCCTCCTAGGAAGACACACGCCACGTTGCTCGTGGAAGTAGGTGGTCCCTATGTTACGGAACCGGCGGCTGAATACTCATCGCTGGTCACTGAAGCTCGAACGACCAACAAGGAGACGAATGAGGTCGACGAGAACGATTACACGACGTTCTTCTCGCTAGCCACGCTTCCTCCCACCTATCAGAAGCCGTTTGTGCCTGGAGCTTTCAACGGACTGCAAAACTACCAAACAACGCCGGTGCCGCTGGTTACAAGCGAGGAACTGGTGGAGGAAGAAGTGCAAGAGACCGAGCAGACACAGAGCAACTTTGCCTTCTCACTCCCATCCTCGACTCCTCCGCCGGAGCCAAGCACTTTCCCCACCCAGGAAGTCGTCCGTTTCGCCCCCGTGTTCAACCCAGCCAACGTGAATCTGATGATCGAGGAGAATGAAGGACAGGTGGAACTGGCGAAGCTTCACGCTAGTTATCCAGACGGAGGCCCGGGATCCGTCACTTATATTATGCAAGCTGGAGACCCGTCCTTGTTTAGCGTGAGTAGCTACACGGGAACTTTGTCTTTGTTGAAGCCCCTCGACGCCGAATCTGGAGAAAACCAGTACACTGTCAGGATTGGAACTGCTGAGGTGATTTTTGTGAAATTTCAAACTACAACGTTTCGGTGTTTCAGTCAGCCGCGTTGGCAATCGACGCCCAGCTTCCTCATTCTGCTGAGGTGACCATCAAGGTGGTCGATGTGAACGACTGGATCCCGAATTTCGAGACGAACAGTTACCACTTCGCGATTCCTGAAAACACCGAGCAAGGAACAATTGTGGGACAAGTGGCGGCATTCGACCAAGACCGCGATGAGCCGAACAAGAAAATCAGCTACCACCTGGTCAGCAGAGACAACATGGACCATTACTTCAGTATCAACGACGAAAACGGACTCATCACTCTTTCGCGGTCGGTCGCCGAGTTCGTGGGACAGAACGTCACGGTAAGTTGAACTTGATCATGAACTGGAAGATTCCTAACTTTCATTTCCAGTTGCGCGTGGAAGCTCGGGACCACGGAGAGCCCTCGCAATTCAGTCAAACTGTCGTCATCGTATCGGTGGAACCGAGCGCCAGCAAACTCATCAAGAACGGGAAGCAGCAGTTCACTTCGAATCCGACGCAAGGCTCCGTTCAGTTCTCGCTCAGGAATTATACGTAAGTCCAAATCAAATCAGCTAAGTTGACGTTCAATTTGATTAGTGCGTCCGTGTCGGAAGCCGTCCGGCCTCCTTATCTCGTCCAAGTTCTCACTGTCCTCAACAAACCGGTCGATTCTCGCTTCATCATGTGTTCGATTGTGTCTGGAAACTTTGGAGGTCAGTCTACTTTGTGAATGTGAGTTATAAACCACTCTGTTCAGGTGCTTTCGGAGTTTCACCCGGAGCCGACGGCAACTGTGAACTGCGGACGAACATCGCTCTCGACCGAGAAAGCGTCGAGAGATACCTCCTGAACATCACGGTCACATCGGGAACGCAGACGGACTTCGCTTTTGTGTCTGTGACTATTCTCGACGCCAACGACAATGTGCCCAAATTTATCTACGACAATGACCTTCAGCTGCCGATTTATTTCGTTGGAATTTCGTCCAGTGCCCCAGCTCTTACGCGTGTCATAACTGTCAAGGTGCACTCCATCTGCCAAACATAAAATTTTATTTTTGGTTTTAGGCAGAAGACGCGGATCTTGGAAACAGCAGTATGGTGAAATACAGTCTTGATCCTCTGCACGTCGACTCGAAGTACTTCACTATAAATGAGTTCGGAGAGGTGTCCACGAAGCAGAGTTTGGGTCACCTGACCACGAAGAATAAGAAGAGCGTGTACGAACTGAAGGCCGTCGCCTGCGACTCTCCCATCACTGGGCAAACTCTGTGCTCGAAAGCAGACATTGTCGTGAACATCATTGGCGAGCAACACAGATTTGTGACGACGGTGAACGGAATATCGCCTCAGCAGTTTGGAGTGCACCAAAACGTAGATTCATTCGATCTTCAACCTAATTATTATTTGTTGTGCTGCAGGATGTCATCAAAACGCTGCGCCAATTCACGGGACCGTGCACTTGGCTCGGTGTCGAGAAAATGCGCGATTACTCCTCGTCTTATGATGGCCAAATCATGGTCGACGTGTTCTGGTATGCCATCAATCCTTCCATTAAGAAGATCTGTCGCAAGCAGGAGTACAAGTGAGTGTTGCACTTCTGTGACTTCAAATCAAAGTCGTTTACAGGAAATTGTTTGATCGATCCGCTAAGGAGCTGATAGCTGGGAAGCTGAGACCATGGTTCGCGCTTGAAAGAATCGCCGAAACTGCATTTTCCACTACTGAAGAAAACGACGAAAAACTCGGTCTTCTGCCCGCTGACTGGAATGTCCCTAACACGAGTAAGTCGGTGACCATTCTGGCGACCATTCATAAGATGGATTCGTTTCAGTGGTCATTGTGCTGGGTCTTGGTATTGCTCTCGTCGCATCCGTGGCCATCATCATTGTGGTCTTCTGCTTCGCCCGATACCGTTCCAGTAGGAGTATCCACACCTATCCCGACCACTACCATTTCTCCAAACACCCAATTCATTTGCAGCAACAAACTATGGACAGAAACAAAATTTATGAGACTCAGGTACCTTCTAACCATTCACCGACAGGCGTGTACCAAAACTCAGGTTCAGATGCTAGAACTGCCGATCAGCGACGAGGACATGACGCTTAAGAACAGTTCCATGCGCTCGGCGAACCCGAGACCAGGCAGCTGGTGTGATCCCCGGCTGCACCCGAATGCTCAAGCGATGAACTCCAGCCGCAACTATGGCCGCCAGCACCAGATCGACGAGGGCGATTTCTCAATAGAAGAAAGCATGTACGCCGTGAACGCGTCGGGCAGCGTGGACCCGATAACAAAGTGCGTGTACCGCCGCTGAAGTACTCCTGTAACATTCGAATGTTTCAGGCGTATACAAACCGTGGTGATACCCGTGCCCGACTACTTGAGCAGCTATAGTGTTGTTACTACGCATAACAAAAGCTTGTTATAAAATAATAATCTATTTAATAAACATTTCGTTGTTCTTCCTGGTTCGCTTCTTAGCTCGTAAAGAATATATTTGAAAAAACGCATGTTTAAAGTATAATGTAGTATTACAAAAATACAAAAATGCCAATGTGTGCGTGCGGTCAACGACTAAAAAAATCAGATCTTAGGTGTGTCAGAGTTCATTTTTGTTGTCCTGTGTCAAGACTGTGCTCTGTTTCTTCATAGATTATCCTGTGATCGATCCTCTTTGTCCTCAATTTTAAACACATATTTTATATAATTAAATAATAAGACAGTGGTTAAAAATCAAAAAATCACAGTGTATGCAACATAATGCGGGTAAAATGTGTATAAATGACGACTGATAAAGGCTAAATGGCAATGGTTGTTCATAAATGTCAGGGACATGTAAGCAAACGGCTCCAACGAATGGATGAGGTGAAGGGTTAAAAGTAAATATATTAGACAGAGAACTTTACAGAAATGTTGATTTTAGCGGCGTCCTTTTCCACGGCCGCGGCCTCTCGATTTTTGCTGAGGCGCGCTCTTTGGCGTATCTTCAGCTTCTGCCGGAGCTGTCGCCCTTGTTTCCGCTTTGCTGCTGACCGGAACTTCAGCTTCGGATACGGGTTGCGCGGCCTGGGCGCTCGGCGAGTCCTGGGAGGTCGGTTCGAGGGGGGCGGCTTCATCTGCGTACTGGATTCGTTCTGGTAAATCGGGGCAGCTGTGACAATGGCGGCCAAGGCCTCGGAAAGGGGACTGATTTGAACGGTCACATCTGGAAGGCCTTGGAGGTCCAGTTCACTTTGGTCGCTAGACAAATTCGGAGTGGGTCCTTCAGTCGCTGATCCGCCTGGACCGTCGTCTCGCTCGACATCAACGTAGATGTTGTCGTCGGGAATGCTGGGAACGTGTGCAGCAGGAGCTGGATCGGAATCGCTGGGAGCTGCGGGGCGATTGAAGCTGGGGTATCCTCCTTCTGGATTGGAATTCAAGTCCGGAGCCTGATAGGATGGATACGAGGAGGGGTTGTTGTTCCGTGCAGGCTCGGGATGGAGCTCTTCAACGGATGAGCCGGCGGAAGAATCTCCTAGTTGGCGAAACATGATCGTTTGTTGGTCGTAGTGCGGTTCATTTGGCCGAATAACGAGAGGCCCTCCTACTTCGCTGCGGCGGTACAGAAAGATGCGCGAACGACAGAACAGGCACTCGAAATACTCGTCCTTTAATTGCGGAGCATCGATTCGTCGGTGAGGAGGTCGACAATTGCAGAAGGTGCAATGCAGAGTGATCAGCGTGTTTTCTTCCGTAGATTGGCTGCCCTTAAGAATGCTGGCTCCCATTTGTTTCTGGAAGTAAGTGGGATGAATAGGAGTTAAGAAGAGACCAATATTACCTTAGGACGGGGAGTATTGTTATTGCCGTTGTTACCGTTGCCATTGTTTTCATTGGGTTGACGGCCACCACCTCCGCTGCTGCCGCCCGCGCTTCCGCATCCGGAGCCGGAACTGGAGTCGGGGGGCCCGGTGCCGTTAGAAGCATCGTCGTCGGCCGGTCCTTCGTTGCGGTATTGGTTTTGGTTGGCTTGTCCAGCTGCTTTTTGCGAGGTAGAAGGCTTGTTAGGATCGAAATCTTCTGAGGCCCCGCCCTCAGGAAAGTAGCCGTCGTCGTCGAAGTCATTCAAACGAGGCCTCTTCACAGGTTTTCTCGGAGGCACCTCGTCGTCTTCATCATCATCCTCGGTATCATCGTTGTCGGCCTCGTGTTTCCGCTTTGCTGCTCGTGGATTCGGCGTCTTTTTGCGATCTGCAGCTGATTTCGAAGTTTCGGGACCGGATCGCCGGCGCTGTGTCCTCGGCGGCTCCGCTGTGTCATCCTCCAATACGACGACCTCGTCATCGTCATCAACCACTGGCTCGACCATCGCCACGGCCCGCTTCCGACCACGACCTTTGGTTTGGGGCTTCGCATCCGCAGCTGCCTGGTGTCCATGCGATGATAAGGCGTGACTCCTCGAGGAGCTGAAGCCGACTTGCGTGGAGTTCGTCCCTTCGCGGGAGTGGCTGGGCAAGACTGAGGCGAGGTAGCCCGAGAAGCGTTCCTCGAACGCGAGCGGGTCTTCGGTCCCACGTACTGGCTATCTGGCACGGAGGGAAGCGCCGTCATGTGGATATTACTCGACGTTGTTGTGGGAATCACTTCTGGCAATGCAACAAAGCTTGTTTTTGTCGCCGACTTTCTGGGAGGAGCCCTTGGAGTGGTGGTGGCTGCTCTCGAACCTGGTCGGGAGCCATCGTTGCGAGATCCAGGCCGGGAGCCGTCAAGGCGAGAACCAGGACGAGAGCCATCATTGCGAGAAGCCGTTCGTGAATTAGCTCTTGAACCGGCGCGGGAGTTGCAGCGCGAGTTGTTTCTGGAGTTGGTTCCGAGACGCCGCAGCGGCCGCAGCAGCGCGACGGCTTCCGCCCTTCGGCACGGGAGCGTCGGTGTAGGATGAAATAGTGGAAGCCGCTCGTGCGCCGGGATGGTAGATCTCCTCATCGTCGAAACAGAAGTTGGAGTAGGGGGAGTCGTCATCGGAGTCTACTGGTTGCTTGTTCAAGTTTTCGCTCAACTGGCGATTTAGCTGTTCGACACTAAATCCGTTTGCCTAGAGACAAAATTATTAATTGCGCGCGTTCAAAATATGTTGATACCTGTGGAACCGGTACAATGGCTCGGGTTGACTTCGCAGTTGAGACCTCACTTTGGGCTGGTGCTAGAGAGACAGGAGCTGGTGACGGAGTAGATACTTGCTGTGGAGTGGCCGTCTCAACCTGCGGAGTGGCAGCTTCCGTAGCGGGAGTCTCCGGAGTTACACAGCCTGCGGAGCGGCGGAGCGGCAGCTTGCCGAGAGCGAACTTGTCGGGTACGAGGACGAGATTGTCGGCCAACAGCCGGTTCAGGTGTTGGAGTGACAACAGGAGGCGCTGCCTTCCTGTCACGTTTTGAAGTCGGAGTAGGAGTGGTAGTCGCACTGACCACCTGTCGGACACCCCGCCTCGGAGTCGTGGTAGGGGTAGGAGTTGAGGCTGCACTCGCCGCCTGCTTTCGTGGAGTTCTTCCCTTGCGAGCGCCGGACGAAGCTCGAGAGGTTTTCGCAAATGTCCATTGATAATGGAAACTTTCATCATCGATGACAGGAAGCGACCGGTCTGGCACCCAGCCCTCCATCACTTGACTTCTCACAGATTCGATAACGCTGTACATGTGCTCTTCGTTGGCGGGCAGATTCTGGGCCATGTCCTTCTCCAGCTTCATTCGCAAACGACGAATGCGTTCATGGCGGTTGTGTTTCATCTTCTTGAAGCTTTCAGTGTTCAGGTATTTGAAGACTTCGAAGTCGGTGCCAGTGTGGCGGCAGGTGACCCTTCCCTCGGCATCTTCGATGTCGCTTTGAGCGTTACGCGAACTGCGTCTAGGTTTGCCTGTTAAAAAACTGCTTTACAAATACGTTTCCGACCGGTGGACTTACGAGGAGTTTTGGAACGACCTCTCGAAGAGCTGCGGGCTTGCCGCGCTGATGGGACCTTTGCGTTCTTCAAGTAGTCTTTCTCCCAAACAGCTTCGAAATTGTCGACGAGCATGTAGTCGTGGAACGAATCCCACATCTGCTCCATGATTTCATATTTCTGAAAGAAGATCAATGAGACCTTTTTCCTTTTACAGTTCTCACCATCGAAGTGTCGAATTCGTATTCCTCGTAGCCAGGTTCGTTGAAGGGTGGGATCTCGTCGAGGATTTCGTCTTCATCGGCCTCATCTTCGCTCACCGGTTTCTTCGTCTTCTGTGTCATCTTGCGCCGTACGTCTCGTGCTGCAATCATGATGTCCATTTCCGTTTCGAGGTCGAGACGCTTGGTGGGCGATCGACCGGAGCGGCTCTTCCTTCCGCTTTCTGGACGTTCTCCCGAGCTGTCTCGGCTCTTGTTGGCGGAGGTGCTGCGGCTGGAGCGTCTGCTGCCTTGACCGGGACTCCTCTGAAAAATGTGGATTACTGAATCATCCTGACCTCTATAACATACGTTTTTCCTGGCATCCCTCACGATGGTTTCTACCTCATCCTCCGACATGATCTTCGACTCCACCGCCTGGCTCAGTAACATTTCGACACAGCTGCGACGGGGTTTCCTGGAAGCGCTCGTCGATCGCGAAGGAGTCGAACCGTTATCGACTGGAGCCAGAGTCTTCTCGACAGGAGCCACAGGAACATCGTCGTTTTCGCCACCTTTCATGGGGACCAACACAGACATAACCACTTCAGGCTCTGGAGGAGCCCGAGCCCTTTTTCTAAACTTCCGATTGAGGAACGGATTGGTGGCCTTCGAAGCCTTCGTTGGAGGATTCGCTGAGGGTTTGGGCACACTCAACGCCTTCTTCGGCGCTTTCTTCTTCTCCTTCTTCTTTATCTTAGCCAAAGATGGTGCCTTTTCCAGCGGTCCTACGCAAAAAATTCTCTGCTTATTCTTCATCATGTTCTTCTTAGGCTTCTTCTTTCCAGTCATGATATCTTCCACCATCGGAATGAGATCTCCGATCGGTGCTACCTCGTTTTCGCTGTCACTCTCTTCGACGCCATCAGGCCAGCCGATCATCTTGTTGAATAGCTTGACTTCAGCTTCGCTAGTGCATTCTTCAATCGATTGAGGAAAGTTCATGAGTTGGCCGTTGGGTCCATAGAGGGCGGAAGATGGGCCGCTGGGCTTGATAAGTTTGTAAACGTATCCCTCTTCGAGGGGTTCGTCAGACGTCAAGTCCACGATGACGGGTAGTTCAACAGGCGGCACATCATTTGCAACAGGAACACTTTCTACAGATGGTGAATCCTTAGCTCCTGGAGTTGGTTCCGCAACCGATGGTCCATTTGCAGCCAGCAAATCGTCCACCACCGGTAGTTCTTGTTCAACCAGTAGTTCCAACGCGACCGGTGAATGTTCTACGGGTGTTTGTTCAGCCGACACTTCTTGTGGATCCGAAGGGAGTTCTTGGGCAGCCGGCAAATCTTCAATGGGCGGAAGTTCTTGTTCAGCTGGCACGACCAGGTTTTCTACCGCTGGCGGCTCTTCTTCAATCGGAGACGATTCTTTTACGACCGGTGATCTTCTGCGACAAGTTCGTGGATGGTCGACGATGAAGGATCCGTGACCACAAGCTCGTAGGCAGCCGAAATATTCTTAGCGATTCTTCAGCCGCTTGCGGTTGTTTTTGAGCAATCGAAAGTTCTTGCATCGCCGGTGCTTCTCCTGCCACGATTGGCTCATTCTCTGGTTCTTCTGGCGCTAATAAAACTTCCTCTGGCGTCTGTTTCGCTGGCGTCTCTTCCGTCAGCACTTCTTCAGTTGATGGATTCTCGGCTACAGCTGCTACCTCTTCTGCTGCTGGTTCTTCCGGCTTCTCTTCGGCTTCAGTAGCCTCTGTTTCTTCCAGTTTTTGGCCTTCTTCAACAACAAACAGATCTTCTTTTCCGGAATGTATCTCAACATTCGCTACCTGTTTGTCTCCACCTTCCAACAAATCTTCTTCACTTCGTTTATCTTGGCTGGTTGGTCATTGGCAGCTCCGTTTGCATTTGTTTCTCCCAGCACAGGTTCTTCAACTAATTTTTCTTCGCCAGCTTCAACTTCAACAGCTTCGTCTCTAACGAGTTCGTCTTCAAGCTCGTTCTCTTGGCTCTCCTGGAAGGGAGAATGTTGTTCCGGAACATCCTCCTCGAAGACCACTGGCTCAACGGTTTTCGCCGGTTCCATGAAAGTGCACTGCGTTGCGATGACAGCTGGGGTTGCTAGGACAATAGCGATGCTGGACTTGGGCGACTTCTCGAAACCATCCAATAATGACTCCGTCTCATGGCCTGGTAGGCGCACACCTCCTCGCTCCACCTTCTGCTGAGTCGCTTCGTCATCGTGGACACTGATGGCAGCCTCCTTTTTTTGGTCTTTAAATCGATCAGCCACGGCGCAGAACACCGTGATTTGAGTACACTGCGGCAATTGGGCGACAAGACTCAGCCTCTCGAAGTGGTGAGCAGGAGCAACTAATTCGGCACAATCTTCCACGCCCTTCCGGTGGATAACGTGGTTGGACTGAATCTCCACGGTCGTAAGTCGTGAAGGCGGTTGTTGAGGCTGTGGCAGCTGGACTGGCTGTGGTTCCAGAGGTGCCATGGGGTTCTAAATATATGTTATTGTGATTCCATCCAACTGTTCAATTTCTCTTACGTTTCCCGACTGGAATGTATTAAATACTGCTCTTCCGAATTGGGCGCTCCTCTCTGCCGATGGCGCCACGCCGATTGACGATGACGCCCTAACAACAGCCGACGGCTCCCTATCAGCCTGCGATGACGGCCTGCTCGATTCCTGGTTATTGAATCCCTGTCTGAGTCTCCCTGGTTGCAGACCACCTCCTTTGGCGGGAGCGGGTTCCGGTTCAACTACTCGTCCTTGTCGAACGAATCCCTCAAACTCCATTCCATCAAACCAATCATCGCCAATAGCGGCACCAAGTTCAGCAAGGTTATCCAAAGGCCTCACAAGTACCAGAGAAGCAGGCCCCGGTCCTGACTCATCCTCAGTTTCACTGACTGAACCAGCGTCTCTGATGGGTGGATCTTGAACTCTGTGGGCTGGTGCAACACTTTCTGCTGGCGCCGGTCCCTCCACGTGTATATCTATTTCTAAATGTATGAACGTTGCAGCCCTTCTACGAATCAAAACATACCGCTCTCATCATCATCATCATTGGGCAGTAATAAAGACCCTTGGTTACGACTAACTGAAGCCACTTCCGAATCAGCATCCATCTGGAATCCTTGATTCATCAGCACTTGACGATCACTACGTGTAATCGAAGACTGTCCTATTTCGAAAACGTTCATCGGGTGATTTACATAATCACCCTCGTCTTCGTCCTCACTATGCTCACTTGGATCTTCGTCATCCTGTTCTGGGTGATCAAGAAGATTTGCATCAAAGACCTGCAAAGCCAACTATAAGTTATAAACTTAACCAGAAATAACAATCCTACCTGTAGGTCATCACCACGTTTTGCGGCTATATTTTGATTGAAGAAGTCCTGTTCTTCTGGGTCAAAAGCTTCGGGTGCCATTCGGCTGCTCAAGTCACCCGCCTGAAAACGCATAGTTAGATCAAGTGCGAATGTACAAGTTCATACCTCTGGGACTTCATTCTGATACCGTCCGCTGGGATTGCGGTTTCTATCCATGAAAATGCGCTGTTTCCTTCTGCGGAACTGGTAAACGTCTGAAAGAGAACGTGAGATAAACAAGAGGCATACCGATCGATCGATAACGGTAACTTCGCCCGCGTAGTCACAACACACGATGCACGCGCTCTACAGTACATCGCCCGGTTATCGATTGACGTTCGCGCCATAGCATCGCATTGGATCGCAAACGGAAAAGTAAAGCAACCCATAAAACACAGTTTGAGACGGAGATACGTAAAAGATCAATAATCTAAAAAGCGCTGCAAAAGTTTGTAAATGGAAAAGTTCGCCCGCGTTTTATTTAATAATCTATAGTCACAAACACAATCTACTGTACATACGGTCACATTATCAACAACAGCATCGAAGAGGAGGCAACGCGATAGGCCGAAGGCGGAGACAGGCGATGAAGAGGGGAAGCGCGCGCCGACGCGGGTAATAAGCAACGCGGACGACAATATCCTACTCACTATTTTGGGCGCGATTTTTGTAGATATGGCTACGGTACTCGCACTTTTCATTTTCAAAACCGGCCATATCCATACTTACTGATCGGCTGCTGTTCTTTAGCGTCTGCATTAGGAAAACTATGACGGGCTTGAGGATATTACGCAAACCGCCGATCAACTACAATCAAGAGATAATCCGCTGAGGTCCATCTGTTTGTCAGTCTGCTCTTTTCCATATGATCTTTGAAATAAACGAAACCAATGCTGATTAGCAAAATTTCGGAAGTTAAAAAAACTTTAAATTCAAACTATAACATATAACAAACTCAAGACGGTTTCATGAATACTTCAGCGCAGCAGTTTGTGCAGCGGTGAAACAATCGAACGCTATTGACTGCGTAAAGAAAGGATATATACACACCGAAAGGTCACAGAGTGGCCACATCAGCCAGAGACCCTGCGATGATAACGCTGCATCTGAGCCGAAACAAGCGCAACCATGCAGTGGTGGGCTGTCGATCGATAAGCGCGCGCAGGCCCAAAACGTCAAATGGTCGATATCTCAAGCACAGACAAGGGAAGGGAAAGGAACGCGCAGGTGGCCCAAAGTGCTACGACATGATCAGGATAAGCTACATACACACCATGAAGAACCGATCCCAAGTAATTGTTTGGACATTGAAGTCTTATATGGTGCGACGTCACATAAGTAAGCAAGGATCCTGTGGCGTTATCTACCTTGACGCCGCAATCGGCCGCAAGCGCGACCGACCGCGAGGCCTTGTTTAAAAGACGCCTCACACGTTTTTGCCAGACACGAGTTGAACAGTTTCTTAGGTGATAGTAACAAGTTAACCAACACGGAACCACGGCAAATGTCACATAGAACCACGAGAACTCGTTGACTCTTTACCAAACATTAAATGGACGATGACCCAGTCAGGACGTCGACCAAGTATGCGCAACTGTTAAGCAAAACATATCTTGTGATTTTTCACGCGTAAACGCCCAACTTAACGTGGCGGCAACGCGTTGATTCTCCGAATCAATTAGGGGTCGAATCCACCACGCTCGTTGTTGTTTACAGTGTGTCCACCCCAACCCTCCCGATCTTGTCGACTGCAGCAGATGGAGACACACAAGTACACGGTGGGCACACTAGTACCGACAAAAGTGCAACTCACCTGCAGACGAGGGAACGGAACGTCGGCGGTCAGTTCCGTCTGCTGAAGACGAGCAACGGCGGGAAGCAGAGAGGGACGCGAGACGCGAGTGGAGAGGCGACGAGCGGCGGGAGACCGGTGGCATGATCGAATGTGCGACGCCTCCATGAAAATCGCTGCGGGAGCCCCTCCGTTTTCGTTTTTTCCGCTTTTCGCCGTCGACGAAATATTTCGCTCGGTTTTTCGGAAAATCTGTCACGAATTTCGTGGATTTTCTACTCGTTTTTAACCGATTTGCTCAATTTTGTTGTTTTTCAGAGCCATGCAGCTCTCGTCGACCAACGATGTGAAGATATACAATCTAAGCGCTGGAAAGTCGTTGCCCGAGGTTAGTTGTTGGCATTTTTCTGCGTTTTTCATTATTTTTTCGTATTTCAGTGGATCACAGATCGCAAGCGCCGCAAGTTGGAGCAGAAGGATGTGGACGTTAGGCGCCGAATACAGCTTATTCAAGATTTCGATATGCCCGATGTGAGCGATACCGTGACGGTCACTCCGGATGGCAGATTCGTCTTCGCGACTGGTAAATTCAGTTTTCATTTTATCTTGCGTTACATTTGTATCGGTTCAGGTGCCTACAAGCCGTTCATCAAATGTTTCGACCTGCAGGATCTCTCCATCAAGTTCTCCCGAGGCTTGGATAGTCAAGCCATCAAGATGCAATGTTTGAGCGAAGATTATTCCAAGGTTGAGGAGGAAGTAACGTATTTGTACTATTGTGGTCCATTTAGTTTGTTGTCCTCGAAGAAGATCGCTATCTTGAGATGCACGCGACGTTCGGACGATATTTCCGACTGCGCATTCCGAAAGCCGGCCGCGATATGGCTTATTCCCGGGAAGCCAGCGATCTGTACGTTGTTGGAGCAGGGTATGTTTTGCGATATTACAACTTGATGACTGACTTTCTCCTATTCAGTAGTGATATCTACCGGTTGAATCTCGAGGAAGGACGGTTTTTGGAGTCGTTGAAGTCTCCTGCGCCATCTCTCACTTGCTGTCAGTTCAATGACGAACATCAGCTGTTTGTGGCTGGAACTGTGGATGGCTGTGTTGAAGCTTATGACCATCGCGATCGATCTCGTGTAGCGACTTTGAACTGCTCGCTGGCGGTAGAAAAGAAAGCGAAAATATATTCTTACACGTAAGATTGGAGAAAAATTGGCTTTTACCATTTTTAGTTTATAGGGCCAAATCTACCCCAGAAGTTAGCGCTCTTCGGTTCAAGGATGCGCTACACTTAGCAGTAGGTACAAGCACTGGTCAGGTAAACGAAAAATTGGTGTTCTGTTCTGAAGTTTTGCTTTAGACGCTCATCTACGATATTCGATCAAGCAAGCCGCTGATTGTCCGTGATCAGATGATGGGATTGCCTATTACGAAGATAGATTTTGTTCCCGAGCAAGATTTGGTGCTTAGCATGGATTCTCGTATTCTGAAAATGTGGAATGTGCACACTGGAAAGCCCTTCACATCTATCGAACCGGGAACTGGCCTGACAGACTTTGTCCGATATCCTGATTCCGGTATAGTAGGTCGCTGTGATTTGAGTTATGCCGTTCATTTCAGGCCTGCTGTTCTTTGCGAACAATGCATCCAAAATGCTACAGTACTTCATTCCAGCTATCGGCATTGCTCCGAAATGGTGCTCTTATCTGGAAACCATCACTGAGGAGCTCGAAGAATCTGAGATGCCAACGGTCTATGACGACTATAAGTTTGTCACGAAGGACCAGTTGGATGATATTGGATTGGCGAACCTCATCGGAACGAACATGTTGCGTGCTTACATGCATGGATTCTTCATTGATGCTCGTTTGTACGCGAAGGCGCAGACGTTCACGCAACCATTCGCATTCGACAAGTACAAGGAGCGCAAGGTGAGATTTCGGTGTTATTGGCATGCTACGTGACCTCAATTTATTTTAGCTTCGCGATCTTGTGGACGAAGAACGACGCACTGATGGAGTGGCAGCTCCAAAGAAGATTGCTTTGCCGAATGTCAATCGTGAATTGGCTGAAAAGTTGCACGAATCTATCGAATTTAACAAGGCTTCGGGCGACAAATCAAAGAAAACGAAGAACAAGGTTTTTGCTGGCGTTTATACGCCAAAGTATAATAGGAAATTCAGATTGAGACGGCCACTGCCCTTCTTACGGACGATCGTTTCAAGACTCTTTTCATCAATCCTGACTTCGAAGTTGACGAAACTAGTGAGCAATATCAGCAGATTTTGCCTACTCTAAGACTTCTTGAAAAGAAGGAAAAGAAGAGCAAACTGTTGTCGGTTTACGATGATGACAGCGACGACGAGAAGCCCACACCCATTCAAAGTGGTCTTTTCATGGATGATCACGTCGCCAAGGATAGCGATTCTTCGAGCGACGAAGACGAAGAAATTGAAGATGAATTCGCGGAAGATGAGTCTGTCTCTGAAGACGAGGAAGCCGAAGCCAGCCTAGCGGTGTCGCTAACGGGAACAACGACGAACGTTGAAGACTACAATGTTGAAAGCGACGAAGACAAGCCTGTGATGAAGCGAAAGCCCAGAGGCTTCAAACTAGTGGGCGTTGACCGCGCTGTGGAGCTTCCTAACTACATTTCGTCGACTGAGGCGAATAACGTGAGGAGTATTTTCTACTTTTCGTTTGTACGCTGAATTTTCAGAATTATATGGCGTCATTGGGCGATCTGAAGGCTGCGGCAAGGGCGGACGAAGGAGGCGATAAGGACGCTGAAAATGCTCCGTTCGGAGGAAAGTCGATGACCTTCCGACTGAAAACGCGTGGTCAGGAAGATGACGCTCGCAAGCGCGAACACGTGAAGGAACGTAAGGCGGGCAGGAGGAAAGCCAACTTCGGCAAGAAGCCA
Source organism: Steinernema carpocapsae (assembly GCA_000757645.3). Lineage (NCBI taxonomy): Eukaryota > Metazoa > Nematoda > Chromadorea > Rhabditida > Steinernematidae > Steinernema > Steinernema carpocapsae. The sequence goes on from CM016762.1 coordinate 15,854,437, forward strand.
ATGCGTCGTTAGATAAGATTGTTAATGATTCCATTGTATCAGTTTTGTTGTTATTTTTTTGAGATGAGATGTTGTTACGTTTAAAAAGATTGCTACTTTGGTCCAATTTGATAACGATGAAACCTGTGTTCGTTGGTGTGGGTGCCTCGTGTTTCAGGGATAAGAGACCTTTCAGGGTATTTGTAGCCCGTCTTCGTGTAGGCTGCCCCACCGTATTGGTTATACGTGCTAAGTAACTCTGTGATATTGATTTGAGGTTTTGGTGTACTCCAATATTCTGATTTGAGATTTTGGTGTACTCTAATATTCACCGGACCAAAACTCTCGTTGAAATTTAAGGGTCGTTTCCATCGAAAATTTGTGCTGACAGTATAACTGGTATGTGAGCGAGAAGGTCGCCTGGGAAAAAAGGCGCAAGCAGTCGGTTTGGAAGGAACCCCGAAATTGTCAAACTGAAATAAATCAAAATACTGGATGAAAACACGACTTCGTGCAAAAAATGCACTTGCTCAATTGCAAGAAAGCCACACCCGTCACAGAATCCGTCTTTCTGCAACCGCGGAGTCAACAACATCCTCCTAACCAAACAAAGCGCAGGCGCAAACTTTCAATTTTCGCGCTGACCACCAAAACCCAAAGCATCCATTCCGAAAGTCGGAGGGAACGTCGCCGGTCCTCCACTTGGTAAAGCCGATTGAGATGCCCGGATTATCGAAGGCAGAAAAGTGATGAGAAGTCGGAGGTCGATTTCAGCGCAGATAAAGCTAAGACCGACGGTTCCTGCTAAGTTTGAGGGCGTTGTCCAAATTGTGTTGAGCCCGCCGGATTGCTAGACGAACGTGTCGTTAGTCAGTGACTAGCGACTGCGCATGTGCGTTAGCAGCAGCAACTGAAGCATCGGCTACCGACCACCCGGAGTAGAGAAGCGCGAGGACGCCGCACGCCTCTTCATAAGGTCATGCGCGAATCTGTGCCGTCATTGTCGTTGTTTACGTTTGCGGGTCAGGATTCAAATTATTGTCAGCCTCCATTGTGAGGCCCTTCTACCTACGGCACTCGAACGCCTCTCGGGTCGAATGCACTCGGCGTCCAGTTCCGTGATTTCCCGTGGTCCCCTATTTGGATTTTACCCCAATTTCTGTTTTTCTTGTTCACCCTCACTCGACAACCGTTGCTTATCTGGTGGTACTGCTCCCGAAATTCCCACAATTCTAACGATTAATCGATTCCAATGTAAGATTTTGCTGTAAGCAGGAGTTTTTTAGAAGAATGGTGAGCGTTAAGTGTATCTCGTTCGGCGTGGTGTGTGAACAAGCTATGCCGAGGAGAGAATTAATTATTTCCAACGTACCGCTCTCGATTTGATCCAATTGAAAAGCGTGAAATTGTTATGCCCTTTTCTGTTCACACAGCTCGCATTTTCATTTATTTAATTATGCGCTTTCATGTCAGTTGCATGTATATTTATCACCTCTTCTCGAATCCATCCAGAGGACCTATCCTGAGCACTAACAAGAAACAGCTACAAATTTTCGCGCCTACAAGAAATATTTATTTTTTTTTTAAAACACGAATTGCACGAATTAAAACACAGCTGGAAAACATCGCCCTTTATTGCTCGGCCTTTGAGCGCCATTTTCAGGTGGAATGTTAATTATTAACTTCCGAAATTACGTCGGCCACTATTCTTTAATGGTCATTAGCGTGCGTACCTGTCCTTCGATTCCACCTGGCGTCAGGTTCTATCCCACACTCCTTTGAAGGCAAGGTCTGCCGGAGCTCCCTCTGGACCCGGCAAATCCAATTACGTTTTTCCCCATTTTTCGCGTGTCCCGTGGTTACCGCGTATCCGAAATGATCATCGCGTACTCGTGTAAGTGTTGCAATTGTTATATAATCTCTTCTTCTTGTTTGTGCGTTTGTGTTGAAAACACGTTTATTGCTTCCGATTACCTTCCCAAATTATGTTTACTAAACGTTTCCCTTTCTTTTTCTTGTTTTGAATCGACCTGCTCATATCTGTTCGTAAACAGCGTTCTCAACTTCGCCTTTACATAATCGCAAACACCTTTATCCATTCCCATTTTTAACGCTATTATAAATTGAGCTGCTCCCATTCCCTCAAAGTTTGTCTTTTTTTCTCGTTTGAATCTATTTCCACATATTCGGCCGTTCTTCCCGCCACAGACGCTAACTTTCAAGTAAATTCAAAATCAGCCGCTTACACCTTCCACCCATTTGCTCATCTCAGGTCAAACATCGTTATTCGTCGTACACAATACGAATTCTACATTTAATTGAGCTACTCTGATTTGCACGACCTTTGAACTTGAGCTCAAGCTTCAAACTTAGTTTCTCATACCCAGCGGGTCTCAAAGAATCATCTTTTGAATATAAAAATTTATTTTAATGGTCATTACGTAAATACGATTTAGATTTAGCTCTTTAATTTGTTTGCCATATTTTTGCCTTTCATCACCTTTGTCTACCGTTTGTCACAATCCCTTTCGAATTCCCAACAACTCGAATTCCCAACAACTCTCTCCGTCTCAGTCTCACGTGTCTGACCGCCTCGATTATACTTTTTCATGTTGCGAATTTCATTGCTTCTTTTCTTTGTTCATTAAGTCTTTCTTTTGCATCGTTGGTTCTATGCTCAATTTGCGGTTTCACTTTTCTGCGAAACATCCGCAATTCTCACATTTCACAACGAATTTTTCGGACAGTGGGTTGGGTGATGCCCAGTTTTTTGTTACGCGTTCCCATCTTTTTCATAGTCCGTAAAACCTTTTCGTAGAGTTTGTTTATCACCGTTTCGCTCCGTTGACTTCTGCAGCGATCGTATTAAGATTAGGCCTATTTTGTAAGTTGCCAAATCTTAATATTTACTAACTTTCTGCCGTGCATTTCTTCACAAGACGTGTTGGGCTCAAATTCAACTCGACGATCTTATTATTTAAACGGTGCAATTATCCTTTGAATCCTTAATTGCCTTTTTCCCATCATTCTAACTTTTTTTGGCTTTGCATTGCCCATCTGACCTTTCCTTTTCGAATTGATTTTCGTTGTTTTTTATTGACTGCTCTTTGAACTCGAATGACTTTAAGTCAGCGGGATAATACACGTCGTTAGTAGAAACGTTGAACTTCGAAAATTGCCAAAATTAGAATGTTGCTTATCCATGACCTATCTGATCCAACGAACAAAAAGGTTTAAAAATTTGTCTGCGTCTCGAAATATTCCGGTGAGCATTTTGTGGGCAGCTAGCGACGATAACTGGTTTGGGTTGCAAGAATTTTTGAAAGAAGAACAAAAAGAATTTTCAGATGCCACGCGACTTGCGTTGATTTTAAAAGATGGTGTGAAACGCCCAATGTTTTTTATACCAGGAGCAAATCGACCGAAGGTTCAAACCGACCGGGGTTCAAACCGACCGCAAGAAAGGTTCAAATCGACCGAAGGTTCAAACTGGTCCTGGGTTCAAATCTTCCTGGTGTCGCCTAAGATGCTCCAAATGGCAGGCCCCAGCCTAGTATTCTCGCTGTTTGAAAGAAGCAGCCTCGAGCCTTCTTCCTGGCCTGTTTGAATGTTGGGTTCCACTGTATGTAGCGCCTTCGGAAAAACAATGAAAATGTTAAAGCGTAAGGCTACAGCAGATTTCGCCTTATTCCACTTACCCCGCTGCAGACTTGTGAGGCCTTTAGACAATGAAAATTGTCCGCCGTTTTTTTTTTCATTTGGACCGACCCTGTCGCAGTGAATCGATCGGAATTTCGTGAAGTTTGGCTTCAAGCTAGACAGTATGCACACTTGAGACAAATACGCCATTTTGAACTTTGCAGGAAAATGGCACCGGTCGGAAAATTTTCCGCTAATCCAAATTATATCCCTTCCTCGCCTCTGAAACATGACGCAGATCGTCTTCTCGGACGTGTCAGAAAGCTCGCATTCCAATGATCAACGGTTTACAGCTGCTTTTCAACCATAAATCGTGTCAGAAGTCCTGTTTCTGGTGGTCAAACGTTTCCCAAAAATCAAATATGGTGGGAAAACATGCATTTACCTTTTGTATTACATGTTGTAATTAATCCCCTTGAACGATTTGAAAACAGCTTGAAGAAAAATTTGATTTGAAATAATGTTAAATTGTTTCGAAATCGAAAATTTTGAAATCCAAAACTCAATCATTCAAAATAGGTAATTTTGTTCAAGTTAAATTGTCACTACTGCGATCTCCTCTACAGAATGTTCAAATTACTGAAAAATCATTTCCACTTTTAGAATCTTTAAACTTTAGTGCGCGTGCGAAGCAGCGTTTATGTGTAATATGGGAAAATATTGTCAAAATACCAAATTGTTTTGGTCAAACTCCGCTTTCTCATCAATTCTCTTACTTTGAGCGTTTGTTCCCATCAGCCATTAAGGCCGATATAAGCAAAGAAATGTTTTATTACATGCCTCCAGATAATCTCGGTCTTTTTCTCACGATTGGTCGTGAAGGTATTCAGTTGGTCTTATTTTCGAGCGTTGTTTAAGAAAGTTTACGTTGTTTAAGAATTTTGTTTTCATGTGGGTGTAGTCAATCCTAGTTCAAAAATTGTTCGAAATTAAATAATTTGACTCTTATCGGCTCCTTAAAATCACCAAGCGTATTTGTTATGGTGACAGGACCAAATGGCTTTTATGCGATTCTTAAATGCTATTATGTAACGCCTCTTTCCCTCTTGTTTAAATTTTGATACAAAATTCAAGTTGCGAGTTGTACTTTCAAAAAGATGTATTTGTGGTTTACCCGTTGAGAACCAAATTTTTTGCTATTGCTACAAATAGCTTTATCTTGTTACGCTGTAAGAAGTCGGTTCGAAAAACCAAAAATGTTTTCTTTTTGCGATAATTCACTTGAAACGGAAAATTTGTTTTTGTTTTTGTTGTTGACAATTGCTAAAGTATACACGTTATAAAATTTCCAACCTTTTGGAAATTCACGAAACACATTCGTTGCAGTTTCAGGATAAAGCATTGTTTGAACGAGAAGACAAACAATGATATTGTCTGTTAACAACATTCACGATGGCTTCATGGTTTAACTATTACTTCGGGTCTGTCGACGATGTTGTTTTCCGTTTTTAACAATTTAATTCGTAGGGCCACTCAAGATGCTAGCAGAATTGCAGACCAAGGGACATCAAGTCAGGATGAAAGGAAGGCGGAAGAGAAGAAAGCCGAATTCTTGGGCAGGCCGAACATCCCTCTGACCCATCAACAGAGAGACCAGATTGAGGAGGTTTGAGAAACGTTAGAAACCGCGTTCGTGATTTCGGGTAATTAGGTTTTGCGCAAGGCCCAAAAATCGCATAAAGGGGCGAAGGTCGTGATCGACGCCTCTCACTTGCAGCGGCTGCGGACGATTGAGGTGCAGCAAGCGACCGTCGACTACGAAGACGAGAGACCAGGCTTTGTCGTCGAGGATGACCGCCTTGTGCAAATGGATTCCTTGCCAGAAAGTGAGGGTTAGGAAACAAGTAATTAGCTATGAAAAGACCTCTTCAGCAATGGAAATTACGGTTTTGCCCGCTCCACCCCCATCTGTCGCCAGTCGATATGCCGCTGATAAGTCCTTCTCCCAAGTCAGTAGCGGCCGAACCAGCTCTTTAGATCAATACGCGGAGACGCAAAGTCCGGCTAAGTTTTTAGGTAAGTATAACTCAGAGCCGACGTCACTAACGTGTAATCAATTACCTCATATTTTCCAAACACGCGCTCTTTCACATGCTAGCTCTAAAGAGGCGCTTAGGAAGCCCGTATTTATATTTATATTAGCACCTGTCGTGTTATTCAGCCGAACCGTCTTCTTACTTCTCGTCTGGAATGGGTGTCCTCACCACTCGCATCAATCAGTGGATTAAGACTTTGGACACCGACCGACCTTTTGGTAAGCCCAGCTAATTAACTGCGAAATGCGAATTAGTGCGTTCAGATGAGGAGGACGTTCTGAACGTCTACTACGACTCTGGTTTTGAGAAGCCGGAAGAGCTTGAACAGGTCGCTTGTGCTGACTCAGCACTCGACGCACCCCTGCTGGTGTCCATCTATGTCGAAGACCTGATCTATGATGCAATATCGGACAGCGAATGCCAGCTCAAGAAAGATATAGCCCACTCTCGAGCTGTTCTCGAGCTGTTCTGTGGGAATGTCGCCTCAGCCGCAATCGAAGCGGCGGTTGCTGAAATTCGGGTCAAAGTTCAGCGAGATATTGCCAACTCACAAAGTGCCTTCGCCTTTTCTCTCACCGACGTTTGCTCAAACATATTTGTCTATAGTCACTTCGAAAAAGAGGTATCTGTCTGCCACGTTTCCAAAACCTTCTCAACAACTTGTGCATCCCTTCTGTCAAATATGAGGATCAAAACAGGTATGGTTGCTGCCATTGAATTGTTTTCTTACGATCAACCCAGATGCCAAAGACACAACTGCTGATTCGGAGGAGTCGGATATTTGTTACTCAATTCTATCGGAGAGTGATCAGGAAATCGAGAAGCTAGAGAAGTCAGAGATTAGGAATAGGACAATCGTAGTGGCAAAGTGGATTCAGTCCACATTTGGAAATTACAGTATGTTGAAGCAAGTCAAACCAACGTCGATGGAGGTTTTTAGAAACTGAGGAAGATCTGGACTCGGAGTGTGCGCTTGATGCCAACATCCGCCTGACCGAGTCACCCGACGAATACAAGCAACCGAAATATCGAAACGTGCATGACGACTCTGGACTGTTTATCGACAAATCGAGTTCGACGTCAAGCGTTGAGACAGAACCATATGCTGTATAATATAAAAAAATAATTTCTTCAATTCACTTCAATTTTTTAGGCGCGCCGAAATGTCCGGAAACACCGTAAAACTGACTTTGAAAACGGATCTAACGCAACATCCGACGCTGGAGTGGATATAAACTTTCGAATCGATGACGAAGAGGTAAATAGACCGAAAAGTTTAAAGTTAAAACAAGATTTAGGAACAAAAACTTAATCTTACCGTCAAAACTAACTATTTCAACAACGGGTGCACGCAAAGTGATCCTGAACGCCAAGTTAGGAAAGATGAGCTGCAGAGATTACAGGGTGACCCAGACTTTGATCCCATGATTGTATCAAATATACATTGCAGATTTTGAAACGCAGCAAATTGAAATGACAGTAGCATTGAAGCTTGAACAAGGTGAATACGCTGAACGTTCACCTACTAGCCAAACTCTTGCAAAAGACAACTTTGCTCATGACTACAACGACAAGAACAGCTCTAAGGAAGACCGATCCAGTGCCACACCTGGAGCGCAAGTTGATCGCTCATTTCGCTTTGAAGACGCCTTTGCGACTGCGGTCGTTACTACTGATGGTTTGACCGATGAAGAAAAGGAACACATCGAGCGTGTTATGAAGATGGCCCAACAGTCTTCTTTCGAACGAGGTGTTATACAACAAAAGACCATGCCGGAACCCGTAGAAGAATTCGAGCCTGTGGAAGTCTTTGTAGACCAAGAGCCTCAAGTTAGCTTCGAGGAAGACCGATCCAGCGCCACGTCTGGGGCTTCGCTCATTTGACGCCGAATATGGACAGTCCTTCGAATCCTATGGTCAAGCAGCTCCACTGCTCACAACAACAGCCATAGAAGAAAAAGGATTGGCAACAGCTCCTCGCTTTGAAGACGCCTTTGTAACTCCTACTGTTGTTCCGACTGATGGTTTGACCGATGAAGAAAGGGAGAAAGGGAACACATCGAGCGTGTTATGAGAATGGCCAACAGTCTTCTTTCGAACAAGGTGTTATGCAAGGAAAGACCATGCCGGAACCGGTAGAAGAACTCGAGCCTGTGGAAATTTGTGTGAACCAAGAGCCTCAAATTAGCTTCGAGGAAGACCGATCCAGCGCCACGTCTGGGGCTGACGCTGATCGCTCATTTGACGCCGATTATGAACAGTCCTTTGCGTCGTATAATCAAGCAGCTCCACTGCTCACAACAACTGCCGAAGAAGAGGAAAGATTGACTACAGCTCCTCGCTTTGAAGAGCCTTTGTAACTCCTACTGTTGTTCCGACTGATGGTTTGACCGATGAAGAAAGGGAACACATCGAGCGTGTCATGAAGATGGCCCAACAGTCTTCTTTCGAACAAGGTGTTATGCAACAACAGACCATGCCGGAACCGGTAGAAGAACTCGAGCCTGTGGAAATCTTTGTAAACCAAGAGCCTCAAGTTAGCTTCGAGGAAGACCGACCACGTCTGGGGCTGACGCTGATCGCTCATTTGACGCCGAATATGGACAGTCCTTCGAATCCTATGGTCAAGCAGCTGCACTGCTCACAACAACAGCCAAAGAAGAGGAAGGATTGGCTACAGCTCCTCGCTTTGAAGACGCCTTTGTAACTCCTACTGTTGTTCCGACTGAGGGTTTGTCCGATGAAGAAAGGGAACACATTGAGCGTGTCATGAAAATGGCCCAACAGTCTTCTTTCGGACAAGGTGTTATGCAAGGAAAGACCATGCCGGAACCGGTAGAAGAACTCGAGCCTGTGGAAATCTTTGTAAACCAAGAGCCTCAAGTTAGCTTCGAAGCTTCGAGGAAGACCGATCCAGCGCCACGTCTGGGGCTGACGCTGATCGCTCATTTGACGCTGAATATGGACAGTCCTTCGAACCTATGGTCAAGCAGCTCCACTGCTCACAACAACAGCCAAAGAAGAGGAAGGATTGGCTACAGCTCCTCGCTGCTTTTGTAACTCCTACCGTTGTTCCGACTGATGGTTTGACCGATGAAGAAAGGGAACACATCGAGCGTGTTATGATATTGGCCCAACAGTCTTCTTTCGAACAAGGTGTTATGCAAGGAAAGACCATGCCGGAACCGGTAGAAGAACTCGAGCCTTCGAGCCTGTGGAAATCTTTGTAGACCAAAGCCTCAAGTTAGCTTCGAGGAAGACCGATCCAGCGCCACGTCTGGGGCTGACGCTGATCGCTCATTTGACGCCGATTACCTTTGCGTCGTATAATCAAGCAGCTCCACTGCTCACAACAACTGCCGAAGAAGAGGAAAGATTGACTACAGCTCCTTGCTTTGAAGACGCCTTTGTAACTCCTACTGTTGTTCCGACTGATGGTTTGACCGATGAAGAAAGGGAACACATCGAACATCGAGCGTGTTATGAAAATGGCCCAACAGTCTTCTTTCGAACAAGGTGTTATGCAAGGAAAGACCATGCCGGAACCGGTAGAAGAACTCGAGCCTGTGGAAATCTTTATGAACCGAGAGTCTCAAGTTAGCTTCGAGGAAGACCGATCCAGCGCCACGTCTGGGGCTGACGCTGTTTGACGCCGAATATGGACAGTCCTTCGAATCCTATGGTCAAGCAGCTCCACTGCTCACAACAACAGCCAAAGAAGAAAAAGGATTGGCTACAGCTCCTCGCTTTGAAGACGCTTTTGTAACTCCTACCGTTGGTTCCGACTGATGGTTTGACCGATGAAGAAAGGGAACACATCGAGCGTGTTATGAAAATGGCCCAACAGTCTCCTTTTGGACAAGGTGTTATGCAAGGAAAGACCATTCCGGAACCGGTAGAAGAACTCGAGCCTGTGGAAATTTGTGTGAACCAAGAGCCTCAAGTTAGCTTCGAGGAAGACCGGAAGACCGATCCAGCGCCACGTCTGGGGCTGACGCTGATCGCTCATTTGACGCCGAATATGGACAGTCCTTCGAATCCTATGGTCAGGCAGCTCCACTTCTCACAACAACTGCCAAAGAAGAGGAAGGATTGGCTACAGCTCCTCGCTTTGAAGACGCTTTTGTAACTCCTACCGTTGTTCCGACTGATGGTTTGACCGATGAAGAAAGGGAACACATCGAGCGTGTTATGAAAATGGCCCAACAGTCTTCTTTCGAACAAGGTGTTATGCAAGGAAAGACCATGCCGGAACCGGTAGAAGAACTCGAGCCTGTGGAAATTTGTGTGAACCAAGAGCCTCAAATTAGCTTCGAGGAAGACCGATCCAGCGCCACGTCTGGGGCTGACGCTGATCGCTCATTTGACGCCGATTATGAACAGTCCTTTGCGTCGTATAATCAAGCAGCTCCACTGCTCACAACAATGCCGAAGAAGAGGAAAGATTGACTACAGCTCCTCGCTTTGAAGACGCCTTTGTAACTCCTACTGTTGTTCCGACTGATGGTTTGACCGATGAAGAAAGGGAACACATCGAGCGTGTCATGAAGATGGCCCAACAGTCTTCTTTCGAACAAGGTGTTATGCAAGAAAAGACCATGCCGGAACCGGTAGAAGAACTCGAGCCTGTGGAAATTTGTGTGAACCAAGAGCCTCAAGTTAGCTTCGAGGAAGACCGATCCAGCGCCACGTCTGGGGCTGACGCTGTTTGACGCCGAATATGGACAGTCCTTCGAATCCTATGGTCAAGCAGCTCCACTGCTCACAACAACAGCCAAAGAAGAAAAAGGATTGGCTACAGCTCCTCGCTTTGAAGACGCTTTTGTAACTCCTACCGTTGTTCCGACTGATGGTTTGACCGATTGACCGATGAAGAAAGGGAACACATCGAGCGTGTTATGAAAATGGCCCAACAGTCTCCTTTTGGACAAGGTGTTATGCAAGGAAAGACCATTCCGGAACCGGTAGAAGAACTCGAGCCTGTGGAAATTTGTGTGAACCAAGAGCCTCAAGTTAGCTTCGAGGAAGACCGATCCAGCGCCACGTCTGGGGCTGACGCTGATCGCTCATTTGACGCCGAATATGGACAGTCCTTCGAATCCTATGGTCAGGCAGCTCCACTTCTCACAACAACTGCCAAAGAAGAGGAAGGATTGGCTACAGCTCCTCGCTTTGAAGACGCTTTTGTAACTCCTACCGTTGTTCCGACTGATGGTTTGACCGATGAAGAAAGGGAACACATCGAGCGTGTTATGAAAATGGCCCAACAGTCTCCTTTCGGACAAGGTGTTATGCAAGGAAAGACCATGCCGGAACCGGTAGAAGAACTCGAGCCTGTGGAAATTTGTGTGAACCAAGAGCCTCAAGTTAGCTTCGAGGAAGACCGATCCAGCGCCACGTCTGGGGCTGACGCTGATCGCTCATTTGACGCCGAATATGGACAGTCCTTCGAATCCTATGGTCAGGCAGCTCCACTTCTCACAACAACTGCCGAAGAAGAGGAAGGATTGGCTACAGCTTCTCGCTTTGAAGACGCTTTTGTAACTCCTACCGTTGTTCCGACTGAGGGTTTGACCGATGAAGAAAGGGAACACATCGAGCGTGTCATGAAGATGGCCCAACAGTCTTCTTTCGAACAAGGTGTTATGCAAGGAAAGACCATGCCGGAACCGGTAGAAGAACTCGAGCCTGTGGAAATTTGTGTGAACCAAGAGCCTCAAATTAGCTTCGAGGAAGACCGATCCAGCGCCACGTCTGGGGCTGACGCTGATCGCTCATTTGACGCCGATTATGAACAGTCCTTTGCGTCGTATAATCAAGCAGCTCCACTGCTCACAACAACTGCCGAAGAAGAGGAAAGATTGACTACAGCTCCTCGCTTTGAAGACGCCTTTGTAACTCCTACTGTTGTTCCGACTGATGGTTTGACCGATGAAGAAAGGGAACACATCGAGCGTGTCATGAAGATGGCCCAACAGTCTTCTTTCGAACAAGGTGTTATGCAACAACAGACCATGCCGGAACCGGTAGAAGAACTCGAGCCTGTGGAAATCTTTGTAAACCAAGAGCCTCAATCAGCTTCCAGGATGACCGATCCAGCGCCACGTCTGGGGCTGACGCTGATCGCTCATTTGACGCTGAATATGGACAGTCCTTCGAATCCTATGGTCGGGCAGCTCCACTTCTCACAACAACTGCCGAAGAAGAGGAAGGATTGGCTACAGCTCCTCGCTTTGAAGACGCTTTTGTAACTCCTACCGTTGTTCCGACTGATGGTTTGACCGATGAAGAAAGGGAACACATCGAGCGTGTCATGAAGATGGCCCAACAGTCTTCTTTCGAACAAGGTGTTATGCAAGGAAAGACCATGCCGGAACCGGTAGAAGAACTCGAGCCTGTGGAAATCTTTATGAACCAAGAGTCTCAAGTTAGCTTCGAGGAAGACCGATCCAGCGCCACGTCTGGGGCTGACGCTGATCGCTCATTTGACGCCGATTATGAACAGTCCTTTGCGTCGTATAATCAAGCAGCTCCACTGCTCACAACAACTGCCGAAGAAGAGGAAAGATTGACTACAGCTCCTCGCTTTGAAGACGCCTTTGTAACTCCTACTGTTGTTCCGACTGATGGTTTGACCGATGAAGAAAGGGAACACATCGAGCGTGTCATGAAGATGGCCCAACAGTCTTCTTTCGAACAAGGTGTTATGCAAGGAAAGACCATGCCGGAACCGGTAGAAGAACTCGAGCCTGTGGAAATCTTTATGAACCAAGAGTCTCAAGTTAGCTTCGAGGAAGACCGATCCAGCGCCACGTCTGGGGCTGACGCTGATCGCTCATTTGACGCCGAATATGGACAGTCCTTCGAATCCTATGGTCAGGCAGCTCCACTTCTCACAACAACTGCCGAAGAAGAGGAAGGATTGGCTACAGCTTCTCGCTTTGAAGACGCTTTTGTAACTCCTACTGTTGTTCCGACTGATGGTTTGACCGATGAAGAAAGGGAACACATCGAGCGTGTCATGAAGATGGCCCAACAGTCTTCTTTCGAACAAGGTGTTATGCAAGGAAAGACCATGCCGGAACCGGTAGAAAGAACTCGAGCCTGTGGAAATCTTTATGAACCAAGAGTCTCAAGTTAGCTTCGAGGAAGACCGATCCAGCGCCACGTCTGGGGCTGACGCTGATCGCTCATTCGACGCCGAATATGGACAGTCCTTTGCGTCGTATAATCAAGCAGCTCCACTGCTCACAACAACTGCCGAAGAAGAGGAAAGATTGACTACAGCTCCTCGCTTTGAAGACGCCTTTGTAACTCCTACTGTTGTTCCGACTGATGGTTTGACCGATGAAGAAAGGGAACACATCGAGCGTGTCATGAAGATGGCCCAACAGTCTTCTTTCGAACAAGGTGTTATGCAAGAAAAGACCATGCCGGAACCGGTAGAAGAACTCGAGCCTGTGGAAATCTTTATGAACCAAGAGTCTCAAGTTAGCTTCGAGGAAGACCGATCCAGCCCACGTCTGGGGCTGACGCTGATCGCTCATTTGACGCCGAATATGGACAGTCCTTCGAATCCTATGGTCAAGCAGCTCCACTGCTCACAACAACAGCCAAGAAGAGGAAGGATTGGCTACAGCTCCTCGCTTTGAAGACGCTTTTGTAACTCCTACCGTTGTTCCGACTGATGGTTTGACCGATGAAAAAGGGAACACATCGAGCGTGTCATGAAGATGGCCCAACAGTCTTCTTTCGAACAAGGTGTTATGCAAGGAAAGACCATGCCGGAACCGGTAGAAGAACTCGAGCCTGTGGAAATTTGTGTGAACCAAGAGCCTCAAGTTAGCTTCGAGGAAGACCGATCCAGCGCCACGTCTGGGGCTGACGCTGATCGCTCATTTGACGCCGAATATGGACAGTCCTTCGAATCCTATGGTCAGGCAGCTCCACTTCTCACAACAACTGCCGAAGAAGAGGAAGGATTGGCTACAGCTTCTGCTTTGAAGACGCTTTTGTAACTCCTACTGTTGTTCCGACTGATGGTTTGACCGATGAAGAAAGGGAACACATCGAGCGTGTCATGAAGATGGCCCAACAGTCTTCTTTCGAACAAGGTGTTATGCAAGAAAAGACCATGCGGAACCGGTAGAAGAACTCGAGCCTGTGGAAATCTTTAGAACCAAGAGTCTCAAGTTAGCTTCGAGGAAGACCGATCCAGCGCCACGTCTGGGGCTGACGCTGATCGCTCATTTGACGCCGAATATGGACAGTCCTTCGAATCCTATGGTCAGGCAGCTCCACTTCTCACAACAACTGCCAAAGAAGAGGAAGGATTGGCTACAGCTCCTCGTTTTGAAGACGCTTTTGTAACTCCTACCGTTGTTCCGACTGATGGTTTGACCGATGAAGAAAGGGAACACATCGAGCGTGTCATGAAGATGGCCCAACAGTCTTCTTTCGAACAAGGTGTTATGCAAGAAAAGACCATGCCGGAACCGGTAGAAGAACTCGAGCCTGTGGAAATCTTTATGAACCAAGAGTCTCAAGTTAGCTTCGAGGAAGACCGATCCAGCGCCACGTCTGGGGCTGACGCTGATCGCTCATTTGACGCCGAATATGGACAGTCCTTCGAATCCTATGGTCAGGCAGCTCCACTTCTCACAACAACAGCCAAAGAAGAGGAAGGATTGGCTACAAGCTCCTCGTTTTGAAGACGCTTTTGTAACTCCTACCGTTGTTCCGACTGATGGTTTGACCGATGAAGAAAGGGAACACATCGAGCGTGTCATGAAGATGGCCCAACAGTCTTCTTTCGAACAAGGTGTTATGCAAGGAAAGACCATGCCGGAACCGGTAGAAGAACTCGAGCCTGTGGATGAACCAAGAGTCTCAAGTTAGCTTCGAGGAAGACCGATCCAGCGCCACGTCTGGGGCTGACGCTGATCGCTCATTCGACGCCGAATATGGACAGTCCTTTGCGTCGTATAATCAAGCAGCTCCACTGCTCACAACAACTGCCGAAGAAGAGGAGAAGAGAGAAAGATTGACTACAGCTCCTCGCTTTGAAGACGCCTTTGTAACTCCTACTGTTGTTCCGACTGATGGTTTGACCGATGAAGAAAGGGAACACATCGAGCGTGTCATGAAGATGGCCCAACAGTCTTCTTTCGAACAAGGTGTTATGCAAGAAAAGACCATGCCGGAACCGGTAGAAGAACTCGAGCCTGTGGAAATCTTTATGAACCAAGAGTCTCAAGTTAGCTTCGAGGAAGACCGATCCAGCGCCACGTCTGGGGCTGACGCTGATCGCTCATTTGACGCCGAATATGGACAGTCCTTCGAATCCTATGGTCAAGCAGCTCCACTGCTCACAACAACAGCCAAAGAAGAGGAAGGATTGGCTACAGCTCCTCGCTTTGAAGACGCTTTTGTAACTCCTACCGTTGTTCCGACTGATGGTTTGACCGATGAAGAAAGGGAACACATCGAGCGTGTCATGAAGATGGCCCAAAGTCTTCTTTCGAACAAGGTGTTATGCAAGGAAAGACCATGCCGGAACCGGTAGAAGAACTCGAGCCTGTGGAAATTTGTTGAACCAAGACCTCAAGTTAGCTTCGAGGAAGACCGATCCAGCGCCACGTCTGGGCTGACGCTGATCGCTCATTTGACGCCGAATATGGACAGTCCTTCGAATCCTATGGTCAGGCAGCTCCACTTCTCACAACAACTGCCGAAGAAGAGGAAGGATTGGCTACAGCTTCTCGCTTTGAAGACGCTTTTGTAACTCCTACTGTTGTTCCGACTGATGGTTTGACCGATGAAGAAAGGGAACACATCGAGCGTGTCATGAAGATGGCCCAACAGTCTTCTTTCGAAACAAGGTGTTATGCAAGAAAAGACCATGCCGGAACCGGTAGAAGAACTCGAGCCTGTGGAAATCTTTATGAACCAAGAGTCTCAAGTTAGCTTCGAGGAAGACCGATCCAGCGCCACGTCTGGGGCTGACGCTGATCGCTCATTTGACGCCGAATATGGACAGTCCTTCGAATCCTATGGTCAAGCAGCTCCACTGCTCACAAACAACAGCCAAAGAAGAGGAAGGATTGGCTACAGCTCCTCGCTTTGAAGACGCTTTTGTAACTCCTACCGTTGTTCCGACTGATGGTTTGACCGATGAAGAAAGGGAACACATCGAGCGTGTCATGAAGATGGCCCAACAGTCTTCTTTCGAACAAGGTGTTATGCAAGGAAAGACCATGCCGGAACCGGTAGAAGAACTCGAGCCTGTGGAAATTTGTGTGAACCAAGAGCCTCAAGTTAGCTTCGAGGAAGACCGATCCAGCGCCACGTCTGGGGCTGACGCTGATCGCTCATTTGACGCCGAATATGGACAGTCCTTCGAATCCTATGGTCAGGCAGCTCCACTTCTCACAACAACTGCCGAAGAAGAGGAAGGATTGGCTACAGCTTCTCGCTTTGAAGACGCTTTTGTAACTCCTACCGTTGTTTCCGACTGAGGGTTTGACCGATGAAGAAAGGGAACACATCGAGCGTGTCATGAAGATGGCCCAACAGTCTTCTTTCGAACAAGGTGTTATGCAACAACAGACCATGCCGGAACCGGTAGAAGAACTCGAGCCTGTGGAATGAACCAAGAGCCTCAAATTAGCTTCGAGGAAGACCGATCCAGCGCCACGTCTGGGGCTGACGCTGATCGCTCATTTAACGCCGATTATGAACAGTCCTTTGCGTCGTATAATCAAGCAGCTCCACTGCTCACAACAACTGCCGAAGAAGAGGAAAGAGGAAAGATTGACTACAGCTCCTCGCTTTGAAGACGCCTTTGTAACTCCTACTGTTGTTCCGACTGATGGTTTGACCGATGAAGAAAGGGAACACATCGAGCGTGTCATGAAGATGGCCCAACAGTCTTCTTTCGAACAAGGTGTTATGCAACAACAGACCATGCCGGAACCGGTAGAAGAACTCGAGCCTGTGGAAATCTTTGTGAACCAAGAGCCTCAAGTCAGCTTCCAGGATGACCGATCCAGCGCCACGTCTGGGGCTGACGCTGATCGCTCATTTGACGCCGAATATGGACAGTCCTTCGAATCCTATGGTCAGGCAGCTCCACTTCTCACAACAACTGCCGAAGAAGAGGAAGGATTGGCTACAGCTTCTCGCTTTGAAGACGCTTTTGTAACTCCTACCGTTGTTCCGACTGAGGGTTTGACCGATGAAGAAAGGGAACACATCGAGCGTGTCATGAAGATGGCCAACAGTCTTCTTTCGAACAAGGTGTTATGCAAGGAAAGACCATGCCGGAACCGGTAGAAGAACTCGAGCCTGTGGAAATTTGTGTGAACCAAGAGCCTCAAATTAGCTTCGAGGAAGACCGATCCAGCGCCACGTCTGGGGCTGACGCTGATCGCTCATTTGACGCCGATTATGAACAGTCCTTTGCGTCGTATAATCAAGCAGCTCCCTGCTCACAACAACTGCCGAAAAGAGGAAAGATTGACTACAGCTCCTCGCTTTGAAGACGCCTTTGTAACTCCTACTGTTGTTCCGACGATGGTTTGACCGATGAAAAAGGGAACACATCGAGCGTGTCATGAAGATGGCCCAACAGTCTTCTTTCGAACAAGGTGTTATGCAACAACAGACCATGCCGGAACCGGTAGAAGAACTCGAGCCTGTGGAAATCTTTGTGAACCAAGAGCCTCAAGTCAGCTTCCAGGATGACCGATCCAGCGCCACGTCTGGGGCTGACGCTGATGGCTATTTGACGCTGAATATGGACAGTCCTTCGAATCCTATGGTCGGCAGCTCACTTCTCACAACAACTGCCGAAGAAGAGGAAGGATTGGCTACAGCTCCTCGCTTTGAAGACGCTTTTGTAACTCCTAACCGTTGTTCCGACTGATGGTTTTGACCGATGAAGAAAGGGAACACATCGAGCGTGTCATGAAGATGGCCCAACAGTCTTCTTTCGAACAAGGTGTTATGCAAGGAAAGACCATGCCGGAACCGGTAGAAGAACTCGAGCCTGTGGAAATCTTTATGAACCAAGAGTCTCAAGTTAGCTTCGAGGAAGACCGATCCAGCGCCACGTCTGGGGCTGACGCTGATCGCTCATTTGACGCCGAATATGGACAGTCCTTCGAATCCTATGGTCAGGCAGCTCCACTTCTCACACAACTGCCGAAGAAGAGGAAGGATTGGCTACAGCTCCTCGCTTTGAAGACGCTTTTGTAACTCCTACTGTTGTTCCGACTGATGGTTTGACCGATGAAGAAAGGGAACACATCGAGCGTGTCATGAAGATGGCCCAACAGTCTTCTTTCGAACAAGGTGTTATGCAAGGAAAGACCATGCCGGAACCGGTAGAAGAACTCGAGATCTTTATGAACCAAGAGTCTCAAGTTAGCTTCGAGGAAGACCGATCCAGCGCCACGTCTGGGGCTGACGCTGATCGTTCATTTGACGCCGAATATGGACAGTCCTTTGCGTCGTATAATCAAGCAGCTCCACTGCTCACAACAACTGCCGAAGAAGAGGGAAGAGGAAAGATTGACTACAGCTCCTCGCTTTGAAGACGCCTTTGTAACTCCTACTGTTGTTCCGACTGATGGTTTGACCGATGAAGAAAGGGAACACATCGAGCGTGTCATGAAGATGGCCCAACAGTCTTCTTTCGAACAAGGTGTTATGCAAGGAAAGACCATGCCGGAACCGGTAGAAGAAACTCGAGCCTGTGGAAATCTTTATGAACCAAGAGTCTCAAGTTAGCTTCAGGAAGACCGATCCAGCGCCATCTGGGGCTGAAGCTGATCGCTCATTTGACGCCGATATGGACAGTCCTTCGAATCCTATGGTCAAGCAGCTCCACTGCTCACAACAACAGCCAAAGAAGAGGAAGGATTGGCTACAGCTCCTCGCTTTGAAGACGCTTTTGTAATCCTACTGTTGTTCCGACTGATGGTTTGACCGATGAAGAAAGGGACACATCGAGCGTGTTATGAAAATGGCCCAACAGTCTCCTTTCGGACAAGGTGTTATGCAAGGAAAGACATGCCGGAACCGGTAGAAGAACTCGAGCCTGTGGAAATTTGTGTGAACCAAGAGCCTCAAGTTAGCTTCGAGGAAGACCGATCCAGCGCCACGTCTGGGGCTGACGCTGATCGCTCATTTGACGCGCCGAATATGGACAGTCCTTCGAATCCTATGGTCAGCAGCTCCACTTCTCACAACAACTGCCGAAGAAGAGGAAGGATTGGCTACAGCTTCTCGCTTTGAAGACGCTTTTGTAACTCCTACCGTTGTTCCGACTGATGGTTTGACCGATGAAGAAAGGGAACACATCGAGCGTGTCATGAAGATGGCCCAACAGTCTTCTTTCGAACAAGGTGTTATGCAACAAAAGACCATGCCGGAACCGGTAGAAGAACTCGAGCCTGTGGAAATCTTTGTGAACCAAGAGCCTCAATCACTTCCAGATCCTCGCTTTGAAGACCGCTTTTGTAACTCCTACCGTTGTTCCGACTGATGTTTGACGATGAAGAAAGGGAACACATCGAGCGTGTCATGAAGATGGCCCAACAGTCTTCTTTCGAACAAGGTGTTATGCAGGAAAGACCATGCCGGAACCGGTAGAAGAACTCGAGCCGTGGAAATCTTTATGAACCAAGAGTCTCAAGTTAGCTTCGAGGAAGACCGATCCAGCGCCACGTCTGGGGCTGACGCTGATCGCTCATTTGACGCCGAATATGGACAGTCCTTCGAATCCTATGGTCAAGCAGCTCCACTGCTCACAACACAGCCAAAGAAGAGGAAGGATTGGCTACAGCTCCTCGCTTTGAAGACGCCTTTGTAACTCCTACTGTTGTTCCGACTGATGGTTTGACCGATGAAGAAAGGGAACACATCGAGCGTGTCATGAAGATGGCCCAACAGTCTTCTTTCGAACAAGGTGTTATGCAACAACAGACCATGCCGGAACGCGGTAGAAGAACTCGAGCCTGTGGAAATCTTTGTGAACCAAGAGCCTCAAGTCAGTCTTCCAGGATCCTCGCTTTGAAGACGCTTTTGTAACTCCTACCGTTGGATGGTTTGACCGATGAAGAAAGGGAACACATCGAGCGTGTCATGAAGATGGCCCAACAGTCTTCTTTCGAACAAGGCGTTATGCAACAAAAGACCATGCCGGAACCGGTAGAAGAACTCGAGCCTGTGGAAATCTTTGTGAACCAAGAGCCTCAAGAGCCTCAAGTCGCTTCCAGGACCTCGCTTTGAAGAGCTTTTGTAACTCCTACCGTTGTTCCGACTGATGGTTTGACCGATGAAGAAAGGGAACACATCGAGCGTGTCATGAAGATGGCCCAACAGTCTTCTTTCGAACAAGGTGTTATGCAAGGAAAGACCATGCCGGAACCGGTAGAAGAACTCGAGCCTGTGGAAATCTTTGTGAACCAAGAGCCTCAAGTCAGCTTCCAGGTGACCGATCCAGCCCACGTCTGGGGCTGACGCTGATCGCTCATTTGACGCGCAGATATGGACAGTCCTTCGAATCCTATGGTCAAGCAGCTCCCACTGCTCACAACAACAGCCAAAGAAGAGGAAGGATTGGCTACAGCTCCTCGTTTTGAAGACGCTTTTGTAACTCCTACCGTTGTTCCGACTGATGGTTTGACCGATGAAGAAAGGGAACACATCGAGCGTGTTATGAAAATTCTTCTTTCGAACAAGGTGTTATGCAAGGAAAGACCATGCCGGAACCGGTAGAAGAACTCGAGCCTGTGGAAATCTTCATGAACCAAGAGTCTCAAGTTAGCTTCGAGGAAGACCGATCCAGCGCCACGTCTGGGGCTGACGCTGATCGCTCATTGACGCTGAATATGGACAGTCATTCGAGATCCTAGGTCAAGCAGCTCCACTTCTCACAACAACTGCCGAAGAAGAGGAAGGATTGGCTACAGCTCCTCGCTTTGAAGACGCTTTTGTAACTCCTACCGTTGTTCCGACTGATGGTTTGACCGATGAAGAAAGGGAACACATCGAGCGTGTTATGAAATGGCCCAACAGTCTTCTTCGAACAAGGTGTTATGCAACAACAGACCATGCCGGAACCGGTTAGAAGAACTCGAGCCTGTGGAAATTTGTGTGAACCAAGAGCCTCAAATTAGCTTCGAGGAAGACCGATCCAGCGCCACGTCTGGAGCTGACGCTGATCGCTCATTTGACGCCGATTATGAACAGTCCTTTGCGTCGTATAATCAAGCAGCTCCACTGCTCACCAACAACTGCCGAAGAAGAGGAAAGATTGACTACAGCTCCTCGCTTTGAAGACGCCTTTGTAACTCCTACTGTTGTTCCGACTGATGGTTTGACCGATGAAGAAAGGGAACACATCGAGCGTGTCATGAAGATGGCCCAACAGTCTTCTTTCGAACAAGGTGTTATGCAACAACAGACCATGCCGGAACCGGTAGAAGAACTCGAGCCTGTGGAAATCTTTGTGAACCAAGACCTCAAGTCAGCTTCCAGGATGACCGATCCAGCGCCACGTCTGGGGCTGACGCTGATCGCTCATTTGACGCCGAATATGGACAGTCCTTCGAATCCTATGGTCAAGCAGCTCCACTGCTCACAACAACTGCCGAAGAAGAGGAAAGATTGACTACAGCTCCTCGCTTTGAAGACGCCTTTGTAACTCCTACTGTTGTTCCGACTGATGGTTTGACCGATGAAGAGAGGAACACATCGAGCGTGTCATGAAGATGGCCCAACAGTCTTCTTTCGAAACAAGGTGTTATGCAACAACAGACCATGCCGGAACCGGTAGAAGAACTCGAGCCTGTGGAAATCTTTTGAACCAAGAGCCTCAAGTCAGCTTCCAGGATGACCGATCCAGCGCCACGTCTGGGGCTGACGCTGATCGCTCATTTGACGCCGAATATGGACAGTCCTTCGAATCCTATGGTCAAGCAGCTCCACTGCTCACAACAACAGCCAAAGAAGAGGAAGGATTGGCTACAGCTCCTCGCTTTGAAGACGCTTTTGTAACTCCTACCGTTGTTCCGACTGATGGTTTGACCGATGAAGAAAGGGAACACATCGAGCGTGTTATTGAAAATGGCCCAACAGTCTTCTTTCGAACAAGGTGTTATGCAAGGAAAGACCATGCCGGAAACCGGTAAAGAACTCGAGCCTGTGGAAATCTTTATGAACCAAGAGTCTCAAGTTAGCTTCGAGGAAGACCGATCCAGCGCCACGTCTGGGGCTGACGCTGATCGCTCATTTGACGCCGAATATGGACAGTCCTTCGAATCCTATGGTCAAGCAGCTCCACTTCTCACAACAACTGCCGAAGAAGAGGAAGGTGGCTACAGCTCCTCGCTTTGAAGACGCCTTTGTAACTCCTACTGTTGTTCCGACTGATGGTTTGACCGATGAAGAAAGGGAACACATCGAGCGTGTCATGAAGATGGCCCAACAGTCCTCTTTCGAACAAGGTGTTATGCAACAAAAGACCATGCCGGAACCGGTAGAAGAGCTCGAGCCTGTGGAAATCTTTGTGAACCAAGAGCCTCAAGTCAGCTTCCAGGATCCTCGCTTTGAAGACGCTTTTGTCCTACCGTTGTTCCCGACTGATGGTTTGACCGATGAAGAAAGGGAACACATCGAGCGTGTCATGAAGATGGCCCAACAGTCTTCTTTCGAAGAAGGTGTTATGCAAGGAAAGACCATGCCGGAACCGGTAGAAGAACTCGAGCCTGTGGAAATCTTTGTAGACCAAGACCTCAAGTTAGCTTCGAGGAAGACCGATCCAGCGCCCACGTCTGGGGCT
The DNA here is from genome assembly GCA_000757645.3 of Steinernema carpocapsae. Classification (NCBI taxonomy): domain Eukaryota; kingdom Metazoa; phylum Nematoda; class Chromadorea; order Rhabditida; family Steinernematidae; genus Steinernema; species Steinernema carpocapsae. Next base: position 15,877,000 of record CM016762.1, read on the forward strand.
GACGCTGATCGCTCATTTGACGCTGAATATGGACAGTCCTTCGAATCCTATGGTCGGGCAGCTCCACTTCTCACAACAACTGCCGAAGAAGAGGAAGGATTGGCTACAGCTCCTCGCTTTGAAGACGCTTTTGAACCCTACCGTTGTTCCGACTATGGTTGACCGATGAAGAAAGGGAACACATCGAGCGTGTCATGAAGATGGCCCAACAGTCTTCTTTCGAACAAGGTGTTATGCAAGGAAAGACCATGCCGGAACCGGTAGAAGAACTCGAGCCTGTGGAAATCTTTGTAGACCAAGAGCCTCAAGTTTAGCTTCGAGGAAGACCGATCCAGCGCCACGTCTGGGGCTGACGCTGATCGCTCATTTGACGCTGAATATGGACAGTTCTTCGAATCCTATGGTCGGGCAGCTCCACTTCTCACAACAACTGCCGAAGAAGAGGAAGGATTGGCTACAGCTCCTCTTTGAAGACGCTTTTGTAACTCCTACCGTTGTTCCGACTGATGGTTTGACCGATGAAGAAAGGGAACACATCGCAGCGTGTCATTGAAGATGGCCCAACAGTCTTCTTCGAAGAAGGTGTTATGCAAGGAAAGACCATGCCGGAACCGGTAGAAGAACTCGAGCCTGTGGAAATCTTTGTAGACCAAGAGCCTCAAAGTTAGCTTCGAGGAAGACCGATCCAGCGCCACGTCTGGGGCTGACGCTGATCGCTCATTTGACGCTGAATATGGACAGTCCTTCGAATCCTATGGTCGGGCAGCTCCACTTCTCACAACAAACTGCCGAAGAAGAGGAAGGATTGGCTACAGCTCCTCGCTTTGAAGACGCTTTTGTAACTCCTACCGTTGTTCCGAATGATGGTTTGACCGATGAAGAAAGGGAACACATCGAGCGTGTCATGAAGATGGCCCAACAGTCTTCTTTCGAACAAGTGTTATGCAAGGAAAGACCATGCCGGAACCGGTAGAAGAACTCGAGCCTGTAAATCTTTGTAGACCAAAGCCTCAAGTTAGCTTCGAGGAAGACCGATCCAGCGCCACGTCTGGGGCTGACGCTGATCGCTCATTTGACGTGAATATGGACAGTCCTTCGAATCCTATGGTCGGGCAGCTCCACTTCTCACAACAACTGCCGAAGAAGAGGAAGGATTGGCTACAGCTCCTCGCTTTGAAGACGCTTTTGTAACTCCTACCGTTGTTCCGACTGATGGTTTGACGATGAAGAAAGGGAACACATCGAGCGTGTCATAGATGGCCCAACAGTTCTTTCAACAAGGTGTTATGCAAGGAAAGACCATGCCGGAACCGGTAGAAGAACTCGAGCCTGTGGAAATCTTTGTAGACCAAGAGCCTCAAGTTAGCTTCGAGGAAGACCGATCCAGCGCCACGTCTGGGGCTGACGCTGATCGCTCATTTGACGCCGAATATGGACAGTCCTTCGAATCCTATGGTCAGGCAGCTCCACTTCTCACAACAACTGCCGAAGATGAGAAGGATTGGCTACAGCTCCTCGCTTTGAAGACGCTTTTGTAACTCCTACCGTTGTTCCGACTGAGGGTTTGACCGATGAGAAGAAAGGGAACACATCGAGCGTGTCATGAAGATGGCCCAACAGTCTTCTTTCGAACAAGGTGTTATGCAAGGAAAAACCATGCCGAAACCGGTAGAAGAACTCGAGCCTGTGGAAATCTTTGTAGACCAAGAGCCTCAAGTTAGCTTCGAGGAAGACCGATCGCGCCACGTCTGGGGCTGACGCTGATCGCTCATTTGACGCTGAATATGGACAGTCCTTCGAATCCTATGGTCAGGCAGCTCCACTTCTCACAACAACTGCCGAAGAAGAGGAAGGATTGGCTACAGCTCCTCGCTTTGAAGACGCTTTTGTAACTCCTACCGTTGTTCCGACTGATGGTTTGACCGATGAAGAAAGGGAACACATCGAGCGTGTCATGAAGATGGCCCAACAGTCTTCTTTCGAACAAGGTGTTATGCAAGGAAAGACCATGCCGGAACCGGTAGAAGAACTCGAGCCTGTGGAAATCTTTGTAGACCAAGAGCCTCAAGTTATTCGAGGAAGACCGATCCAGCGCCACGTCTGGGGCTGACGCTGATCGCTCATTTGACGCTGAATATGGACAGTCCTTTGAATCCTATGGTCGGGCAGCTCCACTTCTCACAACAACTGCCGAAGAAGAGGAAGGATTGACTACAGCTCCTCGCTTTGAAGACGCTTTTGTAACTCCTACCGTTGTTCCGACTGATGGTTTGACCGATGAAGAAAGGCGAGCGTGTCATGAAGATGGCCCAACAGTCTTCTTTCGAACAAGGTGTTATGCAAGGAAAGACCATGCCGGAACCGGTAGAAGAACTCGAGCCTGTGGAAATCTTTGTAGACCAAGAGCCTCAAGTTAGCTTCGAGGAAGACCGATCCAGCGCCACGTCTGGGCTGACGCTGATCGCTCATTTGACGCCGAATATGGACAGTCCTTCGAATCCTATGGTCAGGCAGCTCCACTTCTCACAACAACTGCCAAGATAGGAAGGATTGGCTACAGCTCCTCGCTTTGAAGACGCTTTTGTAACTGTTGTTCCGACTGAGGGTTTGACCGATGAAGAAAGGGAACACATCGAGCGTGTCATGAAGATGGCCCAACAGTCTTCATTTGAAAAAAGCTTTAACCAAGCTAGTTCGGTAAATCAAGATGGAGGTCAAGTTGCGCAAGAATTGGCAAAATCGGTGGAGTCAGCAGCTTGTGTACCAGCGTTGCAGAAACAAGTATTTGCTAATACAAGCAAGATTCTAAATGATCCGTATTCTGTCGACAGCACAGTTACGCATTTTAACGTACCATCAGAAGATGCTACCCAACAGTTTGGATCGCCTTCACTGTCAGACTCATCTCAGTCCTTTAATGCAGATATCGTTATCAACGATCGTATAGCCCTTATTGAAAAACTTATCAAGCAGACGGAAGCTAGCGTTGGGCAAGATTCGCCGCAGCAGAATGTCGTGCTTTGCGATAGCCCTGCCGAAACGTATGCAAGTCCAAGGCCACGCTTCTCAACTACCGTCTCATTCACGGACAATTTCAATAAGCGTCTTCCTTCGAATTTGCGGTCATCTTGGTCAGTTTCCTGTGGGGACGAACCAAACATTGATCGCAACACTCCAACAAATTTTGGATCAAATCAAGTGCACATAGTTTACACAAACAAAACGCTTCATCGTTCCCAATCGGTCCATTCTGACAATGAAACATACAGAACATGTAGCCCGGGCGACGGAAAACCACGCCGGCGTAGTGAGAACAGCAACAGGATGTCGAGTTTGGATGCGATTCACTACCGCTCCGGACGGTCTCGAGAAAGCTCCCCAAACAAGGAAGGTCGCACGCCCAGATCGAGAAGACGTTATTTTGAGCAAAACGCTTTTGAACATTGTGAAATTTTGAGTTACAATGCTCCGAAAGCTTCGCTCATCAACATCGACTTCCTTGTGAAGCTGAATTTCTTTGCCCAGCGATTAACCGAAGACATTGCTGAAGTTGCCGCAATCGAGCTTATGCACATGATCAAGACCAAAAAGAATCCACGAGCTCGGTACTTTCAGCCGGACAAATACGAAACCGAAACACCTCAAAATCTATCTTCGGACAGCGAAACGTTAGTCTGTGCTTTTGTGTTTATTTTATGTCAGCTGTTTAGATCTCCCGTCAAACCTCCGGAAGAGCATTTGTTCACAGTCATCCGCGCAGAGGAACTCGAACCGCCGGTCATCGATTCCTTCTTCTCTTTTTTCCGAAGACGTAGCCAAGACGAACGACCGAAGTCAGCTTTACCTTTCGTCAGTGCTGGTGGATCGAGAAAGTCAACAGCTAGTTCGTTGTTTGGGTGGAATGGTTCCCACAGTCGTCGATCCTCAAATGAGAAAGGTGCGGATATTTTGGATCTTGTCCGCCGCCCTTCTACCGCCGACTCTCGCACGAGCACTGATTCGCCATTCCGCCTACCAGAAAACGCACTAGTCGGATTGTCTGAAGAAGAGCGTAAACATGTGTTGCAAGTGCTCACCAACGCGCGGAAATCAACTCCTTCGCCTTGCTCATCGAGAAGGTTTGTCATTTATTGGCATAGTTTGTTCTCATAAACACGCAAAAACGCAACTTCGAACATTAGAGGATTTGCTAATATGTTTTTTTTCCGTTTTCTGAGCAAATTCTAAACCCCCTTCCTTATTCATGTTTATACAGTGCGTCACATATTATAAAGGCACCCGCTTTTTTAGCCGTAGCTCGATTCGGGCGCACTTTTGAGAAAAGTTGACAACGCCATTAGAAAGAACGCACAAAATAATGGTAGAACGCTTTTGATTCGGTGGAATATAATGAAAGTTTCGGGAAAAAATCTAAGGTTTTTCGAAAATTGGCGATTTCGCTGCCACAAATGATAAAGGCACCCATTTCAAAGTTGATTTCAAGCGTTTTTTATTGCAGTCAACAACGTTTTTGTAATTGAAATCAAGTTTAGCACTAAAATCTAATCTGGGAAACATTTTAACGCGTTTCAAAAGTTTTGGCAGAAATTTTCCAATTTTTGACCGTTTTCGCCTAAACTTTCAAAAAATTCTGGTCTTCTGAAAGTTTGCAAACTTTTGTTGTGTTGAGAAACGTTAAAACGGCTATTCATTGCATGTAAACGTGTTTTCAACCGAAAATATCATAAATACATAGTGCACCATGCAGGTCTATTCTGACACAAGATTGGTGATCCGAATCTAAAACCGCTTCAAAATCACACCAAAAATTTTTCTGCTTTTTTTAAGCTAATTAGTCGTGAAAAACGTTATCAAGAACGTAGTAAGTTTCAAACTTTCAAACTGCATTGAATATGAAAAATCTGAAACAGATTGTCATAATCAGCAACGCAAAGAAATTTCTGATTTCCATACTGAATTGAGGATAATGTTTATTGTAGATTTTAGTGCTAAACTTAATTTCAATTACAAAAACGTTGTTGAGTGCAACTTTTATCATATTGAAAAACGCTTGAAACGCCCTTTTGGGTACCTTTATAAATAGTGCACCAGTGGGTACCTTTGTCATGTTGTGGAAGCGAAATCGCCAATTTTCGAAAAACCTTAGATTTTTTCCCGAAACTTTTATCATATTCCACCGAATCAAATGCGTTCTACCATAATTTTGCGCCTTCTTTCTAGATTTTTGTGGTTTTAACACCTTTTTAGTTCGTTTTTTTCTGTCAACTTTTAGAGTTGATGGTTACTGAGTCCCTTAACCCTTTTTTGAAAGATTTTGAAAGTATGTTTTTCTTCGCATTGTGGCATCGTAAATTATGTATGTGCACACCACCCTCTCTCATAATTTTCTGGAGCACTTTACGTAAGTGGAAATTTCCAGAGTACGGACAGACACAGTGCTTAATTTCAGTTTAATACTTTTCGATTTATGGGATATACTTTTCTTTTGACTTTTCAAAAAATTTCGAGTTTGATATTTCGTTTTTTATGTAATGTTTGTGTTTTTACATTTCATTTGTTGTTTCCAGGGAATCCGTGAGCCACGTCATTCCCGAGATCGGTGTCTTTGACAATTCTGAGCGGGAACACATCGAATCTGTGCTAAAGAAACTCGAAAATAGAGAAGCGCCGTTCGTGGTAAGCAACAACAAGCCACGCCAGTCAGTGGAACACGCTCCTCCACTGAATAGACCTGACTCTGTTGTGGTCGAAATTGTTCATGATAGCTATCCGGAGCACGAGGAACAAAACAGCAGTGCAGAGGAAATCAGTCCTGAAAAACTGAGCAGCGACGAGTCGCTCGTCGAACACCCTGTGCAAGGCGAGTTAACCCAAGAAGAACTTGAACACATTCGCAGAATAGAAGAACTCGCTCTGCAAGATGCCTCTGCAAGCTATGCTGTGTCTCCGATAAAATTCAGTGAGACTCCGAAGACCTTCGCCAAGCCATTCACCCTCTCGCCTGAACTCACCCAAAGCGAGCCGTCAGTGGTGGGCGAGTTGACCGCCGAGGAGCTTGAACACATTAGGAGGGTCACGGAAATGGCAAACGCCGACGCCGTTGAGTCGAACAGGCTCGATTTCCGGAATGAGCAGCCGCCCACTGAGAGCGCGAAGCAACCAGCGGAGCCGGAATTCACGCTTGAAGAGCTTGAGCACATTAGGAGGATAGCCGAGATGGCCGAACAAGACAGAGCCATGTCCGTGCTTCCGTCCATGGGACCTGCGGTTGTCGAAAACGATACCTTCATCCCATTAACTTCGGTTGCGCCGGTATCGGATTTCACCGAAGAGGAGCTTGAGCACATTAGGAGAATGGAGGAGCAAGCGCGGCTCATGGAGCTCGAGTTTGACACTTATCAGAATTCGAAATCCGATGAACCTTCGCCGTCCTCGTCTTTGCCATCGGCACCACTCGTCGCACAAGAAACTCAGGAAGAGGCGCTTTCTGAGTTGACCAGTGAGGAACTCGAGCATATCCGGCGAATCGCAAAAATGGCCGAACAAGAGGGCTTCAGCTACACCGAACCCGAAACGTTCCGAAGCGGCCAGGAGTGGCTTCCTGTCGATAGTCACTATGAACTTCATGTAACGGGTGAACAGACTCTCACAGAAGATGAACAAGTCTGGGAAGAGGATCAGCCACCTGCCACAGATGAGCTCACCGAAAAAGAATTGGCTCATATAAGACAGATCGAGGAGAACGCGAGACTGATGGAGGCAGACACATATAATTATTATGGAGCCCAGCCGCAGCCCATGTACGATCGGCCCATCTCTCCGCACGTGGAACTCAAATCGGTTGATGAGCTCACGTACGAAAGATCGTGTGACGTGAACGAGTGGTACGACAGACAGCTCTCATACATGAGACAATCCATTGCGGATGAGGAGGAAGAACTGGAGAAGATCAGTGAAGTCGACGACTACGAGAACTACGAAGACGAAGAGATTGTCGAGTTTGTGAAGGAAGAAGTCGACAGGCTTCGAACGTTTACGCAGCAGGCATGTACGGAAGATGTAAGATTGGTATTCTGCAGGAAGTGGCACACAAATTATGTTTTTAGGTCATCGTTGCATCCAAGTTGTTTGCGCCAATCATCGAAACCAGTGCGCAAGTTTCTACCCAGGGTATGACTTTGTTATTCCAATCAGCTAGCGTTCTCGTATTATTAGCGTAGGCATGCATATTTGAGCGCATTAATTTTGCGATATACGAAAATTATTGCGTGGATTTTGCCTCTTTCGCCAGTCAATACTTCTCACTTTGTTTGGCTTTAAGACAAAGAGTCGAAAAAGTGGACAGTTTGCGGAAGAACGGAGGGTTTTCTTTGTTGTTCAGTCTCAACAGAACGCGACAAATTTGTCTTCTACCCAACAATGACGCTCACATAACCATCCAGCCAGCTCGCAGCTAGCCAACCCTCAGCGCATACATATTGATTGTGCGTGATGGACACATGCGGCTTAGTCCGCAGGCGACATGTGCGTAGTGCACAATTTGCAGCCTTGGTCCTCAGACGACCTGATCGCTTGCAACCTGAACGCGTGCATTAATCTCGCGCTTCGTCGCCTGTTTTCGAGGCGCATAACCCTTTTAATTACTTCCGTGTTTAGAAACCGATTTTTCGACTGCTCAACGCCGGTGGGATGCGACGAACAACGCAGATGTGAGACCTGAGCAGCACTCCCAACCAAGTGCACCCACCACCACTTGGTCGATGTTCACCAAAAGCAGCAGTTCTTGCTTCAGCGGATTCGGAAGCCTATCGAGATTCGCGAAACAAGCCGGGGAACAGCTGACGGCGAAGGCGCAGCAGGCCGCGCAAGTCGCCCAGGCTGCAAGTCATGCGGCTTCCACTGGTGACCTCTCCAAGCTCATGGCCGAGCCAAAGGTTTGTTTTTGTTATAAAATTACGTGCTAATTTTGAGTTTATTGCGTCCTGAACGGAGTATTTTTCTTAAGCCTTTTTGGCCGTTCAGATTGACGGTAAGCGGGGAGCCAATTTCCCTGCGAGGGGTAGATATTTGCATTTACGACCCACACTAAACCCACTCGCCCACTTTGATCAAAGCACTTGTAGGAAGCGCGCAATGGCAGCTTAACTGATTGATGTTGACATGAGGTTTTAGGCATTTGCAGGAATGCGAGCAAATTGATTCTTTTTAGGGCCAAAAGACATCAGCCGATCTACCACCGAGATCCGTTTCGACTGTCGGAGTGTCGTCGATGATTCCGCCAGGTCTCGAGGACTTATCTCAGGAAGAAAGGGACAAGATAATGGCTGTTATGCAATGTGCCGAGCTTGACGCCGCAGACGCCGTTCTTTCCCCTGCTCCAAAGATGACCACGTCCAGAACAGCCGAACCCATCTTCAGGTAAATGCGATATTCTAATTTTAAACCGAATGCTTGCTTTTCAGAGACGTAGTATCTGAGCGACGTCTTGAGCCGCCGCCTCCTCCAGCGAAACCGCAAACGGCCGAATTAGCAACACCGACCGAAGAAGACATCAATTTGAGCGGCCTCTCCGCTGCTGAGCGCGAGCAGATTTTGGCCGTAATGCGCATGGCTCAGGCGGAGGAAAGCACACCTTTGCCAAAGCCGACTCCGGCTCCAGGTAGCCCTTTTCTCATTTTCTTTTTTTGACTTTTATTTCTAGTGCTTATCCACGAAGTTCTCGGCGACAGAGACGGCCACTTGACTCGGCGACTTTCGGCGGAACCGAGAGACATCAGGCCGCCTGTGGAAGCGCCGCAGTACGACGTGCCGACAGATAAAGAGCAGCCTTTCGAGGAAGAAGGGGAAGTTCCGAAGGATTTGATGTCCAGAGCTGAGTTCGAGCCGTCTCCCGAACCGGATCGCCAAGTTTCTCACGCGTCTTCAGTGGACACGACGTCCCCGCAGAAAGATAGCGGGTACACGACCATCGCCAGCCAGTCCTACGACCAGGATATCGACAAGTTTGAGGAGGAGTTCAGGAGTTCGCAAGCTGTGCCGCGGACGTTGCCATTCTCGGCTCAGGAAACCGAAGAACCGATTTACTACGACGACCAACGCTTCGCCGATGAGAATATCTGCATTTCGGACGGAATCAACGACACGATCCACGTCGACGCCGTCGAGTTGACCGACGAGGAGTTCATGGAGAAGGGAACGCCTTTCCAGGTACATTTGGATGAAGTTTATAATTGTAATTTGTGGTTTTCAGGCCAGCGACGACTGGTCGGTGAAGAAGCCGCGAATGTGGACGACGGTGTTCACCGACGACAGCGATGTGAGCGAAGAACGCATGTCGAAGTCACACGAAAGCGAAGATTTTGAGGACGAAATTAGGGAAGAAACGAGAAGAGACGAGTTCGCGGACGACCTTTCCCACATTTCCACTTGTTCATCTTCGTCCTTTGCCGGTAATCAGAGCCAATTCTGTTCCTTGCTAAACGAAACTATTCAGCCGTTCCCGAAGCCATCGTTTCCCATCCAGTCTCCCAGGCAAATGTCGATCTTGGCAAAGGTATGCCACAAGTCAGAATCCTTATATATCTAACAACGATTCAGTGATCGGAGTCAACTTCGAAGAATTCAGTCCAGAAGAACGTCAACACTTGATCGACATGTTCCAAAAGGCGAACGATGTGCAGTTCGAAGTGGAGATGGACGATCCGTTGTCTCCCAGCTTCACAAGCGTACAAAACGTCGTCTTTGATAACCGCAAACATCAGGAAGCTGTGTCTTCAGCGACAAGCGCGCAGCAGTCAAGGTATTCTACTGTTTTGTCACTTAATTTTGAATCTTTTACAGATCTCCGCCCGCGATTACGATCACAATGCATGAAGACAGAAGGAAAACCACGGACGATGATTCGGACGGCGAGACAAGCCCTAGCTCGGACGAAGACGACTACCCGGATCAGGTAAATGGAAATCTTCGGGGTGATCTTGACCACAAATTGAAATCTCAGATTATCGAGGCTCCTTCAGCGCCCACTATGACATTGGAAGAAGTGGAGCGAGAACGACAAGCACAGGAAGCTTTGGGCAAGGCCGTTCTGCAGCAGATTCAGTCGTTTGGCGAAGCTGCTGACCACGAATTCGACGTGGTCCACCGGCAGCCGTCTTCGGCGGAAACCACGTCAGCCACCACTTCTGCCTCGGTTTTAAGAGACGTAAGAATTCCTGATTATCTGTTTAATTATTAACACGTGCTTTTAGGATATCACCACTTCTGGTCCCGTGGCTCAGCCTGTGACATCTTCAGCGGCAGCCGTAAGCTACAAGAGGAGAAATCCGTTCCTTGAAGAATCCGACGAGGGAGAAGATGGTAGTGAAGACATGGTAATGACTATTTTGTTTCCCTAATTGACCAGTTTGGACTTGTTCAGGTGGTTCTCTGCGAAGACGAAGAGATGGATTATAGTCAAGCGGCGAATTACTACATCAACCAGCAGAACCACCGAGCGGGGCCGGTGTACACGATCCCGGAGACCGAAGAGAACAACGACGGATTCGTCAACACCGAGGGAAAATATCACGGTAAATATTTATTTGTGTGTGCTGTGGATTAACGAGCGAACTTCCAGAAAAAGAACTGAATCGGAGACCGTTCCACGCCTCGGATATCGCTCTCACCAAGATTCCGACGATTCCCTCGGTGGCTGCAACTTCGGTCGGAGACGTGCTTGGAGCGAGCACATCGCAAGCTCCTAAAGGTATTCCGGCTACAACGTCAAGTAAGCGTTTTGGTGTTTTTCCATTCCTGATCCTGATTTTCAGCCACTTCTCTCCGCGATATCACCACCACGGTCAACAGCCATGACTACTACGAATCCCACCGCCATCCATATCTCCCGAAACAGCAGCAGCATGTATCGTCGGACGCGAGCTCGATAGCTCCGGTCAGGTCGGCGCCACCGCCTCCCTGTGTAAGACCAGATTTGCCCGCTGCATCACTCCTGAAACTCGTGCTTTCAGAATGGAACCATCGGCACCGAGAGTGTCAACGCTCGGTTCCCGGCAGATGAGAAATCGCTCGAATTCATTTACTCGCTGTCGAACGGGAAAGGTTCACACTTCACGACGGACATCAAACAACCGCCGGATCCATTGCCCATGAACCACTCATCCAGAGAAGGTAAACAAATATCGCCTCTCCTCACAATTTGTATGCCGGGAAATAAACGTCCTAGCGCTCTAAAAAACGTGTCGGTTCTCATAAACAATTCGGCCTCCCTTCTCATACTTTATTAAGAGCACGGAAAACAATTAATTATCATAAGGCAGAGTTAATTTGGGCAAAATTATTTCAGCTGCCGCGGCACCGGATTCCGATTACAACAATGTTGCGGCGTCGTCGTCGCAAGTCGTTAGCTCAGCCACTTCGGAGCGCATAGCGAAGCTCTCCTCGCTGCTCTCGGAACGTGTTATTGACGAGGGCGACAATGAGCACAACACATCAAGGTACAGTTATCTGTCTCTCCCTGACCGCATAATTAAATGCGAAAGTTTCATTTCAGACTGAAACGATCGCCTGCCATGATTCTGAGCGAGGACGTGCCGCAGAGCAGCCCTCCTACGCGCACTCGAGAGGTCAGTTCTTTAGATTGGAGCTTTTCAGGAAATTCGTTAGGATGCTATTAGCAAAGTGAGCGGCAGATGTGTAAAACAAAGGTTGCATGTTGGGTATAGCTGCAGCCGCCAAACTGCGCCAGCCATTGATTTGGGTCTTCTCTATAATTCCCCCTTTTCGTTGGCTCTCTTTCGGAAACGCGCGCACGCAACGTCAGACGGGTGAGGAGTACGCGGCGGTCGTGACAGAGATTTTTCTACGCAGCCTCCCTCCACACATTATGCATGCAAATCAGCTTGCGCGTATCTGGAAACGTTAACAAGTAACAGTTTAAAAGTGGCAAACTCAAAGCAATCAGTTCGTCCATCACAGCTGTAAACAAATTTCATTAACGGTAGGAAAAAACAACGGACGGGTTATCCCTTTGTGTTTGCATGACATAATTCGCTCTGCCACAACCAAGCGAGCTAAGCATCCATTGAGAAGAAGAAAAAGAGAAGGAGGAGCTTGTCGGACGCGCGCTCTCTGAGATCTAAAAAGTCGGCGAATTCATTCTTGCTTTTCTCGTCCATCACGGCTTAGGCGCATTCTCTTTGCACATCGCCAGTTATGTTGTTCTCACCGATCCTTATGAACATAACAACGCACCCCTAGCATTTATTTGCAAAAAGCGTTTCCCGTTTTTGTTTTTTCCCATAACCTGCTATTCCCGGCTCAAAAGCCGCGCCATGCGCTGAAAGTTTCCGCTCGTATTTGTACAACATCGATCAGAAACGGTAACCACTTTCTTCTCTAACTATCGCTTCCGAATCCACCCATTAAACATTCAACCAATCGCTTCAATGGCGCTTTGTACAATTTAATAAGTTTTCAGGATGAAGTCCACTCAAGCTCGAGTAGTGAAATGGGTCGTCGCAAACTGCCGTCAATTCCGCCTCAGGGACATATTCAGCACCATCCAACTTCGAGTTCGGCACCGGTCTATTACAGCTCTTGCCCGCTCACTCAACAACCTGCAACCACGCCGTTCTCGCTACAACAGCAGGACGTCAAGCACACTTATGGGTCGAAAGGTCTTTCCAAATCCCTCATACTGCCAAGTCCACCTGTCTCCTCACACTTACCTTCATCAGCGCTGCAGAATATTCAGCGGCCCTCAACTTCCACTTCAACCGCAACTGCCACGTCTTCTAAAGTTGGCTCGACAATCGATCCGGCCATTTTTCCAGGCGCCACTTATTGCAGTCAATCGAAGAAACACCCGCCAAAAGGCACTCTTGTTTCCGGAGTTCACAAATTGGCTCAATCTCCGAAGATCCCAAGTACTCTTGCCAGAGTGTTGCTGAAGAAGGAGCTGAAGGAAGCCCTCGAACGCCGAAAGGAGATGCTGGAGGCGTGCGAGATCGAGGCAAACCACCGCCAGTACATGGTGCATCGAATGCTGGTCACCGGTCTGCTCCCGAAGACCACCGAGTTCGACGATACACCAAAAGTCATCCGATGTCTCCTCCCCGTGGAGCTGATCAGCGGAGTCCAGATAGTTCCCACGCACTCCACAGCCACAAACACCGACAACTACAGCAGTGCGTTTGCTCGGAAACTCGACGGGAAGAGGGCGGAAGAAGCCGCGGAAGCCAAGAGGTCGATCGGATGCCAATCTGAGACCGTACAGCAGCCCTTAGACTCCCTGACGAGAAGAACGCCGTTCCGATCCAGCATGCACCCACTCCCTTCGACCTCCCTCAAGATGCAGATGGAAATGGAGAACGCGTTTTTGGAGCAGAGCCGTCATGCCCATGCATATCGGGACAGCGAAACGCAAACGGATGGTCTCTCCGCAAACGACCCTCGTCGCCAGCTTTCTAAGATCCGTCAAATCACCCGGCATCCAGGCGACATTTATCGACAAGAACGGGAAACAAAAGCCAGCGGACCAGACCTGCTCGAATCCACTGCACAGTACTTCGCCGAATATGACCGCCAGCTGAAAGAATGCGGACGTCATGACGGCAAAAAGCAGTTTTTGTTTTCTGACGACGAGTCCAATGAAGCCAAACGGGAACGGCTGCTAAGTGAATTGGCTCAACGAAGGGAGAAAATCTCATCTATGATCGACTTGTCCAACGTGCCTGTGCAGCAACAAAACCATATGAATTTATACCCCTCATCAGATTACTCTTCCACGGTGCCTCACTACGGTTCACTTCCACATATCGACTTCCCCATCAACCCCTCTCCTCGGTCTCAAGACTTCGCCGTCGCCTCCACCTCCACCCGGCAACCCTACAGTTCGCTCCCTCGCAACTACGAGCGGAACTGGCAGTCGACATGGAGTCGGCAGCAACGCACCCCGCCGTATTCCATGCAGCAGGCTCAAAACGGCCTCTCTCGCTCGTTGGCAGACATCCGAATGCTAGATGATCTTGGCAGCGGAATACCAAGTTACGCTCAGCAACCGCCATTCAGTCACCGTTCAAGCTCCTATCTTGACCAAGCAACAAGATACGATCAAAGTTCACTACTTTGTGCTCAACCACTTGACTATGGCTTCAATCGATATGCGGCGGACACAACAAATTTTGCTGGTAGCCAGTCGCGCAGCAATATTCCGGAAACCGTTGTCAACGGTGACATGATCTCACAATACGCCAATTATCTCAACAATCAATTTCTGAACGAGCAATCAACAGCTCAGGCGCCCATGGACCTCTACCACGCTCGGCTTCCTGCTCAAGTTAATATCCTTCCTCCGCCAATTCCAATTTGCGACTATCGACAAAACGTCATGATACCGCAAAGTTACGCAACAGCTCACACGGAGGATCTTCCGTTCCAAGAACCCATCTACGCGGCCACCACCCGACCATCCTACAAGCCCGCAATGCCCAGCCAAGTGTACAGTCGCCGCGAGGTGAATTACGGCTCTCGGCCGCCAGAATACGTCTCCGACTACGGCAACGTGTATCACAACCGAGTCTACGGAGCACCGCGACTCCTCGACACCTACGACACAATAAACCGCAACATTCTGCAGCCGATGAGGCAAGATAACCTGTACGACTGTCGACCCTATGGCTCAACTTACCGCCAACCAGCCCCAATGACCACAGTCCCGATGACGACTGCCCAGATGAGCACTGCTCCAATGACCACCGCCCAGCAGATCTACCAGAACGGCAACGATGCCAACTACTACTCTCCTTACGATGTGGTTCCCCAACGCAGCGACCCACTGACCCGCATCTACTCCACCTTCGGTCGCCAGCAACAGCACGTTTCCGCACCGCCTACGTCTACAGGTATCAGCACTTACAATAATTACAAGCAAAATTACATGTGTTAAATGTCTGCTAGTCGACCACATAGCCTTCTCCTCCCTCTCTGCCCAGCTCTTAACTCCGTTTTCCTGTTTGTTTCCCACAGTTTTTTTCCGTTTTCCACTCGCCACTTCCTTCCTTCTTTCGCCTTCGATCTCCGTTCTTATTTCTTGATTGCTCGTTCAGTATCGAAAGAATTATTCAATAAAAACAACGTCTCCGAAAAGTTAACTTTCAGCAGGGATGGCAGCATCGGAATTCCTCTCTTCTGTCCTGGCCAGGCGGCCTGCATAGTAGCAAAGAAAATTACTATTTTGCGCCAAAAACGCTTTGAACTGCTTTGTTTATCTGATTTATCAAGCGTTTATTAGATTCCGCTCACGTGTAAACAAATCTTTTTCGGGCGTCTGCGGCTGGTAGAAAGGCGTCATCGGGTCGTACCGGTGCAGGAAACGTCTCTGCCAATTGAAAACAACAACTTCAATGACAACCAACCGACGCTTTTTCATCTTTTCCCTCGAGTGCGTTCATGTTTGGCCGTCGCAGTATGCAAATCGATGAGCGTATACACCACAACCACAACGGGTCTCTTAAAGCGCAAAGGTCCTAGTTAGCAAGTGAGTGATGTTGCCAACGAAATCGCATAGTAGATGGAGTAGTAAATTTTAAAAACGGGACGAAATGGGCATCTGAGATTGACAATTTTTAATTAATAGTTCGGTTCGATACTGCCGACGAGCATCTTTTCTTCTCTCTGCATTGTCTTCCACGATTAAGTGTGTCCAACGCAAACGTCCGAGTTAACCTCGCCGTGCATAATCTATCTTGTTTGTGGTCAAAACTCTCGACCTTCTTTGTTCCCGTCCTCCTCCTTCATGCTTCATTTAACTCAATTTGTCCCGTTATTTGGTCAACGGGCTCTCCGTTTAGAATTCCACACAAAAGAGGTTTTAAGTATGCGTTATAAATTCCGTTTTTCCGCAGACGATCGACTTGCGCTCGGCGGCATCCACGGTTATCACTCCCGACACCATACGACCAGCCTCGATCGAGCTTCGCATCGATTTTCCGGTGGTCCCCAAGCACATGCTAACGTGAGCGTCGAACTTTTTATCTCGTAAAAACTGCGTGTTTGCAGAATAACATTCGCACCAAGTCGGCATGGGATATTTCATATCCCGATGACCTTGAAGATATGCATGGAGCCATTAGTTATGTGCCGAAGTCGTCGCGTAACATCAAACGCATTCTGCTCACGCGCAAGTATAAGGACGCCAACGTGTACAACGACCTGGGTATCCGGATAACCGGCGGGAAGCGGCTGCCGAGTGGCGAATTAGGAGCCTTTGTGTCCTCCATCTCAAAGACAAAGCTGCACGAGACGCTGGGAGAGATTAAGGAAGGCGACCAGGTGCTCGAGTGGAATGGCGTTCTGCTGCAAGGGAAGACCTATGAAGAAGTGGAAAGAATCATTTCCGCCAGCAAAGGCGAAATCGAGGTCATAATTAAGAGGTACGTCCGATGTTGTTTCCCTCGTTTATTAGTCTTGTTAGCGAATTGGCTTGATTAGTAATTTCCGGAATTGGTTTCAGCTTTCGCCCGTATCCCTTTGCTCAGATAATAAGCCTGTAATTACTTGCGATTTTAGCGGCTCAACCCACGACCGTCCTGTGACTGTTCGTTCCATCCCCCCAAACCGCAGAAATCTCTACGACAACGTTCCTGAGAAGTCGAAACGCCACGCTCGTCATGACTGTAAGTGGAAGGTCGTCTATCGTGGTGTTATGTTGTGATTTTGCAGACGACAACCGCGAAGCGCCGCCGGTTCCTGCTCACCGAAGCATCGATGGCCGGATCTCGCCCTCACTAAACACCCGGAGCATCTACCGGAGAGGAAAGGAGAAGAGCACTGTAAGGGCAATGTAACCGGATCTCCAAATGAATTTGAATGTCTTTCGTTAATGTTAAATAAACATTACTTAGTTGTTTTTTGTTTTTGAGATTTAGTTAAGTGGACGTATTTTCCGTAAGTCTGCATGCCGAATTTATCTTCAAATTCCATAATTAGCTTAAAACAAATGAAACCCTTCTTAAATTAAAATAACGAATTGTTTTTCGAATTTTGTTATTTTCGAACCAGTAAGTAGTTTTAGAATTTTCTGTAGGGGCTAGCGTCCAATTTTGTACCATAAAGTTTTATGAAATCGGTGGTTTAGCAGATTGATAGATTTTTTAAGCTACTGTATTACCAAGTCTGAGCTCTATTTTAATATTCCTGATTTCAGACCCTCGGCCACCTGTGTGTATCCGTGCAATACGACTACAACGAAACCTGAAATGCCGCGACTACGGCGGCTCCCTTGTCTACCCGAACCCGTTCGTCAAGATTTACCTACTCCCAGGAAGAAAGTAGGTTCCTTTGAGTCTTGCAAAGCGAAAAACCTCACTTTTTAGAGTCTCGAACAAGCGACGAACAAAGTACATTCAGAACAGCATCAACCCCGTGTGGGAACAGAGCGTGGAGTACTCCATCAGCTACCACGACCTCTGCTCCCACTACCTCGAATTCACCGTTTGGGACTATGACCGATTCAGCGACAACAACACATTAGGACACGTTCTGATAAACCTTGCAGGTAGATCAACTATTCACCAATTCCTGCTAACTCTGAGTTTTAGAATCGCATGTCACCAATGGCGTCGCTCGCTGGTACCCACTACAACGCTCCTCGGAGAACAACACAGTGCGGACAGCAGCAAGCATCCCGGTCTCCACTTACATGACCGACAGGACTAACTTCAACACGTATCGCTCAAACATTGGAAGGCTAGATATTCTAGCCGACCATCGCAATTCCGGAAACATTTCGGCGGGATTCGATATTGGCTACCCAGCAATAACCTGACGAAGGTCTCATGATCTCACGTTGAGTTCACCGCTCACCAGATATTTTCACTAGATCTCGGTTGTTACATTAATTTGTTGGTGCTTCAAAGTATATTATTTATTAAAGCTAGAAAATAAATCTATTTACCAAAGCTCCCAAGACTACTTTTGCCCTCCAGTCTCCCTTTGTTCACCCCAACGGGAATACTATTTCCGTCACGTGAACAAACGTTTACGCAACTCCTTTGGAAGTTTTTCGACGCACTTTTTGCAGGCTGGCTTGAAATCAATGTCTGCAATTTTACTCCTAGAATTGAGACATTCAGAACTGCTCAATAGTGAAGGAACACTTACTTGGCTTCCAATTTCTTATTGCACAAGGAGCACATGTAGCATTCGTTACACCAGACCTTGCTGAAAATGCGCACGCAGTGAGACTTCTGGATTATTCCGCACATGAAGCAGACGTTCCCGTTGATCTGAAAAATGCGGTGGAAAACATCCAACGACAAAAAGAGCACTTACCTGGACATAACACTTCTCGCATGTCGGCTGACCTCGAACGACTTGATGAGGGACGGAATGCAGGGGGTAGTTGCAGACGTGGCAGGCGAAGCACTAGAATAATAACGGGGATTGACAATCTTTACATAAAGCATTCTCTGTTTTCATTCTCTGTTAAGCAGACCCCTAAGGATCTGCTTAACAGCGAATGAAACAGAAAGTAGAAGCGGAAATATGCGCCATAAAGCGCTTGAATCGATAAAAATATCCAGGACCGACAGATGTGATAAAGAAAATTTAAATACGGGTTGGCTAAAAATTCCCCAACAAAATTCTTGGTCCATTTTTAGTTTAAGTTACAAACATTAATGAAAGTCCTACCTTAGGATGATAGTGTCTGTCCAAAGCGAGCACGCTGCGTTCCCTCTGCGTATCGATGGCCACTTTGCACGCAAAGCAAGTGACGCTTTTTTCGAGGTCGTAACACCGCAAACAGTAAACATCGTCGCCACAGACTCGCGCAGTCTCATCCACCTCCTTGTCGCATCTCACACAAGTGAAGTGATAGGGGTGGTAGACTTCGAGCTTGTATCTCAGCAGGCAGTTCTTGTCGATTGATTGGTGACCTAAAGATCCTCATTTCACACAATTTACCAATTCAAAAACTACATTTTGCGCATATGTAATGCTCCTCCTTGGCGATCGAGTTCTTGCAGGTGGCACAGTAATTGCTAAAAGGACTTAGAAATCGAGGTTCTGACACATTTTGGGATACCTTCCATTAACGATATAAATACCCTCGGTTGTTTGCAGTGGTTTGTGGCAGCCCGTGCACGTTAAGCAGTGTGGGTGCCAGTTCCCGTTGGAAGCACGCATAACGACGCCTTGGATAAATTCTTCTAAACTGACAATTGTAGGTGATCGAGAACTGCTAATGGGTATACCGCACTGCTCGCATTTCGGTGCATAAAGGATCTTGAAGTCATACGAGCAATAGTTCCGACCGTCTCCTGTGAAATACTCGTGGTCGTGGAGCAGTTCGAAGCATTGAGCGCAGCTGAAATACGATTTGAGCATTAAGGGATAACATAAAACACGGAAAATCAGACATATCAAAGCATATAATCAAGCTGCAAAGCCGGGATTGTCGTACAAAACTCACCGAAAGCAGTCATTGTGGAAAAATCGATCGTCCGACTTGACGAATACTTCGCCACTGCCGAATCCATCGCCACATTTCGAGCAGAACGCGTGTTCGTATCCTGCATTAATTAATTGGTACTTCTTGTTGTCATGTCTGCGCGAGTACAAATCGCTATTGTCCAAGGGAAGCAGTTTGAACGAGGACATGAACCTGAAACAAAAAGACACGACCAGATAAACGTCCTAATGGAAGCAAACACTTTAGTGTATGCTTATCAGCACCGTCGCAATGGAGATAAACCCTTCAGCGCTACACTTCATTGCTTTTGAAAAGCAAACAGCGCGCGCTGACTCAGCCAGTAGGTGGTACTACTTCGTACTATAGCTGCTTAACTCTTCAAAGGATATGTTATACCATAGTCCCAACTCGCCAAAAAGTGGAAAAGAATTAAAGCAACTTAAAAATATTTATTTGTCTTTAAGACGGTTCTATTTTTATAAGCGGTCAAGTTCCGCTTCGTCCAAAAGAATCAGCTCGTTGTTTCGAGTCGGCTTCGTCCGACAGAATGGACAGTGGCCTTCTTGAAGCGTCGCGATTTCGAAATCGTCCTGGTAGAACATCTAAATATGCTCCATGGGATCAGTCACACATCAGTGAGGCCTGTTTACCTTGTAGCACGATTCACACATCGTCACGACTATTTCGGCTATCACATTATAGTAATAGCGATATCGGAGCGGAGGTTCCCATTTCGCGATCAGTACGCAGCTCTTCTCCATGCTCAGTAGTTGATCACGGTCGCAGACCAAAGCAACGCCTTTCTTCTGAAACTTTCATTTGACCATAAATTGGGAGTCTCAGTTACAAATTTGTCCGTGGAAGTCGGAAGCGGCGGCTCGGCGTTGATCAAGTCGTAGGCTTCTTGGTCATCGATGGACTCTTCGATGGAGAACTCGACGACGGGGAGAATTTCTAGACAAATGGTGAAACGAGGGTTCTGAAGAGATCACTGACCAAACGTGGCGAAAGAATAGATGAACTCCGCGTTGCAGTTCAAACAACGAAGGCCCGCCATCACTGGGTTCGCCGTGCCGCACCGGTAGCACATGGCCATCATGTCGTCTGGGTCCGAAAACGGCTTCGCGCGAATGTCGAGTGTAGCCGCTCCAATCAGTTTGTCGAACCGTGACGGCGCTTTCAAAGTTGTGAGCTGCTCCAAAGCGAATCGAGCCATTTTGTAGGCTTCGAGAGCTTTTCCAAGTTTTGCGAGAGTGTAGTAGACGCCTCTAAAATAAAAGGCTGAAGCGGCCCCATTTGTTGAATAACTTACACTTTTGAAATCCTCACATAAAAAGGCTGAGCCGCTAAGAATCGCGCGATGTTGACAAGGTGTTCCGGTGACCGATTTGTGAAAGGTTCGGCCTCAAAATAGCAGCTATTAAAGTTGATGATTTCCAACGTCACAAACCAGGTATTTGTGGATGTAGTCGTACGCGAAGTAGCACTCTGCCTTTGTCGCGGAATCTTGATACTGGGCCAGATAACTCGCGTTCGACTTGGCTATGTGAGCGTACTCCATGCTTAGCTTCCAGTAGTAATAGCCAGCGTCCTTGAATCGGTTCTCGGTCAGCGAGTTCACCGTCAGTTGCTGCAAAACTCGCAAGGCTTCCTCCTCATGACCAGCCTTTGAGTACGCTGAAAATGCTATTTTTAAATTTTAAACACCGTAGTTAAACATTACCTTTATGCGCCTCGTCGAACATGTCCTTTTCTGCCAAGCTTCTCGCGTAGGGGAGGTACACCTCATCGTTGTACTGAGGATATCTGGCACAAATGGCGAAGGCGTCATCCCATTGGTTCGCCGCTATGTGCATCTTGATCAGCGACCGAATATCGTTGATCGAGATGTAGAGCTGAGATGCAATTTGGTATTCTCCCTTGCGGACGAGGTACTCCCCGATCTTCCGCATGTTGTCGATGTCGCTCTTCTCCATCCGGCGCATCAGTTGCAGCACCCTAAAAGGCAGATATCCTCTCTGAGAATCACACTAAAAACGACTCACATGTCCATCCAGTCGTGCTCGATCATCAGCTTTAGGGCTCGGTCGTAGTCGCCGGACGAGACGAGCATCTCGGCAGCCATGCGAGGGTCGTTCGAGTTCTTCGCCCACTCGGCGCGTTTCCGAAGCAGCGCCTTCCGCGTCTCCTCCGACGCACCTTTCATCAGCTCCTAAAACATTTGAAATAGTCGCCACACGAGGGCATCAATTACCTGAGCTTGGTCGAACATTCTCAGGTCACTGAACATGTTCAGAGACTTCTGCTCGTAGCCGTTCTCCTGGTACAGAATGGCGGCTTCGCGGAAGCGGCGCTGGTTGGCACAGATGTAGGCGAGCACCAGCTCGCGAGACTGACCTTTCGCGAGCATATCCTGAACAAAATGACGCTCACATGAAATTGCTCTAATTCCAGTGGAAAAACCAAATAAATGCATTCGTCACCGGCAATTGGGATGAGTGGATGTTACCTCAATTTCGTTAATGAGCAGAAGCGTGCGCCAATCCTTCATACGCAGATAGGCCAGTGACGCAGTGTTCAATTCCAGGTTTTGCAGTGCGTCTTCCGCCAGTATTTTCCAATCGGTCTCCGTCACTCCGAGCGATGCTAATTCGTAAGCTTCTCTGGAATTCCCATTCCACAAACGATTTCTATTTTTGGCTCTCACCGATACATCTTTTTCTCCAAGTATTGGTACAATTGGTTAGTCAGAGGCACTTCGATGGTCGTCATCGCATACATGTGCAGGCAGAATACAGTTTTGCCAGTGAAGCCGACGACGAAACCCTGCAAAAATAGGTTAAGTGACACTAATGAGTTCTATCGTACCTGTAGTCGTTGCTGGTAAGGCGAAAACGAGTGCGCCTTGATGTTCAAAACGCCGTTCCCGGCATAGCAGAGGAGGTTCTCGTTGTCGCTGTTCCAAGCCACGCTGTTACTATTCGGCTCCTAAAAATGACAGAAAGGATTTAAAAAGGGTCACAGCTGCTAACCTGGAAAAGAAGCTCGTTGTTGCTTCCGATGAACGTCATGACCGTGCTCGTCTCGTCGACGGCCGCCAACTTGTGGTCGAGATGACTGATGTCGAGACAGCGGATCGCGCATTTCAGTTGCATAATTTTCACGGGAAATGGGTTGTCCACGTAAACTTTACACACCTAAAACATGACTCTGATGCGGTAGAGACAAACATACTTACCACTCCATTCTTAAGTCCGATCAGAATACCTTCGCGACCAGGAGGACCACCCACGACCTTGATATATCTGATCATCGAATCCAGGATCCATTCCCGCTGCTTCAGGCCTTTGTAGTCGTAGCATTGTAGACGTCGCTCTTGACACAGAATCAGATGGTGGGAGCAGATGACCTAATCGATTACCGTAGCATCTATAGAATCTATAAGTGACTTGCGAGAAGAGAGCAGTCGAAGGATTGATTTATGCGATCCACGATTCGATAGTCCAGTTGGTCGTTGTGGTCACTTGTCGTCTCCCGGTAGATGTGGACTTTGTCGGTAAGTTGGACCTGAAATTGAATTGTAAAATAATAATTGAAATTCAAAGTAGACGCTTTACAGCCAAACGATGATGGTATACGGCTACTTTCCGGACAAGGTCGTTGCAGCGAATCCGAACGCTGGTCTGTCGAGACAGGTGCTGGACGACCACATCGGTCATGTTGTCTCTGTAGGCGTAGCGGTTCTTGTGCAAGCCGTGGACCGTACTGAACATGAGCTGGTAGCACGCGACGGTTCCATCTATACAGCCGACTAAAAGAAGAGATTTGGGTTGATCAGTCAAGAGCAAAGCATACCAACAACTGTGTTCGTGTTCGGACTAGCCGTAACGGTCCACACCCAGCTGTCCATTTGAGCAACAGTTCCCAAAAGCGTTCCTAAAATTAATTCATACCTCTGTAAACTTATCTCAGACCCACCTTCTCGGGTGTAGAGTAAAACTTGCTTGCTGGATCCAGTGATAGCCAGGAACTGCCCCGAGTTGAAGTACTCCATAGACGACGGGTCATATCCGAGGTGCTTGTCTCGGTTGATCTAAAATGTCAACATGTTTTGCTTGTTTAAAATAATTGTGCTCAACCTGATTTCCATCCAAATCGTAAAATCCAATCGTCTGTGACCAGTCACTAACGGCAAGAATTTCTCCAGGGTACCCTCTAAATTGTTCTTAGATTCGGAAATAGAACACTTATTGAATTAACGATGACGCATTTTGTAGGAAAGGATCGACAATGGACCACGATTTAATTGAGATTCGTTGGTGTCAATTATAATGGTCATATGGGGCTAGAGCAACTTTGAATCTGGGCCAAAATTATGACAACCGAAGCGCATTCAGAAATAACAAAATATTATGGTAAAAGGCCATTTTGGGCAAAACCAAAGGTTAGACAGGAAGCCGTTCTCGTACAGTTTGACTAAACATAGGAAATCCTCACCCGTCCTCGTAAACGGAAGCCCGTCTCCTCGGCTTTTCGTTACTAAATTGAAGAAAGCAGGTGATCGTTTTCCGAAATACAATGCTTACGCATCCGAACGTCCTTGTCCAAACTTGAGCGCCCAAATCGGCTCCCCCGACGGTCGCTCAATTTTCGCCACTTCCGTTGTCGTCTGTAAATAGCCCATGTACTTTTCCTGTGTCATCCCCTCCCACCTTGTAGTTTTTAAGCAATACCGTGCCATCGTACATCCCCAGTGCGTATAGATTTCCGTCCATGCTCCAGGCACAGCAAAGAATGCGGGTGTTAACGCGTTGTTTGGTTACATTTTTCTCTTGTTGCGTCCAGAAGCCGTAGTCGGTGCACGCACAGCTGAGTAGCAGATTTGTGACTGGGCTAAACGCCAGACACTGGATCGCATCATTATGCCTGTAAAAGGAGTTCAAAGCGTTCGCAGATGCAAATTATCGATTATTACACATATTTCAAGGTGCCTTCGTGTTGCTCCGTCCAGATGATGACACTTCGGTCTGCGGAGCCGGACGCGAACCGTTCACCGGTGTGCGAAAAAGCGACCGCGTAAACGAGATCCTTGTGGCCTTTGAGGGACTGCAAGAGAGTGCCGTCGCTTCCGTCATAAATCAGGACCTTGTTGTCGGCGGCTACAAGCAGTTCCGACCCGTCCGGTTTGAAGGCGAGGTCATAGACGCAGCATCTGCAAAGTGTCAAATGCCGTTGAGGAGGCGAATTTCAAAATCGGTCAGTTCAAAGGCATCTTGGTACGTGATTATGAACGTTGTGAGCTAATTCGGTTAAATTTCCCAAGCTTCCAATTAACAAGGAAGCTCGCGCAATGGAGCTGTTGTCCAAAATGTGTGGGATAAAAATGCGATTAGAGCGGTCTCAGATGTCCGCTGTGATGCCAACTAATAATTCGATTCTTCGCTCATATAAATTCGGCGGGCCGCCGCCGGAATTCGGTATTCAGAAATGTTCCCTTTAGTGGCCTGTGCTTCTGCTCGTCTTTTTATCAGTCTCGCAGGTTCGCCGCCCGTCCACCGAATATTTCCGTGACCAGTGCGAGTTTTAGGTTTTGGGTGAATGCTGCAGTGCTGAGAGCACGTCGGAGTTCTGCTCCGTCTTCAACTTGTTGTCCCTCCCCGAACAGTCGGAAGTCCGCGTGATTCTCGGCGAGAATTGCGATGGCGACGTCGACGAAGCGATGAAGAAGATGGACAAGAGGAAACCGAACTTTATCAGGTTTGGACGCTCAGGTACATCGCCTAATCGACTGAGAGCGTGATTTAAGGAAGATCATACTTGCAGCTCCGATCCAGTTTGGAAAAAAGGGCTCTGATCCGAACTTCCTTAGATTCGGCCGCTCCACCGCCGACAACAACTTCCTCCGCTTCGGCAAAAGCAACTCCGGCCACCAGAACTTCCTGCGCTTCGGACGCTCGGACCCCAACTTCCTGCGATTCGGTAAATCGCCCCGAAGTTATCTAGTCTCATAGCAGTTGGTTTTAGGCCGCGCTGCAAATGATCCCAATTTCCTGCGTTTCGGAAAGTCGTCCGACCCGAACTTCCTCCGTTTCGGCAAGCGCCAGATAGACGACTCCGAGCCGAACTTCCTCCGCTTCGGAAAACGCAACAACTTCCTGCGTTTCGGCCGCGCCCCGAGCGACCAGTTCGACCGCGAATATCGTAAGCCCAACTTCCTCCGCTTCGGCTAGCTGAGCAGAGGAGTCCCCATCCAGCCGAGCTACTGTATCCACCCAAGCGAACCTAACGACTTCAAAGAATGAGTGCAAGCCATGAAAGCCAGTCCACGTATTATAACTTTAAAACCCGAATGCACAAGCGTAAGTGATGAACGACGAGAGTAATGAACTAAGCCACCCGTAATATTATTGAATAAATCGTGACGTTACGTAGACGAAAGAGACTCACCCGAACTCGTTGCTATCGTCTTCGTCGGAGATTTTGTCGACCCAGCTCAAAACTGGTCTCATCGAGGCGATTTCGTCAATGACCCCAGCCTTTCGCATGCGCACATTTGGCTGCGTTGTCATGACTACAGGGACACACAGACTCCGTGTGTCTGCCAGGGTTAAGAGCGCATGCGGACTGCCGCTCACGAGGTTATCCTGGCGTGTTGTCAGTTTACAATACCGTCCTGGCACAACCTCTCAGGTCGGCTTGCTGGACGTGCTGAGTGAGCCAAAAACAAAAGCGCCAAATTGAATTAAACGCGCGCAGGAACGCAGAATAATAGATTATAAGTTGTACCTGCCGGCAAGGCACGCACAGCCGCCTATTTTCCAAAATGAGTTCTCACGTGAAGCGCATTAAAACGCCGATGAGCTAGTTGGCCTTCGGATAATTATGTTTGTTTTCAGTACACCTGTCACCTCACCGAGGTATATGGGACCCATAACATGTGCAAGTGTTCAATGTCCAAAGTATGTCCAGTGCAATACGTGATCGTGTCTCAATTTGTACTTTGCGGAAAGGCCAATTTGCCACTTTGCGCTCCTAAATTTAAGTGCAATTAATCACTCACAAAGCATGTGGCCAGTAATAAGTGCTTTAAAATATCAGCAATTACACTGATCCCGTTCGAATTCTTTGTTCCGCGAGTGATGACATTTGATCACTGTGCATCCGCGCCAGCTTTACGACGTGCAGGCTGAGATCGACTGTTCAAATTGAGCCGGTACCTCAGATTTGTACGTGATTAATATAATAATATATGATTAATATTTGACTCGGCGACTCGGCGCAGTCTGCGTTTGAGATGCTTTTTTGAGACTCTCAAAAGTTGTCGGCTGGAAGAGCTTTTTAAAATAAAGCTGCTCCAGACTTCGTACCATATGTGATTATCGCCGACATACATGTTTGTACAAATGAGACAGCTGGGATAAACTTCACAAAGGTCTGCTAAAAAGATCGAAAATAGCGAGGAATGACCTACAAATGAATATCTCGTAAAAAGCATTGACACGTAATTTCGTCTACTGCACGACGCTTTTTGATTGTGTTGGCAAAACACCGGACAGGCCGCTTTCTAAAACAATTTTCCGCCATCCATTTGACACATTTTCCGGGACACCCCTTCCTGGAGTCCAATTGTGAGGTACTCACAATTGTTAAGATGGATTTCGCTTCGAAAGAAATTGATCCGCACGTATTGTTTGCACGTGCTCATCGCCCACTATTTGATCCCGTGAGCCTCATGCGTCAATAAAAGTCAAAGTTTAAGCAAAATCTCATTTTGAACCCGAGGTACGACACGAGTGCATTTCGATATGTTTTATCATTTATTCTTACACACAAGAACAACGGCTTTTTTGGACGTTATTTGTCTTTACATAGTGAAGAGAAAGAGATAATACTATGTGAAGATACGTAGCAAACACATGACCTGAAAACAGAACCTGAGGGGTGGCGGAAGAGGCGTCTCGGCTGCTCACCTGTGATGACAGAGACACGGTATCCGTTAATTAGTGCTCGTCCTTGGCTGCAGCGTTGGCGTAAGCGGAAGTGGCCACCATGTACAAAAGTGACATCAAGATGGCAAGAATGATGACGTTGACGATCAAAATAAGGGTGTTCTTGTCGAAGGTCTTCTCGGCGACTTCAACGATCGACTGTTTGCGCGACTGGGGACGCATTTTCTAAAGTTAGACGGAAGAACCTGGAACGTACACAAACGCGAAAATAACGGCAAGATTAACTGAAGCGAAGATCGCACGGCCGTCTGCACTAGAAAAAGTTTAAATGACTGTGACAGGCTTATCGATAGCGGCTCTCCTCCCGCGAACGGAATGTGGGGACAAAAACGTCTTGGCCCATCGTCGGTCGACTGACTGGTCGGTGCTCCGCCAACCCCTCGTGGATTGAACTCCAGCTTGCCCGTGCAGCCTTAAGCCCAACCTCTTGCTTGAGTGGGCCAGCGCGTCGCGATCTCTATCAGAAGCAGGCGGTAAGACTCCCCGCGGTAGGTAGCATGCACAAACAACAACAAGAGAAATCGGGCAACGCGGCCGGTTCGACCTGTGGCCCGATCGGCCGATAAAAACACTCTGTCTGGGTTGCTTCAGAACCTGGAGCCTCCGGCGACGAGCGGAACAGCAGCCTCCTAGCCTGCAAGCGAGCGAGCGGAAGTGAGGAGCGAAGACTGTAGAGATATACTAGCTGCATAAAAAGCAGTGATCACATGGCAGGTTGATAGGACGCCTTGTGGATAAACACGCTCGGTACATTCTGAAGTTCCGCTCATTCACCGCTAGGGGATCTCGATGGTGCGGTGCATAGTACATAATGGCTTTCGCACGTCGGCACGATAAAGCGCACCGAGAGGAAATTTCGCTAACCAACAGGCGCTTTCTTTAACCTGGATTACGCAGATAATGTGTTGAGGATAGACGAGTTCCTTGTTTCTAGTAGTTGTTTCTTCACATTCTTCAACCAGATCAAGTTCAGAACTCCCCACTTCCCTTCAATTTCTGAAAATTACATTTTTGTACATCGATCGTTAAAGCTGCTTAAAGGTGGCAAGTCCAGTCGTTTATCAGTGATCGACCTGACTGAGAAAATAAAAGTCACTTCAAACGTAAACAAATAATTCTCGCTTCGATGCAATAACATAAGAAACTGTCTTTTATAGCTTTTTCATAGTTGACCTCTTTGCGATAAGCAAGAAGTCCGTTTTTGTCTGTGTATACATTTACATAAGGCATAAAAATAGCGATTTTGTGATCAATAAATTTTACGATGTCTCAACTATCTTCCCTGTAATTTTTTGACGGAGCTCGGGGGTCCGTTACATCTTTGTGGAACCATAAAGTCAACAAAAACAAAACGTTACTGATTCATTAATAAATTGTGCACAGGTCTCTTTGGCGCAATTGTTTGCGGAATAGAAACCAAATAGTGATTGTGGAATGACTGAAACTGATACGTAGACAGACGCTTCATCCCACAAGTTGAAATCTTTCCGGAAGCCGTTACACCTGTTCATCTTCTGCTGAAGCAGTCCACTCACTTTGTTTCAACACGATGGGTCGCATGACTCTCGATAAGACAGCAAAGCTCGAAATCTGAAGAAAAGCATTTTGGAAACCTAAAAACTGTTCTTGTTTGTTTGTGAGAATGCAAACAAATCAGTAATGATGGAAGAATTTGGCTTTTAATGCCACTTCTCAGTCAAAATGGATCTGAACATTGTGACATGACATGTGGATTGGCACTGAGATGTGTTTACTGTCATCAAAATAAACAAAAAAATGGATGCAATTACTAGCAATAAAGCTACCAATGTGGAATCTGCTTTTCTTTGAGTTTGGTTTGAAGATGATTATACCGAAATGATTACACGGCATTTTAATAAAATTTATGCAAGCAATTGTCATTTTACTGACAAATTTATCAACCGTCCCAAAAAGTTCTTATTGAATACAATTGTTGAAAGACTTGTAAGCACAACTTCATGTAGAAAACGTGTAATTTTACAGCGTTTGAGCAATGTCTGAATCACCCTGATGGCATATTTCCTGTCGCAGACAATGCAAAACTGTGCACTTCTCAATATAAACACTTTGATTGCTACTGTTTTTGTGCGCGACGTGTTCATGATCACGGCTGACCGTTTTACTTTTGCTCCTCTGAAATTCGCGACAATTCAAAGTTTTCGTCGAAACATTGTTTGTTTACCGAACAGATTTATAACATTTACATTGTGGCCTGGGGTCTGTCCTGTTGCGTACGGTGGAGCGCACGTAAACAGAGAGCACACAGAGACGTTTATTAATTGCGCAAACTTGCGCTGACCAGCGTCTCCTAAAAGTATTTTTATGCATAGTTTTGTGTAAGCACTAATGAGCAGTGTTTCCTGTGCATTTGGTAATTAATTGCCTGTTAACGCGCGTGGCTGAGGCTGCGGAGAGCGGCTGCCGCGAAGACCGAATGCGTGGCCTATGTGTCATCGTCTTCTTTGGGTTTTCCGCTGCTCGCCTTTTCGTTCCTCTTCTCCATCCCTTCTTCCTTTCGTCTTCGTTACCATCATCGACCGCTGATCGTGATGGTTCTCATTGAATTACAATAAGATAGAAACGAAAGACACTTAACCAGGCAGCCTGAGACACGAAACAGTGATCAAAATCCACGCATTCAGCGGTCACACGCGCTGGCGACATTGACTATACTTCTTCGAAGACGTTGTGCTGACCCGCTGGAATACTGATGGGAAAGTTGTGGAGATGATCCTGCAACTGATGTCCGGTTCGTTCTTTTACTTTATGCTAACAAAATCATAATTGTGACCTTCGCCGGGTTCCGGAGATAACCAAAAGTCGCAACAACAGCGGGGCCCGCGATGTAGTATGTGGCCGTACTTACAGTCGGCGATAAAAAGGTGTCGCGTGCTTTCAAAATTTATTGTTATTTCGGGCGTGGGCCGCTATCGGTGATGATTCGCGCCAAGAATGTTTACGCCCACCGGTCAAAAACGTTTCCGCTGCCTTATTTGAGTGCAACCGCATGTGCAGCTGGTGGCGACGATCGGCGAAAAGAGGCAAAGCGGCTCCTTTCACGCCTTCGTCTGTGGGCCATTGTACGTTTATTTTTGTTTCGGAATCGTTAATGTCGTGAACTGCCCTTTCTCCATTCACCAGCTCAGGGAAATTGCGAAAATTCGGCTTTCCGTTGTTCTATACATTTATCACTACGGAACATTGTAGCGCATAGTCCGCAACATTTTGGAACGTGCTCATAACCTTAAACAGTCTAAAAACGGGCTTATCACCGCTGCAGAATCGAAACCATGATCGGCTTATGTGTTCTGCCATTTCTCATGACCCTCACGCGCTCTTCTAATTGTCTGATCACCTATAATGTTTGCTTTCTTGTCGCCTTTTATGACCGTGTGCTCTTTTAGCTGAAGTCAGAAACAACGAGTAAACTCTGCTTCAAGTTGCGGACGAAGAAGACCCGAATGTAAGTTTAAAATGCCTAATCGAATGCATTAAATTTGGTAGCTTCATCAGCACTCGTTTGAGACACTTTCACATTCGATGCGGTGCTTTCAGCTTGCAGAATCTGCAGCTTGCAAGACGGTTTCGCAATTCCTCCTCTCACGAGAGTTCCTCTCGCTCGCGCGGCGGCGTCAGAGTTTCGTTTGACGCGTCGCGAATCGGAAGCCGGCGACGACGTTCATCCCCGAATTGCGCTCGTCAATTTCGCTGAGACATTTGAAATCCGTGGGACTTTTCGCTGTGCGTTGGGTTCAGAACTGCCTCGCAGTTTTTCGCGCTGAAATTTCTTCCACAACAGGCCATCGCGTGTGTCTTTTCGCCATTTTCGTTAGAAACCGCTTGAGTGCATTGTATCCTCTGTGTGCTTGTTTGGATAGAATGTACTAATCACAGTCGCCGTAATTTGATGTTTTGTCTCGGACCTTTCACACAAGTGACTAACCTGGGACGTTTCCGCCTTTCCTGGAATGTAATGAATCCCGAATGTTGTTTCATTTTATTAGTCATGGTGTGGATGTTTCATCGTCGCGGTTGCAGTGTTTCGGATTCTGCCAAATTTAGTCAGTCATTCCCTTTCATCTCTCCGCGGCACCGCTCCTACTCTTGTGTGCTTGCACTTTCGGGCCATAACAATCCACTGTGTTATATTGTTGCATTTCAGACTTTCAAAATGTCTCCCGTCGATCAAGAACCCGAAGAGAAAGTTCTCCCAGAGACACTTCCGGATGCTCCCTGGAAGAAAATCCAGCAAAACACCTTTACTCGATGGGTCAATCAGCACCTTTCTTGCGTTGAACTGCGGATCGAAAACCTGGTAAGTGCGATATTTGCGATTTCCGTGTAATAATTCTTTGCTTAGGCAACGGATTTTCATGATGGTCTTCGACTGATCCGACTCGTGGAGGTGCTCGCTACTCGAGCGATTGGACGATACAGCAAGAAAGTTTCTTTCCGATCTCAGAAGCTCGAAAACTGCTCGCTCGCCTTGAAGTTCTTAGAATGTGAGGAGGAAGTGAAATTGGTGAACATTGGTAAGTTAACGGTCCACAGTCTTCATTGAACAGGTCTCTTTCAGACAGTTCTGACATTGTCGATGAAAACCTGAAGCTCATCATGGGCCTCATCTGGACACTTATCCAGCATTACTCCATTTCAATGCCAGTGTGGACCGACGACGCCAAGTGCAAGAATAAGAATGCGTCTGACAGTCCTCGTCAGCGTCTCCTCGCCTGGATCAAGGCACATGTGCCCGAAGATGTGCCGGTGACCAACTTCAGCACAGATTGGAATGACGGAGTCGCCCTTGGAGCGCTGGTATGTACCACTCATCTGACAACGTTGCCCAATGCAGTATAGGTCGAGACGTGCTATGGACCCCTGATCCACCTCGATTGGCGTAACTTCGATCCTCGCAATGCGCAGGAAAACACCACCACTGTTATGAACATTGCTGCCGAGAAGCTGGAAGTTGCTCCTCTGATTAACCCGGAAGAGCTAATCAACCCCAATGTCGATGAGCAGAGTGTTATGACATACCTGTCACAATTCCCTCGCTCATATGCCGCGTACATTGAGAAGAAGCGGAAGGAGGAGGAAGAGCGACTCGCTTATTTGGAGAAGATGGAGCACGATATTGAGATTCAAAGGGAAATGGCTGAGGCGGAGCGCATACGGACGGCAAAATTGGAAGAACAGGAGAGGCTCCGAAAGCAGGTCGAAAAGGAGGAGACCGAACGCCGGCGCATGGCTGCCGAAGAAGCGCGTCGGCAAGAAGAAGAAGCAAAGATGGAACGATTGAGAATCGATAGGGAGATTCAAATGGAGTTAGAGCGACGCGAGAGGG
The DNA here is from genome assembly GCA_000757645.3 of Steinernema carpocapsae. Classification (NCBI taxonomy): domain Eukaryota; kingdom Metazoa; phylum Nematoda; class Chromadorea; order Rhabditida; family Steinernematidae; genus Steinernema; species Steinernema carpocapsae. The sequence continues at coordinate 15,909,848 of CM016762.1, forward strand.
AGAAGGAAGCAGAAGAAGCCCGTTTCGAAGAAGAGAAGCGTCGTTTTGAGGAAGCGGAAGAGCGTGCGAAACTGGCTCGTGAAGAGGTAATCACAGACTCTCACACTGATGTCGACACCACCTGGGATGTCTCTTGGTGTGGACCGAAGGACAAGTCTGACATCTTTGAAGTGCTCGAACATGAGTCTGAATTACCTTACTCGGAATTGGTCGAGCAGCCTGATGCGGTACGAGAGGGACATATGCCAAAATGCTCAATCCTTTTTTTAAGCCTTGCGCGTGCAACGGAGAACCGTACAAGTGCTGCTCGGACGAAGCGCAGTGCACAAACGGAGAAGGCGAAGAGGTGCTGAATGGTTCTGCCGGTATTCTTGAACGAAAGGTGAGCTTTTGGTAGTTTATCGACCAGCGAAGTGAGTGACAGTTACTCAAAACCGGTATGTGACGGTGGACGTGAGTGTTATTGCGCGCTTCCGCAGTAAATCGCATGCTAAATTCTCCTATATATCTATATGTTTGTGTGTATTTGTATTGTTTCGTTCAGGGTGAGATGGGCTCTGACGATGACACCGAACAACAACTTAATGGTGATCAACATCGAATCCCCAACCATCTGCGTTGCTTTGCCGAAGGACCTGGTTTGAAGCACGCGTTCGTCGACGAGCCAACTTGGTTTGAAGTGAACACACAAGTCAGTTTTTTTCGCTAATGTTGAAATTCCACTAATTGATTACAGGGAGCTGATCGTGCTGGGCATCTCCAATTCAAACTCCGAGGACCTCATGAATCACAGACCTCTGTCAAGGATCACGCAGACGGGTGTTGCACGTTTGAGTACACTGCTCTCACGCCCGGTGAATACATCATCGACATTCTTTATGCTGATGTTAACGAGAACAATGAAGAGCTTGCCCCTCAGCATATTCCAGGTACAGTATTCAGCTAGATGAAGTGTTTGTCATTATTCGGTTATGTGCAGGATCTCCATTCTACGTCAACGTGGCCAACAATCCTGACTGCCTACCCATCATCGAAGAACCCAAAGATGAGAATGCGCTAATGACATTTGGCTCAAACAACGGATTGGTACGTGATTTCCAAACTTTCAAAATCTTTAATCCAATGACTGGAATGCATTTTGTGCAAGCCGTGGGCCACAATTGATTTGTAACACAAGCAGAACCAACCAACTCTTTATGCTGATGTCTTGCTTGCGAGGCGATCGAGCGGCCACAGGTGTTGTTTGGTGTGAATGAGGATAGACAGCGGAGGGGTAAGACGGCGGATGAAGGGTTGCTCTGAGTCGGGATCACAGCATCTGTTTGGATCGCTGGGCGAACTATTTCGTCTTCCTCGTAATGTGCACGTATGCGCCAATGCAATTGTTTTCGCCACTATGTGCTAAGTGAAAAGCGGCATTGTGTGGATCAGTGTATTAATCGATGTATCTTTGTCTGGAACCACTTTGTGCACATTACGCGTTTAAGAATTTCATTTTTCAGGCATTCGAGCCAAACCAAGAAAACGACTGTCACGAACTTGATCAGTACTCACTGATCAGACAGAACGGATCTGAGAATAAACAGGGCGCCTACGAAGTCGCCGTCCTTGTGAACATCATCGAGAGCCTCTCCGTGCAGGACCTGGCCCCGGTTGTCACCATGCCTAGCGGCGCTCATTCGAAGAACGCTGAGATCATCGACAATCACGATGGCACCGTCCTCGTGAAGTATCAGCCATCTCAACAAGGTTTGTTAAATAGGTGTTACTCACATCTTACGTGCCTTATTTAGGAAAGCACGAACTTACCATCCAGCACAATGGTCACAACCTGAAGGGAGCGCCGATCGTCTTTTATGTCGACGACATTAAGAACGGCTTCATCACGGTTTATGGACCCGGCCTTCAGTACGCCGTGGTCGGGGAACCAGCTGCCTTCACGGTTTGTGCTGCTGGAGGAGTGAAAACCGACCTTGTTGTGTCCATCGAAGGAAACGGAAAAGCTAATGTGCAATCCCACGACAACAAGGTAAACGGGTTTCCCCACGATCTTAAAACAATTTTGCAATTTAGGATGGAACCTGCTCTGTCACCTGGGTTCCACCAGTTCCTGGAGAGTACCTTATCAGTGTCAAGATTGCTGGAAAACTTGTTAAGGGTGGTCCATTCAAAGTCCTCGTTGCTGGTGAAGGTCACAAGCGCGCCCACCTTTCCGTCGGTTCCACTTCCGAAGTCTCTCTCAATATCGTTGAGCCTACCCTTAAGGGAATTTCGGCATCCATCAAGAGTCCCCACGGAATTGAGGAGCCTTGCTTCATTCGCCATATCGACGGCACCCACATTGGAGTCTCTTTCACTCCACGTGAAGTCGGAGAACACCTGATCAACGTGAAGAAGGATGGTCGTCTTCTGCCGAAGTGTCCATTCCGGATCAAGGTTGACAAGTCTCAAGTTGGTGACGCCTCCAAGGTCGTCTGCTCCGGCCCGGGAATCTCGAATGCTACCAGCCAGGCCTTCAACGAGATCACTGTGGATACGACTAAAGCAGGTTGGCTATTTAACTTTTCGCTTTTTTTCTGAGTGAGGGAGGTCGTTAATCAGCGCGGAGTTGCTTACAGTGACGCTATTCCGAGAGAAAGCGTTTATTAAAATTTTCTTGATTTCAAGCAACTAATCTAGTTTGTTTAAAGGATATGGTGGGCTATCCGTCTCCGTGGAAGGACCCTCAAAAGCCGAAATTATCTGCAAGGAAGCCAAGAATGGCATCGTGAAGATCGCCTACAAGCCATCGGAACCTGGAGTCTACGCTGTCGCCGTCAAGTTTGCCGACAACCACGTTAAGGACAGTCCGTTCAACGTCAACTGTACTGGTAAAAGTGCCGGAGCCGTTACGGACACCGCGACTCGTCAGTGTACTCAGGTATCATCATAATATTAATGATTGGCCTTAAATGAAATCGTAATTCAAGGCACCTATTTCGTTGCCTGAACAAGAAGCCGTTCTTTACGCTAAGCTTCCGCACACTAACCCCATGGACATGTCTGCTAAGGTCATGGTTCCTAGTGGCCGCAGCGAGGATATTGAAATGCGCGACTTGGGAGAGAACTTCTATCAATTGAAATTCGTTCCCAAGGTTGAAGGACTCCACGTCGTCAGCATTCTGCACAAGGAACAACACGCCAACGGTAAATCTGGCTCATAAACGAAACAATATTTTTTTGTTTCGTTTAGGAAGTCCTTACCAATACACCATTGGATCCTTTACTGAAGGAGGCGCTCACAAGGTGCGAGCTGGTGGAATGGGACTCGTCCGAGGAGAAACTGTCCACCCCCAGTCGTTCAACATCTTCACCCGCGAAGCTGGCGCTGGAAAACTCAATGTTACCATGGAAGGACCGTCGAAGGCGATTATGGAATACAAGGACCACAAGAACGGAAATTGCCATCTTGAATACAAGGTTCAGAAGCCAGGAGAATACGTCGTCGCTGTTAAATTCAATGACCAGCATATTCCAGACTCTCCCTTCAAGGTAGTTGTCTTTTCAGCAGCTGATAAATGAGCGGAAGTTTAGGTGTTCATCGCTCCTTCGACCGGCGAAGCGCGTAAGCTTGAACTCGCCTCCTTCCCCGACATGGGACTCCCTGTCGGCAAGGCTTGTACCTTCACGGTCCTCACTCACCGAGCGCGAGGTCACTTGGAAGCCAAGGTTGTTTCGCCCAGCAACAACGTGGAGACTATCGACATCGTCCCGATTGATGAAGGAGAATCCTACGCCATGCGTTTCATTCCGCACGAAGTGAGACTTATTCGGATTACCGATAGTTTGACGAAGTCTCGTTTCAGCCTGGAAACCACTACGTCCATGTCACTCTTGATGGCGCTCCTATGCGCGACTCTCCCTTCCGCATCCGCGTTGGTGGCAAGGATTCTTCTGATCCTACTGCGATCTCCGCCAGTGGAGACGGTCTGAAGACTGGACAAACCGGACAGAAGTGCGAATTCATTATCAACACGTGTAACGCTGGTGCCGGACCTCTTCAAGTCCAAATCGACGGTCCTTCGAAGGTCACTTTGGACGCCTACGAACTTGACACTGGATACAAGGCCCGCTACACCCCCATGGCTCCTGGAGACTACTTCGCCAGCGTCAAATATGCTGGTAAAGAATAAAATTTAAGTGACCTGGACTCACCATTACCTTCCAGGCATTCACATCCCTGGATCTCCATTCAAGATTAAGGTCACCGGAAGTGCCGTTGGAGGCAGTGGATTCAACGAATCTTCCATGGTGAAGATCGACGCGGTAGCGAAAACCAGCAAAGGAACTGTCGCTCAAGCTCCGACCTACAAGGGTGACGCCAGCAAAGTTTCGGCCAAGGGCGCTGGCTTGAAGAAGTTCTTCCCCGGACGGCCGGCTATGTTCACCATTGACACCGCGATGGCCGGTATGCCCTAGTCCCCCATTTCCTCAGACTTCATTGGTTCATTTCAGGACCCAACCTGCTCTTCGTCGGAGTCGTCACCACTAAAGGACCTTGCGAGGAGGTTATCGTGAAACACCACGGACAGGGAAGCTACATTGTGAACTACAAAATCCACGAGAGGACGAAAGGCTTCATTTTCGTGAAGTACGGCAACGACCAGATCCCCGGATCTCCTTTCGCAGTTGAGCCATAAATCTTCGCTTTAAGTATTTGGTGCATTTCTTTCTCGACTGAACCATGTCATTTTTTTCGAGCTATATCAATGCTCCATTGCTGTATCAGATGCACCAAACATTGAACATTTTCAGCTTTTTGCACTGTTAAAATAATTGTTTAAAACGGATGTATTCGTATTTGTACGCAGAATAAATGATTTTTTTTTATGTAGGGATTCAAAGGGCTAAAGGTAGCAGCATTTATACAGCCGAAACCACAAATCTTAATTACGCTTTCACTTTGAAATATTTGAATATCATCTTGCAGTAATGCAATCTGTTGCACACCGTTAGCAACACATATCACATGTTCGCAAGCTCGCGGACTTTGCCATTATCTCCTTTCCTTTATTAAATAAAGAACGGAATAATCCAGACGTGCCCTTCCGTCCGTCCGTGGGTCACGAATCGCGAAGCGCTGACTTAAAACATATTTTGAAACAGAAACTTCGCGCAACAGCGCGCACAGCCCCGTTGATACAGATAATAAATATTTATGATATATTAGACACCCGGTGCACCTATCGTTCAAGCAGACGAGGCACTCATATCCGACGGGATTGCGGTAACGGCCTCCGGAGCATGGCGCTAAAAATAAAGCGTTAGAACAGAACTGGAGGGTGGGTATACCGACTCAGTGGGCATGACCACCACATCCTCGTCAATACTTTCCATGAAAGGCATGTCGTCCTCCCTCGACTTCGCGGAAGATGTGCTTCTCATTTTGCTGAGACGTTCGTTTAAGTCGCGAAGAGCCTTCTGTCTTGAAAAACATGTTTGCAGAGGTTGAAGATTTATGTCGTCAGCTCACCTTCGGCGCTCCGCATCACGTGTTGTTTCGGTTGTTTCAAAGCCTGTGCCTGTGAGCACAACATTAACAGCTTGCATTTGATTTAAGTCGATATGACGGACAGGTGTGCAGAGTCGTACAGCGACACAAACCCGATAAAAGAGGTTGCCGGTGATCTTCGCGCCCAGCTGGAGGCGCCGCGGAAACAAGCTGCAAACAAAGGTTGTCTATTGTTTTCGGAAGAACACCTACGTATGCCAGGCGAAGTGTTCGGAGGAGTCTCCGTGTAAGTTCTCGTCGGCGTGGTATTGATAGAAGCGGAGGTACACCCAAGCCGCTTGGACTCCGATCGCGATCTGGAGAGGTAGAACAGCCCGCGTTATGCGACAGATGGAGAGGACCGTGCAGGCGAGCAGTGAGCAGAGGGGAAGGTTCGTGTTCTTGAGGCGTCCGAATGGAGTGGTCAAGACGATCGTGTCGGGCAAGAACTGAAAGCAAGCAACTATCAACGAGATTCCCGTAAATGTGTGCGGCTTGTTGGCGGAAAAGGGATGAATCCAAAAATGCCTTAAATCACCTCCCTACGCACTTGCAAGGGTAACTCGGCTACATTCTACGTCAAATTCAATATTTCAACAAGTCCTACCTGCTTGATAGCTACTAGAATAGCTCCATTAGTCGCAGCAAATCCATTAATGTAGGTGTAGTAATAAATATCCACGCTGCTGGAAGTCGCGTAGCAGATGATAGCAAAACAGGAAATAATAAGGGGGGACAGAACCTAATAATTAAAATTTTAAATATTGCTCGAACCTCACAATAGGTTCACCTGCGCAATTCCTGCAATTTTCAACAGTTCCAAGTGACCTGAGATCGGTTCTATTATGACGGAGGCCTGATATAAGGAGAGTATGGACCAGCACAGGATAATCAGGTTAGTTTCAACGAAGGGACTTGTGACTAGGCGCCATACTTGAAAATTGAAGAAATCGGCAGGGGATATGGAGAACATTTGGTGAAAGATGTGGACCGTCGACAACACAAAGCCTAAAAACGGAAATTTTATTTGACAATGCAAGGAATTCGACAAGAAATGGCTTGTTCGAAAGAATAAAAGTGCGAACGTACCGACAAGAAAAGCCACCGAAGCGACCCGAAACCCAGGACGAGACGTCTTCAAATAGGTTGTGAAGTTGGCAGCAAAGAGGGTGCCGGAGCGCATAAACGAATTCATGCTGCTGCTACGGGTTTGTGTACCATGCAGTGAAGGAAAACCGTTGTTTCGCTCGTCCAAGCCAATATTCTGAAAGCAGTCGCACACGTAAACAATGCAGAAGGCGCGCATTCAATCGAAAAAGTATCGCAATATGACAATAATGCGGCGATGTCCTGGAAATTGTTGCCAGCAGCAAAGCTCCTTCGACACGCAGCGAGGGGGACCCGACGGCGTGACAAACGGACAACGTGACGTGTCGACAACGAATAAACGATCCACCCTTGGTGATTCTGTGTGGGGTGTGAATGACATTTCGTTGTTACAACCGTTAAGGAACGAACGAAGCTTGAGCGACAACATTTGCACGCGTTCGCCGCTTAAGTGTTGAAGAATTTCAGCTCTGCCATCTCAAAATTAGGGCATTATACATTAAGCCTAACAATTTAATTTGGTTTTGGCCGAATTTCCAAAAAACGTCGTCCGAAGATGAGCGAGAGCGATGCGAAGCGCGCAGTTTGAACTGCGCAATTCGTGGAATTCTTGCATGTTCAGTTTTTAGGCTGTCTGCAAACCGACATGCGGCGGCACACGTCGGGGATCGTCAAGGGCTGTGCGATATATCGTGTCGTGTTATCGCTATTTTGGCGATATTTGGACAATTTCGGTTTCGGAGCGATCGACTTGCGAATTCAAATGAATACTGCAATGAAGGTTTTTCGCGTTTCTTGCAAAGTTTCCGGAGGCTTTTCGTATTAATTTATTGAAGAAAGTCGCATACCGCCCTGAAGCAGTCTGCTTGCTACGAGTTTTCTTTTTTTCACATGGCCAAGAGTGTTGCTAAATGCAAGCAACGAGCACGATGTTCCCCAGAAAGATGGCGAGCGAGGCGAGCAGAACGGAGCGAAAAAATAGCGGGTCGAAATGCAAAATTTTCGCCAAAAAACGAATGAAATCTTGCGAATTGATAAGACCGGAAGGTAGCAGGAGCTGCCTCCAATAATTTTGGAACGCGTGGGTTGATGTACATGAAAGCGAATGTTTTCAAGAAAAAATGATTGAAAATGCAATCTAAAAACTAAAAAAAGCAAAAACTCGGATCCGACATAAAACGAGTATCGACGACGGCGGGATTTTCTGACGCCCGACCGAACGTGCGAACTCAGGCGCGCGCCACACGCACACAAACAAACAAACAAATTTCAAATTTTCATTTATTTTTTTTCCAGAAATTCCGGAATTTGGGTTAAAATTGGTATTTATGGACATGAAATAGGCCTGAAACAGGCGTGACCCGACAACGGAAAATGCAGAATACAACAATACCGCGTTGAAGCAACATAAATACATAAACCCGCAGACAACCCAAACAGACGAGTAAATTTATTGTACATAGTTTACGGCAATAAAAATCTAGATTTCCAAAAAAGTAATTCCTGCGCATGACAAAATAACAGATAAGCGACGGATATAGCTCAAAGCAGCGGTAAATGAGATCTGTGTGAATGGAGTACCCAGCGTTCGAAGGATTATTACATGAACAGAAAGAAAGACAAGTCAGTAGAGAATAGAGAAGACGGTTAAACGCGGCCTTGTGGGAGTCGGGACGAGCGCGGTACAGCAAACGAAAGCAGTTCCACTTCGTTGTTCGCACTTCGTCCGCCGTCCGGAGATTCATCATCACGTGTGCTCAGGAGAACGCAGTCAGACCGCGCGGGCCCGGGTTAGCGTGAAAGGGAAGACAACAATAAATAAATAAACGCAGATTGTACACAACCGAAAGTCATTTGTGGCGGAGGGTGTCAAAGGACAGTTTGTGGTAAAGTGGCAATTTAGTATTCAACGTGGTTTTTGTATTTTAGGACGATCGGCTCCTCGGGCTTTTGCCTCCATCGCGTGAGGTGGATGAACTTCATCGAGTAGTCGCGGCCCATTAGTTCGTTGTTACAGAAAACGTCGAAGTCGTTGTACTTGGACACGTCCTCGTGCATTACGAGCGCCAGGTAGCGTTTGACGGTGTTTATGGTGGCGAGACCTGAAGATTATTAGACGTTAAGATTGATTCTAGAGCGATTGGGAGCAGTGGATGGTGAGTAGTCAAAATGTGGAAAATTGAAGAAAGTCGTGTTGAGAAGGAAACGCGTGTTAGAGACCTCATAAACCGTAAATGTTAAAGCTCGTTAAAAGCGCAAGCTTAGGTTCAAAGCAGACGTCCAAGAGACAGTTAAGCATCTTAAATCTATTAACTACTACTTTGTTGAAAGGTTACAAAACGCACCTTGTCTTTAGAAAAGAGCTTTGACATACCTGAAAGCCAAAGAGCCGGCCTGCCCACTGAATGGGTGAACTGTTCGCCGGGCTCTAGAACGACGGCCATCAAATCCTGACTCCTGTGATGGGAGAGGCACATATCGTCGACGCAACAGATATTCTCGATCTCGACGTCGTCGTCGTCTTCCGCGACTTCTTCGCCATCTTCGTCGTCGAAATCTTCCGATTTCTCGTCGACGAGTTCCCCATCGTCGTAGTCTGGTTCTTCTAGCTTCACTTGGAAGCCCTCTTGCTGAAACTCCTCCAGATCCTGCCCTTGATCCTGATCTTGCTCCAGATCTTGCTCTTGATCTTGTTCTTGCTCCTGTTCTAGCTCTTGCTCTGGTTCCAGCTCCGGTTCCTGCTCTTGTTCAGGTTCCTGTTCTTGCTCCAGCTCGTTCTCCTCTTCCTCATCTTCTTGCTCCTGCATGGGTTCTCCGTTTTCTTCGAACTCTATGTCGTTAGGCTCCTCGTCGAGAAGGTCATCATTCCCTGAAACACGTATCATTTGAGGAATGCATTCGTACAACTACTGATATTCGCAAAACACCCGTTTTATAAATTTCTGTAACTAAGGCCACTGAGAAAAAGAACTGGAAATACAAGGTGAAAAAGAGTAGCAACTAACCGGATCCACTGGTACAGGCGGCTTCCTCGTCGACGTCTTCGTCGTCGTCTTCCCTGATGACCAGCGCTCGCTCTTCATCGTCATAATCGTCTTCTTCTTCCCGAAGAAGCTCGCCCTCTTCCTCGATATCGACGGCTACACCACCGTGGCTCGCTGCAAACTCCCCGCCGTAACCGCACCTCCTCCGCCTGCAAACCGGGCACCAGTTTGTAGACGATGTCCTGCATGGTCCGGTCGAAACTAACGTAGTGGGACGGGTGAGACTGGTGGATGAGAGTGTGGCATTCGGGGCAATTGTTGTCGACTTCCTCGAAGTGATGCATCAAACAAGCCTTGCAGAAGGTGTGCAGACAGTCGACGACCGTTGTGGCTTCGATGTAGTATCCGGCGCATAGCGAGCACGTAATGTAAGCGTTGATGGAGCGCAGCTCCAGGTAATATCCGTCCGGAGGCTCTATTCTGGGCTTCACATCCTCGCTGTGCGCGGAAGATGAGGCGATTGGCTCGGCTGCAACTTCAGCTTCGGGCTCAGGGTCGGGATCGAGCTCTTCTTTTTTAATATTGGCTTCAACGGGGTCAGATGCTTGATTTTCTCCGGACAATACTGGAGGCATCGAGGCCTGCTCTGGAACGGGAAGTCGAACTACACAAAAGAACAAAACAGCGTGTTACTTCCGAACAACTCTTGTTACAACTCTCCCCACGCGGACACGCCCGTAATCACACCCTCGTGCCCTATCACCGCGTATCAGGTCAATTTCCGTCCGTACCGGCGTTCCGTGCCCGAACAACACATAAACAAAGCGTTGCCCCTCGAAAACAACGTAGTGGAGATGTGTCGACCAAACCGCTCCTCATTTTGACTTCGAGCGGCAACGGACGTCTTCGTGCAGGTGGATCGCGGCAAGACCATTGCAGTCTATTGATCACAGCTCGCAAAAAAACGAGACAGGTGACTTAGTGTACAGCAACCGGAGCCTGCATTCCACGGAAATAAGTTTTATTTTGTGATTTATGATTAATATTGAGTGTGGGGGTGATTAGTTTCCGGAAGCAGCAGCGTCGTGCCGGCGCTGATAACGGAGACTGAGCCGAACAAGATTACTGGCAGAGCGGGATGTATTAGGGCCTAAAAGTGATAAGCTTTTTGTCTGAACATAAGTTTTTAGTCGCCTACCAGAAGCCTCACATGGGGAGCTATGACCGCACCCAGGTTGCTGAAGATGGAGCAGATACCGATGCAGGAGTTGCGTACGGCGGTCGGGAAGATTTCGCTCGCGTAGACCATCAAGCAGATGAAGGACATCGACACGGCCAGTTTCCCGCAGAGCCAGATCGTGACGTAGAGGCCGGTAAGATCTAAAACGAGAAATTTGTAAAATACGGAACCAAGTTGGCTGATATTGACGAGAGCGGCATAAGGTGCTGGACATGAAACTCGCCTTGAGGAGTGAAGTAGAGTGAGAGGAGGAGAACACCCGTGCACAAGTGAGAAATGATCACTGTCATCCGTCGTCCACATCTAAACACAAAATTTAATTAGTTAAAATGCAGGTAATCTTAATACCGATTCAGAAGTTCAGGCGTGAAAAGATAGGCTGGAATTTCGACGAGTCCTGACAGGATGTAGTTGAGGTACGGATTGCCGACCAAAGTGGTGCTGAAAAGCGACATTCCGTTGTAGACGAGATAATCGGCGATCCTGGAAATGAAAGTAGAGAAGCGGTAGAAAAGGAACGGCATACCACATGTAAGCGGCAACGGCCAAATACATTATGTAGATCCTGTTGTGGGCTAAAAACGGCAGGAACTTATCGTGCCCATTGTCAAGACCAAAGTCCTCCGTCGGCACGACTTCGTCGTCCATCCGATGGGAGATGACTTTGTCCACATCGTAGACAATTGGTCGTCCCGGTCGTTCAGCTCGTCGGACCCACTTCTGGACTTCTTCGCGTTTCCCCCTTTCGATCAGGAAGCAAAGGCTCTCGGGATAGATTCTGAACACGATCTATGATGCTTACACGGAAGTCACAACATACACCCAGAAGATGAACGCGAACAGCACACATGGCATTCCCGCCACGAAACTGACCCATCTCCAGCTATGAACGAAGTAAGCGACCGGGGCGACGGCACAATAGCCGACGACCCAGGAAAGTCCAAACATCATGCTCGCGAAAGCGTGGGTTCGAAGAGAGATGCACTCACTGGCCAGAGTCCATACTACAAAGCTGGAGGCGGTGAAGAAGAACCCTTGGCAGAAACGAGTTGCCAGGACGAGCGCAAAGCTGTTTACAAATAGCGAAGGAATACTGAAGAGGCCTAGGAGGAACAGACTGGGGATGACAATTATTTTGCGACCAATTCTGAAAACTCGTTGTTAGTTATACTGTAGTCTTACGTAAGGACCCACCTGTCCGCCAAGTATGCGAACATGGGACCTCCAAAAATGTTTCCGATCCAGAACGCAGAACTGAACCATTCCGGAGACAGAGCACTTGTGTCATGGATGTGGAACTGAAAGCAAAGTGGGTTGTTTCCTGTCTACGGTGTTTCAAGCTCATATGTCGTCATGAAGTTGTCATGAATCAAGACAACGTATTTCTCCCAAACTGCTTTTTTGTTTACTGATCAGTCTACCATTATTTTTTGCTCATCTCGTTCGAACTAATTCCGTCCAGACGGAACAAAGTCTGTCTTCGATTATTGTTGCTGTTCGCTACTTCAAGAGCTACTGCAGTTTTCGTGACTTTCGAAGCTGCTTTTCTGTATACCTCGTCGGTGATGGTGATCATTTGCTCCCGCTCAGCCATGCAGGCGGTATCATTAGCTGAGCACGCGATACCATCGACCACAAATGCCGAAATCATAATAGGCATAGCCGTTAGTCCCCAGATAAGCGACATCGAGGCAGTAATAAAGATCAAGTAGGGGTTGTATCTCCCTAAAAGAAGATTTATACCTCAACACACCAAGCCTTCCTTACCGAGGGCTTCCAGCAAATCGTTAGGCGTCGTGATCTCGCAGTGGTTTCTCATCTCGCCTTCCGCATCTGCACCCAGATCCATTGTTGCGGAATCACGTTCGTCTATGTGCTCTAAAAGATAATTAAACTCACGACTGCACCCAAATAATGCGCTTATTTGTCAAACTCACAAAGCGGGCTGTATTTGTCGACTCCAATTTGATAATTTGTAGCCAAACCGCACTTTGACCCGACTGGTTTGCCGCTCGGACTCAATGCAATAATGACCAGAGTACAACAAATTTATTGATCCACACGCGCGCTCCATCATTCACATCGTCCGTAGCGGAATGCACAAGCGGACATGTGATCCGCTTCGGATCACGTCTGCCCTTTCGCCTGAGGTCTCTCCGGGCCTCTTTCTTCCACTTCTCGGCAAGGTCTCTTGACGTTTTTATTGAAAGGCAACAGAAAGAAACAGAAGGAGGAGTGATCAGAACGTGGCTTAGAACATGATCGTGATCAGCGTCAACAAAAAGAAAAAAACGATGAAAATCTGAGAGTTATTTTGATGAAAGTACTCTGTTGAGCATGTTTGTACCAGATGCGCCTACAAGACCTAGACCAAAAGAATCTCTCAAACGAATTGGAAAAAGACCCGAGTTTGTGAACTTGATTAAGAAGAGTTGAAATTGCCATCCAGATGAACGAGATTCCGCAAATGCTTCAAGAAGGCAGAGGCTAATGGTGAGGCTGATGAGCGAGAACTGAGAAGTTATGAAAACGGATTAAAGTTTCAACCGGGGGAAGTGGTGACCTAGTGGGGAGGAGAGGACGAAAGATAGAAATTCGTTAGGGGAACTAGATTATTCGAACGAGATGTCTCCGCCGTAGCGAGCCATGCAGAGCATCAGGGTTAGGCCGCAGATGAGGCCACTCACTTGTAGCAGCAATACCTCGATGCCGTGCTTCAGCGAGACCTGCAGAGCCTCCTCCATCGCGTGCTTCATCTCGGGCATCTAAACAAAGGTCTGGGTGAGTGGAACGTAGGACGCCTTCTTTGTTACCATGCAGGCGAGCGAGATGTAGAGGAACATGCCGCCGGCGAAACCGAACGTGTACGAGGCGAAGTGCTCGTTGACGTTGCCGATGAGGACCCCGAAGAAGAATCCGATGTAGCAGGTGAGGGCACTGAGTAGGTTGTAGACGAGGGCCTGGCGGAGGGTCATTCCGGCGCTAACCAGGATGGCCACGTCTCCTAAACGTCTCCGTACTCAGATCAGATTTCACAAATCGGACTCACCCAACTCGTGCGGGAACTCCTCACAGAGGACAGCAACACTCACGCTGACTCCGCTGAGCACGGACTCCGAGAAACTGGCGCCGATGCTGATTCCGTCGATGAGGTTATGCAGGCCGTCGCCGAAGATGATCATCCACGCGACCGTCGCGATTACCGAGTCACCCTGCTTGTAGTCCAGGTCGTGGTCATGGACGCATATTCCGTGGGCCTAAAACATCAGATTTAGTTGGTTCAAATTGCAGCATTTCTGTTATGGCACATTTTCACACTAGACAACGGACGCTTCCAACTCGGGCCTCCCACCAACCAGCATTAAATTGCGTTAAGGGTTACGACTATGCGGGGGTAAAGAAAAGACGCACAAACGGAATCTAGCTAACTACATACGTACGGCTTTTTCATTAGCACTCTTAAAGAATCGGGATACTCGCGTTCGTAACGTATTCACTGTCAGCCGATGTGGCTAAAACACAAATTCATTCTCGTTTTGGAAAAGTGCCGCGGATTGTTAGCCAAGATTCAAATGCGTACCTGTCGTCCCATGCTCTCTTCGGCGGCTCCATTGTCGGGGAGTGCGATCGTGTCCTTGTAAACCTCTTCGTTCTGAAACTAAGAAAAATGAGAATGTTGGAAAACTGCTTTTGAGACAGTTTGCACCTACCTCTTTCTGAGTGCTGATAAGCGGTGTCGTTCCGTTGGTGTACTTCGTCTCAATCGGGAACGGCTGATCAAGATTGTTACTGGCGCGCGAACTGTGCGGCTGGCTGTTCGAAATAGTAGGCAGCTCTGTGAACTCGTGCTTGTGACGCTAAACAAGACCCATAAACACCTTTTTCATCCTGAGACCACGAACCTTTCTTGTCTCCAGAACCATTTTAATCAATTTATCACAGAAAAAGAAAAGGTATATCCCGAACACCGCCGCGGAAGCTTTGTACAAATAGTCGTGGTTCGAATTCGGATTGAACTCGTCCGCAAGTCCGAACGCTTGCGGTAAAAGGTGAAAGACAGCTGATCCACTTAAGGATCCAACTCCAAGACCCACGAAGAAAGTTATAAACCGATTGTAGATAGCTTTGCGTAGGAAACGCATCACCGCGATTCCCACCAGGGCACAGAGGCTGATTGCCGTCACAAACGAAAGACCGAGGCACCAGACTAGGCTTCAAGGATAAGACAAGGGAAATATCGGATGGCAACTTACCGAGAGCAGCTGAGGGTCGCTTTGACCCGTCTGGAGGACCAAAATCGAGACCATTCGAGAGGGGGCCGTTGTCTACGCTCCATGAGGAGCACAGCTCGGAGATCTGAGCCTTGGTGAAGTTCTGCGCGATTGAAGCGGCCGCCGCCGGAATCACATCTCCGGAGGACATTTCGCTTCGGTGTTTGCTGAAAAAGTCTAAACAAGAGATATCATGTATGATACACAAACAGGATGAAAAGGTGACTGGGGCATTCGTAAACAAAGTGATAACGCGCGGAAGAGATAAGATAACGGTTGTTGAAACCCCACCGCAACCCTGCTCGCCTAAACCCAAAATTCAATTAATCTTTTCTGCAAAATCGCCGCAGTAAGAAATCGAGAAAACGAAACGTAACCAAGATCGTTATTTATTCGTCCTTATTTCGCAAGTGAAGACATGAGCGAGGCGTCTGATCCCGTGCGGCGGGCCAAAAAGACGCCCGAAGATCGCGCATTCCGATCTAAGGCGTTCCCAATCGTGCCCGCAAACGAAGAAGAGCCAACCGACGTCTGCACTTTCCGCTTTGTCGGAATCTCAAAGCCACGATCGTCGTCGACATATCATTTGCATTCCAGGCGGCAACGTGCGCTTCGGCAGTCAGAACCCCGAGCGCAAGCAGATTTTCTTCCGCGCGTTACAACATGCTCAATGGGGGTCGAGACGGTGGACGTCGCCTACCTGCAGGATAGGCGACGATTCGCCAACCGTTTAGTCAACTGCAACAACGTTTGTTCTTATCAGCGCAAATAAAACCAGCGAAACGTCAACACGCAGCTTTTGGGATTGTTCCACGAGGTCATAAAAGCCGCGGTTAATTGGAACCCGAACACGGAACAAGAGCAGCTGATTAGCAAGCACACTTGGATCACCGCATCGATCGACGTATAATAAATCGGTGTTAGTGCTTCCAGTGATCCACTTTTTGCGAACGTCCCTTAAAGCGGTTAAAAAGTGATACGTGCAGACTGCGATCCAGGTTGAAGCGGTGCGGCAGACAGACAAATCGCGCCAAGAGCCCATGAAAGTTTTAAGATCAGTGATCTTGAAAATTCGAATATAGAACACTTTTTGTATTCGAACCCGTAAATAAATAAGCAAATGTAGCAGAAAGAACGTCATTCGTCATTGATTTCGAAGGCGGGGTTGTCGTGGAAGTACTCGATCATGCACTGCAGCTTCTCCTGGAGCTCCGCGAATCTGGGCCGCCGTTCGGGGTACTTGTGCCAGCAACGTATCATTACGTCGTATCTTAAACATCGAAATTGAAACTCGAGAAGAGCCGAAGACGTGGCCCCGACGGGTCAGCTTTGGAATGGAAGATGCCCCAAACCACCGCCGCCCCCCGGTGACGCGTAAATTTGCAGACACGCAAAAATGTGCACTTTCTATGGTCTGCAAAAAACCTACATTTCCTCCGATGCAAATTCGGGCTTCCGGAGTCGTTCACCGCATTTAATAGCCTGAATGAATTCCTCCGCCTTCATTTCTCCGTACGGAACCTCTCCCAGCGAGTACATTTCATCAAGCGTGATTCCGAATGACCACCTGAAAGCAAACATGATATCAATCCGGCGCAATCGTAGAAAGCATATACACGTCGCTCTGCTCGGAGAATCGTCCCTCCAACGCTTCCGGCGCGACCCATCTGACCGGCAACTGATTGATGATCGACGCTCCTTGATGGAAGGTGGTGTCGCTGCCCTCAGAGCAAAACCCAAAGCCGGACACCTTGACTCGGAGGCCGGTGGTGAGGAGGATGTTGCGAGAGGCGACGTCGCGGTGCACAAGGCCCTTCGAAGTAATGTAAGTCTAAACAATGAATTAATCACAAGCGTACGACGCATGCTTTTTTCTGGGGAAACGGACACCGCGCTGTCTGGCAGGCGGAAGAAGGATTGTAGTCGCCTGGATTGGCGCTTCGAAGTCGCGCCACTCCGTGCAAAGAAGTTAGCTTTTGCGAGGAAGAGCACAGGAATAAACAACGATTGTTTCCCATTTTAACTCCCCATAAGCCCTCTTTTCTGTCAGGTTTCGCAACTTACCATAGCGTCGCATATTTGCCAGGCAATCTGCAGGAAGTGCCTGTACGGGATGAGCGAGGCGGTCAGTGCCGTGGCGCTGGCGAACACTCTGAAAGAAAGACAAAATGGCAATTCGTAGGAGCGAGCAGTAGGCAACGCACCCGTCGCGAAGCTGGGCGAGATATTTCGTCAAATTTGTGTGAGTCAACTCGAGAACAGTGCACACAAGGTTCTCCTTGCTTGTCCATCCTAGCAGCACGTTGATGTGGGTGTGATGCTTTAGCACCTTCATCGAATTGATCTCTCGCAGGAGTTGGTTCTCCTCGAACTCGTCGAACTGGCGCGGCACCTAAATTGGATTAGTGAGAATTAATTTTCAGATTTTCCACTGACTCGAACAGCGACGGCACAGTCCTGGAACTGCTTCATCTCGACTCGGTCGATCCACTGCATGATTGGCGACTTTCCCTTCAACTTTCCTGAAATTTTGCAATATGTTGTTGATGGAACAGCTTTGGAACAGCTCACCCAAGTAAACAACGGAGATAGTGCCTTCGCCGAGCGGAAACTCGTAATCCAGGTGGATGCGGTCGGACTTGATTTCCCAAGGCAGACGAGCAACCTTAGGGCACTCTTTGGCCTTTCTGCAAATACCATTTGTTTCGACATGTCGGGTTTCAAAGTGCTCACTTGAAAGTGCCCGGCTGCATCGCCAACTCGCGCATCTCCTCGAGAATCTCCATGCGTTTCTTATGTAGCCTTCGGTAAAAGAACGCGCCAACGCTGGTGACACTCGTGGTCGCAATTAGGATGATAAGGAAGAAGCGCTCGAGCGCACGTGACAAGGATTTCGGCCGAACATATGGTCTCATCTCGGCAAGAGGAGCCATGTTCAGAGATCTGCGACAGGCGCTCGGAGCGCTGTCGCCGGTCATCACGTGGTAGTTGGCCGAGGCTTTGAAGAAGTGGGCGTTCGTAAGAGGCTCGTACACCTCGCTATACAGTTTTTGACCATACAGGCCTTTTTGGTTGATCAGGATATCAAAATAAATCTGAAACATGGTCAGGAGCTATAATTTTAACTTTAGGGAACATACATTTGTACAATTTTTGCAGCTTTGAGCAGCTGAGATCATGGAGAGAAAGCACTTTGGGAGATCGTCGCTAATGTAAATCACGAAGGAATCATTGGGCGCAGGTGTGGCCAAGTTCTGCTGGAGCTGGGAAAAGAATGGCCCACTCTGCTGGCATTGGTTGCCTAAATTCATACGGAAAATTTATTAAATATGAAAATTGTCGGGATAAATTCAAAAAATTACCTGACTTCCGCTTTCTTCCGGTCGACTTCTTCTGCCGCTCCGCAAACAAATCTTCGAGGCATTGCTGTGCAAATTGAGCAGTCTGGTTTCCGACCCAAGGCAGCTGAATGGTCTCGCTACCGTAGTGCACAGTAGCATAGTCTGAATAGAGGTTGTCCGGCTTGAGGACGCAAGCGTCGCCTTCCAGAACCTCGACGATCTGCCTCTCCACCGTCAAAACATCCGTCTTGTCGCTCAGGAAAATGCTTACGTTGGCTTTCGGCTGAGCGTTATTGGTCAATTCTAGGCTAAGCCGTTAGAATGAAAATCCAGACCAAGAGAGGGCTTACCGTTGGTAATCCTGTTGCAAAAGTTCGTTTTGCCGCCGATGTCAAGCAGACGATGCAGATTAGAGTAGTTGGCGACAACGTTTTCAGACTGGGCATAGTCTGGGAAATGCACATAAACTTCGACGTTGTTCTGAAATCACTCCGTCAAGATAATAAGACATTTCTTTTTCACCTCGTCCATTTTTTGAAGGCTTATCAAAAGCTCCTTATCGATAAAGTCACTGATAAAAGTGACTGTTTTCTTTTTGACAGCTTCTTCCCGCTCGTTATCTTTGAGCTAAAAATAAAATTCATTTTCGTATTTCAAAAAATTACTCACAATGCTCTTCTGCAAAGTCTCAAAAGCCGCTTGGGCGTCTTTGCTGTCAACTCGCGAGGACTCTACGTTTTGTTTTTGTCCCAATTCTTCACGTTGTCGATAATTTCGCGGTTGATTGCGGAACTTTGTTGCACTTTGTTGCCGAACCAGATTTGAACGACAAAGTCTTCTGGGCATAGGGCTGTGGTCTGTTAAAAGTAAAGTGATCGAGGTGGATTTGAAATAGCAAGCAATTGTCATAAAATTGGTTTTCATAAACAACAACAAATTTGGTCGGTCCGAAAGTGCATGCGATCATGTCGTGACCGTTTTCGCGATGCCAATAAATGGATTAACGGTCCGGTTTCACTGCAGTTTACTGAATAAACAGATGGTTAACGGCAAAAATTTTAGCACGGAAAAACTTTCGTCAAACGTGGAGATTCTTTTAATTTCCGAAAAGAAGAATTCCCCTGCAAAAATTTGTATTGACACAAAATTTTCAGTGGCAGTTAAGAGTTCTCCTGTATTTTATGAGAAAAATCATATGTTTGAAGGAAGAGGGAACGTCATAAACCGTTTCCGCGCCAGATAAAACGGCTTCAACAGCGCTATCAGTTCTGACAGAAGTGAAAAGCAAATTATCGCAGAGACACGGCATATTTTGTCGGTGACACAATGCGAGATCCGCAAAAAACAGAAACGAACTCACCTTTGCCAGAACCTCCATCATGCCGAGGAAGTCGGTCTGGGAACAGTTCTTGGAAGTGACCACCAACGTGTAGGATTTGATGCCAAAGGTCTGGCATTGGTAGGCAAAAACAAGCTTAGCGGAGATCAAGAGCAGGCAGGCGAGAGAGATTAGTGAGGGAGAAAATCTCATTCTGAAATGGTATTAACACGAAAGTAGTGATGTCCTTTTATCAGCGAAGAATTCAAAAGCCATAGGAATGAGCGTCTTATGCTCGCTTTATATGCATTGTCGCAGCGATAAGGGCGAAAGAAGGAACTTCGCCCGCAACTTAAGGTTCTTTGGGGCTAGTACGGTGTGCTCGGGATTAGACGTGAACAGCCTGAGAAAAAATGAAACGCGCTATAAAAGATGGCTGAATAAAGCACGATATTCGTATACAATCCGCTTTCTGTTTTGCATAAGATTGCAGGAAAATAAGAGCGACAAAGAGAGGAATGCTTTTACATTTTTACGTTTCGCAAGATCTTGAATACATGGATGAAAGTGGAACATATCCATAACAACATGTATCTGGTTCGAAGAAGAATTATCAGAAAATTATACCAAGAAGAATAGATTTACTAATGAGTAATCGCTACGACCAAATCTAATGAATGCGATAAAAGTTCCGAAAAATTGGAATTTTCAAAATTAAAAACGCCAAAAACCAAAGCCAATAGCAAAAAACACATCGTGTCAATTGCGCCAGCTCATTTATAGGGATTCCCACAAATTTTTCAAAGCAATGTCGCGAAGCCAGTGCTTTATCACCGAGTGATCTTGTGTGGGGGCAGGACAGGGCGCAGCAATGACGTTGAGTGCTTTCCACATTCCCGTACTTGTCTGTAAGGCTAATGTAAGAGACCTTGTAGTGTATGGTTTATTTAAGAATGGAAAGACCTTTAAAGACATTGATTAATGTTGAGATTAATGTACTGCGGAATGGTAAAGTCGTCCACGGGAGGCTTCTTCTCCATTTGGGCTGAAACAAGAGAATTGATGGAAATGACTCCGCGACTGTTGATACGTACTTGCAAAGTCGAGTTCTTTTCGGCGAAGATAATCGCGGTATTTGGTTAAGAAACACATGTAACCAAACATGGCGATGAGAATTAGAACGCAGGCAAGGGTCACGATAATCCAGACGAAGGTGTACGGCGAGAAGAAGTGCGCCATGCGTCGGAAAGGCGCCGGTTCGGTGCAGCGCTGAAAACGATAATTTTTAAAATTAGGTTTGAAGCATTCAGGTCACCTCGATGTTAATGACCTTGTAGACCTGGTAGAGACGGGTCAGAGGACTTTCGCTGTTGGCTGATGCCGAGATGGCTTCAATCGAGTGTTCCAAGGACAAAACGGTGTTGCCCCGAACTACGTAGAAACAGGCGGTTGATCTGAACTTAAATATGCAAATGAGATTGGGAAATAACTCACTTATTGACATTTGTGCCCTCCACATCTTTGTAGGTTTCTGGCCGGTCGAGGTAGACGGACAAGTCAGGGCCAAGACCTTCAGACCGGATGGCGTCAGTCAGTTTTCTGAAAATGTAGTTTTACGCAGGCTTGAAATTATTTGTCATACTGCTCAAAGACTCCCAGATTAAGACCAATAACGTCCCGAGACTGGTCAAACGAGAACTTCAGCTTCACCGACGGATTCACAAAGTGGACCTCTGAGACCAGAGAGGCGAAATACTCATTCGATGCCTTCTTGTTCGCGTGAATGTCCACTTTGTAGATGCCTTCCGGGTGATCTACCACGTCTGAATCCATGTGAAGGTCGCCAGTGGTCGGCGACAGCGAGAACAAGCTGATCGGCTTCGAGTTATCGGCTTCGATGTTCTCGTCATATTCGGACTTTGTGAACTCCACATTCTTGATTCGGTAGCTGAGATGGCCGTCCTTTCCATTTAGATTCGATATCGGAATCTTGGTGTCCATCAGAGTGTTTTCTAAAGAAGTCGATTACGTCAGCGAAGTGACCGTTTGTGTACCGATGGTGACGTGGGAGTTGTTCCTGAGAGTTATAATCGGCTCAAGTTTTTTCTGCTCCGCGAGAATCTGTTTGTTCAAGCGCACGGTGAACGAGACCATGCTCCGATTGTGGCGGTCGAAAGCGATCTCGGGAGCGGACCCAAGATCGGGAATAGGGCTACAATTGATTATGGTTAAGACTTCGATCGTGATAACAAGGTGAAATGTACCTTACTAAAGCGCAAAGGTGAATTCTGGACTCGTTGACTAGGACGTGAGGCTTCGTCACCTTGAGTTCGCCGGTTTCCTGGTTGATCGAGAAGTGCGCGTTGCGATTAGCACCTGAAAATACCATTATAAGCAATATTGGTTAATTGGAACCTTTTCAATCCCAAAAATCAACTTTCCAATCTCTGGAACTTACAAGAAGGCAGCAGGTAGAAGTTAAATCCATTATAAGGCGCGTTGTCCTCATCTGAAGCTGCCAAGTGTCCGAGAATTGCAGAATGGTCTTGAATCGTGAACAAATAAGGGGTCTCCTAAAATGATGTCATTATGGCCTTTGTGATTTACGTCCCTTACTTGAGATCTTTGTAAGAAGGCAGGTTCATTATCGTCCTCGTCCACAATTTCTACGTGTAATAGCCGACTGTCGTTCTTCCCGTCTTGAAATATCGCCCGAGCTGAGACCAGAACCTAAATAATTGCGGGGTGCGCATCTCAAAACTTGAAAGTTCTTCCGAGCGTCTCCAATCGACCCTTCCACCGTCAGTCACTTTTATTGAGTCTCAGGACAGGGATAATTGGAAATTTGAGTTATGCATTTGACGCTAATTCTATATACACACAGAATTTAAGACAATGATCTTTTCGCGAGATTTAGGGCTATAACGTTGACGGCAATGACGCTGCCTTTGCGCAAGAGATTTGTTTCATTTTCTTTGAGAAACTGTTGTGGGTGCGGTTCGCACGAGTCACGTCTAAAGGCCCAATAAGACTGGTGCCAGAGTTTTGTCTCCGCGTGCTGGCAAGGCAGCAGAGATGAGTAATGCCGACGGTATATTC
The DNA here is from genome assembly GCA_000757645.3 of Steinernema carpocapsae. Taxonomy (NCBI): domain Eukaryota; kingdom Metazoa; phylum Nematoda; class Chromadorea; order Rhabditida; family Steinernematidae; genus Steinernema; species Steinernema carpocapsae. The sequence goes on from CM016762.1 coordinate 15,932,738, forward strand.
CTAAAATAAGATTGAACATCAGTGTTGCGACACACAATAGGCTTATCTGCGGCATGTAACGTCATCGTGCCCCCCCCGCCACTGGCGGTGGGAACCTTGGGCACAGCCGAGGAGGGAGCCGGCTTATCTCGTTCGTACCTTGGAAGTTGTCAAATTCTGGGTTGACCCCGCAGTTCTCCTCCGTGGACGCCTCCGCCAGCGTGAGGGGGGACCGCTCGCTCCGGTCGTTTCGCACATCCAAGACTCGGCGGTTGTTTTCACGTAGAGCGATGTGCATGCCGTCCTTAAGCCTGCAAAATTACTATGCAAATGGTATTCCACGGACGAGTTCAGCGCACCTTCGTTCCACTCGGCGATCGCGTGCTTTCTGAGGCACTGACCAATGAACTTCACAGGCGATTCCCAGCAGACTCGACTCGGCGCCGAACCATCGCGCCAGCTCGGCGATCACGTCGGGCACCAAGTGCTCAATGCCGCCGTCGGACATTTGAAAAATCGTTGTCACATACTTCGTTTCGCGCACCATCGCCTTCAGAAATGCCAAAGAGGTGTCGGTGTCGAACACGAACGCCTCTTCATCGCACCAAGAATTGGCCGCCGAGATGGGGTACGGGACATTCGGGAAGCGGAGCCAGCGCTTCGCCGGGCTCGTGGTGATGTCGAAACCTCGGGAGGAGAGGCGGATGACCGAGTCGCCCCGGAGGCTCCGGTGCTCGGAGGCCGGAGACATCTCAAGGCTCTCATATCCGGACGAGGCGACCTTCAGTTCCTGGCCAGAGAGGTAGCCGCTTTCGCAACCGATCGACTCCTGATACGTGACTGGGCTCGGTTGGTCAGCCGAGAGTGGCAAATTAGTCTTGATAAGGCACGGAGACGTGGTCGCTTCGTTTAGCATCCTCAGCTTGTCTACATGCAAGGCAAGACGTTGGGCCGACAATCGTAAATTTGCAACGATCCACGCTCGCAATAAAAGCTGTGACGAGGTGTTCTGGTCGGCATGGTTCTTCTTGAGATTCGAAGAAGGGCTCGGATTCGCGGGGGGCTTCGGCTGTCGCTCGAGGTCCTCGTTCGCCGACGGCGCTTTCTGCTTCTTCTGGCGGCGGCCGCGCCGCAGCAGCTTATTCAGTTTTCGTTCGAGGAAATTCATGGAGAAGGGGCAGCGAATAGTGGAAAAGCTTCGTTGAGGCCAACTGAGTTAGCACATCTTAAGGGGAACAGAAAAGGAACACAGAGTATAGCGAAAGAGTCGACAGCTCTACGGCATACAAGCGATCGGAAAAATGGCGCTCGACTGTTGGTCGTGAATAATAAAGGATGCAAGGCGGAGTCTCACGCACAGAGCAGCGGTTTTGTTAACTGAACAGTCCCTTAAAGGAAGGTCGCTGAGGGTGTGCAGGCGAATCTCGCGTCAGAACCGACTGATATTGGGGGCGGTTCATTCAGACTGGATTTGAGGACCAAAAACTGTCCAGCGTACGAACGAGATACAGGCCCGCCCTCAAGAACAATAAAATGAGTGTGATAAATAAACAGCCGTTCGTTATTTGGTTTTGAAATTTTAAGGGTGCCACTATCGGGCTTACGTGGGTTAGGAAAGGAATGCAGAGATCAGCTGAAAACGCCGTGGTGATCACTGAGTCACTGCGGGGAGGCTAGTGTCTGCGCCTCATTCAAAAGAATGGAATTTAAAGAAGAACAAAACGTAAACTAAGCTGCCAGTTCGTTAGCAGCCAAAATTTCAGGATTCTTAGGGTTTGACCGTTTTTGTCACGTTCACAAACCGCATTACATAAAAGGGGATCACTTCACAAAAAAAGGAAATTTCCGAAGGCTCTCTAAAGGTCAACTCATAGTTCGAGACGCACAGACGCAAGCCAACGCCATACAAATTTCTGACCACACACAAAATTTTTTGTGTGTGTGTGTGGTCAGAAATTAGTATGGCGTTGGCCTGCGTCTGTCGCATGCGTCTCAAACTATGGGGAGGCCTTAAGGGGTAAAATTGAAGGGAAAAATCGGTTCACCCTCAAACCAAGCCAAAGCCCAGCGAAACCAAAACTAAGATGAAGCAAAGCGACGAAAATTGAATTTCGTAAAAACGCACTTGACTCATCACTTTGCTTTTTTGCACGGAAAAACGAAAATGCGATCCTGTGGTGGTACAATACGCGAAATGGAACAGCGGTAAACGGCTTATCGCCTTACCATTCACACAAAAGGTGTCGCCGCCATTGACGACGTTGCTTTTTCGAAGGACATCCCTTTCAGAAATAGTTCGCGGAAGCGGGTTTCTCCATCCGAATACGCGGCTTCTCTCGACTACTCCACTATTCCCCGGTAATGCATTTGCCGCAATATGCGTGCTGACAGCTTTTTGTGTCCGCCGCAAACAAAAAAATATCCGACATGACGGGTGACCCGCGTTCTGACACTTCCACTCCGGCGCCGCCGATCACCCGCGCCACTTCGGCAAATTTCACTTTCGCCCACGGCGCGGACGAGAGTTTATGGTAATTGCAACCAGGTTCACTTCGCGGTCCCTCCCGGTTACCATATGACGTTCGGGAAAATAAATACGGCGCGGCCCGGCAATCCACGAAAGCACTTCTCGATCAGCTGCTCGGATTAGCTTCTCCGCTTGTTAAATACAAACACTTTTGGGAAATGTGTTCGGAAAACTTTTCCTTGCGATTAAAGTAGTTTATTGGGTGTACATCCGGATCGCTTAAGCAAGCAGCGCAAGCAAGCTGCGCGTGCGAATAACGGCCCATAAAAATGTACACAGAGATGTTGGCAAATATGCGGGGGATCGTTTGACGATATCTCCGCTTTGGCGAGAAAAAAAACTGATTTAGCGGAAAACAGCGAACAAGGAAATGATCTCGAGTTGAAACTACAATCATTTTTGGCTCCTTCAAATGCCGAGACGGAATAAGTCAGAAAGGGAAAAAGGAGTGGGCGCCAAGCGGCGACTCCTCAGCGGTATCAGCGGCGGGTTGGTGTTGCGCGTGGTCGGTTCCAGGTATTTTTTTGGTGTTTATGAACTCTTGGTGTCGACGCTCTTTATCGCAATTTCGGTGATGTTTATTATTTTGCTGCTTCTGTTTTCATGATGGGAACCACAAACCATGTTGATGGCTGTGTAGCTACAACTATCGGTGTAATTATATGAAGACATGTGGAGGGCAGATTTGAGAATAAGATGGAGGGGCAAAAACGAAGTGGTTGGGGAATATTTTCTGGATGTGGTTTTAGTAATTTTAGGCAACAAGAATAAATTTGCCTGCACACAAAGTCATTAACAGTAAAAAAACAAGTCACATATAATGTTTGCTCTCAACGTGATCATTGTCTCAAACTCATATCCAATAGAATTAGCGTCCTTTCATGAACTGAATCTCTCAAATTTTCTAAAAGGACTTACCGTAATCCTTGAGGTGTTTTCGTAATCCAATCGTTTAGCCGTGAATATCTCTCCAGAAGTTTCGTCAATGTTGAAGAAACCTTCGTCTTTATTTGTAATCGGCTGAAATCAACATAGTTAGCTGTGCAATAAGAGTCAAATACCGTTACCTTTAAAGAATATTTGATATCAGCCGTATCAAAGCTCCCAACTTGAGCTACAACCTGGTAAACGCGGTGATTCGCCGGCGTGTTCTAAATTTTGTTTGAGATTTTGAAGTAATTCATGTGACTTACCTCGCTCAACTTGATCACATGCCCTATGGGAGGGCTCTGAATAGTCAGTTCATTCTTTTCCTCATTGTTCGTGAGGATCGACTCCACAACCGTCACCATCACCGTGCTTCTCGCCGACTGTTTTGGGTTCCCTGCATCCTCACAAACCACGACGATTTCGTACGGTTCAATCCGGGCCAATCCATTCAGGCTTTTCACAGTCGTAACCAGCCCCGTCTCGCTGTCCACCTCGAAATACGGATTGGTCCCATTTTCGAGGAAAAAATGAAGTCTCGCATTTTCGTTCTTGTCACTGTCGTGGGCGAGGAGTCTGGTTACAGTAGACCCGACTTGCCAATTCTCGGTCAGCTTCACGTTCACCTTCTGTTCTTGGAAGCGGGGCGCATTGTCGTTTTGGTCTTCCAGTGTTATGAAGAGCTAAAGTGACAGGGTGAAAATAAGAAGAACGGCGAAGAGCTTACGTTCGCAGTGTTCACGTTTCCAGCTGAGTCTTCGACCGTGATGATGATGGCCATGAGGTCGACCGCTTCTCGGTCAAGATCTCCGACTGGTGAAACGACGAGAACCATGCTGTCGGCTACCTTAAAGGTAAATGTTTATAGCACAAATTATCCTTTGATTCCTTATTGCTAAAAATTTTTTTTGACTTTCTAGGTATATTTTGTGTCTCTGGTATTACGCTCTTTAAATCGTTCAAATTCACGTTAACACCACATTCCTCACCTCTCGAATCTGGAACTTGTCCTGCCCTATACCACTTAAGCGGTATTTAAACTTCTGCTTTCCGTCCAATTCATCATTGTCTGACACTCGAAAACGTACAATTTCGGTGCCCGGCGGCGAGTTCTCCATTACAGCAAACTAAACAAATTAAGATATCACATTTTTCAGAGTAGCAAACTGGTTCTCACGCTGTTGTTTCTCAGAGGTTGACCCAGAAAACCGAAGCGCGGAGTGTTGTCGTCGATGTCTACAATTTGGAATCTCAGAATCGCGGACGTCTTGTAGTTGTCCACGCCGGCCACGAGTTCCAAGTCAAACGCTCGCATCTCGGCGGTCAGACTCTCAAAGTCGATCCGCTTTGCAACATGAACGTTCTCTGAAAAGACAAAAATTCTGAGCACAAAAATGGAAACCAACGTGTGATTGTATCCAGAGTGAAGAAGCTCTCCATTTCCCCTTTCAACTCGACGTTCGAGATGTGGTTGCCGGTCATAGGGTCGTAGGCAGGGAGCGAGGTGGCGATCTGGCCGATCGGAGCTTCCTCGACGAGCCGGACCGGAATAATGACGCTGTCCTCGGTCCATGGAGCGGTGAACAAGGGCTTCGACATCAGCTTCTTCCGTTCGGCTTCTTTTTTGGGATCAGCGGAGAAGAAGATGGTGATTAGAGCTGAAAAACACCATTCGAATCGTCAAAAATCTTTCATTGTGAGGTACTCACCTCGATCACTGAAATCCTCAACGCTGGCCACTTCAAACTGAACGCTTCTGAGGTTAGAAGCGTGTTCGAAGTTGACCATAATGCGAGAACGGTCCACAATAATGGAATTAGCCGGGAAATGCTCGGGTTTCTGGTCTGCGTTCCACGCGTTGATGCTGTCAGTGATGATGACGATGTTGGGCCTCTCTTCGTTGGTGGACAACTCCACGACGGTGTTCAAATGGGATTGGTCTGCAAGAAGAATGCCTTAAAAACGAAGACAGATTTGTCCTACCAGCTGGCACGGTATGAGTGTAAAATCGCGACAAGAAAATGCTCTCATTTTTACGACTTCCGATAACCGTAAGCAGTAGCTGAGTTTGAGCCAGGATCGCTTTCGTCGTGCGGTCAACGACGCCGATGTCGGCGCTGTGGTGTCCGGATTTGACGCCGCGGCTAAACCTCAAACTATTAAAATCACCAAATTGAGTGTCTCACTCTGGGACATCTCCAACAAAAACGTTTCCGCCGTAATCGTCAATGGAAAGCCAGCTGGAATTACTGTTCAGGATCACAAACTTTACGCTGTCGACAGGAACGCCTTCCAGCTCCACTTGGACCAACGGATTTCCTGAACATGCCTAAATATTGAGGAGATATTCAATAAAGACTACCTTTGTGGATCTTCTCAGAAGTAATGGTTCGCTCATAGCGCGGTCGACGGAAGCGGGCCTTTGAGAAGCTGTTCTAAACAAAATAGAAATGTTACTCCGTTTTGCACAGCTCTCCGCGTACCTTGACTTGCACATCCACACTTTTCTTGTCCGCCTGGTTGTTGGTCGGATCTCGAACACCCAACTCCAGCACGAAGCTTCCGGTCGAAGGAATGCTTCCGTGTTTCGGTCGAATCTGATAGAAATCTTCGGAAACCTTGCTGATTTCCAGGAAACTCGCTGCCGACCCGTCGACGTCGACGACGTAGTTTGGATAGAGATCAGCGTCGTGGACCGAGAAAACGGCCGAGGTGAGAAGCGCTCCGTTCGAAATTCGGATGGGCTCATCGCCAATTTCGAGCTTCGGCAGGTTGTCGTTCTTGTCCTTGACTCGTATGGTGATTGTGACTGGGTCAGACATGTATCCGGCTAAATGACGACGTCTTTAAAATGTATGCATTCAAGTCATACCTTTGTCGATCGCCACCAAGGCAAAGTAGTAAGCGTCGGTTTGCTCTCGGTCCAAGCACGGGAGCGCGGTCTTGCAGGAGACAATAAGGACATCATCGTTAATGGCAAACAGCTCACTGCCTTCCCCGAACAACTCAAAGCTAAGTTGCTCGTTGACATCCTCATCATGTGCTTTCAATTGTCCGACGGCTTCTCCAGTGACGCTGTTCTCGAAGACCTCAAATTCGAAAAACGAATTTGTGAAATAGGGCGCGTGGTCGGGTTCATCCTTCTTCCTGAACTGGAGCATCTTGGTTTTGACCATATTGGGGTTGTAGGTGAGGGAAGCGCGGAGCTAAAAACACGCAAAAATTAATCCAGAACAGTTGGGACAAAATGCGAACCTCGGCAGTGAAGGTGGTTGGAGCGGTTTCAAAGTCGAGCATCCTGCTGTTGGCCACAATAAGTTGAGCAGTTCCGCCGACAGGGACGCGGCGAGGGCGCACTATGAACGCATCGGAGAAGAGCAGCTCGAGATCCACCAACTCGTTATGACTCTAAAATGGTGGCAGTTAGATAATTGAAAAGTTTGATAATGGCGCGGCAGTCGTAATCTCTATTTCAAGCTAATTGTGGCAAAACATCTTTGTAAATGGCCTCGGGATAAATTTGTCTCATATATCATTTTTCTAAATGAACTGTACCTCCTGATCGGCAGTGATGTGGATCTCGACTCCAGGAACGGCCTCTCCGTCGACAAGCGACTCGGAAACCAGTATTTGTCCGTTAGTGACTCCGTTGACGTTTAAATTGAAATCTAAAATTGGACTCAATTATGAAAACGCTTCGACGACTCACCTATTTCGGGCAGAAGTTGAACGCTCGCTGGAGTGGGAGCCTTAGAAGTTGTCTTCATGTTTGACGACCCCACCGTGAAAAGCTTGTTGTCCATGGTCTCCTCCGTCTCAGGCATCTCTTCCTCAATACCGACTGGAATGGAAGTGGACATTTCTTCCCCTGCATCAATGGCAATCGTTTCGGGAATCGCCTCGATTTCCTTGATCACGGCTTCAATGTTCTTCCTTCCTTCTGTAAGTTCCACGATTACAGTTCCGATAGTGGCCTCTGTGATCTCTGGTTCCGTGGAGGAGATTACGTCTTCCGATGTGGTTGAAGTCGTTTCCGGCTTGGAAGATGTCTTCACTTCTACAGGAGGTGGTTCTGTGGACGGCGACTCAGTGAGGACTGACGTTTTCGGAGTTTCGGACTTCTCAAACGACAAAATATCCACCGTGACGGTCGCTGAAGCCGTTGCGTCAGCTTGCTTGGCCTAAACAAAGACAAGTGTGAACAGCCAAAACAGGATAGATCAGGACAAACAGTTATTAAGGAATAAACAAAACAACAAGCAAATGCGACATTTCTTACCTCCAAAGTGAACTGATACGGTAGCTGCTTTTCCTTAGCTTCCACTTTCACCCCTTTCTTCAGCATGATCTCGACTGCACTGAGCACTCGATTCGAATCTTGCTGGGTGTTGATTTCTCCGATCTTGAACCACTCTTGAATGTCACCCATGATCTCGAAAGTAGGAGCAGGGCCGTTGACTCGACTCATAAAGTACACGATTGCCATAGTTGCTGATTTCTAAAAAGCAAAATTTCTCCTTTCTCTGGTTTCTGCATTACCTCATTCGTTCCCTCCGGCACCAAGATCTCGTACTTCTCCTTTTCGAACTGAGGCATAAACTCAAAGACGGGTTTGTTGTGGTGGACGGGAATTTGGTTCGAGTTGACCACGACATTCATTACCGTAGACTTGGACATGGGCTCCATGGTGCTCTGGTCGCGTTCATACATGAAATTGATCGTGTACTTCTTGTCCTGAAAAGTGAGCTATCTTATTCGCTTCTGATATAAGCATCTTCATTACCTTGAAAATAGTGTCCGTTCCGCTCTCCGCGTCAGGGATCAGAACGTGGAAATCGACTCCAAAATGGGGAGGGATGTCCGAATCATCGTTTAAGGCGATACGCAGCTGGTACATGTGATTATCCAGTTTGTCACTGTAGCAAATCACAATTTCGGGATTGATGCAAAGGAAGTCCATGGATAGGTTGGCGGGGTGATGAGCGGTCAGCGTCATAAGCGTTGTTCCTAAAACACAAAATAAGTGTTGTTTGAAAAATATCCGAAGAGCTAAGAATATTACCTTGCGTGACATCTTCAGGCACATTCACGACCTTCTGGAAGACCTGGGGGCTTTCCCATATATCAACGTCCTCGACCGGCATAATGGGCTCCAACATCTCGCCCGAAGACTCTTCAGACATCGATTCTGACTCTTCCTGAGTCAAGATCTCCTTCAGAGGAACTGGCTCATCGCCTGTCGAGGGAAGCCTGATTTCTGGTTCTTGGCTCCCCGTTCCTTGCAAGACTTCTCGAATGTTGCTTTCTTGTTTTGACAGTGCTCTATAATTATTTGTCCCTCAGATCCCCAGAAAATTCCACTCACTTAATCAAGCGTGCCAGCGCTTTCTCTTCAACCAATTCTGAAGTCATCGGCTTTTCCTCCACCATCTCCGAAGCTTCTTTGTTCATGCGACTGGGAAACACTACTTCCGCCATCTGAAATAGCAAATTGACTCACGAAATCCGGAAACGCAGAACTTGGTTCGATTCGTTTTGGAGCATGGTCGGTTCTACGTTATCTTCCACCGCTTCAGAGTTGGTTTCTTGCTCTTGAGACATGTCATCTCGAGCATCTTGCTGACAGAACACTACAAAAGAATGATGGCTCAAATAATTGTCAAAACATGAATTAACAAAAAGCAAAATCATGAAAAAAGCAAAAAAAAAGTTTGGCGTTTAAAGAACAGAATCCTTTGAATCACAAAATCTTCCAATTCGATATTTTTAAAATAGTACATTTCCTACGCATGCTTTCTTTGTCCAAATCAAAACGGTCCGAGAATCTCAAAAATGTTCGGCGCTTAATTTTAGCTAATTTTTTGGATTTTGTGATAAGTGTTTAATTTGGTTTGCAGGTCTTGGAAATCATTTATCGTACCTGCAATCGCTTTAAAATAACGTTTTGGAAAAGTATTATTTTCAACTATGATTCCAGAAAAACAATTTTTTCAAAGTTCAAAAACGCTTAATAATTATCGACTCACCATTTGACTGCATCCTCGCAAGGATCACAGGGAATCTTGATTAAATTAAGGGTGTCGTCGCGCAGTCGTTGTTTTCGACCTTGGTGATTGTCCCACTTTCCCACATTTTGCTCTCGTTTCCAGATCTCGACGCACGCCTCGACTGTTTGACCTTTTTTTACGAAACAAGACTAGCAAAAATCGAACAAGAGATCGCCCGTCGAGATGTGCTTTTTCTGGTTGTTACCCGATCGGCTACTCTTTGTTTTTGTGCCCTGCGGTTTCTGCGTGGTTTGGAGGTGATTTCCCTTCGCTTCCTCCTGAATACCTTCGAAGTGACCTGATCTTTTGCCTTAAGTGACAGCTGCACGTCGATCCTTAGCGCGCCAAATTCATGATGCAGATGAGTGCGATTATGCCTGCCGGGCAAAACTGTCCCTCCTTCTCTTCCTAGTCCAAACGCTCCCTCTGGAAAGTTTGCGGGGCAAGTTGGCAGCATGTGCAGAAAGCAGCCTTGTTAATGACGGCATGCGACATCTCTGTCCTTCCTCCCTTCCGCCGAGCCGTCTGGCGAAGAGTACAATAGACTCGGCGAATCGCTGCTCTATAAACATCCTCACAATTCCGTTCACCTTTGCTTTGGCGCTTGCCGCACTGGCAAACAGTGTGCCAATGGGATAAAGACGCGCTACCATGTCGGCCGGACAGTTCAAGTGGGATATCATATTATTGGAGTTCAGCGATTTGAACCGGCTTTGTGCTGGCGGCGGTTGAGGGGCTGCGGCCTACAAAAGTGAGGCGTCAATGATCTCTTCAGCGCGTGCCGCGGCGGTCCAAAGACGGCCGCGGCGACTTTGGGCCGCTGTCGAAGCTGTATTAAATAACAGAATGGCGTAATGCAGCGCAGTCCGATCGGCGCACCGATCGGCACAAGCACGTTTCACAATTGTTTTTCTGACTTTGCCTGAGGCAGATGGTCGACGAGTGGTCGCTGACGAGGATGTGTGTGCCAGTTGGTGAAATGCGCTACTCCCTCGAGCTTGGTACCATTCCACATGTGCTCCCAGGAGTGGACCACGAAAACTTTTACCGCAGACAACACCGCCGCGACCCGCCGATCGCTCGTTTCGATCGATCAACTTCCGTAGGCCGTTCGATAATTATCGACTGTTTTTGCAAGATGTCTCCGTGCCGCGGCCGATGTGACCGATTCCAAAACACTTGCCTCCTTAAGTTTGAGTGCACAGTAGTGGCCGGTGACAGTGACTACCGTACAACTGGTCACTGTGATAAAACATCGAAAAGCCATAAAAACTTTTTATAATCTCTATTCAATAAACCCCTTTTGAAAAAAGCGTTTTTCGTCCCTATTTTGGCATATAAAAATCTCTTCAGGTGGTTTTTGGATTTTGAATAGCCTCGGTTGTTTTCTTTGCTCGTTGCAACAAGCGATTGGTGCTAGGTGTGTCTGTCGCGTGTGTGAGCTCGCCAATAAATAATCCTAATCCCTTGAACCTTTGTCCGTCCTCTGGACTCCGGGATCGATCTCATTGGCACCGGCCAACACTTGCTTGAGATGAGTCGAGTTTGTAAACAAGCACACGTTTCAATAAGGCAATTTTGCATTTTATCTTCACCATGTACACATGACAGGTACCACATCGGACGCACATACATATACAGAATAGAAAACTTTGAGGCTTTGGGACAGAGTCTGGGTTAGTTTCCGCGTTGCAAACGCCGCCGCGCAGTTCGCTACAGGGAGCACGAGAGCGACGAATCGACTTTACGTGATTCGGTTCGTGACCGATGTGAACTTCCTCGAGACGACGACAACACAAAGTGAGGAGGAAGAGTGTTTGTCTAAACCGTTATCCCAAAGGAAAGGAGGAAAGGGTCAAAGCGGGAGTGTGAGCGACGAGATAAATAAACAGAGGAGCGAATTATTGTATAAACGGGTGACAACGGTTCGTGCTACCGTTTATCAATCACTTCAAGGAATAGAGAAAATAGGAGATGACTACAGAGTGGAAAGTGTCGGTTGGACGGATGAACGAGTTAACAACAAACAAAACGAAAACAATATTATTAAATAGTAGTTACGGAAGCAACGATAAACATTTCATAAATTAAGTTGGCATAAAAATGTGAAAGAATGTGTAAAATACTCGGATACTCGGACTTGATTGGAGTTAAGGCAGGATGGATTGGGAGTTGGAGTAGATAAAGTGCACTGCACACTATAAGGCACAATTCACGAGAGAGTAAAGCCCTAGCTATGGCCCCGTATAACGGAAATGGAATTCACTGTACGGGACACAGTCTGGAAAATGACTGGAAGAAGACAACAACGTATAATTACAGGGAACTTTGGTACAAGGAGAGGAGGAGGGTCTACAAGTTTGAGCAATTCAGCAGCTCCGGCTTGATTGGCAGATGTAGCAGGTTTTTACTGGATTCTAGTCTCGACTCCACCAGCGAGCCGGCAATGTTTCGCAGGAGTTCCTTCGTCTGATCGAGCTCGGACATGAGTCGGCTGACCTCCGACTCCAATTCCACTGTCCGGCGGCGCTCGATGTCGCAGCGGTTGCAGGGCTTGTCGGAGTCGGGTGATTCGGAGCGGCCGGACAAGTCGTCCACGTCGGAGACCGTGTTTGTCGGCGAGTGATTGTTCATGGGAGATCCTTTTGAGGGGCTAAATACATAAAAATTCATAAATTGAAATTAACAATTTTATTGCCTTGACGCGGAGGAATTTGTGTTCGAATCGGTGTGGATATGTGCGGATTCTTCTGTTTTGATGCCCGTAAGCGGCTGGCCAAAGATCGAAGTGGAGAGGGTCGGGGGCGCAGCGTTCATCTGTAATTAACGGTTTTAGTACTTTTTGGGTTACTGTATTCGTACTTGAGGCTCTTCCATTGGTGGCTGCCCGAAAACGTTGTTTTTCATATGGTGGAACTGGAAGTGCAGTTGAAGGTTCACTTGAGAGTTGAAGTTCTTCTGGCACAAAATGCAGAAAAAGTTGTTTGATGCGTTGGTGACAGGCGGCAGACCCGGAAACGCAGTCTGCCCTTTGAGCAACTGATTGTTGGCAAAGTTCTGCGCTGTCAAGGCGGCAATTGCTCTGTGCTGCTGCAGCAGAAAGGCCAGTTTCTGCATTTCTTCGGGGTTGAAATTTGGCGCTGAAATCTGAGCAGGGGGCGTCATGAAATTGAGCATGTTCAGCTGAGGCTGTGGCTGCGACCCCGACGCTGGAGTGGTCTGCGGCGACGGAATCTGCGTTTCCGCGAGCGTCGTCGAGGTGTTTTCGGTCATCATGAGTGGCGTGCTTGTGCGCGTCGACGATCGAGATCTACAAAAGCGATTATTTCGAGATGAGAGGGCCAAATAAAGATCGAGTTTACCGAGCTAACCCAGGCGACCCTTTGCACTTAAGTGCGTGCTCTTCGAGAGACGCTTGTTTGAGAAAAGATCGGCCGCACTTGCTGCAGAGGTGGCCCCGTTCCGCGTGGATCTTCATGTGCCGATTCAGGTCGAACTTGAAGATGAACGTCTTGTGGCAAAGTTGGCACCGATGCGGTCGCCCACCAGCATGAATCATTAGGTGTTGGGTGAGGTGTCCTTTCTGAAAATATATCCGATGAAAACACTTACTCATCACGAAATCCTGTTTACCTGGAAGAAGGCCTTGTCGCAATGGGGACAAACGTGGGATCTCTCTCCCGTGTGCCACATCCAATGCTTTTTTAAGAGTTGCCGAGTTCCGAACTCCTTTCCGCACTGTGTACACTTGTGGGGCTGCTCGCCGCTGTGAATCCGCATGTGAGTGCTCAATTCGCGCTTTACGCCGAAGACAATTCCACAAACTTCGCAGACGTATTGGGGCTTGTCCCGATGCGTGTGAGTGTAGTGGACGTTCAGCTAAAATGGAAAAATCATGAGAGACTCGAATTAGACCGGTCCGCTTACCTGACTTCTATCCGAAAACACCTTCGGGCAAAATCTGCAGTTGTAAACATTTTGTTTCTCCTCGAGGTCGACGGACTCGTCGGAAGCGGCGTCAGAGCTGCTGGGGGAGTTGGACTCGTGGTCCTGGTCGCTGCCGTCCTGGTCGTCGAGGCTCATCTGCTCGGGTTCCGGCTCCGCGTCGCAGGCTTCCGTCTTTATCCCGGTGTGGCCTTCGCTGATGTGCTGCTCCAGCTCCGTGAGGGTCGCGTAACTCACCGGACACTCATTGCAGACATAGCAACACTCGCCAGTGGTCATGGCGCGTTATTTCGCTGTCTAAATTGAAGCGAAAACTAGAATTTGCATCCGGATTACACGCGGCCAGACATAAAACGGAGTAAGTTAGCTCTCGAAATGTGTGCGTCATGCGAAGAGGCAGTCTGGACTGCCGAACTTTGCCTCCTCACTGACTTTGCAGTCAAGACGTCGCGGACTCTCTTTCTTTACTCGACCGCGGGTAAATGGGGTTTGTATGTATATGAACGTGCGTGTGAGTGAGTGGCAGCCACGGAGTACGGTAACAAGTCGGCTCAAACAAGCCCAGCGCACGCCCATGAGCCAATCGAGTGTGGGCAGCGGCGAGTCCGTCACGGTCGTCCACAATATTGTCACTCAAACGCGCCTTTTACGGTATGAGAGGCCATCAAAGTCGTCTCACGCTTCGGCCAAAACGTGAAACTACTTTCCCAAACTAAAATTACCATAAACGCACTTTTATATCTTCCAAAACAATCTCAGTCACCCAAAAGGGTTTGAAGGTCGAAATGTCAAAGTCACGTTTTTTACCTATTGGAAATCAGAAGACATCAACGGAGGAACTGGCTTTTGAAACATATGAGAGGGGATGCGCAACAACATAGAGTGCAAGTAAATTAAAAAAAACGAAGAAAACAGATGGATGACACGGAGTTACAGTAAAACAAAGTCGAAAATTAAGAGAATCAAAGAATTTTCAAAGTAAAATAGTTGAAAAGGAGAAGAAAAGTTGTCCAAAACAGTCATGCGAGGGGGACAGTCGCATTATGGACGACGTTGGTTGTTTGCATTTGACGGAACAAGAAATTTCAAGAAGGCAGCAAGAGCAACGACACACGGAACGCAGCGCACATGACACCACCCTCAAAGAAAAATTGCAGATCCCTGGAGCTGCATGAGGAGGTCGCAGACAGGTGGTGGAGGCAAGGAAAGGGCCGCCGGTCGAAAGTTAGCCCACACAGTTTCTTTGAACTCCTCAGGGGAACCGTTTTACTTGGACGAAGTGCACATCAAGTAGGGATGGGACGACACTAGCACGAACGGTGGCCAGCAAGGGTGCATGGGGCGATCGGGGGCCAAGCAGTCGGCCGTCCAAGTAGCCGGACATGACAGCTATGGTCACTTGACAGAACTCGTTGCCCCGCCCCGCGACTGAGGAAGCGGTGCGCTTTTCGCCGACGGTCATCCTAATAACTGCGCGATAAGTGGTGAACTCCGCAAGCACAGAAGCAAATGAGATCGGCCGAAAAGACGAGGTCGCAGGGGGAGATATAAGATATCCAGACAACACGCCTGAGTACATTTCGATATCCTCAGCGCCGATTTTGACGAGCAACATAACGCTGGTACCCTGTGGCACGGCTAACCGACCGGCGACCGACCGCATCGGCACATAACTTTTACAGCGAAGAACGGGATGCGCTAAGCCGGCCGGCTACTGATCCTGTCCGGTCTCCAAATCCTTCCAGCATACGCTCAAGCAGCGGCGTAGAACAACTTTGTTTATAACCGTGCTGACCTTTTTGCCATGTGTGGAGCAGCCACAGCAGCTGCGGTCATGGAATAGTGGAGAATCCCGAATCACGTTTTCGCGAATGAGGAAGTGTGGTGGGCAGGATGAAAGTTAGGACAGTCGCACCAGGTCGGTTTTCGAGGTACAAGCTGTTAGGCAGGGAGTGTGTGCGTGAAGAAAAGGCGGGACTTCAGTCTCGAAGTGAAATTTCAGCACGCGCGCACATAAGACGGTAGCTGGACCAAAAGTGACCACTGCTCGATCATATCCGCTAAGTCCAGAGCAAACAGTTCAAAGTTCGAGACAGTCGTCGGTCGGTTCTGGTACCAAAGCTACCCATTAGGCAGCTTGCAATTTACAATGTGGGTTGTTATCGCATATGCATTCTGGCCTTAGGGGTCAAGTTGTGATGGGCGCTGGCTCAAGTTGTAAAGATATATTCGGTACCACATGGCTGTACTCTGCTCTGCTCGATCTCGAAACTCTCTAGACCCGTTCTCGCACTCCTCTCGTGCCACTGCGTCCACCGTCCACCCGTAGGGTCAGGACAAGAGACCGGTAGCAACACACAACGCGAGAGTAAACAGCCAAGCCGGAGGTGGTCAGCAGTTCGTAGAGAGGTATTTGTCACACAGGAGACTTCTCACTCAGATACTGACAGTCGGTCGCGGATGAAAAGACAACAAACCGTTGACGTAGCGGACGAAGGTTCATACAGAGTGGCGGAGGAACAATAAGGAAGGTGGTGCAGGCTCGCGACCCACGCTTCGAGCAAACGACTCTCTCTCACGACAGAACTTTGTCTTGACTACAGTAGCCGCGGATTTAATTCAATTTTAATTTTTGATTTCGTCTATAAAAAGAATTTTCAACATGCTGATACCGTAACCCGATGAGCGTCACAGAGATGTTTATGCGAGATCATGAATAATTTGCAAACCAGACAACAGCGGACAAACCCAAGTTGTAATAAATGACTGTGTGGACCGAGCGACAGGTTGACAGTGGATAACGTCCGAACCAAGGATGCATAGGCAAAAAGACATTCCCATAAGCCAAAGTAATAAATCACCCTCTTTTACACTTAGCGCACGTTGAACTGGCGGTTTGCATGCAACACTCCGCGTTGCCGCCTTCCTTCTCTTCAGGCCTACTTCTTCTCCCTTAGCATAAGATTCAAATTGAATTTTTTGCATGAGACGTCGTCTGGGGAACATGAGTAAATGCACTTTACCAGCCACTTCCTTTCCGTCATGCCGTTTCTCCCACCCAAATGCGCCTTTCGACGGAAGCAATTGAATATTCGCGTGATTCTTGCGCAATTCGCGTGACAAAACAGTCAGTTCTCAGTTTCGGTTTCTTAGCGCGCGGTCGAGATCATAGCTAACGCGGGATCACTCTCTCTTCGGGAAAGTGAAGAAGCGCGACCTCCTAAACAAAGGAACAAAGCGTGTTGAACTTTTTAGACGCGGGCCAACAAGTTATTTAATACAAAACAAACTTTGAGCGTGCGCTACCGGACCGTGGCCGACTGGCAACGACGACGACAAAGACAACGCACGCATTCATCCGCTTCTTCCGCGCTCTCGCGCACGCAGGTTACCATGAGTGGAGATGGCAAACAGTATCTAAGACGGGCTCGGGAGCAGCCAAATCTGTAGTGCAAATTCATTGTTGGCTGACAGATTAGTTCGGAGGCATGTCAAGCGATGCGGCAAATCTGCCAAAGAACGAGATAAATGCCGTTCTCGACACGGTCATGAGGTCAGCCGGAGTTACTCGGCTGTTTGCTTACAAATCATACATTTCTTAAGAGGCTGGCATGGCCACATGATTGACAGGCAAGATTTTTGCTGAGGTGAGTCGACATTGAGGGAAAGAAAAAAGATCGAATTATTGTGTTCAAATGAAAACTTGAATTTTTGTCGCTTTTTTGTTACTTGTGTTTAAAATAGCAATGGTTTAAATTTTTAGCAAATTTTCTGAAGCTCATCAAAATGTTTAAAACTATTTATTCCTTTTTAAGTGTTTTTAAAACAACACATAAACCCCTTAAAAACCTACAAATTTTTTTCAACACCTTTATCATGTCCGACGTTTCTATCTTTTCTTTGCACATCAATGAAAATGTGTTTTAGTAGACCGCAAGGTCCCACCGATCAGGCTCCGCTTCCTGTACACTCGCCGCTGACCAGACCTTCAATTCGCATGACAAAAGCGAAGCGCTAATCCAGTGTAAGAGCAATTGAGCCGGACGCCCGGCACGGCGCTACGGTAACCCATATCGCTTACAAAAAAGCGCCGCCGCCGTCACATGTTATGGCCCATTTCTCATTAGCGGCCATTTTCGGGTCGAACTTGCCAGAGAGTCAACAGCCGTCAAACAGTTGCCCGATGTCCGGCCACCGCGATCCGCACCCAGTCCCATACACTCATCTCTTTCACTCACTCATCCGGCGACCGCCCGTGCTACTGCACAACTCAACATGATGATTGGGGGAATTGATCAAACAGTTAGGAGCCTTGAGGGGTCAACACGGAAGAGGTCCCGCCGCTGGGCAGCGGGCGTGCGCTCCCTCAAGATTCCTCCATACAGATGGATCAATGGTTAATTGCCCCCTCGCAGCAGATATTAACGCAACATGTTCAGATGGACCCTCTTTGCCATTCAAGGCACTACCGCACACTTCGCGTCTCCCCCGAAAGAAAGTGCATGGGTAAGCGGCGCCATAAAATAAAAAATTTGCATATACGCGAAATGAGAAATCAGCCACTATTTTGCTGATTGCGGCTCGACAAAAGGCGTGACAGTGTCACCAACTTTACGCGCACTCATAAAAGCCGAAGCTGGCATCAAGCGCGCGGCCTCTTGAACTCGGCCCTCAAACCGAGCCAATCGAGGCGCGCAGACGTGGGAAAATCAAATGCTCATGCCTAACGGACCGACGCGTACTTACCATATCTGTTTGGTAAACAGCTCAACTGGCTTCACTCTCAACTCCGTCACCGTCGCGTTAAGCAAGAGAGGTTTGGATAGCGGGATGAAAAATTATTCCTCGCCTATTTCATTTCGTCTCCTCGTTTTTACAGCACCTCAAAAAATTGTCGAAAAATGGCCACTGAGACAGTCGAGGACATGGCGCGGTCGGTCCGTGAAAATCTATTATAATAAGTACATCCAGGACTAAGAACTAGGAGGGTCGTCTGAACAACTTGATGAGAAACTGTCCGAAACGAAAGGTCTCAACAAAAATCAAAGAAAAAATTATCGTACAATGAGAATACTCAAGATATTGAAAGCAAAATGAAGGGTTAGAAAAAGAACACTGTTTTTGAACCTCGAATTGGAATTTGCACTCATCAATGACTAAAGCACATTTAGCAGAAGCTCTAACCAGACCGACTAAGGGGGTCAAGAATAATAGCCATAGGCGTTCATTCAACACAATCCGCTGGTCAGACAGCGACTGGAAACATGGTCATTTGGCGACACATTCCGATCGATCGATCGTTTGTTGCCAAAAGTAAAGGCCAACGTTTAGCCGGAAACGCATACGTGTGACTTTTTTTGTTATTGCGCTTATAAGTTATAACACACGATCCGAGTTTCATAAGAATTTGTACCTGCCACAAAAATCGTAAGTCTTTATTCACAACCAATATCTGCTTCAGAAATGGGCGACTCCTTCGACCAGCGTCACGGCGGCGCCGACGATGCCGACCCGATTTCCCTTGGGCTTCAAGGTGAAGTAGCCACCACGGGTCGGGAAGCTTTGGCAAGCTGAAGAAAAGGATAGAAAGGAAAGTGACAGTAGTTTTAGGGTACCGTAAAGGTCGACTCCACTTCTAATCTTCGACCACAGCTGCGCAAGCATGCAGTGAGAAGAGCCAGTCGCCGGGTCTTCGTCCACTCCGATCCACGGTCCGAACATGCGGCTGGCGTAATCGTAAGGCCTGCCATTGTCGTCGAGGAAACCCTGCAAAACGGGGTCCTTCGGCATGAGGGTGAGGCAGATGTGCTGGATAAGCTCGCCGCCCGGGTGAAGACGCAGTAGTTCGGCGCTGCAGGACTTCAAGCTTTCGAGCTCGTGTCTGAAACTGAAACTTTAACAAGATTTTCTGAAACAAAACAGGCCTTGTCGTGGAGCTGTCTAGCACAATAGCGCAACCCTTTCCTTGCGGAGCATAAACCGCTCCTTCAACCATATCTTCAATCTTGAAGGCTTTCAGAATGTCACTGAAGTACTCCGGTGCTTCAATCTACAAAAATTCACTTTAAGATACTCTAGTATCCAATCGAAGCAGTACCTCATCAAAATGCTCCTTGAGGGTGTTCGGGATGCCGTCCACCTTCAGGGAATTTAGCTTGTAGAGGGGGAAGTTGAGCTCGTACTCGCACGGACCGGCGCACCTGACTGAAAACGAGCCGACGGAAGTCGTTTTGTAGTGCACTTCGGGCTTGTCATAACCTTAAAGAAGGGCTTGTTTGACAGAATTCAACAAGACACACCGGTGTGATTGTAGAGAACGTGGGTCGCCGCGACCGTACCGTGGCCGCAGAGCTCAAGTTCTTGCGTGGTGGTGAACCATCGGATGGAGTGCTTCCCGTCTAAAAAACTCAATTATAAGAAGAAATTAAGTTAAATTCGGGTGTTCATGAATCTTAAAGCAACTTTTGAATTTGCCTTTCTTGCAACTTTTGAATAGTAAAGGTGTTGCATTACCCTCAGCCGGCGCCACAAACGCTGTCACGGGCAAATTGAACTCCGCGGCAATCTTCAAGCACACGTCATCCGCAGGTCGCTAGAAACAACATTGAAACAAACGAGTCCATTCGTTTTTCACCTTTTCAAACAAACAAACGGCCGCCGGATTGCCACGAAACTTCTCGGTGGTAAAACAATCGACAATAAAACATTTTTGCGACATCGCTGGAAATGGCCTGAAAATGACTTAAAAGTGCAAACAGATTCATTCATTCTAAAGACGTAATCAATACACGGAAAGGGCGCAACAGCCATGCACGTGTGTTTCTTGCACTGCAGTAATTGTGCATTATACACCAGGAGACCACAATGCCGAGTGGCGAGAGCGAGCCGGTCGCGGTTGCGTTATCAGGCAGTCAGAAGAAGGCCTTATTTAGACGTCGAGGTTTTCCAGTCGGCTGGATTTTGACGTACTATAAACTTTGCGATCGAAAGGAACAGAATGAGAATAGTCGCAACAGGAAGGTTATTCTAATGTCTAAGATAAAAAGTGCATTTATATTTTGATCTGCACGACATGACACTATTTTATAGCCATGAACACTTTATTTGTAGCTTAGAGTAAATTGTAGTAGACTAAGTCTTCAAGCAAAAATAAAATTTAGAATTTTTGTGGTTTCCGACGTTGAGGCTTTGGTTTCCTTTAAAATTTAACGTGTACAATCACAACCAAAGAACATGGAATCCAAAGATCTGAGACATCTTGAGCTCCTTTGATGTTAAAACTGCGCAAACCAACAATACCAGAAGGCTGAACTGAAGCGTTAAGGCTGATGAATGTTGAGTTTTAAACTGCAAGAAATAAGAAAACTTTTAGTTTTAGTTGCTTTAGTGGTCAAATTTCTGGTTTTATCAGACAAAAAATGTCGTTTAAAAGGTTGAAAACTGCTGATTTCAGTCGGGATGCGACATAAGCGCCAATTCTTTTAGCGCCGATTTTTATCTTCCAAACAGCAGGGATAGTAGGCTGGGGCTGCCCTCCTAAAGCATCTTAGGCTTAGGCTTGGACGTTTTCTTCGTTTTTGAGCCGAAATTTTTTTTAATGGTTTTTTTTGGAGCCGCGCCGAAGCTGGGTGTGTAGGCAGGGTTTCTCTGCGATTTTAAAACTTTGGTTACTGAAAATGACGGTCATTTTTGAACGGCAAAGCGACGCTAAGTGAATAGACGCTAAACGAATCGGCGCTAATGTCGCGGAGTCAATTTCAGTTTATATGTGTCCATGTCAATCCACTTTTCCGTTCAGTTGCCCCCAACATACGTTTCACCCATCTGATCTCCGTGAAGCCTTGTGAGCAAATGTAGTTACTCACACGCTGCAAATAAAATGATATAATAGACACGACGTCACCACATCTTGTTTTTGTCATCGCTAAATATAACTTCATTAGGCGTAATCAAATATTGTCATTATTTATGGCGAGATGGCTTATTTACGCCTGTGTGCAATAAATAACACTTGTTTACTAATGAACAAAAATCAGCATCAACTTAAAAGAATAATGAAGCGGACAATCTAAAAGTTAGCTGTTCCCTGAATGACGGTGACGGCTTCGCCTTTGATCGCCAAGCGATCATTCTTTGGCTGGACGAGGAATTGGGCACCGCGGTTTGGGTAGCATTGGAAAGCTGAAAAGAAAGTTGCTTTTTTGTATTTTGAGTGGCTGAGTACCGTAGAGTTCCCTGCCCTCTTCGAAAAATTTTGACCACAAGTTGGCCAAGACGCACTGCGAAGACCCTGTGGCCGGGTCCTCGTTGATGCCAACCCACGGGGCAAAGTACCTCGAGACGTAGTCGTAGGGTCTTCCGTTCTTGTCCACAAAACCTTGAGCCACGGGGTCTTTAGGTTTGAAGCTCACGACGACACCTCGCACGAAGGTTCCCTCAGGATGCGTCTTTAGCATCTCGTCCGGGCATCTGGTCACATTCTGAAGTTCTTCCCTAAAAGTCAGATTATTAGAAATGAAATTTTTTAAGGCCGTACTTAGTCGTGTTTTCATCAATTACAAGGATACATTTCTTCGAGTCCACATTTTGCAGAGCTCCCTTGAATTTCGATTCGATGCCAAGTGACTTGACAATATCCAAAATGAAAGCCGGACCTTCAATCTAAACTGCTTTTTACATTTTTGCTTAATTGTTTTGGACTCACCTCTTCAAATTTGTTAGCAAAAGGGTTTTTCTTGTTGGAGAACTTCAATGAACGAAGCTTGTAAAGAGGGAAGTTGAGTTGGTAGGATCCGTTTCTGGCCTTGTCCACGGTCAAGGTACCGGATTTGCTTTCGAAGGCGATTGTCTGGTTCACATTGCCTGAAAACAAAATTAGCCAAAAAACAAATAAACAACAAGCCGAAAAATGGCGACAGGGCGAAGTTGCGGACCTGGATGAGTTCAAATTCACCCAGATGGAAGATAGACTGGGTGCAATCAGCAATTATATCAGCACACTTTTCGACTTAGAGGAAAAAGTTCAAAGGCATATGTCAAAAGGCTTCAAATTACCGTAGCCGGCAAATTAGCAAAGTTCACGTTTCTTAATGAAGTTAATTTACTCACTACAATTGCATTCCCATAATCGATGACCAATATAATTGTTTTATAAACAAGCCCAAGACGAGAGTGTCATTTTCCGTCGCGACCTAGACATTTTTCCAATTTTCATTTTGCAAAACTACAATTCAACCCAGCGTGATGGTTTAACTCATTCGCAAATTCGAAATGCGCCGCTGTGTTTTAGGCAAACCATCAAGCTGATATTCGAGATTAACGCTCTCGCGCGTTACTCTGCGCAATCTTAATTTTCCAAATTTCTGGATTTTGAGTCGCATGCTGTTTGTGCGTCAGATTTTTCGTACATAAGGGTGCTACTATTCCACTATGAAGCTAAATTTTACACCTAAATTTGGAGTTGGTGTTTATCCTTGCATTTTCACGTGCCAAAAAAGCTGACAGGATATGTTCCCATGCAATCCCTTGGCTCCTTTCCCTTGGCTTCTCAGATCCTGTTCAGTTTTGCAGAAATGCACGTTTAATTCATAAAACAGCAATCACTTTTAAGTAATTTATTTGGGTGAACGGAATCGGTGGGCGTTCGCTAAATCCCACCATAATTCTTGCATAATCATTCTGTACTTTAAAATACCACCCATGAAACCCAAAATATCTGCTCAAATCCACGTACACCCCCATGCAACAAATCACATAATGACCCTGCAAATTCCATTCGTGACTATGTGGGTGCGCCTCTGGGTACGTAGTCCCTGCGGCCTCTTGATAATGTCTCAGTTTCATGGTCATAAAAGGGAAAAACAAGGCTTGGATTGTGTGACAAGGCGACGTTAAAAGACTTACCAACATCGTGAAAAAGCACATGGGCTGTTGCGAGGGTGGCGTGGCCACAAAGGCTCACTTCGTTCGTGGGAGTAAACCATCTGAGCGAGAACTTCGACGCTGAAAAGGCTATAATCGGTAAATTGAACAATGCAAAAAACTGACCGGTCTTGAAGTCGTTTGTGTCTAGAGGCAGAGGAACGGCCGTCTCCGAAAGGTTGAATTCGGCTCCGATCCGCTGGTATTCCAAATCGGAACGTGGCTAAACAGACGGAAACGTAAAATCTGAGGATCAAACAAAATCACCTTCTTGAAGAGGCAAACGGCAGCTTGATTTCCGCAGAATTTCTCGTTGGTGAAAGCATCGACGATGAAGACTGGAGTTGCCATCGCTTCTTGATCGATATGATTGGCGATCACAGGAAAGGTCACGCATGCAGGGAACAGCGCACCGTCAGCCATTAATCATCAAAAACTTCGCTCGCCCCGCCCCTACTTATTCAACTACACAGAACACCTTAAAAAGGAAGAAGGCTGGAAAAATCCGAATAGCCACAAGATCCATACCAGATTACCTCGGAGAAATAATAGCTTATTTGGAAGTGTGATTACTCTCCGCTCTTCTTCTCCTCCGTTCGTCTCCGGCCACTCTTTGAAATGGTGCTCTTGGTGAGTTCAACCCATGCCTTCTCAAGGTCCTTGAATTCTGAAATTAGAAGGTGTAACGCTTTCGGAGTGGACAATGGACTCCATAATGTGACCCTGGAGTGGAAAACAGAATTACCCGTTATAAGTGGATTTCCGCGGTTTCTGGTCGCATAGAGCCCCCGCGTGGCAACCCTTTAAGATTAATGAAAACCCGCGTGGCGTGAATACGTGACAAATCCCGGATTACGACTACGTAAACCGTATTTCGGTTTTTGTATCCAAAAAAGAGAATTTTATGTCAGCTGCTCCGTAAACAAATTGACAGTTCTTAGGTAGAAGTTAAGTCAAAAAACGGCTGTTTTCACCTGTAGAGCTTCGAACTTTGCTTTTTTCAAAGGAAGTGATTTTATACTGAACATTTAATAGTTGTACTGAAAATTTGTTTGTTTGCGGACAATCAAAGTCGGAGTGCAAAACGTTTTTGAAAATTCTGAGCTCTCAATTAATTCATAGTATTGCTTTCAATTATTTGCTGTGACACCTCAGGCTATTTGACCCAGAACGATATGTTGAATTAGACCTAATTGACTTGCCACTGACTAGAATGCCTGCGGCATATGCAGCCTAGATTCAAATCAGCTATACGTTTCAACTCACCTCGGTGTTATTTAAATGCAGGTATGCGTATATAAATTGAGACAATTTAATAGCGGAATGTTCTAAAATAAGCCGTCTCTCTGGTTCTATTCAAAGTTTGGAATTTTAAATTTTGGATTTCACGTTTGACTCATTTCAAAGGTTTCCCGTGCGCTCAATTTGTCGCAAACAGCTGAAAAAGGACGGAAATCCCCACGAAAATTTTAATTCAGGGAAAGTAGAATTTTCCATTTATTATTCGCGTGATTAGAAAAGTCTGCCGACTTCCGTTCTTTAAAAATCTGATAAGAATCTGAATATGCGTTGTTTACCGCTTCCTTTCAAATCCGTTCAAGACCGCTGACCAAGACAATAATTGCCCAACTGAAACTCGAATCCTGCACGTAAATTAATTACTCACCACTACGCGGAAGAGTTTTCGGTTCTATATTAAAGTTCAGTTATGACCCTTGACACTCCCAGCGATATGCTAACCCTCGAAAGTCTGATTTAATGCCCCCTTATTTGGATTGCGACATATTCCGCGGATATGGGCACGTTACTCGAGTTATAGTCAATTGATGCTCAGAGTCACGTCGACCGATAAAAAGTTAAATGCAATTAAGAATCTCTCCTGCGAGTATTTATACCTGTGCCTTTCGCGTATCTCGCAGTTTCAGACAATGTCCGATAAAACCTCCTATGCCGAGTTCAGCAACGTGCCGACGGCCGAAGTGGACACGGTGCCCTTTTACTTCTACGTGATCGAGGGCGTCCTTCTCTCCTCCACGAGCTTGTTCATGGTCTTCCTCATCCTTATCACCTCAAAACTTCGGAACCAGAAAGAGTACCAGATCTTCATTTTGTGCATCCTTTTCGACGCTGTCTTTGGGTTGGCCTACATTTCAGCCGGAATTCACCGCTTGCAACTGGTCAACCATTATGAACGTAGGCACAATCAGCACTTCTTTTAGGCTAATTTGCTAGTTTCAGGTGTGCCTCTCGTGTCCAGATGGCAGTGCATCAACTACCTCCACAACCACGTGTTCGTCTTTATCACTCCAGGAGCCGGGATCCTCGCTCTTCTTACTTCCTTCGACAGATTCTTCTCCGTGTTCTTCCCTCTAAAATACATTAAAGTTCAAGCGGACCGCTACTTCTTCCTCCTCATCACGGTTCTTATCCTGTCTACAGTGCCCACTACCGTACTCTCTTACGTCTACAGCTACCAAAATGGGACGAAAAAAGACGTAAGTGACCAATTACTGCGTTATGATGTATTTCTCTGTATTTCCAGGTTAACGGAATGTGCCTTTTGGTCCAAGGCGTCACTAAGGACATGTTCCTTGTCCTCCGAGCCACCCGAATCCTGACAACAATCATTGCCGTTCTGCTCTACGTTCCCATCGCCTTCCGCATGTACTTTCTGATCAAGCGCTCAGCAGCTTTTAACATCAAAGTCGGCCAAGCGTCGAAGCTGCGTCGGATGACCGTAACCGTCAGTTTGATCACCCTCAGCCAACTTATCCTCTTCACCCTCCCTGACACTGCGCTCTTCTTCAGGCCAGGTATGCAGAGTATGGTGTTCTACGTGATGAATTTGAACAAAGGTAGTCAATACAATCATTTTTATTTTATTTACTTTTATTTCAGGAATTCTCAACGTGATTATCTTCTTCGTGACGCAGCGAGACCTAAGGAAGGCCCTCCTCCAGCGCATCAGCTCCTTGATCGGGAAACGATTCCGAGCCATCGGCGAAATCGAAGTTTCCTCGATCCAAAACGCCGATTCCAGCACGCGTAGAGACAAAAAAAATACGTCCGTGACGCCAGTTAGGTTTCTTAGATGATGAAGCCCAAGTAGATAATATCTTCTTCCCTCAATTTCTTTGTCCCTAAATATAATTTCTACGTCAGACCGCGTTCTTGTCCTCACTTGAGACTACTTTTTGCAAAAGCGCTATTTCAGTTTTGAGTTGTGATCTCGGTTAAAACTGAATTACGCCTAACAAAGTTATCTCCGGAAAACGCTTCTTGGAGGAGTGAAAGTTCACTGAGTAGAGTTCACAAGAGGTTTTTTGACAGGAATGGACTGATAAAGGCGCGAAAGCACAATTCTTTGAAGTGTTTTGTGTTCGAATTGGATAACGCACTTAAGGCCAAGAAGTGTTAAGTAAGTGTGATTATCGAAAACTACGTTGGACATTTACTTTGGATTGAGGAGACATCCTTGTTGTGGGTTTTGAAAACTTAAAAGCGACATTCTACGTGATCCTTGAAACTTTCAAAATATCCTAATTGCCTGAAAGTGACTTTTATTAGGATTAATTGAATACGGTTTTGCTCTACAGACTCAAATTTACGAGTTTCTGAGCTTCATTTTTTGCAAACTCGTAAATGTTGCGATAACAAAGCCGAAGTTACGTTTCGTTGCGTACTCTGCATAATTAATCACGCCTGCACCAAAATCTGATCCACGCGTCTGGAGAGTGATTGATAACCTCTGGTCATCAGTGCGGTCATAACAAAAAGCTGGTTAAGAGCTGTTCGCACTTTTCCATGTTCCACAGTCACGTCCGCTTACTCCTCAAGCTTATGCTGTCACCAACCCGTGATCCAAAGACCCGTCGCCCACTTTGAAAGTGTGCCTACGTGCCGATGGCCTCTCCGGGGCTCATGTTCATCTTTATACTATGCATTCTCGGGATATCGACAGGTACACTTTTATATACTTTCTTAAGTGCATTTCTGTTAACGGCTTCTTCTAGGTGGAACTCGATTAACGAATGTGGTCGAGGTAGCCTGCAAGCGGAATCCCACGCTTGCCATGTGTGAGAAACATAAACAAGAAGACGTGTTCGAGGCGATCGTGGCCGAGGTAAACAACGAACGTCTGAAGAAAGTCGTCGAGGAGAAGCCGGCCGAGGAGGAGCAGTACTGCCAGAAGTACAAGGCCACGTTTTACCGATTTTGTGACGGGAACGAGGAGCCTCCAGATAACATCAAAAAGCAGATAATCTCGTTTTGTCAAACTTATGACACGATTTGTGTCTTGAAGATCAAAAGGGACGATTTTGCACCAAGAGCGGTGGAGCAGAAACCCCCAGAGCAGCCAAAAGCTCTCGTTTTGAAGGTAGCATTTTGTAACGTTTCAGAGCGCTATTTATGTCGTCTTTAGCGTTAATTATATCAAGCCAATTTTGACCAAAAGTCCAGCCGGGTTTAGGCTACAGCGCAAACGCTAGTCTTCAAACCAAAGTGTTTTCAAACTCAATTCTTGGGATAATGAACGTTCAGTTCGGATATATTCCAGTGTCACAAATTCGACTCTAAATTTAATGCTTAATTTTTGATTCCGAAAAATCTGGTTTCTCAGATGTCAGTTTCGAAACCTTCAGACTGATGGATCCGTCGTCAACTGCGCTAGTCCACAGTGTCGATCCAACACCGCCTGTTGGAAAACGTGTCGCTGTGCGAGGATTGATCTTCTCGCGCGCGAATTCTGTCACGGTGCGAAAAATAAAGGAAAAGTTGAGTTCAAAGCGGTCTGCGACTTCTGGAAGTTCGAGTGCACTCCCCTCGCGCGGGGGTCGCCAGGTGAGCAAGCTCCGTCCCTCGTCCACTCACTCTCTTTTTGGTCAGTTCCTAAATCGGCCAGATCGGATGAGCCGCATGCGCAGGATTCTCTTTTCCGAGATAAAAATCGCAAAATCCTGCAAGATCGAATCAATGTCCTCTTCAATGCCCGACGCACACACGACTCGCCGCTACTGGAAAAGATCCTCAGCGACGATAAAAACAAACCAAAAGCTTTCCAAGCGAAGAACTACCCTCTGCTCCCGAGCGACAGTTCCTACGGAGCGGGCAATTTTGACTCCCTGACGGACACCGGCGGTGTGCTCCACAGGACTCGCTCAAGGTCGCCTTTCACTAAGCCAGGCAATCCCGCCGTCCTTCGTCCCAAGTCCAAATCTTATAATTGCAGGTCTCTGGGAGGCTAACCCGGATAACCCACACAACAGAGATCACGCCAACAAATGGTACTACCGGCCGCAGTCCGTCACGGCCGATTGGCTCTCCGGGCAGATCACGTGGGGTGGCCATTGGGCAGTTCCGGGAGTCGGCGTTGGAGGCACCGACGGCTTCAGCGCGGTTCACTTCCCCACCGTGGGCACCTTCCTCAACATAGCCGACGACTACGATTGAATCTATCAGATTTCTGATTGCAAAATATCCAAACCATTTGAAAACCTGCATTTCAATTCTCATTCATCGTTCGGGCAATTGATCCTGAAGAGAAAAAGACAAATTGCTAACCTCTTTTTTATCTCTCTTAGCACCTCTTCGCTCCGCGGCGACCTTGACATCGACGCGATAGTTCATGAAACTAAATGTTGCAAATTGCGGCTCTTCGGAAATTGACGGTTTAGAAACGTGTTTTCGGGTTTCGGCGACATTGAGCAATTGTGAGAATGAACAAAACTTCAAGAAGTACGGTAAGGTAATAGACCAGTAAACAAAGTTTGAAATAAATCGATCATAGATGAAGCGGGTTCGCCTTACCGTTTTTTACACTTACCAAACAATTTCTTGCAGCTAGGTTCGGTGTGGCTATACTGTCACCACTCTTCTAGCATCCATGTAAACATAGGGAAAGATAAATTGTTTTCTGGCTAGTTTAAGGAATAACGGACTCAGGTGATTCCTGCGTAGATTCAGCCAAATGCGAGATATGTTTATTAGCACCTTGTCTTATGTCTATATGATAATGAGGGTAAACAGGACGGCAACCAAAGCTCCGAAAACGATGACTGCAATGATAATCCAAAGCAACTGGGCGATTCCTTGGCAACAGTACTGGTGGCACGCGCTGGGCTTCTTCTGCATCTCCAGACGCTGCTTCTCCATCTTCACCGCCGCCTTGATCGCCTTCTTCATTTCCTTTGGGTTCGGCGGCGGCGGAGCGCACATGAACATCGGCGGCATCGGGGGAGGCGGCATCTGGGCCGGGTACCACATCGCCATTGGAAGGGGCATCACCATCTCTGGCTCGTGGATTTGCATGGCCCGTTGATGGTAGTTGTAGGCGACCAGGGGACCACAGGACCCAGTGGTGTCCGCATCTCCGCAAAGAGACTGAGCTCCGCCAAGTCGGGAATCAGGTCTGCAATCGAGACAGATGAAGTTGGAACTGGTTTCAACAACAATGCGCGGAGGAGAAACGATATCTCCCAAGTTTGACCCCGACTGGAGATTAGCGCGCTGCGACAGGCGCGGATGCTTGAATGACGGTCTTTATTAACGCTCGTAATTGGAACCACTGGCAGCCTAATTACGATTTCTGCCGAGAAGCAAATGTCTACAAATTTTTGAAAACAGGCATTTTCGACTCATGTGTTCACCTTCCACTGACAAAAGTCATAGAACAGTTCAAGAATCTGCACAATAATTCATCGAAGAAATCTCACCTGGGATGTTGAGTGCTTGGGGAGTCGACCATATTCTGAGGTTGAAACTGCGAAGACTCCGTGCGTTTATCGACCGGTATCCACTCTCAAAAGAACCCCAGGAAATAGTGAGTGACCACCCAACACTATGACCGTTGCCTCTCGTTAAGCGCAATCAACCCGTCGAGAGGTACGCCAATGGGAAAACACAAAATAAACAAGGAAAAACGCTTTACCGATTGAGTGACTGTAGCCGGGGCCACTTGGGGATGCTGCTGCTCGGTGGGGGACGACATCAAAACGGAGACTCCGCAGAAATGGCGGCTTTTAGTGACGTGTAAGGAGGTGCACACAAAATTAGTAGAATAAATTGAAATGGTGTCATGTGGGTCCGGTCTGCCCGATGCGCTCTCGCCACACCTACTACGAACTCGCGCGCGCACGACCTTGGCATTATAACGGACAGGCCGTCACTGCTATTGGCATCAAATTGAATAAGAACGTCTTATAAGGAAAATCATCTTTCTATTTTATGCATTCGACCATAACGTCCCAATTACGATCGTGTCTTAACAAGATAAGCTGTACGCCAGTCGCCGAATTCCTTTAAAACAGACCTTGCCCAAATGTTGGGAATTCCGAAAAACTCACCTGTGACCTTCCGACGGACACGAACGGCAGATAGTGTCGCACAG
This sequence comes from Steinernema carpocapsae, assembly GCA_000757645.3. NCBI lineage: Eukaryota > Metazoa > Nematoda > Chromadorea > Rhabditida > Steinernematidae > Steinernema > Steinernema carpocapsae. The sequence goes on from CM016762.1 coordinate 15,963,471, forward strand.
TATCATTAGAATCATAATAAGACATTGTGAAGGAGAGAACAGATCACGAGAAAAAGGGCCACTATGCCGAGTTAGCCTTGTGGGAAAGGTCAGGACTGCTCGTATTGTTAGCTCTGGGTCACTCAGGGCGGCCGTTCTCGTTTGTGGAGATGCAAGCAAACATATTCGAAGAGCGGCATAAATGGAAGAGGAGCGCCAGGTCAAACCTGGGCGCTAATTCGACAATCGCTTACGCGCAACGGAAACAGCTTTGACCACAAGGCCACATTAAATTTGAGACAAAGACAAAAGGGACAATACAATAATAAGTACTGACGGTAAGACTTGAAGGTTTAAACGTAACTTAAAGGTGTCAAACCTATCTTCATGCTTACAACACTTCTTGCTAATTTTGTTTCATTCAATTTTTAAATTTTGGCAATCGAGTTCCATTTCTTGGATAATTCATTTGTAATCCTTTGCAACTTTGCAACTTGGAAGTTTAGTAACATCTTAAGTACATTCTTTCGGGTTATGAATATGAGTGCCACAGTCTGACTCTATTGCCGGAACCTCTGGTTGATGGAACGTTCCAGAACATGCACCCAGTGTTTAACCCCTGCTTTCTCACTATTCGCATGGCTTTCAAAAGCGCCACAGCACTTTTGAGAATTGTCAACATGCAGCCCATCCACTTCTGACTGCATCGCCTCCCCCCTTGGCTCCCGCCACGCGTTGCCTGCCCGCTGTCTTCAACTGACTTCGGGGAACAAGTGTTTGTTTCCTCGATTACTTTAACGTGGCTGAGACTGTCACGTGCTTTGCATAACGTTGTTCCTCTCTAATCTAACATTCCTTATGGTCGACAGTGATTTGGACATGTATCTGGATCGCACGGCCGACCGCGTCGCCAACGTCACCCTGGAATCCGACAGCCTCCCAGAAACCCCGGACACCCAGCGCGTGAAGTACAAGCGCCGGAGAAAAATGGTCAAGAAACAACGGAACCAAGGCCATGCGGGTAGTGGTCAGTATCACCGACCGGCGGAAGACACGACCGGAGTGATGGACGTGGACACGCAGGACGGTGAGTAGTCCGCTTATCGGCAGCTCTATTCCAGTCTTTGCAGACCAAGACCTTCCGTCCGGAAGCAACATGGAGTGGGAAAAGGACATCGCGCTGGAGAGCGAGCTTTCCGAAGACTCCGACTGCACTGAATATTCGGACGCCGACGACGAACAGTCGGACGACGAGCCGGATGGGATGACGAAGCGGCCCGAGACGACGTTTGAGCGCCGGACGGGGACTTCCTTGTGTAGCTTGAGCACCTTCGGTGGGGCGACACCGAGGACGATCATGCGGCGACTGGAGAGATTTGTTCGGGATGAGACGCAGCACGAAATCGAAATTCCTTGTCTGTCAAAGCCCCACGAGGTGAGAACGTTTGCTTTATTGTAGAAAGACCTGTCTTCCCACTTTTCAAAACGTTTTAATTCGGCCAACTTTTCTCCAACCTTTCAAACGGGCAAAAAGCGACTCCCTGTTAGCTTTGCGGTCTCGACCAAACGAACATCGTTTATTGCAGCTTGCACAATGTCTCATTGATCACAGCTGTCCCGAAAAACTGACCTGTTTACTTCAAAAAACTTTCACTGCCGCAGCTGTTTCCAACAGTTCGATCTGTGGTGACGCGCGTTTCTATTTTTTGAGTTATGACGGCGGGAACCAAGCGTTACGCGACTTAGAGTGTAACACCTCTTTTGCTGGAGTCAGTTTTCACAGCCTTCGTGCAGGCCAAAACCTGTTTTAGAGCAGTACATTCCCAGCCAGTTGTTGTTGCCTTTTTGAACACATTGACCATTTATTTAACAGAACTATCAGAAATCAACAGTTATTGTTGCGAAATGTGTCTAAACACCACTTTCAATCTTTCCAGACATTCATGAGAGGAAAGCATCCAAGACTACTTGGGGTGCTAATCGGTCTGATTCCTTATAAATGTGTTTTGCTCGCTCAGTCGGAATTTTCGGCAACATTTCGCTAAAGTTTTAAATGCACTCAGAAGCATTCTCAAATTATGCCAAGTCCCTAGGGTATCAGAATTTCACGCATAACAAGTATATTATTCCGAACTTCACCATCGCCAGGTTTCATGGGTTTTAAAAATGGTTTTTTATATGTCCATCTTTGTCCATAATGTCCATCTTTTTCTTCCTCTTAAGATCTTCAATCTCGTTTTTTGACTACGATTCAAATCTAAAATACGCACGCTATGTCATCAATTTATGTTTTTTCAATGATTTATGTTCTGTTTTTATGCAGATTTATTACTAAAACCGTTCTCCCGTAATTTCCGTTTTCTGTTGTCTCTTGAAATCTTCAAATCCATTTTTGAATTAAGATCCGAATCTGAACTACGTCCGCTAAGTCATCCATTTTAGCTCCGCCGTCTGATCCAACATCTCGGCTTGGAGAAAAGCAACCGCCATCGCGGCACCATCATTCTTCGCAAAGTGAAATGAACTCCGTTCCACCTCCGTTCCACCTTCCGCTTCGCGGTTCAATCAATTATTATTTCGGTGTCCAAATGTAAATATTTATGATAAAATTTGTTTATTACAAGTTTAAAGAAATGATGTGTTAGAACAAAGAAAATCTATGCAAATTACATTAAAAACGATCGAAACGAGCGAGAGCGTAGTATTCGTCTAAGCATGGGCTTTGCAGTAGGGCGCACCGTTCTTCGCATAGAAACTTTCGCCTTCCAGGTTCACTTGACAAGTCTGAAACGGAAGTAGTTGTGGATGGATCTCAAAAGTCCATCCGGCTTACGGTGCAATTGAAACAGTTGGAGTGGAAAGCGGATCCCAGAGCTTCGACCCAGCGATCTCCCGCTTCGATGGGGAATTTGCAGGAGACACACTTGGTGGTGAAGAGCGTGTTCCAATCTACAAGGGATTAATGAGCGCATGGATTAGAAGACAACCACGCACCTTCTTCGCAGTATGGCTGACCTTGTTCCAAGTAGAAGGCCGAATTCCCAAAAGGTTTATGGCAATGTGCGCACACAAAACAGTGTGGGTGCCACTGCTTCTGAAGGGCATTCAGGCAGTCCTAAAGATTATCAATTGGCAGAAAATTCGACGGTTTTTGCATTTTTTTGGATTAAATTACAAAGAAGCGGACTTACGGCCGTAATTGGTTTCCTGCACTTGCTGCACTGAGGCGCGATGAGCCTCTCGAAACACTGCTCGCAGTACTTCTTGCCCTTCTCCTCGACAAAGCCCACATCGAGCAGTTTTCGACCGCAAGACGCGTTCGCACACGTAAAGTGCTCGGGGCACCAGGTAAGGCCGGTGGCCAGAACGAACGCCCCGCGGATCTGCTGCTTACAGTGCTCGCAGTAAGGGATGCGGCTGACATTGTTCATGAGTTGGCCTTTGCCGCGGGTTCCGTCGGCCGCTTGCTGAACCGGCTGCGGAGGCTGCTGTGGAGACTCGTTGAAGTGGTTGTGGTTATTATTAGTTTGCTGTTGGTGACTCTCGTAGTGGTGATGAGCCTCGTTTCGGGCGTAGTTGTTGTTTCCTTAAAAGGGACACTTGTAATTTGTTTTGGCAACCGCCCAAAATCTAATCGGATAAAAAAGAACACAGCACAATGAACGTGGGACACAGAAGGACAAAATGAGGAGAAGTTTGGCTTTTGAACAGCCGAAAGTACATGCAAGGAAGAAATGAAGTCAAGCGGACAAACCGGTGTACTCCTCAGATTGGCTCAGAGCTCTGACTATGTTCTTAGACGCCCTACTGTAATGAGGTTCAAGAGTGGTTTCGCTCACAGAAGGAGTGGCGAGGCTTGTGTCCTTGGATTCCTGGTCTTCCTTGTATCTGAGGCGAACTTCAAATTGGAACTGAAAACTTGCGGTTACCTCAAACGGTTGGCGATCAGCGGAGTCTCCAAGTACTTGCTGCTGAAGTCTGAATCCAACCCTTTCAAGAACAGAATCGCGTCGTCTAGAAGCGCCGACAGTTGTTGCTGTTGGTCCTGGAGAGTCCTCTGGTGCCGTTCGATGGACTCAATTGCCATTCGTTTGTCTTCCTCGCTGATCAACGGACTCTCTTCTGCCTCTTCAGGAATAGTGATTTTGTTGGGCACAAACAAAGCTTCGCACAAATCGTATTTGGCTCCAGAAGGGTGGCAACTGCTTGTTGAGGAGGTCACGGCGTCATGTTCGTTAAAATCTTCGTAAGGAGACTCGGGCTTGTCCTGGGTCGTCTCCAGAACTTCGGACAACTCCGTGTCTCGGTCGAAGTCCGTGTCCATGTCCACGCCGTCAGAACCTTCTACAGCGCCTGAAGCATCTCGCGCCAGTTCCTGAAGCCTCTGCTTCGCAAGCTCCTCAGCTAGCTCCCTCTCCTTGCGAGCTAGTTCCACCTCCTCCCGCATCCAGCGCTCCGTTTCGGAGTCGGAGTCCCATTGGTCGGCCGTCGTCTCGTCGTCTGACCTTCGACCTTCCACGATATGCTTCAGCGAAAGACTCGCTTCATCGTCGCTTCGCTTGGTCGACGAGTTCTCCGTCATAATGTCTCTTTCTTCGACGATTTCCGAGACGTTCGCCCATCTCGCCGGGATGCTCTCCCCGCTCCGTTCGCGGTAGTGGGCGACCTCAAACTCATCGTCTGGCTCTTCATGGCTACCCGACGGGTAAAAGTTGTCGTACATGGAGGCTACGGTAATTGGCTCAAAAACGTTGGGAGGCAACACTTTCAGAATCACTGGATCCACGTTCTGCGTTCGAACCGGATCAGGCGGGAGGGGCTCTGGCTTCTTCGTCTCTCCTCGCAGAAGATACCTTTTCGGAGAAGGAGGTCCACCTCGATCTCGGTTGTCTTCCTGCCTCACCAACTCTTGCAGCGAAATCCACTTGTCAGCCACTTTTGTCTCCGGAGCAATGTGCCAATAACGGTTCGATGTCTTTTCCGCCGGCGCCTTTGGAGGCCAGCAAACCGTTTTCGGAGATTTCGAAAGTCGTGGAGAGGTGACCTTACGGATATCAGGAGGTAAAGGAGAGCGACGGACGTTGGACACATCTAGACAGGACCCGGTGGATGAGGACGTGTACATGAAGGGACAGACGGAGGAGCGACAGAGTCAACTTACCGACTCCCAGGTTGTTGCTGGGGGTCAGGAGCGCAGGACTCGTATCGAAGTGGTTGTTCGTGGTGGTCGTGCGGGTCTCGCGGAACTGTTGGCCGTAAGCCGTCTGCGACGGCGGCACCCCGCGCTTGTTCGGACTGATCGGACTTTGCGTGTTCCACGGCGTCGGACTCACCGACTTCAGCGACACCGGCTGCCGGGTCATCACGTCAGGCTGGTAGAACGCCTTCACGGGCTCCACGGTCCTAATGGGTTGAGCCGCGGTGGGCGGCGTTCGTCTGAAACGGACGCGATGAAACTCGGGGATTAGCGCGATACTTACACGGCCATCTCGGGATCCATGCTGGGACCACGCCCTTTGAGCTGCCGCCCGTGAATGTCGCAGTAGAATTTGTCGTTTAGGAAGTGGTGGCCCTGGTTCTTGAGCGAGGATCCGCAAGTCGCGCAGGTGAAGCAGTCCGCGTGAAGGTCGTGGTTGAAGGCTCGACACATTACTCCCCTAAATGTATTCCCGGTTGATCGTTATTCTCTTTCTGGCTTTATTGGTGGCAAATGTAAGAACCTTCTGTGAACCCCTCCTGCAAACGGTATTCTAGATCCACGCCATGTATCTGATGCGAGGAGGACAGCGCTTGGCAAAGCGTTTGTCTCCAGACGAAGAAGACATTGCCGACGCGATCGCCCAGATTGAGGACGAGGGGTTCCCGTTCGAACGGTTAGTGCGTTGTGTTGTCTAAGTTTTTGCGTTTCAAATTGCAAATGACAAATTTGAGCTCGCCTGTCTTGTAAACATTCACTACTGAAGAGTGTCGCACATATAATAAATGCAACTACAGCTGTAATGAATTTTTTTGCAAACAAACTGTCACCTGCGAACCCTTGTAAAAGATTATTTTGCAGCCCAGCGGCTCCGGTAGGCCGCCGGTATCCCACCCGCGTTTTGATGTCATTTTACTCTATGCCTCTCCGACCTAGGCGCCTCTCCTCGCGTCACCGGCCCTTCCTACGTCCGGGCCACACCGCGATCCTAGGATAACTCGGACCGTACCAAGCCTCCTCCAGTTTACTACGTTTGTGTTGTCTAGTCTGCTTGAACGTCGAATAAACCGTCTACTTACAGTATGTTGCGGCCACAGAGGAAACACTGCGGGAGGCCTTGGGGATTCGGTTGGTTCCTGAGGGGATCAACGTCTAAAATTGCTTCTTACTTCAAAAACAAGACAGCATATAAGTCAATGTGCTTACCATTGTTAATGCGTGGTGAGTAGCGGGACACCCCAGGGGTCGTGTTGCGTTCGCTGCGCGAGTGCTGCTCGTTCTCGCGGATGAGACGCAGGGTCTCCGAGCGGAGATAAGCGGGTTCTTCCTTCTGTTTTGCCAGATTGGGACTGAAATAACGAGGTTAATAACGGAACCACGCTGGTGCGTAGGAAAAACTGTCACCGGCTGACGCCCACGACGACAGTTGCAAGGTGGAAAGCGAAGGGCGCGGCCAGCGGCTTAGCGAAATGAGTGGCGGCGGATCGCGACAATCTCGCGCACGCAGAGCCACGCTAGCTAACGAAACGGAGGCCACTCAACCACTCACTCAGTTCCGAAAAGACCACCCGTCTGCTGCAAGTACTGTTCAGCTGCGTTCTGCGCGCTGTAAAGATTGATCGGCGTGTTGTACTGCTGCTGGTTGCCCGCTTGAACCTCGGGACTGAAGGGCTTCGCGCTGCTGTTGAATCCGCGGATCGAGGCTTCTTCCTGAAAATATAAGCAATCATATCTCCGACAAACAAACAACGGGTTCCGCGGAAGCCACCTATCTCGAAATTCCCGGCTTTCTAGTTCTAGTTACCTTTCTGTGCTCCAGGGACACCTTGATAGGGTGCGAGACTGGGGGCGGGGGAGGGTTCGTATTGGGAGGGCCGATGTTGTGCACAGAGTGTTGGAATCGGTTCATCTCGGTGTTCTCGCCAAGATGGGGCTTCCACAGCCGAGTGGATCCACCGTTCCTAAAATGGCAAAAGTGACAAGTTAAGCGACACAATGGAATGAAACGGCTGAATAATTTCACAATGAATCAGAGGTCAGAGGAATTTGGCTGCAGGCACTCATGAGTTCATCACAGAGTGGAAGTACATGTTGCTGGCGACATATGATCAATAGCGGGCGCTCTGCAGAGAAAGCTGATAAGGCGAAAGGTGATAATTTATAAAATAAAAGCTAGAGGGTCGGGCGGAAAACGAGAGTTGGGAGGAAACGACGCAAACCCTATCACGCGGCAGGGAAAACATAATTAACAAGCAGCTAGCTGAAACTAAAAATGCGGTTCTCATACCGAAATTGTTTGATAAGCGAAAAGTGAGGAATCGCTGCGAGGGGAAGAGGCACGTCAGCGTTCTCCGCTCGCATAAAACTGTCACAGGCAGAAAGTTTAGAGGCAGAACAAAAAACAGCGAATGAGTAATGTTGCAATCGTGAGGGAGCAACGAGTCCGCGTGGGCTTCCAGCAAACGACTCATTCACATTTAATCAATTTTTCAGATTCAACTACCTTGACATATTCAAAGAATCTGGTCGATTCAGCTCATTTCAAGCATTTCATGCAAGACCCTCAAAATAAGGTGTAGCAGAACTACAGTAAGCACAGCATGGAGAGGCTAATTCGGCACACTAAAGAAACATAAAGCATTAACGGGCGCATTGATCAAATCAATTCATATCAGCCCTTCCCAACGTCGGAACACGAGACAATCAATCTGAGTCAACATTTGCTTCGGGCAAAAACCAAGCGTCTTCGTCAGGGACGCCGGCCAGCGCTCTCCCGCTAATATGCAAATTCCTGACTACCTGAGAGCAGACCCACTTACCATGGTTTCGGACAGCTGTTCATCCGCACCGTTGCCATCTCCTCTCGCTCGCGCACAAATTCGCGCGCCCGAGACAACTGATTGCCGAAACCGTTCCCGAGTTTATCAAATAATTCGATCAAATTTTATAAAATTGTGTCATCTCCACAGCGCGTAGGTGGTCGATGAGTCGCTGTACCGCACAATTTGGGGCGTCATCCCGCGCCGAAGACACGAAGATGGATCGCCGCTTGCAGCGCTCGCGTGCGGTGCACTCGCAATCGCAACTTTATCGTCGATCACGCATTTCGACTCGAATCGTTCGAATCCGCGCCTCGAACGGACTCACATTCCTTCCTCCACGGCGACCTACCTGAGCACGATGATCTCAATGCTATGTTTTGAGGAGTCCAGCGCGCTGAGTGCGGTTTGGTAGTCGGGATTCTGGTAACCTTGAATCTCTTCGATCACGTCCCCGTTCTGCAGCCCGGCGCGGTCGGCCAGACTTGAGCCGATTATCTAAAACAGCGGTAATTAAGGGATTCAACTGCGCTTTCGCGATTATCATAAACCACGCTTTTAAAGATGACGCTGATCTGTGACACGTTTATAACTTCCAGATTGCCATCAGCTGTTAACGAGTGACCCTCTTAAATCTTGCACGGAAGCATTTCGGCAATTTTAATTTCGCTTTTTCCGAATTTCGCGCAAATGTCGAAACAGAACAAAAGCTCGAGTTTGCAATGTCGAAAATGTGCAAGGAAAATGAGCATTCAAGATCGCTCGAAGTGTAAGATGGAATTAGAGAGATCCCTCTCCTATTGTTTGCCCATCACAATAATCCGAAGGTGCAACATAATTCATATCGAGAACGATCTATTTATGTTGTCCGTCTAAGATTTGCAGCTTTACAATTGTTTCATACGCACTCAATCCTTGATCAACCGCAATGATTCATTATCCTCCAACAAAAATACCTTAAAGATGTCCAAGTGAAACTAAAAAATTGAGACCCCTGCTCTGATCGAATTAGCGAGCCAGCCCGTCTCGACAAAGTTATTGCGCACGAGTATAAATAATTGTGTTTCCGCTAAATTTTTTGTCGCTGAATTCATGACTTACGTTGTTGATGACAGACGGCGGCTGGATCGAGAGTCCCCAAGGCGTGGCGAGGTCACCCCGGGACATGCGCACTGTGACCACTTCGGAAGTCATAACTTCAGTAATCGCGATGGCGTTCGGCTGTCACAGACGACGACTGCTTCCTCAGCGGCTCAATACACCTGAAACGCTATTAAGTAGCCGTAGTACAAAATGAACCCCGCGGCGACTGCGATATTTGAAAGTGCCCTTAGGCTCGGGCCCGGGAGTAGGAGGAGATGGGATGTGTCCGAGCGAGGGAGCTACCTCTCTCCCCATCTCTCTCCCTCGACTTTACACACAGATACACACATCACACATACATATTTCGCACACCGGCTAGCAGCATGTAGAACCGACAGGGCAGACGATCAAATGGCCGAAAGCCGTCAAGCTAAAGAGCCTATCACTGTTTCGTCGTTCCTTTTGAAAAACGGACGCTGTTTTTGTGACAATACGCGATGGGCAGATAAGAGACGCAGAAGAAGAAGGGCGAGGGGCCACGAGTGTTCCCTTGATCTGGGCACTTGGTCTTAATAGTGGCTTTGCTCTATTAATAACGTTTAATCACAGACAGAATACTTCTTCCACTTTCCTTCTTATCAGTCTTGATCAATAAACAAAAACCGAAACAAACACCGGACACAAAAATATCACCTCAAATGGCACGCAAATGTTGAACCTTTTTCCTACAATCCTTATCCAAATCGAGTTAACCACTCTCTCGGTCAAATTAATAAGTCGGAACTTCTTCACGCCACCAAAACACGGGCAAAAGTACCATTTGAGAGAGCAGAGGATAGTACTGCAAAAAGCAAACTGAACAAGGAGAACAATCGTAAGCGGCAATAATGACGTCCGATTAATCGCCCTTTTTGCTGTTCAGCGATTCACAAAACTAGTCGCACAGTTCAATTTTTAATCTACGGAACCGCCGTTCTCTCGGTCACCCTCAGTCTACCTCAGTCAGCCACATCCTCTCCCAAAAGCCACCTTGAATTCCTCGTAGCACCCGTGAATACGCATATTCCCGATCATCGTTAACGACGTGTAAGCAAGGCGGAACCATACAAACACAGATTCCCGCGCCCAAGCAAACAATTATTCAGCTCGTCAGAGTTTTATTAAAAAATCTTCGTTCGCAATGTAAGCGGGGTAGATCTCCGAAGGAAACCACAACTGATTCGCTGTATTAAGGCACAAAATACTATTAGCAGAACAAGGACATATGCAGCCAGCTGCTTGTATCGCGAAGGTAGCCAGATGAGGGAAGATTCAACGATCATGGACTTGCCGTCTTCCGCCACGGTGAACTTGAGCACGCCGAATCCCATGTGGGGCACGCCCATGCGGTAGCTACAAGTGGGGAACTGGAGCTCGATTCTGGGATCTTCGGCAGACGCTTGGAAACGGACGGGTCGGCCGAGGTCTCGGGCTCCGATCCTCTCAAAGTGGGTGTCGCCTCTCACGCGGCGGCTATATATTTCGGCCTAAATGACGATTTAAAGGATGATGAACGGTTTTGTAAACCTACAATGTGGTCATGAGCACTTATGATGAGATCAGCGTTGAGATCGTATACCAACTGAAAAATCAAATGATTAATCCGAAAAAGTGCGACCGGCTCACGTTTTGTGTCCGAGCGTTCCACGACCTCATAAGGGGAACGTGGCTCAGTACTACCCGTAGAAATTTTGATTCGGTCGACGAAGTCAAATTCGTGACTTGGTTATTCATGGCGTTCAACTGAAAATGAGTTCAAATCTATCGAAATATAACCACTTTCCTACCTCTGTGAATAGCACCTTTCCTAATCCAATAGCTGATAAGTTCAGTTTATTCCTGAAGTGCTTCTGAAACCTTCTCATGAGACCCGCATCGACCAGCTCGTATTCTCCACCGACGTCGTTGTCACCAGGTAGGTAGATTGTCTGAAACGACGGCCGGATTAAGGAATAAGCTAGGCTAAAGAATATTACGAAAAAGGCTTCAAAAACAAAAGCAACATACCTGGACATCATCGGGCATCCAAAAAATGCTTTCAAATCTCTGTATTGTTGCCTCCCATTCATCATCGCTCAACTTTACGCCCTCATCCATTAGGTCACCCATAAAAACAACAATGTCGGGATTGACTACGTCCATCGCCAGTCGAAAGGATCTTCGGAGGTACCTTAAAACAGAACACTTATATTAACGAATTTGGCTCTTGTCGATTTAACCAAAATCGAGGAAACGTCGGAAAATATTTTACAACGCCTGTTTCTAGCCTTCTTTTTTCCAAAACAGAGCAGCGTAGCCACCTTCAGTATCTGAGCGCCTTCGGCTCCCAAAAGAGGTTCGGCAAAACTGGTTCAGCCCTCCGGGCCTCGTCATTGGCGACTTCGGCGCTCTGGGAGAACCGCTACACTTTGCCATTTTGATCTGTCGTCGAAGCCAAATCGAATACCCCTACTTGGAAACGTCGCACATTCGTCTCCGTCTGGTGCGCGCCGGCGCCGAAACGCCGATTTAGTATGGAAAACGGGGAAAATGGCCCTCGTGACGCTCAAAATGAGCGTCGTCCTCGCTTCCAATCGAAAATTTGACGTGTACGATTGTGGAGGAGGTCATCCGCCACGTTTTGCGCCCAAGTTCGCCGGAATCCGTGAATCCGTGGCGTGTGGGCGCAGTTGATAGCGTTGCTAGCGTGGCTGACCGTTGCCGCATCCAGTTTTGCTCGTTTTGCACGGTTTTACCCCATTTTGGCTCGTTTTTCGCGCTTTTTTCGCTGAAATCGGGAGTCATAGCATGGACAGAGGGTGAAGCTTCTCATTTTTCGCGTCAAATATTGCCAAAATAAGTGAATTTCGTCAGTTTAATGTTCATTTTAGAAATTTCGTGTACGTATCATAATAATGGCTGCACTGTTTGCGTTTCATCTTAAATTTAGTACAAATTTTCTATAGGGTATGCCTCCATTAAGTAAGCGACAAAAGACCCTAAGGGGGCTGCGCGCAAAGAAGCTTCACCCTCTGTCCATGCTATGACTCCCGATTTCAGCGAAAAAAGCGCGAAAAACGAGCCAAAATGGGGTAGCCAAAATGGGCCAAAATGGGGAAAACGAGCAAAACTGGATGCGGCAACGGTCAGCCACGCTAGCAACGCTATCAACTGCGCCCACACGCGAACTTGGGCGCAAAACGTGGCGGATGACCTCCTCCACAATCGTACACGTCAAATTTTCGATTGGAAGCGAGGCGCTCGAGAACGACGCTCATTTTGAGCGTCACGAGGGCCATTTTCCCCGTTTTCCATACTAAATCGGCGTTTCGGCTCCGGCGCGCGCCAGACGGAGACGAACGTGCGACGTTTCCAAGTAGGGGTATTCGATTTGGCTTCGACGATACTATAAAAATCTACGATCGGCGGCATCGCCGCTTCGCAGACTTTGGTCGAAAAAGACGCTTCGTGCCCTACTTCGGTAGCTTCGCCACCATACAATTTGCGAAACGTGCTCCAGGCTTTGCTCCCGACAAAATCGAAGAGGTACTTGTATTACATGGGCGCCTTCGGCGCTCTATGGAAAGGCTTCGCGCCCTTTTCGGCAGGTTCGCCACCTCGATCGTGCAGCTGCTTCGCGGCCTGCCAGTTTACAGGAATGACTCGCCACTACGCGGCTCGTTTTCAAACCCTTAAAAAGTGATGACTGATTGAGAAAATGCTTTCAAGTCGATCAGGCACACAAAATATCTTGAAAACCCGAAAATTCCAATAGTTCTTGACAATTCAGGGTAATTGTGGCGTGAGCTTGAGCCCAACTTTTAGCCTACACGGGCTTAAACACTTAGAAACGCACGCGGGGAACGCTTTCTGTTAGCTCGGGGAACAATTTGGCGTCGAAAAATGCTTATATTGATCATTTTGAAGATTGGTCATTTTGGCCTGCACAGGCGTTTCATCTTAAATTTGCCTGAAATATAGCCTGAAATTTTGAAAAAAGTCAATAAAGTGAGCAGAAAGTCTAGCCACGAAACCATCGATTCCACCGCGATCACGTTTAGACAAGATGCTGAGGACGGTGACACATCAAGGTGACGTGTCCAGTGTCCAGTCTCGCTTTCCATCCACACCGCAACCAACCTAACAGCAACTGAACCACTTAAAAAGATGTACGAAAAGGAATAAAAACTATGAAACTGCACAAAACGTTAAATAAAAAAGTTTGGCTCCGCGGGGGTTCGAATCCGTGACCTTCTGTGCGGAAACCGTCTTTGATTGACTATGTTATCCTGCATCTTGGCACAGAAGCTTCAAATATTTTTTTCAGTTGCATATTTGTTCTTTCCGCTGAAAATGGAGTCGAATCACAAATAGTAAACACTCTTCTCTGGCCATAATTCCCATAATTTGTAGCCTAGAATCCAATAAATGGCCGGAACTCCAACGGGATAAGTCCGATTTCAAAAATTCGAAGTCCTACGAAGCTTATGCTACAGATGAGATCTTGTTTTTTTTCTGCCCCTCTCAACTGCAAAACATGATTGGAAACAAGAACGAAGTTCACAAGTGCCAACAACTCTGAAAACCAGAAGCCTCGAATCCGCTATATAAGAGCCAACCCGCGACTGGAACCCAAATTTGGGCAAACCACTCGAATTATTAAAGGTGTAATAACCTGTCTGAATCCCATCTCGCCAACGGGCCAATCAACTTGTTTTCGTCTTGATATCCAATCAGCTGGGGGTCGGCGACGACGAGCATTCGGGCTGCGCCGTGCTCCGCAGACAGAACGTCCCATAAAAACGAGCTTGAAAGAAGGGCGAACAGGTCATTCCACAGAACGGTCAGCGCAAGAAGGCAGCAGAGGAAACCGTTTCCGCGCCTTTGAATAAAAGGTGCCAGGCGCATCGTTTCCCATAAGGCCCACGGAGTTGCAACACAGCTGACTCGCAGTGGTGGGTGGGCGAGGAAGAAAGAAGCGCTGAAACTCGAAAATATGTATAAAGGACTTGCGGAGACACGAATATAGCGATCGATCGCGGACACACTTAGGCGGCTGCGCCTCAAAGATGAAAACGCGGTGGACCTCGGATTCACGTTCTGTCTTTGAGTCGGGATTCAAATGGTTTATAATCGAATTGCCGAAGAAAAGTGAAAAAAGCGCCTTTGGCACGTTGGTCTGGGAAAAAATGTGACGAGAACACACGCGTTTGCGGGTCGAGAGACAAGCAAAACAATAGATCTGGTTGCGATTCGTTGTTGACACGCAGCCCAACACCCGAAAGCATTAATAATGGACAAGCGTTAAACTCGTCCCGCGCGTCTAAATCTGCTCGAAAGGCGATTGCAGCTCGGGTTTCAATGGCAACGCTACAATAGCCACAGCCGACCAAAAGCCGAGGTGCACAGTCACGCTACAGGATAAACATCGCCGAGTGATGAACGACAAGCAGTTCGCCGACCCCTGAACATATCTTTATAGAATTGCAGCTAGACCTTTGTTTGAGTTGGGGCCCAAGGCCAGTCCAAATCCACTCAGTCGCGGATCAACTGAGTGTGATTGGTGTGTTAGCTGGTGTGCTGCTCGCAGCGGAGGAGTACTGTTAGTAATGGCAACTGGTGGAAAAGAGGAACCCATTGGTGAAGAGGCGGCTCTGAAGCCCCACTTTCTGCTAATTAAAAGTCCGGTTGTTCTAGGTGCACAACCAAGAAATCCGCTCAATCTGCTGCAACTCCGACGGAACCCGCGTTGGCTCCTGCGATGTCGCAGACATCCTCCACGTGTGGACAATGGACGCCCCGGACGAAGCCATCGAGAGCGATAATTTCATCACTGCCACCAACATCCGGGCTCCCATTATGATCTTCCCAAACAATAAGGATCTCGTAGCGCAGTGTGCCCAAAGCCAGAAAGAGTATGTTGCAAAACCGGTAATATCGCTTAAAAATAATAGTTTAGATTGAAACTATGGACGATAGCGGACGAGACCCTCACGGTCAGAACTAAATTGTACCACAGCGAAGAGATTCTGTGCAACTGTGCGACCAGCGTTGGAACTCTGCTCGTGACTGGCAGTCGCTGAAAATCTGGCAGATTGACAACGGATTCTTGACTCAGGTAGGGGCGAAAACGGTTTTTATTGTATCGGATAGCCTTTCAGGTGCTTGTGGGACACGAGGGAGCCGTGGCGTGCGGCGCGATCGCCGACGACGAGCGTCTTGTGGTGAGCGGAGGAAAAGACGCTCAGCTGATCACTTGGAACGTGGCCACCGGAAAAACAGAATCTGACGACCAGGGCAAACAGTGGGATGTAGGCTGAGGCTGGTAATTTGGAGCATCTTAGGCTTAGACTTGGTCATTTTCATTATGGTTTTTTGGGAGCGCCGAAAGCGCGACAATTGGCGGCACCGACTTTGTCTTGCGCGCTTATGTCACAGATATTTAAGCGCGGAACACGACCAAACAACGAATAACGAATCGCAATAATGCACAGACAGCTTGATGCGAATAGATGCAAACAACAGTCGTGATCCGACAGCACAGTAATCCAGGATCTGTCGCTCAGGCTAAACGCTAAATACGCGAATTGTTTGATTCACATGTTTTGTTTATCACCACGACGAGACTTAATCATTTGGGAAAATTAGGTTTGCAAGTCTCTTGAAGTCCAATGAATGAATGTTCGGTGCTGTTTTTACACCGTCAACCTCAATCTGCTCGAACATGAAATACTTTAGATTTATCTCGTGTTCAGAGCAAATTGCACAAATTCGATTTCGCGGTGTTCGGATGGTTCGTGTGATTCATAACGGAATTCGTCGACCGGTCCTTTTCGATAAGGGAAACGCGGCTCTTCGAACGCTCCATCTTCGTGAAAGTCTTCGAGGATTTCGCGGGCCCGGACGGCTTCGTAGTTGTCGACGCGGTTTGGGGAGGAAGAGCTTGACTCTTGGAGTCGGCGCTGATATTGCCTAAAGGTGAGGTGGTCAAGTGGGGAAGAGTGAAGGAGAGGACTGACTCGTAACGCTGGAAACACTCTGAGTCCGCGTGGAGCGCCTTCGCTCGGCCGCTACCGAAAACGGTACTCCAGCGGGGGTGTTGTGCAAACAGAGGATGGGCAACTGGGCGCAGCCAGAGAGCAGCGTCAAGATGCGAGTGCCGTCGAACGAGGACAGCAAACGCCGTACGGGGCGATGTGCGTTGAACGACGAGAGGAGCACGCCGTTCTCGGTGCTCCAGGCTTCAATCCATCCAGACTCGTCGGCTAAAAACCAAAAGTACGTGAATACATTGAAAATTATGTTCAGTCTTACCCGATAAGGCTAGAGACGCATCCGAAGAAATGCACACAGCCACCAAGGGGGCCTTGGTCTTCAGATTCTGCTTTATGTCTCCGGTGGCCACGTTCCAAGTGATCAGCTGGGCGTCTTTTCCTCCGCTCACCACAAGACGCTCGTCGTCGGCGATCGCGCAGCACGCCACGGCTCCCTCGTGTCCCACAAGCACCTGAAAGGCAATCCGATACAATAAAAACCGTTTTCGCCCCGTTGTCAATCTGCCAGATTTTCAGCGACTGGTCGGCGGAGCCAGTCACGAGCAGAGTTCCAACGCTGGTCGCACAGTAGCACAGAATCTCTTCGCTGTGGTACAATTTAGTTCTGACCGTGAGGGTCTCGTCCGCTATCGTCCATAGTTTCAATCCTAAACTATTATTTTTAAGCGATATTACCGGTTTTGCAACATACTCTTTCTGGCTTTGGGCACACTGCGCTACGAGATCCTTATTGTTTGGGAAGATCATAATGGGAGCCCGGATGTTGGTGGCAGTGATGAAATTATCGCTCTCGATGGCTTCGTCCGGGGCGTCCATTGCGCAGGAGCCAACGCGGGTTCCGTCGGAGTTGCAGCAGATTGAGCGGATTTCTTGGTTGTGCACCTAGAACAACCGAACATTAAACAGGGGAATAAAAACGTTCAATTACTTTTACGTTCTTATAGAGGAATCCCTTTGCAAACTCCCAAATCGAGATCAGTCCAGCGGCGTTTCCGCCCAACAGAAAAACGCAATCCGGAGAAAACGCGAGAGTTGTTACCGGAACACCCTTCGTTTGCACAACCTGGAATAAAATATGCGCAATATTTTCGTGCACAGTTGTAAACTGAAAACTGCAGACTCGAACTTATTTTTGAGGTGCCTTACCGTCCACAAGCACTGGCACACGTCGAGGTCCCAAGCAGCGGCCACTCCTGTCTTCGTTCCACAAGCGGCACTCCTCTCGTCGTACCCCATCCCGATACTCGTGACCACACCGTCTTCGATCGTATTTGCGTGGGTCGGCGCCTTATCGTCGACGCGGGGATTCACGTTCCAGACCTGAATCTTATCTCCGCAGATGGAAATCGCAAAGAAGTTGTCCGCTGTAATCTTGATCGACGTCACCGGCACTCCCCGCTGGCACTCCATGACATCCAAGAGCTGCCCGTTGTGAATGTCGAAGCAGTAGATCTTCGAAAGGGCAGCCGCGAAGAGTTGGCAGTCGTCCTCCGACGCCACCATCGCGTGGATCTTGTTTTCGTGCCCCGACAGTTCATGGAGCTCCTGACCAGAAACCATGCTGAACACCCTCAGCGTCTCATCCTCGCAAGCTACGGCCACGAAAGCGTCGTTGCTGGTCATCGTCAGACACGTCACGGGTGCCATGAGTCCTCCCATCTTCATCAGAAGGTGGCCATTCTCGATGCCCCAGACCATGACCACGAAGTCTCCGGAACCTGAAGACATGTTATTAGTCTAGTTGGGATTAATTGGCTTGGACCTGTAACTAAGAACTCGTCATTTGACGTCAGGGCGAGTCCCACAACCGGCCCTGTGTGGTCGCTGAAGGACCGGTACACTTCGCCAGTTTCGACGTCGATGACCTTGGCGCAGGAATCGGAAGCTCCGGTGATCAAATATTTGTCGTCGCTGGACAGCAACGAACAGGTGATGCGACCCGTGTGGGGCTTGATGGTCTTGATGCAGTCGTTCTGAAAGTTTTGAATTGACACAGCTTTTCAAAAATAATCTAAAGCACTCACCTCTACAAAATTCCAGAACTTGATACTCTTATCGTACGACGTGCTCACGAAAAAAGCACCGCTGTGGCTTGTAGACAGCGATGAAACCCGATCAGTGTGGCCTGAAACCCTGTTTAATTCCTAAAAACGTAAAAGTCCGGTCACCTGTATACGTGCGAATCAACAAATGCGAAGCGATATGGTACATGTAGATGGTTCCGGAAGCCAAGTCGTTTCCGGACACGAGGATATGCTGGTGGTTGAACGTCGGCTGCACGATCGACCGCGTCGACTGCCAGCGAGTCAAAGTGAAGGAGACAACCTACAGTAATCCTCGGGTAAGAAATTCAAGAGAACGGAAACGCTACCTGCTTCATCTTAGGAGGAGCTATCCAACAAGTGAGCGGGACCATAAGAGGGCCTTTCGTGTAATTGTCCACCCATTGCATACACTGCTCCACCATGCCATTAAGAAACGAGCTGTTATCGACTAAAAAAAGACATCCACATTTAAGGTGATAAAGAGGTCGCTAATTAAATGTCTAGGCGACCCTTGGAAGTAACAGGTTGACCTTCTCTCCTGAATAGCACAAGAAGCCGAACGACCTTACCTCTGGTGTACCGTAGTCGACCGATGACTTCCGCGGCTATTTGGTCGGGATCTCTGACGAGGGTGCGCAAGGAAGGAAGGAAGACTTGCTCGCAGAGGACCTGGATGTCGTGGTGAAGGAGCTGTTGAACGCATTCTTCAAGAATGCTCAGAAAATGGGCCAAACCGCAGACTCGGACGCAGGCCTCCACGTAGTCAAAGTTGCAGAGCGAGAGTTCTTTCATGGCGTCCAGGTTTCCTAAAAAGAGCATTTTAGCCGTTAAGTGATTTCAGGCAAACCTGTGTGCAGCAGATGAAACCACAAATTCTTGACTTTCCGCAGATTCACGGCGCCCTCCTCCTTCAGCAACGGCTGGGGAAACAGCGGATACGAGTTGACGTCGATGTGTCGCGTGGGCACACCTTCCACGAACGAAGCGACCATGTCCGAAAACAGATTCGCCAGTTCGCAGTGCGTCACTTTCAGTTCGTTCTGTCCCGACAAGTATCGATGTCGAGTGAAGTTGGCAATCACGGCGTGTCTCCAGCGGACGACGTATCTGCTGTCATACTGGAAACACAACAACAGCGAACCTGGAAAAAGACGAGATGTTAAGGATTTTGATAAGTGAAACTGACCCATTGACGAGAGTACCTGATGGAAAAGCAAAGGAGGAAACGCGGCAACATTCAAGTTCGTCAATAAATCGCTGTTGGACGACAAAAGGTCGTACAGTTCCAGCTGAGTCAAACCCTGTGAAGAGGCCGATATGTACCGACAGATGGCCGAGAGGACGTTTGCCCCGAACCGCTCCTCCATTCTGCCGAATCGCCCCTCCAGACCTCCCTGCAACGTCGTTTGGGTCCCCACGTCGAGAGCTTCCTCGACCATCGAAGTAGCGATCATGATGTTATCACCTTCGATAAGCTGAAATTTAAAATTCAATTGGCAAATAAAAAATTTAAACTCACCTGAGACTTAATAACACTTAGGTAATCCGTGCTGAGACGCCTCTCTTTACCCGACAAGTCACCCTTGAGCATTTCAATCATTTCTCCATTTTTCATTTGACCGATATCGATGAGCTCCGTAGGCTTCGGGAAGAATTGCATGGGCGTGTTGGCCGCAGAAGTGACCACGAGGACGCAGTTGGAATGGGTCTTGGTCAGGGCGGTTTTCAGACATCCCAAGATCCTCCCGTATCTGAGCTGGTGCGCGTCGTCGATGAGGATAAAGACGGGCCGATCGAGCTTAAGGAGCATTTCGCGGAGCTCGACGACGATCTCCTCGTACGAGAAGCACCCGATCACGGTGCTCGGGTCTTGTTTGGTGAGCATGCAAAGGTTGATAAGAATGTTCCTCCAGAACTCGTGCGAGAAGTTCGAACTGTGTGTGAGGTTCACGAACCTAATCAAAGCGTGGCAATGTTCGCTGCTGAGCATTGAGTAGAGTTTGCATAAAAAAGACGTTTTCCCCGAACCGTCGCGGCCGGTGATGTGGTAGTAGTTACACCGGGTGGCCAGGCCGTTCTTCACGACGTCTTCCAGCTTTTCGTCCATGTTCTTCCGGGAAATCCTAAGCGAAACGTAAACTTTCAATCGATCCCAAGGGCTGAAATTGCTAGCAAGTGCTTACCATTTCTCCAAATTAAGGTCGACCGCGTGCTTCGAGTGGACGAGGTGCTCGTACCGACCAATCGTCAGAGGGGAGCAGTCGAAGGCGTTCCGGTTCCGGGAAGCCTCGATGACGGTCTTTATCCTCTCGGTCAGCTTCAAACAGACGTCAGTGACGTAACGACTTCCTTCTTTTGTCTTCAGCCAGTCTTGGACCGCGTTTTGTTCCAGGTTCAGGATGAACGACAGCACCAAGTTTTGGTCAACTTCGGAGGAGATTTGATTCTTGAGCTCGGATATTTTCTGTTCGTTGGCGGTATCGATGTCGAACCAGCTTTTATCGAATTTTGGGCAGTCTGAAAGGAATTCTTAAATGTCGAAATCCAAAACTTTTTCGGCTTACTGTCAAATCGTCGCAGCAAGAAGATGTATTTGGCGTGGGACTGGATGAGTGTTTGCGACACCAGGTGGACTACTGAGCAAAAAAACCTCTGCTGGCGGCTCGGGTTTATCTGAAGACGTTTTTGCTTAGACACTGTTGCACAAACAAAGCTTTTAAAAAGCCGAAAGGACGAAAAAAAGATATGAAGCGATCTTGAGGAAGTGATGTATTTAATCACACTTAACAAGTTATAAATCCTGACCTTCAGAGGAATTTCTGAAGCATCGACTTAGTCGAAAACGCTTTCAAATGAATCAATGAAAAATGAATCAGCTTTAGTGTTGCTTATAAATAATTCACATATAAATTCCAACTGTTTCTTTCGCATATTCGAGCTCGAGAAGTTTCACTCCGCTTCCGAAAGTTTTACTCCAATATGGTCTTATGACATCATCCTTTATTAAATAAAGGAGAACGATCCAGACGTGTCCGTCCGTCCGTGTGTCACGCGAGTTGCCTGATTGAGAGCGGCGCCATTTGCGTTTGCACGTGTTTCGCCGTCGCCGCGAACCGGTCGGTTTTGCAACTGCGTCGCGCCTAAATTGGTGCCGCAAACGCCAAATTGGCCACAGTTGCGGGTGTTTTTGGCTCAATCGAATATGCGCAAAATTTCGAACCGAATATTATATAATTTGCAGTATTTCGGAAAGATTTAAGAAACTGCGAAATAAATCGGTGCGCTCATGTCTTAGGCGCGAAGCGCCGACTTGAAACATATCTTGAAACAGAAACCTCGCGCAATAGCGCGCACAGCCCCGTTGATAGCTAATAGATGTAAATGTCTGCACTTAATGACTAAATTTGCTTTAATTGCAAATACATCCAGAAAAACAAATTTGTCGCCCGTAAACAACCGTCCGAAATCCATTTTGTAAACAGGCTATTTTCGTCTCCGTACGATGATTAATCGTTGTTGTGATTTTAAGCAAAACTCAGTCCGAAATTATTACACTTTGGTTCAAGACAGGCAAACCCGCAATCTCGAATTAATGAAAGCCAATCTGTGACAGGTCAGCCGGAAATAAATTGTTTTCGAAAAACGGAATTTTCAAAAATAGTCTGAATTATATGAAACAGGAGGACGTTTGTGGACAATTCGTAGTGTTTATTTCTGCGGCTTATAAGTGTTTTCCGCAGTCCCGACGTAGATAAAGATCAATTTCCATTTAGCAGGTGTGAAAGCGAGTGGAGACGTCGGACAGGCGGCTTAAGTACGAACATTTCACTTTGCGCTGGATGCGCCTTTGGATGCACTTCTAGCAGAGATGCATTTCAAGAACTTAAAAAACGTTCCTCACCTGATTTATCACACCGTCGTCGTACGCCTGCTGCGCCCCCTTCTGGATGACTTCCAGAAGCTTTTTTTGCGTCTCTCCGTCGACCTTCCCCTTCAAGCGGTACTCCACGGGCAGTCGAAGCTTGTTCACTGCGTAGTACTCGTCGAGGAGGCGAATATCTGCATACATTTTTGCTGACTAAGGACACATCGGCCGCCAAGCGGTTGTTTACCGTGATTGTTCTCGAACGCCGCGGACCGGATAGCGTCGTGTTCCTCAGAGCGCATCTCCTGGGGCAATATTGTCGTCCCGTACTTGTCACCCATGAAACACTAAACATCTCCCAATCAGCTCGACACCTCGACATTGATTGTTACAATAGTCAAACTTTCGGGCCGTTGGATAAGTGACAAAAGGCTGGCAAATTTTGACGGATCCTCATGGAGCTCCTCGGTCGGATCTACGTATTCAATGTCGATGTCGCAGCCCACCGCGAACTGCTGGATTTCAGGCAGCACCTCGCGGAAGAGGGCATTCCGCTCCAAAATAAATTCTGCAAACAGGGAAACGTAGGTTGAAAGGGGATTCTCGGATACCTGCCACCGACGGGACGATGCAGATGATCCTCCGGACGTTGACTTGCAAGGTGACGGAGTCGAGCGCCCCCGTGGAGAGCTTCTGCTCTGTACCACCGCGAAACATCTTGCTCCGTGGTTCAAGTCATAGTCTCCTGTTCTGTTTGTTTCCTTCTCTACGCGACTGCTCTGAAAGCAAGCTCAGCACCGAGTTAATTTGCATATATAACGAGGACGGCGTCCATGTGCAGCCGTTCTCAAATGCCAACTTCGAAACGGACTTTCCACGCGAATTCTGTGCTTCGAGCGTCACTCGTCAACCTCCAAAACATGCGAAAACCCTCCACACTGCACCATTTGGCAAAAGCGTGCCCGAACTGTTGCTCTCGTGCAGTCTAGAGTGTTCAACGGCCAATATCGGCGTCGCCTCAATAATTCCTCTTTACTAGCGGGCGGGCTAACTTTCTCGACACGGTTTCTTTCGCTGATCGCAATTGCTGAATTCGTGCCGCAGTGCCTCTTGGACTATGTGTAATAGACAGCTGGGTGACTCTTCGACAGTGGTGCAATGATTTCAAGCATATTTGCCTATATTGTGCATCTCCTAACCGTCACTTACTTCTTCTTCTACTACCTTGTAAAGTAAGAATTCCGCTAACCCACGCTACCCTCGTCGCTTACCTCTGTTTATGTCTACGTCTTATTTTGACCCGTTCTGCCGCAGGCGCTTCGCTTGCAACCCATAATCAGCCCTCGCTAACATAGAATTAATGTCAATTTTGTCGCAGATATGACTAATAATATAGTTGCATTTAAGAGGCAAGCAGGAGTGGAAGGAACGCGACGAGAACCCGTGCGAGAGAAAGCCTCCCTCGTGTTGCCTACATAATAATTTGCGAAAATCTGACAACGAAGCGAGTGAAGAACGAGAGAAAACCTCAAGCGACAAGCAAAGTTACTCTTCAAAAACGAAGCCATGGTGGGACTACGTTAAATCGCTCCCCAGAAGGACCTGGGACTGGATACGAAACCACACGCCGCCTGTCCGACGCTATGGAGGAAAAGCGTGGGAAGGAACTAAATCGGCGCCCAGATCGGTTTGGAGCGGAGTGAAGGCCGCCTCCAAGAAGGCCTGGAATGGAGTGACGTGGCTTCTGGCAAAACCGGCCGGATCCAAGTCCATCGACGAAACCACAACTTTTCCTGCGGCTGCCACTTTCCGGCAAACTGATCAATCGGAAATATACGATGAGCAATTCGAGGAGCGAAGACCGTCGGTCATCGAGAACTCCTGTCCAAAGCCGTTTGTTAAGCAGCTCTCCGCAGAGGAAGATCTCATCAATTTCGAACCGCAGGAGGATCGCGTCTTCAGCCACCATGAGCTTCTCCTCGAACGATCCGCGACCGTACCTTCCTCGCCGCCACCGCCTCCGCAACGCGCAACTCCTAAGGGGGGCATCGCCGTGCTGCCTCCGAACCTCATCCTCAATGCTTCTTCGAGACCCCACGCCGATCCCCAATTCTCGCCGCCACCGCCGCCAATTCCGGAGACGCCAAAGACGACTTTCCCGCAAGAGAGGGCCACATCCGTACTGAGCTTCCGTTCGCAGCAGGAGAGTGTGCCCGAGGCTGGGTCCCATGCCAACAACCAGTGGTCCTCGACGACCACAAAACGCGACATCGTCTCGCGAATTCCGCGGCCGAACGGCGAGGATGCCCAGTTCATCTTTCGCAGCTATCGGCCAAAACAGTTCGTCGACTCGGAGTCAAGCTTCATGATGGGCCGGAGCGTCTACAAGCCATTGGAAGAAGCGGAACGCATGCGCACGGGAATCAATCGGCGTTCGGAATCACGCTCGTCGCGGATGAACACGCCGTTCGAGCCGATCGACGCCTCGCGGATCTCGACCCCGAACTTCTATCGGTAAGCTTCATATTTTCGAGAACCCCGCTGCGCGCAACTACATATTCACGCAAAAACGTGACCAATTAAATTACTCCAAGAATATGCTCCGTGCCAACTGCGATTAACATTCCCTCGCGCAACAGCTTCAGCCTCCTCGCGACCCACAGAAACGATGTCCAGCCGACTCCAAGCGAGCCACTAAATTTTGTTGCTCAAACACTCAAGTAGAAACATTTGAGTCGACTTATCCTTGAATAAGCAAAAGACGCCCAACAATCAAGGACAACGAGATATAACAGAGACGTTTAGACGGTTTGCCAGTGGGAAAGCAGCTTTAAGAGCTACTCGGCGTCGCAGGAGGTTCTGGGTAAACAAGTAAAAGCACGCGAGTGAGAAATCAAGGAAAAGCTCTTCATAATATGCAGACAGCGCACGTGGCCGTGTATGTCCAGTCTAACCTCGCACGCGGCGGTCGCTTTAATTATTACTCTCTGCGTAATAGTGCGCTAATGCGGATCGCTTGTTTGGTGGAGGCAGTGTACCCACTGTCAGAAATTAAAAATAAGCTTAATAACATGCGAACCTAGCGCCAGCCGCCGGTTGGCGACCGGCGACCGCTTGAAGTCGGCCAGAGTCAGTATTAAGCGCGAATCGCACGAATGGTCAAGAGAATTTCGGTGATGGGGCTTAAAACGATGATGGAAAAAACGCAACATGGACACGAGCGCCGCCAATTGATGGTCCTCCGCCGAGTCTCCGGGCAGTGCTCTTTATTAAATCCCAAGCAAACAGAAAGTCTCTCTGAATAGAAGTTTTCTTCGCGGCGTCAATAGGAAAAAAAGAAAGTTTCTGTGGTTTCGGATTCCGCATCTTGTCGGCTGGGCCCGGTTGACAAAGGTGAAATTAGAACCTCGGGTGGTGCGCGGTAATGTGACTTCGCGTGACAGTGGACACGAATGGCCGGCATGTGTTTAAGTGGTAATCTTGCTTGTTCTCGTGCTTTATGCAGCCTATGTGCTTTTCCACCCCTCTTTTCTCCTTCTCCCACTTGTCCTCGCCTTCTTAGTCTTAGTTCTTTCTACTACTTCTCAAAATTAAATATAATAGTCAAGAGGGTGGATGTAGTGAGACTTATTTGAATTCGTGCTCTCTTACGTCGCCGGAAAGCAACTTCGGAACCGGCTCAATTCGATTAAATAGCCAAAGTGTAGATGCGCTCTTGACGCTCTCTTCTGAAGTCGGCTAAACAGATTAAAAGAGCGTCAAGATAGTCATCGACCACAAAAGAATACGAAGCAGAGGCGTGAAATTTGTCCCTTCGCTTTGCTGTCTTGTTCACCTTTCAATTTTGGCCCTAAAACAAGGACTATCCGCAGACATCAGAGATCGATGGGCGCGAAAACGAGGAGCCAACTCCGAGAACCAAATATCGTTCGCGTAGCCACTTCTCGACGATCTGTCAAAATTGCTTCTTACTTGTCCTAAAATAAAAGGGTTGAAAAATGGATGTCTGCTTCTGCGCTTTTTCGGAGTCGCGAGTGTTGTCGTCACACGTTCAAAAATTTCAGCCACTTTTGGTTTGGTTGGACAAGAACAAACAGGCTCGAAATTGCCAAATTAGAGTTTTTTACTTCGGTTCAAATTTTTAAGCATAAAAAGAAAACTCGTCTGTAAACCGGAAAATGTCTTAAACTGTCCTACACATTACAAATCTCCAAAAACACTAAAATTTGAAACGATCGTTTCATTTCCTAATTTTTAAAAGATTTATGAGGTTGCGCAACAAGAATGTTGTTATCGGACTGCATTCGAAAGCGAAAACAGCTGTTTGCGCACTCAGTACTTGCTCGCGTACTTTATTTTGAGATATAGGTAATCCAACAGCATACAACTAAATTGCAAAAAAGGTTGTCCACAAAACAGGGATTATACTTAATAACTCAAATCTTGCTCGAATCCTCCGCCACACACACGCACACTTGTCTGTCCATGGTCACTGATGTAACTTCATCAACACGCTTTTGTTCCCCTCTTTTGTTTTGTCCTTCCATAAAAGAAAAGCGCCTATGAGCGTGTTTGTATAGACCCACCGCTGCTACAAAGACAGAGTCATCTGTCGCGGATAATGATGCCCCAAATGATGTATTAGCCCCAAAACATAAGCGCTTCCCCGAACCCGCAGGTGTCAACACAGCGCTTCCGATTGACGACCGACTCGCGCTTTTTTGCAAAAGTACTCGTGCTCCTGGTCAGCTGGAAAGTACAATTAGCAGCGTTGTTTATTGCATGAAATCAAAGACTAAATATACGGATTCCAGGCGAGATTACGATGAGATGCCGAGCGCGATCCCGACGCCGATCCACATGGGCAGCGCGAGGTTACGGTCCCGAACCGTAGAGCCGTCGTCGACAATGCCCTCGGTGCGCGACATGACCGACCGCTGGCCGCCGCGGAGCAACGCTACAGGGCCGCTTCCTGTGAAAGACAATTTCCTGGACTTTGCCGAGGAGACGACAGTAACTTCGTGCAAGCGTAAGTGGCTGCGTTTGGGAACATTTGTCTGGGATTGGCTCCAATGAGCCGCGAAGGAACCTCAGTGAGAACAGGGTAATATTACAGGCGTTATCGAAAAGAGGGTGGAAGACAAGTGGATCGGCCGCGATGAAGAAGGGAACGTGATGCAGGAGTGGGGCAGCAAGTCGTGGACCGGTCAGATCGACCAGATGCAGCGCGACGGGCCGCGGACGGTCAGTGAGTCGAAGTGGATGCACGTGGACCCCCAGGGGAAGACCTCCTTCCACAACGTGAACCGACAGTGCGATGGACAGTCGGTTATCGAGGTGAGTCTCTTTCTCGAGATGCAAAACCGCGATTCCCACCGCTGAACGCAAAAAAGAATATTTTTTCTTATTCACAAGCTTTTGCAAGTTGACGACGTGACGCCTATAATTGCATTTTAGAGCGTTGTGCGCAATGTGTACTGAACAAACTCAAGTACGTTTCGAAGCACGTCTAAGAGTGATCCAGCATGTTGAGGAGGCCGCCTCTCAGCGAACATCAATCGAACATTTGTTAACTCCTATCTCTGCGTTGTTTTCTCTCTTTACGTTTTACCGTAGTTTTTAAATAAACGTCATATGGAACTGCAGATCACACGCAAAACACTAAAAAGGTCATTCAATCAAATGAAGCATAAGCGATAGACCCGCAAATCGAAAAACTGATTCTACATTTAAAAGACACGTAAAATGATGAATTACTCATGAGCGCTCATTCCAGACCACCTCAAATACAGTGTTTCCATACTCGCTTTCATCAGTCATGCTGAATATAGAAAGGACGCACTCAGGCCACATTCGCAAACCCATAATTAATGAAGATATTAGTTTTGAACACAAAGCCGAAGTCAGCGCTTAATCATAGCGCAAACGTAATTCCCACCAAAGTTGAACGAAGCTCTGAGGGCGGGCGATATTAATTTCATTAGACAAATTCGCCCTGCTGTCTCTCACACTCGTCGTACACGCACTTTTGAAAACATGGTTTTTAGGTTTAACGCGGAATCCGACAAGAATGGAAAGTGGGAAACAGTCCAACAGCTAATTGGCTTGAAAAAAATTAGACTTTGAGGAGATGAAGGACACGCTTCCTGCAGTGCACAAAAACAATCGGATTCTTTGAATCCCGTTAAAGTATTGGAAAAGTGCACGCGGTAGATTGTAACGGGTCATAGATAATTGAGTTGCCTGAGCAAAAATTATTTAAGAAAAAGCTGCTGGATAAGCGCATTTTGCAGGATCACTCTCAACGTCAATTTCGACAACAGTACGAGAAGGCCATGTGATCCCGTGTTTGGGAAACTCTGCCAAACTCTAATTCCGCTTGTTTTTTGTCGCACACCACAAAATTAATTTATCGTCACCCACCCCACGTGGAGGAAGGACCACTTTCATTTCATAAACAAAAAGCAAACTTGAAAATATGTTTGTTCAAGTTTGCTGCCACTGCATATAACCTTCCTGTTTGGTCTTAAACGAAAGGCGGCAAAGCAAATAATCATGGTCACGTAGGCGTCACGAATTCCCGTAAAAACGCCTCAAATTAATTTGTTTTCAAACTTGAGACATCTGCGTTCATCCGAGAAAACAAGCATGAAAAACGATAACACTAATAGAACCGATCGAGGCTTGGAATACCGGAAAATATTCTTCTCGCCGCTATTAGCTTGGGAGTATCTGGCCGACGAAAGGATGCGAGGACGGAGCGGCGTGATGGTCGCATGACGGTGGAAAATTGAAGTTTAGCCGATCAAAGCAGAACGCCGCCGGATTTCGAGATTATTAGCCATAAATCCGGGAAACATAGCGTGATTGCAGGATGTGGGCTGAAGCGAGGCACCAAGCTCAAGACGCGGAGGAGGGAGACAACTTCGGATATTGTCTTTGCAATAATAGGACACGTGGAAACAAAATGGAAATGTATTTTTTGTGCTATTTTTAACAGGTGTTGATCGACCCATTTTTTTAATTTGGTCTTTGCTTTTTTGATATTGAATGGTTTGCAGCTGTAGGTAAGGCGGATTTGGGGTGCCATTTTGTCAAACACAAGTGGTCTTTTATTTCTAATAATTACCAAAAATATGTTTTGTGTAACACTGGTCAAGATCATCTGTTCGCTCTTCCATTTACAGAATTCCACACTCCGGAAATGTCTCGGATCACGCACAGCTACGGGTACCCATGTAATGAAATGCCAGCGGTTGTTATATAATGTTAGTCTCTGCTGCAGTTATATCCCATTAGGGAAGATAATAACTCTTGCAGTTCACTCCAGTTCATCACCTTTTCGTCCATCTTCCGTACCCCATCTATCAAAGTCCAGCGACGGTGATCTCAAAGAAACAATAATTGCTCTGACAAGGCTCAGCCAAGATTTCTTCTGCTCGTCGTGATTTCCATTTCTACCGCCGTGTTCGCGTTATTGCGTTGTTCCGCACTTCGCTCGAACATCAATTTTCGATTTACACGACCACGACGACCTTTCACTATCGTAGGCATTACTCGGCATGCAAAGGGAATTCAAGCATGGGATTGGAAGTAAAGCGATAAGACTGTAAACAGATTTGGTTCCAATGTGTTTTCACTCAAAGTCGTGAATAAATATCGAGCAACATGTGGATAATGGAACATGCTTGAAGAGTCACTAATTGAGCGTTATTGGGGAAACTAGGTCACCGATGCAGTGACGACTTCGCCGACGGTCGTTGCGCGCACTCCAAAACGAAATGAGACGCTGGACGACCTTTCGGAGGGCGACGAGAGCGGAGGAGCCCAATATACCCGCCCGGTTACCCCAACTACGCAAGAGAAAAGTCTGATTGGCGGCGCTGAGACTGTCGTCAAAACACAAACATGATGCCCACCGCGCACCCGGATACACCTTCGTCGTCGCTGTCACCCGTCCCGGCGGCTCCCATAGGTAAATTTTGTCCCTCTTCTTTGCTCCTCCGCGTGCTGCGTTTCCTCGCGGCGTGCGCCGCACGTTGACAGTCTTTGTCTGCTTTCGTGCGTGCGGCCCTCACCTGTGAAAAACATCGTCGCAACCGCCTTTCTTCCCCTTATCGCTTTGTCGCTTTATTCGGCGTAATTGCAGAAACCACCGCCACGACGACCACCGCCACGGGCTCGGACTCAGAGAAGAAAGCATGCAGCTCGGAGCTGGAGCGGCTTCAACTCCCTCCGCTCGAACCTGAACGAGATCAGCCATCGTTTTGTGAACAGCGAGCCGCTGGAGGATCACCAACCTCCACCCAGCCACGACCATCTCCACCGACACAACCTCACCTCGTTCTTCATCGAACACGAACAGGTTACTTACTTTCCTTTCTTCAAACTTCGCAACACATGCACTCTGACTGACTCCTTGTTGCGCAACGGAGCGTCAAACCGCGCCAGCCACCAGCCTGTTCTGCTTCCACTCAGCCGCTTCGCATGCACCCTCGTTAATTCGGAGAAGAGAACTGTGAACTCAAACTGTCGACGCGCGTCGACCCCGATTGACGCTGCCACCGACTTTGTTGACTCAATTTAGCAAGAACCGCGATATTTCAGGAGTCTACGATCGGACGGTCCAATGACGAAATGGATCTGGATGTGGAGCAGGAGATGAACTTCAAGATCCACCAGATGATGAAGGAACACGAGCTGCTCAGCCAGAACAACATCATCCTCCACGACCAGGTGGACAAGTGCCGAACGGAGCTGAACAGGTGAGAAGGATTGTGTTCTGCTTATGGATTCAATGTCTCTTTGCAGGGCTCTGACTGTGAAAATGCAGCTTGAAGAGGAGCTCAGGCGGATAAAGACCCAACACGAGAATCTGCTCCGAGACTATGAGGAGACGATGCTGGAGAGGAGCACCGTGCTCGAGGAAAATAACCGTCTCCACGAGGAGAAGGAGTCCCTTCGCGCCGAGGTGAAGCAGCTGAATCAGGCGATGTCGAACCTGATCAACATCAAAACCGAAAAAGCCGAACCGCGTTACGGTCCGTGTGCAGGTCACCATAATTCAATTACTATTTATTCGGTTTCAGGAGGTCCCTCGCAAACGGAACTGCACGACGAGGTCCAGAAACTGCGAAGCCTCTGCGACCACCTCGAGAGGCAGAAGGAAGCCGCGTTCGCCAAGCTGCGTGTGGCCGAAGAAGGCTTCATGAACATCGAGAAGTGGCAGCACTTGACCATCCACATCGACTTCGTAAGTAACAAACAATGATTAATCTTGTTGTATTATATGTGGGTCGCGTTTCAGCCAAATCCGAATAAGAACCTTGGGATCGTTTTGGGCGGCGGTCGCGATGATGAAATACTCGGCAATTTGACGCCGATCTACATTCACAGCATCTCGAACGAATCTACGTTTGCGGGACACCTACAGTAAGCACTAATTGCGCACGCAAAAAAGCATGTCTGCAGAAGGACGAATTCCAATTCTGATGTCGCTAATCCGACTTTTTTGGTCGGAAGTGGAAATTCGCATTTTGCAACCGAGACGGTCGGGATGAATTGGATAGTTCAATTTCTTTCGTTGCACTTTGCAAGCGTGGGATTATTTCGGTTTTTTTGGGTGTCTCCGGTGGCTTGCAAGTCACTAAAAAGAATGTTTAAATTTTGCTTTTTTGTGCTTGGGAACATTTCGATTGGAAAAGCACAAAATACGAATTAATTGC
Organism: Steinernema carpocapsae; assembly: GCA_000757645.3. Classification (NCBI taxonomy): domain Eukaryota; kingdom Metazoa; phylum Nematoda; class Chromadorea; order Rhabditida; family Steinernematidae; genus Steinernema; species Steinernema carpocapsae. Next base: position 15,995,257 of record CM016762.1, read on the forward strand.
AAGTTTTATTTCGTACAGACGCTTCGACCACGTCGTCATCGTAAACGACATCAACGTCTGCATGATGGATCAACGCTCGGTGATCGAAATTCTGGCCAACAGTCAACATCTCAAAATGGCGAGTTTGCAGCAGTCATCCCGTCTTCCTCTCTAACCGTGCCCCTTTTCAGCTGATTAAGCGACCCAGCAATCAATGCGTTGTTGTCGATGTGCCATTAGGGCGGACACAAGGTACGTGAAATGTTTTGAATGCAACGCCGTCTCCAAAAATAACATCATTTAGAAATGGAATTTGAAAATGGTGTGTACATTAGCCGAGTTGGAGAGTCGGCAGACAGTGTCCTGAGGCCAGGAACCCGGGTGGTGCATGTAAATCACTTGCCTGTTTACGACTCGCAGCAGATCGAACGACTGATTCAAAGTTTGTGGGCGTACACAAAACGCGTGTTCTGAAAAGAGCCTTTCTTTCAGAGATCGAAGGCCCCTTGACAATAGGCCTGCTGCGGCGCAAGGTGAAACAGGATGACGATGAAAAGAGCTTCGGAGCGCCTGATACGCCGCTTGTCAAACCGAAGAACAAATTCCTGAACAAGGTATCGATTGCGCACATCTCAGTTTGTAATAACACCGTAGGTGCATGAAAAGATTTTCGGAAGGGCCTCCAGCGCATCCACCGACAAGGCGAGGGCCATCATCGCACAGGCGAACATCGACGCGTCGGCGAGGGACCTCCTGCATTACCGGCACGGTTCCCTTAGGCTTCCCTCGAGCAGGACTTCGATCCGGGGAGAACTCTGTAGAACCGCTTCGCTGAGAGGACCACCTCAAGCTCGATCGGCTGACAGCAAGACTGTCTTCGAAAAGGCCGTGCCTGAGACGAGGTGAGCCGGAGTCAGAGGGACAATTGAAAATGAAAAATTCGACGTTTTAGGGTGGAGCAGAAGTGGGGACGACAGAGTGCGTCCGGCTGCACGTGGCCCTCGGAAGTGATCTCATCTAGCATCCCGGAAGACGTGGCCAAGCCTAGGATCGTTCACGTGCACAATAACAAACGCCGCTCCGTTCTACCGATCTTCTCTCCATCGTAAGTTTGCAAACCGATTTTGGAATGCCTCATTTTCTGACGTTTTGACTCTGCAATAATCACGTCTCTTACAGTAAGCCAAGCCCCTCAACATCCACGGTGCTGTCGGACTACTCGCGCCCCAGCAGCGCCTTCAGACAGATTGGCGGCGAGTCGGCCCACCTGATCACGTCCCCCGGGAACCTCTCGCAGCCTTCCGTGATCGGCCTCGTCCACGCTCAACGGGTCCTCGGCTGCAGTCCATCGCTACCTCAGCCACCACCTTATCCCGGTCCAAAGTCGAGCGTCGATTCCCTCAACATCACGTCCACCTCCTCCTTCACTCAAAACAATTCGTCCTCGTTCTTGTCGACCAAAGGTGATTTTTTGCGATCTATCATGCATTTATACATTTACATACAATGTCGGCGTAATTTAGACGGAACGACCGATTCGATTACCAACGAGGTAAACGCGGCGTCGGTGGGGGAGACGCGCACCGTGTACCTGTCGAACGAGAGCGGCAAAATCGGTCTCGAACTCGAGGACAGCATGGGCGGCGTGGTTGTGACGAACGTTTACGGCGACGCCGAGGGAAAGGTGCACATCGGCGAGCAATTAATCGACGTGGGTGGATGCGCTCGGGCGCCCTAAGTGTAGGTCCAATTTAGATATGCGGTATAAACATGCGCTCGGCGACGAAGATGAGTGCCCAGCGCATAATGGCATTTCTCAGCGAGAACAACAATCCCATCACTCTGGTGCTGAAACAGTCGAAGGAGCGCCCTCGCCGTGTCAGTGTCCTTCGGAAGTCGGTCGAGTTGTGCGGCGGCAACGTGATCGGCGTTTTAATCAAAAACAGCATTGGGCCCCTCAGGGTGAGTGAGTTTAGCGGAGGCGATAATATCGGCACGCGAAGAGATTCTTATTTAAATGTGGAGTCCTACCGTATCCGAAACGGGACGGAGAACTCGATCAGGAATTTCGCGGCGGGACCAAGCGAGCGTCGCCGGTTTGCAATGCGAGCGACGGTCAAGCGATTCTTTGGAGTTTTGGCGTTTTGCGTGTGAAATATGGTTTTTTGTTGTGCTGAAGAGGTTCAGCGAAGCCGACAATGTGCTTGGCGGCCACACCGCGTCGAAAATAACCACAAAACACTGAAACTCTGACGACAAACACCAAATCGCAGCTCGGGTCCCGCCGTGAAATTCCTGATCGATTTTTCCGGCCCATTTCGGATACGGTCGCACTCCACATCGAAAAAAAAACACTACAAAATTGAGCTAAAACGGGCACGGACATCTCTACAGGGCGGGCCAAAAAAATGGAGTCTGAAAAGAGCGGGTGTCTGGAGCGACTCATTCGGAACACGCGCGCTGAAAGCGAACTGTTCGGAATTCTGTCCGGGTTCGGGTGGAAATCGGAGGAAAATCCTGCGGAATTCGTCGCGTTTCTTCCTGATTCATCCCATAACCAATTTTGCGTCTAATGTGTGGAATCGGGGCAAAAGCGGACAAAAAATTGCCAAAAAAATGCGCGAAAAAAGCCCACGCGCTCGTTTCATGCCCCTTTTTTGGCTTACCCTGTACAGTAATCCGTTTAGCCCGGCGACCGCATCCTCCAATTGGACGATGTGAACACAAGAAATTGCACCCTTTCCGAAGCCGTCTCGTGTCTAGAGAAGAGCCGTGATGTGATGGTAAGCCTGCTAGTCCAGCACGACTACGAACGCTACATGCGTCTGCAAAACGGCACCGAAGGCGACGGATTCTACGTCCGCGTGAACATCAACCGTCCCGGAGGCAGCGCCGACGAACTGGACCTGCGCATCGGAGTGCGGAATCATCCCGTCGGAGGCGGTCATTGATGACATGATCAAGCGCTTCCGACAGAACGCGAAGAAGTGGCAGCTCCCCGAAGCAACACCCATCTATGAGCACATAGAACGAGTCGCGCCTACGAAGAAGCGTCCCCTTATCCTCTTCGGCGCCTTGGTAGACCCATTCCTGCAGAGGCTCCTCGACGAATGTCCAAACCAGTACGTCTCTCCCTTCTTTTCGCCTAAAACGCTCAATTTTAGATTCGCCCAATGTGTCCCCGAGTTCCGCGTGCTTCCCGCAAACGCCGCTGACACGACGAAACATTCTGGAGAATATGTGGACATTCGTAGAAGGGACAAACTGTTCGAAGTGATCACTCACTCGAACCTCCAAGACATGATGAAGAACAACCTGCACTGTGTCCTCGAAATCAGTCCTCAGGCAGTCGCCCGGTTACACACAATGCGGATCTACCCCATCCTGATTAGGATAAAATTTAAGACTGTGAAACAGGTATTGAAGCTGTTACGGGGGTCCATAATTCCCGTTTCCGTTTAGATGAAAGACTTCAGTGAAGACATCTGTGAACGTCTCGCAAACAAACAAGCCAAGGAACGGTTCGAAAAGGCTAAAGAAGTAGACAACGAGATTGAACAGCTCAAACTCGGCGTCAATAACGTGATTGTCAGTTCGCAAGCGAGCAGCAACGCGCGGAACGCCCTGCGTCACATTTGCGGGCAAATCGTTTCCATAGTTGACCACGAACAGAAACGAACTGTTTGGGTTCCAAAGGGCAGACGGATATTAATTTAAATTGAAACGTGTGTGAATAAACTAAATTACAACGTAAAAATCTAGGCTCAACTAAGAAAACAGCGATCAACAAAAGGCTAGTTCTTTCCTCCGATCACAGTTGAGAAGAGCTTCGCCAGGTCCACTCCAACAACAAATCCTAGGGAGCCGCCGCACACGGTCCCGATGGTCGCTCCGACGAGGCACGAACGATCAGTGTTGAGTTCTTCGTTGTTGAAACGAAGACGGTAGCAGCGGTCATAGAGCTTCAACGTGCTCATTTGCTGCACGTTCCAGTAGGAGAACAAAGGTCCGGCGATGAGACCGATCATCGCACCTGAAAGCGAAAACGCCGAAAATTATTTCCATTAAACATTAGTGACATACCAGTACAGCCCCCGTGGACAAAAGCGCGCTTCAGATTCTTCATATCAGTGTCACTTCCATTCTGGAAAGCGCAGGCTAGGGATCCAAGAACGCTTCCTAAAACGGTGCCACTCTGGACGCATCGAAGGGTGACGTGAAGACTGAATTCGGTCGCGGCGTTCGGAACCTGCAGCAGTTGCAAATCCGTTTGCTTCACTCCCATGAAATTCTTGAACCAAATGGAGCCCATTATTATCTGAAACAAACCAAAACTACTAAAGTTGCGATTATAATGCTTTATCCACGATAAAGACTAAAGTACGAATAACGGCAATCCATAATCCAGCAGCTGCAAGTCGCACAAATTTCAACTGCACATATCGTTTGCCGCCGGATCATTTCAACGGCTGCCGCGCCCGTGTGAAGACGAGTAACAACAATATCAATATCGTGTTCAAAAAAGGAAGGCAAATATCAGTGGCTCTTAAAACCAAAATTTACTACGAAACGATAAGTGAGATATTTTAATCAAATGCAACAACCAATTACAGATAGCAACGACGTCTAGAACGTAGAACTGATTGGAGTTGACGGAACAGACGCGCTCGATGATTTTAAGACATCTTGTCGGTGATGCGAGAGATCGTAGGTTAGAATGCCAGACTGGCAGCAGAATGATGGTTCTGGGTAAATGCCAATCAGCGCATCGGCACGGTTGTAAAACTCGTCCTTTAGAGAGATCACGATTATTTGAACGTCGCTTTGAGCGCGCTCGGTGACGTAAGCAGCAACCTGAATGGTTAACAATCAGTCACAAGTTAGTTCAAGCACTCAGAGATACCTTTCCAATGTTAGTGTTGTCCAAGGCAGCGTCGATTTCATCCAAGACGAAGAATGGTGACGGCTTTCTGGCATGGCATGCGAACAGGAGAGCCAAAGCAGCTACAGTCTTCTCGCCACCACTAAGGTTATCCATGGGACGGAATCGCTTTCCTGGAGCAACACAGCTGTAGCTGACACCTTCCAAGTACGGTTCCTCCATATTTTCCGGATTCAGGTACGCCTGGGCACTGAGATTCCTGCTCAACTGCTAAAAACGTTCGATTTTGAGAATCGATTACTACGATATTAGAGAAACCTTATAAATCTCGTCAATCTTTTGGGAAACTGGCTCGTAAAAGTCATGGAAGCGCTTGTAACGATCAGCCTTCACTTTCTCAAACTGCTGCCTCGCTTTCCTTGCTTTCTTACGAGCCTGCTCGCATTCTTCTGTCGTTTCAGCTTCACGAGTTTTGACTTGTTCCATTCTACAAAACCTCACATAAGAATTCATCAATACTACAAAAGATACCGTTCCGTAGCTTTCATATTAGGGGCATTCAGTTTAGCCAATGTTTGCTGAGCTTCGGCCACTTCCTTGCCCCATTTTTCTACCAGCTTCTTCACTTCGTTTTCGTCTACCATCTAGAAGACCACTGATACATTAAAGAGTTGAATACTTCAATGTTACCCTTTGATATTTCAAGGCCAGATTGGAATAGTCAATCTTGATTCGCTCTTCGTTGTCGTAGGCACTTCGAGCTACACGTGTACCGGTGGATTTACCAGACATATCGCTGAATTGGGAAGCGCTAGGCGTCTCCTCGTTACCCATGTCTAAAGACGAATATTGCATCTGGACTAAATATTCACAACTCACAAGAGTCATCCTGAATCATGAAATCAGAAAATGAATATCCGTTCGCCAAAGGCAGCTCAATGCCTTCCATTTTGCATTCACCAAACAAAGAATGTCTGTGCTGCTTTTTGCGAAGCTCCAACTGTTCATACTGAGCGATCGACCGATCCAAAGCGAGCTTCTCAGATTCAATAGATTGCACTTCCTTCTTCGCAGCGCTAACCACCGTTTCTTGCTGCTTCACTCTTTCACGTCGACCATCAACTTCTTTGCGCAATTCTTCGCATTCCGCCTCAAGCTGCTCCAATTTTTTGTCTTCAGCCACCGCCTTAGCATTAAAGGTCTTGAGTTGATTTTCGAGCGCTTTCACACGATCGGCTTCAATCTTTTCACGGCCTTAACAATGATGAAAATTCACGATTTGAACTCGCCCACAAACGTACCGAGATTATCTTCCGACTGCAGATATAACAGTTCGTTAGTGAACCTTTCGATTTCAGTATCGAAGTTTTTCAGGATTTTCTGGTATTCTTCAACTAACTTCACTTGTTGCTTCTCGTACACCCTACATAAAAGTTAAATAAAAATATTGAAAACAAATTGCGTGTCTACCTAATATCTTTGATATTGGTCTCCTTGCAGAAATCAGCAAATATTTCGTCCGTCAGAGAATCACGGTTCTTCTCCAGAGCGCTCAGTTCGGCAGCGAGGTTCTCCAAGGCTTCCTCACATTTAGCAATATCCTGCATCAAGTTGATCTCCACATCAGACCGCAAACTTTCGAGTTCGGTTTGCAGTCGCGAGAGCTTCTCGCCACTAACAGTTTTGCTGTCAGCGCGAGTGTTCTTTAAACGAGTTTCCAAATGCATCAACTGCTTGCGTTTCATCTCTACATCCAACTCCTTCTTTCTACCGCGATGGAGCCTCTGGCTTTGTTCGGAAAGCTCAGTCCGACGATCCTTCAATTTGCGAATAGCTTGATCGTCCCATCGTTTGGCCCGCGCCTTCAGATCGCGACCACCTCCGGAGATGACTCCGCTTTGCTGGAACAAAGTACCGTCCATGGCGACGGCCTTGTAGCGATCGGCACCTCCGAAGGCTAGCTTTCGAGCATCTTCAGCCTTCTCACAAACGAGGGCATTTCCACAAGCAAACTGTAGGGCTTTCCGCGCAGCCTACAAATCGATGTTTAAAAAAGGAATAAACTCCAAGAACACCCACCGGAACATTGCACTGAATGACATCGTAGACCAATTTAACACCCTGAGGATCCTTGATATTACGGAGCGTCTCATTGATGGGATGCACAACTAGGCCGGCCAGCGGTAAAAATGTTTCTGGCCCATATCGCTGTTCCTTCAGGTAAATAATACATTCGCGAGCCGTGGTTTCCGTATCGCAAACGATGGACATCATGTTCTTCGCCAGTACCTGCAAAAGACAAACATTGATTAGTGATTAGCCCCTTTCATATGTGCAAAAACCTTGGTTATGGCGATCTGAAACTTCTTTTGGGACGGTGTGCACACATCCACAAGACGACCGAACACCTTATCCGGGAACACACGCTTCAGGTTCTCAATCGCCTCATTCTTCCTCCGCATACGATCGTTTTCAGCAGTATCACCATGAGCATCAGCAAGCTGCTTGGTGACAGCGGCTAAATCAACGTTGACTTTGTCGAGCTGCTCCTTCGAGATTTTAACCTGCAACAACACGCTACCATCACAAACGCTAGTTTCTTTCCAAGTATACCTCTTCTTCCAGTCTCCTCAAGTTTTCGCGTTCAGATTCGAGCAATTGGGACTGGCACTTCTCGCTCTCAGCCAGGCTGGTCATGTGCTTCTTGTGACGCTCAATTTCGTTCTCCTTCTGCTTGATCTTGTCTTCTTGAGCTTCCTTGCGCCTTTTCATGTGTTCCAAAGCACTACCGTTGCTATCTTGTTGGAGCCGCATTCTGTCAAGCTGTGCGTCAAGCACGGAACATTTCTTGAGCGCAACCTTCTTAAGTCGATCATATTCTTTCTCCTGTAAACTCCCATTCACTTACATAAAATTATTTTTTCAAACCTGAGGTGCAGTCAGTTGATGCATCTGCTGTGTCTGTTGACGGTGCTTTTTCTCAGCGTCGGTCTTATCGTTTTTCAATTCCCTAAAAAAGCTTACTGATGCGCGCAATCGAAGCAAGTCTTACTTGATGCGGTCTTCGACCTCAGTTATGTTCTTTCGATGCGCATCAGCAATCTTCTTGGCGGTCTCCTGCAGACGCTTCGCATTCTTCAATTTTTGTTCGACGTGATGGACCTGCTCACTAGCTTTCATCTGCTCCGGTCGCTGATTATGAACTTGCTTCTCCTTGTCTTGCAAAGCCTGGTCGCATTTGTGCATCTCGCGCAGCAAACTCTTCAGCTGCTTTTGAGCAGCAAGCTGAGCAGTAGTAGCAACGTCCATCTTCTGATCATACTCTTCGCGATCACCCCTCTTCTCTTGAAGCACAGCTCTGGCCTTCTCGATATCTCGCTCCGTGTGAAACAGTTGAATCAAATGCATTCGCAGGTTCTTGCCGTTCTAAAATGTAGATAGAGCCTTTTAAATGAAAACTCACATCCCAACACACCATTTCATTACGAAGACTTTGATACTTCTCCGCTTCGTCCTTCTCCTGCTTTGCTTCACGTTTTTCCATCGCAATGCTGCGGCGCTTGTTCAAGTTCATTTGAGCATCGTTTTCTGCCTTCGTGAGTTCTGCCTTCAGCCGAGTGTACTCAGCTTGCAGTTCGTTGGATCTAAACCATCGTATAAAAAACTATAGCACCAGCAGCAATCCTACCTGGACAGCTCTTCAAACATCTGCGTTCTTTCCTTGGGATTTTTCATCGCGACCGATTCGACTCTTCCTTGGTAAACCAAGAAGTTCTTAGCTTTGATGAAGATGGAAATCGCCTCCAAAGCAGCAGTGTACTCTTGTGGGGACACAACAGTGTTATTCAATCGGTATTCCGAAGAACTCGAGTGCACACTACGGGTGTAAATGGTCGTAGAACCATCATCGTTCACGTAATGCATAGAAACATGACACCTGTTCGCTTGTGGACGACCAACTGGAGCACCGTGAATCAGATCCTAAACATGAAAAGCTATAATCATCGCGATCACATTTTTCGACTTACGCCAAGCTTTCGAACTCTGAGACTGTTAGCCTTCTCACCGAGCACAAAGCAGATGGCGTCCATAAGGTTGGATTTACCTGCAAAACGAAAGTTAGTCACGATCATTATACTTGAAAATATTACCTGATCCATTCGGTCCAATGATGGCAGTGAAGCGCTTAAACGGTCCAATAATGTTGCGCCCGGAATAGGACTTGAAATTTTCGATTTCGAGCAAATGAAGGAATCCCATCCTACAAGCTCGAATGGGACTCGAATCTCTAAGAAACCACATATGCAATCAGCGTTTACACGATCGTCGCGACAAGATTTCAGTACTTTAAAAGCACTCAAAACACTTGCAGACACTCTAAACACGTGAAGCCATTCGGTTGTTGCCTTCATAACTTCAGTTTTAAATCGCTTGAAGCTAAAAGAAGTCGCCGAACATTTCAAAACTCACACAGTCCGCGAGATCTTAAACAGTGACCGAAAATGGCGCATCGCTCCAACTTAAATTCATTCAAATAAAACTCCCGCTAAAAAAACGTAGTTCCGCATTTAGCTCCGAGCGGCAGGACCAAGCCCACCACGCTCTCGCCATGTTCGGAAGCAGAAACCGCGTAGCAGCTTAGACGAATCCTGATCAGCGATCGGCGATTGTGCAAACAGTAACTTTTTGTACACAAAACAGCCGCTGCCGCTCAAAAGCGCCCAATTTTCGAACATGGGGTCTCATCTCGCTCGCGCGCTGCGAAATAGCACGCGAAACGCGGAGAGCACCAGAATGTGCCGAAACTTTTGGCGCGAATTTGTCCGTATTCCTCTAACCTTCACTTCGTTTCCCCTCTTGCTCGCCGATTTTGGCACCGGTCGGCGTTTTTATCGCACTTCGGCCCCGCTTGGCACGATTCGGGTGCGAAAATCTGCAGAATCACGCTGGAGTTGTCTCTGCGTGTGGCGTGACGTGTGGTGCGTCTCTTTTTTCGCATCAGCTGGCTCGAAGCGAACGGCAGAGGTTCGTTTCTGCCAGTTTCAGGAGTTTTTTGGGCAATTTCGACATTGCCAAATTTCGCCAGTATTGTTTTGGTCCTAAACCCGGAATTTCGTATAGACGCCCAGACAGATCGGCTAATGTTCATTTCTCGTCAATTTCAGCATTATTTCATGGACTGTAGATGCAATATTCAGTTTAATTTATGCAATCCCGTCTTGTCGCCAAATATTTGCATTCCTTGCGTGGATATTCTACAATCAACGGGGCCAAGCGTGCAATTACGCGAGCCATAAGCGAACCGATTTCGCAATCATGAATTTTGAAAAAAAAGAAAAATTGAAGTAGCGCAAATTATACATCATTCGGTTCCAATTTTTGTGCATATTCCATTGAGCCCTAAGACGCCCACAACCATTTTCAATTCGGCGTTTGCGGCAACGATTTCGACGCCGTCGCGGTTGCAAAACCTACCGGTCAGCAGTGGGGCGATGGACCAAACTGTGGAATTTTCCGTGACGCACGGACGGACACGTCTGGATCAGGGTCGTGCAAAGTCAAAACTTTTTGTGAAAACACGAAATTCCAAACCTCAAAACCCAAAACTCAAAATTTGCACGGTCCTGTTGCGGTTTCCTCGGGCAATTGAAGGCAACAAGTGGAAACGAAACCACCGCGAAATGAACAAAGAAACGCGCAGAATTCCTCATCGCATTTGTCCACAGTATTTTGAACGTAGGGTGTCACCTTGACTACCGAGTTTTAAATTGAGTTTTGTCGAAAAGTCGAAACTCGAAACTGAAAACCGCGAAAAAGCCTTAAAACCCAAAACTTGCGCAGCCCTGGGGTCAGGATCGTACTCCTTTATTTAATAAAGGAAGTATTGTCTTCGGTCAAAGCCCCCATTACGTGCCTCATTTCATGTCTTTATCAACATTTTCGCACATTTCCAATCTTGGGCACTTTCCAGAGTATCCATGAAGTAGCATGAGTAGAGAGAATCTGCGACCACAAAGAGCGGCGCAGATGAATCGCGCGCTGCAGCAACCCGGAACGTCGTTTCCCCTCCAAGATGCCAACTATCTGGAGCAGAACCAAAATGGAGCCACCGTGAAAAGTTTGAAGGAGATTGTTTCGGTAAATTCTAACTTTTTTGGATATGCTAAAATTTGTTTTTTTAGCAACTGCATAAAAATCCCGAAAAAATAGCAGCGGTTATGGGATTGCTGAACGATCCCGATAAGACGGTCGAAGGAAGAAAGGTCACACGCTCGCTGACGAAGAATGCTGCTTCCGCACCAATCGCCAACTTTAAGCCGATAGCTGCGCCGATGACGTTCCTTGATTTGGAGTTTCATGATGAAGATGATGAGGAGTACGTCCCAGGAGCGGTAAGTTCCATATGCAACTGACTTGACAGCAATGGGAAGGTGTCTGCAGAATGCCCAACTTCCATCCTTTTCCACACTTCCCACTCCAATCTTATCTCATATTCCAGCAAGAGGCTAGCATTCGCGACTTAGACGAGAATAGCATCTTTTCGTACTCCGACCTTGATAGCGAAACGACCACGGATGCTAACAGGAGCTATCAGCTTCGATCCCACTCAAGACTCAACGACTTTCCGGAAATCTACAGCGACGAGAATATGTACCGTTCTGTGGTTGACGAAGACTACATAGATTTTATTACGGAAGTGACTGAGCTTGATCCTATGAATTGTAAGTTTCTTCTGCTTTTTTGAATTTTGTCTATGTAGTCATTTTTAGTCAACGACAAGGATGAGCCTGACGATGATGACTTCGAGTTGAATCTCACGGAAGAAGCGTTTAACGAGTACGAAAATGAAGAGGATTCTTTGAAAGTCCCAAGTAATTCCCAGTTTTCTTTATCTTTACCATTACCACATTTATTACAGGAAGCGAGTTGAAAAATTTGATCGGCGATCTATTCAATGTTGAAAACGACGAACTCACTCAAGCGAGATCGCCAACGGTCGTCGACAATACACAACCAGCAGACGTAGGGATTCCCCATCCAGTGGTCGAGTCACCCGTCGTGCCAACTGAGCCGCCTCCTCAAACGGACGGATCTGCAAGTCTAGTCAACATTAGCGAGAACTACTACCCAAAATTCACCGAGTTGGAGAGCAACCTTTTGAAGTCCCAAATTGAGATGGTTCGTTCTACGATATGCTATCTGTGTGGCGTAATTCTGAATTTCAGCATGTACAGCAACTGATGCAAAGCATCATAACTACCCACGAAACGAACGGATTTGAAAATGACCACAATGAGTGCATCAGTATGATGGTAGCCGAGATCTCTCTAGCAGTCAACGGTAACCGCTCGCTTTTAGAAAGATATCGTCACTCACGCGAGTGTGTCTTCTCTATCGCACTTCTCAGCCTCCAATCTCAATGCTGCTGTTGAAACAGTCGAATCATTCCTAGGTCAGCTCGTTGTATGGCCTGACATCTTCTCGAATGACGTGTTCAAGTCCCATTACTGGCAATTCCCTTCGGACAAAGTCATGTGGACTCTGGCAAACTCTGCTGCAGTTCTTTATCCGGAACTTTTGACTGCGCAGCGAGGGCACACTTTTAAGGAACCACTCAACAAGTTCCTGGAAAGTGAGAACCTTCTCCTTGCGATGGCTTTGGTTCAGTTTCGTCATATCAAGCATTCTTCGTGTGCAAATAGAACTGGGAGAAACTACATGATCTCAAATCTGACGCTGGTCAATAAGACTTCGAACCAAATCAAGTATCATACGAAGAACGTTAAGAACAAGAACACCGAGATTTACCAGCTGATTGCGGTAAGACAGTGATGACTCGACTTAAAACTTGAAGAGCGCGTTTAGAAAGCGGCGAAAGGACAGGATGTCGAGTTTCCGAAGATTGAATTTGTCCGATATGACGAGGGGCCACCAGTGCAATGGGAGGATAACTCGGTGGAACCGTTCTGGTTGAAGGTGAATTTCTCCTTTGGTCGTCTCCATTTTAGGTCGCTTTGTTTCAGCAATTGAGGAAGAGTCTCTTTTCCAAAGCCACGCACTGCACCGTGACGGAACTTCCCCGGAACGCTATCATTCAGATTCCCTCCGTGGAATACGACACAACCACATGTACCGTCATACAGACAGTTGAAGAGCCGATTGTGGCTAGCAACGTCGTGATTACAACAGAAGAAGCACAAGTGGTGGACTCCACCACTCCTGTAACGGAACAACCTTCCACAAGTCAAGAGCAGGAAGGACCGGAAGCAGAGGAACAACTGAACACGGAATCTGAAGACGAAGACGTGGATATCGAAGTGATTGCACAAGGCACGATCCTTTGTCCTGATTCTTCCAAAACTGTTGAAAAGAGTACTGAAAACGGAACGAAAGATGGCGCTGAATCGTTGCCAAGGGAGGCAGACTTTCTTTCCGAAGAAGAAAATGACGACTATGTTGATATCCACGAACAAACGGCCACCGAGCAAAGAGAAACTGCTGTTTCGCATACCGATAAAGAGACTGCTGAGGGGGAAAAGGAGCCGCGTACCAGCGGAAGAAGATCAACGGTACTTTTACCGGATGACGACAACTTCAACATCACAGAAACGGACATGACTTTTGAAGAAGTTAATATGGAGGAGAGTCTGGAAGCCGACATCACGCAGGAAAACGACATCAACTTCGACCAGAGCATTCCGCCGTTCTCTTCTGCCAGCGCGCTCCATCCTCGAAATGACGACTCTCTGCTGTGGCTCGGCCATGAAGACGAAGGACACTCCTGCACTACCTTTAGGATTCAAACTCCGACTCCTTACCAAGTCTCGAAAAGAGGTGCGTGCGACGGAAAGGACGAAGACTTCACAAAGTCACCGGTGAAGTGCATAAACCCGTGGGGAGAAGATTCATGCTCAACCATGACGATGCACGTGAAGACTCCACAGTTCATCCGCAGTAGGGACTGCATTATGGGCTCTAGCACGAACATCTCGACCAAAGCAAGCAGGCGGATATTTGAGATCCCGCCTGTTGACATGGAAGACGAGGCGACCTTGCTTTCGACTCCTCGGAAGGGGCCTTCAAGACGGAAAGAATCGGAGCTGGAGAGGGCCAGATGTGTTGCCGACCCAGACCGACGTGCTAGTCAGCTGGCTTCTCTGGCTCAGATCATTTGGGAAGATGTGAGGAGCCGACTCTTTATGCACGACCACGTGCTGACGAAGATGCTGAAGATCGCTGACGACGATGAAAGTCCAGAGGCCATTTTGGAGAGCTTGCGGGGTCTCACGGAGGAGCATCATGAGACTGTGCTTTATATAATCGCGTTCCTGATTCCACGCGACGATTGGCCAGCCGATCTCCGGAGCAACGACACGTGCTTGAATCTCAGTATCGCTCTCGAAAGGGTTCTCTTCATCGAAGCGTTTAATTCTAAGGCGGTTCGTCGATCTGCTATCAAGAATATTTTCGGCGCGATTGCACGGATGGGTAAGAGGAAGAATCTACGAAAGTCTCTAAAGTCGAATCTAGATTCGAACTGCGCTTCGCACCAATTGTACGACAAACTCCACAAGCACTTCGGCTCTCATAAAATCCTCTGGAATCAACTTGAAGAACTTTTTCCGGACGCTTCATTTTCAAAAAAGTGAGAGATACACGTTCTGCTTTGTAACTTTCGGTTTTTCGCAGAGTGCTTCCGTGCGACTACGAACAGTTCAACCTCTACGACAGCGACCAAGAAGATGTGGAACAGTTTGAGAAAGTCGACATTACCTCCGCTCTGGGAAAAATGTCGAGACAAATCGTCCATGACGTGAGTGTCTGTTTTCCGTGTGACCTGTGATATTTAAAATAACAAGATTCAGGTGAGCATCGACAAAGGAAAAGTGTTTGTCAGGAAGAATGGTCGACAACTTCAAGTAGACCTCACGACGGGCGCTGAGCCTGATCAAGATGACTACATTATCTCAGAATCCGAGGACGAAGAAGAGTACGAGAAGCGGAAGAGAAAGCGAACTCAAGAATGCTACAACGACTCGAAGAAACGGCGGCACCGGGACAGCGGCGAGACGGATTTCTCCTGTCTGTACTCATCTGACAGCGAAGATGACCTAGGATTAGACGAGATCGAGCGTCATACGGCGAAGACCACGGCTCAGATCTACGCTGAGCAGCACCAACAGACTGCGACCTACGGAAACAGGATTCCGTGGTCGGAGGAGAACGACGACGTCATGATCAGTTGTCTCGAAGACTGCGACAACCGCATCGACCGCTCGGTCCGGATGTACGTCGTTCAAAAATTTCACATTGGCCCAGCACAGCCGCTCGAACACGAAATACGGGCTCGAATGATACTGCTCAAAGATCTCGTGTCGGACTACATTGCCTCAAAGGAAACTGCGTGTATAACCCTGCGATAGCATTCGACATAACCAAGTTACTAAAACGGGTCTTTTTTAAAATCGATATGTGTAGAATTTATACTTGTAAATGTTGCATAAAGCTTAAACTTTTGTATTGTTTACATTTAGCAGTTGTTAGCTTGCCGTAGGATCGAGTAAGTTACGCATTTTGAGATATCTTAGGCGATAAAACTTTACTGATACCATCAACTCACAAAAAATCGTCTGGCTGCCACGTGCGCTCGATGTCTACACTTTTCCTGATCAACTCGTGCAGCTGATTCTCAATGCTAATGTAGACGTTGTGAGGGATCAAGGACTGTTGCAAACGTAGCTCCTCCAAAACCTGAGAGGCGGTAGTCTTCGAAATGGAGACGAGATCAAAGAGTCTGTGGTTGTAGGACTTTTGGACGCTTAACGCGTAGCGGAGCCTTCGAATTTCGTCTTCATCGGCGGGGTCTCGCTGACGCTTTCCATGGTCAGCCTAAAAATATTATTTTGTTCTCATCATCATAAGCAACAAGCTAAACTAAAGTAAACACTCCTGACTTACATTGTAGGCGAACCTATCATTCCTCGCCGCATCATGAGTCATGATATCAAACTGGCTGTGAGGCTCAGGCTCGGTCGCAATGATCCCGTTCGACTTGAATCTCTCAATGACATTCACCAGCTTCTTTCTCGGACCGAACGGTGTGATTCCCATGTTGCTCAAGTCGCTGTCGGTAAGAGTGAAGAATTTGCGCAGATCTATTTTGTTGATTTCAAAAATGGGCTGGTATTTCTCCAGCTTTAAGACCCGTAGTAAGGCAGAGACGGACGTGATCTCAGCGTTGTCATTCTGAGCCGTGTTCCATTCTTCAATCGCCTTCAAAATCTTTGGATGCTCTGCTGCTAGCGAGTAGCCATTTTCTCCGTCTTTGCTCTTCTTTAAGGGGTCTCCGTTCTATAAAAAATAAGAAAAAGGGGTCGTAGAAGCTGACTTACTTTTTGTAACAATGCTGCTAGAATAAGTTCATGTCCAGCTGCACAAGCGAGGAGCGTAGGAGTCATACCTTGCTGATTGGCGAAGTTTGTGTCGGCCCCGTATTCAAGCAGCAATTCTGCAGCGTGGAGTTGGGAGCACAGAACGGCGTGGTGAAGGGCAGTGGACCCGTTTTGATCAGCCACGTTTATGTCCACATCGCGGCTTTTTTTCAGAAGCGTGCGGATCTAAAAGAAACTTTTACTATTGAGACAGCTGTTGACCAAATACTCCCAAAGCATTCTTCGTGACACAGAAGTCTAACAAAACACAAGGAACTTACCGTATTCATATTCCCACAAAAAGCGGACAACATCAGCGCCGTCTGGCCGCGGGA
Source organism: Steinernema carpocapsae (assembly GCA_000757645.3). Taxonomy (NCBI): domain Eukaryota; kingdom Metazoa; phylum Nematoda; class Chromadorea; order Rhabditida; family Steinernematidae; genus Steinernema; species Steinernema carpocapsae. The sequence continues at coordinate 16,011,885 of CM016762.1, forward strand.
GTTTCTCTGGTTGATACAAGTCGGCAGCACCTCCAAGACGTAGTCACAGACGGTTTCGTGTCCCAGATAAGCCGCATACATCAACGCCGTCCATTTCGCGTCGTTCTCCTGTTTCACATTTGTACCTCGTTTCACAAGTTCCTGCAAAGGGTGTCAGAGATGAACCGAGGAGGTGAGCTCCGAAGGTACCTGTACGGCCTCCACACTCCCTACGCTGGCCGCGGTCCGGATGTCGAAAACAAAGACGGAGTCGTCGAGGAGCTTCGGCAATGGCAACTTCTCGAACGCCCGAAGAAAGTCCGAAGTGTCCTGCCGCTCAATCGGAGGGTACGTCTGCGGAGGTTTCGCCGAGAAGCGCACGGATCGCTGTTCCATCGGGGAGGAAGGTGGAAGGGCGAAGATTTCACCCCGAGCGCAAATACAACGCGGGCACCACGTAAGATCGTCGACTACGAAGAACTGGCGATGTGTGTGACGGGAGACCGCCGCGCCTGCGCAACCTGTCTCACGGTTGGACGCGTGAAGTTCTTACTCTCTTGATGCGCAAGAAATTTGATTTGATACATTTTTATACGATCTGATTAACGCGTTCTAAATAATGTCTGAAAATAGAAGTCTCGCTATATCGATTTTCTATGTTGCCAGCTTCCGTTCAAATCAACAGTGATTTTGAACACAGGCTGAATTATTAACCCCTGCACCCAAAGCAAACGTATTAAGTGTCAAATTATTCAATTTTCACAATGTAGAATCGGTCCAAAATCAACAAAGAACAGCAACAATAACTAGGTCAAACAGTACCGTGAAATGGGATGAGTTGTCATATCATGAAGCTCCTTTCTTGTCTTTAATCATCTGCACTAACTTCTTGTAACGACGCATGCAGTCCTTCTTGTTCTTGCCCTCAACAAGCGCCGCGATTTTGTCCCATCGTTCTGCGTCGCTCGTCGGGAACTTTTTCAGGCCTTCTTCAAGCAACTTCTGCTGTGCTGTTGACCACACATCTTCCGCCTTCGCTGCCTCAGCTGCCGTTCCATTATTCAGAACCACACCCGTTCCGAGCTTGTTTTGGTTCGTAAGAGGCTTGAATTCCATCTTCTGCACAGCCTTCGTCTGTAAAAGAGTCGTTGTGAGAAGATCCGAAAGCACTGAAGCTTACCTGTTTGATGACATCGCGATCAGTTTTCGGCTTCTGCGTTTTGTCTGAACAGTGCTCGTTGATGTACGCGGCGATCTGATTCCACCGGTCGACGGTTCCTGCAGGAAAGACGTTCGTAGCCTTGATGAGAAGTTGGTTTTCTTCAATAGTCCAATTGACAACCTTGACTGCTGACGACTGAGCGTCGGAGGCTGCGCTCAAGACGTTCTCGCTTTCCTTCTTGCACTGAAATACCGCAAGTTATATTCAATGGAGACCTGAAGAAACTAACCGCGTCATTCATCAGAGTAAAGGCTTCGTCGTAGATTTTGACTGCTGACAGCTTCGACGTGAGATCGTCGAGAGTCTCCTTGTCGGCGGCCAAGCAGATTCGCTCGACTTCCTCCATGCAGCGCATCTGCTTCTCGTGACAGTCTGCCCAGTACTTCGCAGCTTCTACCGTCTGCCGGAAGCTTCTCCTCGCCTGCTGCAGAACCTTCTTCGCGCGGTCCTTCTGCTTCTTCTCTTCAGCAAGCTTCTGCTTCCCAAGCTCTTCTTGCTGCCTGCGCTTTCGCTCCTCTTCTTCCTGCGCTAGGCGTTCCTCCTCCTTCTTCTTCTGGATTAATAACCGCTTAGCTTCCTTTTCTTGCTGCTTCTTCTCTCTGTCCTCGTCCTTAAACTTCTGAATTCGCGGGTCGGCGCTGTAGGCCATTTCGACAAGGCCTCGGATGCGTTTCACTTCTTCCTTGCGCTTCTTTTCGCGTTCAACCTAAACAATTGGAAATAATTTTTGTGAACTGGGGAATAAACAAACCTTATTCTGCTTCTCAATCTGGCGGCGCTCCCAACGGTCCTCTCCGCGCTCCTTGTCCTCTTCATCGGCATAGGAGAAGTCTCTCCACGAATCAAAGGCAAACCAGAAGTCGTAGAATTCTTCGACATGTTCACGTGAGGCATCAGCATCTCCTAATTTAGGAATATTCTTCTTCCTCGAGAACCTAAGCTCGTAAATCTTTGAAAGGATTCCGTGTCAACACGAACAAACCTTGAATTCATTTCGAAAACAGAGTGGAGTACTTTGTAGAAGTTCTTGGCGTTGACTTCGCTTGGCCTGGGAACGGACTCGTCGAAAGTTGGGTCCATGGAGTCGTAGGCGCGTCGGTCTTCCTCCTTCAGGTAAAGCTGGTTGTACGCGTTGGTGATGCACACGAAATAGTCGTCAGCTCCGACATTCTGGCGCTTGTCTGGGTGATGCTTCAACGATTTCTGGCGATCTAAACGTTCACATAAATTTCACATAGTTAATGCTCCACTCACAGGCCGTCTTGATCTGATTCCTGGTGGCCTTCCAGCGGAGCTGGCTGAGTCCCAGCACCTTGTAGTGGTCTTGTGATTTGGTGTCTTTCGGATCCAAGCTTCGGACGAAACGCAAATAATTGTCATCGTCAGGGTCGAAGTGGTTGTCCGGGGTATCCTGGTCACAAGCTGCGTCCGATGCGTTTGACAGGTCCTCAATTATAAGAGTGCCCGTGTAAACGGGGCTAGGGTCAACTCCCTTCTCGATCTTCTCTCGCACAAGGCGAGTTTCGTACATGATTCCCGCTTCTTCGGTTCTCCGTTGGCGTGGGAGAAACCCGTAAATTGCGAGAGCCATTGATAATTGAGTCCTAGAAAATTTAACATAAAAACAAGAAACTGCCAAGCTCGTTTTATGAACCCATGCACCATCCGTTTGCATATTTTATCACACAGTGACACAGAAGATTTCAGCATGTGAGATTTTCTCCCGAAAAATCAAGAAAATTGAAAAAATTATAAGCAATTAATATTTCGAACAGCTTTCAAAAGCCGCTTAGGTATGCGATCGATGTTCTGATAGGTTCTGCTGCCAGCAGGTTCACGCGCAGTCGATGAGCAGTTTGCAAAGCACTGGAGACCATCGCGTACCGCAAAACCACCAAAACGTTTTGAAACATTGCAATCTGAATTAATTTCGAACTCGATTCAAACAGGCTGTAGCCGGAGCACGCGAAAAGGACCGGAAACCCTCAAAAGCACAATTTCGAAATACGTTTCACTATAAATTTTTTGGTAAATTCAGCCAAATCGATCGGAACAATCACCCACGGATCGACTCCCCCGAATCCCCGGAAATCTAAATTGAAACTCACATGTCCGTCGACGACGCCTGGATGCGACCAGGATATTGAGAGTGAATGCCACCCGCGGAATTCGCATGAGAGGCGAAGCCGACCGAACCGCGTAATATTTACCAGCGGAAGTTTTCCCGGCGGGACAAATTCGAGCTCAAATCGATTATTTCGGCATTGAATTCGCCGATAAGGAGCCGCTCTCGAGCGTGCGAATGCCCTTCAGCTGCTTTCTGGTGCGTCGCGATATTGGAACAGATTTGTGGCTGTCTATTCCTAACGTAGTGTGGATGAATGGTGGAAAATGACGCTGGGGGCGATGGATATTTAGTGTTCTGTGAACACCTGACAGGTATTTGAATTGACCGCTGGTCAGCCATCGTTTCACCTGAAACAAGCGAAATTCAGAACTTTCAATTAAACACATCGGAAAGCGGAAACTAAATAAATAGTTGCGACATGGCGAAAAGTGCGATCATGATGTGGCACCGTATCGATTTAAATCATTGACCCCGGTAGCAGCAAGAAGCATTGATGCGCTGAGATTCATTTTGGTCATGGCCCCGCCTCGATCGTTTTATTGCGCTTGCACAAATAAATAGATATGTTTGGCGATTTCGGATCACGTTGGATCTTGTTGTGAGCGCGGCATTTGCAGTTCTCATCCCGTTGATGCTTGCTTTTGACATTTTATCGTTATCCTTTTCCATTCACTAATATTCCCTTTGTATTTCAGAGTCATGCACTTTCAAAATGTGCTGATTGAACAAGCAAAACGGGTGCTAACGGCACCACGAAAGTTGCTCGTGGTGCTCGCACTTTCCGTCTTCGTCCTCTACTACCTTCTTGGAGGAAGCAACGATTATTCTTCGTCCGTCACAGCAAGCTTCTGTGTCGCGAACCATTGGGGGAAGAACCGCCGCGGAATTTCTGACGACGGCACCCACTGGACGCACGATTCGTCAGTTGCATTTGTGGGGAATGGTCAGATTGGAATCGACATCGCGAGAGAGCGACAAGTGCGAATCGCAGCATCCAGATCAACAGTGCTCGACCTCCCGATCGGCTTCAAACCTCTCTTGAACATTCGGTTTCCAGAGGGGACTGCGAGTGACGAGGAGCTCCTCACGGACTTTGACCAAGGCGTCGTTAGAACAGCGAGATGTGTGTCACAAGTACGTTTCAGTGGAAAAGTGCAGATTAAGTTCATCTTTCTTGTTCAGGCAAACCAGTGCATCTGCTCTTCTCAGACCGTCTACGCACACAGATCTCGGCCGAATCTCCTTGTGCAAGAAATTCAGATAGTGAATCCAGCAGATCGCAGCGTTGTCGTGGAATTCTCGGTCGAGGATTCCAAGGATTGGACGAAGGGAGACAGTTTAGGTGGATCGTCCGTTTTCACACGATCCGTTACCGCTGGTAATGATAAGATCGCAGTCGCCGCTGTTTGTTCCACTATGCCCGGAAAGGTGACCGTCAAGGAGAAGCGGTAATGAGAATTGAGAATTTGAGAAAAGCCTGATTTTAAATGACACGTTTTTAGGGAAGAGACCTTCCGTTTTATGTGTGTACTCGAACAAGCGAAGATCGAGAACGGAAAGCAGGATGTTGAGGCTTTGCAGAAGGTTTCCTTGGCCGCTATGAATAACTTCGCAACCTTCAAGAACATGAATGATGTTTCCATTGATATGGAGCATTACGATGGGTGGAAGACAGTGAGTTGACTGATACTGAACTTGATTCTTATATCTGTTGCAGCTAAACAATGTCAGCTTCTACCTGTCCCACTCGAAAGCGCCCAGCGTTCTGAATGCGGACTTGTTGAACTACACGAAATACGCCCTCTTGAGTAACAGTCCTGCGCCTCTTCTTTCGCTGGATTTGTCTGCCGACAAGAAGAAGGTGAATCTTGAACCAAACGATCAACCGACCTACCTATACTTTGTTTAGGAGGTCGAGGGATTTCTCGATCGCAACGAACTATGCTATAAGGCTCACACCAACCTGCTCTATCCTTCAAAGTTGTGGAACGCCTGGAATTCGATCGACGAACTTGTGAAGACCATGGAAATTTGGCTTCTGACGCTTAAAAAACGCGGGTGTCAACCGATAATGAAAGCAGGAGCTCATGGTGTCGTCCAGGCGTTCGTTCTCAGTCTCGGTGGACTCACTTTCACTGGCCAGCACCTCGAAATGAGCTTCGATCCGGCTGATCTGCACCGCGAGATCGGTATTAAGAACGTGAAAATGGGAAAAGCGTTCGTTTCGATCCAAGTGGATCTGGATGACGAAAATAAGCCCATTTTGTGTGTGTCCAGTTCGTCGCCGATGTTCGCCTGTGACGCCGGATGTCTTGATCCTCCAGTGGCGGTAGGTTCAGCCAAGCTGATTCTGCCTGTGAAGCTCACAAAGCCGCTGACGCCGATCTTGTATCTGACATCCGAGCGTGCACATCTGGCACAGCTGCGAGAGACGATCCACGTTGTCGAGGTAGGATTTTCGGTGCCTAGACATACATAGACTGATTCTTCCTTTTCAGTTGGGCGTCGCTCCCTCGCACGAGAACGATCTCATTGCCATTCACAAGCACGGCCACCGTTTGGGCGGTCTGCCAACCGTAATCTGGGTCTTCCTTGGAGTGCTCTTAATTGCTTTTCACTGCTTCCTCTTCAAACTGCTCTATTCCGAATGGATCAAAAGCGACTATACGCCGTACAATGCCTTCCTCCGCGCTCGTTATATGCGCGAGCACTAACTCTCTTCTCACTCAGGTTCTTCGCTTCTGTGCAATTAACTCTGGGATTGCTTCAAATGTATATTGTGCCTGGGATTCGGGATGGGATTCCTTGATTTCGACGGGTATATAATGTAGAATAGGCGGTATTATATATTTAACAGTGAATAGTAGCATGTCTATAATAAACTATTTATTCATAACAAAGGTCTATCCGAAATGTAGGTGGCGTTCGCGACCCTTCCACAACCGCAGCTGTTCCACCTACAGCAGAACGAATGTGGTTGCGGAAGGGGTATCTACAGCTTATGTACAATAACCCAAAAAATTAAGTGAAATCGTGACTAAGGCACTAAATTTAATACACGTGTTGTCGCCTCCAAAAATAGAGAAGTTGGTTAATCAAAAGCAATTCTAACAAGAATAGAAGCGGATTCATCGGTAGTATGGTTGTAACCTGTGTTGAGACGGATGTGGGAGTAACCTGGAAATAGCGGATTGAGATCTAGAACAGGTATTATTTTCGATACCGGGTCTGATGCTGGTAACTGGGATTGAGTATTCCCCAATAAAGTCATTGGCGGAAGTGGAGTCGAAGTCTTTCACGACGAAGCGTGCGATGGCGATGTCGGGGCAGTGGAGGGGGAACGCGAAAGTCTCGTTCCAGACAGGGTTAAAACCTGGAAGCCCGTTGTCCACATCATCAGACATGAATCTACTCACCGTTATCTGCGACGATCTTCGTCTTGTACTTCCTCTCATCGACGGGAAGTCCAAAGATCTCCACGCTGACATAAGGATCAATGATGTCGTTGCCTGGTTCCGATTTCGGCAGATACTGGCCGCTAATAACGCCGATATGCATTGTAGTCTTCACTTTGCCGGAATGATCCGGGATTCGCGGATCTGAAAACTCGGTTAAGAAGGTCTTGGTAGCTCAGTGTACCATGGCCATCAAGCAGAATCTGAGGCTTCAAGACGTAGCCACAGTTTCCGTTAACGCGAAACATTCCGTTTACCAAATCGAGTTCCTCGCCTGCGGTCTGCATGTTCATCGCGACGACTTGGATTCCGCAGATCCACGAGAGCATTGGGTGCATGTTGCTCGAGTCCTGGCGAATTCCCTTCGGGTAACTTTTCACCAGTCTGGTCGCGGTGTAGGCAAAAATGGCAGAACCTCCGTCGACATAGCTGGGCACCTTGCTTTCTGAGAGAGACGGTGAACCGTCCATGGGATCTGAAGAGCAATTTAATCAGTTCAACCCTTAACTTGATCGCCCCTTACGTTGCTTGATGTCTAAGTAAATGTTAGACGAGAGCTTGACCGAAGGCAGCGAGATTAGCCGAGAGTACTCGGGATCCAACTCGATCTTCTTTTTGTGATGTTCGGGCGAGTGTTCATCGTCTTCCTGATCGAATTTATCGTCGCGGGGTGCGCTGGAAGGCAACTTCTTTCCACGAAGAAGGAATTTGCGCTTCAGCTGGTTAGGACTCGGCAGAGGTTTCGTCGCTGAACCTTCTTCACGCAGATATAGCTTGTCTCCGAGCACCTGAACAACAAATAACGTGTTCCATGTTTGCCGTGTTAGTCGTACCTCCTGGAAAATATCCGCCATCACCTTTTGCTGCACCAGTCCAACATGATTTTCGATGGTTAATATAACCGGATAAGGACTAGTCACGAAGGAATATTTGTCAATGGCGATAAGAGCATTACGTAGGGTAATGGAAGTAATCAACGTTCGCTTATGGGTGATGCACGGCTCTCCGTGTTCGCCGTCGAAGATGTCCACTGGAATTGAGCTTTTAACGACTTCCGGAATACGGTATTCTTACATTCCAGCAACCTGGCGCCCTTTTTCAACGCGCTGATATAACCTTCTACGGTAGCCTCGCCCTTTAGCTGAAGTCCGGTGAGGTACGTGTTGTGGCTACTGTTGATAAAGTAATAGCTGAGAGGGTGGTCCATGTTCTGGTAGATGGATTCATGACCCGACTTCATAATGTTGCCCCATCGGGATTGAAGCAACCGACGGAAGCCGTTGGCTCCCAGAAGCTTATCCTGTTCCTTGGCCTGCTCGCTAGTTTCGTACATATCGATGATTCCTGTCACCTTCTTCGTGTCCAAATCGGTGAACTAAAATTCCAATTTATGATTTTCTGACTCCTCGAATGCCTCTTGAAACCTTTTGTTCCTCGCTCAAGAACTTGAGCAATTGTTCAGCATTCAGCGTCTCCATGCCATGTTCGTTTGCCAACCTTAGCGCGTGACGTAGTTCAGGTCGATCGGTGAGTCGTTCAAACAGCGTTAAAAACTCGTTTTGATCGAGTGTGTTGTCACCTGGCGCCCCGTTTCGGCTCGCGTCAACCTCCTGAAATGTTTCTCCGCATAAACTCAGGCGCTGGAACAAAGAAAACGACAGAGAAAAACACTCACACGGAACATAACACGGGCGTAGTCCTCGCTGATTTGAAGATTCAGCTTCTTGAGCAGTTTCCAAAGTTCATCGAAACTGACGCGTCCTTTAAAATATCGCATTACGCAAGTTCATACACCCCAATGCAAACCATTCTTGTTCTTGTCGGCTTTGTGGAAATTGCTGATCAGCCACGCTTTCTCGTCGAACTGCAGCTTTTCCTTCTTTTTGACACTGAGCACCTGCTGGAACGCTTTGATCCATTCGAGTTTCTCTTCTTCGCTTTGGGCGACGAAATCGGCCGATTTGTGCATGAAGAGGGGGTGCGTGAAGACGACGGAGAAGCATAGATTTTCCTGAAAAAGAGCTTAATTAAATATCGGAAAAAAACACCTTTCCGACGAGCACACGACGTTTGATCTTTTGACACTCACTTCGCGCGCTGACCATCCCTCAATCTTTAAAAATGAGCACGTCATGTCGCTATGGCTGCCGGCTGCAAAAAAGCAAAAATGGCCTTTGTTTTCTTGAATTCGTTATGGGCAGCCACACGCCGACGTAAAACACCATAAAATTGAGAGAATATGTCACTTTATGAAGTCGAAGTCGATTTCAGACGCGTCAAAACAATAATAAACAACATGGAAGCAGACGGATTCGTGCGAGCAACTAATTGGGCTTCTTTTCGTGCGTTTGAACGACAAAAAATAGTTACATTTATTTGCTGTTACCGATTTTGTGCACTTTGACAAACTGAGATCTGAGTAGAGCAGGAACTTGTTTTTCCGTGTCTGCTTAACCACATTTCGGAGTGTCTGAGAAGAGCAACAAAAATAAAAAAGCCCATTCAGGTCAAGCGCGCGTTAACATTCTCCGTCGAGCGGAATAGTCGTAATCTTTGTCGCGTTGGCTTGCTTGTGTTTGTTGCCAGAAAACTAGTCCGATTTCTCGACTTTAGACACAGAAAGGCAGAGTATTTTTCTTAAAACGGAGTGTGAAGTCACCCGAAAAATGAGCAAAATTCACTGAAATGTTGAAATCCTTGGCTGCAATTTTGCAGCGGAAAACGTATCTGACCGAATTCCTTAGTACACCGCTGTTTGAAGTCATAGAATTACCGGTTATATCTGCTTGGAAAAAGCACATGATTCACCAAAATTTGAATTTAATTTTCAAAAAACCCGTGTATTACGGTTACAAAAGCGACGAACATATTGCAGTGGTGGAAATTCGCATTTTTTCCGTCGCGTCGACTTGTTTGCGTTTGTCACAATACAAGCCAACTGGATCAGTCACCTCTTTCACGCTCTCACAGACACAGAAATAGTACAAAAGCGATG